>OW799218.2:2947822-5875644 GCA_941918905.2 Xestia sexstrigata
AACTGTGTCTTTCGGGTTCGTTACGGGGCTTGTTACATCCTTTAGATTAGCTATCTTTTAACTACTCACTAATAAATGGGTTTTTCGAGGAACATTATAAAAATGAGGGTACGTATAACATAATTGGTTGTGAAAAAAAATGTTGTTTTTTTGATCGATCACAACTCGGTGTGTGTGCAAAGCTTTTCTTTTTGTAATTCTGTAATCGGTAATGTTATGAAAACTATCTTTCTCATTTTTCTCCGCTTCCAGATTGAGAATTGAGCTGGTTTTTGATATTTTAAAATACAAAAAATTACTAATTTTTTGGACCATATCTTAACTTATTACAGTTTGGCCCACCGTTTTCCATCTCCTTTGCCATTTTGATAATAGGGAATATGCACGTAAATTTTTATTCACTTAAATCAATAAAAAAAAAAAAAAAACCTGCTACAGTCGGGACCCATTTTGGATGTAATGATTTTAGTCTAGATTATTTAATGGGTCCCGACTGTTGCAGTCAATATGTCCTGTTTCCTGAACTTGTTTTTTTTTTCTTTTCAGTTTTTATTTAAAGATAATAGTTATTCTTTACGCAGTCGGGTTTTTTTATTGTACACTTTTTAGTTACTTGGATATACCATTTTAAAATCCTCATGATGAGCCCTTTATCGAGCCGTTCAGGCTGCAGAGCATGCCAAACATTTGAATTTGGCGCCAAAAATACACCATTTTGTTTATTTTTTTATTTTGATATACCCAGTGTCACTTTCACAGTAAATACAAATCTAACGACACCTCTCAAACTAAAATCCATCGAGCCGTTCAGTAGGCTAATTCACGTAACTAAAGAAGTGCTGTTGCTGTGCAGTTGCAGTTAAGTTTCGATCAAAACAGCGCTTTTCGTACTCTCTACCGCTGTCAGACACGCTCGCGTCAAGTTCGCGTCACGCGAGCGCAATAACGGCATTCTACTGTTGCGCATCTTTGGTGCGTGCTTCTGAACGCAACATGATCGGTATTCTAATAAGTAAGAAAAAACACTAAATTCTGTGCTGGGGTATTATTTTAATATTTTAATAACGTCATATTCATTGAGATGTAATCGATTCTATTCGATTATTTACTGAGTAATATTTTTTCTCTCATATAGCCACACCATAAGCAAATTTGGTAGAGTTTGGTTGACGTACAGTTGACGTGCAGTTCACGCGCTGCTTACGCGCAGTTCAAAGATTACAAGAATACTGTTTATCACTCGAACTTGAACTTAACTGCAACTGCGCTACAACTTCATCGGTGCGTCATAAAATTACGTGAATTAGCCCTCAGTCTGTAGAGTGTGCCAAACATTTGAATTTGGCGCGAAAAATCCGCCATTTTGCTTTATTTATTTTGATATACCCAGTGTCACTCTCACAGTAAATACAAATCTAACGACACCTCTCCAGCTAAAATCCATCGAACCGTTCAAGCCACAGAGCGTGCCAAACAATTATACATACATACTCTCGAAAAACATAACCCTCCTTCTGGCGCAGTCGGGTAAATACAGTACTACCCAAGAAAAGTATTAAAAGTTAAGTTCAACTACTGCTTGTCGCACAAAAATAATATTAAACCCCTCCAATTTTTTACGACAGTTCAAACGTCCGTAGCTGTCGCGACCATGATGTGATGTCATTATCCACAATCTGCTTGTTTATATCTATTTTTTTTGTCCTAATAAAATAATTTTACTAATTGTATGTTTTTCATCGATGCGTTTTGAGAGGGCGTTCCGTTTCACTAAAAACATGCTACAATTTACTGTTTTATACAGTAAATTGTAAAATAAGTGATGTATTAGAAACTTAAACAAATGTACCACAATGTTTTTATACGCCAATACAAGGCATTTTTCATAAATAAAAAGAGTTTTGTTTTTCAATTGGGTATTTTAAGTATTAGTCATTTTGCGAATTGGGCATTTTAAGAATTAGTCCTTTTGCGAATTGGCCGTTTTCAGAACTAGTCCTTTTGCGACTCTGTTGCCATTTTGAGAATTAGACCTTATCTCTTATAGATGTTATCATTAGTTCAAACGACCCGAATGGCTTAGTGGTGGTGAGGCTGCCTTACGTTCTGAGGGTCCCGGGTTCGAGTCCCGGTTGGAGCAAATGTTTGTGTGATGTCATGGATGTTTATATGTATAATAAGTATGTGCTTACAAACAAAAAGTATCTATGTAGTATATCAACTATAACTACGGTGTCCACGACACAAGCCTCGTTGCTTAATGTGGCACTAGATGGCGCTGTGTGATCATGTCCAGCGATATTTATTATTATTATCACAATCTCATTCACATTATAAAAGGTTATGTTCTTTGTTCCCAGACGGCAGGTAGCATAGAGTGTCAAGTCTGTAAGTTTCGGTTCAAAACGAAGTACGCCTATCAAAAACATGCGTCCAACCACGGGAAGAAATACGCCTGTAAATCTTGTCCTTACATATCTACCTACAAGTAAGTAAAACTATTTACACTAGCAGGTAAAGGTATTAAAAGTAGTGCACCTAATGTGCTTCCTTGTGGTAGACCTTTGAACTCCTCTTTAGATTTTACTATAACTTCATTTTTAGGGTTCCGTACTTCAAAAGGTAAAAAAAGGAACCCTTATAAGATCACTTTCTTGTCCGTCTGTCTGTCTGTCCGTGTGTCACCACCGGTTTTCTCAGGAACGGGTGGACCTAGCAAATTGAAATTTATACTAGATACTGAGGTCTATAGTCCCTATTAGGTGTATAAAAATCAAGGTCCTGAGTCAACACGATAAAAAGATATGGGCAAATTTAGAGTTCGACTCGGACTTGGCCGGTTTTTTTTATCTAGTTCTTAATAACTTATATCATTGTGACAAATAATCAATCATCTACAGATCCAGTTTTTTCGTCAGAAAATCTGAGGACAGAGAATTAGTAGTGCACATTATCAAAGCTTCAGTCAAGTCAATGGTCAAAAGTATTTAGTTTGATTATAAGTCGACATATTCCATAGCGTAATAAACGCTAATCAAAAGTTAAACATGTTTTGTTTGTCCAGGAATCAAGCAAAGCAGCATCAAGGGTGGCATAAAGGGGTTATTTTCAAGTGCAAACATTGCGATGAAATATTTACGTAAGTGATGAAGATTCTGATTATTCAATCTATTTTAATATTTTAGAGAGTTACTGTTTGTTCTAAGAGAACAATTACCTACCTACCGCACCGCTGGCTCCGAAGCTTTCTGTGATTCTGTTCGCCGGCTAGGATGTAACACAGTATATAACATATAATACACAAATTAACTTGTTTTCTAAACTTACCCCCCGGCTTCCACAACTCCTAGTGACTGCAATATAGCCTTTTGTAATGGTTCCGCGTTAATAGATTTTGTTAGTTTTAAATCAAGTTTTCCGCTCCGCCATGCCTTTTTTCCATCTGTCAGTGGCGCTAGCATCGCCCAACTTCGCAGGCGCGTGGCGTATTTCTGCTTCCGTCATTGGATACAAGGCTTTTGAGATGTGACATTGCCACCAGAGACCCATCCCGAAACGTCAAAGAGGGACAATAAACTACTACAGATACAGACGTGTAATGGGCATGTGTGTGTTCCGCGAATTCTGTATTCTCTCATATATATATTAAACAGTTACAATTTATTTGTCTGTTTGTATCAAGGGGGAAATCTTTGAAACGGTTTTGAAAATTCTTACACTAACGATAAGCTATATTATCCTCGAGTTGAATAGGCATGACGACAGTATCAAAAAAATTCAAATCTATTTAGTCCATCAGTTAGGAGTTGGACACATATTTTTTGTTTTTGTAAATCAATAAATATTGACCAAGATAAAACGCATCAAAAAAATTCAAATCTATTTAGTCCATCAGTTAGGAGTTGAACACATATTTTTTGTTTTTGTAAATCAATAAATATTGACCAAGATAAAACGCATCAAAACTCGGGAGTGGGGGCTCATGACGTCAGAACTAGATAAAAATTATACCAAGGCCTGACGTCTTGAGAATTTTAAAAGCGTCATATCTTCGTCAATTTTGGTTTACGTATCAAAAGAAAAAACACGAGTCAAATATTTTTTCATAGTCTAACTGACGGACTAATTAGATTTTTTTGTCGCCTCGCTTATAGTCGAATGTTTCCGAGAGTCAATAGGGTATATGCATGATCTTTTTTATCACTCTAAACAAAGCGTATTAACATCAGAAATAGCAAAATGATTTTTTTTCTTCATCTAAATATATAAAAGAAGAAACTGACTGACTGACTGACTCATCTATCAACGCACAGCCCAAACCGCTGGGTCTACAGATTCCAAATTTGGCAAGTAGGTTCCTTGTGTGGTCTAGGGGTGCACTAAGAAAGGATTTTTTAAAATTCACCCCCTAAGGGGGTTAAACGGGGCTCCAAAGTTTGTATGGGGAAACAAGATTAGTTAGACTATTTTATTATAAACTTCACAGGAGTACCCCTATTCATAAATGAGTAGAAATGAGTTTCAATTTTTTTCAGAATTCAACCCCTAAGAGGGGGAAATGGGGTGACAAAGTCTAAAAATCAATGCAAAGCCTAAACCGCTGAGTCTAGAGATCCCAAATTTGGCACATATGTTCCTGAGGTGGTCTAGGGGTACACTAAGAAAGGGTTTTTCAAAAGTCACCCCCTAAGGGGGTGAAACGGGGCTCTAAAGTTTGTATGGGGAAACAAGATTAATTAGACTATTTTATTATAAACTTCACAGGAGTACCCCTATTCATAAATGAGTAGAAATGAGTTTCAATTTTTTTCAGAATTCAACCCCTAAGAGGGGGAAATGGGGTGACAAAGTCTAAAAATCAATGCAAAGCCCAAACCGCTGGGTCTAGAGTTTCCAAATTTGGCACATATGTTCCTTAAGTGGTCTAGGGGTACAATAAGAAAGGGTTTTACAAAAATCACCCCCTGAGGGGGTGAAACGGGGCTCTAAAGTTTGTATGGGGAAACAAGATTAAATAGACTATTTTATTAAAAACTTCACAGGAGTACTCCTATTGATAAATGAGTAGAAATGAGTTTCAGGTTTTTTCAGAATTCAAGCCCTAAAGGGGGAAATGTGCTAACAAAGTCTGAAAATCAACATTGGTATTGTTTGCATGGTGTATCGGGTCGGGTGTGTTACAAAAACAACAATTTTAAGATTTAATGTGGCGGACCTGAAATACCATCATCATCCCCTGCTTGGGTGCGATGGGGTTGAAATGTCTAAAAATCAGTATGGGTGTCGATACCGAGATTATCAGGGGTGCTGATTACGAATATGGCATTTATTTTGAGATCCAGAAGTCGACGGATTCGACTTCTATACAGGGCTATTGTTGATTTTTTGTGATGATTGTGATTACGATGATAATGATTGTGATTACGGTGATGATCAACTCAACTCAAAGCATTTATTTCAATTAGACCATTACGGCACTTTTGAATGTCAAAAATACAAAAAAGAAAATCAAAGCTACAGTCCCAGTCACAAGGCATAATAACTTGAGAAAGTACTGTAGTTGCCCATTCCCTAGCGTAGATCTCTATGGAGAAGAACGGGCAAGAAACTCCATGGACACTCTTTTAAAAACAAAATATTGTTACAAAATCTTGGTTACATCTTTAATTTTGAGATTATACATATATGTGAGAACGATGTAGAAAGACGTGCACACTAAGAGCGTCCAGAGTAAAAGATTAGATCAACAGTTTACGAATAAAGTAATTAAAATGAACCTTGGCAGCTAAGAGATGACCAGTCCCAACTGACAGCGCCCGTTCACGAACATGACGCATGTACCGGCGCCATTCAACTCAACCATATTGAAGGGAACTAAATGACCCGACACACCCGCCACCATCAGCGAGACATTTAAGTGAGCATGACATTCTCTCAGCCACCAAGGCATATTCAAGTCAATGAAATATAAATAAATGTAAATGGTGGCTGAACAGTACAAAGTACTCACACATGTGCTATGCAATTATATAATATTATGAACTGGAATCTATATAATGCAAGTATATTTTTACAATCTTCTGCAGCTTCCACAAAACATTAACATGGGAATCAATTCTTCATCTTCTTCTTTACGTGTCGATGGACTCAAATAATGCCCGACCCAAACAATCAATTAATTTGCCCCCCCCCCCCCCTATGGTTGTGGAGCAGGACCAGCATTTAGCCAAGCATTTTTATCATCAATGTAATCCCCCAACTTATAATATGCTTGCCTACATAGTGTGCGTTTTATACAAGATTTGATGATTGTGATAACGATGATGATGATTGTGATAACGATGATGATGATTGTGATAATGATGATGATGATTGTGACAACGATGATGATGATTGTTATGACGATTTGATAACGATGATGAAGATTGTGATACTGATGATGATGATTGTGATAACAGTGATGGTGATTGTGATGGTGATAGTGATTGTGATAGTAATGGTGATGGTGATTGTGATAGTGATTGTGATGGTGATTATGATTGAGATGGTGATTGTGATACTGATTGTGATAGCGATGGTGATGGTGATGGTGATAGTGATTGTAATTGTGATGGTGATAGTGATTCTGACTGTGATAGTTATGGGCGAATGTGATAACGATATGGTGATGGTGAAGGTGATTGTGATAGTGACGGTGATTGTGATGGTGATAGCGATGGTGATGGCGATTATGATGGTTATAGTGATTGTGACTGTGATAGTGATGGTGATTGTGATAGTGATTGTGACAGTGATGGTGTTTGTGATAATGATGATGATGATGATTGTGATTACGATGATAATGATTGTGATTATGATAATGATGATTGTGATAACGATGATGGTGATTGTGATAGTAATTGTGATGGTGATGGCGATTGTGATTGTGATTGAGATGGTGATTGTGATAGTGATGGTGATTGTGTTAATGATTGTTATAATGATGGTAGTTGTGATATTGATGGTGTTTGTGATGGTGATTGTGATGGTGATTGTGATAATGATGGTGATTGTGATAGTGATGGTGATTGTGATAGTGATGGTGATTGTATTAATGATTTTCATAATAATGGTGGTTGTGATGATAATAATTGTGATGATTATGAAATTTGGCACATAAAAAGTTCATAACCTGGATTAACACGTAGGACACTATTTATCCCTTTAATATGATCCAGTGGGACGGTTACCGAACTTTACGCGGGCGAAGCCGCGGGCAACAGCTAGTTATCTATAAAAAAGACTAAGTTAAAAGCATTTGAAACTGCTGATCAGACAGAGAGATCCGATACAGCGAATGACGTCATTCGCTGCATCGACGTACAAAATCCATACTAAATTCCGTTTATCTAGAAAGAGATTGAAACAAAAGTTTAAATGGTTATAACTTTTGTGTTGTTTGGCCGATTTATGTCTTGTTTTCGCTTTTTGTCATTATTTCTAAAGTACTTTAACATTCCGTATCGGAATAAAAAAAAGAAAATTTATGCATATTCCCTATTTCCGTACATTACGGCAGCGAAGCCCCGAGCAAAAACTAGCAGTTTATAAATTGGGTTAAGCACCATGCTTGTTCAAGGCGGGTTGATAACTTCTGAATTATATAACTATAAGTACATTTTTACTCACGATGTTTTGTTTCACCGATGTTACAGATGTCTAAAATAAACTTGGAAAGAACGAATAATTTCATATTCTTCGTTCTTTCAAGTTTATTTTGAAAGTCACATTGGCACTTTCCTGTATCACAATCGCTGCCTGGGAAGAGATTCACAACCTAGCCCGTGGCAATCGATATATACATATATGGATCCGTACTGAGTGAGACCCATATATACAGTGTATTTGGCTAGCGGTTACCGATACTTTAATTAAGGGCATATTATATACTCATTTCTATCGACAAATACACGTTTATAAATACTTCTAACCCCACACCCCGCGAATGGCAGCAATTTTGTTTTCTGGCGATAGAAATAAGTATATAATATACGAACGACGAGTCGTCCAGCTCGTTCGTCATGTCCGTCGTATTTGATCGAGAGCATGCACTCGAGGAGTCGAGGCTGCAGGAGTGTATAGGTATACCCATTGGCCGTTATAAAAAAAAGGATCTTTTAGTTTTCAGTGACTTTCCGTTGTTTGTTTTTAATCCTATGCAGGGTGTAAACGGACCCTTCACGAAGCCGTCAACTAAGCATTCTGTACATCACACCAAGTAACGTTGCGCAAAAAATGTTGTTGGGAAACGACTATTTTTGTATGAAAAGTCACGGTTTACGGTACCGTTCAAGGAGCACCTGCGCTAACACGGTTATCACTTTTTCAGTACATCATTTTTAATCCTTCGTCGGTTATTAAAAAAAAAACCACACACCGTGGCTGTTTCCTACAAAACTACAATACCTAAACGTTTAAAATGAATGGAACAGCTGTTTTTTTAATATATTTTTTATAAAACTTTTCCCCACCAGCATTTGGACGACATACATGGGTCACGTGCGAATCAAACATCCGTCGGAGTTCATATGCGGCTTCTGCGGGTACTCGTTCATTAGCAAGCATGGTCTCGCCTTGCACAAGACTATGATGCACAAGGATATACAAGTATGTATCCCTACCCTATCTTACCCCTCCTACGTTTAAGGCGAAAGATCAAGGATACCCCGCAAATTTCCTGTGTACGTTACCCCAGCAGGAAAGTGTCTCCTAGAATTATATGAGTGGAACGTTTAATTAGCCGTGTGGTATCCGGCAGAGTAGAATAGAACCAACCTATTACACGCACGGGTGTCGTATAAGGCGACTAATGTCTGAGGCAGAACACCTTGCGCCTCCGTAGACCAGAGAATGGGCAGCATCGTTTTCTGTTAGTCTTTCATCACTGCGATCTCCAATCCGCCTGCCAAGCGTGGAGATTACGGCTAATTCCTCCCATCATGGGAGAGGCTTATGTCCAGCAGTGGACGTTATGGGCTGATGTTGTTGTTGTTGTTTAATTAGTGCCTTATCTGCTGTAAATGTGTCCCCCCTGTCGTTTTGGAAAAAACGATTCCTGCTGGGGTAACGTTTTTCCAGCAGGAAAATTCTAAACGAATGATCACACTTATTGGTTTACACCTATACATCTGGGATTGAGCTGGTTCCTTGTATTTTGCCGTCAAAGTTATGTCACCATCGTTTTGACTTATACCAATATTATTCAAAAACGCATGCATGATCATTTTTGAAACTTTGTATGGTTATTATTAGCGTCAAGACAGACCAAATACAGTTTTCAGCGAGCTTATTCCTTGTCTCATTTAGGCGCTGCGATGTTTTTTTGCGTTTTCATAAAACCGCAATAACTTGAAAATTATAAATATTGTCTTGAATCTAATTGGGGCACTAAGGGGCACACATTAAGAGCTGCTCGTGTATGTTTATTCTACAGGGGCACATGCAATGGTTTTAGAGATATACGATTCTGCAAAACGTTACTCCAGCAGGAAATGCAATATCTCAAATACCTGAAGCGGCACACATTTTTTATGTGGAGGCACATTTACAGCAGATAAGGCACTAATTAAACGTTCCACTCGTAAAACTCTAGGAGACACTTTCCTGCTGGGGTAACGTACACAAATATCCTTCCTATTTTAATTTACTTTTTGCAAGTTGCGGTTCAGTATCAGGTTGATTGATTTGCGACCATAGTAAATACATTATGTATTTGATGTGTATGGTCGGTACTTCAATTCGGTCGGTAGTCTGTTATTTTTGACGGTTGCAAAGTTTCTAAAAAAAAAAAATACATTGCTCCCTATGTTTGGAAAATACGTCTGCTTGACAACATAGAAAATGTAATGAATATTGTTGAATAACCTGAACTCATTTTTACTAAAAGATCTCGATTCCAGCAGTGGTGAAATGATGAAATGAAATGATGTTTATTTTTTGCAAGTAGGTTCTTACAAACACTTTTACACGTCATTAGGTGCTATTAAGGTGCGTAGAATGGTGCGTTGCAGTGTAGAGTTTTATGGAAGAATCCCTGACGGCTAATCCAGTTTTCTGTATGTTTAGGAGAAAGCAGAAGAACATTCAGAAGAAGGTCCATATTGCGAAGAGTGTGACGTCAAGTTCATATCGACCGAGGCGTACAAGAGACACACGGTGATGTCCACCAAGCACACACAAACTACAGACTCTATGTAAGTTGACATACAGTTTATTTTTGTTTGTTTGTATGTTTGATATTCAGTACTTGAAGTGCCGTAATGGTCTAATTGTAATAAATGCTTTGAGTTTTATTAATTTCCACGTAGGTACAAAAGGTCTCTCAAGCACATGGGAAAAACAGACTATAAACGTGTTGACATTTAAAGCAGAACTTTTTATGTCATAATATTACTTTGCATAACAGCGGATACCATAAACATCATATCGCAGAAAACCGTTTAGGATACACTCATTTATCATACATTCAAAACTCATAATTTTGTAATTCAGAATCATCTTTAGGCATACATTTCATATCCATTAGAATTAAAACGTAGAACTATCATATCGCAGAAAGTTTAGTAAGAATCGGTTTTTGGCATTCATTTTATATCCATAATAATTAAAAGACTTCATCTATCACATTACAGAAAATTCATCCACTTCCCTCCGCGCACTCGCTCGGGTTGGATGCGATCTATTTCGCTGTTGATTTTAATTACGATTTTCGTGTTCCGTGATCGATTCCCGGCTCGTGAGTTGTTACTAGTTGTGTGCTATTGTGCTAAGTGCTGGTATCGTAAGTTTTTAGTGTTTTTACGTCGGTTTTACTGGTATTTTAGTTAATTTCGTTTACTTTCGGTGAGTACATTTACTTTCTTTGGTGTGTGGGTACCTCTAAATAATTTTATCGTCCGTTAATTCTGTTACTTTGCTTACGTTCTAATAGTTAGTTTGAATTTCATAATTTATAATATGTTGTCCATTAATGATGACCCGCCTGACCGTGGCAGAGATGCATTCCATACACCCGGGTCGCCGACGACCTCCGCTAGCTCAACAAAACGTTTGTTTCGCGAAATGTACCAAAACCAAACCAAAAAGCAACCAAACCAAACCAAATAAAAAAGTAGCAATCGGTCGATGCTATTAGGTCCGCCGGCTTAAGACTTGAAAAACCGAAAGGCCGAAGACGAGTCAACTAAAATTATTCGTAGGCGTTCCTTAGATAACGGTCGCAAGTGGATAGGCGTTGAAATCGAGTCCACAGTTCGTAAACATTTAGTGTCCACCAAAGATAAATTATTTATTGATTGGGCGACTTGCCGTTTCATCGATGATGTCGAAGTAGTTCGTTGTTTACATTGCCAACAGTTTGGTCACGTTAAGAAACACTGCGTTAATAAATCACCTACCTGTGCTAACTGCTCCGAAGCACATGAAACAAATAACTGCCCGCACAAGGATAATTTAAATTTTATACCGACTTGCGTGGCGTGTAAACGTTTTAAAAAACCGTTTGACCATCGTTGCGGGTCTCCCGAGTGTACCACGTACAAACTTAAGCTCGAACAGTTAATCCTCAACACCAACTACTAAAATAATGGATAGTTTAACTATAGGACAATTAAATCTCCACAACGATAGGGTGGCGACCTCTGAATTAGACAAATTTATTATCGATTATAACTTAGACATAATACTTGTTCAAGAACAATACCAGAACGCTCGCTTACGTCACAAAGTAGTTCAGCTGGATAGCAAAGCACGAGCCGGAATTTACGTGGCGCGTTCTTCTAACTTTACAGTAGCGTCTTTGCGTAACCTCATGACGCCCCACTGTGCCGTTGCGGAAGTCTCATCAGCTTCTTTTAAAGTTTACGTTGTGAGCTGTTACTTTCAATACTCAGACCCTGTTGCTCCTCATATACATAACCTCCGTCATGTCTTACAGTCACTCGCGGGCTGTAAAGTTATCGTTGGCGCTGATGTTAACGCGTCATCGTCTCTGTGGTATGGCAAGGTTAGGTCTACGGATTTCGACCGACGTTGTGCTGTTGAAGATTTTTATAGCTGAAATGAACCTATCAATTCATAATACCCCAGATGCACCACCTACTTTTTGCAGCCCAATGGGCGAATCTTGTATTGACGTTACACTTTCTAGTGCAGACGTACGCTTGGATAGGTGGCGTGTCCTACCAGATGCGTCTTGTAGTGATCATCGCCTGATCGTGTACGAATTTGTTCCGGTGTCTTCTCAAGGTCCATCTCATATCACTGGTAATTTTAGATATAAAAGTAAAGGCGCGAATTGGGAATTCTTTAGCTCGCTTTTTGCGTGTCACGCCAAAGACTTCACTCGTGATGGGCTGTCAGCTGAAGAAAGTGCTGAAATTATGTCAGACACCTTCACTTACTGTGCTGACACCACCATTGGTCACGCATCTATGACCAACATCCATAGATGTGATTGGTGGTGTGACTACTTAATTGAACAACGTAAAAGCTATCGCCGAGCGCGTAGGCATTTAAACAAGCTTAAAAAACAAAAGATCACCGGAGACCCACTCAACTTTGCTTTAAATGCGTTAAGAGTTGCCAAGTCCCGCTACAGAGCATCGGTGGAAAAATCCAAGGGTAATTTAATAATAAAAATAGTAGAAAAATTAGATAAAGAAGGTCCGTGGTCTCCTTTGTATCACGAATTCAAAGCTAATCGATCAGTCGACCTGGCGTTTGTCCAGAACATTAAAGTAAATAATAAACACACCACCGGTATTGAGGAAACAACCGAAGTTCTATTAAATAGTCTGATACCTGATGATTCGCCGGTAAATGACAATGACTACCATCAACAGATCAGAGCGTGGGCTGCTGTGCCACCTGAATCACCAGCGTCAGACCTTCCATCCATTGACGAATTCATTAATGTTGTCAGGAAACTGCATCTCAACAATCATCTTGGTGAAGATAAAATATCTAATCGGATGATAATAGAAGCGTGTAAAACAGCGGGCGACGCCATTCTATCTGTTTTCAACCGATGTATTGCGGACGGCGTTTTCCCTCGCGTATGGCGACGTGGCTTTATACGAATAATTCCAAAAAGTGGTGATAAGCCACCGGACGACCCTAAGTCGTACAGGCCCATAACCCTACTGCCATCTTTAGGAAAACTCCTGGAGCGCCTTATCGTTCCACGTTTGCTGCCAGACGGGCCAAAGTTTTATAACAACCAATTCGGTTTCATCGTGGGAAAATCTACCGTAGACGCGGCACTTTCTGTTAGAAAAATTGTTAATAACTCGGAACACAGGTACGTGGTTGGAATTTTTTTAGATATTTCCGGGGCCTTTGATAACGCATGGTGGCCGATGCTACTACTTAAACTGAAGAATCGTGGCTGCTATAAAAACATATATAATATTGTTTATTCTTACTTTTTAAATGGTTCCGCGAAACTCAAACTCGGTCATTATTCTATGTCAAAGCCCCTTACCATGGGATGTCCTCAGGGGTCGGTAATCGCTCCGTATGTATGGAATTTAGGTTTTGATGATTTTCTCGCGATTCCCCTCCCTCCCGGCTGTTCATTAACCGGTTACGCGGACGACGGCCTGCTGCCCATTCAGTCGAGTACTCGGGCTGGTCTCGAGAATTTAGCTGACACTTGCCTACGATTAATATCTCTGTGGGGCAATCCGTGTGCTACCTTGGTTTGGTCTTAGAGAGAAATTTTTCATTCATAGATCATATAAAAACTGTCGGTGAAAAAGCTAAAAAGAACTTTTATGCCTTAACGAGATTATCAAAATCTACGTGGAGTCTGTCATTTATAACTTTAAAGACCATTTATGGGGCTACTTACTTGGGGTGTAATGTGCTACGGGGCACCTGTTTGGGCCGATAGGGCCACCATAGGAGCGGCACGACGTAAATTGCTTCAAAGCCAGCGTTTGGCTTTGATATTCTTATGCAAAGCGTATAGGACGGTTAGTACTGAAGCCTTACCGATACTTGCAGGTGTACTTCCAGTTGATCTTGAAGTGCAGCGACGGGCTGCAATGTACTTTAACGCACGTGAGTTCACGGACGCAGACTTTTTAACCCTACGTGACCGTGTTAAGATTGCTAGATTATTCAAACCTCAGACCGACGTCTGGGAGGAACTTTTGTCTGAATGGCAAGGTAGGTGGGATAATTCCATCAAGGGCCGACACCTCCACCAGTTCTTTCCATCCGTTCGTGAACGGCTGGCCAGGACATGGTTGGAGGTTGATCACTGTGTTGCCCAATTTCTCACCGGTCATGGTAACTTTAAGAGTAAATTATTTTCCTTCAAGCTTGTTGACTCGCCTTTTTGTCAATGTTCCACATCTGACTGCGAATATGAACAATCAGCACATCACATTTTATGGGAGTGCAGTCTTTGGCAGAATGAACGCAACATTATGTTGGATAGTATACAGGTTACATCCGGAGTTATTTACTATACAGACCTTGTGGAAACTAGAACAAATTTCCGTGCGTTCAAGCGTTTTTGCCATACCTATTATTGGAATCAAATATAACAGCTCACAACTTAGGACCCATTAATGTTAATATTTATCCGTGGTGCTAGGCAACTGGGCCTATCCCAGTTGTAAACGTCCCTTTGTGCCTATTGGCCTTGTTTCGTTCTGTCTCCTGCTGAAATGGAGGGAAGTGGAAATTACGGTTTTTTCCTACTCCTCCACTATACTTTTCTGATTAATTTCGTTGCGGGATCCAAGACAGTTAAATTCATTCTCTGGGACTTCGTCGAGCTTCATTGTCTCGGCGCTTTTCTGGTGGTCGCCACTGTTGATTCTGGCTTTCAGGAGTTACAGTGGTTTGGGAACAGTGTGGCGGGCTTGTCCCAAAAAAAAAAAACCCTATAAGAATCATGCAATCAAGCATACAACATGCTTGCAGCAAATATGCCTGGCTCACCCCTCCGCGCCTCTCTTCTCTCTCGCCTCTCTCCCAATGCTGAGTGTTGGTCTCTTCCAAATCTCTCCATTTTTGGCGGTTTTGTGTCATGGCTATCCAGTTTTATCCGGCCACTTTAATGAGGTCGTCTTTTCTCGTCTGCGCCTACGCGGGCTTAAATTACAATGGGATAGGGCAGACAGGACTACGTGGAGTCTGTTTTTCAGCGATTCGTTTCTGTCACTAACTTTTATAGCAAAAAAAATGGTTACCTCTAAAGTCTGTTTACTGACGATACTTTTACGTGAAAACGTAATTTAACTTAAAAAACAAAATTTCATCCCCTTTAGGATTGAAATTCTAACAACACCGTTGCGTTAGCTTCCAACCATGCGACTAGATAATAAATTTTGTGATTTTTACTTCGAAAATTAAGGTCTTTCCATACATAACTTCATTCCCTTTTTTGGGGGTGGAACTATCAAAAACACTGAGACACGTATAAATTAATTTATATACGCAAAATTTTAAGATCATAACTTTAAAACTGACGGACTTCCATACAAACTTTCATCCCCTCCCTTAGGGGTTGAATTTCGAATAATCCTTCCTTATTCCTTGTCTACATTATAAAGGGAACAACTGTTCAAAATTTCAGTTTTCTATCTTTGAAGGGTTTGGCTTGGGCGTTGTTCGACTGGCACGCGGAACGGTGAGACACTTTTTCGTGCGTGCAGCCGGTGTTCATCGATTTATAAGACGTTATCACGTCAAAAAAGTTAAATTTGAATTTATGATTAAAAATGGTTTATAGTAATAAGAGGAGGAATGAGAGGAGGTCTATGAAGAAGAATTGATTCCCATGTTGATGTATTGTGGAAGCTGCAGAAGATTGTAAAAATATTCTTGCATTGTGTAGATTCCAGTTCTTAGTATTATATAATTGCATAGCACATGTGTGAGTACTTTGTATTGTTCAGCCACCATTTACATTTAGTTACCTTTCATTGACTTGAATATGCCTTGGTGGCTGAGAGAATTTCATGCTCACTCAAATGTTTCGCTGATGGTGGCGGGTGTGTCGGGTCATTTAGTTCCCTTCAATATGGTTGAGTTGAATGGCGCCGATAAACGCGGCGTTTGATTCAAAAGAGTGTCCATGGAGTTTCAAGCCCGTTCTTCTCCATAGAGTTCTACGCTAGGGAATAGGCAACTACAGTACTTTCTCAAGTTATTATGCCTTGTGACTGGGACTGTAGCTTTGTTTTTATTTGCAATTTTGACATTCAAAAGTGCCGTAATGGTCTAATTGAAATAAATGCTTTGAGTTTGAGTATAATCGTCGCTCTAAATAAACTTTATGCTAAAAAAAATTTTGCGGAACTTTAACTATGCCAAAGAAAATTCTGCCACCTGGAAAGTATGCCATTGTTAATTCGGACATAATATAAACATTCGGCCAAACAATAACTAAATATATTACATATTTTTTATGCTTTAAAATAATTCGTTTAAAGAAGATTATGCCATGTGTGTTATGCCAAATAAATTCCGGAGCATCATATTCGTCTGTTGTTCAACAGTAAAGGTTGTCGGACTTGTGGTGCGACGTTCGAGAACTCTGAAGAGCTACGACTGCATCGACGTAAGGAACACACGCTGAAGAGACCCAAAAACTACGGAAAGAAACCTTCTAAACATAGCTGGCCTGCTAAATGTGAACATGTATGTAAACTTGTGATCTGGCTGAAATGATGGTGATGATTCATCATAATCATTTCAGCCGAAAGACGTCCACTGCTGGACATAGGCCTTCCCCAAGTGTCGCCACATAGACCGGTCCCGTGCGACTCACATCCAGCGGATTCCCGCAACCTTCACCAGGTCGTCGGTCCACCTAGTGGGAGGTCTTCCAACGCAACGTGTTCCGGTTCGCGATCGCCCCTCCAGAACTTTTCGGCCCCATCGGCCATCCGTTCTGCGAGCAATGTGCCCTGCCCACTGCCACTTAAGTTTGGCAATTCTTCGGGCTACGTCGGTAACGGATACTCATACGGATGAGGTTTTTTAATTCTCTAGCTGTCTTCTCCACAATGACGCACTAAGCCGAGGTCCTAACCCCACAGCAGGTTACCATAGTGAACGTTAATCTATTTCTGTATCCTAGTTGTAAGCTCTAGCTGCTACTACAGGATAGTCCGTTTAAGCAGTATTGCGAGCTTATATAGTTGAACTGCGAGTGGTAATTTTAAGAAAAGGACTGATTTGTTTTTCTATGGAAAGTAAAATATAAAATGTCCATTTCTCTATTTTTTTTTTTCATAACAAGCAGCTCAGAGTTCAGTCAGTGAGCCTCGGACCTAATGGGTCGAGTTTAGTAACTTGTCTTCTTTACTTATCATAAAACAAAGTCGCTCCCGCTGTGTGTACGCTTAGACCTTTCAAACTACGCAACGGATTTTAATGCAGTTTTCAGCAATAGACTAATTCTACAGGTAGGTTAACTATAATATTCACTTAGAGACACATGATTTGTTGCAGTGCCCGGAAGAGATCTCGAACGCTCGCGAGTATTGGACACATTTCCGTCGAGCACATCCCGATAAGAAGTATCCCATACAGAAGAACCACATATGTGATATATGTGGCAAGTGTTTCGGGGTATGTACACTTTGATAAAATCAGTTATTTGCTTAGCTAAGAAAACACAATGCTCTTGATGGACATTTAATTGTTCTGAGTGACGTCCAACTGGCAACTGGCAAAATGTGGATGTACTACAGTTATACTCCTACAGTTATACTTTGCAGAAAACAGGTGTGATGCTATCCGTTCTTTCTTTATCGTGTGGTTAGTGCCTAACCTGGTATCAGAATTTTTATGCCGCCCATTGGCTCTCTGACTCGGCTGATGCTATAATATGCTGTGACTGCTGTCCAATCTCATGTTGAAAAGCTACCTACATTATTGTTTCACTGGATGATCAACAGCCAATAGAATAACATAACGAATTTGAAAACAGAATAAATCAGATTTAAAATCAACCTCAAATCCATCAAATGACAATCAACAAGCATCTTATTAAAATTAGGCTTAAAATCAGTACTTTTTAAACGTCGAAAATAACATAAATAAATTAAAATATTTCCAAAAACCAGGTACTGGTGAAGGGTGGGCACCCTTCACCAGTTCCTTGTGTTTTTGGAAAAACTTAAAAGTAACACATTTGTCTGTAAAATAGTAACAGACTATTGCGCATGCTTAAATAAAAAAAAGGAATCTGTACTGTATCAATAATTTAACTTTTCTGTCTCCACTTTCTACAGGCCAACGCCTTCCTAATATACCACAAACGCACGCACTTCGAAGAGCGCGCGTACAAATGTTCGCAGTGCGACAAGGCGTTCTACAACCGAACGAACTTGAACGTTCATGAGAAAACGCACTCCGACAACCGACCTTATCCTTGCTCGGTTTGCTTCAAAGCTTTTAAGTTTAAAGGAGCGCTAGATAGACACTTTTTAGTGAGTATTTTAAATACATAGTTGCACACAGATTCTATTGCCATATTATTTTACATTCATAGCGTTGGGTAGGCTATTGGGGTGGTCTGAAACACTGCATGTCTGGTTCATAAGTCGTTTATTATGTAAAATAGTCACCGTCCACGAAACCAGGCTAATGCTAGCCGAACAATACAGTCACACACATAAGTAGCGCAAGCGCGGGAAATATCGTGACACCGCGCAGCGCGTCTCGTAGAGCACTGACCACTCCCTTTTTAGTTATAGTACTCTGTGGACCACAGGCACTGACTAAAATGCGCGCGTGAGTATTACAGCCGCGCACTCTCTCGGCGGCTGGGGAAACAACTCCCGGGGTTGCCAACTACACACGACTACAATGTACCAAAGGCCTCAGACTATACATTATAATTATTATTTTTTGGTGGATTCGCGTAACGGTAAAAAGTATTCTTTCATTTCTATCCTATCCCATTGTATACTGGTCTACCAAATTACATTGAAATCTGTTCAACCGTTAAACCCTGACAAACAGACAAACAATCTTTCTTGGGTGGAAGTTTATAAGTTAATTTGATTAGATCATGTATTTATTTGTAATTTTATTATACAGGGTTAGTTTTCAATGATCGGCTAAATTTTCAGAGATTGTTTAGAATCGATAATATTTTCGAAATAATGAAAAAAAAAAGTTTTATTTTTTATAATTTCATTCCTGTCCACCACTAAAAAGCGAACTTGTGGATATTGCAACAGCACATTTCAATTCAACGACCTAGATAGGTAGCAGTTAGTAGCACACACATCAATTTGGCGGTGCATGCACGCACACAAGTGCATTGATTCCCACCAGGAAATTTCCCATTTCGGAAATTTTTAGGACATTTTCAAATGAATACTATTATTTTATTTTATATTTTTCGACAATGGTGTCGATTCTGTTGTGCACAAACTAAACTTAATTTAGGCTATTGCTATCTTTTACTAAAAGGCAGTGCGAGAAAAGGACGGCTATAGCTATGAACTAAGTTAGAGATGTCGAACTAGTTTATGCCTTGCGCTTCACCGTGTTTTTAGTCGACATGTTTTTAAGTGCACCCTTCATTTGTATGGGAATATTAGTTCCAACTAAATTTGACAGCTCTAAATTACGTCCCTCTCTTTCTCGTTTTATTAAAGAGAAAAAGATAGCAATAGCCTAAATTAAGTTTAGTTTGTGCACAACAGAATCGACACCAATAACATTTAAAACGCACTTTTGGTTTGATATCTAGATCTTAATTTTTAAATTTTGGCTAGCCATTGAAAACTAACCCTGTTTAATATCAGCCTATTAAAATAAACAAAAAGGGACCTCATGCTTAAAACGTACACATTGCAATGGTTATGCGGCGCACGATGATGTGACTTTCGAACATTTAAATTCTGTTGAAATGCAAATCTACCGTTCATATTGAACTACCCTATGAATGGTGTCCAATATCGCTTATACACTTATTACTTACTCACTCACACTATCCCTCTCTCCCTTATTTCAGAGCCATACGGGTCAAAAGCCCTACGAGTGTGAAGTATGCGGCAAAGCGTTCTCTCTTTCAAGTAGTAAGAAGCTGCACGTTCGGACCGTACACCTGAAGCAACCAGCGCCGTATGTCAGTCGCAACCGGCTTGAGAGACGGAAGCAAAAGCAAGGGTCTAAGGAACCGCCGCGCGCCGGCACAGCAGTTTATATAAATATAAATAAAAAATAATAAGCCTTTTATTTCTAATCTCTGTTGTTATCTGTAAGCTTTTTTTTTTTTCTGATGTTTGCACTTTTTACTTTTTGTAATTTTCTTATGCCTATTATGCTTCTTTCCATCGCTCTCTGCGTTGTCACAATTTTCTGTTTTGTTCTGTTAGTGTGAACTGTGAACCCAAACTCAAAGCATTTATTTCAATTAGACTGTTACGCATAGCGCTACCTACGACCTAGACCCCGATTAGCGACTTACACGCCGCAACAGACAAACAGCTAAACGCCGACGCTGCGTTTCGTGACGCGCGGGCATCGAGCGATCGACCTCGAAATACGGAAATCACTGACTCAGCACCCGATACATTCAAGGTTTCAAGGTGGAACCGTACGAAAGTAAAGGGCCAAGACAAGCACTTCATTGCACGTACTTATGATTAGCTAATAACGATAAACTAAGAAGATCTTCATTCCATATTCACACTTCGAATAGGAGCTAGGCTAGTTTATGCTATAGCTAATGTAATTATTTTACTCTATTATAGATGAAGTAGTCATCTTTGGTTTCATTTCAATCCCCCGATTGCAGGTAACGTGTCAAAAAAAACAAAGCTACAGTCCCAGTCACAAGACATAATAACTTGAGAAAGTACTGTAGTTGCCCATTCCCTAGCGTAGATCTCTATGGAGAAGATCGGGCAAGGAACTCCATGGACACTCTTTTAAATTATAATATTGTTACAAAATCTTGGTTAAATCATATATGTTGAGATTATACGTCTATACATGTGAGAACGATGTAGAAAGACGTGCACATTATGAGCGTCCAGAGTAACAATTTAAAAAAAAGTTATTAAAATGAACCGTGGCAGCTAAGAGATGACTAGTCCCAACTGACAGAGCCCGTACACGAACATAACGCATATGTATCGGCGCCATTCAACTCGACCATATTGAAGGGAACTAGATGACCCGACACACCCGCCACTATCAGCGAGACATTGAGTGAGCAAGACTTTCTCTCAGCCACCAAGGCATATTCAAGTCCAAAGAAAGATGCAACATTTTTATCATCAATGTAATCCCCCCACTTATAATACGCTTGCCGACATAGTGTGCGTTTTAAAAACAAGATTTAAATTTAGTCTCTAGTCTCATTCAGTTGTAAAATGTGGGCAGGCATTTTTTTATTTTTGTTTTATTGTAACACTAGCGGACGTCACGCGGTTTCACCCGCTTAGTTCCCGTCTCCCTTATTATTATTATACTCTTTGGTTCCCGTTCTCGTTGGCGTACGGGGATAAATAATAATTAATTTATTTCGAGCAACAAGACCCATAGTGTTAGTATAATAATAATAGTTTATTTCCAAACATCTTAGTACTATTTTACAAAGGCAATGTGACAACAAATTCAATTTACGCAAAGAATTCAGCGTCTATAGCCGAACTAGGCATAGCCTGTATTTCGGCTATCAGCACCATTCCCCTCGAGTATTTACAATACATTAATAGGTGCCAAGCAGTAGAGACATATAGTATAACTAAATCAGTACTACAGAATAAAATTTGGGAAACAATCTTTTGAAATGTAATTTTGCTAAAGGTAAGTTATGGTAAGTACAATTCAACTATTAAATGGACCGAGTGTGTATGTGGGTGTGTTCGTGGTGTGTATATGAGAATGTGTATGTGGGTATATGGTGTACTCATAAGAGTATATGTTGTCGTGTGTGTTAGAAAAATTATGTGCTGAATGTGTGGGTATGAGTAAGCAGGAGTGTAAGGGTATGTAGGTGAGCTATGTAGAGAGTGTATATTTGTTTTCTGGGCTCTTAGTCGTATTCTTAGAGTTGTATGGATAGAAGATGTTCAGTGTCCTCGTAGCTTAATTTCTGCAAATATTGGCTTACTTTTAATTTGCATTGTTTTTCAGTCAAGGGATATATTTGTATTGTTTTGTTAAGCTTATTATAGAGATAAGGGCCTAGAAACCTTACAAATCTTTTACCAAAGGTTGTTTTAAATGTGGTTAAATAGTCGCAAACATGATATTTACGACGTCTCTGTAATAACATTGGGTTGTAGGGCTGTTTTTTATGTTGTTGCAGGATAATTTTATGTATAAATAACTGTCTAACTGTCAAAACTTCGCACAACTGGAACAGTGAAATAGTAGGAAAACGCATCGGTTTAAACGTGCTAAATTTTAGTATGGCTCTCTGGGCGACCTCAGCTGCCTTTAGCGTGGTTTTGCAGATACCTCCCCAGGATGAGATGCAGTAGCTAAGAAGGGTCAAATCTAAATTTATATGGGTTAAAATATGCAATATGTTTATATGGTTTAATTTAAATTTATATGGGTCAAATCTCAAAACTTTATCTTGGGTATTACTCAGTGATGGTTGATTCCGTAAAGTAAGATTTTGTTGACAAATTTTATCCGCCAGTGAGCTACCCACATTAATAAAATAGCTGTTTGCTTCGTGAAGTGATTGGTCAGGAGAAGATGAGAGAGTTAATAGATCTTTATGGTGTTGTGTAGTTTTTGTTGTGTGTGTGATGTTTTTGATGACTTTCCATAATTTTTTATTGTCGTTTTATGATTCCAGGATTTGGTATTTTTCATATGCTCTTTTTAACCTTCGTAATAGATTGTTACAGAAATTTCTGTATCGCTTGTAGGTAATTTTTAAGACTTCGTTATCCGGATCAATGTTTGCCTTTTTGTGCAGTTGGTCTCTGTTTCGCATGCAACGTCGAAGTCCTGGAGTTATCCAGGGCTTAATGATTTTTTGGCGTCTAGAAAGTGTTATGATTTTTGTATTCTTTTCTATTATCCAACGACAAAATGAACGGATTCAATTTAGTGTAGGAAGGCGATCTGTATAGAGCCATAATGGCAACTTTTTTTCCAACGGTGGCTAGTAGGCAATTACTTTCATTCAATTCAGGTTCTATTATTGTTAGGTTAATGTTTTCTTTGTAGTATATAACTACCCCGTCATTTTGAATGGGGTTTATGTTTGTTGCTACATAAGAGTAGCCAGATAGGTGAGGGATTACCGTTGCACTTTTTAGCCAACACTCTGTTAAAATTATTATATCGCAATTTAGTTTAAGTCTTTCTAGTAAAACCTCTAAGCCGGTATATTTCGGTTAATGCTTCGTATATTTTGTGTCATTATAATTAGGTTGTCCGTATTAGAGGTAATAATATTTTGACAATCCTCTAGGTCTGCGATTTGTGAGTGAGATACGGATAACTGGTCAATATTTTCAGATATATTATTTACGTCATCGAATAGTTAACAAGAGAGTAGGAATAGACAAGAATTGTGGCCATGGTAGGTACATCGATTATGGAAAGAATTTGTATGTAAGTAGTAAAACAGTGTTTATGAGTAGTATAATGTTTCAAGTGTCGAGTGTTTGTGATTGTAATTTTATGAGTAAGTAAGTTGTATAATGGAAGTATGATTGAAAAATAAGTTGAGTGTGTTTCTGGAGTAGTGTTTAGTTCAGCTATTGTTATGATTAAGGAGTATTTTGATTGATTTTGGCTTTCCCTGAATAAATGTGGGAGGTTAGTGTGGCCCTTGAGTTGTACTTTGTAAGCATAAAAATCATCTACAGATTTAAACTTAAAATTAACATGCAATCCTATAGATAAGGTAATAATGAGACAATATAGGTATTCTAAAGCAACAGTTAGTCACAGCGGTATAACACTATTGCGTAATTTTTCCAAATCAGCGTCGCAGTTTATCCGTATATGTGTGGAGTCTTTGTTGTTTTTAGGTAAACAATACCATTTGCTGTCCAGCAGAAGATGTACCCATGACTTTTCCAGAATTGACGGGCTAAGTAATACAGTCTCTGGGTCTTATCTTATGATTAGCTAATAACGATAAACTAAGAAGATCTTCATTCCATATTCACACTTCGAATAGGAGCTAGGCTAGTTTAGGCTATAGCTAATGTAATTATTTTACTCTATTATAGATGAAGTAGTCATCTTTGGTTTCATTTCAATCCCCCGATTGCAGGTAACGTGTCAAAATAAAACAAAGCTACAGTCCCAGTCACAAGACATAATAACTTGAGAAAGTACTGTAGTTGCCTATTCCCTAGCGTAGATCTCTATGGAGAAGAACGGGCAAGGAACTCCATGGACACTCTTTTAAATTAAAATATTGTTACAAAATCTTGGTTACATCATTCATGTTGAGATTATACGTCTATACACGATGTAGAAAACCGTGTACATTATGAGCGTCCAGAGTAAAAGATTAAATCAACAATTTAAAAAAAAGTAATTAAAATGAACCGTGGCTAAGAGATGACTAGTATAATATATTTTTGACTAAAGGCACACTTATTGGTTTACACCTACACATCTGGAATTGAGCATCTTGCATCTCTCTCATCTCTGGCATCTTTCAGTAAAATGTTAAATCTACAATATTCAAGGTACTTTCCCTCCATGTGGCATATCCGTGGGACGCCCTGTATAATGTCTAGATGGAGCGTCGCCCTACAATCAAAACAAAAATAACGAGCCAACAATTGAAGCCTGTGTGCGTGCAGGCGGTGTTTTACACTGTCCTTCTATGTCTCTGTATGATACCAGCTACTACAATTCTCCCATAAGTCACATTAAAAAAAAATAGACTAATTAAATAAGATAAGTCTATTTGCCCTTCGTAGAATCATTTTACTAATTGTATGTGCTCTAGTCAAGTAAAAATTGCAATAACAATATTATAATAAAATCTTAGTAAAAAATTAAGCACTTTTCAATTAAAAGTGTGTTTTTGACACATAGATTTTGACGTCACTACCGGCGTTATCGAGGTTGACGCGTTTTGTGAGAGTGCGTCCCGTTTCACCTTATGCATACAACATAAAACAGTAAATTGTAAAATAAGTGATGTGTTAGCACTTAAACAACTGTACCTCAGTGTTTTTAATTAAGGGCCAATACCAGGCATTTTTAATAAATATAAAGAGTTTTGTATTTCATGCATATTCCATATTATGAACCTGCATTATGGCGTTATTTATGTCGTCATGATTTGTGGCACGTCTGTTTATCCTAAATATTAAAGAAGTATCGTCAGAAAACAACACCAGTTGCGGTGGTTGTTAAATAAATGGGGTAGGTCATCTAAGTACATTAAAAAGAGGAAGGGACCCAATATCGAACGTTGTGGTTCACCCATTTTTACTTGTAAACCCACTGAATTTACACCACTTTTAGATGCTGCTGTCTATCATTCAAATACGTGTACGTTACCGCAGCAGGAAAGTGTCTCCTAGAGTTATATGAGTGGAACGTTTAATTAGTGCCTTATCTGCTGTGAATGTGCCCCCACATAAAAAATGTGTGCCCCCTGTCGTTTTGGAAAAAAAACGGAAAAAACGATTCCTGCTGGGGTAACGTTTTTCCAGCAGGAAAATTCTAAACGAACGATCGGAGAGAGAAACATTGTGCATGGTCTTGTAGCTTATGTTAGTGCCACAATGTGCCCCCAAAAACAAAATGTGTGCCCCTTCAGGTTTTCGAGATATTGCGTTTCCTGCTGGAGTAACGTTTTGCAGAATCGCATATCTCTGAAACCATTGCATGTGCCCCTGTAGAATAAACATACACGAGTAGCTCTTATTGTGTGCCCCTTAGTTCCCCAATTAGATTTAAGAAAATATTTATAATTTCCAAGTTATCGCGGTTTTATGAAAACTCGAAAAAACATCGCAGCGCCTAAACGAGATAAGGTATAAGCTCGCTGAAAACTGTATTTGGTCCGTCTTGACACTAATAATAACCATACAAAGTTTCAAAACTGTTCATGCATTCGTTTTTGAATTATCGTGTCATAAGTCAAAACGATGGTGACATAACTTTGACGGCAAAATACAAGGAACCAGCTCAATCCCAGATGTGTAGGTGTAAACCAATAATGTGTGCCTTTAGTCAAAAATATATGGTGAAAATATTCAGCTTGGAATGTTTCGCATTAAGTAAATATAAACAAAAAACAAAACATGTAAAAAACGGCTGGTTATCCGACCAAATTCGAATAACTACTAAAAAGCGACGGATTCATACCTATCGATGACCTTCTTTACTTTACTCACTAACCGGTTCACACGTGTTGTGCCTGAGTACACTGAAGTAGAAAAGTAATATGTAATAAAATAAAGTTGATATTGGATTATATTCTATTAGCTGTTTCTGTGACTTTGCACATGATTATTTACATTATAAATAGTAGCATGTGCTACTCCAAGGTAAGCTATCTTCTTCATTCAAAATTTCATTAAAATACATCCAGTAATATGTGTGAACGAAAGACATAGGTACATCCAAATATTTGCCAGGTCTTTGACCCAAAATTATAGGGGATGTTTTAAAATTCATGTTCATGAAATGTGTGATGAATACCTACTACGAAAAAGAGGTAGCTCTTTTTTGTATATAAATAAAAAACCAATTAACACAACAGTAATAAAAAAAGACAAATACGTATGTATTTGTCTTTTTGTTTAAATATTAATTGATAAGCCGTAGGTTAGATAAAGTAACATTCAAGTTTATCATCAAGAAGATTCCCTTTTTTCGCCTCCCCACCGCTGCATATCTCTGGCCGCGCTCCATCCGCTGACGTCGTGTCGCAAGGAGTCGCTTTGTCTAGCTTGGAGAAAGTGAGACAGCTTGTACGCACACGGTATTAGTGGGACAGAGACAGTTACCTACCTAAACGTCGCTCCATATGAATAATACGAATTGTTTTTGACTAGGAAGTGCGTTTGGATTATTACTTGGTATTGGTAAACAGTTGCAGTAGTTTACAGTTTTAGTATATAATAATGGCAGGTCGAAAAGGAACTTTCCTAAAGAATAAAGACAGTGATTAGTAAATATAAAGATAAATTCCAAGCTGCAATTCCTTCTAAAAGCAATAATGTTTATATTTACATACAACAGGAATTGCGTGAAAAAATTAATCACAATATGGCCATTATGGCCATGCAAATATCTATTATAAGAAATAAAACATATTTTTTTGATTTCGATGATTGTTTAGACCTATTTGAAGAAAACGAAGAAACTGACCCCTATATACATTTCAAATAAGCCTTGCAGAATATTCGAACATCGTACCCCAAAATTCAATTAACCGTCTCCTACCAAAAAAATTGTCTAACGAAATTCAAGACCAAATATTTTTTTAAAGTAATATAGTGTGTACATTTGCTTTCAGTAATAGCTATGTACCTGCTGATCTTAACTTTAATTAAAACAAATGTACTGGCAGGTGTACCCAGTGTGACGCGCTACTGTCATTGAATATCTCTCCCCAATCTAAACATTGCGTAAAGGTTACTTGTAAATTAAATAACTACAACAAAAATTATCCTCATGACTCACTAATTAAAAACAGACTTACTTCTGATAGAGTAAACCGAATCAAAGAAAAGTTAAAATACCAACCAAAAAAGCCAACAACTTTCCCTAAATTACCCAATTTAAGAAAATTGCGTCATGAAGCCAGAAGTGCGCTACAGTTTGACAAAAATACAATAGTGTATTTGTACGCTATGGCGCACTGCATTCCTTACGATAATTTTATTCGTAAAATCAGTCTTGTATATTTACATATTTTTGGACGAATGAACAAAACCAATATTACAATGAAACTTTAAAAATAGACCGAAAATACTTTCTGTTGATGCTACTGGCTCCCTATTTCAGCCAATTGAGCCACCACCTTCTAATGATTTATTAAAATATCGCACTCCTAAACATTTATTTTTATATGCAGTGGTTGCCTACGCTGTGGATACCAGTGTACCAATGTGCTACATGGCCTCCGAATCCCATACAATGGAGACGTCAGCTCGTCGACGTCAGAGCCACATGGATAAATACGTGGCAAATCGGAAAAGTTTTGCCTGATGAAATAATTAGTGACCACAGTTCTGCCTTCTTAGGAGCAATAACTAAAGTGTTTTTAAAAACCGAATTCAATTATTATTTAAAACAGTGTTTTGATGTGCTTGAAGGAAATACCGTAGCAATACCCTCTGTTATGTTCGCATGGAGAAATCCCATTTTATTAAAAATCTTTATAAACAATCCTGTTTTGATAAAACATCCGAAAAAGTAAAGTTCTTTTATATTCGCTGCTTGAAACATTCAACAGCTCCATTGCTATGAAGAACTTAAAACAGTTTTAAGAGACATAATCACGTTATCGCTCCATGAATTCAGGAGTGCGGACTTGAATGATTCACAGCCCAAATGTATTAAAGCTTTTGAAAACTTAAAGCTCCAAATTGTAAATCACACGAATCACGAAAATTTAGATGAGTCAAACAAACATCGAATTACTTCACAACGAAAATGATAAAGATGTTTCTTTACCTTTAATAAACTTTTATGATTTTAATTAGCCCCCAAAACTTTTGAACGCGACTGTACGGACAACAGCTTAGGTATAATACGTCCAAAAAAGATGGTCATCGATATGTATGAATCCGTCGGTTTTTAGTAGTTATTCGAATTTGGTCGGATAACCAGCCGTTATTTACATGTTTTGTTTTTTGTTTAGATTTACTTAATGCGAAACATTCCAAGCTGAATATTTTCACCATATATTTTTGACTAAAGGCACACATTATTGGTTTACACCTACACATCTGGGATTGAGCTGGTTCCTTGTATTTTGCCGTCAAAGTTATGTCACCATCGTTTTGACTTATAACAAGATAATTCAAAAACGAATGCATGAACAGTTTTGAAACTTTGTATGGTTATTATTAGTGTTAAGACGGACCAAATACAGTTTTCAGCGAGCTTATACCTTATCTCGTTTAGGCGCTGCGATGTTTTTTCGAATTTTCATAAAACCGCGATAACTTGGAAATTATAAATATTTTCTTAAATCTAATTGGGGCACTAAGGGGCACACAATACGAGCTACTCGTGTATGTTTATTCTACAGGAGCACATGCAATGGTTTCAGAGATATGCGATTCTGCAAAACGTTACTCCAGCAGGAAACGCAATATCTCGAAAACCTGAAGGGGCACACATTTTGTTTTTGGGGGCACATTGTGGCACTAACATAAGCTACAAGACCATGCACAATGTTTCTCTCTCCGATGGTCTCAGGAATCGTTTTTTCCGTTTTTTTCCAAAACGATAGGGGGCACACATTTTTTATGTGGGGGCACATTCACAGCAGATAAGGCACTAATTAAACGTTCCACTCATATAACTCTAGGAGACACTTTCCTGCTGGGGTAACGTACACTTCAAATACGATTTTACTTACCTGGTGCAAGTTTACCTAAACCTAATGCTCAAGTTTCAAGATCAGGGTTTCGTGATTTACGCAATCAAATGCCTTCGAGAGGTCACAGAAGATTCCTATGGCATCTTGTGCCTCTTCCTACGCAGACTACGACACCGGCGTCAATCGTACAACGTCCTGTGGTGAAACCGTACACTGTTGCTCGTTTAAGATTTTATTGATGTTAAAATGGTTAAGCATTTGATTGAGCATTATCTTTTCAGACACCTTACGAAAAACCGGAAAAACGGATACGGGCCTATAGTTATTTTTGTCTTTACTGTCCCTGGATTTATAAACAGGGGAAGCCCCCTGGGTCCACGCACAAATTAAATATCGAAGCTAAATATACGATGCTACAGTCTCAATAAATAATTGAGGTACAAGTACAAGCTTTATAGACATAACCCATAGATCTTTGGTTAATTTGATCTTGATTTGCTTATACAACTCATTCGCAATACACAGAATGACTTTTTAATCACTTTCCAAAAAAAAAGGGGTAATCCACTAGTCAGCGCGCGGTTCCAGCGGCCGCGCGCGCACCTCGTCGAACCGCGCGAGGCTTCAGTGGGAGGTGGGAGCCGCGCGCTGTCAGAATAAATTGTCCAAAACTTTTAATAAAAAATCGACTAAACGTTCTCTGTCCACGAATTCAATGTTTTATTTCCCATCTCTATAACATTCTTAAACTCCGTACCAAAAATCACAGCTCTAATCCATCGACAAGTTGTCAAGTAATATAAACAAACTTACGTCAACACACCGCGCCACACCGCGCCATTTCTTGCGTCATCGTGTTAGCGTTAGTGTCACACACAAGTACGGTTGTCTATTGTTTGCCCGAAGATTATATGCCATAATCATCATTTTCCCGAATTTCATTTACCCGAATTTCATTTGCCCGAATGTTTCATTTGCCCTAAAAGACATATGACATACTTTTAATTGCCCGAATTTTAGATACCATAAGATACGAATGCCTTAAGTATTGTTTGCCTTATTTTTATGTGTCATAATAATTATTAGACATAATATTTAAATGGCATAATATTTAAATGGCATAACAAGTATTAGACAAATATTTAAGCCCCGTAATAATCATTACATTGTTGATGGTGGGTTAGGTCGACGGAGCCCCGCTTCGCGGGGCTCCTACTTCTGTGTGGTTTATAAAAAAATAACCACGAAGGGGATGGCGGGGTCTATTCGCTCGCTTCGCTCGCTCACACGATCCCCTTCTAACCTAACCTGTCCGAGTCGGGGTGCCCTAAAGTCCCAATTGCATCCAATTTCTCTTGATATAAACAACCGTTACACACCCGATGGCAAATTATGTTATGGCATTTCATAATTATGGCATGTGATAATTAGGGCATGAGATAATTAGGGCTTACAATGATTATGACAAATGATGTTATGGTAAGTGACTTTATGGGAAACAATGATTCTGGCACGTGACTAATATGGCAAATGAGAGTAGGGCAAATGAGTATTATGTCGTATGATATTATGGCTGTTGACTATTATGGCAAATGATATTAGGGCAAATAAAATTCGGGTAAACGGCGGTATACCCACAAGTACATTATGACTGCCTTCCGAATTATGCTGTAATCAATTTGAGCGTCCATAAACCCGTTCCGAATTACCGTGAGCGCGATATCGATGTCCCTTGAATCGTCATAGATGACGTCACGACATGCGCCATCTTGCGATTACACCGACCATGCCCCAAATAAATATCACCGTGAGCGCTGTCAAAAATGACATTTGTTTTTACAGGTTGTGTTGTTTTGTTTGATTGAAAAAAATTGAAATGAGTTTCAAACTCATGAACAATTTAATTACCGTTGCATCTATGTCATTTGTAATTCGTGGAAAGGGGTAAATCTTTGCCGGGAGCAAAATACGCTTTTATAAACAACGCTTTCGTCATCCTTTTCATCACTGGACGAATCGTCGTTCTCTATCTCAAAATCTGAGTTATCAGAGTCGATAGTCGTTTTGGTTTGGGGTTATGTTCACTGTCAACGCGTTCACGAGCGTTCCGAATTGATGACAGCTCTTGGCTGTCATAATCGTGATATCTAAATCGGAACGCAAAATATCGATGTGAGCGCTGTGAGCGATTGTTTTCTACGAGGGATATCGCTACGCCCCCGTCAGGGGGCGTGGCAGGCGGCATCGGGGCTATGCCCCCTGGCCGCGGAGGCCATACCGTGACCTGTTAAAACAGGCCCGTCCTTGTGTTGCCTATAGGCTATGGCCTAGTGGCGTGCGACCGCAATATCGCACGCCTGTGAATAGATGCTATGGAGTATTCCGTAGGCGCGCCTACAGCGCTGTCTATACAGCGCTGTTTTCTTCACGACACCTCGGCGGTCTGTCCCCGCCAGGTGAGACCCGAAGGAGGCCCGGCGGGGGACGACCAGCGACAGAGGTGCCGACTCCGACGCACCTACGGAGGATGTAATGGTCCCTGTCCGCCCCGCTTCCAGAGCTAGCCGGTCACGTTACAGGCGAGGAACCGTTATGTGAGTATAGGCGGTATTGTACTGTGTAAACACCGCCCAGTGCAAGCGTGGCTCGCGAGCCCGCGCCGCGAGTCTACGCGTGTGTTTACGTGCTTGTGTAGGGATGCATGTGTGGTTGTAGCTACTCGCACCTGCCTATATTAACTTAGCACAGGACGAGTAGCTGGATGTATGTAGTGTATGTGGAGTCGTAAATGTGTAGGTAAGCTGCGTGTAACCTGGGAGAAACAGCTTACCCAGGCGTCAAGTCCGGTGGGTGGGGGTCAACATCCGCTACCAGGTCGCGGGGGAGGCGGCGCCTCGCGTCGGGGGGGCGCGCATGCCAGGGCGCTATGTGCTTGATATGGGACCAAGCAGATGCGTCGGCACGCGCGAACATTCCCATCGCAAGGCACCGGATAAAATCGTCCAGGCTCTCGAACCTGAGGTCCCGCTGGATGACGTCATTCCTCACGTAGCGAGGAGCACCAACTATGGTCCGCAACGCAAGGGACTGCTGCGTGCGGAGGATTTTCTTGTTCCCCTCGCTAGTGAGGGCGAACCAAGCGGGGGCGGCGTACGTCAATATTGAGCGCACATAAGTCTTATATACGCTCAACTTGACGCGCACCGGGAGGCGGGACGAGAGCGCTGGTTGGAGCTGGGCGCGGGCAGCCCTAGTCCGGCCCGCGACCTGGCGGACATGTGGCCCCATGGTGAGCCGACGGTCGATAGTCACACCCAGGTACTTGGCCTGGGGTGCCCACTCGACGTCGGCGCCAAGTAGATTCAGGCGCGGTGGGAGAGAGCGCGCAGAGCTGATGACCATCGCCTGCGTCTTACCCACGTTTACCGACAGCCGCCACTTTGACAGCCAGTCAGGGAGGAGATCGAGCGCGCGCTGCATTTTGACCGCCGCGTGCCCCGCGTTAAGCGAGGTGGCGATATACGCGGCGTCGTCGGCATACAGCGCGAGCGTCACCTGTGGCGTAGTGGGGATGTCGTCGGTGAAACGTGAGTAACACGCCGGCGACACGCAGCTGCCCTGCGGGACGCCCGCCAGCACCGGGCAGGCGCTGGAGAGCGCTCCCTCGACCACCACGCGGAAGCTCCTGTGGGACAGAAAAGATTGGACCACTCTTACCACGCGACGGGGCGCTCCAGAGGTGGCCAGCTTGTAAACAAGGCCGTCATGCCATACACGATCGAAGGCCTTCTCCATGTCGAGGAATACTGCGACGGAGTCCTCCTTCTTGTTGGTGGCAGCCGTCAGAAGGTGCAGTACCCTCGACAGCTGAAGCGTCGTGCTATGTTCCGACCGAAATCCGAACTGTTCCGGCCGTGGCGTAATGTGCGGCTGGAGATGCCGCAGCAGGAGTACTTCGAACACCTTGGAGGTGGTCGGTAGCAGCGTGACGGGCCGATAGCTCTCCGGCTTCAGGATGTTTTTCCCCACCTTGGGCAGCATTATGACGCGCCCTTCCTTCCACAAGGCGGGAAAGGCCCCGGTGCGCAGTATCGCCGTGTACAGGCGCGCCAGTGCCGCTACCATTCGGAACGGCAGGTGGCGCAACGCTGTGTTGGTGATACCGTCGGCACCAGGGGCCTTCCTAGGCCTCGTCCTCAGGATGGCGCGTCTGACTGCCCCAGGTGAGAAAAATATGGCCTCTTCCTCGGGAGCTATCGGCGCGGCGAAGTAGTCCCCAAGGTGTTGCTCGACTGCTGCGACATTTTCGTGGTCGGTAGTTGGATTCGGCTGGAACTGACGCTCCAGGTGCTCGGCGAAGACCTCCGCTCGGTCTTCCGCTCTGTATTTGAGCGCCCCTCCGCCATCCACTAGCGGGCGCACCGGAGCTGGGGTATTCGTGAGCTGGCGACAGAGTCGGTGGATGGACGGCCAGCTGCCGGCCGTCGACTCTATTCTATCCTCCCAGCTCTCGGCTTCTCTGTCTCTCATCTCGGCCTTGATCCTCTCCGCGAGACGGTTGAGTTTCCTCTTGAGGGTGGGGCATCTTAGTTGTTGCCACTGCTTGCGAAGGCGCCTCTTGTCGGCGATCATCCTCTGCAGGTACGCAGGTAGAGGTGTCTGGCGATGAGCCGCCGTGCTCTCCTGCTGTACAGTGGTCGCCGCTTCCAAGGCGCTCTGTATGCAAGCAGTGACATCCACCGCCATCTGGTCGACGTCCGCGGAGGTGACGATGGGCCGAGACGGAGTGGTGGCCTCAATCCTTTCTGTGAAGTCCATCCAGTTGGTTTTGCGACGTGGCGCTGTGGGCTTCAGTCGGGTCGGCATCCCCGAGAGGACGACGAGAACAGGATGGTGATCTGACTGCATCTCGTCGTCCAGTACTTGTTGCGTGATCTGGCAGTGTAGCCCTCGGTAGGCCACGATGTCCAGCACGTCCGGCATGTGGGCTTGGTTCTCCGGATAGTGGGTGGGCGTCTCTGGGCCGGACACCGTGTAGCCGAAGGCTTCCGCGTCCGCGAGGAGCCGTCTTCCTCCCGTGTTGGTCGCGGCCGAGTTCCACGCCGGGTGCTTGCAATTCAAGTCGCCGGCAAGGATCGTCGCGCCGCCGTTAGCTTCCAGTAGGGCCCTCAACTCCGGGGCGTTCAGGTTAGTCGAGGGCGCCTTGTACACGGCGTAAATGGCGAGATCCTCGCCGGCAACGTGCAACTGCACACCCAGCGCGTAGAACGAGCCGGGCGACGGCACAGGGAGCTGCTGGTGGACGACTCTTCGCCTCACTAGTACCGACAGACCACGGTAGCGGGCGTTGGTTGCCGACCTTTCATCCTTCCTGTAAACGAGATACCCAGGGACACGCAGCTTGTCTTCCTGTCCTAGGTGTGTCTCGCTTATCAGCACCACGTCGATGTCTTCCGATCTGAGGAAGCGGCGGAGGGGGGCGACCTTACCTCCAAGGCCGCGGGCATTCCAGTGGATTACCCTCAACGGCCTAGCCATATAGCTTGAGGAGGGAGGCCAGGCCGTCGAGGATAACCAAACCCGCGTCTTGTCCCTGTCTTATGGCCTTAATTAGGTCCATTAACAGTTGGACGGCGCAGGCTGTAAACTCCTTCGTCGTTGTTGTTGATGGTGATGGTGCTGGTGCGCTGGCAGCTTGTCCAGCGCGTGCAGCCTGTTTGGGCCGCTGTTGTTGTTGTTGGTGTTGGTGGGCTGGGGGCCGCGTTATGCCGGCGCCAGCTGGCAGCCCACCACTCGCTTTTGGCTGCTGTTGGGTATTTGGTGGTGGTACAGCCTGCGCCTGGGACGAGGTAGGGTCGTCCCGGTGGGTGTCCTCCTTGGTTGCGGGGGGGGGGGGGCTCGGCTTTCTTACCCCCCCCCCTCCCCCCCTCCGATTCTTCCCCTTCCGCTTCCTCCGCCGCTTCGAGGAGGAGGGGGGGGGGCTTCACCCCTGATGGTGGGCCCGTTGGCCGCCGCCATAAGCGACGCGCTTTGGGCTTCGGTAGAAGCCACGTCATTCTGCCTCTCGGTGACTTCTTCTTGTAATCGGCATGAGGCGGTCGTGGCGGCGACTGTGCCCGCCCGCCTGTTCTTCGTCTCCGCCTGGAAGGTGGGGCAACGCACGTTGTTTGCGGGGTGATCACCCCCGCAATTGACGCACGTCGCCGGCTCGTCGCGTGGGCGGGGGCAATCACGCGCTGCGTGCCCCTCTCCACAGCGGACGCAGGCGAGCGGCCGGTGGCAGTTGCGAGAAGAGTGCCGGAACTTCTGGCACCGGTGGCACTGTGCGGGCCCTCTTTTCCCCCTCCAGGCCTCTATCTTTACACCCCTCATACAAAAAAAAAAAGATTTTTATTTCTTAAACTTATGACTTAACAATCACATGATAGGAAGTACCTTTTGAGCAAAAAATTACTTGTATTAGGTACTTCCGCTCTTCCGGTTTACGTTAACATTACATAAGTTAGAAATTTAACAATAAAATCAAATCCAAAATCAAACAAAATAAAAAATTAGCAAATAAAAAATATAAAATTAAATTAATTATAAATCATAATTCAATTCAAATTGACAGAATTAAATCAAAGATACAATTATAATCCAAATTAAATTAAATTAAAATCAAAATCAAATTATTAAAAAGCAAATAAAAAATATAAAATTAAATTAAATACAAATCATAATTCAATTCTAAATTAATAACAGAATTAAATCAAAGATACAATTAAAATTCAAATAAAATTAGAATCAAAACTAAATTCAAATAAAAAATCAAATCAGAATCAAAAAAGAGTACCAAAATCAAATAGAAAATTTAATTTAGTTTAGTGTGCGCATAGGGTGTGTATGTCAGTGTGTGTGTGGTGTGTGTGTGTGTGTTGGTGGCCAGTGCAGTGGAGTCGCCCTAAAAACGGTCACATAATTCGTGAGATACATTACGAACTATGTGATCGCATGCAGGATTGACTCAATTTCTTCGTAATTTTTGTTCATCAGCCATTGAGTGAGTGTTTTTTTGCAATCGTGGTATGTCATAGAATAAATGTTTTGTTCTTTATTTAGAATGTTGTATAAGCGAGATGATTGTTGTGTATATTGTCTCCTGGCAAATTTGGTTTTGACTGGGGTTTCTGGAGCGACATTATTCTTCCTTCTAGATTGTGTCCTGGAAGGGATGAAGGGAAGGGATTTATGTTTTTTTAAAGCAATCTGAAGAATATATATTTTTCTAACTGTCAAAAGATTCGAAGTTAAATAAAGGCTTTCAGTGGGGAATCTCATTGGTTTGAAGTACATAACCTTCAGTAACAATCTCTGCGCCCTCTCCAGTTCTAAAAATTTTGTTTTTGTTGCACCGCCCCAGATTGGTATACAGTACATTATTATTGACTGACCCAAGGAGATGTATACTTGCCTGATAAGATCTTTGGTAGCCACGTGACGAAGTAACTTGAAGGTCCATATTAGTTTCCTGACTCTACCCATTATTAGATCTAAGTGCAAATGCCACGAAAGTCGTTGGTCGAGCATGACACCAAGGTATTTAGTTTTGTTGACCTTGTTTATTTTTAGACAAGTGCAGGCGCTATTGGAGGAGTCGGAGCATGTATGGATTTTAATCTGGAGGTCTTGTGATGGATAACAAAGATTGTAGATGGAGAAACATATGTAGTTAGTTTTCGAGATATTCAATGTTAAAAGGTTGCGATCGAGCCAGGCAGCTATCTTAGACAAGCCACGTTCAGCAGTGCGGCCGACACTGTCCCATGACTCTCCCGAAAAGACAATTGCTGTATCATCGGCGTAAGAGAATATATGAGCGTCTTCTATGGACAAATTACACAAACTGTTAATATAAATAAGAAACAATGTTGGGCCTAGCACACTACCCTGTCCAACTCCGTATGTGACGATTTCTTCAGAACTAGTGAACAATCCTATTTTTACCACATATCTTCTCTCGTTTAGGAATTCCTGAAACAGCTTGAGTGGGACCCCTCTGACGCCTATGTCTTCTAACCTGCGCAGAAGTATGGGGACCGAGACTGTGTCGAAGGCTTTTTTGAGGTCTAGAAAAACTGCTAGGCACTTACTTCCACTGTCTACTTTTTCAGTGACAATGGAAGCAAGCGCCGTGACTGCGTCTTCTGTAGACTTGCCTTGTCTAAAGCCAAACTGTGAGGGTGAAATGATGTTATTTTTCGATAGATATCTAACCAAGCGTTGGTTTATTAATCTTTCGACTATTTTAGACAAGGCCGGGAGGACCGATATCGGTCTGTAGTTCGACGGGTCAGCTCTATCCCCACTCTTGTACACAGGTGTTATTACAGCTTGTTTCAGGGCGGTGGGAAAAGTTCCCTGTTCAAAGCAGAGGTTAATCAGGTGAGAGATAATTGGCGAGATAACTAGCTGAGTAGCCTTTAAAAAACTTACAGGGATTTTGTCCCAGCCGGTGGCACTATCAGATTTGAGGCTCCTAATTACGGCGGCGACCTCATCAGGGTCCGAGTTGAGTAAAACGAAAGATGAGACTGGCGGATTTGGATCTCTTAAAGATACATTAAGTCTATCGTGTTGGTCGTCGTTAGCTGGCCTATCGGGGTTATTTAATATGTCGTCAGCCAAGCGCTTGCCTATAGTGGAGAAGTATTTGTTAACGTTGTTTACTGCTTCGCAAGGGGTAACAGCTGATTCCAGTAATTCTGTATTTTGCGTTTTAGGTGGCTTTCGTTGGGTAATAGTGTTAATCGTATGCCATAATTTTTTAGGGTTTTTGTTTGACTTATATAGCTGTTCACGATCATGTTTGCGTTTTTGTTTTTTTATTATACAGCTGCAGTAGTTCCGGTATCTCTTATACGTGATTTTCAGAATTTCATTGCACGGGTCTAGTTTCAGCTTTTTTTGCATATTGTTACGGTTTTGTATGCAGCGCAATAACCCTATAGTCATCCATGGTTTAATAAGTCTGTTTTTTAGGGGGATTCTCATAACAAGAGTGTTGGCAGTGAGTGCTTTTTGTAGTAAAGCTATTAAGTTATCTGCTAAAACATTGGGGTTACTTAAGTTTAAAAGGTCTTGAGTATTGTAAGTTTTTAAGAGTTCGACAGCCTTATCTACGTTTACTATTGTTTTCGTCTTACTTATTTGATGTTGTTTCGTGAGGTCGGATAGTTTTAGAAAAATCATAAAGTGGTCTGTAATAGTACTGTCGATAATTCCAATAAATGCTGATTTTTTGTTCGGTCTAAGATTCAAAATGAAGTGATCTAAGCAACTTTTGTCTCTCGTTGGAAGTGCGTGTCCGGGGAGCAGGCCATGCGTTGCCAACATATTTAAATAATTGAGTCTATTTGAGCGCTCAGATGACTGCTCTTCTTGTCGATGAATTAAATTTATATTAATGTCCCCAGTAATAATTACGTTTTTATTTGAGGTCAATGTAGCTAAGTGGAGAGACAAAGAGTTTATGAAGTCATCCGCGTTTGTCTTTGACGGAGAGCGATATATACCTAAGACTATAAGATCGGGCTTAATGCTTACTTGCAGGCAAGAAGCATGAGTTAATTCAATTTCTTTTACTTGATACTTATGTTTGTTACTAACGAAAATGACGACACCGTCGGCTCTATTTAAATGATTAGTAGTGCGGTCTGCCGAATAATTATTTAGTTGAGGAATATTTTTATTGGGGTTTAGCCTACATTCACTCAGAACAATAAGGTCCGCAGTGAAATTTAGATTCGCTAAATTAAGTTGTAAGTCGTTAAAATTAGAATAGATACTTCTGATATTCTGTGAGATTATCGTAAAGTCAGTGTTTTTAATTTCCATTGCAGTGTTAAAGTTACGAAGAGAGAAATTAGATGCTTTAGCTATTTCTGTGTTATCAATTTCAGTTATAGTTGCTAGGGTGCTATCCATAATTGTGAGTTAGGAACGTAGATGTTATAATAATCAACTAGACTTTTGTTAGTTTTGGTGTATGTGTGTGTGTGGTTTGTATGAAAGGGTATAAGTTGCAAGGATTGCATATTAGTGTGTGTTTTTAGTGTGTGTGTGCGCACTAGCATTACATAGTTTATACTCGTTATTTTGAACTTGTACAGAAACCTAAAATAAAATGAACATGATTCATAAAATCTACATTGATTATATTTAATCTGTCTGAACGATACGCATGAAGCACATAGATTACTTAGGACTAGTCATATTTCCTGCATAAGTTTATTAACGTGCATTTCACTCCTAATTATTATTTTGGGTGAATTGTCATCTTTCTTGACGCATACTTGGCCGAAGGCTGTCCAACAGTATTTATATGCTTTAGATTTAGCCAGATCGCGAGCGAGAAAATGCAAGCGTGCCCCCTTGGCGGTTAGCTGCTCCGATATATAGATGGGGGTGTATTCACTAGTCTTAAATCCTAAATGCTTTGCACATAATTTATCCTTGTTTGCTCGGTTAAAGTTACGAGTCGATTTCAAAAGGTCTGTTCTTAAGATAGCCGATGTTAGCTCGATGATGATTGGCCCAGTTTTCGCGTCGCCACGCTTGGTCGGTACCCGGAAAATGTCTTTTATATCGCTTTGTTGAATAGGACAGTTAACTTCATTTGACAGATGTTTGACCATTGTTATTAAGTCGTCTCTGGTTTCTTTATTTATTTTTGGTGCATTTTTTATCTCTAAATTTGTTTTCCGATTGCTTCGTTGCAGATCTTCGATTTTATCTTCTAGCATGACGATGTAGTGTTCATCTTTCTTTGCCTTGCCTTCGAGTTGTTCTATTTTCTTCCTCAGTTCTTCGTTTTGGGCGGAGAGGAAGGCCATGGCGCTTTCTATATTAGTGTTTGTGTCCCTTATCTCCATCAGTGTGGAAGACATTTTTTTTATTTCCTCGCCCTGGGTTGCAATCAGCGAGGATATTAAAGTTTTGACTTCCTCTTTGAATTTATCCAAATCGTAGTCAGGCTCTCGAGCCCTTTTGGATCGACAGGAGACAAAGTTCGGTGGAGTATATTGAATATCCATACTAGCGGAGATGTTTGACTCAGACAGAGATTTATTGAATGAATGCTCCATTGCAAATAACTTGTATTATTGCCTGTATTTGACTGAATTGGTTGGAGTGCTAAAATTCCAGTAAAAAATGTAATAGCAATAAGTTGCAGCGATGAGTATCCTAGAACGCCTGTCAGATATTTAAAGCAATACAGGCTACTACAATTTGCCCACACAACTGGTTCAGGCGTTTTGGAATTTTTGTTCGATTAGTTGTGGGTAATCGCAATAATTTCAGATAAATTTTAATCACTGGGTAAATTCTTTGGGTGTTTTGTCTTATTAAACACAGCACTAACGATGCAATTAATATTGCCACTGTTCGCCAGCCACTTAGTTTGTCCAGTCACACAAAAGGTTCTCACTTTCTGCCAGTATTTACACTAAAATGCTATTATTAAACGCGAGCGCTTTGAACATGACTTCACTGTCAGAACAACGTCAGAAGAGTCAATGAATGTGGTCATACACATGAATGTGGTGGTGTCGAAGATCGACCTGGTCTCCGGTGTCTTTTTGAGCACTGCGTGGAACACACAGCCGGGTCGTCCTTGGCGCGCCTTAATATGGCGCACGTACTCCGGCTGGTATCCCAGTGCCCGGAGCTCCTCCTCAATCTCCTCCGGGGGGGTGTCGACCGGCAGCCCCGTGATGGCCACCTTCAAGCTTCGCTCCGCCTCAAGGGAGTAGGCGAACCATGAAGTGCCGTCCACCTTTTCGAGGTCCGTCAGGTATCTCTGGACCACCCTAAATTCGTTCTCGCTTTCGGGCGAGAAACGAATCCCCTTGCCAAACGGACGGGCATTGGGGTGGTGGCCCAGTTTCTGCCTGAGGGCCCTAAAGTGGGCGGCCCAACCCGGCAGCTTGTCCACTATCAGCGGAGGATACCTTGGCCGCTTGGGCGGCTTCGGCTTAGGCTGAGAGGTGGTCGCGGTCTGTGCTCCCCCGTTGTCCCCTAGGGCCGCCGGTTGAGCTGTGAAGGAATCAGGTTGTGAGACACTCACCCCGTGTTGTGTCCCTTGGCTTCCTGTCCTGTTCGTAGGCGTCGACGTCGATGGAGTCGGCGACACAGTAGGTGTGTGCCGAGCCGCCTCCGCGAAGGTGGGTGAAGCTGCACTGCCCTGGCTGCGCAGCGGCGCGCGATCGCGCTGTGGCCGCAGCGAGTCCGGGCAGTACCGCTTGGCTTCTTCCTCCTCTGTTTCATTGGTGCTTCGGCGCCGTCGCTGAGGACGCGGCTCCAGCTGGAACTCATAGCCGAATCCCAGCGACGGCGTCGGTGATGCGGCAGGGGTGCGCCTCTCTGATGCGCTCCGGCCGGAGTCGACTGAGCCCACGGACGCTATCGACATGCTCGAGCCGGCTCGCGACGAGCATGCCGACAGCGCCGCCGGCGAGTCGAAGGCCGAGGCGCGGGGCGGCGCTGGCGAATTGGGCGCATGCGGTGCCGAGGACGTCGGTCGACCGCTAGGCGCCAGCATGGATGGTGGCCGTCTATCCCGTTCCGCCTGGGCCGGCCCGGCCAACAAGCTGCTGCTGGGACCGGCGGTGGCGGTGCGCGGGGTGGTGGTGTCGCGGCTGGTGGAGGCCACCGCGGACGCAGCCCCGAGGGGCGCGATCGACGCGGCGGGCCGTGGATCGGCGGCGGCACGGGTGGTAGTGCGCGCTGTAGGGCGCACATAGGACGCCACAGGCGCCGCAGGGCGAGCAGTGCTCGCGGAGGTTCGCGGTGTGGGCGCGGGTGCGCGCGCGGGAGGCGCGGAATCGCGCACTGTTACGCGCGCCGTGGGTGCGGTGGCACGCGTGTGTGGCGCGCGCCCGGGAGTAGCGGTGGCGGGACCCGGGGCCTGTATCGGCACCGGGCGGAAGGCGGAGGGGCGCACGGCCACGGCATGCGGCTGGCTCGACGAGGGCGCCGGCGCACCGCGGGCAGGCGCCGGCGTCGTCGAAGGGCCCCCCGCAGCCGCCGCCGAGCTTGCTCCGGCAGCGTTCCCCACCGGTTTTTTGCTGGATCTCTTCTTCTCCTCACTACGAGGAGGAGGGGGTCCAGCCAGCGTTGTGCCGGTCGCTCCGTCGTCGTCAATGTCGATTGCCGGCAACGACAGCGCCCGGTCCAACCCCGGGAGGGGCTCCTGTTTCCTGGCGTCATCTTCACGGCCTAGTGAGCCGCGGGAGCCAGGTTTCGGCATCTTCTCGATTAAAACTCACACTCGAGACGTGAGGTCGCGACCGCAACGGTGTTTGGTGCACCGGGCAGCAGAGTGGGCTCCCCCTGTGCTCGCACCAGTGCCAGGCACTTGCGCGAACACAGGGAAAGTGGTTAAAAGGCGGTCCGAGCGACAAAGTTTTCGTCCAGGTGCCCCCAGTGTTGGCACAATTTGGACGAAAACTTTCCACAGCGACGATCTCCGGTAACTGCGAACAGCGAACAATCGGCGCGGATCACTGGCGATCCGATTGTTTTCTAATACGGAATGCACCCTATATATATGGGTAGTGTCACATTTCAAGTGATTACGAGCTACGTATTTGTTATTGTATTATAGTGTAATACCTTTAAATGTTCGTGAGAAGTTGTACTATCGTGTTATGATAACGCAAATTAGGTTTCGACTCGCAAAGTTGCAGTATTTCGCCTGTGAAAATGCAGTAGGTATGTATACCTACAGTGATTGTGAAGTGTGAAGAAATAAGTGATTTTGTGATTAAAACGTGTGTGAAAACGTACAAATAGTGTTTAATTGGTGTGGTGATTAGATTTTTCAACTATCTACACCAAAAAAACAAGTGGTTTTGTGTTTTTTTTTTGTTTGTTCGTCCAACCGCGGCTGGTAAAATTAGTTACCAGATGTAAACAAACAGTGAGTATCTAGGTTGTAATGAATGTTTTGATATGATGCTAATGAGATATTAATGAGATTGTGGTCTTGTTGGAAAGGAAATATAATCTAGTTTATTTTGATATAAAAAAATGGATAAAAAGTTAATAGTTTTTGAGCAAATTAATATTTTATTAGCAAAATATCCGTTTTATCACTGTTTTTCAAGTTCTACATTATTGTATGAGTATCAATTTATGATTGTATATCTTGTTTTTGGTTTAATAGTTTCCTTATCTATTCTGCAATTCACTGTTAATGTTGTATGTTGTATTTTGCGATCGCCAAGTGTTTTTGTATAACGTGTCAAATTACGTGCAAATATTTCGCGAGCACGCGCGGGTCGACGCGCTTCGTGTTTTCACATAACGCGGTCGACGTAGATGAGAGGATGTGAACGGAGTAGTAGCAAATGGCACTCTGTTTTATTTTTTTATTTTTTTCGAAAATAAAAATTCAAAATTCTAATCGTAAGCTTATGATTTGAATTTCAATATTTTTAATTGTTTTTTCAAAATTTCTCTTTCTTTTTACCTATATGAAAAGTTTGCTTGGAATTTGTAGCGTTTTTTGATGATAAATTATTTTTTTTCTACGCTTTGGAAAAAAGAAAAAAAAAACTAGGTATACCTTATGCTTCTACTCCGTTCAAATAATATACCGGTGATGGTCGTTTTTAACGGGATCTTAGACTATCTTTATTTATTAAAATTTTTCAAAACCGAAAAAGTTTTTGTTTTCTGTGAAAATATGGCTGGGGTTTAAATGTACTTTTGTGATATTTGTGTTAATGCATGGTGTTAATGGCAAAAACAACAGCAGAGCTGAAATAAAACGTTGCATCTGTCATCAAATTGTCAAAATGTCAACAACAAAAATGGCTGCCCACTTGGCGTCTTTCATAGAATTAGACATTCTATGAGTATTTTGTTTTTCAATTACAGTTAATGCCTGGTCCCATTGTATTCATTCTGTAAACTAAGTAACATTTTGATACATTTCGTGCAGGCATGATGTTTTCTTGATAAACTCTCATGACGTCTATATTAGCGAAGATAGTGAAGATATGGTAGAAGTTCTAATATTTTATAACTCTATCATACCATATTCGCCGCGAATCTACGAAACTCAATTTTTGATTTGATATGATTTACTGAATTAATTATTTAATGCAAAATGGAACCAGAAGTCGTAAAAGTATGTCGTATTTGTTCAATAATGAACGTGAAATTACACGACCTGCGATCATACCCATTAGAATCATATTACGGGTGTGTAATTGGAACCAATGTGAGTTGACCCTTTGTTTATTTATTTTATAAACTTATTGGTATTTATTTCTACTCCTTTGTGTCATGAAGAAAATAATATTAATGATTTTCTTATTTCTAGGAACATATTTATTTTTGTCAGTTTATAAAAATAATTGAGAACTTTAACGTTTTACTTGTCAAAAAACTGGTATTGTGAGAGAACCCACTCACACTGAATACCAATAAAATACTGGTATTCAGTGGAGCAGAGTGGAGCAAATTTAATTGTGTAGCTTACCTCCACAACTCATTTACTGGGTCACAAAAGACTTCTCATGACTTCTTGGTTAAACTGGTTTTCAGTGTTTTGGGATTAACCACCTCTATTCTCTATATACCTATTAATGTTCTGTTCCAGCCCCAGTATGCAAACTTGCCACCATATGCATGCTATGAGTGTGCCGCACTTGTGAGGAAGTTTTATTTCTTTAGACAAAAATGTCTACGTAGCCAGGCAGTCCTCCATGGTGCTACAGATTCCTTAGGAAATGTAAATATTATTATAAACTAGGATTTCAATTCATTAAGTGCCTGTTGATAATATTGTTAAAGAATTTTGGTTGACCTAGTTATAATATCACTGAATTAATGTTTCAGGTAAAATCTAAGAAAGTAAAATCAATCGACCGAAAAGGTATCCACATAGCATCAAACCTCAAAATCGTCGCCTTACCAAACATAGAGATAGGTCTTGCGCAAAAACCCAAACTAAATGTAGAAGTAAAGCTTGAACCAGGCAGTGATGATGAAGATGATAAGTTAAAACTTGATCACAACTATGCTTCTTTCAACTCCATGGATCCCTGTGTCTCCAGTGATGATGATGAACCACTATCACTCCATAAAGAGAAGAAAAGTCAAAATAATGAATCTGATGATGGGAAGGTGAACTTGAAAGAAGAGTGTGAAGGCCTTGAAGTAAGTTTTTCTAATCATGCTAATGATAAATGTATTAGCTTCAGTTTTGGTAAACTGAAATGATTAAATTGAATTCTGTTGGGTCCAAAAGGCAAAGATTTTTTTTTTGGTTAGGTTCCTGCCTATCTGATTGTAACAGCATAGAAGAAAGTTCCCAGAAAATGTTGTGATACTTTGAACTGCTTCAAAAAGCTATTTGTAAAACAAACATCAGTTAAATTATAGCTATTTGTCTTTCCATTTTTTTTTTTCTTATCTTTTCTTTATGAAGTAATAATAATAAAGGAAGCATATATTTGGACCCTGCTTCCGATCCCGACACCGGCGGACCACAATTTATTTATATTTTTAGTCATTTTTTTTAATAAATATTTAAAAATGTATAAAATAAGATAATGGATTAAATAAGGAACCATTATTATGCTTTATTTATTGCAGTTTGCTGTAAGCACAGAAGACTCAGGATATTCAATTGAAGTACCTAAAGTGACAGAAAGGAAAAAGAAACGCCGGTTAAAAACAGGAATTATTAAGCGTAAAAAAGAGTTATTAAACCAAAGGGTTGCCAGTGATGGCAAATGGAATGATTTCGCGCAGTACATCAATGTTATTACTTTGACGGTATGTGGGATCGAATCTGAATTTTTATTTTTTGGTAGATGACATCTTTTCAAAATTCCTGTCAAAGTATAGGGCTGCTGATATCTTTAAAAATCAGTTTGTGTTCTTTGTCCTTTTCAGTTGGAAGAGCAGAAAGAAGAGATTCAGAAGAGGAAAGAGTCATCCAACTACTTGAACTCCCCATTCCAGTGCAATCTGTGCTATAAAGGCTTTATTGACAATGACGCCTGGAATCATCATGTCAGCAAACATGCTTTGGTAAACTTTTAAACAACAAAACAGCTTTTTTTATAACAATTATTGAACAAAAAAAAAAAAAAAACGAAAAGTAAAAAGAAAAAAAAAAGAAAGAGCCAAGCCTCGTTGCTTAGTGTGGCACTAGATGACGCTGTGTGTCCAGCAATATTTATTTATTTTTATTGAATTACTTTGCCATTAATCATTGTAGTTGGCTAAGGTATAATAAAAATACAGTATGTACCAGAAAGATGTTATCTTACACAGGGTGTAATAAGGTAAACCGACGCATAAACTGATGCCACGTATCGCCAAAAATGTTGTTACAAACATTTTGACCGTGTAGGTATTGCACTTTTGTAGGAAACAGGAGTATTTTTTTTAAATTATAATGCGATGAAAAATTTCTATGTATGCACATACATAGTTTCATCGGTATTCAGTATGCATTCTCAATCACAACCCCTTTGGTTCAGAATGGCGTACTAAATACTTGGTAACCGCTGGTCCCTTCAACCTTGTATAAGAGTGTAGTACAGACTATCAAACTGAACAACTTTCTCCATGGGACCGACCTCGTAATTGCGAAAAAATAATCAGTTGTCCCATGTACTATTTTAATAAAACAAGCCAAATGTAACATACACAGCCTCAGTTACCATTTCGGAATATTCAAATGTCCTTCACTAACAGTCAGATATTCTCAAAAAGGCTCGGACAAATGCAATTCACTCCCATATCGGTTCAGGATAGTGTAGGCCCTAAAGTACCATAATTATCATTAGTTTTCTTTGTTCCTAGACGGCAGGTAGCATAGAGTGTCAAGTCTGTAAGTTTCGGTTCAAAACCAAGCGCGCCTATCAGAAACATGCGTCCAACCACGAGAAGAAATACGCCTGTAAATCTTGTCCGTACATATCTACCAACACGTAAGTAAAACTATTCACACTAGCAGATAAAGGTATAAAAAGTAGTGCACCTAATGTGCTTCCTTGTGGTAGACCTTTGAAACTCCCTTCAGATTTGACTATAACTTCAATTTTTTTATCTAGTTCTTAATAACTTATCTCACTGTGACAAATAATAGTCAATCTAGACATCCAGTTTTTTTCGTCAGAAAATCTGAGGACAGAAAACTAGTGGTGTAGATTATCAAAAATTTCAGTCAAGTCAATGGCCAAAAGTATTTAGATTGATTATAAGTCGACATATTCCATAGCGTAACAAACGCTAATCAATAGTTAAACATGTTTTTGTTTGTCCAGGACTCAAGCAAAGCAGCATCAAGGGTGGCATAAAGGAATTACTTTCAAGTGCAAACATTGCGATGAAATATTTACGTAAGTGATGAATATTCTAATTATTTAATTTAGGGCCTGTGCAGACGACAAACTATCCGTGACGCACTTTTTAGTCTGTGAAAATAGAATCCAAGCAATTATATGCAGTAACGCATACGACGCGCAAAAATTCCGGCGGCCAAAAATTCCGTGTTATTCTGGCAGATCACGCCGCGCCGCGCCTCCCGATAGTGCTCGAAAAAAATAGAACGTTTGCTTCAACGCGCGCTAACGCAGACGGCGCTCACTTTTAGTATGCAATCTGCACTAGAATAGAGTGATCGAAGATGTGCGTCGTGTGTGTTGATTCTGCGTAAAATCCGCGACAGACTTTTTGTATGCCATGCAGACATTTTGTGCGCCACAGACTCGATCGCACAAAAAGTCTATCGTCTGCGCAGGCCCTTAATGTTATAAAGAGTTAAAATTTATTTATAAGTTTGTATCAAGGGGGTAATCTTTAACAGTAATTTTAAATCTCAAACGACCTTTTTTGTGTGAAATGTCACGGTTTACATGCGCTAAAACGGTTATCATGTAAACACCACCACATAGAAATTTTTCGTTGGTTATTTTAAAAAAAACAGCTGTTTCCTACAAAACTGCAATTAAACGTTTGAAATGTGGTGAAAAGCTGTTTTATTTTTTATAAAACTTATCCTCACCAGCATTTGGACGTCATACATGAGTCACGTGCGTATCAAACATCCGTCGGAGTTCATATGCGGCTTCTGCGGGTACTCGTTCATTAGCAAGCTGGGCCTCGCCATGCACAAGACTATGATGCACAAGGATATACAAGTATGTAATTAAGTATCCCTACCTTACCCCTCCTACGTTTAAGCCCAAAGATCAAGGATACTTCCCGAAATTTAAATTTTCTACCTACACACATCAAAAATGTCTAGGGATCAAGCATTTTTATGCGGATTTCTTGAGATTGAGATGTGGCTTTGTAATAAATTTATGATTTTATAAATTTATATGGATCCTTTTTGGTGCATTTCATAATTTGAATCAGGAACTCTCAATCAAATTCGAGTAAAAGATGAAAATAAGCTGTCAATATTTTCCCTATAAAAACATACAACGCATTGAAGACATTATTAGTGCTACTGTTTCCCTACTACTGATTAAAACCAACGTTATTATGGAGCGGCGACGTCATTTAAGCAGGGAAGAAATGCTCAGAGCCGTGGGAATGATAGAAGCTGGTTCCCGGCAACGTACTGTAGCTTTAGCTCTGAATACAAGTCAGAGTGTTATCAGTCGACTTTGGACACGTTACCGAAGCACTGGTACCGTGGCTGAGCGCCATGGAGGACGGTATCGCTGCACCACACGGAGACAAGACCGATACATTCAAATCTTAACTCGAAGAGCTCCAACAATAACCGCCATGATGTTAGCCGTGAGGCTTCATCACTCTTCAGGGAACTTAATTAGCGACCAAACAGTCAGAAACCGCTTGCATGAAGTGAACCTTCATTCCCGAAGACCGCTACGGGTACCACCTATAGCAATGCACAATCGTAGGATTCGATATCAATGGGCTCTTGAACACAGAAATTGGGCAGAAGAACAATGGCGTTTCGTGTGCTTTTCTGATGAGTCTCGTTTTGGTATGAGACCGGATACAAGACGTATACGACACTGGAGAACCCCTGGACGCCAACAGCGATTAAAATCCTGCCAGGAAGTCCATCCTTATAGTGGTGGAACCATCATGGTATGGGCGGGTATTTGGATCGGCGGAAGAACTGAGTTGATTTGGATCAGAGGCAACCTCAACGCTCAAATTTATGCTGAGACGATTGTATCAGACGTCATCGTTCCTCTACAAGTGCAAATCGGTCCCTTATTTCAGTTAATGCATGATAATGCACGACCGCACACCGCAAGAGTTGTAAGACAGACTCTCGCCGCAGCTAACATCAATGTCCTGCCCTGGCCTGCTCAGTCGCCAGACTTGAACCCGATTGAGCATGCATGGGATATGCTACAGAGAAGAGCTCTGCCGAATATGGAGGGTATCCAGTCGCAAGAAGACCTTTTTTTGTTGTTGCAACGAACATGGGCGGCCATTCCACAGCGTGATTTGGATGAACTCATTTTGAGTATGCCAAACCGATGTTCTTGTGTTGTTAGTGTTCGCGGTAGAAACACGGATTATTAATTGTTTAAGTTACCCAATAAAATTTTAAAGAAAACTGTTATTTCAGTCTTTTTTTCGAACTTTAATGTTAGTGGTTCAAATGTCAAAAATCCCTTTATTAGGAAAATGGCAAATTTCTTTATTAATGCAAAGGTGACTTGGTGTATCGTTACTGTGACAAACGAAAACACTTTATTTGATGAATCCTTAAAGAAAATTTTAATTAATATCAATCAGGAGAAAAGTTATTGCAAAAATATATGTTGATCCCTAGATACTTTTGATGTGTGTATTTAAATTTAGTTTTTGCAGTATCAGCTTTGCGACCGTAATAAATATGTATTTAAGGTCGGTAATTCAGTTACAGGACGGAACTCGGTTATTTTTTACGATCGCAAATCAATGATCAAAGACCTGATGCTGACCAGCTAATTGCAAAAGAAATGTGGGCTACCCTAATTGCGTAACACACTGTCCAATCACATTTCGATGGATTTCAAAGAAATTCGCAATACATTGCTACCTATGTTCTAAAAAAATGTCTGCTTGACAACATAGAAAATGTATTAAATGTTGTTGAATTACCTAACCTCATATTTATGCCATTAAGGGCCTGCGCAGACGATAGACTTTTTGTGCGATCTAGTCTGTCGCGCACAAAATGTCTGCATGGCATACAAAAGGTCCGTCGCGGATTTTACGTAGAGCACACGACGCACATCTTCATAGGTACATTACATCCCTCACTAACGATCGCAGATTGCATACTAAAAGTGCGCCGTCTGCGCACGTGTTAGAGCAAATGTTCTATTTCGCGTAAATGTTATATGCGTTACTGCATATAATTGCTTAGGTTCTATTTTCACAGACTAAAAAGTGCGTCACGGATAGTCTGTCGTTTGTGCAGGCCCTTAGGTGCTTATAATTGTACGTTGCAGTATAGTTTTATGGAAGAATCCCTGACGGCTAATCAGTTTTCTGTATGTTTAGGAAAAAGCTGAAGAAAATTCTGAAGAAGGTCCGTATTGCGAAGAGTGTGACGTCAAGTTCATATCGACCGAGGCGTACAAAAGACACACGGTGATGTCCACCAAGCACACACAGACTACAGACTCTATGTAAGTTGACTTACAGTTCATTTTCGTTTGATATTCAGTACTGGTTGATATTAATGTTCACGTACAAGAGGTTACTCAAGCACACGGGGAATACAGGCTCTAAATGGGTTAACATATGGTTTAAATTCGTTGTCTGTATGGTGTCGGACGTAAAGAATAGCACCATCCGATATCTTCCCGTGGGAGTCGTAAGAGGCGACTAAGGGATTACCAGAGAATGGGCAGCAGCACTCTCTGTGCTTTTGTAACAACCGTACTGCGATCGCCAACCCGGCGATTATGGCAAAACCCCCCAAACGAATAGCGCATCACAGAAATGGCCCCTAGTGCCCGGCAGCCCGTCTACCCTCGACTATGGCAGCCTGTCTACCCTGGACTACGGCAGCGGTCGAGGGTACGGCGTGGCAAGGGGTGCAAACCACAGGCATGGTGCAGGGGTGTGGTGGTACTCTTCTTCAAGAAGGGCGACAATGCCCGGTTGAAGAATTATAGACCCATCTCACTTCTAAGCCACAAGCCATGTCTACAAGTTGTTTTTAATAAGAGTCATCACGAATCGTCTCGCGCGCAGGTTTGACGATTTCCAGCCTCCCGAACAAGCCGGTTTCCGAAAAGGCTTTAGCACCGTCGACCACATAGATACGCAGCGGCAGATTATACAGAAGACCGAAGAGTATAACCTGCTCCTCTTTTTGGCGTTTGTAGACTACGAGAAAGCCTTCGATTCGATCGGGACCTGGGCTGTACTGCAGTCTCTCCAACGGTACAAAATCGACAATCGGTACATCGAGGTGTTGTAGTGTTTGTACAAAAACGCCACCATGTCAGTCCGACTTCAAGACCAAGCCTCGGAACCTATCCTCCTGCAGCTAGGTTTGCGACGGAGATGTCATATCTCCGAAACTGTTCACCGCTGCACTGGAGGATGTCTTCAAGGTTCTGGACTGGAGAGGGCTAGGCATCAACGTCAATGGCGACTACATCACTAACCTTCGGTTTGCCGACGATATAGTGGTCATGGCTGAGACCATGGAGGACCTCAGTACAATGCTCGATGACCTCAGTAGAGCTTCCGGAAAAGTGGGTCTTAAAATGAACATGGACAAAACCAAGATCATGTTGAATGCCCATGTCACACCCACTCCTATCAAGATCGGAGACTCTACACTCGGAAGTTGTAGACGATTATGTGTACCTGGGACAAACGGTCCAGTTAGGTAGGTCTAACTTCGAGAAAAAGGTCAATCGTCGAATCCGACTTGGCTGGGCAGCGTTTGGAAAGTTGCGCGGTATCTTCTCGTCCAACTTACCGCAGTGTCTCAAAACGAAAGTCTATGACCAGTGTGTGTTGCCAGTTATTACATACGGGACCGAAACGTGGTCGCTCACAATGGGCCTCATCAGAAGGCTTAAAGTCATCCAAAGGGCAATGGAGAGGGCTATGCTAGGAGTTTCCTTGCGCGATCGAATCAGAAATGAAGACATCCGCAAGAGAACCAAGGTTACCGACGTAGCCCGAAGAATTGCCAAACTTAGGTGGCAGTGGGCAGGGCACATTGCTCACAGAACGGATGGCCGATGGGGCCGAAAAGTTCTGGAGTGGCGACCGCGAACCGGAACACGTTGCGTTGGAAGGCCTCCCACTAGGTGGACCGATGACCTGGTGAAGGTTGCGGGAATCCGCTAGATGTGAATCAGAATCAGAATTATTTATTTGTGAAACATACTCGTAGGTATAAACATTAAGGATCTTAAAAATAATAAAAGCTCTTGCTATTCAATTCAGTTCATAATACTTGGAACTCAAATAACTACCAACACATTCAGCACCATTCAGATAGACACGCACCACTATCCACCTACACATTCACACACATCCTGTGAGACTACTTTCGTTGTTATTTAATTTAATTTTTTATTTCCTTTTTTTACATTCATTTGTTTATTTTTTGTATAAACATAATTGTTTAGTAGGAAAACATGCTACTTGCCGGTTTATTTATGATGCCACTAAGTGGGGCCTGGTGACCTGTAATACAGGTTTTTTTTTAAGACCTACTTCAGGCACCAGCTCTCACAATGTGAATTTACATTCAGTCAAAAAAGTATCGGGAATGGATGATTTGTTTATGGTTCCAAATTCAAATTTTTGTTTTTTTTTGTAGTTGTTAGATTGGCACAACTGTTTTCCATTTTGGCGCGGAGTTTGAGTTGCATCTGTTATTTATATTAAATACAGTGCTGGTTTTAGTAATATCATATATAGTGTGTATTGCGAATTTCATAATGGACAAAAATATCGAACAAAGAGTTTGTCTTAAATTTTGCATCGCCAATGGAATTTCGTGTTCGGAGTCACTGAAAATGTTACAGAAGGCTTACGGTGAATCGACTTTATCAAAAACTCGTGCTTATGAGTGGTTCAAAGCGTTCAAAAGCGGTCGAGATGTGATGGAAGATTTGCCTCGCTCTGGTAGGCCGTCAACGTCTGCAACTGAAGTTAACATCGCAAAAGTGAAGAAAATAGAGACTGAAAATCCCCATTCAACTCTGAGAGAGATAGCCGCCGAACTTTCTGTATCTCACGAGTCGATCCGTACCATTCTAACTAATCATTTGGGTATGAAACATGTTTGCTGCTCGGCTAGTCCCAAAAGATCTGAATTTTCTCCAAAAACTCAATCGCATGAAAGTCGCTGAGGACATGCTAGAACGAGTCAGTTCGGACCCAACATTCATGAAACGCATTGTTACTGGTGACGAGACGTGGGTTTACGAGTTTGACATGCAAACTAGTCAACAAGCTTCGGAGTGGCGCCTTCCAACTGAACCGAAACCGAAAAAACCACGCCAAAGTCGATCAAAAGTCAAAGTCATGTTGACTGTTTTCTTTGACTATCGCGGTGTTGTGCACTCTGAATTCTTACCGGAAGGTCTAACGGTAAATAAAGAATATTATTTGAGCGTTATGCGGCGTTTAAGAGAGCAAATTCGACGAAAAAGGCCAGATTTTTTTGGAAAGAAAATTCTTGGATTTTGCACCACGACAATGCGCCTTCGCACAAGGCTATCATTGTGAACGAATTTTTGACCAAACACTCAACAAATACCATCCAGCAACCACCATATTCACCAGATATGGCTCCTGCTGACTTTTTTCTTTTTCCTAAACTCAAATTACCACTTCGTGGCACCCGTTTTCAATCGATAGAAGACATAAAGGAGAATTCGCGGCGAGAACTGAACTCAATTCCGGAAGCAGCGTTTAAAAAATGTTTTGATGAATGGATTATTCGTTGGCGCAAGTGTATCGTTTCTAAAGGAGCATACTTTGAAGGTGATAAAATAAATTTGGATGAATAACAGACATTTTGTGTATTATTGATCTTTTCCCGGTACTTTCTTGACAGAGTAGTATATAGTTCTAAACTGATGTCCTGCAAAACCATTGTGAGAGAAAATAAAATAAACTTAAACTTATTCAAATTCTTTATTTCAGACATTAGTCCATAGTGTTAGTAGCAACAAAATAACTTAATAACTAGTGTTAGTAATAAGGAGAAATACTTAAAATTTTAATTGGTATGGATCTTCACCCAGTGGCGCAGCAGAGGGGAGTCCCACCGATCTAAGAACACGCTCAGGAGACTATTGGTGGCGGTGCGTAGCCGGCCGGCTATGGAGGCGGTCCTTTTTCTTACAATGGCGTAAAAATCGTCTGTGCGCGCCTCCGCAAACATAGTGGACGCACTTCAACGCCACGATAGCCCCAACAGTATCCTAAACGCGTTATTATATTGGACACGCAGATCGCTGTATGTCCTCTGCGTAAAACGGGTCCAAAGACTGCACGTGTAAAATGACTGACAGAAAGCTTTGAAAAGAGTGACTGTAACTTATTTGTACAACGTGCAAATCTTCGAACCAGCATGTTACATCGAACAGCCAACGACCTGCGCTCCCTCTCTATGTCCATATTGTCCTTAAGATCATCAGTGACTAAATGACCCAAGTACTTAAATTTAGTCACCCATGCTAAAGGAGTGCCACAGAGCGAAACACCGGGAACATCAGAATAGTTTATGGCACTCGCCTTAAACATGATAAGTTCGCTTTTTTTAACAATGTACTTGAGCCCATGGGACACTGCATAGGACTCACAAGTAGCCACCAGTTTCCTCAAAGCGCCGATCGATGGGCTCAGCAGCACCATGTCATCTGCATAACTAATATTGTTCAAACAAACGTCATCAATATGACATTTAAGCTGCTACTGCTAAGCTCACCGACTAGCCGGTTTATGTACGGTCGAACAAGCTATTTGGTTTACAGTTTAACCCACAAATTACATTGTAAAGTGTAAACCAAATAGCTTGTTCGACCGTACAAGTTGAAGAGGCGTTGTGAGCTTAACCCCCCTTGCCTCACTCCGCACTCCAGCCCGTACACATCCGATTGAGCCTCCGCCCATCTGACACTATTCCTCTGGTGGAACCAATAACGAAACAAGGACGTAATTTCATCCGGTAGTGTTGTATCACTCCTCAACTTATCCCATAGTACCTCGTATGACACCAGGTCGAACGCCTTTGACAGGTCCAAAAAACAAGCAAAAACAGGTGTTTTTCGGGAAGTATAATATTGAACAGTTTGCTTGAGGCATAGAATGGCACTTTCCGTGGATAACCCAGATTTAAAGCCAAATTGCGCGTCATGAAGTTTAACGTGTTTAGCCAACTGTTGAAACTGTCCAAGACCTTGGTAACTATCGTGGCTAACGAAATAGGCCTGTAATTGGACACGTCAGAGGCGTCCCCTGTCCTGTCTTTAATAATCGGAACCACTACTGTACGCATAAGGTCAGTCGGCAAATAACGGTGACTGAGACATAAATTAAAAAGAAGAGCCAAAACCCTATACAGGTGTGGCCCCGCATGCTTCAGGTGCTCGACGCTAAGGCTGTCGTGGCGGCGATTTACCTCTCGTCATTTTTTTAATAACAGTAGCCACCTGTTTAGCTGTAAATATTACGGCAAGCTCACCAGACCCCGACAATTTCCCCTCATCATCGAACACCCGCCGGTCTATTTGCAAGAGAGACTGAACCTTAAAATGTCTTTGAAAAAGGTTGGCAATATCTTTCGGTTCACTCAGACCCGCCACACTTGCTGGGAGACTCGGCTTGCTATTTAATTTGTTAGTGGACTTCCAGAATTTAGAAAATTCGTTTTTCGAATGACTTTTAGCCAAAATATCTAATTTAATTTGTTGTTGATTATTTTGAATAAATTTTAATTTAGTTTTAAATTTTCTTCGTGTTTCGCGCATTTTCTCATACATAGACCCCTGAGTGGGTGCACCATGCAATAGCCACGTTTGGTAATAAGTACGAGCCTCCCTATGAGCGTCGCTGACATATTTGTTCTAGCCTGTAACGTATTTATGTCTCTTGATGCGATTACTGCCAACATAAGTATACTGTGCACCCTCTTGAAGAGTAGATACAATTTCCAAATACAAATTATTTATTAATAAGTTATGATCCATATTATTACACATTTTATGAGAACACGTGATACATTGATCGGGAAAATCTATCAATTTTAGTTTATCATTGCAATACTTATAATAATTATTAATTTGATCACTGTTTCTTTCACCCCCCCCCCCCCCCCCTTTATTACTAAGAGAATTCTGAGCTGGTAATTTCTGATTAATTTTAAGTTAGTTAAATAACATTCAAACAAAACAGGGTAATGATCAGACTGGTAAACCCCATAGGAGACTGCTGCTTTAGTAATTAAGTTTTTGGCTGCGCTTGTTATCAAACAATGATCTAACCAACGACGCGAGCCGCTTGCTTGACAAACAAAGGTATGTGTATCTTTCGGCAGGAGCTCTTAGTCCGCGCAAAACCATGTCTGGTCATTACAAACTGAAGTAAGTTCATCAAAAAACCGCGAACAAGGGTTGGCATTAAAATCCCCCTATGTTGTGAGTCGCACGGGACTGGTCAATGTGGCGTCACTTGGGGGAGGCCTATGTCCAGCAGTGGACGTCTTTCGGCTGAAATGATGATGATGAATGATTAATTTCGGAGCATCATATTCGTCTGTTGTTCAACAGTAAAGGCTGTCGGACTTGTGGTGCGACGTTCGAGAACTCTGAAGAGCTACGACTGCATCATCGTAAGGAACACACGCGGAAGAGACCCAAGAACTACGGGAAGAAACCTTCTAAACATAGCTGGCCTGCTAAATGTGAACACGTATGTATTAACTTGTGATCTTGATGATTTTTTTCTATAATTTTCATACGGATGCGGCTTTGTTTGGAAAAAATAAAATATAAAATGTCAGTTTCAATAATTTTGCTTTAGCTGTACTAGCAGCCTAAACTTAAACATATTACTCAATAGCAAGCGCACATACCACAGCGCTTCGCAATTTAACATAATGTTACGAGCTGGGTATGGGATAAATTAATTACTACCGATTAAACAACAAATAACTTTATTAAACACAAAACACTTACAACTCAATCACAAATACACTACTGATCACTATTCGCTTAGATATCGCACTTCTAGTTCACTTCGATTCGCTTCGTTGTGTAGCCAAAATCAGACTGCCTGCTCCAGCAAACACGTCGACTATTTATATGGTGACCGAACGTTCGAGAAATATCCACGACTTCCTCGAATCTTCTAGACAATTCCATAGTGGGTCCTTCAAGAAACTCCATTTACATCCGGTACATTTGCGACACCAGTTTTCCACATCATCTCGACAGTGGATCCAGTAGAAGCGTTCTCGAATTTTCAGTAGAGTCCTTTTTACCCCCATATGTCCTCCTGAACATCCATCATGGTAGAGCCGTAAACCATCCGGTACCTTAGCTTTAGGGACAACCATTTGTAGATGACAGCTGTCCCCTGGAGCGTTTTCCTATTTACGGCACAATACTACATCTTGGATCACCAAGCTGTTCCATTGTGCCCAATAAGTCTTCGTGTTGGAACTCATTGCAGCCACATCACTCCACTTGGGTTTAGGAGCACCAGCTTTGATCCACTCGAAGATCGGTTTGATGTCAGAGTCATTTTCTTGAGCCTGCTGTAGGGTTTCCTTCCATTCATCGCTGAGATCCGTTCTAAGCATCCTCACGGGCACTACTTCCTTAGTCTCTTGCCTGGCACAGTGCTTACAGTCTTTAGGACAAGGTCTTCTTGACAAGGCGTCTGTGTTACCGTGAGTTCTCCCAATCCGGTGTTCAGTTACGAAGTCAAACTCTTGCAGTAGTTCAATCCATCTCGCCACTTGCCCCTCTAGATTCTTGAACTGTAATAGCCATTTCAATGCAGCATGGTCAGTTCTTAATGAGGAATTTTCTTTTTAGCTCTTCCCTAGTCGCTGGATAGATGGCGCTGAACTTAGTACGTTAATGCAAGGAACGGAACTTAAAAAAACTGATTTTAACAAAGCGCGAGAAAACTAGGTTATATTCGGAAGGTTAGGCAAACGGAAGTGTCAGTCAACGAGCGTATGTGACGTGACGCAATGTTTTTATCTCAAGCGTTTTGTCTTTGGCACCAACTATCGTAGTCAGTTCAACGCCATCTATAGAGTTCTTGGAAACTAAGTTTTTTTTTTATACCTCAAAAGGAAAACCTCTCATTGGAATTTACGTCGAACCAATATTTACTGAAGTGCTGCAATGTCTTTACTACAGCGAGTAGCTCCCGTCTTGTAACGCAGTAATTTCTTTCTGGTTTGGATAATGACTTGCTGAAGTAAGCTATCACAACCGTTGTGATTTGTTGTGGTTTCCTTTCCATCGAGACTACGCCCCCAATTCAAGTATTACTTGCATCTGTGTCAACTATGAAGTCATTATCAGTGTCAGGATATCCCAAAATAGGCGTATTGCACAGACATTTATTTAATTCCTGAAATGCGACGTCGCAGTTCTCGTCCCAACAGAATTGCCGGTGTTCCTCAGTGAGTTTGTGCAAAGGTTTTGCAATGTCGGCAAAATTCTTGACAAACCTTCGATTCGATTTCTATTCTTATTCTTCGATTTCTGGGTTTGTGCTCCTACTGAGCACAAACCCAGACATACTCTGACCTATCTTGTCTTTCGGAACTGGCCAGTCCTTGACGGCGACTACTTTTTCTGGGTCTGTTTGAACACCTTCCCCCGAAACTATGTGTCCTAAAAAGTTCACTTCTTGTCTGAAAAAGAGCACTTTTTCGGACTTAACTTGAGATTTGCTGTTTGAATTTGCGACAGCACTTGGTTGATGCTTTTAAGGTGATCTTCACATGTACGGCCCACGATGATTATGTAGTCTAGATAGACAAGACATGCGTCTCCAATCAATCCGGCGAGTACTTGCTCCTTTGCCTTTCAAACGTCGCAGGAGCATTGCACAAACCGAATGGCATAACTTTAAACTGCCACAACTTTTCCTGTTGAAAATGCAGTTTTCTCCTTGTCCTTGAGGTCTATTTCTACTTGCCAGTAGCCACTTTTCAGGTCAAGTGTGGTAAACCACTTCATACCAGTCAGCGTATCCAGTGTGTCATCGATCCTAGGCAGCGGGTAGCTGTTCTTTTTCGTGACATCGTTCAGTCGTCGGTAGTCCACACAGAAGCGCATGCTGCCGTCCTTTTTCTTTACCAGGACCACAGGAGAACACCATGGACTGGGTAAAGGCTCTATAACACCGTCCTTCACCATTCCCTCAATCATGGTTTCTGCCCCTTTTTCACGTGCAACTGGCAGCCTTCTTGGTCGCTGACGGATTGGTAACTCGTTACCTGCATTAATCTTGTGCTGAACTAGTCCAGTTCTCCCTATGTCAGCATCATTTGAAGAGAAAGTGTCGGCGTACTGAAGTAACATCTTCTTAGCCTTGTCCATTTCTCCTTTAGTTAAATCGCAGTTTTCCAAAAGCATTGACACGTCAAACTTTGGACTACGAATTTTATTTCCGGTAGGCAGATTTTGCAATTGACGCATCCAAGCTACTTCCTCGCAAGTGCCGATCAAGGTGCCCTTCTTAATCACTTGCTCCTTGTTACTTGGATTTAGTATGCGTAGTGCTGAGACGTTGGTGGTCTTGACCAGAGTCCGTGCCATCTTCCATGGAAAGTCATTGTTCACCCTTGCTATCAGAACACTTCGATCTTTTTGACCAGAATTCCGTGGCAGACCAATTTGGACAATCGTTAAAATCTGTGAGGAAGAACAATCTCCTTCAAGCAGTACACTTTCCCTGATGGTGCACCTTCCATGAAGACTTCACCCAATTTTAACTCCACCTCCTTCTTGCCTCGGACGATTACGTGCTGACCGGTAGCTATAATCGTGTAATAGTATACGGTCGTGGTTATCGAAGTAGTCCCCAAGAAACCGACTTGCTAGGTGAGAATTGACGACCGTGTGAGAAGCTCCAGTATCCAACGCCTCCAGCAGCTGCTCGTAGGTTACATCCTTGCCGAGCGCCTCAAGAATGTTTAGGGCCTGGTCTCGGAGGCCCAAGGTGAGCGCGGTCATGTCTTGCGGTTTTGTCCATCCATTCGCCTTCATAACGGCCTCAAATTGAATTTTATAAGCCAACCACGAAGATGTTCCATGAAATGGAGGCAACTTAAAGCCCCGCGCTGAAGGTGCAGCAACTACTGAAGCCACAGTCACGTCTCCAGTCTTCAATTCTCCGAAAGCCTTCTTTACCCCAATGATCTGAATTTCGGCCTCTGAAATGCGATTATTTATTTATTTATTTATTAAAACTTTATGCACATAATGTACAAAGGCGGACTTAATGCGCTTGTGCTTGATTCTCGTGCTGGTGAACCTGATCCTTCATCACCTTGAGATCTTTGCCAAAAGTTGCATGAAAATCCTTTATGAGGAGCATCTGTTCTTCTTGGCGGCGGACCTGCTCCTCTTTATCTCGCTGCAACTGCTCTTCCAACCGGCGAGCCTGTTCCTCTTGACGGCAAGCCTGCTCCTCTCGACGGCGAGCCGCTCCTCCTTATCTCGCTGCAACTGCTCCTGTAACTGGTGAGCCTGGTCCTCTTGACGGCGAGCCTGCTCCTCCTTATCTCGTTGCAACTGCTCCTGTAACTGGCGAGCCTGGTCATCTTAACGCCGACCCTGCCTGCAGCAGCGCCATTAAGGCTGAGAAGTCTGGCACCACTGATGCTGGAGAAACTCCGGATGGGCCAGCGACTGGCACTGACGTAGGCTGGACACGACCCGGTGTCTGTGTCGAAGTATCTCCAAACCGCCTTTAGTCGATGTCCTGCTGTCGCTGACTCCTGGTACGGATACCGTTCGTGTCGTCCTTTGGTAGAATTGGCATAATTTATCACTCACTTCTGACACCAAATTGTTACGAGCTGGGTATGGGATAAATTAATTACTTTACCGATTAAACAACAAATAACTTCGTTAAACAAAAAACACTTAAGTCAATCACAAATACACTACTGATCACTATTCGCTTAGATATCGCACTTCTAGTTCACTTCGATTCGCTTCGTTGTGTAGCCAAAATTAGACTGCCTGCTCCCGCAAACACGTCGACTATTTATATGGCGACCGAACGTCCGAGAAAGATCCACGACTTCCTCGAATCTTCTAGACAATTCCATAGTGGCTCATTGTCCTTCGAGAAACTTCCCCAACTTGTACAAAGGAAAGAAGTAGGTACTTTATGCCCTCGGCGTACGGTCGAAATTACAATGACAATTCCTGATGTTCTTTTACAGGTAGTTTGCGAATTTGTACCTACATCATTCGAGACTCGTTCTACCTACCTACTACTACCTACCTACTTGTAGGTACGGGTACGACGTAACAATAATAAAGTGCGAGCCGCGTAGCGTCTAGTGTGCGATGGTTCATAAAAAATTTACAAAATAATAAAAAATGTCTGACGATTTTCATTACGGTGCGGCTCGCCTAAATGTTCGTCAGCTTTTATAGGTCGATACTTCATGACTAGTTTACCGTGGCATTGTTTTCGTACCTACTACGATTACTTAATATATTCTTTTCGTCCTTTAAAAAAACCTGTTATGCCGTGCCGTCAGTGAACGCCGGGTCTTAAGGGTCAGTGTTTATAAACTTGTCTAACTACTATTAAACATTGCTTTGTTGCAGTGCCCGGAAGAGATCCCGAATGCTCGCGAGTATTGGACACATTTCCGTCGAGCACACCCCGATAAGAAGTACCCCATACAGAAGAACCACATATGTGACATATGTGGCAAGGGTTTCAGGGTATGTACACTTTCATAAAATCAGTTATTTTATATATGAAAACACTATGGTGTTACTGGATATCTAATTGTTCTGAGTGACGTCCAATGGGACTTGAACGTATCTGTCAAAATGTAGAAATACTAAAGTAGGGCCAATTTAATAGATCACATTTGACATCTGTCAGTTCAAAGTAAAGGTTACTTTCTTTTGTCATTATTACAATAAATAAGTAATCCTAATTGAAAAAAGTTAAGCAATTGTGCATTTCTAACTTCGAAAAAATAAATAATATTTTATGCCAGCCGTTACAAGGATATTGTTGTATTTTGATGAAGTGTCAAATGTGATCTATTAAATTGGACCTACTGTACAATACACCTCTACCTAACCCTTCGCGGAAAACTGGTGTGATGTTATATTAATACTGTGACTGCTGTCCAATCTCACATAGAAAAGGTACATTGTTACACTGGATGAACAACAGCAAATAGAATAACACAACGGATTGGAAAACAGAATCAATTGAAAGATTTAAAATCAGACTCAAATCCATTTATTGTTAAGAGCCATGTCACAAAATTACAACGCTCGAGTTTAGGTAAAAGACCGCAGCTTTGTGTATGTGTGCGTAGCAATCCACACATACACAACGTAAACAGTCCAGCGCGAGTATCGAGACAGACTAAACAATTTTGAGCCGTTGCCGTTATAATCGTAATGCACCTTGGTTTGAGATTTATGCAAAAAGATAATTTATTTATTCAGTCTTTATTCTATTAAAGCCTTCTAGACTAATAAAACACAAATATATGTTATGTAAATATGTATTTTATGTGTATGTTTCTATTACATATACAGGATGGAATTTTTCAATGCCACCTGGAGGGAAAGTACTCGAAATACTGGAGATAGCAAATTTTACTCAAAGGAAACATTCCTTTATTTTTAAAAGAAACATTCCTTTATTTTTAAAAGAACAAATCTGCATTCACAGATTTTCGAAAATTCGCTTGCCACACTCGGGAATCGAACCGACTAAAGTTCGAAAAAATAATATCGTGTACTTTTTTTACATCAATCGATAGGGACAATCATATGGATCAAATCTCTCTAACAAACATGATAAATTAAATGAAGGGAAAACCATGAAATATAAAGAACAGTTATAAATTCAATAAGATTCTTAGAGAGATTTGATCCATAATGATTGATGTCAAAAAGATACAGAATATTATTTTTTCGAACTTTAGTCGATTCATCCTGGGTTCGATGCCCGATTGTTGCAAGCGAATTTTTGAAAATCTGTGAATACAGATAATTTTCTTTTTAAAAATTTAGGAATGTTTCCTTTGAGTACTTTCCCTCCAGGTAGCATTGAAAAATTCCACCCTGTATGTATAACTAGCTGACGTCGCGCGATTTCACCCACGTAGTCCCCGTTCCCGTAGGAGTATGGGGATTAAATAAAGCCTATGTTACTCGCTGATAATGTAGCTATCCATTGCTGAAAGATTTTTTTTAAATCGGTCGCGTAGTTTTTCAATTAAATCGTAACAAACACACAAACAAACAAAAAATCAAATCTTTCCTCTTTATAATATTATTATAGTATGAATATACGTTTTATTATAGTAGGTACCTATGATAATGAATATAAATACTACAGTACTTTCACAGTTTTTATGTCTTGTGACTGGGACTGTAGCTACATTTAATTTTCATCTTTGTTTCGACAGTTCAAAAGTGCCTTGTAACTGGCCTACTTGAAAAAAATGCTTTGATTTTGATACTGAATAGACTCTTGTATTAAACATAAAATTGTAACTAAAACATACAATTTCTGTTGTCGAATCAGACTTTCCACCAGCATGGCGGCTCTTCTAAAAGTACTATCCTCCTCTACTCGATTCACGCGATTTCTCATTCTAAAATGAAAACAAGAAAATAGCTATCAAATTTCGACACCAAAATAGTTTTAAAGGAAAACCCAAGGGAAACCTTTAAAATTGTAATTACGGTTCTATATTCCATGTCGATATAATTATGTTAAGGCTAATGCTCCAGGGTAGCCCGCGAAATTCAAATTTTCTTACGTTTTTTGCAAATTGCAGGCCAGTGCTAGGTTGTATGTTGATTAGAATATTATTCGCGGCTGTAAGACGTATGTAGTTACAGAATTATAATCATCAAAATTATCAATACAACCCTTGTAAGGCTGAATTTTAGCTTACATCAATCCAGCTTTACCCAGCGGTTATTGCATGAGACTAGGGAATAACGCCTGTAGGAAAATCATGAATGAAACAAAAGCATTGCGATCATACAAAGGTTTTTAATTGTAATGTGAGCTTACTGATTAGGATTACAGTCCTCTTCTGAACCCAGCTGTTGTGAATACAAAATTACAGGTTCACACTTACTTTATAAGTAACATTACCATGCTGTTTCATCACATGGAACACAGATGCACTCAGTATCGTTGCCCGTATGTGATGCTCAGTGTAGCTTCAGTTTCAGAAGTTGCAGCAGGTCAGCAGGTCAGCTTAAACGGTTCAGCTACCGTACATGTAATCTCGTAACCGATGAACTTGCCTTCACATCATGTCCTCAATGTATTGTCATCGCGTCGTAAATTAAATGTACATTTGAGCCCTGATTGACAAAAAGACGAGGTAAGATTGAAATCCAAAGAAAATCTGAGAACACAACGTGTCTTATTGGAATATGGTGCAATACTTACAGCGTAGATATTTGATGTGCTTTTATTGAGATCAATAAACCATACGCTGGCTCTCAATATTATATAAACCACATATTGATTTGCGAAGGGTGTGGATAACTTTTAATAATTTCTCTTTCTAGCCTTCCTCAATAGCGCAGCCTTTTCACCAAAAAGGAAGCCACGTAAAAGAAAATGTTGCTATCTCAAAACTCAAGCGTCAATCCTATTTTGACTGAAGGCCACACTGAAACCGAGCCTTTTATCAGCTCGTTCCCATTAAATTATTCTAATTCAACTATTTCGCAATTAAATGTTTATTTTTATTGATTAATTAGTATATTGTAAATAACAAAATTGTTTTAATTAGAGAATTAATTAGAAATCAACAACTGTGTTTGACAATAGCGCCATCTAGGCACATTTTTAGGAATGCACGTATAGATTTAGTGTTATATTTTACACAAGTAATTGTTACACCCTCCAAGTTCATAATGGTGCAGGAATTACTTTGACCTTGAAAAAGTCATTTTTGGAGCATTCAACTAACGTGATCGATAGCTGTGTATATGAATTGCAAATAAAAATAATATCCATCTCACTTCTGTTGCTTTCAGCTTTTGCAGAATTTTTATTCTTTCCTTTTATTGACACAATGATAGTACAACCCTTACGCCCCATTGCTAAAACTAATAAAACAGAAATATAACAAATATTCTAAAAACTACTGAAATAATACTTTACTTGATAATAAACGAAATTCGAAGTCTAAGTATAACAATGCGTTTACGATAGATACGCTCGAAAATCGGGACGCGGAAAAAAATGTCACAGGTCCTTCGTCGACGGGCGCTCGGGCCGTACTCGTAATGGGTGCTCGCTTATGCGTCGTAATTTATTATAATTTAGAGTGATGTTAAAAATTATATTATGTCTGATTAAATGGATTGATTTTATTAAAACTTTGGAATTAGTTTAATAAAAGATCATAGTTTATTTATACGTAATTTGTTTAATGTAATTACGCTTTATTCAAACCAAAAAATCACGATAAAATAACGATATAAAACGTAAAAATTGACCTAAGACTTTGTTTTTTTTACTAATTAATGTTATTAATTATCGATATTCTAGTACATTATGTGTCGACAAAAGTATATGTCTGATGCTTAACGTATTTTTCTAGGTGAAATTTATAAATATTTATGATAGATATAGGAGTCTGAAATTGACTCTGCGATGATTCTTCAGTAAACTAGTTGTTGGAGATTAATCACTACTTACTAAACAAATAAGGTTTTGTAAATGTGTTACATGAAGTGTCAATAAGAAAGACTAGTCTATTTTTAACATGTATTCAAAAATGCCAGGGTGTTATCTAAGTTAGCAAATTAGGCGACTAAAGTCTTAGAAATTGCGCGAAAATGTGAAATGGCTCGTAATCAATCAAACATGTTATTAGGCTTAAAATCTGTACTTTTTGAACGGCGAAAATTACCAGTTATTTGTGTTTCCGGAAAATCTTAAGGACGCTTCAACATTTTTCTACAAATAACAGTGTTTTTCAGGTACCATTTTAATGTATAGCAATCACTTTTGTGAAGATTTCATGGTCTTAATTTAAAGACATTCATCTCTAGATTGGCATCTGAAAAATTGTAAGTCCATCACAACAATCGCAGAAAATTGTAAAAAGTAGGGTCAGAATAGGTACAATTTTAGGTAAATTTACAGCATAATTTATCTTAAAAATTATAATGAATTGCGGTATATATAGTCCTTTATAGGTTCAGCTATTTTTTTTGTATCAAAATCAACATATTTTCCAATTATTAGCTAAAATAAAAACATTTGCCGATTTCCATACATTTTGCACTCGCGGGTCAATATTCCGCGCTCAGAAGCGCTCGTGGAAGGTCGGGTGTATCGCTCTCTCGCAAAAAATAAATACGATAAAATTATATATATTATAAAATATTTGTTTGGGAACAACTAAAAATTAAAATAAACTTTTTTTGCTAAAAGTAAAACCGACTTCAAAAAACCCAAAAAAGAGAAAAATAAATTTATATTTTTATTTTTAAATTTTTAGTTGTTTCCAAACAAATATTTTCCATGAATTTATTTTACATTGTTAACAATACAAGTCATGGTAATAGGCTTATCCCCAATAAATGGAACTTAACATACCTAATCCTGTCGAAATCTGGGTGTATTGTACACATCTGCGTACCCCCTCAGAGCGTACAAGCGTGATGTTACGTCATGATTTTGTATAAACAATAAACATCCAAGCGATTCTAGCAATCACTGCAGATTTGCCGTCTATTTTTTGAAGAGTTTCATTGTATATCTCCGAAGATCAGCATCAGATCTTCACCAAATTGAAATGGGACCACACGGGAAGCACCAGCTTTCAAATAAAAAAATAATCATCAAAATAAAGTATGCGCGAGGTTCATACTTTTATTATTAGAATGTGATTTAGAAATTATGTTGGGTAAGATCGGGATTTGGATGGGGAAGGTTAAGCAGTTGTTGACAAGGTTGCAAAATGGATGAGTGGGTTTAAGCAGCTCTAAATAAGTACGGGATTTGGATGGGAAAGGTTAAGCAGTTGTTGACAAGGTTGCAAAATGGATGAGTGGGTTTAAGCAGCTCTAAATAAGTACGGGATTTGGATGGGAAAGGTTAAGCAGCTGTTGACAAGGTTGCAAAATGGATGAGTGGGTTTAAGCAGCTCTAAATAAGTACGGGATTTGGATGGGAAAGGTTAAGCAGTTGTTGACAAGGTTGCAAAATGGATGAGTGGGTTTAAGCAGCTCTAAATAAGTACGGGATTTGGATGGGAAAGGTTAAGCAGCTGTTGACAAGGATGCAAAATACACACATCAACACGGTCTAGGGATATTTTTAAAAAAGCGAATTACTATCAATGTGTTAATTATTTATATGACATGTATATATTTAAAAGATACGTTATTTAATATTCTACCATTTTTTAATAATGGTTAAGGTATTAAAATTTCAGGATTTTATGGAAAAAAAATGAAGCATAGACGGAAACCGTATATGAATGAACTTTTAATTTGTGAGTAAAAACTGAAAAAAATAGAAAAATCATTTATTTTGTGTTTATAAACTTGAAGTTAGTAGTCTGAGAAAGCGCCCATGATGTTCATAACACATCGGCAACGATTCGGCATGCTCAGAACAAGGTTGTCAATGTCTTGCTGCGGAATATTGTCCCATGTCCTTCTGAGGTGCGCAAAAAGTTGATCTTCTGTAGCCAGATTTTCAGGAACTTCCTTCAGAGCTCTTCTTTGCAGCATATCCCACGCATGCTCAATGGGATTTAGATCTGGCGATTGAGCAGGCCAGTCTAAGGCCCTAACATTATGTGTATGTAACCAAGCTGCTACCGTTCTCGCCGTGTGTGCCCGGGCATTGTCGTGCATGAGCAGGAAATCTTGCCCCATTTGTGTTCTGTGGGGCAAGATTACGGGCCCCAGCACCTGTTGGACGTATCGTTCTGCCGTCATATTGCCCCGCACCCAAACGAGATCCGTCCGTCCTCCAAGACGAATTCCTGCCCAAACCATAATTGTTCCTCCTTGGTATGGGTGAACTTCCTGAGGGTTCTGGAGACGGCTCCATCGTCCAGGAACTCGCCAAACACGCGTCCTTCGTGAATCTGGATGGAAGCCGAACCTGGATTCATCCGTGAACAGCACATTGGACCATTGGTCACGGCCCCAGTCCACGTGGTTCCGGACCCATTCTAATCGTCGTCCACGATTGCCTCTCCGTAAAGGTGGGACCCGGAGTGGTCTACGAGAGCGTAGATTGCTTTCATGCAGTCGCCTTCTTACAGTTTGGTCACTCACAAGCACTTGGTGTTCCACTCGCAGCCTTTGGACCAATTGAGTCGCCGTTGCATTTGGTTGTGCTCGCGCAGTAATTTGCAAAAATCGGTCTTGTCTGGGGGTAGTGATGCGACTTGGCCCCCGGTGCCTCTCCGCTACTTCACCTGTGGCACGATAGCGTGTCCACAATCTTGAAATTACATTTTGATGGGTCCCTATGGCCTCAGCAACATTACGCTGAACAGATCCAGCTTCCAGCATTCCCACAGCTCGTAACATCTCCGCCCTCGTCAAATGTCGATGTTGCATGGCTACAATACCTCAATTTTAACTTTATCTTTCGTTTAAAAATGAAAAAAAACTGTAACTAAACGTAATTCGTATTGTTTTCTAAATTTCGCACAAATGAAAATTCCCTCTCCTATACATCAAGACATTTTTATGCCACCGAAACAAAAGAATTTTCAAAAATTTGAATTTGGAATTAGTCTGAGATAAATTACAAACAAATCGGTGTATAAAAGATTCCAATGCGGCCAGTACTTTTCGAGTTATTTAATTGAGTATGAAATATCCCTAGACCGTGTTGATGTGTGTAGATGAGTGGGGTAAAGCAGCTCTAAGTAAGGTTTGGATTTGGATGGATAAGGTCAAGCTGTCGGCGGTGAGGTTTGGAAGTGGATGGGCGGGAGGAGAGTTATGATTTTAATGGTTTGTATGTATATGTATATGACGAATATGGATACAAAACTGAATTCCAAGATGGCGCTGATAAAATTTTGTCATGGGTGTCATTCCTGTGGTTTTTGGGGTCGCAGGTATCGGATGTATGATCATAACCAAAATACAAGATGAAAATTCGGTCACTTTTCGGCAACACCCAAAAATTTCGAAATATTTCATTCCGAATTTCGATATTCCGATTATCAAAAGTCCGAATCCTGCTTTATCCCACTGCTGGGCAAAGGCCTCTCCCCATGACTTCCAGTTTTTTCTATCCAGGGCCAATGTGGACCACTGGTCGTTGGTTTTATCCAGCTCGTCCTGCCATCTTCTGCGAGGTCTGCCGCGACGCCTTCTGGTTGTGTCAGGGCTCCATAAAGTGGTTATTTTGGCCCACAGCTCATTCGGCATGCGGCAGACGTGGCCAGTCCAGTCCCACTTCAGCTTAGCGGCTTTTTGAGCAACGTCAGTAATTTGTGTTTTGGAGCGCAGTGTGGTGTTGCGTACGCGGTCGGTTAGTTTTACGCCTAGAATGCTGCGCTCCATTGCACACTGGCAGACCTCGAGTTTGGACTTTTGATTATTTGTCAAAGACCAAGTTTGGGATCCATAGGTCAAAATGGGAAGAATGCTCAATGTCTATTATTTAAAATCCCGGAATTTATAATTCTGGAAGTCGTAAATACGAATTTTTTGCTGTCCGATTTTCATATGTCCGAAGAATCAAATGTTCGATGGATCGTTAGTCCGAAAAACATTCCGATTTTCGACCACGACAGAAAACACGACCATTAAGAGCCAGTCAAAAAATGAATTACTAAGTCATAGAAAAAGAAATTCCCACATGGGTGAGCAAGATAAGTTAAAAAAATGGTTCCTAGTGAATTCCTATCATAACTTAAAACATTTAGTGTAAAAACAAAACCCAAAATCAAAATATTATTGTGTTTATATGGTTTTAAGGATGTTTCTCGATTTTCTTATTTTCTCTTACTATAGTAGTTAGAGCTGGCGGAGTTATAATATGTGTTTTGTTTGGTTAACAATTTCCAAAAAAACCCATAAAACTGGCATGTCCGCAACTAAGGCAAAATAACACTGTGCGACGGTACTAAGTAACAGAACTACCAAGTGCATTTTCAAAGGTCCAAGTAATGTTCAAGAATAAAGTATTCATGGAAAGCAGGTGTTGGGAGCAAAAACTCTAACTCTTCGGCAAAGAAATATATTGTAGATGCTATTGCAGAATCACACCAAAAAAACATCTTGGCAAAGCGACAGCACTAGATGACTGAAGAAGTGAAGACACATGGCACCTGGTCGAAGAACGCCGGAAACTTAAAGCCAGTGGCGCTAGCATTACTGAGCTAAATGCCAAGTCAGCTATAATAAAAGCTGCTTGCCGACGTGACCGCAATGACCACCTGGGAAAGATATGTGATGAACTGGAGCAGCATTCTGATAAATATCAAACCAAAGATCTCCATGATAAGGTGCGATACATAACACGCCAGTTTAAACCCAAGACGTGGTCTATTGAGGACTCCATTGGGTCGACGGTTACGGAGATAAAGGACATCGTAGATGTGTGGAAGAAATATTGCAAGTCGCTATTTTCCAGCAATTTTACACCAAACTTCACATATTCTACCGACCATATACGTGACCGTGAACCTGATATCATGCGGGATGAAGTACGAGCGGCAATTAAACACCTTTAACGCAACAAAGCCATAGGATGTGATGAAATCCCAATCGAAGTCTTCAAGGCGATGGGAGAATTTGGAGTCGATGTCTTATTTACCATCTGCAGTAAAATATGGGAGACTGGCATATGGCCTGATAACTGGTCGCAATCGGTTTTTATTCCACTGCATAAAAAAGGGTCCACCAAGAAATGCAACAATTACCGACTCATATCCCTAATATCGCATGCAAGTAAGGTAATGCTCCACATAATCAATACAAGACTATTGGCCTACCTCTCAAAGCAAATTGCACCCGAGCAAGCCGGTTTTGTAAAGGGAAGAGGCACTCGCGAACAAATCCTCATACTGCGTCAGATAATTGAGAAGGCCAGAGAGTTTAATTCAACCCTCTACATCTGCTTTGTGGACTTCCGAAAAGCATTTGACACTGTCATTTGGACACAGCTCTGGAAGATACTCGCAGAATGGGTGTACCGCCTCACCTAATAGTTCTTTTGAGGCGACTATATAAAGACGGTACTGCAGTGGTACGAGTGGACGATACCCTTTCTGGGCACTTTAAAACCGAGGCCGGTGTGCGACAAGGATGCATCTTATCGCCGTTGCTATTCAATACCTATACAGAATACATCATGCGCATTGTCTTGGAGGAATGGGACAAAGGTATATCAGTTGGGGGTCGCGTGATAAATAACCTTAGATACGCTGATGATACAACCCTTCTCGCACAGTCCAGAGAAGATATGGAAAATCTTCTGATCCGTCTCGAGACTACCAGCCTCAATTTCGGACTTGCCATCAACCGAGACAAGACAAAGATGATGATAGTAAGAAGGGCTGAAAAAAGCCGAATTAATGTACAGAGTATGGCTAATTGCGAAGTCGTACAGAGCTATATCTACCTCGGCTCTACTATCTCCAATACTGGGGGATGTGGTGACAAGATAAAACGACGATGCGCCATCACCAGGTCAGCAGTGGAACGGCTGGGAAAGATTTGGGGGGACAGGAGTGTAGATCTTAGATGCTGCAGGATTGTGCTGGTGTAGAAAAAAAAAAACTCGCGAGACACTAGATGAACTCGATTTAATGATTTAATGTAACAAAATGAGAATTTACAAAGGGCTATGTGCGCAATTAGAAATATGGGCGTGCGCATCGACTCGCGTATGGTGGCAGACTGTCGGGGTTCACATTGACGAGCACGTCAGAGGGCCCGCGTTACTTGAAAACAAACTTATAACTAGGTAAGTACTACTAACACATTAACTTCAAATGAGCGCGTCGCCAACATTCCCCACCCTAGTGCTGTCTCAGCACTCATCACTCAGTGAGATAGGAGCGACGCGTGCCGCGGATCGACGCCACGTTCTTGAGCCAACTTTCACATCCACTAACCTGATACGGCCATCCTTCCCGGGAAACACCTCCGTAATGAGTCCCTTTGGCCACTAGTTGCGGGGAGAATTCGGGTCCACAACTAAGACGAGGTCGCCAACTTGTAGCGGCTTCTGCTCCCCTTGCCACTTTCGTCTAGGTAAAAGTTCAGGTAAAATTTCCTTTACCCACCTGTTCCAAAACATGTCCGCCAATCGTTGACTTGTACGCCAATGCCTACGGAGATACAAGTCGGAACTGTCAAACGCCCCGATCAAAGGTAAGTTCGATGATGTACCTAGAAGAAAATGGTTTGGAGTGAGGGTTTCTACTCCATCTGGTGCGACGGAAACGTGCATCAAAGGACGACTATTTACTATATTTTCAACTTCAGTTAGAAGTGTGCATAACACTTCGTCTCTTGGTGCCCGTTCAGTTAAGACAGCTTTAAGCGATGTCTTTACGCTGCGTATCATCCTCTCCCACGCCCCACCCCAATGGGGACTGGCGGGAGGGATGAAAGTCCAGTCCATCCCATTGTTGACACCTACGTTAATTAGTTCTTCTCGGTCAAGGTCCTGCATAGCCTGCATAGACCGTCGGAGTTCCTTGTCAGCGACTCTCAAATTAGTACCATTGTCGGAGTACAAGAGACGTGGCCAGCCACGCCTCACTGCCATCCGACGCAGTGCCATGATTAGATAATCGGTCGTAAGGGAGGCAACGGTCTCAATGTGGATTGCACGCAACGTTAAGCACGTGAAAAGGACACCATACCTCTTTTCCCTTCGTCTGCCTACGGTGACCTCCATCGGTCCAAACAGGTCCAAACCGCAGTATGAAAAGGGTCGCTGATGATGAGCCACACGAGCCCGAGGTAAGTCGCCCATGCGAGGAACTTGCGGCTTACACTTATTAATTCGACACCACATACATTGCGACACCACAGTCCTCACGGTAGGTCTAAGTCTTACTAACCAGTATTTTTCCCTCAGTTGATTTACTACTGTTTCTTGATTACCATGAGCCGCCTTTATGTGGTAGTGCCGAGCAATAAGTCTAGCTACAGGATGTCGCCCGTCCAATTTTACAGGCCTCTTTACCTCCCCGGTGACATCTGCAGCAACATCGATACGACCGCCCACACGAAGCAAGCCATGCTCATCCAGGGACGGTGAGAGAGTTAGTAACCGACTATTTCCAGCTAAGGCCTTACCTTTTCGAATTGATACGAAATCCTCCGCGAATGACTCTGCCTGTGCGTGTCTCAATAGCAGTCGCTCTGCACGCTCCATCATCTCCACAGTGTAATCAGTGACAGGTATACCTTTTAATTTGTCAATGAATTTTAAAACGGCGGCTGTAGCTCTCAGTAGACGCAGCCAAGAAGAAAACCGTACCGGATCCGGTACCGCTAAGTCAGCAGGGATTACCTGAACAACGGCTGAAAGCTCCGCGCATACATCGGCCGTGTCCGGCTGGATTACATCCTTTGGCCATGCCGCCTCATCAAGATACAGGAAACCTGGACCAGTGAGCCACTGCCAGCCAAAGTAGGCTCAAAACTTTCCCTTGTAGCCAAATCAGCTACGTTAAGCTTTGTGGGAACATATCTCCATTCGTCAATGCGCGTCATTTCGTCGATCTCCCCAAGACGGTTTGCTTCGTACGTTTTATAGGTTCGGGTATTATTACAAATCCAGTGTAAAACCGTGGTGGAGTCGCACCAAAAGTACCGACGCACCGGAGATATTCTATGTTCCTTACCAATAGTGTTTGTTAACCTCGCAGCCAACAACGCTGCTTGAAGTTCATACCTAGGTACTGTCATTGGTTTCACAGGTACCACCCTGCATTTACTCACAATGAAAGAAACATGTATTTTACCCATCGTTTCCCAGCGCCAATATGCTACCGAACATAATGCCTTTGTAGATGCGTCGCTAAATACATGCAAATGTAGGTTTACATAATTAACCTGGCTCACCTGTGTCCGTATTCGTAGCACTGCTAGTGGAAGCTACGGTTTCGTAGCCGCTCGTAGCAAGTCGAGAAGACTGCGCTGACGTCATGCTGATATTATTATAGGACACGCTTGCACCTGTGCTTGTAGCACTGCTAGCTACCGCTACGGTTTCGTAGCCCTGCTAGCTACCGCTACGGTTTCGTAGCCCTGCTAGCTACCGCTACGGTTTCGTAGCCCGTAGTAGAAGGCTGCGTAGCACTGGTAGGTGCTAGCGGGGTGGCCGAGGCGAGCGGCGGGGGCGCTGTTGGCTCGGGAGAGGGAACTTCCATCTCGCTTGCACATGCTAACCCGTTATGATGACATGCAATCATCGCGTGGTACCTACGAATGCGGATATTATCTATAACTTTAAGTAGGTTATCCATTTTTTCCACTTGTCGTAAATAATGTCAGGAACATAATCATCCCATCCAATATTTAGACGCCAGGTGTCTTGAAGCATGATCTTACCCTGAATTGTAAAGGGAGCAAGAAAACCTAAGACGTCATAAATTGACATTATTACCCTTAACATAAGCCGCTTCGTCGGTCGCTCATTGCCCTGAATAATATTTTTCGGGATGCGCTTTAGTGAGACGTCAAAACCAAGCTTATCTTCTGCTGGAAACCAAATTAGACCAAGCGTACGCTCACCGCCATACTGCTGACCAACTTTGAACTTTACTGCACTTGGGCCTAAAGTCTCTTTTAGTACGCTGTCTAAAACTGCAACGCTGTTACTCGTCCAGTTTTGAATTTCGAAACCACCACTCTTGTGAATATCGCTAATGTTTTTTACTAACTCAATCGCAGTGGTTTCGTCCGGCACACTGTCTATATAGTCATCCATATAATGCGAATGGTAGATCGCATTGACTGCGGCCGGCCACGATGACTCATATTGCCGTGCGTTCTTGTTTTTAATGAATTGAGCGACAAAGGGTGAGCAGTTAGCTCCAAAAATTAAAGAAGTCATAAAATACGTTTTGACTCTATCTGTAGGGCTGCTTCTCCATAGAAACCTTAGAGCGTGTTGATCTTCGGCGTGAATCTTGACCCTTAGAAACATGTCCTTTATGTCACCTGTTACTGCGATTTTTCTTTCCCTGAAGCGCAGCATAATTCCAAGAAGCGATGACAGTAGGTCGGGCCCAGTGAGTAAATAGTCGTTAAGAGAGGAACCATTTACCTTACCGGCAGCGTCAAAGACCAGCCGAAGCTTGTTTTTATTGGGGTTGTCAACACCAAAGTGTGGTAAGTACCACGTGTTCGATGTGACGTCAGTTTCCATCAGTTCGCGTGCATAATCATTAACTAGCAAATGATTAACGCGTTCCTCGTACCTTTTAGCAAAATGTATGTCCTTTTCCATTTTCCTTTCAATACCTTTCATCCTTTTTAGTGCATCAGGATAGGAGTCCGGCATCCTGCGATCTGGATCCCTCCAAGGTAAGCCAACATGCCAGCGTCCGTTAACGAGCACCGCGGATCGCTCCAGATGGTCGATGGCGCGCACATCGTCAGCATTCTGGCGCGGCTTACCAGACACACCCATGGCATCCAAGGTAAACGAGCGTCGGACCTCATCATGGATTTCTTGCAACAAACGGTCATCATGTGAAGTTGCACTTACCTCCTCTATCTCCGTGATGTTCAGGGCAGCTTCAGTCTTTTCCATGTACGCACCATCCAAGTGGGGTAAGTGTAGCGGACGGCTCATTTGTTTTACCTAGTTTTATTTTCAAAGGTACTAACAATAACAACTGATAATTGTCCTGTCCTATCAGTAATTCAGGTTTTGAGTTAGAAGTACAGAATTTATCTTTAATGCTCTTTAGGTAAGGATAATTATTACAATCAATAAGAGATAAATTTTGAGCAGGCAAACACAACTCCTTTACACAACGCATTCTTATGTTATGTAACCTGTCATCATTAGTACCAGCAATGTTTACATTCATAACTATAGACTTACAAACTAATTCGTTATCAGTCCAAGCTCCGCGCACTGTTAATGTTTCACTACGGCCACGCAACCCGACGCGCTCAGCTAGGCCGGCGCTTATCAGCGACACACTCGATCCGTCATCAAGCAGCGCGGTGGCGCTCACAATACCGGTAGGTCCGTGCACACGAATGGGTACCACTTTTAACAACACTTTATGATCACTCGCGTTAATGTGCGTTATTGTCTCTGAAGTTACCGTAGGCTCGGCCCGTTGCATGTTCGCCGGAGTTGTAGTCGATGAATTATGAGTATCACTGCTGGCGCGCTCACCTTGATTCGTCGTGGAATAATGCAGGAGGCGATGGTGCTCTTCATTGCAGTTGTCTTTATCGCACACAGGTGCTTCGCAGGTTTTGCGGTCGTGTTTGGAGATTAAACATTTGTAACATAGACCGTGTCTCTTCACATATTGCCACCGTACTTTACGTAGTGCTTTCTTAAATTCTTTGCAATCGGTGATGTTGTGCACAGCGGTGCGACAAAACAAACAATTAGCGTTACGTTCTTCGGCTTGAACTAACACGGTCTGTGTGCGTGGAGGCATGCTGGTTTTGTTTTTCTAACCGTGATCAGTTCGCACGGTAGTAAAAATGCTAGCAGTGGTTGAAATCTTAACGGCCTCCTCATTTAAAAAATCTGATAGAATCACTAACCTGGGTAATTTTCCTTCAGTGATGATTTTGAAACTGTAATCAGACCACTTAGAAATGAGCACTGTAGGTAGCTTGGACAGAATTATCGAAGCGATGTTAACGCCTTGCAGGTACTCCTCACGTCCAACTGCTCGTACTGCTTCCACAACATTTTGGACCTTCACAGCAAACGGAACGATGTCTTTATGGTATTCCTGATGCAGAGGCTGAAGTTTCTTTATCTCATGGAATATTCGAGAAATGATGCAGTCAGGGTTACCAAACCGTAGCTCCAACGTCTTGATCACGTGGTCTGGCGACGTTGCGCTAATAAACAATGCGGCGACTGCGTCCTTCGCTTGCCCTCGTAGACACTTTCTAAGCCTCCAAAGGTTTTCTTTGGGCGTAAATTTACATAAGGCCGTTGATTCATCATATGCTTGCTTGAATTGAAGCCAATCCAATTGGTCAGAGAACTCAGGTAAATATTTCGGTGTACTCATACGGCTGAGCAAACTAGCTTGAGGCACGTTGTTTGCACAGTTAACTGAAATATCTTTCAAAGTACTAGCCAACATGTGAACCGCTGTATTTAACGCAGTTACGGTGTCGTCGAGTGGCGGCGGCACTGTGCCGGGCAGCGGGCCGGCCACGTGTTTGGCGCGTACTTGTCCTAGCCGATTCAACTCGCCCGTATAAATTCCTTTCTCGGGGGCTTGCTGCTCGATTGGGGGTTCTTTCTGGGTACTTTGGTGGGCTACCCATTCTTCTAGCTCGCTTCGAGGAAGCTCGTTTCCATCGATTTGTGAAATGTATCCTTGTTGTTCTTCCTCGTCGCTGAGTGCTGCCAATTGGGCGTCCAGGGTTCTGTCGATGAGCTCGATTTGAATATTTGCCTTTTGCTAAGCAGCTTCTAGCAGCAATTTTTTTTTCTTAGCTTCCTTGGATTTTTGAGACATACTCGTTGATTTTTGAGAACATTTACTGGTGCACGATGCTAACTTTTCAGGTTTTGCCATGTGCGGTAGCGGTTCCGATTTTATGCTGCTACCTGGCACATCGGAAAATAACCGTAGTGGCACTCTGGTATGCTCCTTAGAAACAACTGTTGCAGCTTGACCATTGTCTACAATTGCCTTTTGTTCCAGCAAATCACGTTGTTCCTGCAGCATTTTTGCTCGCCGCGTTCTTACACCTGGAGCTTGGGACATCAGATCTGGCTCGAGGGACCACTTTGTAGATCTTAGATGCTGCAGGATTGTGCTGGTGTAGAAAAAAAAAACTCGCGAGACACTAGGTGAACTCGATTTAATGATTAAATGTAACAAAATGAGAATTTACAAAGGACTATGTGCGCAATTAGAAATATGGGCGTGCGCATCGACTCGCGTATGGTGGCAGACTGTCGGGGTTCACATTGACAAGCAAGTCAGAGGGCCCTCGTTACTTGAAAACAAACTTATAACTAGGTAAGTACTACTAACACATTAACTTCAAATGAGCGCGTCGCCAACAAGGAGGATTACCAAAAAGACTAAGGTCAGACTGATGAAATGCCTTGTCTTTCCTATCTTTCCGTACGGTACCGAAACTTGGTCTGCGAATGCAGGATCGCCGTAAAATCGACGCTTTGGAGATGTGGTGCTGGAGACGCCTCCTAAAGATCCCGTGGACAGCGTTTCGCACCAATGTTTCCATCCTCAAGGAGCTTCATATTAATAACCGGCTTTCGTCTACTGTGCAACTACGAATATTAAAGTTCTTTGGTCACATCACTAGAAATGAAAATTCCATGGAGAGACTGGTGGTTCAGGGCCAGGTGGAGGGCAAGAGATCACGCGGCCGATCACCAACTCGCTGGACTGACCTGATCAAGAAAGCTACTGAGTTCACCATGGTCCAGTGTACTCGCAACGTCTCCAATCGGCAGAAATGGAAGCACATCGCTGAAAGGGCAATCCTCGGGGAAGTCAACGACCCACCGAACATCTCTCCGTGTACCTCGTCTGTGCAACCACGACCACTCTGACAAGAGTGTCTCGACTAAGAAGAAGAAGATTTTTATTTATTAAAAATGCCTTGTATTGGTGCATGAGAACATTGTGGATCACTTGTTTAAGTTTCTAAAACATAACTTATTTTACAATTTATTATTTTATGTAGCATGTTTTTAGTGAAACGGAACGCACTCTCAAAACACATCGTCCCTCGATAACGCCGGTAGTGACGTCAAAGTCTATATGTAAAAAAAAAACACTTTTATTTGAAAAGTACTTAAAGTTTGACGGATATTTTATTATAATATTGTTATTGCAATTTATGCTTATAAAGCACATACAATTAGTAAAATTATTTTATTAAGGCCAAAAAATTAGATGTAAACAAGGCAGATTGAGGTAAATGACGTCACATGATGGCCACGTCAATGTGTGCGTACGCGTGATGTTGCTGCGTGCGACTTTAGATACCTAAATTTGAGTTCATCGAAAACGTAAAAGCGTCCTTAAAAACAACACATTTTGGGACAAAAAAGTAATCTGTACTGCATCATTTTTTAACTATTTAACTTTTCTCTCTTTAATCAACAGGGTAACGCCTTCCTAATATACCACAAACGCACGCACTTCGAAGAGCGCGCGTACAAATGTTCGCAGTGCGACAAGGCGTTCTACAACCGAACGAACTTGAACGTTCACGAGAAAACGCACTCCGACAACCGACCTTATCCTTGCTCGGTTTGCTTCAAAGCTTTCAAGGGGAAAGGAGCGCTCAATAGACATTTTAGAGTAAGTATTTAGTCACACCAACGTGTTTTGCTATCAGCATGACTGTCTAAAAAAACATTTTTGCGAAAACTAAAACCGACTTCAAAAAAAAACAAAAAAAAGAAGTCGGTGACTTTTGTTTGATTGATTTAGTGGTTTTGTCACCGACTTCGAAGCTTGACCTTTATTTGATTGATTTGGTATTTTTGTCACCGGTTTCTGAAGCTAAGTTATTTTTTACTTTTTTGTGTTTTTCTTAGTGTTTTTTCATTGTTTTAAGTCGGTTTTATTTTTTGCAAAAAAGAGTTTATTTATTTTTCCATTTTTAGTTGTTCCCAAACAAGTCGCCATGAATTTATTTTACATTATTAACCATACATGTTAACCATAACATGTATGGTTAATAACCCCAATAAATGGATCTTAACATTTATTTAATTACAACGGTTATACATATTTAAACCAATTACTGTAACTAAAACTAGAACTAAAAGAGTAAGATTAAAATATACAAAATAACAAAGTAAAGGTCACACATTCATAAATTCCTCTCACAGTACTTCTGATGTGCCAATACAATCTTTTTCCATCCATCCGCAAACATACCTAACTGTCAAATTCTTGGTGTATTGTATACATCTGCGTACCCCCTCAGAGCATACAGGCGTGATGTTACGTCATGATGTTGTATAAACAATAAACATCCAAGCGATTGCAGCAATGGCGACAGATTTGCCGTCTATTTTTGAAGAGTTCCATTGTATATCTTAGAAGATCAGCATCAGATCTTCACCAAATTTAAATGGGACCACCTCAGGAGTATATACTCCTGAGGTGGTCCCATTTAAATTTGGAAGTTTTCTCAGTTATTTGAAAGAATATTCTTTCAAATAAAAAAAGAATTTTGAGAGTCGGTCCACAAATGAGGGAGAAGTCGGGTAATAAACATAAAAAAAAAACATACACACGAACATTATAACCTCCTCCTTTTTTGAAGTCGTTTAAAAATAGATAACTTTTTTTCTTATTTTCTAAAATGACTGAGATATTAAACACTGAAAAAAATAATAATAACGTTTAAATATTAACACTTAAAATAATAATTGTAAACCACTTTACAAATCAAATTTATGAACGTAAATACTCCGCATCACCCGCAATCGGACGTGACACCACGACGTGACGTCACACGGTGGGCTGGAAATCGGCTTTCATAGACTTAGGGATTAAATTTGCAAGATTTTTTTTTTAATATCGCTTCTATTAGTCATTACATTACTATGTACAAAAATGACACCCGAGTTAATTCTGCCCAAAAACGAAGGAAACATAATTTTTTTACGAAAAATTTGTATGAAGCTAGTATGAAAAATCGAATTATCTCCTAAACGGCATGTTTAACCGTAATATCCTTGGAGGTGGTCATAGTGCTAATTATTTATGATTTTTTGGTTGCCGATTTGACGAAAAATTTTATGCTGTTTTTTTTTTAAAAAATCGTCAAAATATTTTTATTTATTTTTACATGTAAAACGATCCCTTGTAGTGTCCAAGTTCAAAAGTTCGATATGTTATTAACCCAAATATTATGAACACACAAAACAAGAAAAATTAAATAAAAAAAATGCTGTTTTTTGACACATTTTTATTAATTTAAATAAAAAAAGATTATCAAACTCTTATTTAAGTAACATATAAAGTTATGGATGAAGAAATTGAGGCCCTTATCCCCACAGAGTGCAATAATAATAATAGGGTAACTCATGAACTAATGATGACGATGATCGACGCTAAAGTTTGCACTTACCTTTCTGAAGCTAGATCAAATGCATCGTGCCTAGCAAAGCCTACAGAAATGAACCGCTTAGATGCTGTAACATCAAAAATTGTGTGTTCTGACCTGTATGAATTTGGCTTGTCCTCCCTACACGCCCGTATAAATTGTATGGAAAGTCTGTTACACATTGCATACAGGCTCGACTTCAAACGGTGGGCAGCGAGAAGTGATGAGCACAAAGAAATGCTACAGACAAGGAAAAAAATAATTCAAAATAAATTCAAAGATGAGCTCAATCTGTTGATTGATATAGTAAAACAAGGCTCGGGAACCACCAATGACGGGAATACTGCAAGAAAATTCTTTGAGTTTCCTAATAAAACCGGTTTGGATGAAGACCTCATCAAAAGATTTACTGTAATTTTACAACAACATCTGGAGAGCAGGTCGATATAATGCAATTTAGAGATTAGGCCCGCAAAACAGCAGAAAAGTACGTATTATTATACGACTGGTACTACATGTCGTCAACCGTTCATAAATTATTAATCCATGGGGCTGACATAATCGAGAAAAATAATATTGTGCCGATTGGGACTCTCTCGGAAGAAGCCTCAGAGTCTCGAAACAAAGATTTTAGGAGGTTTCGAAAACATCATTCGCGGAAAAGAAGTAGGCAGGATTCTAATCAAGACATTTTAAATATGCTTGTTGTTTCTTCGGATCCTTTGCTAAGTGCACATAGGCCTAAGTTAGATGCCAAGAAAAAGCAGAGCTTTTTTGCTGAAACTCTCGACTTAATTCAATTTCAGGAAACTGAGTTCGAGTTTTTGGATATATCCAATCTGGATGCTGACTCAGAATTGGAGTCTGCCAACGAGAGTGATAAGGAAAATTTGTAAAAAAATTATACAATATGTACATATTTGTAAATTTGTATTTGAGTGTGTTTGGGTTTTTTTTGTAATATTTAATGATATTTTGTCATTTTTTTTTTATTTTTTTTACTTTATTTTACAAATGCTTAGTATTAATTCCTTAAATTAAATTATTTTGTATATAATATAACTTTATATGTTACTTAAATAAGAGTTTGATAATCTTTTTTATTTAAATTAATAAAAATGTGTCAAAAAACAGCAATTTTTCTATTTAATTTTTCTTGTTTTGTGTGTTCTTAATATTTGGGTTAATAACATATCGAACTTTTTAACTTGGACACTAAAAGGGATCGTTTTACATGTAAAAATAAATAAAAATATTTCGACGATTTTTTTTAAAAAAACGGCATTAAATTTTCGTCAAATCGGCAACCAAAAAATCATAAATAATTAGCACTATGACCACCTCCAAGGATATTACGGTTAAACATGCCGTTTAGGAGATAATTCGATTTTTCATACTAGCTTCATACAAATTTTTCGTAAAAAAAAATATATTTCCTTTGTTTTTGGGCAGAATTAACTCGGGTGTCATTTTTGTACATAGTAATGACTAATAGAAGCGATATCCGGCAAAAAATCAGGCACTTGCAAATTGAAATCCCTAAGTCTGTGAAAGCCGATTTCCAGCCCACCGTGCGTCATCGCAGTAGCTCGCGAAGGAACGCAATGTTAAGAAAGCGGTGAAAGTTTACAACGCTGTAACTTTGGAAATCCTGGCCCAATTTCGATGAAACAAAAACTTATTATTTCAACGAGTAATATTTTTTTGTGTTGGTGTGACTCATTATTATTTATATTTATGACGTCATTGGTAAAAATTTAATGACGAACACAATCTTTAGCATAATCAGTCTATAAAATTCCCACTGCTGGGATACAGGCCTCGTCTCTGTTTGAGGGAAGGGCCGTTATCCACCGCGCAGGTCCAGGGCGGTAGTAATACCGCTCTTATAGCGTCGCAATAAAGGTGCTTTCAAGGTACAACTGTTTCTAAATAATGCACCAACCAAATGGCAATGATATTATATTAGAATCGGGTAAAAGTTTAAGATGTATCTACCTATGTTGATAATTATAGTATCATTGCCGGCAGGTTCATGAGGAAGTTTACTCGGAAGTCAGGCCACACCCTTGTTCTATCTGTGACAAAACGTTCAAATGTAAAGGAGCGCTAGATAGACACTTTTTAGTGAGTATTTGAAATAGTTGCACACAGCTTCTATTGCCATACTTATTAGTTTGCATGGAGTATTTATAATATTATTATGTCTTTGAGGCCCTCGTGGCTAAATAATAACAGCCGGTCAGGTCGATCTTTAGGTTAAGTTGCGCTTGCCTAGGTTGGTCTGTGGATGGGTAACCACCCATTACATAGGTACCGAATTTCCTCCGTGTCTAGGAAAGCACGTTAAGCAGTTGGTCCCGGCTGTCATTTGTAGATCTTTGACAGTCCTTACAGGTAGTCAGTGGCCCAAAAGTCTGACAACCAGTTTTACCAAGGGGTATCGTATTACCCAGTACTAACTGGGTTGTGGAGGTCAGATAGGCAGTCGCTCCATGTAAAATATTGGTATTCAGCTGCATCCAGTTAGACTGGAAGCCGACACCAACATAGTTGGGATAAGGCTAGGCAGATGATGAGTTTTATTTATAATTATTATGTCTTAGTGGATTCGCATAAGAGTAATAGTACATTGTAATACAAGGGGCTAAAATGACCCATTATATACGAGGTAGTTTTACTACCGAGCTTTAGCGAGGTAGTAAATAGGAACCGAGTTATAATGGGATTTTAGCGCCGTGTGTTACACTGTACTTTTCACTTTGAGTGTGAGAAAAATAGTCAATTTAGTAAAAAAACATTTATTAAATATTACTTAATAAAATAAAAATCACGTGAGATTTTTTACTTGAAGCTAAATGTGCGCATCACGCAGCAGCAGGTCGCGGCAGCCGGGGGAGAGCACGTCGTGGTACTCGTGGCTCAACAAGTCACGACTACGAGATTTACTTTACGCCCTAGGGCCTAAAAGGGCCACTTTAGGCCCGCATAGTAGGGCTATATTGGCGTACTTAAAGAGCATGAGAAGTGAAAAAAGTATTATACAACCCGTCAAACAAACATGAAACTATCTTTAACATTTTTAATATTAGTTACAATTAGATATTTATTTACTTATTTATTAGACAAGTATTTATATGTTATTTAATAACAGCTTATTAAAATGAACAAAAAGGGACCTCGTGCTTAAAATGTAGACGTGATTTTCGAACATTGGAAGTCTGTTGAAATGCAAATCTACCGTTCGTACAAAACTACCCAATGAATGGTGTCCAATATATCGCTTATAACTATTGCTTACTCACTCACACTATCCGTCTCTCCTTTGTTACAGAGCCATACGGGTCAAAAGCCCTACGAGTGTGAAGTATGCGGCAAAGCGTTCTCTCAGTCAAACAGTAGGAAGCTGCACGTTCGGACCGTACACCTGAAGCAACCAGCGCCCTATGTCAGTCGCAACCGGCTTGAGAGACGGAAGCAAGGGCCTAAGGAACCGCCGGCACAGCAGTTTATATACTGAAGACAAAAGTAGAAAATAAGAAAGACATCATGAGGAAATCGGCAAGTCTTAGGATTCAAAGACATCCACCATCCTTGTGCACATGTGGCGCACTTGAGCGCTGAACATGGGCTGCGGGACTGTTCGAAAGAGATACCGCGGCCCTGGAACACAAAGGGCTAGGAAGAAACATGGATGGGTTTTAGTCAGTACAAATCTGACACCCTCTTCCGCTCCGCCCAGAGCGGGAGAGGTCATTTTTGATAATTTACCATCTGAAAAAAAAGGCTGAACATGCAATAAACTCTTGAAGAAGCTAGTGAAAGCCGAGGAAGATAAAGTGATGATAGTACTTTGCCTTGCCTCAATGGAATGGCAGCAGGGTGTGGAACTGTATCACACATGCAGACAAAGTGACCTCTGCGCTGGCGAAGTTTTGGGACAACAAAATCTATAGTACTGTTGTGGCAGCGAAACGAAGGTTTTGCCTTTGCAGAGAAATTTGTCAGCTCATATGACACTTATGGCTTGGTTACCTCGCAGCCTGAGCCTGCGAAAAGGCTTTTTGACAGAAGCATGGTCGTATTATTTAGGCAGAAACAAACAATTATTTTTACAATATTTTTCCTTTACATTGTTTATTTATACCCTAGAGAATGATCTTATTAATCAGTTAAAGAAGACTGAAAGATTTTATGCGTAGTATTATTATTTTATTTTCGACGATATATGAGGCAACGAAATTAATATGCTCGCATTACGTAGTTTCATATTTTTATACAACTTATGAACTAGAGTATTAAATAATGTTTAGATTTAAAAATAGGCTTACTCCTGAATATGGCTCGCATCGAGTCAAGAGTAATTCTTAACCTAATTTTACAAAATGAATAGATTTGTTGTTTAGCAATTTATGCTTACCTATGTATAAATATATATCAAGAAACTTGTCACGAAAAAAACTTTAGAAAATAAAAGCTTGAAACGCCGGAGACCAGAGACAGGTTTTTAATAAAAATAGATCTTATCAGCGCGTCGAGTGACAATCCCACAAAAAGACTATAACGAATCAATTGACACCTTACACATCAAAATCGGATAAATAGTTTAGGCGCTACGGAGGAACATACGTAAATACAAACATATATACATAGACTGCTAAAATCATAACCCTTCCTTTGGCTTCGCCGTAGTCGGGTAAAAAGACTTGTAGCCAATTCATGTCTTTGTTGATATCCGTAGACCGTATAACTTGACACTATGGTGCCGACGATAAATATTTTTGAAAAATCTTTGCCGCACGCGCTTCAATGGATAATAGTACATTTTGATACAAGTGGAGAAAGTTTGTTATTGTTTTCTAAGCGGGATGTTATTGAGCCGAGAACTGCTATAAGAAATGTCCACGTGTATCAAACGACGTTTTTCAATACACTTGAATAAATAAAATAAAAGAACAAAACATTTTTTTGTCATGAATTATTAGAAAACAAAAAAAAAATGCTAAAATTTTCTTTTTTTTGCTTTCGCTAGGTTGAAGAAGAAGCAAAGGTATAAAGCCGCTAAACAGCCTAATATGAAAAATAGCCAATTCGAATATTTTTTAGTTTAGATAACACAAATAAGTGTTAATTAAAATTTTGTTCTTAATCGTTTTTTTTTATATTTTATATATATTTATTATAAATAATCATGGTTTTTGATGATAGGTATTCTATTTATAAACATTATTTTAATATTCTAAAAATATTAACGCCGTAAAGACGCATATCTCTTTGCCGAGATTAAAAAAAAAACAATCACCGCCGACTGTAGGCATCGGTATAGATTTGTGGCAATTTTTATATTCCTGCACACGGTGTTGGAAAATGAAAAAAAAAACGCACTGTTGTGAAATACATTGCATGTTGAATCTAATCGTAGTGTGAAATGAACCAGTTTTCGAGGAAGTGTATTGAAAAGTATATTTTCATTTTTCGCGGAGCCTAACTGAAACTTGGGCAAGAATGATATTATGGCAAATGCTGCAGAACTTCCATTTTGTAATATATGGATGATTTTATTTATTCAAATACATAAATGGGACCACAACAACCAGTACTCATTATTATATAGCATTAATAACGATGAAATAAAATATTTTCTTAGCTGTGCTAGTTAAAAATTGTTTTCAATACACTTCCTCGAATACTGGTTCTTATCATACTACGATTATGTTCAACATGCAATGTATTTCACACACGTGCGATTTTTTTCATTTTCCAACACGTGTGCGGGAATGAAAATTGCCACAGATAACTATACCTATACTTAGTCCAAATTGGTTCAATGCCTATAGTCGGAGGTGAATGTTTTTTTTAATTTCGGCAAAGCAATGCGTCTACAATTATGGCGTAAATATTTTTTGAATATTCAAATTGTGTTTATAAATAGAACATCATAGATACACATGATTATATAAAACTAATATTTACTTACTACTTACTACTTACTAAAAAAACTAATTTTTATGTTAGGCTGTTTAGCGGATTCATACCTTTGCTTCTCTTTCAAGCTAGCGAAAGCAAAGCGCGGAAAAAAAGAAAATTAAAATCATGGTTTCCTAATAATTCATGACAAAAATTTTTTTTCGTTATTTTATTTTAACTCTCCAAAAGTGTGTTATAAACGTCGCACAGACAGGTACAAATACCTGTCTGTGCGTCGTTTGATACGCGTGTACATTAGTTATTGCAGTTCTCGGCTCAAAAACACCTTCGCCTACGGCTCGGGAGTTAATTCCGCCTCGGATGCAATAACAACTGCATAACTGCACCGCAACAACTTAAAATAGTACATTTTGATACAAGTGGGGAAAGTTCCCCACTTGTATCAAAATGTACTATTTAATCGTTTTTTTTTTATAAAAACTTCTTTAGGCGCGTTGAGAGCACTATTTGGGTGAAGGAAAAACATTGAACGATCGTCACCTCACATCACGCTTCGTAACACTCGTAGCCGATCCGCTACGGGGTAGCACCACTTAGGCGTGCGCGGGACACAACTCGTAGCAGTGCTACTACTGTGGCGGGGCTTGGAGGGGAAGGGGGAAGATGTTTCAAAATGTATGGATTCACAAGTTACTTGGTTTTCACTTCGGCAATCCCCAAAAACTGCGCCGCATATTTTTTTTTTATCGGTAATTTGCATAATAGTGAAATAGTTTTATACACAGAAGTGAGAAGTTTTATATTTATTTCCTGTCCCAAAGTGTTGTTACTTGGGGTAGGCGCAACGTTTTTTCTTCTATTCTCCACTGTCAACCGTAACGCTATTATTTACTCTTTTTCTTTCATATCATTCCTTACACAATTCATCTATCGTTTCCTTGGTCTTCCTCATTTATTTTCTCATAATGTATTACCTATATATTTTATCTTTGTTTTAAGCATCAGTGATCTTATGTTGTAGCTATAGTGCATTAAGGGAAGTTTAAGTTGTGAATGTGAATAAACTTATTCATGTAATGTGCTCAGGAAATAAATTATTCATAAAATACCAACTTATCATCGTTTCATTATTTCCAAAAAAAAAAAAGAGCTAATAAATTAATCCGTAAAAACAATCATGCTCTTCATACTTCAAGTTCGAAGTTCAAGCTCATTCATCTAATAGATTATGAACTGTCCACCCGACCAATTTGGTCGGGACGCCATTGTTTAACTATTGTGTCTACTTCGTGGACAGATCAAGGGTCCACAGAAAAGAAGAAGCTGCGTAGGTACTCTAAGGGTTGTGCTGGGAATACTATCGCACGCGGCAGCACGATGTGTCAGTGTCAGAACTGTAATTTGCCAAACCTAGGTTTGGCAAATTACAGTTCTGAGCGACAAAAAGGATAGAACACAATCGTGAGTATAAATACATGATAAAAAAGCAAGCAATGCGCGAACACACATCTGACATTTTGGAAGACCTTAGTCTACACAAGCGCCTCTAGTGGCAAATTCACAAGCGATAACATGGCGAGATTGGGCTGTCTGAAAAAAGGGTGGCTTGAAAGACTAGACCGTTATCTACTGTGGATTTACGGTCGAAATGAAAAGAAAACGGGCGCGATCTGTGTAAATCTCTGCTCGATTTGTAGGGACCAAGACTCGTACGGGACACTGATACCACACAGTGTAGCAAAAACTAATTCCTATAAAGTGTTGGTGAATTTTTGGATCTGTGCTTCGTCCACGGTCTATCATAATCATAATTATATTATGATTTTACAGGAAATAATATAAAGCCATTCCAATTTACGACTGTAGTACCAAAAGCTATCTATCTAGATCGTCAACAACGTCATTTTTTTCTTCCAATAGCTGTCATATTTTCAACGTGACATTTGCCAGTGTTGCCACCTTGGTGGTTTTCCCACCAGAAATGGTGTTTTTTCAAGGCTTCTAGTGGTATTTTTTATTTGTATAGTGTTTTTATTTTGTAGTGGTTTTTAGCGGTTTTTCAATATGGAATCTTTCATCACATTTTTTAGAGGGAAATCTCCTACCGTTTCTTTAGTTAACATTTGTTTAACTTGTTTCTCTTGTTTCAAATGAACTATAATTTAATAAGACTCTTCACGAAGCCGTCAAACAAGCGTTCTGAATCTGTATATCATATTATGTAACTTTAGGTACACGCATTTAAAAAAAACTCATGGAAAAGTAGGGAACTTTGAGCCCCAATATCTCCGAAACTAGAAGATTCCCGAGTATCATGGTCTATAACATAAAAATGATCGCAAAAACGGGGAGAACAAGTGCCTTTCGGCTTTGAAGAGTCTTTTTACACCCTTTAAAATACTAGGTGCTTTTGTCAAGTTTTACTGAATGTAATGTTAATGTTTGGTTAATAGGGTATAATATGCAGGTTTTTTTATCACTCTAAGCATAATAACACCAGAAATAGCAAAGAGAAATTATTTTTTTAATACTAAAAAAAAAATATTTTTTTAATACTAAAAAAATAATTTCTTTTTGATATTATCTAAAAAAAATACTAAGTTATAAGCATTTAAAACTATTGATTAGACAGAGAGATCCGATACAGCGAATGACGTCATTCTTTGCATCGACGTACAAAATCCATACTAAATTCCGTTTATCTAGAAAGAGATAGAAACAAAAGTTGAAATGGTTGTTCCTTTTGTGTTATTTGGCTGATTTATGTCTTGTTTTCGCTTTTTGTCATTATTTTATAGTACTTGATTCCGTATCGAAATGTGTAAAAAAAGATTTATGCATATTCTGTAATCTCTCTCTCTCTGTATATGTAATCTCTAAGACATCGAAATTGTATGACTGACCAACAATTTTTTAGCATCTCATACTTATTCGTTCATTTTTAATGTAATTATGGGTTTCTTTTGTCTGAGATATATAATATGCAGTAAATTTAGCGGAATTTGGTGGTTTTTTTCAATCCAAATTTCTGAAATCTGGCGACATTTTACTCTTGACCTAGCGCGCCTTTCAAATATCCCATCCCATATTAGTAATCTGTGAAGTGAAATATCCAAGCAAGCCCAAGGTGGCAACTGGCAACCCTTTGCTCATTTTAATATTTAATTACCTTTTTCTTGATCGTGTTGTGCTTTGATTTGATAATAGCTGGGAAAAATAATATCATAGTCGTACGGTACCAGGCATGTTCCAAAGAGGTAAACAACTGATAGCGTTGTTACAGTCCTAGGCGTGAGTGCAAAATGTCGAGTCCCGATGCAGCGCATCCGCGATTTTTACAAAAATGTATTCTAAATCCTGGTGGTACAGTATTACAGTTGGTTTTTATACTTCTTTCGTAGTTTATTGTTGTTCTTAAAGCTTCTACTAACATATTTCTTCACATAAAGATAAGTTAAACTAATAATGTTGGCGGTGATACATTTCCTGATTATAATAAATTATCTGATTGTGGTAACCCCCTCAGGTTTACTCGAATGTAGCAAGCAAGTATTAAATCTCATAGTACCAATTTAAAGAGCATTATTTTGTAAAGCACACAATACACAATCTATCAAGCAATTGAGTTAACTTATCAAGACACTTAAAATAAGTACCTAGTAGTTACTAATGATTAAAAGAATATGTACTTAGACAAACATTTTTTTCTTCTCAAAACAGACATTGATTTTGGTTTAATAACATTTTTATTTTCATTAATATCTTGTTTCAGTTCCACTGTCTTTGATTTCTTCAGCTAAAAATAAATTAATAAAGACTTTGTTAACCCAAAACTATACACTGGAGTGTTGTTCTAAATGTGGACAAAAAAGTAATTAATTTCATATAATATTATACTTTTTTAGTTAATTTTGTATTCCTCTCCCACCCGACATAAATCATAATATCTTAGAACAAAATTTTGTGATTCAAGTCTCTCCACCTGTATTTCTGCCTACCCTACTTAGACAGGCGTGATATTATGATAAATGAAAGTTCTAAAAATATATGTGGCATTTGTGATCTCAAATTGAACTAGAAAAATATTTCATTATAAATATTTAACAATTCATTCATAATTTTATTGTCACCTAAGTACTGCTACTCAAAAATATATTACACGATTGAGATCAACCTATGGTCCTGCATATTCAATTCATAAATAAATATATGCTTTTGAATAGATTAGCTTCCATATCCACTATCAACTATTACTATTAAATTTCTATAAGTATGGTCATTACTTTATTTACTAAACACTAGCAGACGTGACGCTGTTTTAACTGCGTAGTTCCCGTTCTCGTGGAAGTACGGGGTTAAAATATAGCCTATGTTACTCAGGGTGAATGTAGCTTTCTAACGGTGAAAGAATTTTTGAAATCGGCTCAGTAGTTTTTGAGTATATTCATTACAAACATACACACACACAAAAAATACAAATATTTCCTCTTTATAATATTAGTGTAGATAGTGTAGACTAGCGCTTCGCCCGCGACTGTTCGCAAGAACTGTGATACCTCGGCAAATGTGCATGACTTAAATACAATTTATAGCCTATAATTTATAGCACCCACAAATAATGTAGATTACTGCCAGTGGAACAATTTTTAGAATTGGATCATTAGTTTCGGAGATTACCCCTACATACAAACAAATTGTACCTCTTTATAATATTATTAGTATAGATTAGAAATTGTCATTTCATAAAGTAATTTAGTAACATAAAAATACCTAATTGTCTTTATATAAATACATTAATAAATTATGTTTAGAGTTCCACAATATTTTCTTTTCCAGGCTTAAAGGTTGCCTTGGTCCAGCTGGCAGTGGGAATGGACAAGCAGAAAAATTTAGCCAATGCAGTAGCACAGATACATAAGGCTAAAAGTAATGGAGCTGAACTAGTGGCCCTGCCGGAATTCTTTAATGCACCTTATGGGACCAGTAAGTACTAGTCCTAAAAAATATCTACAACTTCTTCTGGTCTCTCATTAGTGAATGTTGGCAACTCTGAATATTTCTTGAATAGTCTTATCCCATCATTATCTACAACTTTAGTTGTAGGATTTTTGTCAACTTCTAAATGTTCTCTTCTCATCTTATGGCTTAATCTACAGCTGGCTTGTAATTTGGTGGTTTCATGATTATTTCAAGGCCTTGGTTTGCTGAATAGATCTCTGGTCACCAATCAGTCATCAGATTCTTGTCAGAAAATGGGTATCTGGGACTTCCTATACTATACTAAAATGTGTCTTGTGCCATAAAGTAAACTGTGCTTGGATCGTTAATACAAATATGTGAGGAAATGGCGTGTCGGATGCACTAGAGTAAAAAAATAGAATACATGTGACATCTAGCAACCCGCACTAAGGCCACTCCAGGAGGCCTGTATCCCAGTCCCAGCAGTGGGTAGGCTATGGGCCGATTATATAATGTCTATACAAAGATCTAAAACATAATACAACAACTAGGAATATTGCAGAATACTTCAAGCAGTACGCAGAGAGCGTGCCTGACGGGGAGTCATCCAGGGCACTGCAGCGCGCGGCGCGTGAGGCCGGGCTGTGTGTGGTAGGCGGGACGCTGCCCGAGCGCAGCGGCGACGACCTGTACAACACGTGCACCGTCTGGGACCACTGCGGGAATCTTATCGCGCAGCACAGAAAGGTATATAAACATGCAAAAAAATAGGACCTTGTTTGACTTAACCTCAGCGTAAAGGAATTAAATCGAATTTAATTTATATGTTTTATTTTATTTTTTAATTTATATCCATGTTTTAAATAGGTTTTTTTTTTTTTGTATCATTACAATTTATGTCTGTATTAATCATATTATTAGTTCCTCTATGTTTCCAAATTCTATATAATTAAGTATTTGTAATTTTTTTTTTTTCATTCTTACACTTACTTAATTTATTTGAATTTTAATTATTAGGGGATACATTTATTAACGTTATTGTGCATGTTTTGGTCTCCTATAAGTGAAGGAGTACACCTACTTAATACCTTGTCTTCCATTAACTAATAATGCTTTGTGTATATCTCTTGTTGGAGATCCTTAAATAAATAAATAAGTAAAGTAAATAAATAAATATAGCCGAACATTACACACAGCGCCATCTAGTGCCACATTCAGTAACGAGGCTTGTGTCGTGGACACCACATAGTTGATATACTACATAGATACTTTTTGTTCATAAATATATACTTACTTGCTCCTACCGGGATTCGAACCCGGAACCCTAAGAACGTAAGGCAGCCTCACTACCACTGCGCTATTCGGGTCGTCAAATAAAGTGCTTAATACATGTTGACGGCTATGGCCAACTTAACTACCCCTAAGCTTAGCACTAGCAGGTTTTATCGACTCTGCAAGCGTTCTCCGACAGTCGTTTGAGAGATTCGTCGATCAGAATGGTTCGTATTTGTTTGTTTCGACGACAGGACTTTTCAACTATGGATTATTCGCCGTCAGATCGTTTTGGCTACGATTGTTTCGACATGGCTTTTTCACTATTTAACTACAAAGCCACCAAAAAGCTACTAGCTTGCTACAAAGACATGAAGAAACAAAATGTTTTAATGTAAGCCCGCTTTTACTTTTAATTACACACTTTTTAATCACAGGGTAATTTATTTATTTATGTACACACAAAACACTTGAAACCAGAATATTGACTGACTGACTTGCTATCATTGAAACCAGAATATTTCTCTATGTCTTTCTGTTTTATATGAAACAGAGCCTTTGTTTTGACTATAACGCTGACTTCGCGTCACACAACGCACTGCAACCCAGATTTTATTGGACACATGGCTTTGGAGATATATCGCTCATGCTGACACTACTACTACTGAAACTAAGGAAAGGTGGCGTATTCAATCACTAGTCTTTAGTAATTAGTTAGTTATATTAGTTATATTGCCCAGACACTGCTGCTTGGTGACAGACAGAACTGACAGAACCAGGAAACGTAAGGCGTTGATACCTACTTTATGGCAAAACTTTGGTTCCAGGTACACTTATTCGACATAGACATTCCCGGTAAGATTACATTCAAGGAGTCGGACGTGTTATCAGCTGGAGATCACATCACGACCTTCGAGTACCTCGGCGTGAAGATAGGCCTCGGGATCTGTTACGATCTGCGGTTCTTTGAGATGGCGCAGATCATGTCTAAAGAAGGTAAGAAATCTGGATTAAGGGGTCATTTTTAGGGTTCCGTACCCAAAGGGTAAAAATGGGACCCTATTTTTAAAACTCCACTGTCCATCTATCACCAGGCTGTATCTCATGAACCGTGATAGCTAGACAGTTAGAAATTTTCACAGATGATGTATTTCTGTTGCCGCTATAACAACAAATAATAAAATAAAAATTAATGGGGCCTACTACGATGATACGGAGGCCGATTTTTTCAATACTCGAGAAACGAAATAAGACTTTTAAGGGAATTAGTTAATCATAATCATTTTATTTGCATTATGGTCTTAAAGTAAAAACTTAAAGCAAAGAGCTATGATGCTGTCGCTCAGTCGGTGGTCCTCGCTGCCCGAGGCAACTCGGGTTCTAGGCTCATAAATTGCCGGTGATCTTTCTTTACCATAATTTTCGTTACTTTCTACAGTTACCCGCAAGTTTCACTGCTACCAAAGTACCTATTAAACTACTGCAAAACATTTCTTCCCTCAAACGATGTCATCACCTTTTGCTCTTGTCAATTTCACAATCTTTGATCTTCCTCTCCCTCTCCATCCATCAATTTTTATTTTGATCACTGTTTTATTCACAAACGTTTCAACCCTCATTTATTTACTTGTATAAACCACACATACAGCTATTATCACAGGTTTAGATACCTAATACAATAGCTTAGTTATATTTAAAGTTACAACAGTTTACCAAGACTAGATTTAATTTCACCATCACATGTTCATACCAATAAACGACTCCCTTTCAACTTTTTTGCAACAACCGCTACTTTCAAACTGTCTCTCATTATCTTCCTGCCTTTGTTGCATAATATGTTTTGGGGTCGGCACAACACGTTTTTTTCTTGCATTCTCCCCTGTCAATCGTCACGTCATGTATATCTTTCAAACTGTCTCTAATAACAAAAAAAGTGTACCGTCGCGGGACGTCAGGCAGCTGTGAAACATCGAAAGTATTTTGTACAAGTAATATGCTTAAAAAAAAGGAAACTTGAAAAACAAACACAAAATAAAATAAAAACAAAATGATTCGATTCTCAAAAGTCGAACTCGAAGCCACGAGATTGTAACCCAACGCTCTGTGCCCCGAGACCGGCTGGCTTGTTGTAAATTGTGGCCAATATATAGATCTTATGGTTATCCAACAGATCGGTAATGTTCGGGATTGTTCGGACCGGGTTCGATCGCCACGCTCGGCACGAATTCTTCATTTGTTTTTTTTTGTTTACCCGCGCCTATAGATGTTTCACACCTTATATAAATAATATAATTAAATAAATATATAATAATTCCTTACTTCCATCCTCGACCTACTCCAGGTTGTTCCATCCTGATCTACCCTGGTGCCTTCAACATGACAACCGGCCCTCGTCACTGGGAGCTCCTCGGTCGAGCCAGGGCCAACGACCTGCAGCTATGGGTAGCGCTGGTCAGCCCAGCTCGGGACACTTCGGCTGACTATGTGACGTGGGGTCACACGATGCTGATCGACCCTTGGGGAGCCGTTGTTAAGGAGTTGGATGAGAAGCCTGGCCAGTTTTGTGCTGATATTGGTAAGTGATCTTTGTGATGTGAATGAGAGCTAATAAATAACTCGAAATGAAAGATCTATCTTGTCCCCAATTACAATTTAACCAACAAGCGGTTAACCACCGTTCGTTTCGAGTAAAATCATTGCTGTATTTAGCTAATGGGCGGTCTCAGATAAGTGTATTTTCGGCCTCTGTATAAGCTCGTTTATGGAAGGTCATGTTGGCCTTTTGCCTCACGCGTAACTCGTACGAGCGTTGATGCGCTTATAAGCTCGAATATGCGCGGCCCGCGAGACACGCTTCCCCACGCGAACACTCCGGAATAAGCGCGTGTACGCGGGTCAGTACTTTTGAAGACCAAAATGTTATGCGCGCGGAAGCGCGTAAGCCACTACTCGCAAAAAATACGCTAATCTGAAACCTGCTGTCCCGATATTTATTCATTGACTGAAATTGCTCGCATTGACTGCTTTCATAGGCTCTCTATGACAAAAAAGAATACGATATGCATAAAAAAGTCCCTAATAATTATAGTTTTATCCGACTTTTTAGATTACAGTTACCAAGGGTTCAGAGATACGCCCATAAAATTATCACAACTCATAGTTTTTTTCTTCACAAGGATATTAAAGCAGTAATATTTGTTTCTAGATCTGAGAATGGTAGAAGACGTTCGGAGTCAAATTCCAGTGAGAAATCAAAGAAGAACTGATATTTATGACACTATCAGCCAACACGACTCATAATGCCAAAGTTTACTTTTAGCTAGACTTCTGACTTAGACCTCGTAAAACAAAGCATACGTGAAATATGAAACAAAAATGGAACATGGGGATATATATGAATGATAATAATAATAATAATATCAATACCGAAGTATTTGAATGTCAAAGAATGAGACATATTAAATGAAAAAATATATAAAAAACTCATTTAAATTAGACTTATTTTTAATTTTAATGGAAAACACGAAGGGAAAACATGTATGTTACGATTTCATTTATTTTTCTTATTACACAATTTATCTGAAAACCACTTAATGTATAAAATATATTTTTATGTATTAAGGAATCTAATCATATGATAATTTTATCATAACATCTGTTTATTTAGATGATAAATTCCATTGATGAGCATTTATGAAAAATGTATTTATTTAATAATGGCATTGAGAAATGGCCTAAGATAAAATGCATAAAATGCAATAGAAATAAGAATGGAACAGTACCACTTGATACAAATATATTGTTATATAAAAGTTACCAACATTTATTCATATGATTTTTATTGAATATAATAAATGATACCAGCGTTACGTGCAGTGTTATGTGTTAGTTGTTGTGATGTTGTCCAGTGATATTTATATTAATTTATTTAAAAAAATATATTTTATTGTAATATCGTGTTTTATTAAAGTTTTGAATTTCTGTATAATTTTTGTTTTTTATTCAGGTATGTTTGTAATATTTGTACAACTTCGTTGCCACAACCCCAGAAGAGTGTAAATCCGCTGCCACCTGAAAAAATTATACAATTATAACCATAATAAACATCTACTACAATATTTTAAAGCTAATTCACTCAAAAAGGCAAACTAATACAATATAAAAAAAGGGATTGATTAATTATCATTTCTACAGTTTCCAGATGAACATAACTCGAAAGTACAGTACAGTAGTGGCTCATTCGATAATGAACTTTATTTGTATGAAGTGAATGTTCATATTCTAACAGGTGCCTGTGGTCTAGCGTTTCATGTGAATATGAAACAAACTTTATACGAATAAGGTTTATTTTAGTTCGTTCTAAAGGGTCTCTTCTCTGACCAAATAAAATGAAAATGACGATAGTTTACCATGCCCATAGTTGTGTATGTACAGTTTTCTATTCTTTTCCTCTGGTTCGAGTCTTAACGCATCTCGTGATGGTCTCAACCCAGCCCAATGCTTCACTATTTCCGAGCGCTGGAATCAATTATTATTAACATAGTCAATAAGAAAATATTCCGCCTATCTGCCGGCTGAAAGGGTGGGGTGTATCTACCTCGTTAGTACACCCACGTTTTAAGTGTCGAAACCAGGGACCGAGTAATCGGGTTATGAGGTTAACCGGTTAGACCCACCCATGATAATGATATAATAGTTAATGAAACCCATGCGTTTCATTAACCATTATACAATTTCAATATTCCTGATTAACCAGAACAAAAGGGACAAAACACCGAGCGTGGGTTAATTCCGTCACTTGATTTTTAATGTGTTAAAAATTAACTTTGTGTGTGAACCGGTTATTATAGCGAGGCCACGCGATACGTTGGGGTATCTGCTAACGAGAGGTTATCTCCATGTACCTCCTCTTTGATGAGTGAATATAAATGTGAAAAAAAATATATGTTTATGTTGCATAGACTCTAAACTTTAATGGGTACAATTGAAAAAAATCTAAAACTTTTATTCATTTACATCCTTATCTAATTACATTTTTAAGTATTTCTTAAAATAAAACGATACAAAAAAAAACATTTAAAAATATAAAAAAATAGTAGTTCGCCGGTGTCGGGAGCAGGGTCCAAGCCACCTCATAATGCGAGCCGTATCGAGGAGTACTGCCTTCTGAATCAGGCCCTTGATCCAACCGCCTAAAGAGAGCTTCGATAGATGGTCATCGAAGCTCTTGGCTATAAGGACATTGGCCGTCACGACAATCGGCACAATGATAACCGAGGTCATATTCCACATGTCGCGAACCTCGTGTGCCAAGTCGAGATATTTAAAACTTTATTATTACTGTATGTAAAATATATTATTCAAAGTGAAGCATTTCAGTCTTTGAAATTTCGTATCTACTATACAGCATTAAGTTTTAGTTTTTTTTTTTTTCACACAAATATTTGTCACTTTTTCTTCACAAAGTGTAAGTACAGTTGGTATATTGATCTAATGATTTATTAGGCTACAATTAAATAAAAACCACAAATTTCGCACTATTCGGCCCGCAGTGACTGACGTAACAGCCACTTTATAGTGCAAGCTGATAAGAACTTTATTCTAACAGCATTTCAAACGAATTTTGAACCACCACAAATAGAGAACACCCAAGAACAACGCTGTACTGTAACTCCGGCGCGGCGCCGGAACGTATCACCCCTCCCCGACTCGTCCCTCAGGTCGCGCACGCGCACGTCGCCCCAACGCATCGCGTGACATGGTAGTGATTTGTATGGTTTGCGTGTCGACCGCGCGGCTACGGAGTTTTTTTTTTAAACTATGCCAAGATTTTGTAAAAATTTGTAAAAGTTGATTCCCAAAACCATAAATTTGTCAAAGTTATGGTTAAAAAGTTATAAGGGTTTGAACGTGGCCGCGCCATCGAAACGCGGAGAACCGCGCGGCCACGGAGATCTTTAAACTAAGCGTTGCAGAGACCTGAAATTTAGGTAATTATCAGATTGAATTTGTAAAAAAAAATCTTCTGACTTCTGCGATGCTTTTTCAGCGAGATATCGGCGATAACGTATTTTTCACGGTTTCAATTCGGCTATGGGTTTTAGTCTTACAGCTCCTAAAATAGAAACCTAGGACTTTTTTTCTATATTTTTTAAATATTTTTTTACAAATTCAATCTGTTATTTACCTAAATTAAACGCACACATTTGTATGTAGTATGACGTACCGCGTTCATATAGGCTGAATAACCCTATAATACAGGTTAACGTTTAGGGTTTTACGTCTAACTCTAAAAAAATGTGTTTCAACCCATAGACTCTTAACCTTTTCCGTCCCTGATCGAAACTATTGCCAACACAAAATTCATGCTCCGAACGCAGGACGAAAACGCACTTGACCTCTTAACCAAAAAGCAATGCTGTGTTATGCTAAGCTAAAAAAATACAGTAATTAATATTTAATTATTTTAGGAATTAAAAATTTGTATTATACATCTCTTACTTCAAGGCCAGGCATCATTTTCTTGCATCCATTTAATATGAAGTCGGTGTCTTTAGGGTCTATTTCTGTGCTGAAGTCGTTTTGATGCGTCCCTCCTAGCACAACTGTTTGTTCGCTGAAAATATCAAGTAGGCCGAGATCTATAAAGGTTGCTTAGCTGTCAGCACGTACCTACTTTAGCTATGTGTAGTAAAGATTTTCATAGAACATCACGCCTGTTATCCCCGAAGAGTTAGGCAGAAGTGTACCAGTAGACCGACAGTTATGTTTAAGTCCCATGTTATAAGGGGACGAGCCTATTACCATACCGGGCACAAATCCTGACTTTGTGGCTGCTACTGAGAATTTTTGTGATGGAAAAACCCAATAACACTTTGTCCGACCTGGGAATCGAATCCGGGACATCATGCTCAGCTGTCGAGCGACCACTAGTCCAAAAAGACAGTCATAGGAACCAGTCGTGTCGCTGCGGTATTTCGAATTCGTATTTCGGTTTGTGGTTGCAGTCGCCTTACTTTGTACCATAAAGTGTCTACAACAACTTACTTCGGTATGATGTAGTTTCCACCCTCCTCATCAATAACTACTTGATTGATCCAAGGCGCTTTTACCTGATGTCAAAAACAATTTGTCTTAAACACTTTAGTAAGAGTCATAAGATCTTCAAAAATTTTGTGGGCCATAAATCTGATAAATCATCAAACTGCGCAGAACACGACGCATCTTTTCGCAGATAATTCCAAAACATACTCACTCTAATTACCTGCCCCCTGACAGGTACGACCCTATCATCAGGTACAAGGAACCTGGCTCCTATCCCAGTACAGTTCACCACCACATCATAGGACTCCAAGAGAGGGTCCTGAAGAGATGTCAGCTTCCCTTGTAGGACCTTGCCGTTAGTTTGTTTGAATCGCTGCAGAAGATAGGCTAGTAAGAGCGGTGGTGAGGATGTGAATGTTGTAAAAGTTTGGCCGGCACTGGAAATTAAAAGATTTAAGGATTGATCTTGGCTTCAAGAAGATGGTTATTTGTTTAACGCCAACTGGGATCGCAGCAGTCGCGAACGTAAAACGTGCGAGTGAAACCGATGCTCGTGTCATCTCGTTCATGCGTTTTATGACTCTCTTCAATAATAGTAACATTCCACAACAAAACTTTTACCACGTCTCATAATAATTATGTAGATTTTATCTGACAAGAGCATATTTGAAACACCAAACTCCTTACTAGCTCTAAAAAGATTATGATCTGCCTAGCCTTTTCCCAACTATATTGGAGTCGGCTTCCAGTCTAACCGGATGCAGCTGAATACCAGTATTTTACATGGAGCGATTGCCTATCTGACCTCCACAACACAGTTAGTACTGGGCAATACGATACCCCTTGGTAAAAAGGCTTGGGATTAAGCTGCTCCAATGAAATTTGCTCTGTGAATGTCGAAATTGCGGACTTCGCTTGTTTATTATTAATGCCTTTCTTATAAACACTCTGACATTGAATGATTTGACATGAATACTTATTTCAGTATTTTATTATTTTTTACTTTTTATTTTATTTTATGTTACATTTACCTACTGATTTGACAGGAATATTTACGTATCTTACTTTTTTATTATTATTGACATATGATTTTTGTGATTTTTATTGACATTGATTTTGTAAATTATTATTAATTTTATTTGATTATTGTGAATCATGTGGGGACCATGTTTCATTTTAATTTTGTTTGTTTTCTTTTTTTCCCACAACTGTCTGGCCTCTCCTTTCTTTGGTATTGTTCGTCGTTTCGTTGAGCTCCTTGAGTTATAAGTCGAGCTACACGATAACTGATCAATGCTCGCACTGGCTGGACAGGTCCACTCAAATCTGTGTGGTTCTTTCTTCAAAAGACCATCTCAGACACTAATCTGCATAGTCCTCATGTGAATTGAGCAAAATTATGTCTGGACTTCAAAAGAGACTATGACCTCTGAGTTTGTTTCGGCTGTTTCTTCTCAGAGTAGTCAGGTACGAAACACCGGCCCCATCTAGTTTTAAAAAAATGACGTGTAAAAGTGTTTGTAAAAACCTACTTGCAAAATAAACATCATTTATCATAAGACTGGTTGTCAGAGTTTTTGGGCCACTGACTACCTCTGACGACTGTCAAAGATCTACAAATGACAACCGGGACCAACGGCTTAACGTGCTTTCCGAGGCACGGAGGAAACTCGGTATGTAAGGGTGGTCACCCATCCACACACCAACCTAGGCAAGCACGGCTTAACCTAATGATCGACCCGAGCGGCTGTTAATATTTAGCCACGAGCTCCTCTCTAGCTCTGAAAAGATATGCATTAGAAATAAGTGATTTATTGAATTTACATAAAATAATCTGACGCCACCCGCTATGGTGAACCGATGATCATGGGTGAAGGTTGCGGGAATCCGCTGGATGCGAGTCGCACGCGACCGGGACATGTGGCGACACTTGGGGAGGCCTATGTCCAGCAGTGGACGTCTTTCGGCTAAAATGATGATGATGTGATGAACCTGACGCCTGTATATTTCCTCGGAAGGTTACGCAGAGGTGACCTATACACCCACATTTCGTCAGTAAGGTTTAAGCTTTTTTGTTGTCATATAGTTACTTACGTATATTTCCCAGAAAAGAGTTTGTTATAATCTTCCAGTTCTCTATCACTTAGCACATGATAGCCAAACACCATATGAGCCCACGGCGGCTTACAGAACTTCTCCTTAGTCCTAAATAAGTTGTATATAGGCATCATACAAACGCCATAGCCACCCGTTTTCCATTGTTCGTGGAGGAATTGATATGTTTCACCACCCCATTTCCTGAAATTAATATAAAATGGTTTAATCAGATACTTTTTAAAAGGTAGATTTTTTAATGCAACAGCGGTGAAGGGCAAGCGATTAAAAGGTTATCCGGTTAGACCTATAATCCTGACCCATGTTTGACTAACACGAAATGCGACGGTTGCTCGTCGCAGGCGCCCGCTTAACGCAGTTTCAGGCCATATACCTATGGGTTAATCATATAAATATTTACCATTTAAACATGAAAAAGACAAAGCACCGCGCGCAGTCTAAGGGCCCTAACCCAGCGGATTGCGATTGCTATCTTGAAAGCGGAGCGGGCGCGCAACGAATACGTTACGGGCGTCCAACGAACACACAGCGCATGCGCAGCGAATAGCAGCGTGAAAGTGCACTTAATTTTCAACGTTAGGCTGCAAAGCCTAGCGTTGCCCATTGTCAAGATTTGAGCCATAATAATGACAATAAATTCGTGCTCTGTTACATAACTGGATCTAGCATTGCTTTTAGTGATAAGGCCGCGCCTTTCGTAACACCAGATTAAATTTGAATAGGTCAACAATTGTGACATTGGGATAGTTGTTTTCAGCAATAGATGAATACTTTAGGGGCCATGATCAAGGTCACATTCTTGTATAAAAGTTGTAAGTAATTGAAAATCTGAAAAACTAGACTTAATGTACTCATCACTACAACCCTGGAAATCGTAAGAAGCAATCAATTGTCCCCTTTATTTTATCAAGTCATGGGAATCATTTCGGGATACAGGTATGGTCCCCAAAGATCTATATAGAAATAGAATCCTACTGCAAAAGTTGTTCGTAACGATGACCCCTATGAAGTTTTCAGTTATTTCAAATACACTTTGTATAAAATCATCTAGGGCGGTACATACTCTATCAGATTGTAGGGAGTGTCTCCACATAAGTACGGGTACCACAGTCCGCCCGAGCCATCACCGGTTGTGTTTGGAGAGAATTCGTTTGAAATCAGCACTACCTGAAATTGGAATAATAATAGATTTAGAAATACTAATCTTTAAATTAAATAATAACTGTTGTACTCACATCAAAATCCTTATATTTTTCCTTTATCTTAACTGCACATGTCAGTCCGTTCACCCCTGCACCTATTACGGCAATTTTCACCATTTTGACAAAAACTTAGGACTTCAAGATCCAAATGCTTCGAAACCTCAAACCAAAATGCCTAGATCGACATTGTGTCAAGCTCCGATGCACCTTAATAATGCATTTATTATTGTATTCCTGCGACTGTTTTATCTTATCTCCAGAGTTCAGAGGTGGCTAAACATTAGTATAATGCCTCTTGATAATTCACTTCAATAATAAAATTAACAGGAATTAACCGGCTAATTTCGTTTTTTTTCTTGTTTTTTCTCGCCTTTGACTGACGCCTGACGTAAGATTGCCTAGAAGTACCAGATTCAATAAGACTTGAACAATCTTAGGATATAGCTATCGCCTATCGGGACACACAAACCCTGTCTAAGAGTTATTTTGCATAGGTCGCACTATGAATCCCAGCTAGCAAAATACCCTTACAAACAAAAGCTTTAAGAGCGATGGTTTCATACAATGTTCTGATTAAGAGCGGCCAACCCGCCATAGTTTTCGCGAGAATTTTGACAAACGCTCGTGCGTGATTATGAAGTTGTTACACATATATCTTTATTTTTTTTTGAACTGATAGGTATCTTGTGCACTATATCTAGGCTTCTATCGAAGCAAAAAATAAAAATTTGTATGATCAAATTCAGTATAAGCCTCCAAAAATTGCTGTTTTTCTCAAATTTTACCTCAACTTTGGCCGTTCATAATGTACAGTCAGCATCAAAAGTTGATGAGCACATTTAGATTTTCAAAATCGCTGTACACCGTATTATACCTAAATCGCTCAACTTGACAAGCGCCAGAAATTAATGATTATCATAAAAGGGCATAAGTAGGTGTCCATCACTTTTCAAAAGTCGCTAAACAAAGTTATAGTAAAAAAAGCATAACATTCTTTGTCTCTAAAGTCTCTGAACAAATTTTTGACAAAAATAGCATAGCATCGTTTATCTCTAAAGTCCTTGAACAAAATGAAACGTTTTTTGAGTTTAATATGTGTGTGTATTTTTTTTCGGTAGGTATATATGTTTGCGGTAGGTTTGGTATATAAATTAAGTAGACACATGCACATGTAAATCACCACCCTTTTATTTATTATCAACAAAATTAAATTAAATGGTTCGATAAATAAATACAGTTAATAATTATTATTTGTTTTAATTAAAAATCAATAAATTTAAACTTTCATAATCAAATCAATGTTTTATAAACAAAAACAAAGTAATTTTTTTTATCAATTACAATTATGATTAGGCTTAAATAAACTACTTAGAATTAAAACCTAGTGTGTCCCCCATTGGCAACGATGACATTTTGGAGGCGTTCTCGCATGGAGTTTATCATATTTGGACAAGTATCTCGTCCCCTAAAATATTCCCAGATTTCTATGGCGTGATTTAGTAGATTTTCCCTTGTTCGAGGAGTGCTTTCATCTCAAGTCTGGACCATAAGCCCCCATAAGTTTTCAATGAGGTAAAGGTCCGGGCGGGCTCTTTGGTGGGAATGGAGTTAAATAGAAATCTTCTTTTTACATTCAAGGGTAAACAGTTTTTCAAATACCCACAACTGTTTCCCAAAGAATTTAATTAAATAATTTGTGTGAATTTTGAAAATGAGTCTTATATGTGTGTACATATAAGACTCAATTTTATAGTACGACTGAATTAGAACCTAATCTGTATAGATTAGGTTCTAATTCAATCGTACTATAAAATTCATAAAATAAGTCGACGGTATGAATTTGAACATAATCTGCGTGATTTTGAAAATGAGTTTTATTGCTTTACGAATTAGGTTACAATTCAATCGTAATATAGAAAGCTTAGATAACGTCGACGGAATAAATTTTAAGCGGAATATGCTTGTCTTTATAATCGTGCTTGCGAGCTTATTTTGAAAAATAGGCTTAAATGTGCTTACCGCTTGAACCACTTCTAATATTTCTCATTGATACTATGAAAAAAAAAAACAAAATTATTTTGGAAAGTTAAATTCGAAATTTACATCCATTTAATTTTTTTTATATGATTTAGTTTGGATAGGACAAGATTAGATTTATAACTCTGAAGATAGTAACGATAATAAACGTTTACACGCTACGTATCCGAAACAAAGTAATGTTCAGTAACTTTTGTTATCTAGGATGTTAAGTTATTTTTGGACGTTGCCGTGATTACACTAGATAACCAAAACAAGCATTTTATATTGTTCAGTGACTTTTGTAAAACTGAATGCTAAGATGTTTTCGGAAATTATAACGATCAGCAATTTTTGACAAAATGGTGTTCAGTGACCTTTGACGAGAAGTGTTCAGTTAATTTTGAACTTGAATGATGTTCATTCAATACTGGCGCCCTATCTTGTTGAGCGATTTATGGGTGATATAGTGTACAGTGATTTTGAAAATCTGAATGTGGTCATCGACTTTTGATGCTGACTGTACTCATAAATTGTAAAACTAATGTAAATAGCCCGATAGAAGCCTTGCAAATATAGTGGAGATTTTAAATAACAAATATTTATTCACAAACTTGTAAGACTTATTCAAAAACACGTATTTCCTGGAACAAGTTTTATAAATTTTCGAACACTATTTTTCGTTCATTGTCCTCGCGTTAGTCGGTATGAGGTGCGCGGGTGACGAGTATTGCGGGGTCGGGGCTAGGTAAGACAGGGCAGTTGAAAAAATATCGCCGCGATGGCTCTGGATGAAACAACAAGCTTTTCGACCATGCTCGCGTTGACGATAGACGCGCCGTGAAGGGCCCTCTTAAGTCAGAAACTCTTGATACCCTTACAAACGCTTATTAGAGCTATGGTTTCATTTAAGGTTTATATGTGTTCTGATTCAGGCAGGAACTCTATAGTGCTATTTTATAAGTCTATTTAAGTTTTAAGAGCATTCATACTTGTAACTTATTCTTATAGACGTCTGTAAGAAAACGTTATATAAAATTAATAAGAGTAGTGGCTTTATAAGCCCCTTTTACAAGTCTAATTGCCTTTGATTCTTAATGAAAACTTTTTAACCATTTTAATATTTAGTACATAATTATTATCATTAAGTTTTTATTCAATCCTTCGACTTCGTCGTTTGGCTTGCTTTTATTTATTAAGGAACCCTACAATTTAATCAAGCCGTGTAGACAGTGGTTTTAGGTTTAATTTTACTTTTTCGAGTGCGATATAAACCTTACACAAGAGAACTGCACCCCTAGCCAAGTTGACAATCTACAATCGTTAACGCTAGTAGAAAACTATTCAAATGAATGGGAATGACATCATCTCAACGTTGAATCACGTGATCAACACAAACGAATAGAAAATTCGTAGACAAGTTTACATCGTTCAAAATGATAGAATAGAATGTTACCGTTTCTACAATGTTGATCGCTAAACTCTTTGGTAGGAACGCTCACCATAGACTAAAGTGTAGGTTTTTTCTACAGACATTAGAGAACGAGCGATCGACTCAATCGTGTCAACTTGGCTACCAATTTAGCGCTTTCTACAATCGCTTACGCCGAGGCGTATACGATTGTAGAAAGAGAATCCATACAAAACGTTTGTAACTTGGCTAGGCCTGCTGGTCTTATATTCCTCTAACAAAGCACTTATGAATCGTGGTTGGTCGTAATGGCGACATTTTGATATTATTTTACAAATAATTAAAAAATATATAAAGTACCTAAAAGACACATTTTTGAAAAGGCCCGTGAAAATATTGTTATTAAAATTTCAAAGTAATCGAGAAAAAGTACTTCGCAACCTAATATTCGCATATAGTGTGTGACAAATACATGAGTAAGAAATTAGAAAATATACACACTATCGTTTTGTGGGAAAGTGTAATAAATTTATATGTAATACTTACGTTTTTATTACTTCGCAACCTCAGGGCGGTTTGTGAAAACACTCTTATTAGGAGATCACAAAGAGGACTACTAGCGATATTACACTTAAAATACCTAGTATTTTATTTTAATAAAAAGAAGACTTTAAGGTTATTTACCCTTACAGCGCGCCATTGGTCGGTCACTTGTAAGTTTATTTGTCATTATAAAAGTATCAGCAAGAGTCTTGTAAGTTTGAAAATACACTTCGCGAGACCATTACAAGCAATTGCAAGGGTGAATATACTTATAAAGTGCGCCCAAATCTATACTTATAAGTGTCTATAAGTCTGATATAAGACTGAAAAAAATACAAAAAATATACTTAAATAAATATCGCTGGACATTGCACACAGCGCCATCTAGTGCCACACTAAGCAACGAGGCTTGTATCGTGGACACCAGATAATTGATGTAGATACTTTTTGTTTGTAAATACATATTTATTATACATATCAACATCCATGACTCGGAAACAAATGTCCATGCTCATCACACGAACATTTGCTTCTACTGGGATTCGAACCCGGGACCCTAAGAACGTAAGGCAGCCTCACTACCGCTGCGCCATTCGGGTCGTCGACTTGGGATATTTGTAAGATGATTTTTGCTAGCTGGGATAGGTTGAAAATTAATTTCACTTCGAAAGTCCACTCTTATAGTTAGGAAACAACATTTTTGATATCAGTCCAAACGAAACGACATCTCCGGTTTGATTTCCTGGACATGCCTAAACGGGAATTTGAATCAAAATAACAAGTTTAGCGATAAAAATACTCTTCATAAATTAAACACTATTCACTGATAAACTATTCAAATAGTAGATTTATAAATACATCGACAGTTAACAACACTGACGCAATACCAATGTTTTTGATTGTCAATTTTTGTTGATACTATTATTTTGGGATATCGTCTGACAATGTTTGCAATAAAACACTGATATCGGGTGATTTATCTTAGTTTATTTGTTCAATCTTCACGTCATTTTGTGTCACTCTCATTTAAAGCGTTGCTATGTCGTGAAGTAATGTACTATCCATTTGAAACCACCTCTTTGTTTTGCTGTTATTGTGCACTCCCAGAACTTTTCGGTAAGCAAAAGCTACAAATAGACGAATGACAAACAATGGCACCGATATTTCTCATCCCATCTGAATCAGATGTTTAATCATAACTGTTCATCATCATTTCAGCCGTAACACGCCCACAGTTAGACATACGCCAGACGTCGCCACATCGAGGGCTCCTGTGCTTCTGGCATTCAGCGGACTTCCGCGGCCTTTACCAAATCATCGGTTCATTTTGAGATAAGCTTTCCATCGCTGTGCCTTCCCCGTACCAGTTCCCACTCCAGAATGTTTAGGCTCCATCAACTATTCGTTCTGCGAAAAAACTGCCCTGCCATCACTAAAGTTTGGCAATTCTTCTAATTCGAAGACGTGACATCTACCAATCCGCACTGGGCCCGCGTGGTGGATTATAGCCCATTCCCTCTTATAGAGAGGAGGCCTGTGTCCCAGCAGTGGGAACATTATAGGCTGATGATGTTTAAGTAGAATCTGCGTCGTTGTTGAAAAGACGTGGTCTGTGTTGGTCCTGCGCCTGATCAGTCTCCGGTCGCATCGGATCTCCGTCCTATCGCACTAGACTGTAAAGGAACAGTGAGTGCACCTGCGTTTGCGTTATATCCCGCGACTACTAGACTAGCCATCAAGTATAGTCTCTGCTGATATCGGACGCCATAGGCGAAATGTTGTCTGGAAGGCTATATTATTTTGTGACCTTGTTCCGTCGTTTCCGCGGCGGCGGAGGTTCCTTAGTATGGACGGTGCGAACGTGGAGTGTTCTCGTGCAAGACTTGGCGAATGCTACGCCGCATATCTCACACTTATATGGATTGTCGCCAGAATGGATCTGGAAATAAAGAAAACTCATATAATAAAAGAGAAAACGTATACAATCTTCAGTTTTCTTCATGTTGATTTGTTAACTCTATCTCTTAACATATTTCATCAGCAGTGAAAAAATGAGAGGGCGAGGTTAATGTCAGCTGAGCTATAGTCTCCGCCAGATATGTAAGAATTAAAGGTCATTCACCCACATACATTTATTCAAATACATAATTCCGAAAACAGAAATAATGACATAAACTTGTCCCGAAACTACCTTTATCGTGATCCATGACTTTTTCTAGTAATAAAAAACGATTCATAATGTATTGTCGGGTACCTACGCAGAGAAACTAAGGAAAGAGCAATGACCTTTAATTCTTACTTATCTGGCGGAGACTATAGATATTGTACTGCTGATATAGGTTACAAAAGTTACTTAAATCGCACTGTTAAAGGTAATCAAGATTTTTCGCAATTTTCATCTGTATTTATTTGGTCCCTCACTAGAACTTTAGACTAGAACTTTGGTCCGTAGACCAGAGAATGGGCAGCAGCGTTTTCTGTTAGTCTTTCATCACTGCGATCTCCAATCCGCCTGCCAAGCGTGGAGATTACGGCAAATTCCTCCCATCATGGGAGAGGCTTATGTCCAGCAGTGGACGTTATGGGCTGTTGTAGTAGTAGTAGTAGTATAGTGTATTCACGGAGACGAGTTAGTATAGCGCCTTCTCTATCACACATTATCATACAAATGACAAAGACAAAAAAAAACTTTTTTAGGGTCAGTGGGCGTTAACAATGCCTTAGAAATGTAAATGCGCGTTCACACTGCGTTTCTTAAAAGTTCCCTTAGTTCATACCTGCTGCTTCATCTGTCGTATTTGAGAGCCATTTATTTGGTAAGATTTTTTTTTATAGGTAATTTATTATATATATTTGAAGGATATGAAGGAAAGCAATAAAACTGAGGGTTAATTATTAAATTTAGGTTCATTTCATCACTCTCTTTGAAAAGTCCGTTTCACAAGCCGCCAAGTCCTCAGGAAAGCAATCAATCATAAAATCCAATAAACAAACCAGTTCACGAGTTGAGCATACAGTCACAAGTAAGAGCACGTCTGCGCAGTACGGGAAGTATGAGTAGACTAAAAAGTACTCGTACTGTGTACACCGCCTTAGCGGTTATCACTGAGCAATCGCAGTTAAAAAATTGTGTGAGTGAGATAGCGCTCTACTAACTCGTCTCCGTGAATACACTATAGTAGTAGAACTTTATAACCATGATTCTAGGGCTAACTTTCAAGGCAGATCAATTATGTTAAAACAACGACTTACTGACGGTGAAGGTTGCGGGGATCCGCTGGATGCGAGTCGCACGGGACCGGTCAATGTGGCGAAACTTGGAGGAGGCCTATGTCCAACAGTGGACGTCTTTCGGAAACGTGAACGACTTACTTTCAAATGCCGCTCCAGCGCTTCTTTCCGCTTGAAAGCCTGCGAGCACACGCTGCAAGGGAAGGGTCTGGTGTCGGAGTGTTTCTGTTGGTGCACGCGCAGGTCGTGGGCCGAGAAACACGCCTTGTCGCATTGTGAGCACTTGTAGGGGCGCTCTCCGAAGTGCGTGCGTTTGTGCAGCTCTAGGACGGCGTTGCACTGACGATCAATGATATAAATGGGTTTATTTTTACACGATTGCCCAAAAAAAGGAGTGTTATGTTTTCCATAGACTTAGTATATACTGCCGTATAGACGAACTGACAGCTCGATAAAGCGTGACCAATTTTGATTTGTCAGTGTGTGCGTTAGTTAGCGATGTACCTTTTACTTTGGAGGACTATCGATAAGTGGTTGAAGTTCGACCCTTGGAGGAAGATGTTCCATAGGCTGCCTTTGTCTAGATTATAATTTTTACATTATGTTAAAAAAGTGTAAATACATTAAAAAAATAAAACAGCCAACATTTTATTAAAAATCGCTCAATACTGACCTTTAAACAGAAAAATCTTATTTAACTGGTTCCTTACAGTTTTCTTTCCTAAATTATTAAGTTTACATTCATGTTTAAGTCGAATGTCAAAGTAAATTTCTATAATGTGTTCCATTATTAAATATCTACGACCACTTAAAATATCTTGGTCCAAATTTTGGCTCTCCAAACTCAAAAATAAGCCGAAATTATCTTTTAATATATTATAAGAAGTACAGCTTGGCAAATTGTAGATTTCAACAACGAAACGTTTCGATTTTGTGGTTGGTTTTTATAAATATCGATAGTATCGATAAATTTAAGTCAATCCCTAGCGTACATGTAAAAATAGATTGATGAACAATCTATTCACCAAAATCATGTAAATTATCAACAAATGGACTTTTAGCTATACAAAATATGAAAGTAAACATTGGTATTATTTTATATTTTAAACAGGTAAAAAGGCAAATTTTAACCAAAAATAAACGCGTCTTATCATTGAGTGGTCCTGAGTATTTACTTATGAAATGTGAAATTTTCAGGTTTATTTCTATGATTAACACCACATTCACGCACAGAACAAGTAACCATTGTTTAATACTACTGTATTCACTAAAAATAAACCACGATGTACGCTAAAAATCCAAAATACTGAGGAGTTGATTCCCCGCGTGCCGACTTGTGCAGACCTGTCATTCAAAACCCGGCACAGTGATATTAGATTCGCGATCCTTTTTCATCTTGCTATATTTCCATAAGGGATTTTCTTCTCCCTCTCTTATTTACTAAGTCTATGATGTTTTCAGAGTTTATGTATGTATGTTGTTTGTGAGTTCCTTTATTCCAATATAACTTCTAAACGCCTAAACCGATTTCGATGTACGTGGTACCGTTAGAATCGTTGTATTAACACGTGCCAGTGAAAATTAAAAAAAATGGATACTGCAATATTGGTCTCAAATTAAAAGGGCTCATCATGAGGATTATGAAATTAGATTAAATGGGAGTTATTTTTTACGCAGTCGGGTTTTTTAATTTTCAATTTTTTTCGGAAAGAACAATAACAAAAAACAGTCAGAAAGTAAAAAAAAGCGTTAAAACGAACATTTCTGGGAAACATACAAGCCTTTTTTATGGGAAATCATCAAATAGCCCGTCCCGCTCTGGGTGTCAGACTTGTACTGACTAAAACCCACCCATGTTCCTTCATCGCCCTTTGTGTTCCGGAGCCACGGTATCTCTTTCGAACAGTCCCGCAGCCCCGATAACAACTCACAAGTCAATTTTACACTAACTTATGTGACATAATTCAATAGAACCTTGGAAACGTTTATTAATTCCTACACAAGTTACGTACCTACTTATTGCTAACTTCAACAGTAGTACCTGAGCAAGGACTTAACTTTGTGTGACTTATGTAGGTTCATACAAACAATACGAAGGGAATCAATGTTACTGGCTACATGACATGTTGCAGTGTTGCTGACATCGTGTTTATGTTCCGCATTCACATAACATACTATCACGCCTGTAAGTCCTAAGGGTTAAGCAGAGATGTACCTAATAGTACACCCACATTTCGCCAGTTATGTTTAAGTTCCATGTAATAGGGGGCGAGCCTATTGCCATCAACCTCACTCCGTGGAGGATACTGAGAAATTCCTAATAGAAAAACCCAATAACAATTTCCCCGACCCGGGCATCGAACCCAGGACCACCATGCTCAGCAGTCGCGATGGCGACCACTAGACCAACGAGGTAGTTAGTTCTTGTGCTCCATAGGTGGAATTGCTGTGTGTGGCGATCTAGTGCGAGAACAAACGAATATTTATTAGAACAATATCATCATCTGCCTGCCTTTACCCAACTATGTTGGGGTCGGCTTAAAATACCAGTATTTTACATGAAGCGACTGCCTATCTGACCTCCACAACCCAGTTAGTACTTAGTAATACGATACCCCTTGGTAACTGGTTGTCAGACTTTTTGGGCCACTGACTCCAGCCGATCTTTGACAGTCTTTACACCTGTAAAGACTGTCAAAGATCTACAAATGACAGCCGGGACCAACGGCTTAACGTGCTTTCCTAGACACGGAGGAAACTCTGTTTGTAATGGGTGATCACCCATCCACAGACCAAGCTAGGCAAACAGATTAGTACAATATATTCCACTCTTTAGTCAGATACCTGCAAACCTATCTTTCCCCACTCACCGCGTATCTCTTGCCGCATATATCACAGACGCAATTCTTCCGCGCCGGTTCGTATTTGTCAGGGTGCTTGAGTCGGTAATGGTTCCAGTACGAACGAGGGGTGGCGAACTCTTCTGGACACTGCAGATAAAATCAACGTTTCAATAAACTTCCTACATAAATCAGTTGAAGATTTAAGATTTACAACGTACAGTACAGTCGTAGGTACAACCTACAGTAGGCCCAATTTAATAGACCACATTTTACACTTAATCGAAATACAACAACGTAACCTTGTAACGGCTGGCATAAAATATTATTTATTTCTTCGAAGTTAAAACTGCACAATAGAGAGATATAGGAGTGAGAGATATATTGAGAGAGATATAGAGAGAGATGATTTTTTTATCACTCACAAAGCGTATTAAGAGTGCCCTTCCCGGCCCGTCTATCGTCAACGCGAGCATGGTCGAAAAGCTTGTTGTTTCATCCAGAGCCATCGCGGCGATATTTTTTCAACTGCCCTGTCTTACCTAGCCCCGACCCCGCACTACTCGTCACCCGCGCACCTCATACCGACTAACGCGAGGACATTGAACGAAAAATAGTGTTCGAAAATTTATAAAACTTGTTCCAGGAAATACTTACGTGTTTTTGAATAAGTCTTACAAGTTCGTGAAATAAATATTTATTATTTAGAATCTCCACTATATTTGCAAGGCTTCTATCAGGATATTTTCTTTACATATACAATTATGGGTACATTATGAACGGCCAATTTGAGGTAAAATTTGTGGAAAACAGCAATTTTTGGAGGCATAGACTTAATTTGTTCCTACAATTTTTTATTTTTTGCTTCGATATAAGCCTAGATATAGTGAACAAGATACCTATCCATTCAAAAAATTTAAAGATGTGTAACAACGGCATAATCACGCACGAGCGTATTTCAAAATTCTCGCGAAAAGTATCGCGGGTTGGCCGCTCTTAACATTAGAAATAGCAAAGTGAAAATATTTTTTTAATATCTATAAAAAATACTAAGTTATAAGCATTTGAAACTGCTGATTAGACAGAGAGATCCGATACAGCAAATGATGTCATTCGCTGCATCGACGTACAAAATCCATACTAAATTCAGTTTATCTAGAAAGAGATAGAAACAAAAGTTTAAATGGTTATAACTTTTGTGTTGTTTGGCCGATTTATGTCTTGTTTTCGCTTTTTGTCATTATTTTTATAGTACTTTAACATTCCGTATAGTAATAAACAAAAATGCATATTTTCTATTGCTTTAATGACAAAATAAGGTAACTTTAAAATGTAGTAGAACTAAACTGACAGATGTCAAATGTGGTCTATTAAATTGGCCCTACTTTAGTACGCTTGTTCTAAGCATGTTAGAGGTTTAAATCTTTGTATGCTATTTTTTTTAAATAGCGGACTCTAGTTTAGGCCAAAATTTTGAAACCCTTTTTGCAAGGTGAGCACCACGCACGTAAAACATCTCCTAAAGTGGTTGTATTAAGTTTGTATGGTAGTTCGTCATTTTTGTGTCTTTCGATCTTATTGCTCTTGCTACATCAGGATGCCCGAATGAATGGAAATAAGTTTCTGATCGTAAATACCAACATGCTGACACTTGGCAGGCCATTTCGTCCGAACTTGACTCTTCCGATTATAATTGTAATGCTTCGGTTGTTTCTTCGGATGCTCCTCACGATTGTGCAGACGTAACTCCTCAGGGTCTGTAAAGATCTCGCCACAAACACGACACCCGTTCCTATTGACAAAAGAAACTGAACCTTATATCAACACAACTATAGTCTGTACTTGACTGACGCCAACAAGTGTATTTTATACGTGAACATTAATATTGACTTGCACTAAATTTTAAGCAAAAAAATTGTGAGCCATCACGGGACACCTGGCAGATGTGAAACATCGAAATTATTTTGTAGAAGTAATATAATAATAATAATAATATCTTTATTTTCAGACCATAGATCAAATAAAAGAACAGATAAAAAAACAATAAATAATATGCATAAAAGAACAGATTACGACAGGAACTAAATATGGCTTGATAAAAAATAAAATATTACTAATTTTTCCCTGAAAATTATGACTGTTTATTTAATTATCATTTATTTTCATTAAATACAAAATAAAAAAATAAAAAATGACTCGATTCACAAAAAGAAAATCCTTATGCTGGGATCGAACTTGAAGTCAAGAGATCGCTCAGCAGCGCTCTGTGCCCCGAGACCAGCTGGCTTGTTGTAAACCGTGGCGAATATGTAGCTTTTGTGGTGCTTCAACAGGTCGGTAATGTTCGGAGTTGTTCGGGCCAGGTTGACAAATTGACAGTTGGCGACGCGTCGCCACGCCATTTTTTGGTTTTTACCCGCGCCTGTAGATGTTTCACATCAACAATCAAACGAAACTGAACTACATAATGTCAACTCACATAGAGACTGTACTCCTGGTGTGCTTGACTGACATGACCAAATGTCTCTTGTACGCCTCTGTCGATATGAACTTGACGTCACAATCCTCGCAGTACGGACCTTCTTCTGCCTTCTCTTCTAGTTTTGCCTAATCATACAATTAAAAACAGTTAACTGGACTGGTCTCTAACATATAGGCGCCGCTTAGATTGAGGTCACCGCATTTACCAAAACGAACATCACAGTTAAAGACTTAAAAGTAATAATAAAAAAAAAATCCTTTATTATTACCACCCACCCACCATTTCAACCTTTATGATTGTAACAAGGTTTCAACTTTCAATAATTATAATTATTTAGCTCCAGCCAAGCTGTAGCGAAACCCGCGCAGGATGTATAAGGAAATTTGCTCGTGTCGAATGAACAATTTGTAGCGCGAATATTCGCGTGGGTTTCTAAATTCAAATAAAAAACGCGCGCAGTCCTGTCCCGCATCCCGCGCGGGTTTCCAGTGCAGCAAGAGCTTTATACGAACTCGAATACTGTTCTAGTACTCTACCCTGCAAATTATAAACTTTTTATTGAGGGCTTGCATACAGGTTTTGCAATCCCGTTTTGTCGGATCTCGGGTAATCAGTTTCGTTTCGACTTGTCCGTACTGGCACTAAGAACCTGTGTCTAAACTATGCAAGCACCCTATTTTCGTCGTATGACTCCTAACACTCTATTTTAAGGTTCAAATTTCACTGTACTCACTTCAAGTTCCTTGTGCATCATATTCTTGTGTACGACGAGTCCTTGCTTGCTGTAGAACGAGTACCCACAGAAACCACAAATATTCTCCGATGGATGTTTTATTCGCATGTGACTGACGTATGTTGTTCTTACACTGTGGTGAACAAAAACAGTTTATTTTTATAATCTATAAATCTCAGACCGTCACTTGCAGCTAACTTCCGAGCCGCCATAATATTTGAACAGAACTATACTATCCATGCATTGTTTGCCTGTCTAAATAAATGTTGCATGCATTGGTATTTCAACGTTGTCATACATAATACTATACATTGATATACATACATTGAGTTTTTATTCTATAACATGATAATAATCTAGGCCAAAGTTAACTAAAGCATTGGTTTCAAGAAAATATTACTTACTTGAAAACTTCATCACAGAATTTGCACTTGTGCGTGACTCCCTTATGTGATCCCTGGTGCTGCTTCACAGTAGTTCTGAAATATGAACCTTCTCTCAATTCACATACAGTCGCTTTTAGAAAGGCTTGTTCACTCAACCATTTATGGCTTCGACCACACATTAATCAGAGATTTTCTTTTGAAACACTTCCCTAGTCGCTGATGGCGCTGAACTTGGTAAGTTACTGCAAGGAACGGAACGTCACATCTTTTCACTTGGATGTAATGGTTATATTCGGAGAAAGTGTCAGTCAACGAGCGTATGTGACGTGACGCAATGTTTTTTTTTTCAAGCGTTTTGGCTTTGGCACCTAGTAACGTAGTCAGTTCCACGCCATCTATCGAATTCTTGGAAACTGATTTTTTTGATACTCAAAAAGAAAACCTCTCATTTAGAAATAAAGTTACACAACATTGTTTCAGCTAAACTGCCTCCTTGGTCTAATGTTCGCAAGCGCGACTGCTGAGCACAAGGTCCTGGGTTCGATTCCTAGGTCGGGCAGTGTTATTGGTTTTTGTCCATCACGAATTTCTCAGTAGCAGCCACGGAGTCTGGATTTGTGCCCGGTTGATGGTAATATGCTCGCCCGCTATTACATGGGAATTAAATGTAGGTGTACTATTAGGTACACCCCGGCCAACCCTTCTGGGATTACAGGCGTGATGTTATGTTGCAGCAAATTATAAATTACAGAAAGGAATCGTAACACATCAGATGTAAAAAGTTGTGTTTAAAAAGATGTGCAATATTAATGTTAATGTCCAGCAATATTTATTTATTATTTATTTATTATTATTATTTATTATATTATGTTTAAAACAGGGTTTACACTTACATATTACTAGAGTTGTACGGACATAAGTTGCAGACATATCTCTTCCCGTGGTTTAGGGCATGTCTCTGAAGGTTTCGTTTCGTTTTAAACCTGTACTTGCAGATTTTGCACTCTATGTCGCCGAGGTTCTGCGAACAAAGAAGAAGGTATCCATGATACGTGAATAGGGTATTTTAATCTATATGCGAAAAATCTAAATATATATTATATATATAGCTTAGGCAAAAAGCAGTCGGAAAACGTTAGTTTTAGTTCATAAAATAGCAAACTAAATTTTAAAATTAAGTTCAAAGGTTTCAGCTTTTTTAATCTGTTTCTTATCACAGTCGCCATATTATTACGTCATACGGCTATGTAAACTTAGAAGTGTCAACTGTCAACACAGCCAACTGACGTCAGGACCACAGAGCAATATGGCGTCCACAACGTCCAGCGTTTTTGTCAAATTACGCGCGAAATTAGAAAATGCAAAATTTAAATGCATTTATAAGGCACATAACGATTGAATAAAATTTTTGTGAACTTTTTAATGGTTCATTAGCACTAAAGAATCTAATGGCGCTAAGAATCTATCGCGCATGAATTCGCCGCTAGAGGCGTTCGTGTAGACTAAGGTCTTCCGAAATGTCAGATGTCATACAGTGTTCGCGCGTTGCGTGCTTTTTTATCACGTATTACTTACTTAAACTCACGATTGTGTTCTAGACTGAGCCGTTCCTGATTAATTATGACTTGAAGATTTCAAGTAGCAACTTAGGATCTTATTTGTTAGTACTTGGAGGTAGAATGATCTTTAAATGTTTCATGCTTGCTAATATTAGGGAGAATATTGTAAATATGTATCTGAAGTTTACACTATGTTGTTATACGTAATAAAATAAACTTTTTATGGCGATATTGGTACTCTAAAGTATAAAATAGAATTATTGACAAGACCTTACTCGACAGTGGTGCCATCTGGTGAGCTCAAAAACGAACGTAATACCCTATTGCAAAGACATACGCATAGTAAACATGAGCGCTACTGCTAAGCATGTGAGCTCCTGGGTAAAGTGTTATTGGTTTTTCCATCAGAAAATTCTCAGTAGCAGTTCTGACTCCTGTATTTAGATATCAGCCTGGTTGATGGCAATAGGCTCGCTGCATGGGAGTGAAACGTAACTGGTGAAATTTTGGTGTTATCGGTACAGCTAACCTTTGCGATCTGCTTAACTATTTGGAGATTACTGGCACGATATAAAGTTAGGTAGGTTTTCAGTAGACGCCTAGACACTGCGCAGAGTGCCTTGTTCCAGAAGGGAAGCCGACAAGAATCGGCTCTTTAGGTGCCTTCGGGCCTGGTAGGTATAGTATTAAGGGGAATAGACCCTTAACGAAGGCGAAAGACACTTGCTCTCCGTCATTGCGGTAATTTTTTTGTTCTGGACCATACCTGGGAACCTAATAGTTACGGAGATATTGGAAGTCAAAGTTCCAACTTTTTCACAAGTTCTTTTTCAAATACTATTTTTTAAGGTCATAACTTTCCTTTAAATACCTCTATTACCCGTTTACTATTAAATGCGTCCATCAGCACAATGTTTAGAGTGCGTTACATTGAGTTTTATCGTAAAACGTGATTTTTCACCCCAAAAAAAAAGTCGTTTCCCAGCAATATTTTTTGCGTAGAGTTACTTAGTTTGATGTAAAGAATGGTTAGTTGACGGCCTCGTGTAGGGTTTACACCCTGTATCTTACCGGAGAGTGTTTGGTGAGGTGATGTTTCCAGGCGTGCGTGTTGTTGAACCCTCTGTAGCACTGGTGGCACTTGTACGGACACTCGAGGTAGTTGGATGATAGCTTGCGTTTGTTCATCTCTTCAAACTGTTCTTCAAGCTGGGGGTAAGAAGATAGTTTAATGTACAGAGGCGGACTACAGTGGCGGAAGGGCAACTACGCTATGGATTTTAATGCAGTTTTCAGCAATAGAGAGAGTGATTCAAGAGCAAGGTTTATATTTACATAATCTACATTGCACCCGTGAGCAACTGGGCCGGATCGCTAGTCTACATCTACATCTACACTAATATTATGAAGTGGAAAGATTTGTATTTTTGTGTGTATGTTTGTAATGAATAAACTCAAAAACTGCTGCGCCGATTTCAAAAATTCTTTCACTATTAGAAAGCTACATTCGCCCTGAGTAACATAGGCTATACTTTATCCCCATACTCCCACGGAAGCAGGAACTACGCGGGTGAAACCGCGTGACGTCCGCTAGTATATTATTAAAGTCTAAAATATTTTCCACATAAACCAACTTAAATAAAATGTTGCGAATCTTAATTATAAAACAACACCAACAAAATGATCTATGTGCCCTTTAATAAAAAAGAATGTTGAACATTGCGGGTGTGACCACATGCCTTCTTCAGTAATGACTCACACATACCGATAAAGTAATAACATTAATCAAGTCATCAGTCTGGTCGTCGCATTGTGTGTCGTCTTTCATCACCTTCTTAGCAACAGTAGTGCGGATCCTCTTTGGCCTTATTGCCTTCTTGGACTGGACTGACCGTGATCTTTTGATTGGTAATTTTGGTACATCAACTGTTGTTTCGGGAAGCTGTGGAATAAGCAGTATAAATGTCAAATAGATACATTATTATCCTCCTGTCCTGACTGAATATCGGCCAATGGCAATGGTGATGTGATTAGCCAAGTATGCAGGAGATATTATAGTGCACAACCACAGGTGCACACTTTGCTAGTTAACTGTCCCATGGGAGGGCAATTCAACACGAGGCGGGAGAAATCAGGACCAACTGCTTTTCGTGCTTTCTGCGATATCGGCTTGTCACATCAACTTCAGAGAGATGATGGGTACTGGAAAAACCGATGTGTGGCAAAGACCTCGCCCAATTCCACCCATGAGCTGTTTTCCCGTTTTCCGATGTCGGTACGCATCTAGATCATCTCGCCTCTTTCTGGGCCAGCCTTAACGGCGCCGTCCGTCTTCTGGCACCCATCGTGTGGACTTGAATTCGCAATGGACGAACTCGAACTTAAGCCTACCACGCTCAGCACCTGCAGTCGCGCTTGCGACCAAGGGGATGGTGAATACATGTTTAAAAAACAGCTAAACTTGCATCTTCTTAATATCGACAGGCCAAACTTTTGAATTTATAATATGGTAGTGTAGGTATTATCTATCATACATTCACTTCGGTTCTTTTAAAAAAAAAACAAAGAAGTTTGTCATTGAGAAATCAAATAACATCCTCAACCTACAAACTTACTTCAAGATCATCAGACTCTTCTCCAATGTCTATCTTCAAAGAAACCTCCACCTTTTCTACTTCATGAATTTTCTTCAGATCATTCTTCTCGCATTCATCATCACCACTGGAACTATTATCTGGACTGACATGATCAGGAATATCAACCTGAATACCATCATGATCTTCTTTTTTGATGACTTCTATGACAAATTCAGGTCTCTCTAGGCTGATGCAGTCAGTTGTGCTATCTTCTTTTATGCTTATATTGGTGACATTTGTAACTGTGAGGAGATTTTTTCTGGGTATTGATTTTATTGCTGTGTGTGTTAACTGCAACATGTAATAATTCAAATTAAGTAAGAAAGAGTTACATTTTAATAATAAGTTGTAGGCTGGATGGAAGATGGGGAAGAAAGTCCTGGAGTGGACATTGCGGATGGGACAGAGGACAGATGAGCTTATTAAAGTGGCCGGAAGAAACTGGATAGCCATGACACAAAACCGCCAAAGGTGGAGAGATTTGGAAGAGAGCTACACTCAGCACTGGGTGGCCAAGGGTTGAAGAAGAATCAGTTGTGTTATGAGAAACACATCTAAGTTAATGGCACAGACTGGACACAACAAAAAATTTAACATTAAGAGATAGGCAGATATGCTTTTTATCAGTGCCTTTAACAGGGTTCTTACACATAAAGTCAATGATGTACATTAGGTGGAATTTTAAAAACTTCTACTACTGTTTAAAGAGCTGTACCTTCCCACATTCATCAATTATTCCACACAGCAAACTCTGGCTCTGGAGACACTTTTCTCTGAATAAATAAAACTTCTTCACAAGTGCTGTGCATTCATTACAGGCATATGGCGGCAAGTTGGTGAATAGAGGCTGGAAACAAAAGGTGGTTCATATTATATGGAATACCTATATACATTATGAATATCTATCTTTATAGATATAAAATATTATGCCTTATTTATGAGTAGTATAACTTGGTACAATGAAAATTATGGGTACAATGGCATATGTAATCTTTACTAATAAAAATCAGGGGGCCTAGCACCACCTTTTCTATTTTACTTCAGTGTGGAATGGAGGTGGAGAAATGCAGAATGTCTAGCTCCATTTCTTTCCCCACACTGAAGTAAGATTAAAATAATAAGTACTGCAGCTATAAGAGGTAGAGTCAAAAGCTTGCTAGAAAAAATTGTAAGTAATCGATAAAATAACTAATTAATATTTTCCAAGACTTTGTAATGGAATACTCATTCAAAACAAACTTACCTTACTTTCTATCATCAATGATGCAAAATAAATTTCTAAAGGATATGCAGACAGGTCCTGCATTTTTACATCCATGTTTAAACAAATACGACACACTTGAACGTGTGCCATGCTAGCTTATCTCTACTTATATAGAGCTAAAAAGTAATTATTCACTGAGCTTTGCAGGTAAAGCATCATTGTTTTATGAAGATTCTAACGACCATCAACTCCATGGGCTTCATGTTAAAATAATATAAATGCCGGTTTATTTATCATACAATTAATAAACACACAGAAAATACATGATATTTATTCATAAATTAAAAAATAATCAATTTTTCTCGATCTATGACGCCAAAAACGCAAGCAAAAAATAATTTGAAACATCAAAGTCAAAAACAATCTTCTTCGTGCTGTCAATTTTTTTTTTTAATTTACCCCGAAGGGAAGGCTTGCGACCTCGTCCTGTCAAGCGTGCACTGTAATGTAATGAATGAATGTCCAATGTCAATGGTGGGTGAAGGCTGGTCAAAGCTCAAAGCTGATTGTAGATGGCGCGTACATGACTTAAACCCAATCTGACCAATGAGGTCAAAAAGCTGATATTTAAAAAGACATTGACAGATTTTTAACCTATGACGATGTTTGGTTCAAGCGATGCTAGCGCCATTAGTTCCACAGTTGTAATGAACGTTTTGTTGTTAACTATTTAATGTTCCAAAGTATTAAAAAATGTATAATGTGGTAGAGAAATAAAATTAGATTTATGAATATTTTAAAGTTAAACCTATATTTTATTAGTTTGGGGAATTATTTACATAAGTAACTTGCCATCAAAATCAATATGAAACCAAACGTAATATAATTTGCGTTTTATTGGTGGTTAGTTTCCCAACTGCCTATAATGTTACGCTTGTTACATCGGAAAGGGTAGGCGGACAGAGGCATAGGTGTACTCACAGGGTGGAATATTAACGCTAAAGAAGGTGTTTCGGTATGTAGAATAAGTAGATATTATTAGACTGGATTGTCTTCGGTAATGACGATTCAAATATTTGGGTTTGGTTAATAAATAACGCAGAATGATTATAAACTAAAAAAATTATACCTACCGATTCTATTCAGTCTGAATGCTTTGCAATTCATTACCGATTATGTATGAAACGTAAGACTTGTAATTTACGAAGTCATATTTTTTATATTCATTTCAACTTAAAAAAGACAAAAGGGGAACAAAATGACTCATTCATATCAAATTCTAAGAAATTCTTCAAATGTGTGGGATCATAATAATCTGGTCGGTCGCTAAAAATGATTAGGGACACTATAAATTGAGCCTTGCAGCCCAGCTGAACAAAAACCGCGGTTAACTATGCAGGCTGGCTGACTAACGTAGGTATAGTAGGTATCTATTGTACTGTCTATAGATACATACATAGGCATAGAATGATGTAAACCGGATTTCGACAAAACTGGTTTTGATACAGGCATGCTATTTATGAACATGTTATAGGTACATAACTCTTATAACTAAGTATGTACTTGTAACTTATTTATAGATTGCCTTTTCAGTTGTGGACTTGTAGTATATTGATAGACTAGCTGATGCCTGCGGCTCCGCCCGCCCGCAAATTATATACTACAATCTTCCTCTTGAATCACTCTGACTATTAAAAAAAAACCCGCATCAAAATCCGTGGCGTAGTTCTAAAGATCTAAGCATACATAGGAACAGACGCGGGCGGGTGACTTTGTTTTATAACATGTAGTGACAGTGATGATCAGTGGTAGAGGAGGAAGGAACTCATGAATCAGGCCGCAGGCGGTAATAGATATAATAGGTGGTACGTTCGGCTGGAATTGCGTGTTGTTATGCAGCGAGCATCCGAGATCAAATGTTCCAGGACGGTGATGGGATTATAGGATATAGTTTGTGGTGTGTACTAAGGAAGCTAAGCCGGAGCCCAGGGGCGGCACGCGGCATTCTTTAACTTTTGATTGCTAATTACTAACGATAAATTCAGTTGCAATAATGATGCTTGCGAGAAACGCAAATCTCTACATCAAAGATGCGTTTCTCGCAAGCATCATTAATGCAACTGAATTGTATCGTTATTTCAATGCAATGGCAATTCACAAAATCTCAGTACAATCAACCGCACAACTGTGTGACGTCCTGTGAAAAGCCTTTATTTCGTAAGTACATAGGTAACTATATTTTATTTCATAGACAGCGAGCAGCATAACTTGCAGTAGGAACCTATTTAAGGTGGACCAACCCAAAATTAACCTACATACGAAAGTAGGTATATAATGTATGTACCTATCTACTATCTACTCCTATCTGCCGCGCATATTCATCGATCTGCGCACGGCGCAGTAGCCATTAGCCATAAGAGTCCTAGTCATATTGGTGTCTAGTAGCATAAGTAACCTAAATTCGGACTAGATTCTTAGAATTGTGGTTTAGGAATATTTTTCGTCCCATGAGACATGGTAACTATTACCATAAAACTGGTGAATAAAACGCAGGGATGAATCGTGACAAACTTTGAAGGAGATTTTAACGTTGAATTAATATGGTATGTTGCCAACAAGATTTGTAAATAACTATGTAAGTAAAAGCGAGTGCCTGCTGGTAACATTAAAATCCATTTTATGGTTTCGTCTCGATTTACCCCTGAGTCTCTATTTTCCCAGTGGCCAGCATTACACGGCCCTAACTCATGAAATGATTATTTATCACACACACTATAGCCTCAACCACTTACAAAAAACCGTAAAAAGCTTTGCTAACACTAGTGTGACTTCATTTAACAGAGAATTTACAAAAGGAAAACAGTGACTTCTTGAGAATTCACAATTCAAGAGCGAGCGAAGCGAGCTCGAAACTATTAGCAGTAGCAACCTTCCTCGGAGAATTATGTAATAGGCAGTTTTTTATTTACAATTCTTGATGATATTGAAGTGACTTTGTTGGCATACGAATAAAAATCGGTAGGTAGTCAGTGGCCCAAAAAGTCTGACAACCAGTCCTACCAAGGGGTATCGTATTACCCAGTACTAACTGGGTTGTGGAGGTCAGATAGGCAGTCGCTCCATGTAAAATACTGGTATACAGCTGCATCCGGTTAGACTGGAAACCGACCCCAATAAACACTTGGGAAAAGGCTAGGCAGATGATGATGGTACCGTAGTATGCAAGAGCGACCGAAGTTAGCTCGAAAATTTTAGCACCTCGCCTTGGAGATGTTCGATTTTCTTTTTATCATTCTAGCAGATTATATTGAACTGTTTTGCCAAATTATCCATAAAAGTCACAAAACAACTGTAGAAACCATAGGCTACACGAGCGAGTGTAGCGAAAGTTGTGAAGAAGAAGATTTTCTTCCCAACTTTAATACAGGTAAGGAAGGTAAGGGAACTGGGAAGCTTAAGAGTATAATAGTGCTTGTGTCAAGTAAATACGAGGCGGCAGACTACCATCACGGGCATGACCCTCTTGTCCTAATGGTAAATACGCCACTGAGTCGTATTCGAAGTAGGAAATTGGGTAATCAAGTAACACCGCAATTTCAAAAAAAAATATCGAGGAGCCTGAAAATCATCATCTTCAGCCTATAGCAGTCCACTGCTGGACATAGGCCTCCCCAATCGCAAGCTATCACTCAACTCGATTCTCGGCAACTCTCATCCAGTTGCTACTGTTGCTACCAGCTACCAGCCACCCTAAAAATGATTTATTAGTCTGCCGAAGTATCGAACTCGGGACATTCACGGACTGGAGTCGTATTTGCACCTTGCAGCCAAACCGTACCCGTAAGGTACCTTACATCGTAGCCACGTTGCTACGGCCAGATAATTTCGGAGATAAGATAAACCTGCTAAAACAGAGACTTTTCAATTCAAAATACTTGATTGAATATTGCATAATATTTGATTTATTTGCAAAGGCGAAACAGTAGTAGGTAGATAGAGCTACATTGAGTTTCATACGAGGCAAAATAGGTACCTATCGGCTGATTTTTTTGTTTCTTGTTCTTCTGTAAGTCTATCTGTAGCAGTAGCAACAACAAGACAAATATATTTATCTCCTTTCCTATCATCTGTAAAAACGCTTGTAATGACAGCAATCCGTCTTATTTCCGAATCGTATCATCATTTCAACCGAAAGACGTCCATTGCTGGACATAGGCCTCTCCCAAGTGTCGCCACATTGACCGGTCCCGTACGACTCGCATCCAGCGGATTCCCGCAACCTTCACCAGGTCATCGGTCTACCTAGTGGGAGGCCTTCCAACGCAGCGTCTTCCGGTTCGCGGTCGCCACTCCAGAACTTTTCGGCCTCATCGGCCATCCATTCTGCGAGCAATGTGCCCTGCCCACTGCCACTTAAGTTTGGAAATTCTTCGGGCTACGTCGGTAACCACGGTTCTCTTGATGTCTTCATTTCTGATTCGATCGCGCAAGGAAACTCCGAGCATAGCCCTCTCCATTGCCCTTTGGGTGACTTTAAGCTTTCTAATGAGGCCAACCGTGAGCGACCACGCCTCGTATGCTTGGCTGTATTGTCAGTTGTAGGCTCGTAGGGATCCTATGCTATGACTGCCGAGAATGCGAAATCCTGCATTCCCAGGAGGCCGAGCCGATTAATTGGGTTTTCCATCAGGAATTTCTCAGTATAACAGCACTGAAATCCTGGGTTCCGCTGTCTGGATTAGTACCTACATGGTTGATTTGATGACAATATAATCATTATATGACTACGTATAGACCGGTCCCACGACCCACACCCCAGTCCAGGTGGTGTGCAATGCACATAACCTTACCTAACCTTTTGGACCTTCATATTTTAATTTCGTAGATAACCAAAGTTAACGACAAGTTGCATCTCTATTCTAATTCTAGACATTTCCTGAAAATGCGTGAAAAGTGCGACTGAAGAATACAACATTTGTATAAAATGAGACAGATAAGATTGGATAGATAATCAGAGAAGCTTATTTACCGTTCCACACCAAAACCATGAATGGGCATGACAATCATGACATGCTATGATAACAAAATATTGTGAAATATCAAAGTAATAGACACGTAGACGGAAGTAACGTAATAAAAAGTCATTATATGACTGTGTAAATGCTAAGTAGGTATATAGATTTGATTAATAAAAAAACAAGTAGAAACAGGTGCGTATTGAGCATACGATTTGAACCCAGGAAAGCAGGGGCGGACCGTGAATTAATTGGGCCCTGGGCTAATATTACTTGAGAGCCTGCCCAAGGACGTCGCCAGCTTTTGGGCCAGGGGGGGGGGGGGGCAGAATGGTGCGATTAAAAACCGATTTGTAAGTTTACTATTTACGGATGCAGCTGAAGTGCATCTAAGAATCTGAAATGCAATAGCCACTTAAAAAATGTTAGCACCTCCGTGACCTCGGATTGGTTAGTTTAGGTTTTGAAGAGTTATTTGCAAAGGTTCGGAACTAATTGAAAATTTGATTCTTAAATAGATGTTACTCGAAATCGATTTAGGGAGACAATTTTAAGAAAAAAAGGAACTAAGGCTCCTAAGGCAACAGCGAGCGAAGCGAGCTCGAAAATTTTAACACCCTACCGAGGACTGATTACAATTGTTTCGCCACTTCATACAGGAGTTGAGTTTAGATGACTCACAAAGTTAAGATTCAAGAGGAACTTGACTGCATGATCGAGCGTAGTGAGCTCAAAAATTTTTGGCACCTTGCTTTGGACAGGTTTGAATTGTTTCGATCCTTCATACAGGAATTACTTTGTCGACATTTAGACAAAGTCTAAAGAAAGTAGTCTGAAAAGCGAGCGAAGCCAGTTCGAAAATTTCAAAGTCAAGATTTAAGAGAAAGTAGCGAAGTGAAAAGTGAGCGAAGCGTGCTTGAAATTTTGACCACCGTAACAACCTTGGACAGGTTAGAATACAATTGTTTTGACCTACCGTAGTTACTAGTGCGACTTACTTAATAGACAAAATGAAGATTCAAGATAAAGTAAGCTGCAAGAGCGAGCGAAGCGAACTCGAAAAATTTTACATCTTGCTTATAATAAATTTAAATAATATGTAATTTGAGATCAAAATGTCGGTATGCTCTATTTTTCGCAACAATACACAAGGTATGCCATAATTACCTATTAAGATCAAGGCAAGGGCCCTAATTTATTTCATTCTCTGAATATACCGGTCAAAAATCCAAAAGGAGTCAAAAAAGGAGCCTTTGTAATAAAAGTATTTGCAGGGTTCATAGAACAAACCGCGCGTTGGTTTATGGAAAATTTGTAATTTTGTAGGCTCATTCTTAGCCTTAAAAATATTTTAGTTTGAGAGTGTCTACAATTAATTACGTATTTACTAATTCTGTGGATCAGGCAGATCACGTTTTAAAAACTTTTAAAAATACTGAGCCTCGGGCCCCCTATGCTACCTACCGCCTAGCATCCGGCAAGCCCCGCAAGCCAAGCCCGTGGGGGGCCCGCGCACGCTGGGGCCCGGCTGTCAGATGCCAATCTATATATGGCCAGTCCGACCCTGGAACTACCGGAGTTACTTGGGTGACATATAGACAAAGTTAAAATTCAAGAGAAACTAGGCTGCAAGAGCATAAATTTTAAGCACTGTACGTCTTTCCTCAGAAGAGAGAGATCTTGAGATCAAAATGTGGCCCTGTAGGGCTATTACGTATCTCTGTTGACAGCTCGAAATGATAGTAACTGGGCTCAGTGTCCATCAATTGGTTGTCATCGTGGCTGATAGTCACCGTAACTCATTTTGACAAACGCTTTCGTATCGATACTTATATTATATCGATTATGTATGCATAGTGGACAACAAATTGATGACAACGGAGTTTGAAGTGGCTTTCGTGAAAGACGTTACACCGTACCCGGGCTATTAGTCACCGTAAAGTGATATCTACTCAGTGCGATACGTAATACCAATATTATGACATTCTCGGTTGTCATCAAAGTTCGGTGTACAATACAGTACAGTATATTAGAAAGATACGTTATAGACCTACTGGGCTGCAGCCCAAATAGCCCTTATATAGATCCACCCCTGCAGGAAAGTCCTTTTAGCACCACAAACACACAATAAAATACAAGATATCTTCTTAAAAAAATCAGCAAATAAGTCAGTTCATTAGTTCAGTCAGGTCATTTTGACCTGTCGGTATTGCACTTTTGAAGGAAACAGCAGTTTTTTTTTAAATTACCGATGATATATTTCTATGTGGGCTTAAAACTCAAAACTCAAACTCAAAGCATTTATTTCCAGGTACTAGTACTAGTCCTACGCCTTGGAATGTGCAACTACAGTACTTTCTCAAGTTATTATGCCTTGTGACTGTAGCTTTTTTTTTATTTTTGTTTTTTGATATTCAACAGTGCCTGGTCTAATTGAAATAAATGCTTTGAGTTTGAGTTTTGAGTTTAAAACCCACATAGAAATATTTCATCGGTACCTAATTAAAAAAAAACTGCTGTTTCCTATAAAAGTGCAATACCGACAGGTCAAAATGTTTAGAACAGCTGACTTATTTGCTGATTTTTTTAAGAAGATATCTTGTATTTTTTTGTTTGTTTGTGGTGCTAAAAGGACTTTCCTGCAGGGGTGGATCTAAATAAGGGCTGTTTGGGCTGCAGCCCAGTAGGTCTATTACATATCTTTCTGATATCCAATGACTATCAAGCTTCGGTTGTACACCGAACTTTGATGACAACCGAGAATGTCATAATATTGGTATTACGTATCGCACTGAGTAGTTACGGTGACTATCAGCCACGATGACAACCAATGACCTCATATTTGATCGCGACTGGTCATACATAACTAACTACTGAAACTAACTTTTTGACAGTTAATTGATGGCCACTGAGCCCAGTTACTATCATTTCGAGCTGTCAACAGAGATACGTAACTAATAGCCCTACAGGCTTGGTCTATACCGGTCGATTATGCCAAAATCCAACAGGAGTGCCAAACCGGAGGCAGAAAAAAAAAACCTTTGTGATATAAGTTTTTTCATAGCGTTGAAAGTACGAATCGTGCAGTTTGTAGCGGTAGCATTATAAAACATATGGAAACGGGTATTTATCGCGAATCTGCTTAATCAAGTAGCACACACTACCCCCTAGATCCCATCTATCCCAAAGTCAGCAGTTTACGATGGCAAAGTATTTGAGGTGCTTCAAAATACTTTGCCTCATCTCCCCGTTACACCATTCGGTGGACTGCCTAATAATAATATATTTTTATCACGTTATGACCTTTTCAACAGTTTTCTATTGTTAGCGAGAAATTCTGCATTTGGTCTTTCCTATTATGTAACTAAAAACCCAGTGTTTTGCTTTTATTTATTTTGGTTTATCCTTATGGTTATTACGATGTATGCAGTAAATCTGCACATTTAATAAGTGCGTGGCCTGGCTGCTGGGATTTCACATTGGCAAGAGTGACAGAACCGGGAAATGTGGCAGAAAAAGGGGAAGCTATTCCCAGCAGTGGGGGATTCCGGGCTGATATGGTCATGATGATGAAGGGTGATGAATCGTGGTTTACCTTGAGCACTAAAACAAGATCTCAGAATGCCTGCAAGTATAGGACAAGTTTGAACTTTGTGAGTATGACAGCAGCTGAACTGATGAACCACACCCTTGCCACAGACTCGATCATATTCTGTCCATTAATTGATTTTATTCTGAAACGGATGAATCATCTTCAGTGGAGTTTTTCCGTTTAACACATTGTTTACTTGGTTGGGGGTTATTAACCTCACTTTCCTTAGGACACAAGATCAACGAATGTCTTTAGGTCCCTCGGCCTGTCTAATAAAAAGATTTATGTTCAAGATCATCATTTAGCCTAGCATTTTCCCAACTATGTTGGGGTCAGCTTTTAGTCTAACCGGATGCACCGGAATACCAGTATTTTTCATGGAGCGATTACATATCTGACCAGTAATAAGATAATGGGTAATAAGATACCTACCACTTGGTAAGACCACTTGTCAGACTTTCGGGCACAGACTGTAACGACTGTGAAAGATCTACAAATGACAGCCGGGACCAATGGACAATGACTTAACGTGCTTTCCGAAGCACAGAGGAAACTCGGTATGAAACCGGTGGTCCCCCATCCACGGACAAGCAAGGCTTAGGTAACCTAAAGATCGATCAAAATGTCTGTCATTATTTAGCCCCGGGCCACCAGCTCCTTTATTAATGTACAAGTTACAGTAATGTTCAAGATAAATAGTACTTAGTCAAAATTTGAATTGTAAAACTGTTTTGTGAGAATAAAGGGCACGGGTAGATACGATTGCCCATCCTATTGCTAAAATAATTTTCAAAGGCTCCTGAGAACCTAATCACCTACCTACTGTGTTGAGGTCTAGGCGTCTAGGGTCTATTTGTTGTATAACGGGCTGGTGTCCGCAACTCCACCCTACGTGAGCGCGTATTTTGTCTACGAGTGGGAGAAAATTATTCAATCAACCCCAGTTCCCCAAGAAAGGCCAGCAGCCCCTTGGTGTTGGATACCTGAGTTACCGAAGTTGCCTTGTATGAGACAACCTCTGGGCAGTGTAGAAGCACGTGGGCGGCTGTTTCGTCTATCTCCATGCAGGCTCGGCACAGTGGGCTGCCTCTGACTCCTATGACAAAGAGATGTTTAATAGAAGAGCTGTGTCCAGTGATGGCGGCTGTAACCGTGCTGCGCCTCTAATCCTGTAGTAGCTAGTAGATCCATTCAGAAGCAATATATAATCCTTCAGGGATTGGAGAAAGAGTGTTCAATAGTGGTCAATTCTTCAGCAGAAAATTGAAACTGGTACTTAAGACTATGAGATGCTATTGCAGATACATATAGGAAATAGTAAGTACTTAGCTGCAGGTTTTCAGTACGAGCCACGTACCTACCTAATTACATTTTAAACATTGGTGTCAATTCTGTTGTGCACAAACTAAACTTAATTTAGGCTATTGCTATCTTTTATTACAAGGCAGTGCGAGAAAAGGGCGGCTATAGCTATGAACTAAGTTAGAGATGTCAAACAAGTTTATGCCTTGCGCTTCACCGTGTTTTTAGTCGACATGTTTTTACGTGCACCCTTCCAATTAAATTTGATAGCTCTAACTTACGTCCGTCTCTTTCTCGTTTTATTAGAGAGAAAAAAATAGCAATAGCCTAAATTAAGTTTAGTTTGTGCACAACAGACAGAATCGACACCAATGTTTAAAATGTAATTACTACCTACTACGTAATAGCTCAATTATTTGAAAACACTTTAAGTAACGTTTTACCAGTGAAACACTTACGCGCGGCTTTGCTCGTGCGGATTTTCAAAAGTGGTTTCTTGTTGCTATCGGGGTCAAGAGCACTGCACCAAATGTTTTCTGGGGCCCGCGTAGTATAGGACCTTGAAGTCCAAGGTTCGACTCCCAAATCAAGCATGGCGATTGGCGATCGTTGAGCAACTGTGATCTGTGGATCTAAAATTAGTTAGGATTGTAGGATAGCGCTATGAATTATTATTTTCTTTATGGTTCAATTTGTGGTTGTAGTCGCCAGTTCAATAAAAGAGGAGTTTCCTCTTATCCCAGAAACAAGCTTAAAATGTCGCAAGTGTGCGTTGTTACACCGGCAGTCAAACCTTCAAAACGGAGCACACCAACACTGCCTGTGGCCATTGCAATATATTATACCCTATTCCTGCGAATGAACAGTCCTCGAAAATGCATCCCTGAAGGAAGGGGGCGTTCATTAGGGGCGGGGGGGGGAGGGTTTAGGAGTTTGACTTGACTTATGGTTAGGTAGGTACCTAATTCTGAATTGTCAATTAATCTGGATCAATAAACCTCCGGCGTTTCCGGGAAGCCTTCACTGCATCAAAGTCTATTAATAATTTATTTTCTGTGGTTTCGAGGAAAGGTGGTGTGCTGTGTTCCCCATCCCCTTCATACCTAGTAACTTCACAGAAACCTAGTAGGTATGCAATAGTGGCACACATAATTGGCACACCTCACTACCTTAAGCCTTTTTAGGGTTCCGTACCGAAAGGGTAAAAACGGGACCCTTATTACCTCAGACCAAATTAAAAAAACCAAGACATAGCGCTGAGAACAATAAAGTGAGGCCAGCGCAAAACTACGTCTCGCTCTGTGCATGGAACACGTTCATACGCACACATTTACATCAAACTACAATGAAACTAGGTACCTACGTCTCAATAAATGCACACATGTTTACGAAACCGGCCTCACTTCTTTGTTCGCAGAGTTCTGTCTTAACGTTTTTATTTGGTCTGAGCCTATTACTAAGACTCCACTGTCCGTCTGTCTGTCACCAGGCTGTATCTCATGAACCGTAATAGCTAGACAGTTGAAAATCACAGATGATGTAATCTGTAATATCATATATTCCGCTATAACAACAAATACCTACTAAAAACAGAAAAAAATAAATATTTAAGGGGAGAAACCCTTACACAAACAATAAACGAAATTAGTAACGGCAACAGGTAGACACTTGAAATATTCATTCACAGAATATTTAGTTGTAGGTATATCCACTTTAAAAATAAATAATTAAATTAATTGCATATTTAAGGGGGGCTCCCATACAACAAACGTGATTTTTTTGCGTTTTGTCTAATGTTGTTATAGACAATGGTACGGAACCCTTCGTGCGCGAGTCCGACTCGTACTTGGCCGGTTTTTTTTGTTGACTGTAGGCCGTTAGTAGGCACAAAAAAATATCTTTTTCAGTCAAGTGACGTCATTCCACTTAATGCTCTTGTCTATAAGTACCTACCTAGGTAGGTAGACGAGATAGAAAACAAAGATAAAAATTTGAAAAAAATAGATCAGATTCAGAATAAAATTGTGGCTTTCTTGCTTCTTCGCTGTTCCTACTTCGAGCAATCACATAGGTAACTATTAACTTGATGACCACGTGTTTTCCAGATAACAGACAACGTGGTAATGGTAACCCGTAACATCGATACGTTAACTATACATACCAGGCGATCGATAAGCATGCTGTCTAGCTACATAATGAATGAATAGTTTATTAGACGCGGGGCACGCAGACACGCTACCTACCCAGAGGCCGAACTTTGATCAGGCCCAGACATATTGATTAGTTACCTACAGATAGGTTAGACCCTTAGATTCTTTAGTCATTGGTAGGTTTCTTCATTTTCCTCCGACTTTCTTCGTAAAAGCATTTGACATTATGAGAAATTAACGTACCTATTATAAAGAGAATTTTTAACTTTCTTTACCTATTTATAAGATTAACGCTAAACAATGTTCTTATCAGTTATAAAATTTACTGACTGATAACACCTTATTAATATGTATGAAGGCACCTACCCTAAAGTTGCAAACAAACTTAATGTAGGTACCTGCTTTTTCAATGCTAACATTGTTAATTAACCAAAGAGGGCACATCACTTTTACAAAAAAAGGAAAAAAAAACAAAATCAACCAAGATCGCGCTATGTGTACCTACCTACTTCGTTACCAAGTAGGTTAAAATACTTACGTAAGCTTGTAATTGCATTATATACCTACCTACGTTCTCTTTACGTTCATAGTAAAATACCTAAACATTTGACATCTACTTTTTACTTGTTGCTGTCCCGCTCAGTCATGCAGGGGATTATTGTTCGGGGAATGCGCGCGTCGGCTAGTCTCGCTACACACTGTTAGTAAGATCTAGATTATCAACCCGAGCGACACGTGCAACCTCTATGTCACAGGCAGTAAGGTCGAGTTTCGCACCGCTGTTTGTATTTGAACGTCCAAGCGACAACGAGGCAGCTGTAGCGAGACTACCGATAGTACTACTTTGTAAAGAGTACATTCATAAATTATATTTTAGGTATTGAATATAAGCTGATTTAGGGCACTTAGCAGGATTCTAAAATTCTCAAAAAATGAAATATTTTTCAGAATGGACTTCTGAAGCTTTTAATGAGTAATTTCCAAAATTAAATTGGTCGAAAATAGAACAAAATGAAAAGTCCTTGAGAACTAGTCTCGTGGGGAGTGCATCGACGTCATTGACGGGACTTTTGTAGGTATGTATGGTCGCTAGCAGTGACCTGATTGGCCAACAAAGCCTTGTCGGCGGCCATTTTGTTAGCTGCTGAGTCACCAAAAGGTGAAAAATGTACATGAATTGCACTCCCCACGAGACTACACAACGGTATTGGGCATTTCCCTGAACACAAAATTTGGGTTTCATGTTCCTTACCTACCACAGCGTGGATAACAAGAAAATATTTTTCCAATTAATTACAAGTTTATACGAGTTACAGAGATAAATTCGATAAATATGAATATGCCGCGAAAACTATTTTTCAAAAGTTGACGTCGGCAAAATAGTGCGGAACTTATATTTTCTTAGTTCTGTCGACCCTCACATGGATGGACTATGAGCAGTGAACACGGATCAGTGGTGGAAACTTGTCGTGGAATGTGTGAATGCTAATGAATTAAATATTCGATAGCTCATTCGTATGATTCGGCGATCTGTCAAAATAGTGAAGTGATAAGTGGACGATGTACACCGTGCAAAACGATTGTTTACTAATTTTTGACTGAAACTTGCCACAGCGACGCTGCAGAATGTAGCCCTGGATTGAAGTGACGTGTGGAATATTAGAAACTGTGTTCTTATTTCACGAGGAGTGAGCAGTGATCGTAAACATGTCGGACTCTACGACCACCACACCAACCATGGCAACCATGGTCAAGGTAAAGACGGAGCGACCCGATGAGGCGGAGATCAGGGAGCTAGCCGCCAAAATGGTAGAGGCAAATAAGGCCAAGGCGTTAGCGGCTTCGGTGGCGGCAGCGCGGCCCCAGCCGGGCTCGCTCGTCGGGGTGGCGCCGCCGGGCTCCGGCGGACAGATGGGCATACTCAACTTTCTGCAAAGAAAACCCGCCCTCAACAACACGGGTGACATGCGGCCCGTGATCGACGGTGACAAGAAGACGACGGCCCCAGACGAGGCCAGTTGGAAAGGTCATTTCGGCTGGGATATGCTTGGCAAATGTCACATACCTTACATATACCGATCCACCGAGAAGTATGTGGCTGTCAGGATGGTGGAGATCAAGCTCCTCAACAAATATCTGAACTATCTCCATGCAGACATATACTCATGTACTTGTATTAGGAGTTACTACATCTCAGAGATAGAAGCTCGACTGCTGAATGAGATCAACAACAGGCATTGTGACGGACAGTTTGGTCGGGAACCATTCTCACAGAAGGACTTAGTAGTGCGGTTATCAGATGCATATGAGTTCTATAACTTCCTAGACGTTTGTTATAATAAGTTATTAAGAGGTACAACAAATACTAAAGACAAGTGTGGTTTCATTAGGATAAACAAGGAATCTGTTGTACCATATACAGTGCGGGACAACCAGAAATTTGTTCCTCTATTTTATTTTGAAGGTGAAACAGACAATTTGAAATTAAAGGCAGACCAGTTAAAAGGCTGGGACCTATCGTACTTGAAGTTCTGTTGTAAAGTGCAGGGTATTCGGAATGAACTATTTGCTAGTGAGACGTGTTCAGTGATAAGTTTATCAGACATTAAAAGCTATTTCCCACCGGGGACAGAGTTTGAGGAGTACTGGCCGAACAAAGTTGTTGACTCGCAGCTACTGATATCAGCAAAAGGTGAGTTAATTAGTTTAAGAATTGTTTGTAAGTTGTAAATGTATGTCATTGTTGGTGTGAAACTTGATCAGGGGGGTCATCTTAGTTGGTGGAGGCCTATATCCAGCAGAATCCTACAAAAGACTTGAGTAGTTGTAGTTGAAGGATATCACTTGTTTCAAATACTTGCCAAGTCAATTGATGTTGCACTTAGGTACAGTCAGCAGCAGTAAGTGATAAAGTATTTAAATAAATAAATATGTATGTTAGTCTGTAAAGTATATATTATGATATGGGTCTTTTGTTACCTGAATTAAATGATATATAATTATTTCTAAATTACCTAGAATTTAATTCATAGCAAGAGTGAACACGCATCTTCTGGGCATGCTCGTTCCACAATACAACCCGAATGGAGCAGCGGTAGTGAAGTTGCCTTATGTTGTTTGGGTCCCGGTTTCGAATCCCGGTAGGAGCAAATGTTTGTGTGATGAGCATGGAAATTTGTTTCAGAGTCATGGATGTTTATATGTATAATAAGTATGTATTTACAAACAAAAAGTATCTATGTAATATATCAACTATCTGGTGTCAACTACACAAGCCTCGTTGCTTAGTGTTGCACTAGATGGCACTGTGTGTAATGTCCAGCGATATTTATTTATTTATCATAGACCTCATCCATTGCTTTCCATCAGGCATGATTGAGGTAAATAGCGGGCCCATTTTGTAAAAAAAAAACACTATACCAAAATAATATCATGTCTAGTTGGTCAAGTAAAACAGCTGAAAACTCTTAAAACTTACTATTTAATTTGACAGTACACTTCAAATATCTTGAGTAGGTATTATGAAGTACAGTACTCAATGATCCATAATCTATTGAATACAAGATTTTATTTATCACAAATAAATACCTAGGTAAGGTAAACAAGACTGCTCTTATATTGCATGTGTTTCTAAAAAAATATCTAAATATACCAATACAATCAAATTCATGCTAACATTCCCTCCTGTAATGTTTACAGTAGGTTTCCAAGTCTTTTCAAATCCCTTTCATTGCAAATTGCTTTATTGCCGGATGTTCCTTTTTTTTTTTGAAAATGATTATTATTCAAAAAAAAAAATTAGAAGGTAGTTTATCAATTCAATGTTTGCAAGTCTTCATAAAGACAATCCTAAACACAATGCTTTTGTCTTCTTTTTAGGGTTCCGTACCTCAAATGGTAAAAAAAGGAACCCTTATAAGATCACTGTCTTGTCCGTGTGTCACCACCGATTTGCTCAGGAACGGGTGGACCTAGCAAGTTGAAATTTATACCAGATATTTATTAGCCCGCACAGGACAAAACACAAATAGAGATAGGTACTATTGGTACTAAGGTCTTTAGTTTCTATTAGGTGTATAAAAATCAAGGTCCTGAGTCTACACGATAAAAAGATATGGGCAAATTTATATTTTCGCGAAAACTTGTAAGTACCTACCAAAATTTACCTCAATTTTCCACGTTTTTTATTTTTCGTAATTTTCCTATTAGTAGGTATTACTTGTGCTGTAAGACCTCGCTTTTAACCAAAATTGTCAATTCTAGGTCAACCGGCGGTACCCTATAGGTTTTGGGTCGACAACCTATTGGTAGTTCCCATTGACCTAGAATCACGAAATTTGGCAAAAAGCAAGGTCTTACAGCACATGTAAAGCAAAAATCTGAAAACCGTAAATATGTAGTTTAATAACAAAATACCTACAAGTTTGTACGGAACCCTCAGTGCGCGAGTCCAACTCGCATCTGGCCGGTTTTTTTCTACTCAAATGACGTCGACGATTAGAGGCTTCTTTGAAAAACATACAAAAACATAATATATCTGTGCAATGTTGTTCTTGTTTGACATTCACAGTTTACTTCAAACAAAAAAATAACCGGCCAAGTGCGAGTCGGACTAGCGCACAAAGGGTTCCGTTCCATTAACAACATTAGACAAAACAGGAAAAAAAAACATGTTTGTTGTGTGGGAGCCCCCCTTAAAAAAATAATTTATTTTAATGTAACTATTTATTTTTAACGTGAATATACAACTCAATATTTCATGCGTCTACCTGTTGCCGTTATTAATATCGAGCAAGAAACGGCAAAAAAAACACGTTTGTTGTATGGGAGAGCCCCCCTTAAAAAATATTTCATTCTGTTTTTATTTTTGTTGTTGACCGAAATACATCATCTGTGAAAATTTCAACTGTCTAGCTATCACGGTTCATGAGATACAGCCTGGTGACAGACAGACGGACAGTGGAGTCTTAGTAATAACACAAATAAAAAACGGGGGTCCCGTTTTTACCCTTTGGGCGCGGAACCCTAAAAACAAGTTACAAAACTTGAAGACTGGCTGAGGAAAATAATTAATAATAATTTTATTTCAGTCATCACAGCCTTTGGGGTAATAGGTACTTGGCGCTTGTATTTGTAAGCTTGAGCGCTTTTTAAACGCGAAGACTTCCCGCGCAATGGTTTTTGAACTCTCGGCCTACTGCATGCAGCTGAAAATCCACGTACTAACGCATTTGGGATGTTTTCACTGCTATCTGTTGAATTCTCAACGCTCGGGTCAACGTCGAGGCTTGAAATTCCCGTGTGCGGTAGAAAAACATCGTGTAGAAAAGCGAAGCGAAGAATAATGCAAAATTTTAAACCAACAGTTATTAAAAACGGATTAATGTGTTCTGACTGCAACCATTTCTGTGGGCTACTTTGTTTGCCTTCCACTATCTAGGAAGGATTTTTACTAATAATGCCTTGTTTATGGCAATCACTAAATTCAAAAACATTAGCAATTTGTCTAAAATAGTAGAAATAATAGAGCACCATAGCAGTCTGAAAAGCTCGGAAAATTTTGCATAATTTGCCAGAATGTCACATTTTTACGTGTTTTACGTAACCACTTCAAATGAACTTCCAAGTATCCAAAGAAATAATTTAAACCAGTAGGACAGCAGGAAGTAAGTTAAAATTAAGTCTTGCGTTTCAAATATAACAAGTCAAGCTAATAATAGCATGTTAAAAATAAAAACCCCGTTTGAGTTTTGTAGAGACGCGAGGGTTCCTTATGTCGTTTAAAACAAAATAACTCTGATATTGGTCCACTTATGAAACATTTTATTGTCCTTAATTGCAACCTGTAGTAGCTCTATTTTTCCGGCTTCAGTTGAGGCAACCAGGCTACACTTCCCATGCAGGAAGAACCCAGTATTCTAGACTAGACTAAAGATTTGCCGGACAGATGAACTAAGGATATCGCAATTACACTTATTTGTCTGCCGGAGATATCCGTGGTTCCTTTAATCACATGGTCTGTTATAGAGTTTCCAAATTTTCCAAAGCTTAACAGATAAGATAAGTTATCTCCGTTTCAGCCAGTATTCACAGTAGAAGTACCAACTTCTCGCAAAAAGTATGAAATACTTTACAGCAACGCTCGCATTCCCATAAATTATGATCCTCATGCCTGGTTCTATTCTGCCAGTGTCCATGATTACGCCCCTTTGTGGGTTCCTCGATCAGCCATTTTGACGATGTCGTCGTCGCATTCATATGACCGTATACTCGTATAATACTGTATTGGGGTTAAAAATTACTATGCATTGCCACTTTTTTCTGTAATACGAAATTGGGTAAAATCGTCCTCCCCAGACCGTGGATAGCAGGATAGTTCTAGTCAGCCAAATCGAACCAACTATCGTGTCGGCTTGAACTTCACAACACATCATCTGCCTAGCCTTTTCCCAAGTTTTATTGGGGTCGGCTTCCAGTCTAACCGGATGCAGCTGAATACCAGTATTTTACATAGACATAGAGACATAGAGACATAGAGCATAGACATAGAGCGACTGCCTATCTGACCTCCACAACCCAGTTAGTACTGGGTAATACGATACCCCTTGGTAAGACTGGTTGTCAGACTTTTTGGGCCACTGACTACCTGTAACGACTGTCAAAGATCACAAATGAACGATTCTGTGATCATTCTAATGCTAGATCGGCTTCCTATTCAGATATTCAGAAGGCAGCCTATGAGCCTACATTACATGTCGCTACCCATTATTTACAAAACAATGACATAACAGGCCGTAGCCATTGATGCTACAAGTGAACGATCTTGAGGAGGGGATAATACTAAACAATACGTTCTGTTTTGCTTACGTAGTATTTTCTTTCCACTTTGTCGATGTAAAAATATTTTCGCACAAGGAACCCTGAAACTGGGTCCTGAAAGTTTTAGCGTCTTTTGGGACAAAGTTTTTCGTTTTCTCATGGGGAGATAAAAGTTTATTTAAGGCTTCTCGGGGATGCCTTACCTACCTCAATTTATTACTTACCTACCTTTTAAGTGTTATTTTTTCCTCTACAAATGATTACGAATTTTCTGCGGTTTCTCAACCAGTAGGTACTGTTTATTAAATTCGTAGAATAAATTAATGATGTAATCAATGACGTTTCGTTTTCTTGTGTATTTCCGAAAAAAATACGTTATACATATTTTATCCATAAATCGATTCTACGATTCGTTCGTGTCCGATCTAACCATGATTTTATAGTGGTTACTCGGGGAAAAAATGCAGTACGAGTAATACGTGACATGGTTATACCAAGAAAGATCATTTTGGGAAGCTTGGGAAACCTGGGCAGTGAGTGCCCGACAGCTCGATTCACAAAAAGGCGTTGACCCATTTTATTATCGCCTTTAGAAATGAATTATCATGATACAATGCAGGGGAGCACAGCAGTAGGGTTTCGACCTACATATAAAATAATATACGTAATAATTATCATCATTTAATCAATACGAGGTCTACAGTAATAACGGTAAATTAGCTAGGTTGTTTTTTTTTTACTAAAATGCAAATGATTATCAGCACCACATGGAATTCAATTAAAAATTGACAATAATCACAAAACAAGCAATTTAAGAATAACACAATCATGAAGGTGCAGTTTCTTAAAAAAATGCGAAGGTTTTAAACATTCAACAAGAAACCTTGACATGTAAAAATAATTTGCATGATTACTGTTACTGTAGAATAATATCTCTGTTATCAGTGAGCAAACAAGAATTCATATTACTGCAAGTAGTAAAAAATTGCTAAGGAACTACTTAGCATTTCAAAATAGTCTGATGCATGCTCACTTTGCTGGTCTGGAGATTGGCGCCATCGAATATTTAGGTCTTAAAAGGCGAAGGCGGAATATTACGTCATCAGTCAATTGAAAGAGGTCGAAGCGAAGGACGTTGAGTTAGACCTCTTTGTTAAAAGAGCCGCTTGGTATAAAGCCAAGGGTGTACGTAGAAAGCTAAAATAATATGTTGGGCCATCAGCCCATGACCCGACATATTGATGGACCCCCTCGAATAAGCAAAGTTACCCCTCCGTTGCCCTGACGACACATGCTAATCTAGGGGTAGGTCTTGTTTGGAGCAGACGGTGTTTCGCATCAATAAATAATTAAAAGGGTTAAAGATAAAAGACTATTTAATGTAATATTTCATAATTATACCGGAGATACACCACCTAAATATGACGAAACGAATGCTACTTTGGCCAGAGGCGCTATGCGCATTAGTGATCATGTCCCAAGTCCTGAACTCCTGATAAAACGCCGTTCTCCAGGAAAACAACTGGAGTACGTTCGGTTTGGTCGTCCTCGTTGTTTTGAATTATTTATCGTTCGTTCTATGAATTAGCAAAAACACGGAAAAACATGTAGTTTTCCTCAGTTATTTGTTTACCTAGTTCTTCACGATTGAAATTCCCTTCGTAAAAGCGACATATTTTACCGTTACCTCATTGCTTGTAAGAATACTTCACCAAATGGTAACTTCGACACCAGTAACGTGCAATCCGAAATGCTATGCAACAGATAGCGTGATAAATTTGGCCTAAATAGTTTTAAGCAGGGTTTCTGGGAAAAAAATTATTGCCTGCTTATAATTTCCAGCCGCTTCTACTAAAACGACAAAAATCTGGTCACCGAGGCTGTAACCAAACGACTCATTGCTTGTATGAAAAACCTTCGTTTCTTTCACAATCATGTTCCTTTTTGTGTGCCTCCCCTTTCACGAACCGGTTTCTTTTTTCTTCATAAAAAACGTTAATAAAAAGAAATACGCAGACATAAGACCATGGATAAGCCCAGTTTATCCCGACTCGTTTCCATTGTTCAATATTTGAAAGACCCGTTTATGTTCGCGATAAAGCGAAGCAGGATGAAAAAAAAGTTACGTATTACAGATTGGGTAACTGGATTGGTCAGCAAAAATGTATAAAATAACATGTTAATCAATGCCCTAAAAAGCAGATTAGTTATTTTAATAACGGTTAAAAGATAACGGGTCGTTTACCAACAATCTGGTGTTTGGCGAAAGAAATCTTGACATCTTAAGTCTTGAGGCTTTCTCTTGATACCCGTTACGCGATGTTGTCGGTACGAAACTACGGATTTATCTCGGATCAAACGGCCCAGTTGGGGTTTAATTCGACGTTTCGTAAGATTTCACAGTTCAATGCTTTAACGTCATCAGACGTTGAAATAAACAGGAAAAAATACTAAAAGTCAATGATTTTTTGCTTGATGTGATAAAAACTGACAGCTCACGTGACTAGAGTAAAGAGTTCCAGAAAAATCTTAACTTGGTGATAAACAAAATCTTGAGCAAACTCAGCTGCAGAACAACAATCTGGTAAAATAACCATATTTTTGGTAAAGAAGGACCTTCAAACGTAACATGGCATATGACGTCAGCCACAATTGTCCGCCATGTAGCCTGTTACAATTTGACCTTTTTACTGCATACTCTTCTAATTTCAAGGGCATCCATTGTCTAATATTTCAATAGATATTTTCCCTGCCTTTGGTGCCCAAGTAATGACCGATTAAGTACTGAGTTGATTTCGAAACCTGCCTATTCCAAGTATTCAATTTACGTAATTCTCATGGTCTTTTCCTTGCACTGTCGGTATCAAAATGAAGTGTATTGGTGCCGATGTCGTTAAAATGACGTAGGTAGTGGCTTGATAAGATCGTCGAAGTTTTGACAGGTTTCCAACTAACTTATCGTTCACGGGTATTGTAGTTAGTCACCTGTTCTGTTTCCATAAGTTCAATTACTTTTCTGCGAATGAAAAGCTATTGGTCAGATAAGGACAGTTCGCGTTTTTGTTAAATTAACTGAACAGCCCAAAATGGGGTCTAAATAATAACTTATTGGTAGATATTTTGTACCTATCAGAAAACAATCTTGCGTCAGAAATATCCAATATCAGTGTTCTCAATGGAACCCAATATTTTACCGAACGCCCCTCACGATATTCAAGGCGAAGAAAGATGTATTTTTGGCATGTTTGACCCACAATTCCAGATCTATGCAGTTTTAGAGTCTTTGGCATTAATTTGAAAGATATTAACGATTTCTAACATATTTTAGCTTCTGATGTAAACCATGTATAGTAGAGCCAAAGAGCGTGTGTCGGATCATTTAGTTCCCTACAAAATGGTTGAGTTGAATGGTGCTGATCCATGCGTCATGTTCGTGAACGGGCGCTGTCAGTTGTGACTGGTCATCTCTTAGTTGCCGTGGCTTATTTTAATGTTTATTTTTGAATTGTATTTTTTGATTTTACTATGGACACTTTTAACGTGCACATCTTGCTACATTGTTCTCACATAATATACCATCTCAACATGAATGATGTAACCAAGATTTTTGTAAAAAAAAAAATGATTTAAAAGAGTGTCCATGGAGTTTCTTGCCCGTTCTTCTCCATAGAGATCTACGCTAGGGAATGGGCAACTACAGTAAGTACTTTCACAGTTATTATGTCTTGTGACTGGGACTGTAGCTACATTTAATTTTCATATTTGTTTCGACAATTCAAAAGTGCCTGCAACTGGCCTACTTGAAATAAATGCTTTGATTTTGATTTTGATGATTTTGATTTTGAGCCTCGTAAAATCTCGCTTGTTATGTTTTAGTATCCTCTGTTTATATGGCCCGGATGGAACCAACATTTTCTGGACACTGCTACGTTGCGCAATTTTTATCGCACTTTAGGGCCTAATCAGAATTACCCGTTGTTTTTCATCGTATATGTACCTACCAACAGATAACATGAATGACGCAATATTTCTGAACTGAACTCTGAGTAAAAAAAATGTTTTGACTCCAGAGTTCATAAATTTTACGTTTAGATTGATGCTTAAATATTCTATCTTCTTCCTCTCTAGCACTTGACCTGATAATTACGTTATTGCCATTCGATCTTAAAAAAAAACAAAAAAATCACTTGGGGGAGGCCTATGTCCAGCAGTGGACGTCTTTCGGCTGAAATGATGATGATGACATATTTCCAATAACTGCTTTTAAATGTTACCAAGCAATATCCTCTGAAACCTTCCATCTTTGTTCACAGGCTCCGTATCAGGAGGCGGTCAATGGACACGAGCGCCTCCCGCGCCCCCACCAGGTGTGGTTGGTGGCGTGGGAGTAGGTTCCAATGCCGTGGCCCTTAACAACGTGTCTAACCAATCCACGCGGGGCCGTCGGGCGACCACGCAGAGGCATTCACCGGCCGCACAGATGCAGCAGATGTCCCATGGAGGGCTTTCGGCAGCCGCTGTGCAAGCGCTCGCAAATGGTTGGAGCCTGCCCGGAGCTCTGACACAAGCGCAAACGCAGCAAGTGCTTAGGCTCGCACAGGTACGGCTCATCACTTGGAAAAATTGTCTTACAAAATAGTCGAGAGAAGACAGACATGGTTTATGTGAATGTTTCGCATTCATTGGAAATATTTCAGAACTATTTCCTTCGTTGTCTTATCCCTAGGGATAACTAGTTTATCAGCAATTATTCGCTGCCCGATGCTGCATGCATGCTGGAAATTGATATAGCAGTCGATTAACGACCGACACGTTGCCAAGTCTCTATTCAGTGCTATAAGTATTATAGGAATCGAATTAAATTCCATCTAGCTTTAAAAGGATTCCTTAGCATTCTTTCCCCCCTTCGTCATTCGTTATTGAAACAATTGCTTAAACACAAAAGGAAACGCAATGTTATCCAACAGCTGATGGAAACGGCCCTCATTGTGACGTCAATCATTGTTTATTCATTATTTCTACGAAATTAATGGATTCATTTGGCTGTTAAATAGAACCGGTACTTACTTAGGTATCGGTACTTTTTGTAGTACAATCTTAGAAACCTAAGATTTTCCTCATTAAAGTCTGAATTGAACCTCCGTAATAGTCCATGTAGAAATGTTATTATCATTTATTATTTTCTAATTATTTTACTATTTTACATCAGCAGATAATATTTTACTTCAGCTGCTTCTTATAAAATTTTCTCCCTCGCTTGTTTAGTCAATTTCTCTTAAGCTTGACATCGTACATCCATCGACGGATTATAATTATATTCCTTATTTCTTTTTAAGGCTACATTTTCCATAATGGGAACAACCTCAATAATTTAAATAGAAATCCCGGTCCAATTTAATATGTATATAGAATAAAATGACTCTTATGACGATTTATTAGAGAAATAATGGAAAAAAAGACATGCTGCGCCGACTGCAAATAAATTGAGATAAGGGCAGGGAGAATGATGAATAATATATGGCGTTTTTTGCCTACCTCCCCCTCCCCCCCATGGGACAAGGCGTGGGTAATGTGGGTATGTATATTTATTTCAATGTATAACGTGAATGTTCCGTTCCTCAGGCACAAGTGGCGCAAGCGCACGTGGCGGCGCGGTACAACAACGCCGCCATCGCGGCCGCAGCGGCAGGCTTGCCGCAACACCGCTCGCAACACCAGCGCAATGTCACGGTAATTATCACGAACGTGTTACAGCAACACGCTACGCAATCACTATATAGACTTCAAATAGAACGCTATTTGAAGTCTATATAGTGATTGCGTAGGGCCAGTTAGTTGGTTTTTACATAAGAACAAGTAAAATGAGCTTTGCTAAATCAATTCAGTATCGAATCCTGTAAAAAATCGCTTTGTGCAGATCCATTAAATATCTCTCTATAAATTATTTATATTATATTATTTAGTCTATCATAGTCTCCCACAGTAATTTTCCAGGCTCTCGCCTTTTGTTCTAGAGCCGCGTGAAAAATATTTGTTTTATCGTTTATTTCAGTTTCCGAACAGTGCAATTACAATGGCGATGGGTCAGCAAGCCCCCCCTCCACCTCTCGTGAGGAGCTCGGCAAACACATCAACCATGAAGTGAGGAAATTTTCATCATTTGTAGTGGATTTTGTAAGAACAGCCCGTTATCATGTAGTACTTAGACTCACAGTTGTATTGTATTCCTTATTTGGAACTTGTTAGCCTTCTTACTGTATTTTGTATTCCCTTATTCTATTTTACTTCAATTTAGTTCAAGTTTGTTTTACTAAATACCATGTTAGAGTTTTAGTATTTACTGTTAAACGGGACAGTCCAAAAAGTAACGTTTCCTACTTGTCATCATTAGGGCCTCCGCAGACGACAGACTATTCGTGACGCACTTTTTAGCCTGTGAAAATAGAACCTAAGCAATTGTTATGCAGTAACGCATACGACGTGCAAAAAGTCCAAAATTTCCGTGTCATTATGGCAGAACGCGCAGCGCCGCATAAAAGTGCGCGAAAAAATAGAACGTTTGCTTCAACGCGCGCTAACGCAAACGGGCGGCGCGCACACTTTTAGTATGCAATCTGCACTAGAATAGAATGATCGAAGATGTGCGTCGTGTGCGTTGAGTCTGCGTAAAATCCGCGACGGACTTTTTGTAGTTCATGTAGAAATTTTGTGCGCCACAGATCATCCGCACAAAAAGTCTGTCGTCTGCGCAGGCCCTTATCATGTCGTGAGCACGACGCTTGCTTATTAGTCACCTTCTATTGCATGCTCACCAATCGACCAGGAAATATAATTATAAACTATCCAATTAACGTTATTATTTGGACTCTTAATACATTCCATTCAGTATAAGTAATGTTTGACGGGGATATACAAAATGGCGGCGATCCTGTCCCTAACTAAACTGAAATAAAAGTGTTGCTATCCTTCACTTTATACAGGAACAAAAAATTAAGCGAAAACAAGCAATTGGAAAAAAGTTTTGTTGTGAACTAATTTTAACTGGTGTATTTTATCCCTTTTTTATACCTGTCAGAAAAAGATAGCAATTGTTTTAGCTCGGTCGGTGCCTAACAGAATCGGCGCTTATTATAATAATTAATATATAATTTTTAAACCATTACTCTAGTTTGCGGTCGGTCGCAGTCGGGTAATAAGGGCTGTTCTTACATGTGTGTATTTTCCATTCGCCATTGTCTTGACACTGTCCCACAAAGTCATATTAATATTTATAGTATACACTTTTTTTCTTATATTAAATTAAGACTGTTTTCGATAAATGCTCAAAATACCGCGTGGATTATTTGCAGTAGGGCCTTAGCTCACATAAACAACTCCGCTCCCACCCGGCAAAAAGAATATAATTAAAATATGGAATACAATTTCAATACTAAGTATTTCTCTTTAGATATACTTGTCTGACTTGTCTTACTAGTCTGACTATACATGTCCATGGAGTTTCTTGCCCGTTCTTCTCTATAGAGATCTACGCTAGGGAATGGGCAACTACAGTACTATCTCAAGTTATTATGCCTTGTGACTGGGACTGTAGCTTTGTTTTTTTACATTCAAAAGTGACGTAATGGTCTAATTGAAATAAATGCTTTGAGTTTGATTTTGAACTTTACATTGGCATTGCCGGCGGTAAGCCCGCTGACAGCGAGCTGTCTGCTAATTTATGTTGCCAATATAAATTAAATCTAAGAGAAGTACTTAAAGCCCACATTTGAGTTATATTCTTTTTGCCGGGTGGGAGCAGAGTCGTGTAACTGGGCTAGGTAAGACCTTGATTGTTACATAATGATGTGGAGGATATGCTCCACCTCATGTCCTGCCCATTCTGCACAACCACACACACACACACATCACACACATCACACACATCACATTTGCTTCAAAAATGTTTGAGCTGTTTAAGTTACATACTGGTCTAACACATTTGAGTTCATCAACACCTATAGAAGAAGAAAAATGATTTTTCTTAGGAGCAGGCTGGCATATTGCTACTGTTAGAGAAAATAATCTGATGTACAGTGCGATAAATTAAATAGGCTTTTGATAAGTGTTTAATTGCACGAGAGTCAATGTGGAATTAATATGGATACTATAAGTGCAATATTAGTACAAAAACGCTCACACTATAGTTTATTATTTTTCGTCCACCTATTGTTAGGTAACCGGTCACCACTCAAGTACCTATTTCAACCAAAGTGACTATTTTCATTTAACACACGCGGTATTTTGCAAGCATCATTTTTATCTGCATCGATGGCTTGCTTGGTGTCTTTAAACTTAAAATTAATTTATAGGCGAAATTGAGTTTTCAATCATTAGGTTTGAGACGAAGTATTGCGTCCGCTGAAAGTGCACCTACTTTCATTATTTATGTCTTTGATCTGTTGTGTTAAAACGATAAAAAATATTTGTATTCGAAAGTTTTTTAAGCATGCTGCCAAACGGACATGGAAACAAATTACGGCTCAAAAGTCTATACAGTGACTTTTGAGCTGCCCGTGATTTATTTCAAACTAACTGCCTGCAATCTGTAAATGCCCTGTGAGAGTGAAAATTTTTACCAATAATGTCCTTCACCATGTGTGCAGAAATTAAGTTTCAAACGCTAAGCAAGCCAATCTATGCATACCCAAGTCCTTGTATGTTAATGAAGTTAGGAACTACGGAACTAACAGATCGTTTACATTACAGTGCACCCCCACAAGTGACCGGTTCAATGAATGGCCACTCAACCTCTCATTCAGTGGACAGTCGCAAAAGGCTTACCCCAATCGCCGACATCAATATCACTGGCAACCATACGCCGTATAAGGTAAGGACTTCAATGTTTGTTTAAAATTATCAACGCTACTGAAAAATGTTTGTCTCAAAAGTAATTATAATGGATTCCAGTCTTAAGCATCTATTAAATATTTATTGGGTATTATAAACAAACTCGAAAAGATTGATTTTGGCCATGTGTATGGTGTTTACTCTGCCACATCATATTATTCTGCCAAAATAATTTTATTTATTGCATTCTACTGCAGTAGGGCGGGCTATTACGTCTCTTTTTGATCTCCAGTGACTATCAAGCTTCGGTTGTACACCGATGACACTTTGATGACAACCGAGAATGTACAAGTTTTGCTATTACGTATTACACAGAGTGGATATAACTTTACGGTGACTAACACCCCGTGTACGGTGTAACGTCTTTCACGAAAGCCACTTCAAACTCAGTTGTCATCAATTTGATGTCTACTATGCTTACATAATCGCTACATAATCGCAATATTAGAAGAATCGATACGAAAGCGTCTGTCAAAATGAGTTACGGTGACTATCAGCCACGATGGGCACCGATGACGTCATATTTGATCGCGACTGGTCATACATAATACGAAACTAACCTTCTGACAGTTATTTGATGAACACTGAGCCCAGTTACTATCAATTCGAGCTGTCAACAGAGATACGTAATAGGCCTGCTGGGCATGGTTTTCCTTTTCTTCTTTCTACTTGTCGCTATTTATTGTCATATTATGTCACTAGTCCAAAGAAACGATAGATGGACTGCGTAAAGAATGATATGTCAAGAAAGCAGGTGTCTGATGAGATAATAAGTCTTTTTAATAATAAGTCTTTATTAGGATAATACAAGTTTGACACATATTAAAGTACACAACAGTCACAAGGGTACAGAAAAATTAGCAAACAGAAGTTGTGTGCGAGAGATGAATAACAGTACAGTCAATACAAAATTTGAGCCCTGACTCCTAAACTAGGAAGATCCTGTATCTTAGGAGGCAGTGTCTTCGCATAAATAGTGGACGAGCAATTTATGAGCGTACTAGCATAATCTCGTAAAACAAACAGTATTTATATGACTGAAAGGTAAAAAAAAAGACATATCTATAGAAATATATTTAGTATTTTTATATAAGTAAGCAATAATATGTGTGAATAGTATGTGTGAAGTGTATTTGTATGGGGAGTCATGTCATGTGCAGGTGTTGTGTGTGTATGTATGTGTAAGGAAGAGGGGTGTGTGGTGTGGTGAGGTGTGATGTGATGTGATGTGGCGTAGTTTGATGGGGTTTGGTGTGCTGTGAGGGTGTGTGAGGTGTGTTGAGTGAGTGGAATTAGTGGGGGTAGCTTCCTTCTTTGTGATGTGATAGGTAGCATTGGTTTAGGAGAACCAGGCAAGTAGACTTTCAGTTGCCTCGTAGTCTTGATCTTTTATCCACTCCTCAATTTTAGCTTTAACCCTATAAGTATCCAAGTGAATTATGCGATGCGTGCATGCGTGAGATGTCGAGCAATAGAGAGGTATAGAAGAAGAAGACATGCTGCGCCCACCACAAATGAATTGGGATAAGGGCAAGAGAATGATGATTATGTTACTAGTCTTTGAGCCTAGTTTGTGACGCCTTTGAGCCCTTGGTGAGCCCTTTTACACCATTTATCAGGTCCTAATATCTCTCATCTCTCTCGTGCAGGTACAAAAAGCGTTGGTGGAGAACACAATGGTTCCGTGCATCAACGCCAAGCCGTACCAGTACACGGAGCTGTTGATGACGCTGCCGGACCTGGCCAGCCACTTCTTCCCGCGCGTGTCGCTCACCACGTGCCGCGCTATGCTGGACGCGCTCGGCATCACGCTCTATAGACCTAACTCGTGAGTATCACTATCAGCAGTACATTAGTCTATCTATGATATATCTACTTTTGGGACCACCACGCGGTTCTGGTTCTAGGACTTGCCGGTTGACCTATGCTGTTTTCTTTCAGTTGAGCCCTTTTATATTAAAGTCTGGCTAGCTACTTATAGATCTGTATAGTTTACTTAGAAGAACTACTCGAGCGAGACTCATTTAGATTGGAGTAGGTTTTCGAAAAACACAAGTAGTATACTTGAGATTGATTAGTTTTAAGTCCGTATATATATATCGACGCGTATTAGAAATGCTTTGACGCTCGATTGCTTTAGCGCCATGTAATGTTTACGTTTCCTTCATCCAGAACACAACTGCAAGTACTCCGCAACTCCGGCAAGTGCAAGTCGGCGGCGGCGGGAGAGAACGGGCTGGCGCTGGTGCAGATCCGTGACGTCATGCAGCACATGCTGCAGTTCAAGTACATGCTGCGCTCGGGGCTGGCGGCCGACGACGCGCCGCACGCGCAGCCGCGCCCCGCGCATGCGCCGCCGCCGCCCGCCAAGCGCGCGCGCGCCAACTGAACACTCATCTGTTCTACGACGGTTCAATACGGAACAGCTTTAGCTGAACGCCAGTAATCTGCTACCAAGAAAACATCTGTTGCTATGAGAAACACCCACGCGTTTTTAGCAGGGGACCAGAGGAATGTAGAAGCCTGTATGTGTAGAACAGTGTAATTTTAAGCACGATCAAGCAATAAGCACATGTTAATGCGAACACCTTGTTGACAACAGGAGTGCAGATATAGTTTAAACTGATTTGTGGTGCAAGACATGAGATTAAACATGGAACACTTAGTAAGTAATGATGTGAGACAGTTTTTAGTTTGATAATTTGTGTGCTAGTTATGAAATAGTGCAGTGACAATAAACATGATTATAAGATGGCTACCAGCCGGTTGTGGGTCTCGGCCAGTGACTAAGTTACATACTGAACATGTATCACGGACGCTAACTGCGTAAAGGACGTGTCAATTTTTCCATAGCTTGTACGAACTGTATGATACTATATTGTAAATCGAAAGATCTAATTTATAGCAATCTATTTGTACTATTCAATAGAGAAGACTGAGAATTTTATTTTTTAATAATTTCCTAAAACAAAAGCTATAGATAGACATATTGTGAATGATTAGTTATTAATCAAACTTTTCTGAAGAGTGATTTGGTATAATTTTTAAGTTAATTTGTATGTTGAGTTTATGTATACGAACTGTAAATATTATACTCACTGCATTTATGCAGTTAATGACATTTCAGCAATATGTTTAGTTTTCATATATTTACTAAAATAATACTTGAAATTTTAGTGTAACACTGAAAAAGTAAGCATTATTTGAATTTATGAAAAGTATTGCTTAAAATGCATAAAAATGCCTATTAAATTATCATCACAATTTATAAAGTAACTTCACAAATTCGGTCACATTTTATATCAAATAATGTGCTGAAGCCAACAAAAAATAAATAGTATCTAAGAAAGGCATGACATCAATATGTAAGATAATAACGATAGGTGGCAAAATATATTAGGAGAAATTCATAGCTAATTAGGGCCATGCCTCGAAATTTTCTGTAAGAAAATGGCAATATCTAGCCAGCCAGGAACAAAATTGTAAATGCCTTGTTGAATGCACAAATCTTAACAATTAATTTTTAAGTAGCTTAAAGACGAAAGGGGTTGATTATGCGAATACTAAATCCAGTCATATGTTTTGTTGAATCACAATACTTAGTTCACCTGCAACGCAACAGTGAATGTCCCTGAAAGATGATTAAACTTGAACGCCATTGTCATAAACAACCTGTTTTTGTTTTGATATCCCATAACTCATTCTCAGATTGAGACCATATCAAAGAATCAACTGGCATATGAATTATGTTTCAATCATCCTTTTTTTTTTTTTTTTTTATTTCTCGTCCAAAAAAATTCGGCAAACTCACAATTATTAATGTAAAATACCCTTACGTGAAATATGACAACGTCGCATTTTCTTAGCTGTATATATGAATGATTGGTTTGAATTAAAATGAATTACTCGTATTTATCAATCAAACTTGGATACATATTTTATAATTATGATTGATGATATCTCCGAAACTATGCATTTTTGGTCATCTATTCTAGGAGTTTTAGTATTATTTTTACCTACAGAATAAAACCCTAGAGTTATGGGATATAAAAATAACGGGTTGTATACGTGACAGGCAAGCGCGTGCCCTGTACGCCAAACGACACAAATATGTGACAGAATGGTAGGTGAAATTGTGGTTTGGCGTGGAGGGCACGTGCGTGCTTATATGCCATGGCGTTCAAAACGTTAATTATAGCAGTCTAGGGGGGAAGCTGTTGCTTAGCAGTTAACAGATTCAGATTTATAAATAAATAAATAAATATCACTGGACATTACACACAGGGCCATCTAGTGCCACATTAAGCAATGAGGCTTGTGTCGTGGACATTAGATAGTTGATATACTACAAAGATACTTTTTGTTTGTAAATACATACTTATTATACATAAGAACACATAATTAAAACATACTTATTATGTATTTATAAGTAAGTATTTATATGTCCTGCAATAAATATTATAAGGTAGACAGTAAGTTATTCAGCTGGATTTGGTTGCTATCTCTTTCGTCATTAATTTGTTGCCCAACCACTATTATAATGTTTTGGGCAGTTCCTGGCTTTACCAGTGAATATTGGCATAGCTTAATTCCATATAATGTTTAAAACAATGTTTCCATCGGGAAATGTTAATTAATACTGTTCAAAGATGGGGCTCATGATGCGAGAAACAATTTTCTGTTTTGTTTGAAGTTAAATTGCGCGTTTTACAATATGTAATGATTTACCATTTATTTATTTGTTGCAGTATGCTGCAGTTAATTTGAAACAAGATGGATATTTTCCGTATAATGTAGTGTGTTCCCTATTTCATGTAACTTGGGATTTCATTTAGCTTTTACTTGGCAATTTTAAAAGTATTACTATATTATGTGGATTATTTATTAGACTGCCTTGGTGGTACATCTCTACCTAGCCCTTCGGGGATTACAAGGCGTGATATTTATTATGGATTGCTATCTAAACTTCTATTTAATTTTTCTGACGCCACTTTCTTATAGGAATGTAATTATCATCTGTAATAAGTTATATTGAAAATGTACCTTATTTCATTGACATTTTTAGCTGGAGTTAAATGTGTACGAAATGTTAAAACAACTTTCCAGTTATGTAATAGTTACATAATACACAAGCTTAAAAATGTCCTACCTACTTATAAAATATGATTTATTTATAATTTGCAATGCAGAAGCTAATGAAATCCCACACGTAACTTCCATAATAATCTATAATATGTACCTATTATTTCAGTGCGATGGTAATCAGTTCACATGAGACTTGATATTGTATGTAGGAACATAGTAACTTGTTTATGCATTTATACATTGAATTCAGCAGCTCCACATTCACTTTTTATTGGAATACTAATAAATAGTGACTATCTAAACTTCCAATTTTGAATATTTACGTCCTTATTTCGTAATAAGCAAAAAAGCGTGTTTTTAGACCAATTTTCTATTTTACATTTTTGCATTTCATTATGACAAGTTAGAATAATTTCAACATACATGACAGTATCAGGAGCTCGCGATTTCAATAGCGTTATGTAAAATTTTAATGCTAATGTAATTTTTTATATTAAAATACAATATCAAGTTTCAAGCAAACAGTAAAGGAGATAATATTTAGGCCTTGGTAGTTGTGAAGGGAAGCTAGTGTAGTAACCTTTTTTAAATACCTAGTATAATGTAAACGCGGAGCTGTGTAAATTTTATGCTAAATTATTTATGAATAGCTGTAAGAAGTGGTCTATTTGATATATCAGTTGTATGCGGACCACGGTAGCTCGTCGCTATACAAGCGTTTGTGCTGATCCTGTAATAAACAAAATAAAAGATACTTTATAAATAATGTGTTTTTATGAGAAACCTCCAGGTTGAATTATGCGTAAAAAGAGCAAGGACATCATCAAATTACTTGTGGGGTAACTTGCGTATCTTTAAGATTTTTTTATGACTCCATGTATGTGCCACGTCAGCGCCAACTGATCAGATGGGACTTCACACTACGCGGCGACCACGACTTGTAGCAAGACCGGCCGCTATCTTGAACAAAAGGTCGTGCGGCTAAACTTTGGTTGAAGCTTCTGCGGCCAAAAGTCGTAGTCGGGGCTGCGTAGAGGTGCGCGAGGTCCCTAAAAGTACCCTGTGGTCTCTACGGGCTCTGCTCGGTATATCTGTGGCTGGCTGGTTAAACTCAGCCGTCGTGCAGGAATGGTCTACCCAGGAGTACTATACTATCCCTCCATCATCATCTGCCTAGCTTTTTCCCAGCTATGTTGGGGTCGGCTTCCACTCTAGACAATCTGAATATTACGTGTGCGTCTAGACCGCGCGGCCACGGCGTTTTTTTTTTAGAAAAAACTGCCAAGATTTTACAAAAAACTTCAGACCTCTGCGATGCGTTTTCAGCGAGATATCGGCGATAACGTGTTATTCACCGTTTCAATGGCGCGGCCATGGGGTTTTAGTCTTACAGCTCCTAAAATATAAAGCTAGGATTTTTTTCTGTTTTTACAAATTCAATCTGCTATTTACCTAAATTTCAGGTCTCTGCAACGCTTAGTTTTAAAGATCTCCATGGCCGCGCGGTTCTCCGCGTTTCGATGGCGCGGCCACGTTCAAACCCAAATTTTTTAACCTTAGCTTTGACAAATTTATGGTTTTGGGAATCAACTTTTCAAATTTTTTACAAAATCTTGGCATAGCTTTTAAAAAAAAAAAATCGAAGCGTTGTGGATAAGGGGCCTGGCCCCCTAAACACAACGCTTCGATTCGATTTTCGATTCGGAAAGTCGTATGTCTATCTTTTTTTGACATTACGAAATCGAGCGAGATAAACATACGACTTTCCGAATCGAAAATCGAATCGAAGCGTTGTGAATAGCTATGGGTCAAACATCCACAGACCAACCTAGGCTAGCATGGCTTAACCTAAATATCAACCCCAGTGGCTGTTATTTTTTTTGATCGTTTGATGCGATGCGGACACAGGGTGCATTCCGTATTAGAAAATAATCGCTTACAGCGCTCACATCGATATTTTGCGTTCCGATTTAGATATCACGATTATGACAACTAAGAGCTGTCATCAATTCGGAACGCTCGTGAACGCGTTGACAGTGAACATAACACCAAACCAAAACATTTCACAAGACCTATTTTTGAAAATGGAAGTAATGTTGGTTGACTCTATCGACTCTGATAACTCAGATTTTGAGATAGAGAGCGACGATTTGTCCAGTGATGAAAAGGATGACGAAAGCGTTGTTTAAAATAGCGAATTTTGCTCCCGGCACAGATTTACCCCTTCCCACGAATTACAAATTACATAGATGCAACGGTAATTAAATTGTTCATGAGTTTGAAACTCATTTCAATTTTTTTAAATCAAACAAAACAACACAACCTGTAAAAACAAATGTCATTTTTGACAGCGCTCACGGTGATATTTATTTGGGGCATGGTCGGTGTAATCGCAAGATGGCGCATGTCATGACGTCATCTATGACGATTCAAGGGACATCGATATCGCGCTCACGATAATTCGGAACGGGTTTGTGGACGCTCAAATCGATTACAGCATAATTCGGAACGCAGCCACAGTATATATACTTAGATACTCAAAGGATGCGGACATGTGGACCAAAGAGTATAGTAATTTAAAATTTTAAATGGAACTACGCTTACCATATGTCGACGTTTGACGGCACGGTTTTTTTTTATGTGAATGGCATCTCGCAGTTCAACTTATAGAGGTCATCTGCTAAACCGGATTATCCCGTGGGTGCCTTGAGTGTAAGGCCTCCAGCCAGGGTAAAAACTTACAAACTAAGCGACTACACGCTAAGGGCACCCCCTGCGGGGTACTAGTCTCGGCTGAGGGCATCGCTGGGGGAGGGCAGCAAAGGGACAGGCTGGATCTGAATGGTGACGACACGGTTGACGCCATATACGCCATAGGTTGAGAGCGCAGTGGCCGAGCGATTGGCTGCTGCGCTGCGTGTCGTATAGTATAGTATTTGTATGGCCTACTTACAGTTGTTACGGGTCTGGCTGTTTGCGTTTGTGAGTTTAGATGTTTGAAAACACACCTAGGTACACACATACAGGAGATTCGATAAAAGTCGTACAGTCAAAAGAGCTGCCGGCGCACGTTCAGTTTATCAGTTTTATCACGGAACAGAAACAGTTTTTTCTGTTCCATTAGTTTCATAAACCTCAATGACTGGGGGCATAGAGGTCAGTGATGGGGTCGAAATTGGCAATCTTATATCTACGTTGGCAACACAGGCCACTATGGTCATGAATTATTATTAAAAAAAAGCACGAAAAAAAAAAACAAGAAATGTCAAGCATAGAGTAAAATAAGTATATATATGTCAAGCAAAATGGAGGAAAAACTGTCAACTTGGGAAATTGTTGTTTAAAGTGAAAATTAAAATAAAACATTGAGAAAATTGATAATTTTCTGACTCGAGTTACAAAATTTGTAGGAGCTGTGATGATGGGAGCTTTGGCTGGACTACATTTTGGTCATTTCTCATTAAATTTGATCTACTTCAGTGCCTAGGGTTCTATTATCTATTTGTAACTTTTGTATTTTTGTTAGTTTAGAAAATAGGGACTTCTTTTGTCATTCCATTGTAATTCATTTCATTTTCTTTCATTGTTATTGTCGTTCATACTTCGTTGTTAGTTGTAAGGGTTAGGTTGGTCAGGCTTCCACAATGAACATACATGTATGCAGAGATCCTTCAGACGCTGCGGCGCTTTACTTGCCGCAGCGTTTGTATCTTAAATCCTTTGCAAAGTTTAACATTTCTGTCCAGCTCCCCCACAAGGTACACGGCAAGTCGTTATCGAACTGGGAACTCATGGAGAAATTGCGAAAGATGATCCACCCTGATAATTTCTCTGTGTTAAAAGTGTCGAAGCATTCTGTGGAAGTGATAAGGTTTGACGCGGAAATGGAGGGTCGTGAGCACATTGAGCGGGTGCTGGTGCGGCTTGACGACCGCTTGGTCCAGCTCAAGGACTACCCAGACCAGTTGAAGGTCAAGATCTGTGAAGCTAAGTCTGATTTCCCAAGCCGCCATGATTGGGATTCATTCTTCCGTGACACCACTGAGATGGATGAGATGAAGCCCGGAGAGCGTCCTGACACCATTCACATAACCAATTTGCCCATCAGATGGTTTATCCCTCCCAGAGATGAAGACGAGGATGCGCTTCCATCAGAGAGCTTGGTAAAGAAGATTTTTGAGAAGTTTGGTGCTGTCCGCCAAGTGGATATTCCGGCTTCAGATCCATACAGGATGCAAATGAAAACAACTATGAGAGGCATAACAACTCCTCCACAGGATGCCCGTCTGTACTTTGAGGTATATGTGCAGTTTAGTGAGTACGTTGGGTTTGTGCGCTGCATGGATGCTTTGAGAGGCTGTAAACTACTGCGGAAGCGCAGTGACATAGCCGAGTGGTGTGGCATAAAGGTGAACTTTGATACAAGTAAGCACATGACCGATGCTGCTGTGAAGCGGAGGTCTATTGTTCGAGAAAGGCTAATGTTACGTCAGCAAGGTAAAGAAGAGGTGGAGAAGGCAGAGAAACTCATAATGAAGCAGAAAGAGGCTAAAGAAAGGTATATGTCTTGATCGGTATTGCCACTGTTTCAGGCCTCATTTCTATGAGAGTCAATGTGCAATCTACCATGCGGGCCCAGTGCGGATTGGTTGATGTCACATGTCTTCGAATTTTTGGTTCTAGGACATGCCGGTTTCCGCATGATGTTTTCTTTCGTCGTTTTTGAGAGCTGCTTTCTAAAACGGTGATGAAATAAATTACACAAAGTAATGCGCCTGTCTGGGTTCGAACCCACGACTTACTGTTCATAAGTCAGGGCCGCCACCACTGGGCCACCGCTGCTCTCCCCTGTTTAATACATACTAATCAAACTCACTTATCAAAGAACCATTCTAACTACCATGTATTAGAATACATGGTAGTTAGAATAGTCTCTTCAAGCACACTAGAAGTTATTAAAACAGCCACAAATTCTTTTCAGACAAAAATATGAGCGCACTGAAAGAGAAAAGCTAGAAAAGATGAGAGAAAGAGAAGAGAGACGTAAGAAGAAACAACTAGCTAAACTGATGCAGAGTGATAACTTGGACTTGAACAGTAAAGTGGCGGAGGAACAGAAGAAACTCATGAAGGCTCAGAAGAAGCTGCAGGCTATAAGATTGATTGAGGAGCTGTTTAAGAGGATAGAGGTGAGTCCTCTTACAAACAAGACTGTTACTCTTATTGTTGGACTTTTATTTCATTCCCATAATGTCAGTCAATGAACCCTTTCTTTTATTTATTTAGCCCGTTAAACTGGGTGAGAGATTTAATCTTTATGGATATGTTGTTTGGTGCGTTTGGCTATCCCTTCGTCTGTGAAGCCCAACCGAATCGGTCTGACGCCATTGTTTAACTATTGTGTCTACTTGGCTAACAGATGAAGGTTTATAGGATGTTTCTCAACTCAGTGTGTCTTTTGGCAAAGGCCTCCTCCAGTAGTATCCATTGCTACCTGTCTGGCACAACTCTCCTCCATTTGGGTCCCGCAGTAAGTTTCAACTCATCTTTGCAGCGCATTAGTTGTCATCCTCAATGTCTTTTGCCATCTCTTACTCGATACCAATTCCCTTTCTTTTAATAGAAATAAAAAAAAACAAGAGTTCAGATTGTCAGCGTTTCTTATGTACCATCAATCTAAAGTTATTTTCTCATCATCTGCCTAGCTTTTTCCCAAATATGTTGGGGTTGGCTTCCAGTGTAACCATATGCAGCTGAATTCCAGTATTTCACATGGAGCGACTGCCTATCTGACCTCCACAACCCAGTTAGTACTGGGTAATGCAATACCCCTTGGTAAGACTGGTTGTCAGACTTTTTGCACCACTGACTTCCTGTAACGACTGTCAAAAGATTTACAAATGACAGCCAGGACCAACTGCTTAACGTGCTTTCCAAGGCACAGAGGAAACTCGGTATATAATGGGTGGTCCCCCATTTACGGACCAACCTAGGTAAGAAAGGCTTAACCTTTAGATCGATCCAAACGTCTGTTATTATTTAGCCACGGGCCACCAGCTCCTTTATTAATGTTCAATCCACAGACCAACGTAGGCAAGCACGGCTTAACCTGAAGTTCGACCTGAGCGGCTGTGATTATTTAGCCACAAGCTCCTCATCCAAAGTTATTTTCTACTGACATGAAAAACGAATTACAAAAAATCGTTTTTGGAAGAGTTTGAACAAATAATATAACTTGAAACTGGAGCTTTCCATTGAACTGTTATTCATTTCATCACCTCCTGTTTCTAGTTGCGACCAGAACTACAGCAACGTGATGGCGCCCGAGGGGAGCGGTACTACTTGCCGGGCGAGAGAAGCGCGCGGGCGCGTATCATAGACAAGTTCAAACTAGAACAACAACAGTTGTTAGAGGAACAGAGGAACAACTACAACAATGCTTTGAATGGTAAGTTCACGGTTATATTTGAGCAATAATTACTTGACTCCTATAACTGTGTCCAGATATGTTCTTTTGTCCGTTTCGTGTCAGCGTCGCGATCCAATCAGTGTGGACGCAAAGCCGCAAAATAGCTTTGAGCCTTTGAAAGGGGCAAAAAAACCGACTCGCGATGGATCGAAGCGTACCTGTCGTATCAAGACGCCGTTCCACCGTACCTGCCGTACTGAACGGGCGTCCAAACTAGCGTTCTTGGATCGCGACGCTGATACGAAACGGAGGTACGGTACGGTCAAAAGAAAATACATAAATGACCTGTATCCTAGCTAGCTAGACCTTTCTAGACTTTCTATGAAACACACATTCTGTCTCTTCTTTAACACTTTCAGTCTGCGAAGTAAGACACATTAGCTTAACAGTAATTGTTAAAAGTGATTGTTGAAAGGTTTAAATACTAATGACACGTTATAAACCATACACTAAGATGTCTATTCCACGGATAGCAGTCGAGGAAAGTAGACAGTACAGTATACAATTTTGGCCTGGAACCTATCGGCTCCAGGCCAAAATTGTATGAGCTTAGGGAGTAACCACATACACCAGAATCTGCTTGATCCAGAAAAAGCTTTATTACTACAAAAGAAAATAATCCAACGCAGTGTTGAGTCGCGTCTTCCGAACCGAAACGAGGCGAAAGACGTAATATAGACGCAATATTGATTATTGGTTGATCTGTAAACACTGTTACTCTGTGTTCAACCATCCTAGTATCAACTTAACCAAAGCTTTTTAGGTAGCAAGTAAGTAAGCATTGCGTTGCATAGGTACCTATTTTACCAAGCACATTGAATAAAATTCGTAAATTTATCTTCTTCTTCAGGTCGTATACTAATTCGCTCGGCGCTTGAAACGAAGAAGCCCAAACGCGACACATCCCTCAGCTCAGAGTCCTCAGACGGGCACAGGCAGAACGGCCGGGACAGTCGGGACGGTCGGGATGGTCGGGACGGTCGGGACAGTCGGGACGCCCACAACAGGATCAAGACTGAGAGGCTCACCACGCCTGAACGAGAGATGGAGTATAATAAGTCTACAGGTTCGTTTACAAGTTTGGCTTTAAGGGTTTTGAACATCCAGCATGTTTTTGTTTGTAATCACTGGTACCTTATGGCAATAGGCCGGCCGAATAAGCAAGTGAAAGTGGCAATGGACCAGCTATATTAGCTGTAGAACCGATTAACGTTTTGTAGACGTGAGGTCATTTGCAATACCAGGGACAAGTTTGCAAAATGTTGTTTAAAAAATTGAGAAGATTGATGGCAAAATTTGAAAAACATCGATGTTAAGTAGTTAACAGGTTTGAATTTATTCTATAGATTTTGAAAAAAGTTTGAGATGCCTTTGGTATATCAGATACTGTCCTCTCAAATAGTATGCTTGCTTGTTTGTGACTCAATGGCGTTGCGAAAATCGTACCTTTGGGCCGTCGGCCATCACAAATACTGATAAGTTTTATGTGGGCATGTAATAAATGTGTTTTATTTTTGTTACAGCGGGAATGTACGCGAGCATGCCTTACGGTTTCGGCTACCCGTTCTGCCCACCCGGCTACGCCTACCCGCCGCAAAGTATGAGTATCTTACACATCTTATATCTTCTTTCTTTCTTCTTTTAATATAATAATAATAATATGACAATGGATCTATCACCACAATGTCAGGCCATTGTGGTGATAGATCAATTGGAGCGTCGCATAATGATTGTCGATATAACGGTCCCGCATGATGAGAACCTCGTGAAGGCAGAGAAAGATAAACAATTCAAATATCTAGATCTGGCTCGCGAGTTTGTCGACATGTGACACGTGGGTACAGCAGTCATTGTGCCGATAGTCGTGTCGGCCAATGGCTTAATAGCCAAGAGCCTCGACCAACGTCTTAGGAGGTTCTCGCTTGGCAGCTGGATCAAGGGCTTGGTTCAGTGCGCAGTACTTCTGGACATGGCACGTATTGTTAGGAGGTTTCTCTCTCAAGAGCCCTGACCACCGGCAGCTCGGACCCTGTTCCCAGCGCTGGTGAGCTACTGTTTTTTTATATTTTTAAATGTTTTTATAGTGTTTTGTATAGAAATATTTAAAAATGTTAAAAATATGTAATATAATGAATAAAGGATAATAATAGTATATTGTAGATAAGGGTTGTATTGCACTGACATTTGTCCAACGTTAATGCAAAGAAAGGCGTGTTAGACATGTCCGGGTCGACATGATTCAAAACAAGCCGAGTGGCAAAATATGGTTAAAGAAATTTATTTCTCAATAAGTAATATATGCATAATATGCATAGTTATATATTTTTATTAATAATGACAAAAAGCGAAAACAAGACATAAATCAGCCAAACAACACAAAAGTTATAACCATTAAACTTTTGTGTCTCTCTTTCTAGATAAACGGAATTTAGTATGAATTTTACGGCAATGCAACGAATGACGTCATTCGCTGTATCGGGTCTAATCAGCAGTTTCAAACTCAAACTCAAACTCAAAGCATTTATTTCAATTAGACCATTATGGCACTTTTGAAAGTCAAAAAAACAAAACAAAGTTACAGTCCCAGACACAAGACATAATAACTTGAGAAAGTACTGTAGTTGCCCATTCCCTAGCGTAGATCTCTATGGAGAAGAACGGGCAAGAAACTCCATGGACACTCTCTTAAATCAAAATATTGTTACAAAATCTTGGTTACATCATTCATGTTGAGATTATAGATATATGTGAGAACGATGTAGGAAGACGTGCACATTATGAGCGTCCAGAATAAAACATTAAATCAACAAATTAAAAATAAAGTAATTAAAATGAGCCGTGGCAGCTAAGAGATGACCAGTCCCAACTGACAGCGCCCGATCACGAACAAGACGCGTGTATCGGCGCCATTCAACTCAACCATATTGAAGGGAACTAAATGACCCGACACACCCGCCACCATCAGCGAGACATTTGAGTGAGCGTGACTTTCTCTCAGCCACCAAGATGAAAATGCCAAGATGAAGATGAAGATGCAAATGCTTATAACTTAGTTTTTTTATACATATTAAAAAAATAATTTCACTTTGCCATTTCTGATGTAAAATACGCTTTGTTTAGAGTGATCAAAAAAACTCATGTATATACCCTATTACAGTATTTCACTTACTTGAGAACATTTTGAAACTTAACTAAACTACTTTACATTAACTTAGACATACAAACTAAATAGGTAGTTTTTCTTTATAACAATTCACAAATCTATAAAATAAAATAAAATAAAATTTCGTACGCAACTAACATTTACAAAGCAAAGCTTACAATTTTTTTCCATCCACCCGCAAAAGAAATAGTTACTGTAGTAAATCGAATGTATATTTCACAACCATAAATACTTTACGCCAATATTTACGACTGGTTGGTATAGTCAGCTTCACGATGTGGTACCCCCCTTGAAAGCACCTACGTTCGAACCCCGGGGTACTTGGGTACCCAATTGATGCAGTCCACCATACAATAAGGGTTTTTTCATTATGCGTTAAGTAGCTACATGGTAAGAAAGTAGGTGTCTGATGAGATGACGAGTAGCTAATAGAGAAGTATGGAAGAAGAAGACATGCTGCGCCGACCACTAATGAATTGGGATAAGGGCAAGAGAATGATAATAGAGAATATGCACGTAATTTTTTCTTCACTTAAATCAATAAATAAAACACTGTACTATCAACCCAAGAAAAGTATTAAAATGTACTATCAACCCAAGAAAAGTATTAAAAGTTAAGTTCAACTACTGCTTAAAAATCGATCTGCAATAGTGTCTTTGACGTCTTTTTTTCACCATTGTATGTTTTCATCCTAGCTCTCTTTTTAGCCACAATCATAGACACGGTTGTCGTAGTATATTTCAATCTTGCTATTCACCTCTCGCTCTAACAATCATTCCGAAAGCGGGAGACAACTACTTTAAGCCCAGGGCAGTCTCGACAGAGATAACGACAAAATCGCTAACTTTGTTCTAACTGATGCTTGCGAGTAACGCAAGTCTACATCCAATGCAAGCGCAAGCATCATTATTGCAACCGAATTTATTCGTTAGTAAATAGCAATGAAAAATTAGCGATTTTGTCATTATCCCTGTCTAGACTGTCGACTTATCGTGTGGCTAGCCTAGGGCCCTACTCTCTAACGTTTCGTCCGTATATTCGGATCTATCCGTCTCTCTCGCGCACTTCTGTAGATGAGTGCGAGTGAGAGAAACGGATAGATCCGAATATACGGACGAAACGTTAGAGAGTAGGGCCTCTGGTGTCAGTGTTTTTTGCCGCCCACGGGCCTCTGACTTGTAATTATAGCCCAGTGTAACTGTGTCGCATAGTAACACAGCATTATGCTGAGCAATGGCCATTTAACGTTTATCTCACCCATATATTTTCCCTATAATCATTCTTTTTTAGGGTTCCGTACCCGGGTTATTGTGTTGTTGCTTCGACTTCGAACGGAATTTGAATAAAGAAACTATTACTACAACAACAGCCCATATCGTCCACTGCTGGACATAAGCCTCTCCCATGATGGGAGGAATTTGCCGTAATCTCCACGCTTGGCAGGCGGATTGGAGATCGCAGTAATGAAAGACTAACAGAAAACGCTGCTGCCCATTCTCTGGTCTACGGAGGCACAAGGTGTTCTGCCTCAGACATTAGTCGCCTTATACGACACCCGTGAGTGTAATGGGTTGCTTCTATTCTACTCTGCCGGATACCACACGGCCAAAAGAAACTATTACTGTCTAATTACTCAAAGTGTTCCGCGTCATGTTATAGCTTTATTCCTTCTTGACGGAGAAACAATAGGCTAGTTTCCACCATCAATAAATTGCAAATCTATTCAGTCCGTCAGTTAGAGTATTAGAAAATAATGAACACGTATTTTTTGTTTTTGTGAATCAATGAATATTGACAAAGATAAAACGCATCAAAACTCGGGAGTGGGGCTCGTGACGTCGGAACGCACTAAAGATTATACCACGGCGTGACGTATTGGGAATTTTAAAAGCGTCGTATCTTCGTAAAGTTTGGTTTACGTAACAAATGAAAAAATACGGGTCAAATATTTTTTGAAAATCTAACCGACGAACTAATTAGATTTTTTTAATTGACAACCTTGTTTTACGTGGCAGCATACTACCCGGTGCGCGGGCAGTACTACCCGCCGCCCGGAGAGTACATGCGGCGCGGGCGGGGGAGGGGCGGGCGCGGGAGGGGCCGGGGGGGGCGGATGCCGTACTTCGACGGGCCTGACGCCAACCAGCAGTATTACAGGTCAGTGTGCTGGTTATGCCTTAAGTACGGTTTTCACCGCGAAAGTGCAATGAGCCGGAAATGGCCAAGCGAAGCGGACTTCGTTTTCATAAAATAGGTTTGCGTTTCCACCAAGAAAGAGTTTAGTCGTCTGATTTCCATCGCAAAAGATAAATAAAACAAGAATGAGCAGAGCGAGCTCATTTTTACTCTTTAATGAAACAAGGATGAGCGCAGCGAGCTTATTTTTACTCTTTAATGAAACAAGAATGAGCAGAGCGAGCTCATTTTTACTCTTTTTGTCCGCTGAGTCATTTCAGCTCGACTCTTTGTTGGTGGAAACACATGTAAGCAGCGTAAAAAGCTAAAAAAAAGGAATTATAAAAACTATAAAACCCGACTTGAAAAGCACAAAACAAGCCACATTTGGAAGCAGGCGGGATCCATTCCATGTTTTAATAATTTTATATTTCAATGACTTATTTAATTATTTCCAGATACTTCAAGAAGCTAACAGAGCTGAACCCGCACAGCGACCACGAGGACCGGATGCGCGGGCGCTCGCGCTCGCGCTCCCGCTCGCGACGCCGCGAACATTCGCGCTCGCGCTCGCGGCGACGCTCGTACACACGCTCGCGGTCCAGGAGCAGGCGCTCACGCAGTCGCAGTCGCAGTCGCAGGAGTAGAAGTCGCAGGTCCCGGTCTAGAAGTAGAAGATCCAGGTATGATATAGTTTTTGTAATTCAGTAGAGTTAACATGGAATTTCTTGCCCATAGAGATGTACCTACACTTTGGAATGGGCAATCTACAGTCTTTTCACAGTTGTTATGTCTGTGGCTGGACTGTAGCTTCATCTTGTTTTTTTGACTATTGAATGGTTTGATTTTGAGTAAGTAAAGCTCAACTTTTGTACAACAAACAAGTGAAAATACGATATAATTTTCGATTACCTCCTGCCAAACTTACAAAGTTTACCTTTTAAATAGTATCAGTATATAAATCGAATGAATAGTTTCAGAAATTACCTTCTACATCGAAGTTTACTAACTTTACCTCTGTATAATATTAGTATAATATGTAACATCAATACGCCCCCTGTTGTATCCGGCTTGTCCGGGTCAGGCTTGCTCCTGGCTGGGTGTGGTGCTCAATCATGATCAATCATCATGTAATATCAATATGAAACTAAGATTTGGATAAAACTTTAAACTTCTTTCCAGATCGTACCACTCACGCAGCCGCTCTCGCTCGCACCGCCGCTCTCGCTCGCGCCGCTCCCGCTCTCGGTCCAAGTCGCACCACTCGCACTCGCGCCGCTCGCCCCGCTCGCCCCGCTCGCCCCGCTCGCCCCGTTCGCCCCGCTCGCCCCGCTCGCCCCGCTCGCCCACTGAGCCCAGAGCGAGCGACCGCGGAGACACCATCAAGGTTCAGTCACCCAGGCAAAACAACACAAGGCGTTCCCGCAGTTCGTCGCCGAACAAGGAAGGTCAAGGCAGAGAGGACGTGCCCCATAGTCCGAAGGATAAGAATGATTAGAGAATTATTGTATCTATTATTTTATTTTATAAGTAAATGTAATATAAGATTATGATGCGTTTTATTGCAATGTACAAATTTTTGCTGAGAAATTCTTGATGAACCCACCAACACTGCCTGGGAAACGAACCCAAGACCAACGACGCATAGCAGGCAGTTTCTCGTTAATTCCGATACATTTTTCGACCTACATATTCTGCAATTAAAATTGTATAAGCACTACTTTTACACAAATATTATCGAGTGTCGTATGGCTAATCGTAATCTTTGACACGCGATTTTAAAAGTAGGTAAATGTAATTATTATAATCGCTTCGTTAATACGGATTGATTCTAATAAATAAAGAGATAATGGCGTAAGAATATTTTTTCTTTTTTTCCACCATTCGTTTTATAAGTTCACGTGTCACGGAGGCTACTTTACGTTTTATAAGTTCACGTGTCACGGAGGCTACTTTACGTTTTTTTCGGCTATCCTCGCGCTTTCATCCTAAGCGTTGGTTTCCGGCTGTCATTTGTAGATCTTTGACAGTCGTTACAGATATAAGTGGCCCGAAGTTCTGACAACCAGTCTTACCAAGGAGTGCCGCACTGCGTTGTGGAGGTCAGATAGGCAGTCGCTCCATGTAAAATACTGGTATTTAGCTGCATCCGGCTAGACTGGAAGTAGACCAAACATACAACTATGTTAGGGTCGGCTTTCAATCTAACTAAATGGACTCGCTGTGGGTACAACGAGATGCATTTCAAAAAGTTGAAAAAATAGTAATTTTTTGACTAATGAGTTGGCAAATAATTATTTTAGGTAGATACCTTAAGGATTATACTGATTTCATTATGTTATCGGCTATAGTCAATCTTTTAAACCGTTCGTAAAAGAGGGGTGGGGGGAGGGGTGTCGTTTGGTCACACAACAAACTGTTTCCTTTTATTAAAAGCTTTTATTTATTTCATGTGGAAATATTCATGGATTCCTTTATTCTATTAAATACCGTTTCCAATGTTGCAGGGCAAAACATTACATATTTGGGCCATCATACGATATAAAGACGGAAGTCGGTAGGTAGCTTATCTTGTACACGTAGGGAACGGACGGGTATGTTGTAAGTAATATATGGTTGTAATACTACTTCTTAGGGGAGTGATATTATTATTATTATCGAAAGTGTTTTTTCTTCTCAGCCCTTAGACTGGATTTCAACTACATTTACGGGCCAAAGCCAAAGTAAATGAAGCGTGTGGTGTGTTAGTTTGATGAATGTTTATGTGTTGTGATGAGGTCCTATCTCGTTCTCTTCTATCTGCATGAACTTCCTAACGATTCTACATGTATTTAGAATAGCAGCCTTTTGCAGTGTAATGTATAGGGTTTCTTTAAGGTCTAATAATTTTAAGCTATGGATGAGATGATTTGGGATTACCCCTGTTGTGGATAGGACTATTGGAACTACATATACTTTTTCTTGTCGCCAAATTCTATTTACTTCTTCTTTGAGTTCTGCGTATTTACTTATTTTTTCAGTGATTGTTTTCTGTATGTTGTGCGTGTTGGGGACTGCGATGTCTATCAGGTATGTAACTTTATTTATTTTGTCCTGTAGAATTATATCCGGTCTGTTGTAGTGGATCGTCCTGTCAGTCAGAATAGCACGATCGTAGTAGAGTTTATGTGTTGTATTTTCTAGGGTAGTTTCTGGTTTATAATTGTAGTAAGGAGTATTGGTATTTTGAATGAGTACGTGTTTGAGTGCTAGTTTTTGGTGAATGACATTGGCCACTTGGTTGTGCCTGTGAGTGTAGTCTGTCTGCGTGAGAGTTGTGCATGCTCCTGTTATATGCTGGATGGTTTCTGGGTGGATGTGACATTTGCGACATTTGTCATTAGTTAGTGTATGATCTTTGATTATGTATTTTCTGTAGTTTTTTGTGTTGATGATCTGGTATTGAATTGCTATTATAAATCCTTCGGTTTCTGGAAATAAGTTACCTATTTTTAGCCATTTATTTGATGCTAATTTGTTAATGTGGGATTGCTCTAGGTCATGAGGGTGCCGACCATGGAGTACTTTTCTCTTCCAGTCTTCAATTTTTTGTGTCTGCGCGTCATCATTGGTTGTGTTTTGGGTTTCTATCTGTTCGCTTAAGTTAAGTGGAGTGTAGTTAAGATCGTTTGTTACTATGGCTTTATGTATATTACTATTGCGGGATTTTGTGTGAAAGAATGATTTTAGTCGACTAACTTGTTTCCGCCAAAGGTGCTGGATATCTATAAGGCCTCTTCCTCCATGTTCTCGTTTATCCTCCATGTTCTCGTTTATTATTATTATTTTGGGAAAACATATATTGTTTCTTAGCTTTTAGCTAGTTTCAGCTACGTTAACGGGCTTATACCAAGTCAACGTAGCGTGTGTGTGTGTGATGAAATATGAGTGTTGTGAGAAGCATTATCCTCAATCTGCATGAACTTTCTGACTATTCTGCAGGTGTTTAAAATTGCGGCTTTTTGAAGTGTTATATAAATTGAGTCTTTCATGTCTAATAGTTTCAGGCTATGATGGAGGTGATTGGGTATGACACCCGTAGTGGAGACAACAATAGGTACAACATATACTTTTTCCTGCCTCCAGATTCTGGTCACTTCTTCTTTCAGTTCAGCATATTTACTGATTTTTTCCCCTATTGTTTTTTGTAGATTGTGTGTATTGGGGACTGCAATATCTATGAGGTATGTAACTTTATTTGCTTTATCTTGAAGGATTATATCTGGTCTATTGTAGTGAATGGTCCTGTCAGTTAGTATGGCGCGGTCGTAAAAGAGTTTGTGTGTTGTATTTTCCAGGAATCTTTCTGGTACATATTTATAATAAGGAGTGTTAGTGTCTTGTATGACCTTATATTTAAGCGCTAGGTTTTGATGTATGATGTTTGCTACTTGATTATGCCTGTGAGTATAATCTGTTTGGGTGAGTGTTGTGCATGCCCCTGTGATGTGTTGTATGGTCTCTGGTTGGCTGTGGCATTTGCGGCATTTGTCGTTCATTATTGTGGGGTCTTTTATAATGAATTTCCTATAGTTTTTAGTATTTATGATCTGATCCTGTATCGCAATAATAAAGCCCTCGGTTTCTGGAAATAGACTACCAATTTTAAGCCATTTATTTGATGCTCTTGTATCTACGTGAGGTTGTTCTAGATCATGAGGGTGCCGACCGTGCAGCACTTTCTTTTTCCAGTCTTCTAATTTTTGTTTCTGTGGGTCTTCATCGTTACTGTGTTGTGTATCTGTCAGTTCGTATAGGTTAAGTGGGGTGTAGTTGATGTCGTTCTTTACTGTGGCCTTGTGGATGCTACTTGTGTGTGATTTAGAGTAAAAGAATGTTCTTAGTCTCTTTATTTGTTTCTGCCATAGGTGGTGGATATCAATTAGGCCTCTCCCTCCGTATTGTCGTTTGATAGTGAGTCTTTCTATAGCAGATTTAGGGTGTAGGTTATTGTGTTTAGTAAGTGTGGTGCGTGTTGTTCTCTCGATTTGTTGGATGTCAGTTTTTGACCATTTGATCACCCCAAACGAGTATGTTAGTATTGGTATTGCGTAAGTGTTCAAAGCTTTTATCAAGTGTTTGCCGGACAGTTGAGTTTTACATACTGCGATCACTCTTCTCTTGAATTCTGTGTTTAATGTGTGTTTGATTGCTGTGTGATCTATTCCGTTAAGTTGCTTGTATCCTAAGTATTTATATAAGTCCGTTGGTTCTAAAGCTGTGATTGTGTCTGTGTTGTTGATTGGATAGTCGCCCGGTTTAATTTTGCCTTTTATAATATGAACTGTTTTGCATTTATCTAACCCAAATTGCATGTTTATGTCTTTACTAAATTCTGTGGTGGTTTCGATTAACTTTTCCATCTCTTTTTCAGACCTCGCATATAGTTTTATATCGTCCATATAAATAAGATGTGATATAACTGTTTCTTCTGTGTCATGTTTAAAGGAATATCCCGCTTTGCAGCGCCGTAGTAGGTCGGACAGAGGGTTTAAAGCGAGGCAAAACCATAATGGACTGAGAGAATCTCCTTGATAAATACCCTTCTTAATAGTTATTTGTCGAGTTGTGATAGCTGTGTGTCGATAATTTAATTGTAGTGTAGTTTTCCAATGGGACATGATATTCTGTAAGAAGTGTGAAATTTTTGGGTTTATTTTATAAATCTGCAATATTTGAATCAACCAGGAGTGTGGAATACTATCAAATGCTTTTTTATAATCTATGTACGTGCAATGCAGGTTTCTATTTTTTGTGGTGGCATGTTTATGTATTATTGAATCAATAACTAGTTGTTCTTTACATCCCATATGTCCTCTTCTGCACCCTTTCTGTTCTTCTGCTATTATGTTATGATGTTCTATATGTTTATTTATTTTGGACGTGATTGTTGATGTTAGAATTTTGTATATTGTGGGTAGGCATGTAATCGGTCTGTATTGTGACGGTTGTGGTGAGTATTGGGCTTTTGGCAACATGTAAGTTATTCCTGTAGCAATAAATTCCGGAATGTTTTGTTTTCCTAAAACTATTTCTGTTAGATTTTTAGCTAAAATTTTGTGCAATGATTCTAACTTTTTATACCAATAATTATGTATCTTATCAATACCAGGAGATTTCCAATTGTGTAGTCTCGCTGTAACACTAGCTATATCAGACTCAGATATCTCGCTGAATTCCATTTCTTTAAGTGAGCTCCATTTAGTTTCTTCGTCTTGAATCCATTGAGATGTTTCCTTGTGATGCACTTGTTCTTCCCATATGCCAGCCCAAAAGGTTTCTAACTGTTCTGTTGTTGGTAGTTCTATGTTGTTTTCGGTTGTCGGTGTGTCGGTGTCAGTTTGTGGTTTCTGTAATTTTCTGTAAAAGTTCTTTTCGTTTGTAGCAAACAAAGCGTTATCGTTTTTACGTTCTTGTGCTTTTTTATATCTTCTCAACCTGTGGACTTTTAGAGCTAATTTCTGTTTTAAAGTATCTAAGAATTCTTCTGGTTTTTTATTGTGATTTTCGTGTCTAGTATGGACAGCCATGTTTTTGAAAATTACTTCTACTCTTTTGACAACTTTGTTTGATCTATTGTTGTTAATGTATTGAGTTAGTCTACCGCAGTCTGCTCTAAGCTTTTCTATATCTTTTTCAAGCCTCAGCTGCCATGCAGGTTTATTAGCATTTGGTTGTCTGGTATTACCTGTGTATTCTGTGATTTTAAAATTGAGTTCTTCGGAAATAACTAATGCTGTGCAATATATCAGAGTATGTACATCTATGAGTTGAGTTTCTTCACTAATATACTGATTGAGGATGTTTTGATTAAAACAATTAACGAGTTGAACAAGTTTTGGTGTGTACCTAAGTTTGGGAAGTTTTGGTCGAGTTGCCGGGTCCATCCCGGAGTATTGAGTGAGAGCTGTTTTAAACTTATCGTTTATTTCTTGGATACGCGTATCTGTGGGCGGGTTTTGATTTATATTTGCTAGGACCTCAATGTCATTTTCTAACATTATGGTTACATTTTCGGTTTGTGTGGATGTATGCGTGATTTGTGAATATGATTGTGACTGATAATATGGTTGAGATTGAGTGTAAAATTCTTGTTGAGCGTACGCCTGTGGTTGTTCTTGTTGAGTGTTTTCGATTGTGTTTTGTGTTACTGCGATATTGTTAGTGTCTTCATTATTAACTGATTCTACGAGTAATTGTGTGCGCACTTCTACTTTTATCCTATGTATTTCCTCTAGTGACAAGAGTTTATTCCTAACGATAGTTCTCCTTTGATCTGAAATCCTTTGTTCAGAAACAGCTATCTCTGGATATCGACGTGTAAATAGTTCATGCAGTTGTTGTCTGTAGGTGGTCATATCTGTCTCTAATTTAGTGATGTGTAGGTAAGTTCGCATGATGAATGTGTTTACTTCTTTGCTCCATTTCATGCGAACTCTTGCTTTTCCAGCCTTGGTGGACGCGGGTAAAAGGTAGATACCCCCCGCGCAGCATTCAAGGTAGGAGTTATTATTATTATTATTACGCAGGCTATTTCGAAAAATTGTTTATTCAACCAGTTTTTTTAAATAGGAGTTTATCACTGATCACTGGGTCGCGAATTCGATCCTCAGACAAATTCAGATTAGAATCTTCACATCACTCCCACGTCTTAGTGTGTTGGTTCCAAAAGTAAGAAACGTTTTGGCTGATATACGGTAGGTATACGAATAGCAGCCAAAACCTTCTTGCTTTTGGAAACGTAACCTATCACACATCTGCCTAGCCTTTTCTTCTGGCTTCCAGTCACACGGGATGCAGCTGAATATGGAACGTATGCTTATCTGAACTGTACCTACAACCCTGGTAAGACTTGTCAGAATTTCGGGTTTCTGCTTCCATAAAGTGAAAAGTGTACCTATATGTCACAATCTAAAAATTACAGCCGGGAGCCCGGGACCAATGGTTTGGCGTACTTTCCGAACCAAGTTAGCTACGAATTCCTCATCGTAACTTGAACTGTAATCAAGGCCAAACGGCCTTGAACTATAATCAAGGTTTTCCAAATAAATAAAGCTTTAGGTAGTAAGGTAACTACCTATTACTTAGGTACCTGAGTCTCCAAGGTAATACGATTAATGATTCTCAACGCTAATGTGCCGTGTCTTCGTTATTAATTACCTAGAAATCTTTAGGTAATGAGCCAGAACATTTTAATCTCGCCACGGTGTTTTGCTTTCTGCGCTATTGGTTGCGACTTTAATTCCTGCTTGGAACTAAATTTTAGTAACGCTTAATGCCTAGCTAAGCTGTCCCTTGTCTCATCTTCATTATTTTAAGTCTGTGTAGGTAGTCTAAAAGAAAACAGAGTTCTGGACTATAGTCTTTATGATGTAGGTATCGTTATATCGAAGTTAAAGTACTACCTACACAAAATATGCGCTTCGGACGTAGAGAACGCATTGCGAACACCAGCCTGTTATGCAATACAATACAATCGAAATAAATATGGCCATTACTGCGGGAAAACGAATCTACATTGAACATTTCTCTTCTAAGCGTATCGACGGAAATCTACATAGAATCGGCCGCGGCCCAGAACTTGAGTTGGGCGCCATCAGTTGCGTTCAAAAAACCCTGTAGAGCCGAGCGCTGAGGCATATCGCCAAGTCGTTCATTCCTTTACAGCTTTGTTGGTGGGTAGGTATGACCCCTACCTGAGAGGGTGCAAGCCTATTGACATTTTAATTCATTTTTTTCAGATTCCCAAATGCTACAAAGCATTTGATTAGGTAGGTACTAGGTAGTTATACTGCGAATAAATTCACGACTCGACATTCAGCAGTCGCGCCAACCACTAGTCACTAAGCACAGCTCAGGGTACCTAATTACAGAGGCCATAGACTAATATTTAAAGGGTGTAAAACACCTCTTAACGAAGCCGAAAGGCACTTGTTCTCCTCGTCATTGCGATCATTTTTTTGTTCTACACCATACCTGGGAACCTTCTAGTTACGGAGATATTGGGGGTCAAAGTTCCAACTTTTTAACAAGTTTTATTTTAAATACAAGTTTTTAATGTAAGATTTTTAATTTAAACACCTCCACGACCCCCGTACTATTCAATCCATCCATCAGCACAATGTTTTGAGTGCGTTACATTGAGTTCTACGACAAAACATGATTTTTCACCCCAGAAAAAAGTCGTTTCCCAGCAATAATTTTTGCCTAAAGTTACTTAGTTTGATGTACAGAATGCTTGGTTGACGGCTTCGTGATGAGGTCTTTTACACCCTGTATAATATACAGAAGCTCTGTGTATCTGCCTAGACCTGAAATCCAAAACCAGCACAACAATAATACCTACTTATTTATCAAAGTAAAAAAAAACCCTATTTAAACGACACGTCAATGAATCTAATCCAACATCCGTTGACTTTTTTTTAAATACTCAATTTTATCACTGGATTAGTTAATAAAGAGCCATGGAACACAAAATTAATCGGTGTTTGTATCAACAGATTATGATATAATGACGCCCTTGTTATCATTGATAAGGGATGCTAATTAGTATATGTAGTAAGTCGGTAATTAATTCATTATAGTTAGTGACTTGACCGTTGGAACATGAAGACTTTCGCATTTGTTTTGTTGTGCGCGCTTGCCGCTTGCCAGGTAAATAGATCTTAGATATACCATCAAAGCATCTACCTAAGTTACCTTAAGCGACCTTGTTAAAAGTTTTTCGTCGACCATCTAGGGGCAAAAAAAAACAGCTTAATGTTAATCATCATACTACGATATTTTGGCGCGTGGTGAAAAGCGGAACTAATGCAAGATCTTGTTTTTTCAATTCATTTCCAGTTTTCCACAAAACAATTTCCCAAAAAATTTTAACCGACATAAATGTCATGGGTAATGTAATGTGTTCTTAAAAGAAGTCTTCTAAAATTGTGAAAATCTAACTGGAATACCTGTGTTTTCAGTAGTACTTAGCCTACTTAATACCTATCTAATTTAGTATATAATAGTTAGACAATTTTATGTAACGCAAGTTCCTACTCCTGTAATAGGTTTTCTATGGGTTGTTTTAATGTTTCTGTGGCTCGTTTACTTGCTTAATCCGCAAAAAAAAAAAAAAAAAACATGCTAACATTAGCTACTTTTCATAGAACACTTCTATTTTGTGAAGATTTTTTCTTTTTCTTAAGATTCTTATTTTTAGTTGGTAAAATATTAATTTAGAATAATAAATTGTGCACTTCCTATTTCAAGGCTTAGGAAAACATTAGGCTAGGTACAAGATTTCATTCAAAAAAATATATATTCTTATCAATAAATAATTAAAGCCTGCCGTTCGTGAGATTAATCAGATCAAAGTTAAAATACTTAGGTATTTTAATGTTTTAGTAACATTGCCCGATTTTTAATAGATCAAAATAAATTACTAAGTAGGTACTTATCAGTTATAACTAGCGGCAACTTTGCAATTTTTAAAACGATTTGTTAAAAACCTGACTGTGTTAAACCCCTTATCAATAAAATGTTCTTATCTAATTAGATTTTGTAATTAAGTCTAATCTATATTTTAATACGACACCATGTTAAGAATACTTAATTCCTTGATTAACGTTATCTTTTAAACTTGTCTTTGGATTATAAATTTTTCCATTTGGGTAAGAGGCCGGCGACCAATGCGAATTATTTCGTAAAAACGTACTTATTAACAAAGTAAATTTCAAATCAAACATAGGTAATTCTTAAGGTAGTGTGAATTTATTTCGATTGGATTACAGAATGTCTATGTTCCCAAATATATATATTGAAAGGACAGCGATAAAAAGACGAGATATGGGGATTTTAAAATTTCTATACAAAAAATAATTTTCTCATAACTCTTGTTTAAATCAGTGTCCATTCAAAATATTAAATTTGGGAACCTTGATATTCTGTATTCCAATCGGAACTAAGGCACACTACCTTAAGAATATGTTTGATTTACAATTTATTTTGGTATTACGTTTGTATGAACTACGCATCGGTCGCCGGCCCCTTAATTTAGATATTGTTATATTTTTTTTATAATTTTGAAATAGACATTCAGACACGATGTAAATCGTTACCTATTGAATAAATGAATTGAATTGAATACCTTTTTACACTAAGGTTCATAAACTTCTTCATCTTCAACCCTTGGCCACTCAGTGCTGAGTGTAGGTCTCTTCCAAATCTCTCCACTTTTAGTGGTTTTGTGTCATGGCTATTCAGTTTCTTCCGGCCACTTTAATGAGATCGTCTGTCCACCTAGTCTATATCTATATCTTCCCACATTCCTCCGCCCCGTCCGTGGTCTCCGCTCCAGCATTTTCTTCCCCCATTTCCATCGAGTCTACGGCAATATGACGATTCACCCATACCTTCAATTCAACCATAAATAAAGATTCTTATTATATAAACTTAAACTGTCACTTACGGGATATCTTCCGTAATTGTTCTTTATTTTGAGCTCTCACGGAAGATATCCCGTAAGTGACAGTTTAAGTTTAGTCTTATTAAACATATAGATAAAATTATACATTAGACTTTAAAATAAAATTCGTTACCTAGTAGATTGGTTAGTTAATTTTAATTTACCCTTATAATGGCCCTCTTTCTCATTCCTATATTTTCTTAGGACATTATTTAACAATTAATAACGATGTGCTTTTTATTTTTCAGGGCCGCTACCATGGCCTCGAGAGTAAGTAAACCAGTATAATTATTTTTCAATACGCTTCCTCAGAAACTGGTTCTTTTCGCACTACGATTAGGTTCAATACTTTAAATATATACTTATATTATATTATACTTAGTCCAAATTGGTTCAAAGCCTATAGTCGGCGGTGATTGTTTTTTTTTTTTATGTCGGCAAAGAGTTAAGCGTCTATAAGGCGTTAATATTTTTTGAATATTTAGATAATGCCTAGAAATAGAATATCATCAAAAACCATGATTATTAAAATAAACTAAACGTTTATGGAGAAATTAACATTTATTTGTGTTCTAAACTCAAAAATATTTGAATTTTTTATTTTTCATATTAGGCTGTTTAGCGACTTTATACTTTTGCTTCTCCTTCAACCTGGCGAAAGCAAAGCGCGAAAAAAAAAAAGAAATTTTAAATCTAGTTTCCTAATAATTCATGACAAAAATATTTGTCGTTTTTTTATTTTATTTCTTCAAAAGTGTATTGAAAAACGTCGTTTGATACACGTGGACATTTGTTATTGCAGTTCTCGGCTCATTAACAACCCTCGCGTGCGGCTCGGGTTTTAATTCCGCCTCGAATACAATAAAAAAAATTCTCCACTTGTATCAAAATGTACTATTTTAAATTATTGTTATAAAAACAGTAATGTATATTCCGAAGCCTCGTATTTCCATTCTGTACATGGTCAAAACACAACCATAGGAATCTACTCGCGTATTGTAATGCATTTTTTTAATCTGATTACAATGTACATAAACACGAATTTTGCGTACTACTCGCATAAAGGTAGTTTGTAATGTGGACGCGAGCGTGCATCTTTCCAATATATACAAGGCCAACGCTACCAAAGAAATTTGCTCACGTATTGTAATGCTATTTTTAAAGGGAAATATAAAGCTTCCGAAAAAAAGAATAAACTTCCAACGATCGGTTGTCTGCGGTAATTCTAAGCTTGGTTAAAATGAATTACCGAAAAATTGAAATATAAGTAACGAGCAAAAAATGTTATATTTAACAAACAAACATGAGCTTATTTAGATTTCGAAAAAGAATAAACTAAATCTCATGTTTTTACTCAACTTTTTGTTTTGGCTCAACTTAGGATGCAAAAGCGAGCAAAGCTAGCTCGGGACATGGTGCACCCCAACGTTAGGTTACTTTAAACCCTGCAGACAGAAATAGGAGCCTCGCGTAGCGGGGCTACGCCTTACACAAATTACAAGATTAGTTTGTATGCGTACTAGCACTGTATATCATGGAACAAGCTAGTTACCTAAGCCACTACAAAGTATACACGAGTATTTGCGTACTACTTCGTGTAAAGATTGGAAGACCTTAATTAAAAAGTGATTTCCAATCTATACGAGTGGTTTCACACCCTTGCGTTCTGGCCTTATATAGAATGGTAAGACGCTCCAAAGCCTACCTTACACTATTATTCATGATAGATTTCTTTATCGATTTCGTCAATGGCCTTCAAATAAATTTATTTTCAGTGGCTGTCAGTCTAATGATTTTTTATGACTATAGAAATACCAGAACCCCGAATAAATTAAATAGAATTTGTCCCAAATTATCTGCCAAAAACGGTAGACAAAGCGAAGATGGCGGACCGAGCTCTACTCCTACCAAAGGGATTGACGCCCACTAATAAAAGACAATTGAGTCGTAAAGGGAGAGGCTTAGCCCAGCAGTGGGGCAATACAGACTAGTTATTTATTCAGAGACGGTAAAACTTTACAATTGTAGCATTACTTACCATTCCTCCACCTGCAGGCACCCGCCCTGCCGCGGCTCTGGGCGAGAACCCCTACGTGGTGCACCTCCGCATCGCCGTGGCAACCAGCGGGCTGCTGAAAACATGCACCGGCTCCCTCATCAACCAAAGTTGGGTGCTCACCAGCGCTAGCTGCCTCTCCGAGTATGTACTTTAACTTACAACAGGCTTGGATATCCCGGCCATTTAAATTTAACTTACAACAGGCTTGGATATCCAGGCCATCCAAATTTAACTTACAACAGGCTTGGATATCCCGGCCATCCAAATTTAACTTACAACAGGCTTGGATATCCCGGCCATCCAAATTTAACTTACAACAGGCTTGGATATCCCGGCCATCCAAATTTAACTTACAACAGGCTTGGATATCCCGGCCATCCAAATTTAACTTACAACAGGCTTGGATATCCCGGCCATCCAAATTTAACTTACAACAGGCTTGGATATCCCGGCCATCCAAATTTAACTTACAACAGGCTTGGATATCCCGGCCATCCAAATTTAACGTACAACTGGCGTGGATATCCCGGCCATCCAAATTTAAGTTACAACAGGCTTGGATATCCCGGCCATCCAAATTTAACGTACAACAGGCTTGGATATCCCGGCCAACCAAATTTAACTTACAACAGGCTTGGATATCCCGGCCATACAAATTTAACGTACAACAGGCGTGGATATCCCGGCCATCCAAATTTAACTTACAACAGGCTTGGATATCCCGGCCATCCAAATTTAACTTACAACAGGCTTGGATATCTCGGCCATCCAAATTTAACTTACAACAGGCTTGGATATCCCGGCCATCCAAATTTAACTTACAACAGGCTTGGATATCTCGGCCATCCAAATTTAACTTACAACAGGCTTGGCATGGGCGTGCGCCCCTAAGAGGCAATTAGGCAAAGCCTTGCCTAATTGCCTCTTAGGGGCGCACGCCCATGCCAACTAACAATGTAATAAAATATCACATTATGTACAAAATATAAAATAAAAAAGTTCAAACTCCTGTTAGAATACTTATAGCAATTTGTCGCGCAACTAACACTTTATTGGAAGTTACTACAAAGCTCCGCGCGAACAGGCAAGCACTGGACTTGCCTTAAACCCATTGATAATTTTACGCACACATTGGCACATTGGTGCATATTTTCGTGTGTATGAACTGCACACATGTATAGATTGCAGTAATTTTAGGGCGGTAACTCCTGCGAGTGTAGCTGGGCTGCTGGGCTGTGATTTGCTGCTACAACACAAGGCCAGGATTCAAGGTGGATGTTCTTTAGCCCGCGAAATTCAAATTTCCTTACGTTTTTTGCAATTTGCAGGCCAGTGCTAGGGTGTATGTTGATTAAAATAATGATTCCTGGGGGTTATTGTATTATTATTATAATAATCAATAATATTATTGTTATTATATTTTTCTTCATGGGTGTCGTTTTTGTGGTTTTTGGGGTTGGTGATAATGAAAATGAGGTCAAAATGAAAATCCAAGATGGCGCCGATGAAAATTTCCGGTTTTTTCTACATGGGTGTCGTTTTCGTGGTTATTGGGGTTGGTGATAATGAAAATGAGGTCAAAATGAAAATACAAGATGGCGCCGATGAAAATTTCCGGTTTTTTCTACATGGGTGTCGTTTTCGTGGTTATTGGGGTTGGGGATAATGAAAATGAGGTTAAAATGAAAATACAAGATGGCGCCGATGAAAATTTCCGGTTTTTTCTACATGGGTGTCGTTTTTGTGGTTATTGGGGTTGGTGATAATGAAAATGAGGTCAAAATGAAAATCCAAGATGGCGCCGATGACAATTTTCAGTTTTTTCTTCATGGGTGTCGTTTTCGAGGTTTTTGGGGTCGCTGATAATGAAAATGAGGTCAAAATGAAAATCCACGATGGTGACGCCAAAATTTTTCAGTTTTTTCTTCATGGGTGTCGTTTTCGAGGTTTTTGGGGTCGCTGATAATAAAAATGAGGTTAAAATGAAAATCCAAGATGGGGCAGACGAAAATTTTTTTTTGCTCTCATTATTTCGTGGCCTACCCTTCGTGGAATACTACTGCACGCCACTGAGGCTTGGATATCCAGGCCATCCAAATTTAACTTACAACAGGCTTGGATATCCCGGCCATCCAAATTTAACTTACAACAGGCTTGGATATCCCGGCCATCCAAATTTAACTTACAACAGGCTTGGATATCCCGGCCATTTAAATTTCTCCAATAATGGTCTAGTCATCTAGTGGCTGCAATGGCGACTGTCGAGCACTAGGTCCTGGGTTCTATTCCCGGGTCGGGAAAATTGTTATTGGGTTTTTCCATCAGGAATTTCTCAGTAGTAGCCGTGGAGTCTAGATTTGCGCCCAGTTGATGGCAATAGGCGAGCCCCCTATTACATAGGACTTAAATATAACTGGCGAAATGTGTCCCTTCACCGATGTCAGTGATGTCCAAAACTTGAAAGAATGCAGGTGACTTTTTTATCACTTTCCAATAAAAATGGGTATAATAATTGAACGGAGTAGAAGCAAATGGCATACTTTGTTTTCTTTTTGTTTCGCGAGAAAAAAAAAACGAAATTCAAATCAGCGGTGATGTCTGAGTTCAAACAGTGATTGAGGGGAAGTGTTGAATGTTGACCTTCTTTGTGCAGTCACTGTTTGATTTGTGGTTTTCATTCTATTCGAGATTAGAGGGCCCTTCCCGGCCCGTCTATCGTCAACGCGAGCATCGTCGAAAAGCTTGTTGTTTCATCCAGAGCCATCGCGGCAATATTTTTTCAACTGCCCTGTCTTACCTAGCCCCGACCCCGCACTACTCGTCACCCGCGCACCTCATACCGACTAACGCGAGGACATTGAATGAAAAATAGTGTTCGAAAATGTATAAAACTTGTTCCAGGAAATACGTGTTTTTGAATAAGTCTTACAAGTTTCTGAAATAAATATTTGTTACCTATTTAGAATCTCCACTACATTTGCAAGGCTTCTATCAGGATATTTTCTTTACTTTTACAATTTATGAGTACATTATGAACGGCTAAAGTTGAGGTAAAATTTGTGCAAAACTGCAATTTTTGGAGGCTTATACTGAATTTGTTCCTACTAATTTTTATTTTTTACTTCGATAGAAGCCTAGATATAGTACACAAGATTCCTATCAGTTCAAAAAAATTAAAGATACGAGTATATGTGTAACAACGACATAATCACGCACGAGCGTTTGTCAAAATTCTCGCGAAAAGTAAGTATGGCGGGTTGGCCGCTCTTAAATCATCATCATCATCATCAGCCTATAATGTTCCCACTGCTGGGACACGGCCTCCTCTCAATGAGAGGAAATGGGCTATAAATCCACCACGTGGGCCCAGTGCGGGTTGGTAGATGTCACATGTCTTCGAATTTTTGGTTCTAGAACATGCCGGTTTCCTCACGATGTTTTCCTTCACCGTTTTGAGAGCAGTGGTGATGAAATAAATTACACAAAGTAATGCGCCTGTCTGGGTTCGAAGTTTCGAACCCACGACTTACTGTTTGTAAGTCGGGGCCGCCACCACTGGGCCACCGCTGCTCTCAAATGGCGATTCTTAAATGGAGAATGACCTTTGTATTCGTCAATGTGACCGCTTGATGACTGCGCTCATGTATTTTCTAGTAACTTTATTTTACAATATATCTGGTGTACGAGTTCCTCAAGTCTTTGATTGCATCCAAGGAAAACCCTCTACAAGTAGTTAACGTAGTAAGGGATTTGAATTACGATTTTTTTTGTTTATTTTTTTTAATTTCTCTTTCAAAATTTGTAGCGTTTTTTGATGATGGATCAAGTTTTTTCTAAGCTGTGGTAAAAGAAAAAAAAACTAGGTATGCTCCGTTTCCACTCTGTTCACCTAATATAGCCATTTTTTTGGAAAGTGATACAAAAGTCATCCGGTACATATTATGAATTGAAAAAGTCATATTGGTATTTGTGCGGATTCGAAGCACAACCTCGTGCATGCCTTAAGTTCAGTTAACTGAACTGGTGTGCCTTAAGTTCAGTTTACTGAACTGGTTTTTATGTTTACATATAAACCCGTACTAATGGACCAGTTTCCCCTTAGTGCTCGTTTCGTCTGGATCCGTTACGGCGCAGTCAACGTGATCAACCCATCTCTGGTGACCGAGAGCGGTACCGCCGCCATCCGCTTGCACTCTAGCAGCGATGTCGCTGCCCTTGGCATCAGCAGATCCGTACATACTACCGGTAAGTGTTTCAGAAGAAATCTCTTGACAACCATTTTAGAATGAGGGATTTTCTTTTTAGCTTTTCCCTAGTCGCTGCATAGATGGCGCTGAACTTGGAAAGTTACTGCAAGGAACGGAACGTAAAAAAAATGATTTCACCAAAGCGCGAGAAAACTAGGTTATATTCGGAAGCTTAAGCAAACGAAAGTGTCAGTCAACGAGCGTATGTGACGTGACGCAATGTTTTTTCTTCCAAGCGTTTTGGCTTTGGCACCAAGTAACGTAGTCAGTTCAACGCCATCTACAGAGTTCTTGGAAACTATGTTTTTTTTAATACCTCAAAAAGAAAACCTCTCACTCGTACAACAGAAAGACCGCGTCCTAACGAAAGCGATTACTGTAGACACGATATTCGTGACGAAAAACGGCGTCTTTTGGTTTTCAGAAAACAATAATTGTGATTGCATATTATTATTATAAATAAAGATATATTATTATAAAGCATAACATAATAAATAAAGAAATAATAATAGAGTTGAATTTAAGCTAGGACAGCGGTGGTTACAGTTTAAGGCGGAAGTCACCATTTTACTAGATCTGACCTGGCTTATCGACTTTCCTCGTACTTGATTTGTGAGTTAGGTAGTACCTTAATGTGGGAGGGGGTGATCAGTGCTGGTTTTAGCACGACGTCTGAAAAATAGTGGTAGGCAAATCTTACAAGAAAAGCATCCTAAATGTGTGGTTCCTAACCTTTCTTGGACCAGGGACCACTTTGGTGTCTTTAATGTTAGCAGGGGCCATAGGTCCTAGATAAACACACACACATGGACACGTACAGGGTTATATCTAGGGGGGTGAATCTTTAACTCACACAATGCAAAAATTGGAAAATGCCATAAAAACCTTCAGAATTAACATAGTGAAGGATACAAAAGCGATCGAAGTGAGCTCGAAGAATTTAGCAATCATTTATATTACAGAAATCGGAATAAGTTAGTAGATTACTAAAGAATTAGAGCACCTCGTCTCTGATCTTCTGTGCAAGTTAAAAAGTACGAATAACATTTTAACCTTTCGCGGACCATAGGTTGGGAACCACTGATCTAAATGAACAGTCCATACTCATTTCATAAATACCAAAAAGATTAAAAAATATTAGAAAAACACAGATGGACCATAGCCTGGATTAGAACAAAAGAGGAATTTTACCTTCTCGTGTGATAAATTTTATAACCTCCACGCCATAAAAGCCACGGGCAAAGCATAACCAACAAAGACATCAAAGCGGCGTCTCTTCCCCTCTTTCTCCAATTAAAACGTTTCGCCGAAAGCAATCGTTCGATTAATAAAGGCGTGATGTAAGTTGCGCGCCACCCACGGCCCGTTTCCGTGTCGGAACGGATTCTGTTCTTAAATTTTAATTAAGGTTTCCCGACTGCGGACCCGTTTTCTGATGATTCCTACGTTACTTTTTGCGGAATTTCGGCTAACGAGGCGATTTTGTCACTACTTTTTTGTAGGTTAGGATTGGAGGCAAATGTTAAATTTTGTCGTTGGAAAACATTGAGCTATTACTACTACGTATAGAGAAGACAGCGCAAACAAAATCTGTGCTCCGTTCAACTGCTGTCGGCCGGCTGCAGTCTCAGTCGTTTGCTCGCTACAGAACATGTATATATACGGGGTTAGCCGCCCCCCGCGCGCCCTGCACTGCGCACAGATTTTGTTCTTTCTTCTCTATACGTAGTAGTAATAGCTCAATGTCGGATAACAATTTGTTTCATTGTGGACCTGAACGTGGGAACACATTTGTGGAATTTCAACACACTTATTTACGTCTAGACTTGTTAAATTGTTAGGTGTACGTCTATGAGAATATCATAAAATTGACATGACATTAGCTTAAGAATAGGCATGACGACAGAATCAAAAAATAGCAAATCTATTTAGTCCCTCAGTTAGAGTATTGGAAATTAATGGACACGTATTTTTTGTTTTTGTAAATCAATGAATATTGACAAAGACAAAACGCATCAAAACTCGGGAGTGGAGGCTCGTGCTCGTATGCGTGACGTATTGAGAATTTTAAAAGCGTCATAATATCTTAGTCAATTTTGATTTACGTAACAAAAGAAAAAACACGGGTCAAATATTTTCAGATAATCTAACTGACAGACTAATTAGTTTTTTTTTTTGTCGTCTCGCCTCTGTGTTATTTTAGGTATTTTTATTGCCTACCCTCCCGTCTGTTACTAAATCTCCAGGAGATTTATGTCAATTGTTTAACTATTGTGTCTACTAATTAGTCGTTTAAAGGTATAACTAACGACCACTTTTTGTTAACAGAAAACATCGCTCCCATTTCACCCATTGGCGCATTCAGCGACACGGCTACAGTCTGCGGCTACGGTGAGGTTGATGGCGGTGAGTACCTACCACTGTAATCACAGTCATGGTCCAGTTACTATTCGCTCAAACTGGTCCGGACTTCAGACAGTTTGAGGACTGGCTGCGCACACCGGACACTGACAGATACTTCAGTTATAGGCCGGTGTCCTGAGCCGTACCGGTAAGCCAGCGCCAAAACAAACAGTAAACATCGTAAATGTCCTGTTTTTCAGTTTTATTGATAATGTTAGTGACCATGTCAGTTTAGAAACTTTTATAAAAATCTTCGTCGAGTAAAGACTAAATCAGGAATACACATAAATACCCAAAGTAAATAGAGATCTTAGCAGTAAGTCACAAAGTTGCATCCACATTGACCTGCACATTTACCGTGTTATTCTTCCAGCTCCCGGTGAGGTCCTGAACTGCTACGACGTCGATGTTACCGAAGCTGATGATGGTTCTCTCGCCGTCTCCGGTGCCGAGTTCAGCGAGGTAAGTTGATTTGACACTTAAAAGAACTGGAAGAACTGTTATTACTTGTCCCTTATTTGGTTGATGACCCAAAATTGCGTTACTGGAACAGTGTACAGTGTACTGCGGGTTTAGGCATTAAGTCATCACTAACAAATTATTGATTTCTCAATCTAACAACAATTATATCCATACTAATATTATAAGAGGTATTTGTTTGTAAGTTTGAAAGTATGTAATGGGTAATCTCCGGAACTAGGTACTGATCAGATTTCGAAAATGAGGGATTTTCTTTTTCAACTCTTCCCTAGGCGCTGGATACTTTTTCACTTGGATGTAAAGGTTATATTGTAAAGGTTATATTCGGAAGCATAAGCAAACGAAGGTGTCAGTCAACGAGCGTATGTGACGCAATGTATTTTTTTCCAAGCGTTTTGGCTTTGGCACCGAGTAACGTAGTCAGTTCAACGCCATCTACCGAGTTCTTGGAAACTATTTTTTTTTAAATACTCAAAAAGAAAACCTCTCATTGAACCCGCGTGAAAAGCTAGTTGTTATTTTAATTTGTTGTTATTAGTTAGAAGAGGAAGCATAGGTCTTGTAATCCGGCACAGACTGTAGTCTGTACCACAGTTTACATTTACATGTCTCTTGCACCTTTCTGAATTTATTCAGCCAGTAGCAGAGAGCCATTAGCAGGCATCTATTTTTGCCAGATATATCAGAAAGTAGATCCATATAAATAGTTAACAGATTAAAACAACAGTTACTGACAAACTGCCCATCACCGCTAACATCTGTCTGAACAACGCAATAGTTGGTTTATTCCGTTGTCATCTCAGAGACTCAGAGTTCATTTGACCTGACAAAATTATCATCTTTGTTACTATTCAAGATTGATTGTGTGTTCTTTACTTTAATTAGTCTGCCTCTTTTTTATTGCTTTACAATCATAAGTAAGACGTATTTGCCTCAAGCACCGCTATCTAAGAATTAGATATATAAATGTACATTAGTTTTAATCCTTCTTTATAGATTAGAACATACTTTTTGTACACCAAAATTGAAACGCAACTGTTTTACAATATTGCTACCTAATTCTATGGTTACAATGGCGATCTTATCGCTGATAGCGACATTTTCACTACCACATATAATGTTAAAGTCGCTGTCTTTAAATTAAGGTTATGAGGTCGACGAACCTACCGAGTATAACTTCACATTGCAAAATTTTATTCTATAAGTTTCTAGTTTATGATGTTGAATTAAGGATCAAATTGTTATCTAGTTTCATATTTATTTTTTGTTAATTTTTGATTTGGCCAAAGATGATTTGTTTGGCCGAAGGTGATGTAACTTTATAAAATGAATTTACGAGATTTTTTCAAGGCCAGCTTCCACTAGAAAACGATAGATGGCGCTGTACAATGCTAAGTGTAAAAAAAAAATGGTAGCTAAATTCAGTTTTTACGTGCAGCAGATATTAGTGACAAAATATTTAGCGAAAATGAAAAAAGTAATTGTAATGCAACAAAAACGCAAATCAAACGAAGAAAGACGAACGCACACAAACTAGGAAAGAACACTTTTGAAGGCCAGCTCCATAAAGCACATAGCTACACAGATTTTTTTTACACTGGTTTTGTACAGCGCCATCTATCGTTTTTTAGTGGAAGCTGGCCTAGAAAACACCTCATAATTAGTGGAATGATTTGTGATTTGGAAGTTTTTTCATTTTGCACCAATATTGCTGAAGTAGTTGGCACATCGATAATGGGTTTAAAACACGAAAACATGCTAAAGAAGCATTATAGTTATTGGGAAAGTAGATGAACATTTGTCATGTTCTGTTTCATGTGGGTGTCCTGCCAAACTTTTCAGGGATTACAGGCTTGATGTTATATGTTCTGTTTCAGTTCGACATCGGTACACCTCTGGTCAGCGACGGTGCCCAGTTCGGTCTACTCGTTGACGCCAGCGGAAGTGAGTACCAAACTTTATTGTCTTTGTTGTAGAAGTATGCCTCTCTGCCTCTGGATTTAAGAAAGCAGGGCCTACAAAGAGCGTATTGGGTTGATGATATCTACATCTGGATTTGGGAAGGACGGAACTGGGAAGATTACCAGACGAAATGGAACGCTGATACCAAGCAGTGGCTGAAATAATGATGTTGATTTTGTTTATATAATCTTTTAAAAACTTATACTGTCACTTACGGGATATCTTCCGTGATTAATCACGGAATATCCCAATATCCCCTTCCTAATCTGACCCGAAGTATCGTTCCTAACCTGACTCGGCGTATCGTTCCTAACCTAACCCGAATTTATGATATTTTTCCAGCATCCCTGGCCACCGCTCAGTTCCAGGATTGGCTCAGGCAGGAGACCGGATTCGACTTCAACTCCGAAGCCATTCCTGAAACCGTCAGTTTTGTCCAATAAGTCACCACATTCGCGGCTCGAAACTTAACTCCTAAAATTGGTCCTGCGCTCCAAAATTGGTCCTAAACTTAGTCCTTGAGTCCAAAACTGTTAGGACTAGTCTTGGACTTGGCCCTTCGGTTCGAAGCTGGTCTTTTAGCCCAACTTCGGTAAAACTTTGATATGGTTCTTAACCCCTTTTTAGAACTATTATCTAGAATCCCAAAGTTCTAGGCTGTAACGGGAAAATTGAGCCTTTAAATTTCCAACGGTCTAAAGGCTCTATTCAAAATGAATGGACAATGTAAATCGTTTGCTGAGCCGTGTGTTAATTATTGTAATAAATAATGTTACTAATTACATTGTGTTTGTTTTATTTGTAAGATGACACACATCTGCCTAGCCTTTTGCTTCCAGGCTTTCAGTCACACCGGATGCAGCTGAATGTGGAAGGTATGCTTATTTGAATTGCACAACTCAGTTACTGGGCCCAGATATTGGGTTTCCCAGTAACTGCAGCTACCCCCTGGTAAGACTTGTTGTCAGAATTTCGGGTTTCTGTTTCCATAACGTATGTGTCAAAATCTAAAAACGACAGCCGGGACCAAATGGTTTAACGTACTTTCAGAGCCAAAAAGAAATCCCGTTATATTATACCCATCCGTGGACTAAACTCAATTAGCGTTGATTAACCTTGAGTATAGACCCGTGCGGTTATTGCTTAGCTACGAACTCCTCATCAGAACACATCCAGTGATGTAAAATAGCCATCAATGTTTTTAAAATAAATAAAGTTTTAGGTAGCCAGGTAAAACATACCTATTACTTAGGTACCTGAGTCTCCAAGGTAATACGATTAATGATTCTCAACGCTAATGTGCCGTGTCTTCGTTATTAATTACCTAGAAATCTTTAGGTAATGAGCCAGAACATTTTAATCTCGCCACGGTAAGTGTTTTGCTTTCTGCGCTATCAGTAGCGACTTCATTTCCAGCTTGGAACTCTGAAATGGAATTTTGCTAAGGCTAGGTTGTCACTTGTCTCATCTTGATTATTTTAAATCTAGGTAGTATATAAAACAAAGTTCTTGACTATAAAATGTATCGCTATACCGAAGCTGAAGTATACATTTATAGATACGCTTTGCGGAACACCAGCCCGTTATACAATATAACATAAACCTACAATCGAAATTAAAGTGACCGCATTACTGCGGGAAAACGAATCTCCATTGAAGATTCTTCTTCTAAGCGTATCAATGAAAATCTACATAGAATCGGCCGAGTTGGGCGCCGTCAGTTGCGTCCAAAAATCCTGTAGTGTCAAAGCATCGTCACAGTCCTACATTTGCTCACAGCTTTGTTGGTGGGTAGGTATGACCCCTACCTGACAGGGTGCACCTATTAACATATACATTTTACTGGGTACATTTTACATAGATTCCGAACTGCTACAAAGAATTTGATTACTAGGTACGACCCGACATACGTACGGCAATCGCGCTTCCAGTTCCAACCACTAGGCCATCAGGGTAATTACAGAGGCTTCTGTGTATCTACGTAGACCTGAAATTCAAAACCAGCACAACAATAATATACTATAATATACAGGACCTACGTTAGCAAAGTAAAAAAAAAAAAAAAGAAGAGAAGAAAGAGCCACGGAACACAACATTAATCGGTTTTTGTATCAACAGATTATGATATAGCGACGCCCTTGTTATCATTGATAAGGGAGGCTAATTAGTATATGTACGTAGTAAGTTGGTAATGAATTTATAATAATTAGTGACTTGACCGTTGGAACATGAAGGCTTTCACTTTTGTTTTCTTGTGCGCGCTTGCCGCCGGCCAGGTAAATACTAGTAGTTACCATAAGTGACCTTGTTCAAAGATTTTAGTTGAACATCTAGGGGCAAAAAAAAAACAGCTGTTAATGATCACACAATGATCTTTGGCGCGTGGTGAAAAGCGGAACTAATGCAAGATCTTCTTTTTTCAATTCATTTCCAATTTACACAAAACAATTTCCCATAAAATGTTTACCGACATGTCGACAACGCCCCTCAGTCACAGCCATCCAAGCGCCAAAAGATCCTTCTAGCCATATTGTAACTTTGTCTTTTGGTGTTATTGTGCTATCTTCAGCGGGAAACCCCAACACGCAACTTTTTACATCCACGTCATATGACATTGCTAGAACCGGTTAGGCATGTGATTTTTCAACAGACAGATTTTTGAATTTAGGAAATTCTTATAAGCATTTAGGAAGTCTTCAAAAATTGAGAAAATCGAACTAGGTACCTACCTACCTAGCTAGGTAGGTACCTATTACCTACTTGGTTTTCAGCAGTAGTATACCTATTCAGTTTAGTAATCTTACAATATATAAAAGGCAAAAGTGATTGACTGATGTATCAACGCACAGGCCAAACCCTTACGGATACAAAATTGAAATTTCGCACACATGTTCCTTATATTATGATAAAGGCATCCACTTGGGAAGGATTTTTCAAAATACAAACCCTAAGGGAGTTAAATAGGGGATGAAAGTTTATATGGAAAATCGTCAGTTTTAAAGTTAGGATCTTCAAATTTTGTGTTTAGGCTGATGATTGAAAATTAATTTATACGTATCTCAGCGTTTTTCATAATTCCACCCCCGAAGGGTTAAAAAGGAAGTTGTGTATGAAAAGTTCTTGATTTTCGAAGTAAAAATCACCAAATTTATTATTTAGGCTTATGGTTAGAAGCTAACGCAATGGTGTTGTTAAAATTTCAACCCTTAAGGGGGTGAAAAGAGGGATGAAACTTTGTTTATAATTAAAGTTCTTTATTTTTAAGTTAAAATCACTAATAGGTAACTATCACAACGTAAATCATTGTTTTTTTTTTTTAATTTCAACCTAAGTACATGGGGTGGTGGGTAATGACGTTTTTTATTGAAGTGGTTCGCTAAAGGAGAAGTACAAACTCCATACAAACTTGGGCCAAGCGTTACAGTACAGGGCTAGCATTTAACCATAAATTAGAGCTATTGGGAATGTTTCACGAGCCCAATTTTCACGTCTTCCAGCAATGGCCAAATTGCTAAAATCAGACAATGTTTACATTTTAGGATATTTTACTATTTCAGTTAGTAGAGAAAGAGTTACTTATAGTTGGTTTTATTATTAGAGTCATTATAGAAAATTGTTCTCATATTATTGTTCTCATTTAATTAATAGAGATATTTTAACGAAATTGGTGCCAAAAGGTAGGTGTATATTTAAAACCAATAGCACAAAAGGATTTACATAGATAACTTCATTAGTTTAGGAAATAAAATAAAATTTGTCAATCGATCATCCGGTCCTAAGTTACGAAAACGGAAAACGGCAATTAACGAACCACCAGATTTAGCATTTTATCGTGAAATTAGAACCAAAAATTTATTTTCTTAGTTAATGACCACCAGAAATTGAACTGTTATGCTCTTGCATCCGAGTCGAGGGACACCCGGTCGATGGAGCCCCCGCTCGCGGGACTCCGCTGTCGGGGTGCCCCAAGTCGGCCTAGGCAAAACTAGTTTGTCTTCAACCACCTCATTAAAATTTGGTGCTCAATTTACTAAATTTGGTGATCAATTGATATTTAGGTGATAGATGTTACTGCTAATTATTTTCTACACTTGGCCATTGTAATTGAGGCTAAGATTTAAATGGCAATGGTTTATTAAGCAAAATAGTAGATTTTTTGGTACATATCGATTCGTGTAACGGCTAGGCCCAGAAACGGGTTTCTCCAAATGTATTCAAGTTAAATTAATATAAGTTCACGTGTACCGTTTCTGACTTTTCATAGAATGAAGCGATTGCGATGAAACAAAAACTAAATGTTACTCCAACTTATACACAATATTTATTTAAATATAAGGTCACGGACACGCAGTCAGAAAGCGCGGGGCGACTGCGGTGCGGACTAGACTGGCGCGTTAGTTGCGTTACCGCCTTATAGCCCATAGATTACTTATTATCCCCGAAGTAAGATCCCGTGGGTAATTTCTCAACTCTACGCGGGCGAAGCCGCGCGCTAGTAGTTAGATATACCTAAGTAAAGTTCGTAAGTTCCTACCCATTTAATAGGTTTCCTATGCGTTATGTTTTATCTGTCTGTGACTCGTTTAAATACTTAATTTTCTTTTGAATAAACTTCCTCGAAAACTGGTTCTTATTGCGCAGGTTCAACATGTAATGTATTTCACACGAGTGTGTTTTTTTCTTTTCCAACTCGTGTATGGGACTAAAAATTGCCACAGATAACTATACTATACCTAGCCTAAATTAGTTTATTGCCTATAGTGTGTTTTTTTTTATTTCGGCAAAGCAATATGCTTCTTTACGGCGTAAATATTTTTGAATATTCAAATTAAATTATATTATATTTAAATTCAAATTGTGTTTATAAATAGAATATCATAGATAAACATGATTATTTAAAATAATATTTACTTTTATAAACAAATTAACATTTATTTGTGTTCTAAATTAAAAAATATAAAAAAAACTATTTTTTTATATTAGGCTTTACCTTTGCTTCTCCTTTAACCTGGCGAAAAAAGAACAATAATAAAATCATAGTTTCCTAATAATTCATGACAAAAACATTTTTCGTTCTTTTATTTTATTTCTTCAAAACTGTAATAAAAAAGGTCGTTTGATACACGTGGACATTTGTTATTGCAGTTCTCGGCTCAAAAACACCCTCCTCTACTGCTCGGGTGTTAATTCCGAATGCAGTAACAAAAATTCTCCACTTGTATCAAAATGTATTTACTACCTATTTATCTTTAGTTTCTTATTTTTAGTTGGTAAGATATTAATTTTAAATGATACATTTGTGCACTTCCGAACTTCATGTAGGTACTACAAAGCTTAGGATTTCCGATAATATCTATTCGTATCAATAAATAATTAAAGTATTTTATCGAGATTGATCAGATTAAAGTTAAAACATCGTAATGACAACAATGCCCGATTATAATAGATCAAAATACATTATTATCTGTTAGGTATAACTACCGGCAACTTTGCAATTTTAAAAACGATTTGATTATACCTGACTCTGGGTAAACCCCTTATCAATAAAATATTCTTATCTAATTATATTTTGTAATTAAGTCCAATCTATATTTTAATATATCATGATACACACTTAATTTCTTGATTAACGTTATCTTTTAAACTTGTTTTTGCCAAAAGATTTTTTCATTTGGGTAGGTACGTATTTTTACATTTAGGCCTTTTTATACTATGGTTCTTGTTATATGAAAAAAAACTACAAGTTTGATCCTAAGTCTTGTTTGAATGCTACTTAAGGGGCTCCCCCATGGCACACTAGCGCCACTTTAGTAAAAAAATCAGAACTCGTTAAATACACAATTAATATAAAATCTGATTGACAAAATCAATTTGATGCTTTAGAGTTCTAGATTATTGACGTCTATTGAATTCATTAAAATATACTTCACTGTAGTTACAGTTAGAAAAATTGCTAAAAAGGGCCGTTTTTTTCATTTTGTATCTGTAACGACAGCTATGTTTCAATGAGTTAAGCAGACGTAAATCTAAATATATAAAAGAAGAAACTGACTGACTGACTGACTGACTCATCTATCAACGCACAGCCCAAACCGCTGGGTCTACAGATTCCAAATTTGGCAAGTAGGTTCCTTATGTGGTCTAGGGGTGCACTAAGAAAGGATTTTTCAAAATTCACCCCCTAAGGGGGTTAAACGGGGCTCCAAAGTTTGTATGGGGAAACAAGATTAGTTAGACTATTTTATTCGAAACTTCACAGGAGTGCTCCTTTTGATAAATGAGTAGAAACGGGTTTCAGGGTTTTTCAGAATTCAACCCCTAAGAGGGGGATATGGGGTGAAAAGTCTAAAAATCAATGCACAGCCTAAACCGCCGAGTCTAGAGATTCCAAATTTGGCACAGAGATTCCAAATTTGGCACATATGTTCCTTAAGTGGTTTAGGGGTACACTAAGAAAGGGTTTTTCAAAATTCGCCCCCTAAGGGGGTGAAACGAGCCTCTAAAGTTTGTATGGGGAAACAAGATTAATAGACTATTTAATTAAAAACTTCACAGGAGTACTCCTATTGATAAATGAGTAGAAATGAGTTTCATGTTTTTTCAGAATTCAATCCCCAAGAGGGGGAAATGGGGTGACAAAGTTTAAAAATCAATGCACAGCCCAAACCGCTTAGTCTAGAGATTCCAAATTTGGCACATACGTTCCTTATGAGGTAAAGGGGTGCAGTAAGAAAGGATTTTTCAAAATGTACCCCCTAAGGGTACTCGGGAGTCGAAAGTTTGTATGGGGAAAGAAGATTAGGTAAGACTGTTTTATTCGAAACTTCACAGGAGTACTCCTATCGATAAATGAGTTAACATTTGTGTTTCAGGTTTTTCAGAATTCAACCCCTAAAGGGGGAAATGGGGTAACAAAGTCTGAAAATTAACATCGGTATTTTTTGTATGGTGTATCGGGTCGGGTGTGTTACAAAAACAGCGATTTTAATATTTAATGTGGCGGACCTGAAATATCATCATCATCCCCTGTTGGGGTGCGATGGGGTTGAAGTCTAAAAATCAATATGGGTGTCGATACCAAGATTATCAGGGATGCAGATTACGAAAATGGCATTTATTTTGAGATCCAGAAGATGGCGGAATCGATATACAGGGTTATTGTTGATTTATTGTGATAACGATGATGGTGATTGTGATGGTGTTTCTGATAGTGATTGTGATTGTGATGGTGATTGTGACCGTGATAGTGTTTGTGATAACGAGGATGGATAATGTGATAATGATTATTGTGATTACGATGATAATGGTTGTGATAACGATGATGATGATTGTTATTATGATGATAGTGATTGTGATAACGATGATGGTGATTGTGATTGTGATGGTGATTGTGATAGTGATGGTGATGGTGATGGTGATGGTGATGGTGATTGTGACGGTGATGGTGATTGTGACGGTGATGGTGATTGTGACAGTGATGGTGATTGTGATAATGATGATGATGATGATTGTGATAATGATGATGATGATTGCGATGATCATGATTGTGATAACGATGATGGTGATTGTGATTGTGATGATGATTGTGATAACGATGATGATGATTGTGATAGTGATTGTGATGGTGATTGTGATAGTAATTGTGATTGTGATAACAATTGTGATTGTGACAGTGACGGTGTTTGTGATAATGATGATGATGCGCGTGATAACGATAATGAAGATTTTGATAACGAGGATGGATATTGTGATGATAATGATTGTGATTACGATGATAATGGTTGTGATTACGATGATAATGATTGTGATAATGATGATAGTGATTGTGATAACGATGATGGTGATTGTGATTGTGATGGTGATTGTGATAGTGATTGTGATGCTGATAGTGGTTGTGACTGTGGTAGTGATGGTGATTGTGACAGTGATGGTGGTTGTGATAATGATGATTGTGATAACGATAATGATGATTGTAATAACGATAATAATGATTGTGATAACGAGGATGGAGATTATGATGATGATGATTGTGATTACGGTGATAATCATTATGATTACAATGGTTAAGATTATGATAACGATAAAAGTGATTGTGATAGTGATTGTGATGGTGATTGTGAAGGTGATTGTGATAGTGGCGGTGATTGTGATGGTGATAGTGATTGTGACTTTGATAGTGATGGTGATTGTGACAGTGATGGTGATTGTGTTAACGATAATGATGATTGTGATAACGAGGATGGACATTGTGATTACGATGATAATGGTTGTGATTACGATGATAATGATGATGGTGATTGTGATGTTCATTGTGATGGTGATACTGATTGTGATTGTGATGGTGATTGTGATTGTGATGGTGATTGTGATAGTGATGGTGATTGTGATAATGATTGTGATAATAATGGTGGTTGTGATGATAATAATTGTGATGATTATGAAATTTGGCACATAGATTGTTCATAACCTGAATTAACATGTAGGACACTATTTATTCCTTTAATATAATCCAGTGGGACGGTTACCGAACTTTACGCGGGCGAAGCCGCGGGCAACAGCTAGTAATTTATAAGACCAAATGATTGATTTTGTCAATCAGATTTTATATTAATTGTGTATTTAACGAGTTCTGATTTTTTTACTAAAGTGGCGCTAGTGTGCATGGGGGAGCCCCTTAAACTGTTTAAAATATATTAGAGGAGGTTAAAATAAAATTCGTTGGTAGATTGGTTTAGTTTATTTTAATTTACCCTTTTCCGTAATTGTCCTCTTTCCTCATTCCTATATTTTCTTAGGACAATAATTAACAATTAAAAACGATGTGCTTTTTAATTTTCAGGGCCGCTGGCACCATGGCGTTGCGGTCGAGAGTAAGTAAAACAGTATAATATTTTTTTAAATTATTGTTATATAAACACATAATAGGCTAGTTTCCACCATCAATAAATTGCAAATCTACTTAGTCCGTCAGTAAGAGTATTGGAAAATAATGGACACGTATTTTTTGTTTAATTACAAAGATAAAACGCATCAAAACTCGGCTCGTGACGTCACAACGCACTACAAATTATAGCACGACGTATTGAGAATTTTAATAGCGTCGTATCTTCATCGCCGGTGGCCTGTGTTGCTCTATGCGTATCTTCGTCAATTTTGGTTTACGTAACAAAAGAAAAAATACGTGTCAAATATTTTTTGATAATCTAACTGACGGACTATTAGATTTTTTCAGGACATAAGCCTATTGTGTATATTTCTTTACCGATTCTGCCGCATGCCCGTCATATAAATTTAATATCAGTGGCAGTCTACTTATTTTTTATGACAAAAGTACCAGAACCCCAAATAAATTTAATAGAATTTGTCTGTTTATTATATTTTTTCTTCCGAGTGTACTTAAGTGACGAGTCAACGAAATTGGCAAATTATGGAAACTGTAGAGTTGACGCAACTGTCGAATTCACACAACTGTCCAATCAGCGAATGTGACGAATCAACGAAAGTGTTGAATTAAATAAAACGACGAGTGAGGGAAGCTGACCAGTGTTACGCGGACTCAAATTATCTGCCAGAAAACGGTAGACAATAAGGCGAAGATGGCGGACCGAGCTGGACTCCTACCAAAGGGATTGACGCACACATTAATAAAGACAATTGAGTCGTAAAGGGAGAGGCCTTAATAATTTCATTTTGCTATTTCTGATGTTAAGAGGGCCCTTCCCGGCCCGCCTATCGTCCACGCGAGCATGGTCGAAAAGCTTGTTGTTTCTATTAAAGAATAAGAAATAAAATGTTGTTTAAAGAAATGTATATTTGAGAAGTCAAAACTAGAAGAAGAATAACAACCCATAGGAACGTAAATAAAGCAACTGGATGCGCTCTATTCTAGAAGTGCTTCCTTAACATTCCCTCTTCTTCAAGCCGAACTCTTCACAGAGCCTTACCAGTCTCGGTTTATAAACAGGCTTCGTAAAAATGTCAGCAAGTTGTTCTGCAGTCGGTACTTGCTCTATGGTTATATCCTTCTCGGATACACACTGTCGCACATAGAAGTGTTTCAGTTTTATATGTTTAGTCTTGCGGTGCTGCTCGTATGGAGGGTTATATGCGAGCTTAATTGCAGACTCATTATCGATTCGCAAAGTAGGCGTATCTAGATTAGTTTTTAGATCTTGGAACAATCTCCTCAACCAAACCATTTCACGACTAGCCTCACTGGCTGCAACTATCTCCGCTTCTGTGGATGATAGGGAAACCATGGATTGCTTCGAACTTCGCCAGGATATTGCTGAGCCAGCATACAGGCATACAATCCCGCTCGTTGAGCATCCGCTCGCTTCGTCTCCGCCGTGATCTGCATCACTATAACAGATGATACGCTTTTCACCTTTCTTGTACTCAAGTGCAGTATCAATAGTCCCTTTCAAGTATCTAAATATCCTCTTCACCTGTTGAATATTGCCTTTGGTAGGTTTATCTAGGTTTCGAGATACTACTCCAACCGCATACGCAATGTCAGGTCGAGTTCCAACCATCAGATAGGACAAAGATCCAACAGCTTCCCGATAAGGAAAAACTGGATTTTATTATTGGTGTCCCAACCGTCTTGCAATTGCTCATTCCAAACTTTTCTATCAATTTTCTAGTGTAAGCAGTTTGGTGAACTTTTATAGTACAATCTTTGTGTTGTTCTATCTCCAGGCCAAGAAAATAGGACGGTACTTTCGTGGTGATTTTAAATCGCCGTTTTAATTCATTTTCAATGAAATCGTCAGCCTCTTTCTTATCTGACGCGGCCACCAGTCCATCATCTACATAAAGCACGAGTATTATTTTCTTTTGTCCACGTTCTCTGATGTAGACACAGGGGTCCGCTTCGCTCCGGATGAAACCTATCTCCATAAGAAAGTCGTGGATACACTCATTCCAACATTTAGGTGCCTGCTTCAACCCATACAAGCTTCTTTTCAGTTTGCATACGCGACCAGTCCCGTCATCGTATCCTTCCGGTTGTCTCATAAAGATTTCCTCTTTGACCGTGCCATATAAGAAGGCTGTAGAGACGTCAAACTGTCTGAGTGCTAAATTCTCATTGGCAGCAATACTTAGTAGTATTCGGATTGTGCTCATTTTAGCGACAGGGCTAAATGTCTGGTCATAATCAATTCCCTTCTTCTGAGAATATCCAACAGCAACTAATCGTGCTTTGTACTTATCGACAGTACCGTCAGGGTTCTTTTTTATTTTAAATACCCATTTGCATCTTAGTGCTTTTCTATTCTTAGGTAGGTTCGTCAATTCCCAGATCTGATTATCTTGTAAAGATTTGACTTCATTGTTCATCGCTTCGATCCATTTATCTTTTTCAGAGCTTCGCAAGACGTCTTGATATGTAGTCGGTTCAGGAATAGATACAGCTTCGCTAACAAACTGCTCAAACCTTTGTGGAGGTCTGATCTGGCTTCGATCACGCAGTTGTCGTGTCATAGGTTCCGTATTTACAGGTTCATCATTTACAGGCTCATCTTCCTCTAAGGACTCATAATTTTCTTCGACGCTTTCATTCGCTTCTGAAGGTGGACGAGAGTGACTCTCTTCGTAAACAGTTTTAGAATCTGTAAGAGGCATTGGCAGCTCGTAGGTGTTTATTTTAGGTTCAGATATTGCAGAAGTTGTGTCAATCTTAGTTTTCTCAAGTGAAGGTAACTCATCAAACACAACATCTCGAGATCTGATCAGTTTCAATCCCTTTACATTGAAAATTCGATATCCTTCATCACCGTCGTACCCAATAAAAATGCCTTTCTCAGCTTTTCTGCCAACCTTACTTTCTCTCTTTTGTTTTGGGACATGCACATAGCAATCGCTTCCAATGATTTTCAAATGATTAATCTTGGGCTTCTTGCCGTACCAGAGCTCATGCGGTGACTTTTCTTCTATAGGAGTAGGTCCCGTTCTGTTTAATATGTAAACAGAGGCTTTGGCCATCTCTGCCCATAAACCCTCTGGTATCTTTTCATGAGCGTGCATTAGTGCTCTTGTCATCTCCACGATTGTACGGTTCTCTCTTTCTGAGGATCCGTTTTGTTCGGGAGTGTATGGCATCGTAAATCTTTGTTTTATGCCATATTTTCTCAAAGTCCAGGTACGTAACCTGTTTGTTATAGAACTCCCCTCCATTATCGCTTAGCATCTCCAACACGACGTGTCCGGAAGTTTTTGCTTCTGCTAGAAAGTCCTTTAAGCGAGCGTGAACTTCAGACTTCTGTCTCAGGAAGTAGATCCATCGATATTTTGAGAAAGAGTCTTTGAACAAAACATAATATCTGAATTTAGAGATTGAGTAAGGGAATGGACCACATACGTCTGTACTGATTAGCTCTCCAGGTTTGTTTGCTCTTGGTCTCTCTCCAAACTTCTGCCTATGGCTCTTGCCAAAGACGCAGCCTTCACAGATATCAGCAGAACTTAAGTCCAGCGTCACTCCAAGCTCCCTTTGTATCAGTTTTGCTACATGTCTCTTGTTCTGATGTCCAAGGCGTTCATGGTAGAGTTGAAGATTCTGTGACGTCGTTAGTTGGTTTATCTCAAGCTCGGGCATCAGTACTTTTACTTTAAGTTTGTACAGACCACCATACTTGTCGCGATTGCCGACTAAAATGACTTTGTCATCGTTCTTCACATAACATGACTGAGCAGTTGACTGAAAGATGCTATTCTTTAGCGTATCTTGTGCAGCTAGCACAGAAAATAGATTGCGTTCAATGCTTGGAACATACCATACGTTTGTTAAGACCAGTAATTCTTTGTGGCCGTTTATATCAGCTTCAAGTTGAATAGAGCCTTTTCCTATGGCTTCAATCACCTCTCCATTGGCTGTCATAACTGTATGAGGCTCGTCAAAAACTTCGAAGGTGCGAAATACATCTCTTCTATTAGTGACGTGGCTTGTCGCGCCATCCATTGTCCACATACCACAAGTCTTTATCTGTTTTCTTACTATCGCAGGCTAGAGTTAGGCCTGTCAGCATCTCAATATTTGAAGGTTGCTTTGGAGGTTTTGGAGGTCTACCGTCCGCAATCCACTTCTTGCAAAATGTGACTTTGTGAAAGCCTTCTCCACAGTAATTGCATTTCTTCAATTTCTTTTTGCTAATCCCTTGTTTTTCGTAGCGCTTCTCTCCTCTTAACATAAGAAGTCCATTGCTACTTCCGCTTTCTTCTAAATTCTTCTGATCTAAAGACCTCTCAAAAGCACATACTTGTGTCGTCAGGTTTTCTATATATTTGTCACTCTTATTCATCAACAGCCAGCTCGACTTAAAGTTGAAATATTGCTCAGGAAGTGTATCCAATATACACACATCAACACGGTCTAGGGATATTTTAAAAAAAGCGAATTACTAACAATGTGTTAATTATTTATATGACATGTATATATTTAAAAGATACGTTATTTAATATTCTATCATTTTTTTATAATGGTTAAGGTATAGATTAAAATTTCAGGATTTTATGGAAAAAAAATGAAGCATAGACGGAAACCGTATATGAATGAACTTTTAATTTGTGAGTAAAAACTGAAAAAAAAAGAAAAATCATTTAATTTGTGTTTATAAACTTGAAGTTAGTAGTCTGAGAAAGCGCCCATGATGTTCATAACACATCGGCAACGATTCGGCATGCTCAGAACAAGGTTGTCAATGTCTTGCTGCGGAATATTGTCCCATGTCCTTCTGAGGTGCGCAAAAAGTTGATCTTCTGTAGCCAGATTTTCAGGAACTTCCTTCAGAGCTCTTCTTTGCAGCATATCCCACGCATGGTCAATGGGATTTAGATCTGGCGATTGAGCAGGCCAGTCTAAGGCCCTAACATTATGTGTATGTAACCAAGCTGCTACCGTTCTCGCCGTGTGTGCCCGGGCATTGTCGTGCATGAGCAGGAAATCTTGCCCCATTTGTGTTCTGTGGGGCAAGATTACGGGCCCCAGCACCTGTTGGACGTATCGTTCTGCCGTCATATTGCCCCGCACCCAAACGAGATCCGTCCGTCCTCCAAGACGAATTCCTGCCCAAACCATGATTGTTCCTCCTTGGTATGGGTGAACTTCCTGAGGGTTCTGGAGACGGCTCCATCGTCCAGGAACTCGCCAAACACGCGTCCTTCGTGAATCTGGATGGAAGCCGAACCTGGATTCATCCGTGAACAGCACATTGGACCATTGGTCACGGCCCCAGTCCACGTGGTTCCGAACCCATTCTAATCGTCGTCCACGATTGCCTCTCCGTAAAGGTGGGACCCGGAGTGGTCTACGAGAGCGTAGATTGCTTTCATGCAGTCGCCTTCTTACAGTTTGGTCACTCACAAGCACTTGGTGTTCCACTCGCAGCCTTGAAACCAATTGAGTCGCCGTTGCATTTGGTTGTGCTCGCGCAGTAATTTGCAAAAATCGGTCTTGTCTGGGGGTAGTGATGTGACTTGGCCCCCGGTGCCTCTCCGCTACTTGACCTGTGGCACGATAGCGTGTCCACAATCTTGAAATTACATTTTGATGGGTCCCTATGGCCTCAGCAACATTACGCTGAACTGATCCAGCTTCCAGCATTCCCACAGCTCGTAACATCTCCGCCCTCGTCAAATGTCGGCGTTGCATGGCTACAATACCTCAATTTTAACTTTATCTTTCGTTTAAAAATGAAAAAAAACTGTAACTAAACGTAATTCGTATTGTTTTCTAAATTTCGCACAAATAAAAATTCCCTCTCCTATACATCAAGACATTTTTATGCCACCGAAACAAAAGAATTTTTCAAAAATTTGAATTTGGAATTAGTCTGTGATAAATTACAAACAAATCGGTGTATAAAAGATTCCAATGCGGCCAGTACTTTTCGAGTTATTTAATTGAGTATGAAATATCCCTAGACCGTGTTGATGTGTGTATTACATATCAATAAAATTTCTGGTAGATCATTTCCTTCAATCTCATTGTTCAAGTCATACCAAACAGTCTTGAGAGTCGAAATATACGTGGCCATATCATGTTCCTCGCTTTTCTGGTAGCGGAAGAACCTCATGCAGAGATCGTAACTCCTGTCTTCCTTTGCTCCATCATAAAGCCTATGAAGCTCTTTCCACATCTCACATGACGTTTCACATCGCATTACCTTTTTTAAAGTTTCTTCAGTCATATTCGTAGTAAGAATTAGAAGTGCTTGACTGTCACATTTTTGAAACATTTCCATTTCATTCTTAAACTTTTGTAATTCTTCAGTTTTAGCCGTTTGTGCGTTTGTGTTTGCCTGGATCTTTCGGCTTAATTAACTTGCCTTCAATTGCTTCTAGCGTACCTGGAGTACTCTTCAGTAGTAATTTCACCTTGTATCTCCATGTTTGCCAGTTAGTGATACCATCGAGTCGACCAATCTCGATTTTTACGCCGGACGATTGCATATTTGAGAACCCGTTGGTTTTTCACTAATGCAACTAAACAATGTTAATTGTTAACGCTCTGCTACCATATTAAAGAATAAGAAATAAAATGTTGTTTAAAGAAATGTATATTTGAGAAGTCAAAACTAGAAGAAGAATAACAACCCATAGCAACGTAAATAAAGCAACTGGATGCGCTCTATTCTAGAAGTGCTTCCTTAACAGTTTCATCCAGAGCCATCGCGGCGATATTTTTTCAACTCCCCTGTACCTAGCCCCGACCCCGCACTACTCGTCACCTGCGCACCTCATACCGACTATCACGAGGACATTGAAAAATTGTGTTCGAAAATTTATAAAACATGTTCCAGGAAATACGTGTTTTTGAATAAGTGTTACAAGTTTGTGAAATAAATAGTTGTTATTTAAAATCTCCACTATATTTGCAAGGCTTCTTGATAAAGCCTTGCAAGCCTTGAAGCCTTGGCTATTTTCTTTAGTTTTACAATTTATGAGTACATTGTGAACGGCCAAATTTGAGGTAAAATTTGAGAAAAACAGCAATTTTTGGAGGCTTATAAGAGGCTAGATATAGTGCATAAGATACCCATCAGTTCAAAAAATTTAAAGATATATGTGTAACAATTTCATAATCACGCACGAGCGTTTGTCAAAATTCTCGCGAAAAGTATGGCGGGTTGGCCGCTCTTGCTTTGTTTAGAGTGTTATAAAAAAAAAAACATGCATATACCCACCCTATCGTAGCGTTACTTACCTCCTCTCCTTCAGGCACCCGCTCCGCCGCGGCTCTGGGCGAGAACCGTTGGCTGGTACACCTCCGCATCGCCGTGTCTACCAGCGGCCTGCTGAAAACATGCACCGGCTCCCTCATTGACCGCCGTTTTGTGCTCACCAGCGCTAGCTGCATCTCCGAGTAAGTTACTTTAACGTACAACACACCTAGATATCCCAGCCATCCAAATTTTTCCAATAATGGTCTAAAACCCGCAATGGCGACTGCCGAGCATGAGGGCTTGAGTTCTATTCCCGTGTCGGGTAAATTGTTATTGGGTTTTTCTACAAGGAATTTCTCAGTAGCAGCCACGGAGTTTGCATTTGTGTCCAGTTGATGGCAATAGGCTCTCCAGCTATTACCTACATGGGACTTAAACACAACTGGCGAAATGTTTTCCTTGACCGATGTCAGTGATATACAAAACTTGAAAGAACATAGGTACATATTATGAATTGAAAAAGTCACATTGGTATTTGTGCGGATTCGAAGCACAACCTCGTGTTCGGATCCAATGCGGAGCGGGCGCGCAACTAAATCGTTGCACATTCGCATCGCAACGCAAACTCAATTTTCACGCTGCTATTCGCGGCGGATGCGCAACGAATTCGCTGCGCGCCCGCTCCGCTTTGAATCCGCTCGCAATCCGCTAGTGTGATAAGGCTCAGAGGCGAGGCCTCACATATTATATGTTTACATATAAAACCCGTACTAATGGACCAGTTTCCCCTTAGTGCTCGTTTCATCTGGATTCGTTACGGCGTAGTCAACGTGATCAACCCATCTCTGGTGACCGAGAACTCCCAGACCGCCGTCCGCGTGGACCCTAGCGGCAACATCGGTTACATTAGGATCGGCAGATCAATTCAGCCGACCAGTAAGTGTTTCAGAAGATTTTCTCTATTTCGTTGAATGACAACCATTTTAGAATTACATGGAGTATACTTGTACAACAGTAAGGCCGCGTCCCAACCAAAGCGATCAGCGTAGACACGATATTCGTGCCGAAAAACGGCGACTTGTGGTTTTTAGAACAGCGCAAACGCCAGACTATCCGTGACGCACTTTTTAGTCTGTGAAAATAGAACCCAAGCAATTATATGCAGTAACGCATACGACGCGCAAAAAGTCCGGCGGCCAAAAAATCCGTGTCATTCTGGCAGATCGCGCCGCGCCACACAAAATGTGCGCGAAGAAATAGACACGCTCCAACACGTGGTAACGCAGACGGTGCACTTTTAGTATGCAATCGGCGCTCGTTATAGTGAGGGATGTAATGTTCCTAAGAAGATGTGCGTCTTGTGCTTTGAGTCTGCGTAAAATCCGCGACGGACTTTTTGTATGCCATGCAGACATTTGATTGCGCCACAGACTCGATCGCACAATAAGTCTGTCGTCTGCGCAGGCCCTAATTGTGATAGCATATTCGTGCGACTGTTCGACGGGGCCGTAGATAGAGTTGAATTTAAAGGTAGGACATCTGTTGGTTACAGTTTCGGAATTCAAAATTTTACTAGATCTGAGGCCCTACTCCCTAATGATTCGTCCGTATATTCGGATCTATCCGTATCTCACTCGCACTCATCTGCATACGTGCGCGAAAGAGATCTAGAGATCCCTCATCTTGTCGATTTTCGTCGTACCTGACTTGTGAGTTATGTAGTACCTTTAATGGTGATCAGTGCCGGTTTTAGCACTACAGGCGCCAGAGCGAAACTTTTGCTACGCATACGGGCGCCGCGGCTTTGCGCGCCGGCCAGAAAATGGCGGTAGGCAAATCTTACAAGAAAAGCATCTTTAATGGACAATCCATACTCATATTAAGTATAATACCAAAATAAATCTGGCGGATTTCGATGTTGTCGCACATATGGACCATGGCCTGGATTACAACAAAAGAGGCTTTTTACTTTCTCGAGTGGTAATTTCTGACCTTCACGCGACCAAAGCCACAGGCAAAGGCGCAAAGCTTAGTATCCAATAAAAACATCAAAATTAAACATCTAGTCCCCTCTTTCTCCAGTTAAATCGTTCGATTAATAAAGGCGTGTTGTAAGTTGCGCGCCACCCACGATCCGTTCCCGTGTCGGACCGGATTCTGTTCTTACATTTCAATATCCCGTTTTCTATGATGTATTTTACTGTTTCTACGTTGCTTTTTGCGGAATTTCGGCTAACGAGGCGATTTTGTTACGACTTTTTTTGTAGGTTGAGATAGGAGGCAAGTGTTACATTTTGTCGTGGATAACAATTAGTTTTATTGAGGAAAAAAATCAGCTGTTCAGGGTTTGGTCCCATAGTAAAAGTTGTTCATAATGATGAGTACCAGTGGCGTGCAGCGGTATTTCACGAAGGGTAGGCCACGAAATAATGATAGCAAAAAAAATTTCGTCTGCGCCATCTTGATTTTCGAAAACGACACCCATGAAGAAAAAACTGAAAATTTTCGTCGGCGCCATTTTGGATATTTATTTTGACCTCATTTTCATTATCAGCGACCCCAAAAACCACGATAATGACACCCATGAAGAAAAAGCTGAAAATTTTTGTCAGCGCCATTTTGGATTTTCATTTTGATCTCATTTTCATTATCAGCGACCCCAAAAACCTCGAAAACGACACCCATGAAGAAAAAACTGAAAATCTTCATCGGCGCCATCTTGGATTTTCATTTTGACCTCATTTTCATCATCAGCGGCCACAAAAACCACGAAAATGACACCCATGAAAAAAAAACTGAAAATCTTCATCGGCGCCATCTTGGATTTTCATTTTGACCTCATTTTCATCATCAGCGGTCACAAAAACCACGAAAATGACACCCATGAAGAAAAAGCTGAAAATTTTCGTTGGCGCCATCTTGGATTTTCATTTTGACTTCATTTTCATTATCAGCGACCCCAAAAACCTCGAAAACGACACCCATGAAGAAAAAACTGAAAATTTTCATCGGCGCCATCTTGGATTTTCTTTTTGACCTCATTTTCATCATCAGCGACCACAAAAACCACGAAAATGACACCCATGATGAAAAAACTGAAAATTTTCGTTGGCGCCATCTTGGTTTTTCATTTTGACCTCATTTTCATCATCAGCGACCACAAAAACCACGAAAATGACACCCATGAAGAAAAAACTGAAAATTTTCGTCGGCGCCATCTTGGATTTTCTTTTTGACCTCATTTTCATCATCAGCGACCACAAAAACCACGAAAATGACACCCATGATGAAAAAACTGAAAATTTTCGTTGGCGCCATCTTGGTTTTTCATTTTGACCTCATTTTCATTATCAGCTACTCCAAAAACCTCGAAAACGACACCCATGAAGAAAAAACTGAAAATCTTCATCGGCGCCATCTTGGATTTTCATTTTGACCTCATTTTCATCATCAGCGGCCACAAAAACCACGAAAATGACACCCATGAAAAAACTTTAAAACTTTTTTTAAAATTTTGTACAAAGTGTTATTTTATTACATAGTTCATTAGTTATAATAAAATATAATATAATTGCCCCAGTTGGTAGGGTAGGCTTTGTCTAATTGCCTCTTCGTAGCGCACGCCCATGATGAGTACAATGACCCCTTAAGAGATTTCGTGTATAAACAGATAGACCTTATATGGGGTTTATACAGCAGGGATGTTACGGAGGTGGTTTTGTCGGAACCGAAGTCGGAGTTTTTAAATTTGGTTTTTCGGAGTCGGAGTCGGAACCGGAACCGGAATCGGAGTCGGAGATGGTGGCAGAAGAAAGATGTGTTAAGGGCAGGCAATAAAAGACTGAACGCGTGCTGTTGCCCGGGCGACATGCATAAATCTGTTCGTACACGTTAGCCGCAGGCGCCGCCGATTAAAACTTCCGATTTAAAAGTATCGGAACCGAAGTCGAAACCGGAGATCAAGATCAATCGGAAGTTCCGACATATCGGAGTCGGTGTCGAAGCTTCGTAACATCCCTGATAAACAGGGTTAGTTTTCAATGACCACCCAAAATTTAAAATTAAGACTAGCTATCAAACCAAAATGCATTTTAAATATTATTGTCGAAAAATATAAAATAAAATAATAGCATTCATTTGAAAATGTCCTAAAAATTTCCTACATCATAAACCTAGTGGGAATCAATGAATTTGTGTGTGCATGCACCGCTAAATGTATGTGTGTGCTAACTGCTACCTATCTAGGTTGTTGAACTGAATTGTGCTCTTACAATATCCACACGTTTGCTTTTTAGTGGTGGACAGGAATGAAATTTTATTTGAAAAAAAATGTTGTTTTTTTTTTCATTATATCGAAAATATTATCGATTCTAAAACATCTCTGAAAATTTGGCCGGTCGTTGATAACTAACCCTGTATATAATCTGAATCTCGGAAACGGCTCCAACGATTTTCATGAAATTAAGTATGCAGGGGGTTTCGGGGGCGATAAATCGACCTAGCTAGGTTTCATTTTTAGAAAAACAAAACCACAAAAAAAAATGGTACGCCTAGATAATAAATTTTGAGATTTTTAATTCGAAATTAAGGACTTTCCATACACAAATTCATCCCCTTTTTTAACCCTTTGAGGATGGAACTATCAAAAACGCTTAGACATGTATAAATTAATTTTAAATCGTCAGCCTAAACACAAAATTTTAAGATCCTAACTTTAAAACTGACGGACTTTCATCCCCTATTTAACTCCTTTAGGGGTTGAATTTCAAAAAGTTCTTCCTTTCTCCTTGTCTACATTATAAAGGAAACCACTGTGCAAAATTTCAGTTTTCTAGGTCCAAGGGCTGGGCGTTGATGAGTCAAACGAAACGTGACTGCCGGTGTTTATCGATTTATGAGACGTTATCACGTCAAAAACCGAGCAAACCTCGATATTTAAATTGTGTTATTTTAGGTATTTTTATTTTATGCATAACTAACGACTATTTATTGTTAACAGGAAACATCAATCCCATTTCTCCCATTGGCAGAGTCACCGATTCCGCTAGATTCTGCGGATACGGTGAGCTTGATGGCGGTGAGTACCTACCTCTGTAATCACATTTATGGTCCAGTTAGTATTCGCTCAAACTGGTCCGGATTCTTTGACGACTGAATGCCTACACCGAACACTGACACATACTTCAGTTAGACCGGTGTCCGGAGCCGCGTCGGCAATTTTTCCGTACCAGTAAGCCAGCACCAAAACAAACCACTTGTTGAATAAACTCCTTAGGCAAGTAACTATTAAATTAAAATCAAAGAAAACTTTGCAAGTAAAACGACTAATAAAATATTACCTTACAGTGGATCAATACAAAGTTCCTCCAGATCTTTCACAATTAAATAAATAATATTTTAAAGAATTTTTATAACAACATATTTTAATGTAACCAAGCGAGACGCCTCACTCGCACATAATCTTTCAAAATTAAGATTCAGCGATGTGTGTTTAACCAAAATTAATGTAGTGTTTTTTTGAAATGAAAAGTTTTTTTTTTTTTTTAAACAGTAAATTTATGTTACTAAATGTTCTGTTTTCAGTGTTAATGATAATGTTAATGACCATGTCAGAAGACTAAATCAGAAATACACATAAATACCCAATTTAAATTGAGATTTTAGCCGTAAGTCACAAAGTTGCATCCACATTGGCCTACACATTTACCGTGCTTATTCTTCCAGCTCCCGGTGAGGTGCTGAACTGCTACGACGTCGATGTTAACGAAGCTGATGATGGTTCTCTCGCCGTCTCCGGTGTCAAGTTCAGCGAGGTAAGTTGATTTGACACTTAGAAGAACTGTTTTACTTTACCCTTATTTGGTTGATGGCCCAAAAGTGCGTTACTGGAACAGTGTGTATACATACGGGTTTAGGTATTAAATCTTCACCAACTAATTATGGATTTCTTAATCTAATACTAATATTATAAGAGGTATTCGTTTGTAAGTTTGTAAGATATGTATCTTTGGAACTACTGATCAGATTTCGAAAATTCTTTCAGTAATAGGAAGCTACATTATTCTCGAGAGTCGTAGGCTAGATAATTTCCGACTTTAACGATAGCGAAACCGTGTGCAAAAGCTAGTTGTTTTGTTATTATAAGAAAGAAGAGATAAAAGAGGTCTCGTAATTCGGCACAGACTGTAGTCTGTACCGCAGTCTTTGTCTCTTGCGCTTATCCGTCACTTAACCTTTATTCAGAGCCAGCTTAGCTTCATCTTCGTCCTACATATCTATGATAGTGTTGTTCAGAGAGAGCCATTAGCGGGCATCTATCAGCGGTCGGCAGCGGCTAGCAGCGTCTAGCACTTTGCTGTAATGCGCCGCGTGACGTCTCGCAACGCCGCGAGTTGCCGCGCGTCTTTCAAACGATACTTTGTATTTCCTAATGGAGATAAAGCATAAAATGGTTTGACAGTGAAACTGCGCTGCCGACCGCTGCTCTTTCAGTGGGGATTAACCCTTACTGACAAACTGCCCGCCACCGCTACCGCCTGACTGAACAACGCAATAGTTGTCATCTCAGAGTTCATTTGTTTCTTGACAAAATTATCATCTTTCTAAAGGCCTACGCAGACTGGGACGGCATGGCTAGATTGGCAAAGGATTTAATTTTTTGCCAATGGACATTCAAACGTATTGATATAGAAATACTTCTTAGTCTTTCAATGCAAATCCCTTTCGATGCCACGGCATGCCACGGGATAATTTTAATTTTTTTAAAGCATAGTATTTGTGTCGTATTTCTATATCAATACGGTTGAATGTCCATTGGTGAAAAATTAAATCACTTACCATGCCGTACCGGTCTGCGTAGGCCGTTACTATCCCGGATGGATTGTCCAGTGTTGTTTACTTTAATTAGTCTGCCTCTTTTAATGTTGCCATCCACGTTTTAAAAGTCGCTATCTCTAAATTAAGGTTATGAGGTCGACGAACCTACCGAGTATAACTTCACATTGCAAAATTGTATTCTATTAGTTTCTAGTGCGGTCAGGCTTTCGCAAAATCACATGATAGACGTTTTTACGTAATCATTATTTTAATTCTATGCATTATGCTGTTGTAATATGGATCAAATGTTATGTAGTTCCTTATTTTTTTTTTATAAGTAATCACGTTTGTTCAATTTAAGCGTTTTACGGAAACCTTCGGCCTATTTTGGCTAAACCCGAAGCTTTGGCCAAAGGGTTTTTGTTGGCCGAAAGCGGACGTAGCCGGAACTTCGGTCGAAAACAAAAAGACCCTTCATATAATTACTTTTTAGGGATCCGTACCCGATGGGTAACCAACGGTACCTTATTACTAAGCCTCCACTGTCAGTCCGTCCATCCATCCATCTGTCTGCCAGCGGGCTGTATCTCATGATCCTTAATAGGTAGACAGTTGAAATTTTCACATGTGTATTAGGCCTGAATTCTTGCTACGCTGATGTTGGTCGCGTACGTCAGCGAGAAAAACAGTTGCAACATACGCGCCGCTGACATCAGCGTCGCAGTAGGGCGCTATATAGGACACAAAGTATACTCGTACACGCGACTGACATCAGGCCTTACTGTTACCGCTATAACAACAAATCAAAAAGTGAGACGTCGCGGGACGCCTGGCAGGTGTGAAACATCGAAATTATTTTGTACAAGTAACATGCTTAAAAAAAACGACAATATAAAAAACAAACATAAAATAAAATAAAAACAAAATGACTCGATTCACAAAAAGAAAATCCTAATGCTGGAATCGAACTCAAAGTCACGAGATTGTAACCCAGCTCTCTGTTCTCCCTATATACTTTGTAGTCTTTGCTCTCTGTGCCCTAAGACCAGCTGGCTTGTTGTAGACCGTGGCGAATATGTAGATCTTATGCTGCTTCAACAGGTCAGTAATGTTCGGGATTGTTCGAGCCGGGTTGACAATCGCCACGGCATCACGGCATGCGTCACCACGCTCGCCACGCATTTTTCATTAGTTTTTTTGTTTTACCCTCACATTTAAAAAAATAAATGAAAAATTAAATCAGGCTCCCCTACTACGATGGTACGGATGCGCGAGTTTGCAACTTGCACTTCGAAAAAGTGTCACACCGTTCCGATCCGGCGATCAACGCCCAAATCCTTGGACCTAGAAAACTGAAATTTTGCACAGTGGTTCCCTTTAAATGTAGACAAGAACTAAGGAAGGATTTTTTGAAATTCAACCCCTAAAGGAGTTAAATAGGGGATGAAAGTTTGTATGAAAGTTCGTCAGTTTTAAAGTTAGGATCTTAAAATTTTGTGTTTAGGCTGACGATTGAAAATTAATTAATAAATAAACTCCCAAAGGGTTAAAAAAGGAGATGAAGTTGTGTATGGAAAGTCTAATTTTCGAAGTAAAAATCTCAAAAATTGTTATCTAGGCGTATGGTTGGAAGCTAACGTAACGGTGTTGTTAACATATCAATCCCTAAAGGGGTGAAAAGGAGATGATATTTTGTTTTTTAATTTAAAATCACTAATATCAACAAAAAAAAATTACGTTATCACGTAAAATTATCGTCCGTAAACCGACTTTACAGACAACCTTTTTTTTTATGTCGTAGAATTATTTGTGATTTGAAAGTTATTTCATTTTGTAGCATTATTGTTGCAGTACATGACCATGACATATAGATAGACTAGGTACATTTTCCTACCGAATATCAACCTTAGCCAGAAATCAATTACCTACTGACATTTACGTCTTACCTAAACGAGAGTCCTACAATTACGTGTTCAGTACAAACTATTTATTTCGTGTCACAAGTAAACTAGGAAGGTTCGTAACATGTTATAATGTTCTGTTTCAGTACGACATCGGTGGAGCTCTGGTCAGCAACCGTATGCAGTTCGGTCTTCTCGTTGATGCGAACGGAAGTGAGTACCAACCTTTATTATCTTTCTTGTAGAAGTATGCCTCTGGATTTAAGAAACCAGGGCCTACAAATAGCTTATTGGGTTGATGATATCTACACCTGGATTTGGGAAGGACAGAACTGGAAAGATTCCCAGACGAAAGGGAACGCTGATACCTAACAGTGGCTGAAATAATGATGTTGATTTTGTTGATATAATCTTTTATAAACTTATACTGTCACTTACGGGATATCTTACTTTTTTTGAGTTCTCAAGGAGTTCCCGGGAACTCACCACACAGTGACAGTGACAGTACAAGTTTAGTTATAAACCGCTGTAAAAGCTTAAAACGGTGATAATCTTTTATGTTCTTAAAAAGGTTCTAGAAAGTCCGCCAGGTTTATAAATACTTCATAAAAGAAAGTTTGATATCTGCGACATTTATGCACTGACGTATTAAATCATATGGACTTGAAATGTTTGACTATAAGAGAAAACATTTATACAAATATGAGGCATATCGACACCGAAATCATAAAAATATTGTCATCTCTTTTTAACTTTTATAATTTTGCGTAAGTAAAAATGCGTATGTCAAACTCATACAACAAACTTCAAATTTGAAGTTTGTTGTATGTGTTTGACAATTTGATATAATTATGTCGCAGAGATCAAGCTTTTATGAAGTATAATGTCACACTAATTGAGTTATCTGACAACATTCTAGTTAAGGCCATGAAAATGGGCATATTAGAATGACTTGCACTTTTATAAATGTATACATTTCAGACTCAGTGCAGAAAAAACGGATTCCATTTTTTTTTAATACAGATTGGTATCTAGTCGCTCTATGTAAAGTACTCGTATTCAGTTGCATCCGGTTAGACCGGAAGTCGAGCCCATCGTGTTGGGACAAAGCTGGGTAGATCTGCTTCTCCTTTTTGTTCGTAATACTCTTGTTAGAGCGGTCGTGGTCATCATTACGTGCCTTGTCTAAAGGCTAACATTATTACCCTCGCTGGGCAGATAGTATACATCACTATTTCTCTCAATACATAATATTGTTAAACAGCAAATTTATTAGCGTTTGTTTATATCCCAAAATCTCACTCAATGTATGGAAATATTGTACAGGCCATTATAATAGTCCTGCCGGGGTTGCGGGACTGTTCGAAAGAGATACCGTGACCCCGGAACACAAAGGGCGATGAAGGAACATGGATGGGTTTTAGTCAGTAAAAGTCTGACACTCCCTCCTGCTCCGCCCAGAGCGAGAGAAGGCCATTATAATAGTATTCATTACTTAATCGTTTTCTCTCTCTCACGTTCGCGTGGTCTTTTTCTAGTAGCAGTTGTTATGAATGATTGATTCAGTTATGAGTTTACCAATTACATATGTCAAATTTTCGTAGTCAATTTTGATTTTCTTTTTTTTTTTACTTTTGGCTACATATTGATAGTCAGGATGTGTCTGCTCTTAGGCCTCATTTACGAAGTCAGCGGGCAGATCGTGCGGCACTAGAGCGGCGTAGTGTTGTGTTACGATAAATTAATATCTTTATTCGCGAACGAAATGTCTAAACAGTGACAACATCTTTTTGATTCTAATTCCTTTCTAAAGTTGAGTTTATTCTGAGCGAAATAAGATAAAAATGTAAATTGTTCACGAATAAAAAATGAATTAATGAATTTAAACGCCCAGCGCCCGCGCCGCTCCCGCCGCCGCCATCGTGATTGAGGCCTTAAAGTCTTGACCCAATTTCTAAATTCATGAACTTTCTCCAGATTTCCTGGCGACTGCTGAGTACGAGGTTTGGCTCTACAACGAGACTGGAATCCACTTCGACCCCGAATTGCCCCCCTCAAGCGGCGAAAGATTTGTCCAATAAGTCACCACCTTCGCGGCTCGAAACTTAACTCCTAAAATTGGTCCTGTGCTCCAAAATTGGTCCTAAACTTGGTCCTTGAGTCCAAAACTGTTAGGACTAGTCTTGGACTTGGCCGTTCGGTCCAAAGCTGGTCTTTTAGCCCAACCTGGGTAAAACTTTGTTGTAGTTCTTAACCCCTTTTTAGAACTACTAACTAGGATCCCAAAGTTCTAGGTTGTAACGGGAAAATCGAAACTTTAAATTTCCAACGGTCTAAAGGCTCTGTTCAAAATGAATGGACAATGTAAATGGTTTGCTGAGCCGTGTGTTAATTATTTTAATAAATAATTTTACTAATTACATTACGTTTGTTTTATTTGTAAGATGGATTTTTTTATTTACCTATGCACCCGGAGTGACTATTATATTATTCACTCCACAAACCTGGCAAATAATAACAAGAAATAAAAATATCTTATAGTATAAAAATCCGAATCATCGTAGGTCACGAACATCTGCTCATTAAAAATGGTCTGGGACATGATATAATTATATATGTGTACATAAGCCATATTATATAATGCGCTGTTTTATGAGTGAATTATAAGCCTCCGTAACGCTTCGACGATACCGTCAACCAAAAAAATGAGGTTACGCCAAGGTCCCACCGTCGGCGGAGAGCGAGTAGAAAACGGCACCAATGAACATTTTTATTAATCTAATACCTTTGTACGAGCAATTCTTGTATATATATAATCGGAATCTCGGAAAAGGCTCCAACGATTTTCATGAAATTTTGTATGCAGGGTTTTGGGGGCTTATCGCCACTATTGTGGCGTGCTCGGCACGGGGTTGTGACAGTCGCTCTCTCCATGTTGCCATGAGATCACGCCGGAAGTCTGTCTCCCCCCGGCGTAGAACCTCCGCGCGCCATTCGTGCAGGAGCGCGAGGACTATCGCCTCCAGATCCCATGGCGGCAATCCGGCAAGGAGGCTCGCCGCCTCACCGGAGATCATGCGGTACTCACGGACTAGCTTCACGGCTATCACCTTAAGTAAAACACGATCTTGCTAGATAATGACTGATTTATTAAACTGACGGTGTGAGGTATATTACATTATTATGAGGCTAACCTCAATGTATGATAATTACATACATCTTTCCCTTTTATGAAAAACCGTAAACTAAGTAAAAATCATTTGGTGACAATTTAAACAACAATATGAAAGGTACAATAATATATATTATTATACGTACAGGCACAATATCATCCGTAGCATCTTTCGTTTACAGGTCACATTATTAATTAAGTAACGATTGTTCTTATAATTAACAAACTACACATACAAAGGTATTAATCAGGAGAAGAACTACCCGACCTAGTCACCCGTCATTTGATGATTGCCCATCCGAAAAAAAAGGGGGTTTCGGGGGCGATACATCGATCTAGCTAGGTTTCATTTTTAGAAAATGTCCCAAAAAAAAAACCGAGGAAAGCTCGGTCACCGAGATATATTTTACTACTAAAATATGGAAGCTGACCCCCACACAGTTGGGAAAAGGCTAGGCAGATAATGCCTACAAAAATACATATTATGAGAATTCTGAGAAGGCTCGTTTCAGTTTTTTAATGATCTACAATCATGTTGAAAGATGTTTGAATATCTCCGAGCCTAATGTTTCTTCCTGTTTAGTTTTACAAAGGTTTTTCCTCCGTTCGTACTTGTGCTTCCGGTTTGTGTGGTTGATAAGCAGATTTAGACCACTTTTAAGCCACTATTCTAATAGTTCAAATTAATGTAACATCAAAATTGACATCTGGGAATCTAAAAGCAGTGTTAAGTAGGTATTTGAAAAAGATCTGGATTATTTTTGAATCCAACAATTTTTTTGGAACTGGTACACTAGTTAACGTCTATTCCCAGTCGTCACCACTGGCGACGAACGGGAAAAAAGTCCCGATTGTAGCCGCTGCCGATAAACGGAACAGTAATTTCCTGGTGAATATGTACTACAATCGCTCCGCTAGGCCTCTCGTTTTCCGCTAACAGTAGGACCCGACCGATCATTCGCGACTATTGGCTTTGAAGTATGCCACAAGCGTCTCGATATAAATCGCTTAGCTATTATGGTAAGATCGCTGGAAGCCATCGATTTCCTCATTGTGCTGACGTTTTCCTTTAATGCAAGTTAATTGATTTAGTTGCTGCAATATTGTGGCGAGGAAAATGCTATTAGGTTTTTCTAAAAGAAAATTTTATAAACAATGTCTATAAGTTTGTAGAATTTTCCTGTGAAAGATGTGAGGTCATTGCCGCGACCCTATTATCTAAGAGTGGCCATCACACAAATACTGTTAGCACAGATAATAAAATACTTCGTACTGTTAGTATAGTTAGTCAAATAACCTATCACTTAAGTAAACTTGAGTTTGAGGAGGGACGGAGGGACGGCTCAGGAGATGATGCCTGACCAGTCGGCCCCGTTGCCAATTTTGCTTACTGGCTTAAATTTTACCACGGCAAGCCCTATTCGAGACCAGAAACTTCTATATTGTCTACCTTGTTGACTGATTTACGGTGTCTCACTACAACTAGTAAATTAACTTTAGTTGTCTCCCTTGCTGTCAGTGTTACATTGTGTGTCGTGTCTCTTTATTCTGGACGTAATGTAGGCTTTTTGTTTCAGATGGTTAATCATCAATTGACCCTTCCCGCTCGGGCGGAGCGGAAGGGAGTGTCAGACTTGTACTGACTAAAACCCATCCATGTTCCTTCGTAGCCCTTAGTGTTCCAGGGCCACGGTATCTCTTTCGAACAGTCCCGCAGCCCCGGTACGCATCGGCCCTTGCGGACCCTTTCCTTTTAGCTGACATCTCTTTGAGGCGCATGTGGAACACGAACGCGCTGTCCACACGGCCTGTCGTCGTCACAAGACAGACGGACGGCGAGCTAGCCGAAGCGGACCAAACCTCCACGGTGTGCTCCACCGTGTCCTCCGGTCGATCCTCGCAGTGGTAACACCCGGGCGTTTCCTCCCACCAGATTCAATGCAGGAACCTCCCGAAACAACCGTGTCCCGTGAGGACCTGCGTCAGGCGGATGGTGAGGGTGCCGTGGCGTCTCTCAAGGCACTCCTCAAAGAGGGTACTTATCGCCACTATTGCGGCGTACCCTAGCGCACGGGGTTGCAGTCGCTCTCTCCTTGTCGCCATGAGATCACGCCGGAGACGTAACGTGTAGGCTTGCATAGATTCTTAGTCTCAGTCTGAAACCTTTGTGGTACCACACTATAGAATTACCTAAATACAATGTTCAGTAACCACAAACTACCTCTTATTTCGTCATTATTCAATCTGTGGTCACGCCTAAGAACATAGTTAGACCTACATCTCTGATGCCTATCCTTTCTTTGATTGACTTCGTAACGTGTGTTTCCGTCTGTGATGTGATATTTACCTTTCCGAGATCGTTACGTCAAAGATTAGCGAGTATTTCCTTACACTGCGACCATCGTCCAACAGTTATATACATATGTACAGTTACAGTTGGATATGTACTTTGTCTAGTCACTAATGTCTAGTTTATGTTTTCATTTGCTAATTTTTATTATTTGCCCGTTTTTGCCCTTCATCCATTAATCAGTCACAATTCTGCGCTACTTCTTTCCGATCCTCAAGATCGCTCAAGAATGTCCCGCCACCTCCTTTATTTGTTAATTATTTTTATTTCTACCAGTAAAGCTAGAGATGTCTTATTAAACTCGAGAAACATAATATCCCTAATTAACTATCCCTACTATAAATGGTCAAAAAAGAGATGGCCAGGTTATTGATGTTCATAATTATGTTTTTAGCAGACAGGAGGCATTTGAGTTGAATTCTCTCGAAAGTTTTGAGCAGGGTACCCAATATCCGTAGAATCTAACACAATGATGTGTGGCCTACATGACAATATCCACCCTGTATGACTCTTCTTGAACTAAATGCACCAAGATTACAAACGAATAGTAACCCAGTTTGGAAATTCAAAAACTGTTATAAATACCACAGCCCACTAAATCAGCACTCAATTAACATATGGACCTCAAAGTTTCTTTCACGTAACTCGACCTTGACCGACTTGATAAAAGCGGTATTAAGATATTGCACTAAACAATTATGGAACTAAATTGCCGTCCGTTACTACGGTTTCATAAGATTTGCTAGTTTTAAACCTATGTGTTCACGTGACCTCGGGTTGGAAATTAGTTGAGAAACTTCGTGTCTTCTAGCAATCGCTTTTTTTTTGGGGAGGATTGCGTTTATGTCTTCCGAACGTGAGGTTCGGCACGTCGCCATATTGAATGCCGCTTGGAATTGCCATAAATCGTAATTTTAGACGATCTACATGAATCTATTCTGACATAGTAAAGCCGGGTACGGTAATCACCAGGTTATCTGAAGAGAGAAGACGACTCTGATATGGTAACAAAACTACACTTTATTTTGCACCTCAACCACTCCAATGTCACATAAATATCAGGCGCTCTGCATTTCTAGATTCATATTCTGCTCGTGTCCCGAATATAGCCATACTCATTGCGACACGAATAGGTTCCAAAAACAGTACTACACTACAGATGAGACAAGCAAAAGTGCCTGTACACCTGTCACTTAGCTGCAATACGTTTCAGAAGTACAGTGCAGCAATGTCAGCCCCACTAAGGGTTCGGCGACCTTCCAAACTCGAGCTCATTCGCAGATCATCTCAGCTAAGAGAAGACAAGCATAAGTAGATTAAATATTAAATGTGGGTTAAGATGCCGCCGACCGGACCTCTAAGGACAGTGATGTAATAAACCTAAAACACTACAGGGCCGAACTCGCCAATAAAAGCATTACACAGTTACACACATGGAAAATGTTTTACTACCGCGAATAAATACGACAGATTGACGAAAAAGTCACTGTAATATTTTTTGTATCGTAATATAAAAATGGTAATCAACAACAGATTTTACGAGCAACTAGAGTTGACTTATTTGCATGCATATTACAATATTCCTTGTTGAGTTAGGAATTTACTTAACAACTTGAGTTTACTACAAGAATTTTGGTGGTAAAACCTGATAAACACAAATTTTATTCCAGGATCGGCTTTAGTAATTCTTCCTTGCTTTTATTTCGATAGACGGCTTTACTTTATTTGCCTGCTTAATATTCGGATTCCAAATCTTATTCATTCATTCTATGGTAAGGATAATTCTTTAATAGGTACTAATCGCTTTTTGAATAAGTAACACCGTACCTTGTCCAATCATTATATTACGAGTATGTACACAATTTAGGCTACTAATATGATGAACCCGTTGTGTCCGACTTTCATCATTAAGGCTGTAGGCAGGTACGAAATCATCTCAACGTATCATGAATGAACGTGTCACATAGACAGCTGCCGAATACGGCCCTGTTTCAACTTTCTCTCTTACAGCATCACAGGTTGCGCATGATTCTTGTTAACGCATTTGGCCACATTGTGCGCGGGCGCTGGCCGCGAGCGCTATTTACCGCGAACTGAACCATTTTAAAATAATTTTAATAAAAAATAAAATAAATTAAAAATGCACAAGTGCGCCCCTGCGTGAGTGTTAAAGGATTGCAGTTTTGAAATAAATTGTGTGAGTGACATAAATATAAAATGGAGTTCTAAAAGTGCTTAAAAGTTTACACATGTTATTATTAAATTTATTTGTGTTACTTTTAGTTGGTTCTGAAAGGGATGATTTTCTGTTGCGCTTAAAATATTCATTGACTGCTTTTTAAGCTTAAAATTTTGGCAAAACTCCATTGAGTAAAATGATAAAGTCAAATGAATTTAAAAATAAAAGTTATGTTTGATGTTTTTATTTGAAAAACTTTAGCATTAAATATTGGCTTTGGTTCTATTATAGTTTTAAAGTTTATAGTCTGTATTGTTCCAGTGTAAGGCAAAAATCTTCCCTCACCATTTTCACATACTTTTAGAATACAATAAAAATTAACATTCCAGATCAGATCAGTTTACCAAATAATGTCACAAACATAAATATAAAAATGTTTGGGTTCAAACGTTCATCGGTGCGACTCGTGGTTCTACTGGCTTGGCTTCTTCGATATTACACCTTCGGTTCGATAGTATTATGGTGTCTTTTTGCTTGTGGACTGAGTTTGGCCGTTGTTCTGGCCGTTACGACTTACGACCATGACTACTGGACGTCAAGGGGGGTGTTCTCGCCTCCATCGTGGCCCATCGTGGGCCATATCCTGTCAGTCGTGATGTTCAAGGAGCAAGGAGGCATGTGCTTCAAAAGGATCTATGAGACGTACAAGGACAAGAAATTTTTAGGTGAGTGAATTTTCTTTTTTTACCCGACTACGGCAAAGCCAAAAGGAACGATTATATGTAATGTATGTTTGTATTTACGTATGTTTCTCCGTAGCGCTTAAACTATTCATCCGATTTTGATGAATAAGGTGCCAATCGATTCGTTATTATGGCGAGCAACGTTAACATAGGCTACATTTTAATCGGCTTCTATAGAATCGATTTTACCATTTAAACCCCTATTTTAATTAGAGCGTGATTTTTCAGTAGTCGTGTTTTTTAGTTGTATTTAGTATAGCACACAAATTCTTTCTTGCGAGCGTGTATGCATGACTGAAATATGAACGTCGTCGAAGACAGATTTGAAATAAAGGGCCGTAGCTGTAGAATAACGTATGACGTACGAACAGAGGAGCTCGTGGCTAAATAATAACAGTCGCTCGGGTCGATCTTTAGGTTAAGCCGTGCTTGCCTAGGTTGGTCTGTGGATGGGTGACCACTCATTAGGTACATACCGAGTTTCCTCCGCGCCTCGGAAAGCACGTTAAGCAGTTGGTCCCGGCTGTCATTTGTAGATCTTTGACTGTCGTTACAGGTAGTCAGTGGCCCAAAAAGTCTGACAACCAGTCTTACCAAGAGGTACAGTTAATATTGGGTAATCCCAATATTAACTGGGTTGTGGAGGTCAGATAGGCAGTCGCTCCATGTAAAATACTGGTATTTAGCTGCATCCGGTTAGACTGGAAGCCGACCCCAACATAGTTGGGAAAAGGCAACACAGATGATGAGCTTTAGAAGAACGAATGAATGAATTGTACGAAATTGAATTGAAAATTACAAACTAAATAAAATAAATCTTTAAACATTGCTGGACATTACACTCAGCGCCATCTAGTGCCACACTAAGCAATGCGGCTTGTGTCGTGGACACCAGATAGTAGATATACTACATAGATATTTTTTGTTTGTAAATACATACTTAAAATACATATAAACATCCATGACTCGGAAACAATGTCCATGCTCATCACACAAACATTTGCTCGGACCGGGATTCGAACCCTAAGAACGTAAGGCAGCCTCACTACTGCTGCGCCATTCGGGTCGTCTAACTAAAACATTAGGTACAACAATGAATGTAGGGTAGTTTGTTCTACATCTGTATTCTAGAATGGTGCGTGACACTAACTACGTGTGTAGCGACAGAGTAACGAGCTAGACGTGATCTAGATGATTCCCAACAAATTCTGATCTCTTTATTATATTTGGGAGATAGTGGGTAAGAAGATCGTCTTAGACCTAAGATAGACAGTAAAACAAACCCTGGAGGATCAGTCTTCGATTAACTGTTGCACGTATGCAACTCACGTGCTAAAACACATGCACATGTGGCTAAAACGTGGCCCATCAACAGTGGTCGCATTGCAGTCGCCGGCTGCACAAGAAGTGCCGGTTTTACCAAAACCTGGCTTAACTAGAACCATGTGTTCTCATGGATGAACGAACGAGTCGCCGTAACTAGGCCGTGATCAATTATTCAATCAATCAATGGCCTTTACATCATAATGCATAAAACATTAATGGATTCAATTGGTTTATTTAACTGTCTAGTGGTTGTAAGCGCGACCGTTGACCGTGGAATTCCGGGTTTGATTTACTCTGGCGAATTGAGTTTTGTGTTTTTCTATGTCAATTTCTCCCACACAACAATGACATGACCGCCAATATGCTGTAGGCTTCTACGTCTTAATGCTTCGCGGTCTTTTGTTTCGTTTATTTTAGATATTATGTAGTCTCCCCTCAAACATTTAAATATAACACCTGTTATTGGCGAGATATTCGAGTTCGTGTAGTATTCAAGTCTGTGTACCCTTTCGCTCAATACAGGAGTGATATATGTTATGTGACGTTATATTGTTTACACTTTTATTTTCCCAGCACCGGAACGTGTCTCAATCGCATCGAACACACGTAAATATTGGCATTAGGTACTGCATGAAATTCTTGGGTAAATTCACGAATTATGAAATTGATGATTATTGATTCGTTTTTCTTTTAATTTATGTTTTGGGGCGTGGAATGTTCGACTTTCAATCGATCGCAGTAGACCATACAATGTTGATTGTCCTCATAACAAAATCGATCAATGAACATTAGATTGACTGTCCCGTTGGTGTACTGGTCGCAAGAGATACTGCAGAAACTAGACTAGACTGCTCTGTCTGCAGAGCACCAGGTGTTGGGATCGATTTCCAGGTCGGACAAAGTGGGCTAACTCGCTCTCTATTACATAGGACTTAAACATACGGCGAAGTCATCATCATCATCTGCCTAGCCTTTTCCCAAGTTTTATTGGGGTCGGCTTCCAGTCTAACCAGATGAAGCTGAATACCAGTATTTTACATGGAGCGAATGCCTATCTGACCTCCACAACCCAGTTAATATTGTGATTACCCCATATGTAGGGGTACAATATTAACTGTACCCCTTGGTAAGACTGGTTGTCAGACTTTTTGGGCCATTGACTATACCTGTAACGACTGTCAAAGATCACAAATGACAGCCGGGACCAACTGCTTAACGTACTTTCCGAGGCACGGAGGAAACTCGGTATGTAATGAGTGGTCACCCATCCACAGACCAACCTAGGCAAGCACGGCTTAACTTAAAGATCGACCCGAGCGGCTGTTATTATTTAGCCACGAGCTCCTCTCAAACTTACGGCAAAGTGTATTAAAAGTACAGACATGCACATGAGCTACCCGCAACTGTCAAATTTTCCCAATCAACCTTGAACCTAATGCTTTAGCGATAAAGTCTAAATCTATTAAAGAAATTTGACAGATTGTAGTAGTTTAGGTAGTCAATACTCAACTCTTTATTGCATTCCACAATGCTTGGTGTACTGGCGCCTGTACAGCCTCTGACTAACCATTCGGGGAAGTCTTTCTTTATCGTGTGGTTAGTGTACCTGGTGTCGGAGTTGTTATGCCGTCCATGGCCTCTGACTTGGGTTCCTCACGATGTTTTCCTTCACCGAAGCAAGTGATAATTATACAATAGGCACATTAATCCGAAAAATCAGAGGTGCGTGCATCATCATCACCATCATCAGCCTATAATGTTCCCACTGCTGGGACACGGCCTATTCTCAATGAGAGGGAACGCGGGCCCAGTGCGGATTGGTACTCGTAGATGTCACATGTCTTCGAATTTTTGGTTCTAGGACATGCCGGTTTCCTCACGATGTTTTCCTTCATCGTTTTGAGAGCAGTAGTAATGAAATAAATTATAATAACAAAAAGTAATGCGCCTGTCTGGGTTCGGACCCACGACTTACTGTTCGTAAGTCGGGGCCGCCACCACTGGGCCACCAGAGGTGCGTGCATTGGGTTCGAACTCGAGACCTATGACTTGGTAGTCCGAAGGTCACACCACTAGGCTATCTATCAGTGCCTCTCATTCACGACCACAACTATTTATTACAGGCGCGAGTTAGCCTAGATTACTCATAATCGTATTCATTCCATAATTCCAGGCTGCCACCAGTTCTACCAGCGCACGCTAGTAGTCCGGGACCCCGAGCTGATCCGAAGAGTGTGCGTCAACGACTTCCAGCACTTCACGGACCGAGGGTTCTTCTTCAATAAGGACGTGGATCCCCTGGCAGGCTCTGTGCTGTTCTTGAGAGGAAATGAGTGGAAGAGGTTGAGGGCGAAGATTTCGCCGATATTTTCGTGAGTATCATTATTTATATTTTTTATCCTGGCTCTGGATAAAAAAAAGACTTCTAAACATCTATCCTGTTCGTCGAGGACATGAAATGGGTGGCGGTGCATGAGTTCCGCTAGCTCACGCAGCGTCAGGCGACCTTCCTTCTTCACATATTCTTTGGGACTCAATGAGAGTTTAAAATTGCAAAAAATTAAAAAATGTTCCATAATATGGTTTATATTGTTGTGTTGAAGTATCCCGTAAGCTAGAGTCAAGCCATGGTGGAATATTCGGCTGATTTTTGGAGCAGTGGTCGCCCATGCTAGTCATACTACGACGGGAAGTTAGGAACAGAAATTACGTCATGATTTGTATATTGTGGCACATGACCTAATTACGCTTTTAATAATTGTCAACGTCGAGAGACTTCAAAAAGAGTTTAATAGTTCAGTACGGTACAGAAGTAGAAGAAATTCAAACTTGAAGCAAGTAACTTCCACTGCTTCTTATTTCTCCGCATTCTTGTTCGCATTAATCTATGACCTTATTTTATATAGTAACACATTCTAACATAACCATTTCATCGTTTTCAGGCCAAACAAACTAAGAGGAATGTTTCCCCTCATAGAAAATACAGCAGGAGAATTCGTCACTAGAGTCCAACACTTGCTGTCACAGCCCAAAAACGTAGCAAACGGGAATGGGAACATAAAACCAAATGGCCAATCCAATGATGTTGGATCCAGTTCTTCTGTGGTGAATTCAGAGAAGCTGGTGGGAGGATACACTGCTGATGCCATAGTGCCGTGTGCGTTTGGTCTAAAGAGTAGCGTCATGGACAATGAGGATGATCCCTTCGCCGTGGCGTTACATGCCTTCTATGAAATGTCGCTGTACAATATTTTTGAGAAGTAAGTTGAACAATTTAATTTATATTCATGAAAACGGTTTAAATAGTAATTGGCACGGCTCGCTTGATAAAATGGCAGAGAAGATCGCCATGTCATCAAAAATAGTGTAAAAAATATAATATGTTTATTTTAATACATTAATGGTTTTAAAAAAATCTTCAATGTTGTCTGACTGTAGGAGTTTTTTCCAATGAGTCTTTCAATAATTTTGGAGCCCATAAAGAAGGCAGACACTTGAGAATAATGATTCATAGGAGGAAAAAACGCAATATTCTTTTTCTCTAGTTATATTTTACTAGATGCAAAAGTGAGTGTTACTGTATTCTGCGTAACAGTGATTCATTTATTTGTTTTACCTTCATTGTAATAACCAGTGATCGGAGTAGGTAGATTGATTTTTGGTACTTGTATCATAAATGCACTCAGAAAGAATAACATAAATAAACCATTTTTCTGGAAAGTAATTCCTGCATTTCCAGATTCCGTTAAATATTATTAATGTTGGTTGTGATATTATTACTACTCAATTCAAAATTAGGAAGGTATAAAAACTAAATTAATTCATTATTTATCTGTTGAATAATAAAAACAATCGAATTTCGATCGAAGCATTATTTTCTTTTTTAATCCTTTTATGGCTAATAATAATCAACCAATCCCGGAGGAATGTCCATATACGTTTCGGATCAATGACCCTAATTCAATGTACCTACTCCAATCACTGGTAATAACAGATATTGTTTCCCTTTTAATTGAGTAACTCATTCAGGGAAGGCTATTAAGACTTAGTTTTCCTTCAATGATTCATATTTTTCATTCGAAGAAAAGCACTAGCAATAGGCATGGCGACAGTATCAAAAAAATGCAAATCTATTTAGTCCGTCAGTTAGAGTATTGGAAAATAATGGACACGTATTTTTTGTTTTTGTAAATCAATGAATATTGACAAAGATAAAACGCATCAAAACTCGGGAGTTTGGGCTCGTGACGTCAGAACTAGGTAAAAATTATACCTAGGCGTGACGTATTGAGAATTTTAAAAGCGTCATATCTTCGTCAATTTTGGTTTACGTAACAAAAGAAAAAACACGGGTCAAATATTTTTTGATAATCTAACTGAGTGACTAATTAGTTTTTTTTTGTCGTCTCGCCTATTGTACCTATTGTTACTAATATTTTTCTTTGTAAGAAAAACCCAGGATCAAACGTAAAAGTAGGTTTTAGAATTCACAGAATTATATCTTGATGAAGGCTGTGATATAAATTGTTTCGGTATAGAAAAACATCTGAAGAACGGTTAATTCCCATCTACCACCCCGGTTGTCGATTGCCATTACCGTTTTAAACTTGTATATTCCTTTAATGGTAAAAAAGTTAGTTAGCCACTCTTTGAGGAGTGGCTGGAGAGACGCCACGGCGTCCTCACCTTCCGCCTGACGCAGGTCCTCACCGGACACGGTGTTTTCGGGAGGTTCCTGCACCGAATCGGGCGGGAGGAAACGCCCGGGTGTTTCCACTGCGAGGATCGACCGGAGGACACGGTGGAGCACACGGTGGAGGTGTGCCCCGCGTGGGCGGAGCACCGCCGTGTCCTCGAAGCGGCGATTGGCGGCGGCGACCTCTCGCGTCCGGCCCTGGTGCAAGCCATGGTCCGGAGCGAGACGGAATGGGACGCCGTCACCTCCTTCTGCGAAGCAGTAATGCTAGAGAAGGAGGTGGCGGAACGTGAGAGGGAGAGAACCTCACAGCGTCCCAGCCGCCGCGGGAGACGCCCCGGGCGTCGGGGGCCACCACGTGGCCCCCGGCCACCGTAGGCGCGGGCCTGTGGACGGTGGGCTATGGGCTAGCTCGCCGTCCGTCCGTCTCATGACGACAGGCCGTGTCGACGGCGCGTTCGTGTTCCACGCGCGCCTCAAAGAGAGTCAGCAAAAAGGAAGGGGTCCGCAAGGACCGATGCCTGCCGGGGTTGCGGGACTATTCGAAAGAGATACCGTGGCCCCGGAACACAAAGGGCGATGAAGGAACATGGAAAAAAAAAATGGTAAAAAAGTTACATTACTTTTACATCAATCTAAAGATGGGTTTAAAATAACTTCAGAAAATAAACAAAAACTTAACCAAACTTAAAAAAATATAACAAAAAAAAACTACCACCGGGGTGGTAGATGGGAACAAACGGAGAAAACAGGCAGGTCCTTCTCCCAGGATTATGGTCAATACCCCCCACAGAGAGGAAGTTTCTGCCCTTGAATTGGTTAAGAGATTTTCTTAACCAACCTTTATTTGTTTGCTATTGCAGATGACTTTATTTCCATGGTGGCAGATTAAGTTTGGATAGATTCTTTGGCAGCGGACTACACGTGTTCAAATCGTGTGAAAACTCCTTACGGGGTGTTCTCATTATTATGAACATACTGCCATCATAGACATAAATTATTGGAGCAGCCGTTTTTTTTCACCAACAGTCCCATCAAGAATGTGGATGATAACTTCTCTAATGCCCGTTCACTATACTACAAGTCCTACAATACTAAAATAAACCCCAAATAATATCGTTGTTTAGTCTTAGTCTAACTTAAGTACTTAATTGACGCTGTTTTCCCTAACAACTCAATTAAGCAACAAGCTTGATAACAATCACACAATTTATTCAGCACACGTGCCGCCAAGCGCCAGTCTATAACAACTAACAAGACTTACAAACAACCATTAATAAATAAGAAATTGATACCCAACTTTCATAGTTTGGGGTCAGCCAATCATAATTATTTACTCTATCCAATTGCTTAGACGAAAACTTTTTAACTTAATCTGAAAATTACTTTGTAAGTATTAAAAAGTTGTTTGAAAGAACTTAGGAACATAATTTGTTCTAATTTGGCTTGAATTTATTATAGTCTGTTATATCTATCTGTTTTAGTTTTGTTAATTGAATTGGCTTTGGACCCAAAGTTCGACTGTAAATTATTGATAAGTAAATTGGTATGTCAGATATCCATAGCAAAATCTATTTTTAAATAAATCTGTGGAACACGTTTGTGTATTCATAGGTTTTAGCGTTTCACTAAGATCTTATCTACATTATAGTATGTGTTTCATAAATACTGTATTCACCAATTCAATTATTTTTATAATGGTAAAGTTATTGAATCATTGCGTACAGTCGCCAGCCCATCAAGTATCCAATAACTGTGAAATTTTCTCATTCCATTTTGAACTTAACATTTTGGATATGACAGTTTGTGGTAACTTTATAGGTGCTGGCGACATGCGACAGTGACGACTGTACGATGCGTACACAAATGTTATGAGGTATTAGGCTTTGAAACACAATGTGAGCTAGTTTACACGTTTTATTATCTTGGCTAGCTGATACCCGCGGCTTCGCCCGCGTGGATGTCGGTAATCGCGACCAAAACTAAAGCTACCAGACTTCTTATTTTTTTCCGACACCTCCAACAAATATCGTTACATTTGAGCCAATCTATACAAAAACTTGACAAATTATATACTAAAACCTTCCTAGAGAACCACTCTATCCATTGGTGAAAACAGCATGAAAATCAGTGCAGAAGTTTTTGAGTTTATCGCGAACAGACAAACAGACAGACGCGGCGGAGGACTTTGTTTTATAATATGTAGTGATGACATATGACATCTGGCCTTGCTGAAATCAGCAAATCTAAATTGGTATAATAGGATTGACGAAGGAAATATTAAGTTTCTTAATAAACTCTTCGCTGTAATACATTTTAAAGACAGTGTTATTTCTTTTTTTCAGGACGATGCGTCAATTCTGGCCGGCTTTTGTATTATTCTTCAGAATGAGAATCATACCTAAGAAGACGCACGACTTCTTCTACAACATCGTAACGACTGTGCTTAGAGCAAGAGAGAACGGTAACTTGACTTGTTATAACTACTCTGTTTACGTAAAATCTCCTAGGAAAAGTATGCGCTTCGGCAATCTTCGTTTACTATATTGGAAATATGTTCACGCGATGATTAGATGTACATAATTTAGTACTGTTACATACATTGAAGTTCTTGCTTAGTTTATATTGCCATGTCATGAATTCATGATCACAAAGATTACAATCTCTATGAATTTCCCAAAAGCTTTTAGTGACGGATTACGAGGTGCAATCAGGGATAGGTAAATCGACAGATTGACAGAAACTTCATACAAACGTGCAATTATAAGTTCGCTACTACAGGCCACGGCAGTAAAATTTTACAGGTAAAAGGTTACTCTGTTCTGCGACTTTCATGCTTATTCTATATATTTATAGATTATTATCGAAGCGCATACATTTTCTGGCTTAACTGTACGTACTCAATGTTTGTTGATTTTCGATTGATTTCCCTAGGGGAGTAAGGGAGATGGAACGACAAATAGTTGGTAAAACCTAAAAGTTGATATTGAGAGTTTTGGTATTATTTTTAGTTATTGATAGATTCAGTATTATTTGGAGAACACACTGGGGTATCGAATCAATATAGGTATTGATCTATAGCTGCTGTCTGTTTACCAGACGTGGTTATTGTCTATGTATTGTATTTCGTATGCAAAACTTTTTGAATGCTGTTTGAAGACTTAGATATTGCAAAAATATGTCTACCTTATTGCTTTGCTCAGGGCCTTCGTTTCGATTCTCAGGTCAGTCTTGTTTCTTGTCATAAAGGGTGACACGGAAACTCGACCTATTTATAAAAGGTACTAGAGGTCGTCAGCAACAAATTAAATCTAGTTAGGCCCGGTATCCATCAAAGCGAAGACGAGCGGAGCGGAGAGAAGAGCAAGCTTCAACCAATCACAAACACAATCACAGGATAGACGAGAGACCTGTAACTGTGATTGGTGGGTTTCCACACATCTCCTCTCCGCTCCGGTCGTCTCCGCTTTGGTGGAAACCGAGCCTTAACTAGCGGTCAAAATTGGATGGCTACCGAGTCGTGTCGATTTTCAAAAAAATATTGTTAGGTACTAAAAACCTTTTATTCCTGAGATTATGTATGTATATGTAATTGTATATTGATGGTCCTGTTGATGGAAAAAGGGTAGCCTCCTATTTCATGGGATGAAACATAACTAGCGAAATTTGGGTATATTAAATGTACATGCCTGCCTAAACCTTCGGGGAAAATGGACGTTATATATTATTGCAAAAACGGTAATAAAAACGCGGTCTCTCTTTTCGCAAAACCGGTTCTGAGAAATTCTCCTGGCCTTACCTGTAAAGATGTCACTCTTATGTGACGCACAATTGATTAATTGCTCTTTTAAAATTTTCAGGCGTTCAGGAAAAGCGCGGAGATTTCATCGACATGATGATGGCCTTGAGAAATGATGAGAGGAACAATAACTGTAAGAAGGACCTCGAAGATGTTGAAATTAGTAAGTTTTGATCATTATTTGTTTATAGAAACTTCATGTGTATAGAACTACTACATAATACTGTGGATATTATGATTAAAAAAACGATTTCACGGTAGAGGTGTACAAAATAATCATAAAAACTAATCTAATTTAGTAGTTCAATTCAGCTTGCGCTACCCCAATGTGTTTAAGCCGTTTGGGGGTGAAACACTAGGACCATGCGGTCCAAGTGCCCATTCAGTCCTTCGGGACGTCGCGATTCGTCGACCTCCAAACGGTTTGTCGACTCTTCCCGTGACCAACTAGCATTGTCATCCAACTTGGCAATGCTGCCAGCTTTCTGGGCACTATTCCTTTTGACAGCGATATGTAGGAATTTTTTAACGCTCTTTAATGCTTTTCTGCTTTTATTTTAAGTTTGTTTATACATAGATAATTATGTTATTATTTATAAAAATAAGCACACTTGTTTGAAGTAGTGTGGTTTAAGAATAAAGCCACTTTATGAAACAAGATGTTTTTTCACAATTTTCATCAGGCGCTTGTACAGTCACGCTCATAATAGAAGAAAATATTAATGACACATTTGAAAACATTTCGTTACTTTTTAAATTATTCCAAAAAGAAAAAAGTTCAAAGAAAAATGGCGGCCACAGTTAAGCACGAACTTATTAAAAGTTTTATCTGTAACGGTTACGTTTGAGATAATGTAATTAATGTGGGCGCATTAACTTTTGACATTACGGCGACTTCAATATTGCTTAACTCTTTAACTTTTACTTAATTATCGATCTGTTTAATTTTCAAGGGTACTTTAACTCCGAATAATTCATGAAAGTCAGTTTATTAAACAATTTTTTTTCTTTCCTCTAACTGAGCTACTTGCTCTTGAAATAGTAAGTAAAAACATAGTATTAGCTAGTTTATCTCGTTTATAATTAAAAGGTTTTAGAAGACGTCCTACCAAATGTTTAAAAGAGAAATCATAAAAAAAATGTTTGCCATCCACGATGTTTGATTTTTGGGAGCAATTTATTTTCTAAATTCTCCTCGGACCAGTATAAAGTCTAGCTATAAGCAAGAACATTTTTAGCTTATTACTCGTCATCTGTCTAGCTTCTTCCCGATTATGTTAGAGTAGGGTCCTGGTATTTAATACCTCTATGCCAGGGGTCGGCAACCTGCGGCTCGCGAGCCACATGCGGCTCTTTGGATGTGAAGCTGCGGCTCTTTAGTTCCATACGCAAACATTATTTATTTTATTAAAAAAAAGCGAAAAAACACTACTTATTTATGAATACATCAAAAAACTTTATTAATGGAAGTACTATTTATTGTTGTCAAGAAAAAACATTGTGGCTCTTTAAAAGCTTTGAAATTTTGTAAATTGTAATTAACTAAACTCTTCCGACTGCTCTATGCTACTTGGACCAACTGCCTTACTTCCCACCACCACCTAGTTTATCATCATCTGCCTAGCCTTTTCCCAATTATGTTTGGGTCGGCTTCCAGTCTAACCGGATGCATCTGTATACCAGTATTTTACATGGAGCGACTGCCTATCTGACCTCTACGACCCAGTTAGTACTAGGTGATACGAAACCCCTTGGTAAGACTGGTTGTCAGACTTTTACCACCTCAGCCTAGGTAATAATAAGTACTAGTACTAGTACTTGTACTCGTACTAGGTAATAATAAGACTAACTTTAAATTTAATTCACATTTATATAAATTACTCGTAAGTATATTAAATAGCATTAAATAATAATAAAAAATAAAAAACCAATTTATACATTACTATTATCAAATACAATACAATATTTAAAATACTATTATAAAATTAAGTAATTTATAATAAAATCAAATTAAAATTATGTTAGTGTAGGACAAACTTTAAATCTATGGAGAATTTGTAAACTATTAAGGCATGAAATAAAAGGCTTTTTTATTTTTATTTTATTTTAGTTATTTAATAAGTCTAACTACAACTAAAACCTTATAATCCAATCATTTTTCCACAGCCGACATGGTAATCTCAGCAAATGCCTTTATCATCTTCCTGGGAGGTTTCGAGACCACCTCCTCAACGCTCGCGTTCCTGTTCCTAGAGCTGGCAGCAAACCAGCAGGTCCAGGAGAAGCTGAGGAGCGAAATCCTGGAGGTACTAGATCGACACGACGGGAAGATCACCTATGAGCTGCTGCAGGAACTGGTGTATATGGAGATGGTGATTCAGGGTATGACGGTGTTTAATAGTTTTTAAACTTGAAGCTAATGATTTTGTTGCCCATCTCTTGCCCGTTTTCACTAGCAGTAAGCTGCACCTAAATGTACGCTTACCTATGATTGCACGATTGGAGTTCTAGGCGCTGAAAGGTACAAAAGTACGTATTGATTTAAGCATTCCTTTAGGTCGCCGGTGTTAGAGAAAGCGAGCGTTAGACCTCTTAGTATAGTTCAAGTTAAGACATGACTAAAAATATGGGGGATCGAGTGATCGCAAGCGCGACTGGGTTCGATTCCCGTGTCGGGCAGTGTGACTGGGTTTTCCATTAGGAATTTTTCAGTAGCTGGCACGGAGTCTTGATTTGTGGCCGGTTGATGGCAAATGGGTTCGCCCCCTATTACATGGGACTTAAACATAACTTGCGAAATGTGGGTGTACAACGAGTATTAGGTATACCTCTGCCTTACCCTTCGGGATTACAGGCGTGATGTTAAGTGTTATGTTTTAAATCTTAGACTTTGGTCGATGATAATATGGTATCTGAATAGTTGAAAGCCCTTAGGTTTCCTTGTAGGTCTACAAGGAAACCTAAGCGCTAGGGTTCAACAAAAGAGGCTGCCTTAAGGGGACTACAGGAGCTAAACGCGAGTTTTATAATGCAAAAAAAGCATAATTATGAGTCACTGCAATAAACAAAACCAGGAAAATATATGATATTCTTCAGGATGTATGCTAGTATGATAGTGTTTTGAAAACATAATACAACTAATTTTACTCGATAAAAAAAATCACAAACTGATCTCTAAAAATTTCTTTTAACGAGTAAAAACCATACTAAAATACATGCGATCATTCTGATTTTTTTGCAAATAATTTTACAAGCAACATATTAGCATGATAGTGTTTTATTTTTTAGTCCAATCAATAGATTTTTTGTAAATCGCAAAGAACCACTCATTTCGCACTATTCGGCCCGCAGTGACTGACGTAACAACCACTTGTAGTGCAAGCTGGTTAGAACTATATTCTAACAGTATTTCAAACGAAGTTCGAACCACCACAAATGGATTTGCTAATTTAGCTCCTGTAGTCGCCTAAGTCGAATAAAACACGATAACCTCCTTTACTAAAAGCTTGTATGCTGAACGACTGTTTTTATCGGAATTTGAACCTTAAAAAATTGACGTTTCAGTAAATATTTCCTTGATAAATTATTGTGTCTATGTGCTTCGTATGTTCCGAATGCTTGTTTGTAAGTAATTATGTAGTTTCAACCCCACACCACACTCGGCACAGTCACTCCAATTGGTTTGTTACTTGTAACCGGAAAAGTTTCTTTTAATGAGTTTTTACTTCCCCTCGGCGAATTCTGACTGGTTCGGATTAAAGAAACTCTGTCCGTTACACTCGCTGAAACCGTATAGTTTCAGGAGACCAGTTAACAGGTTGAACCGAGTTTATTTTTAATGTAACTTACGAGCAAGTGGAATAAATAATGTGCTTGAAATAGGTATCATGATTATAAGTTGATCAGGATTTGGTCGTCCTTTTGATAAAGAAAACCGGAATAGTTTTTATTTGTCCCTTTGTAAGTGAGAACAACGCCACTATCATATCGAACGAGTTATGTAGATATCTATCTATAGGTAGATTTAAATTGACGTGATCGTATTTTTATTAAGTATTTTGTGCTTTCTTAATTCTTGATTAATTATATTTCAGAAACTCTTCGCCTCTACCCGCCTTTCCCGAGCATCCAACGCATCTGCACCAAAGAGTACACGATACCTGACACCAACACTGTGGTGGAGAGAGGCACCATCGTACTGTTCCCGACGCTGGGCATACAGAGAGATGAACAGGTAAGCATGACATAATTAATAGTATAAGAGAGAGAGAGGAAGACAGGAAGGGGAGTAGTGTTGAAAAAAATTAAATAAGTTTTTTTTTGTACTTTAGAAAACGTTTCCTCTCGCTAGGAATTTCTCCTAATCGTGGTTGCGTTTACATACATTTAATTTCAAATACACAAAACCAGAACCGGAACAACTACCTGTTTACAAATATTCGTTCCGTGTGGGAATCCAATCCGCGACACGCAACGCAGCAGCCAATCAATCAATCACTCAACCACTGCGCCAAAATTGCCGGCAATTGTTTAGAGCACGACACGTGGCTTGTGGCTTGCCACGACGGTACCCATGCGAAGGAAACAAGAGAAGAGCGAGCGTCACTGGACGCAAATCATGCCGCAAGGCGTATCACTCGGGCAGGAAACGAGGTCTGCTGAAGCGCAGGCCACACCGCCAGCCAGCGAGCGAGCGAGCGAGCCGGGCGAAGTATCGTTACCGCGAACTACCGAAAGAGCCGAAACGAAGTGTGAAAAGAGGTGAAACGATGCTTGCTCGCTCGCTCGCTAGCTGACGGTGTGGCCTGCACTTTATGGGAGAAAGACTTTGGATAATCTAAAAACATTTTCAAAACTAGTTTAACCTGTATTATTTAAGACTTGGCAGAACGTATCGACTATAACAAAATAGTAATAGGTTGCACCCTGGCGTATGTGCCAACTTAGAGCGGATTTCTTATATGGAATAAAAGTTAGGAACAAGTGTCAGAGCCGACACTTGCATAAAACTTGCAGATAAGCAACTAACTCGCTTCCGCTTCCTACATGTTGAGAATATACTCCTAATACTTGCAGTATTTGCGATACATGAATGAATTGGCATAAAGTTGCCAATACAAGGTTTATGGAGAACTAGCTCAGGCTTCGCCCACGTGTATTTCGGAAATTGTCCCACGGGATTGTAATTCCGGGATAAAAAGTAAAAAAAAATCCTATGTGTTTATCCAGGTTATAAACTATCTGTGTGCCAAATTTCATCAAAGTTCGGTCAGTAGTTTTTGCGTAAAAGAGTAACAAACATTCATTCATCCTCACAAACTTTCACTTTTAAAATATTAGTGGGATACGAAAGTAGGATTTGACGTTTGACCTTTCTTATGTGTTATGGTTTCCTCTCGGTGCGGAGTCGGACAGCGTATTTTGAAAGGGCATGTATTTAACGCGGCGACAAACTAATCTGATTTAGGGTTTAAAAAAAAATTAATATGGGTAGCAAAAATAATAGGTTGGCAGCTACAGTGACGTAACATTTTAAGTATAAAGTAGTAGCTTTATTTTGAATTATAAGCTTTGTTTAAAAATTAAACGCAGTGATTTTTGGTGTGGCAACTGAATTTATGTTAGGCGACAACTTGACGGCGGATAAAAAGTAGAAAATTTAAAGTTTATAAACAAAGTTTATAAAATTAACTGAGATTAGAACCTGCTACGACTGCGTGACGCGCGCTCGCTTCGCTCGCATATTAAGGCCCTTCTAACCCTAAATTTAGCAACTCTATTTGTGGTGGTTCAAACTTCGTTTGAAAAACTGTTAGAATAAAGTTATAATCAGCTTGCACTACAAAGCGGTTGTTACGTCAGTCAATGCAGCCGAATAGTGCGAAATGAGTGGTTTTTTGCGATTTACAAAAAATCTATTGATTGGAATAAAAATATAAAACACATAAGACCTGCTTTATAGTTAGTTCAGTTAGTATGCAAAGTTTCATAATCTAATTTGAAGTACTTTTTGAATACCAGCGGTTTATTGTTTGATTTGGAGGTAACTTCGGATTCTTTTTCTATCGAGAAAAGTTTGTATGGAATCGTGTTTTCGTCACACATAGTACCTAGCATTAATCCTCAACTTTACCATATACAGGGTGTAAAAGACCTCATCACGAAGCCGTCAACCAAGCATTCTGTACATCAAACTAAGTAACTTTACTCAAAAAATATTGCTGGGAAACGACTTTTTTTTTTTGGGGTGAAAAATCATGTTTTGTGGTAGAACTCAATGTAACGCACTCAAAACATTGTGCTGATGGATGGATTGAATAGTACGGGGGTCGTGGAGGTGTTTAAAAATAATAAAAATCTCACATTAAAAACTTGTATTTAAATAAAAACTTGTCAAAAAGTTGGAACTTTGGCCCCCAATATCTCCGTAACTAGAAGGTTCCCAGGTATGGTGTAGAACAAAAAAATGATCGCATTGACGAGGAAAACAAGTGCCTTTCGGCTTCGTTAAGAGGTGTTTTACACCCTTTATTTATTTTAAAAATTAATGCGGCAGTATTTTAGAGGATCATGCTAAGCCATTTGGGGCATGTTAGGCCCTTAAATAACACTCTTTGACTTCTGTCCCCGAAGTGCCAGGCCTCCGCCGGCCTCCTTCGTCGGCCTACGACCCGGTGCCCATGCCGCTCATAAATGATTACTTGAAATATTAGCCGCCAGTCATTATTTTTAATACCCCACTTATTTCATTGGCCCTGTTTAATATATTTGCCATCTTATAGTAGCAGCCATTCTATGTTTTTATAGATCCTTGCCTTTTGTAGCTAATATAATATAATTGTGCTAAAAATATTTAATCGCTGCCAAGTTATTTTTTTTTTGTAACCATAGTCACCTAATAAGTTGTTATTTGCCTCAAAAATAATTAGCTTTTGAAAGTACTGATAAATCTGACTCGGTTTGATTGTACCTTACAGTGTAGTGTGTGATTGCACCATTAGGTAGGTAGGTATATTATAGTAGGTAGTTGGAGCCCGCATTTCCCGCACTCAACAGACTATTTATTTTGCCAGTTAAGGGGGTGGTATCTGCTAACGAGAGGTTTTCTCCATGTAACTCCTCTTTGATGAGTGAATATATATGTGCAAATATATGTTGCTTATTAGACTCTAAACTTTAATTGGTACCATTGAAATAATTCTAACTTTATTATTACTATATGAAAAAAATCTTCAAAGTGAAGCATTTTTTCCTTGAAATATCGTAACTACTCCTAAACGGCATTAAGTTTTAGTACTTTTTTTTCACACAAATATTTGTCACGTTTATCTTCACAAAGTGTACAATTAGCATTTTGATCTAATGATTTATTAGGCTACAATTAAATAAAAACCACTCATTTCGCACTATTCGGCTCGCAGTGACTGACGTAACAACCACTTTGTAGTGCAAGCTGATTTTAACTTTATTCTAATAGTGTTTCAAACGAAGTTTGAACCACCACAAACAGAGTTGCTAATTTAGCAGATACCCCAGCCTTAAGTTGAGGAGTCAGTTCTAATGATTGGACAGTTTTGCGCATTAGACAGTTGCGTAAACTCGACAGTATCCAGTATTTGCAAGTTTCGTTGCTTCAACAGTTTCAAAACAATTCTTCAAACAAAATAATACGCGGACTCATAATTAAGTAATAAATACAAGGTCATGCCTTGTATTTAATTCATCGCATTTAGCATTAAGTATGTAGTATGTAGGATTAGAAAATACAAAAAAAAAATGTGTGGTAGGTGTACCTACTACCACTAAAAAACCTGACTACTGCAAATCACGCTCTAATTAAAATCGGGGTTTACATGGTAAAATCAACTCCTCCTATTGTTGAAGGCGGATAAAATGCTGCCTTTGTTACCTGGGACATAATAACGAATTGATTTACACATTATTAATCAAAATCGGATGAATAGTTTAGGCGCTACGGAGGAACATACGTAAATACAAACATACGTACATAGACTGCTAAATCATAACCCTTCCTTTTGGCTTCGCCGTAGTCGGGTAAAAATATGAATTAAGTATGTTCCAGCGACATTAAAAATCAATATGAATTAAACTTGTTTACTCCAAAACTATTGACAATGCTCAGCACGTCGCAAGACAACATTTCTAAAATACATAAGTACTTCAGCCAAAACAATTTGCGATAATTTTCGCACAAAAAAAAACCCTTTATTTTTAGCTTCACGTTGAAGAATATTAAGTTAATTTGATCGATGCCAATCATCTCAGAGTTATCGAGTTATCTCGGATAAATTAAATTTTATAAGAGGGTTGTAGGTAAAGGTAAGTGGGCGAGGGGGAGTGAAAAGGCAAAGGTTATATTTAAAGGTCAAGGGTAGAAAAGTGTGGTGCAAGGGCCGATGCTTGCCGGGGTTGCGGGACTGTTCGAAAGAGATACCGTGTGGCCCCGGAACACAAAGGGCGATGAAGGAACATGGATGGGTTTTAGTCAGTAAAAGTCTGACACTCCCTCCTGCTCCGCCCAGAGCGGGAGGAGTCATTTGATAATTTCCCATCCGAAAAAAAGGGCCGAAAAGTGTAATAGGTACTTTAGAGTTTTTATAAAAACAGGGAAATGATAGCTAAAAAAGAAAAAAAAACATCACGCCTGTAGTCACGGCGTGAGAAAAGGGATAGGCAGAGGACTCGTGGTATTTTCCGCCTGATCAGTTAATTATTTTTTCGCTTAAATCATGCGGAGGCGCCGAGCCACGCCCCCTTTAAGTTTAGGCCTATTAGGAAAGCGTCAACTTTGGCGCGCAAAATAACATCTCGTACGTAACGTACGTTTGGCGTGCGTCGTCAGTGCGTTCGGCCGATCGGTATTGTCTTTCATTCATTATTTCTATACAAAGACTAGTATGATAGTGTTTTGAAAACATAATACAACTAATGTTAATCGTTAAAAAAAAAAAAACTCGAACTTATCTCTAAAAATTTCTTCCATACTAAAATATACAAGCAACATTGTATTAGCATGATAGTGTTTTTTTTTTAGTTCAATCAATAGATTTTTTGTAAATCGCAAAAAAAACACTAATTTCGCATTATTCGGCCCCTCAGTGACTGACGTAACATCTACTTTGTAGTGCAAGCTGATTAGAACTTTATTCAAACAGTTTTTCGAACGAAGTTTGAACCACCACACATATATTTGCTAATTTAGCTCCTGTTTTCTATTTCCCAGTACTTCGAGAACGCCTCAGCCTTTATTCCGGAGCGCTGGTCTGAGGATGCACCGCAGCCACCTCCAGGAGTCTACATGCCTTTCGGGGATGGACCTCGCTATTGTATAGGTGGGTATAAGATTGCTTTTTTAACACTTATATACACACATCAAAAATGTCTAGGGATCAAGCATTTTTATGCGGATTTCTTGAGATTGAGATGTGGCTTTGTAATAAATTTATGATTTTATAAATTTATATGGATCCTTTTTGGTGCATTTCATAATTTGAATCAGGAACTCTCAATCAAATTCGAGTAAAAGATGAAAATAAGCTGTCAATATTTTCCCTATAAAAACATACAACGCATTGAAGACATTATTAGTGCTACTGTTTCCCTACTACTGATTAAAACCAACGTTATTATGGAGCGGCGACGTCATTTAAGCAGGGAAGAAATGCTCAGAGCCGTGGGAATGATAGAAGCTGGTTCCCGGCAACGTACTGTAGCTTTAGCTCTGAATACAAGTCAGAGTGTTATCAGTCGACTTTGGACACGTTACCGAAGCACTGGTACCGTGGCTGAGCGCCATGGAGGACGGTATCGCTGCACCACACGGAGACAAGACCGATACATTCAAATCTTAACTCGAAGAGCTCCAACAATAACCGCCATGATGTTAGCCGTGAGGCTTCATCACTCTTCAGGGAACTTAATTAGCGACCAAACAGTCAGAAACCGCTTGCATGAAGTGAACCTTCATTCCCGAAGACCGCTACGGGTACCACCTATAGCAATGCACAATCGTAGGATTCGATATCAATGGGCTCTTGAACACAGAAATTGGGCAGAAGAACAATGGCGTTTCGTGTGCTTTTCTGATGAGTCTCGTTTTGGTATGAGACCGGATACAAGACGTATACGACACTGGAGAACCCCTGGACGCCAACAGCGATTAAAATCCTGCCAGGAAGTCCATCCTTATAGTGGTGGAACCATCATGGTATGGGCGGGTATTTGGATCGGCGGAAGAACTGAGTTGATTTGGATCAGAGGCAACCTCAACGCTCAAATTTATGCTGAGACGATTGTATCAGACGTCATCGTTCCTCTACAAGTGCAAATCGGTCCCTTATTTCAGTTAATGCATGATAATGCACGACCGCACACCGCAAGAGTTGTAAGACAGACTCTCGCCGCAGCTAACATCAATGTCCTGCCCTGGCCTGCTCAGTCGCCAGACTTGAACCCGATTGAGCATGCATGGGATATGCTACAGAGAAGAGCTCTGCCGAATATGGAGGGTATCCAGTCGCAAGAAGACCTTTTTTTGTTGTTGCAACGAACATGGGCGGCCATTCCACAGCGTGATTTGGATGAACTCATTTTGAGTATGCCAAACCGATGTTCTTGTGTTGTTAGTGTTCGCGGTAGAAACACGGATTATTAATTGTTTAAGTTACCCAATAAAATTTTAAAGAAAACTGTTATTTCAGTCTTTTTTTCGAACTTTAATGTTAGTGGTTCAAATGTCAAAAATCCCTTTATTAGGAAAATGGCAAATTTCTTTATTAATGCAAAGGTGACTTGGTTTATCGTTACTGTGACAAACGAAAACACTTTATTTGATGAATCCTTAAAGAAAATTTTATTTAATATCAATCAGGAGAAAAGTTATTGCAAAAATATATGTTGATCCCTAGATACTTTTGATGTGTGTATATGTGACCACAAAAGACTATAGGCACTTTTCTATGAAGTCAAGTCTCGATTAAATGTAGCTATATACAGTCTCAGTCACAAGACATAAAAACTGTGAAAGTACTGTAGTTGCCCATTCCCTAGCGTAGATCTCTATGGAGAAGAACGGGCAAGAAACTCCATGGGCATGCAGGACACTCTTTAATTTAGAATATTTACAAAACCTTGATTAGGTACATCATTCATGTTGAGATGGTACATACAATGTGAGAACATGGTGAGAACGATGTAGCAAGATGTGCACGTTAAAAGTGACTATTGGAAGTAACACATGCACAAAAATTACAAGATTGCATCGATTTTTCATACGGAAATCCTGCCATACCCCTTGTAGACACAAGACAGCGTGATACATATTCCATTGAATAAGTCACAAGACTCCGTTCTCAGGCCCCAAATTCTAAGAAGTCACAATTTATCGATGAACTATGAAAGTGTCAGCAAAAAACAAATACCTTCTTGCGTTATCTCGTTGAGCCACGGTGTTGGGTGTCGAATTTTTTGTCGACGACGCTAGCTGGCGACCACTTGTGTAACTGGCTGAAGTGGAAACCCAATGCTTATCGTTTTGGTAAAGGAATGTGTGAATCGTATATATATATATATCCTTTATGGTGTGGTGTGTCACATGAGGTGTAGGCAGTAAGGTTTGCATTTGGTCATCAGGTAACATTCCATCCATAAATTACGTCACATGTTATGGGGGCTGGGAGGGGGTCAAAATCTTTATAAGTCTGAATCTTTAATAAAAATAATTAATCGTTTTTAGTTTTAGTTTCATTTGATGTTAATTTTATTAAAAAGAATTGAAATCGACTAATTTCGGAACTTGTGACGTCACTAGGTCAAGGGGGGGGGGGAACCCTAATTTGATTAAATATCAGACAGGAAACATGATCTGCCTCATCTCTGTATCATGACTGCCTCGTTGGTCTAGTGGTCACAATCGCAACTGCTGAGCAAGAGGTCCTAGTATCGACTCCTGGGTCGGGAAAAGTGATAATGAGTTTTTTTTTCTGGATATATACTCGGGTGATGGTAATAGACTTTTACATGGGAATGTAACATAACTGGGGAAATGTGAGTGTACTATTAGGTACTCATCTATCTAACCCGTCGGGGATAACATGCTTGTTGGTATGTTATGTTACGAAACATGATCCTAATGTGTTACTAGACGGCGCTAGGTCATTTGGAGTATTCGCCTGGAGTAACAGTCCAATATTCGAATATTGGACTGTTACTCCAGGCGAATACTTTTGAACATTAATTTAGCGTAATGGCAAAAAAAAAACTAATTGGTCTGTCAGATAGATTTCCAATAAATATTGGACATATATTTTTCCTTTTTTCACGTAAACAAAAAATGAAGACGATACAGTGCGTCGAAAACTCGTGTGACGTCACATTTGAGAAACATTTTTTACTCAAATGTGACGTCACAAGTCACCACTTATGATCTTTGACACGTTTTATCTTCGTCAATTTTTATCTTTTGATGAAACAAAAAACACGTAGGTATCCAATATTTTTCGATAATCTAACTGACGGACTAAACAGAATCATATTTTTTTTAGTCAGTCGTCATCCCTACTTATTAAAGATTCAATTTCTATTATAACAAGCCGTTGTGACAAATTGTAGCATTACAGGTTGCGCACTGTAAAGCTCGGTGTTCCTCAGCCACTGATGTTGTAACGCTCGAATCTGAAATGTTACATTACAGGTGAATGCTGGCGGTGAGGGAGCGCCTTAACGTTAACGCCATCAAATAGATAGCTAGATTAACACTGAGCCATCTGTAGGCTAATAACAGGCCTAGCCAAGTTACAAACGTTTCGTATCGATTCTCTTTCTACAATCGTAAACGCCTCGGCGTAAGCTATTGTAGAAAGCGCTAAAAGGGTAGCCAAGTTGACACGACTGAGTCGATCGTGTATTCTCTAATGTCTGTAGAAAACCTACACTTTAGTCTATGGTGAGCGTTCCTACCAAAGAGTATAGCGATCAACATTGTAGAAACGATAACATACTATTCTATCATTTTGAACGATGCGATGTAAACTTGTCTACGAATTTTCTATTCGTTTGTGTTGATCACGTGATTTAACGTTGAGATGATGTCATTCCCATTCATTTGAATAGTTTTCTACTAGCGTTAACGATTGTAGATTGTCAACTTGGCTAGGGGTGCAGATCTGAGGAATCGAACCAGTCATCTACCAGGCCAACTCCCTAACTTAAGCTGAACTTTTCTTTTCCCCAGGTAAAAGATTCGCTCTCATCCAAATGAAATGCTGTCTCCTTCGACTACTGCAGCACATAAGGATATCGCCAGCGCCCCGCACCGATTCGCTCGGCAAACAGTTCGTCGAGCCGCGCGTCGGACCGTTCACCGCGGACCCCCGCTCCCCGCTCACGCTACACCCCCTCGACTCCATGGTCACACTCAGCCTTTTATGACGAACTTTTTAATTAAGAAAACTATTGTAATTTGAGTGCTGCGTGGTTCTTTTGGAGCGTGGCCATACTCGGAACCAATTATATCTATGCTCGGAATTATCGTGGCCATCTTGTTATTTCAACACAATTTCCACAGACAACTTCACAAATGTTTACCAACAGCGCCCTTCTGACAATGTCGTTCACGCGCCAAATAATCCTTGCAGCACTGTACCAATAGACGTGAATGTTTATATGTCACTTAGTTTATGTAAAATCAACAAATTATTATGTGTAAATTAGGTATGTCTTAATATTGTAATATTAATAAAATAATTATGAAAGAGCTGGGTAGTAGCCAAAGTTGACCGTATACTTTTGGACTTAAAAAGAAAGATTATATTAAAACTGAAGATGCCTAAAGGTGAACGCAGACTTAGCCGCACCGCAGTTGCCGCATTCGCATTCTTCGTATAAAGTTCTATGCAATCTGTGCCTGTCTGCAATCTTTGTCTAGATGTCTGTGTGCGAGATTCCATTGAAGAATTCGAATGCGGCGACTGCGGCGACTGCGGTGCGGCTAAGTCTGCGTTCACCTTAAATATGGCATTTTTAAGGTTTGAGTTAAAGGGGAAGCGCCAGGGTGACCGGTGAATGACTAGTTCATGAAAATTTCATTCACTGGGATTAAATGAACTTAGAGGGTTATATTGACGATTTAAAATTTAAATATTCAATTTAACCATTTATAATCATTTAAATTTTAAATGATTATAATTCTGTAAATACATGCGTATTACGGCCGAAATTCACATTTTGTTCAACATAAGCGAATTTGAATTTCGCGACCTGCTTGCGCTTAGTAAGTACCTAGTTTATAAAGGTCTAGCAATGACTTTGACCTTGAAAAAATCGTTCTTCAACGTTTATGAACTTGGAGGGTTGTATTGATGATTATAATTCTGTAACTACATACGTCTTACAATCGCGAACAATATTTTAATCAACATACAAACTAGCACTGGCCTGCAAATTGCGAAAAACGTACGAAAATTTGAATTTCGCGGGCTACCCTGGAGCATCAGCCTTAAGGCGCTCCCTCACCGCAAACATTGGGGTGTAATGCAACGTTCAGATTCACTTATTTCTGTGCAAAATCGAATCTCGGATTGTTACATTACAGACGAATGCTCGCGGTAAGGGAACACCGTTAGAAAGCGTTCTTAGCCAGTGATTTATACGGCATTTTAGGATAAGAAATAAAATTATTAATAAGTAATATTTTTATAAGACATTTAGTTCTTGACATTTCTGTAAATAAACTGATTTACTTAGATAAAATAAATAGTTTTATTGATTCTTCATCAGAAAATATCTTTATATCCCTATCTGCTGTGCCGGTAAATATCGGAAAAAAATAAACTAGGTCCATATTCAATGCCTTCATCAAAATCTAAGGGAAATACTAATGTCCGATTTCGCTTACGATAGGCGACATGTAAATAAAAACGCATTGTTGTAAATTCGCTCGGCTCATCGTAAAGAGTTGCATTTCCAATAATTTGAAAATATTTAGGCATTAGTTTTAGGTGTACCTAGGCGCGACCTAGACCAGGCGCCTTCTTTGCCTGGACAGAGATAGCCTGCGTCTGGTGGCGAGGACCATCACTGGACACTATTCACTGAATAAACACTTCCACACCCTAGGAATCACTGACAGCCCCCTGTGCAGAGCATGCATGGAGGCGGAGGAAACGGTGGCGCATGTGCTCCAAGAGTGCACAGGCATTACCAAGATTCGCGAGGAGACCCTGGGATCACCAAGATCCCTTGCGGATGCCCTGAGGAGACCGGGAAGTTTGATCTGCTTCTGGAGGGAGGTGGGCTCAGGCTGGTTGGAGTAATCGGCCATCATGGCTCACGCACAATGGTCCACTTCAAGGACAAAGTGCAGCGGAAACCTAAAGCCCATGATAGATACCTACCTATCTAGCTTATGGTCGTTTTGACTTGGGACACCTGTCCCTGGTGAAAACGACCATAAGCCTCCTAGGACGTGAAGAATGAATCTAGTAAATCTGTGATTATTGAACCTTTCATAAGGTTTTTTTGAGCGACGTCCTTTCAAATCGTTTATAACATTAGGAGGCAATACAGGTGTTTTTTTACTATGTGTTTTGCAGATAGGACAAGATAAAGGCTGGATACTAAAAACCAACTTGAGAATACTTGGCATAAGAGTCAGTCACGGTCCAGATTAGAGTCAGGTCGGTTTCGGAGAACAGCCGGAACAGACAGACAGACTGATAGAAAGACAAAACCTGTTATTTTGACATTACAAACAGACACTTCAATTAGTTATTTGAACTTAGAGATAAATAATTAAGTCGACCCAGTGTTTTAACCTCACTAAACTTCACCCATACATAAATCGTGGTACTCATTCTGAAACACGAGCACAAGAGTACCTTCTCGGTGTAAGCTTTCGAACTTATAAACAAAGGGATCACATAAAACTATGCAGTATTCTGAAACAATCACAATGTATAAATAGTTCATATTGCAATACAGTAAAGTGTAAAATCCTTTAAGCATTTCTCGAGACATTGCATCTTTTGTCTAAAACATCTTGCCTTTAAAAGGTGGGGCTCATGATTTTCCTAATCATTTGAACCACAACCATGATTCCTTGTTGCATAATACTTTGTACAAAAAAAGAATAATAAGTACTTAATTAAGTTTGACGTTTGTGATAGTGAACAAATATTTGAAGAATTTTGTTGATATTCGCCGCCCAAGGATTCAAAATGAAGGTTAGTCCTTATCTTAGTTGATTTGTAAAGTTTTAGCGTTAGTTAACTGGTACCTAGTCAATTTCAATGGTATTGAGTTTTTATTTTTGCTCTTTATCTTTATATCAATGTGTTATTATTACGTAAAAAGTATATTACTGTAATATGTATCTTAAATACGCGCAGCCGTTTTTACGTAAAAAATGAACAAACGTCCATCCCCAAAAACATTTGGATTTATATCAGAACTACCATTAATATAGGACCTTAATAAAATAAAAATATCTGGTAATTACATCATTTATTAATCTCAAATATTTATTAATTATACTTATTTTGAGAGCAGCGGTGGCCCAGTGGTGGCGGCCCCGACTTACGAACAGTAAGTCGTGGGTTCGAACCCAGACAGGCGCATTACTTTGTGTAATTTATTTCATCACCACTGCCCTCAAAACGGTGAAGGAAAACATCGTGAGGAAACCGTGGTAGAACTCCATTGAGTTCTACCACAAAACATGATTCTTCACCCCAAAAAAAAAAGTTGTTTCCCAGCAATAATTTTTGCGTAAAGTTACTTAATTTTGATGTACAGAATGCTTGGTTGATGGCTTCGTGATGAGGTCTTTTACACCCTGTATGCTTTGGCGGAAATGGCAATTGTCTGTCTCGTATTAGTGAAGACCAATTTTGAGAATACATAAAATTATTAATGTACTATTACATATTATGACCGCTGTTGCGAAATAGCAATTTATTCACCAAGGGGAGTAAGGCATATTACTAATCAAGTGTGCATTTGAGGCCCGACGCGAAGCGGAGGGCTGTGAACTACACGAGTTTAGTAATCTGTACTTACGAGTGATATATGGGTACTGCTCTAAACTACACTAAATCACAAAGAAGTAAAAGACAAAAAAAGAATTTTATTGACATTGTTACAATTGTTAAATGTTAATGTTATGTTTTTTCCAGGTAGTTTTATTAGTTTTCGCGTTAAAAGATGCTAGAGAAGGTAAAAACGCCCCGTTTCGCAGGTTCCAACTTACGCGGGTGTTAAAGCGAGAGAGTGTAATAAATCTCTCGCTCTTTTGATTGAAGTTCTTCTCCGTCTCTTCCGCTTCCGGTTTGAAGGTTTCCGGCCATTCGGAATGTATGCTACCTGCTTTAAAAGTGCTAGCGGCCAGTACTTTTTATGGTAAAATTAAATCGTTCAAGACATCAAGACTAAAAAACAAAAAAACAAAACGCCTTAGTAATGGATTACTACCCTGATTTTCAGGGTAGCAATGAAATTCCATACAATATAACTGCCTAGATTTTTGAAAAGATTTAATGAACAGCTTTCAAGCCTTTTACTGGGGCAGTATTAGTACACTTACTAAGCAAGTGTAGTATAAAATAAATTTCATTCAAATAATTCTGCAGCGGTAATGTAGGCACCTACATTACTGAATTGCCATACCAACACAACGACATCGACATCATAGATACTGAAGATACACACGTAATTTTGATTTTAGAACATCCAAGGATTATTACCACTGTTCCAATGCAGAAGCATTTAAAAATAAGGCTGCATGAGTCGTTTCCCTCGCCACACGGTGGGCTGAAAATAGGCTTTCATAGACCTAAGGATTTCAAATTTGCAATTTGACCGGATGATTTTTGACGGATATCGCTTTTATTAGTCATTTTAGATTGCTTCAAACAATTTATTATTGTATTATTATTTTGACAATTTTTTTAAAAAAAAACAGCATAAAATGTTTCGGAAAATCGGCAACAAAAAAGTCATAAATAATTAAACAGAAGGCAAAAGGAAGTTAAAAACGGATATCCTTACAGGTGATTATAGTGCACTATAATCACCTGTAAGGATATCCGTGTTTAACTGTCCGTTTAAGAGATAATTCGATTTTTCATACTTGCTTCATACAAACATTTCGTAGAAAAAATATAATTCCATCGTTTTTGAGCAGAATTAACTCAGGTGTCATTTTTGTACCTTTATAATAATGACTAATAGAAACGATAGCCGGCAAAAATATAGGCACTTGCAAATTGAAATACCTAAGTCTATGAAGCTGATTTTCAGCCCACCGTGCACCATCCCTAAAGGAGGGCGTTTAAAAAACAAAAACGACGTAGGGTTTTTATAGTTAACGTTCTTTGAATGTTCCCTTTCACGTCACTTGCCGTACATTTCCTATCGTAATTGCGATCTAACACCGTGAATGCCGTGTGGACAGATAAAAGAGCCTTCTGTTTCGCTCGCTCATCTTTATACATGGACACAATATGGCGGATTATCCTGTAATGAGGCGGAGAAAAGTAACAAACCTTTTTTCTGACTTAGATTTCTGAGTTTCAGAAATTTAGGTCAGAAAAAGGTTTGTTACTTTAAAAAAGATTCTAGATTTTTGGAGGCACTAGCTTTTCGAGTAGACGGCAGTGCTTGCTTATCTTTACGAGTCCGTCATACTAAAGTTATTGACGGTTTAAGATAGCGTTATGTTTATTTCTTACTTGTTATCGCTTAGAACAAGGCCGCTTTTGTCGCGCTTTCAAGTTTTCAAGTTATATAAAGTTTGGTATAACGGCAAATATGAAAGATGGAAAACGGCGTCAACGGCCACATTATTTTACTTTGTTTATTTATTTATATAAAGTAGGTAGGTACGCTAACAATAAATTACAGGTGTACCTACCTACTTACACAACATTCTCAAGTAGATACTTACAATAGAAAGATAGAAAGAAAACATGTTTAGTAGGACTACTTATTTAGATAAAACAGTATCAGTCGTTCTGCCTTTGAATAAGAACATAATATCTGGGTCCACAGTTAATGAATTGCAACTGTAATGTTTAGTGTGTTTTCGGGAGATTCTAATAGTTGGTTGAAGTAATCACAACAGTTATTATTTATTAATGACCACATTAAAACATTTTAGATCCCAGTTGGAACAGTCGTACAAGATGGCGTCATCTTTTCATAAAGGTGGTTATGCACTCAATAGTTAAGGTCCATTTACACTATTGTTATCTATGAGACCTCCTTGTTACTGCAACCTTGCAACTTCCTGCATAAAAAACCATGAACCGCCGATAAATAAATATCTACATAGCAGCTCAGACCAAATAAAAAACCAAGACAGCGCTGCGAACAATAAAGTGAGGCCAGCGCAAAATTACGCCTCGCTCTGTGCATACACGCTCACATGCACACATGTTTACGAAACCGGCCTCACTGCTCTGTTCGCAGAGTTCCATCTTAACTTTTTTATTTGGTCTGAGCATAGCAGAGAGACGCCATTGTAAAGCATTTATGAAGTGATGCGTTTGCGACTTTCCTAAACAAGTCTTTCTTTTCAATACATAACCGGTATTTTGAGCCCGTTCGATAAATTACTTACAGATGTCGGTCGAAGCAGGCAGGGTCATTTATGGCATGGTACAATAGGTAATTTACCTAAAAAGTGCTGCATCGATATTCTACCGCTCTAGTAAAATTTTTTGAAATAGTTTTGTAAAATCTATTAGGTATTAGTAGTATGTTATTAGGTAGTACTTAATACCTATTATAAAGTTTGTCGGCGTCATATTGTAATTAACCCATCATTTTGTAATCTACCTAGTCAGATTGTAAACTGTCGAAGTGAAACCGTCAAATTGTCAAATGCATACGATCAAAGTATCCTTGCCCCCATAATCAGGACTTAGGGCACCCCCACGTTAGGTTAGTTAGGTTCCTTTAAAACCTGCAGACAGAAATAGAGCCCAGGCGCGGCGCGGGCGGGGCTCCGTCGACTACGCTTTTAGGCGATTAAAAAGTGTTTTGAGGTTAGGTTACATTAATCGGTTTTTCTCAGGAATGATGCATTATCTTTTCATGGGAGTGGTACCAGAGGGCAAGGGGGAACTCTCCCGGCCTCCTCCCCCGCACCTCCTTCCACAGCGCGCGAGGCAGTGTTGCCAGATGGAATCTGAAGTAATAAGTAGAAAAAATAAAGTTTTAGCAGTAGATAGAAGGAAAAATCAGTAGATTAAAAAAGTCATACCCACATGAGGTAAAAAAGACTTGAGCTTGAGTAGGGTAGATGACAAAAAAAAAACGAATTAGTCCGTTAGATAGATTTCCAAAAAATATTGGACACGTATTTTTTCTTTTTTTTTTTATGTAAACAAAAATGAAGACGAAACAGTGCGTCGAAAACTCGTGTGACGTCACATTTGAGTACATTTTTTACTCAAATGTGACGTCACAAGCCCCCACTCATGATCTTTGACACGGTTTATCTTAGTAAATTTTTATTAATTTGATAAAACAAAAAACACGTGTCCAATATTTTCGATAATCTAACTGACGGACTTTAGTACTAAAACAAATATGATTCTGTTTTCAGAATTATTTAATTTTTTTAATTTAATAATTTAATTCAGTTTATATTAAATTGTTGTCTTCAAATGCGCTGCGCTGCGCCTCCAGCGGTGTGCGCTGGGCCTAATAACCCTTTCCAAACACCTGAACATTATATAACTTGTAGTAGTAGGTCACAAAGTCACAAGTTCACAACTGAACGCCAGACTGAAAACCATGCTTAGCCCAGTGGGCTGCGGCGGACACCTTGTGACCGCCAGTATAGCGGGTCCAGGGGGCCGCATCGGACACCACGTGTCCGCATGCCCTCGATCACTTCAGAAGCCTGACAGGGTTGCCTGCAGGCGGCTGACAGATATGTCAGCCGCCTGCAGGCAACCCTGTCGGGTTTCGACTGTTTTTACGGAGGCAAGTGACCCGCGCGACCCACAGTACAACCTGGCCTCTTGGCACAAAAAAAATCGAAAGTAGTTAGAATTTATGGGCTTTGCAACAAGTTGTTTCCAAAAATGTACTAGGTAGATAAAGTAAGTATTTTGAATCATTCAATTGACATTATTTTTTATAGGTAGACATTAATTTTTAGACCCTCTAAGGCACTGTAACTGTACTGTACTGTATCTTTTCGGTCAAGTACGTATCTAATAAGTAATGGGTTCAGTAGGTAATTTACGTAAGAAAATGAATTAAAGTCACAATACTTGGACATTATGTTTATTTTAAAAAGAAATCAACCTTTTAATCATATTTTTTATGGAAAATAGGTAACTACCATACATATTTAAAATAATAATCGCGGCGCAGCGCAGGGGGAGCCGACAGCGTGACCCGCGTCTCATTCTATATAATTATATATTAGTCTATGAACCCGCGCGGCTCCCACGCAAAGAAAGACGGTTGGACGTTCTCGCAGGCCGCGACGCGACGGTCACTGGTGTCTGCCACTTGACATCTCGGAAAATTACGAGTAAATTGCTGTTTCTGTAAGTCGCCCATTATTTTCGAGTTAACTCCTGACAATATTTGCAAAAAAACAACTCGAAAGTTTTTTGAACGATTCTCGATTTATCGGTGCGGCCGGGCGGCCCCGGGCGAAAGTATGCTGTCGGACACATGGTGTCCGTCATGGCGTTCAATGTGTTAAGTACCTACTACACAAAACATTAGTTCAGTAGGTTTAGCGCGTCAGCATTAAACTGTAAAGGCGCAAATCAAAGCGAGTATTTGCATTGGTGCATTGGTAAGCATTATTTAATATAGCAATAACCTACACGTTTTAATTAAAATAATAAGTAGGGTAAAGGAATTCTTATTTAGTTTTGAGTAGCTGATCGTTACAGTTGTTTCAAGGTTTTATTTAAAAGTGGATGCGTTCATGTTTAGTTTTTTTTTTGTAATTTTAAAAACGTAACACTTTTATAAAACACAATTGCGTTTTAACAAGAAATTAAGGTGAGTGGCTTGTTATTTTTTTCTTTTTTTATTACTTGTCTCAGCATATAAATATGCAAAAAAACAGTAAATTTACAGTTTACTGTTTTGATATAGAAGTTAACAAAAATGAGGGTACCTACCGTATAAAATGTTTTTCGTTTTGAAGGTAACTCGCTCATTAAAATATAGACAGTTGCACAGTTTGTTTGTTAGTGCCATTATTTGCGTAGCTATAAGAATTAGGTACCTATACTGCAAAATTATTGCATTTTGAACTGCATGATCATCAAATTATGCAGAAACAAAGTTCAAATGAAGTGTAGGCTGATGCGGGTTTGAAATACAACGCCGGGATGCGTTGTAAGCAAAGCAAACGACGCCGACGACGACGCGACGCTAATTTCCTCGGCGATTGTGTATTGTACAAAATGTAATTTGTTTTGTCAGGTCGCCAAGTCACCATGGAGTTTTTATTCCACAATATTTTTTTTGTTTGACTTATCCTGGAAACGTACTGGCCATGTCGATATTATTATGAAAGATTATTATTTTGTCATGTACAAACCAAATTGTGTTCTGTTTGTATGTAGCTTAGTGGTTATTAAAAATATACTTATTTTTATTTTTGTGTGGTGTACTTACATAAGTAGGTAACAAAGAGTATTCTATCTAAAACATTTAATTTACTTTTTTTAATTTGATTTAAGAACACTAAACGAATTTGAAATGAAACAATTTGCTTGTTTTGTTCAGTATACGTACTTGACATGTTGATTGAGTGTCATCAAACCTATTGTAAAAAATACAACAATATTTTAAAATGCGGAAATTATCGTCGTATTCTTATTTTACTATGGAAGTGTTGATTTAATTAAAGATAAATTATTTCTTTAAGAGCTCGTGGTACCGCAGGTAAGAGATATTATCTACCTTTAACTTTATTTTTGACATAACTAGGTAGCACACATTTTTTAATTGACCACCGCTACTGTTCTTAGCAGTCTAAAGGTGCGATCAAAGCTGCAGATCCTGGACTTGACAGATATTTCAGCAGTATTTGCCCGCCCGCTCGCGCGCCATGTTTTATTATAAGTAATTATGATAAATGTGTATTTTAGTTTACTACATCTTTACGTAGTTACTATGCTGGCACGGGTTCTACTATAATAAAGGTGAACAACCTCATCACGAAGCCGTCAATCAAACTAACTTATACGCAAAAAAAAAAAACTGATTTTTTTGTGGGGTGAAAAATCATGTTTTGTGTTAGAACTCAATGTAAAGCACTCAAAACATTGTGCTGATGGATAAATTTGTCGTGGAGGTATTTTAATAAAAATCTTTCATCACGACATTATGACATTAACACACAGCGCCATCTAGTGCCACACTAAGCAACGAGGCTTGTGTGGTGGACACCAGATAGTTGCTATACTACATAGATACTTTTTGTTTGTAAATACATACTTATTAAATATATAAACATCCATGACTCTGAAACAAATGTCCATGCTCATCACACTAACATTTGATCCAACCGGGATTCGAACCCGGGACCCTTAGAGCGTAAGGCAGCGTCAATACCGCTACGCTATTCGGGTCGTCAAATATCCGTGTGTAGGTTAAAATTTCCATGAGTGAACAACGATTTTAGGGGCGGGGAGGGGAGAGGATAGGGAGAGGGGAGGGGTACCCCCTGTACAAACTCCGCCCTGCGGAGCCCCATGGTTAAAGTTTAGAGGTTAGAAGCGCTATTTAGTTATTAGAATGAAAAGAGCTAAAAAATCAGCCCCCTGTGTCCTGGCACCACTCCCATGTAAAGTCGACGCACCATTCTTGAGATAAAAACAATAACAGTAACCTGACCTCAAAACACTTTAAATTCGCCTAAAAAGCGTAGTCGACGGAGCCCTGCTGCGCGGGGCTCCTATTTCTGTCTGCAGGGTTTAAAGGAACCTAACATCGGGGTGCCCTAAGTACCGAGTTCTCAAAACAAAACCAAAATGCTTAACTGAATTAAAAACCTAGTTTTAGCCGATTTTAAATAGGATACACCTAAGTTTAACCACCAGTGTACGGCTGCACCTAGTTCGAGCCGCTTTGATGAACGCTAAACCTAGTTCTAACCGAAGATAAGAGGATACATCTAAGATTAACCGCATGTGGCCGGCTGCACCTAGTTGTAGCCGGCTAAAACTAGGTGTAGCCGCACTTCAACTATTAGCCGTAACATATATTTTTAAAATTCAGATTTAATAAAATGACATAAGTTATACTTATTATTTAAATACTTTAAAGGTGTCTGGCGGTAGTTTTCCACCACAAAAAGTGTCTGTCAGTGGAGTAGGTGAATCATAATACTAGCTCTTAAACAAATATCCAAAAATCAAGCTTTATTATTAGAACAAGTAACTTAGCAGTTATTAAGCACAACATTGTGGCATAATATCTGCCAAAGCAACCACGACCGAATTTATGTAATATCCAATTGTACTTACCTATAGTATAAGGTATTTCCTCCGAAAAAGTTTCAGCTTTTATAAAATGACGTAGGTCTGGCGGTCAATGAGATCTTGGTCCAATATTACTGTTAATGTTGCACAACTGTCAAAAATGACAAGTCAAGCTGAGTGACATTTACCTTTGCTTGAATAGCCACTTTATAGTTCATAAAAAATTTAGCTTAGTTTAAATGGCAGACAGATTCCCTCTCATTGAGAGGAGGCCGTGTCCCAGCAGTGGGAACATTATAGGCTGATGATGATTATGAAAATGACAGATGTCAAACACATCTCTTCATCATCTCTATAACGTTCCCCCTCCCACTGCTGGGACACAGACCTCCACGCTTGACAGATGTCACATACCTTCGAATTTTTGGTTCTATGACATGCCAGTTTCTCACGATGTTTTCCTTCACCGTTTTCAGAGCATAAACCAAGTGGTACTTTTCATAAGTTCTACTTTGGCCTAGTTCATCCCCTATCAAGTGAAATTCCAACAGATCAGATACGCTCGTTTGAGACCCTCGCCCGCAGCCACACACGTCCTGATAACACGTCTAGTTACGAACAATGATAACAGGGACGCAGGAATTTGAGAGAATATTAGATTTCTAGAACTAGGAATATTTGTAATTAGCTTTTGCTCACTTTATAGTCCGGAAATATCCCTAGGGAATGTAAATATAGCCTATGAAACTCTGGGATAATGTAACTTCGTAACAGGCAATGAATTTTCGCAATCGGATGACTATTTCCGAAGATCACCTTCCCCCCCGCATCGAAACTAACAAACCACATACAAATTTTACCACTTAAATACTTTTAGTAGGTATAGATTCCATTTCCTACCCAAAAACCCCTGAAGATAACCTGTTTAATTTTCGCTCTAGTTGACACTGTTTCTCGAGACTGAATGTTTTAGTGTGCGCACTTTCATAGTACACGCTTATTTTTTGGTCGTTCTGGAACTGAAAGCCATAAACTCGATCATCGAACTCGGAACGATTGGGACTGTTTCTTTTTAAAAATAAAAAAATATTCGTGAAGAAATATATATTTTTTTTTTCAAAAAATAAAACAAAAACATAAAAAACACGAAAAATTTAATCTAAACATATAATAAAATGTAACGGATCGCTGTGCGTTTGTGCACGCTAATCTCAGAAACGGCTTATCCGATTTAGATATGGTTTTAACTAATATAGCTTCACTTAACATTTAGTGTTTGTCTCATGTCAATCGATTCATAAATAAAAAAAGTTATGCCAATTTAAAGAATCAAAAAAACAGTCCCGAGTTTGATGATCGAGTTTATGGCTTTCGGTTCCAGAACGACCTAGAATAAACGGTGTATAACATCATGTCAGTAAATCCTGTAATCCCCGAAAGTCTAGGCAGGGGAATATGGGGTATAGTGAACTCATTTATTCATGTGCACTTTTATTATTTTTTGCACCAATAGTAAATTTTTGTTTTGTCGTTGATGATAACATTTACATTTAAATAATGCTATAATAGTATTCAAAAACCTTATCCTAATACAAACGGTTTACGAACTAGCTACCTACAATAATATAAGTGCCACATCTGGTAAACATATTTTAAGTTAAAAGGGATCCGAAAACAATTGAGCGTTTTTTTTAACAAGGCAATAAATAAATAAGTCTTGTACAAAATGGAACATGGCATGACCAAGGTGATGAGAAATATTTGGGAGACGATGAAAGAAAAGAATATTTGGTTTTATACCTTGATGGGGAACGGTCGGTCATAGCTATCTCTGGTCATAGCACTCATACCGTTAGGTTGGCCAAAGTTAAGTTTGTGCATTCCAAAGTGATATTGATATACCGGTAAAGTACCAAAGTGATATTAAGATACCGACAGTTGTAAGTGGAATTCTTCTTGAATTAAGGGGCTCCCCCATGCACACTAGCGCCACTTTAGTAAAAAATCAGAACTCGTTAAATACACAATTAATATAAAATCTGATTGACAAAATCAATGCTGAGTTCTAGATTATTGGCGTCTATTTAATTCATTAAATAGACGCCACTGTAGTTACAGTTAGAAAAATTGCTAAAACCGGCCGTTTTTTTCCATTTTGTATCTGTAACGACAGCGAGCTATGTTTCAATGAGTTAAGCAGACGTAAATAATTTAGAAGACCAAAAGATTGATTTTGTCAATCAGATTTTATATTAATTAATTTACTAAAGTGGCGCTAGTGTGCATGGGGGAGCCCCTTAAGTTAAAGTTATTAGTAGTATATTTTATACAAAGTAATAAAGTGCGAAAAACTAACAAACACTTCACTACTAAACTAAAAACAAAACACTAACAAAGTGACGTGTCAAAAAAGTGCCTGTGAAAATGTGGGTGAGTGTACTATGACTAGATGTGATAGAAGTGTGAAGTTATGGTTTAGAAGGATACTGAAGCTATTAAAAATACTTCCTGATTTCTAGCTGACTGGTGACAAACGACTAACTATAAGGTAGGCTTGAAATCTAATAAAATAAATAGTTTATTATCTCTCCATGTCTTGCCAATATTATAAAATTGTGTCAGTAAGGGTTCTTACAGACGAGTAGCACGTTGCCAACTACACATATGCTGCAGCTGTCGCCACCTGTCGACGGCTGCCACAAAGGAAACACAAAGCATGCGTTTATTAACGAATCCGCGCCTTTAGGGTTCTTACAGACGAGCGGCACGTTGCCAATTGCAGCCGTCGACGCTTGCAGTTGTGGCGTCTCACTGACCGGATATTCGCTTACTATTCGCCTATTCGGTATTCGACGTGGCGTTTTTAAATATTTTTTTGATGTTATTAGAACACGTAAAAACAAGAAAATTTTATCAAAAACAGACAAAGTTTGTCATTTATCGTACCCACACACCCACACAAGATTTTCTAATAATTTTAGCGACCCGCCCCGGCTTCGCACGCCAAAAAGTCGATCCAAACTGAACGTTTTGTTTATTCGTCAAAGCCACAAATGTTTGAAAAGATAGCAAATAAAACTATAGTACATTTTGATACAAGTGGAGAAAGTTTGTTAAATTGCAACCGAGTCGGAATTAACTCCCGAGCCGTAGGCGAGGGTGTTTTTGAGCCGAGAACTGCTATAACAAATGTCCACGTGAATCAAACGACGTTTTTCAATACACTTTTGAAGAAATAAATTATAAGAACGAAAAATAAAGGGTGTAAAACACCTCTTAACGAAGCCGAAAGGCACTTGTTCTCCCCGTCATTGCGATAATTTTCTTGTTCTACACCATACCTGGGAACCTTCTAGTTACGGAGATATTGGGGGTCAAAGTTCCAACTTTTTGACAAGTTTTTCTTTATTTTAATACAAGTTTTTAATGTAAGATCTTTACTTTAAATACCTCCACGACCCCGGTACTATTCAATCCATCCATCAGCACAATGTTTACATGAGTGCGTTACATTGAGTTCTACCACAAAACATAACTTTCACCCCAAAAAAAAAGTTGTTTCCCAGCAATAATTTTTGCGTAAAGTTACTTAGTTTGATGTACAGAATGCTTGGTTGACGGCTTCGTGATGAGGTCTTTTACACCCTGTATTTTTGTCATGAATTATTATGAAACTATGATTTTAATTTTATTTTTTTCCGCGCTTTGCTTACGCCAGATTGAAGGAGAAGCAAAGGTATGAAGCCGCTAAACAGCTTAATATAAAAATGTTTTTTTTTTAATATTTTTGAATTTAGAACACAAATAAATGTTAATTTATTTATAAAAGTAATCTATGATATTCTATGTATAAGTAAACACAATATGAATATTCAAAAAATATTTACGCTGGAAAGACGCTTAGTGCTTAACCGAAATTAAAAAAAAAACATTTACCTCAGACATAGGCATTGAACCAATTTGGACTAAGTATAGGTATAGTTATCAGTGGCAATTTTCATTACCGCACACGTGTTGGAAGATGAAAAAAAATCGCACGTGTGTGAAATACATTGCATGTTGTACCTAATCGTAGTGCGTTATGGACCAGTTTGCGAGGAAGTTTATTGAAAAAATATTTGTTTACCTACACCGCGTAATTAAGCATGTTAGGTATATAACTTGCTCAAAAACATAACACCTAGACCTACTATCAAGCATCAAGCGGGTTTGGCAAAGCCTATTGTGAGAGGTAGCCAATCAGAGAGCTTCTTATTTAAAGTGTCGTGTCGCCAACACCGACCTATCAGCGGCATCTTCAATTTAAAAAAAGCGATAGTTTCACAATAAAAATGGATATCATGACTTTTCCGAGGTTTAGTTATTCGAGATCCCTGGCTACGGTGGTCAGTTATTCTTGGTAGTGTGCATTCGTTGTTAAGTGTTTAGAATAGGTGAACTTAGAGATTTAGTTATTCGAGATCCCATGGCTACGGCGTTAGGTTTTTCGAAGTAGCGTAGCGTTCGTTGTTAAGTGCTTCGTACTCGTGAACTTACGGGGACGTGATCTTCGGTGTTTCACTATTCTAAATCACGTATCACACTCATCGTAAATGTGAATAACTAAATACTGATTAATTTTCCGAACAAAATTACAAAATTACAAATTGTAAATTTCCTCATTTAGCTTGCAGATAAAAGTAATGTTTCGTTTTTAACAGGTTGTATCAGAATGAATCTTCATTTGGCTGAAGACACGGACGATGAGAACTGCGATGACCCCATCAGACTGGTTGACAGTGACTTAAGAGCAGCGGTCTACTTTGGCAGTAAGCCTCTTGGACATAGTAAGTTTAAACTTTCCGTGTAGTTTACTACTAGCTGATGCAAGCTTCGCCCGCTTGACAAACTATATAAGTACTAAAACCCTTGAATCTATCTTTTAAAAAAACGCGCATCTTAATACGTTGCGTTGTTTTATAGATCTAAGCATACATAGGGAAAGACAGATGCGGTGACTTTGTTTTATTATATGTAGTGACGATACTGTCACCGTAAAATTGTAAAAACCGTTCTATCTAGCAAGATTGTAAACTCTCCTTATACGAGTACATTGTCAACCGAACATAGGTACTGCTTAAAATTTAACGCATTGTTTTTCGGTAGATCGAATTGTAACCGTGAAATGAATGCGACGGAACTCACCTCGCGCGCTTTTTGGTTGAACGGAAAATGTATGTAATTTGGGTTATGTTCGGTGACTACCACTAACTCCCACCCTTTTGGGAAATACAGCTGAAATGTTATGTTATACAATAACGTAATATATAAATATGTTGTTGATTGTACTGTACATCTTATTTCAGCTTCATATAGCGTACTTCAAAGTCATCTTCTAATGGACCCTCGTCGTCGTTGTATTATTTTGTTGCGCGTATTATTTAAATTGTTTTATTTTATATTCTAAATGAAATGGTGTAAATGGCAATTTTGGTCATAATTAAACTCTAACGATGACTAACATATTTATTTTTATAAGGATTAATACTATGTCTGTAAAACCACCTTCGCAAATAATGCATTATTTTTGACAAAATTTTAAAATCATAAAAATAGTATCAAAGATAGACATGTGCTGTCGCCGACTTTTTTTTAGAATTTTTTAAATATTGTCATTCAGATAGCTTTCTTTCGTAAATTGTTTTTAAATTATGGCCTATAATCTTGTCAGTTTATTTCTCTTTCTACTGGTGGAAACTGTATCAAAATCTGTTAAGTAGTTTCTGAGATCCTAGCGAACAAACGGCCCCACTGCCCGGCGTAATTTATAATATGATTTAAACGGTATCAGGTGGCGTCGAGTAAAATTTTCGGATTTTTCATCATGGGTGTCCTTTTCATGGTTTTTGAGGTCGCTGATGACGAAAATGAGGTCAAAATGAAAATCCAAAAATAATACCGAAAAGTTTCGCTGGCGCCATCTTGGATTTTCATTTTGAATTCATTTTCGTTATCAGTGACCCCGAAATCCATGACGACGCCCATTATAGAAAAACCTAAAATTTTCCTCGTCATCATCTTGGATTTTCATTTTGGCTAACTTAAAATAGAAAAATAAAAAACGTTTTTGCAAAAAATAAAACGGACTTCTTTTTTATAAATAAAAAGTAAAAAACCCGAAACTTCACGGGCAGTGCGGGGCAGGCTCTGTGAGAGAGATGCGCAAAATGTGTCAGTAAAAAGAAATGATTGAAGTATATCTTTTCACTTAACGAAGTAGTCCACTCATTTATTTCAGTAAATGAAGTACTGAACTAAATGAGTGGACTACTTCGTTCAGTTCGTCTAGTTCGGTAAATCAGAATGAGTCGAGAGTTCAAGACGAGCAAGAGTGTGATTGACAAGTTACGAAGAATGATGCACTTCACATTTCACTAGTCTAGTTCAGTTTTGTTTCAGTCATACGAATATGAACTTAATGCGAATAGAAATAAAATTCAACTTGTGCTGAAAATAATGATGCACTTCACATTTCACTAGTCTAGTTCAGTTTTGTTTCAGTCATACGAATATGAACTTAATGCGAATAGAAATAAAATTCAACTTGTGCTGAACGCTGGTCCGAAATCCCCTGGCATTTGGCTCAAAGTTTACCTGCAGTGTAGTTTTTTGTTGAACTGAGCTTTTTTTTTTTTATTAATTTGTGTTGAAATGCACACAAGTAACGACCTGTTTCATATACGTGACAAGTTGACAATTTGTCAGTTTTTGACAAAATTGTCGAATTGTAGCTACAAATTCTGTTTCATAAACGTGACAAATATGTCCGATTGCGACAGGTAAATAGTTGACAAAATTGTCAGTGTCAATCGCGTTTCATAAAGGTCTACAATTGTCAGTTTTAAAATGTCAGTATTTAAGAAAATTGACAACTTTTTTGTCATGGTAATCGACATAATTGTCGTAAATTGCGACAATATGTCACAGCATTCATTTTTGTAAAACTGATATAGCAGTATGAGGGTAGCAATAACCCCATGGGATTTGGAGGCGATAGTCCTCGCGCGCCTGCACGAATGGCGCGCGAAGGTGCTACGCCGGGGGGAAATTCCGCTGCCGCGGCAAATTGTGGCGCAGCGGACAGACTTCCGGCGTGATCTCATGGCGACATAGAGAGAGCGACTATCGCAACCCCGTGCAGGGCACGCCAAAATAGTGGCGGTAAGTCCCCTCTTTGAGGAGTGGCTTGAGAGACGCCACGGCGTCCTCACCTTCCGCCTGACGCAGGTCTTCACCGGACACGGTTGTTTCGGGAGGTTTCTGCACCGAATCGTGCGGGAGGAAAAGCTCGGGTGTTTCCATTGCAAGGATCGACCGGAGGACACGGTGGAGCACACGGTGGAGGTGTGCCCCGCGGAGCACCGCCGTGTCCTCGAAGCGGCGATTGGCGGCGGCGACCTCTCGCGTCCGGCCCTGGTGCAAGTCATGGTCCGGAGCGAGACGGAATGGTACGCCGTCACCTCCTTCTGCGAAGCAGTAATGCTAGAGAAGGAGGTAGCGAAACGTGAGAGGGAGAGAACCTCACAGCCTCCCGGCCGCCGCGGGAGACGCCCCGGGCGTCGGGGGCCACCGTAGGTGCGGGCCTGTGGACGGTGGGCTATGGGCTAGCTCGCCGTCCGTCCTTCTCATGACGACGGGCCGTGTCGACGGCGCGTTCCAAGCACGCCTCAAAGAGAGTCAGCAATAGGAAGGGGGTTTGCAAGGACCGATGCCTGCCGGGGTTGCGGGACTGTTGGAAAGAGATACCGTGACCACGGAACACAAAAAGGAAAATGTATGGGTTTTAGTCAGTAAAAGTCTGACACTCCCTCCTGCTCCGCCCAGAGCGGGAGAAGTCATTTGATGATTTCCCATCCGAAAAAAAGGGGTAGCTATAAAAATGTTTGTCTTACATTATAATTTTGACTAGCATTCTAGGATTTGTTCGGTATTATTACTTGCAACAAGTAAAATGGACACGAAAATAATAATGTTGGGCCATTTTCATAAGAGATCCGTCGACTATGCCAGCTATTCTTGGTATACTATATGTCGTAAACCTTCTTGGGATATCAGTACAATTGTCAGGTCAGCGAACTTCCTCTCCAAATAATTCACTAGTCAGTAATCCACAGACGCGTTTTACACAACGATGTATAGTCACTTACTCCAAGTGCATCTGCAATTATATGATATTGTGCGCCAATTCCCATCCAATGTAATGCGCATAAAATTTGTTAAGTGGGAGTAAGTGCGGCATTTCTCGTCGTTGTGTTGATTATTGTCCTATTTTAGTTAAGTATTCGACGGTGGTTTTACATTCGAGTTTGTAAAACATTTTTCTATAAATGTGGAGTCAACCACGTCAAAAGTAAAGTTTGCCCTTGTCCTAAATGCCCGACGACGCCGACGTATTGGTTGAACTAAATATTCTTCATCGCTGTTGCTAATATTGTCTGTCGATATTAGCACCATTTCACTGGTAATAAGTAATTAGTTAGTCGAAACCTTTGCACCGCAAAAAACTTATCAACTAATTTTAAAAGGTAATCTTAAATCGTGGCCTAGTATTAAATTTAATAACGTTCCCGTGAAAAGAAAGCAATCCGTGTGCTACCTTGGTTTGGTCTTAGAGAGAAATTTTTCATTCATAGATCATATAAAAACTGTCGGTGAAAAAGCTAAAAAGAACTTTTATGCCTTAACGAGAATATCAAAATCTACGTGGGGTCTGTCATTTATAACTTTAAAGACCATTTATGGGGCTACTTACTTGGGGTGTATGTGCTACGGGGCACCTGTCTGGGCCGATAGGGCCACCATAGGAGCGGCACGACGTAAATTGCTTCAAAGCCAGCGTTTGGCTTTGATATTCTTATGCAAAGCGTATAGGACGGTTAGTACTGAAGCCTTACCGGTACTTGCAGGTGTACTTCCAGTTGATCTTGAAGTGCAGCGACGGGCTGCAATGTACTATAACGCACGTGAGACCGCGGACGCAGACTTTTTAACCCTACGTGACCGTGTTAAGATTGCTAGATTATTCAAACCACAGACCGACGTCTGGGAGGAACTTTTGTCTGAATGGCAAGGTAGGTGGGATAATTCCACCAAGGGCCGACACCTCCACCAGTTCCTTCCATCCGTTCGTGAACGGCTGGCCAGGACATGGTTGGAGGTTGATCACTGTGTTGCCCAATTTCTCACCGGTCATGGTAACTTTAAGAGTAAATTATTTTCCTTCAAGCTTGTTGACTCGCCTTTTTGTCAATGTTCCACATCTGACTGCGAATATGAACAATCAGCACATCACATTTTATGGGAGTGCAGTCTTTGGCAGAATGAACGCAACATTATGTTGGATAGTGTACAGGTTACATCCGGAGTTATTTACTATACAGACCTTGTGGAAACTAGAACAAATTTCCGTGCGTTCAAGCGTTTTTGTCATACCTATTATTGGAATCAAATATAACAGCTCACAACTTAGGACCCATTAATGTTAATATTTATCCGTGGTGCTAGGCAACTGGGCCTATCCCAGTTGTAAATGTCCCTTTCTGCCTATTGGCCTTGTTTCGTTCTGTCTCCTGCTGAAATGGAGGGAAGTGGAAATTACGGATTTTTCCTACTCCTCCACTATACTTTTCTGATTAATTTCGTTGCGGGATCCAAGACAGTTAAATTCATTCTCTGGGACTTCGTCGAGCTTCATTGTCTCGGCGCTTTTCTGGTGGTCGCCACTGTTGATTCTGGCTTTCAGGAGTTACAGTGGTTTGGGAACAGTGTGGCGGGCTTGTCCCATTAAAAAAAAAAAAGTAATTAGTTAGTGAGAAGTAGCCGCTGACATTGGGTGAGGTCGCCTGTCAGAAATCTTCGACAAGTGTACAAATTTGTCAACTTGTAATTATAATTTTGTTTCATAGGACATTGGGTGAGGTAGCCTGTCAGAAATCTTCGACAAGTCTACAAATTTGTCAACTTGTAATTATAATTTTGTGTTTCATAAAACAAATATGTCAAGTTTTTCGCGACAAATTGTCACCTGTCGCCTGTCAAGGGAAAATTTTATGAAATAAATATGTCAAAATTTCGCGACAATTTGTCATAAATGTAATTTTTCCACCACGACTTATGTCATAGGTAATGTTTATGAAACGGAAAATTGACAAAATGTCGAATTGTCACCTGTCACCTATCTCCTGTCATTGTCACGTATATGAAACAGGGCCCTGGGCCCTGTTTTATGAAGCTGACAATCCGACATAAATGTCAAAAAATGACAAAATTGTAGAATTGTCGCGCATATGCTGTTTTATGAACGTGATATATATGTCAAAAAGCGACAGGTGAAATCTTGACATAATTGTCATCTAAGAACGCGTCTTATGAAACTCGAAACCACTGTCGAATTATTCCTGACAATTGTCGGTGACATAATTTATGTCGGATTGTCGTGACAATTATGTCGACTCTTGACATAATATTTGCAAATAATTTTGTAACCTCTCAGGCTCTTGCCGGGCGAATGACGGGGGGGGGGGGGCACAGTTACGTCTTCAAGCGCGTCACGTAGGCCGCGCTCAAAAAAATGCTTATCGCTTCACTTTTAGTAACTCTTATCTCAGACGGTTAACAGTTTCGTATTCCTATAGAACGAGACCTTGTATTACTATACAGGGTGTTAAAGTAGTCGCGTGCCATAGCTTAGGGCTGAGTTCAGTATCGATAAAGGAACCCGTAAAAAAAAAAAAAAAAAAATTTGCAAGATCAACCTAATTTAGTGCCTACTAACTTCAAATATCAATATAAAATAATTTTAATTCTAAACAATTGCTATTTTAAGTTAGTAGGTACTAAATTAGGTTAATCTTGCAATTATTGTTTTGTATTTTTTTATTAATTATTTTTTTTGGATATATTTTTTATTTTTTACGGGTTCCTTTATCGATACTGAACTCACCCCTAAGCTATGGCACGCGACTACTTTAACACCCTGTATAAACAACTCTTGTAAAACCACTTTAGAATTATAAACATAGTTATGAGATAGATGATATGAGAGAATTTGCCGCACTAAGACCGATGGCCGTATCTTACTTTTTTTTTGGTAAAACTATCGATTCAATTTACACGAAACTTTAGAAGTAATGTAACAAATACACAAGTAACCTAATACATAATTCATATAAGAGTCGTATTGATACATTCATATCAGATTCTAATTTGATCCCAACAAAAAGTTCGTACGCCAGCGAACTGTAATTTTATTGTCATTGACCTTGACTTGAAAATACTTGAAATCTATATAAATATAAATATTTATGCCTGGAATACATGAAAATAATGAATTATCACTAATTCTTACCTTGCTAATACTGTTTTCATGACCTTATTTCATTTTAGAACAGTCAAATTCACATTTTCAATTATTCACTCCATGTTGACAAAATAAATCTTACGACAAATATTTTGTTGGCTCAAAAATTTTTTTGGGATATTGTTCTACCTAAATGTTTTGCTACAAAGTAGCATTATACTATAATAAGGTACACACATTCACTTCGCAAAGTTTTCAAGCACTTAACTAAACAAAAACACACTAAATCACTTCACCGTCACTCAATATTTACCTGCACTGACATTTCAACGACATTGACGCGCTTCTATATATATTTTTTAAAGTTGCCCGTTTTAAGTTAATAGTGTTTGGTATCGTTTGAATCGACTACTGTCAGGCCCCAGAGGTAAAACGTTTGCAAACGATTTAGAGCCAATTATGTTTAGTAAAAATAAGGTTTGAATTTGCTGGAACGAGGTGGGACGTTTGCGTCCCGGCGGGGTTCAACGGATATTTTCTATGTGTAGAGATATGTCGACCTAAAGGGAAGCTAAATGAGGGCAACTTTTTTTTTAAATTTATTATTTATTTATACTTTATGCACAAGTAATAAAATCGTTTTTCATTACAAAAAATGTTAAAAATCACGATAGATAAGACTTGAAAATAAGATAAAAAATAATAACCAAAAATAAGACTTGAACAGGCTTATTTTTGGTTTTCACAGTTAAGAAGTTTAATAAATGTAGGTGGGTCAATGACCGCTATTCTTATCTTAACTGGCACCAACTATAGTGCAGCTTCGATTGTTTGTCAAAAATACGTTTTTTGTTCGCTAAAATTGAAATACACAAAAAACTTTTAATTTTTTGCCTAAGTTACGGAAATAAAAATATACTTTGGGAGGTTTAGCGACGAATTGACCCACGACACGACATAAAAGTAAAAATAGCAGAACAACTTACGGCATTAGGTGTTTTTAAAAAGGATTGGAAATATCTTCGTGCGTGACACTACATGGCAAAATTGGCGCAAATGACCATGGTAAGGTTTAGTTTATTTTAAATTATTTATGCGTCATCAATTCGTAATTTTTACTTATACTTACAAACCGTTAATTTACCAACTTAAAATAAAAGAAAAAATAAAAAAATTATATGATATACAAAAAAATACAAAAATATTTATTACTTCTCAAACATAGTGTCATACATAAATTGAGGCAGCCCCAGTAAGTTACAATAGTACTTGTGTCGGCGCTGTCTCGCTCTTCCCATAAGTGGTAACCTAATAATGAAAATGAAGTCTACGAATGAATAAAATTACAATAAAAAAAGGACTAAAATAAAATAAATGAGTCAATTAATTAATTAATTACTTACTTACTTACTTAAGCAGCTCTCCTTGTGTTTTGTGCGTGCGTGTGTATTTGTGTGCGTGTGTGTGTGTATTTGTCTGTGTTTGTGTGTTTGTGCGATATATAATCCAGATAATTATCCAGCATGTTAGATGTGCATATATTATGATGATGATGAATATCGGGAGCTCATAAATAAAGAAAATCACGGATATTATCCCGTACCTTCTTATGCAAAGATGTACGGTTGATTTACTTATCCCATGTGCATCACCAATAACGTGGTACTGTGAACCACAACCCATCTAATGTAAAGCGCATAAAATTTGTTTATTGGGTGTAAGTGCTAGACTTCTGCTTGTATAATGTTCAAGTCATTGACCAATTTTATCAATTAAATATTCCACGGTAGTTTTACCTAACATACCCGAAATTTTTCTTTAAAACAAAAATCTGTAATTGAGAAAGAAAAGATTAATTTTTTTTTTTCTTTCTCAATCGTTTTAATTTTAACGATCGTCGTCGCCTTCTCGTTTGTATTTGTTCCAAATATTCGTCATCGCTACTCTCACTGTTCGATGTAAGTACCTACCATTTTTTTTGTATAATCCTTTTAAAAACACTTTCTTACACCTTCAACATTAAAAATATGATTTCGTGACAGAGGGCAGTGCTCCTGTCAGACTTGTCAGACAATTCTACATATATGTCATGATGTCATGACAATCGTGTGTTTTATAAAAGCAGATTTAACAAGTTTTTCACGACAAACTTGTCACCTGTCGCTAATAAAGTTTCATAAAACAGAGATATGTCGGATTGTCGCGACAATTCGACATACACACATCAACACGGTCTAGGGATATTTTAAAAAAAGCGAATTACTATCAATGTGTTAATTATTATATGACATGTATATATTTAAAAGATACGTTATTTAATATTCTACCATTTTTTAATAATGGTTAAGGTATAGATTAAAATTTCAGGATTTTATGGAAAAAAAATGAAGCATAGACGGAAACCGTATATGAATGAACTTTTAATTTGTGAGTAAAAACTGAAAAAAATAGAAAAATCATTTAATTTGTGTTTATAAACTTGAAGTTAGTAGTCTGAGAAAGCGCCCATGATGTTCATAACACATCGGCAACGATTCGGCATGCTCAGAACAAGGTTGTCAATGTCTTGCTGCGGAATATTGTCCCATGTCCTTCTGAGGTGCGCAAAAAGTTGATCTTCTGTAGCCAGATTTTCAGGAACTTCCTTCAGAGCTCTTCTTTGCAGCATATCCCACGCATGCTCAATGGGATTTAGATCTGGCGATTGAGCAGGCCAGTCTAAGGCCCTAACATTATGTGTATGTAACCAAGCTGCTACCGTTCTCGCCGTGTGTGCCCGGGCATTGTCGTGCATGAGCAGGAAATCTTGCCCCATTTGTGTTCTGTGGGGCAAGATTACGGGCCCCAGCACCTGTTGGACGTATCGTTCTGCCGTCATATTGCCCCGCACCCAAACGAGATCCGTCCGTCCTCCAAGACGAATTCCTGCCCAAACCATAATTGTTCCTCCTTGGTATGGGTGAACTTCCTGAGGGTTCTGGAGACGGCTCCATCGTCCAGGAACTCGCCAAACTTGCGTCCTTCGTGAATCTGGATGGAAGCCGAACCTGGATTCATCCGTGAACAGCACATTGGACCATTGGTCACGGCCCCAGTCCACGTGGTTCCGGACCCATTCTAATCGTCGTCCACGATTGCCTCTCCGTAAAGGTGGGATCCGGAGTGGTCTACGAGAGCGTAGATTGCTTTCATGCAGTCGCCTTCTTACAGTTTGGTCACTCACAAGCACTTGGTGTTCCACTCGCAGCCTTTGGACCAATTGAGTCGCCGTTGCATTTGGTTGTGCTCGCGCAGTAATTTGCAAAAATCGGTCTTGTCTGGGGGTAGTGATGCGACTTGGCCCCCGATGCCTCTCCGCTACTTCACCTGTGGCACGATAGCGTGTCCACAATCTTGAAATTACATTTTGATGGGTCCCTATGGCCTCAGCAACATTACGCTGAACTGATCCAGCTTCCAGCATTCCCACAGCTCGTAACATCTCCGCCCTCGTCAAATGTCGGCGTTGCATGGCTACAATACCTCAATTTTAACTTTATCTTTCGTTTAAAAATGAAAAAAAACTGTAACTAAACGTAATTCGTATTGTTTTCTAAATTTCGCACAAATGAAAATTCCCTCTCCTATACATCAAGACATTTTTATGCCACCGAAACAAAAGAATTTTCAAAAATTTGAATTTGGAATTAGTCTGAGATAAATTACAAACAAATCGGTGTATAAAAGATTCCAATGCAAAATTACAATTGTCACTTTTTGACATAATTATGTCAAAAATTACAATTGTCACTTTTTGACATAATTATGTCGACTTGTCGGATTGTCAGCTTTATAAAACAGGGCCCTGTATAACCCATAGACTTACAGCCTTATTCATAAAAAATCCTTAATTGAGGTTTGATGGCTCTGCTAGCAGTCAGCTAGCAGACTGTTGATGGGTCTGTTAGCTAACAGACTGACGCGTTATGTTGGCCATCTTGACAAATCAAATGAAAAAAATCACTAAAATGACACCCATGAAGAAAAAACCGAAAATTTTCGTCGGTGCCATTTTGGATTTTCATTTTGACCTCATTTTCATTATCAGCGACCCCATAAACCTCGAAAAACACCCTTGAAGAAAAAACTGAAAATTTTCATCGGCGCCATCTTGGATTTTCATTTTGACCTCTTTTTCATTATCAGCAACCCCAAAAACCACGAAAACGACACCCATGAAGAAAAAACTAAAAATATTCGTCGGCATCATCTTGGATTTTCATTTTGACCTTATTTTCATTATCAGCGACCCCATAAACCTCGAAAACGACACCCATGAAGAAAAAACCGGAAATTTTCATCGGCGCCATCTTGGATTTTCATTTTTACCTCATTTTCATTATCAGCGACCCCATAAACCTCGAAAACGACACCCATGAAGATAAAACTAAACATTTTCGTCGTTTTTTTTATTATCACCAACCCCAAAAACCACGAAAACGACACCCATGACGAAAAATATTAATTATTATAATAATAATACGCACCAATAACCCCCAGGAATCATTATTTTAATCAACATACACCCTAGCACTGGCCTGCAATTTGCAAAAAACGTAAGGTAATTTGAATTTCGCGGGCTAAAGAACATCCACCTTGAATTCTGGCCTTGTGTTGTAGCAGCCAATCACAGCCCAGCAGCCCAGCTACACTCGCAGGAGTTACCGCCCTAAAATTACTGCAATCTATACATGTGTGCAGTTCATACACACGAAAATATGCACCAATGTGCCAATGTGTGCGTAAAATTATCAATGGGTTTTAGGCTAGTCCAGTGCTTGCCTGTCCGGCGGAGCTCCAACCTTTGTAGTAACTTCCAGTAAAGTGTTAGTTACGTGACACGGGAGCGACAAATTGCTATAAGTCAAAATCAAAATCAAAATCATCAAAATCAAAATCAAAGCATTTATTTCAAGTAAGCCAGTAACAGGCACTTTTGAATTTTCGAAACAAAGATGAAAATTAAATGTAGCTACAGTCCCAGTCACAAGACATAAAAACTGTGATAGTACTGTAGTTGCCCATTCCCTAGCGTAGATCTCTAAGTATTCTAACAGGAGTTAGCTTTTTTTTATATTTTGTACATAATGTGTTATTTTATTATATAGGGCGTCCCACGGATATGCCACATGGAGGGAAAGTACCTTGAATATTGTAGATGGAACATTTTACTAAAAGAAGACATTATTTGAATAAAAAAAAACAATTTAAACTGCATTTATAGATATTTAAATAATTACATGGTTGAACCGGGAATCGAACCCGTTACACGAGAAAAATAATCACCCTGTAGCTTTATCATACCGATCGAAAGGCTTCATCATAAGGATTATTTTTTGCTAAATAACATAGTGTCAGAAATTAAAGGAGGACCATCAATCTTACCATTTTTAATACAAATATTAATCAATTTACCAAATGCTCAGATCTAACCCCGTTAGATTTGTTTTATGGGGTTATGTAAAATATGTAGTTTATAAGAACCAGTCCACGAGGCCACGAAAATGAAAGTGTCCACGAGCTACAAGCAGAAGTTAGACGTATTATTCTAAAATATCCACCACAACAAGATCAAAAAATCAACAGGGAGCGAAATAATCAAAAGAGTGCGACTTTGTAGTCAACAGGAAGCATTCGTTTTGAGCATTTGATAAATTGATTAATTTTGTATTAAAAATGTTAAAATTCATGGTCTTCCTTTTATTTGGCATATCCATGGAACGCCCTGTATAGTTAGTTCGTTATAATGAATACACAGTTGATAGGGTAGGCTTTGCCTAATTGCCTCATAGGAGCGCACGCCCATGACTGTTGGTTGTATGGTAATAATTCCGGTGTCGACAAGGCACCCGCCGACCAGCCGGCGAAGTGACACGAATGTGTATGGTGTCGTCCTCGAAAAGGCATACTACGGGGAACTCTATGAGGATCTGTGGTGGGCTCTTAAGGAGTCAGGTGTGCCTGGGAAGTATGTGCAGTTGATCCGTGCGATGTACAGTCGGTGCAGTACCCAAGTCCGGTCTACAGAGGGCACTACCAGTAGCTCTCAGCCCTTACCTCTTCGGTCGGGGTGTTAATGGACGCTTTCAAGATGGACATCCAGGAAGAGGCACCCTGGTGTATGCGGTTTGCCGATGACATTGTGCTGATCAATAATTTGGCAATTTTTATTCGCTGAAACCAGGGAGATGACAGATAAAATAAGATTATTCTATTTTGTTGTAGGCACCTGTAGAGACACAGAAAGCCGGTGGAGATTGGAAGCCATAGGAAATGTTGAATTTTGTCATTCAAGAGACAATTCTACAATTGGGAAACTCGATGGCGATCAAGTAGAAAAAATAAAGAGCGGCGCTAGCAGTGAGTGTGATATTACTCCATTATGTGTTAAATTAGTGGATTTTGGAAAATTTCCTTGTGCTTTAGAAAGTATACGAATGGGGTCATCCTTTAATTACGTGAGGATTGTTAAACTACTTTTTCAGCCGCCACTCCCCTTGGTGATATGCTGTGAGGTTTTAGGCTACCCCTCCTCCGCTTTCCAGCATTACGTGTATAAATAAATAAATAAAATAAATAAATATCGTTGGACATTACACACAGCGCCATCTAGTGCCATACTAAGCAACGAGGCTTGTGTCGTGGTCACCAGATAGTTGATATACTACATTTGTACTTTGTACTGTGTACTTTGTATTTTTTTGTATTATTGAAATGGGTCACATACAGTTAAAACCGTTTACGACGACATCGTTTAGAACAACATACTGGTTATATTGACCAAAATTACAGGTCCCGGCTGAATGCTATAAAGGGTGTAAAAACCTCTTAACGAAGGCAAAAGGCACTAGTTTTCCCTATCATTGCGATCATTTTTTTGTTCTACACCATACTTGGGAACCTTCTAGTTACAAAGATATTGAGGGATATTGGGGGGATATTTGGGGTTTGGGGGTTTTGGGGTTGGTTTTGGGGGTTTGGGGGTTCCAAAAAGTAAAAGAATCATGTTTTGTGGTAGAACTCAATGTAACGCTCTCAAAACGTTGTGCTGATGAATGGATTGAATAGTACGGGGGTCGTGGAGGTGTTTAAAGTCTCTTACATTAAACCCCCAATATCTCCGTAACCTCGACGAAGATATAGAAGATGGCGGGACGAGCTGGATAAAACCAACGACCAGTGGTGGTCCACATTAGCCCTGGATAGAAAAAACTGGAAGTCATGGGGAGAGAGGCCTTTGCCCAGCAGTGGGATGAAGCAGGCTAACAGTATCAGTATCAGTATCTCCGTAACTTGAAGGTTCCCAGGTATGGTGCAGAGCAAAAAAATGATCACAATGACGGGGAGAACAAGTGCCTTTCGGCCTCGTTTAAAGCCTATACTACCTCAAATGGCTTAGCATGATCCTCCGTTACGCCTAAAATACTGCAGCATTAATTTTGAAATAAATACCGGATCACTTTTTATCACTTTCCAAAAAAAATATGGGTATATTAGGTGAACGGAGTAGAAGCTTATGGCATACATAGTTTTTTTTTTCATTTTTCTACAGCTTAGAAAAAAATTGATGCAAAAAACGTTTTAATTTCAAGTAAACTTTTCATATTAGAACAAAGAACAAGAAATTTTGAGAAAAAAAAATTAAAATGTCGAATATATGTGAATTTTTTTTCTCGACAAAAAAAAAAGTAAGTATGCCATTTGCTTCTACTCCGTTCACCTATTATACCCATTTTTTTTTTAGGAAAGTGATAAAAAGGTCATTCTGTATTGTAAAGTTGAGGATTAATGTTATGTCCATGTTTGGCGAAAACACGATTCCATAAAATTTTCTCGATACAAAAAAATCCCAAAGTTACCTCTAAAATACTTCAAATTAGATCATGAACACTTATTTCGCACTATTCGGCCCGCAGTGACTGACGTAACAACCACTTTGTAGTGCAAGCTGATTAGAACTTTATTCTAACAGTATTTCAAACGAAGTTTGAACCACCACAAATAGAGTTGCAATTTTTAGGGTTAGACAGGGCCTTAAGGATCTTTTTACACTCTTTTTGTAAGTACCGGTGTAAACAGACCCTTCACAAAGCCGTCAACCATTTATTATGTACATATAACAAACTTAGTAACTCTACGCAAAAAAATTTGCTGGGAAACGACTTTTTTTTTATGGGGTGAAAAATAAAATGTAACGCGCTCAAAACATTGTGCTGATGGACGCATTTAATAGTAAACGGGTAACAGAGGTATTAAAAGTAAAGTTATGACCTTGAGAACTAGTATTTGAAAAAAAACTTGTAAATAAGCTGGAACTTTGACCTCCAATCTCTCCATAACTAGAAGGTTCCTAGGTATGATCTAGAACAAAAAAATCACAGATTTCGTGCCTCACACGGCTATCGAGCACATTAGAAGTGAATCTGTGACATTCGAAAAAATATTGTCCTTGAGCGACGAGAAAGTCGGGATAAGGAAAAGGTTACAAAATAAAACTAAACGTTGAATGATAATTATTTTATTCTTAGATTAACATAAGTATCCTCGACGATAACGAACTCTGCGAAACATGAAGTCATAATGTCATATGAAAGACATTTCCAATGTCAAAAATGATCGCAATGACTGAGAGAACAAGAGCCTTTCGGTTTCGTTGAGGGTCTATTTACACCCTTTATTTAGATTATCATTTCTTTTTTCAAAATCCAAATTTTTTGGACAGGTAAACTTTTTTATACAGTGTTTTTGAAGAACGGTTACAGATACTAAAATATTTTTTTACATTTTAACACTCCAGGCGCTCCACTATTAATTGGCGTTGCATTTCTGCTGTAATGTGTTGTTTAGTCAGCTGATCTTCAAGTTTATTTTTACATACATAATCCTCCATCAAACCCATGATACAACTCGTGATTTATTTGATGACAGATAAAATAAGATTATACTATTTTTTATAGGCACATGCAGAGACACAGAAAGCCGGTGGAGATTGGCCATAGGAAATGTTGAATTTTGTCATTCAAGAGACAATTCTACAGTTGGGAAACCCGATGGCGATCAAGTAGAAAAAATAAAGAGCGGCACTATCAGTGAGTCTGATATTACTCCGTTATGTGTTAAATTAGTGGATTGCGGAAAATTTCCTTGGTACTTTAGAAAGTATACGCAACAAATAATGCATAAAATAAATTTAAATCAACATAGTGATAGTGACAAAGATGCAGATGTAGAAGTAGTAGAGGATTCAGATGATTGTTTTATCATGGAAGACCTACAAGATGCTATTACAAATAAAATAATAAAAAATGATCAGTTAAGCATAAAGACAGTAAAATCTCCAGGACCTAAATCAAAAATACATAAAAATAAGTTACATGGACCTCTTAAAATTATAAAACGTCGCAGAGATGATGAGGAGATACGAAGAGCATTAAGTGTAAAGCATTTGGTTCAAGTAGATTTAAAGCGTAATCAAGGACTTATAGGCATGAAAATTGTACAGAAAGTAGAAACAAATGAAGCGCTGGACATAGCAGACACAGAAAATGTGGTTGACAAGGCAGAAGCAAAGGAGAAATCTATAATCGCTAATGAAAAGTATATAGGTGCTGCTGACAAAACACTTAGCCATATCGGCACGCAACTTATACCAATAATTGAAGAAAAAGAGAGCAATTCTATTTGCCAGTTTACAGTTACCGATAAAGAAAATGATTTGGTAGGGAAACCGACCTTTGTCAAATCTCCTAGTTCCCAAAATATTACTGTTCAATTTGACATTAGTAAAATATCTGACAAACTAATCGATAATTTAAAGACAAGGAAAACAAATTCTGATTCCAAAATTATTAGTCAATCCAATTCAAAAATAGAAACTGAGAATGACAAAGAATTGAGTTCCAAAGTAACTATACCAGAAAAAAATGAAAATTTATCAACTAAAGGTACATCACACGTGAAGAATGTGAAAAATACTAATAAATATAAAAATTATCAATACAAAATGAATAGTATTTCTGGTCACAGTTCTTTGGTCGGATTATTAGTAACAAATAAAAGTAAAGAAGATATCGAAGAAATTAAATGCAAGAAACAAAAAAGACATAGGGATGGTACACAAAGCATAAATACTACAGTTAAGAAGCCTCGTAAAAAAATTGAAAAACAAAAACCTGAACTAAAGTCACCGATTTTACATTGCAGTACTATGACAAAGAAACCTAAATACGAAATTCCTCCTAAATGCGATAAATCAGATACAAATTCTAACTTGTCAAAAGAGTTAAGCAAACTAACGAAAATTGTTGATAAACTTACTAATGTAAAGAGTTGTAATTCAGTGCAAGATACTAATCGACCAAAACCAATAATTTTTCCTAGAGTTACGCCTAAGCCTTTTGATATTCATACAAAACAAGCTATACGGAGGAATTCAAGTTTAATGCCAGATAAAACACAAAGTCAATCCAGAAACATTAATCCCAAATCTTTAAATTTGTCTGACAAGCTTCCTAAGAATTGTAATGAAGTTAAAAATATTGACTTCAAAGCCAACAACTTCCGCAATACACAGATTATGCCCTTAAGTCAAAATAAGGTTTTAGATGAACAAAATGTATTACGTGAGACTCGCCAGAACAATGTGAATATGCATCCAAAAAATACTATCGCTGTCACAAATCCTACTCCTAAAGCATCAATTAAAAATAACAAACCAACAGTCTGTAATAGTAATGTCCCAATGACAACTGTGGCTGCGCCTGCATGTGGATCAGAGTCCGTTCCTGTCATTCAAAATTCCAACTTCCCCATCTCTCATGGGCCTCATTTTCCCATTCATGATGCAGTGCATAATAAAATGAGTAACATTAATATTCCTCACAAACATGTCAATGTGCCAGTACAGAATCGTTACGCATCGGCTATAATTTTAAAGTCAAATAGTCACACAAACTTTCCCTTCGAAAACTACTGCGAATCCCCTGTGCAAACCATGGCTCCTCAAAGACCCATCACTGTCCTGACCCATTCACAGCCACAATTCAGAGACCCACCACCAGCCTATCCTATATTTTATCCACCTGCTCCTTCGGCAACGCATCAAGGTTATTATCCAAGTTCAGTCAATTCTGTTCCAAATCAGTTCCATTCTCCTCAAGGTCATTTAGGTCAACAACCTAGTAATCCAATGCAGGACTTTTACAGGGAATGTTGGTTGCCACAAAACATGGCACCTCCTCCACCACCACCACCCATTATTCCTCCACCACCACCCCCACCCATTATTCATTCACCTTACGTTCCCCCAAGAAATGGTCACAACGTGAATCAATCTAACGATTGTTCTAATTTAAATCGTCCGTCAGCGTCAGTAGTACAAAATCCACAAAGTGGTTCCCTACAAAACACAGTTAATACCCTACAGACGAATAATAGTTCTATAATAGGAATTAATAATGATGGTTTGGTAAAAAAAATTAACATAGCCGCTATGCCTGTTCAAAATATTGTTAATAACAATAAGGAGACTATTAAACTAGAACAAGTTAAGGATATTCAAATTATGAGCCCGGTTGAAGGTACAGAAGTAGTAACAACTAAGAATGAAATGTTAAAAGAATTAGAAAAGTTATCTTTTGTCGACGGAAATAGTTTTAAAGAAATGTACCCTGCTAGTTTTATTAACGAAAATAAAAAAGGAAACACGTTAGATGTAGCAATAATGTCAAACAAGCCTGGTAGGTTTGAAACTTTAAAATTAACTATGAACTCTAAGGATAAACCTGTGCAAACACCAGTAAAAGGATACTCGCCACCAATTTTACCCATACCAACGTATCAAAAAGTTTTACGTCGAGTGAATGTGAATCCGCTAACCAAAAATACAAGACCCAAAATTGATCCCCGACCTGAAGATGTCAGAGCAAATACAAAAATCGATAAACCAATGAGGATAAGAGATTTCGTTAAATGTTGCAAAAGAAAATTTAATAATGCATGGAGTAATGACGAAGATAGTAAAAGAAAAGAAGAAGCTAAGAAGATTTCTTTAGAAGAATATAAAAAAAGATTAATGAAAAATGACAGTAAATCTGAAAATAATAAAAATATATTTAAGGAAAAATTAAAGAATAGGAAAAACGTTGACTATAGCACTGAAACCGATCTTGGGTATGACTCGGACAGTACGATAATTTTATGATTTGTTAACATATGTGAACTGTTGTCGGGCAATTTATATTTTTTGATTCGTGTTGTCGTGTGTTTGTTCTTGTGTTTCGTGTCTCTTTAAGAAATTGAGATTAAAGTTCTAAAAAAGAAAATAGAAAGAAAAAAATATATTTAGTAGTACTACTCAAAGCAACATTTCCACGTGTCCTTAGTTACTAAAGTAAATGCCCAAAATAAAAGAAATGGTGTGTTTTTATTCAAGGCGGACAATATATTTGTGTCCTTTCAAAGGCAAGCATTACATTTTGCGTTTAAATTCCAGAAGTAGGAACTACTAAGAATGAAATGTTAAAATAATTAGACAACTTTTTTTTTGTCGATTATGATTTGGTAACTTATGTGAACTTATATTATATTATTATATGTCGGGCAATTTATATTTTTTTGACTCGTGTTATAATACTCTTTATTTTGTAGTACTACTCAAAGCTATTGTCGACATTTCCACGTGTCCTTAGTTACTAAAGTCAATGCCCAAAATAAATGGTGCGTTTTATTCAAGGCGGACATTGTTTGTCCTTTCAAAGCAGTGGCGTAGCTAGTCCTAGTAGGGCCCTGTTTATTTTTTTTTTTGGGGCCCTTTGAACCCGAGTGCGGCGAAGCCCAAAAAAAGGAGAAAATCACAAATTATTTTTGCAAAACTAAGAAAATAGCATCCTGACCTTGCATCAATTTGGCTGTCATTCATTTTACTAAGAGAACCTGTGAGCAAGCAAAGTGATACAACAACGTTATGACTTATGAAGAGCCAAAATTGAAAATTACAGTATCCTGAAAGGGTTAAAATTTTCATCGAAAAGCGAACGAAGCGAGCTCGAATAATTGGTGCTTACTGAACTACGACTGGTGAAGCCTTCATCAAAGAGCAAGCGAAGTGAGCTCGAAAAATTGGAGCTTTCTGGACCGCGATAAGTTATATTTTAATTTTATCTTTTATCAAGAAGAAAAAGGGGAAAAGATTTTGTGATTTTTTTCCTCATCAGGGGCCCTTGTTACTCGGGGGCCCATATCATTGATACGGCTGATAAGGCGGTAGCTACGCCCCTGTTTCAAAGGCATGCATTGCATTTTGGTTTAAATTTCAGAAGTAGGTAGTAACTACTAAGAATAAAATGTTAAAATAGTTAGACAAGATCTCTTTTGTCGATTATGATTTGGTAAGTTATGTGAACTGTTGTCGGGCAATTTATATTTTTTTGACTCTTGTTATAATACTCTTTATTTTGTAGTACTACTCAAAGCTATTGTCGACATTTCCACGTGTCCTTAGTTACTAAAGTCAATGCCCAAAATAAATGGTGCGTTTTTATTCAAGGCGGTTATTTTTTTTTCAAACGCAATCATTTTTATTGTTTTAAAATCCGAAAAATTAAAAAGGTTTGCCATTTGCTTTGAATTGACACATAACATTTGTTGTCGTAGTCTGAGACAGTTTTTTCTTTATCATAAGAGTTCCAATTTTGGTCATTGGCTTTTTATTTTGTGACAATTTGAAGTTATTTTTGTTTAAGAACAAAAAGAAAACATGAACTTTGCATTCGTGTAAGTAGGTGACGGGTGTCGAAACAAGTAAAACAACAACTGAAAGGCGACATATAAATAGGTTCATTCGTTTTAGAATAAAAGCTGTTCAAAATTTAATGTGTAAGTTGTGAAACTTAGCCAAGAGATAAAGCTTATAGAGAATTAATTAATGAGTAAATTCATTACTTGAAGGTCTATGTCGCCATCCACTACAAACCTATTCACTAAAACGCAAGCTCATGTTTCCTTGTGCAGGATGCACTCTCTGGTGGCAAAGATGTGAATCAAACTCGACGTTCCATCTTCTGTCAATGTCAGTGTCAAAGCATCGTGTTTTTTGTTTTATTTTGTCAATTGTTTAAGAAGGTAGTTTGGAGTAGTAGGGCCGGCGCAATGAGGGCTATCGTTTTTGAGGTCTTGTCAATAATTCTATTTAATACCCAATAACGTCATAAGAAGATTATTTTATTACGTATAACAAACTAGGGTAAACTTCGGATACATATTTACAATATTCTCACTAGCTTGCTTCTCGCTAGCATAAATCGTTTAAAAATCATTCTACCTCCAAGTACTAACAAATGAAACGCTAAGTTGCTACTTAAAATCTTCCAAGGCATCATTAATCAGGAATGGCTCGGTCTAGAACACAATCGTGACTATTAGTCGAGATACGTGATAAAAAAGCACGCAACGCGCGAACACTGTATGACATCTGACATTTCGGAAGACCTTAGTCTACACGAACGCCTCTAGCGGCGAATTCATGCGCGATAGCCCCCATTATGGCGGAGCGCACCGCAGAGCATTTTTCACTGTCAAACTATTATCGACGTTGTCCTCATTGAAATAATATCTCAAATCAATTAACAGACTGCGCGGGGATGCGCGAGCCTCCTTATTTCAATGAGGACAATGTCGATAATAGTTTGAGAGTGAAAAATACTCTGCGCTGCGCTCCGCCATAATATATGTGCGCCGGCCCTAAGGTAGGTTGTTTCTACTGACATGGTCTGTTAAAATCATACTGATCTTTGAAGTCCTCGCAATATGGTTGCTTTTGGGTTGCTTCTGTCAAAAGAATAACTCTGAAAGGATTCGTTTGAAGACCTGACCATTATATTTTGATACTTCGGTGGCGCTGCTTTCAGCAACTGTTGTCCTCAATAATGTTAAATTCGGTTTTAAGTCTTGCATTTATTTGCTTGCTTACGTTTGTGCCAAGGGCCAAAATATACTGGACTGTAATACATTAAATCCAGAATGGCCTTTGACAGTCATTTTGAGTCGACGTCAAAAGTTTGACCGTGACAGTCATGATGACACTTCTCTAGTTTAGTTCACATGTGTGCACTTGACGCTCGTAGCAAGCTGCAAGTTGAATAAGTTTAGTTTTTTATACTTATTGTTGTAAGTTTTATGCTTCGAAGCTAACGGTACGTTGTTCCTAATGTAAAACTTAATTGTTGTTGTTATTTGTTTAAAATATTCCTAAGAAATAAATAGTTTATATATAATTATTGGCTTGGTTTTTGTTAACGGACAGAGATGTTCAAAAATACCCATTGACTCGTGTTGGCAATGCAATGTGATAACGAAACTAAAAGTTCATTCTGTTTTCTAGATATATGATCTAAGATATATATATCATTTAAAATGTGATAAATGCGTATTTATCTTTTTGGGTACAAATTAAATTCATCCTTAACGTAAACAATAACGACGACGACGACGATTTAATTATTATTTTATTTAATAGAAATACTTTGAAATCCCAACACCAGCCATTGTGTGCAGGTGCGCATGCCATTTTGGTTTAAAAACAAAAATAAATAAAAAACTGTCAAAGAATGCCTTTAAAAAGTCAACCTGTCAAAAAATTGCGTAGCCTTAACATTATTTAGCGAAACATCTGCATTGTGGCTGCGGCGACAATTAATCTATCTAACGCAGCTCACGGGAGTCTTGTTGTAATAAATCTCTGGATTACAGCCTCCTTCGCGGAATTAGATCCGCACTGGAAGGATCTGACTTGAATTATGGACGGATGTTCGGCTTTTTTAGCCCGTTATCCGACTTATTAGCAATGGTAAGTGCTTGATTTGCAGTCATTGACGGTTCCGACTTTAAGTTACTTTTAGAACTAATGACAATTTAAGTTCAGTGTACAGACACCAGCACATCAATCTACCCGGAACTGTAAAATTTTCCCAATCAACCTTGAATCTAATGCTTAGGCGATTAAGTTGAAAATCTATTAAAAGAAATTTGACACATTGTAGTAGTTGTTTGATGAGCTGGCGTTTCTGTACTTTCAGGTTGCGTTGGTTTGACTGTGTTTTCACTAACAAGAACCAAGTTTACATAAACGCACAGAGTGTGCGAAACTAAGCAAGCAAACTATTGTATGAGTAGTTAGTAGTAAGAATATACTGATTAGGTCTTATTAGAAACTAGTCCTCACTAATGGGTCGTGATCCAAGTAAACCCATGAAACCCATGAAACTCAGAGAAAAATCTCAATCTAAGATTCCATTATAGAGCAATCTTCTTGTTCGCCATCCGATGTTTGTTTTCACAGGAACCGAAAAGTAAACTGAATGATTTATAACCTGTATACTGGCTTTTGTCCGCGTCTTCTCCTGTGTGAAGGGTAGAAATACGGGATGGTAAGATATGTCAGGCAGAATTACTTTAGGATTTATTACACTAACTGTGCTCCGCGGTTTCTAACGCCGTTTCTTTTTTGTTCGGCTCCTAAGGATCGTTCTTCGAGAAATTGGGATTTCAAAAGAGAATCGGCCGTATCGGAGTTTGACTGGAACAAACAGACAGACAAAAAACAAGTGTTTTTTTGTTATAATAACTGCCGTATCAAAGAGATTTAAAAATACTATATTTGAATGTCTTTGTGGCGTATATATTTTTATAGGCATTCAGTAAAAAGCTGTTATTTGGAAATTACAAACAGGCACTTCAATTTGATTTATTTGTATAGATAAAGGTGAAGGGAATGTATTTCTTTAAACAGCGACAGACATCGCATTTGTAACGTAAGTTAAGTACGTAGGTAGTTTGTTGTAAATTGCCGACGCAGTGCGGGTATACAGCGCCAACGTTGGTTCGATGACTGGCAGTAGTGAGTCGTTAGAGCAAGGCTGCATTTTCCACCGGGATTCGGGCGTAAGTTGGAATGAGTTACGAGCCACACTATGACATATGGCTGTCTTGCTTGCTTGCTTGTGTGGTGAGTTCTTGGATATTCATTTGTTTATTAAAGTGGGAAGATGAGAAAGTAGTAGCTTGTTTACAGAGCTGTTTTTGTTCTGTGGTTTTGGGGTGCTGTGTATAGTGCGCAAAAAAGTTGTTTGAAAAGCGTTAAACATATTCAAAACGCCATTCCGTCTATGTTATCTTCAAGCAACTGAGAGTAAACTGAACGATGCTTTAAATAGGTACGTTTAGCACTAACCGGATTTGTGATTTCTGGTGCAAAAGGAGCACCAGAGCTGCTCAACAAGAGCTTCAAGGGCATTATATCCAATGTGAGAAGACTTAGGCACAATCAAAGTCCCTTTCGTGGAAAATACCTTAATATTTTTTTCATTCAGAAACTGATTCTCTTTACTTAGTTTATACACAAAACTAATGTCACATTTGCATAGCTAAATAATTTCATTTTATTTCACTTCCGAACCGGAGTGCTGTGTATATTTTAAAATTCATAGAGATTTAAATTCTTAGACACTTCAATTTGCATCAGATCCGACGAGCAAGAGCCGCGAGAAATATGGAACAGTAACTCGATGTAAAAGATAATAATAAAATGGATTTCGTCGAGCAGTAAAAATATAAAATTTGACGCTGAGATCTTGTATTGATATATCATGGTTGGATTGTCAGGATTTATACCGAGCAACAAAAACACACAGGGTGCGGGTACACTGCTTTTATTAAACTAACAAATTACTTGAAATTACAATTTAACACAATAACACGGGCACACTCACAGATCATAGTGTTTCTATGTTCTGTAGGCACACTGGTTCCAAGTATGACTGTGGATGGGATAAAGAATGTTATGGCAAGAAAGGAGGTGTCTGATAAAATTACGAGTAATATAGAGAAGTAGGGAAGAAGAAGACATATATGCTGCGCCGACCCTAAATGAATTGGGGTATGGCAAGAGAATGTTGAACACTGGGCACACTGAATCGGGTACCTAGCAGGTACCTATTGCAGCGGAGTTGAGACTACCTACTAGACTACTAGTAGGTAGTCTCAACTCCGCTGCAATCAGACACTGCCAGTCGACCCCCCCCCGCATGCTCAAAATATCACAACTCTAGAAGCATGCTATAGGTGTGGGTAGACTGGTAAGGGTTCTTACAGACGAGCGGCACGTTGCCAACAGCAGATGAACTGCAGCCGTCGCCAACCGTCGACGGCTGCCGTTGACGCGCCGAGTAGAGCGTCGACGACTGCCGTCGACGGCTACAGTTTATCTGCAGTTGGCAACGTACCGCTCGTCTGTAAGAACCCTTAGTAGGTCGTGTGATGTTACCATTGGCGACCGTTGTGATTATACTATGAGGGCTTTTACAATTTGTTTGGATTCCGAAAATCGCTTGAAATGTCACGGTGTAATTCCGTATCTTTGCAATTAAACAGCGAGCGGGCAGCATAGTTAGAATTTGTAAAAGATGTAGACTCTTTAATTTATTTTAAACGGACTGATGCCCGCGGCCTCGCCCGCCCGCAAATTATATACTAAAACCTTTCTCTTGAATCACTCATACCTATTAAAAAACCCACATCAGAATCCGTTACGTAGTTTTAAAGATCTAACTAAGCATACATAGGTACTGACGCGGCGGGTGACTTTGTTTTATAATATGTAGTGATAGTGAAGATGTAGACTCGTATTATTTATTTTTAAAGATATGTCCCAGATATGTCCCGGTATGTCCCCAGTTCCCAAAAGGGAACAGGACAATGGCTTTTTAAATTGTGTCTGTAATTACGGCATACGAAAGAGACTCTTTTATTTATTTTTAAGTGTTGAAACCTCAGCGTTGAGAATGTCTTTTGCCGTGGGGATGGTGGAGAGGTCTATCAGACTCCTACTGACTAGAATCACACGGTGTTCCTCCTCGTCATTTCTGGCTGGACGGGAGTTGCATTCTCCACAATCACCCCAGCAGTGACGGATTTGCCACAAAAGATGTAGACCCTGACTAAACATTCCAGATTTACACCCTTGTCTTCTATCACTGGTCCACTCTGTCATTCGTGAAGTACCAAAGAAAGACTGTGCATTTTCGTCTTTTCCTAACTTTATCAAAGCTCCTTACCTAATTAGATTTCATCTTTCGCCAGATAAAATAAGTGTATTATTCACTCAATTTCAGCATAGAACCGTCTTTAATAAAGATCCAATTTTTGGCACCAAATTTTAACCATCACGACCCCGGAGACTGATACTTTAAATTTTTTATTACCTTATTAAGCGAACGAATTTGTGGGCTAAGAAACCAACTTAATCGAAATTATAATTTTAATGAAACTGAAGCTAAACCCGAGTTGGCTTTTTTTCTTAAAACCGAGGATTATGGGGGGAAGAGAAACCGACGCGAAAACGGTTATCACTTATTCAGTACATCATTCTGAGCCCCCCCCCACATAACATTTTCATTGGTATAAAAAAAAAACAGCCGTTTCCTACAAAACTGCAATACCTACACGGTCAAATCAAAATGTATGGAAAAGCTGATTAAAAAAAAAAACTGATGAAAAATTTCTGTGGGCCCCGCTCAGAATCCGCTTCGGCCAGCTGCGGTGGTGAGCGTTAAAACCCTCTGCGGCGATAAGCTCGCGTGGGACCTGTCAGAGCACCGCAGCGCCGGAGCTGTGACAGAAACCATGCCTGCTGCATGTTGCATGCTGTATGCTTGCATACTGCATGCTTGCTGCTTGCTTGCTGCATGCATGGACTATGCTACTCAATACTCAATACTCAATACTTTATTGCATTCCATATTATGTACATAGATGGTATAAAATATTGTCAAGATCAATATGGACCCTGTCGGGCACAGCAAAAGTTAGGAGAGAGGATGAAGGCTAAGTAACAATTCATGGAATTAATTATTATTATAGGTAGATCCAATAGATGTATATGTATATTATTGTGTGGTAAATTATGTTAGATATGTTAATTTATTTTTTATCATTGTTATTATTAAATTATGTACCTATATATTTAAATTAAAATGTGTATGCATGTTATTTGTTATGTATATGTATAAGTATTGGTAAATTTTGTCAGATATTTTATTTATTTTTTATCATCATCATTATTATTAAATTATGTTAATATTGAAATTAATTTATGTATGTATATTATTAGATTGTCTTCATGTAAATAAATTATGTCAGGTATTTTTATTTATTTTTATCGTCATCATTATTAAATTATGTATTTATTTAAATTAATTATGTATATATATTTTTAATATGTCTGTGTATTGGTAAATTGTGTAAGGTATTTTAATTTATTTTTGTCGTCATTATTATTAAATTATGTCAGATATTTTATTTATTTTGATCGTCATTATTATTAAATTATGTCAGATATTTTATTTATTTTTGTCGTCATTATTATTAAATTATGTCAGATATTTTATTTATTTTTGTCGTAATTATTATTAAATTATGTCAGATATTTTATTTATTTTTGTCATCGTTATTATTAGATTATGTTATTATTGAAATTTATTTATTTATGTAATGTCTTTGTATAAGTAAATTAAATGTCAAGTATTTTTATTTATTTTTATCGTCATCATTATAAAATCATGTATTTATTTTAATTTAATTATGTATTAATTTAATTTTATATTTTTTTCACCTTAGTACTCACATTATTTTGCACTTTTGTAGATACATTTATTACAATGATACAGTACATAATTAATAGTTTTTATTGTAGTTAATGTTTATCGTTATAGTATTCCTCTATAGTATAGTAGCATTTGTCTATTAGAAATTGTTTTAGTTTATTGATGAACATATTATTACTATCTGCATTTTTGATGAACTCTGGTAATTTATTATATATTTTAATAGACATAACAAATGCACTAGAAGAGTGCATTTTCAGTCGTGAAGCGGGTATATTAAGCCTATTTTTATGTCTAAGTGTAATTTTAGTTTGGATGTCCTCTCTTTTGGTATAGAATTGTGGATATTTCCGAACAAATTTGCAAATTTCCAGTATATAAAGACAAGGTACGGTTAATATTTTTAGCTCTTTGAAGTAAGGTTTACAGGAGTCGGTATCTTTGATATTCATTAATATTCTTATCATTTTTTTCTGTAAAGTGAATAGTGTAGGCGCATCTGTGCTATTTCCCCATAACATAATTCCATACTTGAGCCATGCAAATGCGTATGAGTAATAAGTAACTAATGCTGTTTTGAGGTCTGTTGTTTTTTTTATTTCTCTGAGGGCGTATGTAAACTTAGATAATTTAGCTCTTATTTTTTGAATGTGGGATTTCCAATCTATGTGTGAATCTATGTCTAGGCCTAAAAGGGTGAATTTATTTACAACTTCTAAGTTGTGTCCGTTGTAATTAAAGTTGATATTTATGGGTATTTTTTGTCGCGGGTAGAAAGTTATTATTTTTGTCTTAGTAAAGTTAATTTCGAGGTTGTGTTCGTTCATCCAGTGTGTTGTAGTGTCAAGTGTGGAAGTCAATTTTTGGTATAAATCTATATTATTGTCACATGGTGTTAAAATAGAAATATCGCTTGTTTGCATGCTTGTTTGCATGTTGAGAAAAAACCATGCATTTCCTAAACTTTTTCTTAAAAAAGAGTAAGTAATAAAAAAAATACTAGTCTTTATATAACCTTTGTTTGCTTTTTTTTGTGCCCTTTGTTTGATTGATTTAGTTTTTTTGTCACCGACTCTGATGTCGGTATTTTTCACTCAGTTTTTTTCTTTTTTCTGTTTTTTGAAGTCTGTTTTATTTTTTGCAGAAAAGTTTTTTATTTTTCCATTTTAGGTTGTGTCCAAACAAATATTTGCCATGAATTTATTTGACAGTATTAACAATACATGTCATGGTAATAGGCGTATCCCTAATATATGGAATTTAACATACTTACCTATTTTTTTTCAGATGGGAAATCATCAATTTACCCCTCCCGCTCTGGGAGGAGCGGAAGGGAGTGTCAGACTTTTAACTGACTAAAACCCATCTATATTCCTTCTTAGATCTCTTTCGAACAGTTCCGCAGCCCCGGCAGGCATCGGACCTTGCGGACCCCTTCCTTTTGCTGACATCTCTTTGAGGCGCGCGCGGAACACGAACGCGCCAACTTAACATACCTAACTGTCAAGATCTGGGTGTATTGTACACATCATGCTCTGATGGGGTACGCAGATGTTGTATAAACAATAAACATCCAAGCGATTGCAGCAATCACTGCAGATTTGCGGTGTATTTTTGAAGAGTTTCATTGTATATCTCCAAAGATCACCATCAGCTCGCAAAATTAGAATTAATTAGGACCACACGGGAAGCACCAGCTTTAAAATAAAAAGAATATCATCAAAATCAGTTCACCCAGTCGAAAGTTCTGAGGTAACAAACAAAAAAAAAATAAAGTTGAATTGGTAACCTCCTCTTTTTGGAAGTTGGTTGAAAAAATACTAGCCTATAAATTATTTTGTAGAAACGTGATTTTAGTATATAAGAAATGAAAAATGTATATGATTAAATATCATCTGATAAAAAAGAAGTGTTTGCTAAATAAATGTTAGTAAAACGAGTGTTTAAAAAAAACATTTGCGGAAAAAGTTGTTTCCGAAAGAAATTGTAAGTTAACTATACGAAACATTGGTTGTAAAATGAAAATTAGTCAATGGAGTTTTGATGAAACTAGTGAACCAGTGCTTAGTGCGAGTGTCATACTAAAATTCGAGTAACGTCTCGATCGCATAAATCAAGTTAACGTTAACGTTTACGTCGTCGATAGTGACAATCGAGTGGCCTCTAAGAAAGTGAGGACCGTTTCGAGCACATCGCTAACGTTTGCATGTCTGACGCGAGTACAAGTTACAATTTTGACAGTTAGCTCGAGTGGTGAAATATCAAAGAAATTTGATTTAATTTCATAATGTGAATAAAACTTATGAAATCTCGTATTATTTCGTTTGGAGAATGTTTGAGACCGCATAAGCACAAGATAAGCGTAATTTAACGCCACAAAAACGTAAACACGGTCACGTAAACAAAGATAGTGTTCCACTACAAGCCACTCGGGCATTATTAGGTCATTTGCTTAGATCTCCATGCCTAAAAAGTAACAAACTTAATTTTACAAACTTCACAGATAGATCAAGGTCACCCACTACACACCAAATGATATAAATTACACTAAACTGCTCCATTTATGTCACCAGCAGTTCAAATTGGGACAGGCCAGTCTTTATTTTTAACAATAATATTCAAAACTGTAAGCAGATCACAAACTTTCGTAAACACAAACAAAACTTTCGTAAACACAAACAAAACTAATGACCATTGACCACAGATAAGTAATGTCGTCTAACTTCGTTGTATAACCACCACTAATTGAATAGGCAGTCGCTTCTAATAAGAACACACAACACGAATGAAAATTTATTTTGGCTGGTTACTAATGTACGCAACACTTCTCACGGTGAATTAACGCGAAACGAATGAATGTATTATTAGATCTCACACTCGCGAGTTAACGATAGTCAATGAGTTTAAAAATATTACTCACAATGTTTAGTTCTCCGGAATTACGCTAGGTGGCGCTTACCCAGCGCGACATAAATTTGCGTAAACGTTAACGCGCACTCAGTAGATAAAGCTGAAGAGTTATTTTGTTGCTGAACGCTCTAATTTCTGGAACCTGCCAGTCGGATTTCAAAATGATTTTGCATTTGTTAGGCCAATTCTTGAGGCGCGAAGTCTCGTCTCGCGGTGAATTGACCCTAGAGGCTAGGAAAAGGCAAAACTGCGGGACACAACTAGTGATGAAATAATTTAAACACGAAATTTTCATGGGTACACCTTAATCTTATCAACCCCCGTCTGTTGGCAGACAATGGTTCTTTATTCTGTCCATTTTAATTATTTGATAAGAAGGGTGCTTTAAAAAAAAAAAAAGACACGTCTCTTTTCTTGACGAAATGGTCAATGATTGCAGTGGTCTTATTATAAGTCTCCCCACAGAATTATCATTTATTTTGCAAAGTCACTTTGGCCTGGGAAAGGACAAATAGGCTTTAATGGGGACTCAGTAATTAGGGAACCTACTTCATATTATCAACTTTATCTTACTAATATTATAAAATGTGAAAGTTCGGATGGGTGGATGGATGTTTTTTACTCGAATGTCGTCAGAACAGCTAATTTCAGCAAATTTCACCCAGCAGGCCTATTACCATCAGTGACCATCAAGCTTCGGTTGTATCTAAACCGAACTTTGATGACAACCGAGAATGTCATAATATTGGTATTACGTATAACACGGAGTGGATATCACTTTACGGTGACTAACGGCCCGGGTACGGTGTAACGTCTTTCACGAAAGCCACTTCAAACTCAGTTGTCATCAATTTGATGTCGACTATGCTTACATAATCGCAATATTAGAAGAATTGATACGAAAGCGTCTGTCAAAATGAGTTACGGTGACTATCAGCCACGATGGGCACCGATGACGTCATATTTGATCGCGACTGGTCATACATAATAAGAAACTAACCTTTTGACAGTTATTTGATGGACACTGAGCCCAGTTACTATCATTTCGAGCATGTCAACAGGGATACGTAATAGCCCTACAGACCCCTCCATCTGGTTGGGCACAGTGATGTGATGTATAATAGTTTGGAATAGTACATGGCCTTATTTTTCTCACATATACACATCAAAATTTCCTCGCGAACGAAGTCGAGGGCAACAACTAGTAGGTTCACATATACCGCTTATCCAGCCCTCGGCATCGGTGCCCGGAACATGCAGTCAAAGTGACCTGTGTGCAACCAATCTAAAGACGCAGTGAAAGTGGCGAAGTTTTGGGGCCACAAAATTTCAAAATGTCCTCCTACAAAATATTATTATCCATCTCTTAATCTTTCAGGTTAATGCAATTCTACCACAATTTGTGATTCGTGTGTTGAAGAAACTTGTTCCTTTTGAGTATATTGCAGTTCCATAGCCAAGAAGCTCTCGAGACATACATTTATAAATAAACTTAAAAGGAAAGTGCTTGAGATTTCATTGCTTTAAGTCACGACAAGTTTTTGATTTAACAAGTGGGTCTGGGACGACGCATTAACATTTACAAGGTGGCCGGAAAACTTAGAGTTGAGAATAAGTTGATAAAGAGCATTTGAAGTACGAGTGGATCTGTGCTTAATACTAAGTTAAAGGAAACCTTTGCCTTTAATAAGGTCTGAGATTTTTTTTAACATAGTTTTGTTGCATAGAAATATCTGACTTATGTCTTCCAAGTAAAGTTCTCTCAACACAACATCATCGGCCGTGTGGTATCCGACAGAGTAGAATAGAACCAACCCATTACACTCACGGGTGTTGTATAAGGCGACTAATGTCTGAGGCAGAACACATTGTGCCTCCGTAGACCAGAGAATGGGCAGCAGCGTTTTCTGTTAGTCTTTCATCACTGCGATCTCCAATCCGCCTGCCAAGCGTGGAGATTATGGCAAATTCCTCTCATCATGGGAGAGGCTTATGTCCAGCAGTGGACGTTATGGGCTGTTATAGTAGTATAGATAGTAACATCATCGGGTCTTTCGAGATAAATGTATCTGGCCGGTCGGGAAATTGAGAAATGGTCCCTAAAAAGTTTGTTCCATAGTTAATTTCTATACTAGCAAACTTTGAAACTAATAAATTGATTCATAACTATCGGAACATTAATTAGTCGAAACTATACCATTTATCGAAATAACCAATTTGTGTAATTGAATTTTGAGCATAAAAAGTCCAATTCCGATTAGTCATGCCCAAACTCAATGGCCCAATCCAAAGTTTCTTTGTAGCAATTCGATTTAAAAAAATAATCGGTATGGACGTCCCGTCGTTGAAGACAACCCATCCGCAGAAGTATTATTTCAAAGCACTATGTAAATTCATGTTTTATTTGGGTATGGGAGATCTGTGGTATGAGAAAACCGAAGTTTCTTACTACAGACAGAAGATTTACAATGCCTGGACGGTATTGGCAAATGGGTACATCATCGTCGTCCTGTTTGACGAGCTCATGGCTCATGCCAGGACCGATTTGACGGACAGGGAGAAGAATGACTTGGTGCAGTTCACTTTTGCGCATCCCTTGATTTACTGCAAGGTGTTAACGCTTTACATCTGGAAGGCCCGCATCAAGATTGTGATGGAACGCTTGCTGGAGGGCAGCAGAACTATTTTTGATTCTTTAGAGCTGGAAAAAATGTCTGTCAAGCAGTTTGCGAGGCATTGCTTTACGTTGACTGCTGTCTCCTATGTGACGCTGTGCTCAGCTACCATTGAAGCTGTGAGGCTTCATTTTACAGAGGGTAAGTTATTTCGTTAAGTTAGTTCAGCTTCAGCCTGTAAGATTTTTTTTCCTAAAATGTATTTGCTTTTTGGCATTTGCTTTGCCTGATTCAACCTTTTTTCCAGGCATACCGGTTCGCACTGAAGTGGTGTACTTCCCCAGATCATCAGAGACCGGCTTCTTTATCAACGTTATTCGATTCCTAACTGAGTTCCACTGGTACTACATCGTAGCCATGATGGCTACCATGGACTGCCTCGCCCTATGTTCGCTACTCACTGTAGGCCACAAGTTCAGGGTACTAGGGTTGTATTTCCGAGAACTGAGGATCAGGACTATGGAGAATAAAGGGAAGATGACGAGGAAGGAGCTTGCAAAAGACTTCAAGAAAGATTTCGTGATCGGGATCAAGTTGCACGCAGACGCTTTGTGGTGAGTTACTAACTTTATCAGTACGACTTTGAAATTTTTGATTAACGAAAAATACAGTTGATCTCGAATTTTTGTGAACACCAAAAGTTTGTGGCTCTCTTCTTAAAGGTCTAGGGAAATAGTTTCAACCTTAGTGAAGTTTCAATTTAATGGGAACTGTTGTCTCAAGTGGGTAAATTATTTCTGGCTAAATATTTCTGAATTAGAGAGCATAAACACATCGTAACTCGTATTGCAGGTGTGCTCGCAATGTACAGCAGTCCATGGGTCCTCTCTACAGCATCCAAGTGATGGAGAGTGTCGCCCTGCTCGTCATGTGCCTTATAAAACTAGTTGTAAGTATAGAAATACAAGTAAATTGTTTTATGGCGTCTCATCTTCAATATCATCATTATTCAGCCATTATAGTGTACTGCTGGGCATAGGCCTGCAGCAGACATTTCTGCAAGCTGGAGGAGGCCTATGCCCAGCAGCATCCTCTGGATCAGTCTCATGCTCACCCAGAGGATTTCTGCGATCTTTTAACCAGAACTAGTAAACCTTACGGACCCCGTATCTGCCGCTGCCCCTTATTTCGTTTTAAATCTTAATTAATGGTTCTGCTTAATATAGATAAGCCTCTCCAATTTAACGCCACACAACTTGATTCTCGGCAACACTCATTCAGCTACTGCAAAGCACCTGGCGAAGAATTTTGCATAAATATTAATGGAATATCTAATTGCAGGTAGCGGAGCGTAATATCACCTATCTATTGGCAACCGCTGCGTTCATCATCTGTCTTATAATACTGACTGGTTCCTACATGATGGCCGCCGGAGACGTCACATATGAGGTACATATTTAGCATTTTTAGTTACGTTCTCTTGTGCACATGTAACGCTTGTGACTACAAAATGTTGATGGATGCAGAGGGAGAGGAAAACCAAAGAAAAGATAGATGAATTGTGTGAGAGAGGAATGGAATTAAAGAAAAGTGCTTGTCAGGAGAGTTGACAGGGTCAAAAGGAACAAAAAAACGTGTTGCACTGACCCCTAGTAAAATGGGATATTGACAGGAACATAATGTGTACCTCATATTATAGACACTTGTACTGTCTTGTTCTGTGATGACTAAATCTCGGGTATTAGGCGACGCGGCGCGGCGTGGCACTTCCCTAAACACCAGGTTGTAGGATCATAGTAGTCTATGATGTCCGTTCATATCCCGCTTAAGAAACCTCTTTTGTAATGAAACATTTCTAGTCTGATATCATTTAACTTTTCCCAGGCTTCGCTAGTGGGCACGGCGATATTCCACAGCGGTTGGGAGGAGTGCCACCCGGGGCCTGAATTCCGGGCTTTGGCGGTGGTAGCCCTGCAGATGAGTCAGGTGCCTGTCTACATGACGGCCTTCGGAGTCATCACCTTGTCTCATACTAACTTTATTTCGGTGAGTATTAAAAAAAAATGCAACAATATAAATGTAGTCAAGTCCTTTAGAGTTGATTCTCACCCTAAACATGTAAGTATTCAAAGTTCCCAAAATCCTAATATTATAGTAGGCATGACGACAGTATCAAAAACATGCAAATCTATGTAGTCCGTCAATTATAGTATTGCAAAATAATGTACACTCGTATTTTTTGTTTTTGTAAATCAATGAATATTGACCAAGTTACAACGCATCAAAACTCGGGAGTGACGTCAGAACTCACTAAAAATTATACAATGGCGTGACGTATTGAGAATTTTAAAAGCGTCGTATCTTTGTTAATTTTGGTTTACGTATTATTATTCCTTTTTAAACAAATTCGTTAAATATTAATATTAATGTATAAATATTAATTTAAAATATATATTAATAACATTTAAAATATAAAAATTGTAGCTCACCAGCGATGAGAACAGGGTCCGAGCTGCCGGTGGTCAGGGCTCATATGTCAACCGTGCCATCCTTCACAATGTATTTCCATAGTTTTTCGTCATCATAACTTCGTCCATTATTCCGTAGACAAAGTTTCCCCGAAGAGATCAGCCAGGATACGGACGCTAAGAAGTCTACATCGGGGCCATGTAGGGCCCGGTAAAAGCGTCCGTGAAGCTCCTTGCGCTGCCATTCCTCCTTGCGGTCATTAGTGTCTAATACTTTAGGCTTGCTCCAGTTCTCGTTAGCCAGGGAGAGCGGGGTGAGGCCCTTGTCCACTGAGACCACATCTCGGTGCATCTCCCCGTCGGCTTCTAGGAAGTATTCCCTGAGCCTGTATACCTCACGGTTGTGTAGGGTCTTAGCATTTAAGAAGCGACGACTCCCGCATTTCCGCGGGATATACAGTCTCATCACCGACGACCGTGGGTGATGCATTCGATTTGCGGTTAGCAGTGTGCGTACCCTCCTATCCAGGGCATTAAGTTCCGTCTGAGTCCGTTGAGTATGCCGAAAGAATATATCAAAACCCGCATGACCCAACTGTTGAAGGCGCGTACCTTGTTTCCGTCTGACAAAAGACTGCCTAGCACCTTATTCAGGCGACCAAAGAAGCGCTCCCTCAACGATTCTTTCATGTCGGTAGTATTGATACCTAATGCTTCCGACATACCCAAATACTTGTAATTTTCTGTCGAGGAGAGAGATCTAAGGTGTATGGAATCCGAGAGTTGTTCCCACGGATTCCATAATCTCCCCTCGCTTCACATGCATGACGGCACATTTGTCCACACCAAATTCCATCCTGATGGCGCTACTGAAAGTTTCTGTTACCTTCAGTAGCTTCATCAGTTGCAAACTGTTGGGGGCAAAGACTACCATGTAAAGAAGGTGACAGATAGCCTAGACCTGAACGCTCCAGCAGTGTGCTGAGAGGGTTCAAGGCTAGACAAAACTACAATGGACTCAATCACCCTGGAATATACCACGCTCATTCCTTATCGGTTCGCTGTTCCCCTGTATCTGTCGACATCCTGGAAAGCGAAGAACCGTTCTCCAGTGCCACATACATGGCATAATGAAGGTACGTAGAGTTGCATCTACTTTATACAACTCCAGCACCCTCATGAGCCATGTTTGAGGCACAGAATCATAAGCCTTCTTATAATCTATCCAACATGTAGACAGATTGTTTTGGGAGCGGCGAACCTGTTGGCTAATGGCCACATCAATGAGGAGCAGCTCCTTAGTACTGCGGAGCAGCTCCGTATTACTTATTATCAGCCATTCATGTCCCACTGCAGGGCAAAGGCCTCCTTCCCTCCTTCCACTTATCCAGTGCTGTTATGCGCCAATCCTTATAATAGGAGTCGAGTTCGTCCCGCTATCTCCTCCTGGGCCTGCCGCGTTGCCGTTTGCTGCTGTTTGGGACCCATTTTGTGGTAGTTTTAGCCCATAGATCCAACGGCATGCGACAGATGTGGCCAGCCCAGTTCCATTTGAGCTTGGCAGCCGTGTGACCTACATCGGCAATTTTAGTTTCGGATCGAGTTCCTTACACGATCAGTAAGTTTCACTCCAAGGATACTGTGCTTAATTGCTCGCTGACAGACCCCAAGTGCGATCCATAGGTGAGGGTAGGAAGAATGCACATGTCCATGAATTTTCTCTTCAGTGAGAGAGGTAGAGTTCTCTTCTTTATTTGCTTCATCGACCAATAGCTCTTCCAGGCGTTTTCGGTGCGTCGAGCAACTTCTTTATCGTGTCTTGCCTGGAAGGAGACTATTTGGCCGAGGTATATGTACTCATGGACATATTCAATCCTCACACCCCCAACTCCTATGTTGCGCTTGGTGCTGTTGGTCATCACCTTAGTCTTTACCATATTCATCGCAAGTCCGACCTCGAGGCTGGCACTGTTCGGTTGGTCGAGCATTAGGCCTAACTCGACTGCCGTGGAGGAAAAAAGAACAATATTGTTGGCGAAGCGGAGATTTGTTAATCTTCTATCGCCCACTGTGATGCCCTTGTCCCTCCAATTGCTATTTAGTTTTTTTAAAGACTTCTTGAAGCGTGGCTGTGAAGAGCTTTGGAGAAAGTGCCAGGGCAGTAGCCCACCAGACATCACCCGTCTGGTCGGAGGATCTTCCCTTTTCTATGGGGGATGAAGAGATGACCTTGTTCTTTATACCGCCAAAGATTCATACAGTCTAAACATGACTTTTGTCTTTATAAAAATGAGCATACCTGGCTTTTGATATTTGTTGATGATATACTGGTACTTGGAAATGAAAATTTCGAATTTTAAATCATACGCAGTACGCGTATGATTTGAATTTTGTATTTTTTTTAATTTTGTTTTCGCAGTAAAATAAAAAGAATAAAACTTAGTATGCCATTTGCTTCTACTCCGTTCACCTATTATACCCATTTTAGAAAGTGATAAAAAGTCATCCTGTATTTGAATTTTAATAATAATTTAAATATTACAGTGCATGAAAAATTATAAATTAGTAAATTCCTTAATTATTTAGACATTATAATTATACTCTGACATTACTTTAATTTGAATCTAAATCGTAAAACCTGGCAAATGTAAGAGAGCTATCTGACCAGCCAGCAGTTTTCCAAATCACATTGAATGATACCCCCGCTGCCTGTTCAGCAGAAGATGTGGCTGCATGACGTGTGCTGTGTGAGGTAAATATTTTGGTATCAATACCACTTTCCTTCATAACTGATTTCATTACTTACTTATTTTATTTGAATTTATATTATTGTACAAGCTATAATTTTTGAATTTTTAGACATTTAATTTGATTTATGAAATTGTATAACTATAATATGAGTTTTGCATGCCTAAATTGGTACAATAAACTGGACTGCGTATTTACTTGAAATCTGGAAATGTATAAAATGTACTGCGTTGAGCAATAAATATTTGAATTTAAATTTGAACTTTGCCTAAAGCTCGGACTCTAAAGCGGACACGAGCCGAACGGAGGGGAGACTTGCGGAAACCAACCAATCACATCTGTTGAAATTTACATTGCGTCTCTCATCTCTTCTGTGATTGGTCACATCTTACACATCTCTTCGCTCCGCTCTTCTCCTTGCTTCGGCTTGCTTTACAGGCTTGACGTTATGACGCGACAGTGTCGCCACCTGCTCGTAAGGAAGCATTTTCATAGAGATAACCAGTCGTGTAGTAATTGAATTGGGCGAGTTTGTTGCTGCGGTTTGCGGTTGGGGTCAATGGTTATTTTTAGAATTGCACTCTTGATGTGAACATTAAAAGCCCCTTTTCCAGGAGTGGTCACTTACAGGCAGATATTTGTATGCTATTTCTTTCTTTTCAGGTACTCCGGTCCTCGTACTCTTTCTTTGCCGTTATGTATTAGAAAACGCAATCCAACCTGTTATCCGATTCTATGTGCACAGTGTAGAATTTGGGTGAACGTTAATTATTAACATGGAATACTTTGTGTAGTTATTATACTTATTATTTAAAACAAAAAATATATCTTTTGTTCGTAATTTTGTATTTTCTTTATTTATTTTGAGATCGTAATGAAACTGATAACCATTTTTTTTTTTTTTTACAATTTGACTCATTTCAAAATAAGCCGTATTAAGAATGACCTGAACCTACATAGATATTAAAAACGGCCGCTGAAAGAGACATTTCTTTTAAAATAATAACCAAAGACAATATTAAACAAATCTCCAGCCTCCGTAAGCTGCTTACTGCTATCTCCGTCATTATTAATTTCACGAAAATCCTTTTGTTTCGTGTTTCGCCCATCTGTGACGATATTTTAATTTTAATAGATTTTGGGGATGAAGGCGCAAAGTAATTCGTTCGAAAATTAGAAGTGGAAATCTGTTATTGAAAAGAGGTAGGTATTTAAATCTTCATTGTTAGTTTACTAGCTTTTATCCCGCGGCGTTGTCTGCATAATTTACATCAAAAAGAAAAAATATCAAAAAAAATACAGCGTAACTCAACGCATCTGTAAATCTTGAAATGGGATCAGCAGTTTGGGAGATTACGTCCTTCATACAGGGTGTAAACAACCTCATCACGAAGCCGTCAACCAAGCATTCTGTATATCAAAATAAGTAACTTTACGCAAAAATTATTGCTGGGAAACGACTTTCTTTTTTGTGGTGAAAAATCATGTTTTGTGGTAGAACTTAATGTAACGCACTCAAAACATTGTGCTGTGGGATGGATTGAATAGTACGGGGGTAGGATAAATCCGGATTTTTAAGAACGGATTTTTGGTCCAATCCTGATTATACAGATTTTTACGGTTTTTTCAAAATAATAAACTAATCTCTTATATTTGTGTAAATGGGTTAAAATAAAAACAGGAAAATCTAACCAAAAGATATTTTTTTAATTTTTGTTTTGTAATTATTCAAATTGATGGTGTTACAGCCATTATTATTCAATTAATATAATATGTATTATTATTGAGAGCAGCGGTGGCCCAGTAGTGGCGACCCCGACTTACGAAAAGTAAGTCTTGGGTTTGAACCAAGACAGGCGCATTACTTTGTGTAATTTATTTCATCACCACTTCTCTCAAACTCAAACTCAAACCATTTATTTCAATTAGACCATTACGGCACTTTTGACTTACCGTAGAAACGAAAGAGAATCGACAAATCTTTTTTCATCTGTCATTTTGTCGATTCAATGACAGATGAACAAAATATTTGTCGAATCTCTTTCGTTTCTACGGCGTTAATGCTAAGCGGGCTGCTGTTAATACGCTTTGTTTAGATTGATAAAAAAAATCATGCATACCCTATTTTCGGGTTGTGGCCCACCAGACACAACACCTGTCTGGTCGGAGGATCCTCCCTTTTCTATGGGGGATGAAGAGCTTTACACCCTGTTCTTCATACCCCCAAATTGGTGACCCCGACAGCGCAGCCTTCGAGCAACATGACGTCATCAACATCAAGATCACTTCAAGCTTTCGAGCAGCGAGACATATAGCCAGCCAGCTTCAAATGGGTATCCCTGACCACCAGCATGCAGCGGAATCATATTCCTGGTCAGCACCCTCAGCCTCAACAAGCGACCTTGGCACTACTGCTCTTCGGCCGGTCGAGAGTTTGATGTCCCGGTCGACTACCACGACCACGACGCACCGCAGCAGTGCCGGCCCCGACTCACTGGGGTTCACACCACCGCAGACAATTCCAACTCACCAAGCGGCAACAAGGTTGGTTCCACTGGCACGGCAACAACGCCTCATTCTACTATCGATCCTGGTCTCTGGGGGAGAGTGATGTAGCGGCACTACAAAAAGTACTACAGCAACATAGAACAAAAAGTACTACAGTGCCATCTATGACACAGACGTTGAACCAACAGCGAAACACGTCAGAAATCCTACATCGCGCAAGCCAAGTTATCCGCGACTTAAGACTATATACAAGAACCCGACAACAATAGGGAATATGCATAAATTTTCTTATTTTTATTTCGATACGGAATGTTAAAGTACTATAAAAATAATGACAAAAAGCGAAAACAAGACATAAATCGGCCAAACAACACAAAAGTTATAACCATTTAAACTTTTGTTTCTATCTCTTTCTAGATAAACGGAATTTAATATGGATTTTGTTCGTCGATGCATCGAATGACGTCATTCACTGTATCGGATCTCTCTGTCTAATCAGCCGTTTCAAATGCTTATAACTTTGTATTTTTTTATAGATATTTTAAAAATACTTCACTTTGCTATTTCTGCCCGCGTACGAGTAGCATGACCACCGTAGAAACGAAAGAGAATCGACAAATCTTTTGTTCATCTGTCTAAGCGGGTGCTAAGCGGGCTGTTGTTTAGATTGATTAAAAAAAATCATGCCTATACCCTATTGTCGGGCTGTGGCCCACCAGACATAACACCCGTCTGGTCGGAGGATCCTCCCTTTTCTATGGGGGATGAAGAGCTTTACACCCTGTTCTTCTATAGAATTTGTGAAATGTAGTCTACATTTGACAGATTCTACAACGGAAAATCGGTTCCCCCTCTTTGAAATCAGCATCTTTAGGATTTTCTTCTTAATGTCGAATCAATTTACATCACTTTAGCGTGTCTCTATCAAATTCTCGAGATATTTGGCGACAGGATGCCCCACTTGGAACTCATCCAGCCTCTACTGCGTCTTCTGTTAAGACCCGAGTTCACGATACTGAGTTTGTACCGATTTTAAAATATATATATGGTTGACTCCAAATAAATTGGGATATGGATAGGAGAATGATCGTAAAATATTTATGCGAGTATGTTCTTATATTGTGTAAATAGATTAAAGAAAAAAAAATCGCTCGGCTAAAATCGTGAGTTTACTCTCGTCTATTTAGTAGCGTGCCTACATACAGGGTGTAAAAGACCTCATCACGAAGCCGTCAACCAAGCATTTTGTACATCAAACTAAAGTAACTTTACGCAAAAAATATTGCTGGGAAACGACTTTTTTTTTTGGGGTGAAAAATCATGTTGTGTGCTGCAGTGTGCTGATGGATGGATTGAATAGTACGGGTGTCGTGGAGGTGTTTAAAGTAAAAATCTTACATTAAAAACTTGTATTTAAAAAAAAACTTGTCAAAAAGTTGGAACTTTGACCCCCAATATCTCCGTAACTAGAAGGTTCCCAGGTATGGTGTAGAACAAAAAAATGATCGTAATAACGGGAAGAACAAGTGCCTTTCGGATTCGTTAAGAGGTGTTTTACACCCTTTATACAAATATTTCCAACAAAACATAACATCACGCCTGCAATCCCCGAAGGGTTGGGCAGAGGTGTACTTACATGGGACTTAAACATATCTGTCGAAATGTGGGTGTATTATGCACCCACATTTCGCCAGTTATGTTTAACTCCCATGTAATAGGGGGCGAGCCTATTGCCATCAATCGTGTACAATTTCAGACTCTGTGGCTGCTACTGAGAAATTCCTGATAGAAAACCCAATAACACTGCCCGACCCGGGAATCGAACTCTAGTGGATCTCTTGCTAGGCTCTTGCGACCACTACACCATCAAGGCAGTCCAAATAGTACATTAGTGGTAGTAAATGTACCATGAGTAAAGGAACCATGAGAGAAACACACGTTTGACATTCATTTAAAAATAGCTAGCTAATTAAAAATAAAAAAAAAATAAAGTTTCGTTTTAAAACTTGATCCGATAAAACCACTATCAAAACTTTAGATCCAATGTATTCTATCCGAACTGCAAATCCTCTCCCAAAATGAATATTTTGTATCAAACACTAATCCGATATTTGTACCATCGACCCCGTGAGCTGGGGCCGTAACACACACAAATGATACAGACTCGGTATCCTTGCTCCGTAGACTAAAGATGAATGTTTGTTCCGATATAGGTAATGCAGTACCTCAAGCTAGCTGAAAATTATTAATTATTTGTGGAATACTGCAAGAAACAGTTTATTCTAAGAAATACTATTGAAACAGTTTAATTAAAAAATATATATTTGGTATGGCAATTTCAATTTGTGAACTTAACATAGGTGCAGCTGTACAAGGATCTTTTGGCGCTCGTTAACAGAGGGACTGTGATCGAGGCTTACGCTTGTGGTAAACATCAATGTGATATTCGTCTTTGTGAAGTGTGTTCAAATACAACATGGCGTTAGTGTCGATTGAATACGCATCAGATACCAGTCTTTCACCATTATACCATTCTCCTGCCCTAATACCAATTTATTTGGGGTCGGCAGCATGTCTTCTGCTTCCATACTTCTCTATTACTCGTCATCTCAGCAGGCACCTCCTTTCTCTCCTCTGACCTCTTCGCCCAGCGGCCGTTCGGAGTGGACGTGTTTTGTGTATTTTAAGTCATCTCTGTTTAACCTACATATTATTTTTATTTTTAAATTCATTATTTAAATTTCACTTAAACTCGGACCCTCCTCTTTCTTCTTGGGGAATTGTCCGTAAAGTGTGGCGGACATATTGGTTGGTGTCGGATGTCTCACTCTTTCGCATGACCACGTGTGCACGAAGGAGGTGCGGACATCACAGCCGGCTTTGGTGAGTCAGATAAATCATCATCAAGATTTTGTAAATCTCGATACGTCGACTGCGCTACTGAGGTTTGAACCACGGACACCGTGCGCCGAGACGACGTACTTAGTGGCCGCCCCGCGCCAAATCAACCTTGACGTCATCGCACGAAATCTGTGTGCTGTTGCTACGCTGCTACGGAGCGGGCACTACATCGCTGTCGCGCATCGGCTACACGCTTGCTGCTACGATCGCTACGACTGTTTTAACTGCTACTTGCTTTTGTTGCGCGCGCTGGCCTGCACTACAATACTTGTTTACCCGTTGGTAAGTTGAAAGTACACCAACATTTCTCTAAAATGCCTAAAGGAAAAATTACGCGACCATCTTCTCAGCTTGCCCCTACGATTGAAGAACAGTGCGCTTCGCCAACCTCTAATATTGCGACTCCAACGAGTGAATCTGAGTATATTAATTCACAACAAAGGTCAACAAAGCGTCCGTGTTTAGATTTTAGTCCAATTAGCGAATTTGATGATTTTAAAGAAGAGATGCGAACAATGCTAGCTAAATCGAATTTAAAACAGGAAAGGATTGTGGAAAATGTTATGGCCAAAATAACCCTCGAACTAACAGAATTGAGAACTCAAAACGAAGAATTGCGTAACATTAGAACTGACCTGGAGGAGTCGGCAAAACTAATGAACGCCAAATACGAGGATATAAGAATTAGTCTGGGAAGGCTAGATAGTGAACGTACAGAGCAACGGAAATATATAGAACAGCTGGAAAAACAAATTCAGGATATGCATGGAAACTATAGGCCTGCCGTGATCGAGCTGCGTAATATCTCCACTAAGGACAAAGAAAATGTCAGCGACTTGGAGGAAATGGTTATGGGTGTGTGTCGATCCCTTGCCGTGGAGGTAAAACCGGAAGAGATTCGGGACGTTTATCGAGTGCAGAGTAACCAAGGCCCTTCCAAACAAATAGTAGCCGAATTTCAATCGGTCATCACAAAAAACACAGTACTCCGTGCTGTGCGTGACTTTAACAAAGGGAAGCCTCCATCCGAAAAATTAAATAGCGTGCATGTCGGTTTAACTGGTGAACGTACCCCTATTTATGTCGCTGAACGTCTCCCAGCTACTGCCAGGAAACTCTTCTATGATGCCCGAAAGTTTGCTAAAAGCAATGGATGTCAATACTGCTGGATAGCAAACGGGAAAATTTTTATTCGAAAGAAAGAAGGGGAAAAACCGGTACTTATAATTTCAGAATCTAGCTTTCAAAACATACTGCATGAAAAAAAGTAAGATTTTAACTTGTCGAACTTTTATGTTATGTAAGCATGATCGCGTTTTTTATTGTTTAAGTATTATTATCTCCTTTGTAAAGGCACCCTCACACACTTCACACACTTACGAAAATCTATTAATTACACAAGTAAACAATTCACTCATATACATTAAAAACATTCACAAATCACAAAGTTTAATGATAAATTTAGGCAATTATACATATCTTACTATGCGAAATACTATGGCGAAGCAATATCGATATTGTGTTTCTCTAATTATTTTTGGGAGCAATAATGATCGGTTCTGCTATGATATTTCAAGGGTAAATGTAACTTTTCGTGTAAGTGCGCATCACATTAATCTCATTAAAAATGAATAATATAAATGAAATCATTAATAATCTGGATACATTTGGGTCCCATGAATCGTTCATTTGTTCCCCTGATAAATGTCTCCAGATCCTGGGAAACCCAAACAAAACGATGAATGTACTACATTTGAATATACGTAGTATTGTTAAGAACTTCGACAGCGTCCTGGTTTTATTATGTTCCTTAAGTATCAGGTGTGACGTCATAGTATTTTCAGAGTGTTGGCTCAAGAAAAGTATTAATATTCCCACACTTTCTGGATACACAGCCTATTCAACAACTAATAGCCTAAATAAAAACGATGGTCTAGTTATCTACGTTCTTTCTGATTTACAACATGACATAACAGAGCCGAAGTTTGTTGATGCCAACTGCCTTATTTGTAAACTCACTGACATTTTAATCATTGCTATATACAGGCCGCCATCTTTTCGTAACTTAGACAACTTTTTAAATAGTCTTAATAATATACTGACGTCAGTGTCCTTCGATAGAAATATATTTCTGGTGGGAGACATGAACATCAATATTAGCCCAACAAGTAATGACCCTAATTATAATGAATACATGATTATTACTGCATCGCACGGACTCTTACCAGCCTACACATCGCCTACCAGAGAAAAAAATTGCTTAGATCATGTCATGATTAGAACAGGGAAATCTGTAGTGTCTTTCATAGTGGACAGTCATATTACCGATCATGTCCCTGTACTTGTCTGTGTTCAAAATAAAACAAAACATCAAACGAATAAATTCTTCTCAAAAGTAGATTTGAGTAAAGTTGTTTTGGAAATTACAAAAACCGATTTCAGTGCCATTCTTTCATCTAGCAACGCTAATTGGGCTACTGAATTTCTTATTAATACAATTATATCCATCATACAAAATAATACCGTAACCATTTGCGTTCCTTCTAGGCTGAGAATAATCAAGCCCTGGATCACGCCAGGACTGCTCAGATGCATTAGACACAGGGATAAATGCATAGAGAACACAAAAATACACCAGACAATTATGTTCTAAAATTAACCTATTTACGGTATCGCAATTTCTGCAATAAACTTCTGCACAGGCTTAAAAATAATTATGAAAAAAATGAATTAGAGAAAGCCAAAAATAACCCTAAAAAGACCTGGAAAGTAATTAACAATATAATTAATAAACAAACATCCAAACCTCCCCCTAGGGAGTTGTTGTCTGTATCCAATCTAGACAACAAGGCTTCATTAAATGAAGTCAATAGCTATTTTGGAAATATTGGCAAGGAACTCGCGGCTAGGTATGCAAATTCTGGTACGGAACATCAGTCATGTGAGAAGCAGGATGAGCAGGTCAACTCAATGGCCCTACTTTCCCCTGATAATGCAGAAGTTGAAAGTATTATTATGGGTCTTCGTACTGATTCAGCCCCGGGATGGGATGGAATCAGTTCTAAACTTCTGAAATTGAGCAGAAAAACTCTTGTGCCCCTCGTTACTCACATATGTGATGTTTGTTTCTCTCAAGGTGAATTCCCGAGAGTTTTAAAGAGAGCGGTCGTACATCCTATCCACAAGGGAGGGGACAGAGGCAGTGTCAATAATTATAGGCCGATCTCGGTCCTGCCGGCATTATCAAAGGTTCTTGAAAAGGTCCTCAACAACCGTCTTGTGTCTTTCTTAGAGAATAATAATATCCTTTCCAACAATCAATTTGGTTTTCGTAGGGGGAAGTCCTGTGAAGACGCTTTTGCGACCCTGATTGACGATGTTGTTGAGATACTGGATAAAAAGTCTAAGTGTCTAGGCTTATTTTTGGACCTTTCTAAGGCATTTGACACTGTCTCTGTTCCTATTCTTCTAAAAAAATTGGAAAAAGTAGGTGTTAGAGGTCCTGCACTTGCAGTCTTCGCGAGTTACCTATCCGAGCGAACGCAGTGCGTTAAAATCGACAGATATGTTAGTGACGAGTGTACATTGTCCTTTGGTGTGCCTCAAGGCTCCATCATGGGGCCTACACTTTTTCTAGTGTATGTGAATGGCCTATGCGATATGGCACTCCCATATTGTTCCATTTATTCTTACGCGGATGATACAGCCCTTCTGGTGCATGCCGAAAATTGGGAAGAAGCCAGGAGGAGAGCTGAGGCTGTCCTTAGGATTGTTATGTCTTGGCTAGCGGCGAATAGTCTGACCCTAAATGTTGAAAAAACAAAATTTATCACTTTTTCATTAAAAACCTCCTCACAGCCAGACAATTCATTTACAGTAAAGGATCATACTTGTGATGCACTCCCAAACCAATGTGCGTGTCTTCCCTTAACGAGAGCCACCAGTATAAGATACTTGGGTGTACTTATAGACAATCTCGTTTCGTGGAATGCTCAGGTAAGGATGTTGTCTGGCAGAGTTAGAAAACTAATTACCGTGTTTAAAAGCCTGCGATATAGTGCTAATGCGGATACTTTGCGTATGGTTTATTTTTCTCTTTGCCAGTCAATATTAACTTTTGGCATTACGGTCTGGGGTGGTGCTCCGAAATCAACCATGATACAACTGGAAAGGGCACAGAGGGCTGTCCTCAAGGTCATGACTTTCAAACACTACCGGCATAGTACCGCACAACTCTACAAGGAATGTAAGGTCCTGACCGTGAGACAGCTCTTTGTGCTGAACTGTACGTTGCGTAAACATACCGGCCTGCGGTTGCATCCTGCTCGTCCGGCAAGGCGTCGGACTGCTAACGTTTGTCCCTCCGTAAGACATAGAACCACGCTTGCTCAGCGTCATTACGCGGTACTTGGTGGTCGTATATACAACTTTGTCAACAAACAGTGCAACATTTATAAATATAATAAGTATGACTGCAAGGCTCTAGTCACTAATTGGATCAGCACTCTTTGTTATGATGAGGTTGAAAGCATTCTGAATTCTAATTCTAATACATGACTTTATTACCCTCCCCCCTTCCCAAACCTTCCTCCATCCCACATATCCTCATACTCACACACACATACACACACACACACAACATAAACACAATACACATAATTATGGTTTGCCTTTTAATTTAATTAATTAATTATTACTTAGTTGTTTATCTTTTAATACCATATTATTATTTCTTTGTTTCCCGTTGACGGGTATCAAACTCCGAATTTTTGATGTATTTACTGTCCTAGTGAACTAAGAGAGCCCTGACACCCATAACACAAGTTCAATCTTAGCTTGGGTGTCAGAGGTGTATATGTCTGTGTTAAGTACAATTCACAACTTAAATAATATATTGCTGTAGCATGTGCATGTGCACATTGGAATTGTAAACTGGAAATAAAGTTTTTTTATTTATTTATTTATTATTTATTCTAGCCATATCATCCTTCACACAGTCCATCCATTGTTTCTTTGGTCTTCCTCTACTCTGCTTCTTCTTAGTCGAAACTCATGTCAGAGTGGTCGTGGATGCGCAGACGAGATACACTGAGATATGTTCGGTGGGTCGTTGACTTCCCTGAGGATTGCTCTTTCAGCGATGGGCTTTCATTTCTGCCGGTTGGAGACGTTGCGAGTACACTAGACCATGGTTGACTCATAATCAGGTCTTTCCAACGAGTTGGTCTACTCCTCCTTTACTCTTATATAGCCATCTTAATTCACGCTCAACATTTTCCTCATCCCTCCTCATTACATGATAACCGATTACCAACTTTTCAACAGTTTAGGAACGCCATTCGTGGAGCCTGGTTTAATAAAGCACATTGTAGTTAATTCTGGAATTCTTCTCTTTCAAGAATTAACTTTTAAAACCATAAACACGAAAAGGATCAGCTTCCAAACATAAATGTGAAGCACGGAAGAACTTCTCGCCATAAATTAGCTGGTATCGGCACACCTGTGGCTTGAGCTTCGCGTATATATCACAACAAGCTGGGGATGTACCTACGCCGCTGCAAGTGTTGCCAACATACGGTGAGTGTTGCTAGGATTAAAAAATGTGCGCTTTTTATAGTTTATTTGGTTTTAGAAACAAAAAAGTGAGTCTCTGTAAGTTTTTTGAGGTCGTTAATATTTTAGAGGTAGGTAGTAAGAGTTTTTGATTCAAAATATTTGAAGCTCCACTTTTGTTGACAAACAAAGTGGCATAACATTGTCTCGGCAAGCAATTTATAGTATTTCTGAGTTGCAGGCAATATACTGAAGCTGTAGCAATTTTCTAGTGGGGTTCTGTAGTTTCTCCCTATCCCCATAGAAAAAAGGCGTGAGTTTATGTAAGTATGTATGTGTTAGTCTAGTTTTCATAAACAAACTGTAATAAACTGCGCTCATTCTTAAACACTAGTGAAACCAACATTCTCTTCTCAAGGCGAAGAACTCCTTGTGAATGCAAACACATACAAAGCGTCTTGGAAACCGTTTGATATCAAATACGTTAACCGGTGTGAACGAACGTAGGAGAACATTGTAGATTACTTGTGTAGCTTGAGTTATACATTTACTTAAAAAGAATTCGTTCTAAGAAGTAATAGATAAGTAAACTTATATTGTCACTTACGGGATATCTTCCGTGATTATATTTGTTTTGAGCTCCCGATATTTCGACGCTGTTGCAAGCGCCATGATCGCGGGTTGACTCATGGCGCTTGCTGTCCGATATCATTTAAGTGACAAAATACCTAAGTTTAGTTTTAAACCGTGAAAGCTTAAACAATAGTTATGTACTTCTTAGCGGGTCGAGGTCAATAAACGTTCAATGTGTTTAGCCCAAAGTTCAGCTACCGAAACTCGGCTTACTGATGCAGCCATAAGGTCACCAAGTGCGCAGGTCTCAGGGCATGCAGCATTGTCGATTTACTACGTATATACCAATTTTTTGTTTGTAATTTTCAATGCGCCTGCCAAATTAAAATAGCAATGCAACACGACGGGGCTTGCTCTGGGTTTTTCTTTATGCATTTTTTGCCGGAAAAGGATTTGTTGTATTGTAAGCTTCAGTCAGACTCGGTACCCAAATGCAAGCAACATAATATTGATAATAATAATTATTATCAATATTATGTTGCTTTAAATTTAAAAAGCGTTAATATTATCATAATATTAACGCTTTTGAAATTTATACGCTCATTTTTCATATCGATCACTGCTAGCGCCAGTCATGTAAGCTACAAAGGCCTTCAATATGAAACAATCGCGTCTCGTCTGTAACTCGGAAGGGAAGCAGATGTCGAAGTTAGACGAAGTTTATAACATGGAGACTATACGCTGGTAATTCTATCGGAGGTTTATCGAGTTTTGAAATAATGTGGGAATATTGTAAGAGGCAGAATCTGTACTTAATATCATAAATGAGAAAAGAATCTTTATGACTGACTGGTTGCGAAATGAAATCAATTTTTAATTTGCTATTTACATTGGCCATGAATTGAAGAATTTAGAAGTCATGGGAAGAGGTCTTTGCCCAGCAGTGGGATGACATAGGACATTATAGATCGTCGAGTTACAGTTCTTCCAACAGTTGAAGCTAAAAGAATTGGTATGTTTTTAGGGTTCCGTAGCCAAATGGCAAAAAAGGAACCCTTATGGATTCGTCATGTCTGTCTGTCTGTCTCTGTCCGTCCGTATGTCACAGTCACTTTTTTCCAAAACTATAAGAACTATGCTGTTGAAACTTGGTAAGTAGATGTATTCTGTGAACCGCATTAAGATTTTCACACAAAAATAGAAAAAAACAATAAAATTTGGAGGTTCCCCATACTTAGAACTGAAACTCGAATTCTTTTTTCCATCAAAAAAAATTCAAAAAAGTGGCGTCCAACGTTTAGCCGTATTGTCAGCAATTCCGATACTTCAAATAACCTACTAAAATTGTCCTTAAAGTCTTGCTAGCTGGCATGAGGAGCGTAGGCCGAAGGATCGACGACGACATTTGTGACAGAAAGTGGGTGTGTAATGTTAAATGCGAGCGCGCGTCGTGGAGTCGTAGCAGGTTTTAAATTTGCTTGTATCTCGAAAACGGTGCGTCCTATCGCAAAAATAATGAACATTTTGCCTTGGCCTTAATCCCCCGCCACGTAATTCTCAACAAGTAGGTAAAGCGGCCATCGACACCGTTACGGTGTCGATGGCCGCTTTTTGGTTGGTTGATGGTTGATGATTGGTTTTGATGGTTGCAATCGACAACGGTTGTCGATTGCAACGCCATAATTCTTATGATAATGCAGCGCCACTTACGGCGATAAATGGAACTAAAACTTTTAAAGCAGCGTATTGACGATGCGCCTGTTTGTATAACGGCGGCACATTATTATGCCGCTTTGATGAACGCGAAGGGCTCATTCAATGCGGCGTACTCTATTTCAGCCGAATTGTAATCCGGCGCGCCATTATGTAAAACGGCGTGTTATACAGATTGGCTGCGACATAATTATACACGCTGTAGAAAATAATCAAAATGTTCTTAAGGCCCTTCTAACCCTAAAATTAGCAACTCTATTTGTGCAGGTTCAAACTTCGTTTGAAATGCTGTTAGAATAAAGTTCTAATCAGCTTGCACTACAAAGTGGTTGTTACGTCAGTCACTGCGGCCGATTAGTAAGAAATGAGTGGTTTCTTGCGATTTACAAAAAATCTATTGATTGGACTAAAAAAATAAAACACATAAGACCTGCTTTATAGTTATTTCAGTTAGTATGCAAAGTTTCATGATCTAATTTCGAGTACTTTTTGAATACCAGCGGCTTATTGTTCGATTTGGAGGTAACTTCGGATTTTTTTTCTATCGAGAAAAGTTTATGGAATCGTGTTTTCGCCAAATATAGGACTTAACATTAATCCTCAACTTTACCATATATTTTTTCAAAATGAATGCTGCAGTATTTTAGGAGTAACGGAGGATCATGCTAAGTCATTTGAGGGATATATAACCCTTAATAACTTCATAATAGTAACTATGTACCGTTGGGCCTTTCAAGTTGTATAACCATTTATGAAAAGTTTCGTAAAAACATTAAAAATGCTGTATGAACATTGCACTCATACTGCATTTCTAGAAGTCTTTTAACCCTAACAAATATCTAGCTTATTGTAAAGTAAACCAAACTGCGACTTCATACAAACAATAGTAATATTCGTGCGCATTTCCCGCCAACTTCCAGCTAGTTCTGGGAATCAAAGAAAACACAGCTTTGTTGGTTTTAGTTCTACAATTGTTTATGTTGCAGCTTACCTTCAGAATATAAGAGTCAACATAGACTTACCTGGGAGGACACCGGGTTTATACTTACTATTTGGTGAAAGGCACGCTTTTATTTTATTGTAATGTTTGGTTTTTGGACTTTTTTGAGGTCTCCATAACTCTTAAAGAAGAAAAAATATCGATCGGCGGACGAAACAAAAAGCAAAGATGTAAAACGGTGTTAAAGTATAAAATGTTTCGCAGACTTCGTAAAGAAACTATCGACCGGATATTTTTTTTTAGAATTTGTAAAAAATCATGTGACAGTAGAAGTAAACCGGAACTTGTAGCTGTACCTTTGGTTCCGTGGCCAAAACGACTTGTTTAAAAACATACTTACACAAAAGTTTAAGTGATTCATGCTTTATTCACGCTTTTATTAGCTTGACTTCTAAATATGTAAAAAATCTTAGAAGTTTAATTTGACCCACTTCTCAGTTTCCGATTGAGCTGAATTTTTGCATACATGTTTAATTTGAATGACAATGGTGTCGATTCTGTTGTGCACAAACTAAACTTAATTTAAGCTATTTCTATCTTTTTCTCTCTAATAAAACGAGAAAGAGACGGACGTAATTTAGAGCTGTCAAATTTAGTTGGAACTAATATTTCTATACAAATGAAGGGTGCACGTAAAACATGTCGACTAAAAACACGGTGAAGCGCAAGAAATAAACTAGTTTGACATCTCTAACTTAGTTCATAGCTATAGCCGTCCTTTTCTCGCACTGCCTTTTAGTAAAAGATAGCAATAGCCTAAATTAAGTTTAGTTTGTGCACAACAGAATCGACACCAATGCATGGTTACCTAAATTACGTCATTCTAAATTCAATATGGCGGACTCCCAAAGACAGCACCGGCGGGCTATAGTTTATTTTTTATGCATTCTCATGATATAGGTATCAAATGAAAGGGTTTGCTGAGAAAAATACGAAAAATAAAACGACGTCACTCTAAAGCGTGTTTTTTATTTTCTTTACTTACTATAATATTTTATTTAAATTCATTCAAGCACCATAAAATCCGTGTGTGGAGCAAGAAAAGAATTCCAAAAACAAAAGAAAACGATAAATTGGCCTAGTACCCAAAATAAAACAAAAAAGGCAGTAGGGGCCTACCAATAGTCCCCCGATAAAATAAGGTAGCCGTCCATATCCTGATAATTTCCGCACGTTTAACAAGATGGGAACAATCAGGAACTTAGTTTAGTGTTACAGTCGCTAATGTACTGGTAAACTTGTTTCGACCCTCTAGATCAGTGGTTCCCAACCTCTCATGAACCAGGGACCACTTTGGTGTCTCTAATGTTAGCAGGAACCATAAGGTTCTAGATAAACATGAACACCGACAGGATTATATCTAGGGGAGTGCAAACAACACAATGCAAAAATTGGATAATGGGGTGAAAACCTTTAGAATTATGATAGTGAAGGACACAGAAGCGATCGAAGTGAGTTTCTAAAAATTTAGCAATCATTCGTACGGAAATAGGAATGAGCTAGTACATTCTCAAAAAAATTTAGCACCTCGACTCTGATAGGTCAACCCAACCTTTCTTAAGTGCAAGAATATTTTATTCCTTTCGCGGACCATATTCGAAGCTCCTGCAGACCACCGGTGGTCCACGGACCATAGGTTGGGAACCACTGCTCTAGATGTACCTACCTAAGTTAATGATTAGGTGTTTCACGCAATTTCTTTGTTTGAGATTGGTCAGAGATGGTCAATGTTTGTTGGATAGAAGATGATTAGCTAATGATTGGTTCTTTGATGACGAGCAGTGGCGCCTGAGGAAAACACCGCAAAAACACAACTTTGTGTACATGATTTAATAACCAATGCTCTCTCAAGACGGAAAATAAATGTTGATGGATGTAGAGGCAGAGGAAGACCAAAGAAAACATGGATGATATGGAAGGAAAAGGGAGTATACGATAGCGTGAAGGTTGATAGAGGAGATTGGAAGAAAAAAACGTGTTACACCGACCCCAAGTTGTGACTTGGGGTCGGTGTAACACGTTTTTTTCTTCCAATCTCCTCTATTGAGAGCCATGGGAGTCATGGGTAGAAAGATAATGGTGCCCTCTCAAAACGGCGAGGGAACAAAATCCTGAAGAAATACTCATGTTCTATAATCAAAAATTCGAAGCCATGTGACGTACTATCAACCTGTACTGGGCTCCCGTGATGTATTATGGCCCACTAACCTATATTTTTTTATTTTTCGAGCTAGCAACAAGGTTCAGCACCAGTGACTCAGTTACTAAGTCCATTACAATACGAAGTTTCACCAAGATTTGTACAGTTTCCTTTCCTCCTTTCTGAATAACGGATCACGGTTGTCCGTTAAATTAATTACTTATGCACTTTGTGGCTTACTTTCTCACAATGGGCAGAACTTTGAACAGAATCTACTCTATTAAGACCTACCATTCTGATTTTAAGTAAAGTCACGGTCCACCAATAAATTAAGTCAATCGCAGTCTTCGATTGAACTAAGATTTCATCTTAGCTTTGCTTTTAAATATTGCTCCGTCTTCAGGAAACAATCTATAGTTACATAATTAATTAAATAGGTATTTTTTTCAGGCATGCTGATTAAAAAGTTAAAATTGGATAATTATTTCTGGAGATTAATTAGGTACCCCACATACAAATTTACAAAAAATCAACCTCGCTTTATATTAGTATAGATTTTTAAGTATTTTTTATAATAATATGTAGAATAAGCAAAAGCTCGTGGCTAAATAATAACAGCCGCTCGGGTCGATCTTTAGGTTAAGCCATGCTTAATTGCCTAGGTTGGTCTGTGGATGGGTACTCACCCATCCACGGAGCACGGAGGAAACCCGGTATGTAAAGAACTCTCTTTACATACTGGGTTTCCTCCGTGCCTCGAAAAGCACGTTAAGCTTTTGGTCCCGGCTGACATTTGTAGATCTTTGTCAGTCGTTACAGGTAGTCAGTGGCCCAAAAAGTCTGACAACCAGTCTTACCAAGGGGTATCGTATTACCCAGTACTAACTGGGTTGTGGAGGTCAGATAAACAGTCGCTCCATGTAAAATACTGGTGTTCAGCTGCATCCGGTTAGACTGGAAAAGGCTAGGCAGATGATGATTAAGAACAAATAAAAGTGTCACCAACTATCTCCAAACAAAGTATTTTCAGTCTAAAACAAATCCCAATTTCCTTTGATGTCGGCCAAACAAAACTATTTGCGCCTCAAAAGCAATTTGCTCATCATTTCATGTAACATCGTTTTTTGTTAATAACGCCACGGTTACAAACATGTTTTATCCGCGTTGTGTAAGATTAATAGATGCCTGTAATTAATGGCGGAGGTTCAAGGGCACAGTGTGTCTGACAAGAGCCATTGACCTTGTGAGGGTGAGGGGCGAGGGCCTTTTGAAGCTGGTAAAGATTGGTTGGGATTGGCGTGTAACAATATGTTGTGTTCTGGGTAGTGACGATGAAAATATGCATTTTTATAAGGTGTTCCAATCCAAGAAGATATTGTACGTAGATTATTCTATTTACATTGTAAATATTGTGATCCTTTTGTGTCCTTAAAATATTTACTGACATTTTCAGTACACCACTTCTCGTAATAAAACGTCCTAACCTACGGTGCTCAGACCTGGTCACTCACCGAGTCTCAGAAGTTCCGCCTTGGAGTTTGCCAAAAGGCAATGGAACGCAGCATTCTGGGTGTCAAAAGACAAGACAGGGTTCGAAACACCACGCTGCGTTCCAAAACGGACATAGTGGACGTTGGCAAGAAGGCTGCTGCGATAAATGGGGTTGGGTGGGTCACTTTAGCCGCATGCACGATGACCACTGAAAAAAAATGCCAAAGTAGTCGTAATCTCACTTCAATAGGCTAGTTTCCACCATCAATAAATTGCAACGGACTAAATAGATTTAGTCAGTCAGTTAGAACATTGGAAAATAATGGACACGTATTTTTTGTTTTTGTAAATCAATGAATATTGACAAAGATAAAACGCATCAAAATTCGGGAGTGGGGGCTCGTGACGTCAGAACGCACTAAAAATTATACCATGGCGTGACGTATTGAGAATTTTAAAAGCGTCGTATCTTCGTCAATTTTGGTTTACGTAACAAAAGAAAAATACGTTTTAAATGTTTCTTGATAATCTAACTGACGGACTAATTAGATTGTTTATATGGGAATAAATGTGAATACGTGTTTTCAAAGTTAAAACTCTTAAATGACAACGACATCGATATTCACACAGTTCTCATGAGAGTTGATAGTTAGTTAGTTTATCTATTATTTGACTTGAAACTTTGATACAAGTTAGTAGCACAAACCCCTTTGATCGTATGCCCCAAAATTCAATTGGTATCTCCAATGTTTAGATAATAAACTCTTTGTAATTCAATTGAATTTAAACTGAGAGGCAAAAGGATAATCTGTTTTGAAACCATTCTTATTAATACCTATTCAATTTTAAAAGTAAATTGCATTTTTGTTGTAAATAGATTAATAAAATGCAGCAAGTCTTGCATGAAATATTGTTCATTTTCAATAGTAATTCTAATTTATTTCAAAATTGCCTTTATTGTCCAAGGTCTTTGAACTAAATGTTGAATCTCATGAGGTTCTAAATAATTCATGGATTGCCTTTTTCGTAGATATAAATTTTTGCTGTTATTTTTTAAGCATCGTGTCTTTTCGAAGTACACTGCTGGACATAGGCCTCTCGTATCGTATCGTATCTTGTACTTCGCCCTTTATTTTTAAATAATACCTAGTATGCCTTATCCTAATTGAAAATGAACGGCCAATAATCACCAAGCTTGGCTTGGTGTTGGCGACGTCAATTAATTATTTCCAGGTCTTTCTTTGTGTTTATATTTGTAGTTTTTTTCTAAGCTTTTATGACTGAAAATCATGAATCATCACTGAATAGGTTACTGAACTACTTCGATTTTTAAGCTGTTATTTTAGTTCATGTAGTTTCTCCATAGTTTCCCAGTTACAACGTGACTGAAATCTTCTTTAATAATTCCAAGCAAAACCATTGCTTTCTCAGTTCACAACCAGTAACCATTTAATAAAACTACATCCTCCTTGCATGCAAAACGTAACATTTTCACACTTAAGCTGTGAACACATAACGCTATATATTTTTATATGGTAAGCACTGCGAACGTCGCATAGCTCCGTGGGGTGAAACTAATGTCATTTGTTACTCTATAAAAGTTATATAGGGGCGTTTCTTACAGCACTTGTTTGTATTTTTCTCCTATGCAAACTGGTGGGGGATTCCTTTTGCAGTTCTTACTGTTGTTGGTGTTTTTCAGGGTGAAATGTTAGTATCTTACTGCCGGGCTGAGACTTCTTGGAAAAGTTCTGAAATTTGAAATTCATAACACGAAACTTGTGAAGTGAGTCCTTGGTTTGCTTGAAAAAATCAGCCCAGTGCGAGTCGGACTCGCGCATGAAGGTTTCCGTACCATCTTATTAGGGTCCCCTTAATTTTTATTTTATTATTAATTTGCACTTAGTATAGCGGCAACGGAGATACACATTTTGTGAAAATTTCAACTGTCTACCTATTAACGATCATGAGATACAGCCTGCTGACAGACAGACGGACGGACGGACAGCGGAGGCTTAGTAATAGGGTTCCGTTGGTTACCCTTCGGGTACGGAATCCTAAAAATTTGAGGAGATGTTGTTGAAAATTCTTTCCTTCAAACATATTTACTTACATTCTAGGTCAGGTTCATCTTACCCTCAAGGTACTGCCCACAGCACCTCTCAGTAATGCTCGTCACGCGTCCAGTGTAGCGCCATCTATCAAGGATGAGATGCATCACACATGCCACGGTTTAATATAGACGTCGTGTACTATGTCCCACGTCCAAAATGATGTATTTGGTACAGCGACCAAATGTTATGTACTCATGGTTTACGTCAGAAGTTTATAAGTTTCGATTTTATGGTTTTCCCTTCATTTAATTTATCATGTTTATTAGAGAGATTTGATCCACATGATTGACCCTATCGATTGATGTAAAAAAAGTACACCAGTATTTAGAGCACTTTCCCTCCTGCTTTGAAAAATTTCACTCTGTATAAGAGCAACAACATAACTTGACGCAGAGCAGCGACGCGCTTAGAGCAGTGATAGCCTAGTGGTGTAACCGTTGGACTGCCAATTCATAGGTCACGAGTTCGAACCCAAGACACGCACCTCTGATTTTATTTTATTTTATTATTTTCGGAAAACTTACAGCTAGGAGACACAACAGTTTAGTTAATAACAACAATATGGCCAATTACAAGTTTTCACAAATAGTTTTATACAATAGTTAAATCGAACAATAATAACTTAACTAAAAGACAGTGGTAAGGATTAGCTTTAGTTTTTCGCTAATGACTGATATTATTTAGCCACGAGCTCCTCAGACATGATGTTAAATAGTAAGGATAAAACAACACAACCACATAACATAAACGAACTCATCAATATAACAGATACTTTGTCATTAAACAACTTCAAGATTCCCTAGCACCAAGCAATCGTGTAACCATTTTCTCGGCGGTAAATGAAGGAATCGTCCCATATATCTTCATTAGGCGGGGCTCCAACGAATCGGCGGTGGCCAGGCGTGTGCCAGATTGGAGACAGCTGTTAAAAGTGTAAGAAACTTATCGGATAGAATTTACTGCTCACAGTTTGGTAGCGAGCTACGAATTTATTGAAGGAAGGAATATTTTGGTACTGCAGTGTGTTAGTAACAATAATTTTAGGATTTTTTTCTCTGGGACTTCGTCGAGTTTCATTTTCTCGGCGCTTTTCTGGTGGTGGCCAATTGGTTCTGACTTTCAGGAGTTGCAGTGGTTTGGGAACAGTGTGGTGGGCTTGTCCCAAAAAAGAAAATATTTTTGCTTATTTTGGTAATTAGTTTTCAGGACGGGTTACCTGAACTAAAATCCATCTTGTCCTAAAAAAAACATGTTATTGTTACTTTAACAACATGACTATTTTAATCCGTATTAAAACCATTCTATAGTATCATTTATCAAAATATAAAATCCCACCATAAATAGACAGTTTTGAAACACGACCCGCTGGCAGAGTGTCGAAAATCAACATAAATAATGCAATAAAAATTAAATCGGGAACAGATTCTCCGATTCAATACTTTCAATTCATGCAGATAAATTATTTGTTGAAACGAAATCTGCGTGTAAATAACCGATTGTTCGATGTGTTCATAAATAAAATTATACTGGGAAACTGGGAACTGTGAATATTTTCCACCACAGTACGGCTATAAAGTGTCCCTATCTCAATTGTGACTGTGAGCCCACGGCTGCAGTATAAAGACAGCCAGTAAACCAACTAGGTTCTTTTTGTGAAATCCCACTTTTCCTGTTTCCAGTACGATGCAGTACCAATCGGTATCTTAGGGCAGTTTTAGAATATTCTATTTTTGGCACATAAACGATCGTTTTTGGATATGCGTGGCGGCTGTAGGCGCATATGCGCGCGCGTTTTGCCACAAACGGCACGACGAGCGTTGACGCGCGTATAAACGTATCAAGCGCAAGTCGCGAGGTAAGTCGTCACTTTTGCTGGCAGCTGTTATTTTAATCACGCGGACACGCCGGAATAAGCGCGTGTATGCGCGTTCAATGTTTTGAAGCGCGTGATGTGGAGCGCGTGTACGCACATTTGCCGCCACGAGCTTAAGCGCTAGTCTGAAACTGCTGTTAGTAGTAACCTGTTAACTGAAGCATGCCTACAATTCGTGTAAACGCTTTGCATGAGTGTGTGAGTCGGTCCCTACAATTTGTACAGAGTTGAAATACTGTATGTTAATATTTACTATGTCTGTCCACTATACCGCGGCCGCCGACGACGGCCAGCAATTTAAATAAAACATTAAATGAAAAACAGTGGGTTTTAAAGTTTTACTTGCCCACTGAAAGTTTTGTTATGAAATACGACCGTTTCGTTGTGTTTTGGTCGGGGGTGTTTATTTTCTTTCTGGGTTAGTAGGAATAGTTGAGGGCAGCATAAAAATAATAAAAAGAAGTTTGTGCTAAGTAGGTATCTAATTTAATCCGTCAGACGTGATGAATTGAGTAAAAATGCAGTTTTGTCACAGTATAGTAGTGACGTTGTGTGGTAATCAGTTTATTAATCAATTAAAGGAAAGTTCATAAAAGTCTTAATTTAAGAACTATGCCCACAAAACCGTGTTCCCGGTTTGTCTGTGGGAACGGAACAAACAGTAATAAAAATAAGGTTGTCATGGTGGAGGAATGAGGGAAATATCGTGGTAAAAGTTTTGAGTATGAACGTGGATGACTATACTTGTAGAGGGAAACCAAAAAACGATTAATGAACTGTGAAATATTATATGGCGGGAAACGGAATGACGTATAATATGACCACAAATCAAAGAACACTGCACTGTTCCAAATAAATTGGTGGGTTACGAGGGAGTCACACCCAATCGTGTCACAGTGCGACTCGTTGGGATGTGGGGATAAGGACAGAGGAATCGTGATGGTAATTTGACGACCCGAATAGCGCAGCGGTAGTGGGGCTGCCTTACGTTCTTAGGGTCCCGGGTTCGAATCCCGGTAGAAGCAAATGTTTGTGTGATGAGCATGGACATTTGTTTCCGAGTCATAGATGTTTATACGTATAATAAGTATGTATTTACAAACAAAAAAGTATCTATGTAGTATATCAACTATCTGGTGTTCACGACACAAGCCTCGTTGCGTGTGGCACTAGATGGCGCTGTGTGCAATGTCCAGCGATATTTATTTATTTATTCCACCATACTTATGCTCATTTCAGCATACGAGCATAAGTCCCGAAGCATCCATTTCTTCCCCCAACATAACTCACCGTCGTAACAAAATAAAGTGATTTACCCATTCAGTAGCACAAATCCGCGCCGCACCGCGAACGTCCGGCCTCCGCCGCGTCCCCGCCGCGTGACCGCAACCCGCAACGTCGCCGCTGTTGTACCGCAAATTTTCTAGTCTATTAACAGCTTACGACTAGCAATGCAGATTTGGGACTCGTTCGGGTTTGGTGGTGAAATAGATTTGTTTCGCTGATTTTCAACTTTGTTTTTGAGCGTCTTCTTTTTCCATTGTTTTAGTATTTACATGTGTTTGTTAATACTCGTTTTCATTAAATAAAAGCGACACCTATACAACTGTATTGATTGAGTCTAGCATTGATAATCCAATTGTGCACTTAAAGACTTAAACCCACTGCGGTGCACGTTGTGCACAGGCAACGTGGGTCTACGTTTCCACTGCAGTACACGTGGCGCACGGAGAGGCTACGCACGTTTTTTTTACCATGACTCTACGTGTAAAGCTTGTACCGCGTGCACAGCGTGCTTAGCGTTGAGCTATGTGAGCGCCTTATTCGAGCAAGCCACGCATATACCAATGACGTCAATTCATGCATAGCGTGTCCGTTCCGTCCGCGGTTGCAGTGGACACAGTCACATACATTTTCTTGAAAAGCGAAGCTTAACACACGTCCGTCGCCTCTCCGTGCACAGCGGTGGGTTTCCGCCTTTAGGGTGAAAGCGCCAAGATAGCCCACGAAGTTTTTTTTTTCGGATGGGAAATCATCAAATGACTCCTCCCGCTCTGGGCGGAGCAGGAGGGAGTGTCAGACTTTTACTGACTAAAACCCATCCATGTTCCTTCATCGCCCTTTGTGTTCCGGGGCCACGGTTAGATTCGCTACCCTGGCGCTACTACTTAACCTCTCAAGTGCCGCGCGAAATAACGGTAATCTCCTTGCCGCCTCCTTGCGCCACCGTGTGATGTCATCGCATGTGTTCAATGTTACCTTTGGACATTGACTCAGCACTCGGCCTGGCTGACGCGCGGCCCAGTTTAAAGAATGATTTGGTTGCATCTTACACGCATAGGACACATAGACTTTGTATAATAGTGTGTGTTAAGAAATAAGTAGTATATAAGCAGAACATTTTGTAAATAAATCATATTTGAATTTTATATTCTTGTCTCATTACCCCTCACTGTGGCCAAGACACCTTTAGCCATCTCTGATCAGTCTCGTGAGTCTGCGGGACTGGCAGTGAGTGTACCCTTCCCGAACCTGGTATTCCTGTCTACTATCCGTCTGTAACCTTAGGTCGCATGGTGCAGGCATCCTGAACTTATTTATATATTTATTTATCACACACTAGGTATATGGTAGGTTAGGGCTGTAGGGCTCATAGGGCTTAGGGTCGTAGGGACTGTTAGGCTTGTAGGTCTTCGTAGGTTCCTTTAACTTATCATATATTTTCATGTACCGTCACACCCTTGACAGTATTGCGGCCTTACGTGACATTTGTTAAGGGTGGACGTACAGCATGAGTCATCTGACCGCGCTCACAAAAATGCTTATCGCTCCACTTATAATAACTCTTATCTCAAACGGTAAACAGTTTGGTATTCATAATGAACGAGGCTTTGTATTACTATATAAACAACACTTGTAAAACCACTTTCGAATTGTAAACTAATGTTATGAGATAGATGATATGAGAGAGCCTTGTCTTATTTTTTTGGTAAAACTAACTGATTCAATTTACACGAAACTTTAGAACGAATGTAACAAATACACAAGTAACCTAATACATCATTCATATAAGAGTCATACTGATACATTCAAGTCAGATTCCAACTAGATAGAACTAGACAAAAAGTTCATATACCGGCGAACTGTCATTTTATTGTCATTGACCTTTATTTGAAAACACTTGAAATCTATATAAATATGAATCTTTGTGCCTCGAATACATGAAAATAATAAATTATCACTAATTCTTACCTTGCTAATGCTGTTTAGCCGTGTGGTATCCGGCAGAGTAGAATAGAACCAACCCATTACACTCACGGGTGTCGTATAAGGCGACTAATGTCTGAGGCAGAACACCTTGCGCCTCCGTAGACCAGAGAATGGGCAGCAGCGTTTTCCGTTAGTCTTTCATCACTGCGATCTCCAATCCGCCTGCCAAGCGTGGAGATTACGGCAAATTCCTCCCATCGTGGGAGAGGCTTATGTCCAGCAGTGGACGTTATGGGCTGTTGTTGTTGTTGTTGTTGTAATGCTGTTTCCAAGACCGTATTTCATTTTAGAACAGTCAAATTCACATTTTGAATAGTTCACTCCATGTTGACAAAATAAATCTTACGACATGTAGGCACGAAGTCACTTAGCGTTAGTGAAACCAGGAATTACCTAATCTAGTTTTCATCTCATTTATCAAATCAAAACAGCTTACATAACATTTAGCACCAGATCTAAAACTCGTGAAATATAGAATACATTACCTTATTTTCATGTTCCAATCCTTTTCCCAAATACGTGTAGTCCTTTTCTAGTCTTACCAAATTACCACTGAATGGATAGGCTTTTACAAGACAAGTTACAGCAATCAAAAGTCAATTGCCATATGAATACGTTAGTCCCTCTCGGAGTAATATCTAACTACTAACTCTTAAGAGCCAATATGATACGAGTCCTCCCCCAAGACATAACAGCTTCTCAAACTCCAAGAATTAGTCTTATTGATGCCTGGAGAGAATTCAAACTTCGTGTGAATGTGATAGCGAAGCTCTTAGGGCATTCTGTTACCAAAGCAGACTTAAACTAAGAAGGATATAACTGCAGTGTATTTTGGAAGACGTGTCATAAAGTTTCGAAGTTGGGTCTGGGACAACAGGCTGACGCTTTGTGCAACGAGATATGGTGGATACTATTCGTAGATTAGATCTGTGCAGAAGGATACATTTGCATGGACAGCTGAGTATGTTGTTTAACGCCAGTTTTCAGATTTTTAAATAAATGTACCGGAAGAAAACCAAGTCCATACACAATGTGACACAAAAAAACGCGATCACCAACCATTATGATCTGCCCACCTTTTCTGAAATATATGGGGTCAGTTTCCAGTCTAACCGAATGCAACTGAATACCGGTATTTTACATGGAGTGACTGCCTGTCTGACCTCCACAAGCCAGTTAGTACTGGGCAATACGGTACCCCTTGGTAAGAGTGGTTTTCAGACTTATGGGCCACTAGCTTTCTGTAACGACTACTGTAATATGCAATCACAAACTGTGGTGTCTAAATGTGATTTTGAACATTTAATGAACACCAGCTTAGAAGGATTTCATCACCTAGCTGCCATCACCATCGTAATGTTCCTGCTCTTATCCCAATTTATTTGGGGTCGGCGCAAAATGTCGTCTTCTTCGATACCTATGTACTTACTTCCACTTATCTCAGTAATTACTCCCAGATATTAAATTAAACCTATTTTTAGTCAACACGTTTGGTACATATCACACCAAGGTTTTACTAAGTATTGTATACACAGGAAGGCTATATTAATGCCTTGTACATAGACAACTGTGACCAAACCGACCACAGTACCGACCGACCACCGACTACAGTATATTGTTGTTCCAGTACAACAACCGCATAAATAAATTACAGGCTGTTGTTACTGTAACACGGTAGCCTAATACCACCCGGTTGTTTGCAGTCGTAAATGGGCTCCACTGTGGATCTGTCTGAATCAATGTTGTGTTTGGTTGTATGAGGAGAGTTTAAGTGAGGTTCGATTTGTAAGCGTTGGTTGGTTGGTTTGTTGATGCTGAATAATCATCAGCCTGTAGATGCAAATTAGCTCGGTGAGCAGGCGGTGCTTTTGCATAGCTTGGCAGTTTTCAGAAATTAGTGATTGCAGTTTGTCAAACTCCGTGAGACATGATGGGTAACGATATCTGAACATTTTTTTTTACTTAGCCTATTCTATCCCACTGCTGGGCAAAGGCCTCCCCCATTCCTTTCCATCTCTCCCGGTGTTTTGCCTCCCCTGGCCAATCAGTCAGGAACGAGTCCAAATCGTCACGCCAGCGTTTCTTGGGCCTGCCTCCGTGAGGACGACCGTCTTCTGAACATTATAAACTGGACATTAACACACAGCGCCATCTAGTGCCACACTAAGCAACGAGGCTTGTGTCGTGGACACCAGATAGTTGATATACTACATAGATACTTTTTGTTTGTAAATACATTTGTATTATACATGTATATAAACATCCATGACTCGGAAAAAAATGTCCATGCTCATTACACAAACATTTGCTCCTACCGGGATTCGAACCCAGGACCCTAAGAACGTAAGGCAGCCTCACTACCGCTGCGCCATTCGGGTCGTTGGCTAAAAGAACATGATTCGATGATTTTATGGGATGATCAACGACCTCCAGTGATTTCTTTCTCACGCCGACCGGCAACGGTCCCCGGCCCCCGGCCGGAGGGGCCAACAGACGTGGCCACCACTGAGGCCCAAGGTGAGTCGCTGATGGCGGTGGCCAACGGGCCCACCAACAAGGGAGAAGCTCCCCCCTCCTCGAAGCGGCAGAGGGGAAAGAAGAGTAAGTGGAGGGGCAAGGGTAAAACACCCGCGCCCCCCACCGCACCTGAGGGAGAACAACCGGGCGACCAGCCTCCGACCCTGGAGCGGGCTGTGACTCCGGCTGCAGCTCCAACGCAGCCCGAGGCAAGGAAGACCGTTGGGCCGACAGCTGACGCCGCCGTTACAACCACGAGAAAACTCCCGTGCCAATAGAGGCACCACCAGCGCCGGCCCAGCTGCCGGCTCAGAAGCCGAGAAGAAGGAGTTCACAGCCCACGCCATCCAGCTGCTGATGGACCTGATTAGTGCCCTCAGGCAGGGTCAGGACGTGGAACTGGTCGTCCTTGACGGCCTAGCTGCGTTACTCTCCTTGTATAGTGAATAGACCGTCAAGGATGACTCAGGAGCGTCCGCGACCGGCAACGCATGGTCGCCCCCCCTCCGCCGCCTTTATCACCGGATTGGACCCAGGTAAGCTGTTCCTCATTACACGCAGCTTACCTGCACAATATGACTCCACACACACTACGCACACCCAGCTGCGCGACTTGTTCTAAGTTAATATAGGCAGGGCGCGCAGCTATAACCACACATGCACTCCTCTACAAACACGTAGACACACGCGTAGACGCGGCTCTCGGTCCCGCGGAAAACGTAAACATGGGCGGTGTTACACATACTTACAATACCGCCCACACACAGACGTCGTTTCCACTGCCGGCTAGCTCTGGTTAGTGGGGCGGGCGGGAATCACACATCCACTGTAGGTGCGCTGTAAGTCGGTGCCTCTGTCGCTGGTTGTCTCCCGCTGGGCTTCCCTCGGGTAACCGGGGGTCTCACCTGGCGAAGACGGACCGCCGCGCCGGGTCACTGTGAAGAAAGCAGCGCTGTGGAGCAGTGCTGTGGCGCACCTACAGCTACAATACAGCAACCACAAACATGGGCGCATGTTTGCCACCATGCGCCCACCTGATCACAGGACAGTGGTCCACCCCGAAGACGGGTCCGTCTTAACGGACCGAGGTATGGCTGCCGCGGTCAGAGGGCATAAATACCGCCTGCCGCGCCCCCTGGCGGGGGCGCAGCGAATTCCACCTATCTACCGGTAATTATTTCTCGTTTTAGAATTTTTGAAGAGAGTTGTGAGCAAACCTTTTTTGAGTAACAACTCTTACATTAGAATGATTAAAAGTACATGTTAGCACTCACTTGGTGTGCGTACATGCGTTTTATGAAAGTAATGCTATCAGGAAATTAGACTAAACATGCATTGGTGATATAATCAAGACCAATTATTTTGTTGCAATCAAATTATGTAACTTTTTCAAAGTTTTATAAAAATATACGATAAACAGTTAATGATTGTTTATTGTGACTATAGTTATTTTGAAAGTTTGAACTCATCAGGAACAAAGTTTTTTAAAGACAAGTCTATAAAAAATATTTTGTTTTATTCGTGAGGGTCAACCTGTTTTTATACCTGGTCAGGTGGCATGCAATGCAGGAATCATAATAGGTGTATATTCAATACCGTCTTTACCATAATGCCTTAGGGCACACGGGGCACATGCCTAGGGCCCCCAAGTTTCTGTAACTGTCCAAGCTAGAAGCTGTCAAAAGAAATGCTCCGCTCGCTTTTGCATCTAGCTTTTTGGCATAAGTCAATAGTTACATATAAAGGATGTTTTTTAGAGGCAGAGAGAAGAATTTTAAATTGAAACAAAACAGAAAAAAGTTTTTAATATCCTTGTAATTGGTTTTATTTGATTGATAATTGTATGCCATTTATATTTGTTTGTTTTAAAGGAGGTAATGAATCCTTCCTTTGGCACTCAAGTGAAAAAAACGTTCACACGTATTGCATTCTTTCCATTTCGACCTATGGATCTCAGACTTGACGTTTGAAACCACATGTCTGCAATATTAATGCCTTGCAATTGTCACACGAATAGTTAGTTATCATGTCATGTCATGTGGGCGTCATAATTGACCAAAAATTATCATGGTATTCTCATCTTGAGCATGTTACAGGAAGAGTTAGGATAGATTTATAGATGTAGAACGAGCACAAAGAGCGCTAATAAAAATAATGTACTTCAAAAAGAAAAGATACCCAACTGAAAGTCTTTACCAGATGAGTGGCCTGCTTTCTGTCAGACAACTATACATCTCTTACACAGTCCTAAAAAAACATAAGGCACTTCCTTATAATGCAAACACACTATCAAAAAGAACGAACGACATAGTTGCTCAAATCCCACAAACTAAATCAAAATTTGCTGCTACACAATACAACAAACGCTCTGCTCAGCTTTATAATAGGATAAACAAGGAGATATACATATACACTAAACAACTACATGAATGTAAAAAATTGGTAACAAATTGGATAAAACCTTTTACTTATGATGATACTGAGGCACTTTTAAAACACATAGTTTAACTCACCCATTTCTCTCTACACACACACACACAAACACACACACACGCTCTAAGCACCACACGTACATGAAATACACACGCACTAAGTACACACAACCCCTCCATCCCCATACACTTAAACGTGTACCTATAATATTAAAATTATATAAATGTTATGTAAGGATTCTGTTACGTTAAAAAAAAAAAAAAAAAAAATGTCTAGATAAGAAAGAGCGGAGTCTCCTAATACAGGCTTTTTCTTTGCTTAAAAGGAGGCTCCAATCATCAACTTGTTGTTTCTGATTTGGTTAAGAAATAAACAAATTTTTATTTATTTATTATTTTATTTTTTATGTCTTTGTACTTACTACTCGCCGTTGACTGTAAGTTCTGACCATACTCGTTTTTTAACCTTTGACAAAATTAGAAACAATGAGCACCTGGAAGCCAACATTAAACGCATTATTGCCGAAATACAGCAGATTTGAACATGTTCGCGCCAACCGGGGTGGCCACATCATCACTGAAACCATATTTATCATAAAATGTTTTTCTGCATTTTATTAAAAAAAAAAGTTCTCCGCCGCTAAAAACAACACCCCTTATCTTTGTCAAGAAAACCTAAACTATACGAGTGCGGTACGGTGCAAAAAAAACGACATGGTGAAGGTTGCGGGGATCCGCTGGATGCGAGCCGCACGGGACCGGTCAATGTGGCGACACTTGGGGGAGGCCTATGTACAGCAGTGGACGTCTTGCGGCTGAAATGATAAGGAGTAATTTAGATTTTTATTTTAGAAAAAGAAAGAAAGAAAAAGCATATAATATATTAGCCCGCACATGACAAAAGACACAAATTAAAATGGTGAAATTAACAGTAGGTACAACTAATAAAAATTAAACAAAGAGAAAAAGTAAAAAAAAAAGAAACGAAATTGGTCCTATACGAGGCCAAAAGGCCCCATCTCAGCATGGTGCTATATCATTAAATAAAAAACGTTACAGCGCTGGTATTCTGATAGGGCCCAGAGTGATGCCACGGTCAGATACGGATAAAATATATAAAGTGTAAACGAAAAAACAATACAAATATGTGAAGAAAAGGGATTAGGGTTCCGTGCAAAAAATAAGACCCTTGAAATTGTTACCAAAATCCGATTATTCCAAAAAGGAAAGTAATGTTTTTATAATAATTTTAATGCGGACGAATGTCACTGGTAACATCTATGTGAATTATAAACCTCAATCCAAATAATGAGCTTTAACCGTGTACACGTGGCATGTTAAACCAATTTCTGTGACGCGTGTATTAATTATATTAAGGAAATAGATTGCGTGTGAGTTTGTGCGTGTATTGACGCTTTAGTTTCCGGTCGGAGGAAATTAAATGAAAATACAAGAGTTAGTCATTACTCGCTTATCGGATTAGTGAGGTGTGAAGGTCGGAATAACAATTATTTGAGCCAAATGAGCTTGTATGATTAAACCGCATGTGAAAAAAAAAGAGTGAATAAAAAGAGTGATGGATATGAAAGCTCGCGGCTAAATAATAACAGCCGCTCGGGTCGATCTTTAGGTTAAGCCGTGCTTGCCTAGGTTGATCTGTGGATGGGTGACCACCCATTACATACCGAGTTTCAAGCACGTTAAGCTGTTGGTCCCGGCCAAAGACATTCAAATATATTACTAGCTAGTCCCGGCTGTCATTTGTACATCTTTGACAGTCGTTACAGGTCGTCAGTGGCCCAAAAAGTCAGACAACTATAGTATTTATGCTATTTTACACTTTATATTCATCATTCATAATTGTTTCTATATGTTTACAGTCAGCAAATCGATCTAAATACGATTCATTACTTACAAAAAGCTGAAATAAAATATTATTAGGTAAGTACTCATAATTTTCATGTGACACTTACGTCAAATTGTTAAACTGTCAGTTGCTTTTTATTTCTCTTTCTGGCTTAGTCTATGATGGTTACTTTTTGGTTTTTATAATTTAAATTAGTTTCATCAATATGTGCAGCTGAAATATTGTATTTTATAGATTATCACTATTGTTTATTAAACAACTTAATTTTAAATTATATTTATAAAATTCTTTACGCACTCATGGATATGTCCTGGCCGACTACACTTGTCAGATGAGATGATGGCCACTACACACAGAACTAATATTTGAAAATTGAAAAAGGAAGACTACTTTGAAAACGAGCTTACGAACCGCACATATACATATATAGATGCTCTGTGGAACCGCAGGAAGCAGTCTACCATGGGATCTCATATGAGGGGCGTCAGAAAACAACTGCAACCAAGCTGTTTTCTGTGTGAATCGTTAGTTGGATCCCCTGGGTAGTATACCTATACTACCCAGGGGATCCAACTAACGATTCACCTGGGACCTCTACTCCCGATCTTCGGAAGCTGTCTTCGTGCCTGCCACTAGCGCTTGTCTCGCAGACGTCTGGCCCTAAGAACTACACTGGTGCCTTCCTACAGAGCTGGCCTGGTGCGTGACTCTGAGAGACGCCCTTCCAGCAGAGTTTCCCTAAAGCTTGATCCTTGAAGTTGTCTTGATAACTGACCTGCAGTACTACCCTTTTTTGTTTTTTTTTTTCGGATGGGAAATTATCAAATGATTCTCCCGCTCTGGGCGGAGCAGGAGGGAGTGTCAGACTTTTACTGACTAAAACCCATCCATGTTCCTTTATCGCCCTTTGTGTTCCGGGGTCACGGTATCTCTTTCGAACAGTCCCGCAGCCCCGGTGCAGTACTACCCAAACGCCTGTTCCTGTCTCTCATATACAGTACTGAACTGATTTATCACCAACTAAGTGAGTGATCTATAAAACTACCACCTTCATACTTTCCATAGTGCGTGCTAGGTAGGTCTTTTTATAATTAGCTTTTTTTTATCTCATCTGTAAAATCATTTCTTTCCCTTATTAAATTTTAATTCTACAAGTCTGCTTAAATCCTTTTATTTTGATAGGATCAAGTAGATTTATTACACAACCAGTCTTACCAAGGGGTATCATAATCACCCGGTACTTACTGGGTTGTGGAGGTCAGATATGCAGTCGCTACATGTAAAATACTGGTATTCAGCTGCATCCGGTTAGACTGGAAGCCGACCCCAACATAGTTGGGAAAAGGCTAGGCAGATGATGATTGATATGAATATTGATGTAGAGGGAGAGGAAGACCAAATAAACGATGAATGGATTGTGTGAGGAATGATATGAACGATAAATGATGTCGTGACGTCTGACAGGGATAAATGGAAGATAAAACGTGTTGCGCCGATCCCAAGGCGAATGGTGATGTGATATGATGAGCTTGTATGATTGTCCCACTGAAGGGCGAAAAGCCTTTCTTTTTTTTACAATGGGGTAGATGACACACCAATCAATTGAGATACTTTTTAAGAGCTGTCAAAGCGCGGTTCTCTCAGATTTTGTATGGCAATAGCCAACTGTGACGTCACTGTTTTTTCAACTCAATGATTCAACTATTTATTGATTTCAAAGCAACTAAAAATCGAATTTGGCAAGTAATTGAAAATAAATCGGGTTTTCAGGCCCAAAATAAATTGTTTTTTTTTTAGATATTGTTGTCTTGGAATTATTGTTTTATGGTGTCATCTACCCTATTCCGTTTATCTTGAGCTTATGTGGTGTTTGTACCACCATCTTCGTCTTCACAAAAATGTAAAAAAAGACAAATCACGCCTGTTTCCCGAAAGCTTAAGGCAGATCACATTTTAATGTTCCAAGTAATGGGTGCGAGCCTATTGAGCTTAACATACAATCACGCCTCTAATCCCCGAAGGGTCAGGCAGAGCTGTACCTAATAGTACACCCACATTTCGCCAGTTATGTTTAAGTCCCATGTAATAAGGTGGCGGGTCTATTGCCGTTATAGAGCACAAATCCAGACTCCGTGGCTGCTACTGAGAAATTCCTGTTGGAAAAACCCAGTAGCACTTTACCCGGCCTGGGAATCGAACCCAGGGCCTCAAGCTCAGCAGTTGCGTCTATTGAGCAACCAGGCACAACTGCTCTGGGCTGCTTCTGAAACATTCGTGCTGGATAAAACCAGTACCACTTTATTGAAAAAAAAACTTATTTACTACCTACCTACTATTACAAAACAACTTTTAAACTTTTTAAACTTTAAATGAAAAATAACTAAATACTTGACAGTTCGTAACTACTTTGTATTTATTATTAATTCGAAAACCAGTTTACAAATTCATAAAACAGGAACGGAGTTGAAAACTTCCAAACGAATTGGACATACTTTCAAAATGTCATGTACTTAAATATTGCTAGTTGAACACGTGGTGGTGCTCGAAGAGGTCGTGGCTAACAGCTACTAGGGTCGATCATCAGGTCAAGCCGTGCTTGTCTAGGCTGGTCTGTGGATGGGTGACCACCCATTACATACCAAGCTTTCCCCATGCTTCGGGAAGCACGTTAAGCCCTGCTGTCATTTGTAGATCTTCAACAGTCGTTACAGGTAGTCAGTGGCCCAAAAGTCATACATATTGCACCTATGTGACCTCCACAACCCAGTCTCTGTCAGTCTGTGTCATCCTATTGCTGGGCAAAAGCCTCTCCCCATCACTTCTAAATACTTCTCTAAAGTGTCAATGTGGACCACTGGGCGTTGGTTCTATCCAGCTGGTCCCGCCATCTCCTGTGAGGTCTACGGCGGCGTCGCCTTCTGGCTGTGTCAGAACCCTGTTAGTAATCATTGCGTACGTTACACAAACATAGGATACTGACGATCGTCTTGACCATCTTTTTATGAGAATTCTGACCAGTAAGAAGTAAGCTATCCCTAAATCTTCAGTCTGAGGTTCTAATGATCAGCAACAATAATTTCACTCATGTTATACGAGAAAATCGAATGTAGTGTAGCAACACCAAACAAAATATTAGAAAGCATTGTTACTACCCGGGCCGATTGCCCAGTAAGCTGCATCGACACTCATAAAGGTTTTAATCGGTAACTGTGACGCTTTTCCGTGCTTAGCTTTACTGGTTAACACACAGTACAGGTACGCTCACAAAAACATTGCGATGTAAAACAACTTTGAAGCGAACAAAGTTCAAATAAACATCGAAACAAAAACAATGGCGGTTGAAATAAGAGGGAGGGTAGACGATACGCTATAAGCGCGGTATAAATTAGCGTCACGCTGTAGATTCGGGAAAAAAATACTTGTTAAAGCTGTAGATACTAAATAGGTAATGATCATTTCTAGCACATATCATCAGCGAGATAATGCTGCAGCACTGTTATCGTCCCCAAAATACATCACATAAGCAGATATATTTAATGATTTAAATAGCTGGAAGGGAGGTGACTGCTGAAATGACGAGTAATAGAGAAGTATGGAAAAAGCCGAGCTAGCCGTGTGGTATCCGGCAGAGTAGAATAGAACCAACCCATTACACTCACGGGTGTCGTATAAGGCGACTAATGTCTGAGGCAGAACACCTTGCGCCTCCGTAGACCAGAGAATGGGCAGCAGCGTTTTCTGTTAGTCTTTCATCACTGCGATCTCCAATCCGCCTGCCAAGCGTGGAGATTATGGCAAATTCCTCCCATCATGGGAGAGGCTAATGTCCAGCAGTGGACGTTATGGGCTGTTGTAGTAGTAGTTGTAGTATGGAAAAAGAAGGCCGAACCCAAATAAATTGGGATAAGGTAGGAGAATGATGACGCAGACATATTGGACATTCAATTCCATTCCACTAACTTTTTCGGCTTTTTTAACATGCAATCATGTTATAGATCTCTACCAAAAACACAGCGATGTAAAAATTAATAAAACAACAAAAATACACATGATTTAAGTCTTCAAAGTCTAAATATAATAAATGTATCCGATGTCTGCAGAGCCTCTATAAAAGCACACAGACAAAAAATAGGTGATAGTGTGTAATAGGTGTAGTTATTTTTAGCAGTTACGATTTCAGAAGCTCACACGTTTTCTCGCCAACAAACGCCCGCGCTTCAACCCGTCTCGTCTACCCGTCACTAACACGCTGTCAGTTTTTAATACCAACGTGTCACGAGTCGCAAGCGTGTCGACGAGATAATGAGTCGGTGTGTTTGTACGCAGTACCAAAGACTAGTGGTGTACAGTCAAACGTACTGCGGTTGTAACAGTTGAAGTAGGAAAATTACCCCGGTGAAATTAGACTGCGTGTGATCGATGCCAACTTGATCGAGATTAAGTAAATCGTAATTCTATGTTCTCTTATTTATTCTTAAAGCCCTTCTAACCCTAAAATTAGCAACTCTATTTGTGGTGGTTTAAAAACTGTTACAATAAAGTTCTAATCAGCTAGCACTACAAAGCGGTTGTTACGTCAGTCACTGCGGCTAAAAATCAAAAAGCAAAAAATCTATTGATTGGACTAAAAAAGTAAAACACATAAGACCTGCTTTATAGTTAGTTCAGTTAGTATGAAAAGTTTAATGATTCTAATTTGAAGTACTTTTTGAATACCAGCGGTTTATCGTTCGATTTGGAGGTATCTTTGGAATTTTTTTTCTATCGAGAAAAGTTTATGGAATCGTGTTTTTGTCACAAATAGTACTTAGGATTAATCCTCAACTTACCATATATTTATTTCAAAAATAATGCTGCAGTATTTTAGGCGTAACGGAGGATCATGCTAAGCCATTTGAGGGGGTATTTACCCTTAATATTAGAATATAACTCTCTGCCCAAAATTTATTCTTAATATTAAAATGTAACTTTCTGCTCAACTGTTTCTAGTTTCCAGTTTCCTGTTCCTAAGTCGATACAAGAAGTGTGAATCACGAAATTCTATCGGTGGATTGCAAAACATCTCTCGTCTTGGCTCGTCTACGCTTCGGTAGAGTCCAGCCATAAAGGCGTTATCGATATAAAATCGTAATGATAACGTGCGCTAGACTGTACAGAGCGTGACTTATCCAGAGCGTAGCGCTTTGTGCAGTGTGATCCGTCCAGCGCTTTTGGCTGAAAGTGCATGTTAGTTGCGGTCACAGGGATTATTGTGGCACTCGCTGGAAATGACGGACTCTCGTATATCTGTGGTATAAAGTACCAGTGGAGTGATCTAGGCAAGTTTCATGTAGGATGAAAAATATAGGTACTGATATGTGACTGTTTTATGCCTCTTGGCCACAAGTTACACGTGACGCGCGTCTCGTGCGTTGCGTCCGCAGCAGAGAAACAATGAAAGATGTTGAGAGCATGGCATGAGTTACCGCGACGCGACTTGCAAGTTGCAGAGCGATCGCACTCACGCGAAGGAAAGAACAAAGGTACGCGCGACGCTTGATGCAAGTCACATCAAACCATGAGCCGGTAACCTTAACGTAAAGTAAATACGTCGATTTAAAAATAAAAAAGTTTGGTTCCACATAATAATAAATTTGTAAAATTTTAAGAATTTATTTATTTTTTCGGATCATACTGATTGTGCTCGTTGCAAACAATTTAACTAAAATGGTATCGTACAGTTGTATTTTCGATTAAAATATCAACATATTTACTTTGCGTTACGTTTACACCGCGCGCTTGTGCTAGGGCCGCTGGATCTCCACCTCCCGCTGAATATATAAGCTCTTATTATGCCCTCACTAACTTTTAGTCCAGTAACTTTATACATCACAGCATGCGTCAAATCCGGTAGTTCTGATTTTTTGCAGACTTGTTTATGATGTTGGCCTAATGAATAATCCAAGTTTGTGACCTCGAGCGCCGAACGCAACTTTGCCAAAAATAATTTTTTGTTCAAATTTTGGCGATTATAACCATAAAGGACTACTTTTAAAAAAAACTTTAAAACTTTTTTCATTAATAATTTCATAACTTTTTAATCAGGGTCAAAATTCATTCAGAACGACAGAATAGCAATTTAAAAAAAAATGATAAGCTTGGAAAGGCTTCATCTCGGAAACTATTGGGTCTACAGAGACAATTTTAGTATCATATTGTGGCAAAATTAGTTTTCTTTGCAAACGTAGTTAGAAAGTTTTTTCAAAAACTAGTCCTTTAGGATTATAATCGCCAAAATTTTAACAAAAAACGTTTTTTTTCGCGGTTTTTTCGATTTTTGACAAAGTTGCGTTCGGCAACAAGTCTGCAAAAAATCAGAACTACCGGTATTGACGCATACTACCCCATACTTTCAGGCGACAAAGTTACTGAACTATTTGTTTGGTCGTCACAAGCTTGTCGCCCGCCATCAAGACCTAGACCTACCCCGTCCGTGCCATTGTCAAAGCAAACACTGAAACATTGATTGTGAATGTGCAGTGCTCTGCCGCATCATGTCATGCTATGCTTTCATTCTTACACAGCGTGTGTTATAAAGCTGTAGTAATGTATGAGACCATCGTCATTTGCCTAGCGTTTTCCCAATTATGTTGGGTTGGGAATGTGTCCTTTCAGATGCTGTATGTAGATATATGTATGTAGTCTATGTAGGTCTGGTTTATTTAGGGCAGTAGTGTTTGACGCGTCATGAAATATGTATATTCATATTCATGAATATTTTAGACAAAACGAGTGTCCGTGTGAAACGAGCTTCTTGCTCATTTTTCTCTATGGGGACCTAGTACTTCAAAAATTCAAATGACTGTAAATAGTTTAATTGGAATAAATGTTGAGTTTGATGAGGCCGTGCACTAATCTGCAGGTGGTCTCCAACGGTTTTTGAAATTCAGGTACGTCTAAGAGTCTTTTACTACATCACCTTGGCCTTCATGATGTCTGGAAGGACACTAATAAAAGTACATGTAGGTAGGGGGTTGGGTGTTAGGTGCCGGTGGGGAGGTGGGGTTATAGGAACCCCCTGTTGAAATGCATAGTTTTTTTTATTTTTTTTAAAGTGACATTATTGGTAAAAAATTAGTAACGTGTTGCACGCGGGGGAGGGGGGGCGGTTGGTTGGGAGAAAAGGCGGTCCCCCTTGCCCCCTGGTACCACTCCCATGAAAAGGTAATGCACCATTCCTGAGAAAAACCGATTAATGTAACCTAACCTCGAAACAACCTGCAACAACCGCATATTCGCCTAAAAAGCGTAGACGACTATTTCTTTGTACAGGGAACCTAATTCACCTAACTTCGGGGTGCCCCAAGTCCCGAGCTCGCTTCGCTCGCTCTTGCATCCAAATCCTCCTAATAGCAGTAGTAAAATTGCCGAATTTGTACACACATACAATCAGTGACACAACTTTTTTTCTCACTGAACATTCCACACGTATGAACATTCCACACTCTATGCCAAACTAGTTTGTGGTGTGGACCAAATTAGTCTATGGTGTGAATTGTCATCTTTTTCAATACAATGCTATCGATAATTCTACAATTAATATCTCCGAAACTATTTATTTCCGACGGTGAAATTTCGCAAATCGTTTTCTTATATTAATAGAAACCTACAATAAAAACTACAATATCCTAGGTTAATGTACAGATATTAGCGTCTAGCCCTATGTCTAGCTTTAAAAGGTCTATGTCATCACATTCCCAGAGTCAAATCCGATATTCTGACAACTTTCGAATATCAATTTCAAAAATAAAACAGAAATACGTAGGTAAAGACAGTTGTTTGAATATTTTAAAAATGCACAGTAATTCTCCTCTAAAATAAACCCATTTAAAAACTATTAATTTTAACAGAACAAAATCCAGTAACTGAAAACATCCACGTTTTGTTACACAAGTAGTAATATAAAAGAGACTGGAGCCAACACCCAGGTGTATTAATATGTGTTTATTGTAAACACAGATACCTTTAGCTCGGGTGCGAGCGACTACATTTGCATTTTTACTGTTACTATAAGATTTTAGGGTTCTGTAAGACGAAATAATGAAGATTCACTGCTAAGTATAAAATTTTGGGTACAAAAACAATTTTTTTTTTTATTATTTTCGTGTTACTATAAAAATGCTGTCTCACAAATTGAGTTCGTTCAAAAATTTTGATTAATAAAATAAAAAAAAAATCAAACACAAAAATAAAATATTCGTACAAAAACATTCCAGACAGATGTGCGTGGGTGGTGATTCGTTCATTGATTTATTCACTCCTTCTTTCGTTCATTCATTGACAGTTTTTCTAACTACACTAGTGACGCGTGGGTGTTCTAAAAACGTAATTCTGGATAACCTTTCACGTCAGCATTTTTGTTGCTACGGACATGTTTTATTCAATTTTATTTTTAGTTTGAACTTTACTCTGGCTATTTTAGTATATAAACTGCTAAGATGTCATATTGTTTAAAACATTTGGAGTATATGTTTTAATACACAAGCTAGTTTCGAATTAAAATACACTGTATTTTAAGAAGTGAATCCTTGATACCATCTATTCCACCAAGAAAACTGTCGGCCATGATAAACTGACTATTTTCCACGTCTGAAAGAAGGTTGAATAGGTGTAGGTGTAGACTGTTGAGTGCTATTAAAATTAAAATGATACTGGCTTCTGCCAGCGGCTTCGCACGCGTGATTGACAGATAATTGTCCGACGGGATCTTATGAATATGAATAAAAAGTATCCTATGTGTTAACCCAGGTTATAAACTATCATTGTAAAAAATTTCATCCGAATCCGTTCAGTAGTTTTTGCGTGAAAGAGTAACAAACATCGATACATCCTTACAAACTTTCGTATTTATAATATTAGTAGGATTATTACGGAACCCCTGCTAGATATTTAGGATGTAGCACTACTCTTTATGCACATAAAGTCTGCATGAAATTTCCGGTAGGTGGTAGTACTTTTGGACTTCCGGGGTGCTCGGAAGAGACAAAAATGTACTTACGTCGGCGTCGCACGAATACTGAACATTTTAAAACGTTTTCATCTGCACCGAAGGTACGAACATATAAGAGTCGGATTTTGGAACGTGGCGTGCCGTGAATAGTGGGATTGGATAAAAATTTGAATACATTCGACTTTTTAGGTTTTTAACATAACTGATTTTTAGTAGCTTTTTGGATGATAAACACGGTGGGGAAAGACACCAACACTAAAACGGATACCACATATTCAGTACATCAGGGGTCACTGTGGCTGCATGTTTTGGGGCACTTAGATCAGGGTAGGAGGTGGCACATAGTTTTGTGGCACTGCTCCACACCCTACTGTTGTTCCGGGGAGGTAGCCCCACTTAACGAGGTAACTTACTTATCCATATAAAAAAAATCGGGCCAGTCACAGTTAATAGAATCGATACAAAATAAACTTTTTCTTAATTGTATAAGGTTGATTTTGACTAACCGTTCGGTGACGATGACGCGAGTTCCATGATTTTTGTTCACCCAAAAAGTGCTCAACGTGCCTAAAGATGTTTTCACTTAAAAAAACAGTGAAGAAAAATTCGCATTTATTTTATTCAATAATTTCAGTCATCGTTTTGTATTTTTTCTTTCATCTCAGACAGCAAAATAAAACAAAAGAGTGTACAAAATATCTCTGTTATTCGATCCCCTAGCCATTCCTTCAGAAATGTCATTAAATCTTGTATAATAAGCATCCGAATAAATATCCAAGATAGACTAGTAATATTTACACAATTACAATTATTATATCTCGAATTGGAATAATAATTTCGAGATGTCCGTTGTTCATTTTGTTCCAGATAAAATACGATATTATTTAATTTGCTTCGCACAAATATTTTGTTGATAAAAACCGGAGGAAAATTACAGACGGATTCTAGTCTACAATTTCGATTACATTTGTTTGATATTTGTATCTAGTATTTGTTTACTACAGTATTAAAATTCTGTTTTGTCTTTTATTAATATTTGTACGCAGAACTATCTAAATGATTTTCCTGTTTTGTGTTGGCTCTATCAGAATGATGACGAATTTGAGAATGATACTGTCGTAAGAATATTAGCCAATTAGAAAGGGCCTAGAAAAGTGGCAAACGATTTCAAAATTCGAATTTCAAGTTTCGTATTTCTATAACGCGCGAGTTTCCGCCGAATTGAAAGTCGTTTCGGTCGCAAGTTTTTCGGTAGCTTATACAGGGTTTGGTTTGTTTGGTATGATGTGATGTTCTGACATACAGGGTGGAACAATGACGCACAAATGGTTACCATGTGTTCAATACACAGGACATACAGGGAACAGGGGTGAACTGAACACAGGGATGTTTGGTTTGTTTTGTATGGTGTCATGTTCTGACATACAGGGTGGAACACCGACGCACAATTGGTTACCATGTGTTCAACACACAGGGAACAGGGGTGAAGTGAACACACAGGGATGTTTGACATACAGGATGGAACACCGCCGCACAAATGGTTACCAGGTATTCCGTACATTATTCTGAACAAATTAATAAGATTTTTCTACATATAATTTTTTCATCAGTTATTTAAGAAAATCTGCTGTTTTCTACAAAAGTGCAATACCTAGATTGTCAAAATGTATGAAACAGCAGGATTTTTTTGCAGAGTGTGCAGGTATTGTGCTTTTGTACAGGAATCACTACTTTGTTTTAATAACCAATGAAAAATGTCTACTGATACGGGAAATGCATTCCATGGCCGTACTGCTGCGACTGCACCCCACAATATGTACTGCATTTACTTAGATTTCAAAATAAACATCCTCTACTTCCAAGTGATAATCGACAAACACATTACCTCACAATTTACCGACCAGACAATGAAACTCCCTGAATGGGCAGACCTTGGTCCAAACATTTGAACAGGCTTTCATTACAATCCTTGCATTATGCGGAATGTAATTATACCGGGAGGAGTTCCGGAATCACAATCAGATTGAATGAGTGAGCGAGCGAGTGAGTGAATGAATGAATGAATGAAGATGTTTGGGGAGTTTTGATGGATAGCTCAATTAGATTTTAACGACTCTTGAGTGTTTTTTTTTTTGGTTGTTGGTTTTTTATTTAAGATCTTTTTTCTTGATGCTGGCGTGGGTAATTACGTTTTGTTACTGTTTTCATGGTTTTAAATGTAATAAATAGTATTTTATTTCGGATTTTCGTGTGTCCGTGAAAATGTCATCATCATCATCATCATCATCATCATCTCAGCCGAAATACGTCCACTGCTGAACATGGGCCTCCCCCAAAGGGGGGTTTTGCCATAATCGCCACGCTTGGCAGGCGGGTTGGCGATCGCAGTACGGTTGTTACAAAAGTACAGAGAACGCTGCTACCCATTCTCTGGTAAGTCCCTTAGTCGCCTCTTACGACACCCACGGGAAGATATGGGATGGTGCTATTCTTTACGTCCGACACCATACAGAACCGTGAAAATGTAAATGTTTCTGTGATATCAATTAAGGATACTCGTATAACGTTATCGTCAAAAAGTAATGTTTGCTAGTTGCCGATTAAAACTTCGAAAGTTAAAATTAATTCAGCAATATTCCAATCACGAGCGGGTCCAAAAATTACAATAAAACAACATTTTTCCGACCAATTAAATTCAACACCGCTCTATCTGACACCCATTTCTCGAAACAACCCTAAACCGCATTAACAACAGATTGTATCTGCAACAACATCAACAGGTTCATTGCGTGAAGCAATTAACTTATTGACGTGACGTTATTGTTTACTGATTCGATGTCACTGTGTACTGACCGCCATAGGGATGGGTTTACACCTGAGATGGATGAGCCATGAGCGAAGTGGAAGCTAAGGTGCGGAACTATGTGCCAGTTTTTACTAAAGCTATGTGATCTAAACTTATAAACTAATATTTTAAAGAGGAAAGATTTGTTTTTTTTTGTTTTTTTGTTTGTTACGATTTAACTCAAGAACTACTCAACCGATTTTAAACATTCTTTCACCATTAGAAAGCTACATCTTTACCGAATAACATAGGGTATAAACTATATTGATATCATGCAAATTAGCCGAGTTATCACAATTTTCGCGGACGAAGTCACGGGCGAAGTGCTAATAAGATACAATAGGCATGACGACAGTATCAAAAAATTGCAAATCTATTTAGTCCGTCAGTTAGAGTATTGGAAATTAATGGACACGTATTTTTTGTTTTTGTAAATCAATGAATATTGACAAAGATAAAACGCATCAAAACTCGGGAGTGGGGGCTCGTGACGTCAGAACTAGGTAAAAAATATACCTAGGCGTGACGTATTGAGAATTTTAAAAGCGTCATATCTTCGTCAATTACGTAACAAAAGAAAAAACACGGGTCAAATAATTTTTGATAATCTAACTGACGGACTAATTAGTTTTTTTTGTCGTCTCGCCTATTTTCTTTATGGCTTCTTCGTTTTTCGGGTCGATAGTACGACTTGTTTAAATTTCTTGGGCCCAGGGCCCAGGATGTGGCCACGTTAATCGTGGCATCTGTGGCGTCTTTTAGATTCTCGTTGTGCTGGTGCAAGGACACTTCGGACACTCCAGTGGGACTCCAAGTGGGACATCGTGTGTCGGAAGATGCTATAATTCCCCATTTTGCCAAATTGTGTTTACAGCGGCCTACTTGGGTGCACAATCCGTTAAGGTGGATGTTCCAGGGTAGCCCGCGAAATTCAATTTTCTTACTTTTTTTTGCATTTTGCAGGCCAGTGCTAGGTTGTAGTTAGCTAGGTGGTAGTTATGTTTAAGTCCCATGTAATCGGGGGCGAGCCTGCCATCAACAGGGCACAAATCCAGACTCCATGGCTGCTACTGAGACATTCCTGATGGAAAAACTCAATGATATTTAGCCCGACCCGGGAATCGAACCCAGGACCTCACTAGATCAACGAGGCAGCATAATGAATGATGAATGCTTTCTTTTTGGGTTGAACCAACAAGATTGTCCGCCAATCGCGGCATCAGGTCGTTTTATAGATCCATAACAATCTTATTTACTAGCTTCATCCCTCGTTTTGCAGTTTAGTTGAGCTCTGGTGGAAAGGCAGCCTATCTATAAATTGGAATCTATTATGTAATTGATTCGTAATGGGATAAAGGTATATACATAATATGTATATTGTAGATAGCGGTCACAGGTCCCGGTGATTGTGGCCAATCCAATGGTAATTGTGCGTGTTGATTGCATGAGCATCGGGTAATTGCGTCTAGATGGTTTTAATTAAAGTACTATAGTATAAAATATATAAATAAAGAGCGAAATAAAAAGAAAAGATGAAAGAAAAAAAAAGATTAAAGAAAAAATTGCAGCAGCTGAGTTATAGGTATCTAACTAATTAAACACCAGTCACCAAAATAAAGCATTATGATGTGTGTGTGTGTGTGTGTGTACCAACTTTGTGCAATTTAATTACATGAAAATGAGGTGTTTTTGCATTTAAATGAATTCTGGAAGTAGAATGAATTACCATATTTTTTTGACTTTTTCGTCGGTAATAATATGAGAGTGTTCTCATTCGAAATTACTTCATATTATGTTCATACATACTTGAGTTTTCAACCGACTTCCAAAAAGAGGATGTTCTCAATTCGACTGTGTTTGTTACCTCAGAACTTTCGACTGGGTGAACCGATTTTGATGATTTTTTTTTATTTGAAAGCTGGTGCTTTCCTTGTGGTCCCAATTTGGTAAAGATCTGATGCTGATCTTCGGAGATATACAATGGAACTCTTCAAAAATAGACGGCAAATCTGTCGTGATAGCTGCAATCGCTTGGATGTTTATTGTTTATACAACATCATGACCTAACATCACGCCTGTATGCTCTGAGGGGTACGCAGATGTGTACAATACACCCAGATTTCGAGTTAGGTTTATTGGGGATAAGCCTGTTACCATGACGTGTATTGTTAAGAATGTAAAATAAATTCATGGCAAATATTTTGAGAACTACTAAAAATGGAAAAATAAAAAACTTTTTTTGCAAAAAATTAAACCGACTTCAAATAACACAAAAAAGAGCCGACTTCTAAAGCTAAAGTTATTATTTTATATTAGTTATATATATATATTAGTTATTATTGTTATATAAAAATAACTTTAGCTTCAGAAAAATAACTTACGGTCGGTTTTATTAAAAAAAAAAGTTTTAAATTTATTGTTTCTCGTACCACTCCTGTCCTAGCTCTTAGCATAATGTCTAAGTCTTCTTTTAGAAAACACATATAGCTCCATATATTTCCGTTTGAAGGCATCCATACAGAAAAGCATTCACTTGCCTAAAACTTCGCCATAATCTGTAAAAGAGTAGCAAGCAACGAATGAACGCAAACGACGTCATAATAGCATCGTCTGCCAGAACTTTGTGGGCTCAAGTTGTGAAGTGTGCAATCAACGCGCGAACTTCGTCTTTGTGGGACGGACATAATTTGGCTCATCTTTTCGTGGAAAGGATAGTTTCTTCAGTAGCACATAGTTTTGGATTAAGCATGTTTTAAATAACTCTGATAAATTAAGGAAATAAGGTGAATTAGGTTAGGTATTTAATTTACTCTTTTTAAATTGCGCGATTTTTACCCGACTTTTGTATTTAGCTTGTAACTCAGATGCTCTGAAGGTTTTTCCGCTTGGCCACACTCAAGCAACACGCGTGTTGCGACAATTACTGTTGAGAAACGAATGAAATTAAATGTCCAGAGTTTGCCACGAACCACGCTTTACCGCGACGCGACTTTTGATGCTACGTTACCTATAACTCACGCGAAGAAAATACAGCAAACGCGCGTGTTGCTTGACGCACGAGTTCAAGTCATATCGCCTGTGGTTGTAGATGGGGCCTAAGGTCTTGACATTTGCGAATTTTTGATTATTTGAAAAAGTATTGTTTTTGTGGTAAAATAAAAGGGTAAGGTTTAGAAACGAGTCGCCTGAATTGGGGGGTAGGGGAGATAGGGATGGATGGGGGCAGGGGTGTATAGTCGCCCCCCTCTTTCATCCCCTGCCGGAGATGCGTAGTTTTTTTAAATGAATTTTTAAAGATTGCAATTTTGATACGAAACGGGGCACAATTTTTTTACTGCGACCAATTTCGAGGTAGTAGTTGGTCACAGTTCTAACCTAACCTAACCTATATGGTCGGAGTAAACGGAATCCCTTCGACATCGTTTTTACGACAAACGGTTAGTCGGAGACATACATTTTATGATTTCAGAAATGCTTCACCAAATGTTATATCGCTCTGTAAACTATGTAGGTACCTACTGGTTTATAGGATAATGATCAACATAAGGTCAAAGTTAATCTAAGTTAGACGCGAACATCTGTGGAGTATCGCAGCGTCACTTGGAGCTTGAAGCTAGTGTATAAGATACGAGTAGCACAAGTTTGTGTGTTATGTCGAGACAGTTTCTCCGTTGTTAGAAGATGTTTTGAATGAAAATGTTTGGATAGCTTTTAAGGGATTGATTAGATGAAGAGAGGCTGCTACAAGAAAGGTCATAGAAATAATGTGATGCACCTTAGCGGAGTGAGCGGATCGGGTAGCGGACTGATGGCAGACACCGAACAGATGGGGACACACTGCCTGATTTCGGACACCGGACTGATTGGGGACACCGGAATGATTCCGGACAACATACATATTTTAGACACCAAACTGATTGCAAAACCGGACTGATTGCGGATACCGGACTGATTGCGGACACCGGGCTGATAGCGGAAACTGGACTGATTGAGGACACCGGCCTGATTGCTGACAACAGCCCGATTGGGGAGTCGGACACCGGACTGACATTACAGTAGGTACATTATCTGTCAAAATCAGGTGTCCGTGGTCGGTTTATCTACTGTTATTTGTTTCTGATTTATCATCACTGTCAGTGGTCTTTAAAGTCTTTGTAATAAGGTAGTTATTGGGTTGCAGCTATCAGAAGTAAAATAGGTAACTGAGACGACACGGTTTGTCAAAACTAAATATGAACCTAACAACACTGGTTCCCTTCTATCTTCACGATGAACAGAGCGCACACGTCTCTTGTATTAATTAATACAATAAAATGTTTATAAAGTGCATATTACCTCCTAACAATGTACAAAAGTGTAACAGATTAGTCAATAAACGATATTAAGTACAGTGCACAGTGGTTTCCATCAAGATTCCCAACAGTTCGATTCACGCACCCGTTACCGTGTATGTATATATGAGTTTGTAAATGAACCCACTATACAGAAGAACTTACTAGAGCGGAGAAAAGTGAAAACCAGTTGGTTGTCACAGGACTCTATAGAATTCTTGAAGCTCATTTGACTATTTTAATATATGTCTAGTAAAACATTTTTGCCCTATCAGAGACGAGTTTAAACAATAAACAAGCGAGCATTCTACAACGAATTGCCCTTAAACATTCATCTGGTCTCGTCAACTGCATGCAGTAAAGGTTTAGCCGCACTAATAGCGATGCGACTGAGAATAACCAAATGATTCTTAGAGTAATATTAAACACAAGAAGAAAGAAAATATTGTTGGATTGTGCGAGGAATGAACGGTATGAAAGAAAAAGAAGTAAATAATAGCATTCGAACACAAGACACGAACCTCTCATTTTTCGAATTCATGTGCATATTGTACCTATCACTTGCTTCGTTGAACCCAGTGATAATTACAATACAATATTCCTCACGGGTGTCGTATAAGGCGACTAATGTCTGAGGCAGAACACCTTGCGCCTCCGTAGACCAGAGAATGGGCAGCAGCGTTTTCTGTTAGTCTTTCATCACTGCGATCTCCAATCCGCCTGCCAAGCGTGGAGATTACGGCAAATTCCTCCCATCATGGGAGAGGCTTATGTCCAGCAGTGGACGTTATGGGCTGTTATAGTAGTAGTATTCCTCCAGAAAAACATCGTGAGGAAACCAGCGTGCCTGAGAGATATTTCTCGACGGCATGTAAATCCAAGTCAGAGCCTCATGGGCGGCTTTAAAACTCTGACACCAGGTTAAGCACTATAACCACACGATAAAGAAGATTGGAAAATGTTATTGTAGGAATAGTTTAGACTAATCATCATCATCATCATCATCAGCCTATTAATGTTCCCACTGCTGGGACACAGGCCTCCTCTCTATGAGAGGGAATGGGCTATAATCCACCATGCGGGCCCAGTGCGGATCGGGCTAATAAAATGTTTTATCTAACCAAGACACGCTATATAAAACAATTTTTTTTATTTTTTTATTTCATGTCATTCGCCTTTTGTACCGTCCATCTTTTAGGCAAAGAGCGGTGTTTATGACACTTGCTTCCTTCCTTTAAAATAGGAAAAGAGAGCAGGATTATTTTCCTTTTCAGACGTTCTTTATACTTTCGATAAAACTGCTCAGATAACAAGTAAGGTGGAACAAAGAGATGGGCGGCCAAATAAACTCAATTTTCTTTCTTTCTTAACTTGTTCTCCCCGTCATTGCGATATTTTTTTTGTTCTATACCATACCTGGGAACCTTCTAGTTACTACATTGATATAGATATTGGGGGTCAAAGTTCTAACTTTTTCACAAGTTTTTTTATTTTTATATAAATGTTTTGTTATAACTTTAAATACAACGTAATTTTTCACCCCAAAAAAAAAAGTCCTTTCCCAGCAATAATTTTTGCGTAGTTACTTGGTTTGATGTACAGAATGCTTGGTTGACGGCATCGTGAATGGTCCGTTTACACCCTGTATACTTGTATAGGCAGCTAATTTGCGACTATTTTTACGTACTAGTTGTATTGGTAGAGTAGTGATACCTAAAGATAAATATTTTGGCCTATTTGTCGAACTTTTTGTTCAGTCAGTCACTTCAGTCATTATTTGCCTAGCCTATCCATAATTTTGTTAGGGTCAGCTTCCAGTCTAACCAGATGCACTATCTATTACCTATCTGACCTCCACAACCCAGTTACTTGGTAATATGATAAGTCTTATTAAGACTGATGGTTAAAGTTTCGGGCTTCGGATCTCCCATAACACCTGTCTATAATCTACAAAATACAGCCTGCGCCACGTGCTATCCGAGGCACGGAGGGACGTCAACATAAATGGGTGGTTACCCATTCATGTAACGACCTCGGTAAGTGCAGCATTTGCGTATACACGCATTGTATTTCAACTCAGCCTACAGCCCACTACTGGACACCATGCCATTCCCAAGCTGTAGCAGCAACAGTTTGTCCTGAAAGAAAGAAAGAAAAGAAAAAGCATTTATTAGCCCTCACGGGACAAAACACACAAATTCAAACTCAAACTCAAACTCATTTATTTCAATTAGACCATTACGGCACTTTTGAATGTCAAAAATACAAAAAAGAAAATCAAAGCTACAGAGTCCCAGTCACAAGGCATAATAACTTGAGAAAGTACTGCAGTTGCCCATTCTTTAGCGTAGATCTCTATGGAGAAGAACGGGCAAGAAACTCCATGGACACTCTTTTAAAATCAAAATAATGTTACAAAATCTTGGTTACATCATTAATTTTGAGATTATACATATATGTGAGAACGATGTAGAAAGACGTGCACACTAAGAGCGTCCAGAGTAAAAGATTAGATCAACAAACGACGTCAACAAGACTAGATCAATCAATAAAAATGGTCCTGACCTTCCGTACATCTAGGTGAGGGGAGGGAGCGTCGCGTTATACGGTATATTATTAAAGAATGGTATGGCTAGAAAGGAGGGGACAGATCAGATGACCAGTAATAGAAAAATATGGAACACGAAGACATGCTGCGTCACCCCCAAATAAATTGGGATAAGCCTAGGAGATTGATGATGATAATTACTTCATATAAAGTTGCAGTCTTCCTAAATTACACTGCGGTAATATGGCCGCACCATTACTGTTCAGTATGCAACGCAGTGCTGATAATAACTTGCTTTACACAAAGTTAGTGTTGTAATAACATCAGATCTAGCGTGAAGAGTATTTATACTGTTTCTCCTCCTATCTGTACTTGTTTGAGCTGCTTGATATGCAGTTCTGAGCTTTGCAAGGATTATATACTAGACAGTGTTTAACTGTGATTTAATGACATCATGTTGTGTTAAGGTTGATGTGTTGGTCATGTAGGGGATACCACAGCAGTCGTTTTTAATTTTCCGTTTGAGTTTATATTTAGAAATAGTACGTGAAAACATATTAGTAGTTTGCTTCAAAACCCTACTCCAGATATTTCAATAATAGTTTTCACAATTTTTCGTGAAAACTATTATTTAAATATCTGGAGTGGGGTGGGTAAAAACAATCTGCCTAGCCTTTATTCCAAACTATATTGTGGTCGGCTTCCAGTCTAACCACATGCAGCAGAATACCAGTATTTTACATGGAGCGTCTGCCTATCTGTTGTTTGTCAGACTTCGACGGTCAAAGATCTACAAATGATAGCCGGGACCAACGGCTTAACGTGTTTTCTCCACGGACCAACCTCAGCAAGTACTGCTTAACCTTGAAGACCAGTGAGGCTGTTATTATTTAGCTACGAGCTCCTTTTCTATTCTATTGTTTTCACATAATTCAATCCTAAAAGTAAAGTCTAGAGTCAAAAAGGTTTCAAAGAGAATCTCTTTTCCTCGAAAATAAAAAAAAAACGTTCAAATCTGAAATAATGGAAAGAGTATATCAGAAAACGATGCTGAAAATAACGAAGTTATTGAATTGAGCTTATTTTACAATTAAATAATTGTAAGCTCAATTCAATAACTTCGTTATATTCAGCAACAGTAATATTTTTGTAGAAAAGGATAAATATCCTGTCCTACAAAAATATTACCGTTTCTCCCACATCCAAAATCTTATATCACACACTAACGTCAGCGGTTCTATCCAATTTATTTCTCAAACTTGAACCGTCTAAGTAAAACATGAGGTTAACTTGGACGCTCGCCGTCAGCTGGTCAAACTTTACCAAGTGGTTCCCACTGTGTGTGGACACCTGAGAAAATACGGACTGTGATTATACTTCTCTTCAACTGTATTTTTACTTTGGTTCTGGTTTTAGTCTTGTTGTCTTTTTTAGTCTTGATTTGAGGACGACATCGTTTTAGTTACGGTTCTGAAAACAATGAAACACATCAAGGTGTAAACGAACCCTTCACGAAGCCGTCAAGCATTCCGTCTATCAAACTAAGTAACTCTACAGAAAAAAATTTTGCTAGGAAAGCCTTTTATTTGGGGTGAAAAATCATGTTTTACGGTAGGACTAAATGTAACGCACTCACAAAACTGTACTGATGGAAGTAAAGTTTTAACATTTAAAACTTGTATTAAAAAAAAAAAAACTTGTGAATAATTGGAGCATTGACCCCCCATATATCCGTAACTAAAAGGTTCCCAAGTATAGTCTAGAATAAAAAAGTAATCGCAATGACGGGGAGAACCTTCGGCTACCTGAAGGGTATTTTTACACCGATTATTCATAAACTTATTCCGTTTTCCTTGCTAAGCAGTTTTTACGTTTTTTTCGTCGTTTACATGCACGCCGGTCAGGAGTACTACGCTCCTAACTTTTCTGAAAAACATCACTAATAAGGTACGTCTTACAATGAGAAACAACGAGTTTTGATTGAACAGCCCTCTTTGGGCATTTCCGTAGTCGTAGGACCCCTGCTACATTCGTAGCAAGCGTAGCGAATTTCCGTAGCAAGTGAAGCTATTTTCGTAGCAAACGCAGCAATTTTTACAGCAAGCGTAGCAACATAAATTGTTTCGCACCTCTTGTCAAACTCTCAGTTTAGTCCTAGCAGATTTTGTACAATTCCCCATGATTTATCCTTGAGTTATTGTACCTGCAACGATAAGATGATAATTAAATTCTTATTAGAAGCTAGCACAATACTTAGCGGCATTTGGGCAAACTGACATTTTGGCACTAGGCAATTTGTACAATTGAACATTACAGCTTTACGGCATTTGCGCAAAATTACATTTTGGCACTAGGCAATTTGTACAATTGAACATTACAGCTTTACGGCATTTGGGCAAAATTACATTTTGGCACTAGGCAATTTGTACATTTTGACACTAGGACTATGTTGCCCGTTGATTTTTTGTCTTTGTAACATTTAGTATCCGGCGTCAACTGGACCCGGTTAGACTGGAAGCCGACCCCAACATAGTTAGGAAAAGACTATAGGCAGATGATTAAGTAGCTAACACAAAATTATAATAATTCCTAGGCCAGTGCGAACATAACCTTTTCCCTCTCTAAAATCATAATTAACGTAATGCCTCCGTCTAAACCATAAAGCAAATTAAGATTATGAAAATGAACATCTCATACAATTTAAATTGTGGTGGGTACACACTAAATCATCGCGTTCGGTCGCTCGAGTATTTCTTGGTAAACTTTATTTCGTTAGGTAAGACTTTAAGCAACCTTAAATCATGGAGACCGGCTTTATTTAATTTAAACGCCTTGCTTTATGATGAGAGCTGTTGTTTGAGGCGGTGGTGTAAGTTAGAAGAGGGAGCGGTAGCGATTTTATATTACGCCCCGTTCACGAGCTGAGGTGACGGCACGCGGCTAGTGACGTGCACGTGCGTCACTTATTTGTCGTAGTTGTTGTTGTAACACGCGAGTCACTTGAGTGTGTAGCTCGCGAGTTAGAGGTTGCACGAAATCCACATGTTCTTTTGAGTCAATCGTACTAACTTGATTTAAGATGTTATTAAGTAATCTAATTTTCTTTTATTAACAACATTAACAGAATTGCTATCACGATTTTCTTCAACTGATTATCCTATAATGGTGCGATTTAAAATTAAAGTCCAAACAATTTAAAAAAAAAGATTGAATAGTTCTAAATAGTAAATAAGTTTGGAAATTGAACCGGACCGCAGAACTACAGAATTTAAAAAAAAAACTCAGTTCCATAAAATCTTAGGTTAATTTTCTTAATATATCGCTATCGCTTGTAACTTGCATCACACTAACTTAATGTAATTATTTTATTTTTTTATTCCGACATCAGGCTGCAATTACGAGACAGTTTGCCGAATAAAAAAAAAGCGGTTGTGACCACTTTTGTAATAACCATGTTGGCGGGTTGTTACTCTAGTTATACTAAAATAATTAAACACGTACTAGTTACTACATCAGATTATATCAATTTGTATGTTATGTTAGAAGAGGCCATGTCTTTTTTTTGAGATCCGGGAGAATTTCATGGTTTACCTGCGCAAGCACACCTGGGTAAACATCTAACTGCTTGACCAAGAGCTACACCTTCAAACGACACGCATGTTTCGACAGCAACTGCAAACAACAGATGAAATAATTTGCTCAGTTAGAGCATGCCACGAAGGAAACAAGTTACGCACGCGCGTTGGCACTTGGCATAAGTCGCGGTGCGAGTGGCATCGTCGTCTGAGGTCATGAACGGGGCGTAACCTAAGGTCACCAGAAATGGCGAAATGCAAAAAATGCACGTTTTCATATTTTTGGTATTTTTTTCAACACCAATATGTATTTTGTGAGTAATTTTGCAGTAAAGGTGACCTATTTCAGGACTTTTTACTTACGTGGTGTGGGAATATTTTTTAAAATTCCATTTACAAAAGTCAATTACTTAATGATTAGCTGGTTAAAAGCAACGTCTATTCTGTGTAGCTTTCGAGAATTCCCAAAAAAAAAACCGCGTTTTTTTTACTTTTTTCCCGAAGAATTGGAGTAATTGGATTTTAAGACGCAAAAGAAAACTTTTTTTCGTAAATTCTCTTTTCAGTGAGTTAATTATAGGAGCCTTAGTTTGTAACTTATGTACTTTATTTGGCTTTAAATTAGGTCGCATGATTTATATTTGTTTGGGCTTTAGTTGTAAACAAAATCTAATGTTAATATTTGGAGTTTGCATTTTATGAAAATCAATATAAATAAAAAAATAAATAATAATGAATATGCTGAGAGTTTGCATTTTATGAAAATCAATATAAATAAAAAAATAAATAATAATGAATATGCTGAGAGTTTGCATTTTATGAAAATCAATATAAATAAAAAAATAAATAATAATGAATATTGAATATATATTTCATTTTTAAATTCAGACCTTGAGTTTGGACTTTTGTTTATTTGTCAAAGACCAAGTCTGGGATCCATAGGTCAAAATAGAAAGAACGCACATGTCCATGATTTTTCGCTTTAGTGACAAAGGATGGTTCCCTTTGTTGTAACATCACTAGTTTTAATATATAATAGTTTTAATGTAACAATAAGTATCAATAAGGATGTTGTCATAAGTGCAGTTGTATCACATAGTAAATCTTTTATATTGTTTGTCAGGGGTCTAATTAGAACTCAACAAGGGGGATGTTGTAACATCACTAGTTAGTAAGTAATTAGTATGTACATCACTATACATTGTCTATGCTTCCGGTTGGTATCTGTCATTCCTCACTTGATCCAAGCCCGTCGGTGATACTACTGCTTGTTGATATTATATTAAGTCTGTCGTGAATAAACCTAGTCTACTCAACTGTATCTTTCATTTCAACAAACATAACACCCTTCATAAGCTCTTCCAGGCATTTTCGGTTCGTCTTGTGACTGGTACAGAACAAAAAAAAACATGCGGGGCAGTCTTTGGGGACTGCCGATAGAAGTGAAAACCAAGTAACTTGTAAATTGTATGCTATTAGATTATTATTTTTGGTTTGTAAAGAAGTGTTTGTGCTCAACGCGCCTAAAGAAGTTTTCACTTAAAAAAAACACAATGACGTATAAAACAAGTGCTTCCCGGCTTCAATTCAATTGAATTCCTTTTATTTCAATCAACAGTTAGATCATATAATAGCATTAGGCACATTAAATAAAAATTATAAGAAAATTAAAAATAAGACAAAACACAACACACTTCGATAAGGGTTTTTTTTTTAAGAATACACAGCGCCATCTAGTGCCACAGTAAGCAACGAGGCTTGTGTTGTGGCCACCAGATAGTTGATATACTACATAGATACTTTTTGTTTGTAAATACATACTTATTATACATATAAACATCCATGACTCGGAAACAAAAGTCCATGCTCATCACACAAACATGTGCTCCAACCGGGACTCGAACCCGGGACCCTAAGAACGTAAGGCAGCCTCACCACCGCTACGCCATTCGGGTCGGTTTGGTGATTGAAAAAGATAAATTACCGAATATTTTAGAATGAAGATTTTCTCTATATCTCCGTCAAGTCAATTCTTTACTGCTCCCCTTTCATCTCAATATCACAATGCAGTTCAAACTCTTCCCCACACAATACAAAAGTGTAAAGTTAAAAGTTATTCAAGAGTAAGGAAGTTTGTCACGTCGCGCCGTCGTCGCGTAGTCGTCGGGTAGTCGTCGCGTAGTCGGCGAGAGCTTTCAAACGGCTTGCGCTGACTTGCACAAGTTTTTGTGAACGTACTTAGACCTGATACTTGGTTGAGAATGTAACGGAGTACGGGAAGAAATCTTACTACGAGTACTATTATTAATGCGAAAGTTTGTGTGGATGGATGAATGTTTGTTACTCTTTCACGCAAAAACGACAGAATGGATTTTGATGAAATTTGGCACACAGATGGATAATGTCCCGCATTAACACATGGGTTACGTTTTATTCCTGTAGTACGATCCCATGGGAAACTCCACGCTAAGTGTTATTGGGTTTTTCCATGAAAATGTTTTCGTAGCAGCTCGGAGTCAGTTTTTACACATGGTTGATAGCAATAGGCTCGCCCCTATTTCATAGGACTTAAATGGAACTGGCACATTGTTGGTGGTACACCCTTCTTCTTCTTCTTCTTTCTTTTTATTAGTTGTAGTGTTAGTTTAACCATTTTTATTTGTGTGTTTTGTCCCGTGCGGGCTAATAAATGCTTTTTCTTTCTTTCTTGACCAGCGGTGGCCCAGTGGTGGCGGCCCCGACTTACGAACAGTAAGTCGTGGGTTCGAACCCAGACAGGCGCATTACTTTGTGCAATTTATTTCATCACCACTGCTCTCAAAACGGTGAAGGAAAACATCGTGAGGAAACCGGCATGTCCTAGAACCAAAAATTCGAAGACATGTGACATCTACCAATCCGCACTGGGCCCGCGTGGTGGATTATAGCCCTTACGCAAAATACGCGCTTTGACGTGGAGTTGCGGACACCAGCCCGTTATACAATAAACTATTCTTTCTTTATTTCTTTTCTTAACTATTTCCGTTATCTAAACCGTTACAGTTACATTCTCTCCTCGCCGCCGCCGAAGTCTCGGTACACATTCATGAGTGGCTTGGCGTGTTCCAATCACAGATAACACGCTCCTGGTTGCAATCTGTAAATAGATTCCGAGCTAGTTTTACATGAAAAAGAACTAAACTAACATCTGTATTCTAGAGCATTTGTGAGGAGGATTGGCCTTTCTTGCGCATGTGCTTAAGAGACATTTTGATGTGCAGCACGAAGTTTACTTAATTTAATTACATAAACTGGCTATCGAAAGAGGAGCCCGTGGCTAAATAATAACAGCCGCTCGGGTCGATCTTTAGGTTAAGCCACGCTTGCCTAGGTTGGTCTGTGGATGGGTGACCATCCATTACATACCGGGTTTCCTCCGTGCCTCAGAAAGCACGTTAAGCCGTTGGTCCCGGCTGTCATTTGCAGATCTTTGACAGTCGTTATAGGTAGTCAGTGGCCAAAAAAGTCTGACAACCAGTCTTACTACTTACTAACTTTGTTGTGGAGTTCAGATAGGCAGTCGCTCCATGTAAAATACTGGTATACAGCTGCATCCGGTTAGACTGGAAGCCGACCCTAACATAGTTGGGAAAAGGCTAGGTAGATAAAACTAGCTATCAAATCTTGTAGAAAAGTGAAACAGATTGGTAATCTTGTACTTGTAATGTACACTATTGCAAAGCAACAGCAGTCTATTATACAAATATTTATACCGCGCAGGATTCAAACAAAGTGGGTGGTCAGTTATGTTTTGATCCCATGTAATAAGGGCAAGCTTATTGTCATCAACCGGGCACGAATCGAGACTCCGTGGCTGCTACTGAGAATTTCCAAATGGAAAAACCCAATAACACTATGCCCGACCTGAGAATCCGTAGCGGTCGCGACCACTTTAACCAACGAGGCAGTCAACATTACATAATCTTTCATCACCTTTTTGCCATGGAGATAGGCAGAAACTAGAACGGCACCTTCCTGTTAATACATACATAATAAAATAAAATAATTAACAAAATAAAAATAAAAATAGATAGTGAAGGATTTATCCTTCACTATTGTGGTATTTCTGATGTTTATTTTCTAAGTGGGTAGTTATGTTTCGTTAGTTGGTTGCTAGCCATTACACGAGTTCATGTGATTTGCGTAGTTTCTTTGTTTTAATCCCTGAAATACAGAACAACTATCTATTTTTATTTTTATTTTATCACTACATCACTACATATTATAAAACGCTATGTACGCTTAGATCTTTAAAACCACGCAACGGATTTTGATGCGGGGTTTTTTAATAGGTAGAGTGATTCAAGCGAAAGGTTTTAGAATATAATTTGTAAAGCGATAGATATATTCCTGAAACTCGGCCACCGTAGGCGCGGGCCTGTGGACGGTGGGCTATGGGCTGGCTCGCCGTCCGTCCGTCTCATGACGACAGGCCGTGTCGACGGCGCGTTCGTGTTCCACGCGCGCCTCAAAGAGAGTCAGCAAAAGGAAGGGGTCCGCAAGGACCGGTGCCTGCCGGGGTTGCGGGACTGTTCGAAAGAGATACCGTGGCCCCGGAATACAAAGGGCGATGAAGGAACATGGATGGGTTTTAGTCAGTAAAAGTCTGACACTCCCTCCTGCTCCGCCCAGAGCGTGAGAAGCCATTTGATGATTTCCCATCCGAAAAAAAAAAAAAAAGGCCTCCTTCATCTGTTAATGGCAATACATACATACATATTCTTTATTTTTTTCATACTTATGGATCTAACATTTATAAGAAATGCATTAGCTTAGTAATCGAAGCTTGTCTCACCTTCCACTACTCCAGGTTAACCGTGAAACCCAAAACCTTTCCATCAAGACAGTGAAGCTGCTATTTTCATTCGAATGAACTTGAGAGGGCCACACAAAGTCGTCGTTGTAGCGTCTGAGGAGTGTGAACGAATCAGTGAATGAATTGAACTTTGCTGCGGTGTTTGGAGTTTGTTGTCGGAACATCACATAAGTTTGTGATTAAAATAAAACATTATAATTTTATTTTTCCATTTAAGTAATCTGTAGTAGATTTTTTGTACATGGCTATATCTAATTCTGATTCTGTACTTCAGCCTTTTTTTAAAGTACCTAAACACATAAATTATGATAAAATATAGCCTATATCTTATCTTAAGGATGGTCATGCTAAAACTTATCATGCATATTAGCTGAGCTATCACATTTTTGCGAACAAAGTCGCGGGCGAAGTGCTAGTAGGTTAGTCGTGTGTGGGTCATGCTATAACTTATAGCATGAGGCATGACCCACTTACGACTAATGTAGCTTTCTGCCAATGAAAGAAATTTTAGAATTGGATCGTTAGCATTAATTTTACTTCTTTATTGTATTAGTATAGAAAATGCACCACTTAATTACAAAGAAAAAAATCCCAGGGGCAGTTTTTCACCAAACTCCCAAGCCAACCAAAAGTAAATTTACAAAATAACAAGAAAGAAAGTCATGCCTTCTTTAATTATTAATTGTACATAACTGGCCCATTCAAAGCTTGTATCCACTTCCCTCAACCCCAGCAATATCTGATACGTCCTAGCCAATTATCTAACCATCACAATCACGGGACCCCATCTCCTGACAATTTCTTGACTGACAAGCAATTACCAAGTTTCAATATTTGGATGTCGCCAACAATTTGAGCAGTTAAGTCGGCGGTGTTTGCTGTCATCATCGCATGGATGATGTTATCAAGATGGATGCTTCAATCCTTTCGGTTCGTAGGGATCAATAGGGAGCTAAGCCGATGGTAAGATGAGGCCATAGAGACTGCGGAGAAAATCGTGTTTTACTCGGATTTTTTTTCTTTTGTGGTTAGACTTATTACTATTAGTTAAAATAGGTACAGCAAAAGGTAATAATTGAAGATGTCGGATCCGGTCATGAGTACGGACGGGCGAATGGATCGAAAGCGCGCCAGTAGTGACATCACGCGACCTACTTACCAGTTTACCCCACCATGGCGGCTTCTACAGAGTCCTGATGTTAACAACACGCGGCGAGGCGGGGATTCTGGGTCTGATCGCAGCGGGGTTAAGACGTCTTGAAACTGTACCCGATTCATTGTGCCTAGTGTTATTGTGTGACAGTGTAACGTCAAGTAATTTGTTAGTCTACTCAGTGTATCTGTTTGAAAAGAGTAACCATGGAGTTTCTTGCCGGTTCTTCTCCATGGAAACTACCAACCCGAACCGTGCAATGTGAAATAAAATAGTGTATCGCATCCAGTGTGTTTTCATAGCACGAAACCCGTCTTCTGCCCACAAAATGCTCAAATGCCTAGCGAAATAAAATCCTGACAAACCCGACAAAGATATTAAAATATAATGATAAAACTTCGCTTTTTCTTAGCGTGTTGATGACATATATAAATTTTTTCGTCCCAGATCTGAGCTACTAGTTTGGCACTTTCAGTGGCGTCCATCAGTTCCTGTAGTGAACAAACAACAGAATACGATGTTAAGTGCCATATCGTTTGTGGAACATCACAACATTTACTTACACTCCAGGGCAGAGTCATTAATTGTAATAATTAGTCACTCGTTCAATACAATAACGTGTTCGTGGGTGCTGATGGGGCTGCCGCGCCACTGCAGCGCCTCCGCGATGTTAGCGGCGGCTGACACAGACGGCTTTGCGGCCATCATGCGCAAACGGTGCGCATCTATCATGCGCCGCACGCGCGACAGTCCCAACACCTCTCAGACTCTCCGATACTGGTGCGCTGGATACGGTTGCACGCAGTCGTTTAATGATCCTGCCACTTTATTATTATTAAATCTATTAATTATTACTAACACTAGTTTATAAGCTCGCAATTTTACTAACAAATATGGATGTAATCTTAGGATGAATCTGAATTAAATGAATTATTATTATTATTAATGAATCTCTGCCACCATGTCAACTTCGTTGATAATTGCGTTTCACATATCATAATAACAATTCTTTACTATTTCTTGTATTTCCATGTGTAAATCGTATTTTAGTAGTGTAGTAATTTCTAGTTCCTATAAGTATACTAGCTGACTCCGCAAAAGTTGTTCTGCTCAATAAAGACAACAAAAAAAACTTAAAAATCGTCAAGCCGTTTCGGAGTTGCTCAATAACAAACACTGTGACACGAAATTTTTATATCCTACTAGTATTATAATTGCGAAAGAAATATTCCGAAACTTTGGGAATATTTCAACTGTTAAAAAATAACCAGAAAAACAAAAAAACTTAATCAATCCCATTTATAATAAAATAAACATTTATATTTTACTTACGTATGTGCCACTGAACAATAATTAACTCACCACAAACAAACACGTTTATTCCCATTGAATTATTCGGGCGAAATATTCGGCGGAAACATTCGATTGCGGGGTATGAATCTTTCTCGCGGGGGCGAAAACTTCTCCGGGGAGCATCACCCCTCTTACCGCACCCCGCACCTCCATGGCTTGCACATGTACACGTTAGCGCGCGTTAGCGCGGCGGCAGGTAGCGGCGGCGGCGATCGACGATCGATGCAAAATACGATTTTTCACCAAAAAAAATTAAAAATCTTAATTAAATTCATTTTGAATAATTCTGATATAAAGAAACTTTCCCAGAAGTATTCCGGAATTATTCGGAATTTTTCAGAAGTTTTGCAACTATAGTATGGATGTTTGTTACTCTTTTTCGCAAGAACCACTATACGGATTTGGATGAAATTTAACACACAGATAGTTTATAACCTGGATTAACACAGGATACTTTTTCCCCAGTAGTAAGGTCCCAAGGTTAGATAATCCATCAACTGCAATCAAGTAAATAAATATCCAGCGACCAAATTAATTAGCTCAAGAGATAAAAACCTTACCCGCTATTTTAACTCCCTCATTTCCAAGATTCTCTGCGTAAATACAAAATTTTCTTCACGAGTTCTGAGAATAAATGCGTCAACATTAATCAATGCAGCTACTCCGCTTCGGCGAAGCGATGATGGACGGACGTCTTTTGTTGAAACACCCTTTTACATCTTAATATATTTTCTTTAAGTGACAGTAAGGTACAGCCTTCAGGATACAGGCGTATGAGTGATTGACACCAATTGTCTGTTGGAAAAAGGGTGTCTTGTCTTCCCTTGAGAAAATGGAAGATTTTAAAAATAGATGCTTCTTGTTTTGTTGGCAGGTATGTGTGAAATCGAATGTGATTGATACGTTCATAGCTTTAGAAATCGGTGGATTACGATTCAACTTACGCCCCTGGAACACAAAAGTCAAAGAAGGAACATGGATGGGTTTTAGTCAGTTAAAGTCTGACACTCCCTTCCGCTCATTCGGTCATTTGATGATTTCCAATCCGAAAAAAAAGGACTGCGTTTCAGTTGTAGAGTAGGTTTGCTTATGATCTATGTATGAATGTATAGGATTTTGGTTTCTAAACATAGCAGAATCAGTCCATACTGTTCCCACTGCTGGGACACAGGCCTCCTCTCTATGAGAGAATGGGCTATAAATCTATAAACCACCACGCGAGCCAGATGTAAAAGTCTTAAAATTTTTATCTTGGTTCTAGGACATTTTTCCTTTCCGTTTTCTCACGATGTTTTCATTCACCGTTTTGAGAGCAGCGGTGATAAAAAAATATAACACAACGTAATGCGCCTGCCCGAGTTCGAACACACGACTTTCTGCACGTAAGTCGGGGTCGTCACCACTGGGCCACCGCTGTTCTGCACTGGGTCATCGCTGCTCTCACTGGGCCACTCTTTCTAAACTTGTAAAATTAATCCTAGATTTTAAGTTAAAAAATATTATGTTCGAACCTAAATTGGCTTGAACAAAAAAGAAAGCACGAGGAAAGTTTTTTTTAATCAACCTTTTTTGTCCCACTGCTGCACTGCTGGGCAAAGGTATCCTCAATAGATTTACTCCTGTGTGTGATAATCTCCAGCAGTAAAGCTACTAACTTATAAATAAATGACCAGCAAAATTCATATAAAAATGAAGTATAGGGGGAACACAAAGCTTAGTTGCTAGGGGGGAAGTTGTAAAAACATAAATTACGATTCGATGGAAACACGGTTATAAAAAAGTTAGTTACATAAAAACTTGGTAGCAGGTAGGCTAATTTCATTTCTTGTGATTTCACAGCTCATGTAATATTTATGGAGCTTCCTGAATTATACAAGAATCGGGAATTGTGAAAGTATGGCTGTAAGTCGAAGAAATGTAGGTGATTCTTAAGAAAATGCTTTACACTTTTGTACTGTTCTTCACCCTTCGTAATAATTGTTTTATTATTAACGAGCCTTGAGCTTGAATGGATTTCCCATTGGTAAATGCGACGAACTTCGAAGTACCCGGTTGATGGCGATAAGGTCGCCCAATAATCATCATCATCTGCCTAGCCTTTTCCCAAACTATGTTGGGATCGGCTTCCAGTCTAACCGAATGTAGCTGAGTACCAGTATTTTACATGGAGCGACTGCCTATCTAACCGCCACAACCTAGTTAGTATACTGGATAATACGATACCCCTTGGTAAGACTGAATGTCAGACTTTCGGCTTCTGACTACTTGTAACGACTGTCAAAGATCTACAAATGACAGCCAGGACCAACGGCTTAACGTGCTTTCCGAAGCACGGAGGAAACTCGGTATGTACGGTCACCCATCCACGGACCAACCTCGGCAAGCACGGCTTAACCTTGAAGGTCGACTCGGGCGGCTGTTACTATTTAGCCACGAGTATCAATCGCCCAATAATACGTGGGGCTAAAAACGTAAATGGCGATATTTTGTGGGACAATTATATTAGTAGGTATCTGAACCTCTGATTAACCCAAAAGCGAATATAATCATGATGTTACGTTATAATCCTTTGAAAATAAACCAAACAAATATTTATTTATAGCCCTAGACACCAATAAGAACACGTCTATTTTAATTGATGCCCCCAATTAAGTGAAAACGATTCTTTTGGCCGCAGGGGACCTCTACAGTGAAGAAAAGCCTTTGAGGTCCAATTAAATATAATTTCAAGTTTCCAGTTACACGACAATTTGGGCCACAAATTGGTTTCTTAGAAACACCCTTCAAATATCTGAATTAAAATAATTATATTGGTTTTGGGTTAGCCCTTTGCGTTAGAAGGATTGTTGCTTCAGCTTAGTTTTGTTAGTAATAATGCCCTGTTTAATGGCTTCAATTTTTATAGCTTAATTGTCGTGATGGCCCAGAGGTTAAAGCCTCGCCTGTCATTCACGGGGTTGTTGGTTCAAATCCAGGCAATTAGTACCAATGTGACTTTTTCAATTCATTTGTACTATCTAATTTCATCTTGGATATCACTGACATCGGTGAAGGAATGCATCGTGCGGAAACCTGGACTTGTAAATAATATAAGTCTGAAATCGCCAACCCGCAATGAGCAAGCGTGGATAAAGAATAAAAATTCCTAATTTGCAACGGCCGGAGGGGGATCACCCCTTCCGCCGTTAAAGAGGTGACCACCACGTTGATCACAACGTGGTGGTCACCTCTTTTCTAGCCATATCAACATTCACATAGTCCATTCATCGTTTTTGTACCAACATAATTGAAAAATAGCTACGCAAAGTAAAACTGAAACAGACTTGGTCTATTGCAGAAATATCCCAAATTGAATACAACCTAACCCGTATAAATCCTAGAACGGTTCCTTAAACTAACATACATTCCCACATTAGTTTCTATCAAGAAATACGCTAGGAACGCCAGGAATAAAATAAACTTAACTTTTCATCGTTTAGAATGAAAATATGGGAAAATATACGTCTTGGATAAGAAAATAATGTGTATGGTACAGTCATGAACATAAATATGTATAAACTCAAAAAATCAATGACGATTTTTTTATTGAAATGCAATTGCGACTTTAAGATAAGATCATAATTTCAGTTATTACGAGTATTTTGGAGAAAATCTTTATTGAACTAAGCTATCGTCATTATCTGCCTAGCCTTTTCCTACTACGTTGGGGTCAGCTCCCAGTCTAACCGGATGCAGCTGAATACCAGTATTTCACATGGAGCGACTGCTCTGACCTCACTGTCTTCCTGTAACGACTGTCAAAGATAAACAAATTACAGGATCGGGACCGACATCTTCACGTGCTTTCCTAGGCACAGTGTATACGTATTATACATATCGGTGCTCAAGACTGTACCCACCTCTTCTAGCTCTATCCTGGAATAGGAGAGTGTATTAGCTTCAGCCTCAGTTTGTCGGCAACACTGCATGGAATACAAATCAAATGCATTTGTCATATGTTCATATGGCAATAACTCAGCGCTGCGCTGGTACGTCGGCCCTCGGGAATAAATGTTGATATAACCGAGGTTCGTGCGGTGCGGAATAACAATATCCCAAGTCAGACCTTGTGCTACAAAATGTTCTCCTAAGTTATAAGAAAAAATGATATTTTATGTTGTTATAAATAAATTTCAGGACTGACCATTGAACTTGGCACCCATTTAGATTTCACTTCTTTTGTCGTTGAAGTCAACAACCAAGGCATATATCATAATATTGAACTTGGCTCTCATTACACATTTATGTTTTTGATGGGATATCATAACTTTTTGTACATAAATTAGTAGTAGGTAGGCAAAATTAATACTAAATGGTTTTTTGTTAAACACCTTTATTGTCCTTTTTGTGTTATTTTCTATATTTTCTTGTACCTTTGAAATGTTCGAGTGAATTGCCCATTCAGTATGGGAGGCATTGGAACAATTCGATGTAAGGTAAGTGTGTCACCCACCCGTAATTCTATTGTACGACTCCTTGTACAATACACGCAATAATAAAATAATTATTTAAAACGATTTCGTAACAAATTACCTGTTATCTACTGAATTCTCAAGAAAAACAATTTATTACCAATAAGTTCTCATTCTCAAACTCATTCAGAGTTAAGTATACATACCTACTTTTATCTATTATAACTATACTAAAATTATTACAAATTTTTGATTGAAATTATTGCCTTAATAAAAGAATTTTAATGTAATAATTATTTAACCACAAATACATAAGTATTTTTTAAGACAATTATGAATTTCGTAGCATAAAATAAATCATAACCTTATAGGTCAGATATCGAGAGACAACCGCACAGCAAGACGTCAATAATTATTGTAGCGGTGATTAAATCACAGAGAATCTTAACACCGAGATTCAGGATCGTGATGTAATTGCACAACGACATCTAGTGTCACTTTTTAATAAATCAATGGAGGCGCCATGGTGTGGTGAGCGAGTTTCTGAGAATGATAATAGCTGGCGCTAGTGGTTGTAGAATACGGTTAGTTACGCGTAATAAATACGGAAATCTACTATATTCTTATTTATAAGTACAAAAAACGGAAATATTTAGATAAAAAAAATTAACGGTGGTATTTAACTCGTTATATATTCACGTAAAGATCTTAAAATCCACATATAGAGATTTACAGCCACTAATTATAAGTTAAGTGAAAATTATAACAAAATGATAAAATATTACCAGTTTCTGATTTTTTCCTTATTCACCTAATTACCTATCTGCATGCCAAATTTGAACTTTCTAGGTCATCTGGAACTGGGTTATAGTTTTGATCTATAGGTCAGTCATAAAAATGACGATTTTTGTACGTTAATATCTAAATAACCGTTTGAGATATGTTTATAAAATTTGGAACACATATTTATTTCGCCAGTTTCAATATATGAGCCAAATTTGACAAGTTTAGGTGAAATAGTTTTTGAATTATGAGGGGCTCAAAAGTGGCTCAAAAATGGTTCGTGTAATATTACACACGGTGAGCTGCGCGCCAGAACTTGGCTTGATACGCTCCCGCGTGTCTAGATTGAGTTCCTACCATAGTTTTAGATGGTCTACAGTCCTTTTATAGTTTTACTTCTATACTTCAGCATCGAAAACAAAGGAGCTCGCGGCTAAATAATAACAGCCGCTCGGGTAAATCTTCAGGTTAAGCCGCGCTCACCTAGGTTGGTCCGAGGATGGGTGACCACCCTTTACATACCGGGTTTCCTCCGTGCCTCGGAAAGCACGTTAAGCCATTGGTCCCGGCTGTCAATTGTAGATCTTTGACAGTCGTTGCTGGTAGGCAGTGGTCCGAAAGTCTGTAAACCAGTCTTACCAAGGGGTATCGTATTACCCAGTAAACCAGTTAACTGGGTTGTAGAGGTCAGATAGGCAGTCGCTCCATGTAAAATACTGGTATTCAGCTGCATCCGGTTAGACTGGAAGCCAACCACAAAATAGTTGGGAAAAGGCTAGGCCGAGGATGACTTCTCAGTGTCAAAATCACACTGTCTTTTATTCTAGTTGCTATTGCGTTGCTGTCATTAACAAGTCTGTCAAAATGACAGGCGACCGTCGCGTTAATTTTGATTGTCGAGCCCGAACGCTTGGTCATGCACGGACAGGGGGTGCCTTTTAGTGTTCCGAACAAGTGAGTGACATATGAACACGACGACCGACGTTCGACCGATCCTTTTTGTTAAGCTGATAGCAGACGATTCAGTCAAGTGAATGTTCTTTTTTTGTGTTCAGACGTTTCACTTCGAGAGAAATATGTTGAAAGAAAGATGAATAACCCTCGTTTTGGGCTTTGCCGCAGTCGGGTAGAAAGTCTATACGATCTGTTGTGAAACCTTTAGACAGTCGATAAGCGCTCAGCACGTTATCACGTAGTAGTCGGGAAGTAAACTTGACGATAACATTCTTAGGACGTGAATTTTGCGTGTGTGCGTGAGGAACACGGTGAATAGCCACTATGTCGCTCTGTGCTATAGGTATGTTGATAGCTGCCGCAATTGACTCTAAAATAACCACTAGGTTTTCGCCACGTTTTTCCGGCAAGTTACCAATTTCTATGTTGCACTGCCTGGCCTGTTGTTCCAGGCGATCCATTTTATTAATCAGTGCAACTACGGGCTCCGACGCAGAGGTAACGATCTTCGACTCCATCTCATTCGTACGCTTTACAGTGTCAATAATGTTCACTGAGTTAAATTCCACCGATGACTTCAAGTCATCGACAACTTTCGATAACTCGAGATGTTTTATGTTTAAAATAGAAATATCCTTTTTTGTGTTGGAAAAATCAGAGCGTAATTCTTTTAACTCAGATTGAATTTGAGAGGAGGTAGTTGCTAAATTATTAAATTCATTTCGAAGATTACTAATATTTGAGTTAATATTGAAAAACTGGTCACGTATTTCAGTGCTCAGAAAGCTCATTGATCTCTTGAATTCCTCGGAAAGTGCTGAGATATCCCTTCTCAGGTCGCAATCTGGCTGCTTCCTTTTCATGGTTCTCTGAGTTACATTAGGGTCAGAGTCGTCCCCTGAGTATAGATCAGGAACGGATTGGCATTTACTGCTTTTCGGCGAGAGTGTCATAATGAAAACGACCAATTCGGCGATAGTCAGCTGTTATGGCATTTGTTCTTGTTACTCGCGGGGGTGAAGGGGTCGCACTCTCGAGAGTACCGCTGCACTGAGTGAGGTGAGCGAGACAAAAAATATAGTTCACACTGTTTCCTCGCGGGTGTGAAGAGGGCCGCACTCACGCGACTATCACTGCACGAAATAGTGTGAGCGAGTCAAAAATGTAGACCGCACTGTTTCCTCGCGGGGGTGAAGAGAGCTGCACTCTCGCGACACGCGCACTGTGACCCGCATTTTAATATTTTAAACAAATAAGTGTATGACAAAAATAAGGTTTTTGTCTTTGTAGCAAGGTTAGATTTTATATGGCACCGAATTTCACTATTTAAGTAAAACTGATAATGCGTCTGCTCTAGCTAGTAAACGAGATCGAACTGAGGTCTTACAGCACAAGTAAAGGGAAAATTCAGAAAAATATAAAAACTTGTAAAATTAATGTAAATTTTGGTACTTACATTTTTATACACTTGGGACTCACCTCAGTATCTGGTATAAATTTTAACTTGCTAGGTTCACCCGTTCTTAAGAAAATCGGTGGTGACAGACGGACAGATAGACAGACAGACAAGAAAGTGATCTTATAAGGGTACCGTATTTTTCTTTTGAGGTACGGAAATGTTGTCTTTAAAGATCGCTTTTAGCGATAAGACCGCATATTGTGTCACCTCTTGTAAAATGTTTTACATTTGTATTTGTAATTTTTATGGTGTACATAATAAAGAGTATTCTATTCTACGGAACCCTAAATACCCCTGAGGATAATATTGTGTGTCTCACGGCTGCGCCAAATAGGCCGAGTTCAGCAAACCGCCGTGCAACTATCTCTCGGGCGAGATGTTCGCGAGAGATAGTTGCACGACTTCTTCCTAGCTGAAACACTGTGCCATTTTGGTTTTCGAAGAAAAGTAGAACCTCAATCTAATTTAAATGAAACTTTTTATTTAGATTGAAAAAAAGTTGTACAAAATTCAGAGTTTCGATCGTCTGATTACTACTGGTTTTACTCTACTACTACTATTATTTTACTCTACGAAAGAGAAACACCATAAAAGCCTTTGGAATTCCACAGGGCAGCACACTCGGCCCAACTCTCTTCACCGTCTACATGAATGATATTATAGACTTGCAACTCAACGACGCCGAAATAATATCATATGCTGACGACACTGTCATAATTTTCCACGCTAAATCCTGGGAACAAGTATACCGCCTTGCAGAAATCGGACTATTAACTGTTTCTGAAGCCCTTGACGCAAATCTCCTGACTCTGAACATAAAAAAACTAAGTTCATTACATTCTTCAAAACAATAGCTTCTCGACCTCCACGTCATCTTAAACTTAAATACCATACTTGCTGCAGTTATCAGACATCACCGCTTACACCTTGTACCTGCTTAGTTATAGATCACACTGCCTCAATCAAATACCTTGGCATCACATTAGACGAAAACCTCTCATTCAAATCACATATACACCTGCTCTCTGGTCGCGTCAGGAAACTGATATACGTTATGAAAAAATTACGTGACTGTACACCTATTGAAATTCTACGCACATTTTACCTTGCTCTGTGTCAGTCAGTACTTCAATACGGGATTTCTGTTTAGGGAGCAGCCGGGAAAAGCACTAATATAGAAGTAGAAAGAGCTCAAAGAGCTGTTATAAAAGTAGCTCTAAAAAAACCTTTCCGCTACCTAACAGACCTAATTTATAAGGAGTTGGCTGTCTTAAGAGTGCGGCAATTATTTATCCTAAAGGCAACATTACTTGTTCACAAAACACTGAAAAATAGATCCGATTTTGAAAAACTTATCTCTAAACGTGTCCTAAACATTCCCCTTCCCGAAGCAAATAGCCTCTTAGCCAGACGATGCCCGTTTTACTCGCATATACATATTTATAATAGAGTCAGCAAAAGCTGCGACATTAAAGACATGAGCAAATTTTCTTGCAAAAAAAACATTACAAAATGGTGTGCCCAACTGACATATGAAGAGACAGAAGAGATTTTAAGTTAAATAAACTCTAAACAATATAATAATCCACACATCTGCAAACACACACACACACACATACACTCACAGATACACGCATGTACACTCACACACACGCATTCACACATACACACACACACATTCACTCTCACACGAAATTAGACACAATTTATTTTATTATTTTTTATTAATGTAATATCATTTTATTTTTGTAAAAAGGTGTTTCTCATTTACCTGCTTATCTCGCATGTATCACATCAACAAATTATATGATTGTGTTTTAATTTTAAGTAAACGCAACTCCGGCCCCCAAGATACAGGCGCAGCCTAGTTTGGTGACCTCTGTTTTCTAAATATTAATGTTAAAATTTTAATCGTTACGATTTTGTCATAGTGCTAAGATAGTTTAAGAAAATGATTGTAACAATGATTCAATAAATTTATTCTTATTCTATTCTTATTCTTATTCTTCTAGCTCCAGACATGAAATAAAACTATTTCCAATACTTTTCTCGTCTAGCGTAATGTGTAACCTTTTCCATTTCTTTAGTACCTTAGACTGAAAGGCTTCAGACAACATTTTGATCACACTGAAATCACAAACTATGTATACTTTCATATGTGCCTCGCAAGTTTTGTCCGTTTGATTTTTTTAATAAAAATATCACTTCCCTTTTTGAATCGGATTTTGTAAACAATATCAGGGGTTTTTAAATTTTTTGCACGGAACCCTAAACCTTTTTCCAAAATAAAAGTAGCCTAAGTTACTCTTTTAAACATCAGCTATCCGCTAATATAAGTCCCGTCGAAATTGGTCCAGCCATTTCGAAGATTAGCTGGAACAAACAGACAGACACAAAAACAGACAAACGAAAATTTTAAATCATGTATTTTTGTCATAAGTACCGTATAAACTTTCATACACTTTATAAAAATCTGTTATTTCTAAATTACAACCAGAGACTTTAATTTTATTTATTTGCATAGATGTCTAAGTATGCATGTCTTGGAAATTAGACCAGAAGTGACTTTTTTTTTTAGTTTTATGTAAGTACCTACAGGAAATAATTCAAATAGACAAAATCAACTGACAACAATTTAATATTAAAAACCAAATAATCAAACTAACCAAACGAAAAATATAATTCTAACAAAAATAACACAGTGAAGGAATTAACAAAATAAGCAATAACACACAAATGAAAAATATACCGACAGAGTGACGTTCTCACGATGTTGTTCCCACGACGACTCCAAGTGAAAAGAGCTCGGTGCAATTGGAATTCGCTGCGCCCCCGTCAGGGGGCGCGGCAGGCGGTTTCAGGGCTATGCCCTCTGACCGCGGCGGCCATACCTGGGTCCGCTACTACGGACCCGTCCCTTGGTCGGACCTATGTCCTAGACCTGGTGTGGCTGCTGTATGTGTCCTGTAGGCGCGCCACAGCGCTGTTGCACAGCGCTGCTTTCTTCACAGTGCCCCGGCGGTCCATCTCCGCCAGATGAGACCCCCGGTTACCCGAGGGAAGCCCAGCGGGAGACAACCAGCGACAGAGGCACCGACTTACAGCTCACCTACAGTGGATGTGTGAAACCCGCCCGCCCCGCTAACCAGAGCTAGCCGGCAGTGGTTCGGGCTGCGGAAACGACGTGTATGTGTGGGCGGTATTGTATGTGTAACACCGCGTATGTTTGCGTTTCCCGCGGGCTTGAGAGCCGCGTCCACGCGTGTGTCTACGTGAGTGTAGAGGATGCATGTGTGGTTATAGCTGCGCACCCTGTCTATATTAACTTAGAACAAGTCACGCAGCTGGGTGTGAGTGATGTGTGTGGAGTCATATTGTGCAGGTAAGCTGCGTGTAACGAGGAACAGCTTACTTGGGTCAATCCGGTAGTGACGGGGCGGCGGAGGGGGGCGACCATGCCTTGCCGGTCGCGGACGCTCCACTGGGTCATCCTTGACGGTCTATCCACGGTACAAGGAGAGTAACGCAGCCAGATCGTCAAGGACGACCAGTTCCACGCCCCGACCCTGCCTGATGGCGCTGATCAGGTCCATCAGTAAGCGGATGGCGCGGGCTGTGAACTCCTTCTTTGCTTCTTGGCCAGCAGCTAGGCCGGCGCTGGTGGTGCCACTCGAGGTGTGGCTTCCTGTTGATTGTTGGGCCGAAGGCTGCGCCATGGTGGCGCCAGCTGTCGGCCTCTCGGTCTTCCTCTCTGCAGATAGCTGCGGGTCCGCGTCTGGGGTTTCAGCCCGCGCCAGGGTCGTTGGCTGGTCGCCCGGTTGGTCTCCCTCAGGAGCGGTGGGGGGCGCTTGTAAGTTACCTTTGCCCCCTCGCTTCCTGTTTTTGCCCCTTCGCCGTTTCGAGGAGGGGGGAGCTTCTCCCCTGTTGGTGGGCCCGTTGGCCGCCGCCATCAGCGACTCACCTTGGGCCTCGGTGGAGGCCACATCTGCAGGCCCCTCAGCGACCGTAACCGGTTGTTGTGGGGCGGTAATGGCGCCGGCTGTGCCCGCTCGCCTGTTAGCCCTTATCTCCGCCTGGAAGGAGGGGCCCTTTATGTTGTTGGCGGGATGGTTAACACACGTGGCAGTTGACACACGTGGCTGACTCGTCACGTGGTCGGGGGCAGTCCTGCGCAGTGTGACCCTCTCCGCAGTGGACACAGGCGAGCGGTCGGTGGCAGTGGTGCGACGAGTGCCTCCATTTCTGGCACCGGTGGCACTGGGTGGGCCCACGTTTGCCCCGCCAGGCTTCAATCTTGACATCCCGCATGTTTAGAAACACGGAGGTGCCGAAGATGCTGCGTACTTCAGGCGTCCTACTGAGTACGGCGTGGAACACGCAGCCGGGACGTCCCTGACTCGCCTTAATATGGCAAACATATTCCGGCTGGTATTCCATCGCGCGGAGCTCCTCCTCGATCTCCTGTGAAGTGGTGTCAACAGGCAGCCCCCTGATGGCCACCTTGCAGCTTCTCTCCGCCGGCAACGAGTAGGCAAACCATGAGGTGCCATCCTCCTTCTCCAGGCCAGTCAAATAGCTCTGGACCACCCTATATTCGAGTTCACTCTCTGGAGTGAACCGAAATCCAGTGCCAAATGGTTGGGCACTGGGGGGGTGGCCCAGCTTTTCTTTGAGGGCCCTGAAGTGGGCGGCCCATCCTGGCAGCTTATCCACCACCAGCGGAGGATACCTCGGCCGCTTCTGCGGCTTTGGCTTGGGCTGCGCGGCGGTCGTGTCCCGGGGGGCCGCAAGCTGTGAGGGAGAGACAACATTGTTAACACTCACCCCACGTTGCGTCCCTGTGTTCTTCGGCGTCGGTGAGGGGGGAGGCGTGCGGCGGGTGGCCTCCGCAAAGGTAGGCGACCCGGCAGCGACATGCCCTTCCCGCGGCGGCGCGTAGACAACGGCGGGTCGAGGCAGTGTCGCTTCGCCTCTTTCTCGGACTCGTTCGTGCTGCGTCGTCGTCGCTGGGGTCTTGGCTCCGACTGAGAGTCGGAGCCATAATCCCGCGACGGCGACGGTGCTGCTCCTGGAGTGCGCCTCCCCAGTGCGCTCGGACCCGAGACCTCCAACCCTGCAGACTCGAGCGACATGCTCGAGCCGGCTCGCGACGAGCATGCCGACCGTTCTGCCGGTGAGTCGTAGGCCGAGGCACGGGGGGGCGCTGGTGAGGCCGGTACCTGGGGCGCCAGGGGAGCCCGGCGCGTTCCCGATGCCAGCCTGGGGTCTCGGTTTGGGGCCCTCGCTGCGGCCGCAGCCCCGGAGGGCGCAATCGACGCGGCAGGGCGCGCAACCTCGGCATCGCGGGGTTGCGTGGCGGGGCGCACAGATGGCGCTGGTGTCGGCGCTGTGGGCGCCGAGGCGCGGATGGTGGAAGCGCGCGCAGCGTGGGTGCTGCGGCACGTGTATGCGGCGCGCGCTCTGGTTTAGCGATGGGGGGGAGCCCCGGGTCCTGCGTTGGAACCGGGCGGAGCGCGGGCGGGCGCGCAGATACGGCGCACGGTCGGCTCGGCGTAGGCACCGGCGCAGCGCGCGCAGGCGCCGGTGGCGTCGAAGGACCGCGCGCGACCGCAGCCGCACCCCGACTCGCTCCGTCCTTTTCCATCTTCCCTCGGGCTTCAGGCGTCGTTGTTTTGTTGGGCTTCTTGGAAGGCGTCACCATGCTGGACTTCTTCCTCTCCTCTCCCGGAGAGGGGAAGGGCCAGGCAACGCTGGACTGGGAATCGCGAGCTCGATGTTCGGCATCGACGACGACTCCCGGTGCAGCGCCCGGCGACGGTCCTCAAAATAGTCCTCGTCATAGCAGAAGTAACTGCGAGACGAGGTCGGCTTCGGCATTCTTCGGGCTTCTCTCGTGAACGTGGGTTCGCGAACGCTTCGGTGCCGAGGCACTGGGCAGCTGGTGTGCTCCCCCTGTGCTCGCACCAGTGCTAAGCACTTGTACGAACAAAGGGAAAGAGGCGGTAGTCGCGTTCCGCGCGAGCGGAAGTTTTCGGCAAGTACCCCCAACTTGGTTCACTTTACCGAAAACTTCCTCTGGTAGCCGGGTGCAGCGCTGTAGGTGGCACTCAGCTACGGACCACTGGCGAATCCGAGCTCGGTGCTAGTTCTGCGCCGCCTTATATAGGTCTTCCCCCTCCTAATCTCTTCCATCTTTTACAGTATGCATTTATTTAGTTTCCACATATTTCTACATAATCCAAGTCTTTGCTATAAAGTATAGGATATTAGTCGTAAACTGAGCTTTCGATCTGAAGTTATCGCGTTGACCCGTTACGCTATGCATATCATGAATACTGTGTGGCCATGAAATGATATTATGATTTGCGTTGGTTGCAGCAATGTATAAGCGATGAGCCCTTGAAGGGAATTGCGTTTTCGTAAGATGTATAGCTTACATCATTATATTTTGCGGTCAAATATAAATGAATGAGTATATGAGTAATATTGTAAAATGTGTGATGTGCATGAGCGCAAATAAATAAATAAATAAATGGCAGTGAATTTTTGCAATATTTTTGGTGCAATGGAAGTAAGTAAAGGTATAACCACACTACAGCGTCACGCGCACAGTTTTCGCATGGAACCGCGTTAAATTCGCGAATTAAACGCGAATAATTCGCAATTATTAATAAACACTTGACGATCGCAAACTACAAGAGATATAGCTAAATAAACTTTACAGTGGATAGCTGAATAGATGTGTTATCTATTTAACCAAATTTCAAGATAAATAATTATAATTTGATACTCAATAATAATGCAGAACTTGAAAAACAGTGATAAAAACGGATATTTTGCTAATAAAATATTATTTTTGCTCAACAACTATTAACTTCTTACCCATTTTTTTATATCAAAATAAACTAGATTATATTTCCTTTCCAACAAGACCACAATCTCATTAATATCTTATTAGCATCATATCAAAACATTCATTACAACCTAGATACTCACTGTTTGTTTACATCTGGTAACTAATTTTGCCAGCCGCGGTTGGACGAAAAAACAAAAAAAAACACAAAACTACTTGTTTTTCTGGTGTAGATAGTTGAAAAATAATCTAATCACCACACTTATTAAACACTATTTGTACGTTTTCACACACGTTTTAATCACAAAATCACTTATTTCTTCACACTTCACAATCACTGTAGGTATATACACCTACTGCATTTTCACAGGCGAAATACTGCAACTTTGCGATTCGAAACCTAATTTGTGTTATCATAATACGATAGTACAACTTCTGACGAACATTCAAAGGTATAACACTATATTACAATAACAAATACGTAACTCGTAAACACTTGAAATGTGACACTAACGATAACACGATGACGCAAGAAATGGCGCGCTTTGTTGACAATAATTTGTTACTATAATGTGACACTTGTTGATGGAATAGAGCTATGATTTTTGGTACGGAGTTGAGGAATATTATAGAGATGGGAAGTAAACTATCCTATCCACGAACAAAGCACGTTTAGTCGATTTTTAATTAATTTATTAACGGGGGTATTTATCAAATGTTTTGGGTCAGTTAGTGAACCGGTAGCTTTGTAAGTTTCAACAAGCGGGTCAGTTAGTGAACCGGTAACTGTTTAGTGTAAATAAATAAATGGCAGTGAATTTTTGCAATATTTTTGGTGCAATGGAAGTAAGTAAAGGTATAAGAAGGCGAAATTATTAGAACAAACATCACTTTTGGCCCTGCTGAAATAATGTATAATGTAAGTGAAAGAGGTCGAAGCGAACGAACCCAGATTCAAGTATTTGTTTTTAAATATAAAAAAAGTAATAAGAAATTTTCTAAGAAACAATCATTAAATAAATGTGGACGCCCATGGGAAAAAGGCGTGAGTTTATGTATAAATAAATCAGTATATTGTAAAATAATTGAAAACTGACTAGCAACTCAAACATTTCACACACAGTGATGATCAAATCACAAATGTAATTCTTTGTCCGTTGTATGAAGTTGATAAATCACGTCAGGGTGTCGCTTAACCCCGGGGCTGCAGGACTGTTCGAAAGAGATACCGTGGCCCCAGAACACAAAGGGCGATGAAGGAACATGGATGGGTTTTAGTCAGTAAAAGTCTGACACTTCCTCTTGCTCCGCCCAGAGCGGGAGGAGTCATTTGATGATTTCCCATCCGAAAAAAAAGGGTGTCGATTAGCCTAGCAACTAATTTCCCTGGCGGTATTTCAAGCCCGCATACTTCGTGGCCCACAATGTCATCTCGGCGCGAATAGTTACAAGATCGTTGACTGTCTGCACCGGATGCAAGTGAATACAGTGAACAGTGAATACGAGTTATTTTTTTTTGCAAAGGCGGGATAAACAATAATAATAATAATAATAGTTTATTTCAAAATGGGATTGCAAAGGTTACAAATGTTGGATTGATACAATTTTTAGGTTCAACTATACAATAAAGACGGGTGAAGTACTGTTCTCCTAGATAGGCTTAAATTTAGCCTGTGTTAAGAAGAGACAGTGCCGGTCCCCTGAATTGGCGGGTTATTATATAAAAATTGTGTGTTTAAATTTAAAGTTTGAAACTGCATCTGGACAGGATCAGTAGTTGTAAGTATACAAACAAGCACTGGTTTTTACATATACATATACATTGAGTGATCATTCATACAGGGTGTACCGAACAACCCTCCGCGGACAGATGGGGTGACTGTGAATCCAGTATACTAAGATGACCGGTACAAGAAATTATTTCAGGAACGTTACCTATGGTAATCGAATAAATTTGATTTGTTTTATTTCCTCATACACGCAATGTATCGTTACCGTGGCATAACGCACGTAGCGAATGGCCGAATAGCGGTGGAATGCGATTCAAAATAAGCTGGGAAGGAGCTGAATGCACCCTGTCAGTTTGCGGATGGCTGTCTTACCCTGTATATGTGAATAGGCTAGTTTTCACCATCAATAAATTGCAAATCTATTTAGTCCGTCAGTTAGAGTATTGGAAAATAATATTGACATGTATTTTTTGTTTTTGTTAATCAATGAATATTGACAAAGATAAAACGCATCAAAACTCGAGAGTGGGGGCTCGTGACGTCACACCGCACTAAAAATTATAGCATGGCGTGACGTATTGAGAATTTTAAAAGCGTCGTATCTTCGTCAATTTTGGTTTACGTAGCAAAAGAAAAAATAAGTGTCAAATATTTTTTGATTTTCTAACTGACGGACTAAATATATTTTTTCAGGACACAAGCCTATTGCCACAGTAGTGTAGTGGTACCGGTCAATGTGGCGACACTTGGGGGAGGCCGAAAGACGTCCACTGCTGGACCAATGGTCCAGCAGTGGACGTCTTTCGGCTTAAATGATGATGGTTTGTGTCATGATCTTCATCATTTTCCTGCCCTTTTTCCAATTTATTTGGGGTCGGCGCAGCATGTCTTCTTCTTCTTGTGTATGATATTAATTTTGGCTGATTTTTCTTTATTTTTCAGGCTATCGTAATTAACATGATAAGGTAGGTTATGTTAATTTCGATAACCCTACAAATTAATATTTCCCTAGTATCTAGATAATACAGGCGTCAATATTCATTGTGTTTGAAATATTACAAACTAGATTGCTTCTCAATATTAAAAACATATTTAAGATTTTTTTTATGAATTTGACGGAACGTGGATTGCACAATTTATCTAAAATATATCTAGAAGACATCCACCTTTCTCAAATCCATTGATCATTTTCTAGCCTCAAGGGAACACGAGTGTGAAAATACTTTAACGCTTAAATAAAATAACAATCTTTTAAAAAAAAGATCATTGACTGTCTGCACCGGATGCGTCTGAACGGTCCTTTATTATAAAATGGTACAGTTTAGTGTGGTAGTGCCGTTAGTCGAAAAATACAGCTGCAGAAAAGAGGGTGTTTATTACATTGACTGTGGAGAAGTTTCCATATTTATTATAACAAATTATGAAATGGTAAACGTATTTATAACAAAATTATGAAATGGTTATCAAAATATCTCTAGACATGAAAATGTTATGAAATTTCAAAGTTGCGCTTGCAATGAGATAAAGTGACGTCACTTAACCCGTTATTTATTCTTTATGTTTGGGAAACGAAACAAACCCAAGAGAAGGTAGATAAGTAGTTACTTACTTGGACAGAATATTTTTCACATTAATGTGGTACAATTTTCTAAAAAAATTACTGTATTGTTAGGTACAATGTATAGTACTGTAGTTTATTTGTTATTATTTTACACACTTTTATTCTATTTAAGTATCTTTTCATCATACATACAAATATAGAATTAGAACACCACAAAACTGTTTTATGTCCGTGACTTCACCATCACAAGTCCAGTTGAAAACCAGCGTCGGACACTAGCTGCTCGGCAGTTTGCTGAACTAGACCTATTTGGGGCAGCCGTGAGATACACAATATTATTTCTCTTATTTTTTTCTGTTTAGTTTTAAGTTTTTATTTTTTATTATGTAGTTTTAAGTTTCTTATTTTTTATTGTATTCTTATTTTGTTGTGTGCACTTGCGGCTAAGGCCAAATAAACACGTTTGCTTTCTTTCTTTCTACTATGCGTACAATCGGTCCACAGTGGACCGATGACCTGGTGAAGGTTGCGGGAATCCGCTGGATGCGAGTCGCACGGGACCGGTCAATGTGGCGACACTTGGGGGAGGCCTATGTCCAGCAGTGGACGTCTTACGGCTGAAATGATGATGATAAATGATGATGCGTACAATATCTCCGCAGTTTCAAACATCCATCAACATTTTAAAAGTGTATAGGCCTGTAATTGGCTTTCAGTCTATTGTACTGTTCTTGTTCTGTTTGTTTTAGCTGTAAGTCTCCCATGTTATTTAAATAAATAAATATATGTGTATATATGTACATAAAAATGTAAGCAAAGTGCATATCATTTAAACTCATTTATTTCCTCGCCAAAGTCGGTTAAAGCTGGATACAACGTGATATATGAAAGGGTTGTAACTTGGATCTGCGATGCAGCTTGAAAAGCGATGGAGCTAGTTTTTAAAGCTGTTTTTAAAATATACTTAGATAGAAAACATTGTTGTTACGAAAGTTTTGCTTGGTGTTCGTTCTTTGGAACAAAACATAACACCACGCCTGCAATCAACAAAGGGATAGGCAGAGGTGTCCTTAAAAGTACACCCACATTTCGCCAGTTTTATTTAAGTCCCATGTAATAGGGTGTGAGCCTATTGCCATCAACCGGGCAACAATCCAGACTCCGTGGCTGTTACTGAGGAATTCCAGATGGAAAAACCCAGAATCATGATCATCTTTGGTAATAGGTCGGTAAATATGCAGTTAAAATATGTAGCTTAGTTAGATTTTTATAAACGTAACATTACGCTCGTAATCCCCGAAGGGTTGGGCAGAGATGTACGTAATAGTCACTAGCAATACATTTCCAGTATAACATGGCCTCACTTTGTATTGATTTCCCAAACAATGAGCGGTAGTGAGTCTGCCTTACGTTCTTAGGGTCTCGGGTTTGAATCACGGTAAAGGCAAATGCTTGTGTGATGAGCATGAACATTTGTTTCCTTCCTTCAAGTATGTATTTACCGAACCAAAAACAATATCTGATAAACACAACAAAAGAAAATCTGATATATATTTATACTATCTGATAGTTGATATACTACATAGATACTTTTCTTGTTACAACAAGGCTTGTGTTGTGGTCATTAGATAGTAATTTACTATCTGGTGTCCTCAACATAAGCCTCGTTGCTTAATGTGGCACTAGATGACGCTGTGTGTAATGTTCAGCGATATTTATTTATTTAATTTAATGAGAGATTCTCATAAACTGGTTTTCTATAGCTTTATTGTTCGCCGTGCGTACAGCCACATATTTGACCAGTACACTTATGTATCCGGTAAAAAACCCCACATTTATGATGGCACTAATGTCCGATTTCACGAATACGCAATGGCACTTCCCTACATCTCTTAATAGTGGTAATTCATCGCGCACGCTACGTGAACCGGTGTGATTATCATATTTATCAAATTCGTTCAGAAACCCTTTGTGAAACAAACGCGGCTAGTCATCCTGTCTTCTTTCATAACGCCGCGTTATTAAAAACTGTCAAACAAAGGTTTAGTTGAACTAGAAATGAATTTCAGGAAATAAAGAGTTTTAGCAGAATATATGAATAACGCTCCGTTCAGGTCATTGCCCCCGTCCTAATCACAGCGATCGTTCCGATACTGAGATCGCTTCTTTGATTTGTCACTGTTTTTTTTTAAACAGGGAAGGCGTTTTCCGTCGGCGCAATTCTGATAAATGATGTTTATTTTGCAAATAGGTTTTTACAAACACTTTTACACGTAATTTTTTTTAAACACTATGGGGCCGGTGTTTCGTAACTGACTAGTCTGAGAAAAAACAGCTAAAAAACTTAGAGGTCATAGTCTCTTTTAAGGTCCAGACATAATCTTGGTCAACTCACATAATTGTAAGCAGATTAGTGTCTGAGATGGTCAAGTGAAGAAAGAACCACACAGTTTGATTGGACTCTGCGTGCTTATTCATCGAAAAAAAGTTATGCGTCGCGCATGTGATGCGACTTGCTTCACATGGGTTGCTTATTTTTTACTACGCTTTCCTTTTTTATATGGATTCCAGGCAAGATAAATAACACTAGCAAAAACGACAACGGAACAAATAAAGCAGTGTTCCTTTCCAGCAATATTTTACATCAACGACGACCATGTTATGCCATTTTTCAAGCCATTTACTAAAAGCATTCTTTGTTTCGCGAGAACTTTAAAACTTTACTATGGGGGTTAAATTTTATGTTCGTTCATTTACATGCTACCATTGTAGTACTTGATTAAAACATTCCGTTGTTTTCCCTTTTAAAGTGGGTTTGTTGAGTTTGTTATAGTTTGTTGAGTTTGTTATAGTTTGATGACTTTGTTTAAAAGTTTGTTCAACAGAAGTGGGTGGTTTATCATTTCTGAAATAAGTTATTATTGTCTGTTTCGTTGGTCTAGTGGTTGCAAGCGCGACTGCTCAGCTTGAGGTCTTGGGTTCGATTCCCGGGTCGGGCAAAGTGCTATTGGGTTACTATCATGACATTAACAGTAGCAGCCACGGAGTTTGGATTTGTGCCCGGTTGATGGCAAAAGGCTCGGCCACTATTTTGTGTGATGTTATGCTATTTTTACGTTATATCTGCATTTTGTAAGATGTGAGTGAAATATCGGTTGTGGAGGTCCTAAAAGGATGAAAATTGTTGACGATATTGGTGACATTCTTCTGCAAGGTCAAGGTCAGTACTTGTAAACAATAAAGGGTGTAAAAAACCTCTTAACGAAGCCGAAAGGCACGTGTTGTCCCCATTATTGCGATCATTTTTTTGTTCTACACTATACCTGGGAACCTTCTAGTTACGGAGATATTGGGGGTCAAAGTTCCAACTATTTCACAAGTGTTTTTTTATAAACAAATTTTTAATGCAAGGTTTTTTACTTTAAACACCTCCACGACCCCCGTACTATTCATCCATCAGCACAATGTTTTGACTGCGTTACATTGAGTTCTAACAAAAAACATGATTTTTCACCCCATAAAAAAAAAGTCGTTTCCCAGCAATATTTTTTGCGTAAAGTTACTTAGTTTGATGTACAGAATTGCTTGGTTGACGGCTTCGTGATGAGGTTGTTTACACCCTGTATGTATGAACGTGACCCAAAAGGAGTATGGAAGGATCATAGCAGATGGCATTCTGTAGTTTCTGCCTAGGCCTTCATAGAAAAAGTTGAGGAGTTGAGTATAAAGTATTTTTTTCATCAGGTTTTGGAGGTTCTTATACCAACTAGTTTATACAAAGTAGCTAAGCTTGCGATGGTAAGTCTATTAGATGAATGCCTTAGACTTTTGCAAACGAGCTAGACTAGAGCTGAAAATAAAATACTGACTGAGCGACTACGGCGTAGCTAATCTCATTGCTATGCCGTAGCATGGTTGCTACGAATTTATTGAACATGAAACGATAGTTACCATATTCATTTCTTTACTATTATATTTTGTTACGTCATAACTAAAGGGGACTTATCAGCAGATGAACCAAAACAAAAAAAAAAACCCGAATGCGTAAAAATTAACCTATAACTTTATATATAAACTGAAAAGAAAAAAAAGTACAATAATAATTCTAGTACGGAACATATTGACTGCAACAGTTGGGACCCGTATTGGATGTAACCCTATAATGAAGTCGCAGTTCTCCAGTCGGGTTTTATTTAACACTTTTTTTTAATTTTTTTATTATTAATTTTTATTATGGAGAATTTCGCATTTTATTTATTTTAGTGTACATTTATCACTTAAGTTCAGAAACCTACCGCGCGTATCTTGTATAGATAATAATAACACAGTCATGATATACCATTTTAAAATCCTCATAATGAGCCCTTTAATTTGATATTACAGTATAGATTTACCTATGACCTATTTTTTTTCACTAGCCTATGTTACCCGGGGTAACACAAGAATCCTAACAATACCACGTACATCGAAATCGTTTTAGGCGTTTATAAGTTATAGAATAAAGAAATTCACTAACATACTTACATACACACATCAAGATAAGTTTGCGATCACTTTGAAAAATCGAAATCTTTTTTGTTATGGTATCTACCAAATATATATTATGATAACTTCCTCTTTCTGATTATTTATTTAAAAATATAGATTTTGAATATAAAACAGTAAATGACACTCCTTTTTTTGGGCAGTCGTGTAAATAAAACACAACAAAGAATATTTTTTTTTTTTTCGCGATTTCAGGTTTGGTCCCATACACTGAGAAAAGGTAGTGAGAGTTGCCAGTACACTCCATGCTGGCCATTAGCGGGTGGGCGGATATCACATGGCATTGATTTGAAGTTTCAGGACATGTCGATATCTTCATTATATTTTCCTTGACTGTTTCCTTATAAAAATCTTAATTTATTTACATTTGAAATTCATGTCCATTCCTATCCTAAAAATGGTTAGTTCCACGAAATTATAAAATTTTCTGACAAAAGCTTTCAAAGAATTGCGCACAATGAAACAAACTATTTAAAATTCATGGAACGCCCCACTACTGTGATTCTCAGAGAAAGTAAAAATGTATGTGGGTAGTTGTGAAATCTAATTTTAATGTTATTCTTGTTTTAAGTGGTTTAAAATCCTGTCTTTGAACAAGTTGGGCATTAAATAATTTATGTTGTCACTTTGTCCTACCCAGTTTTGTAATATTTTATTTTTCAGGAACGGAAAAACAGTGGAGATGGAGATAATCGTTTATTTATGCTACAGGAGGCCTTTTGAAGGATAACTAGACCAGACATTGCTGGAGTAGATAATAATAATAAATAATAATAATAAATATCGCTGAACATTACACACAGCGCCATCCAGTGCCACACTAAGCAACGAGGCTTGTGTCGTGGACACCAGATAGTTGATATACTACATAGATACTTTTTGTTTGTAAATACATACTTAATATACATATGAACATCCATGACTCGGAAACAAATGCCCATGTTCATCACACAAACATTTGCTCCGACCGGGATTCGAACCCGGGACCCTAAGAACGTAAGGCAGCCTCACTACCGCTGCGCTATTCGGGTCGTCAGATATTTTCTTAGTCAGTTCGAAATGAAATGAAATGATGAAATGATGTTTATTTTTGCAAGTATGTTCTTACAAACACTTTTACACGTCATTTTTTTTAAAACTAGATGGGGCCGGTGTTTCGTACCTGACTACTCTAAGAAGAAACAGCCGAAACAAAGTCAGAGGTCATAGTCTCTTTTGAAGTCCAGACATAATCTTGTTCAATTCAGATGAGGACTATGCAGATTTGTGTCTGAGATGGTCTTTTGAAGAAAGAACCACACAGATTTAAGTGGACCTGTGCACGGTGTGTGTTCGGGTCCTATTTTTAGATTTGATAAGCTTTTGAATTTTGTAGGTTTAGCTAACTCTTGAGGAAGTTACCTAAGCCAAATGAAAGCCTATTAATAATTTACAATATGAACTTTTTGAAGTGTTATTCACTCTGGTTAATGACGTAAGAATAAAAAAAAAAAGTAAATATAACAAGAACATTTTTCAGATTGCCTCGTTGGATCGCAAGTGTGGCTGCTGAGCATGAGATCCTAGTTTCGATTCCCGGGTCGGTCAAATTGTTATTGGATTTTACCATCAGGAATATATCAGTTGCAGACACGTTGATTGTGCCCGGTTGATGGCAATAGACCCGCCCCCTTATTACATGTGACTTAAAATATAACTGGCGAAATGTAGGTGTACTATTAGGTACAGCTCTGCCTAACCCTACGGGTGTTACTGGCGTAACCTTTCCCTGAAAATATATCCAACAAAAATACCCAGAAATAAATGGAAAATCTGCACCTCTAAGCGAAATCCCCTAAGCCATTCTTATAGCCTTAAATTATTTTAAGCTTCACGTTACGAAAGCGGAGTGTCAACACAAAACTTAGGCTTAAGTCGGGCGAAGACCTAAAAGAATAAAGGTGACCGAAACTGTCGAGCTAAATTATTGCTATTACAAAAGGGATAATGTTCTGTGCTTAGATTGTAGAAATTTTGATACGAATATGTATATTTTTGTAACTAATATTAAGTAAATTATGCCCAACAGTAACGAGATTTGACTGTCCATTTTGGCAGTTCCACAACATTACGCTGTTGACTAATATTTTTTAAACAATTTAAGTAATGGTCAGATTTGACTTTTTAACCTTTTGAACGCCACTGTCACATATACGTGACAAGCAAGCGCGTGCCCTGTACGCCAAACAGCACAAAAAATTGTCAAAATAAATTGTGGCTTGGCGTAGAAGACAAGCGCGTGCGTTTATGCTCTGGCGTTCAAAAGATTAAGTCGTTTTGAGTCAGGCCACATACGATGAGATGAAAATGAATTTGGCCAAATATACCGTTAATTTTAGTCCTTTTTAAAATCTGAAAGTAGGACCCTGATCGCAAGGCTCAAACTTTTCAAACATTTAAAGCTTTCCCTGGTCACGCCCCCACCTACTCGGCTATCAAGTTTTCGTGCTGGATGTTATAAAATAAAGAGTTAATATACCCTTTTGGCTCTCCTATCGCAATGGATGTATAGAGTTACGCAATTATGGTGTTGGGATTTAGTCATGGTGGTTAATGGTCGATACGTCGAATAATTTCGCATTCGCAGACGCATCAGATCGACTACGCCCGTTAGATAGTTTCATCAGCTGGGTTTATATAAAGAGGACATAATATACTTACTGCATTCTACGAGCGTGCTTCAGTCATTCTAATAATTTAAATCTTAAATGTACTACCCATAAAAGTCACATAACTCAAGCTCACATACAAGGTATACAACGACCAAACTAACATTGTTAGCATAATAATTTAACACATTTAAAATAAATGTTGTGCGTACAAATTGTTACTTATTTATCCGATTTTGTATAATCCACGAAGCTAAAGTATGTAATTTATTTTGATTGTGCATTGTAATGAGTTGCATGTTCTTTCGTATTAAACCTTTTTTGAGTCTCATTATAAATGTTGTTTTATTTAAATAGTAAACAAGGATTGCTTGGAGTAGCATAAGGCTATGTTTTAGCTTAGTTAGGTTGTGTGTTTGCAAATCGTACCTATAAGCAATTATAAAATTGTGAACTAATGATACAACTTAATCATTTCTCTTGACTTAACAGTTATGTACTCCTCTGCCCAGCCCTGTGTGGATTACAAGCGTGATGTTCTGTTATGTAATTAGATTTAAAATAATTATTCAGTCTCCGTTATAGATGACATGATTCGGCTTTCGTTTATGGAAAAAAAAGTATGTTTAGATAGAAATAGCTACAAAGATCTTAATATCATTAATGAGTGTCGTTTCTTTGAAATATGCGTAGATTTGAATATATTTATCTGGTCATTGAACCAGTGGGAGGATAAATAAAAAGTTTTGAATACTTTTTGTTGAGCTTTTTTGTTGATTCTTGAAGCCAGGCTATATTTTATTTTGAAAAGACGAAAGAATAAATGAAAGTTTAAACTCTATTTACGTGGTATGGTATGTTTGTTTTGTTCAAAACGGTTTGTAAGATAATGTTTTTTGCATAATCACTACATATTATAAAACAAAGTCCCCCGCCGTGTCTGTCCGTCCCTATGTACGCAACGGATTTTAATGCGGGTTTTTTTAATAGATAGAGTGATTCAAGAGAAAGGTTTTGTCAAGCAGGCAAAGCCGCGGACATCAGCTAGTAAACGATAAAAAGAGTTGGAATTTTAAAAAGCTTTATAAATATCCGTGAATTAGCAGACACTGGAACTGATTTTTGCTAAATCTAGAACTATCATCATCATCAGCCTATAATGTTCCCACAGCTGGGACACGGCCTCCTCTCAATGAGAGGGAATGGGCTATAATCCATGCGGATTGGTAGATGTCACATGTCATGTCTTCGAATTTTTGGTTCTAGGACATGGCTGGACAGGCCGGTTTCCTCACGATGTTTTCCTTCACCGTTTTGAGTGGAGTAGTGATGAAATAAATTACACAAAGTAATGCGCCTGTCTGGGTTCGAATCCACGACTTACTGTTCGTAAGTCGCGGCCGCCACCACTGGGCCACCGTTGCTCTGGAGAACTATACCACGACCAAATATGATAAAAACTTAGACTTTAATCGAAATTAAAAGGTTGTAGATTGCTGGGCTAAAGCTGGACCATTCATCTGCCTCGCTTTTCTCAATTATGTTGTGATCGGCTTCCAGTCTTAGGCTTAATACCAGTATTTTTTATGGAACGACTGACCTATCTGACCTCCACAACCCAGTTAGTACTGGCGATTCACTTGGCCACCTATTGGGCCAAAGTAACATGAAGAGACGTAACAAACATACGAAAAAAGAAAATCCACAATAAACGGCTCCATCGTCATTAAAAACCCTAAAACATATTCAATTACAACTTCAAACAGTACACATGAACCATTTGTTTCTCCGAATTCGGCCAAAAGTCCTCGTTTTCATAAAGTGTGTACTTACCCTCCAATTCAGTTCGTTGAGCGCCAGTCATTTCGCTAAGTGATTGCTCTTTCTCATGTGCCACGATATCTCAACAAGATGCAAGACGACGTTTGGTGTGTGTTTATTTGTATGGGAATGTTGATTTTGTAGTTTTGTTTAAAGAAAGAGAGTAATAGAAACTTGTACAAAATAGGCTAGTTTCTACCATCAATAAATTGCATTTAGTATTGGAAAATAATGGACACGCATTTTTTGTTTTTGTAAATCAATGAATATTGACAAAGATAAAACGCATCAAAACTCGGGAGTGGGGGCTCGTGACGTCACAACGCATCTAAAATTATAGCACGGCGTGACGTATTGAGAATTTTAAAAGCGTCGTATCTTCGTCAATTTTGGTTTACGTAACAAAAGAAAAATACGCATTAATTTTATTTTTTTAAATTTAATATTAAAAAAAAAAATAACTATGATAAAATGTGCCGGTTTGATTCGTTAGTTCGGAATGACAATACTGAATACTTGGTAACAGTATGTGCGTTGTGTCCCTTATAGAGATTGCGGAATGTTTTTGTTGGAAGTGTTAGAGCCCAGATATACGGGGCTAGTTTTCAATGACCAGCCAAAATTTAAAATTAAGATCTAGAGATATCAAACCAAAAGTGCATTTTAAATATAATTAATAGAAAGTGTTCTAGAAATATCCTAAATCATAAACCTAGTGGGAATCAATGCACTTGTGTGCGTGCATACACGATATGAAATTTTATTAAAAAAAAATGTTGTTTTTTTTCATTAAATCAAAAAATCGAAAATATTATCGATTCTAAACAAATCTACCAAATCTATCTATCAATCTACCTACCTATACTTCGTACTACAGTAGGGCAGTTCAAGGTAATTTTGTTACCACTGTAGGACGCGCAAAATTAATATCAATGAGCGAGTCCCAATAATCTAAAACCAACGCCAATTTCCTCTGGCACGCTCCTCAAAAACTTTGCGGAACATAATCAGATACTAAGTTATAGCAATGTTAAATTTATATCAGCAGAATTGGACAGGTTCCATGTCATTCGAATTGTTTTCTGGTCCGAGCATTCAGTTAGTTCTATAAGAAATTGAAGTACCTACTGTCGCTTCTCTGTGCCAAGATTTTTGCAATTATGTCAAATAAATGAGATGTTTCATTTATTACGAAGCAACATAGCCACTTGTACGTCAAGACACACGCTCCGGTTGCTTAGAATGTCCGGAAAAGAAGCCACTTTGTTTGCACACAGCTATCCTTGTGTGCTCAGCCACTCTCTGTGTTGTCTTCCCTTCAATAGAGCTTGTCTACGCTAAGATAACCTTTTTCGTTTATGAAAATTAAAGGAAAGCAAATTGACTACCAAATTAACTTTTGAACACGATTGTCACATATACGTGACAAGCGAGCGCGTGCCCTGTACGTCAACGACACAAATACGTGTCAAAAAATGTGCGGTACATTATAATAACGACACGACGAAATAAACATTAAAATAGTTTGGGAATTATTAACTAATCGTAGGTATTTGCTGTGAAATTGTAGCTTGGCGTAGAGGGCACGCGCGTGCGTTTATGCTCTGACGATTAAAAGGGTAAATAGTCCGTATAATTCTCAACTGTCATTCTTTGATGCAATTTGGACCATAAGAAAAAACATCACAAAAGTTGCAAGCGTAATCACTGAACGTGGCAGAGATCCTGGGTTCGATTTCCAGGCCAGTAAAGTGTTGTGCGCATTGATAAATTAACAAAAAAACACAAAAAGAAAACTGACGTGGAGAAAACATTCGTCAAATTATGTTAAACATTGTATTTTCATAGTAGGTGACTTAATGGCAAAGGACTTTCTATCTGCTGGCTGCTAAAGCCTTTTACTGTTATCTCATTTTGAAAGAACAGTATACTACACTGCTCAAAGTATCAAGGCGTCTAAAGAGCAATACGATTAAAAGTATCAAGTTGTCTAGGTAAGTGTGTTCCAACTACCAACATGAAATTGTGTCACCTGTGCACAATGTTTACCAGACGGCGGATATTACCTTCGTCGTGCGCGTCGTCTCCCGGGCTATGTTACTTAGTTTTAGTTCAATGAACTTCTTTGTTGGAAGTAAAGGAATTTAATCATAGGTTTATTTTTGAATTTTCACGGGATATTACATGAACAATATTAGTAGGTTTCGTCTCTCATTAAAAACCGGCCAAGTGTGAATCGGACTCGCGCATGAAGGGTTCCCTAGCATCGGAGTAGGATACGGATCATGAGATACAGCCCGCTGACAGACAGACGGATGGATGGACAGCGGAGGCTTAGTAATAGGGTCCCGTTGGTTACCCTTCGGGTACGGAACCTTAAAAAGTACGAAACCCTTTGAAACGTTTTAAAACATAACAAATTAATTGGAGGTTGGGGTAACGACAGGCCAAGTTAATGTTTACAAGGACTTGGTTTTCTATAATTTGGAAGTCGATAAAAGTATACAGGTCCTCTCGCTCGTAAAACAACTAACATGATTGATTGAATTGTCTCTCCCCACTAAAAAATACATAAAGGAACTAATAAAAACTAAATTAAACTTCAAAGCCTTGTTATTTTTGGACGTCGTTTTAAACAGGATGAAAGAATACAATAAAATATACATTGTTGTACACTAAAAATAAAACACAACTGTTTTACATTATTCTTAATTCTATGGTAACAATGGCAGTCTTATAGCTGAAAGCGATATCTTCCAGACAACCTTTGGACCAACACTTTGGACAACCTTTGGACCAACACTTTGGACAACATTTGGACCAACACTTTGGACAACATTTGGACCAACACTTTGGACAACCTTTGGACCAACACTTTGGACAACCTTTCGACCAACACATGGTGGGACCTGACCTCCAGTTCACGCGCTAAAATCTTATTTTTTAACGTTCTCCAGATCCTAACCACTTTTCCTCAAGTATTGTAAAGAACTGATACTGATACTCTTAAGCCTGCGTCATTCCACTGCTGGGCATAGGCCTCTCCCCATGGCTTCCTGTTGTTACGATCCAGGGCTAATGTGGACCACTGGTGGTTGGTTTTTTCCAGATCGTTCCGCCATCTTCTAGGAGGTCTATGTAAAGAACTACTGTTCAATTAACGAGAAAATCATCTCATTATTTATGAGGTGTGAAATAAGATAATATGGTGCATGAACGCTATTGTCAGAATTGACCCACTTCCGCGGTGCAGCCGAAGTTTTAGAGGCACAATTAAGTTTTGGCGCTAATTGGAGTAGTGTAGTGTCCTTCAGTGCTCGGAGACGGTTTAAACTTGATATTAGAGTTAAATTATGTATAGATATTGTTGGAATAAGGTTTGAATGTTTTTGTGAAAGGAAGATGGGAGGGTTCTGTTTAACGCTAGATAGGAGTTGACTGACTCGTTGGTCTACTGTTGAGTATGCGATTCTGGGGGATTCCTAGGGCGGGCAAAATGTTATTGGGTTTTTCCATCAGTAATTTCTTAATAGCAGTGTCGGAGTCTGGACTTGTGCCCGGTTCATGGCGATAGGCTCGTCCCCTTTTGTATGGGACTTAAACACAACTGGCGAAATGTGGGTGTACTACGAGTATTAGGTATTAGAATAGGTTTTAAAAACGCAGCATGGACTCAGGGCAGAGAACTATGTTCGTAACAAGACCCTCTTGGTACAGGCCTAGGTTTAGCAGTGGTCTGCAATATACTGGGTTGAAGACAAACAAGCGTACTTATTAATACTCGTATAAAAACAAATTACAAAATTTCTTAAAAAAGCTCTCTCTTTTCAGCGGTCTTATCGCAGAAAACATCTCAGGCAGACATCTTTAACTCAAGTGACTTCACCAGCTGTACTAAACCATTCACTCCCACACACCGTAATAACTGGCTAAGTTTAAATATAAACCACTTTTCTGAGTTTACTACGCCTACAACCCCACGCCTACCACCTGGGGTATAGCCAATTTGTCTCATTGGATATTCAAACAGAACCATGGTAAGATCTCAAATTTTGTTATATTTTATCAAATGTCACAGCGCAGTGTAGGTGGAAGTATCAGATTGATCATGTTAGAGGTTGAAGATGTGTTTTTGTTTTCTTATCAATAGGCCACGAAACGTAATATGGTAATATTCAGCCAAAGTACTGACTCGTTGGTCTAGTGGACTTAAGCGCGACTGCTGAGTATCAGTTCTTGGGTCCGATTCCTAGGTCGGACAAAGTGTCATTGGGATTTACCATCAGGAATTTCTCAGAAGCAGTCACGGACTCTGTATTAGCGCCTGGTTGATGGTAATAGACTCGCCTCTGATTAGGTATACGGACTGAAACATAATTGGCGTCGGTGTACTATTAGGTACACCTCTGCCAAACCATTCGGAGATTACAGGCGAGATGTTATGATGTTATGAAATACGTTCAGCCAAATAAATAGTGAAATACAGCAATTATCTACTCGGTCTTGGTCTTTGGTCTTTGAAGAGCAGATAAAACCTAACTCAAGACTGAAAATCGAATGGATGATTTTCAAAACTTACGTCGTTTATTAACTACCTTCAATATAGTTTAGAATACTTATACCTGTTAATAATATCCAAAAAAATGGTGTGGTAGGAGGTAAAAAAAACACGGAAGCCATAACAGTTACTAAAAGTAGGTAAGTTATCTTTACTGATATAAAGAAAAGCCTACTAAAACAGCCAAAAAGTTTCAATACCCAGCCACTATCCAGACGCAATTATCAACTAAGGCCTACAATTCCACTCCGAATGCTCCGCACAGTTGTGTCCACAATAAAATTTTAAGATCCCAACCCTAACTCGCCGATATTGAGTTCTAAAATCCACATTTTACTTCGAGCATTATCTTCCTTTACAAGGCAATTTAAATAATATCTTCCGGGGAGGATAATCTCGCAATCTGGAAGGTTAAAGTGGTGTAACCCTCTCAATTTGTTGGTGCAAGCCTGAGATGGATTAGCTGGGAGATTTGCATCATTTTGAAAGTCGGGGAAAAGGGAATTGATGGTTAAGGAGTTTTTAGTTGTTTTAATTTGTTGTTGAATTGTTGGGTGATTTGATATTTATTACTTACTATTTGTGTTATTAACTACTATTTATGAAATTTCTTACTTGAAATGACATTTATTCATTTAAAAAGGTGATATTTAATGACTTTTGTAACAACATCATCATCTGCCTAGCCTTTTCCCAACTGTGTTAGGGTCGGCTTCCAGTCTAACTGGAAGGATGCAACTGAATACCAGTATTTTAAATGGAGCGACTGCCTATCTGACCTCCACAACCCAGTTAGTACTGGAAAATACGATACCCCTTAGTAAGACTGGTTGTCAGACTTTTTAGGCCACTGACTACCTGTAACGACTGTGACAGCCGGGACCAACAGCTTAACGTGCTTTCCGAGACACGGAGGAAACTCGGTAAATTGGCCACCCATCCTCAGACCAACCTAGACAAGCACGGCTTAACCTAAAGATCGACCCGAGTGGCTATTATTATTTAGCCACGAGCTCCTCGAATTTTGTAATAGCATAATCAACCTATAATGTTCTCACTGCTGGGACAGTCGGCCTTCTCCCTATGAGTGGGAATGGGCTATTTATAATCCTCCACGCGGGCCCAGTGCGGGTTGCTAGATGTCACATTATTATCTTCGAATTGTTTGGTTCTAGGACATCTTGGTTTGCTCACGATGTTTTCCTTCACCGTTTTAGAGAGCAGTGGTGATGAAATTAATTACACATATTATTGTGCCTGACTGGGTTCGGACCCACGACTGTTCGTAAATCGGGGCCGCCACCACTGGGCCACCGCTGCGCTCTAGTAAAAGGAGATTTTGAGTTTTTCTTTCATATTCGGGCGAGATCCATGTGATGTGTGTGTGTGTTCATGTGTGCTTTCAGAGAGTTATCTTTACTTTCGTAGTAAATTCAACCGCACAACAGTTTGACTCACTTGAATTAAAACCCCCAAGTGATAAATATCTTCTTAAAGTTAGAGCCTGTTTACCAATTCAAAATACAAACATGAAAATTATTTAAAGAAGTTTCTCAGAGCCTAAAAACGTCAGATTGAACAAGAAAGTAAAGCAGATATTCCAGGCGGTACCCCTCTTGTATTTTTCTTCGTCAAATAAATTACTTAGTTATATATTCAAGAAAGATATCTCAAAGGACGGCCCTTTAATCATCGCGAGTGTTACTTCTGATTTTATACCTAAGACAGGTAAGGCAGAAGTTGAACTTGAAGGTGAAGGAAAACATCAAGAGGAAACCGGCATGTCCTAGAACCAAAAATTTCGAAGACATGTGACATCTATCAATCCGCACTGGGCCTGCGTGGTGCCCATTGCCTCTCATTGAGAGGAGGCCGAGTCCCAGCTGTGGGAACATTATAGGCTGATGATGATGATGATAGTGCCTAACCAGGTGTCAGAGTTTTTATGGCACCCATGGGCCTCTGACTTGGCTTTACATGCCGTTGAGAAATATCTCTCAGGCACTCTGGCATCGATTTTAAGTGACGCACAGAACCGGAAAGTATGGCAGAAGTAAGTGGAGGTCTATACCCTACCCAGCCGTGAGTGATTCCGGTCTGATATGAGATGAAGAATATAGTTTTAGGCGAGATGATAACAACAACGTTTGACACCTTCATAATTATTAAACCAAAATTTTATTGGTTTTCTGTGTTCCCTTTCAAATAGCGATCGAATTCGAATCCCGAAAAGGCGAAAATATTTACCTAATTTGCTTCATAAATTATTTATCTGTGTCATTTGGTAATGCAAGTAAGTATTTTCTTTGTAAAACAATTCAATTTACGAGTTATTAAGGGCTTGTTCGGTTTCGTGCTCTCTTTGACACCATAATCAGGGCCATCAGGCGAGAGAATCTACGGAGTTCTGAGGGGGAATGTAGGTCGTCTAGAGATGTCTTTTGTTTATATTCGAGTGTTTTTTGTTTCTGGTCTTGTCTCGTCAGGAATAGCATTAGAATTGGGTAGATCCTAATTATTATAATGAGGGATTTTCTTTTTCAACTCTTCCCTAGTCGCTGGATAGATGGCGCTAAACTGGTAGGTTACTACAAGGAACGGAACGTCACATTATTTATCTTGGATGTAATAGTTATATTCGGAAACATAAGCAAACGAAAGTCGAGCGTATGTGACATGACGCAGTGTTTTTTTCTTCCAAGCGTTTTGGCTTTGGCACCTAGTAACATAGTCAGTTCAACGCCATCTACCGAGTTCTTGGAAACTGTTTTTTTTTTAAATACTCAAAAAGAAAACCTCTCATTGCGAAAGTTTGCGAGTATGTATGTATAGATGCATGTACAGATGTTTGTTACTTTTATACGCAAAAACTACTGAACATATTTAGATAAAATTTTGCACACAGATAGTTTATAACCTAGATTAAAACATAGCATACTTTTTATCCCGGTAGTAAGATCTCATGGGACAATTATCAAACTTCACGCGGGCGGAGCCGCTGGCAGAAGCTAGTGATAACACAAACCAATAAGTCCAAGACACAAGTCTTCAAAATAACACTTTATTTCAGGCCTGGTAAAATTAGCTTTTCATTAAGGACTTTTTATTAAGGCCGCTGTAAACACAATTTGGCAAAATGGGGAATTAAAGATCCTTCCGACACACAGTGTGAATACGGTGCTCCAGACCGGACAATGTCCCACTTGCTGGAGTGTCCGAAGTGTCGAAGAAGCTTTTTATTTACTTTGAAATCACTGAATAGTAGAGTCATTGAAATGCCGAACTAGTGACGGCACATGTTATTTTAATTTTACTAGTTTTGTAGACGACCTTATGAAACAATGGATATAAAAAAAACATACATACCTAATCCTTCAACTTGCGACTGCAAGTGTGTTTTACTAAATTGGGATGCAGGTATCATACATGAAATTGCAGTTACAACATTTTTGTTTCAGAAGATAGTCCCATAAATAATGCACATTACAAAAGCGAGACACAAATTAAACCAGCACACATATTATATACTCCACGCTACTACGACACACACAAAATTTAATTACAAATTAGCCGCTCCATTACCCAGAACAAGACCAGCTTTACGAACAAAATGTCGCTTAAACTCCGCACAGACATATTTCCTTGGAGCAACGTAAAATAAAACGGTACCACAGAAAGTAGAAGAGTAAAAAATATAGGAATGGCCGCAACAAATTCTTTTTAAAATGGCGTCTGGTGAGCGAAATATGAAGGAATAAAGTTGTGGACCCAATGGACGGGCAATGTTGATATTATGTGGGTTGTGAGCAGGAATAAAGGCGATGTAACATAGCATGTGTGTTAGAGAATTTTTAAAAGATAAGTTTTCTTGTGAATTATTCGTTGCACGCTACGCTCCATATTTTGCAGCCTACCTTGTTGGAATAGTGATTGCAAGCGGGACTGTGGAGGATGGAATCTTGGATTCAATTGGCAGGTCGTCTTTTAATAGATACATGGGATTTAAACATAGCGGACGCAAATGTTTGCTGAAATAAAACAATCCTTTTTTTAATCGTAGTCCTTCTTATGTATTTTATCTTGACTCTTGTGGTTAAGTGCCTAGCTAGCAGAGGCCTAGGTGTCAGTTTTTATGCCACCTGGTCTTCTGGTCTCTTTACATACAGTCGACAAATATCTCTCAGGCATGCTGGTTTCCTCACGATGTTTTCTTTCACTGAAGCAAGTGATAATTAAACATTACGGACATGAATACGAAAAATCAGAGGTGCGTGACTTGGGTTCGCACTTGGGACCTATGACTTGACAATTGCTGCTTCAGTGACAGCCTAGGTCACACCAATAAATTATTATTGGTGTGACCTAGGCTATCACTGAAGCAGCCGTTTGCGTTCTCAAGCTGATATTTATATATAAACGTTACATCACTCATATGCTCACACACCCCTCTACTACACACAACTGTCTAACTAGAGACGAGCACATGTCTAATTCAAAGCGCGCGGTAACTAACGTCTTCGTTTAAGTCCCAGTCACACAATCAGCAGTTTCACACACGTGAAATGAATGAAAACTTCGTATGAATGATATAATGACTTCATTTCCTTAACCACAGATTAAAAAGGAACGAATGAAAACAATTTCGGTCTCTAATCTCTTATGATACGAGGGCCCTTAAGAGAGATGATCGTATTCATTTTGTTACACAATTGTTGGGCAGTTACTAATTAGAGGCATTTTTCGTGTTTTCTTTCATAAATCTGAGGAAAAATCATTTAGGACGAATGGATGGGTGAAGCATAGGACAACATAGTTGGGAAAAGGCTAGGCAAATGATGGGTGGCGGAACTATAGGTAGGTGTTTTTGAGAATGTATCAAATTATTTGGTTTCATGTATATTTTAATTTTAGTTTGTAAGAATTGGATTTTACTGTGCCCTGACAGGGTCCACAACTGCTCTTAGCTCTAAGCCTTTTTTGTTAACACCATGTTTTACCTTGTGGAACGCAAATAAATGAATAAGAACATGAATATATGCTCACAACTCTGTTTTAGAGAAGAAATAGGTAGGCGGTGTAGGATATTAATTGAAATATAATATCAAACAAAGACCTACAAAGCTAATCTTTGTATTCCCTATAGAGCACGTCTTAATACTTAAGTGCCAACTTAATTTTAACATAAAACATCTTTTCAATTTATAAGTTTTTTGCATTGATCGACCTTATTGTAAATCACCATTTGTTTGCAACCGATGAAGTATTTTGTTGCTCGAATTTATCGAGCAACAAAATACTTGATCGATAGTGGTGGAAATATGGAGGTCAGATAGGCAAGAGCTCTTTGTAAAGTATCTGTTGGTATTGGTATTCAGTTGTATCCGGTTACACTAAAGCCCACCCCAAAATAGTTGGGAAAAGGCTACACACATGATAATGATGTTTTTAACGAAATTGTCTTTTACATCACCGCCATTAGGCCCCGTTCACGACCTCTGGTGATGCGATTCGTGAAGCGAATTAATTGCGTCATGCGACAATCGCGTGTGTTACATCTTCGTATGCGTAACGTCTGCGCGACGGCAAGTGGTGTCGTAGTGCCTTGTGCTACGCTATAAACAATGTCCTTCTTTTGTTTTTCAATCGCTGTCGCAAGACGCGTGTTGCTAGATATTGCTCTTGGTCAAGCTGTTGTAGTAGCTGTAGTTTGCACATTGGGTGATCACCGGTGGAATTTGAAAGGTAAACGTTCCTTAGTTATCCGGGTAATAGGACCGTCTTGGAACATAAAATGTTGGTTAAAAGTGGTCGTGAATCACTCTGCGTTGCCTGATAAAAAGAAGAGCGGTTGCGTGTTTAGTGATGTGACTTTAAACATCGACAAAATAGGGTTTTCAATGACCAGCCAAAATTTAAAATTAAGATCTAGATATCAAACTAAAAGTGCTTTTTAAATATTATTGTCGAAAAATATAAAATAAAATAATAGTATACATTTGAATGTGTCCTAAAAATGTCCTAAATCATAAACCTAGTGGGAATCAATGCACTTGTGTGCGTGCATGCACCGCCAAATGTATACGTGTGCTAACTGCTACCTATCTGGGCTGTTGAACATAAGATGAAAATACCTAATAATAATATATATATAATAGATAACATACGATAAAAACATGCACAAAAATTTAACGGTGTTGTAGATTATTTAGTTTTTAACAAACTACGGGGCATAGTTTATAATAATAATTCGTTGTCATCTTTATTAGTTAGGTTTTTTAAATAGCCTGTATTGTCCCACTGCTGGGCAAAGGCCTCCCCCAGTTCCTTCCTTGTGCTCTTTTCCCGTGCCTCTTCGGACCAGCTCTCGTGGTACGATTAGATCAGTTAGATTAGGTTAGGTTAATACAAAGATTTTCATTAGTACGCCAATAGACTTATCGAAAGAAATAATTGATTAAAAAAAACACTAAGTTGACAAAAATATTTTTATTTTGAGTCGATGACTAGGTACCATAAATCCCTATCGATAACAAAGCACAACACTATTAAACACGAAGGATGAAATTCGGGGATACAAAAAAAGGGAATTTGTGTCGCGACGTTTGGCGCCGTTGGCTATATCGTTTGATATCAAAACGGGAAACGTTGGAGAAGAATGTTGAGGAATATTTTGTCCGTACAAGAGCTTCGCGTTGGATAGGTTTATCATATTTTTATTGGCTTTTTTACTGACCGTTCGAGCTTCTGGAAATTCTAGCTTCGTTCTGAGATTCAGATGGTTTTATGTTTAGTTTATATCTAAGTTGTACGGTATTAATATAAATGGAGAAGCTATGGTCTCAGAACTCGTGGGATTTATGCTGGTAGTTGAGGTTTTGACGGTCAGCAGCATGACCATGATAGCAGATGATAGTCCAGGGTGTGACCGTCGGACTGACAAGTCATAGGTCTCGAGTTCGAACCCAAGACACGCACCTCCAATTTTTCGGATTCATGTGCGTATTGTATAATTATTATCACTTCGGTGAAGGAAAACTTCGTGAGGAAACCATCATTCCGATATATTTCTTGACGGCATGTAAAGCCAAGTCAGAGGCCCATGTGCGGCATAAAATCTCTGACACAAAGTTAGACACTAACCACACGTTAAAGAAGAAAAAACCGCTTTATTTTTATTAACCAACTAACTCAACTCAAAGTTTATTAACCAAATATTTCGCCACGTCCAGGGCACTGTCGGTCACAAGGTCGCTTTGACGGCAGTTTTCTAGACAGAGGGCAGGAAAGTAGCTGAGGTATCTGCGATGCAGTCTCACATCCGCATTTTTTGTCGCTTCGTCGAGGAATCCGCACTTTCCCAAATCAGCCTTATTTTTTTTTATTTTTTTCGGATGGGAAATCATCAAAATGACTTCTCCCGCTCTGGGCGGAGCAGGAGGGAGTGTCAGACTTTTACTGACTAAAACCCATCCATGTTCCTTCATCGCCCTTTGTGTTCCGGGGCCACGGTATCTCTTTCGAATAGTCCCGCAACCCCGGCAGGCATCGGTCCTTTCGGACCCCTTCCTTTTTGCTGACTCTCTTTGAGGCGCGCGTGGAACACGAACGCGCCGTCGAAACGGCCTGTCGTCATGAGACGGACGGACGGCGAGCTAGCCCATAGCCCACCGTCCACAGGCCCGCGCCTACGGTGGCCGGGGGCCACGTGGTGGCCCCCGACGCCCGGGGCGTCTCCCGCGGCGGCCGGGACGCTGTGAGGTTCTCTCCCTCTCACGTTCCGCCACCTCCTTCTCTAGCATTACTGCTTCGCAGAAGGAGGTGACGGCGTCCCATTCCGTCTCGCTCCGGACCATGGCTTGCACCAGGGCCGGACGCGAGAGGTCGCCGCCGCCAATCGCCGCTTCGAGGACACGGCGGTGCTCCGCCCACGCGGGGCACACCTCCACCGTGTGCTCCACCGTGTCCTCCGGTCGATCCTCGCAGTGGAAACACCCGGGCGTTTCCTCCCGCCCGATTCGGTGCAGGAACCTCCCGAAAACACCGTGTCCGGTGAGGACGCCGTGGCGTCTCTCCAGCCACTCCTCAAAGAGGGGACTTGTCGCCACTATCGTGGTTGCGACAGTCGCTCTCTCCATGTCGCCATGAGATCCCGCCGGAAGTCTGTCCGCTGAGCGACAATTTGTCGCGGCAGCGGAGTTTCCCCCCGGCGAAGCGCCTCCGCGCGCCATTCATGCAGGTCCCAAATTAGCCTTACTCGTACATCTGCCCAGATTACCTAATAATTTGCGAAAAGCCAAACTTAAACGGTGGACATTGATGATCAGCGCTGTTTGTCGACATACAGATCTGTCCTAGTTCAGCATCAGAGGGAATGTTGAAAACTGGAGAACAAAGCCTATTAATTATTCTGCTAATATATTATGTTATTGTATCAATATTTGGTAAAATAAAGATTATAATAATGTTTCAAGGTTTTGTAAATAAACTTCCTTAGATTAAGGTGAGAGCACTCTACTTGACTGCCTTGTTGGCTGAGTGGTTGCAAGCGCTACTGCTGATTATGAAGTCCCGGGTTCGATTCCCGGGTCGGGCAGTGTTATTGGGTTTTTTAAATCAGGAATTTCTCAGTAGCAGCCACGGAGTTTGGATTTGTGCCCGGTTGATGGCAATAGGCTCGCCCCCTATAACATGAGACTTAAAACATAACAGGCGAAATGTGGGTGTACTATTAGGTCCACTTCTGCACAACCTTTAGGGAATTACAGGCGTGATGTTATGTTGTTAAAGTTTAAAGGTTTTGAAAAAAAAAAAAACTTTCTTATTCTAAGGTATAGAGCACTCTATAAGTTACTTGCCTGATGAAGTTCATAGCAAATAAGTATATAAAACATCCCGCAATATTTGATGTTTAAAACTCATCAATCCACCCGACCTCTGACCCGGAACAGTTAAACCATCCCTTCGCAAATCAAACACGTATTTGTACTAAAACAATTTATTACCAACTTGTTTCATAAATCTGAAAATTTTAAACCACAACACAAATCAACGTTATTAAAACAGTTATTAAAAAGTCCCGAAAACGGTTTTGTTAAAACAAAAAAACCGGCCAAGGGCGAGTTGGACTCGCGCTCCGAGGGTTCCGTATAAACTTGTAGGTATTTTGTTATTTAACTACATCTTTACGGTTTTCAGAGTTTTTCCTTTACATGTGCTGTAAGACATTGCTTCTTGTCAATTTTCATCATTTTAGGTCAACAGGATGTACCCTGTAGGTTTTGTTTCCCTTGTGAAATCGCAAAATATGTGACATAAACGTTCATATCTCGTTCAGATCGCGTTGATTTACAAGTTTTTTCACTGCTCCAAGGGGAAGCAGTCTTGAGTATTTAATATTAATTACAGCTTGATACTTGCTTGGCATTTTTGCCAACTGAGGAACGGAACCCTAAAAAGCCGCTGACCAACATTATATTATGGGATGAATAATGTGACAAGGCGATATCGAATTGAAGGATATTCCCAGTGTCCCCATTTTAGATGATATGTCAGTTTTTCCACTTTTCCCTACGAGTATGGAAACATATATATTGAAAATTTCCGACTTTGAGATAATAATATATGGGGTCTCGTTGCCACTTTTGTCTTTTATGGGGTAAAAGAATTGTTAGTGGGGGACTTTGATTTACTTGGTTTTTATTGTCATCCGTCTTGGTTAAGTGGGTGTGTGTGTAAACCAGGTCGTAAAAGGTGTTAAGGGCGAATACATGATGATATGATATGTTACTTTTGATCAAAATTTAGGGCATTTATGTGTAGTATAAACAGTGCGCTTTGTTGTATGTACTTTTACATTTTTGCAGAAATACGACAGCGCTCATTTTGATGCTTATTGTTGTTGGTATTCATGTAGGATTATGTACAATAGGCGAGACGACAAAAAAAAACCAATTAGTCCGTTATTTAGATTATCCAAAAATATTTGACCCGTGTTTTTTCTTTTGTTACGTAAACCAAAATTGACGAAGATATGACGCTTTTAAAATTCTCAACACGTGACGTGTTGAGAATTTTAAAAGCCTAGGTATAATTTTTAGTGCGTTGTGACGTCACGAGCCCCCACTCCCGAGTTTTAATGCGTTTTATCTTGGTCAATATTCATTGATTTACAAACACAAAAATACGTGTCCATTAATTTCCAATACTCTAACTGACGGACTAAATAGATTTGCAATTTTTTGATACTGTCGTAATCCCTGTTGTAAATTATCTGCTAAATATCTTTACAAATGTTGTAAAGAGGTAAAATTTGTATGTAGGGGGAAAATTTTGCAAACTACTGATGTGATTCCGGAATTCTTTTACTAATGGGTAGGTAGTATCCCCGAGTGTCATGGGCTTGCTTAAAACTCCTCTTGAAATAATTTCCGACCATAATGCGACTGAAGCGGCGATCAAAAACTAGTAACGTTATGAATAATCATAACGTTACTAGTTTTTGATAAGAATTAATAATATTATTATTATTTCCTATCTCTGCAGCCCTAATCACCGGTGGCTTGGACCTTGCTCCCGACACCAGCGGACTACTATTTATTTTTATTTTTAAATGTTTATATATGTTTTTTTTATGAAATATTTAAAAATGTAAATAATAAGATGTTAAGATGAATAAAGGACGTAATAATATTACTAGCTATTATTAATATTATATAATCATAATATTTACAAAAGACCCAAATAACTCGTCTCCCCACAAATAAATCCGAACAGTAGTTAGCGCGAACACTCATCGAGTGTTGAACAAACTCGCGCAATAATTTAGTTGCTCTGTTTAGTTTACAACACGTTTTTTGTTCACAGTTTTAATGGAAAACGCGAGCTAATGGGATTTCTGACTCAATCGTATGTTTCTTTTGTTGTCTACCAATAGCTCGTGTAGGTATTGTGGATGCGTTTAGAGACGAATAAAACCTGTTTGTGTGTTTTAATTTGACGTTTTGTCTTTACGACCAAATGACTAGGAAAATCATCATCTGCCTAGCCTTTTTCCAACAATGTAGGGGTCGGATTCTAGTCTAACCGGATGCAGCTGAATTTCAGTATTTGTTGTCAGACTTCCTGGCTTCTGACCAAGAACCCGATTGTATTGAAAAAACCCTATAACACTTTGCCCGTGCCAGGAATCGAACCCAGTGCCTCATGATCAGCAGGCGCGCTTGCCCAATCTCGACCAATGAGGCAGTATACACACAGTAAAATATTTATTTAAATATTTAAACACTAGACTCTAACATACATTTTGGGTCAAAAACAATTTCTTACCCGTGTTCCGTATGTGCCGTTAGCTATGTAGCAAACAGCTCAACCTAAGCAAATAATGATGAACAATAATCTCATTTGGTAACTTGTGCTGATAAACCACGCATTTAGCAATAATTTAAAAAATACAATTCCAAATAACAACTAAAAAACAACGCTTTATCAAATATAATTTCGGCAATAAAACCCACAGGCGAACAATCGTGAACAAATTATTAGAAACTCCATTTATATTCGCAGAATATTTCACTGGGAACGACCCTCATATATTTTAGAAAATTTCAAAGCACGCATTTACTCTGATAGGCCATCGTAAAAGTGCACAGAAGTTACTAAAATGTGTAAAAAAGTCAATTTCGGGCATTCATCCAAATTGTTGTCATGATTACTTTGTGAGTGAACATTAAAATGCACTTTACTCCTTTTATAAAGTAGGGCACAAAGTGGCCAAATATATAATAATAATAATTCTTTATTTCACCAAAAGAAATTTAATTAAAGAAAGATTAAAGAAATTGAAGATTTAAGAATTTAATTATGATGGCTTTAACAAGAACCAAAAACTAAGAGCATATAGGGCTTATAGCTAGGACACAATAATTTTAATTCCCTGACTCCTAAACTAGGTGTATGTGCCTGTGTCTTAGGAGTCAGTGATTCTCCATAACTAACAAGACAAAGCCATAGTATAATAAATAAATAAATCAGGACTTTAAAACAATAAGCAATTGGTGTAAAAGAAAACAGGATAATTTTAAACTAATGTAGAGAAAAACACAAAAAGGAAAACGTATAAGTGAGTGGTGAGGAGAATAAATGTGGGGTCCGAGTGTGTGTGTGTGTGTAGTGAGTAAGTGTAGAATGTGTGTGAATGCGTATGTGTGTAGGTGTAGGATGTGTGATGTGTTAGTGAGAAAGAATGAGGTGTGTAACCATCCGTCCGTCAGTACACATCCGTTTTGGTTGGATTGGGTTGGTTGATGTATAGTACCTTATCATTGTAAATTACCCAGCAGAAGATCCTCAGTGTCATCATAATTTAATGTTTGGAGATAATCTTTAAGTAAATTTTTGCATTTATATTTAGGGCATGAATAAATTTTAAACTTTTTATTTAGGAGGTTGTACATATTAATGCTATTAACGTAAAATTGACGTTTGGCAAAGGCAGTGCGATGGCGTTCGTGGGGAAAAACGTTATGCTTAAGCCTACCAGTCGGTTCCTTTGGAGGGCGGGCAGAGTGTTTGCGTAGGGTCGAAAGGAGCACATAAATTTGCCTGACGGTGAGTACCTTACTGTCAGAATAAAGCTGCACAGTGGGATACCTACGTGGAAGAGAGAGCATTACCTTAAGGACAGCTCTCTGGGCTCTCTCAAGGCGGATAAATACATTTTGGGTGGCACCACCCCAGACGGGCAAGCAGTACGATAGGGCAAAATATACTAATTTTAGGGTTTCATTATCAGCAGAGTTTCGCAACTTCTTGAAAACATATATTAGCTTACGTATGCGGGACGTGACTTTGGCGATATGGGGGTGCCAGTTGAGATGCTGATCGATGAGTACTCCTAGATACCTTACACAAGAGGATTTGGCGAGGAAGAGGCAGCTACACTGTGCTAAGGATCCGCAGGCATGCGCTTTTATGGTAAAGGATTTTGAGGGACACAGATTCGACCGAATGGAGAATGAAACATATACCGATTTATCAACATTTAAGGTGAGCAAGTTGTCGGCCAAACATTTCATTACGGCAGACAGCGCAGCCTCGGCGTTTTGGTATGTCTGGGCCCAGTCATCACCATCTGCAACAAGGGCAGTGTCACCCGCGTATGTAAATATCTTGCAATTTTCGAGAGGCAGTTTGCAGAGTTCATTAATATAAATGAGAAAGAGAGTAGGCTCCAGAATGCTGCCTTGCGGAACGCCGTATGTGATTGAAAGCTCATCACTTTCGTGTGGGCCAATTTTCACTATTTGGGTGCGATCTTGGAGATAATCTGCGAAGATTTTCAAAGGGTGTCCACGTATACCGATGCTTTCCATTTTATTCAATAAGGCTTGGGCAGAAACGGTGTCAAATGCTTTTGACAGATCAAGGAAGATTCCCAGGCACTTGCGTTTTCTATCAAGCGTTCTAGCCACGTGACTAGACAAATCCATGACTGCGTCTTCGGTGCTAACTCCATTTCTAAAACCATATTGGTTATTCGCTAAGATGTTGTTTGCGTCGAGAAAACTGGTCAGGTTCTTATTGAGTATTCGTTCTAGGATCTTTGACATCGCTGTTAGAATCGAGATTGGACAGTAGTTATTGACGTCATCTCTGCGAACAGATTTGTGAATGGGGTGAACGACTGCTTTTTTAAACGCTGTAGGAAAGACACCCGCCACTATAGACAAATTACAGATATGTGTAATAACCGGAACCAATACACATCTCGAGGCCTTTATTATTTTAGACGGTATACAGTCTAAACCAGTAGCACAATCAGACCTAAGACCCAAAATAATGGAGTTAACATCGTCTTCGGTTACCTCGAAGAGGGCCATTGAGCTACACGAATTTGAATCCGACACAGAACTGGGCACTATTGAGGGTGATTTAAATTTCGACGCCAAGTTACTACCTACATTAGCAAAAAAGTTGTTGACATGAATGATTAAGCGAGGATTTAGGATTATCAAATAAATGTAACAGTTCAAAAGACGGAGATGATTGAGTTCGAAGATCTGAGACTTTTTTAATGACATTCCAAGTAGCTTTAACATTATTTTTTGCATTCCGAAACTGTTCTTTTTCATACGAGCGTTTAAGTTTTCTGAGCAAGGAATTACAGAAATTGCGATAGCGAGTGTAGGTGATTTTTAATATTAAATTATCGTCCGACTTTTTTAGTTTGACATTCTCTTCTTGGAATAGTTTGTTCCCGGGTGTGCTTTAGGACAATAGAGGAGAGATTACCTATTAACGCATCTGCAGCATCATTAGGATCTGAGATTGACAGCATTGGAGACCAATCATGTGTTTTGACATTTTCTATAGCGGCTTCGTAGTTTATTTTTTATCTAGTGCGGGTCACATCTGAGTTGGAACTCCTGGTTTGTAGAAACAATAGCAGCGGTTCAGAGCTGTTATGGAAGATTCAATAACGAAAGTCGTAGCGGATTTATTTGTTTTAAGTAAAATGTGGTCTAAACAATTAGTGAGCCGTGTCGGAAACTGGTGAGCTGGGAGAAGTCCGTTAGAGGCAGCACAGGTTAAATACTCATCTGAGTGACTATCAATGTTGTCAGGCTTAATATCAATGTTGATATCACCGATCAGGACCACGGAAGGAGTTGTTAATTTGAGTACGTTATCGAGACTGTCAATAAAATTGTTAATGTTTTTAAAAGAAGGAGGGCGATAAATAGCAACTATTGTAACATCCTTTATGCGACAAATAAGACAGTTCGCATCAACAAAATGTGGTTCCCTAACGTCAGCATTAAGGGAAGATTTAACGTAGATAGCACACCCGTCATTTTGGTTGTATGTGTTTTTAGTGTAGTATGACGTGAAGCCATCCAAGATCGGCAAGTGTGGAAGTTTGCTTAACCAACACTCGGAGAGAACGAGCACGTCGGTCTCGAAACCCAATAATCGCATAAGCACCGAAACTTCATCGAATTTTTTACAAATGCTTCGTATGTTAAGATGTAATACTTTTAAACCTTTTGTCGGGTTTTCATAAACTGCGCGCAATTCTCAGGTTGGCACTTGAACGATTTAGAAATATGAAGCGCGTCAATTTCATCATTAATTATATCTAGATTAGCCATTTGTAATTAGGTAATGCCAGAATGTTGAACGAAGAAGGCGGCAGAAAGATGGAGATCGTTGTAAATGTAAGTAAAAAAAAAAAAGGACAAAAAATATAAATTTTAACCTCTTTTTTCCTTCGCCGTAGTCGGGTAAAAAGGTTAGTATTACACGCTGTGTAGCAGACTTATGGACAAAGATATTTATGAATAATAATGTTTGAACTACTGATATTTTATGGCAGGTAGCAAGTTGACAGTACGTATTGTATTAGCGTGTATGGTGATGAGATAAAATATTTTGTGTTTTAGTATGTAGACTTGTGTATAATTATATAGTTTGTGTGCGTTTTTTTGTTGTGTGTAAGGTGTATAAGATAATTGTTGGTAAGAGTGTATTGTTTGATGTAAAAGTTAATTTTAAAACACTAATAAAAAATAAACAAGGAATTAATACTAAAGAAAAATTATAAAAAATGGGAACTTTCAGTGATGGCCAGATGATGTGATTTGGGCTGTCCGGGTTAGTGAGGCATTTTTCAGATCTTACAAGAATCTGTTTGTCTCCCTCTAGCTTGCGCAGGAATATATTGCCGTTGGAGATCCAGCAGAATTTATACGTGTTTTTGCTGGCGAACTACCTGGTTTGGTAGAAAAGCTTTTTGGTGCGTGCTGGTAGGTGTTCAGAGATGTACACGGGATGACGATCTCCAGGCAAGCCCATGACTGCAGTATTTAATCTATCGTCTTTTCCTTTTCCTTTGTTGTACGCACGTACAGCCGACAGGACGGCCTGCTTAGTTTGCACACTCGAGAATTCCGCTATTACTGGGCGCGGCGAGGTAGACGTGGTAGATTTTCCTGGAAGACGATAAATATCGCGCAGCTCTGTTTCGCCAATGCGTACACCAATAGCTGTGCCTACTACACACACCGTTTTTAATAGACTGGTGCTAGACTCGGAACTCACTTGCGGGATGTTACGTAATTCTATGGCCGACGATCTCGTTTTATGTTGAAGATCTACTATTTTCAGTTCGAGGGACTCAATGTAGGACTGCTGCTCGCGTCGCTCCTTCCTCAATGTATCTTCTTCCATCTTTAAACCTTCGAACTGTTTATTAAAAAAATCAATAGACTGAACGATACCAGCGTTTGACTTACATATTTCAGAATTGGATGCTTGTACGTATCTTAGCGTTTTGAATTTTAATGTCTTTTATATTCGTAGAGAGCTCAGCCATTACGGTTTTTTGGTCTGCCAGTAGTTCCGCAATCCTTTCATCCTGCTCGCTCTTCCACTTTGCAAGAATATCTTGCAGCTCCTGTGGTTCTAAGAAGTTCATCTCTGCCGAATCGCCTTGTGGCGAGGTATTATTACGCTGACGCTTCCTACTGGTGTTTACGTAGTCGCACGACGCCGCCGTTACGGCCGTGGTGATATCCGGCTCTGAGCGTGTTTGGGTCTGGCCTATACTACCAATCGGTGTTCTAGGGGTTTTAGGTGGGGTACGTTGTATCCCTGTCATGGTTAACAACCAAAATTATTAATAGGTTGAAGGCAGTAAGTAATAATACACAGGCAAACCGGTCTTACGCAACACCGATAATAACAAGCAGCAGCGTCAGAGCGTAGCAGTTTCACGTTGTCGATTCGTAGCGATCGTAGCACATGTGCGCGACGAAGCAGCGCGCGCGGTGGTAGCGTAGCAGCGGTGACTCACACTCGTAGCTCGTAGCGCACCGTTGTTTTGACAATCGTTCCAACTGTCTCAATGGCGCGATGAGTAAGCGGTCCGGTCACTAAACACTTGGGTGATGGTTCGAGTCCGACGAATCACGGTGACTTTTTCAAATTCACTTCGAAACGTCAACATCACTATTATTTATGTCTCACTCTAGGACCACCCAGTGGGAGGGGCCCTCAGGTAAGACCACGCTAAGTGTGACAAGGAAATGAATTTAGCAGCAATTAACCAATCACAGACTATGATGCACGAGCAAACGACACACGTCCTTTCTGTTCAATGTCTAGCGGAGGAATGATATGTTGGTTGGCCATTGTAACTGGACGATTAGCGGCTGTTATAAGTCGCAGGACACACAGAAAAGACGTAAGACGCAGACGGGGCGCAGACATATGTCTCTTCCGCGTCTCTTTCATACAAAATGTATGGAAGCGTCGCGACGCAAAACATACAGAAAAGGCAGGGCGCGGTCACGACGCTTGCCCGTCGGCGCCCTGTCGTAAAACAGATAGAAAGGACAGGGCACGGGCGCGAGCGGATGAGGGGAGGGCGACAACGGGGGTGCGGCGGGGCGGGGCGCGTGTGCCGGTAATCGCGCGGCGCGCGCTTCGCTCGTCGTCTCTCGTGGCGCCCAAGCGGCACGCCCGTGTTTCGTCTTTTCTATATGTTTTAAAAAGTCCGGCGCCCCGTCTGCGCCCTGTCCGCGCTCCGTCCTCGTCTTACGTCTTTTCTGTGTGTCCAGCGCTTAAGGCTGAAATCTAGAAACGTTATTTAATATACTTTGCCAAAGCGTTATTCCCATTCCCATCACTGTCGCATAACGGTCACACAAAAAGTTTAGGATTGCGATGAGAACAGCCAAAACACGCTAAGTGACGCTTACAAATCTTGGTCACGAGTAGGATTGTTGCAGTGAACTAACATTTGTATGAATTTTTGTATGTGACATCTAGATGTTTTTGTGAGTGACATAATATTTTGTTTTATTAAATGCACCCATAGTAAATGAAAATGTTGATAGTGCGGGCCAAATAAAAAAAAAACCGGCCCAGTGCGAGTCGAACTCGCGCGTTAAGAGTTCCGTACTATCGTATATTTTTTTATTATTATTTGTTGTTATAGCGGTAACAGAAATACACATTCTGTGAAAATTTCAACTGTCTAGCTATCACGGTTCATGAGATACAGCCTGGTGACAAACAGACAGACGGACAGTGGACTCTTAGTAATAACGCTTTGGGTACGGAACCCTAAAAACAAAAGAAAACGGGTACGCTAGCTAATACGGTTTCTTAGAAGAGATATACAAGGTGTAATCGGACCCTATAATACACGAAGCCGTCAACCAAGCATTCTGTACATCAAACTAAGTCATTCCACGCAAAAAATGTTGCTGTGGAACGACTTTTTTTTGGGGTCAAAATTTTGTTTTACGGTAGGACTCAATGTAACGCACTCAAAACATGCTGATGGATGCATCGAATAGTACGGGGGTCGAAGGGGTATTTAAACTAAAGTTATAACATTAATTTGACCCCCAATATTTATGAAGATTCCTAGGTATGGTCTAGAACAAAAAAAAATGATCGCAATAACGGGGAGAACAAACGCATTTCGGCCAAGTTAAGGATACTTTTACACCCTTTATAGATTTTAGGTATTACAGATACTTTAGGTCCAATCTAAAGCACTAACAAGGTTTGTGTTATGATGATATGATCTTGAAATGCACGATAAAGTTTTCGGTTAGTTTGAAAAATGGCTCGAATAGTTTTGAGGTTCATTAGAAATAACGAGATCCATGTTTGATGTGCAGACTTTTCTGTTATAATGTTGAAATGAATATAAAATCTTTTTGGTAACAAAAATGTAATATAAAAGAGTTTTTAATGTAACATAACATCACACCTGTAATCCCCGCAGGGTTCGGCAGATGTACCTAATAGTACACCGACAAATCGCCAGTTATGTTTAAGTCTCATGTTATAGGGGGCGAGCCTATTGCCATCAACTGGACACGAATCCAGGCTCCGTGGCTGCTTCAGAGCAATTCCTGATTGACAAACGCAAAAACAATTTGTCCGACCCGGGAATCGAACCCAGGACCTCGTGTTCAGCAGTCGCGAATGCAACCACTAGACTAACGAGGCAGAAAGAGAAAAAATATTTCTTAAAACAGTCTGAATTTGACATTTATTAAACATAGCCCTCTCAGTTTTTTTTATAGGCGTAGGTTGCTAAAATATTTCTAAAAAGTTTTCTTTTTCGTGGAGTTGCAAATACAGGATGACTTTTTTATCACTTTCCAAAAAAAATGGGTATAATAGGTAAACGGAGGATTTTTTTTTTGCCAATAAATAAATTCACAAAAATTCGAAATTTTTCTATAATAATTTCTGTCTCTTTGTTCTAATATAAAAAGTTTACTTCAAATTTGTAGCGTTTTTTGATGATGGATCAAATTTTTCTAAGCTGTGGAAAAAAGAAAAAAAAACTAGGAATAAGCTTCTACTCCGTTCACCTAATATACACATTTTTTTTGGACAGTGATAAAAAATCAATCCCGTATAACATTCCGTTCTGCCATTCAGGTTGTTCCATTCAGGCCCGGCCTCATAAGGAAGTAGGGGACATGATCCCACTATTTATATTTTCCAAAGGGCCGTACTGATATATGGCATCAATTACTCACAGCCGTACCATATGACCAACAAATAGATAAATGCAAAAGATTCACCTCCTTGTTGGTCTAGGGGTTGCAAGTGAGACTGCTGAGCAAAAGGTTCTGGGTTCGATTCCGACAAATTGTTATAGGATTTTTATATCAGTTTTTCAGTAGCAGCCGCGAAGTTTGGATTTGTGCCAGGTTGATGGCAATGTGCTCGCTCCCTATTACATGGGACTTAAAGAAAAGAAGATTATAGGCGTCTTATGTGGTATCTGACTTGCTTTGCTGGTTTAGCCAATTAGCTAATGGTCGCGGCTTCGCTCGCGTCGAATAGGCTTGTGTACTGAAAAAATCTAATTAGTCCGTCATTTAGATTATCAAAAAATATTTGACCCGTATTTTTTCTTTTGTTTCATAAACCAAAATTGACGAAGATAAGACGCTTTTAAAATTATCAATACGTCACGCCGTGGTATAATTTTTAGTGGGTTGTGACGTCACGAGCCCCCACTCCCGAGTTTTGATGCGATTTATCTTTGTCAATATTAATTGATTTACAAAAACAAAAAATACGTGTCCATTATTTTCCAATACTCTAACTGACGGACTAAATAGATTTGCAAGTTATTGATAGTGAAAACTAGCCTATTTGGTCGTTGTCCCACTAGATCGTACTACCGGGATATAAATTATCCTATATACAGACTATAAACAAAATGTGTCAAATTACATCCAAATGACATCATTACATCCGTTCTTCGGCTTTCACGCAAAACCTACAAAACGTTCTGTAGGCTTTGCGTGAAAGACTAACAAACATCCATCCAACCATCCATCCATTCATCCATCTTCATATATTTTCGCATTATTAATATAATAGTTGTAAGATTTGTTTTTTTTTTGTCTTTTTTCTATTTTGACATGTTTACAAATATTTTACAAAACTTAAACATACCACACAAACCACTCGTCCTCTTTGTATTGGTATCTGTAATGCCAGGAAGGATATAAAGATCTTGGTTGAAACTAAACTTCTGATATTTTTCTTTTCTTTAGCGAGTAATCATATGAGCAGTATAAATGGTACCTACGTTTTGTCGTGTGTACTTTTCCATTTGTAGAAATGCGACAGCGTCCATTTTGATGCTAATTCTTGTTGGAATTTATCTAGTATTTGATCATTTACTGTTATCTGAAAACTGTCAAAATCACGTACTTTATGAAAACTGAAGATTATTCAAAGTCAGAAGATTATTTGCAATCGATTCGTTATTGTGGCCCGTGTAACAGGCTACATGTTTACCGACTTCAACAAAAGGAGGAGTCGATTTTACCTTTAAACCTCGAATTAAATTAGAGGTGTCTTTTCAGTAGTCGAGTATTCTTGTACTTTCTGTTCTTTTGTTTTCATTTTCATACACTGTACAAATGTTAAGCGGAAGAGTTCACTCACCTAACACAAGCATCTCCTTGCTTAGAAGGTGATCTCCAAATCGTGTGTGTTAAACCATTATGTAATTGAAATAAACAATTTTACTTATTTTTCAACCGACTTCCAAAAAGAGGAGGTTTTCAATACGACTGTCTTTTTTTTTGTGTTTTTTACCGCAGAACTTTCGACTTTGTGAACCGATTTTGATGATTCTATTTTTATTTGAAAGCTGGTGCTTCCCGTGTGGTCCCATTTCAATTTCGTGAAGATCTGATGCTGACGTTCGGAGATATACAATGGAATTCTTCAAAAATAAACGGCAAATCTGCAGTGATTATACAACATCATGACGTAACATCACGCCTGTATACTCTGAGGGGGAACGCAGGTGTGTACAATACACCCAGATTTCGAACGTTAGGTATATTAAGTTGTCCGAGTGTCCAGGCCCGTCAGGTGCGCAGACCTGCGCGTCCTGGGTCTGGCCCGCGAGGAGCGGCTGGAGACTCTCAACAGAGATCCGTGGGGGCACCCTTACAAGATGGTGCGGGATAAACTCCGCACCTGGGCCCCCCCACTAACGCAGAGTCTCCGGCCTGAGCTCGTGGAGGACGTGGTGAGCTCTCTGTTCCCTTCGCGAGTGGAACATCCCCCCCGCCTATGGCTCCGCCGCCTGCGGTGCTGGAAGCGGACCACCAGGATGACGAAGATGACGCTCCGGAAGTGACTGGGGTAGACCTGAGAGTGGCGGTACGCAGGCTCAGTGCCAAAAATACCGCCCCGGGACCCGACGGCTTGCCTGGCAAAGCCTGGGTCCTGGCCTCGGAGGCTCTCGGGCCCCGACTGGTGGGGCTCCTAAGCGCATGCTTGGAAAGAGGCCAATTCCCGCTTCGTTGGAAGACGGGGGATGCGGTGTCCAGGGGTGGGGTTGTCTTGGCAGTGTGTCTCGAAATCGCCATTTCCTTCAACTCCATGCCCTGGAGCTGCATTAGGAAGGCACTCCAGTATCACCGGGTGCCGACCTACCTCCGTCGTGTGGTCGGGGATTACTTGACGGACAGAGCCGTCATCTACCCCGGTCGCAGCGGAGAATGGAAACGGCGAGAGATGTCGTGCGGTGTTCCACAGGGATCGGTTCTAGGGCCGTCCTTGTGGAACATCGGGTACGACTGGGTGCTGCGCGCCGACCTCCCTAGCGGCGTCAGCGTGGTCTGCTATGCAGACGACACGCTGGTGCTGGCACAGGGGAGGTCGCATGAGGCGGCGGCCGAAGCTATGACACGCGGGGTTGCGATAGTCGTTGAGAGGATCCGGCAGCTGGGTCTCGAAGTGGCACTGCACAAGTCCAAGGCCATGTGCTTTCATGGGCCTCGGAACGCGCCACCGACGGGATCCCTACTCACGGTAGGAGGGGTATCCATCGGCGTCGAGCCGACTTTGAAGTACCTAGGACTTGTCCTCGACAGCCGGTGGAACTTCGTGGAGCACTTCCGACGTTTCGCCCCTAAACTGGAACGGACCGGGGCTGCCTTCAGGCGGCTCCTGCCCAACCTGGGGGGGCCAAACGCCTCCTGCCGGAGGCTCTACGCGGGAGTCGTGCGGTCCATGGCCCTTTACGGGGCCCCGGTGTGGGCGCGCGGAGGCGCTACGCCGGGGGGAAACTCCGCTGCCGCGACAAATTGTCGCTCAGCGGACAGACTTCCGGCGGGATCTCATGGCGACATGAAAAGAGCGACTGTCGCAACCCCGTGCAGGGCACACCACGATAGTGGTGATAAGTCCCCTCTTTGAGGAGTGGCTTGAGAGACGCCACGGCGTCCTCACCTTCCGCCTGACGCAGGTCCTCACCGGACACGGTGTTTTCGGGAGGTTCCTGCACCGAATCGGGCGGGAGGAAACGCCCGGGTGTTTCCATTGCGAGGATTGACCGGAGGAACGGTGGAGCACACGGTGGAGGTGTGCCCCGAGTGGGCGGAGCACCGCCGTGTCCTCGAAGCGGCGATTGGCGGCGGCGACCTCTCGCGTCCGGCCCTGGTGCAAGCCATGGTCCGGAGCGAGACGGAATGGGACGCCGTCACCTCCTTCTGCGAAGCAGTAATGCTAGAGAAGGAGGTGGCGGAACGTGAGACGGAGAGAACCTCACAGCGTCCCGGCCGCCGCGGGATACGCCCCGGGCGTCGGCCCGGCCACCGTAGGCGCGGGCCTGTGGACGGTGGGCTATGGGCTAGCTCGTCGTCCGTCCGTCTCATGACGACAGGCCGTATCGACGGCGCGTTCGTGTTCCACGCGCGCCTCAAAGAGAGTCAGCAATAGGAAGGGGTCCGCAAGGACCGATGCCTGCCGGGGTTGCGGGACTGTTCGAAAGAGATAACGTGGCCCCGGAACAAAAAGGGCGATGAAGGAACATGGATGGGTTTTAGTCAGTAAAAGTATGACGCTCCCTCCTGCTCCGCCCAGAGCGGGAGAAGTCATTTGATGATTTCCCATCCGAAAAAAAAAAGGTATGTTAAGTTTCATTTATTGGGGATAAGCCTATTACCATGACGTGTATTGTTAATAATGTAAAATAAATTTATGGAAAATATTTTGGGAACAACTAAAAACTTTTTTTGCAAAAAATAAAACCGTCGGTGACTTGTCTGTTTGATTAAGTTTTTTTTGCCACCGACTTCGGAAGCTAAAGTTATTTTTCTCTTTTTTGTGTTTATTGAAGTCGGTTTTATTTTTTGCAAAAAAGTTTTTATTTTATTTATTTCAATGCCATTTATACGCTTTTTATTATTTAAAAATAAAGTCGCATAATATTCATTTTATCTACCAACACGTACTGGGCCCGCTTGATGGATAAAAACCCACTCCTTCCCATAAAGAGGAGGCTTGTGGCCCAGCAGTGGGAATGTTGCAGGCTCAATATCAGCAGGTCCTAATTCCGTCATGTTCACCAGGTACGTAGCTACGTTTATCTGGACAAACTCTACCAAATCGTTTGGTACGAAACAAAAATATTGCAGCACTATATCTACCGACAATTTCTTAGGAACAAATGAAATGACATTTGTATTACTGTTCGCTTATATTTTTCAATGTTTTACAACTCCATTCGGAACTTTTGAGAAATTATTACTCCCTGCAGTTTCAAATGCCTGTGTGTTGTACAGGTTGAAACTACACTTTTAGTTACAGCAAGAAATAGTAGGTAAAAGTTTTTATATTTATCGCAGCTACACGACAGTACACGCGTATGTTGCTGTCTGTTCCAACGTACTGTTCGGTATTTCTAGAACGAATTATAACTAAATAAATAAATAAATATTGCTGGACATTACACACACCGCCATCTAGTGCCAAACTAAGCAACGAGGCTTTATATAAACTTTTTGGCGATTTATATCCAGTCTTAGACCTTTACGTCTAAGTGTTTTTGAAATTCTTGATGTGAAGCATCTATTGCGCGCCTTGGCAATAAAACTGACTTGCAGGCCGTGACGGCACACTGCTGTCAAGCCGTGATGCCCTCTCTACGCAGCCGCTCTCGGCGCCACTTCATTGCACTTTCTTTACTTTACTCTATATTTTGTTATACGTTTTTATTAAATACGATCTTAAATATTAACACAGATATTTCACTTTTGCTGGGCGTTCCAAGACGGGCAACGTTTTTTTTTTAAACTTGTTAAGATTATGGATATAACAGGAATTAGGCTTTCAAAAATAAATAAATATATATTTCATAAATATTTACTCGAATTTCATCTAAAAAAGATTCCAATTCGGACGAGGAAAATCCTTGAAAGACGATTCAACTCTCATGGTTGAACGAGATGATTTATTTTTTCTTCCCTTCCAGTGCCAGCTGACCTCCACTATCAAACTGGAACGATTAATCACTGTAAGACACTTCTTTGGATATAAATTGTTCTATTTCCAAGTACTCCTAACATCCCTATTCCACAAAACCATGCATACATGGTGTAAACTGACTCTTCACGAAGCCGTCAACCAAGCATTCTGTACATCAAACTAAGTAACTGAATGCAACAATAGGGTACATGCAAGTTTTTTTTATCACTCTAAACAAAGCGTATTAACATCAGAAATAGCAAAGTGAAATTTTTTTTTTAATATTATAAAAAATACAAAGTTATAAGCATTTGAAACTGCTGATTAGACAGAGAGATCCGATACAGCGAATGACGTCATTCGCTGCATCGAAGTACAAAATCCATTCTAAATTCCGTTTATCTAGAAAGAGATAGAAAAAAAGTTTAAATGGTTATAACTTTTGTGTTGTTTGGCTGATTTATGTATTGTTTTCGCTTTTTGTCATTATTTTTATAGTACTTTAACATTCCGTATCGAAATAAAAAAAAAAAAAATGCATATTCGATATTATAGCTGGGATACGGCTTTTTTTTTAATTTAATGTAACACACTTAAAACATTGTGCTGATGTGCATAGAATAGTAAACGTTTCATGGAGATATTTACAGTAAAGTTATAACCTTAAAAACTTTTTGATTTAAGTTGTAACTTTGAACTCCAATATGTCGGTAACTAAAACTGTCCCAGTTAATATGGTCCGGAGGAAAACAAAGTACGCTTTGACGGGGCGAACAAGGGTCTTTCGGCTTCGTTATGGGACTTTTTAAAATTTGATTACTTTTTACATTTAAAAAAAAATCGACATTTCAGGCATTATCGAATACTATTTTGTCATTATCTATCTAGCTTTTTCCTAACTATTTTGAAGTCGGCTTCCAGTCTAACCGGATGGAGCTGAATATCATTATTTTACATGGAGCGACTGGTTATCTACCTCCACGATCCAGTTACTCGGTAACGCGAATCCTCTTGGTAAGACTGATTGTCAGAATTTTGGACCTGTGACACTGTAAACGTACCATATGATTTTTTCTGCTATACATTCAGTCAAAAAAGTATCGGGAATGGATGATTTGTTTATGGTTCCAAATTCAAATTTTTGTTTTTTTGTAGTTGTTAGATTGGCACAACTGTTTTCCATTTTGGCGCGGAGTTTGAGTTGCATCTGTTATTTATATTAAATACAGTGCTGGTTTTAGTAATATCATATATAGTGTGTATTGCGAATTTCATAATGGACAAAAATATCGAACAAAGAATTTGTCTTCAATTTTGCATCGCCAATGGAATTTCGTGTTCGGAGTCACTGAAAATGTTACAGAAGGCTTACGGTGAATCGACTTTGTCAAAAACTCGTGCTTATGAGTGGTTCAAAGCGTTCAAAAGCGGTCGAGATGTGATGGAAGATTTGCCTCGCTCTGGTAGGCCGTCAACGTCTGCAACTGAAGTTAACATCGCAAAAGTGAAGAAAACATCGCAAAAGTGATTGAAAATCCCCATTCAACTCTGAGAGAGATAGCCGCCGAACTTTCTGTATCTCACGAGTCGATTCGTACCATTTTAACTAATCATTTGGGTATGAAACATGTTGCTGCTCGGCTAGTCCCAAAAGATCTGAATTTTCTCCAAAAACTCAATCGCATGAAAGTCGCTGAGGACATGCTAGAACGAGTCAGTTCGGACCCAACATTCATGAAACGCATTGTTACTGGTGACGAGACGTGGGTTTACGAGTTTGACGTGCAAACTAGTCAACAAGCTTCGGAGTGGCGCCTTCTTACTGAACCGAAACCGAAAAAACCACGCCAAAGTCGATCAAAAGTTAAAGTCATGTTGACTGTTTTCTTTGACTATCGCGGTGTTGTGCACTCTGAATTCTTACCGGAAGGTCTAACGGTAAATAAAGAATATTATTTGAGCGTTATGCGGCGTTTAAGAGAGCAAATTCGACGAAAAAGGCCAGATTTGTAGAAAGAAAATTCTTGGATTTTGCACCACGACAATGCGCCTTCGCACAAGGCTATCATTGTGAACGAATTTTTGACCAAACACTCAACAAATACCATCCAGCAACCACCATATTCACCAGATATGGCTCCTGCTGACTTTTTTCTTTTTCCTAAACTCAAATTACCACTTCGTGGCACCCGTTTTCAATCGATAGAAGACATAAAGGAGAATTCGCGGCGAGAACTGAACTCAATTCCGGAAGCAGCGTTTAAAAAATGTTTTGATGAATGGATTATTCGTTGGCGCAAGTGTATCGTTTCTAAAGGAGCATACTTTGAAGGTGATAAAATAAATTTGGATGAATAACAGACATTTTGTGTATTATTGATCTTTTCCCGGTACTTTCTTGACAGAGTAGTATATTATGATTTCACATACGCAATTTTTTTGATTATGTACAAAACTTTAGCTAATCCAACAATTATAACACTCGTATAAATACTTTTGTTTTCAAACTAATTACATCATAATAAAGAAAACTAAACCAATTCATCTCTCACTTAATTACCGATGAATAGTTTCAGACTTAGACAATGAATCGTAAGTCTAGACAATATCTTGAAGATCACATATTTTATGAGCGGTCTCAATAGATCGATGGTCAGTAAACGCATTATATACGGCAATAAATCTATGGTTTATTGTGACTTTATGGAAATTGTACGAGTGTCTTTAGTTCACTTGAAAATTTCCAGGAAGTGTTGTAAAACTTTTGGTTTGCTAAAATTACTTAAGGCTGATGCTCCAGGGTAGCCCGCGAAATTCAAATTTTCTTACGTTTTTTGCAATTTTCAGGCCAGTGCTAGGTTGTATGTTGATTAAAATATTATTCGCGGCTGTAAGACGTATGTAGTTATAGAATTATTATCATCAACCCTCCAAGTTCATAAAGGTGTAGGAAACAAAAAAAAAGCAGAAAAAGTAATTTCTACACCTTTATGAACTTGGAGGGTTGTATTGATGATTTTGATGATTATAATTCTGTAACTTCATATGTCTTGCAGCCGCAAATAATATTGTAATCAACATTAACCCTAGTACTGGCCTGCAAATAGCAAAAAAACGTAAGAAAATTAGAATTTCGCGGGCTACCCTGGAGCATCCACCTTAAAGTGTAAATCTAATCTAATATATAAAAAACTCGTGTCACAGTGTTTGTTATCCTCCAAAACGGCTTGACCGATTTTTACGTTTTTTTTTGTCGTAGGCAATTTTTTAGTCTCACACATGTGTAGTATTTAGATGTGTAAATAAATTTCCACGCGAACGATTTCGCGAGCAACAGCTAATATAACTATAAAAATTATCTTTATAATCATTGGGTATTCTCCTATTTCCCATGATTTTTTGTCAAGCTACTCTATCCCACTGCTGGGCGAAGGCCTCCCCATGGCTTCCCAATTTCATTTACAATTAGCCTTCTCCGACCAATACGTTAAGACTGAGCCCAGGTTCGCGTTTCTTGGGCCTGCCTCGGCTACGATGGCCCTCTTCACATGTTTTTGGAAAATGTTTATTTGTTGCCTCCAACAAAAAAGTCCAGTCCAACAATTGATTCCCAACTCATAAACATGCTCTAGCCCTTATCCCAATTCATTTGTGGTCGGCGCAGCACGTCTTCTTCTTCAATACTTCTCTATTACTCGTCATCTCATCAGATTACTCCTTTCTAGCCATATCATTCTTCACACAGTCCATCCATCGTTTCTATGGTCTTCCTCTACTCTTATACCAAATTGATTCCGAACTAACACTTCATAAATAATTCTTTAACTGAGTACAACATTAATAAACATTTTCGTCACATTTCCGACCTTCTGCAGTAACTTATCGATATATACTGCCGCTGTCAGACGTAAAACATGGAATCTGCACCTGAGGGAGAGCTGGTGCCGGTTACAAATTGAATGTAACCAATCTTTAGTTTACGAGCGGGTGTCCCTCTAGTGTTTTAAAAGTAAACTATGTTTGATGGCTTACTTGAAGGTTTAGTGTGGCTTTAGTAGTGCTGCCAAGTTTAAGGGTTTTTGGAGAGGGCAAAAGAGGTTTTTATTTCCTCAAAGGTGGTTGTAAGCTGGCTAAGTAAATCGTGTTTGGGATTTGTTGTGAGATTTGAAACAGCCTTTTATTTAAACGGAGTTTTGTGTCCGAATATAGACAAGAGGCTCGATGGATCAAGATAGTACACCTCGTCACGAATATATAGAAGTATACATAGTACAAATATATAATAGTGCATATATCACTTTAAGAAATATAGGGGTGATTAGTAAAGTTGATTGTGGGATCAACAAATAGCAACTCAAAATATGAACTTAAATGGTTGTTATGTTTAGTTTTCTCATCTATCACTTAACTACCGGATGACTTTTTTATCACTTTCCAAAAAAAAATGGGTATATTAAGTAAACGGAGTAGAAGCTTATGGCATACCTAGTTTTTTTTTTCTTTTTTCCAAAGCTTTGAAAGAAATTGATACATCATCAAAAAACGCTATAAATATCAAGTAAACTTTTCATATGATAAAAAAAAAAAAAAATAATTTCAAATCATACGCCGTACGCGTATGATTTTAATTTCGTATTTTTTTGATTTACTTTAAAAAAAAAAAAAACTACTTATGCCATTTGCTTCTATTCCGTTCACCTATTATACCCTTTTTTTTGGAAAGTGATAAAAAATCAACCTGTAAAAGTTCAGTTTCTTTGGGACACCAATTCATTACATATTAAGTAAGAAAATAAGTTTATTTGCGCCCGAAATAGCACATAGAATCACCATCATCATTTCAGCCGAAAGACGTCCACTGCTGGCCATAGGCCTCTCCCAAGTGTCGCCATGTTGCACATAGAATACAAGCTGAATATAACTTACATTACATGCAAATTAATTGAAATCAAGTACCAACAATAACTACCTCGTATTTGATAATACCACTGATACACATACCGCACGGTAATTATTCGCACGGAATTTGATCGCGCGGTATCGTACGGTATCGCGGCGAATTGTGTTATTAAACCCGTTCTGTTCATATTTCCTAACTAGTGGTACTCGGGTAATGTGCGTGTAATAATATGCGGTAATTTTCGTGGAACGTAATTATGTTGTAGTTTAGTTGATGAATTGTTAATTTCATTTCTGTTGCATTGGTTTGGAAAGGCTTATTGTACGAGAATTTACAAATTGTGTAATTTGATTTTCAAGACATTATTTTTACGTAAAAAACGCTAATAAAACCTTTTGGTGTTGAAAAATGGGAAAGACTAACCGGCCATATTGTCAAATTTCAGACGTTACAAACAAAATCTTGTTAGTATGCAAGTACGGTGATGTTAATCAATTTTAAACGGGGGATAAGCCTGCAGATTCCAACCAAGTAGGTTGGCGAAAACTAAGTTTCCCCTTTTTCTATGTTAATGCTGCCATCTCTCCTCAGACTATTTCTCTCTGGTTAGTAATATACCTACAAGTCATTTGAAAATCGAACTTTTTAATTACCAGAATAAGAACAGGTGTGTTTAAAAGCCACTTACATAAAGCGAGTTCCAACCACACTATACTTCTACAAAAAACCGCAAAACCAACTCCTATCTCATAACTCACGCCTGACCATAATCCATCTCTTTCACACCTACAAAAAGTGAAAAGGACAGAAAAAACTCCGTGTAAAAGTCCTAGTTAGGTAGCCCAGAAAGCACAGAAAGTACAAGCATATTTCGTTGGCTGTGGAAATTAAAACGTCAAAACCATTAATATACTTCACGAGTGCAAAATTGTTTAACTTTTCCCATTAAAATCTGGAGTTGGGCGTCATATAGCTTATTACTTAGCTGTGAAAGCACATGGGAGCTGCGACGAGAGGCTTACAATGTGATAGTAGACTTAATAGAGAATTTACTTGATAATGCTGTTGCAACTGTTAAAATTTGAAGTTTGTGAAGGGTGATGAATATAAATGTTGATGGATGGAGAGAGAGAGGAAGACCAAAGAAACGATGGATGGATTGTGTGAGGAATGAAATGAAGGAAAAAGGTGTAAATGATTGTTTGACGGTTGACAGAGGAGAATGGAAGAAAAAAACGTGTTGCGCCGACCACAAGTAACATGGGATAAGGGCAGGAAGATGATGTGCCTGAGAAAATGTCGGTGATTTGTAAGAGTAACAGTTTTATTGCTGCATAATTTTCCCACTGCTGGGACACAGGCCTCCTCCCTAAGAGAGGGAATGGGCTACAATCCCCCACGCGTGCCCAGTACGGGTTGGTAGATGTCACATGTCTTCGAATTTTTGGTTCTAGGACATGATTCACCTGCCTGGGTTTAAACCCACGACAGGTCCTGGCACACTATACAAGCAACGCACCAGCACAGCTGTTGCCCGGCGTTACGTCGAATTTAGGCTACGCCGCGCTTACTACGCGTCATCAGCGAGGTGTAAGCTCGGAGTCCGGACCGAGCGACGGTCGTGGCACGCCGGCCGCGCGCGGTCCTCGCGCCGACTCCGAGGCGCCCGTGAGTCGAGTCGTATGGTAGCGGCAAGCACGTTGACCGCCCGCCGTAAGCTTTTTCATATATAGGGCGTCCCACGGATATGCCACATTGAGGGAAAGTACCTTGAATATTGTAGATTTAACATTTTACTGAAAGAAGACATTATTTGAATTTAACAGGGACTCATTTTGAGCATTTGATAAATTGATTAATTTTGTATTAAAATTCATGGTTTTCCTTTATTTCTGACACTATGTTATTTAGCAAAAAAATAATCCTTATGATGAAGCCTTTCAATCGGTATGATAAAGCTACAGAATGATTATTTTTCTCGTGTAACGGGTTCGATTCCCAGTTCAACCATGTAATTATTTAAATATCTATGAATGCAGTTTAAATTGTTTTTTTTTTCAAATTAAAATAATGTCTTCTTTCAGTAAAATGTTAAATCTACAATATTCAAGGTACTTTCCCTCCATGTGGCATATCCGTGGGACGCCCTGTATACATTACAAAATATGTTATATGACACACGATTTAATGGTCTAATTTGAATGGCAAGTTAATTGCTGGGTTGGAGCGGTGCCGGTGCGCTGCTTGTGTAGTATGCCATGCATGACATGACGCTACACATGCATCGCAAGTCGGGGCCGCCACCAATAGGCCACCGGCACCGCTGCTCTCACTGGCTCACCGCTGCTCTCACTGGCTCACCGCTGCTCTCACTGGCTCACCGCTGCTCTCACTGAATAAAGATTGTGGTTAAATTATCCTAAAGTTAGATGTTTAGAGGTACTCTAGCTAATCTTGAACTTAAAAATAAAATATGAATATGTTTGGTCCTAAAGCAATAGAATAATTATTAATAAATATATATATATAATGTATATATATTTATATAAAAATAAATATGAATTGGCACAAAAAGCATATTACAGTATTATAGAATTTTTAAACGACTCATGTGATTATTTTATATAAATAAATATAACTCAGAGTGTAATAAGGCAAAGTAGTAGTGGAAAACTTAAATATATTATAAATGTTTTAAAAACTAAATGCTTAATAAAGTTATGTAAATCTTCATTGAGAACATACATTGTAATATTGGACAAGGTAAATAAATAATAAATTACAAAAATCTTAATTTAATTTTTGTTTAATTGTGACTGAATAAAAATATTTAATGAATAAGTGTAAAAATTAAAAATCATTGATTCTGTAATTATAATTGTATTTAATAAATTGGTATATAATGTTTAACGTTTAAAATTTCAAAATCATTAATTAAATAATAATAATTGATGAAAATATTTGCACGCCATGAGAAATGGCAGACATGTCGTGAAACACTCTTATTTAAGATCTTGCATGCATGTATTATTTTATTTCTGTATGTAAACACAATTGTTTGAGCTAATATCTTATTCTTATTCTTAATACTCCTAGAATCATCAGTTATTAGTTTTTATTAATTTTCTCAACTCTTATGTTAGCTATTAATTATCTTGGGCTTGAAAAATGAACACATAGAAGGAAAATGCAAGCAAAATCTGCTGTTCCGCATAAGGCGGAAAGTTTTATAAAAGTTCCGCTGGGACTCAGTTTTTGCTGACAAAAGTGTCAAAGTGCGAGCTCACCCTAACAGACTGTGTTGAACTCCGTTGAAGACGGAATCGACGCAACGCTCTCAGGCATCGTCGCTGATTTGACCCAAATAGAACTTTATTGTGTGTAAAAGTCACAATAAAGTTTGTAGGCAAAAGGACTATTCTTTGCTTTTTTATTTATTTTTTAGAGGTGCACATCCCTGGTGTGCAGGATTCGGGCCAGCTCCGGCGGCATCCTGAGAGAATTCGCGCAGAGGTTTGATTGCCAGTACCTCAACCATTGCTGTATGGTTCATTTGCTGAGCAATCGAAATATTTATTGTTGGGTAAGTACCTGTAGTTTAAGACATATTATTTTCTGTTGAATTTTATGATCCAGTGTTGATTGAAATAAATTATTCTATTCTATTCTTTTACTGTGGGGTAATGCTCATAAATACGCCGTATCTGAGGAGAAAGGAGGATTATATCACACCGTTACAGACTCACCACTGCTATAAATTCGGGGGCCCGAAAGATACTTGTATACTCGTGCACAACTAACATTGCGTCATAAAACTTCAAGTTGCTAGCTTAATTACGAGCCGAATTAAATGTTGCCTGTGTTTTATTTATGTTTGTTTAAAGTGGGACTTCTTTTGCTGTAACAAAGGATCTAAATTGAGCAGGTTCAATTAATTGTAGATTAATGTGCCAAAGGTAGGGGTCACACGTTTTGGGGGAATTAAGATAAGATTGTTTAAGATTAAACAGTTGAGCTAACTCCTTGATTATGGAGAACGTGAGAATAAGTTTAATTTCAGGTTATGTACGTATTATAAACTGAATTATTATGGGTGCAATGCAAAGTGCAACAATCAAGTTAATTTTCCTAAAGATTGTTGGGTCGACGTCAAAGTCGCGGGAAACATCCTGGTGTTTCCCGCGACTTTGATGTCGACCCAACAATCTTTAGGAAAATTAAAAAAGGACGCACAGAACCGGGAAGTGAAGCAGAAAAAAGGAAGGCCTATACCCAGCAGTGGGTGATTCCTTGCTGATGATCCTATGGCGTGCTGTGTTTTACTTTCTGAATCCAACACTGTTTCATCTTTTGTAATAGTTTACGTAATTGGAGAAAAAAAATATCTCTGTAACTATCTTGAAGCTGATTGCGGTCAAAATCGTATGATAGACTGACGTCCAAAAAAATACCAACCTAGATTCCATTTCATCACAAACTACAAAATTAATAAACATTTCTCTACCAATAACCCACCTACAGAATATTCACCAAAATTCAACTGGAATATTCCAAATTCCAACGTTGCCACAATCTCAATAAACTCCAATAGTAAAGCATATTTCGGAGGCACGCACGTACAAAGTCACCTTGCCTCGGGAAGGGGTGAATTTCCTTAGGAAGCGGGCGGAAATTAAGACGTCTGCCTAAGGTTACATGCAGCCTCCTTACATGTGCCTTTTGAAGGAATTTTTCAAAGATTAATGATCCGCTGGTGACAGTGTTAGTTGGGGAATTTAGTTGTAAGTTTTTTTTTGTGAAATATAGGCGTGAAAAACACTATAAGAATTTAAAGGAAAAATAAAAAAATCCGTAAAGAAGTTATGCAACTTGGCCAATATTTTTAAGGCAATGGAAAAGTGTACAAGTTATAATAGTCTCATTTGTTATGGGCAGATGTATAAGCACCTTTTACTGGATTAAAAAACTACAATTAAGGGAGTATGATAGGATAAACCAAGCGACAGATACTGTATGATTTTGAACAACTACCATTCCATTTTCAAAAACAGTTATCCCAATTTGTTTGGGGTCGGCGCCGCATGTCTACTTCTTCTATACTTCTATATTACTTGTCTCAGCGCTCACCTCCTTTCTGGCCATATCATCCTTCACACAGTCCATCTATTTGTTTCTTTGGTCTTTCTGTACTCATAAAGCCAATTAAAAAATAACGAACACACCACTGCAAAGAATTTACCACCAATTTAGTAACCCACTGCAAATCTCATTAATCCTCCTTCACAGTCCACAGCACAATGCACTTCCACCAAGTAAATCCAGCCAGATTCGAAGCACATAAAAATCAGCCATCCGGACCAAAAAACTTCGTACCATCAGACACTTCGGCACCGGAGCCACTTAAGCAAATCCCAAGCATCCGCAAGACATTTTGGCAAGCACCTTCGACCCTCGATCACGAACATTTCTGTTTCGTTAACAATATTACGGAATAAAATCGTACGGGCGGTTCCAAATCGTACGGTTAGACCGCTCAAAACAAACTTGGGCACGTTTTATGGATTTTATAATCGGTCAATGCTGGAACTACTCCAAGCGGGGCATGGTCGGGGATGGAGTGGTCTAAGTAAAGAATGACAACGGTTTTTTTGGAGCCAGGTGTATTTTTATGACTACCTTCCGTATGTCATAAAGTGGTACTAATTTTAAGGTATAAAAGAACTGCCCGTTCTTTACAGATGATTTTTCTCTGTAAGTGATTTGTAATTAATCCTATTGAGAAAATAAATATCTTTAACCGTATAGTTCTGGACATAAATGGTGGCATGTAATTTTGGTGCAACTCAAATATTTGAACTGTTTTAGAATTTGCTCGTAAACCGTTCTTCTTTCTTTATAGTGTGGTTAGTGCCTAACCTGGTGTCAGAGTTTTTATGCCGCCCATGGGCCTCTGACTTGGCTAATCATGCCGTCAAGAAATATACACCCAGTACGGTGGCATTGTTTTCCTGGACGTGCTCCTTTACTATGATCGTTAATACACATGTATAATTACATAGCTATGTATAGCTTACTAGATTGCTATTAGCCAGCCTTTATTTGTTTTCTTTAGATGTAATTTGGGAGTCACAAAATGTTTTCACTTATTTGATCTTGCTTTCCAACTTCTTTTAAACTTTTCTTACAAAAAATCAGTACAACTCAATCAAAGATTTCCCCTCAAATTCTCATGACTTACCCCACATTCGTTCTCGTCGCTTTCTGTTGCCAAGTGGCTGCAAACTTTGCCACGGTTCAGCGGAGAATGTTTTATTTTGTTTTTCGTATTTTGATGTGATTCGAATTTAATTTTTTTTACGTTTTTATGATAAACTTGTTTACCTATCTTGTCATGTTTCCTGGAGTTTGGGGTATTGACAAAATTTTCAAGTGCTTTTTGTTTTGCGAAAATCTTGGCACTGGTCAAGCAGTCGAGAAACAAAGAACATTTTATAATTTTTTTTTAGGCACCAACCTTCGTAACGCCGGCCATTATTATTTGGCATATATGCTGGCTGCATCGTTGGTCTTGTGGTCGTAACCACGAGTGCTGAGCATGAGGTCCTGGGTTCGATTCCCAGGTCGGGAAAATTGTATTTGGGTTTTTCCATCAGGAATTTCTAAGTAGCCACCCCGGAGTTTGGGTTTATGCCTGGTAGATGGCAATAGGCTCGCCCCCTATTATCATGGAACTTAAACATAACTGGCAAAATGTGGCTGTCTATTAGGAAGAGTTAGGTACAACTCTTTCTCTTCGAGGATTACAGGCGTGATGATATGTGTCTTTAATTTCGACAATTTCCTTTACGTAAATCTTGAATGTTTAATAGAGACTGATTTGTTCAGTAAAAGGGAAGGTCCTAAGTAGAACCTCTTAGGTAGTACAATATTGTTTTTGTTTGTCTCCTCATACATAAGTTTATTACCATCTAGGAAACTAGATCATTGTATTCATTTGCAGAAGTGGGTCAATAGTAATAAGTACCTATTTCCAATAGCCAAATCTAGAATGAGGACACTCACATAATATTTTTATGAGTTATTTATTCTAGCAAATAAATAAAAAACAACGAGATACATTTCTAAACCAATTCACACCTTATCGTGAAAACTTTTACCCCGCGTCGTAAGGAAAGCGAACACTGCGCGAACATCGGGCTGTCGTCTTCATCTTGTTCGGAGAACCCGAATGCGTGGTCGCGCCGACATCGACGTAGGGTATACGGAACCGGGTTTCGGTCCCATAGTAAACCTGAGAAAGACCGAAACCCGGTCCGAAACCTTCGGTCTTTCCCGTCACGACAGCCGTAGAGACTCCACAGATGTAGAAAGCTTCCCGATTTGTCAAACTAATGAGTGAGTGAGATTGAGAGAGTGTGAGATAATATAATATGAACGCGACAATCGCGAAAACGTCTGACCTACCAAACAAACCTGACCCAGACAATGATTTTGAGTTTGTTTCGGTGTTTCTTATAAAAAATACACGATCTATCTAAGAAAATGTAAACGTGTAAAAGTTTTTATACTTACGAAATATTCTGTCCATGGTTAGGACGCGGCTGTAAGCATTGAACACGGCTCAGCAAAAGTTTTTATTTTTGTCTGAAATGCTAACGAGGTATTTACTGGATTCCTTTAGACTTATTCGGTTAATGTTGTTATTTGATTCTTTTGAAGTGTATTAATTTGATTTGTTTTCTGTATTTTGATTTGTCGACTTGTTGCTATATCATTAGCTGTCGAGCGCTTAACTTTTTTTAGTCTGTTTCTTGTTTTGTTTGTTAATGAAACAAAGAAATGCTTTTATTTAGTTTTTTAAGGTACAGTTCCAGAGACGCGAGACAGAGTGCGGGAAGACGACCGCACAACCACCAACACATACCGCAGAGTCGCTTAACTGCAATGGTAGTGGTATCTATCTAGGTAACTGTGAAAAGTTTTTTGTGTAGGACATGACAACGTGTGGCTGCAGCGTACGGCGGTGGCGGCGGGTCGCTGTAACAATCGAAAATCGAATCGAAATTTTCGATTTGGTACTCAAATGAGCGCTTTTTGAATCATGTGTAACGTTTAGGGGTATGAAGAACAGGGTTTAAAGTTCTTCATCCCCATAGAAGAGGGAGGATCCTCCGACACGACGGGTGTTATGTCTAGTAGGCTACAGCCCGACCGTTGTTGTCACGGATAACTATAACTGCGAGATTTAGAATTTTGATGAGAGTTTGAGTTTGATGTTTGTGCTTTATTTGAGTCATAGATAACGCTGTAGTACTTTTTGTACTAAATTCCTGTAGTACTTTTTGTACTATATTCCTGTAGTACTTTTTGTACTATATTCCTGTGGTACTTTTTGTACTATATTCCTGTGGTACTTTTTGTACTATATTCCTGTGGTACTTTTTGTACTATATTCCTGTGGTACTTTTTGTACCATATTCCTGTGGTACTTTTTGTACTATATTCCTGTAGTACTTTTAGTACTATATTCCTGTAGTACTTTTTGTAGTGCCGCTACAGTTTCACATGATACACTCACAATTATTTATTGAATTCAATATGTATTATTTTAGTGATAAAAAAAAAGATCTCCAAAAGAACCTCATCATCGCCTAGCCTTTTCCCAACTATGTTGGGGTCGGCTTCCAGTCTAACCGGATGCAACTGAAAACCTGTATTTTAAATGGAGCTACTGCCTATCTGACCTGTGGAGGTCAGATAGGCAGTCGCTCCATTTTATCGTATTATCCAGTACTAACTGGGTAATAGGATAAAATGGAGCGACTACCTCTTGGTAAGACTGTTAACCTAAACATAAATATTCTGCCATAGCTCTGTGACCTGGTTTTAACGACAAAGGCAATTCTGAAGATTTACAGAATTATTTTGAGTTGAATTTTCACGAATCCGTCCGATGCTTTTACATGTACTCGACGTGTGCTCAAAGCAAGTGCTCTTGCAGGCTTAGCTCGTTCATCTACGAGTGTATTGTGGCTGTATGCGAGCTTTTAAAGCATTCTGGATTTCTGTCTTTAGAAATAGGTATATTCCTTTAAAACTGTCTGCTTTGAGTGTGTGATCTTCTAAGTTGATATAGATGTAGGCTAGGTAGATTGGAATGAGATGATGATGTTTTTAGAATGAGTGTGAATGGTTTGAAATATAGCTACTACTGTTTTTTTTTGTGTTCGGTGCTGTGATATTGTATTTTTATCAAATCTTAGTGCTAAGGCCGATTCTCTATTTCTAACCCCACGACACAGGATATTCTAGTGTGGAGTCCAGAGAATATGTAAAAATCTAGTGCTTTTTAATATCGTACCATAATATGCGAACTGAATATAATTAATAAATTTAATTATAAAATAAAATAAAAAACTACTTTTGCGTTCAACTGTTGTCGGAGGCCTCATTGCTGTGGAATATAGACAGTCTTACAGCTCAAATCCTAAACGCGGTTTTCGAAGAAATTCTCGTTCAATATCATTGATGTTTGCCATTAGTTTATTGGCAACATTTGCCAGTACAAAGAAGCGAAAACATAAAAAAAAAAAACTAGGAAAATATCTGACATCCCTGCCGTAATTTAATCAACATCCTCAAGATAATTAATTCCCAAGATAATTAATTCCCAACTAATATTCTTTTTAAACTATAGTACTGGATCTCTCGGCATAAAACGTTATTGCATGAAATTGATTAATTACTCACCAGCCGGTCGCTGTGGAGCAGTCCACTTTATTGGTTTAAATAAAGTTTATCTTTCCAAGTTGTCTTCATTGATAGGCTAATTACTCCGGTTCGGCACTAAGGCTTCACTTTGATAATATGGAAATGAGACTAGGTAATTTTTGATGTTAATTGAGGAGCTCTTGGTTCAGCCGCGCTTGCCTAGGTAGGTCTATGAATGGGTGACCACCCATTACATACCGAGTTTCCTCCGTGCTTCGGAAAGCTCGTTATGCCGTTGGTCCCGGCTGTCATTTGTAGATCATTGACAGTCGTTACAGGTGCCCGAAAGTATGACAAGTACTAACTGGGTTGTGTTGTGGAGGTCAGATAGGCAGTCGCTCCGAGTAATTCATCAACTCGTCCCACATGCCCACGGCCCACATGTAAAACACTGGTATTCAGCTGCATCCGGTTAGACTGGAAGCCGACCCCAACATAGTTGGGAAACGGCTAGGTAGATGATGAATGTTTTGATGTTCATTATTAGCGTTGGTGGACCGATGACCTGGTGAAGGTTGCGGGGATCCGCTTGATGCGAGTCGCACGGGACCGGTCAATGTGGCGACACTTGGGGTAGGTCCAGCAGTGGAAGTATTTCGCCTGAAATAATGATGGTGATGATTAGCGTTGAACATTGAAGTATTACGGTTGATTCTAATGGATGTATTTACGTTGGTCTGTGCTCGGGGTTTTTATGTGTAGCCGAATCAGACAAAAGAAGTTTGCGGAAAAATCGAGGTATCTATAAAGCCCGAGGATTGATGGCAGTGGGCGGGTCACATTATTTGGAGAACAGAAAAAAGGTGGAAGCGGACAGGTGGCTATGTCGAAACTTGTGCAGGTCTGTAATAGTAGAGCAGAGTACGTTTCTTGGAACAGATATCAATTATGTAGCGTTTACTATGAACATATATTTTGAGACAAGAGAAAAGAGTGTCCATTGAGTTTCTTGCTTTCATTCTATTCCTTGAGATCTATGATTTTGGTATGGGCAGCTATAGTGCATTCACAGTTATTATTCCTTTGGCTGGCATTTTTTACTATACAAAAGTGCCTGTCACGGGTCTATTTGAAATAAACGCTTTGAGTTTGAGTTTGAGACAGTTGTCGACAGCAAGACAATAAACAATGTCGAAAATACCAAAGTCGGACCATTTTTGTCGTATACCAAAATACACTGGACAGTCTAGATCGCTGTTATTTTATTTAAACAGGTGGCGAATTGGGAATCCGAATGTAGCTAATTTAAAGTTGAAAGCAGCGTCGTCATGAACGGCGAAGTTATTTTTGGTAATCCTTATTTTTAAGTCGCTACAATAAGTCTCGCTCAAAAACAAGTTTTTTGTTGGAAGTAAATTCTGAATATAATGTCATCTTTTCTGGCCCGGATTAGATGAGGTATTCAGGTAAATGATAAATGATAAATGATGTTTATTTTGCAAGTAGGTTTTTACAAACACTTTTACACGTCATTTTTTTTTTAAACTAGATGGGGCCGGTGTTTCGTACCTGACTATTTTGAGAAGAAACAGCCGAAACAAACTCAGAGGTCATAGTCTCTTTTGAAGTCCAGACATAATTTTGCTCAATTCACATGAGGACTATGCAGAATAGTGTCTGAGATGGTCTTTTGAAGAAAGAACCACACAGGTTTGAGTGGACCTGTCCAGTCAGTGCAAGCATTTGTCAGTTATCGTGTAGCTCGACTTATAACTCAAGGAGCTCAACGAAACGACGAACAATACCAAAGAAAGGACATTTGGGTAGGTCGCTTATAGTACTCAAACTGCCAGACAGTAGTGGGAAAAAAAAAAGAAAACAAACAAAAATATATAAAAATGAAACCCACATGGTCCCCACATTCACAATAATCAAATAAAATTAATAATAATTTACAAAATCAATGTCAATAAAAATCACAAAAATCATAAATGTCAATAATAATAAAAAAGTAAGATACGTAAATATTCCTGTCATATCAGTAGGTAAATGTAACATAAAATAAAATAAAAAGTAAAAAATAATAAAATACTGAAATAAGTATTCATGTCAAATCATTCAATGTCAGAGTGTATAAAAGAAAGGAATTAATAATAAACAAGCGAAGTCCGAAATTTCGACATTCACAGAGCAAATTTCATTGGAGTAGCTTAATCCCAAGCCTTTTTATCTTCGAGATAGTTGTTAACATGATTGTAGGCTTTCAAGCACAGCTTCCGTTTTATAAACGATTTGAATTTATTTAGGCTTAGTGCTTGAATTTGGCTCGGAAGTTTATTGTAAAAACGTATACATTGGCATCTGAACGTACCCCCTATTTTTTTGAGCCTCGTTACAGGAACAACAAACTTGTGTTTGTTCCTCGTATTTATGTTGTGGATATCACTGTATTTTTTAAACAAATTAATATTTTTGTGTGCGTACAAAAGGTTTTCATAAATAAACTGAGTAGGCACAGTAAGAATATTAATCTCTTTAAATTTTTCTCTGAGGGAGTCTGGGTCTTAATTTATAAATTGAACGAATTGCCCTTTTTTGCAAAACAAATATTGTCTGAATATGGGGCTTGCCCCACAAGAGAATACCGTACGACATCACGCTATGGAAATAACTAAAGTAAACTAAACGGGCTGTCTCTAAATCAGTTAACTCACGAATTCTTCTAACGGCGTATGCTGCAGAGCTAAGTTTTTTCGACAATTTGTCTATATGCTGGCCCCACTGAAGCTTGGCATCCAAAGTTATGCCTAGGAACACTGTGCTATCTTCCGGTTTCAACTCTTCATTCTTAATTAGTACAGTGGTTTCCACTTGTCTTACATGGGGTATCGTAAACTTAATACATTTAGTTTTTTTCTCATTTAGGAGTAAATTATTAACATTAAACCAATTAACGACTTTTGCCAGGGCGCTATTAACATCATCCGTAACTAACTGCTGCCGTTTGAGTTTAAATAAAAGAGAAGTGTCGTCTGCAAACAATACTATGTCATGATTATCCTTTATGAGGTAAGGCAAGTCATTTATGTAAATAAGAAACAAAAATGGACCAAGAATTGAGCCCTGGGGTACCCCTATTCTTACTACGGATCCGGGAGATCTTTTCCCGTTGACATCAACTCTCTGAATCCTATCACTCAAATATGAAATAAGAAGATCCAGAGAGGCGTTACGGATTCCGTAGTGGTGTAGTTTCCTGATTAATGTTTCATGAAGAACGCAATCGAAAGCTTTAGATAAATCGCAAAAAATACCCAAAGCATCGCATTTGTCCTCCCAGGCATTATAAATGTGTCCTAAAAGTTCCGGCATCAGTAGTTGAACGACCCTTTGTGAAACCGAACTGTTTTTTATGTAATAACTTATGTTTATTGAAAAAACTTTGCATTTGTGCCAAAATTATTTTTTCAAAATTTTTACTAAAGGTGGGTAGTACTGAAATGGGTCTATAATTAGTGGGGTCTGATGTGCTACCCGATTTAAACAATAGTATTATTTTACTATATTTCATTAGATCTCCTGATCTACCACCACTAACTCACCATGGTCAATACAATCGTTAAATATTACAGCTAATGAAGGAGCTACAATGTTTATAATGGATTTAGCAACGTCTATAGAATGACCCCATAGATCGGCAGTCTTTTTAACATTTAAGGTGTGAAAAGTTTTAATTATATCTTTACAGGTGACATATTGAAAATTAAATTCAGAATCACAGACTGAAACGTTTTCCCTTAGTAAAGACTCGGCAGCAGCAGGTGACGAGTTTAGTGATTTAGTAGTCGATACGGGAATATCCGCAAAGAAATTTTCAAAGGCTGTGGCAACTTGAGTGTCTGAATTTAAAATATTATCGCCAATAGCAAGGCTGTAGTCACTATTTCGATTGCAAGACCTTCCCGTTTCGCTATTTATAATGTTCCATGTCATTTTAATCACATTACTACTATTTTTAATTTTTGAACTCAAGTAACGTGACTTTGCTATGAAACAAACTTTTTTAAATAATTTAGAATAATTCTTAACATACAAATTAAATTCTACAGTGTTTATATAAGTCCGCTCTTCATACAGCTCATAAAATCGTTTTCGACTCTTATGAATACCAATGGTGGCCCAGTCGTTGAAAGAAGCGTTACTATTTACAGATATTGTTTTAGGGACAAATGTGTTTTCAAATTGTGTGCAATACATACTGAAAAAATCGTTATATTGTTGATTTGGATCATCATTAACTGACAAAAGTGGTAGTTTAGATAAAAGTTTAGTTTTAAAAGTTTCCAGGCGATTTTTACTTTTTGGATTAATAATGATATCCTTTTTAGTGACTGTCTTGTTTACATTTGGAATTGTGATCAATTGCCCACAATGATCTGAATCTATTAAGTTAATAATTGCTTTTTGGGTGGGTATAATATCAGTGTAAATATTGTCTAGGCAAGTGGCACTAGTTGGGGTTGTTCTGGTAGGCTCGAGAAATTTGTTTTCAAGATTGTATGACTGAAAGAGGCTTATAATTTTAATACTTAACCCAGAATTTTCTAACAAATTTATATTAAAATCACCACAAATGATTATTGACTTCTTAGAACTACAGATTTTATGCAACACTTCATCCATTACCTTTTCAAAACAATCATACAACCCTGAAGGAGGTCTATACACACTTAATATAATAAACTGCTCCAATTCTATACAGGCTATTTCAACTGTTCGCTCAACAGACAGGCTGACAATATCCTTGCGGTCTTTAAATTTAAGATGATTATTTACTAAGATTAATGCGCCGCCATGTATAGCATTTACCCTGCTGAATGAACTACCAACCTGGTGATTACTAAAATTGAAAATTAATTGATGACATTTGAGCCAATGCTCCGTTACACAAAGAATATCTATATTGTTACAATTCAGGAAAAGTTCTACTTCTAATTCTTTGTTCAAAAATCCTTGAATATTTTGATGATGGTTGATACTATTAAAACTCTCTAAACATTCGCCTGATTTATTATCTGGCTTCCTTATAATATTGCAAGAGGTCGCCTCTGTTGTCGCAATTTCTAATTTAAATGATTGACTGATTCATTAATTATGATCAAACTATTGGCAGAGTGATTTAATTGAGTATTGCATTGTTCAACAGAGGCAACTTGATCAGCCAAATTCTTGGCTGTAATAGAAAAAAAGTATGATAGCGACACAGCTACCTGTCTTTTCCAATAGTTTGAAAGATAGCACCTGTCTACAAGATATCTATCTTTTGTCAAATAAAAATTGTCACCAATATAATTGTTAATGTCAATCTAATTAAATACATTACTATTAAATGTCAGATTATGCAATGTTTTGTTAATATGATTTCGAAAGTAATTTTCTTCCTGTGGCAAACTTTCACTATATGGAAATGTGAACATTACAATTTTTCTTAAACTCAGGTCACATAATGATCTATAATATTGGAGTAATTCTCCTTTATTCACAGTACCCCTATTACCAACAAATATTATAAGTATAGAATCCTGGTTGAAGTTGTAATTAATAATTTTCCTCATGATGTCATATAAGGAACAACCAGGCATACAAAAGTTTATAATAGAATGTCCCGGATACTTATTTGTCAACAAGTGGCCTAAATCCTTTCCAATTTCATCAGAGGAAATTACAATTTCTTTGTTGACAATCTGTTTAGCTAAACAAGTAGTAATTTCTAAAGGTAAACTAACACAGGACTGCGGTATAGTTGTATCACCTATAGACAATGAGTGAGCCGGTGTGGGTTCAACAGATGGTGGTGGACAATGCTCACAGTAGTTAGTTTCTGTACTTACCAGCTCATTCATAGCCAATACATATTCCCTCATTTGGTTTTCAGAGGCTGTATATTTAGTATTGAGTAAAGTTAATTTCTGTTGAAGGTGGTCAATTTCACACCGCAAGTTCTCTGTGTCAATTTGGTACTTCCTATTACTTTTATCTAAATTTAAAGAATACATATCTAATTGTTTTAGAAGGTTCAACCTTTCCCTATTTAATTTAACATTTTTAATAAAAAACTTTTGCTTTTTTACCATTTTCTTAGTTTTAACAATGTATTTGTTTATTTTAATATATTTTTTTAGTTTATTCTTACTAGTCATTACTCGCACTGATTTAATTGACTTTAGTTCGTCATCACCTGTCAGATCTATAGTGTAAGGTTGGCATGTATTAGAAAGCATTGACGGAGCAATAGGCACCAATTCACTGAACAGACTTTGGTTCAATGAGGCTGTGATGTTGTGATTGGTTGTCTCAAGTTCTGATATTTGACTTCTGGCCTCATGTAGCTGTTGTTGTAACTGATGTTTGTGGCTGAGAGTTTGTTCATACTCTGTGCTACACTGGCTGAACCCGTCCACAATGACTTGGAGCCTATCCCGGTCTTCTATAGCATCAGTGAATTGAATATATAACTGAGCCATTTCCATTTTTAACTTATTATTCCTTTCATGAGCTTCAGAGAGCACCCTTTCATTGTCATCTATTTCCCTGTTTAGCTGGTACAGGACTCCGTAATAAAAAGTGATCCAGTTAACTAAAAGCAAATAATTAGAACGTAAACAATGTACTACCAAGTAAAATAAGTTGTATTGTACCTGATAATAAGATGACAATGCAAGATTCCTTCGAACCGGTAACTGTCAGTTTCACAAATGAATTTATTACACATAGTTTGCGTTAATTCAACACATCTACACTATAATTCACACTATACTTGCTAAATACTTGTTATTGTATAGAAAATAGGCCTTATTAAGAAGGAAATACAATATTTAAAATTAGAATTTTACGGACAAATTCGGTAGAGACGATTTCTTACTTTTTGGACCTTTATACCTACCTACGTCACTTTGAGATAATTTCCAACCTCAACGAGGCTTCGGGCTAAAATCTAATCTTATCCTCTTTTTTTTACTATTTTTTTTATCATATACATTCGAAAGTTTGTGGTGTGAGGATGTATGGAAGGATGTTTGTTTGTCTTTCACGCAAAATCTATTGACCAAATTTAGATGAACGGCATACATAGTTTATAACGAGTCCGCGTAACACTGGTGAGTTTCCCTCACTCGTCATTTTATTTAATTCGACACTTTCGTTGATTCGTCACTTTCGCTGATTGGACAGTTGTGTGAATTCGACAGTTGCGTCAATTCGACAGTTTCCATAATTTGCCAGTTTCGTCGATTCGTCACTTTTATCCGATTCGTCAATCGAAGTACAGACGGTAGGAAAATGTCTGTTAATTTTAATATGTATTGAGATCTAGTTATTTATTTTACTATTTAATTAAACACAAAAGAAAACACAGAAAAATAACCTAGATAGGACATAGGATATTTTTAATCCCAGTAATAGCACGATCTTGTGGGACCATTACCGAAGCCCACGCGAACGAAGCCACTGGCACAAGCTAACAACTAAGCGGTTCTTCCAAAAAAGTATTTTGTTGTCATTATGTACATATCTAGGTAGGCACAGATTTTTCCAATCGGCTTCATACCATACTGGTACTGCAAATAAACTTTATTTTTCTGTTGCAAACTTGTCAGAAGTTCAGGATTCAGATGCGGGCAGTCTGTGTAAAGTTTCAGTTTTTTTTTCAGGTCATATTTTTTTCGAAAGTTTATTTTATTATATACCTAGGTTTTGTGAAAATAATTTTAGAGCTGACATTTTAATTACTTTAGGAAGTTTGACAGCATAGTGTTAAACAGACAGTACACCCTTATTTTTTCACTTCCAGTTATCGTTACCGTTACGTTGTTGTCAGTTGTAGTTAACTGAATGCAGATGAACACAGGTATTTTACATGAAGTGACTGCCCACAGGGGTAGTGGGGCATAATAGCATCAACATTGTTAACAAAATTCTAATGAAACTCTAAGCAAAAAAACCTCATATTCCTAAACTCATAGTAATATTTAAGAATAATAAATAGAATAAGAATCATTTGTCTCCATAAAATGCCCAGGTGTTCCCAGATATAAAAGTTTATGATGTGTGCACAAAAATATTTTGCCTGTCTAAGGCGTACAAAGTTACCTACAAGTACATGTAACATTATTATGAAGGTAATGCTTAGTTTGTTTAATACAAATCATTGTCTATAATTAATAATAAAACTAAAATGTAGTATCATATTGAGTTTAGCATATTAACCGTCCTTTTTCCAATACTACTAGTACTAATCGTATATCGAATGACAACGATAGTGACGTCTGCGATCAGACGTTTTAATTAGAGAGAGACGCTGATTTATTGAACGTATACTTTACTCGTAATAAGCAATTTATTCCTGTTATAATTTGATTTTTAATTAAGTTTTTGCAGTGATTAATTGGTTGATCCGTAGCGTAGTAATTATTGTAAACCAGTAATTTGTTCCACTACAAGGCTAGGGATTTTTTCACGCAGAGGAAAATTGAGTACTGGTTTACACTTGCAAAGTGCATGTTCGCGTTTCAGTTCTTTCTTAGGTATTACAGGGTGGAAGGGTTGTATTATAGTACATTATGGTACAAGTGTGTAATGTTGGTGATTACCGCTGAGGCGCCATTGAGACCCAAGCCGTTAGGTGAGGGTCTTAAGAGAGCCGAGGACGGTAATCATCAATACACACGTGTATCATACGACGTTTTTCAAAACACTTGTGAAGAAAATAATACTAAAAAATCATTTTAATATTGAAGCTTTTTTTAAAAACAAAGCAACTCAACTAATAAAATAAAAAACCCTATAACTCACCTCAACTAACAATGTAATAAAATATCACATTATGTACAAAATATAAAATAAAAAAGTTCAAACTCCTGTTAGAATACTTATAGCAATTTGTCGCGCAACTAACACTTTATTGGAAGTTACTACAAAGGTTGGAGCTCCGCCGGACAGGCAAGCACTGGACTTGCCTTAAACCCATTGATAATTTTACGCACACATTGGCACATTGGTGCATATTTTCGTGTGTATGAACTGCACACATGTATAGATTGCAGTAATTTTAGGGCGGTAACTCCTGCGAGTGTAGCTGGGCTGCTGGGCTGTGATTGGCTGCTACAACACAAGGCCAGGATTCAAGGTGGATGTTCTTTAGCCCGCGAAATTCAAATTTCCTTACGTTTTTTGCAATTTGCAGGCCAGTGCTAGGGTGTATGTTGATTAAAATAATGATTCCTGGGGGTTATTGGCGCGTATTATTATTATAATAATCAATAATATTATTGTTATTATATTTTTCTTCATGGGTGTCGTTTTTGTGGTTTTTGGGGTTGGTGATAATGAAAATGAGGTCAAAATGAAAATCCAAGATGGCGCCGATGAAAATTTCCGGTTTTTTCTACATGGGTGTCGTTTTCGTGGTTATTGGGGTTGGGGATATTGAAAATGAGGTCAAAATGAAAATACAAGATGGCGCCGATGAAAATTTCCGGTTTTTTCTGCATGGGTGTCGTTTTCGTGGTTATTGGGGTTGGTGATAATGAAAATGAGGTCAAAATGAAAATCCAAGATGGCGCCGATGACAAATTTCAGTTTTTTCTTTATGGGTGTCGTTTTCGAGGTTTTTGGGGTCGCTGATAATGAAAATGAGGTCACAATGAAAATCCACGATGGCGACGCCAAAAATTTTCAGTTTTTTCTTCATGGGTGTCGTTTTCGAGGTTTTTGGGGTCGCTGATAATGAAAATGACGTCAAAATGAAAATCCAAGATGGCGCAGACGAAAATTTTTTTTTGTTATCATTATTTCGTGGCCTACTCTTCGTGGAATACTACTGCACGCCACTGATAATAGCAATGAAAAAGTCTAAGTTTGATTTACGAAGTTGCATGAAATGAGCAAGCAAAAGGTACATTAATTTATTTGTACTATTAAACACGATCTTTTTTTGTATCGAAACTTTTATAAGAACAAAGCAACTCAACCAATAAAATAAAAAAAAACCCTATAACTCACTTGTGAATAATAGCAATGAAAAAGTCACAGTTTGATTACAGGTGTCATTATGTGCCTAATTGCGGTGAAATTAGAGCCATTTTATGAGCAAGTGTGTGGAAAAAATTATAGTATTCAAATCTTATTCTTATATAGTATTAAACTTCATTTTTAAGATTTGAATAACATCGTGAGAAACCACACATGAAATTCCTTGACGGCATGTAAAGCCAAGTTAGATGCCAATGGGTGGCATAAAAACTCTGACACCAGTTTAGGCACTAATCACATCACACAACGGGGCAGGCGCGCCGCTCATATAAGTTAACGCTCATTTATGTCAATAGACTAACAGTCGCGCTCTCATTGTGACAACTTACGAAGCGTGTGTGAGTGCACGTCAAGCACAGTTTTGGCGTTAGTGTGACGATCAATAGCAAGCTCGCGATCTAAGTGTGAGTAGTTTATTTCTGTGCGTAATGCAAGTACGTATGGGTTTCTTGCTTGTAGTGGAGTTTAAGAGTAGGAGACAAGAAGCGTGCGACACGCGTTCTAATACAAATCTGAAACTATTTCCTTTCTAATCTATTTTATCTGTTCTGTGAAACACACGATGAAGAAAGAAGAAGATTAAGATTTGAGAACTTTATGGTGTTGTCACTATAGCGAATGTTGCGTACTGCTGTTGGTGTAAAAAATAACTAAATACATCAATGATCTTTGAAACTAGGCAACCCATTTACACGAAAAGATAATATCCAACAGAAAATATCTCTCAAAATTAAGATTAGACCTATCAAGCGATGCAATCCAATCTGAACGAGCATTGTGGAAAATTCGAGAACATTTTTCATTATTAGATGGAACATCTTCATTATTTAACTCTTCAGTTAGACTTCGGCGAACAAATTGGAAAATACGCCTGAGGCCTTTTTAATTCTGTGGAAACTAATCTTGGAGATATTGGTTAAATTCTTAAAGAAGAAGCTTTCTTTTTTATTTTATTTTTGGGATAAGTTTGCACTGGGTTTTTTTTTAATTATTACAATCCTAATAAACGCGATGAATTATATTCGTAGTTGTATAAGTTATTTCTTTAAATACAGTAATTAAAATACTATTAAAATACTAGAGAATTGAAGTGCCTGTGAAGTTATTTTACAACTTACAATTTAAAAGTTTTGATTAATACTTTTAACATATTTCTCTAAACATTTTTCAAAAAAAGCCCTTTTCAAAACTGTTGCTCACGAAAGCTTCACTTATGGACTTAGCACAAACGCGCATAGTAAACGTAAAGTAAATTCGTATGATATCAATCGGTTCATACTCACTTATCTTTTTAAACATATAAAGAACTTACTTCTAGTTAAGGGTTAGGTAGATACCCGAAAAGCCACGTAACGTTTGTCATAGTCCAAACACATTACAGGTAAATTTGTGAACGCGCGACAAACGCGACCCACCAAAGGCTTACAGTATAGCAATTGAATTGTCAGTCACGTGTATTTGAAGCTTTGATTCTCGCGTGAATAAACACGTCTACCGTGCGTTTGCTGATGTAAACGCAGCCTAACTGCTTGACCACAAACTACCCGCTTAAGCAACACGCGTGTGACAAGTGACTGCTGAGACAACAAAACTATAAGAAATTATATAGTGCATGTCACGACTCAACGCGACGCGACGGTATTCATGTAAAGGAAACAAGTGAGGTACAGAGCACAACACGCTACTACAATCTGTCTTTAATAGATTTTCAACTTTATCGCTAAAGCATTAGCGAATCGCATTGGCGTATCGAATAACCCAGTACTAACTGGGTTGTGGAGGCCAGATAGGCAGTCGCTCCATGTAGAATACTGGTATCCAGCTGCATCTGGTGAGACTGGAAGCCGTTCCTACATAGTTGGGAAAAGGCTATGCAGATAATGATGATCGCTAAAGCATTAGGTTCAAGGTTGATCGGCAAAATTATACAGTTTCCGGTAGATTGATGTGCGGGCGTCTGTATACACGTGTCGCTTGACACAAATCGCATCGCCTGAGTTTGTGAACGGGGCGTAATGTCGAATATTTCAGGTCCAGAAAATCGCAATAGATCTGATTGAAACAACAAAATAACAATTATTTTGTCTGTATGCAAAAATAAATAACAATCGTAATATGTACTCATAAAACATTAAAAATATTAAGACATAATACCACAGAAATAGTTGCCAAACTAAATAATTGTGCCGTTTCTGGCAACATTACATTATATTATTTTCGGAAAACAGGATGAGGTTGTCACATAAAAAGGGAGATGATTGCCGAAAGCATTTGTTAGGATAATAAATACTTGTATATTAATGTCTGTGATAATAAATAGGTTTCATATAAATAGAGAAGAGTATTTCTTTTCTGGATACAAAAGTCCGTTTTGCTCAAATAAAGTACTTATGTTGGAATTGAGGTGTGTATTGTTCATTATTATACAGGTTTAGTTTTCAATGACCGGCCAAATTTTCAGAGATGGTTTAGAATCGATAATATTTTCGATGAAATGAAAAAAAAAATATATATATTTCATTCCTGTCCACCACTAAAAAGCGAACGTGTGGATATTGCAACAGCATAATTCAGTTCAACAACCTAGATAGGTAGCAGTTAGCACACACATAAATTTGGCGGTGCATTCTCGCACACAAGTGCATTGATTCCCACTAGGTTTATGCCTTAGGAAATTTTTAGGACATTTTCAAATGAATGCTATAATTTTATTTTGTATTTTTCGACAATAATATTTAAAATGCACTTTTGGTTTGATATCTACATCTTAATTTTAAATTTAGGCTGGTCATTGAAAACTAACGCTGTAAATTATTTGTTTATGTAAGCCTTCTCTGTCCCACTGCTAGGTAAAGGGCTCCCCCAAGGCTTTCCAATTTTATTGCAAGATGGCTTTTCCGATCCGTTAAGAATGAGTCCAGATCGACACTCCAGTGTTTCTTGGGCCTGCCTAGGTTACGGCAACCGTCTTCAGGCATTGTTCATAATATACTTAGGAAATAATTCTGGCGGCCTATTCAGTTTTCATTATTTTTTCACATCTGCTATCCACCAGTGAGCATCTTGTCAACCAGTATAGGCTGTAAATAAACAACGTTCGAAAATTCATTTCAAAACTGTCCTATATTATTTCACCCCGATTTCACCAGCATGAAAAACTGATCAAGTCTTAATATTTTCAAAGGAAAATTAACTAAAATCATATTTTATACGTACACCCACAATATCGACGATGGAAAACCATAACAGCCATTCCAGCCAGAATTTTCGACTTTGGGCGCTAAGGTTAACATTGCAAATCGAATACCACGTTCAATATACCTGACGACTTTTCTCCACCGTCCGTCGTCGATACCTAATCTTTACTCTATGAACCAGTAACTACATACGGCTTTTCGTGCCAAGCTCAATGCCAAAACGCTACACCAATAAATCAATCCGTGAAACATGTTCTATGAGCTTCAGATTAGTTGACTACACCAATAAATTTGTGTCTAGATTAAACTGGAGACGATACATTTTAATTAATGCAGACGTTTCTGCATGAATGGAAGAGCTGTTTAGAAGCTTAGGTATTAGAACACAACATCGCATATCATGACATCACGCCTGATATCCTTGAAGGGTTAAGCAGAGGTAGTTCAGCTATGTAAAAGTCCCATGTAATGGGGGGCTAGCTTATTGCCATCAACCGGACACAGATCCAGACTCCGTGATTGCTACCAAGAAATTCTTGGTTGGGAAACCCAATAACACTTTGCCCGAACCGGAAATCGAACTCAGGCCCTTTTGTTCAGCAGTCGCGTTTGCGATTAACGACCTGTACGCATTAGAAAAGACAGTGAATCTACAATTAAAAAATGGGTGCTAATTAAACAAACTTCTTTTTAATAGCAGTATTCGTCTCTAAAAATCTGCATTGCCTTCTAAATTACTTTAGTCAGCCACAATTAACGTGCGTCTGAATGATACTATCTTAGCCACTAAGTAGTTATCTTCTATGTAAGCCATAACAACAACTCATTTTGGTGGTTATTCCTTAGCATCTCAATTTGTAACATGCATTCAAGCAGTAAACTTCTAAAATATATATATATGATATTATATATGACATTAAACTGTAACTCGTCCCACATTAATTGATCGTCAAAATTTAGCTAAAATGATTATCAAATAGTAAATTATGTGAAGTAATCTCGTCCCCATTTAGTACTTGTAGTTTGCACTTCTTGCTAACTCGCTATCACATTTTTTTAAAGATGAATCGATTTCATCAAAACGAATATGTTATCTGTGGTCCGGTCTTGGCGCGTTGTCTGGACATTTGTCAACTCATTGTACTTTTTTGTGAAGCGCGCAGGTCACGTTTCCGATAATAAAGTTCCGAAAATTTTGTAATTACCAAACCGAGATGGGAAAACATCGAAGAAAACGAGACGAAAATATGAGAGAACTCAACGAACGTCTGGGAGAAGTAGAAAATCGGTCGAACAAGCGAAAACGGAGTCGTCATCGAAAATCTGGTAAGCTTTTTTGTTTAAGTACCTACCCACTCGTCTTTTCCTAGAAGTACTTGGCACCCTGGCATCTGGTTAACGTCTCGTGAAAACTCTAGAGACATGTGCACAGGTCTCTAGAGTTTTCACGAGAGGTTAACCATGAGAACACCAACTGTGCCAACAATTAGTAAGACATTGCTAGAGCTTTCACGAGAGGTTAGCCGATGATCTTAGCCATCTAACAATAGAACGACATCACAAGAGCTTTCACGAGAGGTCAGCCGATGGTGTACACGTTCAGTTGTTCGCACATGTCTCTCTAGAGTTTTCACGAGAGGTTAACCATGAGAACACCAATTGTGGCAACAATTAGTAAGACATCGCTAGAGCTTTCACGAGAGTTTAGCCGATGATCTAAGCCATCCTACAGTAGAACGACATCACAAGAGCTTTCACGAGAGGTCAGCCGATGGTGTACCTACACATTCAGTTGTTCATAATTGCGTCCCTACTGCATCCCTTGAACTATCACGAGAGGTTAGCCGTGGATTTAAACTCGACCAGTCAGAGGCCTAAGTTGAACTATTCTTTCTAGACGAGTATGAAACCCGCTCCAGTCGAACACGCTCGAGAAGCCGTGGGTATCGCGACCGAAGTTGTGAGACACGTGATAAATTCCGTCGCAGCCTGACTTGCCGCGACAGCTATTCCCCATAACGCCACATACCATTGACGCCTTGCCATCAATTATCACCTATTCCGCCAGTTGTCCTGTGAAGGAAATATTTAAAAACTAAATGAAGTAGTGGCAGCCGCACTTAGGATGGTGGAGTAAAAAGGGACCAACGAATCAGGGGGCAGCAGATCACCTCGGCTGCTGCCATTACATCAATCAAAGTGTTAAACAATCTAATCACCAACTAAGGGAGTAGTGATCAAATTTTAACTCTTAAGTGATGCAGCCAGACTACTTTGTCATATTTATCATGCAAATGCATCACCAGACGCTCCCTAATCCTGCCTGGCCTCAGTAAGGAAATGAAGGAGCTAATGGGGCAGACTCCAATATCTGAGTACCTGTTCGGAGATAAGCTACAGGACAAGTTACACTCACCACAGAGGCGCCAGCCGCGACGTCGGGGACAGGAATACGTCTAGCTCAGGTAGACTGGTACATTGCAGTATTTCACTGAAGTCTGGAATAATGTTATCACCTATCCAACAATACAACGATTGGATTAAGGGTTATAAACTACACTTTTATGAAATTTCAGTTCAAACTTCCATTCCTAAAAACAATAACTTCAGTCAGAAAGAAAGCAATCTTATTTTACGGTTATGGTGCTATTGAATGATGTTTATCAATCAATTTTTTTCAGCATAGGTTTGCATCCAAAATCAGATGACACTTGGATTTATATTAAATTTCAAAAACCCTAATAAATATATTAATACCCATCACTTCAAGCTCACTTCAAGCAAGACTTAAGGACAGCAACCAAACTCATGACCCCAGGTTGTTTTATGGCAACTATAGATTTGAAAAAAGCTTAAATACTTCTTACCCATACAAAATATGATAGATTTTTCCGGTTTCAGTTTCAAGATACATTGTTTGAGTTTACATGCCTTCCATTTGGGCTTAGCATAGCACCATTTGTATTCACAAAGATTATGAAGCCAGTTATGTGTCACCTGAGGTCAATTGGGTTGCTTTTCTATATTATATCTGGGTGATATTTTGTGCCTGCTGAGTGTTTGAAAAATGTGTCCACAAATCAAATTTTCTAGAAAAAAAAAAATTTAAATAATAAAAACTAGGGTTCGTTATCAATACATCAAAGAGTGCCTTAGAACCCAGACAGTGCTGTCAATTAATATAGGTTTTCTGTTAGATACAGTTCAGTAATATATCACTTCATCAGAAGAAGATAGATAAAATTTCATCCCTAACTTATTAAATAATTTTAAATCTAAAATATTTATGCAAAATAGTAGAATTTGCTCAGTTGCTAGGTATACTTGTTGCCGCATGCCCAACAGTGGAATATGGTTGGCCTTACACCAAAGTTATGGAAAGTAACAAAACAAAAATGACAATTACAAGGCTCTGCTACCTATCACAAAAGGAATTTGGATAGGACTAGATTAGTGGTTGCCTCACATTCCAACAACCTACAACAGTATAAAACTATTTGACTTTGTTCTAGAAATATTTTCTGATGCTTGACAAACTGGCTGGGGTCTGGTATACATATAATGATGTCAGGAGCCATGGGCACTGGACAACTGATGATAAAAAGTTTCGTATAAATTACCTTGAACTATTAACAGCATTTAGAGGGCTGAAAACATTTGAAAGCACACTCAGACACTGTGAAGTTTTACTTAGAATTAAATAGATAACACAACTGCCATAGCCTACATCAATAAAATGGGTGGCACTCGTTTTCCCCACCATAATAATTTAGCAAGAAAGTTGTGGCAACGGTGTGAGGAAAGACACATTTGGATCTAGGCATCCAAACACAGAAATTGAATGGAAGTTATGAGATGTAGCTCATAAGACTATTATTGTTGAACCTCAGATTGACTTGTTTGCAAACAAGTTTAAAACTAATTGTCAGAATTATATATCATGCACTGTCAAATGGTATGGTGATTTCTTTTATACATTCCCACCATTTGCACTTATTAGTAAGATGTTACAGAAAATAAAAAGGGAAGGGGCAACAGGCATTGTTGTAGTACCTTGGTGGCCCGCACAACCATGGTTTCCCTTATTTGAACCCAAGGTTATTTCTAAAAGAATAATAATGGAACCCCATCATAAAAGTGATACGAATCTGCTCTGAATCAGGGATTTCTTATGGTCAGAACCAAGATATTGACCCTCTCCTAGACTCAGTTCCCACTGTGATATCTTTTCTGACTAAAATTTTAATGAGGGACTATCATAAATAGCTCACTCAATACCATTAGGTTAGCTATTTCTCTAGTTCTAGGGCCCCAAATTGGCCTAGATGACCGACTGTCAAGGTTCTTCAGGGATATATTTAGGTTAGGACCTAAGAACCCCAAATATGAAGTAGTATGGAATCTCAGTATCGTTTTGAATTATTTGTCTAAACTATTTCCTAATGAAACTCTTAGTTTAGAACTAATTACCAAAAATTAAGTTACCATTACCAGTAGCCCTTGTAACTGCACACAGAATTCAAACCTTGTCTATCATAAGTATACTGATAACATTTCTTGTAATCAGGATAATTATTAACAAAAAATTCCAGAAATTATTAAAACCTTTGAACCTGGTAGATATCAATCCAATTTGATACTACCATCTTTTAAGGAGAATTTGTCTGTGTGTTCTGCTACTACCCTTTTGTTCTATCTAGATATTACAAAAAATACCTAAAGACAAGATTGTAAATCACCAATTATAACTATAAGAAAACCGTATCGTGCCGCCACTACTGCAACTATTAGTAGGTGGATGAAACAAATTCTAACTAATAGTGGAATAAATACTCCCAAATTCACATCACACAGCACAATGCATGCTTTCTGCATAAAAAGCCTCTGAAGTGGGTTTTAATATTGAAGTTATAAGAAAAGCAGCTGGTTGGACCACAAATTCCTTAACTTTGCTTGCTTTTATTATGAGACCTAGATATATGAGATGAGATAGTTCATCATCATCATTATCAGCCTATTAATGTTCCCACTGCTGGGACACAGGCCTCCTCTCTATGAGGAGTGATTCTAAATTCTAGTGCTTTTGCACAAGCAGTGTGTTCTATAGTCTCTGTAATATAGAACACACTGCTTGTTATTGTTGGTCGATTAAATTTAATGTCAATGGTAACTGTCTGATTAAAGTAATTAAGCTCTTTATAAGATTATCATGACACAGGTTGTTGAGTTAGAGAAGATTTATGTTATGTTACCTTTTATTTAAATAAAAGTGTAATTAGTACCTAAGTAATGATAATCAGAGTAAGTAGTATGTTAAGTTGCATTGTTCAATGATTATAAGATGTTGACTAGATTACCAACACAACTTTCTTATTTGAATATCTACAAGTACTAAATGAGGACGAGATTACGGAGCATAATTATATAAATCGGACTAACTTACCTAGTGACTTCCGATCCTTAATTATGTGAAGTAATCTCGTCCTCATTGTATCCCAACCCTTCCCAGAAGATCAGCGTACTTATATGTGTTTTAAAGTGTCTTATCTACTTACACCCCTTTTTTAAAGTTGTGTTGACTAATGTATCGGGACTACGATAGATAACCGTCACAGATTTTAGAGAGAACTAACGTTATAACCGTATCGGTCATCTTGAAGTCCCGATCATATGCTTTGAAAGAATGAGTTGACAGATGTCCAGACAACGCGCCAAGACCGGACCACAGATAACATATTCGTTTTGATGAAATCGATTCATCTTTAAAAAAATGTGATAGCGAGTTAGCAAGAAGTGCAAACTACAAGTACTAAATGAGGACGAGATTACTTCACATAATTAAGGATCGGACGTAACTAGGTAAGTTAGTCCGATTTATATAATTATGGCCACTAATAGAACGTAGAAACTATTGAGGGGGATACTAAAAAACATTAAAAATACGAATCCATATTTTTTTTCCTACATGTTGAGAATTACGCGGCGGTTTTAAGCGGGAAATTTTATAATTATTTTTGCGATAGGACGCACCGTTTTCGAAATATAACTCAATTTAGAACCTGCTACGACCCCATGACGCCCAAAACGCTCAAAACGGTGAAGGAAAACATCGTGAGGAAACCGGTATGTCCTAGAACCAAAAAAATCGAAGACATGTGACATCTACCAATCCGCACTGGGCCCGCGTGGTGGATTATAGCCCATTTCCTCTCACAGAGAGGAGGCCTGTGTCCCAGCAGTGGGAACATTAATAGGCTGATGATGATGATGATTTAAATATTGCTGATTAACCAGAATGAAAGAAGCGCCAAGCGCGGGCTTACTCCGTCACATTCAAGTACCTAACCCCAAAAAATAAAACTTCTGTACGAGTAACCTTGGACGTGGAGATGCGAACACCATCCCGTTATACAATACAAAACGAGTAATAATTTCGGTCTCTGATCCGCATCAGTAAAACGCGTTGGCTAAGTAATCGCAAAGACAGGCTGCAGGATGAGGCAATGTCGCATGACACTGAAACGCTTCCATAGCGATTGGATAGCTTTACCGCTGTGGTTTGTGTTTTGTCGTCGTTAATTATACCGTAATTCCGATAGCATGAACCTATAAATATACGTAATGTTATCGTAAATAAAGCATAATATAGCTTTATAAAATAAACGGATGATGATCCTTGAGAAATACCAAGCACGTAACTCCAAAAGTAATTTCAATTTGATATAAAGGGTGTAAAACACCTCTTAACGAAGCCGAAAGTCACTTGTTCTTCCCCTCATTGCGATAATTTTTTTGTTCTACACCATACCTGGGAACCTTCTAGTTACGGAGATATTGGGGGTCAAAGTTCCAACTTTTTGACAAGTTTTTTTTTAAGTACAAGTTTTTAATGTGATATTTTTACAATTAATATTATTTCAATCCATCCATCAGCACTATGTTTTGAGTGCGTTACATTGAGTTGTAACACAAAAAAAAATTTTTCACCCCAAAAAAAAAGTTGTTTCCCAGCAATAATTTTTGCGTAAAGTTACTTAGTTTGATGTACAGAATGCTTGGTTGACTTCGTGATGAGGTCTTTTACACCCTGTATAAATAAAGCTCTTGTTCTAGTTTCTGAACCCAAATTTCTCTACAAACTTTAAATATTCCAATCCTTGCAATCAAGTGCGGTACACACAAGAATATTTGTGTAGAATATTAGATTACGTCTGATTGATAAAAAACAAAGAGTCCTCATGAATGTATAACGATTCGAACAATTGGCGCTGAAGGCTGAAGCATAATGCTATGTGTCGAGATTTGAACATAGAATTTAGAGAAGACTGTATTAATGCAGGATTGGACTTTCAAAAGTAATTTAAGCTCAATGTGATGACCTTGTGATGAAACATAGTTAATATGCTAAGTAACAATAAAAAACAAAAACATAAAAACCAACCTGTATGGTGTATTAAGAACCAGGGGTGGCTTTTAATACACAGCAAAGTGGGAAGCGTGTTGCTGCACGACAGTATTTTATATTTCATCATTCTACTTATTCATTCTCCTGCCCTTATCCCAATTAATTTGAGGTCTTCTTTTTTCATACTCTATGACTGCCATCTCAGCAGTCTTCTTCTTCTCTCTTTTTCTTCTTCCCATATCATCCTTCACACAGTCCCTCCATATATCTTTTCTTAGGTCTCTTATGACTAGAGGAAGATGATACGACGACGGTACGAGTATAAACTCGTAGCCTTATTCATGCTCAAAACACACCACTAAACCGATTCAATCACCAGCGCTAGTTCTTGCTCTCTGTTCTCGCTAGTCTTCCCCTTATGTACTCATTCCTTGTTTTATCCATTCGCGTTACACCACACATCCCCCTTAGCATCCTCATCTCAGTCACACGCAATTTCCTGTCATTCTTTTCTATTGTGGCCCATCATTCTGATACGCAGTATTTAATATTGTGGACCCAAAACTTCGCCAATTCCACTGCGTCGTGCACCATAGAGATAAATTTGGCTGCATGCAGCATCTAAGGTTATGTTATACAGTGAATTGGCTTCTTCTCATTTAAAACGGCGTCTTCACAATCAACATTTATATCAATAACACTTAAAACGAGTATACCTAGCTTTTATTAGCAAAATAATATCTCAGAAACTGAAGTGAAAAGGGTTCCATTGTTAAATGGCAAACGGCCATTAATAGAATTAGTTCCGGGTTCCGTCAATTCTCTGTGTACAATACAATTGGTATCAGTTGGTAGTATCAGTTGCATTGATAAACAGAAAGCGGTTCTGAATAATAACGGAGCTAAACAATCGTATTGTTAATCTAATATTATTCTGTAGTTTGAGTTGTAGAGGTTTACATAATTATATTGTTAGTAAGACAACGTATTCTTACTCGGAACTAAATAATAGTCCTTCTGATTGTTTGCGGTCAAAGCGACCCACTTTTCCCTTATTTTCATAGCCCGATGGGGCGGCGATTAGGCACTCCACCAACGGCATTACGTGCTTCCCAAATCACGGGGTTAATTAATACTGCCCGCTTCTAAACTCCGGGCTGTTTCACTTTGCCCGGCTTGGGAATCGAACCCAAGACCCCAGCAGTCGCTCTTGCTACCACGAGACGAACGGGGCAGTCCAGGACTAAATACAGAGTGCTGTAAAGGTACTGTGGTCATTTATGATCATATAGAAATCTCTACTCAAACGCACCAATGGCATTAAAATATAAATATAGTATTAACATTGGTGAATACATTTACTACATCTCGTACAGCATCGCATATAATTTAGAGTCGAGGGCTGTTCTCCGGATGATAATAAACCCGCCCATTTGGCATCCCCCCATGACAATCACGGGGTAAAGCGTATAAATCTACGTCCTTTCGTAGTGTGACTATTCGCGGGGACAAAGTACAGGAATGTTTTAGAAGATTCATAGTTGGAGAAAGAATATTAGAATATTAGAATATTATTATCTATATAGGCCGACTCTATTTAGAAGATATTATTCTTTTAAAGGTAAACCGTGATCTAGAGATATATTTTTTGCAGTTCTCTGCTGGATTCAATAATATTATTGGGGTATCGTAAAAACACGAAAGTGACCAGGGAAGACGCATCACCTAACAGTAAAGAAATATCATCAAGTTTTAATAAACTAGGCGTTGTCGCAGAGATAACCCCTTTAACCAGCATTGAGATGTTGTGAAGTTACTGTTGAGTAATTGTTATTACTCAACTCCGGTGGACAATCAATCTCATTTAAGTGACCGGAAGAAACTGGATAGCCATGAAACAAAATTGCCAAAAGTGGAGAGATTTGGAAGAGACCTACACTCAGCATTGTGTAGCCAAAAGAAGAAGAAGAATGTTATTATTGTACTACTTAATGTTAACTCCAGTAAATCGTTTTTTGTCCAATATGCAAAAAAAATAAACCATTTTGTATTTTATTTTCTTCTCCCGTTCAGAACCTGTTCTATAAACATCTTAATCCGCTAAAGCACTAAGATGGAGACGCTTTTATGAGTGTTAAAACAAAGTAGACCTTCCAATCACATGTCTACTGGAACACCCAAGAAATAGTGGTTTATTTAAATTCCCCGACATCTTGGGGGTCGTTTGAGTGTACAATCACTAAGATAAATGCTGCGACATTCCACGCGGTCATCAGATATTGTGCCAGTAAAAGGAATTGTATGTGTGTACGTTAGTTTATGTATTCGGCTTGGAAATAGGTCACACTTTAAATGTCGTGAGAGCGAAATATTATTTCTGTAAGAACTTAGATATGTAGTACTCGCCCATTAAGGGTTCCGTATCATCCCCTCCTGATCAGAAGGTCTAAGTAGCGTAGTAAGGGAATTAATTAATTTAATTTAATTAATTAACTTATTTTTATAATTGGTTGTTGTAGCGGCAACGCAAATATACATTCTGTGACCATTTAAATAAAAAATGAAAAAATTGACAGCGGAGGCTTAGTAATAAGGTCCCGTTGGTTACCCTTCGGGTACGTAAAAAGTTCTATGTTCTATGTCTGACTCACGATGAACTCTGATCAAGTGCAACTAATGAACAAGTGGTCCTGGTTGTGATCTTGCCCGACTCAGAAATCAAACCCAGGACCTCATGTTCGGCAGTAGCGCTTCCGACCACTTACACTCACACACCAATTACACTTATTAGGCTTTTCCATTTGGAAGTTTTCAGTAGCAGCCTAGATTTGTACCCGGTTGATGCAAATATTACATGAGACAAACATTACTGGCGAAATGTAGGTGTCCTACTACGTACACCTCTGCCTAACCTTTAGGGAATTACAGGCATGATGTTGTGTGTACCATACTCTTTATACCAGGCTGTCCACCTTCCCCAAATTCTTCGAAAACAAACTCTGTTTCACTATGATGTTAAATTAATGATATTCAGGCCAAACAAAGTTCACCTCAACATTCTGAGGTAATACGGCTTAATTTAGATCAATAACATGATTATGTACTTGATGGTTATTATATGCTTGAACTTTGAACATAGACATACCGACGTAGAACATAATATGGAAGCCTCAAGCGTTCTCTAATTATATTGTGGAAAACGTTGTTAATGTTACCTGTACAGGAACAAAGATAATTATTGTTGTTTCTTGTGTTACATTACTAGCGGACGTCACGCGGTTTCACCCGCGTAGTCTTTGTTTCCATGGGAGTACAGGGATAATGTGTAGCCTATGTTACTCAGTAAAGACGTGGCTTTCTAATGGTGAAAGAATTTTTAAAATCGGTCTAGTAGTTTTAGAGATAGTAAGGTTATAAGTAAATGATAAATGATGTTTATTTTGCAAGTAGGTTTTTACAAACACTTTTACACGTATTTTTTTTTAAACTAGATGGGGCCGGTGTTTCGTACCTGACTACTCTGAGAAGAAACAGCCGAAACAAAATCAGAGGTCATAGTCTCTTTTGAAGTCTAGACATAATCTTGCTCAATTCACATGAGGACTATGCAGATTAGTGTCTGAGATGGCCTTTTGAAGAAAGAACCACACAGATTTGAGTGGACCTGTCCAGTCAGTGCAAGCATTTGTCAGTTATCGTGTAGCTCGACTTATAACTCAAGGAGCTCAACGAAACGACGAACAATACCAAAGAAAGGACATTTGGGTAGGTCGCTTATAGTACTCAAACTGCCAGACAGTTGTGGGAAAAAAAGAAAATAAACAAAAAAAAAAAGGTTAAAGGTTATACACATTATTATTATTGGTCAACATCACCTTATGAAATACACATTATAATGGCTTGAATACCATAATTATTATCTTGTTTTTAAATACACAAAGTTTTACACACTACGCACATGTAGGCGGTTTAGAACAGCTCTGCCCCTAACCACTGTCTAACAGTGTAGACACGGACTCCCTATAAATCGTAACAAACACACAAACAAACAAAAAAAAACAAATCTTTTCTCTTTATAGATATAGAAGTATAGATATAGATAGTAAGAAGTAGTAGAAGTATGGATTTGGAAATGGTTTTCTTGTTGTGCTGTTTTTATTGGGTTAGAAAAAATAAAATGGAAATTTTGTGAAGACATAGTCTATACCGGAATTGATTAACCGGATTGATTTGTTTTAACGATAGGATCAAACCACCGTGATGATACAATTAGACCGTGACAATTGATATTGGGTTTTGCTATAAAGTGTTTTTTTTAAAAGCGGCCACTATATCTGGATTTTTGTCCATAAAATTGGTTCCCCCCTAAAATACGGGACTTAAAAATTACTAGCATAATGAGGGTGATGTCATTACGCACAACTCTGACTAAATCTTCGGGGATTACAGGCTTGATATATAAAGGGTGTAAAACACCTCTTAACGAAAACAAAAGGTACTTATTTTCCTCGTCATTGCGATCATTTTTTTGTTCTACACCATACCTGGAAACCTTCTAGTTACAGATATGTAGATAGATATTGGGTAGATCGGTAGATATTGGGGGTCAAAGTTCCAACTTTTTGACAAGTTTTTTTTTAAATACAAGTTTTTTTCCACGACCCCCGTACTATTCAATACATCCATCAGCACAATGTTTTGAGTGCGTTACATTGAGTTCTACCACAAAACATGATTTTTCACCCCAAAAAAAAAGTTATTTCCCAGCAATAATTTTTGCGTAAAGTTACTTAGTTTGATGTACAGAATGCTTGGTTGACGGCTTCGTGATGAGGTCTTTTACACCCTGTATGTTATGTCGGTTTTTTTTTTTTTTTTGGGACAAGCCCGCCACACTGTTCCCAAACCACTGTAACTCCTGAAAGCCAGAATCAACAGTGGCGACCACCAGAAAAGCGCCGAGACAATGAAGCTCGACGAAGTCCCAGAGAATGAATTTAACTGTCTTGGATCCCGCAACGAAATTAATCAGAAAAGTATAGTGGAGGAGTAGGAAAAAACCGTAATTTCCACTTCCCTCCATTTCAGCAGGAGACAGAACGAAACAAGGCCAATAGGCACAAAGGGACGTTTACAACTGGGATAGGCCCAGTTGCCTAGCACCACGGATAAATATTAACATTAATGGGTCCTAAGTTGTGAGCTGTTATATTTGATTCCAATAATAGGTATGGCAAAAACGCTTGAACGCACGGAAATTTGTTCTAGTTTCCACAAGGTCTGTATAGTAAATAACTCCGGATGTAACCTGTACACTATCCAACATAATGTTGCGTTCATTCTGCCAAAGACTGCACTCCCATAAAATGTGATGTGCTGATTGTTCATATTCGCAGTCAGATGTGGAACATTGACAAAAAGGCGAGTCAACAAGCTTGAGCTTGTTATGTCGGTTACCGAAAGGTAAGTAAAAACCGAAAAGACACAGGTAGAAACTACCCGCAATCAAGTCCAAATTGCAATTCGTGTTAATTATTTACCCAAATCACACCTCCACTACACACCAGCATAATTATCACAGTTAGTAGGTAACAAAACGAACAAATATTTGTACACAGAATGAAGCTGTGATACCAATAGTTAATTGTGAACCAATGCATTAAATGAAGTGTTTGTTCGCTAGTTTACATGACTGTACAGTGTACATAGAGTTTGTGTGTTATATTGTGGACATTAATCAATATTATTTATTTATTTATATTTATTTACCTTACACCCTCTGGTGTAAACGACCCGTTCACGAAGGCGTCAACCAAGTATTCTGTACATCAAACTAAGTAACTCTGTGCTAAAATTATTTCTGGGAAACGAGTTTCTTTTTGGGGTCAAAAATTACGTTTCACAGTAGGACTCGATGTAACAAACTCAAAACATGCTAATGGATGCATTGAGTAGTGCGGGGTTGTGGAGTTGTTTAAAGTAAAGTTAAAACGATAAAATTAAAAAAAAAAAAAAAAAAAAAAAACTAGGAACTTTGACCTACAATATTTCTGTAACTAGAAGGTTCCCAGATATGGTATGGAACAAAAAAAATATACGCAATAACGGGGAGAACAAGTACCTAACTTTTACACCCATTATAAAGTGAAATTTAGTTCACTTTCAACGTTTCCTCTAATCTTCTTCATTTAAGGCTGGGGTATCTGATAAATTAGCAACTCTATTTGTGGTGGTTCAAACTCCGTTTGAAATACTGTTAGAATAAAGTTCTAATCAGCTTGCACTACAAAGTGGTTGTTACGTCAGTCACTGCGGGCCGAATAGTGCGAAATGAGTGGTTTTATTTAATTGTAGCCTAATAAATCATTACATCAAAATGCCAATTGTACATTTTGTAAAGAAAAAAGTGACAAATATTTGTGTGAAGAAAAAAAAACTTAAACTTAATGCCGTTTAGGAGTAGTTACGAAATTTCAAAGAAAAAATGCTTCACTTAATGAATATTTTTTTCATATAATAAAGTTAGAATTTTTTCAATTGTACAAATTAAAGTTTAGAGTCTAATAAGCAAACATATATTTTTTTGCACATTTATATTTACTCATCAAAAGAGAGTTACATAGAGAAAACCTCTCGTTAGCAGATACCACCCCCTTAAGGAGAAAGCTCCACGGTTGCCTGCAAATTTCAAATTTTCTTACCGCGTTTTTTGCTATTTGCGGGTCAGTGCTAGGTTATATTTATGTTGATTAAAATATGATACGCGGCTGTAACACGTATGCTGTTACAGAATTATAATCATTAAAATCATCAATAAAACCCTCTAAAATCATGTAACCTGATTGAATGACTTTTTTATGGTTGCCCGCGAAATTCAAATTCCTTTGCTTCCACATTAAATCTTATTCCTCCTCCCCCTCCCCTTCTCTTCCTCCTCCCCCTCCCCTCCTCTTCCTCCTCCTTCCTCCTCTCTATCTTCTGTTTATCTTTTTGTTTATCTTTATTCTTTCGTTTATTAATTAATGGCATTAAGAGTTTTTGATAATACGTACAACATACATTCATGCAAAAAAGTTGCAAAAAAAATGAATGCTGAAGATAATTTGTAGCGACTTACCCAATCTAGGTTTATTCAAACCTGTGTTTCAGACTAAACTGCCATAGATTAAAACAAATTTAATATTTTAACTGCACTTACGTGCTTACAACGAAACTTTTATTAAACATACCCCTTTTTGTTTATCTATCTTTATACTAATGTTTTAAACAGTGTTTATTATTGTACCGATGACTCGCACTATCTTTGAAACAAATCTAATTAAAAAATAAAAAACTTACTCACCATTCCCCAGACGGTATAACAACTATAAAATTCGTTTAAACTTTATTTCAATGTCATTCACCCCTGCACTAATACAAAACTGTGTAAACCCATTCGAGGGAACTTTTTAAACCCTATAAAAGAAAACTTTTTATGGGTTCTAAAAGTTTCAGCCCATTATGGACTTTCAACCGCAGCTTTCGTTTAAAAATAAAGGGAATGTACCCATTTCCAATTATACAGCTGTATATTTTGTTACTTTTATCGACTTTGCAAAATCACGATTATATCTCAGCAATACTAAAAGATTGTGAAATTCTGACGGCGTGATTTTTAGACTATTTCACTGTTTTAATTTTTATTTGTGTAAACGATTTTGTTGATGTACAAATCACATTTGACATACAAAATTTTTCGAGTTTACCTTAATTCTTGTTTATGACTATTTGCCTAACAGAACTCTGATTAAGTCCTACAAAAATCTAGGTAATTAAAACTCACCAAGGGGCCATGTCGAGTGTCGGACTATCCATTTCTTTGAGGCGTCGTTTGGTCGAACGAAACGACGTCCAATGTTGGGCATAGGCCTCCCCACCCCAATCTTCACCGCTCGATCTTGTGCTTTTCGCATAAACAGAAGCACCAGCACCAGCGCAGTGTTACAAACGTAATACGTCGATTATAAAATTAAAAATACCAATTCACAGATAATTTTTTCATAATTTTACGAATGTACAGGACAAAACATAACGTTTACACCTAAAACTCGGGCTAGGGCCTTTGATTTCCGCGGTGTTCACTTAAGTCATAGGACCACCTTCTGGATCTTCCAAGGGTCGCACCATTAGGCCCAATCGAATTCATAATCCTAAGATATAATTCTCTATAAATAGCGCGAGTTGCGGACACCAGCCCGTTATACAATACAATGGTGTATTGTATAACGGGCTGGTGTCCGCAACTCGCGCTATTTTTTCACACTGCGTTACAAACAATGATCTTCAGATGTAGTTGGTGTTTCTTTTTGTGTTTGTTTCTTGGCCATTGCATTAGGTTATAGACCTGTACTGATAGTTTAAGGAATTTAAATATATTGTTACGTCGTACCCGTACTTACCTACAGTTACGGTAGTAGGTACCTACTAGTAAGTAGGTAGGTAATAGTAGGTAGGTAGGTAAAACGAGTCCCGAATAATGTAGGTACAAATTCGCAAACTACCTACAAAAGAACATCATTGTAATTTCGACCGTACGCCGAGGGCATAAAGTACCTACTCGAAGGACAATGACCCACTATGGAATTGTCTAGAAGATTCTAGGAAGTCGTGGATATTTCTCGAACGTTCGATCGCCATATAAATAGTCGACGTGTTTGCGGGAGCAGTCAGTCGCAGGCGATGGTCACTGGACTAGCGCCCCTCCCACCACCCTTGACCCTACAAGGCGCCGACGTCGAGTGGTCGCCCCGGGTGAAATACCTGGGCGTCACCATCGACCGTCGGCTCACCATGGGCCATCACGTCCGCCAGGTCGCGGCACGGGCTGGGGTCGCCCGCCACCAGCTCCGTCCGGTGCTCTCGTCCCGCCTACCGGTGCGCGTCAAGTTGGGCGTGTATAAAACTTATATACGCCCGATTCTGACGTACGCCGCCCCCGCATGGTACGTCTTCGCATGCGAGGGGCACAAAAAGCTTCTCCGCACGCAGCAAAATATGGCGCTGCGGACAATTGTAGATGCCCCTCGCTTCGTGAGGAACGACGTTATCGTGCGGGACCTCGGGATCGAGAGCCTGGACGCCTTCATCCGGCGCCTTGCGACGGGAATGTTCGCGCGTGCCGACGCATCTGCTTGGCCACACGTCAAGCACATTGCGCCGTGGCATGCGCGCCCCCCTGACGCGAGGCGTCCTCTCCCCCGCGACCTGGTAGCGGAAGATGAGCCCTCCCCACCGGACTTGACGCCTGGGTAAGCTGCTTCCCAGGATACACGCAGCTTACCTACACAATTACGACTCTACACACACAACACACATCCAGTTGCGTGTACTGTGCTAAGTTAATATAGGCAGCCCACGCAGCTATAACCACACATGCATCTCTACACAAGCACGTAAACACACGCGTAGACTCGCGGCGCGGGCTCGCGAGCCACGCTTGCACTGGGCGGTGTTTACACAGTACAATACCGCCTATACACACATAACGGTTCCTCGCCTGTAACGTAACCGGCTAGCTCTGGAAGCGGGGCGGGCAGGGACCATTACATCCTCCGTAGGTGCGTCGGAGTCGGCACCTCTGTCGCTGGTCGTCCCCCGCCGGGCCTCCTTCGGGTCTCACCTGGCGGGGACAGACCGCCGAGGTGTCGTGAAGAAAACAGTGCTGTATGAACAGCGCTGTAGGCGCGCCTACGGAACACCCCATAGCAGCTATTCACAGGCGTGCGACATTGCGATCGCACGCCACTAGGCCACAGCCTAAAGGCGCCACGATGACGGGCCTGTTTTTACAGACCACGGTATGGCCTCCGCGGCCAGGGGGCATAGCCCCGATGCCGCCTGCCGCGCCCTCCGGACGGGGGCGTAGCGACATCCCTCGACGACGGAGCAGTCAGTCTGAGTTTGGCTACACCACGAAGCGAATCGAAGTGAACTAGAAGTGCGATATCTAAGCGAATAGTGATCAGTAGTGTATTTGTAATTGAGTTTAAAGTGTTTTGTGTTTATTAAAGTTATAAATTGTTTCTTCGGTAGTAATTAATTTATCCCAAACCCAGCTCGTAGTTCAATATAAATAAACTCCACGTCCAACTGACTGACTTATCAAAGCACGTTTTAGACCATGAATCCATTTGTCACACGTTAGCTCTATGATTTATTTTACTTTTATTCAAAACCTACACACAACAAATCTTAGTCTTGCCAAAACCGTTTAGCTAGCATCTGCGACTGAGAGACAAACACAGGCCGCGTCTTGTGAATACCAAGAGCAACGCAATCAAAGCTGCTCACTCACATTTTGTTACGTACTCCTCAAGTTTGTAGGTGTCTTCTCAAGTATGGGGTAGTAAAAGTAGGTGATTGGATGTGGCATTTGTAAAGATATAAACCAAAATTGATTCGAGCTAGCGGCGCGTGCGAGGTATCCAGAGACGCGTCTCCGCGCAGGCTAGCGATATAAGGAATAAAACTTATTGGGTGCCGACCAAAAATTTGGAGTTTTAGTCAAAAAACCAGTTTTTGAACCAAAAAAATTTGAATTTCACCACACAACCTGGAAACCGGGACATGGATCGCGGAGCAGAGAACAGGGATGAAGGGTGAGTACTATTGAATCTATTAGCTAACGTTATTTTTGCAAAAGAATTTAGAAAAACAATTAATTTTGAGGATTTACTATCCAAATTCCAACAAATCCCAAATAATCAGCATCAAACCCTAATGATGCTGATGATTTGGCCGCTAGGCAGATGCCTAGCGGGTTCGGAACTACATTATGTCGGCATCCAGTTTAACCGGATGCAGCTGAATATTAGTATCTTACATGTAGTGACTGCCTATCTGACCTTCTCAACCCAGTTAGTACTGGGTAGTACCACCTTGGTAAGACTGGTTGTCAGAATTTTGGGCCACCGACTACCTTTAACAACTGTCAAAGATCTACAAATGACAGCCGGGACCAATGGCTTAACGTGCTTTCCGAGACAGTCAAGATGAAAATTAGGCTTATTTCACAGGACCTTAGCTGTGAAGTGAAACAATAAAATTTACTTTTGACAAGTTCTGTTTTTAAAATTTCGTAGTTTTATAAAATAGTCCGAAGTTATCTGGAAGCTATTCCATCTGAAATTGTACGGAAACTACCGATATTGGCGTCGCGTTACTGTAGGTAAGATTCAATTATTTTTTTAAGTGAATCTACTTCTGATTTTAATTTCACATTGTGATACATACTTTCAATACCCCGAAATAATAATCATAAATTTTTACTGGCAAAAGTATTTCGTTCTATCAGATTGTCTTCTTAGATCCCAGACACGTAGGTAAGAAGTTCAGGCCTTTCGCGTTGTGAGCAGAAAGTTGCTTCGCGACTTCAGAGCATGCAACTTATGTTATATCTCAGGTAAACGTATTTAAAGTTTCCTGAGGAGGTTTTTAGCTAATAAAATAAGCCAGTTTTGACATGTGCTGTGTTTTATGTTTTAGTTTTTTTGTTCCTGAAAGTTTTGGTTGTTTAAAATTTTGTTGGGCCACGCGATTAGCATCAAGCAATACGCGTCTTGTGACAGCGACTAAACTAAACTAAATTTAAAAACAACCTTTTATTAAAATAAAAAGAATAAAATTAGGTTTATTTATCAACGTTGAACGCGTATACAAAGTTCCGTGTCCGTTCTATTAAACCGTTGTGGAGTTTTCTTGTGAGGAGGTGATCCTAGGCTACAGGATCAAGTCATGTCTGTCATAAAAATGTATTGTCACCAGAGCAAAAGGTGTGTGCAAAATTTCAGCTCAATAGATTGGAGGAACTGGTTTGAAATTCAGTTGCAAGATTTGACCAATACCTACTAACCGACTAAGTTCCTAACAAGGCATGTTAAATACGAGCCAAGCAATCTTATGTCGCTTATTGCAAGTATTGTGTCGCAAGTCGCAACCCCCAAGACCGTGAATAGGGCCCTAAGTTTTCAGACGTGGACGCCCCATACAAGTGGAAATATCGTCTACCGTCGAATAAGTCGTGAGTGCATCCGAAAACGTCCATAAATATTGTAATAAATCGCCATTGATAGCGATACGTACAGTGATACCATTGCTTATTTTTAGATCACGTAATCATTTGTTTACAGAAATGCCAAATCACTATGTTCATTTTATACACGTAGGCAAGATAATCCAATAATTACGTCATTTCATTACCTAGATAAAATGATCACATGGCTGGCATGTTGTATTTACCCAAATGTTGTATTGGTAATGAATCAGTTTCTTCCTTAGAGACCCATTTGGCTAGGGTTAGTAAAGTTTAGGCCTAGCCAAACGGGTCCTTAACGACCTGATGGATCCGAGAAAGTAATTCTCGTAACTACTTTTCCGATTTAGAAAATTATTTCAATAATTGGTAGCTATATTGTTCCCGAATGTCATAAGGCTATATTAGAAACGCTCTGCTTAAGATAATTTCCCGCCATAACGCGAGTAATGCTGCCGGCAAATAAAAAAATAATAGCACATTGACAAAGTGCTATTAATAGAGGAGAAACCTATTACATATTACCCTCTCAGACTAAAGAAAATAATAGAACTGCATCCACTCAACAAACAAAAGAGAATCCATTAGAGCTGCAGTGTGTAGGTAATAAAGTTTATGAGATTAATGACGCTCGATTGCAATTGTTATGCTTTGTTATTGTAGCAGGCTTGTTTTGTTGGCAAAAAGAAAATGTGGAGGGGAGGTATAGTATGGAATTGTTGATTCCGGATTGTCATTTGTAGATTTTTGATAGTCTTACAGGTATAATAGTCAGTGGCCCGAAAGTCTGACAACCAGTCTTACCAAGGATTATCGTTTTATCTAGTAGAAACTGAGTTGTGAAGGTGAGATAAGCAGTCGCTCCATGTAAAATACTGGTATTCTGCTGCATGCGATTAGACTAGAAGCCGACCCCAACATAGTTGGTTTGAGGCTAGGTAGATAATGACGTATTTAAGAATTGTTTATGCAATTTGCTATCAAATTACAATCACATTTTCATTGGCAACTAATTACTTCAGTTATACGTAGATTATTTTTTTTACCTGACTGATGTGATTACCAAATTGTTTCGGGAGATACCATACATGTTTATATTTTAGAATGTGCACCTACATGCTTTTTACCCCGGGAACTGTCGAATTGCAGAATAAGTTATTTTCTCACAATGAGGAGTTACGTGAAATAATCGCCAAGCTTGTTCAGTGAGAGCAGGGGTGGCCCAGTGGTGGCGACCGCGTCAAGTCAGGTAAGTCAGGTAGTAAGTCAGGGGTTCGAACGCCCGGGGTTGCGGGACTGTTCGAAAGAGATACCGTGGTCCCGGAACACAAAGGGCGATGAAGGAACATGGATAGGTTTTAGTCAGTAAAAGTCTGACACTCCCTCCTGCTCCGCCCAGAGCGGGAGAAGTCATTTGATGATTTCCCAAAAGAAAAAAAAAAAAAATTGGGTCTTCGATCGCAGGCATGCGCATTATTCTGTGTAATTTATTTCATCACCACTGCTCTTAATACGGTGAAGGAAATCCTCATGAAGAAAACTTATAACCAAAAACTCGATGACATGTGACGTCTACCAACCCGCACTGGGGCCGCGTGGTGGATTAACCCATTCCCTCTTGTAGAGTGGAGGCCTGTGTCCCAACAGTGGGAACATTATAGGCTGATTATGCTTATTCTTGTATTATGTATTAGCGAGGGTTAACAATTTTAGATTCATTTTAATTACTAAAGATTTTTTCCTTTTCTTCAACTTCAAATTCAGAGTTACGATATTATTTAAACTTTATGAAGTTTCACAGAATGAAAATTGCCCAAGTTGGGGTAATAAATATTGATCCAGTGCAGTGCTTATCATGCGTTGTCATTAATTCAGTAAGGTCAAAATTTAACTTAAAACGCCAGCCATCTTCTAATCACCTTACAAAATCCGCTAGTTAACGAAGATAGGAATTTAATCCGAGTGCTCCACGTTAATCAATTTATCACGAGTATTGTGGGGTTATTACGCCGAGATCTAATTAATATCGTGCGTCAACTGAGCAGAGGCAGTCAAAATGGCGCTTTGAGGAATGTTTTATTGCTCCGATTTAGACTAATTGTGAAATATAATGTGTGGGTACGTCTCATTATTAAAGGAACAAAAATTATTAACTTTCATCTGGTGCGGTGGCGGGCGGAATGCGCATGATCGACCTTTTTGACAGTGCGTTCTGACACCACTAGGATAGATTAAAGCGCTATAACTTTGCCTACTATGTTTTTTTGTTAATATTATATTTGTCTGTGTCGAACTTCTACATATACCGAAGATAATTGTAGCCCACCAGCGTATAGTAGTATAGTTTTCACTGAGTGCAGCAGTGGTAAGCACCGTATCGGGCAGATTTTGTGTGATCCGCAGTGAAGGCGTTAAATGAACGCTAAACGAATGTTCAATAAATAAATTAATTGCAAGTAAGTACAATTTTTGACAGCCAGTTTGTAACGCAGCATATTAGCGCCCAACTGATTGTCGAAACTATAACGTTTAGCGGATTAGTTAAGACGTCAAACTAAGTTCGACGGTTCAAGTTGCCGGATCGCGGTGTTACTACTTAGAATAACTTGTGACTATCTGACATTGTTTTGGTTTAGTACTTGTGTACACTTTGGCTATGATTAAACATGAATTTCGATTGATAATTGCCAGAGTTTAGAGATAGGGCCAATCGTCACGCAGTGGGTGCAAAAAACGCTGGCGTGACGACCAAGAGGTGAGAATTTTGACGGAGAAATTCGTACGCAGAGAATAGTGGAAATCTATGGGGGAAGCAATCAAGCAGCAATGGGACATTAGACGACAAGTAAAACAAAAGTCAAGATTTAATTGCAGATTTTGATTTTGAGTTTTTCTGCGTGACTATATTTCAATACAAATTACCAATTACAATTTAAATAAGCCCTCTACGAGCAGCATTTCAACACATGTACGTACTCTTGGCTGTCTTATATCTTACAGAATAACATGAAGTGTTCTCATAAAGTTTGTGTATAAAGAACGTAAGGGTTTATGGTATCTACAACGCCACATACGAACCACACATCGTACTTGAAGCCACGTAAAGTTAAAGAAGCAGATGCTCCGCGTGATTAACATACAAACAGAAGGTATAGTTGCTGCCAGTTAAGATAGCAACAGCGGTCATTGCCCTTTCCCTAATATCTCTTCGTACGAACTAAAACTAATGAACCATGTATCGATTTTATTAGCAAAAATGTTGAAGATAACGATAGATGACGATTCAAGACTTGAACAGGCTTATTTTTGGATTTTAAGAACTTTAATAAATGTAGGTGGGTCAATGACCGCTATTGCGATATTAACTGGCAGCAACTATAGACAGCACTCGTCTGGTCGGAAGAACCTTCCTTTTCGATAGAGGATAAGAAACGTTCCTGAGAATAAGAATTATCTTTATAATCGTCTTCCTGCCCTTGATCCATTCTATTTCGGGTCGGTACCTAAAACGTTTTCTTCTCTGTTTTATTCCTTCGTCTCCCCCTCCATCTATCAACATTAATGTCCATCGCTCTTTTATTGACATGCGTTTCATCCCTCCTCATTACATGTCCTTACCAAGACAAACGACTTCCACATAGGTCCTCATATCTCCATCTCTATATGTGGAGGTGTTTAATGAAAAGCAAAGCATTGATACAGAGGTTGTGTATGACTTAACACCTGCACTCTCACAGCCAGGTAGTCCATCAACACAATTCCAAACTACACAGGACAGTGGTGTAAGTATTAATTTAAGTACGTAATTATATTTTTTTTTTAAATGTAGTGATGGCCCACATGTTAAGGCCTCGCCTCCCATGTATGAGGTTGTGGGTTCAAATCCGGGCAAGTACCAATGTGGCTTTTCGATTCATTTGTACTTTTCACAGACATCGGTGAAGGAAAACATCGTGAGGAAACCTGAACTTAAATAAGTCTGAAATCGCCAACACGTCTTGAGCAAGCGTGGTGGTCAATGCTTGTGCCTTCTCTGTGTGAGAAGAGCCCTTTGCCCAGCAGTGGGACAGTAAAAGGCTGGTATTATATTATTACTTTTATTTAAATTGAATATGATGCAGCGCTGCTTCGCGCGGCGTCGCACCTCTCTCACAGGCCGCGCGTATCAAAGACATGAAGTGTTAGCTATAAAGGCAAAAAAAAAGCAGGGAGTCAAGTCCATTAAATTCAACATATTCTTGCCCATCACCAAGGCTACCTGCAACGTTTTTTAGCGAGCCTGATGAAATTAACACTTCTACTTCTCTTGAGGAGGTTATAACGTGGCTTTGTACTTTCATCTGATCCATGGTACATAGTTGAGGAAAAATGGAAACGAACTTGTAAACATAGAATCCGAAATTTACATGCTGGTGAAACAGTGCCGACCATCGAGAAATATGTTGATGATTTTCCAGCACTGATAACGCCATTAGGTTATTGTTTGGTAAGTGTTTATAATAATTTACTCACATTTTAGGGTTCCGTACCCAAAGAGTAAAACGGGGCCCTATTACTAAGACTCCGCTGTCTGTCCGTCTGTCTGCCTGTCCGTCTGTCGCCAGGCAGACGCTGCTATAACAACAAATATTAAAAAACATGATAACATAAATATTTAAGGGGGCTTGCTCGTTTTTGCTCGATATTGATAATGGCAACAGGTAGACGCTTGAAATATTCACAGAATATTGAGTTATATTATACACTTTAAAAAAAAAAAAATAATAATAATATAATATCCATACAAGAAACGTGTTTTTTTTTCATTTTTGCCGTTTTATAGAAAATTATATGGAACCCTTCGTGCGCGCGTCCGACTCGCACTCGCATTTTACCGGTTTTTATTTTTTGTTTTTTTATTGTTTTCCCACGTTAACGATGATAAGTAATTGTGCATTTGAGTCTGTAACATTAAAATTTGTTCAGTTATGTAGTTATAAAAATTTGTTTGTTTTAGATTTTTTTATATATATATTTTTTCAATGAATTTGATTTAAGTCAGCAGTACGATTTTTCGGACACTTAGTGTACCCCTTAACCATAAAAGGTAGGAATGTCCAGCAATATTTATGTGCTTATTTATTTGTAGTTGGAGCATGATTTTTTGTTTTTTTTTGCCTAACCAAACCACACCAAAAAGTTGTTATTAAATTTCTTACTGTTGAAGACAAACATCATCGGATTGCTAAAGCAGAGGAAAACCAAAGATAATTTTTATACGGAAATTGCTGAGTTTGCTGATCGTAAGTGTTTTTTTTTTACAAAAGGAAAGAGTTTTTCACGGTTCTTCAAAAGGTTTAAAATCCAGTTGATTAAGTAATGACAGATATGACAATTTGTTTTCTCTATTTTAGATCCCGATGAAGAAGTTACAAATATAGTGGCAATTATGGCTATACCGCCCCTTCTTCGCTCATCTGTGAGTTTTTCTGGCACAAGAAAGACAAATAAAGCTTGGAAAAACGAAAGTGGAGGCACGTGACGCTTTCATAACCCATATAAGGAATAATGGAATACAAGAAACTATACACAGGAGGAAACAGAAACTCACTGATAAAGGTTTTTTGCCACAGCCATTTTGCATGATTGTAGGCCCTTCTTTAACGGAAATAACCACATTCTTGGTTGTTGTAAATGATTGCGCTGTATACGAAAGAACAAAATTATATTTGCGGCAGTTGATACCTGTTTCAAAGCTATATGGGCTTTGAATGCTGAATATTCGTTTGACTCCTAAGCAACATGGTACTTCATCCAACGAGGACTGCATAAAATCACATCACAGTTTGATAAAAGATCGACTGCTGCTGAGTCATTGTTCAGCAAATGTAAAAAATCGTTGTAATTAACTAGGTACGTACCTACTTAAAATGGTTAAATGTTTTTGAAGAAGATTTCATAAAATATTGGTTGGTGTGTTAGTCCCGTAGCTCACTTAAGGTGTCCTGTTGGTCATTCTGATCCAGCAGGGATGGCAAGGGATAAACCAGCTGTAGGGAGACTACCTGTCAACCCTCGGCTAATGAAATAGGAGAGGGATTCACGATTGATTTTCGATTTCATCTCCTGTTAGTTTAAAACTAATCAGGCGTAGGAACTTAGGTACTTAAAAACTAAATGAGAGCCCATTAACTTGTTCCGTAACTCACCTAAGGTGACTTCAATCAAACAAAGTTTTACAGAAAATGTATGAACAATAAAAACGCAGCGTAGCGGCTGGCGGCTGCAACTTTTCACGGTTTAAAAGTTATAGCCGATTTACAGGTTAACTTTGGCTTATCGTTCTAAATAAAATGTAGACTAGTTCTACTTAAAATATATTATGGGTAGTAAAAGTCAGATTTTATCTGTAACGCACTGTTTGTATAAAAATAAAAAACCGTAAGGGGCCGCCTCAACGAGCGAGAGAATCGCGGCGATTCAACGTATTTCTCTCGCTCGTGGAGGCGGCCCCTTAGGGCCGGCTCACACCAGAATGGCTGCGGCGCGGTGAGCACTTTCAGTGTAAACAATTTTAAACTTTATCTACATAAATAAAAGACCTAACGCTCGAAAAGGGCGCGTGGCCGCGCCGCGCACTTTGTCAGCACTGCGCCGCTGCCATTCTGGTGTGAGCCGCCCCAGTTTTGAAGATTTTGGCACCGCCACTTTGTGTTCTTACTTCTCAAAACTGCGACGCATTCTGTAACCTAAGTGCAGGGTGGATCAAATAACAAAGAAATATCCAAGAAAATAAATTCACACACAGGAATATTTGAAAACTACCCCTTGAATGTTTTTAAATTTTATTTTTGGGGCGTCACTGTTTTGTCCACTCTTGGTTTAAATACTAGATTTTAATGCGCAGAAACAGTATTATTATTTTTCAGTTTTTTATTTGGTATCAGTAACTTTAATACCTTATTAAGTGTGTTTAGTATTATCATGTCGGACTGGCTGTCTAATTAATCTTAATTACGTTATTTTCATATAAGAGTACATATACAATATATAACTTAGGTTTATCGTTCTAAATAAAATTTAGGCTAGTTATAATTTAAATTTAATTTAAGAGTAATAAAAGTAAAATTTTATCTGTAACTCACTGTTTATTTAAAAATCAAAAAAATACCGTAAGTGTATTCGCCATCACTTATTGTCTTCAATATATTCTAATCTAACAATATATTACTATGATTGTTTAATAATTATAGTATCGTTTTATTTAATTTTTCCTACTGTAGGTTAACAAACATTTTTTAGAAGATAGGTAGGTAACTTAACAATTTTTGACATAATATTTCTCATTGGGTTTATAAAAATAATCTTGTGTGCTCCGAACAAGTTAGATTAATGTACCAATCACGTGAAACTTTTTTTCTAATGTCACACAATACTAAATCAACATTGGGTATTACAAAACAATAATACCGAATGCTGAGCTAGCAATATGTGACGTTATAAATCAAGTTTCACTTGATTGGTACATTAATTTAATTTGTTTGGAGAAGCCATGATTATCTTTATAACCCCAAACAAGAAACATGATTAAGTGTATCAAGAGTCTTGTTTAGGGCAAACAAGTGGTAAGTATAAACAAGCCACTTTATTAGGGTGAACCAGCTACTTGGTTAGTATAAGCAATCCACTTTATTAGGGTGAACAAGCTACTTGTTTAGGCCAAGCAAGCTGCTTGATAACATCAGAGTTTTAGGGTTTTTAGACTAGGTACTAGGTCAAATTTATCATTTAAACTTGTTAAGGACAAACATGCTACTTAGAGCAAACAAGTAAACCAAGAAAAAATAATACTTTATGAATCCAAACAACCAACTTGATAAAGGCAATCACATCGTCTTGTTTAAGGCAATCAACTTATTGTAAATGTGTGCGTGTATATGGTACACTGAATAAACTTGGTTGGAGCAATTATGTTTTTACTTGATTGCTGTAAATAAGTTTTGTAATAACTCTAATCAAGATCTCGTTTCAAATCTCAAACAAATGAAAGTAGTAGCTGTGATCATTGTGCTTGATAGGCTCAGATGCAAACAAGTTGACTAAGTAGTCAATCTAAACAAAATCTTGATTGTGGCAACTACTTTTTTTTTCAGTGTTATCATAATCATCCATAACTCACCTCGTCTAAAAGCAGATCATTCTCTGACAGACCCAGTCATCAAACATTGTCACTGTTGCTAATATCGGATACATTACACTTACCATTAGCCAGTAGTGTGCAACCCAAATGATTTATCACCTAATTATGGATGCAGCGACGCGGACGTAGGAATTAGTGGCCGATGCAACGCGGTTTTAATGAAAGCCAGAGGTTGAAAACTGTGGGTAAGAATGAGCTGTTTTGCCTTAGGCTTGAGTGTCGTGTTTTGTATGCAGAAATATTGACAAGAGTGATGTTAAGGATTTATTATAATCTCATCATCTGTGTAGTCTTCTCCCAACTATGTTGGGGTCGGCTTCCAGACCAACCGAATGCATCTGAATACCAGTATGTTACACGGAGCGACTGCCTATCTGACTTCCACAACCCAGTTATTACTGAGTAATACTGGTAAGACTGGTTGTCAGACTTTCGGGCCACTGGCTACTTAACGACTGTTAAAGATTTGCAATTGACAGCCGGGACAAACGACTTAACGTGCTTTCCGGGGCACGGAGGAAACTTGGTATGTAATGAGTGGTCACCCATCCACGGACCAACCTAGGTAAGCACGGCTCGAGTGGCTGTTCATATTTGGCCACGAGATCCTCAATTGAAATTTTTAACTATCTGATACAATCCATGGACTCACTATTATATAGACCGCCTATACACTAGACCACCATCTGATAAGATGGTGGTCTAGTGTACAGGCGGTCTATTCTGATTCCTGTATTCATTCAGCCACTAAATAAACATAACATAACATCACGCCTGTGATCCCCGAACGGTTAGGCAGAGGTGTACCTAATAGTATACCCACCTTTCGCCAGTTACGTATAAGTCCCATGTAAAAAGGGTCGACCTTCTTGCTATCCACCGGGTGCAAATCCAGACTCCGTGACTGCTACTGAGAAAAACCCAATGACAGTATGCCCGACCCGGGGATCGAAGCCAAGACCTCATGATCAGCAGTCGCAGTTGCGACTAACCAATGAATACCACATCAACTTCCAAACTCCCCTTTTATACTATTCGGTCACTGCGGGTTTTCGCGTTGACACTCGGTCATTACACGATAGGTGATATCCATCGCTCGCTCGACTAGACGCCTCATGATTTATTAACCAATTAACTACGCAGTCTAGCCGCAGCTAATTGTGTTTGTGGAGGACACCTTTTGTCTGGTGTTGCTTTTACGTAGGGTTAAAAAGTTAATGGAAATCGTAACTTGTGAATGAGTAAAGCATTTTACCTACTTGAAGACAAAAGTGAATGGAAATGTACGTAGAAGAGATATGTAGTACCCAGAAAAAACCTACCCAGTGCGAGTTGAACTATCAAACGAAGGGTTCCGAAAAAAACATTGTCCCCATTCAAAAAAACGTTTTCTCTCTTTAATTTATTTTTATTATTAATTTGCTGTTAGAGCGTGGCAAGCTAAGCTTCTTTCAAGTGTCATATCTATTGAGATTCGAATTCTAAGTATACAGGGTGTAAACAGACCCTTTAAGAAGCCGTCAACCAAGCATTCATGTACCTCATAATAAGTAACTTTACGCAAAAATTATTGCTGAGAAACGACTATTTTTTTGGGTTGGAAAATTACGTTTTACGGTAAAACTCAACTCAAAGCATTGTGCTGATGGATAGATTGAATAGTAAGGGGGTCGTGAAGATGTTTAAAGTCAAAATCTTACATTAAAATCATGTCTTTAAGAAATACTTGAGGAAAAGTTGGAACTTTGACCCCCAATATCTCCGTAACTAGAAGGTTCCCAGGTATGGTCTATGACAAAAAAATTATCGCACAGACGGGTAGAACAGGTGCCTTTCGGCTTAGTTATGAGTCTTTTTACACCTTTTATAGTCCTGTGGCAGACGGACGGATGGACATCCGACCCTTAGTATTAATGTTGGCTCTCCTTAGGTACGGGACCTAAGGTTCGTCGTGTTCGTCCGTCCGTCGCCTATGGTCCTATGTTCCGTTTATAATAACAGTTAAATAAAAAACCTCTCCAAAGTATAAGTGGTGGAAATACTTCATTACTAGTCTGTATTAATGTGACCTTTCTAATCAAAACTTCTTTACCTTACGATCAACGATCAAAATAAAACAAAGGTGCAGTAAATAAGAGCATGTTTATTTTTTGTAAATGAGAGTGTGTTTATAGATGAGAGTTTATCCAGGTGAGGAAAGCTGTAACTCGAGTGAAGACAGATGGAGAGCCTGCCTGACAACCTTCGCTGGGCCCGAAGGAGACCACACCAACCTGAAAACATGGACGAATTATTGGTCAGAAAAGGTACGCGTATACGGAAGTGTTGAAGAGTTTATGGGAGATCTTTGTCTAGCAATGAAGGATTAATGGATAAAAATTATAGTAAAAAAAAAAAAACACGTGTGTCTTAAAAAAAGGAACCATTTATTTAATAAGACATTAAAATGAACTTTGTAATGTAAACTTTATATTAAAATAGAAATAAATCTACTGCCCATTCACAAAGGTAGTTTCGTATTTTGACGACCCCAATGGCGCAGTGGTAGTGAGGCTGCCTTACGTTCTTAGGGTCCCGGGTTCGAATCCCGGTAAGAGCAAATGTTTGTGTGATGACATTTGTTTCCGAGTCATGGATGTTTAAATATATAATAAGTATGACACAAACAAAAAATATCTCAACTATACTAGTATATCAACTATCTAGTGTCCACGACACAAGCCTCGTTGCTTAGTGTGGCACTAGATGGTGGCGTGTGTAATGTCCAGCGATATTTATTTATATTTTGTTTATTTATTTGGACGACTTTATCATTAGTAATTTATAATCTTTTACAATATTTTAAATAGAGAGCCGTGTGTTGTTATGTGTCTGTTTCAAGAAATCCCTCAGTGTAGTCTGAAAACAATAACTGACCAAATACTAGGTGCTCTAAAATCTTCGAAGTCTACAAGCGACAGTTATGGATGTGCTTTTCAATATCATATATAACATACGCCTTCAACATCATGCATACATTACGCCTGTAATACCCGAAGGGTAAGGCAGAGGTATACTTAATAAGTAGTACACCCGTATTTCGACAGTTATGTTTAAGTTTCATGTAATAGGCGAGCCGTCAACCGGGCACAAATCCAGACTCCGTGGCTGCTAGTGAGAAATTCCTGATGAAAAAACCTAATAACACTTTGGCCGACCCGGGAATGGAACCCAGGACTTCAAGTTTCTCAATATCATATCTCTAGATATCACAACAAAACTTACCAAAATCCTCTTATTCTGATGCAGAACCGTCAGAGGTCCACCGGAGTCTCCATCACAAGTTCCCTTGCCACCCGTCCCACCGGTGCACAGATGGCTGGCCGCTATGGTGACCTTGAAGCTGTTCTGGCAGACGGCGTTAGTGATGATTGGTACGGCGGTCTGGTGTAAGGCTGTCGTGGTGGGGAAAGTACTTTGAGCTGGAAAGAAGAAAGAAAAAGGGTGTTATATTTTTGTTGTTTGATGGTTTGCTAATCATACTTTAAGGGAACTCACCATCTGCCTAGCCTTTTCCCAACTATGTTGGGGTCGGCTTCCAGTATAACCGGATACTGTTGAACACCAGTATTTTACATGGAGCGATTGCCTATCTCACGGAATAAACATTTGTATGACCTACAGGTAGTTTCGTGTCTGGCTGTTCGTGTATGTGAGTTTATATATTTGTAAACGCATCCACGATACTGGAGAAATTTTTACAACAAAAAGGAAATTAGTCTGCCACACATCTACTGACGTAACTCCCGGTGTTTCCCTTCACCGTTTTGAGAGCAAAACAAAACGGAAAAATAATTGAGGATAATCCATTTGAAGGAAGATCCTGTAATACACCAAAATTAAGGAACATTTCCTTAATTAAATCGTACATCCTTCAGAAAATCCCACATTCATTTTTAAAGAAAACAGCCTTATTACCCAAAAAAGACAAGTCTTTCAGGATAATTATTTAAAATATTCATTTAATACTAGAACGTAACGTAACCGTGGGTTCCTCTGCCAAATATTTTTATAGTCTATACAAATTATGAAATTAATTGGAAATCGTGAATTTTGCTTGGGGGCGTTAATTTCCCTTTGTTTTAGCCCTTTTGGGAAACATGTTTGGCTCACAAAGGGACTTGTTCGAGCCGTACCCAGCCCTTTACACGAGCGCCATTTGTTCGAACCAGGATAACCCATGGGAAGGTACACTGTTTTCGCATTTACCGGAGAAATGTTAAAGGTTATTTTCAATAGGTCGAAATCCTGGTATTTTCGGGAAAATATTAATCTTATAATGATGCAGCCCTATTTCTGTTTTAGTACCTAAGTAATATCTTGTAGTAATAAAAAACGGCAACTGGGAAAATAAGTGTTGGTCGTCCTTCTGGCAAGATGGGTAGACGATCTATAAGAGGCTTTGGATGGGAAATCATCAAATGACTCCCCCCGCTCTGGGCGTAGCAGGAGAGAGTGTCAGACTTTTACTGACTAAAACCCATCCATATTCCTTCATCGCCCTTTGTGTTCCGGGGCCACGGTATCTCTTTCGAACAGTCCCGCGACCCCGGCCGGATCTATATGAGGCTGGCACAGGGACGTGAAGATTGGCACAAACAAAATGAGGTCTATATCTAACAATGGATGAAGTCTGGCTATAATGTATAGACTGTTATGCACTTTTAAGTAATTATTAAGAAAGCTTCACTAATAAAGCCGATGAAATCATTGTTTTGCAATACTTTAATCTGAATCGGAAAAACCAAATTTATCACACAAACACGGATATTAATTACTAGATTAGATTGAAGATCTACGTAAATATATCATATAGATTTTAGTAATATAGCTGATATTAGTGATAGGACAAAAAAATAGCTGCTCGGTGTAGGTAATATCGATCGATCATTGAACATTGTTTTTTTTTTCGGACACAGATTGGTTGACAAATAAAACCTGCTCCAGTAGATATTTATAGACGACTAACCTTCGATCGCATCTTCGCTCGGGTTAATTTAAAATTTCACAATCAATTCGGGTAGTAATAATATAATTCAATCATGATTCGAAAGACACATGGCGCCATCTATTAACATTAGAACATTATTGTTGTTTTCCTAGGGAACAGTATCTTTTTTTCGGGATGAAACCCTGCGTCCCTGTCTGTACACCTGACAACGTATATGCAAAATTTCAAGATGACCGGTTCTGTGGTTTAGGCGTGAAAAGGTAACAGACAAATAAACTTAATTTTAGCATTTATAATATTGCCCTGAATGCAAATAAACGAAAAATAATAAGCATCGGTGGCCCAGTGGTGGCGGCCCCGACTTACGAACAGTAAGTCGTGGGTTCGAACCCAGACAGGCGCATTACTTTGTGTAATTTATTTCATCACCACTGCTCTCAAAACGGTGAAGGAAAACATCGTGAGGAAACCGGCATGTCCTAGAACCAAACATTCAAAGACATGCGACATCTACCAATCCGCACTGGGCCCGCGTGGTGCATTATAGCCCATTCGCTCTCATTGAGAGGAGGCCGTGTCCCAACAGTGGGAACATTATAGGCTGATAAAGATAAAGATAAAGATAAAGATACTTTATTTGTTAAAAACATGCGTTTACACACAAATCGAGCATGCAAGATCTTAGAAAAAAATGGTAGGTCCATCATGTTTTACCTAGTGAGGTGTACAAATTAGTTTTTTTTTTAACAATAAAAATTGAATAACATAATACAAATAAATAAAAAAATACACATTGTCCAATTTTCATGAAGATATAACTGAAATAATGATGTGCAAAGGTAAAATATGTCAAAAGGTACAAAATAATAATTTATATCAGATGGTAATATACGTCAAAAAGTAAAAATGTATCAAAGGTAAAATATGTCAATCGATAAAATATGTCAAAAGGTATCCGATAAGAAGTCATTTATATTATAGTAACTTTTGTCTGCTAATAAATTCCGAATCTTTTTTTTAAATAAATTTGTAGTCAGAGCTTTGTAAGACTGAGGTAATTTGTTGTAAATCTTTGGGGCCATACAAAAAAATATTTTCGAAATTAGAGCGGTTTTTGCTGAGTGTAAGCAAAGTTGGCTATTGTCGCGTCTGTTGCGTGGAAACGCGTCTGATAGCCGTGGAAATAGTTGGGGGTTACTTTTTACAAAAGATGCTACTTCAAAAATGTATAGAGAAGGTAAAGTTAATAATTTGTATTTAGTGAAAAACGGTTTGCAGCTTTCTGTCGATTTTAAGTTAAACATAGCTCGTATACATCTCTTTTGCGCTTTAAACGCAATTTCTTTGTTTGTTGAGTTTCCCCAAAAAATTATACCATAGCGCAGCACTGATGCTACCAGTCCATGATAAGCCGTTATTAAGGCGTCTGGGTTAAGTTCTGGGGCCAGTTTGAAAAGCGCATACGCGGATGAGCTCAGCTTTTTACTCACGAGTTCGATGTGGGCTTTCCAGTTCAAATTTGCGTCAATTATTACACCGAGAAATTTGGCATTGTCGACTTAGTACTGAGCCATTATGCTGGGCTTCAATAGCATTATCAGTCTGAGTCCGTTGAGTGAAATGCATAATATTAGTCTTATCTAAATTAATTTTAAGATTATTCCGATTTAGCCATGATATTATCGCTGTCAGAGATTCATTAATGTCAATTTCGTACATGTCCTTGTTTTTACATGTTATAGTCACTGTACTGTCGTCTGCAAATAGGGTCATGGGGTGTTTAATAGCACTAGGTAGGTCATTAATGTATACTATAAAAAATAGAGATCCCAGTACGCTGCCTTGCGGGACTCCGTATACTGGCGTTCGTTTATCTGATACAAAGATTTCCTCTTTCTTTGTCCTAATATTAATTTTGGCTATTTCTGTGTACTGTTTTCTGTCAGTAAGGTAAGACTGTATAAGACTCAATATATTTCCCCTAAGTCCACATGCCTCTAGCTGATGATGATGAATGCAAATATGCTAGTCTTCTAATGGAACACCCGATATTCTGTCCTGCATGCCTTAATGTGTCAACGTTAAGAAACCGATAATCCCTACCGATGTTGCCATAACTCGTTAAGTTTCGAGCCGACTCGGTATAAATAGATTGCAATTGGGACGCCAAGAAAAGGACTGACTATTTTCTTATCTTTTATTATTGTCATTCGCGCTCGAGCGGTCGTCGCGTTAACACCTCCCGCGGATGCCCCGTGGAGGGGCGAAACGCGTGTCGAGTATAGGTTTGGGTGCATGTCATGCTAAAAATAAAAGAGTTAGCAGTACGTACCATCGCTGTTTTTGCCAAATCCAGACACCGTGCCGGTCGTCCCTGCGAAGTTCTCGTTCACGTTAGCTGTCGTTGGCAGCGGGATCAATGCGATCGAATCTGAAAACAAAAGAAATGGATTATGACCAAAAATACTTTGTCATAATGTCAATTACAACAAACAAATAATATGACAAATTTTATGTTTGTGTCATCATTGACTTGTAACAAAAAAGAGATGATGCCATTATTTCTGTTTTTGTAACCATGTCTTTAAGGCACTTGATGTCATGACTAACGGCTCTTAGGGTGCCATTTTGACTCGTTCCTGATTGATTGGCCAGAGAAGGGAAAACACCGAGAGAGTTGAATGGGAATGGGGGAAGCCCTTTGCCCAGCAATTTGACAGCATAGGCTAATATGGTTATATTCGAAACAATTTATACCTTAAAAAATGCAGCAAAATTTGCCACGGTCCTAATGTTGATGAACACTGCATCATTAGTCTTTATGAAAATCTTGACCTGTTTAGTAATCGGGACAGATTTTGAGAGTCAATCTTACTTTATGATGATAAAAACAAATAGGTATTATGAATAACTATTACTCGAAGAAGCTCGAACACCTTGTCATCCAAACGATAAACAAAAACATTTCGAACAAATTTTATAAATATAAAATATAAATCTCTTTCTTTTCCAAACTTAACAAACCGATCACGGTACATCGTAACTTATTTCAGTGATAAAAACCATAATTCTTTAATATTTAAGCAATAAAATTGCCGTAAAAACCACGTCCCGCTGTTTGTGAATTGTTCGTGCAAGGTATTACAATTTTCACCAACAAAATACTTTTATCGCTACATCCTAACTGCAGTAGACGCTTACAAGAACTAATAATTTAAAGCATATATACCACATTTATGTACATATAATAAAGTACCTATTTAACACTACTTATATTTCTCTTTCGCAGCGGCTTAACTGTGATCTCGAGGGTATCTTTGTATGCAGGATTAGTTGCAGGTTCCAACTAGCTTAGAGTTGAAGAAATTTCTCTAACTCTGAAGATAATGCATTTGGTAATGTCTCCTAAAATTGCATCGGTCTTATAAAATGTCTTGTCGTTCAAATATTTGCTTTGGCAATCATCATTCATCATTCTCCTGCTCTTTCATTTTTTTCTCTCTTTTTTTTCAGTAGTCACTTCTTTTCCAGCCATATCATCCTTCACACAGTCCATTCAGCATTTCTTTGATCTTCCTCTACTCTTAACCATCCACATTCATACTCAAAACTTTCCTCACGACATATATTTGAAAGGCTTGCACTTCAGCTAATATCAGTTTGCCCCGGTGCCAGTTGTCACCGAATTTTTTTAAAGGGGACTCCAACCATATCGTTCATTACCAAACGTGCATCGCCAGGTGATGTCCCCAAGGTACTCAACTGACTTTGTCATTCATTGACTATGTCTTGAGGAACTTTTATCTGATTGTTGAAGTGTGTAACACTTCAATGGAGTGTTTGATGTTTTACGTCAGTAACTCAGTATGGCTATGTGTGTCACCAATTGATGATACGATTTTCAGTGCAACTATGGAGATTATCGTTTGGTTTATAGTAATATAAATAATAGGCATGACGACAGTATAAAAAATTGCAAATCTATTTAGTCCGTCAGATAGAGTATTAGAAAATAATGGACACATATTTTTTGTTTTTGTAAATCAATGAATATTGACAAAGATAAAACGCATCAAATCTCGTGACCCCAGAACTAGCTATAAAAATTATACCAAGACGTGCAATATTGAGAATTTTAAAAACGTCATATTGTCGTCAATTTTGGTTTACGTAACAAAAGAAAAAATATGTGTCCATTTTTCGGAAGTCTATCTGACGGACTAATTAGATTTTTTTTGTCGTCTCGCCTATTGTGTAGATGGGCAGCCTAGCCCTACACTAAGCATAGCATTCACGCAAGAACGGCTGATTGGATTTGGATGAAATTTAGTACACAAATAGTTTATTGTATGGATTAAATTATAAAATAGTTTTTGTATCGGTACACGCAAGCTAAGTTACAGTACGGGCACAGGCTGGTAAATAATAATAAAAAAAAACTCACTACTTAATTTAACGGCAGTGATCTTCACCATAGCAATGTCATTCAGCAAATAGTTCCATGAAGGATGCATGGTCACATCAGTTGTTGTTATCCTTGTCCCTCCTGAGAAGATGGTGAGGGAGCCGAGAACGATAGTGAACTGATTGGCTTGGCTCTGTCCATCGAACCAGCAGTGAGCCGCAGTGAGGACTCTGGTTGTTGAGATCAAGCTGCCTCCACATACTGATGATTGGCCTCCTGTTAACCTAGCCAGAATTCCTGCCTGTGGGGTGAAAATGAGTTAGGTGTTAAAAATTAGTTATTTAGTTAAGTTTTGAATTTTTTTAGATGTAAAACTCAGACCAAATAAAAAACCAAGACAGCGTTGCGAACAATAAAGTGATGCCGGTTTCGTAAACATATGTGCAAAATGCACATGTGTGCAAAATGCACATATGTTTACACATTATGTTGAGCGTAGTTTAATTATAGTTTGATGTAAATGTGTGCGTGTAAGCGTGTACGCACAGAGCGGAGATTCGTTTTGCGCTGGCTTCACTTTATTGTTCGCAGCGCCATGTCTTGGTTTTTTATTTGGTCTGAGATGTTAAAGTAGGTATTTTGCTTTGTCTTCGTCGTTTCGTTGATTTTATTAGCTTCGACCAGAACTCTGCTACATAGACCGCGTTGGTAGTGGCTTCAGACAGATCTTTAAAAGTGCAGGTGGAGTTGCACAAACAGCTGGACAGTACAGGCAAGGTATCAAGGGTTTGGAAGTATGCCACAAGCGTTGGGACACTTGTTGGCGTGTCTTGCATGTCCCGCTACCACTGTACAGAAGCTACATGATGGTGTCAAACTTCCAACCAAATTCTGGGCCATCGATATGTGAAGAAGGGTTTTAGGTTCTAGAAATGTAACTATAGTTGCATAATGTATTCACTTGTCGTCAAGACAAACTATTACGCGTTATTATTACGTGTGACAAAATATTGTGAAATTCAGCAACAAGTCGTTTTTTTAAACTTTGGGTAGTAAATAGAAGGTGGGAGTTATGTTTTTTTTTTTAATTCGTGTCTTGGATCTAACATTTGTTTATTTATTGATTTATTTTTTACCACACATCAACATACGGAAATAAATACATGTCATGCTTATTTTAGAAAAAAATATAAAAAGGCCGCCTTATCGTTATCTACGTTATCTTTCAGAGAACCGGTAGTACCTATTTGTATAAAAGAGCTGATCAGAGATGCTGTTGAAGGCATTATTTGACGAGACAGAATGGGACGCAGTCAGCTCCTTCTGCGAAGCAGTAATGCTAGAGAAGGAGGTGGCGGAACGTGAGAGGGAGAAAACCTCACAGCGTCCCGGCCGCCGCGGGAGACGCCCCGGGCGTCGGGGGCCATCACGTGGCGTCGGCCACCGTAAGCGCGGGCCTGTGGACGGTGGGCTATGGGCTAGCTCACCGTCCGTCCGTCTCATGATGACAGGCCGTGTCGACGGCGCTTTCGTGTTCCACGCGTGCGTCAAAGAGAGTCAGCAAAAAGGAAGGGGTCCGCAAGGACTGATGCCTGCCGGGGTTGCGGGACTGTTCGAAAGAGATACCGTGGCCCCGGAACACAAAGGGCGATGAAGGAACATGGATGGGTCTTAGTCAGTAAAAGTCTGACACTCCCTCCTGCTCCGCCCAGAGCGGGAGGGGCCATTTGATGATTTCCTATTCGAAAAAAAAAAAAAAATAGGCATTATTTGACGGAACAGTCATGAGATAACAATTTTAGGTGTTTAATGCATTAATTCTATCTATCTGGGTATCTTTCAAAAAATAAAACTAAGCATATTGATTGAAAGGCGAGAAAGGGAGTGACCTATAAGATAACGAGTAATAGAGAAATAAGGAAGTAGAAGACATGCTGCGTCGACACCAAAAAAATTGTATGATGTTGAAGTAAAACAATTAAGAATATAAGAGACAGTGCTCACCTGATGCGGAATAGCAGTAAGAGCAGGAACCACGCTTCCTCCAACTATCCTTGAAGTCCTCAGAGATTCTGCCCTCAATATCCTCTGGGCTTGCGGAACCCCGATCTTTAAATGATAACCATAAGCTGGCGAAATTTCCACACTTTTACCGTAAGAATAATGAAAGAGCACAAATAAACATATAATTAATTTACTAAAGCGCATCGTTCTTGATTAGTGACAGGATATTATGGAGTCGTTATCCTCAAGACATGTTATTATGTACTTGTAGTGATTCAACGCTTATCAATCTATTATATAGATTAGTGGCGAGAGGTGCGTTTACACTGCAACAGTTTACGCGTAAAGATAATTGGGTTACATTAATTCTATTAGGACAAACTGGATGCGTAAAGGTCCAGCAATGGATTGCAATAGCAATATCCTGGACTGATTTTCACGGTCTATGTAAGTGAAAATTGTAATCAAGCAAATACCAAAACTGTTGCAGTGTCTTTCAATTATTCTGATTATAGAAATATCGGAAAGAAAATGAATGCTCTCAGCGCCGTAATTTACTTTTACCGTAATAGTTTCAATGGCTACCGATTAATTTTTGACAACCACGTATGTAAATCCTAATAATATTGTAAATGCGAAAGTTTGTGAGGATGTATGGATGTCTGGATGTTTATAACTATTTCATGCAAAAAGTAATGACCGGATTTGGATAAAATTTGGCACACTGATAGTTTTTAACCTGGGGTCACGTAGTGGCCCCCGACGCCCGGGGCGTCTCCCGCGGCGGCCGGGACGCTGTGAGGTTCTCTCCCTCTCACGTTCAGCCACCTCCGCCGCAGACGGAATGGGACGCCGTCACCTCCTTCTACATTTCCGCATTACTGCTTCGTAGGAGGAGGTGGAAGGAGGTGACGGCGTCCCATTCCGTCTCGCTCCGGACCATGGCTTGTACCAGGGCCGGACGCGAGAGGTCGCCGCCACCAATCGCCGCTTCGAGGACATGGCGGTGCTCCGCCCACGCGGGGCACACCTCCACCGTGTGCTCCAGCGTTTCCTCCCGCCCGATTCGGTGCAAGAACCTCCCGAAACAACCGTGTCCGGTGAGGACCTGCGTCAGCCGGAAGGTGAGGACGCCGTGGCGTCTCTCAAGCCACTCCTCAAAGAGGGGACTTACCGCCACTATTGTGGCGTGCCCTGCACGGGGTTGCGACAGTCGCTCTCTCCATGTCGCCATGAGATCACGCCGGAAGTCCGCTGCGCGACAATTTGCCGCGGCAGCGGAGTTTCCCCCCGGCGTAGCACCTCCGCGCGCAATTCGTGCAGGCGCGCGAGGGCTATCGCCTCCAGATCCCATGGCGGCAATCCGGCAAGGAGGCACGCCGCCTCACGGAAGATCGTGCGGTACCCACGGGCCAGCCTTACGGCTACCACCTTTTGGGGTGCGTTCAGGTAGTGGGCGGCTCGCCGCCTCAATGAATGCGCCCACACCGGAGCCCCGTAAAGGGCCATGGACCGCACGAGTATAGACGTACTGTCGAACAAGCTATTTGGTATACGTTTTACAATGTAATTTGTTGGTTAAACTGTAAACCAAATAGCTTGTTCGACCGTACCTAGGATTTACTTGGGTTTTAAGTAACAAGATTCATTGGTCGTTATAGGGGGCGATATTTCAAAAAGAACAATAGGGTTAAAGGGTCTACATAATGTGGATAATAATAGCCCCCAATGGCAGCCATGAGGCAGAGGATGCAAAGGAAATATAGAGAGGCGGTGTCAGAAATTTTATGAAAGAAAAAGGAGTAGATGATAGCGTGATAGATGTCAGGGAAGATTGGAAGAAAAACAAGGTGATGCTACGCCACCAAGTCACAAGAAAAAGGCTAGAAACAAAAGATTGGCAGAAAGAAAATGATTGGCAGTAGAAGAATCAGACGGAAACAAATGCTGCTGAATCACAAAAGGGATAGTTAACGCGGTTGGGATTTCTTTAAATCAAACGAAGTAGACCGCATTATAGAGGGAGACATGGTTGTTATTCGCGAAAGCCCCGTATCTCGGTAGGTATCAGGGTACCGAAACTTCAGGAACAGGAAAAAAACCGGCGACGAGCGAGACGGACTCGCGCACCGAGGGTTCCGTACAAACTTTTTAAAGTACAAACTTAACTTTGCTGTTCGATCCCATGAAACGGCTATTGCACCAACCGCAAATAGTAAGTTTGTAATAGTAAAATCGCTTTTTTTGTTATTAAACTACATATTTATGGTTTTCTGATTTTTCCCTTTACATGTGCTGTAAGACCTTTTTTTTGCCAAATTTCGTGATTCTAGGTCAACGGGAACTACCATATAGGTTTTCGACCCAAAACCTATAGGGTACTTCCGGTTGACCTAGAACTGTCAATTTTGGTTAAAAGCAAGGTCTTACAGCACAAGTAAAGGGAAAATTCGGAAAAATTAAAAAGTTGAAAATTAAAGTAAATTTTGGTACTTACAAGAAAATCTAAATTTGCCCATATCTTTTTATCGTGTTGACTCAGGAGCTTGATTTTTATACACCTCATAAAAACTATAGACCTCAGTATCTGGTATAAATTTGAACTTGCTAGGTGTACCCGTTCCTGAGAAAATCGGTGGTGACAGACGGATAGACGGACAAGAAAGTGATCTTATAAGGGTTCTGTTTTTTACCTTTTGAGATACGGAAAAAAAAAAAAACGATTCCGGTTCCGGTTTGAATATTTTGGCATTGTCAACTTTCGCAAATTTAATAAATAGCAGCTACGCGTAAAACCTGTATTGTATGGTACAAAATCTTCTAATACATCACTTTCCTGAGATTCCTTGTATAAACTATTAAATTTGTACATATGACGAAAAAGACATTCATAACTTCGCATACTAATATTTAAAACCATTTTATTTGTATTTTAAAGAGCTATTGTATTTAATTGAAACAGATTGCATCCGCAATGGTCTCATCTGCAAAATTAAAATTGTCCTTTCCACAAGATCTCCTAAAAGCCATTGCTATAATCTTGTATAAACTATTAAATTTGTACATATGACGAAAAAGACATTCATAACTTCGCATACTAATATTTAAAACCATTTTATTTGTATTTTAAAGAGCTATTGTATTTAATTGAAACAGATTGCATCCGCAATGGTCTCATCTGCAAAATTAAAATTGTCCTTTCCACAAGATCTCCTAAAAGCCATTGCTATAATCGTTTAGAACAGCGCCTCGCTTCCTCCAGATTGCTTCCTTATTGCAGAATTTAGAGATTTGTTTAATATCTTCATAAATAAACATATTCAATGGTCTGCCGAAAATTTATGAAACAAAACATTGTTCCTGCATCGAAGAAAGAACCATCAGTTTAATGGAGTGTATACAAAATCGTATACTCGTAGTAAATAAGGTCTGTTACATCCCAGCAATAAAAACATTATAGGCTGGTTATGCAAGAACGTACGAACTATGTACTACTCTGTCAAGAAAGTACCGGGAAAAGATCAATAATACACAAAATGTCTGTTATTCATCCAAATTTATTTTATCACCTTCAAAGTATGCTCCTTTAGAAACGATACACTTGCGCCAACGAATAATCCATTCATCAAAACATTTTTTAAACGCTGCTTCCGGAATTGAGTTCAGTTCTCGCCGCGAATTCTCCTTTATGTCTTCTATCGATTGAAAACGGGTGCCACAAAGTGGTAATTTGAGTTTAGGAAAAAGAAAAAAGTCAGCAGGAGCCATATCTGGTGAATATGGTGGTTGCTGGATGGTATTTGTTGAGTGTTTGGTCAAAAATTCGTTCACAATGATAGCCTTGTGCGAAGGCGCATTGTCGTGGTGCAAAATCCAAGAATTTTCTTTCCACAAATCTGGCCTTTTTCGTCGAATTTGCTCTCTTAAACGCCGCATAACGCTCAAATAATATTCTTTATTTACCGTTAGACCTTCCGGTAAGAATTCAGAGTGCACAACACCGCGATAGTCAAAGAAAACAGTCAACATGACTTTGACTTTTGATCGACTTTGGCGTGGTTTTTTCGGTTTCGGTTCAGTTGGAAGGCGCCACTCCGGTGCTTGTTGACTAGTTTGCATGTCAAACTCGTAAACCCACGTCTCGTCACCAGTAACAATGCGTTTCATGAATGTTGGGTCCGAACTGACTCGTTCTAGCATGTCCTCAGCGACTTTCATGCGATTGAGTTTTTGGAGAAAATTCAGATCTTTTGGGACTAACCGAGCAGCAACATGTTTCATACCCAAATGATTAGTTAAAATGGTACGGATCGACTCGTGAGATACAGAAAGTTCGGCGGCTATCTCTCTCAGAGTTGAATGGGGATTTTCAGTCACTATTTTCTTCACTTTTGCGATGTTAACTTCAGTTGCAGACGTTGACGGCCTACCAGAGCGAGGCAAATCTTCCATCACATCTCGACCGCTTTTGAACGCTTTGAACCACTCATAAGCACGAGTTTTTGATAAAGTCGATTCACCGTAAGCCTTCTGTAACATTTTCAGTGACTCCGAACACGAAATTCCATTGGCGATGCAAAATTTAAGACAAACTCTTTGTTCGATATTTTTGTCCATTATGAAATTCGCAATCACACTATATATGATATTACTAAAACCAGCACTGTATTTAATATAAATAACAGATGCAACTCAAACTCCGCGCCAAAATGGAAAACAGTTGTGCCAATCTAACAACTACAAAAAAACAAAAATTTGAATTGGGAACCATAAACAAATCATCCATTCCCGATACTTTTTTGACTGAATGTATATCCCAACTAATCAGAAAGTAACCTCAAAGGGAGCTAATCATACTGTTACGTCGTACCCGTACTTACCTACAGTTACGGTAGTAGGTACCTACTAGTAAGTAGGTAGGTAATAAAAGGTAGGTAGGTAAAACGAGTCCCGAATAATGTAGGTACAAATTCGCAAACTACCTACAAAAGAACATCATTGTAATTTCGACCGTACGCCGAGGGCATAAAGTACCTACTCGAAGGACAATGACCCACTATGGAATTGTCTAGAAGATTCTAGGAAGTCGTGGATATTTCTCGAACGTTCGATCGCCATATAAATAGTCGACGTGTTTGCGGGAGCAGTCAGTCTTTTTTTGGCTACAGTACGAAGCGAATCGAAGTGAACTAGTAAGTGCGATATCTAAGTGAATAGTGATCAGTAGTGTACTTGTGATTAAGTTTTAAGTGTTTTGTGATTATTAAAGTTATTTGTTGTTTCTTCGGTAGTAATTAATTTATCCCATACACAGCTCGTAACAATTTGGTGTCAGAAGTGAGGGATAAATTATGCCAATTCTACCAAAGGACGACACGGACGGTATCCGTACCAGGAGTCAGCGACAGCAGAACATGGACCAAAGGCGGTTTGGAGATTCTCCGACACAGACACCGGGTGGTGTCCAGCCTACATCAGTGGCAGTGTACTGGCACTGACGTAGGCTGCTGGCCCATCCGGAGTTTCTCCAGCATCAGTGGCGCCAGACTTGTCAGCTTTAATGACGCTGCTGCAGGAGCAGGCTCGCCGTCAAGAGGAGCAGGCTCGCCGTCAAGAGGAGCAGGCTCGCCGTCAAGAGGACCAGGCTTGCCAGTTACAGGAGCAGTTGCAACGAGTTAAGGAGGAGCAAGCTCGCCGTCAAGAGGACCAGGCTCGCCAGTTACAGGAGCAGTTGCAACGAGATAAGGAGGAGCAGGCTCGCCGTCAAGAGGAGCAGGCTCGCCGTCAAGTGGAGCAGGCTCGCCGTCAAGAGAAGCAGGCTCACCGGTTGGAAGAGCAGTTGCAGCGAGATAAAGAGGAGCAGGCCCGCCGGCAGGATGAACAGATGCTCCTCATAAAGGATCTTCATGCAACTTTTGGCAAAGATCTGAAAGTGATGAAGGATCAGGTTCACCAGCACGAGAACCGTATCTCAGAGGCCGAAGTTCAGATCGCTGGGGTGAAAAAGGCTTTGGGAGAACTCAAGACTGGAGACGTGACTGTGGCTTCAGTAGTTGCTGCACCTTCAGCGCGGGGCTTTAAGGTGCCTCCATTCGATGGAACATCTTCGTGGTCGGCTTATAAAATTCAATTTGAGGCCGTTATGAAGGCGAATGGATGGACTAAACCGCAATCCATGACCGCGCTCACCTTGGGCCTTCGAGACCAGGCCTTAAACATTTTTGAGGCGCTCGGCAAGGATGTAACCTACGAGCAGCTGCTGGAGGCGTTAGACTCCAGATACGGCGACGCGCACCTGGAGCACGTATTTCGTGCTAAGTTGAAGGATCGTGTTCAACGTAGTGCCGAGAACCTGCAGCAGTGGGCCCTGGAAGTTGAAAAGCTGGTTCGAAAAGCATACCAGTCTGCCCCTGCACTTATCGATGGGAATCTGGTACAAGCGTTCGTTGATGGAATACGTGACTTGGAAGTTAGAGCTGCTGTGAGACTTGGGCACCATGAGACGCTGAAAGACGCCTTGGCCCATGCCTTAGACGTAGAGGCAGTGAGGCAGGACCACCGAACGCACCGCGTCAGGGAGGTTGTAGCATCACCTGTTCGCGACCGCCCGCAAGGGTACAGTCCTAGGTGCTACACTTGTGGAGAAAAGGGTCATCTTCAGTCAAGCTGTCCTAAACGCAGCACTCCGAGAGAAGACCAGCAGGGAAGGGTGGCTGAAGTGACTGCCCAGCCACAGCAGGGAAACGAGTAAATGTCAGGACTGGGGGGCGGGTGCTGGCTGGTATTGAAAAAGCCCCGAGAATCTTGTCGCTGCACAATCTCGATTGTGCCAATTAGTCTACCACGGAATTCTGGACAAAAAGATCGCAGTGTTCTGATAGAAAGGGTGAACAATGACTTTCCATGGAAGATGGCACGGACTTTGGTCAAGGCCACCAACGTCTCGGCAGTACGCATACTGAATGCAAGTGACAAGGAGCAAGTGATTAAGAAGGGCACCTTGATCGGCACTTGCGAGGAAGTAGCTTGGATGCGTCAATTGCAAAATCTGCCTACCGGAAATAAAATTCGTAGTCCAAAGTTTGACGTGACAATGCTTTTGGAAAACTGCGATTTAACTAAAGGGGAAATGGACAAGGCTAAGAAGATGTTACTTCAGTACGCCAACACTTTCTCTTCAAATGATGCTGACATAGGGAGAACTGGACTAGTTGAGCACAAGATAAATACAGGTAACGAGTTACCAATCCGTCAGCGACCAAGAAGACTGCCAGTTGCACGTGAAAAAGAGGTGGAAAGAGGTGGTGGTGGTGGTGGAGGTGGTGGGTGGTGGTGGTGGAGGTGGGTGGGGTGGTGGTGGGTTATAGAGCCTTCATCCAGTCCATGGTGTTCTCTTGTGGTCTCTCTCTCTCGTCCTTTTTCTTTACCAGGAGGTAAAGAAAAAGGACGGCAGCATGCGCTTCTGTGTGGACTACCGACGACTGAACGATGTCACGAAAAAGGATAGCTACCCGCTGCCTAGGATCGATGACACACTGGATACGCTGACTGGTATGAAGTGGTTTACCACACTTGACCTGAAAAGTGGTTACTGGCAAGTAGAAATAGACCCCAAGGACAAGGAGAAAACTGCATTTTCAACAGGAAAAGGGTTGTGGCAGTTTAAAGTTATGCCATTCGGTTTGTGCAATGCTCCTGCGACGTTTGAAAGGCTAATGGAGCAAGTACTCGCCGGATTGATTGGAGACGCATGTCTTGTCTATCTAGACGACATAATCATCGTGGGTCGTACATTTGAAGATCACCTTAAAAACCTCAACCAAGTGCTGTCGAAAATCCAAACAGCTAATTATCTCAAGTTAAGTCCGAAAAAGTGCTCGTTTTTCAGACAAGAAGTGAACTTTTTGGGACACATAGTTTCGGTGAAAGGTGTTCAAACAGACCCAGAAAAAGTAGTCGCCGTCAAGGATTGGCCAGTTCCGAAAGACAAGACACAGGTCAGAGCATTTCTGGGTTTGTGCTCCTACTATAGAAGGTTTGTCAAGAATTTTGCCGACATTGCAAAACCTTTGCACAAACTCACTGAGGAAAAGCGGCAATTCTGTTGGGACGAAAACTGCAACGTCGCATTTCAGGAATTAAAGAAACGTCTGTGCAATACGCCTATTTTGAGATATCCTGATACTGAAAATGACTTCATAGTTGACACAGATGCAAGTAATACTGGAATTGGGGGCGTGCTGTCTCAACGGAAAGGAAACCAAGAGGTTGTGATAGCTTACTTCAGCAAGTCTTTATTTGGATAAAGACTGAGACCAGAAAGAAATTACTGCGTTACAAGACGGGAGCTACTCGCCATAGTAAAGACATTGCAGCACTTCAGTAAATATTTGTTGGGACGTAAATTCCAATTACGAACTGACCACGCTGCATTGAAGTGGCTATTACAGTTCAAGAATCCAGAGGGGCAAGTGGCGAGATGGATTGAACTACTGCAAGAGTTTGACTTCGTAACTGAACATCGGAGTGGGAGAACTCACGGTAACGCAGACGCCTTGTCAAGAAGACCTTGTCCTGAATACTGTAAGCACTGTGCCAGACAAGAGACTAAGGAAGTAGTGCCCGTGAGGATGCTTAGAACGGATCTCAGCGATGAATGGAAGGAAACACTACAGCAGGCTCAGCAAAATGACTCGGACATCAAACCGATCTTCGAGTGGACCAAAGCTGGTGCTTCTAAACCTAAATGGAGTGATGTGGCTGCGATGAGTTCCATCACGAAGAGTTATTGGGCGCAATGGAACAGCTTGGTGATCCAGGATGGAGTCTTGTGTCGTAAATGGGAAAACGCTCGAGGGGACAGCTGTCATTTACAAATGGTTGTCCCTAAAGCTAAGGTACCGGATGTTTTACGGCTCTACCATGATGGATGTTCAGGAGGACATATGGGGGTAAAAAGGACTCTACTAAACATGGGCGTGCGCAACGAAGAGGCAATTAGACAAAGCCTACCCTACCAACTGGGGGAATTATTATAACTAATGAACTATGTAATAAAATAACACTTTGTACAAAATATTAAAAAAAGTTCTAACTCCTATTCGAATACTTATAGCAATTTTTCGCGCCCGTGTTACGTAACTAACACTGTACTGGAAGTTGCTACGAAGCTCGACGCTCACCCGCCGGACGCATCTTATAGGCAAGCAATCCACTCGCCTAAATCCCATTGATAAATTTACGCACACAGCGGCACATTGGTGCATATTTTCGTGTGTATGAACCGCACACATGTATAGATTGCAGCCATTTTTGGGCGCTAACTCCTGCGAGTGTAGCTGGGCTATGATTGGCTGCTACAACACAAGGCCAGGATTCAAGGTGGATGTTCTTTAGCCCGCGAAATTCAAATTTACTTACGTTTTTTGCAATTTGCAGGCCAGTGCTATGTTGTATGTTGATTAAAATATGACTACATACGTCTTACAGCCGCAAATCATATAATCATCAACATACAACCTAGCACTGGCCTGCAAATTGCAAAAAACGTGAGGAAATTTGAATTTCGCGGGCTACCGTGCAGCAATGCACTAAGCAGGGTTGGTTCCGGTTCCTTTCCAAATTAAATATAAATTAGTGGAATTTCGTATTATCCTGCAAAATTTTGTTGATCACTGTTGTGAAGCAACTCGATATGAAAATGATGCAATTTTATTTGGTCGTATTTTTCCATCGACAAATTAGAAATTATATTTTTCTGAAGGAAGCCATTATTGTTTCATTGTGACAAGCAATTTATATCGCGATCTTGAACGTTTTAATTTTAACATATTAAGTTATTTACACATTTGTTTTGAAACAAAAAACGTACATTTAACAGTAACAGCAGTGTAAATATTAATTTTGTTTTGTATTAATTGTTTATTCACCTAACAATGGTGTTTACTTGTGAAGTTTGTGCTGATAATGTGTGTTTTGTTAGAAGTTAAAGGCAATAAGTTTTCTCTATTATCGTATAATGACAAGCTTCAAGTTGTGTCTAAAGGTAGATGTGTACCCGAATTACGAGAATTAATCTAAAAATAATATATGGTAATTAACTGACGTGTTCTGTAACGATAGTTACAGAACACGTCACGATAAATGATGAAATGATGTAACGATAGTTAATGTGAGTGGGTGATAACCCACTCACTTGGATAAGATATTAGAGGAAGCCGAATCTTTCTTCTGTTTGCATCGTTAGAAAATCGTGAGTTAAACCTTGAATAACGTGGTGAGTTCTTTACTTCTTGTATTTATAACTTTTGTTTTTACAGGCTTGTTTTCAAATATTATAAATCAATAAATGTGACTACTTTGAGGGCCATCATAATTATGTAGAGCGACGGACGTTGTGGAGTTGCGCGTTTTTTTTTTTGCTATCATTATTTCGTGGCCTACCCAGCCTGGTGGACGACTGCACGCCGCTGCTACTAAAAATTCGAGAACGCTTTTACTGGATCCACTGTCGAGATGATGTGGAGGACTGGTGTCGCAAATGTACCAGTTGTGCGGCCGTGAAAGGACCCCACACACGCAGTAGAGGTGCATTAAAAGTGTACAACGTTGGAGCCCCTTGGGAACGGATAGCACTAGTAGAGTAGTAACAAGTACTTCCTGGTGGTCATGGATTACTTCACAAAGTGGCCAAAAGTCTTTGCCATTCCTAACCAAGAAGCTACAACTGTCGCAGATAAATTAGTTCAGGAAGTCTTCTGTCGTTTTGGAGTACCCTTAGAAATACATAGCGATCAAGGAAGGAATTTTGAATCGCAAGTATTTCAGGAGACTTGTCGATTGATGGATACCCACAAAACCAGAACCACCTCTTACCACCCACAATCTGATTGAATGGTGGAACGATTCAACCAAACGTTAGAGAGATATCTGGCAAAAGTCGTGGAAAGCAGACAAAGGGATTGAGACAAGCACATACAGCCGTTTCTTCTGTCCTACCGCAGCGCAGTCCACGAAAGTACGACTGTGACGCCAGCCTTCGCGAACTTTGGAAGGGAATTACGGTTACCTGCTGATTTAATCACTGGAACTCCCCCTGATGCTCCACGTAGTGTAACAGATTATACGATTGACTTGCGTAACAAGTTGAATGATGTTTATGAGCATATCAGACAATCCGGCCAACAGATGTCTGAGAAGATGAAGACCCGTTATGACCGGAAGGCAAATACTAGGGGTTTCGACGAAAGTTCACTGGTGTGGTTGCATAACCCAGTACGAAGCAAGGGGAAGTCTCCGAAATTGCAAGCAAAATGGGATGGACCATACCGAGTTGTGACTAGGATCAACGATGTCACCTACCGAATACAGAAGGGTCCACGAGGTGCGCCTAAGATTGTCCATGTAGACAGATTGGCGCGATACTACGGGGCTAATGATGCTCGGGACGAGCATGTCTAAGGAGGGGGCAGTGTTACGTCGTACCCGTACTTACCTACAGTTACGGTAGTAGGTACCTACTAGTAAGTAGGTAGGTAATAGTAGGTAGGTAGGTAATAGTAGGTAGGTAATAGTAGGTAGGTAGGTAAAACGAGTCCCGAATAATGTAGGTACAAATTCGCAAACTACCTACAAAAGAACATCATTGTAATTTTGACCGTACGCCGAGGGCATAAAGTACCTACTCGAAGGACAATGACCCACTATGGAATTGTCTAGAAGATTCTAGGAAGTCGTGGATATTTCTCGAACGTTCGATCGCCATATAAAAATAGTCAACGTGTTTGCGGGAGCAGTCAGTCTTTTTTTGGCTACAGTACGAAGCGAATCGAAGTGAAATAGTAAGTGCGATATCTAAGTGAATAGTGATCAGTAGTGTACTTGTGATTAAGTTTTAAGTGTTTTGTGATTATTAAAGTTATTTGTTGTTTCTTCGGTAGTAATTAATTTATCCCATACCCAGCTCGTAACAATACCAATCAAGAACGGTATGTTATAATAAATAAAAACAAAGACTTATTTCGCAGTAGTTTAGGTCTCTTTGAAGTACTTGAAAGAGACGTTTAAAAGTCCCGTTTCAAAGTCAGCTGAGCAGTTTTCTAGATAAGCCTTTACAAACAGACAAACATTCAACTCTTCGTGTGATAACAGTTGATTCGCAAACAAATTAATGTGCTTATCAGATGTTATGATGTGATTGCAGTATCTAGAATCATAACTAAATAATGTTTTTTTAAAACAAGTGAGATTAGTATAATATTGATTAATTAATGCTTTTTAATTCATTATGAAATAAGCCGACGCCTAATGCTTATATGTTGGGATCCTAATCGTTATGATAATGATGATGATAGTAGTGATAGTCTAGTGGTTGGTCCGTTGGGCTGCCAAATTATAGGTCTCGAGTTCGAACCTAATACACGCGCACTTCATATTTTTCGGATTCATGTGCGTATTGTATAATTATCATTTGCTTCAGTGAAGGAAACCAGTATGCCAGAGATATATTAGGCTTGTTGCCACTATCAAAAAATTGCAAATCTATTTAGTGCGTCAGTTACAGTATTGGATAATAATAAACACATTTTATGGTTTTGTAAATCAATGAATATTGACAAAGATAAAACGCATCAAAACTCGGTAGTGGGGGCTCGTGACGTCACAACGCACTAAAAATTATACCACGGCGTGACGTATTGAGAATTTTAAAACCGTCGTATCTTCGTTAATTTTGGTTTACGTAACAAAAGAAAAAATACGTGTCCAATATTTTTTGGAAATCTATCTGACGGACTAATTAGATTTTGTTAGTCATAGATCTACCCTTTTCTCGACTTCAAGTAAAACCGAGTCAGAGGCCCATGGGCGGTTTAAAAACTTTGACACCAGGTTAGGCACTAACCACACGATAAAGAAGAAGAATTAATAATGATGATGTTTATTAGGTAACATACTTGCTGTTACCTGCGGTTTCACTTGGGTCAGAGGGGGATTAAAGGACGTTTTTACCAACAAAAAGTGACATCTACCTTTGCACGCTTAGAATTTTAAGTCTCTGAACTAACAGCTCGCTTTTATTTAGGGTTTCAATCGGGCGTCTCCAAATGTTGGTTTATAGGGACTGTGGTCATAAGTACACGAAATAAAAGTCCTTATTCTGTGTTGACATTTTCAGGATATGGTCTAAACATACGCCTAGTTTTACCAAATTCCGTATAGCCGTTTTTGCACAATTAAGTAACAAACGTTGAAATATCTTACATTTTATTTGTATAGTGAGGACCACATTGATCGTCAATAAGGAAATACAATACTTATAAATAAAAAACTTAGATTGGGAGAATCCATATTCCGAATGGGGGGGGTATACCCAATTGTTTATTTTAGTAGTACCTAAGATAAGATACAAATATCTATGAGATACTTTTTTAATTATAGATATTACGAAATAAACCGATGGAGTTTGCTCAATATTTGACATAATAATATCACAAATTTTCCTGTTTTGACTGTAAAGGTATGTACATACCTAATTAATTATTTCCTTATCAGTTGTGACTCTGAAATTCCGTTGGTAAATGATGTGGAAAGTTTCATAATTTTTAAGTTTCTTCTTGAAATTGTCAATCTCATCTTGCGTGGTTATCAATTTTAGTTCCAAATCCCATTTTGGGGATAAATATGGGAAAGTTTCCCTTAATAGACAATTTAAATGTACTTACATCATTCTAAGGAGCCCGTGGCTAAATAATAACAGCGGCTCGGGTCGATTTTTAGGTTAAGCCGTGCTTGCCTAGGTTGGTCTGTGGATGGGTGACCACCCATTGCATACCGGGTTTCCTCCGTGCCTCGGAAAGCACGTTTAGCCGTTGGTCCTGGCTGTCATTTGTAGATCTTTGGCAGTTGGTACAGGTAGCCAGCGACCCAAAAAGTCTGACAACCAGTCTTACCAAGGGGTATAAATAAAAAAAAAAACATCGCTGGACATTACACACAGCGCCATCTAGTGCCACACTAAGCAACGAGGCTTGTTTCGTAGACACCAGATAGTTGATATACTAAATAGATTCTTTTCGTTTGTAAATACATACTTATACATATAAACATCCATGACTCGGAAACAAATGCCCATGCTCAACACACAAACATTTGTTCCGACCGGGATTCGAACCCGGGACCCTAAGAACGTAAGGCAGCCTCATTACCGCTGCGCCATTCGGGGTTCTTTACCCAGTACTAACTGGGTTGTGGAGGTCAGATAGGCAGTCGCTCCATGTAAAATACTGGTATTCAGCTGCATCCGGTTAGACTGGAAGCCGACCCCAACATAGTTGGTAAAAGGCTAGGTAGATGATGATGACATACATGCAGAAGCAGTGTATTCAATTGTTGGTAAGCCAAATAAATAAAATGCTGCATAAGATCACGCCTGTAATCTCTGAAGGGCTAGACAGAGGTGTAGAGGTACCTGATAGATCACCCACATTTCGCCAGTTGTTTTTCAAGTCCCATGTATTTGGGGGAGAGCGTATTGCCATTTATTAGTTGATACTGAGAAATCCCTGATGGAATAACACTGCCAGACCCGGGAATCCAACCCAGGACCTAATACTCAGTAGTCACGCTTGCGAACAATATTTGTGTCATTTGTTTAATTTAGTTTTTTTTTTTTAATAAAAAAAAATCTTACCTTTGTATAGATTCTTTTTTTAACTTTTATTTGTGAATGAGTGAACATTGTAGGCTTTGTAGATCCCCAGATGCTTGTTAACTTTTGTTGAATATTTTTTAGTTTTACGTTTTGTTTTATAGTAAGCAACGACCTATAATCGGGCCTACGCTGTCACCCCACACTTACCTAAGTACTAATGCTGTAACAAAATAATATTGTAATACCTTCCTAATGATTTGAAAAGAGTAACCATGGAGTTTCTTGTCGGTTCTTCTCCATGGAAACGACCAACGCGAACCGAGCACCTTTTTCTACGTTTTATAAGTGCCCATCTAGGCCTATTTGAAATAAAATATTTTGATTTTGAAGACTCGACCAACGAGGCGGTCACTGTAAATATTTATTAACATTACAAAAAAAAAATTATGTTCAAAAAACAATAAACCTTTAACTGCTATAATCGAATAATCACCTTCAACCCTTCGAAAACGCACCCCGTTTATCCAAAAACGTTTCATCAATATAATATTAAAAAGTGTCATTCAGCTCATCTCGGTTCCGTAGCTCGTAGGTACTAGTAATTAATCAGTTCGCCTTACCTTCCCAAAGACAGCGGCTTACTATTCACAAAGCGTTTAATTAGCTTCGTCATACCTTTGACACGGCCGACTTTTTGCACCCCCAGGGTTGAAGGGTGATTAATTATGTTGAGGCCGTAGTGAGCAGATTCTGCGTGGCTCTAAAAATAGGATGTCTTTTGTTTCTTTGTGATGTAAGAGGGTTGTTTGGTAGTTCTTTTTGGTTTGTATTGGGGAGTCCTAAGAATTAGTTGATTGGTTTTTTTTTTGGTTTAATTATTTTATGACACTGTACAGGACTCTTCGGAAAAGGCATCTTATACTTTCTACTAATATTATTAATGTGAAAGTTTGTGAGTAAAAACTACTGAACAGATTTCGATGAAATTTAGTTTATAACCTGGATAGGATACTTTTTATCCCGGTAGTATGACCCCGTGGGACAATTATCGAACTTCACGCGGGCGAAGCCGCAGGTGTCAGCTAGTTCGTTAATAATTTCACCCCACTGTGCGACAGCAAACACATGGTTATGTTTTTCGCAATTATTATGCATGTAAGTAACTTTGTTACCATATGAGATTCTTAATACCCTCGAAACATAATAGCTACATGTTTTTAAACGAACTATTAACATTTTTTTTTTAATTTTTTGCCCCCGTTTTCCCTTGTTGTAGGAAAATTATTATTTTTAAACGTAAAAAAAGCATTATCATGATAATCAAGGTAATTTTCGGGTTTAGTATCCAACGTTGAAGTGAGATTCAGTCAAAAACATCTAAAATTTACTTTTGTCTCTGTTCGACTCTAGAAACCAGCATTTATTTTCCTAACGCCCTAAAAACCTACGGAAAAACCTTATACCCCAAAATTGCCGCCTATAAATCAAAATCCTAAAGAAGAAACGCAAAGGGAAGCACTTCAACAAATAAAACAAAAGGAATTTTAGTCACATTCCGGGAATTTCGGCGCCATGATTTACAAATCTTGAACATAGACACACAGTAGAATTTTGATATTAACATACAGTATTTCAACTGTTATCCAGTAACTGTGTTCAGGAAATAAAATAGGCAGATACTCCAGGTAAAATACTGGTCAGCTGCTTTCGGTTAGACTGGATGCCAACCCCAACTCATGGCAAGCAGATGATGATTCAAATAGGAACAAATGGTTGGACTCGGTTCACACACACATGCAGAGCGTTCAGACAAATTCTAATCATGCTTTAGGTAGCAGGTTCCTTATGAGCAAATCCAGGCTGTCGTCCCCCATCACACTGGACTCGAGAAGGGGGCGCGTAGTGTTCTACGTGCGCCTCTCTTTGACGTAACGGGGAGAGCTTTATACCCACGGTGCCAGCAGGTTAAAGTTCACAAAGGTGGAAAAATACTTTTTCAAGGTCAAAGTCATTCCTGCACCTTTATGAACTTGGAGGGTTGTATTGATTATTTTGATGAATATAATTTTATAACTACATACATATTACAGTCGCGAATAATATTTTAATCAACATACAACCTAGCACAGGCCTGCAAATTGCAAAAAAAAATTTTTTCGTGGTCTGGTTGGAGCATTCACCTTAAGCGGGCCGGCACTAGTTCGGGGCAGCGGAAGTCGCATTAGATCCCGCTGCCCCCAGACGCAACTGTGCGAGGGAACACCGGTGTGGTTTTAGTCAGTACGAGTCTGACAGACCGCTCCACTCTACTCAGGGCGGAAGACACGCGTTGAGGATTTCCACATCCAGACAAAAAATGCTGTCGCATCGAGTTAAGTGGTTTTATGCGTGTGACTAAAAGTTTAGTTCGGAACCCTGACATCCGTGTTTGATTTCACAAAAAGGGCACAGTTGATTTACTGGTTATCTTTATACTGTGATGACTTACTATGTCAGGCGACCCTATTTCAACTCCCTTTTATCTAACAGTTCTCTAGGGTGGATTTACAGTGGTTTGAATAAAATATACTTTTTTGTAGAAAATATGAGAAAAGCACTGGAGGGACGGGATGGACGCGAAACAATAAGTGTCTGAGATAAGAGTAAGGATAGTTTTAACCTACATAGAAAAAATGTCTCTTACATTTAGCGGGTGTCATTTTGTGAAAACTATTTTTTTTTTTCAGATCGATCTCTAAATATTTGTATCTGGGAAAAATAAGTGTAATAAAAACTTACAACAATGTTAAAATCTGGAACTACGGAATCGTAAATTGCTTTTTGACAAATTATGATTGTGTTATCAGCCATAGCAAAATTATGGACCTTTGGCCGAGAAAAATAACACCGTCATTTTGTTTTTGCAAATGCGTGTCAATTTATATAACATCACGCCTGTAATCCCCAAAGGATTAGGCAGAGGTGTACCTAATAGTAAACCCATATTTAGCTAGCAAAATCAAAATCAAAGCATTTATTTCAAGTAGGCCAGTTACAGGCACTTTTGAATTGTCGAAACACAGTTAAATGTAGCTACAGTCCCAGTCACAAGACATAAAAACTGTGAAAGTACTGTAGTTGCCCATTCCCTAGCGTAGATCTCTATGGAGAAGAACGGGCAAGAAACTCCATGGACACTCTTTTAAATCAAAATATTGTTACAAAATCTTGGTTACATCATTCATGTTGAGATGGTATATTATGTGAGAACAATGTAGCAAGATGTGCACGTTAAGTGTCCATAGTAAAAACAAAAAATACAATTCAAAAATAAACATACAAATAAGCCATGGCAACTAAGAGTTGACCAGTCACAACTGACAGCGCCCGTTCACGAACATGACGCATGGATCAGCACCATTCAACTCAACCATTTTGAAGGGAACTGAATGATCCGACACACGCGCCACCATCAGCGAGACATTAGAGTGAGCGTGACATACTCTCAACCGCCAGGGCACATTCAAGTCAAGAAAAGACGTAGGATTTCAGTGAATGATAGCTTTCTAGTACATAGTACTCACACAATATGGGCTGTGCGATTATATAATACTAGAGATTGATTCTATACAATGCAAAGACAGTTGTACAATCTTCAGCAGCTCCAACAATTCTATTTAATACTATCAATTTATGCGCCCCTGTCCATGTGGAGCAGGACCAGCATTGAGCCACGCATTTTTATCTGCGATATAATCGCCCAACTTGTAATAAGCTTGCTTACATAGTGTGCGTTTGATGCATGTTTTAAATTTCGTCTCATTCAGTTCAAGAATACTTTGTGGAATTTTATTATAGCATCTCAAACAGTACCCCATGAAAGATGAGTCCACTTTAGCGAGTCTGAAGCCTGGCTGAACTAGTTGGTCCCTATTTCTAGTACTGTAATTATGTCTATCACCTCTTTTACCAAAAAGATGCAGATTTTTTCTGACGTACATTATGTTTTCGTAGATGTACTGACAATGTACCGTCATGATGCCAATATCCTTAAACAGTTCCCTTAGAGAATCGCGCCTACGAAGATTATATATGGCTCTGATGGCTCTTTTTTGCAGAATAAATATAGACTCAATATCTGCAGCCCGTCCCCATAGCAAAATGCCATAAGACATTATACTATGAAAGTAACTAAAATAGACCAGTCTAGCGGTATCTACATCAGTAAATTGACGAATTTTTCTAATAGCATATGCTGCTGAACTTAGACGCGCCGCAAGGGATGTTAAATGAGAACCCCATTGTAGCCTTGAATCAAGCGTAATCCCCAGGAAAACCGTTTTATCTACGAATTCAAGTTTCTCTTTATTTAATATTATTTCACAATCACTACTTTTAACATTGGGTAAAGCAAATCTTATGCATTTAGTTTTTTTTTCATTTAATACTAAATTGTTTGCTGTGAACCAATTATGGACCTGAAGTAGGGCATCATTCACGTCATCTAGATTCTGGGCCCGTCTATTTATCTTAAAAATAAGGGAAGTATCATCAGCAAACAACACCATATTTTGAGGTTGGTTTTTCAATAAATAGGGTAGATCATTTATATACACGAGAAAGAGGAAAGGACCCAATATTGAGCCTTGTGGAACCCCCATTTTTACTTTTAAACCTTGTGAATTAACACCATTTATTTGAACACGTTGTTGTCTATCACTCAAATATGATTTTACCAAACTAAGTGCAAGTAGACCTAATCCGTAATGCTCAAGTTTCAAAAGTAATGTGTCGTGATTTACGCAATCAAATGCTTTGGAAAGGTCACAAAATATTCCTATGGCGTCTTGAGACTCTTCCCACGCAGTAAATATGTGCTTTAATAAGGTTACACCGGCGTCAGTCGTACAACGTCCCTTGATGAAACCATACTGTTGATCATGTAAAATTTTGTTGGTGTTAAAATGATTGAGCATTTGATTAAGCATTACCTTTTCAAACACCTTGCTAAAAACTGGCAACACGGATACAGGTCTATAATTATTAGTATCTTTACTGTCCCCGGATTTGAAAAGAGGTATGACTTTACTGTATTTCATTAGATCAGGGAAAACTCCTTGGTCTACACACAAATTAAAAATTAAAGCTAAGTATGGGGCTATAGTCTCAAGTATGGATGCACAAACTTTGATAGACATTCCCCATAGATCTTCGGTCAGTTTGATTTTTATTTGCCGGAAAGCTTTAATAACTATCATAGGGTTTATGTGTTTAAATTTAAATTCAACCGTGCAGCCAGATACATTCGCCTTTAATAAACCAATTGAGACTTCAGGTGAGGAATTAAGAGCTTCCGTCGTCTTTAATGGTATATCGGTAAAGAAATTTACAAATTCTTGAGCTACTTCCAGATTAGAGCTTTTAGGACCACATGCTGAATCTAATGTGTAGCTAGTGTTACTTATTTTCTTCCTGTTAGTCTCATTATTTATGACTTTCCAGACTGTCTTTATTTTGTTTTCTGCTGTTTTGATTTTGTTGCTAATGTGCAGGGCTTTAGCAACCTTGCATGTATTTCTAAAAATTTTTGAATACTTAGCAACATACCGGTTAAAAGTTTCGGTGTTTATATAAGGCTTAAGGCCATAAAGCTCAAATAGTCTTTCCCTACTTTTTCTGATACCTCTAGTTGCCCAGTCACTAAATATGAATTTAGGGCTAATACTTTTTGTCTTCTTTTCAAAAGTTTTGTTGAATTCCGTGTGAACTATTGAAAAGAAACGATCATACAATTGATTTATATTAATATCGTCATGGCTCATAACACCTAACTTGTTCTGTAGGGAAATATTATACCTATTTAATTTGCTAGAAGTTATAGGTCTAAATTTGATCTGAACTTTTTGCAAAGGTGTATTACACCTAAAAGTTACAGTTTGTCCGCTATGGTCAGACGGCAGACAGTTTACTATGGCTTTATCTAAGTAATCACAATCGCAGAAAACATTATCTATACAAGTCGCAGAAGATGGAGTGACTCTAGTAGGTTCTATAAAAGTGTTGGTCAAGTCAAAGGACTTAAAAAGATTTAACAACCGACTGCTATTTGAACTTTCTTCTAAAATATTGATATTGAAATCACCACAAATAATTGTAGATTTATTACTGGCTGCAATTTTTGCCAGAACATCTTCCATTATTGATTCAAATAAGGAAAAGTTTTGATAGTTTGGGGGTCTGTACACACACACAATTACATGCTTATCTAGCTCAACACAGGACAGTTCGACGCAATGTTCAACCGAGAGACCTACTATGTCATTTCGTTGCTTATATTTGAAACCTTTTTTTATTAATATTAGGGAACCTCCACGAAGCATAGTTTTACGGTTAAAGCAGCTACCCACCATATAGTTTTCATAATTAATAAGCATTTGGTAATCCTTTAGCCAATGTTCAGTAAAACAAATAATGTCAAACTTACTATTCTCTAAAAACAATTCAATTTCTAATAATTTGGAAGAAATGCCTTGGATATTTTGGTGGAATAATTTTAAGGTGTTCTGCTGAGGCCCTTTTTTACGAACTATCTGAGTGCAAGAAGATACCTTGCTGTTGGAAGGATTAACAATATTGTTAATGGTACCTTCTGTTGTCTCACTTTCTAGTTTAAATTAATAATAATATTTGGAGTAAGGCCGGAGACTTCCGTGCCATCCTCAGACAACAAGACCCTATCACTAATAGAGCTTAATTGAGGATTTTCCACGGTGACGCATGGATCCTCCTCAGAATGTTTGTAAACATTTATAGCACTAATGCTATCTTCATTTAAAGTCACCTGTACATTAGTATTATTACTAATAGTCGCAGTGTTAATAATATAACTAAACTTAGACATACTATTTATGTCTGTGTGAATATTATAAGCTAATAGCCGAGCTATTTTGTGTCTACAACTAATAGGTAGAAACACTTTACCCCGAGTCGATCTAAGTTTATCAACAAAAGTGTTGATATCAAGATATATAAGTTTGTCACTATAATGACCTGCTAAAAAATATAAATGTTTATTTAACATGTGAATGTTTTTTCTGTTACATAAACTTTCAAAATATGGAAAAGAACACAATATTATTTTATTACACTTTAACTTCAACAACTCTGAAACACAGTCAGTGATGTCTTCCTTTTTAATCTTTGAACTATTACCAACACATATTGTAATGGTGGTACTAGGATCACAAACAGTCTTTGTTACTGATGCCATAATCTGTTTGTAGGTTGACCCTGGCATACAATTGTTTTGGGTACAATAACTCAGGTTATTACTAATTAATTTACCTAGCCCCCTACCTATACTGTCAGAGAACATAACTGAATGATTACAATCATGATTACTAGAAGAAACAAAATTACCAATCTCAGGCAGACTATCACACAACTCAGGGTGTACCACATGTGATTAATCTAGTGTTATATTAGTTGTTTGTTGGTTCAATATGCTGTCCTGAGACAAATTCTCAACCTGGTATGGGTCCTCCATTACCTCAGGCTGGATAGTATCATGGTTGGTAACTGTCTGGCAACTACATTGACCCATTACCAACTCATTTGCTGCAGAAATATGTTCCCTAATTTGGTTCTGAGAAATCTTATACCTAATAGAAAGGGAACTTAGTGAGTCCTGAAGTAGATGTATTTCAGACTGCAAATGCTGAGTATCAATTTCATAAATTTTTATACTGTCCTCTAATTTAATTTGATAATTATTTAACTTATTAACTAAATCAACACGCTCTTTCCTCAGTGGAATATGTTTGGAAAAGAGTTTGTGTTGTTTCCTATATTGATAACATTTTTTAATTATTCTATTCAGTTTTGCATATTTTTTAATTTTCTTATTGCTAACTGTATAGTTTTGTTTTAGTAAGGAATCTTCAGTCAGATCAATGGTTATTAAGGAAGGGGGGTTACAATTACTATTTAATAATTCATTATATAAAAGGTTTGTTTCTGAAAGCTGATTACATGCTTTTTCTTTCTGTAACTTTATTATACAACTATTGGCATGAATTAACTTATCTTCTAGGTCCCTAATTTTATATAAAGCCTCCTCATACAAGTTACTACAATTATGGAAACCATCCGTCACCACCTTCAGTTGATCCCGTTCATCAACAACGTCCAAGTAATGCTGATGTAGGTCTACTAGCTCCCGTTTTAAGCTGGAGTTTTTGCCATTAACCTTATCGACTTCCACCTCACTCTCTTCTCTCTCCTGTAACAGTTGTTGGACTTGGAGGTTGGATTCTTTGAGTTCTTGGAGGGCCGTTCTCAATTTTAGCTCCATATCCTGAGCAGTAGCCTTACGGGTCATCACAGGCATGGTTTCAGGATTGGTTACTGAAAATTAGAAGAAAAGAAACGGTGTGAACTAATAGAATAGGCTAATAAATGGAAGTTAGCGATGAAAGGGAAAGAAAAAAGTTAAAGTTATGAAATGAAATGAGGTAGGCTGCTTTAATAGCTTTAAAAGATTATCTAATTCAATGTAACTACTTGAATAAACGTCCAGTTTCAATGGTTCTATTGTCTTAGGGATTTACTTTTTCTTTTAGAGAGAAGTGGGTATGTTGCATAAAAAAAAAATATAAGTAATAATAAGATATTAATGCAAGACAATAATGCGCAATAAATTATCTTTAACGATATATCTAATCATTTGCATTGAAAAGATTGATTCGAATAAACAATCAGAGTTATGGAATTACTCAGTTTTGTTGTTCTAAGACCGGTTGTCAACAAAGAGATTTAGAACCAGTACAGGGTAATAAATCAGCGAAAAATCATACTAGAAATGGGCATGGATGTGTGACAGAGCTAAAGAGACGTTTGTGCTGTTATTAAATAAAAAGTAAACAATACTTCCCCTGAAATATCCGTTTATGTCCGTAGTTAGAACGTCAGCTGTTTTTTTAAGGTTACCGGTACCGTTGTAGTGCCGAAAACTTCATTAATTATCAGGATAACAATTTTCCTGAGTATTTATGCATTTATGATACGTTTACACAAACAATTACACCTTAATATAACTTATTTACTAATTAAATTGAATTTTAAATACGGAACATAAAATTTTACATGTCACTCAGGCAGTGTTGCCACTTTTTTACCTAGCTAAGTTTAAGTCCCATGTAACAGGGCCTATTGCCATCAACCGGGCACGTATCCAAAATCCGTGGCTGCTACTAAGAAATTCCTTATGGAAAAAACCAATAACACTTTGCCCGACCCGGGAATCGAAAACAGGATCAATTGCTCAGAAGGTCGAACGAAGCCCCCTTCCTCTGTCAATATCATTCAAACGAAAAAACCCTTGTAGCAATGGTCCGTGATACTGAAGTTAGATGCGCTAATAATTAAAAAACGTGTGATAATAATCTATTCGTTCGTCGTTCTCTCTCTTGAGATTTAGAAAATGTTTTAGTTGATTAAAACTCCAACCGTTTCAAGGGGATGAATATGATAATACTTACTAACAGTGATAAACCGGTATTTTAGACCTACTTCTGGAATAGTTCTCTGGAGGGACATTTGTACATTTACAGCCTATGTTTCAGAGTTGGAATGTACCTGAAAATGAAAACAGACGATTTCTTTTTCCCATGGGGGTAGGCAGAAACCCCAGAACACCACCTGCTAATTCGATCTTTACATACTCCTTTTAGCTGGTCGACGTTCATACATCTGGTCATACACGCACGCCGCTTGCGAGTACTATGCACCTGACCAATAGTGTAGCAAAACTTAATGAGTGAAAAAGAATGTGTAAGACACTCCACCAAAGTATATATAGGGTGTAAACAACCTCATCACGAAGTCGTCAACCAAGCATTCTGCACATCAAACTACACACATCAAAAGTATCTAGGGATCAACATATATTTTTGCAATAACTTTTCTCCTGATTGATATTAATTAAAATTTTCTTTAAGGATTCATCAAATAAAGTGTTTTCGTTTGTCACAGTAACGATAAACCAAGTCACCTTTGCATTAATAAAGAAATTTGCCATTTTCCTAATAAAGGGATTTTTGACATTTGAACCACTAACATTAAAGTTCGAAAAAAAGACTGAAATAACAGTTTTCTTTAAAATTTTATTGGGTAACTTAAACAATTAATAATCCGTGTTTCTACCGCGAACACTAACAACACAAGAACATCGGTTTGGCATACTCAAAATGAGTTCATCCAAATCACGCTGTGGAATGGCCGCCCATGTTCGTTGCAACAACAAAAAAAGGTCTTCTTGCGACTGGATACCCTCCATATTCGGCAGAGCTCTTCTCTGTAGCATATCCCATGCATGCTCAATCGGGTTCAAGTCTGGCGACTGAGCAGGCCAGGGCAGGACATTGATGTTAGCTGCGGCGAGAGTCTGTCTTACAACTCTTGCGGTGTGCGGTCGTGCATTATCATGCATTAACTGAAATAAGGGACCGATTTGCACTTGTAGAGGAACGATGACGTCTGATACAATCGTCTCAGCATAAATTTGAGCGTTGAGGTTGCCTCTGATCCAAATCAACTCAGTTCTTCCGCCGATCCAAATACCCGCCCATACCATGATGGTTCCACCACTATAAGGATGGACTTCCTGGCAGGATTTTAATCGCTGTTGGCGTCCAGGGGTTCTCCAGTGTCGTATACGTCTTGTATCCGGTCTCATACCAAAACGAGACTCATCAGAAAAGCACACGAAACGCCATTGTTCTTCTGCCCAATTTCTGTGTTCAAGAGCCCATTGATATCGAATCCTACGATTGTGCATTGCTATAGGTGGTACCCGTAGCGGTCTTCGGGAATGAAGGTTCACTTCATGCAAGCGGTTTCTGACTGTTTGGTCGCTAATTAAGTTCCCTGAAGAGTGATGAAGCCTCACGGCTAACATCATGGCGGTTATTGTTGGAGCTCTTCGAGTTAAGATTTGAATGTATCGGTCTTGTCTCCGTGTGGTGCAGCGATACCGTCCTCCATGGCGCTCAGCCACGGTACCAGTGCTTCGGTAACGTGTCCAAAGTCGACTGATAACACCATAGGAGCGGCACGACGTAAATTGCTTCAAAGCCAGCGTTTGGCTTTGATATTCTTATGCAAAGCGTATAGGACGGTTAGTACTGAAGCCTTACCGGTACTTGCAGGTGTACTTCCAGTTGATCTTGAAGTGCAGCGACGGGCTGCAATGTACTATAACGCACGTGAGACCGCGGACGCAGACTTTTTAACCCTACGTGACCGTGTTAAGATTGCTAGATTATTCAAACCACAGACCGACGTCTGGGAGGAACTTCTGTCTGAATGGCAAGGTAGGTGGGATAATTCCATCAAGGGCCGACACCTCCACCAGTTCTTTCCATCCGTTCGTGAGCGGCTGGCCAGGACATGGTTGGATGTTGATCACTGTGTTGCCCAATTTCTCACCGGTCATGGTAACTTTAAGAGTAAATTATTTTCCTTCAAGCTTGTTGACTCGCCTTTTTGTCAATGTTCCACATCTGACTGCGAATATGAACAATCAGCACATCACATTTTATGGGAGTGCAGTCTTTGGCAGAATGAACGCAACATTATGTTGGATAGTGTACAGGTTACATCCGGAGTTATTTACTATACAGACCTTGTGGAAACTAGAACAAATTTCCGTGCGTTCAAGCGTTTTTGCCATACCTATTATTGGAATCAAATATAACAGCTCACAACTTAGGACCCATTAATGTTAATATTTATCCGTGGTGCTAGGCAACTGGGCCTATCCCAGTTGTAAACGTCCCTTTGTGCCTATTGGCCTTGTTTCGTTCTGTCTCCTGCTGAAATGGAGGGAAGTGGAAATTACGGTTTTTTCCTACTCCTCCACTATACTTTTCTGATTAATTTCGTTGCGGGATCCAAGACAGTTAAATTCATTCTCTGGGACTTCGTCGAGCTTCATTGTCTCGGCGCTTTTCTGGTGGTCGCCACTGTTGATTCTGGCTTTCAGGAGTTACAGTGGTTTGGGAACAGTGTGGCGGGCTTGATAACACTCTGACTTGTATTCAGAGCTAAAGCTACAGTACGTTGCCGGGAACCAGCTTCTATCATTCCCACGGCTCTGAGCATTTCTTCCCTGCTTAAATGACGTCGCCGCTCCATAATAACGTTGGTTTTAATCAGTAGTAGGGAAACAGTAGCACTAATAATGTCTTCAATGCGTTGTATGTTTTTATAGGGAAAATATTGACAGCTTATTTTCATCTTTTACTCGAATTTGATTGAGAGTTCCTGATTCAAATTATGAAATGCACCAAAAAGGATCCATATAAATTTATAAAATCATAAATTTATTACAAAGCCACATCTCAATCTCAAGAAATCCGCATAAAAATGCTTGATCCCTAGACATTTTTGATGTGTGTATGTAACTTTACGCAAAAAATATTGCTGGGAAACGACTTTTTTTTGGGGTGAAAAATCATGTTTTGTGGTAAAACTCAATGTACTCAAAACATTATGCTGATGGATGGATTGAATAAATCGGGGGGTCGTGGAGGTGTTTAAAGTGAAAATCCTACATAAAAAACTTGTATCAAAAAAAAACTTGTCAAAAAGTTGGATCTTTGACCCCCAATATCTCCGTAACTGAAAGGTTTTCAGGTATGGTGTAGAACAAAAAAGTGATCGCAATGACGGGGAGAACAAGTGCCTTTCGGCTTCGTTAAGAGGTTTTTTACACGCTTTATAATCACTATGGGGTAAGAGCAGGTCGTTGAACTATGGTTTTTCTGCCACATTAATTATTCCAAAAGTGCGTCATAATTTTGTAACCCTTATAACGGACTAAAAGAATAACAAAGAATGTATTTACAGCTTGGAAAAGCTTTGAGCCTTTATAACGACACTTTTAGAAGGAATACTATAGTTTTTAGTTATTTTTAGGTAACTAACTAGTCTTTCTGAACGAGTTTCCTTTGAGTGTAGATTCCGTATAAATAAACACCAATTTCGTAGCTGAGTCTTTACTAAAACCGAAGTACTTTTAAAGGCTGTTTTAATCTTTCATGGTTTGTAACTAAACTGATACTGTCACTTGCAGGATATCCTTGGTTATTGGGAGCTCAGAATAATGGATGCTAACGGAAGATATCCCGTAAGTGACAGTTTAAGGCCCGTTTTCTATAACTTACTTACGTATAACTGTCAGTTAATATGCCACGTCTCGCAGCTATCGGTGTTTCTATAAACAAAGTTAGCTTGAAATATCCTATCCACTTGATTCATAGAAAAATCAAAGAAAGTTTTTCTGTGACGTTTTGTTTCTAACCGTCTGTAAGCAAAATGTCAAACAGACCGAGATAGCAACCTACCGAAACCGAACAGTAAGTTATCGAAAATGACCGTAAGTTTACTTTGAAAGAACATAAAGAATTTATAGGTATAGCAAAATGGAAAATAAAATCTTAATTATAAACATTAATGTCTGTTCGTCTGTTCGTACCCTAATACTTAGACTTCTTAGCAACAGAAACGATTCGTCGGTGACTTCTGTGTGTTTGTTTCAGTTTCTTTGCCACTGACTTCTGAAGCTAAAGTTATTTTTCACTTTGTTGTGTTTTAGAAGTCGGTTTTATCGTTTGCAAAAAAGTTTTTTATTTTTCCACTTTTAGTTGTAATATCCTATACAAATATTAGCTATAAATTTATTTTTTACATAACATAACATCACGCCTGTAATCCCCGAAGAGTTGGGCTGAGGTGTACTCATTAGTCCCTGGTTCAAGCCATGGTCCGGAGCGAGACGGAATGGGACGCCGTCACCTTCTTCGGCGAAACAGTAATGCTAGAGAAGGAGGTGGCGGAACTCAGGTGCTTCAAATCTCTTTGGGTACAGCGCACCAACCCTTCTTCAAAATAAAAAGCAAGCAACATTCTAGGTTCTAGAGCTCGCCGCGAAGTTCCCCGCAATTAGTGGCTTCAGTCTAGACCGGGGTAATGAAAACCTCTTACGTCAGAACTATGACGTCAGCGATGAATGACGTCATTAGTGTCCATTTATGTCCCTGCGGTGCTTGAGTTTTTAGGGTTCCGTAGTCCTAACAAGGAACCCTTATAGTTTTGTCATGTCCGTTCGTCTGTCTGTCTGAGGTTTTGCTAAGAGACGATTAGTCAATGATATTCTATTATACACCGAAAAAAGTGTGCCGCCGGGCTGCGCCAGCTCACATACACGCAGTGACGCAGAATAAAGGCAAAACGAGCCAATAGGCCCGTTTTTGAGTCTTCACGATAGCGCGCTCACAACATATCTGTTTATTAGAATATCATTGCAGTTAGTACTAGAAAGCTGTAATTTTGTAGGGGTGTGTATATCAATTACGCCGACAAACCAGTAAAATATTTGTTTTTTTGGGTAGCTCCCCTGCATGCGGAATGGGGATGAATTTGTTTTTCGTCGTCTACACCATCATGTGGGGTATCGTTGAATAGGTCTTTTAAAATGACTTAGGGGTTGCCAATGCTGTTTTTAGATTTAATGCTCCATTTACGAAATAAATGTGTCATAGTAAGTGAATTTGTTACCATTAATCGGACAATGCATGGTTTTTATAACACTCTAAACAAAGCATATTAACATCAGAAATAGCAAAAAGAAATTATTTTTTAATATCTATAAAAAATATTAAGTTATAAGCATTTGAAACTGCTGATTAGACAGAGACATCCGATACAGCGAATGACGTCATTCGCTGCATGGACGTACAAAATCCATACTAAATTCCGTTTATCTACGAGTAGAAAGAGATAGAAACAAAAGTTTAAATGATTTTAACTTTTGTGTTGTTTGGCCGGTTTATGTCTTGTTTTCGCTTTTTGACATTATTTTTATAGTACTTTAACATTCCGTATCGAAATAAAAAAAAAGAAAATGTATGCATATTTCCTATTACCTGCCAAATAAATGTATTTTATTCGTTAATGTAATATTAGATTTTACGTATATTGACCTTACCTTTTAACCAGCATCATAGAACTTAAATTCCAAACTTTTCATTCAATTTTCCTGCCATTAAACGGATAAGGGCAAAAAATTGGCCCTTTTCACCTCCCACAAAGACGCCATTTTTCACAGGCAAACCTGCCACTTGCGAACGGTCTCTTTGACCAAAAACCTTCAATAGCAACCCTCCGGATGGCCCGTCATCGAGATACCCTTGTTATTTGAATATAACTATGTTGGTCGTTTCGACCCGAAGAGGTATTTCATATTATGCCTTCGTAAAAAATAGTTATTTAGATAGTTAAAACGGTCTATTGCGAAGTATTAAGAGTGTCCTGTCCTAGATATAATAGGAATGAGGTAAAAAAAGAATTTCTTGTGTATTTTTTTTTGTGGGTTTTTTTTTACAAGCTTTGCTTTATCTTCTTTCGTATGTTTTCTGTTACAAATTTTAGTTACCATTTTTATCCTATTACACTAAAACTTGGAATACTTATGATTTATATTATAAGTAAATATTGCTGGACATAACACACAGCGCCATCTAGTGCCACACTAGGGAACGAGGCTTGTGTCGTGGACACCAGATAGTTGATATACTACATAGATACTTTTTGTTTGTAAATACATACTTATTATACATATAAACATCCATGACTCGGAAACAAAAGTCCATGCTCATCACACAAACATTTGCTCCCACCGGGATTCGAACCCGGGACCCTAAGAACGTAAGGCAGCCTCATTACCGCTGCGCCATTCGGGTGGTCAAATAATAAAGTGCTGAGGAGCTCTTTTTATGATGCAGCCAGAACGTGGCCGGCCTTATAATAACTTAACCAATCAAGATACCCTCGCAAGGGCTTATTGGATCCTGACCAAAACAATGGGCCAAGGTGTACTCCAGGGACTACAAATAGACAGAAGGTGTCCACAGGAAAACTAGAAAGACTAGTAATATTTCAGCTCATTTATTTTGTATTGAAAAATAAATTGTAGCCCAGGGTTTGATGAAGCGATGAAAACTGGCCAATGTGTGATGTTTTTGTGTACCAATCCGAGATTGATTAGAGTGGTACAATAGGGTAGATCAGTGTTATTCAACCTGTGGGGGGGTTTATAGGGGGCTTGTAAGAGGTCGGTATTTTTTTTTTTTTTCGGATGGGAATTCATCAAATGCCTTCTCCCGCTCTGAGCGGAGCAGGAGGGAGTGTCAGTCTTTTACTGACCTATAATGAAAACCTATCCATGTTCCTTCATCGCCCTTTGTCTTCCGGGGTCACGGTATCTCTTTCGAACAGTCCCGTAACCCCGGCAGGCATCGGTCCTTGCGCCGTCGACACGGCCTGTCGTCATGAGACGGACGGATAGCGAGCTAGCCCATTACTAACACAGTTTTTAGGGTTCCGTAGCCAAATGGCAAAAAACGGAACTCTTATGGATTCGTCATATCTGTCTGTCTGTCTGTCCGTCCGTATGTCACAGCCACTTTCTTCCGAAACTATAAGAACTATGCTGTTGAAACTTGGTAAGTAGATGTATTCTATGAACCGCATTAAGATTTTCACACAAAAATAGAAAAAAAACAATAAATTTTGGGGGTTCCCCATACTTACAACAATTTATTTTTTTCATCAAACCCGTGTGGTGTATCTATGGCTAGGTCTACAAAAATGATATTGAGATTTCTATCATCATTTTTTTCTAAACTGAATAGTTTGCGCGAGAGACACTTCCAAAGTGGTAAAATGTGTCCCCCCCCCCCTGTAACTTCTAAAATAAGAGAATGATAAAACTTTCATTTTACTTATCAATAACTTAATTAAAAAAAAAAAATACACTATTATTAAAACATCGATCAAAGTTACAACGAACTACAAGAACTTTTATATTATGTTACTTGCTGCTACGGAACCCTTCATGGGCGAGTCCGACTTGCACTTGGCCACTTTTTTAAGTTGCTTAAACTAACATAAATTGTTAATAGTGTGTATTTTTAGGCTAAGGTATTTATCTATAGGTTTTTGTTGGTCCCGGCTGTCATTTTATAGATCTTGTTTACAGGTCTCAAAGGTCTGACTACCAGTATTCCCTAGAGGAATCGCATTACCCAGTACTGACTGGGTTGTCAAGATCAGATAGGCAGTCGCTCCATGTAAAATACTGGTGTTCAGCTACATCTGGTTATACTAGAAGCCGAAGTTGATAATATGTAATTGTGTTGAGGAACTCTAATGGATACAGTTAAACACATAAAAAAAACCAATCTAATCTTTTTATTTTTGCTTACCGCATTGCAATTACATTGTCCAAGTTTATCTCTGACAGACGCATGTCCTTTATGTGTTCCACAATCTCCCTGAACTTGGCTGATAGATTGAGTGAAGCTCTACCCTTATTTGGTATTATAAAAGCACGGCCTCCCTTATTAATGTCACCTTTGTGATTATTTAAAAGATTTATTTTACTTTTGAAAATAGTTGGTACTGAAATTTTGCCTGCGTCTAAATCCTTTAGAAAATTGCCCAGGCCCAAAATGTCCGGCTTCATAGATTGAAGAATTTTAATTATATCTATGTCTCGTTTTTTCTTTGCTGCTTCGTAATTATGTATGATTTCATGCAGGCGTTTTTTAGTCAGCTGCTGGGTGTGTTGCGAAGATTTGCGTTGTATTTTCGTCATGGATATGTTTCCCTCTTTGTAATTTTGAATCATTTCTCCCAAAACTTTAAGTTTGGGTCCCGTTATCGAGTATATTTTTTTTAAATCACTAATTTTAAGTCTCCTGATCTGTTCTATGTCATTACTATTTGTCTTGGTAAGTTTTATTTTGTTTTCTGCAAGGATCCTTTTAGATATATTCTTCATATTAGCGATATCCTGTTTCGGACGATTTTCATCTCGTAATTCTCCTAGGTTATGTCCAAAAATCGTAATCGCTGATAGCCTTATAGCTCTATTAGCTTTTCTCTTGATATATTTTCCCACTTTTCTACAAATCCAAGCTAGGCATCGGCGTTTACAACTCTTTTTCTTCTTTTTTACTGGGAATTGGGTACTATTATTTCCTGTAGATGATGCATATTATTGGATAGAACAATTTAAACCTTATTAGTATAAGACCAATAACAGTGCTTCTTGCACGTCGGTGGTGTTCGTCATTTATATGAACATTCACTAAACGTTAGGGCTCATGTTAACTACCGGTTTTTGCAAGGCCGACCGGATTAATTTTGTACACGATTTCTAGTCGGACAGAAATGTGATTTTGTTTACATGCACCGTGCGTACGTAAGTACTATCGTGGTCTTTTCCGCCTGACCAGTTTAATATTTTTTCGCTTAAATCGTGCGGAGGCGCCGAGCCACGCCGCCTTAAAGTTTGGGCCTATTAGGAAAGCGTCAACTTTGGCGCGCAAAATAACAATAACTCTCGTTTGGCGTGCGTCGTCAGTGCGCTCGGCCGATTCGGTATCTTTTCATTCATTATTTCTATACAAAGTCAACGGGGCGGGGCTAGAGAGCGTTTCTGTGTTGCGAGTGCAAGCAAAAATTAGCTTAGTGGTGGTCAGGCGGGAGTGTCCTCGATAGTACGTCCAGCCTAGTGAACAAGCGCGCATAGATTGTCACAATTGACCTATAACCACGGCCAAACCGTGCACGGCGCGAAGTTGAACTGGGGCCAGGGCCGCCGGCGTAGGCGTCGGCGTCGTGAACAAGCCTCGATTGTTTTTCATACATATTTTCCGACCGGGCAGGTGCCGCCGGCCGGCCTGGCAGTAACCGGTCGTGAACCAGCTCTGGTTCACAGTAGCAGTATAGCACTGCAAGGGCTCCCTTGCAGTGCTATACTGCGCACGAGACAAAAGATGTTTGCTAATAAAGAACGCGTTCAGTGGTTCATCGTCAGGGGAACCGACCGTCCATTGAGAACGACTGAGGCTCTACTCTCTAACGTTTCGTCCGTATATTCGGATCTATCCGTTTCTCTCACTCGCACTCATCTGCAGACGTGCGCGAGAGTTCCGAATATACAGACGAAACGTTAGAGAGTAGGGCCCCTGTTCCTACTGTTTGTCGGTGGGAAGGCCACGGAATGCGGTCAGTGTCGCGTTGGTGGTTTGTAGGTGTTGGAGTTAAACGCTTGGGGGGCAAAAAATAAAAAAAGAAATGCAAATCAATAAATTTTATTGCAGCATCGGATTAACCATCGTCATAAAAACTATTTGGCTTTTGAAAAGTATGGCTCTATGACGCACCGTTTCTGAGAAATAGGCCTTCGACTTTTGTAATCTTTATAAACTTTTCGGCAATTGCTGCGCTTGTCGAATGCTCATTCCTCAGAAGTCGTTGCTCCATAGCGCCCCCCTAAAGCTACACTCCAACCCTGTAATTGGGTTCTAACTATTTTAGGAAGAACCTAAGACGTTTCTGTGCCCACCAAAACCATTAAATCACGCGTTTTTCCACGGGAACACCTTGTACCTACACGGTATGTAAGGTTCGTAGCAGGTGGGTTTCTGTAGTTTCTGCAAACTCTCATGGGAAAAAGGTGTGAGTTTATGTATAGACTTTCACGTCAATGAAAATTTTCTAATACTCACTGTTCCTCTTGCGACGGCACATTTGTTACAGAATTTCTGATCGGGTCTTCTCCATGGGTTACCACAAATCCGAACCCTGGATCTATCTTCTGACGTTTCATGAGTGCCCATTTAGGTTTACGTGAAATGAAATACTTTGGATATTGAGTTTCTGGGTTATTTGATCTTGCGGCAATTGCGGCCGCAGGAATACTATTACTTTCTAACATTTTAACTGAAATGTTTATACTTGTGCAAAGACTGACTGGCTTCTAGGTTATGCATTCATCTTTATCTTATTATTTATGTTATCTACAAATCCCCGTAGCGTTATTGTAGCATTTTTGTTTATTTTCTGTAAATACGTTAGTTTGGTTGACGTTTTGTTGACACAACGTGCTCTCTGACGTTTTCAAAACCAAACATGTAAACAACAATGGCTGCTTAAAATTGTCTATGGTTTAGTGATGTAGAAGTATCAATTTGAAGTTCTGTTGAGTTGCACAAAGGGCCATGGAACGAACCATGATCGGCATAACCCTACTAGACCTAGTGGACAACACTGGAATTCGTCGTCGGACAAAAGAGTACAGGACTAGGCGTTCAAGTGGAGTTAGGGAGGACATCAAGCTAGACTAGGAGATGGCCGATGGAGTAAAATTTTAGCAGAAAGGTCGACAACGTTCGGCCAAAAATCCAGAGGCACCCAAAAGCGCATTGGATTGACAATATCGATAGAGTCGCAGGAAAAAAATTGATGAGGGCCGCAGAACATACAATATACACAACGAATGCACACTACGGATACTAGGCATGCACATTGCACATTCAGAAGCTAAAGTGTCTTGGTGGGTGCCTAAATAAATTATCTTCTCTCTGCACGTTCTAATCTCGGAAATGCCACCAGTTCTTCCAAATGAATTATATTCCCATGTTCCATGAAGAGTAGGTACTACCCACATCACTGACAGCCTACCAATTTTCACCCTAATGCCCTAAGTAATACGGTTGAAAAGTGGTCGACCGGCAGGGAACTCAGTAGTACCTACTGAGTAAGAGTGATTGCTGGTATTCAGCTGAATCCGGGTCGTCTGGAAACCGACCACAACTTAGTTGGGGGAAAGGCTAAGACATAGGCCTCCCCCAAGTGTCGCCACATTGACCGGTCCCGTGCGACTCGCATCCAGCGGATTGCCGCAACCTTCACCACAAGAAGTAGTAATAAAGTATTATTATTTAATGTTACCGGAAATGTATTAAATCTAGGAATTGTACACAATTCCTAGAAAATGTATGCAATTTCGAGCCTAAGTAGGCTGTGAGTAAAATAATGTTTCAAAGATTTTTAAAACATACATTTCTTGGGAAATGTATGCATTTCCTAGAAGTTGTATGTAATACCGAAATTATATTGAAATGATTAAAAAACGAATGCTCTAAAAGAATAAAATAAATAAAACACGTTTGAGAACTGAAATCAGAATTTTTATTGGTATGCACTTTATCTGTTTCGAAATTGGAATTTGGGTTGGTTTTTTGTTTGTTTGAGGTATATTGATAGGTTTTATGAATGGTTTCAAAAAAGTAACCACGAAGGGGTATAGCGCTATACCTTTCTAACCTATAAGCTGTCGGGGTGCCCCAAGTCGGTATAAAAACAATTTTATAGCGTGAACTATTATTTTAAAAGTGCGTTTATATGTTCCGATTTACGTAATTCTTCTTTAGTCTGATGCGGAATAGTTACCATTTGGTCCCATAAAAATTTAACAGTTCTCGTGGAATAATTTCCGAACAAAACGCGAGCGAAGCCGCGGGCTAAAGCTATAAATAGGAACCGATTTAAAAAAAATATATATCTATTTGTATTTTTAAACGGGTTGTTCATTATTGCAATTTTTTAAAAAAAAAACATCAATAAAAAAAAGAAAAAATAATCATCTTCATAGATTTAATGATACAAAACGTTTGATCGAGAGTTTACTTTCGAGTGGTACAGAGTAGAATTTTCTGCCCTCTGTTTCGTTTCTAACCTCCAGACTGTCAGTTGTCTGTGTGTTGTGTCTGTGTGGTCACTAAAGAAAAAGGGCAGAAGCGGAGGGAAAAAAAGGGAAAATAAAAAAATAAACATTACAAATATATTTTAATTAAAACATAATTGTTTACTTATTGAGAATCCGTTATAAGGGGCAAATTATATTTTACAAACAGTAGTTTTGCGGCTTTTTCAGCATCAAGGCCATCTCTATGTGGTTTTTGATTTAAATCTGATCCAATATACAGATCCTCACTTGATATGGAACCTGCCGGAGGTGACAAATACGCGCGAACAATAGGAGCAAAAGCATGAAATCTCGTGTTATTTTTCCACCATATTAAAGGGTCTTCGTGTAGTTTCAGCCGTTTTTCTTTATTATATTCACTTATTAACGACTTCCATTTCGTGAGGTTGCTATTAGTAGCTGTGGTGTCATCTCCACTTCCTTCTTCTTCGTCACTGCTGTCCTTTAGCAGTTCATTCAGATTTGAATCTACAGTTTGAGTTGGTGGTAATGTCTGGAAGCTTGTTCCTGGTATATCATCCATCGAATCCGATTCAATTCTAGATCTTTTGGGAGCAGAATCTTCACTTGCAAATTTCGAGTCAAGCTTTGTTAGTAAGCGTAATAGTTCGAACAAAACTTGTTCTTTAGTGATTTCATTAAAAAACTTTAACTTATATCTTGGGTCCAGATATGTGGCAAGCGAATACAGAGTATTGTTTTCAAGGTCACAGAATCTCACATTAATGTCTTTAATTATTTTCATATTCAAGTTGTTTAAATTCAGTTTTGTGTCAACTTTATCTTTTTCACTCAGCAAGGTATACTTCAGTGCGTGTATCAACGGGATCACTGATGATATGCAAGTTTTTGTATCGCTTAGACTCTTCAATATTTCTTCGAAAGGATTCAGTATTGCCACTAATTTACGAAGACACAAACTTTCTTCTGGGGTAATGTGTGGCATGTTATGATTGCTGGTATAAAGGTAAACAGAGTCTTGGATCTCCAACAGCCGCTCGAGCATGAGGTAAGTACTATTCCATCTAAAACCAAATAAAAATGAAATTCATCGTTCTGTTACCTTTACCCCAATTTATTTAAGCTCGGCACAGCATGTCTTCTTCTTCCATTCTTTTCTATTACTCATCATCTTATCCGAAATCCTGCTCTTATATCAATTATTTGTAATCAGCGCAGCATGTCTTTTCCATACTTCTCTGTTAGTCATCATTTCATGAGTCACCTCCTTTCTAGTCATAATATCATCTTTCACACAGTACATTCATCATTTCTTTGGTCTTCCTCTACTATTAAAGTAATCCACATCATTATCATTCTCCTTCTCTCCCAATTTATTTGTGGTCCATGCAGCATGTCTTCTTTTTTCATACTTCTTTATTACTCGTCATCTCAGCAGTCACCTCCTTTCACACGCTATGGGGGATCTCTTCGAATTTTCATTTCAGCCATATGCAAACGCATTTCATTCATCCTTTTTGTGGCCCAACATTCTGAAGTAATCCATAAATTAATAAGAAATATGTAATTAAAAGGTTTCTAAAATATAAAAAAAAGAACATACTTGGTACCGCAATCCTGAATTACGTGTGTTGCAGTTCGATGAAGTTTCTCCGTTTGAATTTCAATAAGCTCATCATGGGCTATTTGAGAGTGTATAAAATGCCCGGATATCATCTTGCATTTTGCAATTAAATCTTTTACTTCACAGTTTTCTAGAGCCGACAGAACACAGGCTTGTATTTGGTGGACGGTACAATTTATACTGGCCAAGTGCATTGCAGTGTTTGAACTACCATTATGAATAAAGCAATGTATTTGTGAATCCGTGATTAGCCACCCAAGTAGCATAATTTTGAAATATTCCCGAATATCATCGCCAATATGGCGGTCATAAGGTGAGCAACATTCTAGAACCATCTCAATTCGAGTAAAGTCTTCTGTAATTCCGTGTGCCGTTAAACTTACAAACAACGAATTTGCACATGGCATCGATGAAATATCGGTTCTCAATGAGAGCTTATGAAATTGTTTGAGCATCTCTCTGACTTTTACTGTCATCTTCCAATAAATTTCGCCACATATAAGGTCAGTAAAAAAATTACTATCTCTTAACTCATATTTTGGGCATGCCGTTTGCATTACGCGACGAAAACCAACGCTTTCAACAAAATTTAAAGACAGATTCTGTGATGCAATCATTTCTCCAATCAAATTGTCCATTGTTTTAGCTTTAGCGTGTGATGAATCCCACATTAGATTTTTTGCTTGCTGTAATGGTGGTATTGTAGATGGTATCTGATTCACTTTTTCTATTTCACGTTGTTCTTCAATTTTACAAAACTCTGCATATTCTTCTTTGTGCATAGATTTCAAATGACTTTTCAACGATGTTGTAGTCCGGCCTTTTCTTGAATAGTTTCTGTCGCAGACTTTGCATCTTGCAAAATCTTTACCAATTTCTATGAAATACAGCCATATGTCACTTGTTTTAGGCTTCATTGTGCGATAATAATTAAACTGTTTAACGCAAAAAAACTTACTACGCGTCTACAACAGCAAGCATGAAGCGAACCGACTGCCAAACAAGGCCATATCCCCACCCGCCCGCTACCCGCGCTCCCCACCGCATACTCGCTCTGTCTCGCTCAAGATAGTGGCGTCGCGTCGTGTCGCATGCAGATGTCGACCAACTTCCATTTTGCATTCGTTTTATGCGGAGGTGGGTGCAGGGACGCGGAGGCGGAGGTTCCGCATTACCGGTGGCGGCAGAAGCGAGGTCAATGCTCTGTTTGATTTCATTTAATGTAGGTACTTAATAATAGTGGATCGGTATTTGAGTTGATAATGGTTGCTATTGACAGTAGTATCTGTTGTTAAAATATATTTAGGTCTTGCACGCAAAAAAATGTAGGTTACATTTCTTACTATTTTTACATCACGCCTGAATTTTTTGAGGGCAAAGGTGGGCAGAGCAAGACGAATATCTACGTTACTCTTTTTTATATCCGTATTAGCAAGAAGCGGTAAAAGTCTGACAACCAGTCTTACAAAGGGGTATCGTATTGCCAGTACTAACTGGGTTGTGGAGGTCAGATATGCCGTCGCTTCATGTAAAATACTGGTATCCCGCTGCATCCGGTTAGACTGGAAGCCGACCCGAACATAGTTGGGAAAAGGCTAGGCAGATGATGATTATCATGAAGCGCTAAATCGAATTTTCTCAAAGGAATGTGAACATAATGGTTAAAAGAATAAGGTCCATAACCATATGAACCGCTTATTTTACTTGGCAAAGATCAATCAATTCTTTGGGCATCATCTACCTGACATATGGGGTGCCACCTTTTATGTCGGGATATTTTTTTAATTTCGGACCATACCTGGGTTAACCTTACGGATATATTGAAGGCCGAAGTTTCAAAGGAGGATGGCATTTCTGGGCCCAGGTGTTAAGAGCGGCCAACCCGCCATACTTTTCGCGAGAATTTTAACAAACGCTCATGCGTGAATATTAAGTTGTTACACATATATCTTTAATTTTTTTGAACTGATAGGTATCTTGTGCACTATATCTAGGCTTCTATCGAAGCAAAAAATAAAAAATTGTAGGGACAAATTCAGTATAAACCTCCAAAAATTGCTGTTTTTCTCAAATTTTACCTCATTTTTGGCCGTTCATAATGTACTCATAAATTGTAAAACTAAAGAAAATAGCCTTATAGAAGCCTTGCAAATATAGTGGAGATTTTAAATAACAAATATTTATTTCACAAACTTGTAAGACTTATTCAAAAACACGTATTTCCTGGAACAAGTTTTATAAATTTTCGAACACTATTTTTCGTTCTATGTCCTCGCGTTAGTCGGTATGAGGTCGGGGCTAGGTAAGACAGGGCAGTTGAAAAAATATCTCCGCGATGGCTCTGGATGAAACAACAAGCTTTTCGACCATGCTCGCGTTGACGATAGACGCGCCGGGCTCTTAATATGTTGAAATATGTTCAGTCAGAATCAGAATCAGAATCAGAATGCTTTATTTGTAAACATAGGTCAGATTACAATAGTGGTGGTGGTTTTGGTGGTAGCTGCCAGTGTATCAAGTTATGACAGAAGAGGACAAATTGTCAAATTATCTCTTTGTGATTTTGAACTTAACCGTTGACAGTTTATGGTTTAAAATCATTCGGAGAAATTGCTGGCGACTTTACCAAAAAAAAAGTTTTTTTTTTCCCAAGGAAATCACAAAAACATTAATAATTTAATCAACTGAAATGAATGAATTGACCGGTAAAGTCTAAAAATGTGTTATAAGGAAATCAAGTGACTAGTACTTATTATTCGATTAAATTTTGCGAATCGAGTTTCTTTAAATTATTTATTAGTACTTATTAGTTCCATGATTGAGAGCAGCGGTGGCGGCCCCTACTTACGAACAGTAAGTCGTGGGTTCAAACCCAGGCAGGCGGCATTACTTTGTGTAATTTATTTCATCACCACTGCTCTCAAAACGGTGAAGGAAAACATCGTGAGGAAACCGGCATGTCCTAGAACCAAAAAAATCGAAGACATGTGACATCTACCAATCCGTACTGGGCCCGCGTGGTGGATTATAGCCCATACGCAAAATACGCGCTTTGACGTGTGCGGACACCAGCCCGTTATACAATACAATACAATAGTTCTATGATTATTTTACAGTTGATAAGTCTGGTCATCGGCTGACAAATGACAGACAGGTAATAAGTCATGAAATCGACTAAGTCCGCACGACATGCAGTGAATAGTTCCGTAGTCGGGATTATGCACGCACAGTTTTGATCTAAACACTGCAACAAAAGTTAGAAATTCGAAAAAAAAAGAAAAAAATAAAACCAAGTTATATCTGCGGTTGAAACAGAATATAAAATATGTATCCCATATCTCGAGGTCAGTGGCCCGTGACGCATGCGCTCATTACATACGTGCTGTGCGCTAACGCTTAAAAATGACTGCGAAAATAGTATAGTGTAATTAACTGCAACATTTTTATCAGTGATGTGTTAGTATTTATTTAAAATAAAGTTAGTTTGATGTACAGAATAATTAGTTTTCGGTTTCGTGAAAGGTTCGTTTACACTTAGGCTTATTTTCACTAACACTAACCACCACCTAAACAATTGCCTAAACGAAAAGCGCCTTTATAAGATTCTCAACTATCGACGCTGAGGTGAGAGTTTACAATCCAATACCACTATTCATCAATTACGACGACCACAAGTCCCATCAATAAAATATTCATACATCTCTGCGGCTAACACAATTACTAATGACTTATGATCAATCACTGTCGCGCTTGAACTGCTATTCATTGCTCTTGCGGCAAGTCTTTGCAACTTTATCGAAACCTAGAATTTGTCAAGTAAACCCTGGTTTTGAGCGTTCTATTCTGGTGACTAGAATTTGTAAATTTAGGTCATAAATCAGCAATTTGTTTTTAAGTACTTCAACTATTCATACTTAACTGGCGAAATGTAGGTGTACTATTAGGTACACCTCTGCCTAATCCTTTGGGAATTACAAGCGTGATGGTATGAATTATAATTTATAAGCTTCTTACATTACCCAGTATGTACATTTTAGAATGCGCTAAATTTGTCCGACAGTACTTTGACTTGTTTAGAAAGGCTGAAGACTGTTTCCCTCGAAAAGTAAGAGATCCAGACAGAATAGTTCTGGGACTTCTCTATATAAAAATGACTATTTTAATATGTGTGGACTAATATATAATAAAATACCAAAGGACTTCAAAGAGCTAACTAATAATTATTTTTTTTTAAGTTTAAATTATGTCTACTGGAATGGATTTTATTCTGTTAATGAATTTATAAATAATGTTAATGATTAATCTATTCTTATTAAGGTAACTATAACGAATGTTGTGTTGTAAAATGTTGCATGTCATCTAAATCTGACTATGTATTAGGAACTTCAACTGACTTTAAGACCATAATGTACTATATTTATTGCAAATAAAATGATTATGATTAAGATTATGTAATGTTTACTTTAATTATTAGCTTAAATTGCACGCTGCGCTGGTTCAAATCACAACTGATTTGGTATATCTCTTTTTATTTTTAGAACATTGAATACAGAAGTTATACACTTAGCACCACGCCACTTAATCCCCGAAGGTTTGGGCAGAGGTATACTTAAAAGAACACCCACATTTTGCCAGTTATGTGTAAGCCCCATGGGGCTATTACATGTAACAGGGGTGCACTAACGAGGCACAAATCCAGACTCCGTGGTTGCTACTGAAAAATTCCTGAAGGAAAAACCCAATGAGACTTTGCCCGACCTGGGAATGGAACCCAGGACCTCATGCTCAGCAGTCGCGATTGCGACCACTAGACCAACGAGGTCAGTGAGTTATTAAAATATTAAGTTCACAAAAAAGTGCAGCAACCCCACAATGATTTAATATGCAACACTATTCTAACAACTTTCGAGGGCATCAAAGTAGTTTCACTTTGAACAAAATCAAAACACTCATTAGGATAGAAAATGGCAGTCTTCCTCAATGAAGCTTAAGTATCCTTCAGTAATTAACTAGTAAGATTATCGTAATATAAATCTGTAACATTAATAGTGGGGTTGGCAGGGAGCCAAACACTTAATGTAATTGTTTGTATATGGATGGGGACCTTGCCATGTACTCTATGCCTTTTTTGGCAGTAAAATGGACGTAGTGGCTTAGATTATGTAGAGCAGGATATGAGTTGATGACCTGCGACATTCTGTGTAACAAAATACAAATCAACTGGTATTGCGTAAATTTTGGTTTTGTGCAAAGTTTTGTAAAGTGATAAATGTTTTGATTTGAAAATTATTCAAAAGTAAATTACTAGTCATTGAAGATTTTTGATCAATCATACAACTTAATGTATTAAAATTTAAATGCCTAAAGTTTTATAGTCAAATCACAGAGCGTCTAAGGGATGTTGAACTTTAGTTTGTTTCCATAACAAAACGAGGTATAACAAAGAAAACAGGATAAAATAAGCCTAGACTAGACAATGAAGAAGATGTTCTACTTCATTAAGAGCGGGCCTAAAACAAAATCTTCAATCTTTGATTAGATTTTTCTAGTAGTAAATCATGTTCAAATTGGAAAAAAAGTATGTCAGGAAACTTCATTACAAATGTGAAGGTTGACTCTGACGAAAAACATAATAGGATAAAATTTTCTCGATAGAAAACCATCACAAAGTTACCTCTAATTTTCAACATTTTTGGTTTGTATTCTATTTTGGTGCATGTTACTGAACCATAAACTAGATAAATATCATCACTCATGTATAACCTTGAGCTGACCCTAGCGGTTTTTCAAAATATTTTCTATTTTAAGAGATAACACACTACAAAGCATTTGGCACTTACTACATTTTTAATCCGCGAAATACGCTGTCTTCCGTCTCGCGTGACGCGAGCTTGAGCCATCAGTTTGTTTCACCGACCAGTTGCCCTCGCTCTGTTGAGACGGGTAGTCTATGTCACTTTGCTCCGCGCCTAGCCGCCATTATTATTATCATTAAATCTACATTTTTTTTTAGTAACATGGGTAACAAGAAGAATACAATTGAAAAGCAATAACTAAAAAAGTTGAACTCAGTTGAAGACTCAAATGATGACTGATTGCCGAAGTCGTAGGTACATATGTATTTTTTACGTGCATAGGCGCATAGTAAACGCAAAATAAACGGATAATTGATTTAATTATTTTATATATTTTTATATTATATATTTTTTTGATATACAACCCAAATACAACTGTGTATCTGATAAGTAGTAGTTAAGTAGAAGGTAGGTAGTAGATAGGTAGGTAGTAGGTAGGTAGGTAGTAGGTAGGTTGAACGTAGTACCTACGTTGGTAGTAGGTCAATTCGAATTCAATATTCATAGTTGACAGGATAACGTCTGTCGGGTAGGTAAGGATTTAAAATAGACTGGTCCGCACACTCGCTTGTTTTAGGTATCAGTTCCCAGAAAAGAATATTAATCGAGTTTATGTACAGTGTCGACCAAAAGTCAATATGCAATCTCACTGAGCAATAGCTTGACGTTTAGTTTGACTTACGACCTTCTTCTACTTTCAAGAAAATAGACATTGTCGTGTACTTCATAATTTCAACATTGTAATAATAAGTCAAGATCGCCTAGCGGTTAGGCGCGTGCAGATCTATGAGTGTATCAGTAAGCCGTTAGTTCAAATCTCACGTTGTTACTTTTAGACTTTGTAAGTTTTTACGCGATTGGAAGTAATGGGACAGAAATATATTCTTTATCTTGTTCGCTTTGTTCCCACATTTCGTAAAGTTAGAAGAAAGGTAGATCATAGGAAAATAATATTCAAATAATATGCCGAAAAGATAATACACAATCTTATTAATAAATTAGATGCCTATAATAATATTAAAAAAAATTGAGATGAAATGGAGTGCTCAAAACTTTATTTCACGACACACAAACAACATAGGAATGCATGGTGAAAAATTAACACAACAAAAATAAGAAAAAAAAAGTGGTTGTATTTAACTGTGTTGCATATACATATTACGCTGTACGCAAGCTTGGTACCGCGCATCGCGCGTCGCGTCGCGTCGCGTCGCCGCGTCGTGGCGCCGCCCGTGTTTATTATCCGCACTAATGCGGGTTTGGCGAGACGCGCGGGAGAAATCTGAATTTATCCTGCCGTTAGGCCCGCTCTTAAATTCCATTTCCAGCGTTCAGCATTCTAAGCTCAGGCGTTTTTCCTTAGCCAATACATAGCATACTTGGTAAGTGAAATATATTCAGGGTCAACGCGCTACTTCTAAATCTCCAAAATATAAGATTTCTATACATTTGGCTAACAATAGCATTTTTGCGACGCACAGGGTAAAAAATCCTAATAAAATAGCGGTTATTTGTCAAGTAGCCTTCGATAAGGCTCTTATAAAAAAGTTGTGAAAGTGGGAACAAACAATATTAAAGTTTTAATAGTATTTTAAGTGTAATATATATTGTCACTAGCTGTTGCCCGCGGCTTCGCCAGCGTAAAGTTCGGTAGCCGTCCCACGGGATCATATTAAAGGGTTCAAATAGTGTCCTACGTGCTAATCCAGGTTATGAACTATCTATGTGCCAAATTTCATAATCATCACAATTATTATCATCACAATCACCATTTTTATCACAATCATCATCATTATTACCATCACTATCACAATCACCATCACAATCACAATCACAATCAGAATCACCATCACCATCACAATCACAATCATCATTATCATCGTAATCACAACCATTATCATCGTAATCACAATCATCATCACCACAATCTCCATCCTCTTTATCACAATCATCATTATCGTTGTCACAATCATCATCATCATTATCACAATCACCATCACTGTCACAATCACCATCACAATCACAATCACTATCACTATCACAATCACAATCACCATCACTATCAATGTCACAATCACTATCACCATCACAATAACCATCACCATCGCTATCACCATCACAATCACCGCCACTATCACCATCACAATCACCGCCACTATCACAATCACCATCACAATCACCATTACAATCACCATCACAATCACTTTCACAATTACCATTATCGTTATCATAATGTTAATCATCGTAATCATAATTATTATCATCGCAGTCACCACCATTGTTATCACACTCATTATCATGGTAATCACAATTATTATCATCGTAATCACAATCATGATCATCATTATCACAATCACCAATACAATCACAATCACCATCACTATCACAATCACCATCACAATAACCATCACTATCACAGTCACAATCACTATCACCATCACCATCACCATCACAATAACCATCACTATCACCATCACCATCACCATCACCATCACTATCACCATCACAATCACAATCACCATCTTCGTTAGCACAATCACTATCATCATTATCACAATCATCATCATCGTAATCATAACCATTATCATCACAATCACCATCACAAACACTATCACAATCACCTTCACCATCACAATCACTATCACAATCACCATCACAATCACAATCATCATCATCACAATATCCATCTTCGTTATCAAAATCATCATTATCGTTATCACACATCACTGCCACAATCACCATCACAACCACAATCACTAACATCGTTATCACAATCATCATCATCGTAATCACAATCATTATCATCGTAATCACAATCATCATCATTGTAATTACAATCATCATCATCGTAATCACAATCATCATCATCGTAATTACAATCATCATCATTATCTCAATCACCATCATCATTATCAATACCATCACAATAAATCAACAATAACCATGTATAGAAGTCGAAGCCATCGTCTTCTGGATCTCAAAATAAATGCCATATTCGTAATCAGCACCCCTGATAATCTCGGTATCGACACCCATATTGATTTTTAGACATTTCAACCCCATCGCACCCGAACAGGGGATGATGATGGTATTTCAGGTCCACCACATTAAATCCTAAAATCGTTGTTTTTGTAACACACCCGACCCGACACACCATACAAACAATACCGATGTTGATTTTCAGACTTTGTTACCCCATTTCTCCCTTTGGGGGTTGAATTCTGAAAAAACCTGAAACACAAATGTTAACTCATTTATCGATAGGAGTACTCCTGTGAAGTTTCGAATAAAACAGTCTTACCTAATCTTGTTTCCTTATACAAACTTTCGACTGCCGTTTCATCCCCTTAGGGGGTACATTTTAAAAAATCCTTTCTTATAGCACCCCTTAACCTCATAAGGAACGTATGTGCCAAATTTGGAATCTCTAGACTCAGCGGTTTGGGCTGTGCATTGATTTTTAGTTTTTGTCACCCCATTTCCCCGTCTTAGGGGTTGAATTCTAGAAAAACCTGAAACTCATTTCTACTCATTTATCAATAGGAGTACTCCTGTGAAGTTTTAAATAAAATAGTCTAATTAATCTTGTTTCCCCATACAAACTTTAGAGCCCCGTTTCACCCCTTATGGGTGAATTTTGAAAAATCCTTTCTTAGTGTACCCCTAGACCACTTCAGGAACATATGTCCCAAATTTGGGATCTCTAGACTCAGCGGTTTAGGCTGTGCATTGATTTTTAGACTTTGTCACCCCATTTCCCCCTCTTAGGGGTTGAATTCTGAAAAACCCTTAAACCCGTTTCTACTTATTTATCAAAAGGAGCACTACTGTGAAGTTTCGAATAAAATAGTCTAACTAATCTTGTTTCCCCATACAAACTTTGGAGCCCCGTTTAACCCCCTGAGGGGGTGAATTTTGAAAAATCCTTTCTTAGTGCACCCCTAGACCACATAAGGAACCTACTTGCCAAATTTGGAATTTGTAGACCCAGCGGTTTGGGCTGTGCGTTGATAGATGAGTCAGTCAGTCAGTCAGTCAGTCTGTCAGTCAGTCAGTCATTCAGTCAGTCAGTTTCTTCTTTTATATATTTAGATAGATAGGATGGTTGAGGAAGCCATCACGAAGGTTGATTTTTTGGAATGTCCAGCGCATTCTTTGTTTTCTGTACGATCCTTCAACCTAAAACATAATATCACGCTTATTTATTTACCCAGATAAAAAAAAAATGGTTGGATGGTTATGTTTGAGTCCCATGTAGGTAACAGGGAGTTTATTGTCACCATCCGGGAATAGATGCAGACTCTAGGTCTCTAAGTTTCTGATGGAAAAAACCCAATAACGTTTTGTCCGACATAGGAATTAAACCTAGGTCTTTAAGCCTCGCTGTAGTACATAGGACCAGTAGACCAACGAGGCAGTTTTAAAGTTAGAGTAGTTTCTGAGTCCCTTAATACATGGAAGTTAAATATACTTATGAAATACGAATTTATTTATACAGGGTTAGTCTTCAATGACCAGCAAACATTTAAAATTAAGATCTGGATATCAAACCAAAAGTGCATTTAAAATATTATTGTCGAAAAATATAAAATAAAATAATAGCATTCATTTGAAAATGTCCTAAAAATTTCCTTAATCATAAACCTAGTGGGAATCAATGCTCTTGTGTGCGTGTAAGCACCGCCAAATTGGTGTGTGTGCTAACTGCTACCTATCTAGGTTGTTGAACTGAATTGTACTGTTGCAATATCCACACGTTCACTTTTTAGTGTTGGACAGGAATGAAATTTTATTTAAAAAAGTGTTGTTTTTTTTTTCATAATATCGAAAATATTATCGATTCTAAACCATCTCTGAAAATTTGGCCGGTTATTGAAGACTAACCCTGTATAAGTAGCTTCATCATCTACTATTACTATTATAGGTAGTTTTCTACAAAACTCATCCAGGATTATAGGCGTAAGATAATGTGTGTCGAAAAAACCGTGGGTGAAACGACCTTGAAACTTGACCGCCAGACTAAACCAAACAACTGGCTTCATAATGCGTTTTGTCCTATACAAAGAAACATAAGTATTACCTTGATTCTCTCCAGATTATGCGCCCTTACTGTCATCCCACATAAAAAGCGAACTTTATTATTTTCCGGGACCTTTTACTTTTTAAAGTGAACACTTTTCCTTTAGCGGCCTTTCTTGTAGGGAGACCCACATCAACTGTAAGGCGGTCCCTACACCGGCAACGAGTTTGCGCAATATTTTATTGCGCAATTCGTCAGAATCACTACTTGCACTACTAAAGAAAGAAAAAAAAAAGCATTTATTAGCCCGCACAGGAGAAAACACACAAAAAATGGTTAAATTAACAGTACAACTAAATTATATGAAAGTAAACATAAAAAAAAGCATGATCTCACCGTGCATAGCGACCCAAATGGCGCAGCAGTACTGAGGCTGCCATACGTTCTTAGGGTCCCGGGTTCGAATCCCGGTAGGAGAAAATGATTGTGAGATGAGCATGGACATTTGTTTACGAGCCATGGATGTTTATATATGTATAATAAGTATGTATTGTATGTAGTATGTGTGATTCTTTTACTTCTTCACGTCCACATTCATACATTTGGCCATGTATCCGCGGTTGCAAGTACTTGGACCATCAGAGGACCGTCATTAATGAGGGTAGTTTATATCCTTTTACTCGGGCGTCCCCTCCCGGGTAGCGTTTCCTCTCACATCTGCCTCGTAATTTGACGACCCGAATCGCGCAGCGGTAGTGAGGCTGCCTTACGTTCTTAGGGTCCCGGGTTCGAATCCCGGTAGGAGCAAATGTTTGTGTGATGAGCATGGATATATTTTGTTTCCGAGTCATGGATGTTTATATGTATTAGTATGTATTTACAAATAAAAAGTATCTATTTAGTATATCAACTATCTGGTGACCACGACACAAGCCTCGTTGCTTAGTGTGGCACTAGACGGCGCTGTGTGTATAATTATTTATTTATATTTAGTTTTATTTAGTCGACGTTCAATCATTCCATCGACATGACCAAACAATCAAGCCTGAAATATCGATAGAAAAAATGGATCGTAAACGGTGCATTGAAAAAATGGTACAATAATATTTAAACTTGCTCGAACTTTTGGCTAACTACTTTTAATTGATACTAAAGTATTGAAGATTGGAAAATATCCGACAAAAGTCTAACACATTGCGCAATTCGTTATATTGCACAATATTATTGGGCGTGCAAGGTTCGCCTTAGATTGAACAGAAAACCTTCCGTGACCTCTTCTAAAAATTATTTCACTTGGCTGGGTTCTGTCCAGATACCACAATAGTTTTCTCTTTGGGTTCCATTAACGCTAAAAGTCTAATAAATCATCTGTATAAACGCAGCGGCCATTTTGTCTATATGGTTTTGTTGAGCGCAGTTATGGCTTATAAAATTAGGAGTATTATTTTCTATTATTTTTCGCTGCTTGGTGCTAAATGCTTGTCATTAACGCTAACTGTGTGGCATTACTAGAAATCGGCAGCCGTTTTAACAATAAAAATAAATCTCTTTGCACTTAGCTAAAACCGTTATTCAGTAGCGCAGTATTTATTTTCACCAAAGAATAATTAAGTACTACTTTTTGTTTAGGTTGATACAAAAACATAGAAGACGAGAATATTTTTAACAAAGAATTCCGCTGGCTGACATTCTTTGTGTAAATTACATTGAACTAAAAACTGTGACTAGCAAATCTGCACCTCAATGATATAACACACTTTTCATGTCAATCTGAATGATTTGAAGTAAATTCCATATTCATTGTTTTGCTTTATTAGTTTGAAACTTAACCTGCACAACAAGTTAAATAACGCAATCAATGTTGTTGAATTTTTAAAATTAATAGCAATGCAGTAAAAAGCAATAGGCGTGATACGCAATGACCTATCTGCTTTTAAACAAAGCGATTATGATTGGTTTACAGTAATCACTGTAAACAATCATAATATTATAAGTAAATCTAATTTCCTTCATAAGAAAAATCAACACTTCAACACCAGTCGTTTACGAAAAACTCGCCCTAGATACCAAACCGAATATCATAAAATGTATCATAAAATCGACTGCTGCCATGGGAAAATTCACCCTAACACCCAATCTTATGGCGTGTATCGTAAGAAATGGGTAAATAATGGCCGTATCGGACCAAGGCTCGGGTGGTGAAACCGACGGGGCCTCGTAAGTATACAGGAAAGGGAGATTCTCGAGCCGATGTCTTGACGTCGAATGATTAGGTAGCAATGCAGTGCAAGAGCGGTAGCGTTTACATCGAGGCGTTCACACAAGGTAGGATACGGACACCGACTTACAAACCTGTACCACGTATTCAGTACATCAATCTGAAACATAAATTTTTTTCATCGGTAATTTGAAAAAGCGTGTCGCCTCCTTGATGCGGCGGGTGTGGGGTAGCGCCAACAACCTCTTGGTCACTGTGGCCGATAGGGCGGAAGGTCTAATACTCAGGCACTGGACCACAACTCAAATATTACCTTCTACTTGTGCCTTGAAATAATGTTTTTTTTTAATTATTGCTTAATAGATTATTATATCCTTTACTTATTTCTTTTTATCTCCTGACTAGGTATTATTAATGATTTTGACATGATTATTGGTGATTTTGACATTATTAAGAAAATTTTACCAAATATAATTATGTACCAACACTAGTGTTTAAGATGTGTATGTACTGCTAACAAATTGGATTGTATGATCTGTTAAATAAATGTTTATTATTATTATTTGAAAAACAATCATTTGTTTCCGAAATTGGTATGGTATCCCTTCCACATTCATTATCAACAAGAGCTTTGACGTTTTGAACAAGTAACATTTGGTCAATACAGTACGGTCAGATTGCGGATCAGCTGCGTACATCGAAAACTAACGAATACTTCAGTAGGCACAGTATCTCTAGGAGGTGCCGTGTCCATTACGGTTTGACTGAACTTTTACTAACATATTTTGCAGAGAGCAGCGGTGGCCTAGTGGTGGCGGCCCCGACTTACGAACAGTAAGTTGTGGCTCGAACCCAGACAAGCGCATTACTTTGTGTAATTTATTTCATCACCACTGCTCTCAAAACGCCTCTCCTAGAACCAAAAATTCGAAGACATGTGACATCTACCAATGCGCACTGGGCCCATACGCAAAATATGCGATTGGACGTGGAGTTGCGTACACCAGCCCGTTAAACAATACAGAATATGCAACGTATTTTGCAGGCTGACAAACTGTCTCTATAGTACATAATCAGTTTTTAAACCATTTCCGTGTGAAAAGAGATATATTCGCGACTATTGAACTCTTTTTCTAAATGAATCAATGATAAATAAATATCGCTGGACATTAAGAAAGAAAGAAAGAAAAATATTTATATGGGACAAGCACAGGAACTACAAAAATAATAATAATAAAAAAAAAAACTAAAACTAAATAACAAAAAGAAGGCCTGTGCGAGGCCAAAAAGGCTCCTATCTCAGCATGATGCTGCGACAAATGAAAAACAAATACCGCAGCGCTGGTATTCTGATAGGGCCCACTGTGATGTCACGGTCACACCTACGGACACAAAATACTTTCACACAAAAAATAAAACATAATACTCACTAAAATAAACACTATAGGTATACAAACAAAACTATAAATCAAAATATTAATAATAATCGGCTCGGCCGCACCGAACGTTCCAACCTTGCTTGTCAACGCTACAGACTATTGTCTATGGTCCATGACAAGCGAAGGGACGCGAGCGCAGACGATACATTGGCATTTCGGCAACTGGCTGTCAATATACATTGTCACATGTCATTACACATATACCGCCATTTAGTGCCACACTAAGCCACGAGGCTTGTGTCGTGGACACCAGATAGTTGATATAGTAGTAATCTACAAAATACAATGTAAAAAAGTATTTATGTTGATAAATACTTTTTGTTGATAACCAAGTATGTAGGCACTAGGCGTTTCTTCTACACCATAACTGTTACAAAATCACAAACCAATAACACCCTTAGCTCCACCTCTTCGCCGTACAGTATTAGGTGCTAATTCACCTATACCCCGCATGTGCAAACTCATAAACGAACGCAGCGACCTGGTTGACGTCCACGTAGACTCAATTACAAAGAGCATTTTGCGTGTGGCGTTTGCCTGTAATTGGTTGTGCAGTTAGATTTAAGACACAATTACTTGTATGTTCCTATCTGTATAACATCTGTAACAACTGTTGGTGAACCTTAATTAAATAAATAAATCAACTATCTGGTGTCCACGACACAAGCCTTGGTTATCAACAAAAAAGTATTTATGTTGATAAATACTTTTTTGTTGATTACCAAGTATGTAGGCACTAGGCGTTTCTTCTGCACCATAACTATTACTAAATTAAACGCTATACCGCTACTAGCTCGCTACTTCACATAAAAGTAGCGTAGTATCTATTGAATTATTCAAGGCCCCAGTTGCCGGATATACGTTCTCAGTTGAAGCCTTGTAAATCTGGTTTCACAGTTTGGATCTACTGTATTATTAGCATATGGCCAATAAACTGTTCTGATCCTATACAATAGGGTGCTGTGAATTTGTGGAGAGGACTCAGTTTAAGTGATATTCTATTCTAGCGATGCCGACGAAAAGTCAAAAATGTTTTGGGAATGCCCATCATCTGCTTAGCCTTTTCGCGACTATGTTGGGGTCGGCTTCCGGTATAACTGGATGCAGCTGAGTACCAGTATTTTACCTAAACTGTGACTGCCTATCTGACCTCCACAATCCAGTTAATACTGGGTAATACGATACCCCTTGGCAAAACATGATTGTCAGGCCTTCGGGCAAATGATCTACAAATGGCAGCCGTGACCAACAGCTTAACATGCTTTCCGAAGCACGGCTTAACCAAAGGAGCGGTTGTTATTATTCATCCACGAGCTCCTCATGTATGTGAAATGGTCACTTTTTGTTAAACTTTCGTATTCTGTGCGATCTCTGGCCATGTTTGGCTCGCAAACATGATTAGATCGTCACACCACCTTCTCCGCGGTTGACCTTGAAGGAAATGTCCCCTTTCGGGCTTTGAGAGACGATGATCGACCACTTCTCTGGGTGTATTCGTGCTACGTGGCCAATCCAATTCCACTTCAAACTGGCTTTTTTTCCTCAAACATCAGCTACTTCAGTTATGGAGCGCCGGGTGATGTTTCTAACGCGATCTGTTCTCTTAACACTTAATATACTACGCTCTATTGGTCGCTGGCCAGATTGTGTTTTTGAATAAGTTGCTTTTTCCCGGGATTTTTGTATATCCACCCTTACAACCAGAACAAAGTAAACCAAGAATATTGTGGTATTACGTCTCTTGAGAAGGTATTTAACAAAGAAAATTTCGGCCGAAAGACGCCACTGCTGGATATAGGCCTCCCCCAAGTGTCGCCACATTGACCGGTCCCGTGCGGCTCGCATCCAGCGGATCCCCGCAACCTTCACCAAGTCATCGGTCCACCACGTAAGAAAAATATACAAGAATAAAAAAGAAACAAAGGTTTCAATGAATTCATACTATGCTCATAATACAACAAGTAGTTCTAAAACTAAAACCCGACTACTGAATGAAGTCGGTTAAAATGTAGCCTATGTTACCCGGGCCATAATAAAGAATCGATTGACACCTTATTCATCAAAATCGGATGAATAGTTTAGGCGTTACGGAGGAACATACGTAAATACCTACACACATACATACATAGACTGCTAAAATCATAACCCTTTCTTTTGGCTTTGCCGTAGTCGGGTAAAAAGTGGCAGGAACTTAACCATTTCACGACAATTGTGGTACAACAATGTTTCCTTTTGATTCTGTGCCACGGAACCACAAACACAAGCGTATCCCGCTCACTTCTATTTCCAGTATTTTCTTTCAGTTGGCGACCATTTTCTCGAATTGAAGGATTTTCTTTAATTCCCTTTGAACGAAGTAGGAGGAGGAATTGTGTTGTATCTAAAAGATATTACTCTACCGTACTAGACTGCTGCGTGAAATACACTGCAGGAGAAATAGCATTATGTTTGTTTATCAAGAAAAAAGGAAATGAAAATTTGAACAAAATTCTCCTTTTTTAAAAACAGTTTCAATACATAAGGTTATTTCTAAATGTAGGAAAGAGTGCCTTTGTTTCTTCTCCAACAAATTTGACTTCGAACGAAATTTTGTTGCTGTTGTTTTAATCTTTAAAAAGCAAATCTTTGCCTATTTTTTTAAAAACTTTTTGTGAAAGTGGTAAAAAGTAATGAATAATATAATAATAATAATAATAATAAATAATAATAAAAGTAATGAATAAACTGTATATGCGACTTTCACAGCAAAACTTCAAAAAAAAAAAAAAAACGTGTAGAAGTCACACCAATTCGTAGATTTGTGTGTATTCTTACAGTAAAATTCACAAAATAGTCACCGGTTTCAGTTTGATTAATAAAAAATAAATTTAATAAAAATTGTAAAATAGCTAATTCTAATATTAGATCATAATTGTTTTTCGTACCACTTGCTCAAAAAAGTGACATTCTACCTATGCCACAAAAAGCGAACATAACAATAGTCATTTTTAATCTGTTAAAAACAGGGAAAGAAAATTGTACTGAATTTCATTCATTCTCTAGGGCTCCCCCTAGTGTGATCTAAATTTGGAATACTTACCGAAATTTATACTGAACTACATCTGTGTTTACACCATTGAGTTTGTATATAAAGCATTATACTACTCTGTCAAGAAAGTACCGGGAAAAGATCAATAATACACAAAATGTCTGTTATTCATCCAAATTTATTTTATCACCTTCAAAGTATGCTCCTTTAGAAACGATACACTTGCGCCAACGAATAATCCATTCATCAAAACATTTTTTAAACGCTGCTTCCGGAATTGAGTTTAGTTCTCGCCGCGAATTCTCCTTTATGTCTTCTATCCATTGAAAACGGGTGCCACGAAGTGGTAATTTGAGTTTAGGAAAAAGAAAAAAGTCAGCAGGAGCCATATCTGGTGAATATGGTGGTCGCTGGATGGTATTTGTTGAGTGTTTGGTCAAAAATTCGTTCACAATGATAGCCTTATGCGAAGGCGCATTGTCGTGGTGCAAAATCCAAGAATTTTCGTTCCACAAATCTGGCCTTTTTCGTCGAATTTGCTCTCTTAAACGCCGCATAACGCTCAAATAATATTCTTTATTTACCGTTAGACCTTCCGGTAAGAATTCAGAGTGCACAACACCGCGATAGTCAAAGAAATCAGTCAACATGACTTTGACTTTTGATCGACTTTGGCGTGGTTTTTTCGGTTTCGGTTCAGTTGGAAGGCGCCACTCCGAAGTTTGTAGACTAGTTTGCATGTCAAACTCGTAAACCCATATCTCGTCACCAGTAACAATGCGTTTCATGAATGTTGGGTCCGAACGGACTCGTTCTAGCATGTCCTCAGCGACTTTCATGCGATTGAGTTTTTGGAGAAAATTCAGATCTTTTGGGACTAGCCGAGCAGCAACATGTTTCATACCCAAATTATTAGTTAAAATGGTACGGATCGACTCGTGAGATACAGAAAGTTCGGCGGCTATCTCTCTCAGAGTTGAATGGGGATTTTCAGTCACTATTTTCTTCACTTTTGCGATGTTAACTTCAGTTGCAGACGTTGACGGCCTACCAGAGCGAGGCAAATCTTCCATCACATCTCGACCGCTTTTGAACGCTTTGAACCACTCACAAGCACGAGTTTTTGATAAAGTCGATTCACCGTAAGCCTTCTGTAACATTTTCAGTGACTCCGAACACGAAATTCCATTGGCGATGCAAAATTTAAGACAAACTCTTTGTTCGATATTTTTGTCCATTATGAAATTCGCAATCACACTATATATGATATTACTAAAACCAGCACTGTATTTAATATAAATAACAGATGCAACTCAAACTCCGCGCCAAAATGGAAAACAGTTGTGCCAATCTAACAACTACAAAAAAACAAAAATTTGAATTTGGAACCATAAACAAATCATCCATTCCCGATACTTTTTTGACTGAATGTACATCTTTTTGAAAAAGGAAAACGCATTTATTATGCAGTTATGATTATTAAATAAAATTACGAAAACCGACGAGGCCGTATGAGCTTGATGCCTTTGCTTTTCCGACAAAAAAATATTAGTCTAGGAATTTGCCGCGTTTTTTTTTCTTCCAATACATAAACGTTAAGTTTATTTTAATTTATTTTTATAAATAAGTTAATGTTCTAAAAATACGTTACGATGTTTAATCAAAGCGACAGTGACAGTGAATTGTCGGATTCCATCAGTGCAAATGCTGCCGCAATTTTAAATAATTTGCTTCCAACAAAACCCAAGGAAAATGATTTAAAAACTTATGAAGAATTTTCAACGTGGAGAAGTGCCAAAGGCCTATCAATTTCAGAATCAGTACTTCTTGTCTATTTTGATTATTTATCCAAGACAAAGAATCCGAATACACTTTGGTGCATATACTCAAAACTGAAAGCTACAATAAGCATCAAACACAGCATTGAAATAAATAGATTCACGAAATTACTGGCTTTTTTAAAAAGAAAATCAGAAGGGCATTGCGCTAAAATTTTTACGACTCAAAATGTAGAAAAATTTCTTAATGAAGCTCCAGACGAAATTTTTCTGGCCACAAAAGTAAGTATACATGATTTAACTATGAATATTTCATATCTTAGTAATGGTAATTATTCTATATATTTACCTGTTTTTTATCTTTGTTATAGGTGGCCTTATTTTTGGACTCAATGGTCGGATGTGAACTTGTAAACTTAAAGGTGGAGGACGTTGTAAAAAAATAACAATGAGTTACTGCTGATTAATGTAAAGGAAACTAAGACATAGAAAAATCGGTCATTCATTGTACAAGGACAATATACTAAAATACCAAGCATTACGTCCCACCAACATGGAAAACAATAGATTTTTTATAAACTATCGGAATGGGAAATGTACTCGACAAGCCATCGGCAAAAATAAAATTAGCAATATGCCAAAGGAAATTGCTAAATATTTAAAACTTAAAGATGTTGAACTTTACACCGGTCACTGCTTTAGAGGAACTTCGGCAACTTTCTTGGCGGATTCAGTAAAAAGACACGGTGGTTGGAGCTCTGATAGAGTAGCTGAGGGTTATATCGAAAGCTCAATGGCGAATAAAACCATATTAAGCAGTCAAATTAACAAAAATATAAAACTTAATCCATCAGAGCCACAACCATCAACTTCCGGCATCTTATCTTCGTCCGTAACTCAAGATGCACCACCACCACTATCTCCGACGTATAATAACTACAATGAAACGCAAGTTCCTCAGACGCAAGAACAGAGAAATACTCAAATCAACTCATCAACAATAAATGTACCAAACAAAAATGTAACTCCCTCTATCAATAATTGGACCAATGTTTCGAATGTTTTCCTTTTTTCTTTTTTCTGTTCCTATTTTTTTTCGAAACTTTTACTTTTAATTGTCATTATTTTTAATAAATGCTTATCTCATATTATTATTGTGTTAATTTTTTCGCAAATGGTACGAAAAGTAGAGTATTTTCCTCGGTGATAAAGCTGTCTTAGTCTTGGGTGAACTTAAATCCTTCGCTACACTCAGGACTCGTCTTAAATCCCTCGCTTCGCTCGTGATTTAAGTTTTTAACACCCTCGCTACGCTCGGGAGTAAACCTCGAGTCCTTCGTTACGCTCGCGACTTAAATCGTCACCTGCGACAGAAGACACTGCTTTATCCCCTTGGTTAATAATCTACTATTTTAGGGTTCCGTACCCAAAGGGTAAAAACGGGACCCTATTACTAAGACTTCACTGTCCGTCTGTCCGTCTGTCTGTTACCAGGCTGTATCTCATGAACCGTGATACCTAGACAGTTGAAAGTTCACAATAGCTAAATTAAATTAAAATAAATATTTAAAGGGGGCTCCCTTGCAAGAAACGTGATTATTTTGCCGTTTTGTCTAATGTTGTATAGATAATGGTACGGGACCCTTCGTGCGCGAGTGCGACTCGCACTTGGCCGATTTTTTTTTTCATGTTGTTCATTAAAACTTATAGAAATACTGTATTTTTAATAGTAAAATCACGAAAAACCGCGGAATCGCCAAATTTCGTTTCATCATCATCATTTCAGCCGAAAGACGTCCACTGCTGGACATAGGCCTCCCACAAGTGTTGCCACATTGACTGGTCTCGTGTGAAGTATCATATACGGCCTTTCAATATCACTTCAGTGTGGGGAAGAGATAGAGCTATACAGAACGTAGACAGAGATTGTTATAATATACACACCTGCAAAGCGTGTCACAGAAAGAGACAAATAATAAAATGGTTTAAATACTAAGTCTAAATTGTTCACAACAAAATATAACATTAATTATTTAACTTTATAGCACATAATACTGTGTTTTTCATTTATTATCATTTTTTTCATAATATGTATTTATTTAAACTTTGTATAAAGTAGTGTGCTAACCTTGAAAAAGGTGGCACGCGCCGTGAAACTAAAAATCTCGTTTTTCTGTTTAATTTTTTTACACGACATCGGCGTAAGTTCCTCTTTTTAACCGACTTCCAAAAAGGGGAGGTTCTCAATTCGACTTCATTTTTTTTTTGTGTTTGTTACCTCAGAACTTTCGACTGGGTGAACCGATTTTGATGTATTTTTTTTTTATTTGAAAGCTGGTTTTGTGAACATCTGATGCTGAGATATACAATGGAACTCTTCAAAAATACACGGCAAATCTGCCGTGATTGCTGCAATCGCTTAGATGTTTATTGTTTTTACAACATTTTGAGGTTACATCACGCCTGTATGCTCTGAGGGGGTACGCAATACCCTCTGAGGGGGTATGTTAAGTTGGCACGTTCGTGTTACGCGCAACAAATACCGTGACAAAAAAACTAAATCAATCAGACAAAGGTCACCAATTTCTGAAGCTAAATTTATTTTTCACTTGATTGTGTTTTTTGAAGTCTGTTTTATTTTTTGCAAAAAAGTTTATTTCTTGTGTGAATGCGACTAACATATATCATTAGTATTAGTCTATAGCATTCTCTGTCTACGATACAGAACGTTTACCCGTCACCTGAATTGTGCCTGAATGCTGTGACAACTTGTTACCGCACCCACCTAATTATCACTCTGTCAGCTTTGAGTTGCTAACCAAACATGACAGCGTTTCAAGCACACTTAGTGCAAGATGTAACAATTATTCAGAGACTGCAGCTTGAATTAATTAGACGTATAATTTGTGGCTGTTATTGTTTGATGTTTCAGCTATCAAGATATTAGACGTGAAGGGTGTTGGCAGACATAATAGGGTATATGACAAAAAAAATCTGATAGTCAGATAGATTTCCAAAAAATATTGGACACATTTTTTTTCTTTTTCACGTAAACAAACAATGAAGACGACACAGGGTGTCGAGAACTCGTGTGACGTCACATTTGAGTACATTTTTTACTCAAATGTGACATCACAAGCCCCTACTCCTAACCATTGACACGGTTTATCTTCGTCATTAATTTGTTTTAACAAAAAACACGCATGCAATATTTTTCGATTATCTAACTTACGGACTAAACAGAATTTTTTTTTTAGTTACTCATCATCCCTATTAGGCCCTATAATAGGCGAGATGACAAAAAAAAACTTATTAGTCCGTCAGTTAGATTATAAAAAAATATTTGACCCGTGTTTTTTCTTTTGTTACGTAAACCAAAATTGACGAAGATATGACGCTTTTAAAATTCTCAATCCGTCACGCCTATATTTATGACGTCAGAACTAGGTATAATTTTTACCTAGTTCTGACGTCACGAGCGGGGGCTCGAGTTTTGATGCGTTTTATCTTTGTCAATATTCAGTGATTCACAAAAACAAAAAATACGTGTCCATTAATTTCCAATACTCTAACTGACGGACTAAATAGATTTGCAATTTTTTGATACTGTCGTCATGCCTATTGGTTAAGCAAGCAACATACAAAAGGAGGTGTAAAAGAATTGGCTCAATACCTTACTTTTAAATCACTTAAAAAAAAAAATACCAATGGGTATATAGGTGAACGGAGTAGAAGCAAATAGCATACTTAGTTTTCTTTTTTTTTTGCGAAATAAAAAATATATTAGGACGAAATGCGATATATTTTTTTTTTTTGTTTGTTATAATATGAAAAATTTAATTGAAATTTGTAGCGTCTTTTGATGATGGATCAATTTTTTTCTAAACTGTGGTAAAAAGAAAAAAAAACTAGGTATGCCATAAGCTTCTACTCCGTTCACCTAATATACCCAGTTTTTTGGAAAGTGATAAAAAAACATCCGGTATAGAATATCGCATCGGTTGACGCATTTTTTTGTTATAATAAATAGGCTTGTGTTTGGCCGCAACTCGCCTGACGTCAAGCGATGAGACGGCCTAGGGTTCACGGTAATATTATAATACAGTAGTGTAACTCGGCCGCATGATAGAAATAAATGCCTACAGCCGCGCGGTACGTAAACATGCGTTAGGGCTGCCCGTCTCCAGCATTTTAATTACATTTGCCTACTTTCTGTTTCTATTTAGTTTTGTGATTGTAAATATCCTTTTTATATAAATAAATGAAATACTTTGTATATTGAATAGGAAGTGTTCAATAAACATGCGTGTTGTTTTTTGATTGGTAGATTTAATTAAAAAAACATGTTTTTGTTTGAAAAACAAATCGGGCTTATAAATTTGCGACCGAAAACCTACTAGTAAGTAAAATTATTTTATAGTCTTACCTTTCAGAGTTTCCAGGTAATTAAAAAAAACTTATGTTTGAATGCGTTATTGACGAATTCATACAACCAAAAACACCAATATTTCCTACTCGTCATATTAACTGATTTTTAGAGAAAAAATCGCGCGGTTATTGTTAAAAAAACAACACACCGTCCGTTCGACACTGCGGTACAGCTGTGACTGTCTGCGCCCCGAGCGCACCCCGAGATCGAGGCGCGTAGGTATAGCTCGCTTTTCGTCCGTTTGTATGAAGTTGGAGTACTGTATTATAATATTACCGTGCTAGGGTGGAGCACGCTTGCCTCAAAGAAACCGATTCACTCAAACTTCGAAGGGCCTAGGGCCTAGGGCCTATCATCGGCCTAGCCTTTTCCCAACTATGTTGGGGCCGGTTTCCAGTTTAACCGGATGCAGCTGAATACCAGGTTTTTACACGGAGCGACTGCCTGTCTGACCTCCACAACCCAGTTAGTACTTAGTAATATAATACCCCTTGGTAAGACTGGTTGTCTGACTTTTAGACCACTGACTACCTGTAACGACTGTCAAAGATCTACAAACGACAGCCGGGACCAACTGCTTAACGTGCTTTCCGAGGCACGGAGAAAACTTGGTATGTAAAGGGTGGTCACCCATCCACAGACCAACTTAGGCAATCACGGCTTAACCTAAACATCGACCCGAGCGGCTGTTATTATTTAGCCACGAGCTCCTTTAACTGGTACTTACAGTTTTAGTACCTATGAAAAAAAAGCAATTATTTCTTTGCGAATCGTGTTGCTTATGTAGGGAAAGTGGTCTAGTTAGATGGTTTGAATCACCACGATGCAGTTTGAGGTATTGCGTTTATTCTGACACTCTTTCTTTTAACTCCTTTTGGGGGACGAATTAAAAAATCCTTAGTGTTCACTTTCGAAACGGAACGGAACTCTAGTAGTAAGATTTCACGCTTCTAGACTTCGTATTATAGGCTTTGCGTTATCTTTCAGTGAGTAAATGCTAATAAAAACAATAGTTGTAGCAAACAAATATAATTTATTTCAATGAACCATACGCGCATTATTGAAGTTGATCGAATTATTTTAATTTTCCTCAAAATAACTAATACCATACCATCCTTGACTCAAAGGAATACAGTTCATATTCCAGTTAAACTTCGGACTAATGCTTAGAATAGAATACCACTTCGGAAACAAAGCACAAACTTATAACAAGGCAAATAGTGATGCTGCAACTTTATTGAGTTGTACACCCTTTAACATTTTCTATTTACAACAGAACACTTTATTATCACACATTTTTGGATCCTATGTCTTTAGACTAGAATTCATTATAGCTTGAATAGTTTAAATGGGTGTTTTAATACATTTTGGGCTGCCAGTACAGTTGTTTAGTTTGATTCTTTTGTATTACGAAATTTTCTCAACCCCTTTACAAAGCTTAGTTACATGAGTAACTAAGCTTTGTAAAGGGGTTGAGAAAATTAAAAAAAATCCCAGTATTTTTGTAGGTATTTATACAAATAGGTACGAGTATAGAGTCGTGACAAATCGTTTCGGAATTGTAAAATACGACTTTGGTGTTTTGTTGAAAGGATAAGCAAACGTATTGACACAAAGTCTTATTTAGAATCAAAGAAGCACTATTTTTAACATCTGAATAAAACATGCATCATGTGGCATTTTTATTCTTCTTTATTCCATGAATAATTCTAAGGCTTTTTTACCAAAATAACCGCTCTATTATCTCTCTAATTAAGATTTAAAATCAAAATTAATTAGCATATTATCAAGAAAAACGTCTTCCAACATTAGAAAATAATGTGATTCTCATACTTTTTTTTTATCACTTTTCAACTAAGCACTCATAAAGTTCCGGGACAAGACGTTGAGAAAAAAATAATTATTATTAGTTGGTCTCTAGAGGCACTAATTAAATCTACTGATTAAGGACACAGCGCAGAGAAAACAGTATGACTTTTTTTTTTATTACTTTGACTGTCCTAGTTAATTTGTGCTATGTAAAGTGATGGCCTGAAACACAGGTTTAAATAAACGGGCAGGTCGCTAACAAACATTTGAATTCCACATTATCGTTTCTTGCAATTGTTAAATAAAGGGTGTAAAACACCTCTTAACGAAGCCGAAAGGCACTTGTTCTCCCCGTCATTGCGATCATTTTTTTGTTCTACACCATACCCTTCTAGTTACGGAGATATTGGGGGTCAAAGTTCCAACTTTTTGACAAGTTTTTTTTTTTAAATACAAGTTTTTAATGTAGGATTTTTACACCACCACGACCCCCGTACTATTCAATCCATTCATCAGCACAATGTTTTAAGTGCGCTACATTGAATTCTACCACAAAACATGATTTTTCACCCCAAAAAAAAAGGTTGTTTCCCAGCAATAATTTTTGCGTAAAGTTACTTAGTTTGATGTGCAGAATGCTTGGTTGACGGCTTCGTGATGAGGTCTTTTACACCCTGTATATTTTAGTTATAGTTTACTTATAAGCACTAATTATATGTTTCAGAAATAACACTACTGCACCTAAATGTAAATTTTTGTAATACTTTTTTTTTTCTAAATAAATTATTCTCATTCTAATTATTCTTATACCACCACCATATTCGCAGCAAGTCCACATTGACCACTCGGCCTATTGTCAGGTCCCTTTTTTAGTCCATCGGTTCAACTAACTTGGAGGTGTCTTTCTACCGCGCCTTCGCTACGATAAGTCCAAATCTATTGGATAGTTTTTTTTTACTATATTGTTTTGTCCCAGTCCTGGGCCAAGTCCTTCCTCCATTTAATCCAGTTCTGGCGTACCCGTGTGAACTCCTTTTGCTTCTGACGGAACCTATCAAGTTCGTCCCGCCATCTCCTTGGTGGCCTGCCGTAAAACCTCCGATACAACCTTACAGGTATCATGTTTTTAATGGAAAATAATCTTTCGCCATTTTATTAATCTCTTTTAGTATTCATCATCTCCCGTTTCGATATTCCAATTTATTTTTGGTCAACGCTACATGTTTTTTCTTCCACATTATTCACCTTTATTTCGCAAGCATTACTTTTCCAGCCACATCAGTATTCACAATAATCCATACATCGTTAATGTCCTCTTTTGGTATGACTTTTTCTAACCTATTAATATTTTCCAACTGCTGGGATAAGTTCTCCCTCATAACAACTCCACTCGTTTCTCAGTGCGGTGTTCTCCGGTCAATCTCATATAAACGCCTCTGGTGGCCGTTTTTACGCATAAATGTTGGTTAATTTGTCTTCTTCCGTGGCTATCGATGTTTCCGTCTCACCTACCTGTCACTTGATTCGTAGAAATATCAAAGAAAGCTTTTCTGTGACGTTTTGTTTTTAACCGTCCAGTAAACAAAATGTCAAATAGACAGAGATAGCAACCTACCGAAACCAGCTATTAAGTTATTGAAAATGGCCGTTAGTCGTCACGCTAGCATTTTTTATACATTTATAGGCCTCCCTCGGCGAAGACACCCGTCTTCTTCATCTTCAACTCTGGCATCGGTCCTGATGTATTCTACAGACATGGCCCGCCTAATCCCACTTCCTAGCAGTATTTTTGCCCACACAGCGATTCCAGTTTCGAAATAGAAACTAAGTACTTTTTTTATCTTAGTCCTACTAATTCCATCAAATATTAATTAACTGAGCTTCGTTACTCTGTGTCCTTCCCCATTGCATTAATAATAGATTGTCACTCAGTTCTTTCCTTATTGGCCGAGTCGTTTCCCCAACGAAAACTTTTGAAGGATATCTACCACCCCTCTTCATTACAAACTTTGAAGGAATAATGTTTATAATTTTATGTTTTGGTGAACAGTGAATAATTCTATTCTTTGTTGTCCTCTCTCAATCTCGGAGTTAGGAATAAGTGATTTAATTTAAATAAATATGTTTTTGAGGATCTAGTCAGGAGAACTGGGGTGGGGACTTAATGAAGTGCTCAGTAACGGGTTTCTTGGTAAAAGTTGATGTTATTTTCTTCCGATTTTGTACCTGTTTTGATTGCTTTTAAACTTTGGGGCGCGTTATTATTAAGGATGTCAAGAAAATAATACACTTCGCGACTCACCTTTGTTTAGTGTTAGACCAAGTACCTTCTAGTTGGTCTAACATTCAAAAATTCATACTTCGTATCATACCTCTACACTTCTTAACGGCTGAAAAGACTTGGCACACTGCGTTGGTGGACCATGTTGGTGGGTTAAGACATGCGATCTCAGGATAAGTTTCTTATTATTGTAGCACCACAGATATATATATACTTAAATATTTTCTTTTTAATTTTTGGTATTTGTTAAAATATCTATTAGTTTATGTTATCTGTATATGTGTATTAGTATCAATCTAAACTCTCGTTAACAAAAAGTTTTTTTTAGACATTAGTTTGTAGGGTACAAAGTAATGTCTAAAAAAAACTTTTTGTCACCTTTTTGTGACACAATCACTATGTTTTCCTATTTAACCCAAAAGTTGAGTGGTAGAGAATGCCTTGTGGCATTAAGTCCGCCTATGTACCACTATTGTACATGAAGTTTAAATAAATAAATAGATATACTTAATATACGTAGAATTAAGTTCTTGAGTTGTAACGAATTAGCTTGCTGCGTCAGAAGCTACGTTAAGCATAAAATGCTTAAGCCGGGCACGCGAAGTACCTATTTCGCGTGCCAAGCGCGTGCTAGATATCGCAGGAGCACCTGCTCCTGCGATATCTAGGTATATCTATATCTGTGGGTACCCGTTCTCGAGAAAAAAAATCTGATCTCCACCCGGGAGAAGGTGCGGACAGTTTCATAAAAACTCAAGATTGTCCCCTAGGAAGAAAAATGAACTAAAACGCCGCTAACAGCAAAACTGTTTTAGTTATCTGGAAAAAAAGTCGTGTCATACCGTTAATGAAAGTCCAGTGGTACATAGCCATATCTTTTTAATTAAGGCCTTACTACAATTTAATCAGGCCGCTTGGAGGCTGAGGCTGACATTAGCTTAATTAATCTAAGCCTTAGACCTTGAGGCTAGCGAAACGTTTGGAGGGATAAACAATATAAGTCTTGAACTTTTTGTAGTCGTTTAAAGATCGAAGTTTGGAATAGCTGTCATGGATCTCAGATGTATTTTTTTCAATAAGTTCAGAAACTTTCAAAGTATTTACTAGTTGGTATAGATCACATTTCTAGGATGTGTCACGACAGACACGCCGACCCGAATGGCGTAGCAGCGGTGAGGCTGCCTTACGTTCTTAGGGTCCCGGGTTCGAGTCCCAGTTGGAGCAAATGTTTGTGTGATGAGCATGGACATTTGTTTCCGAGTCATGGATGGACACAGCGCCACCTAGTGCCACACTAAGCAACGAGGCTTGTGTCGTGGACACCAGATAGTTGAAATACTACATTATACTTTTTGTTTGTAAATATACATACATATTATACATATAAACATCCATGACTCGCAAACAAATGTCCATGCTCATCACACAAACATTTGCTCTTACCGGGATTCGAACCCGGGACCCCAAGCTCGTAAGGCAGCCTCACTACCGCTGCGCCATTCGGGTCGTCAAAAAGAATTCCATTAAAAAATATTACTGGCGAAATGTGAGTGTTTTATAACAGACATAGCTCTGTTTAACCGTTCGGGGATCACAAGGATGATGTTACTCGTATTATGTTATGTCATGTAAATAAAAGATTACGATTTCGGTAAATAAAATTTCCTTTCGCACCTTTGACCTACAGTTCTAGATAATGGCCTATTTAAATGGCCTATTCAAGCAATTATAGCCTTAGTTAACATGGCCGCCCAATTCAAGGCTTCATTCTGTTTACTGAGGAACATGATGGGTGCGTGGGATCATTTGAGACCCTACCTATTGACTGTAGATAATGGCCTTACAAAGGTCAAGGACATACATTTTTATTTTTGGTTGTTACTATTACTTGAATTGATAGGTCTCGAGTTCGAACCCAAGTCACGCACCTCTGATTTTTCGGATTCATGTGCGTATTGTATAATTATCACTTGCTTCCGTGAAGGAAAACATCGGGAGTAAACTAGCGTACCTGAGAGATATTTCTCGACGGCATGTAAGGCCAAGTCAGAGGCCCATGGGCAGCATAAAATCTGACACCAGGTTAGGCACTAACCACTCGATAAAGAAGACTATTTCGATGAATTTAATGAAGAAAATGGAGAGACTGGCAGCGTTGCACGTTTTTTTTGTTTTTTTAATGCTTTGCGAACAAAAAGGGAGTTTTATCCATACGGATATGCCAACCCCATAACGTAGGCACGTTGTATGGCAATGCTGATACTTTGGCCAAAAATAGGTAGGAATTAGTTATTTTTCGATAGCTTTGTCTTCTTTACTGAGTCACAGTTCTGTAACATATAAACATAAAAAAAAGCCTTTCAGTTACACACTAGAATTTTACAACTTCATCTGCCAATGTTTTTATTACAAGGTTTCCCTCAGGTATTTCTACACCCCAGTACCTATTACAGAATGTTTCCCTACAAAATCTGAACATTGAAGACACCTTTAATTTCCAAGACCTACATACCACGGCTAGGTGTTCTCGTAAAATGGATTGTAATACGACCTCAGAGCAATCGCGTTGCGGTCGCGTTTACAGTTATACAGCTCTTTTCCAGTCATTTTACCTCTCACAACAGCAACCTAATCAAAACCTTATTGTAAGGAGAATAAAGAGCATTATAATTTTGACAGTTGTGTCTCTGGCAGCAACCCAAAATTAACCTTATTTAAATAGCATATAAAGATTACTGTAGTTTAACAGTGATGCAGATGTCAGAGGTAAAATGAGGTGACATGACTGTACCTCGAATTTGCGTTGTATAAGTCAAGTGCTGCGGTTAACGTGAGGCTTATACTGTGTGCCATAAGGCCACAAATTGGTAATTGGAGTTGCGATGTTATGTTTGTACTAACGGTTTTAAGTAATGGGTTAATTATTTGATTAAGTTGACTAATTTATTAATCTACTGTTTTTTACTCTGCTGGACAAAGGCCTCTCCCAATCACTTCCAAATCCCTTGATCAAAGGCCAATGTGGACCACTGGTCGTTTTTCTGCCCAGCTCGTCCCGAGTGGGAAAAGTAGATAGTAAATAAGAAAAAGTCCTATTGTGCACCGAGAGGTTTTCTTTTTAAAGTATTAAAAAACATAGTTTCCAAGAACTCTGCAGATCGCGTTGAACTGACTACGTTACTAGGTGCAAAAGCCAAAAAAACATTGCGTCACGTCACATACGCTCGTTGACTGACACTTTCATTTGCTTAAGCTTCCGAATATAATCTAGCGCGCTTTGTTAAAATCAGTTTTTTTTACGTTCCGTTCCTTGCAGTAAATTACCAAGTTCAGCGCCATCTATACAGCAACTAGGGAAGAGTGTAAAAAGAAAATCCCTCATTCTATGGAAAAAAATATACAGAATTGGTTCAGGTATCACAAAACTAAAACCGTTGGCCTTTTCAAAACAAAAAAGGCCTATCCACAACTTTCAGTTAGCAACATTAATGACAGGCATTAAAAAAACACTACATCTAAAAAAAGAATACTTTCAATTTTTTCCGAAGGCCAGGTACGTTAAAACGGTAAAACCCGTAACACTGAACATATTCGTGCGAGTCCGTCCGATGTTTTACGATCCCCGTAAACGACAGCTGTACTGTAAAAAGTTTATTCAAATTCACCTTTTTTATTGTTCTGTTATCTTTGTATAGGTATGGATGTGGCAGCCACGTTATATGAAAAAGCGTAATATGAATCAACTGTTCTTTTTCGGCCTAGTTGTTTTTTGTGTTGGCCTTTTGCCAGTTTCTTTGTAGGTTTGATAAGGTTTCTTTGGTGTCCATATTGGTAAAGGTATTCTTTTTTTAAATGTACAACAAATACAGATTGAAATCTCAAAGCATTATAGCTTTTGTACAACTCAAAAGACACCATTTCTGTGTTATATTCAAATGTATCTTATGACTGCCTCGTTGGCCGAGTGGCCGCTAGCGCGACTGTTGAGCATGGGGTCCTGGGTTCGATTCCCGGGTCGGGCAAAGTGTTTATTGGGTTTTTCCATCAAGAACTTCTCAGTAGCAACCACGGAGTCTTTTTTTTTTCGCATGGGTAATTTTCAAATTACCTACTTCTCCCGCTCTGGGCGGAGCAGGAGGGAGTGTCAGACTTTTACTGACTAAAACCCATCCATGTTTCTTCATCGCCCTTTGTGTTCCGGGGCCACGGTATCTCTTTCGAACAGTCCCGCAACCCCGGCAGGCATCGGTCCTTGCTGACTCTCTTTGAGGCGCGCGTGGAACACGAACGCGCCGTCGACACGGCCTGTCGTTATGAGATGGACGGACGGCAAGCTAGCCCATGGCCCACCGTCTACAGGCCCGCGCCTACGGTGGCTGGGGGCAATATGGTGGCCCCCGACGCGCAGCCACGGAGTGTGGATTTGTGTCCACTTGATGTCAATAGGTTAACCCCCTATTACATGGGAATTAAATAACATAACTGGCGAAATGTGGGTGTACTAAAATAATAATCATCATTTTATTATCAGGCAACTAAGGCCCTTAAGTAAAATACAAAAAATAATAATTAACAACAATAATATACTAATACATATTTTAAACCATAGGAGACTAAAACTATACACGTAACCGCGACCCTCAGAGTCCAGTTGGTCTTCACATTCAAATACTGCACCACTTCCTCAGTTGTAGTGGAGTGATGCAGACGTGAAATGTACAGCTTCGTCGTATGCACAGCAGGACGCAGCAGCATATTGGATACGAGGACAGGGCTTCTTCTTCTTCCTCCTTTCCACTTTAGTGAAACCCTCCTCATCAACTTGGCTCGTTCTTGGAGACAGACCGCAGCCAGGGCTGGTTGAGCAGCCATTTTCAATTTTTCCCTTACTATTAGGTACACCTCTGCCTAGCCCTTCGGGGAAGTTGAAATTAAAGTTGTTGAATGGGAAAGTTGGAGGTTCACACAATATGTAAGGGTTTTATTGAATTTCACATAACATTCACACCTTTAACAGATGTTATGTTATTGTTTTTCTTATTATTTTTTAGTTTGTTGTATCGATCAATGGTCATTGTGCTGAAATTCAATAAAACCCTTACGTATTGTGTGAACTTCCAACTTTCCCATTTCCCATAAAAAAATGACATCCCAAAAGAAAATAAAAGACATGAAAATAAGTCAATATTATTGCAATAGTCCTAAGGCTTTGCAACCCCCATAATGCCAACGGCACACTCTCCCAATAAATACAGTATGGACCCAAAAGTTTGACGTCATAAAAAATCCATTTAAAGTTATTTTGTTCTGAGACCCTCGTTATCATAATGTGGGTAGAAAAACTATTAAATGCTGTTGTTTGATAACCCTACGAAGATTTATTATTTAAAACTAGCTGTTATGTCGCAACAGCTAGTTTTGCGCTCGGGTGAAATTATTATAAAATATTACTTCCCTTTCGAAATCGGATTTTGGTAACAATTTGAAGTGTTTTACTTTTTTTTCCACAGAACCCTAATTATTTTTCTGTCTAAAATAAAAATAGCCTAAGTTAGACCTTATAACATCAGCTATCTCCCAGTATATTCCTGTCAAAATTGTTTTAGACGTTTCGGAGATTAGCCGGAACAAACAGATAGACAGACAAAAATTGAAAAATATAAATAATATTATTTAGATATTTTGATATGATAAACAGTCTCTTCAAATTTATTTATTTGTTTAAATGGATTGATGAACTAAGCCTGTGGCTTCGCGCTCAATACTGTGTATTCCATTGGCGTTTTATGTTAATAGAAACGTAAAGTTATAATATTCTTTAAAACATCACTTGCTTTTGTTATTTTAAACTAAAACTAGTTACTTCATCTAGTCCTTTATCTTTAAAGTGGTTTAATAATGTTAAACTGTTAGAGAGATGAAAAATGAATATCAGCTTGGAATTGGGTAAGGCCTAATTATTTTAGGGTTAACTTTCAGCCCGTCTAGAATTCCAGATCATCACCATTTTCAGACCGCAACAGATGTGCCTGAATATCAATTAGCGTTTTATTACCAACTGTGTGCCATCTGACCTTGGAATACTAAACTTCTGAACGAGCGATAAGACTGCTTATTCACTGTTCTTTCTGTACTTCGAAGTTATATTTTTATAACGAGGTTATTCTCAGGCAGCTTCCGTTATCAGGATACAGGTGCTTACCAAGGGAAACTACTAACGTAAGAAAGATATATCAAACATTATTTTTTAGTTCTCAAGCTTCTTCTCAAGAGATTATTTTCTCTATTGATTATATTATTTAAGTTATGATACATTCTGAAAGCAGTGGTGGCATGTCCTAGAATAAAAAAATCAAAGATATTAATAAATTCCACTGAGCCAGCGTGGTGGTTTATGGGCAACTCACTCTCATAGAGAGGAGGCCTGTGAGCTCGTGGCTAAATAATAACAGCCACTCGGGTCGATCTTTAGGTTAAGTCGTGCTTGCCTAGGTTGGTCTGTGGATGGGTGACTACCCATTACATACCGAGTTTCCTCGCGCCTCGGAAAGCACGTTAAGCTGTTGGTCCTGGCTGTCATTTGTAGATCTTTGACAGTCGTTACAGGTAGTCAGTGACCCAAAAAGTCTGACAACCAGTCTTACCAAGGAGTATCGGATTACCCAGTACTAAACTGGGTTGTGGAGGTGAGATAAGCAGTCGCTCCATGTAAAATACTGGTATTCAGCTGCATCCGGTTAGACTGGAAGCCGACCCCAACATAGTTGGGAAGGCTATGTAGATGATGAGAGGAGGCCTGTGTCCCAGCAGTGGGAACATTATAGGCTAATTATGATAGTGCTGTTCTCACATTCTGTACCTAGCTACTATCCTTTCATTGCTATGTTACCTCTAATTTGGCAGTACAATGACCTTTATCCTCGTTTTGTTAAAGTTTATTTTAAAGGTAAACTTACCGTTAAAGGAATGTATACTACAGTGTCAAACACAAACACGTCTACAGCTAGTTAAATAATATCATACCCAGGACAAGACACATAATTTGATTCCAGGAACACCTAAGTTACTAACAAGGGATTTGTCCCTTATTAACGTTACGAGTTACCTGTATGCTTTGGTATGAGGAATATGGTATACGAAGTTATGAACATTATTGCGGGTCCTATTAAATTATCTAGATATAACTAGAAGCAAGCTTTTAAGAATGACTTAGTAGTAGTTAGAGTAGATAAAATAGCTAAAAACAAAATCTTTTATTCCCACTTTAAAATTAATTTCCAAAATCGAATTATAAGTATTATTTAAAACAAGGAGGAAAGGACAGCAGGTAGCCCATTGCTTTGATCAACTCAGCCTTTCTCAGACCACTGGTGGATATTGGCTTCTCCCAAAGTTTTCGAGAGTAGTTCTCCAGTCTGACACAGCCACTTTTGTAAGGTCGTCGGTCCATCTAACCGGAGCGCGTAATGATACGCGGTCTCCAATACAGGACTCATCTGCTTCATCAACCATCAGTCCTTCGAAAAACGTGGCCTGCCCATCATCACTTCAGTTTGCCTCCTCTGCGAAGTGCGTCTGTAATGCCAGTTTAAAAAAAATCTGCTTCTTATTACTTTCACAGCGAAAAAGAAAAATCATCTCAACAAAAACTGGAACAGTGAACTTTTTCAACAGTGAAATTCCCAATTCCAAAGAAAAAAAAAACAAGTCTCTGAATCCCTCCGAAAAACCCGCCTTCCTACAAAAGTAATTTGCCAAAAATGCTTCCATACAAGCCCTAATGTGCTCCGAACAAATTACAGAATACTTGAGTGACATACATCAAGACATTACTCCTGAAATTCAGCGATCATGGCGTGTACTCGCAGCTTTTAAGCAAATTATGTGGGGCGTTGGCAGCTAACGTTTTAGTTCAGTGGCCCAGAAAATATCTTTTGTCAACTCTGTTCGTTCACATCGCTGTCAATCTGGTTTATATTTTTTTGATGTACCAGCTATTTTGATATGTTTGGGTCTTAGCTCAAATCTAGTGATATGAACTAAATGGGCGTTTGTGTGGTAGGTTAGGTAAGACCGTACATAACATGACGTTTGTATACCCCGAAGGGTTAGGCAGAAGTGTACCAAATAATACACCCACATTTCGCCTGTTATGTTTAAGTCCCATGTAATAGGAGGCGAGTCTATTCAGAATCACGGATTCTGAATAGACTCGCCTCCTATTACATGGGACTCCATCGGGTTTTCCATCAGGAATTTCTCAATAGCAACCACGGGGTTGCTGTTGAGAAATTCCTGATGGAAAACCCAATAACACTGCCCGACATGGGAATCGAACCCAGGTCCTTATGCTCAGCGGTCACTTTGCGCGACTGCCACTCCATGCCTTTTCGGATCCTCACCTACCTCTTTAAACCTTCTCATTAGTTTGTTTCAGAATAATGAATCTACAGTTTTATTTATCTATAACATATTCTTGACTTGATGGAGACCCAAATTGACTGGTAGACTTCTAGTTGCTCCGAAACTTGACTCTTACTTCAACCATTTATTTCAAACTTCATCTGCCTAGCCTTTTCGTTGGGGTCGGCTTCCAGTCTAACCGGATGCAGCTGAATACTAATATTTTACATGGAGCGACTGCCTATCTGACTTCCACAACCCTGTTAGTACTGGGCAATACGATACTACTTGGTAAGACTGGTTGTCAGACTTTTTGGGCCACTGACTACCTGTAACGACTGTCAATGATCGACAAATGACAACCGGGACCAACAGCTTAACGTGCTTTCCGAGGCACGGAGGAAACTCGGTATGTAATGGTGGTCACCCATTCACGAACCAACCTAGGCAAGCACGGCGTAACCTAAAATTCAACCCAAGAGGCTGTTATTATTTAGCCACGAGCTCCCCTTTATTCAAAAGTAATTATTTTTACCCTTTATTTCAAAAGTAATTGATAAAAAAAAAACCCAAATTAAAATGCGTATACCGTAATCAATGCCATATCAGGAATTAGTCGCATCACATTTACCGCGGATTGCGATGTGAGCACACCCGAATTCCGACCAATTGTTTGTTGATTAACCGATTTGTTGATGAGACGAGCTGATTGATTTGCAGTTAATCGGATAATGGGTTGGTTCAATTATGTTGCAGGGGTATTTACACTGATTTTCATCAGGATAATTTTATTAAAACACAGGCAAACATACACAGATAGGAATTCGCCCCATGTAAAATACTGGTATTCAGCTGCATTTGACTTTACTAGTAGCCGACCCCAACATGGTTTGGAAAAGGCTATTATAGGGAGGTCATGATAATTTATAAACATTCACAGAGTAAAGCAGTGTTGCTGTGTTCCACCTTGAAGGGTAATGCTGTCAGTAAGATTAACAGACTCATGCATAAGACATTTCAGGCCCATATCTGGGATAGCCACGCATCTATAACGCCTTTTGTTTTGAAGTTGTTTGACGGCTGTGACCACTTATCATCAGGGAGACCGGGAATGCGTTCTTCAAAATACAGGAATTGCCCTTCAACTTACTAGTAATTTTCTTTGTCAAGTAACGTGGTTTTCCTCCGTCTTACTAACCGAATAAACTGGAACAGGCAGCACATTTGCAGAACACATAACAATAAAAGTACGCGGAACAAAAACGTTTTCTCCACTGTATATCGTTTGTACTAAATTAAGTGGTTCCACGCTAGACATGCCTTGACTTGCCATGTGCAAAGGCCTTTGAGCTACACTAGAATATTTTCTTTACAAAATTAGGAAAAAACATTTTACAACAGAGCGTCATTCTAGTTATTTTTAGTGTTGCATAATTTGGAAGAACGCTAATCTAATTTTCAAAATTGAGAGTTTAAAATAATTTACATAGACCCATGGAATATCAGAATCCAGTAAGTGTAAGCATTTGATATTTTAAAACGGAGAAGCTATGGTAATAATCTTCACGTTTTAACAGTGAATCATACATTGTTGACAATCTCTTCATTTTTGCAGATTTTCTGAATGCTAGTATTTTTCACAAACCGACCGCCAGTCTGACTTTTACAACCCAGCAGCTCAGTAAGACTGGTGGTCAGACTTTCGAACTTCTTACTGCCGGTAACGACTATGTCTAAGACTGTCGAAGATGATAGCTAGACCAATGCCTCAGTATGTGAAGGACGGTCACCCATCCAGGGACCCACCTATGCAAGTGTTGCTTAACCTCCAAGATTAACCCTTGCGGCTGTTATTATTTAGACACGAGCTCCCCTCATTAGTGTGATATTACACACACTAAAGCTAAATACAACGTTATAATGAAGGTGTCAAAGCTCATTGCGTTTTACGATCAGCTTTCTGCGCAGTATTACTGCGATCTCATTTCGTCGTGGATTAAAACAGTATGTTCTGTTCTTAGTGAAGATTATGTGTAAGTAAGAACTCCGTTAAATATAGATTTGATGTTTTGTGTATATGTCGTGAATACCGTTAGATTATGATCAATCTCGCGAGATTGTAAACTGTCGAAATATTGTAAACCGTTACATACTGCTTACAATTGAACGCATTATTTTTCGGTACGCACGCCTCGCTCACGGAAGATAGGAAAAACTGCAGAACGCCACCTACAAAGATCCTTGCATATGCATTATTCTTAATGATTCTTCTTTCCTGCTTCTTGAAAAAAAAGATTTGAAATCGGGTCACCAGTTAATCGCACTACAGGCAAAGTCCTTTTTAAATATTTATTTAAAGAAATTACAGTCCAGAGGTGTTCCTTAATTCTAAACTCGCCAAACTTTTACGTTTGATGGCGAGAGGCGCTCTTTTACATCAAAACGATCCACCTTACTTACATAGTCAATGTCAAATGGCGGCAGCAAAACTTGTAATGGCAATGAGATGTGCAAATTGTTCGGGACCTACTTTTCCTGCGTCTACAGTCCAGCTACCCATGCCTCCAATGTAGTTCAAACTTCGCCTTTCTTTGAAAACCTTCTCTGCAACTCCGACAGCTTTTCCTTGATACAGATTCCAAAGGATAAAATAGCCAAACATCTCAAAATCTTAGACATATCCAAAGGTTCAGGCAGCGATGAAATTCCCCCCAACTTTGTTGCAACTTGCGCTGACCAACTAGCAACACCCCTACGCTTGATTTTTAATAAATCTCTCAGCACTGGTATTTTCCCTAAGCAATGGAAGCTGGCCAAAGTGTTACCGATTCATAAATCAGGCGCTGATGATTTGGTAGAAAACTATCGTCCTATATCTATCCTTCCGACATTTGCCAAAGTTTTTGAAGCAATAGTATGCCCCGACATACAAAACTATTTCAGGAAATATCTGTCAGACCACCAGCATGGCTTTACTGCAGCAAGATCCACCTGCAGTAATCTAGTAGCTTTCGTTGAGGTTATTGCGGCTTCACTTGACTCGAACCAGCAAGTCGACGCCATATACACCGATTTCAGCAAGGCTTTTGACAAAGTTTCCCATGAAGTGCTGATTCAAAAACTTGCTGCGAATGGCTTTGCTGGTCCACTTCTTAAGTGGCTGCACTCTTACCTGACGGATAGATCCTTTTATGTCGTGGCCAATGGCTATAAATCTGAAACCATGATCATAACCTCCGGTGTTCCGCAGGGTTCCCACCTGGGCCCTGTAATATTTATTATCTTTGTAAACGACCTTCCTTATTATTTCTTTAACTCCACGCCATTCTTATTCGCCGATGATTTGAAAATAGTCCGCGTTGTCGACTCTCTAGCCGATTCAACATTACTTCAGGATGACTTGAACAGACTCTTAAAATGGTGTAATGATAATAAGATGCAACTTAATATAGAAAAATGTTCCCAAATTACGTTTACTCGCAAGGCTAACTTCATTGATTTTAATTACAGTATAAATGGTACGCACCTCAGTAAAGTTGATGTAATCAGAGATTTAGGAGTCCTTCTGGACCGTAAATTAACTTTTATTCCGCACATGGACAACATTGTTAAAAAAGCTTCAAAGACACTGGATTTTGTGTTACGTAATGTTAAATGTTTTCGCAAGCCTAAAACTAAGATTTATCTTTTTAACAGTCTCGTTCGTACAGTATTGGAATACTGCGCAGTTGTATGGCGTCCCCACTATGCAACACATAGTCTTAGGTTAGAGAGGATCCAGAAAAGATTTTTATACCATCTTGCCTATTCTGCGGGATTAAGCAAAAAAATACGGAGCTATGCAAAACGTCTTCAAAAATTTAGCATGACCTCACTTGAAAAACGACGAGATAATATAGATTTAATTTTTCTTTTTAAAATACTTCAGAGTAAAATAGACTGCCCCCAGTTGTTAAGTAAGTTTAATTTTAACCTACCCCACAAATATCCGCGTCACCCCATAAAACTATTACGTCCCCCATTCCGCAAAACTGTGTCAGGATCCAACTCCCCCATCCCCAGAATTTGCAGGCTTCTTAATAATTGCGATGAATCAATAAAAATTTTTTCCACAACACTTCAGAAATTCAAGCACCAGGTCCATCAAAACTACTCACCATAATGACTTTTTTCTCTTTTCTCTTGTCATCTTTGTATTTACTGTGTTTCTAAAACTACCCACTGTTGTTGAAAGTGTTATTTCTTACTCTCACTACTATTGTAATTTCATTTTTTGATATAATTTTGTTTTATGCATGCTGTGTCTATCGCATTATATTGTACACTATGCTTGTATCATATTGCTTGTATTATTTAGGAGAAACAGTGTAACAATTGTAGATAGGCCAATAAATAAATAAATAAATAGCTAATACTTATGTATATTATACTGTTATGTTTGAATCTTATACAATGTGGGTCCTGTTCCTAGCCGTGGACGTTTTTAACCAAAATTATGAAAATGTAGAGCTGAAATGAATTCTGATTCTGCCCTCGTCACTGAAAACGCTATCATCATCATTAATGTTCATCAATGCCTATTAATGTTCCCACTGCTGGGACAGGCCTCTTCTCTATGAGATGGAATAGGCTATAATCTACCGCGCGGGCCCAGTGTGGATTGGAAAACGATATACCTAATTTAAATTACTGCTTCATTAAAGGTGGTGGTTTTCAGTTACGATTGCCAACAACCTAGATACTCCGAGGCAAAAATACCAAGAAAATGTTCTTTCACAAAGAAACCCAGATATTTCAATAAGTATTCCATATTTCTACTTAATCTACACAATGCGGAATCCCGGATACTTGCCATAGTATTTTTATCAACAACTTTGAATAGCCCCGACGTGCCCCCAGATTAACTTGGAATTCCCAGCACAATGAGATTCCACCGAGAAATTCTTATTGAAAAATTTTAACATCAAAAAGATTACTATGAACTTTTTGAAGAGAATGTTTGTTAACATCTACCGGATTTGTTTATTGGTCGAGTTGTTTTAGCTGTTTATAGAGTGACTATCACTAGCTAATAGGGCAGATGACAAAAAAATCTAATTAGTAAAAAATATTGGACACCATATTTTTTATTTTTTCACGTAAACAAAAAATGAAGACGATTTAGTGCGTCGAAAACTCGTAAGACGTCACATTTGAGTACATTTTTTATTCAAAAATGACGTCACAAGCCCCCACTTATGATCTTTGACAAATTTTATTTTGGTCAACTTTAATTAATTTGATAAAACAAAAAACACGTATCCAATATTTTTCGATAATCTAACTGACGGACTAAACAGAACCATATTTTTTTTAGTCAGTCATCATCCTTATTCTATTATTTAAGATAAGTAAAGTCTGTCATAGAACGCCTTGTCGTCCAAGGGAAAGTAGAAGGCACTAGACCGCGCGGAAGGTCACCCACGCGTTAGACTGACCAGATCAAGTCTGCCATTGGGGGTTCAGTTAACGAATGCAGAAGGATGACCTTTAGCAGGCAGCGGTGGCGAAATGTTGTGAAGTGCATCACATCTGCCCCTTCCAATACTGCTAGGAGTACTTAACGATCACGACCGCTCTGTCAAGAGCGTACCGGATAAGAAGAAGAAGAAAGTCTGACAACCTAGGTTTCTGTAACCTGGTTGTTCATGTCAGATAGGAAATCGCTTCTTCCTGGTATTCACCTGCTGCATCCAGTTAGACTGGAAGACAGATAATGTCGTGTTCTTTCAAACTAATAGCAATAGAGATGCAAACAAGGTGCTTAATTTGTTTTTTGGAGCCTATAGTAACTCTAGAGTTATAATTTTTGCGGACGAACTCGCTGCTGAAGTGCTGCGAAGAGCACTTCAGCAGCGAGTTCGTCCGCAAAAATTATGATAGCTCAGCAAATTTTTATGATATAATATAATTTATATACTATGTTATTTCCTGATAATTTAGCTTTCTATTGGTAAAAAAATGGTTAAAATCACTTCAGTAGTTTCGGATCTTATTCAGTACAAACAAACAAATAAATCTTTCCTCTTTATAATATTGGTATATAGATTATAGATATAGGGTGGGTGGAGAAACATACGATATTTAAAAAAAAATATATCAGCTAGTGTATTTTTGTTATTTATCAGTTAAAAGAAAGGGATGATTGTTTTGTCCTTCAAAGTCTAGAATGAACTTAAAAATAAACAAAATAGTTTTTAAATAAGGTACCTGACACATTATGGTAAATATGCGGAACGGATGTGGAACTAAAACTTTTAAATAAGGTACCTGACACATTATGGTAAATATGCGGAACGGATGTGGAACTAAAACTTTTAAATAAAGTACCTGACACATTATGGTAAATATGCGGAACGGATGTGGAACTAAAACTTTTAAATAAGGTACCTGACACATTATGGTAAATATGCGGAACGGATGTGGAACTAAAACTTTTAAATAAAGTACCTGACACATTATGGTAAATATGCGGAACGGATGTGGAACTAAAACTTTTAAATAAGGTACCTGACACATTATGGTAAATATGCGGAACGGATGTGGAACTAAAACTTTTAAATAAGGTACCTGACACATTATGGTAAATATGCGGAACGGATGTAGAACTAAAACTTTTAAATAAGGTACCTGACACATTATGGTAAATATGCGGAACGGATGTGGAACTAAAACTTTTAAATAAGGTACCTGACACATTATGGTAAATATGCGGAACGGATGTGGAACTAAAACTTTTAAATAAGGTACCTGACACATTATGGTAAATATGTGGAACGGATGTGGAACTAAAACTACTATGTAATACAATGACAACAAAACAGAAAAGAAAAACGGATTTTTTTCAAAACAGAGTTTTTTTATTTGAAAATGTAATAAGATTCTAAGGAGTGCTTGTGTCGTTATACAGATTACTATGATAAGGCAAAGTTTTTTTTTTTGCCAAGTATTTAAGTAAATATTTTTATGAACTGCAGACTATTAAACATCATCAGGGGGGCGTTTGTCTAGGACTGGAGCGGTCAGGCTATAAAAAAAAGAAATTTGAGTGGCTAATTTTATAAGGGGGCTAATCACAAAAGTAAAACATTTCCTGGTAGGAGCAAATGTTTGTGTGATGAGCATGGACATTTGTTTCAGAGTCATGGATGTTTATATGTATAATAAGTATGTATTTACAAACAAAAAGTATCTATGTAGTATATCAACTATCTGGTGTCCACGACACAAGTCTCGTTGCTTAATGTGGCGCTAGATGGCGCTGTGTGTAATGTCCAGCGATATTTATTTATAAAAAAAAAAAAAACAAAATTCCAAAGAAATAGGTAATTAGACATTTTAATTTCATATTACGGTGTTGTTCCCTTAGTTGTCAGAATTTATTCTAACATACTGTATATTTCCTTCCTTAAACTTAGATTGCACTAGTAAGCACGCATTTAATACCGTACATGGCATTTGCTCTAATGATAAGCAACGCGGAAGTTTTCCGTTCAAACTGCAGGCTTTTAAGCCGTTTCCTCTAATTGCATGGAGATTCTACGTACTATTGCAATGTGTAATGAGTTTTAGGAAACACTGGGTAGCTAGTTTTTTGTAGTAGCTAATTTATTGTTACCAGTGTTACGTTCGAGCACAGAAAATACTTATTACTTACATTTTTCTTTATCCAAACTCGTAAATACACATTTAATTAATTTACTCGTTATTTTTTTGTAACCATTTATGTTTGAAACTGTTTTTCCATCACTTCCCCCTCAAGGTTCATTGGAAGACCAGCGTCAGACAGCATCATGGCGCAGCCGTGAGGCACACAGCACATACTATGTTTTCCTCCATAATTTGATTCTTTATATAATTGTGTGTTTTATTAACTGACGTCAAATAAATATTTTTTCTAGTTTTTCTTTCTAGTATGTGGAATTCATTGAACTGATATGCCTAGGTTTGTTTTAATAGAACTTAAGACGCCTTTATAAATTGATATTCGTTTCTGACCGTGGCATCACTCTGGGCCCTATCAGAATACCAGCGCTGTGACTTTTTTTTTAAAATGTCACAGCACCTTGCTGAGATAGGAGCCTTTTGGCCTTGTACAGGACCATTTTGATGGTTTTTTTTATTTTCCTCTTGTTTACTTTTTATATAATTTTGTCATGTTTATTCTATTATGTCCTGTTTAAGTTCAATAAATACTTTTCTTTCTTTCTATCACAAAATTGCTGAGTATTTTGGATTTTCGGAATTTTGGCTTGTATAAGTAGATCAGAAATAACTCGGAAAAGGGATACCGTTATAAACTATACTAACAATTATAATTCTCCACGAAACAAATTACATCAATTAGTTTTGTAGTCATTTCATACAACTGCCAAAGAATGCCAATTGGTATTCGTGGTTTGATCATACGGATCATTTTGTTATGTAGTCAATGTGCTTACTAATATTAATTTCCTGACTTTACGGTGGGCAACAATATTACTTCAAAAAATAAAATCACATTAATTTCTACCCCACCCAGGTATCAAACTAAATAAGTCAACACCTTCGTATCGACCGCTGGACTTAAGGCGCCTGTCCCGCCGACGAGGAAGCGACAAGCTCTCGAATATTTTCTTGTTCTCTTGTGTATCTTGTTCTTGTTCTTGTTCATGATGTGGGCGTACCTATTAGTATACTCCCATATTTCACCAGTTATTGCCGTCAACCGAGCACAGATCCAGACTCCGTGGCTGAGGCTGATATATGAGTCCAAAATAAAGGGTGTAAAAAACCTTAACGAAGCAGAAAGGCACTTGTTCTCCCCGTCATTGCGACCATTTTTTTATTCTACACCATACCTTCTAGTTACGGAGATATTGGGGGTCAAAGTTCCAACTTTTTGACAAGTTTTTTTTTAAATACAAGTTTTTAATGTAAGATTTTTACTTTAAACACCTCCACGACCCCCGTATTATCCAATCCTTCCATCAGAACAATTTTTTGAGTGCGTTACATGGAGTTCTACCACAAAACATGATTTTTCACCCAAAAAAAAAAGTCGTTTCCTAGCAATAATTTTTGCGTAAAGTTACTTAATTTGATGTACAGAATGCTTGGTTGACGGCTTCGTGATGGGGTCTTTTACACCCTGTATGAGTAGAGGAAGAAATAAACGATGGATGGACTGTGTTAAGAACGATATGGCAAGAAGTATCTGATGAGATGACGAAAAATAGAGAAGAATGGAAGAAGAAGCTATGCTGCACCAACCACAAATAAATTGGGAAAAAAGCAAGAAAATCATGATGATTGTTTTTTAGTATAATTAGCGTAAGCTAGATTTCTTTAGCATTTTGTGATAACTATGAAACTTTAATTACTATTTTGTGATTGTTCAAAAACGACGTTAATTACTAAGTACAAATGATTATAAGTTCCTATTAGGATTGATTAATATAACTCTTGTTGCTATTAGGTTAAGAAAGCAGTTACGATAAAACTTAAAATATAAACTGTCAATTTACATTAACAAATATAAAGGTGTTTTACGAAATATTTCTTTATTTTTATTTCCGTTTTACTTTTAAAGATTAAGAAATTAGATAATATTATTTATTAATATTAAACTGAATTATTAATTGTTAGTTTGCAAAAAAAATTGATCATTAATTTTTATATTAAACTGACATAAGTTGGTACTTTACAAAATAAACTTCATTTATTCATTTGATATAAATAATATGATTAAACTATTATGTCAGTTATATTTGCTATACATCTCTCTAAGATTTAAGACAATTTAAGACCAAGAAAATAAAAATAACACCATAAACACGTGAAAACCATCAAAGTGTTTTCAACAAGGTAGAGACTTAAAACTTTGACCGCGATTTGCCAAAAAAGTGAAGTTTTGTCTTACTCCGGTTTATTATTAAGCGTGCGAGATGAAGCTCTACACCAGTGATTCCCAAAGTAGACCAGGTAGACCGCCAGGGTTGCATAGGAGATCCGTTGGGGGTCTAAGTTGGCGTAAAAAAAATGGGGGTTCGCACGTTATAAGTGGGGGTCCACGAAAATTTATCTGGTTTCGATACTAAAGAACAAAAATGTTTTCTTGACTTTATCTATCAATGTAGGCAGATATTAAGCTACTCAAAAAGGAAAAAAGAAACCAAATGTTCCGGTGATGACAGGTTGTTTTTCGGTGAAAAGGTCGCATTGAGACTTTAAAAAAATAATTTCGAAGTTATAAGTTTCTAATTTTCAGATTTTTTGCCAAAAAGTCATAGGAGCTATGGTCCTCATGCAATCATAACAGATAGTGCGAAAAAATAATAAATTGCAAATCTTGGTTTTCTTTTTTGGTCCACGGGCTTGGAAAAAGTACAGCAGGTAACCGTAACCATAAAATTTTAAAAGTGAAAGAAAAAAAAATTGGGAACTCCTGCTCTACACGCTTCTCGTTTATCGCTGGCTTTAGGGCGAGAGCCCAAGGCGTTTACTTAAAACGTATTATTTCTCATAACACAAACAATTTGACATTGAAATGTTATGACATCGAAGTTCATTCAATTATCTCTAATGGCTCCCGTAGGTTAGTTGGTGTGCGTGGGTAAATAACCCTTAGGTATAAAGCCATAGGGTTTATAGATTAAACAAGCTGAAGTGGCAATGGCCTCACCAATTGTCAAATGTTTTTTTTTTTCTTGGATTAATTTATGATAATATCACGCCTTGTAATCATCAAATGCTTAGGCAGAGGTGTACCTAGTAAGTACCCCCACATTTCGCCAATTATGTTTTGAGTCCCAAGTAATAGCCAATACAATAGTCTGCGCCGGATAAGTAGGAATTAAAGGTCATTGCTCTTTCCTTAATTTTTCTGCGTAGGTACCCCGACAATACAATATGAATCGTTTTTTATTAGTATATAAAGTCAAGGATCACGATAAAGGTAGTTTCGGGACAAGTTTGTCATTATTTCTGTTTTCGGAATAAGGAATATGCATTAATTTTCTTTTTTTTGTTTCGATACGGAATGTTAAAGTACTATAAAAATAATGACAAAAAGCGAAAACAAGACATAAATCGGCCAAACAACACAAAAGTTGTAATCATTTAAACTTTTGTTTCTATCTCTTTTTAAATAAACAGAATTCAGTATGGATTTTGTACGTCGATGCAGCGAATGACGTCATTCGCTGCAGACCGAATGACCTTTAATTCCTACTTATCTGGCGCGAATATAGTACAAAGAAATTCCTGATAGAAAAACCCAATTAACAATTTGCCCGACCCGGGAATCAAACCCATGACCTCGTGCTCAGCAGTCGCTCTTGGGACCACTAGACTAACGAGAGCATAAAATGCAAGGGATAATTGGAAATGGTTGTAATTGTTGTTATTCAGGGACTGCACGTCAAACTAACTGCAGCTGCTATTTTCTACTCACCCTTTATTGTATTATTAATGTTTATAATTTTATTAACCTGTAATATTTTTTTACTGCTGGTATTGTTGACGTTTTACCTAGCATTAATAAATTGGTATTATAACACTCAAAAGTTCCATTTTAAAACCAACTTGTTATGAAAAATGGCGAAAACTTATTTAATTTGAATTTTGATGAAAACATTGTTATTGTTTGAAATTATTTATTGCATTTCGGACAGAAATAAAACATTTTATCCAAACACGAATACAACAACAAAACCAATTTTGATAATCTAATCGACGGACAAATTAGATTTTTTTTTGTTATCTACCCTAATAATATGCCTATCACAACTTGACATAGACACTGATTGAATCTGATACTCGTATGACGTAATACTTTTCATCAACTTTTTTCCCAGTTTTATATCTATCAAACAAAATGATGCATTTATATTCTGTGTTTGACAATTGCCATTATTGTCTGCCTCGTTGGACTAGTTCTCGCAATCGTGGCTGAGCATGAGGTCCTGGGTTCGATTCCCGGGTCGGGCAAAGTGTTATTGGATTTATCAGGAATTTCTCAGTAGCAGCCACGGAGTCTGAATTTGTGCCCGGTTGATTGCAATAGACTCGCCCCCTATTACATTGGACTTAAACATAAGTGGTAAAATATGGGTATAGGTAATAATATGTTATTTTGTTTTTATTTCTATCAATATTTTTAATATAATTTGATCTTGATTTGTTTGTTAAGTATCTAGATCTATTTTGTTTTACACTAATTTTATCATTTATAGTTCACAATAATTTGTAATAATATTTAATGTATATTGTAATTTAAATAAAATAGTGCATGTGGTGTTACCCTGTAAATAATTGTTGCACTTATAAATGTATATCGTGTACTTTTAAATAAAATGTAATGTGTAGACAATTGTAGGCTAACCTTATTAAATAAATAAATAAATAATATATCCCAACACTGCCTAGCCCTTTTGTGCGTGCTTAGGTTCGAGCCCATGACTACAACTGGTAAGTCGGAGCAGCTACCACTGCGCTATCTTTGCTTTCAGTTTTTCCGACAGATGTTTATTAAACCCGTTTCCACGACAAACATGGTAGCATTTGTGATGTTTAATTATTTTTTTTGTTTAATAATTTAAATGGACACCAAGAACCAAGAAGACTATGTCCAATTGTTCAGGCCTGTTTGAATAAAATATTATTAACTGTAAACATGTCAACCACATTGTTTTGTGTAACTGACACTTTTAGACAAAAACCTTTTTACTAAAAGGTGAAAATTAAACGAATATTTTTTTATTATGTTCACCTTGCAAGAGATCATTGAAAGCTCTTTGAAGCTATGACAAAACGTTTTTAATTTTTCCTACATTTCTGTACTAAAGCCATGCGTTGCCATGATATACAGCGTGTATCAGAAATGTGTGGTTATATTTTATGGTGTGATTCAAACTAAGCAAGTTTCTAAAAAACTTATTAGAATTTTACATTGTAACTAGAAATTATTAATTAACCATCATGTCGTCAACTTAAGCCAAGACGAAAAAATACCTATTAATGGTAGGTAGATAATATAAAAGCAAACTTTGAAAAAAAAAAATGGCTAACCACGTGGGTACCTAACCCTACCAAATAATAAAAAAATCAAGCCTAGTAATGAAAAAAAAATTAAAAAAAAATGCTGATCGAATACAATTCAATTCATTTATTTAGTCAGACATTGTCCATAAAGTAGTACACAAATTCGACAAAACACAAATTAATAATAACTAAATAATAACAAAATCAAAATTAGCAAATTACAATAATAATATATGATCAAACGAACTTACAAGTGAAGTTCGATCTTTATTATGATGAGTTGCTTCATTTGAAGATATGATTATAACAACGTAGTTTCCTTTACTTACTTGGTAACTTCGCACATTTTTAAAGATTTTAATTTTAAAACGGTTAATTGGCCGTACCGCTGCGCCTGTGCCTCTGTGTTGACACTGACGTTTAGTTCATTTTTTAGAGTCAAGTAATGGTATGATACAAAACTTTCTCCGAAACTGGGAACTATCCTTATGTTAGGGAGGGAGGGAGATCATATCTTCAAATGAAGCAACTCATCATAATAAAGATCGAACTTCACTTGTAAGTTCGTTTGATCATATATTATAATTCGTTGCTTCATTCTTCAGATATGATTATAACAACGTAGATGTTAAGAGTCAGCAAGTTTTGGACTGGAGAGAGAAATAAACAATAAGATTATAAACAGTATCGTTTTATTTATCGATAAATCAGTCTTGTGTCTACAGCTTCTTAATTGTAAAGGTATTTTTACATAACAACTTAAATTAACTCAACAAAGTTCTTATTGTTAAAACTTAAACAAAAGCATTTCTGAACTGTATAATAAACGTTTATAATCACGATAGGTCTTCTAATGGTAAGCAGACGGACCTGGCAAATTCGCCTTCGTTTATAATAGACCTGTTATAGAAACGAGCAAATGAATTAGAGGAACTAGTCCACCCTGCGGTTTTGCGAATCGTTTCTATATTAACTCCAGCCAAGTTCGCGGCCGACGTGGCCGCATGTCGTGTGCTATGTGCGCCGAATATGCTGACATCGACGCCACTCTCTGACAGCATGTGTTTGATCCATCTACTGATGGTTTGCGAGGTAGCAGCTTTGTGTGGCCGTTTGTACGTCAACAACAGACTAGATGTACTCTCAGGTCTTATGTTTTTAGTGATAGAAATATAATCTGAGAGAACTGTAGCTGGGCAAATGGAAGTATTTTCCCTGAAGTATGGCAGGAACAAGACTGGCTGTTCCCTACCAGGTGCGGACGTCTTGATGATGTCCGTTATTACAATTTTTATTCCGTTATCTGAGAAACATATGTTCTCGAGTTTAATTAATGAAAGTGTTTGTACCCTGTGAGCGGTGCAGATTGCTAAAAGGATCACAAGTTTTTTTGTGATTTTGTCTAGAGGTAGCTCTTTGTTAGGGAACCAAGTTGAAATAAAATTTAAAACCAGTTGGGGATTCCAAGTGGTGGAATATTTCGGTCTTAAAGGTCTTAATTTATACGCGCCTTTAAGGAGACGTTTAATAGATTCGTCTGAGCCAATATTATTGCCTATAAGGGCTGATAGAGCAGACCGATGAGAGTTTAGGCTGCCATATGCACACCCACTATTAAATTGCGACGTTAGAAATGACAGTATAGAAGATTTCGGAGGGAAAAATACATTAATTTTGTTTACCGTACAATATTGCCACCATAGCTTAAGTGAAGTATTGTATTGCTGAATAGTACTGTTAGAAAAGGATGATAGCATCAGCGTAGTTGAGTCTGCACATGGCAGGCACCCCGTTGGCTGTAAGCTTGCCGGAGAGCCTCGCGACACCCAGGGTAAGGTTCTTGTGCAAGGGGTGGAATTCTCTGAAATGAGATTGCAAAAGGTATTTATTGGGGTTTAAATAAACCACTTCGGAAACTATAAGGTTTTGTAACAATGGGAACCACGGTTCTGATGGCCAGTTAGGATATACTAGTATGCCGCATGCATTATCGTCGATGATTTTTCTAAGGCATTTTAATATAGTGGAAAATGGTGGAAAAGCGTAGAAGTAATAAGTATTCCAATCTAAGGTAAATGCATCGACAGATACTGCATCGGGGTCTTGTCTCCATGAGACGAATCTGGTAAACTTGGCATTATCGCGAGAGGCGAATAAGTCTATTTCCGGTTGACCAAAATATTTTATAATATCCTGGAAGGCATCATTGGACAGGGACCATTCAGTATCCGGATTAACGATTCTGGATGCGGCATCAGCACGGTTTTCTTTCGTATTTATGTATGACGCGAATACCCAAAGGTCACGCTGCTCACACCATTTCCAAAGAGACCTGGCCAGGTCATTTAAGTGTGGGTATTGAATACCCCCCATGCGATTCACGTAACTGATTGCAGTCGTATTGTCCATGCGAAGTAATATTGCACAGTTGGTTACATCGCTGTTACATCATGACTTTAATCCTAAAAAGGCTGCCATTAGCTCTAGGTAGTTGATATGGCATTCCTTTTCTGACAACTTCCATTTACCATGTACTTGAGCATTCTTGCAAACAGAACCCCAACCTGACCTTGACGCATCTGTATAAATTTCGATTTCAAAATTAGGCTGTCGCATAAAATTACGAGTTGTACCGATATTTGACAGCCACCAGCACAAATCTTCTAATACAATATTAGGTAACTTAATTTTGACTTCATAATTATTATTATGTTTCAGTAGCGCAAGGTACTTTTGTCGCTCTAAAATCTTTGTGTATAACCAAGCGTACTTAACGGCCGGGCAAGCAGCGACTAATATACCGATAAAACGAGCTAATTCGCGAATTGAACATGAAGGTAATTTTGTAAACTTAGTAACCAATTCGGCAATGTTACGTCGCTTTTCGGCTGGCAATTCTATATTGAGGCTTCTGGTATCATAACAAAATCCTAAGTACTTGCAAGATTATTGTGGTTTTAACATACTTTTGTCATAGTTGACGACGAAACCTAAAAACTCGAGTAGTTTCAAAGTTTCGTTTACATTACTAAGACACTTCTCATACGTTTCTCCTATACATAAGATATCGTCTAAATAACATACTGACTGGAAACCGCGATGTCTAAGGTAAGTTATAACTTCTTTCATTATTTTAGTAAATACCCGCGGGGCTACGGATAAACCGAACGGCATGCAATTAAAACTAAAAGTTTTAGCTTTTTGCGAGTTATTGGGCTTAAATTGAAATTTTAAATATTTACGGTCATCATGCCTAATTGCTAAGAGGAAATATGCATCTTTCAAATCGATAGTGGCTAGGTATCCGTTGCGTGGTATCAATTTGCATGCTGTTCGGTAATCCTCCATTTTAAAATGATCGTTATTTATTAACTTATTTAGGGATTTCAAATTTAATATGAAGCGGTTATCGCCGTTAGGTTTCTTAGTCAGAAATATTTTAGATATGAACTGATCTTTAGTTACGTAACACTCTGAGACGGCCCCTTATGCTTTTAGTTTATTAATTGCTTTCATCATGTCTGATTTTTCATTATATGATGATAGGTTATTTTTAGGTATTATTGATTGACTTACAGGCATAAGAAAAGGTATTGGATATCCATTTTGTAACCAATCAAGAATTACATTGTTGTTGGTTATTTTTAACCATCGATCATAAAAGTGGGTAAGTCTACCCGCATGTACCTGTGCTAACGGTGACTCTGAGCAGGCGCTCGCGGCTTGTCCTGTGAAGCAGGGCGTTGTGTTTGAGCTGACGGCATGTATGGGCGGCGATTCCCTGCTGGCGCCGGCCTCCTGTATGCACCCCGCCCCCCCCTGTTCGCCGGGTATCGAGGAGGCGGGTTCCAGTTTCCCTGGTACGCCGGGCGTGTGTTAGGCTGTTGAGGCGGTTTTGGCACCTTCGCAGTCTTCTTTATGGAAAGGCCTTGTTTTTCAATGGCCTTGGCGGCTTTAATTTTCTCTGATAAGGACGAGCCAAACAGTGATTCGTCCTTTTCGGACTCATTTATTATATTTAAGAAAGCCTTGTCCAAACTAGGAGTGATTAACTTTACTCGAGTCTGGGTTGCTAAGTAATGTGAGTCACATAGTAGGCGGCAACCGTTGCTCAAATGTTTCATGGCTTGCACCTTGTTATCGCTCTTTAGCAGCAGATCCATGCCTCTGTTGATGGCAGTGACCGTACCTAGTTGCTGTTGAGACGCTGTAAGTGTCTTGTCGCGATTACGCACCATGTCTGGTACCGCCGCTGAGATTTCTGCGTTTAATTTTGGCGCCTGTAGAAACCTACAATTGTCTGGCACAAGGTACTCTTTCAGTAGCACATCTTTACTTTCCTTAGGCATACCCTTCCTCAGCAAAGGAAGCCACAATTGTGATAAATTACCGTGAATGTTGTCACCATAGTCAGGTGAGTCTGACGTGGATTCGCCGAGCGCTGACAGCAGATCAGGATCTAGTTCAGGTTCTACGCTGGAACAGGTTTCCTCTTGAGGACAGGGTGCCGCCTGACCGTCGTGTTGGTCGGGGTTATCACCGAGTTCCGGTTCCACTGCTTGCGAATCATCGTGTAGACCCAGGGTACCCAGGGCCTCGACAGACTCTTCGTTACCTGTAATTACGATTTGCAATTAAGGTTGTGAAGATAATAATTTGAGGGTAGCGGAAAAATAAAGTGGCCGAATGGAATTTAGCACGTTAACGGTACATCTACTTTAGATTGTACGTATTTATGTGCTTCTTTGTCACCGTTGAAGACTCGCAGTCAACCCCGATGCAGTATTATAAAATAATTTTCATTTAGTTTTGAAAAAATGTCAAAGTTATTGACTCGCAGTCAATCCCAGAGCATAAACAAAACTGTTAATTAGTTTTACTAATCACTTTCGGAAGTGATTAGAACGCACTCACTAATTAATGCATTGTTGCTTACCTTCGTCATCTGATGAAGATATTTGTAACGGTCTAATTTTTCGTCGATGTTTAACTTTTTCTTCTATTTTTCGAATTTTTCTAGCATAGTGCTCAATTCTTGATTGCGCGCTCCTTTTTGGCATGTTGCTTAACGGGTGCGTGCGATAGTTACCGCGCACGAAAAAGGAATGAACTAAACGTCAGTGTCAACACAGAGGCACAGGCGCAGCGGTACGGCCAATTAACCGTTTTAAAATTAAAATCTTTAAAAAATGTGCGAAGTTACCAAGTAAGTAAAGGAAACTACGTTGTTATAATCATATCTGAAGAATGAAGCAACGAATTATAATTCAAAATAACAAAATGAGGAATTTAATTTATGCATAATTATAGAGTTGTAGTTTGTAAATAACGTAAATAATACTGATGTCTTGTAAAATAATAAAATAATTTAATTTAATTTAAGTACATAACATCGGTAGGTTACATAATTTAAACAATTTTTTTAAATTGCGTTTTCGTTCCATGGGGAAAATTGTTCAGTATGATGGTCTGTATTACACTCTTTATACCACGGCCTTCTGATACATGACACATATCACTGCTTGTCTCTGCATCACCCAAAGGTTAACAGGTAGAAAATGCCTATGCGATTAAGTCCACCTCCGTACTGTGAGCTTGAAGTGTTAAACATGCTGTATACGTGAAAACATTTCAATTGGAACAGAGTTTTTTTTTCTAAAAAAGAATCTAGGTTTTAAACACAGATTGTAATTAACTAGTACTCCGTATTCCTCAAATTCCCAGTAGATAAAATTCAATAAACATAAAATGTAAGAAAAACATTTTCTAATAAGATTCTGCTGAAGGAAAAGCGGAAGATTCCGGCAATTTATCGGACAGCGGTCTCACGAGCTTTAAGCGATATCTGAATATTTTCATCTGCTTTTACGAAGCTCTGCTTTTCAGTAGTTGATTTTAATAATGATTTACGTGGAAATCTCCTCCTTAGATAGAATGTGAAATTGAGTAACTAGCGCCCATTGCAGATGTTCATACTCGCATTGGTCATCACGAGCCGCGTGCGTACTACTGGACTCCGCATCTATTTGCTTCCATGAGTGTGCGCACAGTATTGTATTCATACTTAATTTACCATTACTATAATCCCCGAAGGGCTTGTTAGATGAGTGCCTATAAAGGGTGTAAAACACCTCTTAACGAAGCCGAAAGGCACTTGTTCTCCCCGTCATTGCGATCATTTTTTTGTTCCACACCATAGTTTGGGAACTTTCTAGTTACGGAAATTTTGGGGGTCAAAGTTCCAACTATTTGATAAGTTTTTTTAAAGATTTTTACTTTAAACACCTCCACGACCCCCGTACTATTCAATCCATCCATCAGCACAATGTTTTAAGTGCGTTACATTGAGTTCTACGACAAAACAAGATTCTGCACCCCAAAAAAAAAAGTTGTTTACCGGCAATAATTTTTGCATAAAGTTACTTAGTTTGATGTACAGAATGCTTGGTTGACGGCTTCGTGAACACCCACATTTCACCAGGTTTAAGTCACATATGTAACCATGTGAGAAATGATAAACCCGATAACCCTTTGTCCGACCTGGGAAACGAACCCAAGATTTTATGCTCAAGCACTTGACCACAATGCGGTATTTTTATAAAAACTCCAAAAAAAGCTGCAACATTCCATATCCTTAATTCCCTTTTACAAGACTCGACGTACTGTCTAGTAAAGCATACTTTATAGAGTAATATATAACATTGCGTTATCGAGTCATTCGTATTCTGGATGCTTACTCTATCGATCGAGGCGAAACGATTACTCGCTCCATGTTACTGGGCCAAGCAATGTCTTTATATTAGGGTGACGTTGCCTATTACTGTCATAGCATAAATGAGCACACCTTTTTTTTTTGTCCGACAAGATAGCTTTAGATTTTCCACTGAGACATTCTTTTGAACTATTAGTAAAATTACAATCAATAACCCTACTATTTTATGCTAGGCTCTTGACCCAACACTACGGGTGGTGGCATCATCGTCCAGTGATGAATTGGAGATGCTTGTGACTTGCTCTCAGAAGGGTGAAGGAAAACGTCGTGAGGAAACCGGCATGTCTAAGAAACAAAAATTCGAAGACATGTGACATCTACAAATCCGCACTTGGCCGTGTGATGGATTATAGCCCATTCCCTCTCATTGCGAGGAGGCTGTGTCCCAGCAGTGGGAACATTATAAGCTGGTGATGATGACCTTTGCATCTCCCCCTACTCAACTTGATTCTCGGCAACTCTCATGCCGCTGCCACCAGTCACCCTAACAAATGCGTTTCTCCAGCTTTTCTACCTTGCGTTTGCCGATCACGGTCTCCACTAAAGAACACGTCCAACCTACTGGTCATCGGTTCTAATTCTACTGCTAATATGGCCGGCCCATTACTACTCAAGCTAGCTATGTCGGTAACTTGGGTTCCCTGAAATTACTTGGAATGTGCCTTTTTTTAGAGGAATTCCACAATTGTTCATTTCACCCTACACTTTGTGCCAATAGCCAATGGTACAACGGGCGAATATAAAATTATAAGCAGTACACATAAAAAAATCATAGTACTAACTTGATACGAAACCATAAAACAAAACTATCAAACGAATTCTGTTCAATTCACTTAATTTTCTTGAATACATAAAGAGTTTTACGTTCGTTTAGCGGAAAATTGATCGTTTAATGACTGTATACAGACGTTTTACTGGTTAAGTCAGTAAAAAATCGAATTACGTTATGGCTCTGTTAAGTAAAAAATGTATTTATTCGAGTTTCCAGTACTAACTCGGTTGTGGAGGTCAGATAGGCAGTCACTCCATGTAAAATACTGCTGCATCCGGTTAGACTGGAAGCCGACCCCAACATAGTTAAGAAAAGGCTAGGCACATGTTGATAATGATTCGAGTTAATGGAAATAATCATGATTCGGATTGAAAACGGGGAATCAAGTTCATACCCATTTCTATTTAAATATATATTTTTTTTGGGACAATCCCGCCACACTATTCCCAAACCACTGTAACTCCTGAAAGCCAGAATCAACAGAGGCGACCACCAGAAAAGCGCCGAGACAATGAAGGTCGACGAAGTCCCAGAGAATGAATTTAACTGTCTTGGATCCCGCAACGAAATTAATCAGAAAAGTACAGTGGAGGAGTAGGAAAAACCCGTAATTTCCATTTCTCTACTTACTTGTGATTTGGTTTTTATCATGTTATTAAATTTTACTGATTTTAATCGATTTTTTTATTTTGACGTCTTATATAAAGTAAACATCCCAACACTAGTACCTACTAATCCGTAGTAGGTGCCGTTTATGGAATACAATTTTGAATAATAAACTATTCCAATAATGGCACCAAAGAGATTTATAAAAAATATAGAGAGAGTAGAGTATAGAGCGGACATTATTAATAATGCGATGCAAAAATTTTGATGCCGAACATTTTCAATTTTGACACACGAATGCTTCTTGACAAGCGGGCGTATGACACTAGACAGAACGATTTGTTACTAAGTAGTAACAAGTTTTTGGATTACGATTTTCTTCATCTTGTCCCGTCTATCGCTCGTAAATATTTGAATGGCACCTACGAAAAATATTGATAGGTGCCGTATGTGGAATACCTCAGGTGCCATTACCTCAGGTGCCGTTAGAACGGGTGCCCAATGTGGCATACGTCCTTTTATGACGTCATCTCATGCAGTAGGCGTTTCATTGTCTTATTAGGTATCTTTGGGTGTGCTAGCGACTGTACTTAGTCTTAGTTTAGTATTAATAAAAACAACTTAGATCTTCAAAAATAATTATTTAAGAATTAAAAAGCTTTTTATTTTCCTTTTGCTCTAGTTAGTACTAAACTGGTACGAGGTGCCCACCACCTACGCATATTTTTATATACACTTATTTGTTTTACTAAGCGATCGTCATTGATTGCTCTACACAATGCACACATGTAGTCAGCCTCTGGAGTTTCTTCCGTATGATGATACGAATAGTAGTTGGTCCATTTGAAGAATTCGTAATATGCTTCCTTATGTGTGATAGCATAAATCATTTCGAGCACAGTCCTGCTTACACCAAGTTGCCCCACATCCAAATAGGATCCGTCTGGCAGAAATCTGTCAAAGTCAAAGTCAAATCATTTATTCGCATAGAATGTAGGTATTTGTACAATAAAGTTGTTATAAAATATAGTGAGCCCTCAAGCAGAAAGTACCCGGCTCACTATATTTTCATACCAAAACTCATTTTGGCATGAAAAATCTAACAAATAATGTCAGTGTCAATAAAAATTATTAAGCACAAAGTAGATATAAAAAAATGTCAATAATATTAAATTGCTGGAATGTCACACACTTGATTAAAATAGAAAAATAAGATAATCACATAACGAATAACATAATTTCTGTATCAAAAAGGTATGAATAAAAATAATATCAGTAAAAATTATGAAATAGAAAATGATTACAACAGGTACAAATAAATTATTTTAACAACGCCCAACGGGCGGGGCATAGCTGATCACAATCTAATTATTTTAAGACCTGTATTATGTACCTACCTATGATCCACAATAAAGATATTGATTGATTGATTGAACAAGTTTAGAGTTGATATTAAATAATATAAAAACCATTGAATTGTTTAATTAATTAATTTAAACTTTATGGTCGGTCACTACACGTTACATTAAACTTACACGTTTATCCGTGATCATGGTGCTTGCAAAAGCGCCGAAATAGCGGGAACTCGACACAAATAGTGAACATGGTATATATTCCGTTTTCAGAATTAATAAATAATAATAATAAATTTATTCAATAATAAAAATAAAACAAATATAATTGAAAAAATAAATATAAAATGAATGAATGTTGAATGATGATGATGAATGAAAATGAAAATTAAATGGTTTTTATAAATCTCAACGATAAATATGATTTTTGTGATCAAAAGGAAATAAAAAAAATTAAAAAGAGTATAGCTACTAAAATAAAATGATTACTTATTTTTTTTTTAATTTTTACTAGTGATCCGCCTCGGCTTCGCACGGGTGAGATTTACAAATGAAAATTGTAAACTGCCTCGTTGGTCCAGTGGTTGCAAGCACGACTACTGAGTATGAGGGTTCGATTCCCAGGTCGGGCAAAGTGTTATTGGGTTTTTCCATTTGGAATTTCTCAGTAGCAGTCACGGAGTCTGGATTTGTGTCCGGTTGATGACAATAGGCTCGCCCATGAGACTTAAACACAAAAGGCGAAATGTGGGTGTACTATTAGGTTCAGCTCTGCCTAACCCATTCGGAGATTACATGCGTGATGTTATGTGATAAAAATTTTCTTTCGTTCACCTTGTACTGGCAATTACGACCACAACAAAAAAAACCGGCCAAGTGCGAGTCGGACTCGCGCACGAAGTGTTCCGTACCATTATCATAAAATCACGTTTGTTGTATGGGAGCCCCACTTAAATGTTTATTTTATTCTGTTTTTAGTAGTTGTTATAGCGGCAACAAAAATACATCTTCTGCGCTTTGGCGTGGAGTCCAAATTTCAACTGCCTAGCCATCACGGTTCATGAGATACAGCCTGGTGACAGACAGACAGACGGACAGTGGAGTCTTAGTAATAGGGTCCCGTTTTTACCCTTTGGGTACGGAACCCTAAATACAGCCAAATCGGTCAAGCCATTCTCAAGTGATGCTCCGTTATACATGTGGCAATTGATTTTTATTAATATGGATGACAAATACAGTAGAATAAAGTGTAAACAAGAAAAAAAAAAAGGGCAGAAATATGACATTATAGTCTGCGCCAGATAAGTAGGAATTAAAGGTCATTGCTCTTTCCTTAATTTCTCTGCGTAGGTACCCCGACAATACATTATGAATCGTTTTTTCTTACTAGAAAAGGTCAAGGATCACGATAAAGGTAGTATCGGGACAAGTTTATGTCATTATTTCTGTTTTCGGAAATATGTTTTTGAATAAATGTATGCGGGTTAATGACCTTTAATTCCTACTAATCTAGCGCAGACTAAGTAATCTAACCTGGTGTAGTCTGCCCCGCCATAGACTATAGGCACGGCATAGTGTTGCACCGCATTCAGCAACTTCTCCGTGACGTAGTCTTCACTAAGTGAGTTCTCAAATGACAAATAGAAGTAGTAATCCCTCTCTATTTTCCGCAAGCACTCTATGGCTGCTCGATTCGTTCGATCCTTGGGACAAGACTTTGTTTTTTTCCACCTACAATGCTCGCTGTAAATATCTAGCACCAGGTGGTATTTTGCTAGTTCTCGCTGCAGATCTAGTGCGAGTTCTTCTCTCAGGCTCAATGCATAACAATTTGATACAAACCATGCAGCCGCTAGGCTTTTATTGCTCAATTTACCTTTGAAATCATTGTCTACATCTTTCATATCTTTGACGTCCAACCAATGCATGTCTTTTTTAGGGCCAACGACCTCACCCTGTTTGTTTTTAATGCTAATGAAACCGAAATATATATCAGAATTCAATTTATATGTGTAAGTCCAGTTAAATATCCCATCGAATTTTCGTGTCTTAATGGGATAGTACATTGGAGATTCTCTACTTACAAATACATATTTCTGGTGAGGTGATCTCTTCGGTGGAAATATCACTTTTTTTTGAAAAAACTCAGGGCCGTGAAACAAGATGGCATCAAAATCTGTCGTATAACTTAACGTAGTCAAGTTTGGTGTTATAAAGCAATTATTGACAGGACACCCTCTCGTCAAAAACGTATCTCGTCCCTCACCCATAAGATTAAAGGGATCCGCTTTTGAGTTTGACCACTGTAGGATATATTTCATTTTGTGTTTATCCAGAACCGGTGACTTGGATGATAGTCCTGGGAGGCCACGCTTCAAGCGTGGGGTATACTCGTAGTGAGTTCTAATCTCAACTAATTTAGTTAGATAACTAAAGGAATCATCGTCACGACGAAGAAGAAGCACAATCTGCTCATTGGTGATAAATATTACTAAAATGGTAATGAAGATAATGCTAGCAAACTGGCGAAATTTTATCATCGCGTCACCTATAAGGAGGAGAACTTTCTACTGCAGTCCGTTTCGGCCCCGTGCAGAGTGGATGCCGCCACTATTAGATAACTTCGCTAGCTAGAATTCTCAGTCCCATCCAGCGTTTTTACTATGAATTCAACGGCAGTTTCGTTATTATAAGCGCTCCCCATCGGAAGCATTAATTTGACTGTAATGTAACAAATCCAATATTTTTGATTTCGAGCCTTACAAATAGCCGCGCCTGGTGAGAGAGCATCCACCTGTAATGTAACAATTTGAATCTAATACACATATATACTACTCTGTCAAGAAAGTACCGGGAAAAGATCAATGAAACACAAAATATTAGTTATTTATCCAAATTTATTTTATCACCTTCAAAGTATGCTCCTTCAGAACCGACACACTTAAGCCAACTAATAATCCAATCATAAAAATATTTTTTAAATGCTTATTCCAGAATTGAGTTCAGTTCTCGCCGCGAATTCTCCTTTATGTCTTCTACTGAATGAAAACGGGTGCCACGAAGTGGTAATTTGAGTTTAGGAAAAATAAAGAAGTCGGCTGGAGCCATATCTGGTGAATAAGGTGGTTGCTCGATGGTATTTGTTGAGTTTTGGTCAAAAAATCGTTCACAACTGTGCGAAGGCGCATTATCGTGGTGCAAAATCCAAGAATTTTCTTTCCACAAATCTGGCCCTTTTATCTAATTTGCTCTCTTAAACGCTGCATAACGTCCGAATAATATTTTTTATTTACCGTTTGACCTTCCGGCAAGATTGTCAGTCACTATTTCCTTCACTTTTGCGATGTTAACTTCAGTTGCAGACGTTGATGGCCTACCAGAACGAGGCAAATCTTCCATCACACCTTGACTGCTTTTGAACGCTTTGTACCACTCATAAGCGCGTGTTTTTGATAAAGTCGATTCACTGTAAGCCTTCTGTAACATTTGCAGAGACTCCGAACTCGAAATTCCATTGGCGATGCAAAATTTAAGACAAACTTTTTGTCCGATATTTTTGTCCATTAGGAAATTCGCAATACACACTAGATATGATATAACTAAAATCAGCACTGTATTTAATCTAATTAACAGATGTAACTCAAACTCCGCGCCAAAATGGAAAACAGTTGTGCTAATCTAACAACAACAAAAAAAAACAAAAAGAAAATTTGGAACCATAAACAAATCATCCATTCCCGATACTTTTTTGACTGAATGTATATCGTTATTGTGCGCAACCTACAATGATACAATTTGTACCTACATGGTGATACGTCTTGTAACGTAATGCTCAAAACCGAATCTGTTAGAATACACAGGTTTAGTTTTCAATGACTGGCCAAATTTTCAGAGATGGTTTAGAGCCGATAATATTTTCGATATCATGAAAAAAATGTCATTCCTGTCCACCACTAAAAAGCGAACGTGTGGATATTGCAACAGCACAATTCAGTTCAACAACCTAGATAGGTAGCAGTTAGCACACATATAAATTTGGCGGTGCTTGCACGCACACAAGTGCATTAATTCCAACTAGGTTTATGATTAAGGAAATTGTTAGGACATTTTCAAATAAATGCTATTATTTTATTTTATATTTTTCGACAATAATATTTAAAATGCACTTTGGTGTGATCTTAATTTTAATTTTTGCTGGTCATTGAAAACTAACCCTGTATAGTATAATCAGCCTATTATGTTCCCACTGCTGGGACCAACCAATCTACCTGAGGCCCAGTACGGATTGGTTGGGCCCAATGCGGAAAGAATGCCAACAATATATTTCATCATCGTCACCTGCAGTCAAACCGGATGCAGCTGAATACCAGTATTTTACATTAAGCGACTGCCTATCTGACCTCCACACCCAGTTATTACTAGGTAATATGATACCATTTGGTAAGACTGGTTGTCAGACTTTACGGACCACTGGCTAATAAGATCGACCCCAGCGGCTGTTATAATTAGTCACGAGCTCCTACCACGCCATTCAGTACATAATATTGTTCAGTATTAATTGGTGTCGATTAAGTTTAGTTTGTGCACAAGAGGTTGTGCACAAACTAAACTTAATTTAGGCTATTGCTATCTTTTACTAAAAGGCAGTGCGAGAAAAGGACGGCTATAGCGATGAACTAAGTTAGGGATGTCAAACTAGTTTATGCCTTGCGTTTCACCGTGTTTTTAGTCGACATATTTTTACGTGCACCCTTCAATTGTATGGAAATATTAGTTCCAACTAAATTACGTCCGTCTCTTTCTCGTTTTATTAGAGAAAAAAAGATAGCAATAGCCTAAATTAAGTTTAGTTTGTGCACAACAGAATCGACACCATTAACAACGTTTTGGTAAAAAAATAAAAATTCATGTCTTGTTTTTGTTGGCTAGTTATCGTGTTTTATTAGAATCTTAGATTATTACATACGCGAATGCTGCGATGAGGGAGCGCTTGAATATTTCGCGTTCTTCTGAGCATACACGCAAACTCCTCACCCTGAAAAAGATCTTAGGGAACATCTAGCTGAAAACACAAACCTTTGCTAGCTACAATCTTCGGTATCCAGTGTGTAGGTTACTTGGTAAACGTTTAAACGCGAATTAATCAAATCTAATCGTGAATGGAGGAAGTCCAGGCTCAAACCAGTAGTCTTCTTCTTCTGGAATAGTGTTAACGTACACCACAACAAAATACACAAACGTACATAGAAGCATGAGCAACAAAATAAAGCATAACACATAATGTATGTATTGATCGTAAAGCATTGTGCAGTCAATTATAAACTGCAGTTTTAGTATCGTTTCATTAATTGTTTTTAAGGCAAATAAAACGGCCACGTCACAGAATACAACAATAGTAGTACAAGTAGCCAAGTGCAAGTTAGAGGCGCGCTACAAGGGTTCCTTACCATGGAAGGATTGTTTTTTTTGTTCGGTTTTCCAGTTTTCGAGCAGCATAAAGGATTTTTGAATTATTATTAATAAAAAAAATCACGAAACAAAAAAAAAACGTTCCAAATAAGGCAGTGTTATTTTTATCACAAAACACTTTTCTCTAATAACAATGACAGTTACATAATATTAAGGCACGAAGTAGATTTGCTCTACGAAGGACTTAATCTGACCTTGAGGCCCCTGTGAGATGCAGGGATGAAGAGGTGAGGAGGGGGCACTTGTGATAACAACCAATCACAATGACTCAAGACCTGTTCCCTTACAAAAATACTGACTTAAATCGGTCCTGAAAACATTAATAAATTGGTCTAAACAAAAAGGAACCTCAATCACATAACCTTAATTGGCACAGGAGAAGATTACCTGAAAGGATATGGGGGGAGGCCTTTGCCCAGCAGTGGGACATACAAGGATACTAAAAGAACACATAGCTAACCGTTTTTTGAAGTCGGTCAAAATTAATGGCTGATAAAGTTAATTGACTCTTGTTTCTTTTTTTATTACTTCTGAATTTCCAGATTTGAATTTACTGTTTTTTTTTTTTGTTTCATTGTAACACAATACTTAGGAGTATAATACTAATAAAGTAATATTATTTAAAGTTACTTAATTAAGTACATAATAATGTGGTAGAGAAAATAAGAAAGTTAGGTTTTATATCAAAAAAGGTTTCGCACCCGAGTAGACACAGCTACTATAAGAACAGAACAGTATTTTTCTAAAATAGGAAAATTGTTCCAAAAATATACCGCTGTCCTTTTTGAATAAAAGTTTTCTAATTTCTTTCATGAAATAGGAGGGCTTGAGGTTTAAAATAACCAATTTTCACTTTCAGTTTTTTTAGCCTAGATATCGAAACCAATTTAGTCTGAAGTTTTTACCTATTAGATGGAACTTTACTACACTCCTATACTCCTCTGAGGCTGTGATGATAAATATTTAACTGGGCCCTGGGTTCGACTTAACAATATTGGCCAGAGCGGTACAGATAGATTGGCGAACGGCTGTGGAAACCGGACACTGACGGATACTAACATTATCTTTTACAGGCCAGTTTGAAGCTGCATCTAAAATTTGTCTATATCGGTTAAGGACTTTGCCCACAACATCGTTTCATATCATGTCCGTGCTGACACGTTGTAGTGTGGAAGTATGAGACAATGACCCACTAGAACGTTCCGTCGCCGACAAACACCGTCGCGAGCCATGCTCGGAGCGTATCGACATCAGGTCTTACCGAACTTTTTACATGTTACATTTCAAAAAATACAATCTTTTTTTAAACTTTTCTTTTTATTTCTTTTCTTTTGTTAAACATTCCAATTTCGAATTCGTAGCGTTCGACATGCTTTCTTAAAAGTTTAATACGGAATTTGGATGCGATCCAGAAATCGTGGTGAGACAAAGTTTTAGCCCGGTTTCGTCTAACTGTTCGTTATAAATGATCGTATGAAATAAAGATTTGAAGTCTCACTCAGTGCCACTGACTTAGGCCGAATACAATTTTTGGGCTATTTAATTTTCAACTTCATATTTTTAAAAGAAAAAAACGTGTGCGTCTCGGGACGCTCAACAGAAGTGATAACTTAAACTAATCCAAGTTGAACTATTTAATATTGAAATTGTTTAAAAATAGACAAAATAGTGGCGTTAGTTGAAAGATCCTTGTTCAGTCAAAAGATCCATATAACACTATAGTATACACAACAAATCAAATACAGATATTTTTACAATTAAAAGTTTATAAGTGAGTTCAACCTTTTTTGAATAATATCAGATGGAGTTTTTAGACATATTGTGTCAAAATAAGGAGTATTTATATCAACTTCGAAGCAAAATCACCGCCAAAATAACTTTCTACCCCTTTTTAACCCCGTTAGGTGATGAATTTCAATAAAATACGAAACACGTCTTCCATTAATTCTGTTAACGGTTTATGCAAAATTTGAAGTAGATTGGACCAAGGAAACACATTGTCCCATACAACTTTGCCCCCCTTTTTCACCCCCTTAGGTGTAGAATTTCCTGCCAGGGTTGCGGGACTGTTCGAAAGAGATACCGTGGCCCCGGAACACAAAGGGCGATGAAGGAACATGGTTGGGTTTTAGTCAGGTAAAGTCTGACACTCCGTCCTGCTCCGCCCAGAGCGGGAGGAGTCATTTGATGATTTCTCATCCGAAAAAAGAAAAGGGGTAGAATTTCGAAAAATACTGTCTTATCGGATGCCTACGTCATACAAAGAACACACCCTCCAAGTACAATTAGCGGTTTAGGCTTTGCGTTTATCCGTCAGTCAGTCATTCAGGAACTACTTCGTTCCCGAACTCCTTCGATACCGTTCCGAATCGAGTCACCCTCCCGATTATGAAGTTATCATTTCAAAAAAATTATATTGTTCGTATAGTTGAAAAAAAAACTAGCCAACTGCGGGTCGTACTCGCGCATGGGTTCCATACGGTCGTAGCAGGGGAGCCCCCTTTTATTTTTAATTTATTATTTGTTGTTACAGCGACAACAGAAATACACATTTTGTGAAAATTTCATTTGTCTGTATAGAATTCGCTAATATCCCAGACTAGGTGATACCCGCGTGGAGTTCAGTAATTGTTCCACGGGATCGTACTACCGGGATAAAAAGTATCCTATGTGTTAATCCAGGTTATACACTAGCTGTGTGCCAAATTTCATCTAAATCGGGTTAGTGGTTTTTGCGTGAGAGAGTAACAAACATCCATCCATCCATGGATCCTCACAAATTTTATAAAAAATCTCGCGTCACAGTGTTTGTTATTGAACTCCTCCGAAACGGTTTGAACGATTTTTATGTTTTTTTTTTTGTATATTTGTTAGGCTGTAGGCTATTTTTTTTAGTCTCATAAATACATATCATAATTTCCACGCGAACGAAGACGCGGGCAACAGCTTGTGTTTTATAAAATTTGTAGGATTGACAAAGAAGAATGGATATTTTTGTTGTTTTTCCTACTTTGTATATAAATACGTTAAATTTTTCACTGCCTTTTTAACCGACTTCCAAAACGAGGAGGTTATCAATTCATCTGAATGTTTTTTTTTGTGTGTATGTTCAGCGATATCTTCGCCAATTGTGAACCGATTTCAATGTTTTTTTTTTGTTTGGAAGAAAATTACATTTGGTGAAGATCTGATGCTGATCTTCGGAGATACACAATGGAACTCTTAAATAATAGACAGCAAATCGGTCGTGATTGCTGAAATTATTTGGAGGATGTGTACTGTTTTCACAACATCATAACATAACATCAAGCCTGTATGCTCTGAGGGGGTACGTAGATGTGTACATTACACCCACATTTCGACAGTTACGTATGATAGGTTCCATTTTATTGGAAATAAGCCTATTTATTACCTTCTTTTGTTTACAATATCAAATAAATGACTGCCTCGTTGGTCTAGTGGTGGCGACTACTCAGCATGAGGTCCTGGGTTCGATTCCCAGGTCGGGCAAAGTGTTATTGGGTTTTTCCAATAGGAATGTCTCCGTAGCAGCCACGGAGTCTCGATTTGCGCCCGGTCTATGGCAATAAGCTCGCCCCTTATTACATGGGACTTAAAAATAACTGGCGAAATGTGGGTGTAGGTACTATTAGGTATTCCTTAGCCCAACCCCTCGGGGATTACAGGCGTGATGTTGTTTTGTTAAAATAAATGTACCTGCATATAGCTATTATTTTTATAGATATTACAACAAAAAATAGAAAAATAATAAACTTTTTTCCAAAAAATAAAACCGACTTCAAAAACAACAAAGTGAAAAATAACTTTAGCTTTAGAAGTCGGTGGCCAAAAAACTGAATCAAATACAAAAGTCACCGACTTCTGAAGCTAAAGTTATTTTTCACTTTGTTGTGTTTTCGAAGTCGGTTTTATTTTTAGCAAAAAATGTTTTTCACTGAATCAAGCAACCGTCTATAACCAGTTTGTTACCACGGCCCGAAAGCCTCACAACACTTAAGCTAGGCTATCCTTAGGGACCCACAAGACGGTCTGAAAACCGCAGCGAATTAATCACAGGAGATTAGACGCGAACATGGTGTACAAGTTATTTGGCACGTGTTTGTCATTCGAGATGTTAAAGCCAAGTGAGAGAATTGTTAATTATGGATCGTCTGGTGGGTGCTTATTGCTGTGACGAATGTAAACTACAAATACAGCGTGACTTTAGTTGGTTTTACAACGGCAGCCCACTTCATATCTCCAATGAATTATTTCAAAATAATATTATTGTACATAATTATTATAAAGCCGAAAATTATAAATATTCGGCTTTGTCGAGATTTCTTTCTTGTGTTACGATATCTTCAAAAAACGATATAAGCCAAGAATAAATAGATTCCTGTTGTTTTCCCAAATCTGAAGTTCCTTGATCGCCGCAAAATAACAATCACGATAAAACTAAATAAAACAGGAAAACGCGGTAAAATCTTACCGTGACCCAATTTCTTTTGTTCATTATAAATATTAATTAGAAATGGAACTAACGAAGCGATCTCAAAGAACTTGATCTAATGAATTTGATTCCGTTGATATAAATAGTTGCAGCCACGGAGTCTGGATTTGCGCCCGGTTGATGGCAATAGGCTCACCCCCTATAACATGGGACTTAAACATAACTGGCGAAATGTGGGTGTATTATTAGATACACCTCTGCCTAACCCTTCGGGGATTAGAGGCGTGATGTTAGGATGCTTGGGAACAGAGTTAATGGTATTGACAACACTTTGCTCTGCCTGGGAATAAATGCCCAAGATGGTCACTCTCAGCAATCATGCTTGCGATCATTTGTCGTGTCGTGCTTTGAGCGTTGGACACACTATAGACTTCTGAGGGGTCCTGTCGGTGACGACCTCAAATAATAACTAGCAAAATGTAGACGTACTAGGTACAATCCAATAATAAATTTCTTGTATCAGTTAATGCACACTTTGCAGTTATTGTTTCTGTTCCATTACAAAACTTGGAAATATCATGGTATTTTCGTTTTTAACCCAAGACCAATATGAAAAATCTTTACGATTGGCAATCCGCAATTTCGCCTTGGACTCGCTCCCATTGCCACAGTAATGTAAAACGTCGTTAAAAAAGTACGCAGTGCCATTCTACATTGTAATGCCTACATTTTTATGTGCCCAATGTGGTCTCAAGACATTTTTTGGCACTTGTAAGCAACTCTGTTTACCCCGCAACGGATCGTATATTGTGCACGCCATGCAGCCTAACAATTTGTTTTGATACATCTTGGATTTATGCCTAATTTTATACTTACCACTTATCCGTAGCTGACCCGAATACTAAAAATAAATAAATAATAACGCTCCAAATTAGCTCTAGTACTGCAATACTATAAAACCAAAATGATTTGGTAACACAACGCTTTCGCGTTGCCCAAATGTAGCGAACGCAATCGTCGTGTGATCGCAGGATGAAGACTTGCTTTTTAGAATAAATAAATAAATAAATATCGCTGGACACTACACACAGCGCCATCTAGTGCCATACTAAGCAACGAGGCTTGTGTCGTGGACACCAGATAGTTGATATACTACATAGATACTTTTTGTTTGTAAATACATACTTATTATACATAATCACATCCATGACTCGGAAACAAATGTCCATGCTCATCACACAAACATTTGCTTCTACCGGTATTCGAACCCCGGACTCAAAGAACGTAAGAATAGAAAAGAAGAATCTTATTTTTGTGTAAAAACATAGTACATTAAGGTCTTATATATAGGGTTGTGAACTTACATTTGTTTCGCCATAGAATGGCATACAAATATTAGAACTTAACATAGAATTTTAATACGAAACATCAATTTGCTTAACTTAATCAAACTAGGTAATAGGAATAACATTTACAATTTAGGATTCGTATCTATTCGTAATTTTAACAATAATAGATGCTTATAATTAAAGAGTATTGTGGAAGCGGTAGAAGATTGTAAAAATATACCTACTTGCATTGTGTAGATTCCAGTTCTAAGTATTATATAATTGCATAGCACATGAATAGAATAGAATAGCATTTATTTGCAAATTTGGGTTATACATAAGTAGGTAGTAGTAGGTTTTCATCAGAGTTCTGCCATATTTCACCATTCGGCATGCAAACATTATCATTATAAAAAAAAAAAAAAAAAATTAAAATTTAAATTCTTATACATTAAATTAATAAATTAATTAAATAAAAGTAATTCACTAAATAAAATTAATAAAATTCAAATGTTCGTTAAAAATATCAACTTAATTACTACATTATACATACGTTAAATAAAATTGTCAGTATATTAAACAAGAAATAAAAATAAAAAGTAATAAAAAATAAATCGTGGTCTGAAGATAAATAAACAATCAAACATTACAGGTCATAGACACTACACCATATTCAACAAGTAATTAAAAATTAGAGGTAGTTTAATAAAAAATTGTCCATTAAAAACTCAGTAACACTGTAGTATGTTTTATTTATTAATAATTTACGAAGTCTACCTTTAAATTGCACCGTTTTTAAGTCTTTCCAAGCACTTGGCAATTTATTATTAACAACTGGGGCCATGCAATAAATACTTTTGCGCATCATAGTGGTGGTGGTGGTGGTGGGTGTTGGTGGTGGTGGTGCGCATGTGTGAGAACTTTGTATTGTTCAGCCACCATTTACATTTAGTTATCTTTCATTGACTTGAATATGCCTTGGTGGCTGAGAGAATGTCATGCTCACTCAAATGTCTCGCTGATGGTGGCGGATGTGTCTGTGTGTATCCAATGAGGACATGGTATTTTGAAATTTAAAATGACATTGACAGATTTTCAACCAATGACGATGCTTGGTACAAGCTATGCTAGCGCCATTAGTTCCACAGTTGCCAGCCCCATTGAAATAAATGCTTTGAGTTTTGAGTTTTTAGAAAAAAAAAAACATATTACAACTTATAACACTTTGTAAAACTCAATAGCCAAAATTATCGATTACTTTTTTTTCAAGAAATTCTTCTAAACTAAAAACAATTTTCAGTAAGCCATTTATGTAATTTGGATTTGAAATATTTTAAGGGGAGTTCTCTTAATTCTTTGGGCATGTTGTTAAAATTATTATTGCAGTGATTAAACTATTTTCTTGTCATAGTGTGCTTTGATGTGAAGGTATTCTTAATCTTGTGGGATCTCGACGAGTGTATTTCGAATGCAGGTCACATGCTAAAAAAAAAATTACGTGCTCTTTCACAAAAATACCAGCCTGCAATATGAAAAGACCTGTTAATAGTTACTAGTTTTAATATTTTAAATAGTGGTCTACAGGATGTTAATGGGCTTATACCGCAGATTGCTCTTAGGCATTTTTTTGGTCAATAAATGCTTCACGTTCATTTGTGGAGTTCCCCCATAGTTGGAGTCCATACCTGAGTAAAGAGGATACATACCCGTGGTATGCAGTACGAGCGACTGCTTCACTAGCGGTACGTCTTAAACGTTTAAGAGCAAATACAAATTGGTTGAGTTTCTTGCAAACTTGTTCTATATGTAATTTCGTATGACACGGCCTTTTTTTTTTTTTTTCGTAATGACTCCTCCCGCTCTGGGCGAAGCAGGAGGGAGTGTCAGACTTTTACTGACTAAGACCCATCCATGTTCCTTCATCGCCCTTTGTATTCCGGGGCCACGGTATCTCTTTCGAACAGTCCCGCAGCCCCGGCAAGCATCGACCCTTGCTTTGGACCCCTTCCTTTTGCTGACTCTCTTTGAGGCGCGCGTGGAACATGAACACGGCTTGTCGTCATGAGACGTACGGACGGCGAGCTAGCTCATAGCCCACCGTCCACAGGCCCGCGCCTACGGTGGCCGGGGGCCGTATGACACGGCCTTAAATTATTCGAATTTATACAAATGACAAAATTTAAGTGTATGTTTGAATTGTGTGTTTGTTTGTAATAAATAAATAACTAAATAAATAAAAAAATAAATAAGTAAAACAAAAAATTAAATAATAAATAAAGACTGCATATTGAATGCATATAGCTACCATACTTATAAAAAGGAAACAATGTTTAAATTGTATTGTCTGTCTTTTTTTGTGGGCTAATCACCGGTGACATCGCATCTATGACTCATTAGCTGGCCCCGCGCGCCCCGCACTGCCGTGCTTGTTGCACATATTTTGTTACTATACAGGGTGTAAAAGAACCTCATCACGAAGCCGTCAACCAAGCATTCTGTACATCAAACTAAGTAACTTTACGCAAAAATTATTGCTGGGAAACGACTTTTTTTTTTTGGGGTGAAAAATCATGTTTTATGGTAGAACTCAATGTAACGCACTCAAAACATTGTGCTGATGGATGGATTGAATAGTACGGGGGTCGTGGAGGTGTTGAAAGTAAAAATCTTACATTAAAAACTTGTTTCTAAAAAAAACTTGTCAAAAAGTTGGAACTTTGACCCCCAATATCTCCGTAACTAGAAGGTTCCCAGGTATGGTGTAGAACAAAAAAATGATCGCAATGACGAGGAGAACAAGTGTGTTTCGGCTTCGTTAAGAGGTGTTTTACACCCTTTATACTATACGTAGTAGTAATAGTTCAATGCGTCAGGCCGAAACTAATAATCAAGGCGAACATTTATTTAAAACGATTCAATCCTTGAAAACTAGAACTATTCAGAACAGGGAAACTTGTTACAGTTTGTAGTTCGGAAGCTGGACACCAGCCAGATTTCGGGCCAGATTGAAACTGGGGACATTCGATACAATCCCGACTGCGCACTGTAACTTTGTTTATGTTCCCTTTTTATTTCTAGATTCAATAAACGGGGATTCTGTAATGTATATTAACGTGAACAAGATCAAAGAATGTACGGTCGAACAAGCTATTTGGTTTACAGTTTTATCCACAAATTTCATTGTAAAATGTAAACCAAATAGCTTGTTCGACCGTACATAGTTTCGAACCGAGGCGGGCATTTTGAATTGTACGAGTATCTTCTTCTTAGCGTGTCGTTGGCAATCTAAATTATGTCTGCCCAGAACTGAGCTCGGCACTTTCAGTAGCGTCCGTCAAGTCCAGCAGTGAACAAACAACGGGCACGCATGACACGATATTAAGTGCCCCATCGTTTGTGGAACAACACCACATTTATACTCCAACTGAGCAAGTTTTCCTTGCTGCGACCAACCTGGGTCCGAAGTCTATTTAAAGACGAGTACGAGTCATCATCATCATCATCATCAGCCTATTAATGTCCCCACTGCTGGGATACAGGCCTCCTCTCCATGAGTGGGAATGGGCTATAATCCACCACGCGGGCCTAGTGCGGATCGGTAGATGTCACATGTCTTCGAATTTTTGGTTCTAGGACATGCCGGTTTCCTCACGATGTTTTCCTTCACCGTTTTGAGAGCAGTGGTGATGAAATAAATTACACAAAGTAATGCGCCTGTCTGGGTTCGAACCCACGACTTACTGTTCGTAAGTCGGGGCCGCCACCACTGGGCCACCGCTGCGAGTACGAGTATAATATGATTTTTACTTTGTAAAATGTTACCTTTAAGAATTTCTCAACGGCAGCTCGCAGTCTGGATTTGTGCCCAGTACTCGTATAATCAACCTATAACGTTCTCCAGTGCTTTGACACAGGCGTATTCTCGGAGAGACAGAAAGGGTCGCAATGCACGCGGGCCTGTGGACGGAGAGCTATAGGCTAGCTCGCCGTCCGTCCGTCTCATGACGACAGGCCGTGTCGACGCCGCGTTCGAATTCCACGCGCGCCTGAAGAAATGTCAACAAAAGGTAGGGGTCCGCAAGAGCCGATACTTGCCGGGGCTGCGGGACTGTTCCAAAGATACCGCGGCCCCGGAACACAAAAAGTGATGAAGAAATTTTAGTTTAGTTTTAGTCAGCAAAAGTCTGAAACTCCCTCCTGTTCCGCCCAGAGCTGGAGGAGTCCTTTGATGATTTCCCATCCGAAAAAAAAAGGGTCGTAATCCACCACTCGGGCCCAGTGCTGGGTTGGTGAATGTCACGTGTCTTCGATTATGTGGTTCTTGTTTTTCTTAGGTTGTTTCCCTATATTCTTTTGAGAACGATTGATGATGAAATAGTTCTCGTGAAAAGCTCGCACCAAGACCTACAACTGATATGTCGAAGATGATACCGTTGGGATACCATTGCTCTCATCTCGACTTAACCCTCCGGGAAGTACAGGTTTTAAGGTATTATGCTTTGAGGCGCGTTCGTGTTCCACGCGCGCCTGAAAGAAATGTCAACAAAAGGAAGGGGACCCCTTCCTTTTGTTGATGCTTTTGTTTTGTTTTGCAAGGGCCGATACCTGCCGGGGCTGCGGGACTGTTCGAAAGATACCGCGGCCCTGGAAGACAAAGGGCTAAGAAGGAGCATGGGTGGGTTTTAGTCAGTACAAGTCTGACACTTCCTTCTGCTCCAACCAGAGGGGTCACTTGATGATTTCCCATCCGGATTAAATATATTATGCCTTATTTGAAAACAACAAAGGAATTAATAAAAGATAGAAATAAGCCCAGGTACAAACATACGCAATGTAATCGTTGTCAATGTGCACTTTATAGCTGGCCGGGATACTAAACAATGTTTTATTACGACTACCCTCCTTTACGCTCAGATTGTAAGTGGTTTAGCGAGGTATTGTTTGTCTAGTTGCGGACGTGATCGTGGTTTTATAGCTATGGATGAGCTTTAGGGGACCCGTGCTACAATGGTCTCAAGGTTTTTTTTTGTGTGAAATCTATCTATAAAGAAAAAAACTAAAATAAAAATATAATAAAATATATATAATAAAAAAAATATATAATTATAATAAAACATATTAATAAAAAAAAACGATCTATGTCTTCATTTTCGGAAACTTCTCCAACGAAAGATTCATCATTTCTGCCCAAATAAGTCGACTGGTGGACGTAAGGCTTCCCCAAGTGTCGCCACATTGACCGGTGCCGTGCGTCGCATCCAGCGGATCCCCGCAACCTTCACCAGGTCATCGGTCCACCTAGTGGAAGGTCTTCTAACGCAACGTCTTCCGGTTTGCGGTCGCCATTCCAGAACTTTTCGGCCCCATCGGCCATCGGTATATGAAAGATTAACCATTATTTATTTCTGTATACACAAAACCACAAAACCCTTAGAGCTTTTTATGCAACGATGATGGAGTCAGGTTCCAGTCTTATCTGATGTAGCTGAATTTCAGCATAAGTATCAGCGACTTCCTCTCTGACCTGCACAGACTCATCGTCAAGTGAAAATAAGAGCATAATAACATCGAATATGTTGCGTCGAATCGCTTTCTATCATCTGTGTGAAATCCGATCCACAGTTTTTGAAAGGTCGGCGCCGATTCTGTTGAAAATCTTCAAAGCTAATCGAACGAACAAAACCAGTACAACAGATCCTACTTACTTTCGATTTACTCTGTTAATGCCTACATGAATTAATTTAGAGCAAGGCCGCACTAGTTCTATGTGGAAATGTTCATGTATGTCGATTTTTGCTGATAAAACTAATGTGTCGAAGATACTATAGCTACGTACCCATAAAGACGTAACAATGAAACACACCCTGAGCGTCCTTTCAAAAGCATTTTACCGCCTTTTACAGCGAAAAAATCTCACCACACCGCTTTGAACCCTCCCATTCGACACAATCGGCTCATACAGGTATATTTTCCATCAAAAATTGGCCTTTAACCCTGCGACTGCTACCACAAATTTGTATTCATCACGTGTGGGCCGGCCAGCGGGCTCGGGCAGCAGATTGGGTCTATTATACCTCACACAATATCCTACGTTCTTCGGTAAAATTCAATGTTAGGAGGGTTAAAAAAAGGGTTTGTGAAAGGTATACACTTGAGGTTGAAATGCGGGTTTTTAGCCCATATGTTTGATAGCAGACGGTCGTGTGACCTTGTTACTTTATGTTTTTAAGGTAGTCATTGATCGGAATCTAAACTTGAGTTTTGTGACTAAGGCCGAACTCATATACAGGATGTAAACAAACTCTTCGCAAAGCTGTCAACCACAAATTCTGTACATCAAACTGCGCTAAATTATTGCTGTGGGAAATTACTTTTTTTGGGGTGAAGAATCACATTATTTTTACGGTAAAACTCAATGTAACGCATTATATCTCCGACCAAAATTTACCTTAATTTTCAACTTTTTTATTTTTCGAAATTTTCCCTTTACTTTTGCGATTTTTCTATTACAAACTTATGATTTGCGGTTGGTGCGTTGGTGCAATAGCCGTTTCTAGGGATCGAACAGCACAGTTAAGTTTGTCCTTTAAAAAGTTTGTACGGAATCCTCGGTGTGCGAGTCGGATTTGCTCTTGGCCGGTTTTTTTCATTAGATTAAATGCCCCCCCCCCCTGCAAGGAGTCCCCTCCCTTTCCTCCTATACCCATGACGAACACTAGATAAACGACGCAGCCATTTAAAATTAATAAACTGTAAACCGATCTACAAACAATGTCCATTTACAAACAGCTTTTAGCTAAGTGGACCGTCACCGTATTGTGACCGTTGATATAATTAATCTTGTATTTTGAGAAGGGTCCAAACTTGATTGTCTATGACACTAATTGTTTAGATATCAATTCTTGACCATTTAGTACCTAACCGTCGGTCATTAATCATGTTGATTGATGGTTTCTCATGCAACTTTGCTAGCAAAATGAAAATATTCAATGCATTTGGATAATTTTCGATGAAACTAACACCACGCTTGTAATCAATTAAAGTTTAGGCTGTTTATTTCGCCAGCTACTAATTTCATCAACCAGTTATTGATCCAGGTTGAACAAATTTTTTCTAAATTAATGGAAATTTCCAATAACATTTTTCATAATCTGTAAACTGTTTATTTTGTTTAGCCTGCAGTCTTTGTTATAGTAGGTACCTTTTATATATATTTTTTTTTTGTAATGTTTTTGTTTCATAGGCTGTGTTTTGTTATAATCGAAGTACTGGCTGTTTTATTTTAGTTACTCATATAATTATATGTCACTGTATTGGCTTCCGTACTTTTTTCAAGGGTGACCACTGAAAACCAGCGCTGTGCTGTGGGCTCCCCATAGCACAGCATCATGCTGAGTAGTTTAACCTGTTTGTCGCACTCACTAGCTGTCAACTTCTTTTGTTTTTTCTTTTTTCTTGTTTCTGTTCCGTTCTGTTATATTTTAAAGGTCTTTTATGCTTTGTATGTTTTGAACGTCATGTGTCTGCGGCAAATAAATATTTTTTCTTTCTTTCTAAACTGAAGCCAAGATCCACCACAGTTTACCGTTTGGGTTTGCGATCATTACTTAAATTAATTATTTTAACTCATATAATTCGATGGGTCCTGTGCCGCATTTTAAAAAAGAAAATACAGACAAAAAGCTGTATTAAAATTAAAACGTCAGTCCTGCCAAGTAAGATAGGAGCCGCCAAATTTGGGATACATTCTCAACATTTTTGACACACACCCGGGCGTTACTTTCGGCTGCTTTTACAGCCCTGTAACACCCTTACGGGGCAAAAATTCAGAACAATGATCTCTAACGATGAGACGGTACAACAGAAAGAATTTCAACGTTTTTTTTTGTATAAGGGTATGGTAAGAAATGACCTGAAAACACTGCATGAATTTGGAAGTTTTAAAAATTACTTTTCAAGAAACGCAGTTTTCTCTGACATAAAAGGGCTATCTCAGCTTGTTTTCTTCTAAAGCAAATCTCAAAGGTTACTCCAAACCTGAAAATTTGTCATTCTTCGTCCGGCTAGATTGGCAGCCAACGCTAATATTAGGAAAAAGCTAGGCAGATGATAAAGTAGTTGATATTTTTATAGCAGTAATAATAGTATAGAGTAGTTAGTTTTAAGTTGTAGTAGTTTATAAAGTAGTATCAATATCTAGGTTCACACCATACCGGTAAGTAAACGTGGTTCATATTTTATTTTTATTTTATTTATTTTGGGACAAAAAACAGTTACACGTTACAATGTATCTAACGGAGCTAAATATGTTCATTTAACAAACGTATAACCCACACTATTGTCCACGGATAAAAAAAAAATACTAAAAAGAGGAAAGGACGGACGGTCGCATATTTAAATTATTAATGAAAATAAGACAGGAAAAGAAAAGTAAATTATGAAAGGTTGTCGGTAAAGTATGGCTATAGCCAGTTTTTTAAATCGTGCAGGAGAATACGCAACAATATCGGTATCAGCAAAGTGTGTGTTATAAGTTACTACAAGGCGACGGAGAGGTGCCCCCTCACTGGCGTTTGTTTTGCACTTCTCAGTGTGAAACAGACGAGGAACGCGCACCTCTCGCCGTATAATACTTCTAGGTACTGAGTAACATAACTTATTGGTAAGTTCATTACAATCAAACTTATTATTACAAATGCCATGCAGCATCATGACCATGAGGAGCGTACGCCTGGACTCCAAACTCAAGAGATTGTGCTGTTTGAGTAGTCATAATACCCTTTACCAGGTTTTTAGTTTTTTCAATGACGTCGTGCATATTAGCAAAGAAGGGAGAGCTGAAATAACAGCATTCTTCGTTCTTTCTTGCCATAATAATATTTCATACAATCATTTAATAAATTAGAAGTTAACACATAATTGCATTTTAACAACCAGTTAGCTTTTAAAATAGCCACTAAAGAGTACTGTGTCCTTACTGAGCTAATCTTAAAAACTCAGCTCGAAGTAATCCTAAGATATTGCCAGTATGTGACCACACCTTTACCTAGCGAGAATTCAGAACAATCGTGTCTAAAAATACGAAGAAACACAAAAAACATTATCGGAAAGAATTTGAGTAAAATTGGCATCGGACTTAAGCGAATAATTTGAAAAAAATTGTGTTATTCTAGATGAGGTTTGCATCTCCCCATTTCTGAAATACATGGAAATGAATATTATAGAATAAATACTCGTATATATGAATGTTAAGGTTCATTTTCCACGTGACACTCACACACACACACACACAGAAATTACAAACACAACACAGATCCATATTTAAACTGTGACACAGATGACAGATTTTTCAAATACCTATATTCATGGGTACAACTGCTTAGAAGTCTTTAAAGACGACTGCGGCGAAGCCTAAAGGGAGGGCTATGTTTTAAATCCTTGTAAAATTTGGTTGATAAGTGATAAAGTTTATTTTTGGAATAAAGGTGCCTCTTAGAAATACTTTTAAAAGAGCTAATGAAAACTGCCAGATATTTAGTTTTTTAAAGAAATGTACGCACATTTCACATTTCCGAGCCACAAGATACAAGTGATGCTTAGTTTGTGGCTCACCGTTTATGACACACCTGTATTTTTATATTGATTAATAAACTGATTTTGATTTGATTTTTTTTTTATTTATCTTTTCACGCCAACAATACTTCGTCTACCGTCTGTTATCTTCCACCAGTAAAGTTTTTGGAGTTCAACTGTTAGTATTGCAATGCAGTTGACCATATTTCAAATTAATAAACCAAAATTTTCAATCATGACCCCCCAGGCATTCCTAAATCACACAATTCAGTTACAATTTGACCGCATTCTCCCACTGCGACGCCCCAAAAAGAAATTGTCCAGAAATTTAATCTTCCCGGACGAATATCAAATGATTTATTGTTATAGCAACGTCGCCATTTTTATTCCGAATTCAGTCGTTCTAGTATCTAATGATATTGTTTTTGCCAAGTACTGTCGTCGAATTGATGAATGATGTTAAACTATTACATAGACCTACCAGAAAACTGCCTCGTTAGTGTAGTGGTCGCAGCCAGTACTGCTGACCATGACGTCGTCGGTTTGATCCCAAGATCAGGAATAGTGTTACTAGATTATTCCATCAGAAATTTCTCAGTAGCAGCCGTCAAGTCTGGATTTATGTACAATTTATGGCATAAAGATCGTTCCTTATTATATCGGGCTTCAACATAACTTGTTTGCACCGTTTATATAAGCTTTTATATAAGTTGCCTTGTTAGTTAGTATGCAATGTATTGGTCAACTCTTGCAATTGAATTTCAAACCAGCTCCCCTCAACCGATTGTACACCATTGGTTCTGATGACATTTTTATGAAGGACATGACTTGATCCTGCAGCCAGGATCGCATAATCAGAACTTCTCATCGGTTACAAGCACGGACACGAAACTTTGTATACGCGTTAAATGTTGATAAAAAAATAAAAAAGCCTTAGATTTTTCTTTCTTTACAGAGTTTTATCAATTTCTTAGGTTTAAATAGTACATTGTAATACAAGGGGCTAAAATGACCCATTATATACGAGGTAGTAAATAGGAACCGAGTTATAATGAGATTTTAGCGCCGTGTGTTACACTGTAATTTTCACTTTGAGTGTGAGAAAAATAGTCAATATAGTACAAAAACATTTATTAAATATTACTTAATAAAGTAAAAATCACGTCAGATTTGTTTACTTGAAGCTGAATGTGCGCATCACGCAGCAGCAGGTCGCGGCAGCCGGGGGAGAGCACGTCGTGGTACTCGTGCCACAACAAGTCACGAGTACGAGATTTACTTTACGCCCTAGGGCCTAAAAGGGCCACTTTAGGCCCGCATAGTAGGGCTATATTGGCGTACTTTAAGATCATGAGAAGTGAAAAATGAATTGCGTTTATTTAAGCACCCTTGAGGTGAAGGCCTCCTCCAGCGGTTCCAGCTCCGGCCTTTCTCTGTCATTCGCTACGTCCATCCAGTGTGATCCAACTATACGCACTCAATGTTGATAGATGCACCTAATTTAATTTTAATAAAAGCTTTTTTTTACTTTACTTTTGATTAATAAATATAAATTGCAAAATTGGTGTTCCGATTGTGGCCAATGCGGTAAAATAGTATATATGTATATATAAAATAGTATAGACAGACGGCACATCAAGCTAGCCGAAACTGTCAATCAACATTGAACCTAATGCTTTAGCGATGCAGTTGAAAATTTAGACAGATTGTAGTGCTTGGTGTCTGTACAAAATAGAGAAGTATTTTGTTAATTCACTTAAAATGCTCATTCAGGTAGGTATACCTTCGAAGCTCCTTCCATTTCATCAAACAACTTCTATTTGAACTCCATATTCCAATTAATTAAATCCAAAACTTCGCCATTTCATTAACATAGAAACATATTCACAATATCACGGAAGTTAATATGAGCAGCTTCGACACACCTGTGTCAACTATTACATATACATGTGCATTATGTTAGTTTGTAACGTTAAACAGTTAATCGAGCTCAACTTGATCAAAATTAACGTTTGTGTTAGTGTGTATTAAGCGTTCGTTAAATTACGCCTTCATTTCTCAAAGGGCAGTTCAACCTTTTCGGTCAAGTACGACTACTGACCTGGTGGCCTTTCCTTCTTTATCGTGTGGTTAGTGCCTAACCTGGTGTCAGAGTTTTTATGCCGCCCACGGGCCTCTGACTTGGCTCATGTTGTCGAGAAATATATCTCTGGCAAGTTGGTTTCCTCACGATGTTTTCCTTCACCAAAGCTAGTGATAATTGTACAATATGCACATGAATCCAAAAAATTACAGGTGGTGTCTTGTGTTCGAACTCCAAACCTATGACTTGGCTGCTCAACGATCATCCCACTAGGTTATCACTGCTGCTAACCACAACAGGCCACATTGCGGATCCTAGGTTCGTGATAAATACTTTAGGGCTGACTCCTCGGGCCACGCAGTATGAAATCAACTATAAAGGCACTTGTTCTCTCAGTCATTGCGATCATTTTTTTGTTCTACACCATGCCTGGGAACCTTCTAGTTGCGGAGATAATGGGGGTCAAAGTTCCAACTTTTTGACAAGTTTTTTTTATACAAGTTAATAATTTAACATTTTTACTTTAACCACCTTCACAACTCCCGTTCTATTCAATTCATCCAACAACACAATGTTTTGAGTGCTCTATGAGGTCTACCACAAAACATGATTTGTCACCCCCAAAAAAAACCCGTTACCCAGCAATAATTTTTGCGTAAAGTTACTTAGTTTGATGTACAGAATGCTTGGTTGTCGGCTTCGTAATGAAGTAGCTTACACCCTGTATTTACCCTTTACTCACAATTAAGAACTACCACCATAAATCCCATTAGTCGTTGTAAACAAATTAATAAGCACCATTTTTAATATTGGTCCTAACGAGTTTCTTGCTCAATTAGATTTTTAAATTTTAGAATTAGGATTTTTTTCTATATTCGATTAATTTGCCGACGAATCACAAACAGCTACACACACACACTACTGCACCTTAATGTACATTTTTGTAATACTTTTTTAAATAAATTATTCATATTCTAGCTTTCCACTTTTTTTGTTTTTGACAGCAGACCTTGTCCGAACCTTTTGAAAACAATAGTCACAAATAAAAAACTTTTTTCTAAACTCTTAATCCGTTCCCGATTCGTAGGTAAATTGAAAAATTTTCTAAAACATCAAAACATCCATTGGTCGAGTTATTAAATATTCTGAAAGAGAAAGGCCTGCTTCGAAATTCAACACTCGACTCTTGTAATGAAAACTCTTTGTTTTTGTAATTTTATATCCGAAATAAGTTTTCTCTGAAGCCGGACTGAGAAAGATTATTATCCTTTAAAACGGATTGCACAGACGAGCGACTTGTCGCCCAAAATATAAAATAATTTATTTTATTTGGTCCCGGCTGTCATTGTAGATCTTTGACAGTCGTTCCAGGTAGTCAGTGATCCTAAAGTCTGACAACCAGTCTTACCAAGGAGTATCGTATTACCCGGTACTAACTGGGTTGGGGAGGTCAGATAGGCAGTCGCTACATGTAAAATACTGGCATTCAGCTGCATCCGGTTAGACTGGAAGTCAACCTCAACATTGTTTTGAAAAGCCAAGGCAGCTGATGATGAGTCATTGACAATTGCGATCTGCTGATAAACTTGTTCAGTTTAGGCAATTGGACTCGTCAGTGGGTCGGTTAGTTTGGATATACCTAGGTACTTGTCTGGTGCCTGAATTCACCAATCAGTGTATACGTCCATTCGTTGCTGTTATAAAGCATTTGTTTGCAAGGCGGCTGATGCTGCATTGTTTACTAATCTAAGAGATTATACGTAAATTAAGGCAAATTGAAAGTTAATTTATTGAACCTATTATTGCAATGGTGTGGATTTTAGGTGCAAAATTTTTTGTTCATCACACTTGATTGCCTTTCTTTTCTCTGGCTCTTTTACTAATCTAACCGCAATTTAATTAATCTATCTAATCTAATTTGTAGTAATTTGGAACTAAAACACCTCAAACTAACCATCTACATAAGTGTCTATTACAAATCTAGCACATCACCAAAAGTACGCTGAAAGCGCTTTCTGAATTTTCCAGCAATTAGACAATTGTTCAGTTCAATATTCATATGAAGCACTTCTTGAAGTTATAATTAATTTCATTGAAACGCTTACAGATGCTTCAAGCGATCGCTCATGCAGAGTAATGAAGCGATCGAAAGCGCTTTGAGCAATTATTTTGTTTGTTGTCGGAAATTGAAAGCTGGAGTGTTATAATAGGAATGATGCCTGAGAAAAAAAAATGATTCTGTTAAGTCCTTCAGATTATCGAAAAATATTGGATATGTGTTTTTTGTTTTATCAAATTAATAAAAAAATTACGAAGATTAAACGCATCAAAGATCATGAGTGGAGGCTTGTGACGTCACTTTCCGGTAAAAAATGTACTCAAATGTGACATCCCACGAGTTTTCGACGCACTGTGACAGTGCGTCGAAAACTCGTGGGATGTCACATTTGAGTACATTTTTTTACCGGAAAGTGACGTCACAAGCGTCACAAGCTTCAAGCGATCGAAAGCGCTTTGAGCAATTATTTTGTTTGTTGTCGGAAATTGAAAGCTGGAGTGTTATAATAGGAATGATGCCTGAGAAAAAAAAATGATTCTGTTTAGTCCTTCAGATTATCGAAAAATATTGGATATGTGTTTTTTGTTTTATCAAATTAATAAAAAAATTACGAAGATTAAACGCATCAAAGATCATGAGTGGAGGCTTGTGACGTCACTTTCCGGTAAAAAAATGTACTCAAATGTGACATCCCACGAGTTTTCGACGCACTGTATTGTCTTCATTTTTTGTATAATTAGATTTTTTTTGTCATTGACTATGAAATGTTACAAAGTCTTATCTGATTGACCAGACGTACCGTATATTTGTTTCAGGCCGCGGCTTCTTTTGCGAGAAGGTCTGGCAATTACCCCACCAAGGCCGCAGTACTGAGATAGAAATTATCCCATGTTCTAATCTAAGTGGTGGTTTTCTTAGTGTATTCCAAATTTCATTAAAATTTGTTAAGGGCCAGAGAAACCGCAAATTGTGAAAATTGTATATTAAAAATATAAAAAAAAAGTTACAAATATACACCGTGTTTCCGGACGATATCGATAAACTCCGACCGGTCATTGTATTCAACATTATGAATGTTCCCTACATTTTGTCGCATATCTCGTCAAAATATATAGAACAGCTGTTTTTTTTCGCGATTCAGGTTTTGATCCCATAGTAAAAGTTGTTCATAATGATGAGTACAATGACCGGTCGAAGTTTTGCGATATCGTCCGGAAACACGTCGTACAGACAGTTACTTTCGTATTTATGATTTTTGTAAGGATATAGCAGTAATAACGACGCATGGATAATCAACACCAAGTTATTTACTGCTAGGCAATTCCAATTCACACAAGTGCTAATTCGTTAACAAAATAATAAATATTTAGTTCAAAAGTATACAGCAAAAGTAAATAAAAAGAAATCGCATGAAATAAAGTAAAGTCTTCCGTCTGCAACAGTTTTAGGCACCTAAAATATCAGAGATCATTCTATAGAATTCCATTTTACTTTAGCTAAGGTAAAAGCTAGCATTTTTACCTCGTTCTTTAAACAGAACACAATTCCACCATCAGTACCAGTCGCCATACCGGTCATCATACCAAAAAGTCCATTGCTGGACAAATACCTCTCTAAATGATCTCAATTTTCAGTTAGTCTTATCTAGCTACTAATAGATAATTTGCGAAGATTGTGGGTCAATCAACCTCAGCACGATTATCATCTCAGTCCAGTGAGCTATTACTACTACGTATAGAGAAGACAGCGCGAACAAAATCTGTGCTCCGTTCAACTGCGGTCGGCTGTTCACTTAGTCGCTTGCTGGCCACAGCATCTATATACAGGGTGTAAAAGACCTCATCACGAAGCCGTCAACCAAGCATTCTGTACATCAAACTTAGTAACTTTACGCAAAAATTATTGCTAGGAAACGACTTTTTTTTTTGGGGTGAAATATCATGTTTTGTGGTAGAACTCAATGTAACGCACTCAAAACATTGTGCTGATGGATGGATTGAATAGTACGGGGATCGTGGAGGTGTTTAAAGTAAAAATGTTACAATAAAAACTTTTATTAAAAAAAAAACTTGTCAAAAAGTTGGAACTTTGACCCCCAATATCTCCGTAACTAGAAGGATCCCAGGTATGGTGTAGAAGAAAAAAACGATCGCAATGATAGGGAGAACAAGTGCCTTTCGGCTTCGTTAAGAGGTGTTTTACACCCTTTATACGGGGTTAGCCGCCCCCCGCGCGCCCCGCACTGCCGTGCTTGTTGCACAGATTTTGTTCGCACTGTCTTCTCTATACGTAGTAGTAATAGCTCAATGTCTCATTCACTCCCAATTTAGTGATGATCTATGGCCTGTATAAAAATTATTCAATCGATTGCACACCCAAGTAGACTTTGGCGAGATGGACTTTCCGATATTCAGTGTGAAAGTCGTGCTTTCGACTTAACCGTGATCCATTTGGAATGTCCATTAGGTGCTTACACCTGCAAATAAGTGGACTTAAAATACGCTCCAGGAGCTCGTAGCTAAACAATAACAGCCGCTCGGGTCGATCTTTAGGTTTAGCCGTGCTTGCCTAGGTTGGTCTTTGGGTGGATGACCACCTGTTACATACCGAGTTCCCTCCGTGCCTCGGAAAACACGTTAAGCAGTTGGTCCCGGCTGTCATTTGTAGATCTTTGACAGTCGTTACAGGTAGTCAGTGCCAAAAAGTCTCACTACCAGTCTTACCAAGAGGTTTTGTATACCAGTACTAACTGGGTTGTGGATGTTAGATAGGCAGTCGCTCCATGTAAAATATTGGTATTTAGTTGCATCTGGTTAGACTGGAAGCCGACCCCAATATAGTTGGGAAAAGGCTAGGCAGATGAGATGACGCAGCGATTAACGTGGCCATTTATCATTGTCATCATTTTTATGGTCTTATCCCAATACATTAGAGTTCGGCTCAGCATACCTTCTACTTCCATACTTGTCTTTTACTCGTCATCTCATCAGACACCTCCTTTCCATTTGCCATATCATCCTTTACACAGTCTCTCAATCGTTCCATTAACGTGGCCACCTACTAGGCCCAAGAAAAATTATAGGTCGTGCCATCGCGATGGTACGACCTATAATTCAAGTATGACACTCTCTTTTTAAAATCTGATGAAGGCCGAGTATTGTACTTTAACTTCTACTGGCCGTAAATCATTCTGTTCCAATTTTAAATACCGAATATGAAAAAAAAAGAACTACGCATGAAAGCGTAACGTGTAAAAAATCCATTTTCCATTTCAGTTCATTTCAAACCAACTATCTAAAATGCACTAGTGTTAGGGCGAGGTCTGAACTCAAGTTAAGCGAGATATTATGAGCGTAGCTTGCCTTGAGGGAATATTTAGTAAAAATAAAAAATAGTTTTTGATCAAAGCTCTAAACCACATTGCCACATAAAAACCCCTGACTGAAAAACCCCAATAATAATTTGTCTGATCTGAGAAATGATGTCACAGAAAAAATTACTTCATAGCGACAGCAGCTGTTCTATAAACAGTAGCCATATTGGATCTTTATTGCCTCATCAGTCTAGTGAAAACAAATTGAAATATACAATTCTGATTAAATGCACAGATATACTTATATCCTTCTGCCTCCTTCTTACGTATGTCATTACTTCCCAAAATTTGATAGTTATTATTTATCGGTTAGACAGACAGCAGCGGTGGCCCAGTGGTGGCTGCCCCGACTTACGAACAGTAAGTCGTGAGTTCGAACCCAGACAGGCGCATTACTTTGTGTAATTAATTTCATCACCACTGCTCTCAAAACGGTGAAGGAAAACATCGTGAGGAAACCGGCAAGTCCTAGAACCAAAAATTCGAAGACATGTGACAACTACCAATCCGCACTGGGCCCGCGTGGTGGATTATAGCCCATTCCCTCTCATTGAGAGGAGGCCGTGTCCCAGCAGTGGGAACATTATAGGCTGATGATGATGATGATGATCCGGTTAGACTGGAAGCCGACCCCAACATAGTTAGGAAAAGGCTAGGCATAATTATGATGATAGCGACATTATCGAATGGTGTAATTATTAGTGTGTGTTTTTTTCCAAAATCATTGAGTTAGATTCCTGGCCAGGAAAGCATATTAAAAAAAAAACAATAACGCAGTTTTAGTTTTTTGTAAAATTGGGCTCGAGACTCCTTTGAGTATTTTTAACTATTCCTCATAGTTTCGGATTTGGGCATCCACGCCCACCCGAAAAAATCAACCTGTATAAAGTAACGGAGTTGAGCGACACATTTCGCAGTACTACCTCACAAAACCACTTGTTTTTTAACAGGAACGTATGTAAATGGGTCGTTCAGGCCGCATCAAATTATCCGGGCATTGAACGACACGTTATCCGGCTCTGTTGACCGGTTTCAAATGGAATTTGATGGAAAGTGCTCACGCTTTTTGAATTTAGAATAATTTAACGGTTTGGGACTTTTCCACGAGCAAAGGATAGATTTACTTCTACTGTCCCGATTTTTATGTTCCCATACAATGGAATTTTCCTCAAGAGAAACAGAGTCGTAACGCATTAATAAAATTGTCGATTTCACTTATTTTTATAGACAATTCACACTTGACTAAATAAAATATAAGTAAGCCAAAATTGTTTTCATTATAAAAGAGCCTTATGTGTTAATTCCGATATCTCATTTCACCATGTTGACCCACTTATAAGAAACACCCGTATATTAAAAATTACACATTGCATTTTCCAAAGAACCACAAAAAAAACGCTCTTTAGTTTCTATTTCACATTTTAAACACACAAATATCACACACTCTTGTGTAGTTACCTTATTCAATTTGCTGTATTTTAATGCTGCAAAATAAAATGACTGCGCAATAATCTACGCAATGTTGCCTTTGCTAAGCAAAGAAAAAAACTTTCACATACTACAGTGCATCCAATTGCTTAAGAAAAAAGCTGATCCTGAATAGGCTTGTCAACTGAAACAAATCTAATTAGTCCGTTAGTTAGATTATCAAAAAATATATAACCCGTATTTTCAGAACCAAAAATTCGAAGACATGTGACATCTACCAATCCGCACTGGGCCCGCGTTGTGGATTATAGCCCATTCCCTCTCATAGAGAGGAGGCCGTTTCCCAGCAGTGGGAACATTAATAGGCTGATGATGATGATGATGATTTTTTCTTTTGTTACGTAAACTAAAATTGACGAAAAACGACGCTTTTAAAATTCTTAATACGCCGTGGTATAATTTTAAGTGCGTTCTGATGTCACGAGCCCCCCCACTCCCGAGTTTTGATGCGTTTTTGATCTTTGTCAATATTTATTGATTTAAAAAACAAAAAATACGTGTCCATTATTTTCCAATACTAATTATTGGAATCTTTTTATTTAGTAAAAAAACCCAAAAATTTATGGTGGAAACTAGCCTATTGGATTGCCTCGTGACTATTGGTTGGAGCAAGACTGCTAAATGCACGAATACGGCTAGTTTATGCCAAACTGTGACAATGAAGTGATATTATAAGCTACTTGTTAGTTTCACTCAAATCCCTCGCACATATCTGGTGTAAACGCAGTATAATAGGCTCATCATTATGACGAATATGCATACAATATTATTTATTATAAATACGAAAACTCTTTCACGCAAATCGGATTGGGATGAAATTTTGCACACAGAGAGTTTATAACCTGGATTAACACATAGGATACTTTTTATCCCGGTAGTAAGATCCCATTATACAATAGGGAATTTTATTGGTTTAAGTGAAAAAAAATTACGTGCATATTACGTAATTTTTTTTCACTTAAACCAATAAAATACAATATTATCGACCGAAGAAAAGTATTAAAAGTTAAGTTCAACTACTACTTGTCACTCAAAAATAATATTAAACTCCTGCAATTTTCCATGACAGTTCAAACGTCCGTGACTGTCGCGGCCATGATGTGACGTCATTTACCTCAATCTGCCTTGTTTACATCTATTTTTTTGCCTTAATATAGTAATTTTACTAATTGTATGTGCTTTATTCAAGCAAAAATTGTGATATAAAAAAAAATATAGTGAATATTAACTACTTTTCAAATAAAAGTGTTTTTTTTACACATAGACTTTGACGTCAATACCGGCGTTATCGAGGACGATGCGTTTTGACAGTGCGTTCCGTGTCACCAAAAACATGCTACTTAAAACAGTAAATTGTAAAATAAGTGATGTATTATTAACATAGACAAGTGTACCACAATGCATTTTATGCGCCAATACAAGACATTTTCTAATAAATAAAAAGAGTTTTGTATTTCATGCATATTCCCTATTATCAAACATCACGCGGGCGATGCCGCAGGCAGAAGCTAGTGCATAAATAAATGAAGAAATCTACCAAAAATGCTTCCTGCAGCCTTCACGTCAGTTTCAGGGCTCACTCGCTAGTCACGTCTCAACTATAACTCATTACGTTCTCGATATGTACTCGTTATAACTTCGCCTGAGGTAACTGAATGATTTACTGCTCTTTTGCCTATGTTCAGCCGCGCGTCCACTTAGTAATATATTAGTGACTTTTAGCTTATGGTTTTATTTTGTGTACGCACTTATATATTTTTCTCTTTATCTTTTTTTTTGTGTGTTGTATCAGTTTATAATAGTGATAGTTGATACGCACAAGTACTTAATGCTTTCAGTTAAGCTACCTATTTGAATCGGGGTCAATAATCAAATTGTTCTCATTTTGGACAATAGGGATGATTCCTGACTATAAAAAATATGATTTTGTTTAGTCCGTCAGTTAGATGATCGAAAAATATTGACGAAAATAAAACCCTTCAAAGATCATGAGTGGAGCTTGTGACGTCACTTTCCGGTAAAAAATGTACTCAAATGTGACATCACACGAGTTTTCGACGCACTGTATCGTCTTAATTTTTTGTTAACGTGAAAAATGAAAAAATACGAGTCCAAATTTTTTTTGGAATTCTATCTGACGGACTAATTAGATTTCTTTTGTCATCCACCCTATTATGGTGTCTGATGGTGAGAAACAAAAGGTATTTGAAGAAACTATTGCCGTCGGGTTGCGTCAAGCCAGCCACAGTAGACTGCAATAGGGACAGCTGCAGCAATTGAATTTGTCTGATATCACGGCTGTTAAAATGGGCCATTTTTTGTAATTTTTGGAGGGTGTTAATCTTCTTTACTTATTAGTTGTTGAAAAAATAATTAAAAAACCCGACTGCGTAAAAAATAACTAATAACTTTAAATAAAAACTGAAAAGAAAAAAAACAAGTTCAGGAGACAGGACATTTTGACAGCAACAGTCGGGACCCATATTGGATGTAATGATTTTAGTATAGTTTTTTTATTGGGTCCCGTCCCATTTAATTTTTTAATATTTTATTTATTTTACACTTTTTAGTTACTTCACTTATTTTATCCTTATGATGAGCCCTTTAATTTGATACCCATAGTGCAGTATCCATTTTTTTTCAGTAGCCTATGTTACCCGGCGTAACACAAGGATCTTAACGATACTACGTACATCGAAATCGGTTTAGGCGTTTAGAAGTTATGGAGGAATAAAGAAACTCAGAAACATACATACCTACAAACATACATACATACATGAACCCTGAAAACATAACACTCCTTTTGGCAGTCGTGTAAAAAAGGAAATGACAAAGACGTGTCTACATAACAGTAGAACTTGATTTTATGAAAAGCAAAAGGATTGCTCTACAGGCATTATTCCGGAACAAAGGGGAATACAATTGTATGGAGCACAGACCCTGTTCCCTCTTAATCTGTCTCTAAATAAAATCATCGCTTTATTTCAACCCTAAACCAAACGTGCTTCTAAAAAGCCATATAATAAACGATACAAGCTTATTTTATCCACCAACAAATCTATCTGTATTTCATCACTTCATCGTGAAACGGGAAAATAACTTGATACATTATTTTCAATACATCCGCTGATTTCGAGTTCACTCGATGTTTCAAGCCAATGTTACGGAACACCAACTTATTTTACACTCCGACCATTTGAAACTAATCTTTATGTTCTTGGGTTAGGAGTTATATGGATTGAAATGGTAATTTTGTAACTGAAAAGACTAGTAAATGCGTGACCTTGGTGGGTAAGTGCGTGGAAAATCGCCATCTTAGCTTCTTTATACATTTGGCATAGTTTTCGAGTGATTTTGCAGAAAAAACTATCTTCGGAAGACTTAATATCTTGTTTATAGACATGGAACTTCGGTTGTATCGAAATATTCGGTTTTATCGTATGCTATAATGTCTCAATTTCCTTTTTTCTTTTCTTTCTTGAAATATTTTGAATTTGTACTCACTGCGTTAGGGTATTTGTACTTACTATAAGTTTGGTGTTAAGCAGTTATAGTCTAGGTGTGCGACCGTCGGACTGCAAAGTCATGGGTCTCGAGTTCGAACCCAAGACACGCAACTCTGATCGCAATCAGCGCAATAACGCTTATGTCAAACTATTGAGTTGACATAAGCTATCGAAAATCGTATATCAATCTTTATTGAAAGTCGGTAATATAGTCCCTTTTGTAGGAATACCCACTTTGAAAGTATTTGCGACTAGTCTAAACCATGTAATACTTACGGTTCTTCATTTCTAGCATTCATATTTCTTTCATATTCCTATATTCAGTGGTTTAAGCTGTCTTATCTGTCAGTCATACATAGAATTGCTTTACACAGAAGCTGCCGACAAATTGGACTATCTGAAGATCGAGATATTCGTAGCTTTATTGAGTAAGAGGTCCTACACTCAATATATTCGGTGCGGCCTGAGTCGACAAATGCCGAGCCTGTAAAATGAAATGTATATTTTGTTGACTGTTGACCAAATCAGGCGACATGAACAATTGAACATGACTGTCATGGGGTATGAGGAACAGGGTGTTAAATTCCTCGACCCTTGTTGAAAAGAGAGGATCCTCCGAAGAGACGGGTGTTGTGTCTAATAGGCTAGACCGAAAGTTGTAATTGACTTCTTTTCCTATAAGTTGTTCAATCTGTTTTCTTCGATCTGTACAAGTGTGTAGCACGCCTAGAATGTTCTTACTCAATCTATTGGAAGGTGTTTCGTCTAGTCATTCGACCATATCATCAAAGGATTTGACCGTACTATACATACGGCTCTCAGTTAGTAAATGCTTTAGGTCTATTTAAACACCCACCAGTTTTAGTGTTGGTCTTCAATGTTATTTGATCTCTTTTCAATGCGTTTTGTATGCGATGTGGATTGCGAGGTCTCCGGGAGAGGTTCGAAAGAACAACGATGACGTGATCTGCGTATTTGACAAATATGCTGCATATTTGTAACATAACCGTGTATTTTAACGTGTTTAATAACGGCGGGGCTGTTATTAAACATATGAAAAAAAAACCTACAACTTCAACAAGTTGTAGGACCTGGGTTCGAACTTAGGCAGGAACTTTCGTCCGTAATCCACCAAGCCGCGCTGTGTTAACTTGGTGGACTATCGCCCAATCCCTCCCTCAGCGAGGAGGGCTATGTCCCGGTAGGACCTTTATACGGCGAATATGCTAAACGAGCGTGACTCAATGCATTAATTGTCCATCATAATCTCAAAATAAAAGAAAGATTCAGAAGAGACTTTTATCTATAATAATATTATAAAGAGGAAAAATTTGTATTTTTGTATCTAACGAATAAACTTAAAAAATTCAGGACCGATTTGAAAAATTCTTTCAGCAATGGATAGCTACATTATCAGCGAGTAACATAGGCTATATTTTATCCCCGTACTCTCACGGACACGGGAACTACGCAGGTGAAACCGCGTGACGTCTGCTAGTAAATTGTAAATCAAATTTTCTTCTCACCTACAAACTGCACCTCATACGATATTAACAAAGCTCCATATATTCTGCATTAGAAACTGCGCAGACGCTCGATATTCGCATCCGTTTGGCGCCAAACACATGACCTATGGCCGATTGCCAGATGTCACCAGAGCTCTGTGTATTCAACAACGGATATCGCGTGTTAAATATGTCTGAACTTGCAAATACAGACCTGAAATATCACGAACGATGCTTTAACGAATGCATTTTGGTTTAGCATTGATAGATTTAATACAATAACAAATTATGAAAGGATATATGGAAGGGGTTGTCCAGCAACTATAGTCATAACAAAAGCTTGATAACTGAGTGCGTGGGGCGTGCTACGAGAACTCCAAACATAATAAGTGTAAAAATACCCTTAACGAAACTAAAAAGCACTTGTTCTCTCTGTAATTGAAATCATTTTTTTGCTCTAGACCTAGCCTGGGAACCTTCAGTTACCTTTAAATACCTCAACGACTCCTGTACTATTCAATGCATCTATTAGCACTATGTTTTGGCTCGTCCTTTGACTCCCCCATGGCATGTGACTTCAATAAAACTGGCGAAATGTGCTGTACTACATGCAGGTGCACCTCACCCTTACGCTTCGGAGATAACAGATCAAGTCATGTTATGTTTATTGACAAAAAACGTAGATATGCTCTCTAAAAGTGTCTTATTTAATTAGTCGCCTTGGTTCCGTCAACAACATTTACAGATTACTATGGTCACTATGAAAAATCAGGTCAAATACTTCAAAAAGTTCCTATCAAAAAACTAACATTCCACAGTAAAGTTCTACACAATATCGAGCATTGGCGTACTTCCAGAGATAACGGACTCCTGGACAATGCTCATACATAAATTACAGTTTCTGCAAATGCATGCCGGGAACGCTGCCATATCACATACCTAGAATAATGGTGACTTTTCGTACATTTCTCTCTTTTCATTGTATTAAAAATATTCGGATGGATTTATTATCGTTTTCAAGGTTTTTTTGGGAGATAAATTATGGTGAAAGTTTGTTTAAAATTATGTATGTACATGAAATTGTACTTGCAATGTGAACTGCGCATTTGTTACGTTTCTGTAAAACCCATCAATTTTTTTTTTTAGGATTTATCTAATAACAAAACAGCATAACATCACGCCTGTAATCCCCGTTGGGTTAGGCAGTTGTATACCTAATAGTACACCCACATTCGCCAGGTATGTTTAAGTCTAATGTAATAGGGAGCGAGCCTATTCCCATCAACCGGGCACAAGTCCAGACTCTGCTACTGAGAAATTCCTATAGGAAAAATCTAATAGCACTTTGCCCGACCCGGAAAACGAACCCAGGACCTAATGCTCAGCAGTTGCGCCTGCTACCACTCGATCAACGAGGCAGCCCAATAATAAAAGTTGTTCCTTATTAGGACTACAATAACCCCGAGGTTCCAGTAATTACAATAACACATTTTACGGAGTTGTTCCTTTAACAATAGGTACTGACAAAAACAATTTTGTACAAAATCTCAAACAAAAGTAGTTTAGGTAACGTTACATAACCAGTACAATTACCAACAAAAATCTTATTTAAACCAATTACCGATTGGCAGAACCGACTACTGAATGTCTGTGACAGAAAGGAGCAGTATTACTTCCAAAATAACACGTGTACAAACTACGTGACGTGTGTTCGTACAGAATTATATACTTTTTCATGAAAAAGTCATTCAATGGTTGTTATGTTTTTGTATTACAAATTTTTAATGTTATAATCTACTTTAAATGCCTTCATGACCCGTTTATTAAATATAGGGTGTAAACAACCTCATCACGAAGCTGTCAACCAAGCATTCTGTACATCAAACTCAGTAATTTTACGCAAAAATTATTGCTGGGCAACGACATTTTTTTTTTGGGTGAAAAATCATGTTTTTTGGTAGAATCCAATGTCACGCACTTAAAACATTGTGCTGATGTATGGATTGAATAGTACGGGGGTCGTGGAGGTGTAAGTAAAAAACTTGTATTTAAAAAAAACTTGCCTTAAAGTTGTAACTTTGACCCCCAATATCTCCGTAAACAAGAGGTTCCCGGGTATTGTGTAAAACAAAAAAAATATCGCAAAGATGGGGAGAACAAGTGCCTTTCGGTTTCGATAAGAGCGGCCAACCGGCCATACTTTTCGCGAGAATTTTGACATACGCTCGTGCGTGATTATGCCGTTGTTACACATATATGTTTAATTTTTTTGAACGGGTAGGTATCTTGTGCACTACATCTAAGCTTCTATCAAAGCAAAAAATAAAAAATTGTAGGAACAAATTCAGTAAAAGCCTCCAAAAATTTCTGTTTTCCACCAATTTTACCTCAACTTTGGCCGTTCATAATGTACTCATAAATTGTAAAAGTAAAGAAAATATCCTGGTAAAAGCCTTGCAAATGTAGTGGAGATTCTAAATAACAAATATTTTTTTCACAAACTTGCAAGACTTATTCAAAAACACGTATTTCCTGGAACAACTTTTATAAATTTTCGAACATTATTTTTCGTTCAATGTCCTCGCGTAAGTCGGTATGAGGTGCGCGGATGACGAGTAGTACGAGGTCGGGGCTAGGTAAGACTCCTGTCTTACCTAGCCCCGACCTCGTACCTCGACCTCGTTGAAAAAATATCGCCACGATGGCTCAGTATGAAACAACAAGCTTTTCGACCATGCTCGCGTTGACGATAGACGGGCCGGGAAGGGCCCTCTTAAGAGGTTTTTTACACCCTTTATATTATAATAATGATAAACTATGATGAATATAATAATGCATCTATCAGCACAATGTGTTGAATGCGTTACATTGAATTATACCGTAAAATGTGACTTTTCACCCCAAAAAAACAGTTTTCAGCAAAAAAAAATGCGCAGAGTTACTTAGTTCAACGTACAGAATGCTTGGTTGACGGTTTCGTGAAGAGTCTTTTTACACCCTGTATGAACTAAGGGTTGTATTGATAATTTTAATGGTTATAACTAAGACTACATTGACTGACTACTGGTTTTTACTGTTTATTTTATTGGTTTTAAGGTTGACTTGTAGAGAATGCCTTGTGGCATTAAGTCCGCCTATGTACCACTATTGTACATGAAGTTTAAATAAATAAATAACTAAGTTAAGCCATATTTGTTACGGTCACAAATCATATGTTAATCGACATAAAACCTGACACTGAACTCAATATCCTTTCAACCGTTCCAATGTCAAACTGTGTTCCTACAAAGAAAAAATCCAAGGGTGATTGTTTATTTTTTCCAGTTGATTAGAAAATCGCATGGCTGCAACCTAAATTGAATAGAACGTCGTTCATTTGTTTTTATAGCGGTTCAGCACGGTTCATTATGTTTAAGTGAACAACGAGTTATTTTACTAGGTAAATGTATGGTGTTTGTATTTTTATTACGATGCGTGCTTTTATAATACAAATAACATAATATTGGTAGAAAGTGTTTCATTATCATTCGTCACTCTCTTGCCCTTAAATCCCAATTCATTTGGGGTCGGCGCAGCATGTCTTCTTCTTCCATACATATCTTCTATTCGCCATCTCATCAGACACCTCCTTTCCAGCCATTTCAACCTTCACACAATCCATCCATTGTTTCTTTAGTCTTCCTCTGCTCTTATTTCCATTCACATTTATACTCAAAACTTTCGTCACGACATTTTTTTCCTTGGTAGAAAGTGCTTATTATTATCAAAAGAATGTTCAGATTTTTTTCATGTTGAAATATTTTCAGTGCGGTGTAATAATCTCACCCATATTTATTTGTTTTGGGCTTCTTACATATTTACCTGCTGCTTAAATCAGCACTTGTCACAAAACTGTGAGTAACGAAGACACCAAGAGAAAATCAGTATGTCTTAGCATTGGACAAGGGGGATGGGCAGCCTGTCACAGTACTGAACGTCACAGGCTCACTAATGCCACATTTTAACGAATATTGACATTAGTAGTAGTACTAATGTTAACATTGGTTAAAATGTAACTGAGTATGGACTCAGCTTACCAAAATGAAAACCAAAAAAAAATATATTTTTTCATCGTTATATCTTCCCCAACACCAAAATAACTTCACACCTAATTCTACAAAAATTAAACTCAAATATGGCGCCTGAATTTTTATCAGCACATTTTCTAAAAAACAGGTTCATTCCTTTTGCGACCTGCACCCATTACGGTGACAATTCCTGGCGTTAAAATATGAATACTCATTGGTATTCCGGTATCCGCTATTCTCCACTTAATACCGTTTATCTCGTTACTATAATATTTCCGGGCGTTAACCTCGCTTGGCGTCGACTAAGGCTAGTTACACACGTACGATTATTCAAAGTCGCTGAGCTGTGGTTAAGTTGTCGCAACTATCGACGATTATTATTCTATTCGGTATTTCTCAGTAGTATCCCTTTCATGCATTATTCTCATTATGCTATTGCTCATTATTCTAGATTTATGCACGCTAGATGGCATTATCGAGCATAAGTTAGATTTGTAGCAGAAACTTGGAAATTTCTGGACAAAACCCGGTATCACTTGGTCCGATCGGGGAATTAAAGACAATGTAGCGGCACTACAAAAAGTACTGTATACCAGCTCCACAATCGTGAAAAAAAAACAGCTGTTCAGTACATTTTGACCCGTTAGGCGAGGTCAAAATTAATGTACTGAACAGCTGTTTTTTTTTTCGCGATTTAAGGTTTGGTCCCATAGTAAAAGTTGCTTGTTATCATGAGTACAATCACGTGTTTAAGTATCGTCACCAGTCACCCTTTAAAGAAAAACCCGACAACAACGGTCGGTCAGTAGCCTAAAACACAAACCACCCGTCTGGTCTGAAGATCATCCCTTTTGAAACAAATGATGATGGGGATGCAGAACATTACTCTCTGGTCTTCATACCTCTATAATAACACCATGTTTGACTAGACCACTGAGGTAGGCAGCATCTTTTTTTGTAGTTCCAATTTCGTTTGCAAGTAGCACATCAAATTACCCGAAATTGTAAAATTTTCCCAATCAACCTTGAACTTAATGCTTTAATTGAATTGCGAATTGCAAAATTGCGATTAAGTTGAAAAACTATTTAAGAAACTTTGCTGCTGGCGTCTGTACATGTGTACAAAGCCTTAAAAACTTTTAAAGGGAAAAAATATCTGCATTTTATAAGTCGCTCTTTCAAACCTTACGTAGCTTTGATAAGGTTTTTAAAACGCTTTTGAATGGGATTTGCCTCGGGAGGGGATACCGGTCTTCTGTAAAGGAATATCTTTGTGTTTTTATTCGGATATGCTGTGGGGTTTGTAATCAAACGTGTTGAAAATAATTGGAAAGATATTCTTCAATGGAATTAACTAGGTTTTGCCCGCGGCTTTGCCTGCGTGGAGCTCGAAAATTAATACATACGAATGTACTACGGAGATACAAAGAAACCTTAGTTCTAATCCAGGTCATAAACTACCTTTGAACCATTCCAATTCATTAAACCAATAAGGTATGGTAAGTTAACAGACAGACAGACATAGTTATATTATTATTATTATAAATAGTGAGAATGATATTTTTCACTCTGTCAAAATTCTAATGTAATTTTTTGCTGTACTCTTTTCGTTAGAGTTTATAGCACTCGCATATTGTTTAAAAAAAAACCTCAATATTATGGATGTTTACTATACGTTTTAGGTTTTAAAGATGATAGAATGTTAAAGTTTCATGAAATAAGACTCCAATCCAAACATCTACACTTTAACAACTAAATACGAAGTTCCAAAACATTTATTGTACTTAACTTAAAAAGACGCACCCTTTACGCTTATATCATAAACTATGAAAAGCCCCACTGACCTCATATAAGCAGCAACACAAACAAACAAACACACACACTCACTGACATAATACCAACTTTAGTGGATAAGCACTTATGATGAAAAATTTCAAACATGTATTACAAGTTCCGCGATTGCTTTCAGCGTAGAAGGGGGGAAAAGAGAGGGGTGAGGGATGGGAAAACTTAGGCTGTTTATATTAACTGCATATTGTATGACAAATCAAGAGGATACGACGTCTTATATGGCATACTTAGGGATACCAGCTTTCGTAGTCATTTCGTAGCTCTCCGTAGTGATTCGTAGCAATCTCGTAGCGCTTCGTAGAGGCTTCGTAGCTAGAAGTTTAGTTTTGAAAAGAAAGACTAGAAACTTTTTAGACTAAGAAAAACTTTTGAAAAGAAGACAAAAAGTATTTGCCCTAAATTCATATTTAGTGATTGGGCAACTAGAGGTATCAGAAAAAGTAGGGAAAGACTATTTGAGCTTTATGGCCTTAAGCCTTTTATAAACACTGAAACTTTTAACAAGTATGTTGCTAATTATTCAAAAATTTTTAGAAATACGTGCAAGGTTGCTAAAGCACTGCACATTAGCAACAAGATCAAAACAGCCGAAAATAAAATAAAGACAGTTTGGAAAGTTATAAATAACGAGACTAACAGGAAGAAAATACATAACACTAGCTACACATTAGATACAGCGTGTGGTCCTAAAAGCTCAAATCAGGAAGTAGCTCAAGAATTTGTAAATTTCTTTACCGATATACCACTAAAAACAACGGAGGCTCTTATTTCCTCACCTGAACTCTCAATTGGCTTATTAAAGGCGAATGTGTCTGGCTGCCTGGCTGAATTTAAATTTAAACACATTAACCCTATGATAGTTATTAAAACTTTCCGGCAAATAAAAATCAAACTAACCGAAGATCTATGGGGAATGTCTGTCAAAGTTTGTACATCCATACTTGAGACTATAGCCCCTTACTTAGCTTTAATTTTTAATTTATGTGTAGACCAAGGAGTTTTCCCTGATCTAATGAAATACAGTAAAGTCATACCTCTTTTCAAATCCGGGGACAGTAAAGATACTAATAATTATAGACCTGTATCCGTGTTGCCAGTTTTTAGCAAGGTGTTTGAAAAGGTAATGCTTAATCAAATGCTCAATCATTTTAACACCAACAAAATTATACACGATCAACAGTAAGGTTTCACCAAGGGACGTTGTACGACTGACGCCGGTGTAACCTTATTAAAGCACATAAACCGCCGTTAGCCGCCGCCGCCGTTTAGCCGTTACTTACGGCTAAACATTCTGGGCTAAAACAATGTAACATCTTGCATGCTCTTGTATGTATACAATGTTTAAACAAATAAAGAAATCTTATCTTACCTTATCTTATCTTATCATAATTTATACTGCGTGGGAAGAGTCTCAAGACGCCATAGGAATATTTTGTGACCCCAAAGCATTTGATTGCGTAAATCACTACACATGAGTTGTGAAACTTGAGCAATACGGAGTAGGTCAACTTGCACTTAGTTTGGTAAAATCATATTTGAGTGATAGATAACAACGTGTTCAAATAAATGGTGTTAATTCACAGCGTTTAAAAGTAAAAATGGGGGTTCCGCAAGGCTTAATATTGGGTCCTTTCCTCTTTCTCGTGTATATAAATGATCTACCCTATTTATTGAAAAACCATCTTCAAAATATGGTGTTGTTTGCTGATGACACTTCCCTTATTTTTAAGATAAATAGACGGGCCCAAAATCTAGATGACGTGAATAATGCCCTACTTCAGGTCCATAATTGGTTCACAGCAAACAATTTAGTATTAAATGAAAAAAAAAAACGAAATGCATAAGATTTGCTTTACCCAATGTTAAAAGTAGTGATTGTGAAATAATATTAAATAAAGAGAAACTTGAATTGTTGAAGATTGTTAAGTAACACATTTAATATTATGAAAACTTTATTTATTTTGCTGTAAGAGGTTCATGTAATTTGGACCTTTGTTGCTAATGCAGAAGAATAAGAATTGGAACGACAAATTCCGTTTTTGATGAAGGTTCCTGATTTAATGAAATACAGTAAAGTCATACCTCTTTTCAAATCCGGAGACAGTAAAGATACTAATAATTATAGACCTGTATCCGTGTTACCAGTTTTTAGCAAGGTTTTCGAAAAAGTAATGCTTAATCAAATGCTCTATCATTTTAACACCAACAGAATCTTACATGATCAACAGTATGGCTTCACCAAGGGACGTTGTACAACTGACGCCGGTGTAACCTTATTAAAGCACATATTTACTGCGTGGGAAGAGTCTCAAGACGCCATAGGAATTTTTTGTGACCTCTCCAAAGCGTTTGATTGCGTAAATCACGACACATTACTTTTGAAACTTGAGCATTACGGACTGGGTAAACTTGCACTTAGTTTGGTAAAATCTTATTTGAATGATAGACAACAACATGTTCAAATAAATGGTGTTAATTCACAGGGTTTAAAAGTAAAAATGGGGGTTCCACAAGGCTCAATATTGGGTCCTTTTCTCTTTCTAGTATATATAAATGATCTTCCCTATTTACTGAAAAACCAACCGCAAAATATGGTGTTATTTGCTGATGACACTTCCCTAATTTTTAAGATAAATAGGCGGGCCCAAAATCTAGATGACGTGAATAATGCCCTACTTCAGGTCCAAAATTGGTTCACAGCAAACAATTTGGTATTAAATGAAAAAAAAACCAAATGCATAAGATTTGCTTTACCGAATGTTAAAAGTAGTGATTGTGATATAATATTGAATAAAGAGAAACTTGAATTCGTAGATAAAACGGTTTTCCTGGGGATTACGCTTGATTCAAGGCTACAATGGGATTCTCATTTGACTTCTCTTGCGGGGCGGCTAAGTTCAGCAGCCTATGCCATTAGAAAAATCCGTTAGTATACTGATGTAGATACCGCTAGACTGGTTTATTTTAGTTACTTTCATACTATTATGTCTTATGGCATTTTACTGTGGGGACGGGCTGCAAATATTGAGTCTATATTTATTCTGCAGAAAAGAGCCATCAGGGCCATATATAATCTTCGTAAGCGCGATTCTCTAAGGGAACTGTTTAAGGATATTGGCATCATGACGGTACATTGTCAATACATCTACGAAAACATAATGCACGTCAGAAAAAATCTACACCTTTTTGGTAAAAGGGGTGACAGACATAATTACAGTACTAGAAATAGGGACCAACTAGTTCAGCCAGGTTTCCGACTCGCTAAAGTAGACTCATCTTTCATGGGGTACTGTTTGAGATGCTATAATAAAATTCCACAAAGTATTCTTGAACTGAATGAGACGAAATTTAAAACATGCATTAAACGCACACTATGTAAGCAAGCATATTACAAGTTGAGCGATTATATCGCTGATAAAAATGCTTGGCTCAATGCTGGTCCTGCTCCACAAGGACAGGGGCGCATAAATTGATAGCATTAAAATGTATTGTTGGAGCTGCTGAAGATTGTACAACTATCTTTGCATTGTATAGATTCAATCTCCTTAGTATTATATAAATGCATAGCCCATATTGTGTGAGTACTATGTACTAGAAAGCTATCATTCACTGGAAACCTACGTCTTTTCTTGACTTGAATGTGCCCTGGCGGTTTAGAGTATGTCATGCTCACTCAAATGTCTCGCTGATGGTGGCGCATGTGTCGGATCATTTAGTTCCCTTCAAAATGGTTGAGTTGAATGGTGCTGATCCATGCGTCATGTCCGTGAACGGGCGCTGTCAGTTGTGACTGGTCATCTCTTAGTTGCCATGGCTTATTTAAATGAATTATTTTGAATTGTATTTTTTTTGTTTGTGTGTTTTTGCTGTGGACACTTTTAACGTGCACATCTTGCTACATTGTTCTCACATAATATACCATCTCAACATGAATGATGTAACCAAGATTTTGTAACAATATTCTGATTTAAAAGAGTGTCCATGGAGTTTCTTGCCCGTTCTTCTCCATAGAGATCTACGCTAGGGAATGGGCAACTACAGTACTTTCACAGTTTTTATGTCTTGTGACTGGGACTGTAGCTACATTTAATTTTCATCTTTGTTTCGACAATTCAAAAGTGCCTGTAACTGGCTTACTTGAAATAAATGCTTTGATTTTGATTTTGAGTTGTTGCAAAGTTTTGACTTTTGTGCGCAGTAAAAGAGGAATGTCCTTTTATTTAGCTTAAAACACTGTTTTAAGCTTTCACGGTTTAAATGTAATAATCACGGAAGATAAGTGACACTATTTTTTTCTTTTTATTTAGTTTTGTTTAAAAGTCTTAAATTTTTAACTTAATGCTGTAATTGTATATTAAAACTTGCATAGTATAGAGCAAGCTAGTTAATCTAAATATTTCATTATCTTTTACCGTGATACCCATATTTTTAAAGCACCTGTTTTACTCTCTATGTATAGGGCTATACATAGAGAGCCCGGAGCTATGTAAACCCTATGTACACGGTTTTTACAAATAAAGTTTTCAATTTAAGCCTTTAACTGCTCACATGAAATCCAAGTAACTGACCAAAGCAGAGTATTACACTAAAACAGTTAGGAGATAATCCGACTCGAGACAGCCTGTGACGTCACTAGTACTAAATCTGACGTTAGAGGTTCTATCTTGAGCTGAAACCCTCTTAACGTCGCTTCATAACGTCTTTACTGTTTGGTGTTTGATCGTCGCTGGGGGTTATTTTTAACGGTTTGGTTTTATAATAGAAGCTGTACCCAGACATAACAAAAGTTTAGAGAGGAAATTCTTCGTTTTCTTTTGAAGATACTTGTTTTAAACTGATGAAATAAATAGCAGTAAAATATAGCATTACGGCTGACAGGAGAGAATGGACGAAAGGAACGTGTTGTGCTGACGACCCCAAATAACATAGAACAAGGGCAGGAAAATGATGATTCTCTTTTTAAATTAAATAAACGTTCACTCATTATGTCATTCACCTATTTCTCACACCCACGCTGTATTCAAAACACAATACAAACATACACTCACTTCATTCACTTCACACACGACAAGCGCAAAAGACCTCAAACACTCCCACTCACAATCATCAAACACTTACATCTACATCATTCACTCTTCACTTTCTCACGCTCATATTATAAAATTTACCACAAGATCATTGTAAAGCGCCCATTTGACACAGTCCACTGGCACGTCTGCCACGATAAAATTATATAAGCATAACTCATACCCGGACACTGCCCCCTAAGATACAGGCCTAGCCTAGTTTAGGGGACAGGGTTGAACCTATTATACTTTTTTTCGAATGCTAAATTAAGAACTTTAATCTGTAAACAGTGCAATGTACTTGAACTTTGTGGTTATAAACTTTTTATTTTATTTTTTATTATTAAATAAAACGTCAAACTCCTTGTAAATTACTGGCATTCAGATGATTCCAATATTTGACTGAAGCAGTGATAGTGGTGTGACCGTTGGACTGTCAAGTTATAGGTCTCAAGCTCGAACCTAAGACAAGCACCTCTGCTTTTTCAGATTCATGTGCGTATTCCATCATTATCACTTGCTTTGGTGAAGGAATACATTGTGAGGAAACCAGCATGTCTGAGAGATATTATATAATGCAGTTGCTTAATTGTTGCCTTTTCAACAAATATTTAATTTAACATAACACAACATTACGCTTGTAATCCCCGTAGGATTAGCCTGAGATGTATCTAATGGTAAATCCTCATTTTGCCAGTCATCTCTAAGTCCCATGTAATATGGAGCGAGCCTATTGCTATAAACGGCGCAAATCTAGACTCTGTGGCTGTTACTGAGAAATTCCTGATAGAAAAATCCGATAACGCTGACCGACCTGGGAATCAAACCCAAGTCCCTATGCTCAGCGGTCGCGCTTGCGACCACTTGAACAACGCTATGATATTTATGCTCTTTTGCTTGCCCAATCAATTAATTGTTAACGTTACTTTGTACCAAATATCTACTAAAAGTACCAGTTTATGAACCTTATTAAACGTGCCATTCAAGTACATACATCTATCATACAAATTCGCTCCTAAAATAAGAAAAATCACAAACACTTACACACGGCTTACGATGTCGGGGCTCATTCGCGTTCCTAATCTGCCACTCGTCAAATACTCCTCTAGATTTGAGGATGAAGAGGCTTATATTTGAACACTTATTAAAAACGGATGGGTGAAGATGTTGGGGGCTTGGGGAATTAAACTGAGTATTTATAATGTTTTTTTTTTTTATATATACATACCTTTTGATTTACTTGGAAGGAGGTGACTAATGAGACGATGAGTAATAGAGATGTATGAAAGAAGAAGACATAGTTCGCCGGACCCAAATAAATTGGAACGAGGGCAAGAAAATGACAAAAATATAAAAAGTTAAAATTTTAGACATTTGCGGGCAATAGAGGGCAGTATAGTAGATGTGAAGCGTACAGTCACATCCCTCCCGTATCGCTCAGTTGTATCAGGCAGTGTACTAGTCTTTAAAATCCCACAATATTTTACAGAAGCAAAAACATGATGAATATCATAAAGAGGTACAAAAGCTTTACACTTAACAACTTACAATAATACTTACAAGTATTGCACCAAACTTATTTGTGCAAGTGTATAAGCACGTTGGCGACAAACTTGCAGTAACTTGGGTAATACGCAAGTTAAGTTGTTCCAACAACTTGCATTCGACTCGCTATTGGATAGTTTACAAATTTGTTAATAAGGCTTTAATTGTTGAGGGCTTTGAAGTTGAGTGGTAGTAGCAATCGTTTTGATAAGTTCATAACTGAAATCGAGAACCTTCAAAAGGCGCCGCGGTAACGGAATAGACTGAATGAAGACTGCACGTCTAACCCCTACAAATCATCATCTGCCTAGCCTTTTCCCAAGTTTATTGGGGTCGGCTTCCAGTCTAACCGGATGCAGCTGAATACCAGTATTTTACATAGAGCAACTGCCTATCTGACCTCTACAACCCAGTTAGTACTGGATAATACGATACCCCTTGGTATGAATGGTTGTCAGACTTTCGGGCTACTGACTACCTGTAACGACTGTCAAAGATCTAGTCAGTGGCTTTCCGAGGCACGGAGGAAACTCAGTATGTAATGGGTGGTCACCCATCCACAAACCAACCTAGGCAAGCACAGCTTAACCTAAAGATAGACACGAGCGGCTGCTATTAAAAACCTGCTCTAAACCCAACTAATATTATAAATGCCAAAGGTGGTGAGGATGGATGGATGGATGTTTGTTAGTGCTCATTTAAGGAGACGCGGCGCGTTGTGTGGTGCGGCCCGCTTTCAATGCAGACATATGGCAATGTATGAGAGCGTTTACGGAGAAGCGATTTTACGCGCGTTTGCTTGAAATGCAGCGACGGTACTCGGTCGTAACAAGAATTGGAATAGAACGGCTATTTTGGACCAATTGTCATCGGAGCAAGTAGCCCAACGGTTTAGTGACCTTGTAAACCAGAGGTCGCATGTTCGATTCGAAGTCGTATAAGATAGTTTTTATCCCGGTAGTACTCTGTGGGACATTGTGACATTGTAGACATTGTGTCAGTGGGACATTCGAACCCACAGCCTTAAGCTAGTAAACTTATAAAGGGTGTAAAAAGACTTAACGAAGCCGAAAGGCACTTGTTCTCCCCGTCATTGCGATCATTTTTTTGTTCTACACCACACCTGGGAACCTTCTAGTTACGGAGAAATTGGGGGTCAAAGTTCCAACTTTTTGAAAAGTTTTTTTTTTAATACAAGTTTTTAATGTAAGATTTTTTACTTTAAACACCTCCACGACCCCCATACTATTGAATCCATCCATCAGCACAATGTTTTGAGTGCGTTACATTGAGTTCTACCACAAAACATGATTTTTCACCCCAAAAAAAAAAGTCGTTTCCCAGCAATAATTTTTGCGTAAAGTTACTTAGTTTGATGTACAGAATGCTTGGTTGACGGCTTCGTGATGAGGTCTTTTACACCCTGTATGTTGTCAAAATACTTGCAATGAGATTCCACGTCATCACTTGAAACTCAATTGTGAGAAAACAAAAGTATTGTATTGCAGCATTGAGTGACAGAATCGCAGTAACCCGGCGTCGAGGGAAATCTACATGCGAATGAATTGATGTATTGTGACTCGATTGAAACTTTGTTATATCTGGATACTATGGGAGACGCAATGGAAAAGAGGATGACGTGTTTTTAGAAAGCTCCATTTTTCGGTTCGTTCCCACTAGTTCTACTAAACAGTTTTAGGGTAGATCTTTTGGGAACTTTTTCCATTGCAATTTTTCACGTTTCAGTAGGTATACGTAAGAATATAAGCACTCTACCAAATAAATATTTTATGAGAACTAAATGGGAAGTTCTTCATCCTCTTTTGAAATAGGAAAACTTCGGACCAGGCGAGTGCTGTGTCTTGTGAGCTCTTGCGCGATATACAATTTGCGTAACGTCAAGTGCGTTGCGTAGTTCTTATGTAGTACAGCTGATGTCACCATTATATCTTTACTTATATGAAAAAAGCTCACTCCACTCTTACTGATCATCATCTATCTATCTATCCTATTCCCAACTATGTTGGGGTACTTTTCCAGTTTGAACGTCTGTAGCTGAAAACTAGTATTTTACATGGAGCGATAGCTTACCCACAGCCCAGTAACTGGATAAGATCATACCCCATAAACGCTGGTGCAAATGTGTAGACAGTTATGAGAACAACCCTACTTCACTTGAAATTTGTAACTCAATTTTTAATATACTTGAAATAAAAAAGAGAAAGAAAACTCGCGGCAACACGATAAGTAAACCTTTCACCAAACATTAAAAAACAACTTTACTAAAAAACTCAGTCTAACAAATCATTGTTAACTTCACCTCATAAACCCATTTACACCTTAATAATGTGGTCAAAGGTGCTAAAATATTTAAGTAGTTCCAAAGAGTTTCATTGCAAAGATTACAGACACATAAAAAACCTTCTTTTTGTTTATTTAATCAGCCGATGGGCGGAGGCACAGAGCATACAAATGTCTAGAGATGTCAGTATTACTTAATCAAAAGCAGGAAATTGTGTTGAGCGCACAACTTCTGTGCATTCAAAACCTTCAGTCAGTCATCATCATCTGCCTAGCCTTTTCCCAACTATGTTAGGATCAGCTTCTAGTCTAACCAGATGCAGCTGAATACCAGTATTTTGGATGGGGCGACTGCCTATCTGACCTCCACAACCCAGTTAGTACTGAGTAATACGATACCACTAATCAAATACATCATCGTATATGTCGTTGAGCGAGTAAACGGTGACACGCATGATTTGTATGAAAAATGTTGTCAATGTAAGATGTAGTGACTAGAGGTGTCTCTAGCCTGTTGGATACTAGAACGTTCAAGCGTTATGAGTCATTTAAAATTCAAATTCAAATTCGAATTCAAATTCAAACTCAAAATTCATCAGCACCTACAGAGGAAACGAAAGAAGCTGTTTGGTAGACTGTGCCATTAAAGTGACCGCGAGTCCATATTTGTGTGAGGGATCCCAGTCACGCATGATGCAAGTGGCATCACCCGAGGCCTAGCAGTGGTCGCCAAGACATATTTCTTGCTCTGTGGCCAAAGATTTTCGGGCACAAAATTAGAAAAGTTTCGTCCTTATTTTTACGCGAACAACCGTGTTTAGTGAGAAGTGTTTAAATATTTCGTTTGTTTAATAAACCATGACCTCGGTCCGCTTCCAAAGTGGCGAAAGATGGCGGAGACAAAATGTCATTACGGAATCTTATTTGAAGATTAATATAGAATGGATTTTCTACATTAACGTTATTTAACTTTGGTGACAGCTATTGATTCTCTTTGTATTGCATTGGTGTCGTTGTTGTTATCATCAACATTATTGTTTCGCTAACTATGTAACACTACACTATTTTTAAGGTAGTTAGTACATAGTTACATAGCAGTGACACGCCTCGGGGCCAACAATACGGCATGCCTCTAGGGCTGGCAGACTGAACAGAAATCCACCATGAAGAATAGTATATTAAAAGAGCAAGGCAAGCTTTTAGGCTAGCATGGAAGATACCACCACTAGGTTTTGAATAGCTTGATTGGTCGTCCTGCGATAGTATCTACAATCAAATGCTTATTATCCCTGTGAGCAACGTTAACAATATATCATTGAAAGGCGTAATGTTTCACAGCGAAGACTAAAAGTACCTAATTTAAAATATTACAAAACATCTCACCTAAAAATCACTTTCAAATTACGTACACCTATTCAAAATACTAATAACCCGCCCGATACTTCTCGCTCAATCGCTCAACTAACAATTATTTTCTTTCATTCGCAACAGCGTACAGCCGAACACATCTGTTCATAATAACCTATTCAGAACTATTCACAAACGTGTACAAGAGCAAGGCAAGGCATGGTGAGCTGATTTCCATACTATTAATAATTGTCTTGTTCGATATGACACGAGTAGGTATAAACCGCACCTGCCTGTTGCGATAACTGACTTAGTTTCTGTTTGTTATTTTCATTGTGTGTGTGGGTGTGTGTGTGTGGTATTTATGTGTGCAGCTTTGTAAGTAAGCGGTTTTGACATAACATACTAAATATTAAGTTTGTGTACCCCCATGGGGATTGGTTGGGGCGTATAGGAAGCCCTGTTCGCTAGTTATGTTTAAATTCCGTGTGGAGAATGAACCCTTTTGATTGCAATAGGTTCGTTCTCCACACAAAACGGAAAATATCAAGTAGTGACATTTTAAGTATTGACTTAATATGTCACTACGGGAACCATCCGCCTAGTAAACGAGGTTCACGTGCGAATCAATATTTTTTCGTGCACTTAGAGTGAATTCGCAAAAGTTTTGTTAAACTTAGTTTCTTTTAAGTATGTATCACTTTAAATTTCGTATTTCTAGTTGTTAAATTATTCTTATTTTATAAACATGTAGCCACACTATCGAATCAGGTTTAAGATTACCTGTAATGAATAAAATAAATAAATTATTGTTTATTTTTGAGCTCCCGATATTTCGTGTATAGGATATAGACCGTGAAAGCTTAAAACAGTTTTTGAACCTATTGCAGTTGTTAATTTACCCAACCACATACGAGTAAATATACGTTACTCGAATCTTAATGTAGACCTACATTTCAAACATTTTGTGAATCAACCTCACACACGGCAATATTTGCGTATGCGATCAATAAAGAAGCACTAACGTGAATCCTCAGTTAAGATAAACAAAAGATTTCTTTAGCACCGGGTACATATAAATTGACCGTCGGACCAAGCTAACGGGTGTGCGTACGTTAACAGTAGATACATAATAATATTTCTCTATCCCCCATATTTTGTTACCCAGAAAATGAGTAACGTCTGGAGTCCCTGGGAACTTTGTAATAACTCTACCGACTTCTCACCGTTGTAAAATAAAATACCAATTTTCAAAACTGCCAATGGCCGATGTGTTTATGTCTATGTAAAGCGTTCCCATATTTTGAACGACTGCCAAGCGACTCCGTGGCGCAACGGTAGCGCGTCTGACTCCAGATCAGAAGGTTGCGTGTTCAAATCACGTCGGGGTCATAGTTGTATTTTTGTCAATTACTTTTCAGATAAACATTTTTTCTGTTTATTTTTTATTTTTTTTTAATCTTGTCTGAAATAAACACAAGATAGTAAAGAAAAATAAGATTCATATGGCATTTATGTTTGTTAGCTATCTCCTCGAAAAGTGACATTTACAAATAAACGTATTATTATTCCAATTATTTGAGTATCACTCTTAAGTGTTACTCAAACTCATACGAAGTCCCATACAAAAACGTTAATATTACTGAATGCCCTTAAACAGGAGGGCTCTGAAGTGCTAAGCAAATATCTCCAGGGGTATCTTATTTAGTTCCAATATACTACAGTAGAGGGGAAAACACACATCTCTTGGATATAATAACATGGAGTAGGGTAGTCATTGCCATCTTGATAGTTTTATTTATGAGAATATACCAGATTTTTGTGGACTGTCCTTGTCAAGTATGTATCTTATTGCTTCGTCATTTATTAATTTCCGATTCTACTGAAGAAAAACATCGTGAGAAAACTGCATTGTAATACGAAGCCTACCTACTTAGTTGTAGCTTCGGTAAAAAATATTGTTTTCTAACAAAAACATTTAAAAATTTGCCTTGTTGGTCCTGGGTCGGCAATTTCATTTTGGGTTTTTTCGTCAGGAATTTCTAAGTATTAGCCACGGCGTCTGAATCTGAGCTCGGGCGATGGCAATGGGCTTGCCCCTATACTATCACTGAAACAGAACTGGCAAAGTGTGGGTGTAGTATTCACCTCTGCCTAACCCTACGGGGATTACAGGTGTGATGTTGTGTAACTTAACAATCTTTATTGTACCCAGCAGGTAATTATGACGTCCTTATCTTTTTTGTGTTTGTTACGATTTAACTCAAGAACTACTCAACCGATTTAAAAAAATCTTTCACCATTAGAAAGCTACATTTTTACCGAGTAACATAAGCTATAAATTATATTGATATCATGCAAATTACCCGAGCTATCACAATTTTTCGGACGAAGTTGCGGGCGAAGTGCTAGTTAATAAGTATGGTTTAAAGTTATACCAAACTGAATCCTTGTTTTTTTTTGGTAAATCTGAAGGATTTATGAGTAAAGTTCTATGTTGACTCTCAGCGTTTTTTGATACTTTGATTAGAACATTATCTACATAGTATTCCATTGTTTGTACAAAAACATAAAACTTACAAAGTTTTGAATTCATAAGACTTCAGAGAATTTTGCAGTTTGTAAAATTTCTCCTTTTTTATTTTGACTGCGCTTGAAATAAGAACTAAAACTTCAAAAACAAACTCCACAAAGATTCATCCTGAGCATTGCAATGAGAATTTTCAAGCAAAACTGTCAGACGCTTTTATCACTTATGTACGTAAAAACTGGGAATAAATTCGTCTTGCAAAACCGGCTGCATTGTTTTTAGTAAAATTCCAGGTTAACAGACAAATTTGGTATGAAGTTCTTGGTTGGGCTCCGGTTCGGATAGTTTTATTGGGTTTTCCTTTAGGAATTTCTCAGTGGCAGTATTGGAGTCTGGATTTATACTCGATTGACGGCAATAGGTTTTAAAAAAACTATCAAACGTGATCAAAAACGGGTTCTAATTATGGCCTGCTATCGCCAACCAAAAACCAGAAAGCATAGTTAACCGAACTTGGTGATAGCTTTAATCTAAGTCTTTCGTTGCATATGGCAAATCAGGATTAAACAAACACAATTTTGATTTTTATTCACTATTTTCTTTATAAAAATCCCTTCTTAATAGTCCACAGTACTCTCAGTCACACAATACGTAGCATAAATAAACAATGCAGCCAACATCACAAACTCCCGGCTGACAAACGCCGACATAATATCCTAAGTACGCATAACCAATCTTGGGCCGCAGTGAGGAACATGCGGGCCGCAATCCGAATACAAATAGGGTGGACAGGGGGACGTGGACGTAGTTGGAGGTGGATGAGGCAAGCAAAGGGAGGAGAGGGAAGGAGGAAGAACATAGATATACAAAAACCTGACGCCTTTTTCCCAAGGGGTAGGCAGAAACTACAGAATGTCATATTCTAAATTTGTAGCGATGAAAGAGTAAACGAGGTGGCCTTTGGATTCGTTCGCTAGCCCCGCTCTGTCGCCACGTGTCGTTGACTGGCGTGTCATGGAGGGGGTGGAGACTTATTCCAACCACCGGTATATCCGGTTCGACGTCTCCACCCAGACCTCAAGCGCGCCGGTCCAACAGGCCCCGAGTGGTCCGCGCTGGGCGCTGAAGCAGCTGGACCGGGAGCTCCTCCTGGAAGCCTCGATCGTGCAGGCCTGGGTGACATCACCAGACAGGCCTGCCGACATTAACAATGAGGCAGGGTGGTTCCAGGAGGCCATGTCCGACATCTGTGACGTGGCAATGCCCCGAGTCCGGCCAGGAAGCGCCCGACGGCAGGTGTACTGGTGGTCGCGAGAGCTGACGTCTCTGCGCGAGGCATGCGTAGCTGCGCGACACCTGTACGCCAGGCATCGCAGGCTCCGCATCCGCTCACCGGATGCGGCAGCCATTGAGGCGGAGCTATATGAGGGGTACAGAGCGGCGAAGACCGCCCTCCGCGAGACTGTCCTGCGGGCCAGGGATCTGGCCCGCGAGGAGATGCTGGGGACTCTCGACAGAGATCCGTGGGGGCGCCCTTACAAGATGGTGCGGGATAAACTCCGCACCTGGGCCCCCCCACTGACGCAGAGTCTCCGGCCTGAGCTCGTGGAGGACGTAGTGAGCACTCTGTTCTCTACGCGGGGGGAATATCCCCCCCCGCCTATGGCTCCGCCACCTGCGGTGCTGGAAGCGGACCATCAGGACGACGACGACGACACTCCGGAAGTGACTGGGGTAGACCTGAGAGTGGCGGTACGCAGGCTCAGTGCCAAAAATACCGCCCCGGGACCCGACGGCTTGCCTGGCAAAGCCTGGGTCCTGGCCTCGGAGGTTCTCGGGCCCCGACTGGAGGGGCTCCTAAGCGCATGCTTGGAGAGGGGCCAGTTCCCGCTTCGTTGGAAGACGGGGAAGCTGGTCCTCATTCGGAAGCCGGGGCGCCCTGCGGACTCTCCGTCCGCATACCGGCCCATAGTGTTGCTCGACGAGGTGGGCAAACTCTTTGAAAGAGTAATTGCAAACCGCCTCGCCGAGCACCTTGCGGGGACGGGGCCGGATCTTGCGGAACACCAGTTTGGTTTCCGCAAGGGGCGCTCTACGGTGGGTAATGCTCATGGTGCATTAGGGAGGCACTACGGTATCACCGGGTGCCGACCTACCTTCGTCGTGTGGTCGGAGACTACCTAACGGATAGAGCCGTTATCTATCCCGGTCGCAGCGGAGAATGGAACCGGCGAGAGATGTCGTGCGGTGTTCCACAGGGATCGGTTCTAGGGCCTTCCTTGTGGAACATCGGGTACGACTGGCTGCTGCGCGCCGACCTCCCTAGCGGCGTCAGCGTGGTCTGCTATGCAGACGACACGCTGGTGCTGGCACAAGGGGGGTCGCACGAGGCGGCGGCCGAAATAATGACACGCGAGGTTGCGATAGTCGTCGAGAGGATCCGGCAACTGGGTCTCGAGGTGGCATTGCACAAGTCCGAGGCCATGTGCTTTCATGGGCCTCGGAAAGCGCCACCTCCGGGATCCTCACTGACGGTAGGAGGGGTATCCGTCGGCGTCGAGTCGACGCTGAAGTACCTGGGACTCGTCCTCGACAACCGATGGAACTGCGTGGAGCATTTCCGACGTTTGGCCCCCAAACTGGAACGGACCGGGGCTGCCTTCAGGCGGCTCTTGCCCAACCTTGGGGGGCCAAACGCCTCCTGCCGGAGGCTCTACGCGGGAGTCGTGCGGTCCATGGCTCTTTACGGGGCCCCGGTGTGGGCGCGTTCCTTGAGGCTGCGTGTAGCCCACTACCTGAACGCGCCCCAAAAGGTGGTAGCCGTAAGACTGGCCCGTGGGTACCGCACGATCTCCCGTGAGGCGGCGTGCCTCCTTGCCGGATTGCCGCCATGGGATCTGGAGGCGATAGTCCTCGCGCGCCTGCATGAATGGCGCGCGGAGGTGTTACGCCGGGGGGAAACTCTGCTGCCGCGGCAAATTTGTCGCGCAGCGGACAGACTTCCGACGCGATCTCATGGCGACATGGAGAGAGCGACTGTCGCAACCCCGTGCAGGGCACGCCACAATAGTGGCGGTAAGTCCCCTCTTTGAGGAGTGGCTGGAGAGACGCCACGGCATCCTCACCTTCCGCCTGACGCAGGTCCTCACCGGACACGGTGTTTTCGGGAGGTTCCTGCACCGAATCGGGCGGGAGGAAACGCCCGGGTGTTTCCATTGCGAGGGTCGACCGGAGGACACGGTGGAGCATACGGTGGAGGTGAGCGGAGCACCGCCGTGTCCTCGAAGCGGCGATTGGCGGCGGCGACCTCTCGCGTCCGGCCCTGGTGCAAGCCATGGTCCGGAGCGAGACGGAATGGGACGCCGTCACCTCCTTCTGCGAAGCAGTAATGCTAGAGAAGGAGGTGGCGGAACGTGAGAGGGAGAGAACCGTCAGCGTCCCGGCCGCCGCGAGAGACGCCCGGGCGTCGGGGGCCACCACGTGGCCCCCGGCCACCGTAGGCGCGAGCCTTTGAACGGTGGGCTATGGGCTAGCTCGCCGTCCGTCCGTCTCATGACGACAGGCCGTGTCGACGACGCGTTCGTGTTCCACGCGCGCCTCAAAGAGAGTCAGCAATAGGAAGGGGTCCGCAAGGACCGATGCCTGCCGGGGTTGCGGGACTGTTCGAAAAAGATACCGTGACCCCGGAACACAAAGGGCGATGAAGGAACATGGATGGGTTTTAGTCAGTAAAAGTCTGACACTCCCTCCTGCTCCGCCCAGAGCGGGAGAAGTCATTTGATGATTTCACATACGAAAAAAATAAAAAAAAAAAGGTGGCCTCTAGATTGACGTTATTGGTGAATCGTCGTAAAGATAATGTGCGTTGCATCAAAAAATTTAAAGGTTGGATGAACATTTAGATGGATAGATGTTCAAGTTATGGCAGTATGGACAAAAAGGTAATGTCAGAAGAAAGGAGAGTGTAAAATATTGTACAAATGCTTAGAATAATTTTCTTACTACGCACTTAGAACATGACAAGCACAAAACAGTACACCTACAAAGATATAAACGGCACAGTCCATACATAAATAATAGACCCGACGTCCACTACAAGGAAAAAACCTCGCCCAAGCCTTGGCAACACATCCAGAAATAGTACATCAATGTCATCGATTCAAGACTTATGACCGTCTCCATGGTCCACTCAATAATTCATGACTTTCATTCTAACGGCGATGGAACATCTTTTTATATCACTATATTATTATATATTCTTTACATATTCCCTTGAGGAAAGTGTAATTCGATAATAGGATAATCTTACTGTTTTGTGAAGTCTTCAGATTTTCTTTGGGTCTGCCTGTGTGCTATAAGACCCTTATCCCCCAGTTTAGGTTATTTCGATTCGTGTTTTTTTTCGTGTGTTTTATCTTTTGGGTATAAAGCTTTATCCGCATTAGATATTTTGTTTCCGTTTCTTTGTTTGAGGTAGTAACTAAACTGGAATATACCTTTCTGATGGTAAGTACCTACCGTTCTTGTTTCTACTTCTTTATTAAGGAAATAGTGATGTTTTTTTTTTCTCTTCGTCTACGGACAGTCTTCAACCAGTCAGTCTTCTTTTGACGGTGACGCAGTGGATGAGATTGCTGCACTGCGTGTTGCGGGTTCGATTCCCTCACGGAAAATGTTTATAACCGCACTACGATACAGGAGAAATTCTTGTGCTTGTCTTGTTTCTGAAAACCAATAAGTACAATAATATGCGGTTTTTCGCTGTTTGCGCTGACCGCTACTTTTAAACCAAGTTAAGTCTCGAAAGAGTACCAATAAAACTATATTAAAAATATGTAAAAATACCTTAATCTACCATCCTATTATACCCTAAAAATTAAGGATATTTCATCACAGTAAGTGTACCCTGATTTATCCCAAGAGACATATCGAATTTTCCTAAGTGTTCTATGATAGGGCAAAAAATATATTGAAGTAGTTCCCGCGAGTAATGTCTTAAGTGGTAGCTTTGGACCATGATTACCTTTTTTCGATCTCGTTAAGCAATTAGTTAAGGTATGGTAAGGGGTGGGGCTCATGCATTAAGTTGAAGTGAACTGATTATGTGGACTGGATTATATTTTTCCTGGTAATTTATTCGCTGATAAATGGGAAAAGAATTTCATTTTCAATTTCAATCATTTTGAGCAATGCGTTTTGAGATTGGGGAAGGAATTAAGTGAGGAATCAGTAGAAAGGTACCATAATCTGTGTTTTATGTGAATTTTGTCCATATCTGCATTGCCGCCATAGTCGAACTGCTTAGTGCTGTAATTAGTTACTTATAATAACACTAAAAATTTCAACACAAAAATCCGCTACAAGAATAAATTAAAAAAAAAGAAGCTTTTAACAAATAAAGAAAAAAAATATCAATATTGAATGCGTATACCTACAGAGTTTTGTGTCCATGCTAATAACCGTTGAGGAATTCATTCGTGAGAAAGTGATCTTAGCTGCAGGATCAAGTCATGTCATTAAAATGTATTGTCTAAAATGTATTGTCACCAGAAGCAAAAGTGTCTGCCAAGGGGTTTTAATTTAATGGCTGGCCTAACTTCCGCTATCTTCTCTTTTTTCAACAAAGTTGCGAGTTGAGAAGTTTTTTTGGAATTCAGTTGCAAGATTTGACCAATACATAATAACTAATAAAGGCAAGTTAAAAAAAAAACAAGTAAAACACCAAAACAGAAACAAAACAAAATCGTCTATTCCATCACAAAACAACCACACATTAGCAAAGGTATTCTTTGAGCTGATTAAACCCATTGCATTTTAAATTTCACATTTCACATTTTAGTAAGTAAAAAATAATTTCATTTGCTTCGTGTTTTCATGAGGACCGAAGTCTCGAGGGATGTGTTTTAATAACACTTTAAAGCAGAGAGCTTTCGGTTTAATTGCTGAAAAGTGTTCAGCATCTTTTATAGAGCCGTGTGGTATTTTAAATTTTGGATTTTCAGCTTTGTATATTTATGAATTTGTTGATTGTTTGTTGTTTGAAGATAATGGCTGCGTTTTCGGTTTTGTGTGTGTGTTTTTGGGGTCCGGTGATAATTTTTATTTTATTACTCTTTTCCAAAAAAAAACGGGCACCTAAGGAAATTTACGTTCTAAGATCCATTTCAGTTAATTAAATGAAATTTAATTGTTAGACGACTAATAATCGTGTAAATTAATACGCGTGAAGTGAATTCTGGCAATTTTTTTTTTAAATCGTTGAATTCTTTAAAACCGATGTACCCGGCCAAACAACTACTTTTTTAATTAAATAAAGTTACAAATGTAAAAACCAAAAAAAAAAAATTACAGCTTGAATCCTTCTGGGCATGCTTTCCACGATGTTTTTAATAACGTTTTGAAAAGAGTAATTGCAGAAGAGTGGGAACGTATTCCACGTTCCTACTCTTCTGCAATTACTCTTTTTAGCTCCCTGATGTTTTGTGGAGCAGGTTGCACTGATCTTACCCGTCTCTTTAGAACATCCCAGACATGCTCAATTGGATTGAGATCAGGACTTCGAGCTGGCCAATTTAAACAACGAATCCCAACTTCGAAGCGTACATGCAAGTACGCTTCCACGTCGCCAGAACGGTGCGGGCGAGCATTGTCGGCCATAAAAGGCCCGTTTTTTTTCCAAATAGTTTAGTTATCGCTAAATAAAACACAATTAACGAACCACTAGATTTAGCAAAATATAATGGCAAAAAAATCACTTTTGATTGCTTAATTTCGTAAATGATCACTAAAATTAATCCCTTATTTTATCTTGAAATTAGAACCAAAAATTTATTTTTTTAGTTAATGACCACCAGAAATTGAACTATTATGTTCTTGCATCCGATTCGAGGCAGACCCGGCCGACGGACCCCCGTTTGGTGGGGCTCCTACTTCTGAATGGTTTATAAAAAAAAACCGGGGTGCCCCAAGTCGGCCTAGGCAAAAGTAGTTTGTCATCAATCACCTCATTAAAATTTGGTGCTCAATTTACTGAATTTGGTGATCAATTGATATTTTAGGTGATAGATGTTAGTGGTCACAAAGTTATTTTTGGTGGTTATTATATTTTCCGCCATAGTTATCTGGCTGGCACAAGAGCGTGGAACTCGGCAAAAGCAAAGAGAGGCCTAATACCCAGCAGCGTGTGAAGTCGGGCTATGGATGATGGTGATGAATAGTTATCAATAATTTATACTTAAAAAAACCCCCAAAATGGATACCGCAATACAAAAATTAAGTCCAGTCAAATTATTTAAAAAATAGGGGTAAGGTTACAAAAATTCGCATAGAGCTAAAACTTGGTACGAATGTTGGGAACACTATTACAAAATGAAATGTCAAAAGTCCCAATCGATCCGACCTTTGCAAAAAAAAAGTCAAGGTCAAAGGTCGTGTAAATAGGTTTTTTGCATTTGTCAGGCAAACGGTAAGTCTTATCATATTATGTTTTACAAAATTGTAAACCGTGCAATTATATATAAAAACTGATTTTATACTTTTTCCTAAAAATCACCATTTCTGAGATATAGCTGTTCAAACACTTGAAAAAGTTGTGTTCTACATAATAATCAAACGTTTCCACGCCACCGGTGAAGTGGTGTAGCTGGGGTGTTTGTGAGCATATTCCATGACCTATTGTGGTCATGTGTAAAAAAAAAAATTTATTAATGGAAACTGTGAGTGAAAATTATGAGTAAAGAGCTTATGCCCGCAGCTTCGCCAGCGTGGAGTTCGATAATTGTCCCACGGGATCATACGACGGGAATAAAAAGTATCCTATGTGTTAATCCAGGTCATAAACTATCTTTGTGCTAAATTTCATCCAAATCCGTTCAGTAGTTTTTGCGTGAAAGAGTAACAAACATACACACAAACTTTCGCCTTCATAATATTAGTCTGAAGTGTGATTGTGTGTGTTGAGGAGCTCGTGGCTGAATAATAACAGCCGCCCGGGTCGATCTTTAGGTTAAGCCGTGCTTGCCTAGGTTGGTCTGTGGATGGGTGACCACCCTTACATACCGAGTTTCCTCTATGCCACGGAAAGCACGTTAAGCTTTTGGTCCCGGCCGTCATTTGTAGATCTTTGACAGTCAGTGGCCCAAAAAGTCTGACAATAATTTATACTTAAAAAAACCCCCAAAATGGATACCGCAATACAAAAATTAAGTCCAGTCAAATTATTTAAAAAAATAGGGGTAAGGTTACAATAATTCGCATAGAGCTAAAACTTGGTACGAATGTTGGGAACACTATTACAAATGAAATGTCAAAAGTCCCAATCGATCCGACCTTTGCAAAAAAAAAGTCAAGGTCAAAGGTCGTGTAAATAGGTTTTTTGCATTTGTCAGGCAAACGGTAAGTCTTATCATATTATGTTTTACAAAATTGTAAACCGTGCAATTATCTATAAAAACTGATTTTATACTTTTTCCTAAAAATCACCAAGTTTCCTCTGTGCCACGGAAAGCACGTTAAGCTGTTGGTCCCGGCCGTCATTTGTAGATCTTTGACAGTCAGTGGCCCAAAAAGTCTGACAACCAGTCTTACCAAGGGGTTTTGTATTACCCACACCCAGTACTAACTAGGTTGTGTAGGTCAGATAAACAGTCGCTCCATGTAAAAAAATAATGGTATTCAGCTATTTTCTATTTAATGGAACTAAAAACGAGTGAAGCGACTGCTGCGTCCAGCGATACCAGGGATGTTGCGTTTTCAAAATCAAAATCAATCAAAATCAAAGCATTTATTTCAAGTAGGCCAGTTACAGGCACTTTTGAATTGTCGAAACAAAGATGAAAAATTAAATGTAGCTACAGTCCCAGTCACAAGCATAAAAACTGTGAAAGTACTGTAGTTGCCCATTCCCTAACGTAGATCTCTATGGAGAAGAACGGGCAAGAAACTCCATGGACACTCTTTTAAATCAAAATATTGTTACAAAATCTTGGTTACATCATTCATGTTAAGATGGTATATTATGTGAGAACAATGTAGCAAGATGTGCACGTTAAAAGTGTCCATATTAAAAACAAAAAATCCAATTCAAAAATAACATTCAAATAAGCCATGGCAAGTAAGAGATGACCAGTCACAACTGACAGCGCCCGTTCACGAACATGAGGCATGGATCAGTACCATTCAACTCAACCATTTTGAAGGGAGCTGAATGATCCGACACACGAGCCACCATCAGCGAGACATTAGAGTGAGCGTGACATACTCTCAACCGCCAGGGCACATTCAAGTCAAGAAAAGACGTAGGATTTCAGTGAATGATAGCTTTCTAGTACATAGTACTCACACAATATGGGCTATGCGATTATATAATACTAGAGATTGATTGTATACAATACAAAGACAGTTATACAATCTTCAGCAGCTCCAACAATTCTATTTAATGCTATCAATTTATGCGCCCCTGTCCATGTGGAGCAAGACCAGCATTGAGCCACGCATTTTTATCAGCGATATAACCGCCCAAATTGTAATAAGCTTGCTTACATAGTGTGCGTTTGATGCATGTTTTAAATTTCGTCTCATTCAGTTCTAGAATACTTTGTGGAATTTTATTATAGCATCTCAAACAGTACCCCATGAAAGATGAGTCCACTTTAGCGAGTCTGAAGCCTGGCTGAACTAGTTGGTCCCTATTTCTAGTACTGTAATTATGTCTGTCACCTCTTTTACCAAAAAGATGCAGATTTTTTCTGACGTACATCATGTTTTCGTAGATGTACTGACAATGTACCGTCATGATGCCAATATCCTTAAACAGTTCCCTTCGAAGATTATACTAAAGAATCGCACCTACGAAGATTATATATATTTGAAGAGATTAGATAAGATTAAGATTATATATGGCTCTGATGGCTCTTTTTTGCAGAATAAATATAGACTCAATATCTGCAGCCCGTCTTCATAGCAAAATGCCATAACACATTATACTATGAAAGTAACTAAAATAGACCAGTCTAGCGGTATCTACATCAGTAAATTGACGAATTTTTCTAATAGCATATGCTGCTGAACTTAGACGCGCCGCAAGGGATGTTAAATGAGAACCCCATTGTAGCCTTGAATCAAGCGTAATCCCCAGGAAAACCGTTTTATCTACGAATTCAAGTTTCTCTTTATTTAATATTATTTCACAATCACTACTTTTAACATTGGGTAAAGCAAATCTTATGCATTTCGTTTTTTTTTTCATTTAATACGAAATTGTTTGCTGTGAACCAATTATGGACCTGAAGTAGGGCATTATTCACGTCATCTAGATTTTGGGCCCGTCTATTTATCTTAAAAATAAGGGAAGTGTCATCAGCAAACAACACCATATTTTGAAGATGGTTTTTCAATAAATAGGGTAGATCATTTATATACACGAGAAAGAGGAAAGGACCCAATATTAAGCCTTGCGGAACCCCCATTTTTACTTTTAAACGCTGTGAATTAACACCATTTATTTGAACACGTTGTTGTCTATCACTCAAATATGATTTTACCAAACTAAGTGCAAGTTGACCTACTCCGTATTGCTCAAGTTTCACAAGTAATGTGTAGTGATTTACGCAATCAAATGCTTTGGGGTCACAAAATATTCCTATGGCGTCTTGAGACTCTTCCCACGCAGTATATATGTGCTTTAATAAGGTTACACCGGTGTCAGTCGTACAACGTCCCTTGGTGAAACCTTACTGTTGATCGTGTATAATTTTGTTGGTGTTAAAATGATTGAGCATTTGATTAAGCATTACCTTTTCAAACACCTTGCTAAAAACTGGCAACACGGATACAGTTCTATAATTATTTGTATCTTTATTGGTCCCGGATTTGAAAAGAGGTATGACTTTACTGTATTTCATTCATCAGGGAAAACTCCTTGGTCTACACACAAATTAAAAATTAAAGCTAAGCATGGGGCTATAGTCTCAAGTATGGATGTACAAACTTTGATAGACATTCCCCATAGATCTTCGGTCAGTTTGATTTTTATTTGCCGGAAAGCTTTAATAACTATCATAGGGTTTTTGTGTTTAAATTTAAATTCAACCGTGTAGCCAGATATATTCGCCTTTAATAAACCAATTAAGACTTCAGGTGAGGAATTAAGAAACTTTATGTGTCCCGACTGCATCCCTTCACGAAGGTTGAGGAGATCGTAGAGTACATGAAGGTGAAAACCAATTGGACCTTGAGGATCGAGAAGTTGGAGCGTGGTGCGAGTTCCGACACAACATCTCGACAAGTTTCTCAAGGAAGTTTTGGCCGAAGGATGTAGTCTACCGACGTTTTCGCGGCAGGTACGTGACATCGCGCAGCGTAAGATGACGCCGCCACTTCGTGTGTCATAGTTCATAAGTTAATGAACATGAGATGATGAGTTAGTGTGATGATGATGATGATTCAAAGAATCATCATCATCATCATCAGCCTAAAATGTTCCCACTGCTGGGACATGGCCTCCTCTCAATGAGAGGGAATGGGCTATATTTCACCACGCGGGCCCAGTGCGGATTGGTAGATGTCACATGTCTTCGAATTTTTGGTTCTAGGACATGCCGGTTTCCTCACGATGTTTTCCTTCACCGTTTTGAGAGCAGTGGTGATGAAATATTTTGAATGTATTAGTATAATTATATTTTTATGTTGTAATGTATTTTTGTGTATTTTATCCTTGAGCCCTAGGATGCCTTTTTTTTTTTTTTTTTTTCGGATGGGAAATCATCAAATGACTTCTCCCGCTCTGGGCGGAGCAGGAGGGAGTGTCAGACTTTTACTGACTAAAACCCATCCATGTTCCTTCATCGCCCTTTGTGTTCCGGGGCCACGGTATCTCTTTCGAATAGTTCCGCAACCCCGGCAGGCATCGGTCCTTGCGGACCCCTCCTTTTTGCTGACTCTCTTTGAGGCGCGCGTGGAACACGAACGCGCCGTCGACACGGCCTGTCGTCATGAGACGGACGGACGGCGAGCTAGCCCATAGCCCACTGTCCACAAGCCCTAGGATGCCTTATAAAACGATTTTGATTGATTACTCCAAAACTCGTGCTAAATGAGGCTGCAACAAAGTTGTTTAGATTATGTGTGTTCCCAACTTTCGTACCAATTTTTAGCTCTATGCGAGTTATTGTAACCTTGCATGTCTAATTTGACTGGGCTACTAGTACCCGGCAGCCCGTCTACCCTCGACTACGGCAGCGGTCGAGGTTACGGCGTGGCAAGGGGTGCGAAGAATCCCCGGATGGGATTCGGCTGCCTATACCAACGACTGGACGTGGCAACGTATAACACACGCACACTCCGAACCGACGAGAAGATAGCGGAACTCGAAGAGGAATTGAGCAGGCTGCGATGGAGTATTGTGGGATTATCTGAAGTCCGAAGAGAGGGGGAGGACACGATAATCCTGAAATCCGACCACCTGCTTTATTTCCGAGAGGGTGACCAGCAGTCCCAGGGCGGTCTTGGGTTTAACGACTACAAGTCCCTTGTGAACAATGTGGTGAAAATTGAGAGTGTGTCGACCAGGGTGGCGTACCTTATACTCAGAATATCCTCAAGATATTCGCTGAAGGTCATACAGGTCTACGCCCCGACCTCGGTACACCCCGACGACGAAGTGGAGACCATGTATGAGGATATCTCTAAAGCCATGCATGGTCTTAAAACTCACTTCACCGTTGTCATGGGAGACTTCAACGCGAAACTAGGTAAACGAGACGGGGATGACCTGCAGGTGGGAAAATTTGGATTTGGACGTCGGAACTACCGGGGCCACCAACTGCCTAGTTTTATGGAGAAGGAGGGCTTCTATATGATGAACTCCTTCTTCAAAAAGCTTGAGCACAGGAAGTGGACCTGGCAGAGACCCGATGGTGTAACCAAAAACGAGATTGACTTCAACATGTCAAGCAAGAAGCAAATGTTCAATGATGTCTCTGTGATCAATTTGGTGAAAACCGGGAGCGATCACCGCATGGTAAGAGGCACATTGAACATCAATATAAAGCTAGAAAGGTCTCGACTGATGAAGTCTATGCTCCGTCCAGCACATATCCAAATCCAAAACCCCGAGAGCTTTCAACTTGAACTCCGGAATTCTTTCGAATGCCTAGGAAGCTCAGTGGACGAATACAACGATGGGTTCGTGGTAACTGTCCATACGACCGGGCGAAGTTCTTCAAGACACGTCGTAGAGATCAGAACAAGAGACTCTCCAATCAAACTCTCAAGCTCATGAAGGAGCGGTGAGAGATGATCCTGCAGTCTTCAGACGAGGCGTTTAAATACTGGCAGCTCAATAGACGGATCTGTAAATCCTTGAAGAGTGACCTCCGCCACTTTAATACCGAGCATATTAAAGACGCGATCGAGCGGAACAAAGGCTCCAAGGTATTTACTAAAGATCTGGCTATTGGGCAGAGCCAGCTTACGAAACTGAAGACCAACGATGGCAGGATCTTATTCGCCAAACCGGATCTTCTGAGGCAGTTGTACACGTCAACCAGTAAACCTGTCGTAGATCTAGCAAACGGCCCAAGAGCTAGACTGACCCGACACTATACCGAAGACATCCCGGATGTCAGCCTGTACGAGATTAGGATGGCTCTGAAACCGAACTCCTGAAGGCGGGTGGAAAACCGGTACTTAAAGCCATTCAGAAGTTGTTTAATTCCGTCATACTCGAGGGAAAATCGCCACAGGCATGGTGCAGGGGTGTGGTGGACTCTTCTTCAAAAAGGGTGACAATGCCCGTCTGAAGAATTATAGGCCCATCTCACTTCTAAGCCATGTCTACAAGTTGATTTCAAGAGTCATCACGAATCATCTCGCGCGCATGTTTGACGATTTTCAGCCTCCCGAACAAGCTGGTTTTCGATAAGGCTTCAGCACCGTGGACCACATAGATACGATGCGGCAGGTTATACAGAAGACACTTCGTGGAGCATTTCCGACGTTAGGCCCCCAAACTGGAACGGACCGGGGCTGCCTTCAGGCGGCTCCTGCCCAACCTGAGGGGGCCAAACGCCTCCTGCAGGAAGCTCTACGCAGGAGTCGTGCGGTCCATGGCCCTTTACGGGGCCCCGGTGTGGGCCCGTTCATTGAGGCGACGAGCCGCCACTACCTGAACGCGCCCCAAAAGGTGGTAGCCGTAAGGCTGGCCCGTGGGTACCGCACGATCTCCCGTGAGGCAGCGTGCCTCCTTGCCGGATTGCCGCCATGGGATCTCGAGGCGATAGTCCTCGCGCGCCTGCACGAATGGCGCGCGGAGGTGCTACGCCTGGGGGAAACTCCGCTGCCGTGGCAAATTGCCGCGCAGCGGACAGACTTCCGGCATGATCTCATGACGACTAGGAGAGAGTGACTGTCGCAACCCCGTGCAGGGCACGCCACAATAGTGGCGGTAAGTCCCCTCTTTGTGGAGTGGCTTGAGAGACGCCACGGCGTCCTCACCTTCCAACTGACGCAGGTCCTCACCGGACACGGTTGTTTCGGGAGGTACCTGCACCGAATCGGGCGGGAGGAAACGCCCGGGTGTTTCCATTGCGAGGATCGATCGGAGGACACGGTGGAGCACACGGTGGAGGTGTGCCCCGCGTGGGCGGATCACCGCCGTGTCCTCGAAGCGGCGATTGGCGGCGGCGACCTCTCGCGTCCGGCCCTGGTGCAAGCCATGGTCCGGAGCGAGACGGAATGGGACGCCGTCACCTCGTTCTGCGGAGCAGTAATGCTAGAGAAAGAGGTGGCGGAACGTGAGAGGGAGAGAACCTCACAGCGTCCCGGCCGCCGCGGGAGACGCCCCGGGCGTCGGGGGCCACCACGTGGCACCCGGCCACCACGTGGCACCCGGCCACCGTAGGCGCGGGCCTGTGGACGGTGGGCTATGGGCTAGCTCGCCGTCCGTCCGTCTCATGACGACAGGCCGTGTCGACGGCGCGTTCGTGTTCCACGCGCGCCTCAAAGAGAGTCAGCAAAAAGGAAGGGGGCAAGGACCGATGCCTGCCGGGGTTGCGGGACTGTTCGAAAGAGATACCGTGGCCCCGGAACACAAAGGGCGATGAAGGAACATGGATGGGTTTTAGTCAGTAAAAGTCTGACATTCCCTCCTGCTCCGCCCAAAGCGGGAGAAGTCATTTGATGATATCCCATACGAAAAAAAAAAAAAAAGGTTATACAGAAGACCGAAGAGTATAACCTGCCTCTCTGTTTAGCGTTTGTGGACTACGAGAAAGCCTTCGATTCGATCGAGACCTGGGCTGTACTGCAGTCTCTCCAACGGTGCCAAATCGACTACCGGTACATCCAGATCTTGAAGTGTTTGTACAAAAACGCCACCATGTCAGCTTCTGCAGCGAGGTGTGAGACAGGGAGACGTATTATCTCCGAAACTGTTCACCGCTGCACTGGAGGATGTCTTCAAGGTTCTGGACTGGAGAGGGCTGGGCATCAACGTTAATGGCGAATACATCACTCACCTTCGGTTTGCTGACGATATAGTGGTCATGGCTGAGACCATAGAGGACCTCAGTACAATGTTCGATGACCTCAGTAGAACTTCCGAAAGAGTGGAGCTAAAAATGAACATGGACAAAACCAAGGTCATGTTGAATACCCATTTAACACCCACTCCTATCAAAATCGGAGATACTACACTCGAAGCTGTGGACGATTATGTGTACCTGGGACAAACGGTCCAGTTAGGTAGGTCTAACTTCGAGAAAGAGGTCAATTGTCGAATCCTACTCGGCTGGGCAGCGTTCGGGAAGCTGCGCGGTATCTTCTCGTCCAACTTATGGCAGTGTCTCAAGACGAAAGTCTATGAACAGTGTGTGTTGCCAGTGATTACACAATGGGCCTTATCAGAAGGCTTAAAGTCACCCAAAGGGCAATGGAGAGGGCTATGCTCGGAGTTTCTTTGCGTGATCGAATCAGAAATGAAGACATCCGCAAGAGAACCAGGGTCACTGACGTAGCCCTAAGAATTGGCATGTCACGATGCGTTGGAAGACCTCCCACTAGGTGGACCGAAGACCTGGTGAAGGTTGCGGGAATCCGTTAGATGCGAGTCTGGCGAGTCTGGTCGAATGTGGAGACAATTGGGGGAGGCCTATGTCCAGCAGTGGACGTCTTTCGGCTAAAATGATGATGATGATACTTTAAATGCGATCATAAGTTTTCGCCAACTTATTTACAAGGTAGGCTTTTTTATATGTAGGGTAATCAAAGAGATTGCAAAATTTGATACAATTTAAATTAGTTGTTTAATGTAACCACAGACGAGACACAGTAGCACATTTCTTGTTGTTCTTGTTAACATTAACGCAGTAAATACTGCCAGAAAACTAACCACCACTACATTACGACAACATACAGCCTTGAAAGCCACGAAACATAAGGACAAAACAAATGATATGTTAACCCATTTCCTGCAACACAAGGCCATCAATACATTGACAGCATTCAAAATAACGTCCATAAGAAAATATTTCTCGTCCGTTCCACTTAACATAACGAATCATTAACTTCTAACAACCCGTCAAATAATCCAAGGCCGACAGTTAAGCCAGAAACGTTGACAGACTATAAATATTAAAGGCATTAATGTAGTTTTTCGCGTGACTCGTTAACTGGCAACACCCAAACAAATAATAAAATAGTTAGGGTATTATAAAGTTGGAGTCTTATTGGTTTAATGGTGGAATTTTTCGGTATAACAGGCATAATGGTTCTTGAAATGGTGCTAAACATAACGTGTAAAACACGCTTCACGAAACCACTCACCTATTCTTAGAGTATTATTTTTTGCGATGTTCCATAGGACTTTCTTGTTACGGAAATGTTGAAAGAAAATACCTTAATTAGAAATTAACTTTAAACACCCCATGTACCGTTACATTTTTGCACGTTTGTTTGTGGTTTTAGTCTCCAAAAATAAAAGTCATTCAATAATATTTAAATCGTTTGGGTTTCACTCTAGGGCCGTGAGGTCCGAGTACTCAGCTTTTTTAAGGAAAGTTCCATAGGCCTAGTTGTCACTTCCCGTGACCCAAGGCCTGGTTTTTACCTTGGCCAGAGTCTAAGTGAAGATTACCAGCTGACAGCGTTGAGGAAGAGTTTTTTGATGCCCTTTTATAGTTTGTTGTTAGTTAATTTAATAGTTTTCTCAGTTATATTTAAATTAGATCACGGCTATGCGATCCATTACATAGACGTGATCTACGCTTTCCAAAGACCCAATCTTTTACACCCCGTATACGTGCAATGTCACATCAAAAAATCATAACTTAAAATTCAATAGATGCTTTGGTAACAGCTGTTGGGTATTATGCGGTTTACAACCAAGATTTTAAACCCGTATGCGGCTGGCACATCACTCACAGAAACTGGCTGGCTGTAAGGGTAAAATGGTCAGCATACGTACCGTATGCACAGTGTGTGTGTAAAACTTCTTCAAGAAGACCGTCTTAAGCTTTCACGGTTTATAACTAAAAACTAATATTGACACTTACGGGATATCTTCCGTGATTATTATTTGTTTTGAGCTCCCGATATTTCGACGCTGTTGCAAGCGCCATGATCATAGATAATACAACGCCATGATCGCGGGTTGTCTGGAGAATGCGGGTGGATGGAAATAAAATTGTTAGAAGCAGGCAAATCTGTCTACACTCTTTCTTTGTCTTATATCGGGAACTCAAAATAAATAACAATCACGAAGATTTCCCGTAAGTGACAGTAAAGTTTTCTTTAAGGAGGACCAATGTACTGGTCAGTCACAAAAATCCGATGGATGCGGAAGGCAAAGAAGATGTTATAGTGGAAATGCTAACGAGGTTATGTCCAGTAGTGGACACATGTCTGACCGATGGATGGTCCCATTAGCATATAGAAACGTGGAATGGAATAGGTATACAAGGTGTCGTTTTGCATCCTAGTCAATTCAGGAGCTTGTCACAAAAGACATAAATAATCAATTTAAATTACGATACCCAGTCAAATAATTAATGAAGCTGCTATTTTAAATTTGACAGTATTTCAGAATAACACGAAAGTAATAGAAGAATCACCCATCGCGTGACATGTCTCTGTGTGCGTTTATTTGTGTGTGTGAAGGCGCGGGTATAGGGCCGGTTACAGAGACGGCTTGCGATTTAATTGCAATTTACATTTACCGATTTCCGTAAATAAGAAAAAATAACTACCCGATTATAGATTCGGGTCGAGAATCATTAGCATAGATAGGTACTTCCTTGAATTTGACCAGGATGCAAAGCGACACCTTGTATAACATGGGAAACAGAATTATTTGGGAGCGATTTAAGTACCAGCTTATCTTCCTATGTAGCAGCAGCTGGAGTCGCGATGTCTGGTTATCTTGCCCTCTATTACATAAAACTGTAATATAACATAATTATATACATACTGGTGAAACGTGGAAACGGGAATACATAGTAGTGGCACGATAAGGCCTTAAAAATATTACAGTGAAAAAGTTCTCAGAACTGCTTTTTAATTTTAAAATAAAAAAAGCAACTTTTAACCATGTTGTTACAATTTTAATTAAGTTCAACTGATGCATAAACACTGCGAAATATCGTAATTTTAAAACTCGTTGCGCCAGATGTTACAAGAATATACATTTTTCTTTTTACTATTTTGCAGTTTGAAGCAGTTAATTTGTAGTGTACTTGTCTTTCATTAAATAGTATTCGACAATCTTATGAGAGTCTAATGGGGAAAATTAAAAACAAGGACAAACTATGATAAAAGCATCTTCTTCTTTATCGTGTGGTTAGTGCCTAACCTGGTGTCATATGCCGCCCATGGGTCTCTGACTTGGCTTTGGATGCCGTCGAGCAATATCTCTCGTTAAACTGGTTTCCTCACGATGTTTTTCTTGACCAAAGCAAGTGATATGCAATACGCACATGAATTCGGAAAATCAGTGGTGCGTAAAAGAATCTTATTTAATATTTTAGACTCGATTTTATAATGCTGTCCATGTACAGTGGCCCCCTCTTCCCTATAGGGGTTGATAAAACAATTGTAATTGTCAAATTCATACTAATATGCAACATCTGCTTCTACAACATCACAAGAAAGTCACTTTATATTAGTCTCTTTTTGCATCAATAACATTTAGAGAAAATAAACTCCATCCGTAACTATTTCTTCATTATTTCGTAAGCTCTTCTTCTTCATAAACAAAGAAATACTTTCTCGAAGATTTATACGAAATCATTTTAAATTCTATTAAGCTGAAATCACACCTTAAATTACAAAACCTGTCTTTACGATGTATAAAACTTCAGATTACACGTAATGAAACAACGCCGGTACAGCTATGAATAATATTTGGTACAGACGGACTATCTTGGTGAATTATTTTACTGCCTCGTTGGCCTAGTGGTGCTGAGCATGAGGACCTGGGTTCGATTCCCAGGTCGGGCAAAGAGTTTTTGTATTTTCCATCAGGAATTTTTCAGAAGCAGCCTCGGGGTTTGGATGTATCCCCAGTTGATAGTAATGGGCTCAATCCCTATTACATGGGACATAAACATGACTGGCGAAATGTGGCCTTACTATTAAGGGGATGTCAACACCAAAATGCGCACACACTGTCTATTTGTATCAAAGTAAACGAGAGCGAGAGAGTTACTGAGCGGACAGGTTTTAGAAGAAAATAATGAATAACTATTGAAATAAAAAATAGTGTGGATTATTTGTGAAATATGACTGGTTACCGATTTAGGTATGAATATGTTGACTTCATGTTTTTAATTGCAGATCCATACCTCAAATAAATAAAGACATAGAACCGTTAAATTATGATTTTAAGACCACTTTCTGCAATTATTTTCTATAGAGCCGATTTCGTCCAATTATGTATCGAGTCCGATCACCATATACATACCATATATAATGACGGGATTCGACTTGAATTCGAATTAACCTATAAGTTTTTTATTATTTATTAAACACAGACTAATAATATTTACATTATTTACACACTAACTCTATAAAAAGAAATAAAAATATTTTACAAATATCAAAAAAAAAAAAAAAAAAGGGTTACAGGGCGTCGAAAAATTCGTCCACATCGCTGTCAACAGGAAAAGTGCCCAGAAGGCTGGCAGCATTGCCACGTTGGATGGCAATGCTGATTCTTTGTCCCAAAAATATAATGATGAATATTAACATTTATATTTTTTTGATGTGCTAGAACAAATAGTTTTTCTTAAAAAACTGTTTAAAAAACATCAATTAGGTGTTGTCAGCCCCTAAGTTCACCTCTGCCTACTTTAAAACACTCTTCTGATTCTAAGAAGTTGAATTATGAATTACGCTACGTTTACTAACTCAGGCGATGCGACATGCGTCAAGAGACACGCGCATGCTGTGCCATTTTGTGAGCGCGTCGCGAGTCGTATCGCAGTGGCTTGTGGCATATTCAACGCAATTTCTTTCGTGTCCGCAAGTCCACCGCAGTCACTGTCGCTTGAACGTGTACCTTGTGGCCAAGCAGTAAGGGTGCATAATAGGTTAATGTGACGTCATAGAAAAGATCTTTTATAACATATTCCCTCACTCACTCGTAAAGTATTTTTACATTTAAAACGCCTCTTTTTAGTGTAATTTCAAAGAGTAAATAATATTAAAATAAAATTTTATGGAACGACCACATTTTATAACAGTGTTACCTGTTTCAGTCTATTATTACAAATATAATTTAAGACCTATCGTCCACACGAAAGCCCCAAGTGGTTATTCTCAACAATTAAAGACAAATTACAAGAAAAAAAAAAAACAAAGACATTTCAATGTTGCCCGTCTGTTCTGTATCAAAAGAAAGACACTTAATTTATGCTATCATAAACAATTTATTCATGAATATCTTTTGTCTTGTCTCTTGCCTTCTTTGGAAATTGTCGTAATAAAAGTATTATTACATTAATACGAGAATAGGGTTGTCCGAAAATATTCTGAAAAAATAAGCTCCGATATTTTTGCTGGGTTAATTTTATTTTCGTTTGTAATTCTGCTAAACAATAAGTTTCAGTCTAAAAAGTTTTAATTACATTCCCATTCCCATTCCATGTATAAGATAAATGTGCTGGGTAGATGGACACCATAGACATAACTGTTTGATGACCCGAATGGCGCAGCGGTAGTGAGGCTGCCTTACGTTCTTAGGGTCCCGGGTTCGAATCCCGGTAGGAGCAAATTTTTGTGTGATGAGCAAGGACATTTGTTTCCGAGTCATGGATGTCAAATGTATAATAAGTATGTATTTACAAACAAAAAGTATCTATATAGTTTATCAACTATCTGGTGTCCACGACACAAGCCTCGTTGCTTAGGGTGGCACTAGATGGCGCTGTGTGTAATGCCCAGCGGAAAAAAATGTACCGTCAGATTTTATTATAACTTGCAGATTGATGATGTTAGCCTTTACTGTCCCACTGCTGGGCAAAGGCCTCCCGCAATTACTTCAATTTGCTCTTTTCCCGTGCCTTCTCGGACCAACCCTCGTGGTACGCGTCCAAATCGTCTCGCCACCTTTTTCTGGGTCGACCTCGTCGTTGGCCTTAACTTTTAATTATTTTATTGGGTTGACAGTACTGTACTTAATTGATTTAAGTGAAGAAAAAAATACGTGCACATTCTCTATTATCAGCAGTTATATTGAGATAGTTTAGACTGAGTTCAGGCAACAGCAAAAGGTCAAACGTTAATGATATTTGAAAATTATCGTGATGGGCAACCAAACTAGGCAGCCCTGACCATTTCTATAGTTAATAGTAAAAACAATGTGGTCATGTATCGTTGAAGGATTTCCAAAGTAATATATGGCCATTATCATTAAAATAATGACCATCTCGAAAGTACATCATACACGTCGCTTAACGGTAATTGCGCTGCCGCTCGGCTTTTGCCAAGTAGAAGTACACTGGAAATACAACCTTAAACTTAGTGCCGTAAGAGTGAACCCGTTCATAGATAGCTTTTAAGATTCATAATTATGGAGATGGACTAAAATGAGTAGTGCAATCAAAAAGTTTTGCACTAGCCATTAATTGTCGTTATTTTTAATGAAAATTTTACATTTCTGCTATCTTAACGTTATATTAATGTTCTGAACGGGCGTTTTATTTTATGGTTGACCCTAACTTTACAAACAGAAAATAAACACAATAAGCCAGCAGCTTGAATTATTTTCAAAATAATATTATTTCATATTATCCATGTGTGTTTAGGTATAAAAACCTTTTTTATTTTATTCGGTGATACCATGGTAATACATATTTTACGTTGCTCGTAAGTGCGGCCTGTTTAGAGACAGCTCATCGTTGAAATTGGTTCATAAATACGAAATTATTACGTAAAACAGGCAAAGATCTATGATATTATTACATAAAACGGTGAAACGAGGCTCAAACGTGGTTTAAACGAAGAACCGACACAAGCGGATGCCACCAACGTGAATGAACAAAGATAGAACAAAGTAGGTGGCATTTGTGAAACAGCTTAGGGTCCCGGGTACGAATCCCGGTAGTAGCAAATGTTTGTGTGAGCATGGACATTTTGTTTCCCAGTCATGGATGTTTATAAATTTTAATTTTAATTTTATTTGATTATTGTGAATGTGGGGACCATGTGGGTTTCATTTTATATATTTTTTGTTTGTTTTCTATTTTTCCCACAACTGTCTGGCAGTTTGAGTACTATAAGCGACCTACCCAAATGTCCTTTCTTTGGTATTGTTCGTCATTTCGTTGAGCTCCTTAAGTTATAAGTCGAGCTACACGATAACTGACAAATGCTTGCACTGACTGGACAGGTCCACTCAAATCTGTGTGGTTCTTTCTTCAAAAGACCATCTCAGACACTCATCTGCATAGTCCTCATGTGAATTGAGCAAAATTATGTCTGGACTTCAAAAGAGACCTCTGAGTTTGTTTCGGCTGTTTCTTCTCAGAGTAGTCAGGTACGAAACACCGGCCCCATCTAGTTTAAAAAAAAATGACGTGTAAAAGTGTTTATAAAAACCTACTTGCAAAATAAACATCATTTATCATTTATCATTATAGGTACAAGTATGTATTTACAAACAAAAAGTATGTTTGTAGTATGGTGTCCACGACACAAGCCTCGTTACTTATTGTGGCACTAGATGGTGCTGTATGCAATATCCAGCTACATTTATTTATTTAACTGCTAATTTACACAGGGTATAAGAATTCATTTTTCCTTGATACGATTTCGAAGATGACAGACATCTTCAAAGATCTACCGTGTTATGTCATCATCACGATCATCATCTGCTTAGTTTTTTTGTTTTTCAACTACATATGGTTGGGTCGACTTCCAGTCTAACCGGATGCAGCTGAATACCAGTATTTTACATGGAGCGACTGTTAACTATCATGCCGAAAAAAGGACAGAAAAGGAAGAATCATTTGGTTTGATCATTAAATGTTACTAAAATAGGGTGTAAAAACCTCTAACAAAGCGGAAAGGTACTGGTTTTCTTCGTCATTGCGATCATTTTTTTGTTCTACACCATACCTGGGAACTTTCTAGTTACCGAGATATTGGGGGTCAAAGTTCCAACTAATTGACAAGTTTTTTTTTATACAAGTTTTTAATGTAAGTTCTAATCTCTCTAATCTAATCAAACTTTATATGGGTTAAGGAGCAACTGGTCCCAGTTCGAAATCATACAAAATCTCTATATACCATATCTACATAAAACCTACACACATCCAGACTTCTAAAGCAACAAAGGCTCGAAGCAGAGGTGTATGACGTCACATCCTGCTATTATTGCACGGTACCCACAATTTGCCTTTAATAAATAACGGGCTGCCGGCAGCGGCTTATATCGCTGTTTATGGTTCTTACATAATTAAGGCTATAAGAACGAACTGGACTACCTGTGTTCTAGATTTTGATTGGGTGTGGACTAAGTTTAGTAACATTGGTGTCGATTCTGTTGTGCACAAACTAAACTTAATTTAGGCTATTGCTATCTTTTTCTCTCTATTAAAACGAGAAAGAGACGGACGTGATTTAGAGCTGTCTAATTTAGTTGGGGCTAATATTTCCATATCAATGAAGGGTGCACGTTAAAACATTTCGACTAAAAACACGGTGAAGCGCAAGGCATAAACTAGTTTGACATCTCTAACTTAGTTCATAGCTATAGCCCTCCTTTTCTCGCACTGCCTTTTAGTAAAAGATAGCAATAGCGTAAATTAAGTTTAGTTTGTGCACAACAGAATCGACACCAATGTGTTTTATTGACCGTCAAGCTTCTAGGGCCCGATGTTAATGAATGTTTATTATTAATTTTATTTACAAGCAACAGCAAGTTCCAATTTGAAATGTGCTAATCAATAATCAATAATCGAGTCTGGTTAAACTACAAATCCATCATATTAAACTGAGATCACCACTTCACAACGCTAGATTTTACGTATTACCTAATTATAAACAATACTAAAACAAATACTATTATTGAAAACAGACTAATTTAGCCCGCGGGGTATCTGTAATTGGACCTGGATATTGAATGGAACTAGGCTAGCTTAGAATTGAAGTCGTAAAAATAAACTAGACTCCGGAGAGTGAATACGTTCGAATTCAGTGGTTTTAGAGCTCAATATCGAGTTACGTTTAGTATCGAAATTAAATGCTTTACATAATTTACGAGAGATGTAACTATTTATAACCTAGGTAACTTTCGAATTCAGTTTCATTTCCCTCATTCATTTCACAGCCGGCATCACATTCTTGAGTTTGAGTCATCACTGCGTCGTGGTGATCGTGGTAGATTTAAACACTGGTAGGGTATTATTTGAGTCCATCAACAGCCAAAAAAGAATCACATATTTTTGGGTTTCAGGAACTGTATCGAAAACCTTATAAAGATGCAGTTTCTAAGAGAAAGACCGAGTTTTTAGGTTTACTAGGTATTTATTACGTCAATAAAACCTCGCTATTAGTCTAGACTCTAGACAGTACCAAGGCTCATAGTACTCGTGAGAAACTAACACCAAAACCCCCTGTTATAATAAATTTCTGAGGAGTGCCTCCTTACTGTGAAAGTAGCATGTGATACATAAAACCCAGTATTTAGATATATCCCAATCCAATATTTACTCCGCTATTAATGTGAGTAAATGCAGGCAATATAAGCTGTTTCAATGCACTTTCAAACGCTCCCAAGCTGTTAGCACGTTCCAAAAGAATGTTGCTACTTAAATATATTTTTGGGTTACTGTTTAATGTCCTGAAATTGCATCAAAATATGTAGGGAAAAAAGACAAGTTTAACCGCTTGGCTTAGGGTTGGACTTATTCGGGGAGCATACAGTTAAAAGTGAAAGTGTTTCACGCAAAAACTAGTGACCGGACTTGGATGTTTGGCAAACAGATAGGTTATAATAACCTATATTAAAACGGTGAAGGAAAATATCGTGAGGAAACCGGCATGTCCTAGAACCAAAAATTCGAAGACATGTGACATCTACCAATCCGCACTGGGCCCGCGTGGCGGAGTACACCCCATACGCAAAATACGCGCTTTGACGTGCATTTAATATATCGCTAATAAATATAAATAAATATATCGCTGGATGTGTGTTAATCACACAGCGCCAACTGGTGTCACACTAAGCAACAAGGCTTGTGTCGTGGACACCAAATAGTTGATATACTACATAGAAACTTTTTGTTTGTAAATAAATACTTATTATACATATAAACATCCATGACTCGGAAACAAATGTCCATGCTCATCACACAAACATTTGCTCCAACCGGGATTCGAACCCGGGACCCTAAAAATGTAAGGCAGCCTAACTATCACTGCGCCATTCGGGTCGTCAAATTTGCGGACACACCAGCCCGTAATACAATACACAACCTAAAATAACATACCTATGAAATATTTTTTATCCCGTTAGTACGATCCCGTAGGACTAAGTAAAACCGCGGGCATAAGCTAGTCGCCAATAAATTGCATGCAATCTGCTCATCTATACCGTATTCGAGAGTCAGTGTCATTCCATAGCAATGATAGATCTAAATGCTCTTGAACATGGTTTTATGTGCTAATCGCGTTCAGTTTCGTTTCTGAAATTCGTTTTTAGAATTATTCCATGACAATTCAACGTTAGAATTTAGCAAAACACGTCTTACAAAAGTCAAAAGATCAATCTAACAAACTAATATTAAACTTTAAAATATCGCTGACACGATGCATGAGACCTGACGTTACATAATCCTTCGTCGTGGAACAGGTGTTTTAATATTGTCAGATGTAGGAGACCCGCTGCTGACGTGGCATCTGACTGATATTACTGGAGATGGATAGAAAGGTTTATTTATAGCCAGTACCTGAGCAGAAAGTTTGAATGGCTAGAATGTGTATTAGAATGTCTAATGTCAGATTTTCGTCGATTGTTTTTTATTACCGATGAAAAATGTCAGCAGAGTTCTCATGGCTGAAGTTTGGGCCAAATAATTATATTTGATGAAAATGTATCATCGATACGCTAAGAAGAAGATTTGAATTCTTAAAGGTTTTTCTTAAATACTTATGCTATTATTTAGACTACAGCCAATAACAAGAAAACCTTCAAACAGTTGCTCTAAAAACTTAAGTCTAGGTTCGTCTAGTTTACTGTTATGTTCCTACTTTAGTTTGAAGGTGAACTGTACAACTTGGGCTCACTAATTAGAGCTCACTAATTAATTAGTTACTCGTCTGGACTTCTAAATACTTACTGTATTTAAAATAAGGGTTCCATGTATTCTTATTCCTTTCTTCCATTTCAAATTTGTATATATAAATATATTTTTATGTATAATTAAAGGCAATTGCTATAATTCTACATAGTATTAAATACGAAAAAAAATATATAAAATTTGTAAATAAATAATTATAGAAATAATAATAGATTAGAAATAATTATTTATTTCTTTACAAATTGTATACATTTTTTTACAAACATTGCTTAAAAAAATCAACATTTAAAAATGTAATTAGTCGGAAAATAATAAGAACGTTTCAAAATTATTTTATCTCTGATTTTACTTCTTGGTCAGAATCAAAATGATCTTTATCTTAACTGCATAAGGTTGCTGTTACCAACAAGTCTGTAAAAATCACAATGATATTTATTCTTGTCATGATAAGGTTTACGTTGGGTAGATGATCGTCAGCATCTGCCTAGACCTTTTCCCAACTATGTCGGGGTCGGCTTCCAGTCTTACCGGATGCAGCTTAATATCAGTATTTTAAATAGAGCGACTACCTATCTGACCTTCACAACCCAGTTAGACTGGGTAATACAATACCTCTTAGTATGGCTGGTTGATAGATTTTTATTACACTGCCTACCTGTAACGACTGTCAAATTATTTGGTGATGTTAGTAAAATAACTTTAATTCTCCTTTTGTTTTTTCTTATCATCATCATCATCATCATCATCATCATCAGCCTATAATGTTCCCACTGCTGGGACACGGCCTCCTCTCAATGAGAGGGAATGGGCTATAATCCACCACGCGGGCCCAGTGTGGATTGGTAGATGTCACATCACATGTCTTTGAATTTTTGGTTCTAGAACATGCCGGTTTCCTCACGATGTTTTCCTTCACCGTTTTAAGAGCAGTGGTGATGAAATAAATTAGACAAAGTAATGCGCCTGTCTGGGTTCGAACCCATGACTTACTGTTCGTAAGTCGGGACCGCCACCACTGGGCCACCGCTGCTCTCTTTTTTCTTATATCATGTTTAAATCCAGTTCTGACATTAAAATGCTATCAAATTAAACTACTACACGCTGCGCTGTGTGCATTGCATATTATATTCACCCGGCATTGAGTCGTTTTCCCAGTATGAATGTAAAGCGAGCAAGAAAATGAGCACTGTAAACGTTGTGAACATAAAATTTAAACAATAAACCTACAACAACACGTAGTAACTTTAAAAATGCAAACAAAATACTTTTGAAAGTAAAGGATCATAAAATGAACTTATCACTCCGTAAATGCTGTAAAATCTTATCGCAGTAAGGTGTTACTTTGTACAAAAAAATTTTGGTTACTTGAGGACAATGTGCCTTTCTATCAGCAATCATTTTGAAAGAAAAGTAATAATAATATATTAGATTAGATGTACCTGTACTATGTGAGTTGCAATGCCACGTAAAAATTTTGTTTCATTACTATCGAATCAATCAAAGTTTAGAAACACCTAAAGGACAAACATACAAACATTATTTTTTATTAGCTGTTGTCCTGGACTTAGTGCGCGTGGAGATTTTGATGCGAATGTGTGTGAAAAAAAAACCGGTCAAGAGCGAGTCGGATTCGCGCACCGAGGGTTTCGTACAAACTTTTTATGGACAAACTAATCGATGGAACTTTGCTGTTCGATCGCCAGAAACGGCTATTGCACCAACCGCAAATATAAAGTTTGTAATAATAAAATCTTTTTACTATAGAAAACCGTAACCGTAAAAGCTTTTTTTGTTTGTTATTAAACTACTAATTTACGGTTTTCAGATTTTTCCCTTTACATTTGCTGTAAGACATTGCGTCTCGCCAAATTTTGTGATTCTAGGTCAACGGGAACTATCATATAGGTTTTCGACCCAAAAACCTATGGGGTACTTCCGGTTGACCTAGAATTGTCAATTTTGGTTTAAAAGCAAGGTGAAGGGAAAAATCCGTTGAAATTTAAGGTAAATTTTGGTACTTACAAGTTTTCGCGAAAATCTAAATTTGCCCATGTATTTTTAATGAAGTAGTAGATATAAGTATATTATTATTAACGGAACAGTTTAGTAATAAACGGGACGTCAACAAAGCGACTTCACCTTATATTACTACCTCATGGCGACCCTGCCAGGCGCGGGCGATGCGCCGCGTCGAGGCATCGAATTGCGATACGCGCGTGGAATATTACTGAGACTGTTATGTGGGAATAAATATGTGGTCTTTATTAGGTGATAATTGACTCTGCCAGCGACGGTGTGTTCTTTTATTAAGTGGAAAATTTGGTGACTGCGCTCCTCGTGTAACAACAACCACAGTACAGCAGCCAGTGGTTATTATGGGCAAATCATACTCAAAAACGGAAGACGTCATCATTGCACAAAATGCAGCAGGGAGCAATGGAGCTAATTTGGCAGATAACCACGACCACTATGTGAACAATGTTCTTATGATCACATTGTTTGTTATCATAGGCCTTGTGGTCTTAATAATCGCGTATAGACAATACAGAAAATGTCATAAGAAATGGATGCAGAAGGAGATAAGATCTGATGTCATGCAACGTCTCCGGTATCGCTTATCAGGGCGAAAGAAGGCAGCAGCCGATGAAGAGGAAAATCAAGTGTAAAAAGTGTGACAGTGAGTGCAGTGAATATTTCAAACAGTGTAGTGCGTCCTTAACAATATTAATATGAAAAATAGTAGCGTAATGTAAACGCAAATTGTTCACACCAATATAATGTGTACCTAAGGTTAGTAATTAATAATTAAATAGGTTAATTTAGATTAGTAGTGGCTCATGATGATGTTAGTGTTGGGGTTATGTGTGTCTTGATGTGTGCGGGACGCAGCGGGTCGTTCCAATGATGATCTTTATTTATTTACTATGACTCGATTTATTGGTATATCAAATTTACAAAAATATATTTGCAACGTATAAGGACGACGCGAACGCGCGGCTGTCCAGAGACCTCGTAAGACAAGTGTGTCTTTCGGAAACGGATGTGGCAGCCGTCATGACGCTGCGACGAGGGGGGCGCGCTCAGCCGGTACGGAGCGCGCGGCAGATGATTAAGGCCAGAGTTGCCCGTTGCGGTGAATAGATGGCGCCAACAGTCGCTTCTTAACATGCCGGCAGCCTTGGAAGAACCATTCCAACACGAAGAACACGATCATGATGTAGGTAGCGGGCAGATCTTTGAGAAGGCCCGCCGGATGTTACCCGTGGCTGTACGGATGTCAGCGACGCGGGAAATGCCGTCCTTCCCAGGGAACACTTGCGTGACTCGCCCCAATTTCCACTTGAAAGGCGGAAGCCTATCCTCTTTGATAAGGACGAGGCTTTCTTGAACGATGTCTTCATTGCCAGTCTTCCATTTCGTACGTTGCTGGAGTTCGGACACATACTCCTTGGACCAGCATTGCCAGAAATGTTGCCTCAGCAGCTCCACTCGAGCATAGCGCCCTAGTTGTGTAGGCGTGTTGGTCGTCAGGTCTTCGCAGGCTGGCGCGGTCAGCGGTCGGCCGATCAAAAAGTGAGCTGGAGTCAGAGGAAGGTAATCGGTCGAGTCGGAGGAGAGAGGGGACAAAGGACGGGAGTTGAGGACGGATTCAATTTGAGTTAACACAGTTTCAAATTCCTCGCGTGTCAACCGCGCGTCACCCAGTACACGCCGCAGATGGTACTTGCAGGACTTGACTCCTGCCTCCCACAACCCGCCAAAGTGAGGACTATAAGGGGGTATGAACGTTAGACGAATTTGATTTTGATTAGTAAAATCTACGATATCATTCGAATTTTCAAAAATTACTGCTAATTCTTTATCAGCACCCACAAAATTCTTTCCATTGTCTGAAAAGATTTGATACGGCTTACCGCGACGTGATATAAAGCGTTTCAAAGCTAAGATATAATCTTGTGTGGATAGGCTACCAACTAACTCCAAATGTATGGCTCGAGTGGTAAAGCAAATAAACAGACAAATGTATGCTTTTATTAACTTGGCACCTCTGCCTTTGCGGTCCGATATGAGCAATGGCCCTGCGTAGTAAACGCCACATTGCATAAAAGGAAAGTTTGGTTCCAATCTTTCGGATGGTAAATTACCCATAATCGGGGTCAATGTCCTACCTTTCATACGTGTGCATGTAACGCAGTTATGTACTACCTGCCTAGCCAAATTTCGAGCTTCCAGTATCCACCACCGTTCACGCATGGAATACACTAGAAGCTGAGGTCCTGCGTGAAGTAATGTTTTATGTTCGTATTCACACAACAACCTGGTAAAACGATGTTTACTACTCAGCAATATCGGGTGTTTCTTATCATAACTAAAATCAACCGCGTTGTTTAACCTACCACCTACACGAATAATATTTAATTCATCTAAAAATGTATTTAAACCCGCTATTTTATTAAATAATTTATATTTATGGTTTAACGGTATATTATTTTTAAGATTGTAGTATTCATCACTAAACGACTGTTGTTGAACTAATTGAGTCAACACAGTAAGTGACTGTTGTAGTTCGCTTACTGATAACGAACCGGTTTTACGGCTTCGACCGTCGTCGCCGGGAGTGAGCGCACGCACATTACTTATGAATCGCAACATATAAGATATGTTGACGGCTTATATGTTGCGATTCATAAGTAATGTGCGTGCGCTCACTCCCGGCGACGACGGTCGAAGCCGTAAAACCGGTTCGTTATCAGTAAGCGAACTACAACAGTCACTTACTGTGTTGACTCAATTAGTTCAACAACAGTCGTTTAGTGATGAATACTACAATCTTAAAAATAATATACCGTTAAACCATAAATATAAATTATTTAATAAAATAGCGGGTTTAAATACATTTTTAGATGAATTAAATACACACATCAAAAGTATCTAGGGATCAACATATATTTTTGCAATAACTTTTCTCCTGATTGATATTAATTAAAATTTTCTTTAAGGATTCATCAAATAAAGTGTTTTCGTTTGTCACAGTAACGATAAACCAAGTCACCTTTGCATTAATAAAGAAATTTGCCATTTTCCTAATAAAGGGATTTTTGACATTTGAACCACTAACATTAAAGTTCGAAAAAAAGACTGAAATAACAGTTTTCTTTAAAATTTTATTGGGTAACTTAAACAATTAATAATCCGTGTTTCTACCGCGAACACTAACAACACAAGAACATCGGTTTGGCATACTCAAAATGAGTTCATCCAAATCACGCTGTGGAATGGCCGCCCATGTTCGTTGCAACAACAAAAAAAGGTCTTCTTGCGACTGGATACCCTCCATATTCGGCAGAGCTCTTCTCTGTAGCATATCCCATGCATGCTCAATCGGGTTCAAGTCTGGCGACTGAGCAGGCCAGGGCAGGACATTGATGTTAGCTGCGGCGAGAGTCTGTCTTACAACTCTTGCGGTGTGCGGTCGTGCATTATCATGCATTAACTGAAATAAGGGACAGATTTGCACTTGTAGAGGAACGATGACGTCTGATACAATCGTCTCAGCATAAATTTGAGCGTTGAGGTTGCCTCTGATCCAAATCAACTCAGTTCTTCCGCCGATCCAAATACCCGCCCATACCATGATGGTTCCACCACTATAAGGATGGACTTCCTGGCAGGATTTTAATCGCTGTTGGCGTCCAGGGGTTCTCCAGTGTCGTATACGTCTTGTATCCGGTCTCATACCAAAACGAGACTCATCAGAAAAGCACACGAAACTCCATTGTTCTTCTGCCCAATTTCTGTGTTCAAGAGCCCATTGATATCGAATCCTACGATTGTGCATTGCTATAGGTGGTACCCGTAGCGGTCTTCGGGAATGAAGGTTCACTTCATGCAAGCGGTTTCTGACTGTTTGGTCGCTAATTAAGTTCCCTGAAGAGTGATGAAGCCTCACGGCTAACATCATGGCGGTTATTGTTGGAGCTCTTCGAGTTAAGATTTGAATGTATCGGTCTTGTCTCCGTGTGGTGCAGCGATACCGTCCTCCATGGCGCTCAGCCACGGTACCAGTGCTTCGGTAACGTGTCCAAAGTCGACTGATAACACTCTGACTTGTATTCAGAGCTAAAGCTACAGTACGTTGCCGGGAACCAGCTTCTATCATTCCCACGGCTCTGAGCATTTCTTCCCTGCTTAAATGACGTCGCCGCTCCATAATAACGTTGGTTTTAATCAGTAGTAGGGAAACAGTAGCACTAATAATGTCTTCAATGCGTTGTATGTTTTTATAGGGAAAATATTGACAGCTTATTTTCATCTTTTACTCGAATTTGATTGAGAGTTCCTGATTCAAATTATGAAATGCACCAAAAAGGATCCATATAAATTTATAAAATCATAAATTTATTACAAAGCCACATCTCAATCTCAAGAAATCCGCATAAAAATGCTTGATCCCTAGACATTTTTGATGTGTGTATTATTCGTGTAGGTGGTAGGTTAAACAACGCGGTTGATTTTAGTTATGATAAGAAACACCCGATATTGCTGAGTAGTAAACAACGCGCTTCTGTTTGTTGTTATCCGTGGTTTGTTTACCTTTGGCGACGTAAGAATGCGAGTGATGAGGTTGACTTGATGGTTTGTCTTTTTTGTGAGAACCTTTGGAATCGACATTACTTTTCTTAAAATTAACCATTGATAGCATATCTGCACGGTTTCTTAAAAACTCCATTAAATGATGTAGTTTTATTTTATCACCATTTAATTGAGACACCAGTGAACCCGTATGTGTTTCCCACTCGCGTTCGGTGGCCGGGTCTAGCTTTTCTACAACTAAATAAATGATAACGGTATCCCACGTATCAGATGGTTCGTCTAGAGATTTTAGTGCACGTAAATTTCGTAAAGTCGAATCAATAAGTTTTCTAATCTGTTCACTCGATTCATTTTGAAGCGGCTTGAATTTAAACAACGATTTCATATGATTTTGCACCAATAAACGATTGTTATGGAACCTGTTTTCCAATAAATTCCACGCGTGAAGGTAGTTTTCGCTAGTGAACTCTAATGCGCTGATAACTTGCGAAGCAGAACTGCTAAGCGATGACTTAAGATAATGGAACTTTTGTATGCTGTTTAAATCATTACGATTATGAATCATGGTAATATACGAGTTTCGATACTCAAGCCATTGATCAAATGAACCGTCAAATGCAGGTAATTTAATATCTGGTAATTTTATTGCTGAAAGATTTGGATTACCACTACCTACATTTTTAGTTTGATTGTCGTTATCGCTTATAAAACACTTCGCGGCAGCCGTCAGACGAAAATATTGCTCTTCAAACGTTTCCCGATAATCTATCTGCTGTAAATCTATTTGCTCAATTTCATCTTGTATTGAATTAAATTGTATAAACATATCAGAAATTGACTGTATTCGTAACTCAAGTTCCTTACGTGTAGCAATATTTATGGAATCTACTTGTTCTAATTTTGAAAGGAACTTCTCGAAAAGCGTCAGCCTGCCCTTTAGCGTGCTTCGGCTTCGTTTCAATTGCCCGAGCTTTAGTTTCTGATCTATTGTAACGGGATCCTGACTAACATCCTTAAATGCTTCGTCATCACTCATTTTGGCGGTTGAGAAAGGCAAAAGTACTTACAATTTTCCTGCACAGCACGTGCCCACGGCGACGCACAACTAGGCAACTGGATAACGCACGACTGAAAAACGAGAAATATCACTGGTTAATCCTTATTGCTGGAAAGAGGAGAGGATGGGACGGGATACGCTACCATTCCAGACCGTGATTCGCTACCTTTCCCACGATGCACTTCGGATCTCCTTGTGACGCCAAGATGGCTGCGTCTCGTCAGTCTGGTGTCGTTCTGAAATCCGGCTCGAAGGACCAAATGTTGGGGTTATGTGTGTCTTGATGTGTGCGGGACGCAGCGGGTCTTTCCAATGATGATCTTTATTTATTTACTATGACTCGATTTATTGGTATATCAAATTTACAAAAATATATTTGCAACGTATAAGGACGACGCGAACGCGCGGCTGTCCAGAGACCTCGTAAGACAAGTGTGTCTTTCGGAAACGGATGTGGCAGCCGTCATGACGCTGCGACGAGGGGGGCGCGCTCAGCCGGTACGGAGCGCGCGGCAGATGATTAAGGCCAGAGTTGCCCGTTGCGGTGAATAGATGGCGCCAACAGTCGCTTCTTAACAGTTAGTAACCATGAAAATAATGATTAAATGGATTTAGATGAGTTAAATGAAATTCATGAAAAGTTAGAAAATATTAGAATAAGTTTGAGGAAATTGGGTCCAGAAAAAAGAATAAGAAATAAGGAAAATGTTAAGAATAAAATACAACAGAGCAAAGAATACTATAACCATGCAAAAAGACAGTACATACCAGTACCAAATATGCTCCGTACGAACTTGTATTCGGTAAACATTGTGAAATACCTAGCAGAGTAACAAGTACGGTAGAACCTTTATATAATCCCGATAGTTATAGTTTAGAGTTAAGGTATAGGTTACAAATGGCGCATAAGGATGCTCGTGAAAACCTAATTAATAGTAAACAACAAAGAAAACAAACATACGACAGAAATGTTAATTCAATAAAATATAAACAGGATGACAAGTTACTTTTGAAAAATGAAACAGCAGGAAAATTAGACAGTTTGTATAATGGACCATATTTAGTGATAGAAGATTTAGAACCAAATGTAAAAATAATCCGAAACAATAAAATTGACATTGTGCATAAAAATAGAACCAAACCATTTGTTACTACAGAGGCTATATAATTGTTAAATTAAAATAAGTATAAACATAAGATTTTAATACATGTAAGAGTTTAGCAATTAAGAAATAATGTATTTACACTAAGTATAGATGTTAACATTTTTTTTTGGGTAAAAAAAAAGGAAAAATAACTTTTTTTATTTTTTTTTATTTTTACTCGGTAGATGAAGTAGTAGATATAAGTATATTATTATTAACGGAACAGTTTAGTGATAAACGGGACGTCAACAAAGCGACTTGTATCATTTGCTTATCCCCTCACCTCATTATTGTGTTGATTCAGGACCTTGATATTATACACTTAATAGAGATTATAGACCTCAGTATCTGGTATAAATTTCAACTTGATAAGTCCACCCGTTCCTGAGAAAATCGGTGGTGACAGACGGACGGACAGACGGACAAGAGAGCGATCTTATAAGGGTTCCTTTTTTTACCTCTTGAGGTACGGAACCCTAAAAACGTAGCTTTTATGCTATTCCAGACTATAAACGCCGTTCTGGCGTGATTGAGTAACAGACATCCATCCATCCAAACTATCGCATATTTTATAATAGTAGTAAGATTGAAATAAATTATAGAATATTAGGAAACCAGCATACCTAAGAAGATATGTTTGACGGCATGTAAAGCCGAGTCAAAGGCCCATGGGAGGCATAAAAACTCCGACACCAGGTTAATCACACGATAAAGAAGAAAGGTCACCGAAAAGCTTAAATAATATGTCAATGTTCAATGTCATTGTAGAAATAAGAAAGAGACTGGTGTAAACACTTTCTTTTTATTTTTTTTCGGATGGGAAATCATCAAATGACTTCTTCCGCTCTGGGCGGAGCGGGAGGGAGTGTCAGACTTTTACTGACTAAAACCCATTCATGTTCCTTCGTCGCCCTTTGTGTTTCGGGGCCTCGGTATCTCTTTCGAACAGTCCCGCAACCCCGGCAGGAATTGGTTCTTGCGGACCCCTTCCTTTTTGCTGACTCACTCTGAGGCGCGCGTGGAACACGAACGCGCCGTCGACACGGCCTGTCGTCATGAGACGGACGGATGGCGAGCTAGCAAGTAGCCCACCGGCCACAGGCTCGCGCCTACGGTGGCCGGGGGCCACGTGGTGGTCCCCGACGCCTGGGGCGTATCCCGCGGCGGCCGGGACATGGTAGTCAGACAATGGGGTAGATGACACATCAATCAATTGAGATACTTTTTAAGAGCTGTCAAAACGCGGTTTTCTCATAGATTTTGTATGGCAAGAGCAAACTGTGACGTCACTGTTTAGTCAACTCAATGACTCAACTATTTATTGATTTCAAAGCAACTAAAAATCGAATTAAGCAATTAATTGACAATAAATCGGGTTTTCAGGCCCAAAAAAAGTTTTTTTTTTAGAGATTGGTATCTTGGAATTTTTGTTTTATGGTGTCATCTACCCTGGGAATTCAGAAAACTGTAGATCAGCCAAGTTAAACTATGATCACCATTTTAACCTATCTATCGATGTTCCTTATCCTGGTTCTAGAGGTCAGATGGCGCAGTCGCGAGTATTTTAATATTCAACCCGCATCAGCGTAAAAATCTAGGTGAAACATTGCTATGTAGATGACAAGTAATAATATAAAGTTTTACACGAATTATACCAGAAAATCTGAAAAAATGTGTCACGAAAACCCTAATTGTACATTTATTTAGTAAAGACACACATACACAACATATACAAAACAACACAAAACAAAACTATACAACTATACAAAACTAAAAATAAAATAAATAAACTAACAACAAACTCTAAAAGGCTTCGAAAAACTATTCCTCAACGCTGTCAGCTGGTAATGTGCCAAAGAGACTGGCGGCTTTGCCATGTTGTATGGCAATACTTAGCCTCTGACCAAGGTAAAAGCCAGCCCTAATTAAACTTTAAACCATCCAAGCAAGCATAGGCTGAATTTCTTTATCAACTTTGTCCCTTAAATAAATACCTCGGTGGTCTGGTGGATTTAAGCGATGCTGATGAGCATTTGTGGTCTTGAGTTCGAGTTCTTCGGCAGGCAAAGTTTTATTGTTTCTTTTTTTTTTGTATGAAATTATTAGTAGTGGCCTAGAATCAGGTTGATAGATTTGGGCTCGCCCTTATCATATGAGTCTTTATCATAACCTCACCTCACCTCTGCTGAACCTTTTGACAAAAAACAGGTGTCATGTAATATTAAATCCCTAACCATGAATACAGAATCCTTGCAATATTTCTACCACACGATCCCTGCTTTACTCCCGTTTTTATATACCAACAAAACACGTGTTATCTGTCTTTAAACCTGCAGTTTTCTACTACATACGATTTACTACCGCGACTCGTATGTCGTAAGCCAGCGTGTACGAGATACAAAAGTAATAGAATCTTATCGAGTTCGATCTTGCAGCATCAACAGACATCCGTAATAAGCTTGCCTTGTTTCATTTTACGTCGGCCATCAAATTGGTGGAGCTATTGTGTAACTCGAGCAGTTGCAGGGTTCGAACGTAGTAAATTGGCAATCATTGTTAAGCAACTGAGAGAATCATTCTTTCTTACACTGAATAATCAAAGTGATATCACACTTCACACTATAATTTTATAAAGGCGAAAGTTTGCATGAGTGTTTGTGTGTAAGTTTATTACTTCTTCGCGCTCAAACGGTTTTACGGCTTTGAATGAAATTTGGTATCAAGCTAACTTATGTACTTTTTATCCCGGTAGTATGATTCTGTGGAGCTACAATAGAATTCCACGCGGGCGAAGCCGCGGGCTTAAGCTAGTATTAGTATAATTTCATCATCTGCCTACAGCAGTTCACTGTTGGAGATGGGTCTCCCCTATCGCATGGCTAATATGTCAAAAACCTTGGTGTTCAACCATGAACATACCATTATTACACGCGCCAACAACAGCATCACAGCGTCAGCATTAAGAGCGACATACATACATTCGACGCGCCGGCAACACCAGCACACCGTCAGCGCTAAGAGGTGGCCTACTGAGATCTTCGCTTCATCGGCTCGATACACACACGACACACATGTAAATAGGTATCAATGTGTATTTACCACAAAAATTGTATATAATTAAGTTCACTATTGTAATAAATTAGTCATCAAGCTGGAGTCAAGTGTGATTTATCTCCTATACCTCCTCTTACTATGGCCAAGACACCTTTAGCATCATCGGTTCTATGAGTCTGTAGGATCGGCAGTAAAAAAACCAATTCCTGTGTACATTGCAGGATGTACACAAAACCCTCTTCCTACCCAAATTCCGTCTGTTACCGTAGGTCTCCTTGTGACAGCCTTCCCTCTCATATAACCAACGTAACCTACGTTTGGTGTGGTTTGTATGGTAGGCTTGGGCGTTAGGGTAACTTTTGCTAGGGTGCTAGATAGATAATTACTATAGGGCTAGGATAACTAGGGTGCTAGGTAGTTACTGTAGTGCTAGGCTTGGCGTCAGTTGGGCTTTAGGTACTGATCCAGGCTCAATTGTCTCAACCGTAGTCACATCGTACGCACTTGGAATAACGGCCGTACTAAGCTGTAAGTCCCGGTGTGTACACTTGGTTCTCTGTCGGATCATCTCGTTCTGAATTCAGTCCCTTGACAGACATTGTATAATTAGAAAGTTACAAAAGATGGACCACAAAACCATCAAGAGGAAAAGATTTTTTTAAGATTATGCTGACACAATTTTGCTACTATTTAATCAACATTTTCAAAACAATCCTTTACGTTGTCAACCGCAACACAACTGCAGCAAAACAACAGCTTTAATTTCCGTTTACAAGATAAATATTTATCTTATCTCTAGCAACCCGAACAACTCGTCTTGTTTCATCAAACAACGACAATGCAACCGTAGCACAATCGTCGTTCATTTGATTTACACAAAACCTTTGCGACGGTTTTCGAAGGAACCCCGAGTAAGTTTAGGGACACGACTGCGGAAAGTACGCGACAGTATTACGAAATGCTTGAGGCTTGCAATGCTTTTAAATTACTGGCTACATGTCAGGTTGAAATAACCAAACATCATTATCATCATTTCAGCCGAAAGACGTCCACTGCTGGACATAAACCTCCCCAAAGTGTCGCCACATTGATCGGTCCCGTGCATCTCTCATCCAGCGGATCCCCACAGCCTTTACCAGGTCATCAGTCCACCTAGTGTGAGACCTTCTACCGTAACGCCTTCCGGTTTGCAGTCACCACTCCAGCACTTTTCGGCGCCATTGGCCATCCTTTCTGCGAGCAATATGCCCTGCCCATTGCCACTTCAGTTTAGCAATTCTTCGGGCTACGTCGGTAACCTAAGTTCTCTTGCGTTTGTTTTCATTTCTCTAGGAACTCCGAGCAAAGCCCTCATCAAACAACCAAACCTATAAACCAAGTGTTTTGCCTTAAATTGAATTTCGGTATTAAAGCAATAATAACAATAATAAAAAAAAAAATACAATAATAATAAAAATTATAATTGGTTTAATTCAATAATGTTTTTAATGTAATTTTAATGTACTTAATTCTGATATTTTAATAATTTATGTGTTTACATTTGGTTTCTATTTTTGTTTTATATGGGTCTCGGACCTGAAATAAATGTTTTTTTTTAAAGCTTTCTTTGCATTTTGAAGACCTGGATCACCTGCAGCCTCGGCTCTATCAGATAATGTACTGAAATGTCTGCCTTCTTTACTACTGTTTGACCAACTCTATACGACTCGGAGGTTTCGACATAATTCTGAAAACGTCAAAACGTACGAATAGACTTTAGCAACATAATTTCAGCAGGTGTGTCGCTACACTTAGGAACTCAAACAAGCATGGCGACCGCTCGCACACAGCGCTGGTGTTCGGTGCTGGCTTTTTTACGGCGTGACGGAAATAAAGCCACGAAACACTTCCGTGGGAAGCGGTGCAAGCTAAGAGAAAGGAAGGAAATTGAATGACAGAGAATTATCATCAATCACTTGCTCTTTTTAGCCTATTTGAGTGTCCCACTGCTGGGCAAAGGCCTCCCCTTTTTCCTTACAAACCTCTTATATCCTGTGCAATTTCTGGCCATTTTCGCCCCGCAAACTTGCTCTTATCCCGATTTATTCACGGTCAGTGCAGCACGATTTTTTCGTATAGTAATATAATAATTTTCTGTAAGTCGTCTCCTTATAGCCATAATTATCATCTGATCTTTCAAATAAAGCCGCCGTAAATAAAAAGTATTTCGGAACATGCCATACCCACAGGTACCTTTATTTTGTTAATTTACACGTAACAAACCGATGTCATCATCATCATCATCAGCCTATTAATGTTCCCACTGCTGGGACACAGGCCTCCTCTCTATGAGAGGGAATGGGCTATAATCCACCACGCGGGCCCAGTGCGGATTGGTAGATGTCACATGTCTTCGAATTTTTTGGTTCTAGGACATGCCGGTTTCCTCACGATGTTTTCCTTCACCGTTTTGAGAGCAACGGTGATGAAATAAATTACACAAAGTAATGCGCCTGTCTGGGTTCGAACCCCCGACTTACTGTTCGTAAGTCGGGACCGCCACCACTGGGCCACCGCTGCTCTCAACCGATGTAAATTTACTCAAATCATGTTTAGCCTACAACACGGCGATCGTATCAATTGGATACAATTTCATGAAATGTCTACGTCTATAGTTTGTTAATTTGTGCTAAATATTATCAAGAATTGTTTAAATACACAAACCGAGCAAGTTGGTTACGTTTGTCGTTTGTAATCACCAATATTATATATTTTATGTTAAGATGCACCAGACAAGACATAGAGCCACGATGCGACGTCGTATCGTGTGTATAAGTTTCATAACCCTCCACCAAGCATTGCCGCATGATCGTTTTCGCCGCACACATCATCAGATTCCCCCCATTCCAAACAACAAATAATTAACAGTGATTTATTCTACTACCACAGCAATTTAAACTCGGCTTAAATAAACATACATACATAAACTCAGGCCTTTTCTCATGGGGGTTGACAGAAACCACAGATCGCCACCTGTTACGAAGCTTGCGTACTCCTTTTGCTTCGTCCACGTTCATACATCAGCCATACACGCACGCTGGTTAAAAATTATTACTCGGCTCAAAATACTACACTCGCCTAAAAATATTAAGTAAAAATACGCTTATGCCTAGGACCACACGCCAAGCCGCATCACCATTGTCAGTAGAATCACAAGAGATTTCCGTCGCCCGTATTAGGAGATTGCCGGCGCGACCCAGTTATCTAGACCCAAAAATTATTACTAAACCTAGGTCAAAGAACGCGTTTGACACTTGAAGGTCATTCTAGACCTTTGTAGGGATCTTTTTTGATCTTCAGACATTGGAATTTGTTGCTACTCTTTGTACAAAGCGCACAAATTGGGGCGAAGAAATCGTTGTTTCGTTAGGCCTACTGCCACAAACTTTTTTCCTATTGAACCATTTTAATAAATTTGTGATTGTTTTTGGTAAAGAATCTATGAATGGAAAAAGTAAGTATATATATTATACTACAAAGTCGCTTTTCGTTTGATCTGTGTGACCACTGACTGCTTCTAAAGTATAAATATATTATGTAAGTTGTTTTACCATCATACACAACCACCACACACCACACCACCATTTCCTGTAGGTTAATTTGTCTACGTTCACATTAATCGAATAATTAACGGCACTTGTGGCTCAGTGGCTGAGCGATTGACTGCTGCGCTCTGTGTAACGGGTTCGAGAACAAATATTTGGTTTACTAATGTTTGCCATAATTTGAAATGCAATAATTTTATTTACCATACTTGTATTTGCCATAATTTCATTAGAAATAACGCTTCAGTTGTTATAATCGTGAAATTACATAAAATCATTTTCACTAATTTCATTGGTCATAATCGATCAAGTGTCATAATAATTTTAATCCATAAATTTATTTGCTATATTTTTCATTTTCAATAATGTCGTTTTCCATAACATTTATTCACTATAACATTCATTTGCCTATACTAGCACAACAATGCTAGTTCAGTACAAGCGCAATGAAAATTCACAGTTCGAATCTTTTGGCATACATTTCACAACGATAGTCATTAAAAGGGAGAAAAATCAATCAATCAAAGCGTCAATCATTCTAAAACAGTTGATTATGAACGTATGTGGTTGTTATTTCTCCGTAAGAAACATGCAATCATGCAGCAAGCATGAAGCAAGCATGCAGCAAGCATGCACTAAGCATGCAGAAAGCTTGTCGCAAGCATGCAACAAGCATGCAGCAAACATGCAGCATGCAAGCGAGCAAGCAACATGCAGCAGGCATGGTTTCTGTCATGGCTCCGGCGCTGCGGGGCTCTGGCGGTCCCACGCGAGCTCATCGTTGCAGATGACTCTAACGCTCACCACCTGCTCTCCAACTCGAGGGCCGCCTTGCCCCTCCGCGCCTACGCGATTCTAAATTACACTCTACGGGTAGGGCAGACAAGACTGCATGGAGTCGGATTTACAGCGATTCGTTTCTGTCACTAAAACCTAACTTATAGAAAATGTTTTAGGACTAACCATGTATTAATGAAAGTTCGGAATAATGCTTAAAATGTAATACAATACTAACAGAACATTATGACTATAAGTCATGTAAAATTAGAAGATTCAATTATCATAGTACTAAAATCATCAAAAGTACTAAAGATTGTTTGCAGTAATAAATCATTATAAGACACGCCAAATGCCTTAATGACATTATACAATAAACGTTTCTAAATTATATCAAATGTTGCTTATGTCAAGTAACGATTATGCATTTTTCTGCCAAAATAGTATAATATACATATATTATATATTAATTAAATTATTATAAAATATTTTTAAATATAATTTAATAAAATTCAATAAAATAAATTTAATTTTAATATTTAATCTTTTCGTACTAAAATATAACAAATATTGTGTTACTTATAGAAACTAATGATTTTATCACATGTTGTTATGGAAACTCATTTTATGGCAAATAAAAATTATGACTAATAAGTTGATATGACAAGCGTTATTAGTATAAATGATAATAGTGCAAGTAAATATTATGACGGGATTTACGATTTCTACAGGCGAGTCGCAAGAAAAAGATAGTTTTGGAGACGTAGATTTAATTAGACAAACTTTACATGAATATTAAACATAAAAATTAAGTTATACAAGTGACCATGATCGAAGTTTGATTCATAATGAGAATCACACAGGTGTTCCTCAATTCGGAGAGGTGACCGTGAGAAGATGTCGCCGTGAAGAGCTGACGTTGCGTTGCCGGGTGGTCCATATGCACAGCCGCGCTGGGTACAGTGCAAGCGATGCGATGCGATAGTTAGCTTAGCGTAACACGGGGGACGATTATGGAAAACAATAATAGTACAAATCATTTTATGGAAAACAAGGTATTACACAAATATTTGTATGGCCTAGAGATATTTGTTCCGAATCTGGATGTTTGTCTTTGTGAGTTTAAAAAACTTAAATGTAGAAGAAATCTAGATATTTTATCATATCGTGAAAACTGTGCCAAGCAGCTGGTACCAGTTACAAGTTTTGGGTCGCTGTGAACATAGAACTGATATCAAAACTATTGTGGTAATTAATATATTAATGATGATTAGTTATTTCTATTATTTTCTTCAAAAGATTATTAGAAAAAGATCTTGGCAAAGAACGAAATACTATTATCAACGTCCACTTTCCCACTTCAGTAATATTAACTAGTTACACAAAGAATAATGTAATAAAGACCAGGCAGCTAACGAAGAAAGATCCTTTTATTTCTTTCAAAGAACAAATGTTTTTTGTTAATTAATGTAATGTCTTGAAGCCGATCCAGGAAATATATACAAAAGACAAAACAATAATGAAGAAACTTTGACAACAATGGGTTCACAAACTGTACTATACTATTGATCAAAATGTATGTTTTGAAAAAAATATGACAGTTTGGCAGCTGAAGGCAAAACAAAAGGTTTTTTTGTCAAACGCCTTGGACAAAGTGACGTTTCTACATCACAAAAAACGATAGCAGAAAAAGCAAAAATCAAAGTCTAACCATTTATTTCAATTACTTCACTATAAGGTACTTTTGAACGTCATTACGGACGTAGAATTTGAGTCATTTGCATATTATGGATTGACATTAGCTACCGCTAAACTTAAAAATGTTTAACCTGTCGGAATACATTGTAAAAATACGAAACGTTCTGAAAACGACTTCCACGAGGCCCTGATATATGTACAATAACAGTTGCTCTGAAAAGTGTGTGTGTATTTTATTTGAGTCTAAACGCTGCAAATATCATGCATTCTAAAATTCATTTAAATACACTGTTTTAAGCTATAACGGTTTATAACTAAAAAAAAAGATATCCCGTAAGTGACATTTTAAGTATTAAGATTTATTTTTTTATTTTTATTTATTTAGGGACTTTTATAATCGCAATGCGTATGTCTTTCCCATAATCCTGAGATTCTTATTAGATCATCAGAATAATTTATTGACACTTGTATCTTAGACGCATTTATCCAAAAATTCCGGCCATCTGTATCGTAACGATTTTTCCTGTTGACCCCAATGTTCATAATGTTTACCTCACTGTCACTGAGGACAGATTGGACCACAGAACACGGGAAACTACTCTCTGGTTTTGTGTCGATTGGACAGTGCTACGTCTGTGGTAAGCTAGAGAGAAAAGCCTGCAGAGACTATCTGGCTAAATAACTAGAGAAGACATAAAACCGACATCAAAACACAAAAAAAAGTGATTAATAACTTTAGCTGAGTTGTTCATCAACTGGTCCCACAGATGTACGGCCCATTTGGGACGAGTTGATGAAAATCAAAATAAATAATATTTTTTCTTAAGAAGTCGGTGACTTTTGTTTTTTTGTTTCATTTTTTTTTGGCACCGACTTTTGAAGCTAAAGTTATACTTCACTTTTTTTTTGTGTTTTTGAAGTCGGTTTTATTTTTTGCAAAAAAGTTTTTTTATTGTTTCCATTTTTACGGAACTCTTCAATATAATAGATAGCAAATCTGTCGTTATTGCTGCAATCACGACCAATTTGCCGTCTATTAATGAAGAGTTCCCTTGTATATCTCCGAAGATCAGCATAAGATCTTTACCAAACTTAAACGGGACCACCGTAAAATTATTTTCCTCCAAACAAAGAAAGAATCATCGAAATCGGTTCACAATTGGCCAAGATATCGCTGCCAGAGTTTGTATGATAAGTGTGTGTTTTAAGGAAACTGTCTATAATAAAAAGAATAAACATTGAAAGAAAATTAATATTAAAACAAGAATTAATGTAACATAAAATCAGAAAATTTCTTAAAATTCAACCCTACATTTAAAAACAAAAAAATAAACATAAAAAACCTTTGCAAATGCCTTTGGGGCTGTAAATGAAGGTAGTGTCAGGGTTAACCGCAAAAAAAAAACACAAAGTTATGCTGCAGTTGAGTTTTGTCTCACTCGATAGAAAATACACTAGTTTGGGAGTTTCACAGCCGCGAAACTTATGTTAGTAATTTAGTACGTGTCGAAGATGTTTGGAAAAAGATGGATATTAAGACATGATTATAAATATGTAGTTGAAAGTGAAACTACTTCGCGTCTTTTGCAAATTTTGTGCCGAATAAAAATAGACAGTGAATTCGATATTATTAGCGTTTCAGTTTTCACTGTAAGAGAGATAATAGTTTTATTTTATTTTCTTGTTAAGACATTTTTCTGTTTTATTCAAATATATTGCGTTTTCAAACGACAATTTCAAGAACCCTAAATAAATATACCCTAAATATCAAAGATTAAATTAAAGTTCTAGGAATATTTTTGAATTAATTTCTGAAAATGAAATATGTTTCATAATTCCAGTTTAATATCAAATGCTCAAAATCATTTTCAAATACTCACAGTCATAATATTTATAACTTATCAAATTCTCGTAACCTACTCACGCGTGCCCCAAAACTGAGAAATAATATTATGAAAGTCAGTTCAATTTAATGTACGAGCAAAAAAAATTATGAGAAAGGACGGCGCCAATTTTAGGGTTTCTTAACCAAATGTTTAAAACTGCACAAATTGAAACATGTGAGAGGTTACAAGTTCTAAGCCAAGGATTGAGAAAAAAACCAATGCACGTCAACATGTTTCATAAGATCTCATAATTCTAAAGAAGATGATGTCGCTGAGTGACTTTGAAATTACTTTGTTTTACACAGTCGCTCCATGTAAAATACTGGTATTTAGCTGCATCCAATTAGACTTTAAGCTGACCTCAATATAGTTGCGAAAAGGCTAGGCAGATGTTCATGAAGGTCGCGAACGTTATGCGTAGCAGTTCTAGCGGCTCATTCGCCAAGGCGAAAGTAAACTCACGGCGATGTTTTTTAGTGGGTGCAAGCTCTACAAAACTAAGCCGTCTCCCCGGACGGTGCGGTAAGCGTAGGCATTTTTCACCGGTTCAAAAAAAAAAAAAGTTGGTGGTTTGATTTTTTTTTTGAAGCGGTGGAAAGTCTGAAATCTGAAAATCTGTGTTATACAAAGTTGTTTACCAAAGATTTTCTGTAGAAATACAAATCTATTTATTTTAAATTTATATAAATATAGCTGTACTTGCTTGTTTTTATACATGCCTACGACGGAACCCCTCACGGTGCGTAAACCGACACGCAATTGGCCGGTTCACAGAATATAAGAGATATTTCATGCCAAGTGCTGAGCTGTCTACAGTGTCGGTGTCACTTATCATTATTTACTTTCGTTTTCACTTTAATTTTACACAGTTTTTTTCTGTCACTGCGATATTATTTGATCCCCTTTTTAAGATAGATAGAAGTCTTAATGGGGACTCCCATTAAGACTTCGTCTTAGGAGGATGAAGGGTTTTGTCAGAATTCTACTGGCTAAAACAACATGGTGTTCTTCCTCGACTTAGAGTCAGAGTGCAGGATTCATTCGAATAAGCTCTGTAGATAAAATATTAATTTTTATACTTGATTTTAATTTATAATTTATTTTTATACAATAATATACACCGAACCAAAAAAAACTTACGTTTTGTCATTATCATCATCATCATCATCAGCCTATAATGTTCCCACTGCTGGGACACAGGCCTCCTCTCAATATGAGGTAATTGTTTTGGACCACAATGTTAATTGTGACTGAATAACTTAATTTTTTTATTGATTAGAAATATGTAAACGGTTTAATTTAATGTCTAACTTTACTCATGTTACTTTGTTTTAATTAAGTCACCCTGTGTTTTTATTTGAACATTTTTTTTAAACTAAGAAATCGAATGAAACTGGCTTGAACAATCAAAAAATAATGTGGAATTCCCAAATCTAAAAAAAAGTGTAAATAACATTTTTACATGTTTAAGTCTGAAACGTTGTCTTTAAACCAGTCGGTCGGACGGTCTTTCAATACTATTACTTGACTATTACACAGAAACTCTATTATTAATTTCAAGACTTAACTTTTAGTCGCATTGCATTAAATACTGGAACAAAGATTTCACTCCTAATTATTACCTACAAGATTACGCAATCTTAAGTTTTAGATAATAAATAATATTTCAATTGAAATATAAATTAATTTAATAAGTGTATCATCTGGTTATGATTTTTTATGATAAATTAGCTAATTTATTGTAGTTAATTACTCGTGACTAATAAAGATAGTGGACTAGGCAAATGTTGCTGCTATATATTAATATCTTAGGTCATCTGAAAATAATATACCTGCCAAGCATGAAACGGACAATTTTTAACTGACTTCTAAATGGAGGATTATCAATTCGTTAGATTATTTTTTGTGTATTTTCAGCGATATCTTCGCCAATTGTGAACCAATTTTGATGGTTCTTTTTTGTTTGTAAGAATATTATTTTGCATTGGTCCCGTTTAAGTTTGGGAACTAATACAAGGGAACTCTTCTTTAATAGACGGAAAATTGGTCGTGATTGCTGCAATCGCTTGGATGTTTATTGTTTATACAACATCATGACGTAACATCACACCTTGCAGATTTACTGTCTATTATATTGAAGAGTTCCCTAAAAATGGAAAAATAAAGTTTTTTGCAAAAAATAAAACCGACTTCAAAAACACAAAAAAGGTAAAAAATAACTTTAGCTTCTGAAGTCGGTGACTTTTGTTTGTTTGATTAATTTTTTTTTTGCCACCGACTTCTCACACAGTGTAACATCTGTCATATGAAGATCTTTGACAGTCGTTTCGGCGAGAAGTCAGAAGCTCCAAAGTCTGATAAGCAGTCTTACCAAGGGGTATCGTATCACCCAGTTATTTGGTTGTGGAGGTCAGATGGGCAGTTGCCTCAGCTTCATCTGGTTGGACTGGAAGCCGACCCCAATTAGTTGGGCAAAGTTTAGGCAGATGATGTCAATAAACCCGAACTTTCAAGAATCGAATTAAGTCATTTGATAAACCTACCTTCAGAAAAGTGATAATTGTGATACCTATAAACTGACCGAGTATCTAAATTCTACGGAGTAATTAATTTTCTTAACGGTAAATTTATTTTGATATACGGTTATACATACTTCCACCCTTGACCCTACAAAGTAACAAGTAAGTAAACACAAAATTTTAATAACGTTTTCTCTCTTCGGACCCGGAAAATTCCCCGACACGCTTGCTGCAAATTGAGACAAGTCCTCGGGGGTCAGGGCCAGTGTCGGCGGTATCAATAAGGTAGATACTAATTTTGCTCGCGAAAACAGATGATTGATGATAAGATCAATATTGAAGCTGTCTTTGACGATTTTTTAAAACGTCGTAAAGGATGCTTTTTTTGCAAATTGGGTTTTTACAAACACTTTCACATGTCGTTTTTTTTTAAATTAGATATCCACTTGTCAATTTACGCAAAATCCAAGTGTTTTTTTTTTATTTAAATGTTTCTTACAAATCAAAATAATACGTTATTAAATAAATAAAATAAATAAATATCGCTGGACATGAACATACAGCGCCATCTAGTGCCACAGTAAGCAACGAGGCTTGTGTCGTGGACACCAGATAGTTAGGAATTTTCATCATCAGCGACCACAAAAACCACGAAAATGACACCCATGAAGAAAAAACTAAAAATTTTCATCGGGGCCATCTTGGATTTTCATTTTGACCTCATTTTCATCATCAGCGACCACAAAAACCACGAAAATGACATTCATGAAGAAAACCCTGAAAATTTTCGTCTGCGCCATCTTGAGTTATCATTTTAACCTCATTTTCATTATCAGCGACCCCAAAAACCTCGAAAACGACACCCATGAAAAAAAAACTGAAAATGTTCATCGGCGCCATCTTGGATTTTCATTTTGACCTCATTTTCATCATCAGCGACCACAAAAACCACGAAAATGACACCCATGAAGAAGAAACTGAAAATTTTTTGTCGGCGCCATCTTGGATTTTCATTTTGACCTCATTTTCATCACCATCGGCCACAAAAACCACGAAAATGACACCCATGAAAAAAAAAACTGAAAATTTTCATCGGCGCCATCTTGGATTTTCATTTTGACCTCATTTTCATCATCAGCGACCACAAAAACCACGAAAATGACACCCATGAAGAAAAAACTGAAAATTTTCATCGGCGCCATCTTGGATTTTCATTTTGACCTCATTTTCATTATAACCAACCCCAAAAACCACGAAAACGACACCCATGAAGAAAAATATAATATCAATAATATTATTAATTAATATAATAATAATACGCGCCAATAACCCCCAGGAATCATTATTTTAATCAACATACACCCTAGCACTGGCCTGCAAATTGCAAAAAACCTAAGGAAATTTGAATTACGCGGGCTAAAGAACATTCACTGAATTGAACATTACATTGAATGGCCTTGTGTTGTAGCAGCCAATCATAGCCCAGCTACACTCACAGGAGTTACCGCCCAAAAATGGCTGCAATCTATACATGTGTGCGGTTCATACACACGAAAATATGCACCAATTTGCCGCTGTGTGCGTAAATTTATCAATGGGTTGTAGGCCAGCAGACTATTTGCCTATAAGATGCGTCCGGCGGGTGAGCGTCGAGCTTCGTAGCAACTTCCAGTACAGTGTTGGCTACGTAACACGGGGTTTGAACTTTTTTTAATATTTTGTACAAAGTGTTATTTTATTACATAGTTCATTAGTTATAATAATTGCCCCAGTTGGTAGGGTAGGCTTTGTCTAATTGTCTCTTCGTAGCGCACGCCCATGTTATTTATATTATTAATAGTAGTATTAATAGTAGTATTAATAGTAGTAGTATTATTTAGTATTATTTAGATTATTATTAGTATTATTTTATTATTCCGAATAACAATCTCCCTATGTGGTTAGTGAGTAAGTACTTAAGAACTATGTTAGTGGTAAGAAATTTGGAGATTCAATTAATTAATTAAATTAATTCTTCAAAATTACATCATACTTGATCTTATTGTGATGACCGAGAATATAAAGAACATAAGAGCCGAAACTAACGTAGACTATGAATTGAGAGAACTCAAAACTCAAACTCAAATCATTTAGTTCAATCAGATCATTACGGCACTTTTGAGAAACATGATTGACGCATATTTTTGGTTTACAAAATAAGACATCTAAGTAAGTATATGCACTGATAATTATGTTTTCGTAGTTATGCTAAAAGCTGTCATAAATTTTCGCTTATTTTTGCTGTTACTTCATAAATTCTTACCACGGTAAAATGAGGTTAAGGGGAACAAAAATAAGGGCTAACCATAAATAATGATTTCTGCACCTTAACCATTAACCAACGATTACTTAATTTTGATTCATTATGACCACTAAAAATGAGTATAAGGAAGGCCTTTAAGTTATTAAGAAGTTTAGTTTTATGTCGGTTTTTTACACGACTAGGCGACTACACGTCTGCCATGTCAAAAAGTGAACTAAAAATGAAAAGCAGTTGGAGTTCTGTGGAACATTTCTTAGTCATTTTTGACTGCAATAAAAAAAAATGGTTTAAAATACAGATACAGTAAATAACCTATTCAGTACTTTGACCTCATTCATTACTGAAATCGGTCGACTTGTTTTATTTTATTTAGTTCTCTTTTGACATTGGAGGCGTGTTTTTATTTTTTTTTAAATTATTGTTTTTGTCATAAGAAACGATCGTCCCGAATCATGCATATTGATGCATGGTTCGGGACGATCGTCAAAAGAAAGATAGCTTTCTTTTGACGTTTTTATGTGCTCCCATAGGTTCATGTGAAATATAATATTAAGATTTTGGTAATTTTGTTAGGAACTGAGAAAACCAAAAGATATTCCAGTTTCTAAGATTTTCTTTCATTGCAAATCAACTCCCAGAAAAATTAATGAATGCAAAATTGTTATAATTTCGTTACATCAAATAATATCTTAAAAGCTGTTTTATTTAGTATCAAAACCAAACATGAGAAACTCTTTAGTTTTCTAATAGCTGTACGCCGTATTCATAGTCTATCCCAAATACTGTTGGCAAGCATTACACCATGTACGTTACTAATCATGTCAAATCCGCAACGTAAATACAAGGAAGTGCAACAAAACGAAGACCAACAAGATAAGGAATAACAGAAATTCTTGGCAAACGGAAAAGTAAGATGTTTGTTTTATTGAAACTTCGGTTGGAAGAATGCCTGACGTTATTAAAATTGTACTTTCGACTATCCTTGTTGATAGTGGCATAAATATTGTGAATCGGATTTCTTTTCTTGACTATGAATAGATGCTTAAGTTGATGTTACAAGAATTGTTAATAGAATAATATTTTAAAAAGCGTTTCTTTTCTTTTATCGTAACTGATATTTCTACAGACATATTAGTTTAGTCTGTTATCAGACTGAATAATCTATTTGTCTGGTTTTAACTGCCTTTTATATTTTGTATCAGTCTTTTCAAACTTAATTGAATAAGAAAATGTCTGACATCATCTGCAACGATATTTAAGATATAATAGTGCGCCAATTCGTGGGTTCGAACCCAGACAGGCGCATTACTTTGTGTAATTTAATTCATCACCACTGCTCTCAAAACGGTGAAGGAAAACATCGTGAGGAAACCGGCATGTTCTAGAACCAAAAATTCGAAGACATGTGACATCTACCAACCCGCACTGGGCCCGCGTGATGGATTTATAGCCCATTCCCTCTCATTGAGAGGAGGCTGTGTCCCAGCAGTGGGAACATTATAGGCTGATGATGATGATGATGATGATTGCGGCAAGAGAAAGACTCCATTCCTCCTAACTGCCCTACTTAACCAAGACAAAAGCGTATACAAAAATAAAAGTAAAACAAATTGGCATTCAAAGTGTAAGTTGCTGTTTGTTTTATTGAAACTTAACTTGGAAACATGCCTAATTTTATTAGTTTGTAAAGCTTTCCTTTTGTCGTACAGACAACGTTTTGTATAACTCCTTTGGTATTATCTCCCACATGATATATTTACGTAGAAATTCCATTTAATGACTAGGTCAATGTGTATTGCTTTCCGGAAACAGTATCAGTTGCCAGATTATAGAGTTCTGTATGGGATGCGGCGTTGCTATATATTTTGTATACCATATAATTTTATGGGTGAAAGTAAAGAATATATCTTCATGAAGATATTGTTTTGTTTTTGTAGAATGCTTTGTGGGTCTAATGGTAGTTAGTTAGTTCTTGGTTGGATTAATTGGGCCAAATTTTCCGTTAGTAAATTTTCTGTAGAGCCCTGACACAGCCGGAAGGCGACGCGGTAGACCTCGCAGGAAATGGTGGGACGAGCTGCACAGAACCAACGACCAGTGGTCCACATCGGCCCTGGATTGGAGGATTTGGAAGTCATGGGAAGACTTTGCCCAGCAGTGATATGACATAGGCTAACAGTAACAGTAATTCTCTGCAGCAACTTATAGTCTCAACATGCGGACCCTTAAAATGACTTGCTGAAATGTCTATACTGTCCCAGTATTCATTAATATCTGTGTACTGTGTTTTGAAATGGAGTAAATATAAGCTAACTACAATAATCTCCTCAAAACTTCTCCACCCGGGGCACACCTGTAAGGATGAATCAACTACGAGAAGAAAGGATTTATCTGTAAAAGTTCAAAAACAATTTTGAAAAATTAAGTATTTTTTATCGCTGGGAATTTCCAGAAACTATTTTCTCAACTCGCACCAGCCCTCACGGTATGTATTTTTACTGTGGGTCGACCTTGGTGGCGCCGACCATCTTCCGGCACTCATGTATGGAGACTTTTGCCAAGCGGTCATCGCGGCTGACCCAGTCTAGAAAACGCCAGCTTTCTTGCCAAATTATGCGTTCAAACACGCCACGCAATGTGTTGTATGATTGTATGAACTATGTTTTGTCTTTTTACGCTCCGAATGCTGCATTCCATTGTTTTTTGATCTGCAAGGAACTTTTGAGACGCAGTTAGCGACTAGGCGTATGTTATATTTTTGTTTTACTCTTATTTCGTATGTTTTATTCGATATATGGTTAAAAATGATATAGTACGTGACAAGAACAATATAAAACTAAATGATGGATGGTTCACACAGAATTTATTTGACATCCACGTGTCGGGAACTCGTCGCACTTTTGCCGACACGTGTTTCTTTTTAGATAAACTAAACATGACAATGATATGACAGATACTGTATGTTAACCCTGGTGTACTTTTATGGACTCACATTTTGCTAGTTATGTTTTAGTTCCATGTAATAGGGGGCCGCTTTTCATAAGTGCTCTAAAAAAGGTCGCCCTTGCCATTTAATGGATCTCTACTCTAGTCAAATATTTACCTAATCCCAATCTTGTACAAAAAATGTAATCTATATAAAAATAAAATAATCATTTCTAATTTAATTAATTCTACTCAAATTTAATTTAATCTATGTTATTTATTTTAATATAAGTAATTGAGTATTTCTTGTTTTAATTAATGATTTAATTGTATATTTAATTGTACATGAGGCACAAGACAGGCACAGCAGGCAGGTAGGCAGGTTGAGGCGCTTAGACTTTAGTTTGCAATGTACAAATTATAATGTAACAGTGTACTCATTGTTGAGAAGCCTTACACTAAATAAATAAATAAGTAACCCGGCACAAATCCTGGTTCCAGATAGCTACTGAGAAATTCCTGATGTAAAATTAAATAAAAGTTTGCCCACCCTAAGAACACAAAAACCTAATTCTCAGCATTAACGCTCGCAATCTCTAAATTAACGAGACAGTCAGTTAAAGTTATACAAAATAAAGGTAAAAGTATATGGCTCATTACTCAGAAGAAAAAAATCAAAACTTACTTTCTGCCACGCTCAGAGATTTCACTTAAAAACAAATAACAATTTATTTTAATTGATTGATATTTTTTTAGCCGTGTGGTATCCGACAGAATAGAACCAACCCATTACACTCACGGGTGTCGTATAAGGCGACTAATGTCTGAGGCAGAAAACCTTGCGCCTCCGTAGACCAGAGAATGGGCAGCAGCGTTTTCTGCTAGTCTTTCATCACTGCGATCTCCAATCCGCCTGCCAAGCGTGGAGATTACGGCATATTCCTCCCATCATGGGAGAGGCTTATGTCCAGCAGTGGACGATATGGGCTGTTGTAGTTGTAGTATATTTATTTTAACACTTAAAATGAAACGTTGTAATTCCGTAAAATTTTTGACTGACAGCGTACCATTTATTAATTTATTTGTCTTCGTCCATACTTCTTTGGCAGCATTCCATAAGCTTATGAATTAAAATTAATAATTAATTGCTATTTTTACTAAAGATTCCGAGAAGATACCATTACAAGCTTTGACAACCTTTCTATAAATTCAACCTCGTTGCTAGGTCAAAATAATATGTAGGTCACACTAACAGACACATCGTATGTCTTGCTTATGCAGTAATAGCCTTATGATCCTAATGAATCAGGAAATATTGACATGTAAGTTACGCCTCCGTCTCAATTTATTATTTCAACGATCCGCCTCCTAGTTTGACTTTTAGATTTGCGTATCTATGTTATAGTATCTATAAGGTTTTTGCATTTGCTCTGGCTTAATTTATTATATCTTGTATATTTTTTGGAAATTTCATGTAAAGTCCAATTTTACTTTATACTTAACAATTATCATCTGCCTAAACATTTCTGAATCGTATTGACGTCGGCTTCCAGTTTAACCAGATGCAGCTGCATGCCATTATTTTGCAAGTAGCGACAGCATAATAACTGACCCTCAGTTCATCATCATCATCATCATTTCAACCGAAAGACGTCCACTGCCGGACATAGGCCTCCCCCAAGTGTCGCTACATTGACCAGTCCCGTGCGACTCGCATCCAACGGATTCCCGCAACCTTCACCAGGTCATCGGTCCACCTAGTGGGAGGTCTTCCAACGCAACGTTTTTTGGTTCGCGGTCGCCACTCCAGAACTTTTCGGCCCCATCGGCCATCCGTTCTGCGAGCAATGTGCCCTGCCCACTGCCACTTAAGTTTGGCAATTCTTCGGGCTACGTCGGTGACCGTCGGTGACCCTCAGTTACTGGATAATAAATTAATAAGATACGCTTTGGCTTCTGGCTACATTTTACAATAATCTTGACTACTAAATTGTACTTATCCCAATAAAAAAATATTTTTCATCAATTTGTGGTCTTCAACAATAAATATCAGAATGACTAATGATATAAAAGTACTCAATTATGATACTTTTTTTTTCATAACAATAAACGAAAGATTGTTCTTTAAAAAACAAAGCTGTGCCAAAGCTGTAACCAATTGCCACTTGAAAATAAAAAAAAAAAACTAACAACTCTGTACACAAAAATAACATTTTCAGGTTTCTGTTGATACAAACTGTTACCAATCAAAAGTCAGGATTCAGTTAAAACACTCCAACAATCCATTGTGACGAACATGTTCAGGCAAGTGATCCATCAAGACTTGTTTGTTTTTAAATACGGCTCAATTTTATTTGCCTGTATCATATCCGTTGTTTTAGTTAATATGTTTTTTTTCATTCATTTTCATTGTAGGGTAAAGTTTTAACATGAAAATCTGCTCAAATTAGGAACAAATTTTTATAACAGTGCTGTGCTAAGAAAAAGAAGAAGAGGCAGAGTATACAACCTTGTGGAACTCCAATTGTCAACACAAATACAAGAGATATTTTCACATTTACATCAAATCATTGGGTGCAAAAGCATTGGGTGGCCAAAGGAAGGGAAGAAGAATAACTCTCAAAGGTGCATACAGATAGCTTTAAAGGCAAATCTTTATAATGCTTGACCAAAAAATGTTATCAAACTGTGAACTCTTCTAATACGCTAAGTCCCAAAGCTACCCTGCTTCGAATGTTTACGTAAACTCAAAATACTCATCCTATCCAAACAAATTATTTTTAGGTTATACATTTTTTGTCCTAAGTAAATAACACTGATTTTGATATGGCCGTAATAGAGTGGGTCGCGAAAATGTACCAGATTTGAGCGGATTAATTCGCCTGTTTATATTTAGGTTACACGGCGGGCAGAGGACAATCTGTAAATGTGTAAAAATGAAAATTTATCGTTGGGCACAATATCTGGAGTCTGGCGTGAAAAAATGAGCACTTTATAAATGTGGACGTTGGTCTGCTTTAAATTAGTGTTTTTGCAGATATAACATCTTATAGGTACTCTAATTTACCAAAGAAGCTTACGCATCGTTTTTTTTAAACAGGTGTATGACCTGTCTGTGAAACCCGAAGCGATATTTTTCATCGACAGTGCGTTTACTTCCCCCGGGACGAACGATCCGTGTATGAAGTAAACCTGATACAAGTTTTGTTTACAAATACTTGTCCCAGCCTTCAATGGCGCGAATTATAAAGAAAGGAAACAGGAAAAATAAACAACATTCAACCCTACCAAACTAAAGTTCTCAGAATCTTTCAGAATTGACTTCAATTCTCCATTATCCGATTTTACCAATCCTGTCAATGAAAAACAAAAACATTTTTGGACTATACTTTCTTGTTGTGCTTTAAATATTTAAGAGATTAGAAAACAATACAAGACAATCAATCAATCATGGCCAGACTAATTTATTCACACAGTATAATTATTTATTCTGAATAGTCATTCAGAAACAATTTGCATCGAAAAATCTAGTCTCTACAATTCGTTTATTTTTTTCAGTGAGAAAATAAGCACATGATAAAATCTCACTGGTTGTAAACAAAATTAACTAACTTCAGCATAAGTATGTAACATAAAAAACCAGATGAGATGTATCTTACAATACATCAAAATTTCACAAGCAATGTTTGTCACACGTAATAGACCCCCTATTACCTACATGTGACAAATGAATCTATTGCCATTAAACAAAATTAGTCCAGCTGTTTCGGAAATTAGGCGGAACAGACAGACAGATATTGTATTTATTTGTATAGATGTGTACATTTACATCTATATTTTATTTATTTGTATAGATGTAGTACATTAAAAAAAAACACCAAAACTGCTCTTATTACAATTCTACGCGGGTTAAGCCCTCTAGTTTGTCAACTAACCTTGAACCAGCGACCCACAGACCCAGCGTCTGAGCATAAACTATTGAATACATAATTCATGGGGCAAAGGGGAGCGCCCAAATAAAAACTATGATTCTTACGCAGTGTGATTATGCGTAAATCGATGAAGTTATGTGTGAATAGTTTGGTACCTAACCTCTTTACGATTGGAAGAATACTTTTAAAAACATCGAACATAGTATCGGAGAAACATTTTATATCTATTTTTATTTTAAAATCACCAACCTAATCAACCTATAATGTTCTAATTGTTTGGACACAAACCTCCTTTTTATGAGAGAGAACGCGGGAGTCGTCCGGCAGGAGGCATTTGGCCCCCCCAGGTAGGGCAGGAGCCGCCTGAAGGCAGCCCCGGTCCGTTCCAGTTTGGGTGCCAAACGTCGGAAATGCTCCACGAAGTTCCATCGGCTGTCGAGGACGAGTCCCAGGTACTTCAGCGTCAACTCGACGCCGATGGATACCCCTCCTACCGTCAGTGAGGATCCCGGAGGTGGCGCATTCCGAGGCCCATGAAAAGACATGGCCTCGGACTTGTGCAATGCCACCTCGAGACCCAGTTGCCGGATCCACTCGACGACTATCGCAACCCCGCGTGTCATTATTACGGCCGCCGCCTCGTGCGACCCCCCTTGTGCCAGCACCAGCGTGTCGTCTGCATAGCAGACAATGCTGACGCCGCTAGGGAGGTCGGCGCGCAGCACCCAGTCGTACCCGATGTTCCACAAGGTAGGCCCTAGAACCGATCCCTGTGGAACACCGCACGACATCTCTCGCCTGTTCCATTCTCCGCTGCGACCGGGGTAGATAACGGCTCTATCCGTCAGGTAGTCCCCGACCACACGACGAAGGTAGGTCGGCACCCGGTGATACCGTAGTGCCTCCCTAATGCAGCTCCAGGGCATGGAGTTGAAGGCGTTGGCGATGTCAAGAGACACCACCAAGACAACCCCACCCCGGGACAGCGCATTCCTGAATAAACAACTATTTGCTGAGGTCGGCTTCAGTCTAACTCAATGGAGTTAGACTAAAGCCGACTTCAGCAAATAGTTGTTTATTCATAGTTGGGAAAAGGCTACGCAGATAATGATGATGATGGGAAAACACAGACCTCATGTTGTTTTTAACCAATTTATAGAAATATTTACAACTTTTTACTTTTGATTACTTTCGTCATCCTACTAAGTTTTGTTTGTGGAAGCTGCAGAAGATAATAAAAATATACCTACTTGCATTGTGTAGATTTCAGTTCTTAGTATCACGATCTACTTTATAAAGTTTAACAGGACATAGAATATTTGCATAGCAAGTTTGTGTGAGTACTTTGTATTGTTCAGCCACCATTTACATTTAGTTATCTTTCATTGACTTGAATATGCCTTGGTGGCTGAGAGAATGTCATGCTCACTCAAATATCTCGCTGATGGTGACGGGTGTGTCGGGTCATTTAATTCCCTTCAATATGGTTGAGTTGAACGGCGCCGATGCGCGCGTCATGTTCGTGAGCGGGCGCTGTCAGTTAGGACTGGTCATCTCTTGGCTGCCAGGGTTCATTTTAATTCGTTTTTTGTTAAATTGTTGTCTTTTTCTACTCTGGACGCTCTTAATGTGCACATCTTTCTACATCGTTCTCACATATATGTATAATTTCAAAATTAATGATGTAACCAAGATTTTGTAACAATATTTTGAATCAAAAGAGTGTCCATGGAGTTTCTTGCCCGTTCTTCTCCATAGAGATCTACGCTAGGGAATGGGCAACTACAGTACTTTCTCAAGTTATTATGCCTTGTGACTGGGACTGTAGCTTTGTTTTTTATTTCTAATTTTGACATTTAAAAGTGCCGTAATGGTCTATTTGAAATAAATACTTTGAGTTTGAGTTTTTGGAATTATCTACGTCGGCCTATACAGCCATTTCAATGGGCTTGTAAATGGCAGCTGGGATTGTGATACGGAGATAACGGTGAGATCAATCGTATTGACAAAATAGTGTACAGTACTGAGTATATTCTTGTTTATAACGGCATTAATTAGTTTACTACTGTAGTCTGTACGTATACCTCAGTGGGTACCTATAGCAAAACAAGTACTGTTTGTTTCACTGACACAAGGATACTGCGTCTGTGATCTGTAAGCGTTATCTTCTTCTTCTTAGCGTGTCGATGACAATTCAAATTGAGTCAGCCCGAAATTTGGCAACGAGTTTGGCGCTTTCAGTAGCGTCCATCAGCGTCATTATCATAACGGTTATTTGCGTGTGCAATAGGAATGTACTTTGGCAAAGCTTTATTCATGTCACTGTCATATAACTGTCAAACTACTATGTAAGATGGAGACGGGAATGTGTCTACGATAAATAACGTGCTAGGTAACGTTTATAGAACTCGGCCTAAATTACTGTGAAATTACTCGTCGGCCGGAATAATAGCAAGCAATATTTTTAGACCTTTTCAAAGAAAAGACTTTTCTATCCTGCTTATACAATACTAATGAAAAGCAATGTTTTATTCTCAACATTTCCGTTATTAATTCTCTTTTACAAAATTCCATGAAAACCTAGTGTCTAGCTAGTTTATGTATTATTTAATCCAAAACCCTTATTCTGTATCACGCTTGCCATTGCAAGCGTGATACAGAATAAGGGGTTTCAGTGTTGTTTAATTGTCAAATAAAAGGCATTCCTTTTATTTGACAATTAAACAACACTGATTACATTAAACTTATATTCGTATTGTCACTTACGGGATATCTTCCGTGATTTTATATTATTATGAGCTACCGATATTTCGACGCTGTTGCAAGCGCCATGATCGCGGGTTCACATTCAACCCGCAATGTGACAATATAAGTTTAGTTTTAAACCATAAAAGCTTAAAACAGTGACTGATTACATTATTTACATTGATGAACAGGCGGGTTCCACAAACAAATAAATAAATCAATAAATAAATATCGCTGACATTAACACGCAGCGCCATCTAGTGCCACACTAAGCAACGAGGCTTGTGTCGTAGACACCAGATAGTTGATATACCACATAGATACTTTTTGTTTGTAAATACATACTTATTATACATATAAACATCCATGACTCGAAAACAAATATCCATGCTCATCACACAAACATTTCCTTCAACCGGGATTCGAACCCGTTACCCTGAACGTAAGGCAGCCTCACCACCGCTGCGCCATTTGGGTCGTCAAATGAAGCAATGGTCAAGGAATTTCTTTCAAAATCTTTCGGATTGTGATTGCAAGTGTGTTACGGAATTGAGGGCCTGGACACGTTTCCATTAGCCATGAAATTCACAAAGGGTTGCTTTTATGCTTTTAGTGAAGTTGCAAATTTTTCAACAAAATGTCATAACTTCGCACTCACTGAGAGAATGCGTGATAATTTTCCAACAACGCCATACTTTACCAGATAAACTTTTACTTTTTATGTTTTCGAAAAATATCTGCGATTTATGAGCGTTTTAAATCGTTTAATGTTAGTAAAGTTAAAACAGAGGTGTGATTAACTAAAGGCTTAAATTAAAAGCCCATGAACAGGTTTAACTTTTAAAATGATTCTGTTATAGATTACATTCACAATTGAATACTCGTATATACGAGAAAAAACATGATTGTGTGCACTGTGCACCGATTTTATCAATGAAATTTACCAATGAAGTGAAATCACTTATTCGAATTTTGACGAAATCCCGCGCGAAAATACTTTCCTGAATTAGCTTCTAGAATCAGCTCATCTTTAATTATTTTCCATTTCCAGTAAACCCACATAAACAAGGTGGCTTAGTTACACTACTGTAAAAACCATACGGACCAATTTGCGGACGCGGCTCTGGTTACCGGACATGAACAGATACTGTACTGAACTGAACTGCCTCGTTGGTCGAGTGGTCACAAACGCGACTCTTGAGCTTGAAGTCCTGGGTTCGATTCCCTTTACGGGTAAAGTTATATTGGACGTTTCCATTAGGAATTATCTTAGAAGTGGCCACAAAGTTTGGAAATGTGCCCGGTTGATATCAATAGGTTTGCCCTCTATTACATGGGACTTAAACATAACTGGGAAATGTGGGTGTACAGAATGATAATGTTCAGTGTCCGCAGCAAGCCTGCAGTTTGGCCACACCAGTTGACTTATCTTTGACAGAAAATGGCTAAAACATTACTCCAACTTATATTACTCAACATTCGTATTTACAAATTCTCACAAACATGAATCCATTTAAATGTAAGTTCCATTTAATTTTACACAACACAGAATTATACGCAGCAGGGTTTCAGTGTATGGACTAAACGTGTAACATAACAGGGATCCGTTGTTAGCTTAGGATCTCCTTGGCCGTAACTATGGCAAACACCATAAGATTCCGCGTCAAAATTCATCATATATCTACCATCTAACCTTAAAAATTATAAAAGGTTTTTATTCAAACACCACATACATTATTATCAATCGACAAAGTAACTTTTTCTTCCTATTTCGAATATTAACTTTTTGTATACTCAGCCTAACTACGGACTTGCGCCGTCGTAGCACCGCGTAGCCGCGTAGCTTCAGTCGAACTACGCCGGCCGTCGCGATCGCTACGCCGTAGCAAACCATGAAGCGCGCTACGATCTAATCTCAAACGTGGTCAAACTTTTCCTAGGATACATTAAACTAGTTAAGTGAATAACTGTGTATGTTATAGGAATATGTAGTGAATTTTATTAGTGTTAAAGTGTATTTTAGAGTTTCAAGTGTGAGTGTACACTTGGGTATAATTATAATGATCGTTGGCCACCGCTGTCCAATTTGCAGAAACAACAAACGATGACCTTTTCATTTTGCAGGTTAGTTGTGTTTTTAATTAATATGAGATGAGAGGGCAGTTTCCATTGCCAGTTTTAATTTTTTTTCTCGGTATATAAAAACTTATTACCTTTTGCGTCATTACGGTTATTTCGTGAAGTTTTATAGGGCTATAAAAAATTTCGGAATACATTAACCGGAATTGGTCGACTGTGTGCGTCATAACGTTGATTTTTTATATTTTTATGTGTTATAAATCTGACGGGATTAGCACAAAACCCATGAACATTGGTAGAAGGTAAAATAGGAACAAATATTTGAGGCCTCTATTTATTTTTATTTTTGAACAAAATTCTTAGAATTTAGTTTTTCGTCTCGCAGCTGTTTTACTTAATGTAAATTGTTTTAATTTAATTTAGTACTCAAACTTAACGGTTTTCGTCCATATTTTTTCATTAAAACTGTAGGCGGCTGCCTAGCCCTAGAGATTACTGGAAATTATGTAAATTTTAATATACTAAGTAGACATAAATGTTACTCAGAGTTTAATTAAAATGAAACCTAGGTTTTTTCTGCGTAGACTTTTACGAATCTTTTTTGTGTTGTTAAAATAATCATTAAGCTCTTTAATATTTAAATCGATTATTGGAAATTTTAAAAGTAGAAATGATTGTTCCTCAGAGTTTAATTTAAATTAAACCTAGGTTTTTTCTGTGAAGACTTTTCGTAACCATTCACGCTCTAAATAATATTTTTTGTTAATATATTCAACTACGTTCTTTTAATATTTAATTTTTAAAATGATTAACACGGTACTTGCTTTGTAATATGCGGATATTTTTTTTAATAAACACGATAGTTATTTAACAAAAATTGGAACAGATTTTAGCAGGAAAAGGTCATGAAATATCTTTACCGCTGAAATGTGATTTATGTTTTGGCTCATGAATATAAGGCAATCTTTATGAGAAACAAAAAGTATGCGTAATTTTTTAAGACGGCATGAATTTCTTGGGGATATTTCGTAAGAATGTCGTTTTTATGGGGATATTTGGTCGTGGATAGTGAAGTGTCTGGTAATCTTTGAGAGTAGACAAGGATAATTCTCAGTATAATGCAATTGGAGAGAGATATGCTTGACTGTGATCTCCGCTTCAGCCCAACTGTGATGAAAGAGTACCTGCAGATAGTTTTTGAAACGGGTATTTTCATTGACTACTAGTCGTACCGCGCGTGTTGCAATTTTTTTTTCAGTTTTTTTTTCATAACCCTTCCTTCTCGTATGTAAAACAACTGAAATAAATTTTCATCAAAATTGGCTCAGAAATGCAGAATTCTAAGGGGCACCAACAAACGCACAGATAATACAGTGAAACCCGTTTATGAGGATTTCACAGGGACCAAAAAACGCGCCCTAAGCGAGAAAGCGGGATAGGAAAAATAAAACGTACTATTAATATGTTCTCAAGATTTTCAACATCATTTAACTTTTGCAGTGCGTCTTCGCTTTGATTCAAAGAAGCTACAAAGCGTCTTAAATCATTAATTGCTGATAAGGCCTGGGCGTTTGACAAAATCGGAGTTGACTCATCTTCGTCTTCATTATTATCACTTGGTCTCATTTTGTGTGTTATTCACATTCTCAATAAGATCTTCAATTGATTGTATTTCGAATGGTGCTACATTGTCTTCAATGGAAGAATATCCAGGAAAACCCTGCACCCCCCTTTTTCGGTTTTAGCTTGCATTTCGGCGTTCGAGCGCTCGGTCAGTAACGTGTTGGCGTATTAAACGGGATGACGAATCGTTTTAAGTGTTAAGAAATGTATGAAAACATCTTTCAAGTTGCAGGGACTGACGTAAAATGGCGTATTCTGCGAGAAATCGTATTATGCGGATTTTATTTTTTATACAGAAAGATCCACGTTGTTACTCCAGCTCTTACAAGGCTTTGTTGAGGCTAAACAGACCACTGGCACATTTGAAGGGCCGAATATACAATTGAAACCGAACGCGTACAGTACATCTAAACCGCGATCAAGAGCTTTTAGTACTCGTATCATTGATGAAACTGACAGATCTTTAAATAGTTCTTAATATGTCAAGTGTTGTGTTAAATTCACCAAAAAAAACAACAGCCAGAAAACGTAGATTGGCAATTGCTTAAATTAAATCAAAAGGCGTCGATCAGTCGTAATTCTCTATATATTACAATAATGAAAAAAGCTATTCTTTTTCCGATTCTTGTATAGCTGTTTTTTGCTTATGAGACTCTTTAGTCAACTGATCCCACACAGGCGTGACCCGCGGGTCCACTCGACTTAGTGCATTTTTGAATTGGTCAGTCAAAATAACAAGAGCTAAGTAGTCTAATTACTTAAGACATTTTGTTCAACGTAACGGTTCGAACAAATTGCGGACGCGATTCCGGACACTTGACTCTGACATAAAATGTACTGAAGAATCTTCCAGTATCCGGTGCTGCCGAATCGGCAATCTGTCTTTTTCATAGAACCTTAAATAAAAAACCGTCAATAAAAAAAAAAAATTGCTGTTACCATAATAAAAAAACCGTCTAAAATAAAATTTATGACAAACAGTTTCCTCTTTTAGTGACGAAAATATCTCCTCCCCAGACGCCATTACTTACCACAGGGTGTAAACATTCTTATCAAGTAAAGTACTGTGACCGCGGAACACTGATGACAGTCTATTCATATTCTCCTACTCATCCCCGAGGAGTTATTGTGATAACTACCTGAGGGACAGGACAGGTATACTCTAGAAAATTACAAAAGTAGGTACTTAAACCTGATAAGGTAGATAACACACCCATCAATTGACATACTTTTTAAGAGCGGTCAAAACGCGGTTCTCTCATAGATTTTGTATGGCAATAGCACGCTGTGACGTCACTGTTTAGTCAACTCAATGATTCAACTATTTTTTGATTTCAAAGCAACTCAAAATCGAATTTGGCAATTAATTGATTATAAATCGGGTTTTCAGCGATGATATTCTATAAACAGATATGTTAGACACCTACAAAACCACCGAAAAAAGTGTTCCGCGGGGCAGAGTCAGCTCACATAAACGCTGTGACGCAGAATAAAGGCAAAATGAACCAATTGGCCCGTTTTCAAGTCTTCACGATTGCGCGCTCACAACATATCTGTTTATTAGAATATCATTGGTTTTCAGGCCCAATATAAAGTTTTTTTAAGAGATTGGTGTTTTGGAATTATTGTTTTATGGTGGCATCTACCCTATTCTTCAAAGGCTTCTAGCTAAATAACAACAGCTGCACGGGTACATTTTCAGGTTTAAATATCGCTTGCCGAGGTCGCTACGTAGATGGGTGACCATTACGCACTGAGCTTCCTTCCGTTACGCCCAAATTTGTGGATTTTTGTCATAAAAAAAACATCAATCAGTTAAACTTATGTAACATAACATAATATCACGCCTATAATCTCCTAAGGGTTAGGTAGAGGTGAGGTACCTAATAGTATACCCACATTTCACTAGTTATGTGTACGAGCCTATTACCATCAACCGGGCACAAAACTAAACTCAAAAAAATTGAGTTAAGAATCTCTTGACTAAAAAACTTGCTGAGCTTTGGAGACTGCCGATAGAAGTGAAAACTAAGTTTGAATAGAATCAATCTAAAATAAACTTAATCTTAATAGTATAAGGTCGATTTTGAACAACCGTTCTAAGCGAAAGCGTTGGGTGACGATGACGGGAATTCCATGATCTTTGTTCAACCAAAAAGTGCTCAACGCTCCTAAAGAAGTTTTCACTTCAAAAATCTTATTTTAAGCAAATCATGAACCTAACGCGTACAAAGTCGCGGGTAACAGCTAGTATCTCAATAAAACAAAGGGTAGGTACCTACATATTCAAACACCCGAATTCTCAAAGAATACGATTCATCACTTTCGTTTTTTTTTCTATTCCGTACTTCCTTCCATCCCTAAGGATTGTATTGACGACAATCCCTTACATAAAATAACATACACTTTTCTGTGCGTTCTTTACGAGTATAAAAGGATATTATCTTGTTTTCACAGCAATACTTTGTACAGTCAAACAAAGAATTTGATTTGCATGAAAAACGTTAACTTTTCACATAACATCGTACTCCTATATTTCACCCGTTTAACTTTTTGACTGCCACAGTCACATAAACACGCGTCAAGTAAGCGCGAGCCTTGTACGCCAAACGACAAAAATATGTGACAAAATGGTGAAATTTTGTCTTGGCGTGGAGGGCACGCGCGTGCGTTTATGCTTTGACGGTCAAAAGGTTAAAGTCCCATAATGTAATACAGGGTGACTACATTGCCTTGTTTTACAAATCTGGCATGTAACTAAAAATTCCTGGTGAAAGAGCTCAATAACTCTGCCCAAACTGCAAAACGAACCCACCATCTCATTCTGAGTATAAACGTTTGCAACCACTATACCAATAAGGCAGTCAGTATCTCGTCATCGGTTCTTCTCATTCAGAAACGACCAATCTACCAACTGATGTTTTGTAAATGCCTATTGAGGCAATCGTCATTTTTCTGCTCTTCATCATCATCTGCCTAGCATTTTCCCAACTATGTTGGGGTCGGCTTCCAGTCTCACCGGACGCAGCTGAATACCAGTATTTTACGTGGAGCGACTGCATAACTGACCTCCACAACCTAGTAACTGGGTAATACGATATTACTTGGTAAGACTGGACGTCAGACTTACCTATTAACTTTAATTGTCTGTGTATAAAAGCTTTGGAATGTAGTGTAAAAAGTTTGCCTACTCAGTACAAATACTGACACACCTAAAATTAAAAGTAGTTAAGAGTGTTTAAACTGATATGGTCATTAACACTAAAAACGGGATTTTACCATGTTTACTATTTTATTTTGAGTTTATCCGTGATCATGGTGCTTGCGCCAGCGCGGCAGCGTTAACTCAAAATAAATAATAAACATGGTAAATATACGATTTTAGTGTTAACGAATTGAAAGACGTTGCGTTGGAAGGCCTCCCACTAGGTGGAGCGATGACCTGGTGAAGGTTGCGGGGATCCGCTGGATGTGAGTCGCACGGGACCGGTCAATGTAGCGACACTTGGGGGAGGCCTATGTCCAGCAGTGGACGTTTTTCGGCTGAAATGATGATGATCCCGTTTAAAGTGTAATTATTATAGTTCTAAGTTAGCCGCTATAACGCTGTTAGCCGCTGTTAGCCGCTGTAGCTACTTTTCTTCTTGTGTTTCCGTACCATTACCGAAACCGTGTTCTATTGAACACGGTTTCTTTATGAAATTTTCTACGGATATTAGTATTCTTTTGCCGTACCATCAAGGACAAGAATGTAATAGTGTGAGATATCTAGTGTTGCTTGTAAAAGGCTCATGTTCTTGTCTTTATTTGTCTTATTTTTAAGAGTGACAGATACGATGATAAAATAACAGTGGCACCCTTTTTTGTGCGTGTAGGGTATTTTCTGTCCGTGTATAGTATTTTTGTCAGCGAGGCGCTTGATATTGGACACTTTTATTTGTTTCTTTACGAGTGTCTTGTCTGTGTCGCTTATACCCCTAGTAGGGATGATGACTGACTAAAAAAAATATGATTACGTTTAGTCCGTCAGTTAGATTATCGAAAAATATTGTATGCGTGTTTTTTGTTTTACCAAATTAAAACTGACGAAGATAATACGTGTCAAAGATCATGAGTGGGTGCTTGTGACGTCACATGTGAGTAAAAATGTACTCAAATGTGCTCAAAGGCTAGACAGATGTTGATAAATGATAAATTGATGTGTATTTTGCAAGCAGGTTTTTACAAACATTTCACACATCATTTTTCAAAACTAGATGGGTGTCGGTGTTTCGTACCTGACTACCCTGAGAAAAAACAGCCGAAACAAACTCCACTGTCACTCCTCTGTTTTGAAGTCCAGACATAATCTTGCTCAATGGCAGCGGTGGCCCAGTGGTGGCGGCCCCGACTTACGAACAATAAGTCGTGGGTTCGAACCCTCACAGGCGCATTACTTTGTGTAATTTATTTCATCACCACTGCTCTCAAAACGGTGAAGGAAAACATCGTGAGGGAAACCGGCATGTCTTAGAACCAAAAATTCGAAGACATGTGACATCTACCAATCCGCACTGGGCCCGCGTGGTGGATTATAGCCCATACGCAAAATACGCGCTTTGACGTGGAGTTGCGGACACCAGCCCGTTATACAATACAATCTTGCTCAATTCACATGAGGACTATGCAGATTAATGTCTGAGTTGGTCTTGTCAAGAAAGAACCACACAGATTTGAGTGGACCTGTCCAGTCAGTGCAAACATTTGTCAGTTATCGTGTAGCTCGACTTATAACTGAAGGAGCTCTACGAAACGACGAACAATACCCATGATGAACGATAAGTGGAACAGCAGCCATAAAACTAAGAATTCAAGTTAAACTTGAACACGAGTTAAATCATAATTTAAAATTTCTTAATATTTTTAGGGAAAACAGAATTGGTGTTAAATAACCCGTGTAGACAATAATTACACAATTCTGAGAAGACCAATTTGATTTCTAGGGCAGTAGTTATGGTTTTATTTTTCAATGTTTCAAGAGATGTGATTAAAAGTTCGTGTTGCCTTGCAATTTAGACATTTTATTAAGAAACTAAGCATTTGACTAGACTCGAACCCGACGCTTAGATTTACAGATGTATTTTCTTTGCTCACAATGTTAAAATCATCAAGTTTCGTTTTTTTTAAACATAATAATCGAATAACCTAAAGAAGAGAAGATTTAACGTCGAATGGATCTAAATACGACCACATTACCCACAACAGTATTAATTTTTAAACTTTTTATTGAGTTAGATGTAATGATTTTTCGATCACATTAATTGATTGAATATTCATTCAATCAGGACACAAACAGATAAACAAAGCATTAAGTCCGCCTTTGTACTTTGTGCTTGAAGTGTTAAATAAATAAATATTCGACGCCGTAAATCCCTAAGGTGTCGATTATTTATTTGTTTGTCCTTTAACCAGGTTTATGAATATTATAACTATGTTCCATAACATAACATCACGCCTGTAATCTCCGAAGGGGTTGACAGAGGGGAACCTAATAGTACACTTACATCTCCCCAATTAGGTTTCAGTCCCATATAATAGAGCCTATTGCCATTAACCGGGCACAAATCCAGATTCCGTGGCTGCTACTGAGAAATTCCTGATGGAAAAACCCAATAACACTTTGCCTGACTGACCACTATACCAATGAGGCAGTTCAACCTAGGCGATTTAACACTATTCCCAAATTAATTAATAGCCCATTGATAAAAATATTCGAATCGGCCATTGCATTTTATTACTAGATCAGAGATCCCGCATAGTTCCGCATTTCTCCAATAAATTCATAGAACACTCAACTGTTCCATCACTGTCATTTATCACTTAACCGATTTGAATTTCGAATACTGATACAATCGTCCATTGGATCCCGAAATAAAACGAGGAAGCCCACAATCGGAAAATTGGCGAAATCCCATTGGATAGCGACCTTTTTTTTTGTTTTTTAACATTTATTCACCAATCAGTAAACCCGTACCACGGACGTTTCATATTTCAACGGTTTCACACTAATGTGGCGGTAACTTTTATAGTAAAAAATAATAATGGTCGTTTTTTTATAAATGGAACTTCCAATTTTTAAAAGCTTTGTATTGGATAACTATTTTCAGCCTGGCTTACCAACAGATTTTGGCTAAATTCATCAGCCAATAACAACTAGCTTGACTTGGCCGAGACAGTTCTTAGGACACACTAATCTGTTTTTTTTCCGCCATTCTAGTTTATTATAGAATGTCAGGTAAGTAGTTTCTATTCAGTAATACGTTTGACTATGATCAATTATTTCCTTATAAAGTTTGATTTCTATCTCGTTGGTCTAGTGATCACAAGCTCGGCCTCTGAGTACGAGGTCCTGGGTTCGATTCCCGGGTCGGACAAAATATTACTGGGTTTTTCCATCAGGAATTTCTCAGTAGCAGCCACGGAGTCAAGATTTGTGCCCGTTTGATGGCAATTAGCTCGCCTTCTTTTACATGGGACTTTAAAACATAACTGGCAACATGTGTGTACTACTTAGGTAGACCTCTGCCTAATGCTTTGCTTCGTTCAATCAAAGCATTTAACCAAATTGTAATGAACGAACACCCATCAATTGATTTGTTTGCAAGCAGCTTAGTGACAATTAGTATTTATTGCCTTTAAAATTTATAATGTATTAGTGAAATGAAATAGTATTTAATTTAGTCCTATTCTTTGTTAGTATGATAAACTTAGTTATATTATGTTTAGGTATTAGTTTGTGCAACAATGGTTAATTGCTAACTGTGGAGGCTTGTAAATGTTTGAATCACTATAATGGTTTGAAAATAAAATAAAATAAAATAAAATAAAATAAAATAAAATAAAATAAAATAAAATAAAATAAAATAAAATAAAATAAAATAAAATAAAATAAAATAAAATAAAATAAAATAAAATAAAATAAAATAAAATAAAATAAAATAACCCATCGGGGATAACAAAGCGTGACGTCGCGTATGTGTAAATGATAAAATATTGTTACGTCGTACCCGTACTTACCTACAGTTACGGTAGTAGGTACCTACTAGTAAGTAGGTAGGTAATAGTAGGTAGGTAGGTAAAACGAGTCCCGAATAATGTAGGTACAAATTCGCAAACTACCTACAAAAGAACATCATTGTAATTTCGACCGTACGCCGAGGGCATAAAGTACCTACTCGAAGGACAATGACCCACTATGGAATTGTCTAGAAGATAGAATTGTCTAGAGGAAGTCGTGGATATTTCTCGAACGTTCGATCGCCATATAAATAGTCGACGTGTTTGCGGGAGCAGTCAGTCTGAGTTTGGCTACACCACGAAGCGAATCGAAGTGAACTAAAAGTGCGATATCTGAGCGAATAGTGATCATCAGTAGTGTACTTGTGATTAAGTTTTAAGTGTTTTGTGATTATTAAAGTTATTTGTTGTTTCTTCGGTAGTAATTAATTTATCCCATACCCAGCTCGTAACAATATGTTTAAAAGTGCCTTTTAATGGTCTAATTGAAATCAATTGCTTGGCTTGACTCTGAATGCCGCCTCCACGTCGTCCCTTAGATAACTTTTTGTCTTGTTTATTCTTTTCTTTAACAAATCAATAGAAACTCAAAGTTTTAGTATTTACAGAAATGAATGTTTGATTCTTAAATTGACGCAACAATTTATAGACCAACGGGTGTAGTTAGGAAGCTAAAAGTTAAACAAGTGACCCGAAAGTCTGACAACCAGTCTTACCAAGGGGTATCGTTTTAAACAGTGCTGAGTTGTGGAGGTCAGATAGGGTAGAGAAAAAGTATAAACTTACACAGGACATAACAGAAACAAAAAGATACATGGCAGACAAACAGTGACAGACATGACAAAATTATTTAAAAACCGGCCAAGTGCGAGTCGGACTCGCGCACGAAGGGTTCCGTACCATTATCTATCATCAGACGTATTGTTGTATGGGAGCTCCTCTTAAATGTTTATTTTATTCTGTTTTTAGAATTTGTTGTTATAGCGGCAATAGTAATACATTATCGGTGAAAATTTCAACTGTCTAGCTATCACATCATCGATACGGCCTGGTGACAGACAGATGGACAGACGGACAGTGGAGTCTTATTAATAGGGTCCCGTTTTTACTGTTTAGGAACGGAACCCTAAAAAGTAAACAGTTTAGATAGGGATCTGTGATATTTTATATTTTTAACTGTTGATCTGTTGACTAGATTTCCTCTCTCTGTTTCCTCTTGAATCGTATTACAGGCATTATTTTCTTTAGATATAGAGAAAACTGGTAACTTACTTTGCAAAATAAGAAAATAAGATTCAGAATAAAAGGAACAGCGGATATGCAAAGTGAAACTTGTCACCCGAAAAGGTCAAAGATGACAAGTGAAGCAAAATAGATTTCGGAAATCTCGTAAACAATAGGATCAGCACTTACTATCCCTTTGTCGCCTACTACGACCCTCAAGGGAACCAATCGGCCATCCCATTCGTAACACGGAACCAAACGGCTTGTGATTGGGGTTCCGTAAGTCCGAAAAAACGTAAGCCAATCTTTGTTTATGACTGAATCTGAAAAAATGCCTACGTAAAATATATCATGTGAAGGAACACTCTGGAAAATCTAGGCTGTTCTGAATCCTTTCTGTGCTGTTTTTGAGGTTGGAGAGTTGCGTCAAAAGCTAAATCCAAGGAATTGGATCAAACATCACGCCTGTAATCCCAGAAGGATTAAAAAGAGGTGTACGTAATAATACACTCACATTTAGCGAGTTATGTTTAAGTGCCTTGTAATAGGGGGTGGCCCTATAGCCATCAACCGGGCACAAGTACTCCTAGGCTGCTACTGAGAAATTCGTGATCGAAAAACCCAATAACACTTTGTCCGACCTAGGAATCGAAGCCAGCACCTCATACTAAGCAGTCGCACTCGCGACCACTAGACCCACGAGTTCATCATCAGCCTATAATGTTCCCACTGCTGGGACACGGCCTCCTCTCAATGAGAGGGAATGGGCTATAATCCACCACGCAGGCCCAGTGCGGATTGGTAGATGTCACATGTCTTCGAATTATTGGTTCTAGGACATGCCGGTTTCCCCACGATGTTTTCCTTCACCGTTTGCCCCACGAGTTAGTCGACCGAATTCAATTACATATTCTATTTCTCATAAGCTTCCATGGAGTAAATGATAGCCTGATGATTGACAGGGGAGAGTGGTAGAAAAAATGTGTTGCGCCGACCCCAATTAACATGGCACAAGAGCAGGAAAATCCATCCGTTCCGTGCCTCGGAAAGCACGTTAAGCAGTTGGTCCCGGCTGTCATTTGCAGATCTTTGACAGTCGTTACAGGTAAAGACAAAAAGACTGACAACCAGTTTGACCTAGGGGTATCGTATTACCCAGTACTAACTGGGTTGTGGAGGTCAGATAGGAAGTCACTACATGTAAAATACAGGATAATATTCAGCTGCATCCGGTTAGACTGGAGCGGACTTAAACATAGTTGGGAAAAGGCAAGGCAGATGATGATGAAGAGCAGAAAAATGACGATTGCCTCAATGGGCATTTACAAAACATCAGTTGGTAGATTGGTCGCTTCTGATTGAGAATAACCGGCGAACAACTACATGGTTACTCTTTTAACTGTCGAAAATCTATTCAACCATCTAATAGTAGCCATGTTTTAAGTTTCAGACATAAATAACACTTATAATCTGTCTAAACTCTTTCCAATAATTTTGGGATCGGCTTCCAGTCTAACTGGATGCAGCTGAATACCCGTATTTTGCATTGAGGGACTACCTATCCGATGTAACAGACATAACACATACAAGACATTTTAATTAACAAAGCACATAAAATATTCCCTCTAGAATACAGCAAATAAAATCTGTACCAGCATATAAGTACTCGTATTATGTTCTCTAATAAACCAAGCGTACTAAGCTTGCCTACAAAATATGTTACAGTTCTCTGACGTTGAAATAATGAGTAGTGCTGTCGAAACGTATCGTGTCGTGATTTTATTATAATGTTATGTTCGCTAATTCAATTAATAAAGCGCTTTGATGCATACATGCCTTTTATAATGGACTTGCATACATTTATGGGGAATAATTTGTTGTAATTTTATTATTCTGTGTAAAATTTTGTAGTTGCAATTTCTTGTTTAATGTTAATAATAATTGTTTCGAATAGAATATTGCTTTTGCTTTGTTTGATCTAGAAGTTATTGTTAGGTTTGTGTTATTTTAAGAAAAATCGTTTTGTTAATTAATTAATTGCGATCTTACATTAACTCTCTAAAATCTTAATTATGTATATTTAAATCTCTTTTTGTATAAGTTATCTGGATCCACTTTTTAATTTATAAAATACTCGGCGTTTACTTGTTACACTTGTTACTTACTGCCTTTCCTTTGGCCACCCCATGCTGAGTGGCTCTCGGTTTTGTGTCATGGCTATCCTGTTTCTTCCAGCCAGCTTAATGAGATCGTCTGTCCACCTACTCGGTTGTTTTCCCACATTTCTCCATATTTAATCTAAACTACAAAAACATTTCATAACATAGATCCATTGCTGTTTGAAAAAAGAACACATCTAAAAAACTATTCTCATTTTACAATACCAGAAGGATTTTAGGAACGTAATTACATAATATAAAAGTGCTATGGCCACAGCTAGTCTATATTAACAACAACATTCACTCTCCACCACACAGATACAATTAATTGTGGCATTTCGCCTTCGACTGTGAACAGAATGGAATCAGCATCCTGTTTGATTTGATAGCCAGCATTATAATGATTGCTTTGCTCACTGAAGTGATGTGAACTCCAGAGTTTCCGCTTGGTTTATGCGTGGTTGCTGATATGTATATTAACAGGATATAAGGGTCCGTGTGGAATGTTATTGGATATTATTCATGGGAGGGGTAGTCATGTGATTATATCAATATCTTAGCATAATATTATCTTATTTTGACGGGGTAGTTTTAGGGACAAGCCAGCCACACCACTCCCAATTAATGCAACTATTGAAAATAATATATCTTCTTGTAATTAATTACTTAACGTTACTTATAAATTACGTAGATATTTGAAGTGTCAGATAAAAAAGGGGGTGAGGTACCTATTAATCCTGGGACTAGGCTACTTTATAGAAAATTTAAAGTGAAATCTCCATAAATTAGTTTGTGAGGATCTATGGATGTCTGGATGTTTCTTACTCTTTCACACAAATCCTTTTAAACTGATTTGAATTAAATTTAGCACACATATACTTTATAACCTGGTTTAAAATATAGGATACTTTCTATCCCGTGGAACAATTTTTTCGTTTGTTGTTTTTCCCAATCAAGAGTATTAATTGCCCTAATGAAATAAACGGTTTGACTTTAACACTTTTTTTTCTCGATCCGTGAATAAGCACTCCTCACTTAAAATTAATACTAGCAACCAGGTTGCACTTTACCACAATGCGAAAAAACCATTCAAATTTTCATTTTCAGTAAAATTTTACCTCAACAATAAATAACCACACATTGTGACAGAATTCCAACCGGAACCCTTCTAAAAGCTAAGGAAACACAGGAATACGGAAGCAGACCTTCCTCAAAGCTAGGATCATGACATTACGTAACGTATGCGCGCTTAACTATTCAACAAGTTATTTGGAACACGAATTAAATAAATAATTCATAAGTACAAGACGGTTTGGGATGTACACTCGGTCACGAAAGTGGACTGCCATTTTTTGCAACTAGCTTTTTGAACAAGAAAAATATGCGAACTGACTGACATAATAATCTAGACATGATATTATTGGCTGACTGACCTGATTGAAATTGTTACAGATAATGAAATCGCTTGCTATGAAAAATATAGGTACAGTTTGACACACAATGTAATAGATTTTGGTCCTTATCTATTTCTAGGACTACTAGTTTATCCCAAAAAACCGTGCATGTTCACTAGCTAAAATATAGTTTTTGCCACTTAAGAAGGACTAACTTACAAACAAGACTCAAAGTCGAGGCAAGCAATTGGAATAAATCAATTAAAACATTTCTAAACACATTTGAACTGTCAAGAAGTTAGTTTGTCTGAACTCAATAAGATAAAGCTAGCTGCTCATGCATAAACGTAGTACTTAAACTTATCATGCTTAGTAAAAGGTAGTGCTGTCATGCATTCCTAGTTTATACATGGATCTTTTGGCTTGTTGCCAAAATCAAAACTAACTCTGTCATCTTGTTTTTTCTTTTTAGGAAAACATTGTGAGGAAACCAGCATACTACTACTACTACAACAGCCCATAACGTCCACTGCTGGACATAAGCCTCTCCCATGATGGGAGGAATTTGCCGTAATCTCCACGCTTGGCAGGCGGATTGGAGATCGCAGTGATGAAAGACTAACAGAAAACGCTGCTGCCCATTCTCTGGTCTACGGAGGCGCAAGGTGTTCTGCCTCAGACATTAGTCGCCTTATACGACACCCGTGAGTGTAATGGGTTGGTTCTATTCTACTCTGCCGGATACCACACGGCTAACCACCACCATGCCAGAAACCAGCACGCCTGGGCGATATTATGGCATGTAAAGCCAAGTCAGAGGCACAATTTCATAGGGAACTTTCACAAATGTTTACTAACAACGCTCTCATTTACAAGAAAAAATAAATATCTTAATAAATCATTACAGTTAAAGTCAACAACTACGTCATTCGACTCGACTGGCAGTCAAAACTGATAAACCACTTTCTTGGCCGACGCGACGTTACTTGTGATGTGGTCTGAAACTGACCGATCGATAGTGAAGACCGTACATGTGTGTTATATTTGTTGTTGTACAAGTCATTGGAGCGTCCTACATTGTGGACGTCTTAAGGTTGAATGTAGATGCCAGACGATTGTCGCAGTTGCGAGTCGACGTTTCGTTAATTAATGGTAGAATTGGAATGGTATTTTGAACTTTGATTTATTTAACCCATAGACAACATAACTTTTTCAATAAAAATTGGTGCTTTTCTCTATTTAAAAACATTAGGTCCTTCTCATTAAATTCAAGTTTTGGGTCTTTTTAATTAAGGATATAGTGACTTATTTAATTGGTATCTAAAGATATTGGTACCTGGCTATTGGTATCCAGAGATTTTGGAGAGGGTATGGCAATTTGTTATTGGGTTTTTCCATCAGCATTTTTTCAGTAGACAGCCACGGAGCCTGGATTAGTACTCGATGATGCCTCTATTAAATGGGACTTAAACATAACTAGCGAAATGTGGGTGTTCTATTATGTACACCTCTACATAACCCTTAGGGGATTACAGGCGTAATGTTATGTTATATTTAAGTGGCTGGCCAATTTGTTTTACGATTAATTTTCTTGACAGTTACTATAGCAGGTGTTCTTTGTATTTTCCTAAAACAATCTCTAATTTCCTGTACCTGGTACAACACAGGGCATTAATGAGGAGCCTAACTGTGGAACTAATGGCGCTAGCATAGTTGGTACCCAAACATCGTCATTGGTTGAAAATGTGGTGATGTCATTTTATATTTCAAAATAGCTTAACCTCATTGGTCAGATTGAGACCAACTATGGTGCCGCCATCTGAGATTTACTTTGCCTTAGCCACCCCATTAAGACTGTCTTGAAAAATTACTCTTGCGCTTTTGGGACGAATCAAGTACAAAAGTAAATATTTAGTATCAAAAGGTGTTGCATACAACATGTTTGAATAACCTATTTTCCGTTCATTCATTTCGGTATTTGAATATAAAATTTAAAACACTTCAAAATACAAAAACATATTATATAGTAGCCCAGCGGTATCAAGATCGGGGTCCAAGCGGTCAGGGCTCTAGATAGACCTCCTAACAATGTACACCAAGTAGAAGAAGTACCGCTTTTTGAATCAGGCCCATGATCCAACTACCTAACGAGATCCTGCTCAGTTAGTGGTCGAGCCTCGTGGAAATTAAGCCATTGGCTGATACAACTATCGGCACAAATAACCTAAAGATCGACCCGAACGGCACACGAGAACAGAACGGAGAATACAGTTCATTTCATAATTTCAATACAACAATTATGCATGGCCAGGCTACGTTAAAAAATGCGACACTTAACCAACTCCAGATATTAAATCTTACACTTTCACACTTTTGTGAACCAACAGGTGTAATAATTCCTAAAACCATCTCTTATTCCTAGTACATACATACAGCTGTGAACTAATTAGTACTGTCGTGAAAAATGGCGTCATTCGTCGCTGTCTCTTACACAGGTTTAATATTTCATTTCCGAGTTTTCTTAAGGAACAATTTATTGTAGGTTATTCTGTATAACTGCTGTTTTATTTTCAACTTATCTTTCTTGGTAAAAGATTAGAATCTTGGTTGAAATTGCTATTCACTTTGCAGTTGCATTTCCATGGTGCTGTTTGTTAGACGACGTGAAGGGTTGTTTAGTCAGTATTATATCTTGTTTATTAAAAGTTGTTTCATTTTTACAAAACGAAAAAAAGGGTCTGAGATTTTCCTACAATTAGATAAATACTCATTGAGAGGAAGAGAGTAGCAAGCTGTCGTTCTATCGTGATAACGATGATGCAAAAGTCAACAATGTTTGAGACTGATATACTGGTTGTATATACTGACTGTATAGTGGTTTGTCATGATGTCTTAAAGCAAGTTTTATTCTTATTCCGGTGTGAGAAAGAGATTGAAATAGACGTCTTGTATAGCTTCGTAGCTCTTTCGCACACTAGAATCATATTAAAACAATTCTGCTTTAAGACGTCTTGGTAACCTCCCAGAACTTATTCTCCCGGAAGGAACCAGTGGCTAAACACCGCTAGCCTTTCCTCGTAATGATCGATCAAGAGTACATTTGCCTAATGTGGCATTTATGTTTCTGATTATATTTTCCTAATGACCGGAATAACATTATCATTACCAGATTTGTTTGTTCCCAAATAGGCCTATGTTTTGCTATGGCAATATTGGAACCAAGCAAGACCATAATTTGATGTAAAATTTCTCCATACACTTGTCATAATCATAACATCACACCTGTAATCCCCGAAGGGGTAAACAGACGAGTACCTAACACCCTCATTTCTCCAGTTATGTTTAAGTCCCATGTTTAGGGGACGAGCCTTTTCCCCTTAACTAAGCACTAATCCATGGCAGCTACTCAGAAATTTCCGGTGGAAAAACTCAATAACACTTTTCCCGAACTGAGAATCGAATCTAAGACCTCAGCAGTCGCGCTTGCAACCACTAAACCAACGAGGCAGACGTAATCTACTACACGACTACGAACTACTACTCGTACTATTTTTTTAAATATACTTTTTGTTTATGTTCCGTTTTGAAATACTCTGAATGTTTGTTACGTTTATTGTTTCTGTTTTCAAATTTTGTATGCACGTCATGTCCCTGCGATGAATAATGATTTTTTCTATTTTTCTTTCTTTCTTCTTTCTAATCTTGTAACACATTATTGCAAAGCAGAAGAAATATTTCATATCAGTCTTAAACCTAAATACCTCAAGTGGCCTTTAAAAATCGTCGTAAGATTTACTGAGCCGAAGAATAATAATAAAAACAAAGTGTTCCCTCCAGATTATCCTGAAGACCTTCGGAAAATTCGTTTAAGATTCTAAGCTCGGTGATTGGAAGAAAGGGTGTCCATATCCCAGGCCTGATATTACAAAGCCACTCTAGGTATTGAAGTTTCTTCTATTTTTATTTTTTCTATTTTCATTTTTTTAGACATTTGTTAGATAAGGTAGCCTATTATAAAAGAGACATAATAGAAAGGTTCTATATACATACTTGTATTATATAAGAGTTTTCATCCCTTGTCGTTATAAAATATTTAAGAATTTGTTCTTTCTGTGCGACTGACATGATCTCAGTTTTTTTGTAAATTATTTATTATTTTTGTAAATATATAGTAATGTTAGTTGTATTTCCTATTTGAAATCATAATCTATTTTTTTGGGTTTTTGTACTTAAATATCACTTACGAAATTCATGACTAAATATTTTATGTTTGCAATCACATAATCTATCAACTGACCCTTGTTTAATCACTGGTCGCCAGTTATGGTCGGTTGGTACTTAGGTGTGCCAGGTCCCATACAAAAATATCGGAACCTCTTTCTTGACCCTTTTGTCCAAGTATATTATGTTTATCACGATCTGTGTGAGGCATCTTAGTGCAGTCTCAAGGACCTGTGCGGCCACAAAGCAGACGTTTATGTTGTAGGTAAACAAAACAGTTTTACTGTGCGCACTTTCATTGTATTCATTGAGTGATAGTTTATTGACTGAAGTCTGTTCATTGACTTTAGTTAAGTTAGAGAGTTATAGTTTTGAAATTGTTTAAATTTACTTTATTCGCTGTGAAGGAAAGTGAAGAGATAATTTGGTACAGATTTATAAAACGTTGTAATTGGCAAATAGATTCGAGCTAAAACAAAAACAATATAAATATCGAAAATTGAATCTTGGCCTCCAAAAAGTTTCTATCCATCTATCACGGAACCCCAAAAAATAAAACATTTCATCGTATCATCGCGGTTTATAGATGGTTGTCAAACATGAAATGTTCTAAGGCACGATTTTTAGAAATAACATAATATCCGAGTTACCACCGGTCACGGTTTGTCAAAATGGCGGCTTTGTGTCCATAAAATGTAGGTCAAGAACTAGATTTTTTCTTATTAGATCCAAACCTAGAGCTTTTATCTCGAGGTCCATACATATATCACTGTGATTAAACATGCTAAATTATAACCTCAGGCCGGAAGGTTTATGCCAGTTAAAATTTAATATTTTTGTCTCAAACTCAAATTATATATTCTAAGTTTATCTAAAATCGTTTACGCTTCGTATTTTCAAATGGCGAAGTTTTACGCTAACAAGCTATAAAATAAAGAAGAGGAATATGGTAGATGACTTAAACAATCTATAGTCCGTCATAATAGTCCGTCATATAGATTTCCAAACAATATTGCACACGTATTTTTTCTTTTGTGACGTAAACCAAAATTGACGAAGTTTTTTTTATTTAAGGGGTCGCCCCGTAATTCTACTTATACTATAACTCTTATGGCTAGATACACCTTAACTCTTCAAAATCTTATCATAACTATGGAGTATTATAACTGTGCCGTAAATGGCACATGTACAATTCACACAACTTCCTGGCCTTTTTCGAAAAGGGGAAAATTGACGAAGTTACGACGCTTTTTAAATCCTCAATACGTCACGCCGTGGTATAATTTTTAGTGCGCTGTGACGTCACGAGCCCCCATTCCCGAGTTTTGATGCATTTTATCATTGTCAATAATCATTGATTTATAAAAACAAAAAATACGTGCTTATTATTTTCCAATACTCTAACTGAAGGACTAAATAGATTTGCAATTTATTGATGGTGAAAACTAGGTTATTGTGTGCTGTTGCATTACAACATTGAAGTGTATTAATTTCTTGTTCATCTTTGTTTAAAAAAAACCGTTGCCGCTCAATAAGAATTTGTCCTATATCGTGGGTGCGCAAACATTTAAACTCATATACACAAACAGCTAAACCCGAAACAAAGACCTGTAGGCCATACAAATATTTGTTCCGTGCGGGAATCGAACCCGCGACAAGCAGCGCAACAGCCATCATTCAGCCACTACGCAAACCGTGTAAAGACTTAAAACATTTCCGTTTGGATCGTAGATCCTCGTCCGGTCAAGGTTTTCATAGCCCGGCTGTACATTCAAAAATGAACTCAAGTATAATCTATTACGTCTAAAAATAGCCCATAATCCTCTGCTCGGTACAATATCATAGCTATAACAAATTCGACACGCATGCGTAACCATTATCTTTATTACCAATGTTCAGAGCAATAAAATTGTGTTCGAAATCTAGATAGAGAATCTAGACTTTTGAAAAGGTATTTTTGGATAACGTAAATAAGTTACAGAAGTTCCTAATGAAACCATATTATATAATAATCAAGAATCGGTATAATTATTTAACTTTCAACACTTAGTAATTATTAAGTTCAAACACAGAATGAGATCTTCTGGGCTTATCCTTATTTTTTTCTTTTTTTCTGATGGAAAGTCATCAAATGACTCCTCCCGCTCTGGGCGGAGCAGGAGGGAGTGTCAGACTTTTACTGACTAAAACCCATCCATGTTCCTTCATCGCCCTTTGTGTTCCGGGGCCACGGTATCTCTTTCGAACAGTCCCGCATGCCCCGGCAGGCATCGGTCCTTATGGACCTCTTCCTTTTGCTGACTCTCTTTGAGGCGCGCGTAGAACACGAACGCACCGTCGACATGGCCGGTCGTCATGAGACGGACGGACGGCGAGCTAGCCCATAGCCCACCGTCCACAGGCCCGCGCCCACGGTGGCCGGGGGCCACGTGGTGGCCCCCGACGGAGTCTCCCGCGGCGGCCGGGACGCTGTGAGATTCTCTCCCTCTCACGTTCCGCCACCTCCTTCTCTAGCATTACTGCTTCGCAGAAGGAGGTGACGGCGTCCCATTCCGTCTCGCTCCGGACAATGGCTTGCACCAGGGACGGACGCGAGAGGTCGCCGCCGCCATTCTGGGCTTATCCTGGAAAGGTATTAATACAATTTCTATTACATGACTCAAAAGGTAAAGTTATACACAGAGGATGAGCAAAGGAGAGAGATATTCTATTGTTTGTTATCAATATTAAACAGCGCTCTGCATAGTTTTTTTATTTTATTAAACTTTATGCACATAATGTGAAAAAACACTGTACAAAGGCGGAATTAATGTTTTGGGCATTTTCTATCAGTCTACTTTATGGTGATGTATAGTTGCCTCTGGTGAAATCACTTTGATGTACCATAGAAAAATACAGTCCCTTTTTTACAATGGTTTTGCCTTAAAGAAACAAGGTCAATGTAATTTAAAACAGAGGTAAATTAGACAGTAGGTGGTTAAAAGAAAAAAATAATTTTATTAAAAAAAAAATACAAAAAATCTCCCAAAAATAAATAAAAACGAAAGGCCTTAAAATACCACTATTATGTTATTACACATTTTTTCAAACAGTAAGTCAGTTGCATAAGCAGAGGCAACAAGGTGTTCACAAAATGATGATAAAACTAAAACCAATTGCGTCTCAGATTTATTGCGAAAACGCGGTGTATCCAAAAATGGATCGCTGGTAACCATTATGGCTTTTGTTTCGGCAATGTTTTAGACGCGAAGAAAACAGAAGGTGCAACTTTGCATCGTTGACGAATTTTTTGTCAAAGACAAAAAAAAATACAAAATATTTAATGTATATATAAGTTTTCAAATTCTTAGTAGCTGCATAATCCAGTCTCCCAACAAAATCGAGCAAGAAAGCAAAGCACCTTAAGCAGTTGCAAATCATATTAAAGCAAGTATTACCTTCCTTTTTGGAATGATTATGCAAAGTAAATTAGCCTATTTAGTAGAAAGGCTGTTCAAGTGGATAGTAGAGAGGTTCGTGGCTCAATAATAAAAGCCAAACTGCTTGCAAAAGGCGTGGATCTTTCACGACCCTGTCAAGTGGGCTGTGGAGATAATATACTATGTAAATGATAGGTAGTGCTCCATGTGAATAAGTGGTATTCAGCTGCATTTAGTCAAGAAAAGCTAACATGAATCAGTTAAAATAAAAGCAAAAGTCATTTATACACACACATAAATATGGACTGTATTTGATCTGAAATAAAATTTATATTATTATTATACGTCAGTTGGGACTGGTCATCTCTTAGCTGCCAAGGTTCATTTTAATTACTTTATTCATAAATTGTTGATCTAATCTTTTACTCTGGACGCTCCTAATGTGCACGTCTTTCTACATCGTTCTCACATATTAATCACATCATTAATCTCAAAATTAATGATGTAACCAAGATTTTGTAACAATATTTTGATTTTAAAAGAGTGTCCATGGAGTTTCTTGCCCGTTCTTCTCCATAGAGATCTACGCTAGGGAATGGGCAACTACAGTACTTTCTCAAGTTATTATGCCTTGTGACTGGGACTGTAGCTTTGATTTTCTTTTTTGTATTTTTGACATTCAAAAGTGCCATAATGGTCTAATTGAAATAAATGCTTTGAGTTTGAGTTTGAGTTTATTTATCCAAATTAGGCTGATAATCAACACATTCTGAACGTCAACGTTTAGAACCGATTATTCCTCCGAAACGCCCGCCACTTTCCGGTGTTTTAGCTGGGAAGAAGATATGACGGAATAAACTCCCCAGCAACACATCTGTCAAAAAAGTGTTACAAACCATTGCCCCATACCTTACGTACGAGTGAGCATTTTTCCAAAGCGGTCCTTCTTACAGTTCCCTGCTCAGTGGTACAGGGTTATAAAACTGTAGTTACGGTATCAATCGCATGAAGGTAGCATGGGTCGTTAGGTAGCTTGAGTAATGGCGAAGTTATTATAGGCACGACTGTAATCGTTCTGAAGAAATTCGGGAATTTTTATAAATAATAAATGTTCGATGTTTCTTGGTAACGTTAAAGGGAAAATGTAAGGGGTTTTTGAGGTTATATTACGCGTGTGAGCGTGATGATTTATTTTATGGAGGTTTTATGGTTATTTATAGAAAGTTATATTTAACTGAAATCATGGATTTTACATGCTCACATATTTTCAAAAGAAAGAGCATATTTTGGCTCTCTTCGGTCGTCAAAAATATATGACGCATGATTCATGTTAAATACCTAAGATTTCTTAGAATTATGTCACCTAAGCATTGAATAAGTCGCACAGAAGACCCGTTGTGTGTCTATGGCCGTGATCCATAACCTTACTTAGCACGTACTTTGGCTTAAAAATATCTTCTCGACTTTAACTTGCAATTGTAGACAGTTGTGTGACAGTACCGAGAAATCCGATTAGCTAAAGTATGTGCTAAGTAACGTTCTCATTCTATAGCATCTTCTCATACAGACAAACTGTGTGACCGTCGCGCGTCGGATTGTCAAGTAATTTTTGCCTCTTATTTTTTCGGCTTCACTGAAGGAAAACATCATGAGAAACCCAAACCAGGAAGTAAAGCCAAGTCAATGTGACGCCAGGTTATATTATTACCACACGCACAAAAAATAGAAAGAATATACAGACACAAATATAAATTATTTACTACGACAGTTCGACTGTACCAGTTGCATACCAAAATTGTGCTTAAAAAAGTGGAACAGAAATTATAATTGACACTTATATTACTCCGGATTGAAGCTCCATGATTTAATTGATCTGCAATGCGATATGTAACATATTGGAGCCATGTTTCTGATCACATTACATTCCGTGAGGCCGTGACCACGATCAATGAACAATTGAAAATAATAATGACATGATAACGCCTGTAATTCCAGAAGGGGTAGTCAAAGTTGAGCCTGTGGTGTACCTATATTTAGCCAGTTTTGTTTTGTTAAAGTCCCGTTTGATAGGAGTAACCCTATTGCCATAAACCGGACACAAATAAAGATTCCGGGGTAGTAACTGTGATGTTCCTAATAGAAAAACGAAATAAAACCTCTGAATCGACATGGGCACACATTTGACATTGCCTCGTGCTTAGAAATCACCACTTCACCAGAGGGGCAGAACATTTAAAAATAACAATGATACAAAACTAAAATATGTTAAAAACAAATATGAAATTGATTAACAAAGCTATTTTCAGCAATGATATTTAGCGAAATGAAATAGAATGAACTTTTCACAGAGGGATAAAATAACAAAATCTATTACTAAATTGAATAGTACGAGTATGTTAGTAATTTTTTGTTAGAAGGGTAAAAGGCAAAAACAGTATTTTGTTTGCGTATAAGGCGTTTCATAGTTTTTTTTTTGCGGAGTATTATGAAATACATAATTCTAGCGGCCAAAAAACTCGACCCTGTGCAGAGGCGTGGCCTTGGCACGTGGCCGGTTTTTTTGGGATTTTCATTTCCAATTTTATTATGCTTGCTTATCGATAGCAACAAGCACTGTGGAGCACTGAACTGCCTCAGAATTGAAGTGTCGCAAAGCGTACAAAGGGGTTACCATCCTCTATTAAAGCAGTATGGTTTTATTCTCACTTTAGTGTGGGAATGAGTAGATATAGAAAGAAATAGAGCCAGTGGACATCTAACTACATCTCTTTCCCACATTGACGTGACATTAAAGTAAAACTGCTATAAATAAAAGAACAATACATTCAGGATTGAGGTTATACGAAAACGTTGCGATTAAAAAAAAGATGTAGTAACAAAAATTGAAAAGAATATGCCTGATGCCTGATGGTCATGTGGAGAGAATGAGTGAAGGGTGACAAAAAGTATTGACGTCCCTCCTGGCGTTACCACTCACATCTACCTTAGATGTGAGTGGTAACGCCAGGAGGGACGCCCTAGATGGACATTCACTGACCTTATTGGTGAGGTTGTTCATAAAGGTTAGGTGCGTAATACTCGCGACCGATGTGCGTCTATGACCAGATGTATGAATGTGGACATCTACCTTAGATGTGAGTGGTAACGCCAGGAGGGACGCCCTAGATGGACATTCACTGACCTTATTGGTGAGGTTGTTCATAAAGGTTAGGTGCGTAATACTCGCGACCGATGTGCGTCTATGACCAGATGTATGAATGTGGACATCTACCTTAGATGTGAGTGGTAACGCCAGGAGGGACGCCCTAGATGGACATTCACTGACCTTATTGGTGAGGTTGTTCATAAAGGTTAGGTGATACTCGCGACCGACGTGCGTCTATGACCCGATGTATGAATGTGGACGACGCAAAAGGAGTATGTAAGGATCGTAGGAGGTGCCTGCCGGGGCATGCGGGACTGTTCGAAAGAGATACCGTGGCCCCGGAACACAAAGGGCGATGAAGGAACATGGATGGGTTTTAGTCAGTAAAAGTCTGACACTCCCTCCTGCTCCGCCCAGAGCGGGAGAAGTCGAATTTTGACGACCCGAATAGCGCAGCGGTAGTGAGGCTGCCTTACGTTCTTAGGGTCCCGGGTTCGAATCCCGGTCGGAGCAAATGTTTTTGTGATGAGCATATGGGCATTTGTTTCCGAGTCATGGATGTTTATATGTATAATAAGTATGTATTTACAAACAAAAAGTATCTATGTAGTATATCAACTATCTGGTGTCCACGACACAAGCCTCGTTGCTTAGTGTGGCACTAGATGGCGCTGTGTGTAATGTCCAGCGATATTTATTTTATTTATTTGATGATTTCCTATCTGAAAAAAAAAAAAATGGATCGTTCTGTGGTTTCCAGCTACCCCTATGTGAAAAAGCTGTGAGTTTATGTCAATTGAAAGTGGAGGTACGGGCCCTGTTTCAGTTACACTATATTTATGAATGTTGTACCTACCTACTTAAGTTTTAGAAACTAGATTACGATGCCAGCACCACCTGCCAAGTTGTGAACAAAATAAAACAATTTTTACAGTACTAAAATTCTTTCATCCCAAATACAACCAGTTAGTTCAATTCCGAATAAAGCGTTGTCACAACAATCCTATTAAAGCTGTACTCACACAGCGCTATCATCCCAACAGCTGCAACCATGCACAAGTACCTCGTTTAGCGCGTAGTAATGCATATCTGACGAGTAAGCCGTTTTGCGCAAATATACATATAGCCGTACCGTGCGTTCTACAAAAAACGGCAACAAAAATACGTGGCCAGAAAAAAATCATAAAAAAAATACAAAGGTAGGAAAAAACGGTAAGCAAGTCACGTACAAAAAGATAAAAGATCACTTAACGAAATTCAAAAGCGATTTTCTTTTGAATCTTTTTTGGAGTTATTTACTGGAAATAAAATGATTGTTTGCGAATGCCTGATTTGTGTTATGTATCAAGTTTACAGAAGTAGCATAAAGCGGTTTGTTGTTTATTTTTAAATATATTGAGACAATTTTGAAGATAACATTAAAGAAAACTTATAAAAATCATCACCCGGGACTTAAAAAATGTTAGCGAATTGTGTCGGCCCAGAACTAAGCCACTATTTCGGCGCTTTCAGTAGCGTCCATCAGTCCATGTAATGAAAAAAGGGGCATTAGGGCAATAGGTGTCCCATCGTTTGTGGAACAACACCACAGCAGCTGTGTGTACTGTAGTATAGGAACACTTCTGCCTATCCCTGCGGGGACTACAGGCGTGATATTACGCATTCCGCCAATTTCAGGAATCGAACCCAGCAGGCTCAGTACTCGCGCTTTCAACCACTCGACCAACTTCTATATTACGACGGTACTATATTTATATAGCAACAATTTACCCGACTTGGGAATCGAACACAGGACCTTTTGCTTAGCAGTAGAGCATGCAACCTCTAGTCTAACAAGCAGTCATTCATAATGTGTCTGGCATACTTAAGTAAATACGAATCAAATAACAAAACGGAACAAAATAGAAATGTTCCACTTAGATGGCCAATACATCACACACCTGTTATTACTAGGGAATCCACTCAGCTGTATGTATATGGAAAGCGATACAAATCAATAAACGGCGAAATACGCAGACTTTTCCTTCTAAGGACTTAATAATTTGTTACGTTGAAACATGGTTTTGGGTTCACTTTAAGTCATTCTAGGTTATCATACTGATCGCTATTGGTTAGGATAAACATAAACGTAAACGTCTGTTTAGCGGCTGTCTAGCCACATAGGGTACCTTTCATCCCGAACCAAAGTACTGTTCCCGAGGAAAACAACAATAACGTTCGTATGATAATAGAAGGCGCCACGTGTCTATCGTGATTATTAGAATAGATTAGATATTTTTTTTTTTAATTTGACAAAACATTTGGCTTGTATTCTACTACTCTAGTAAGCCGAATTTATTGTCAAATTCTAAATTAACGCAAGCGAAGTCACTGGCAAAAGCTAAATATACACCCACATTTCGCCAGTTATGGTGGGCGATATGTGTAATAGAGTATATTGCCGGGCACTCGTTCAGACTCCGTGGGTCTGTAGGTTTCCGACTCGCTAAAGTAGACTCATCTTTCATGGGGTACTGTTTGAGATGCTATAATAAAATTCCACAAAATATTCTTGAACTGAATGAGACGAAATTTAAAACATGCATTAAACGCACACTATGTAAGCAAGCATATTACAAGTTGAGCGATTATATCGCTGATAAAAATGCTTGGCTCAATGCTGGTCCTGCTCCACAAGGACAGGGGCGCATAAATTGATAGCATTAAAATGTATTGTTGGAGCTGCTGAAGATTTTACAACTATCTTTGCATTGTATAGATTCAATCTCCTTAGTATTGTATAAATGCATAGCCCATATTGTGTGAGTACTATGTACTAGAAAGCTATCATTCACTGGAAACCTACGTTTTTTTCTTGACTTGAATGTGCCCTGGCGGTTTAGAGTATGTCATGCTCACTCAAATGTCTCGCTGATGGTGGCGCATGTGTCGGATCATTTAGTTCCCTTCAAAATGGTTGAGTTGAATGGTGCTGATCCATGCGTCATGTCCGTGAACGGGCGCTGTCAGTTGTGACTGGTCATCTCTTAGTTGCCATGGCTTATTTGAATGAATTATTTTGAATTGTATTTTTTTTGTTTGTGTGTTTTTGCTGTGGACACTTTTAACGTGCACATCTTGCTACATTGTTCTCACATAATATACCATCTCAACATGAATGATGTAACCAAGATTTTGTAACAATATTCTGATTTAAAAGAGTGTCCATGGAGTTTCTTGCCCGTTCTTCTCCATAGAGATCTACGCTAGGGAATGGGCAACTACAGTACTTTCACAGTTTTTATGTCTTGTGACTGGGACTGTAGCTACATTTAATTTTCATCTTTGTTTCGACAATTCAAAAGTGCCTGTAACTGGCTTACTTGAAATAAATGCTTTGATTTTGATTTTGATTTTGTGGTTGCTACTGAAAAACTCCTGATGGGAAAAACTCAATAACAATTTTCCCGATCTGGCAATCGAACCCAAAACCTAATGCTCAGCAGTCGCGCTTACCACCACTAGACCAACGAGGAATTAGGATTAAGGATTTTAATTTCTCTGTACTAAATATTTAAGACACTGTTTTAGACTTTCACGGTTTTTCACTACACATAAAGTACTTAAGTAAGAATTTTCTTTGCTTTTTTTTTGTAACTTTTGTAATAATTTTCGCCCCACCCGCACCTCTTCAGTATTCCCGCGATTACTACACCATTGAAATATCGGGAGCTCATAGAAAAAGAAAATCACGGATATTATCGACAACGCGAATGGCGTAGCGGTAGTGAGGCTGCCTTATGCAAATGTTTGTGTGATGAGCATGGAGATTTGTTTCCAAGTCATGGATGTTTATATGTATATTAAGTATGTATTTACAAAAAAAAAAGTATCTATGTAGTATATCAACTATCTGGTGTCCACGACACAAGCCTCGTTGCTTATAGTGTGGGACTAGATGGCGCTGTGTGTTAATGTCCAGCGATATTTATTTATTTATTATCCCGTAAGTACTTTAAGTGTAAATATTTGAGAACCTACATTCATATTACGTCCCCTTGGATATACCCAAGAGCTGAGAACTGCTTGTCACCCTACATGTTATCACCATCTCGCTAACTTCGTAACCCCGACATAGTTGAGAAGTTTCACTGTGAAACTCGCTATCATCTTTATGTGAAAGCTTTGGCTTTAACACTATCCTGTGTATCTGAATAGTTTAGTGTCAGTTATGTTTTTGTTTTAATTTTTGTCTTTGTTCTTTGGAGCACTTGAATTGCTCTGTTCGTTGAGTATTGTGTTTATGGTCTTTTATTTTTTAGAGCTTTTTCGGTTGTTGTGGATAGTGAGAAGGCCGAAAGTCAGAAATATTAAAAGATCAACCTAATTTAGTACCTACTAACTTAAAATAGCAATCGTTTAGAATTAAAATTATTTTATATTGCTATTTGTAGTTAGTAGGTATTAAATTAGCTTGAACTTGCATTTTTTTTTTTGTTTTATTTTAATTTTTATTTAGGAAATTTATTTTTTGTTTTATTTTTTATTTTTTACGGGTTCCTATAGTGGTACTGAACTCACCTCTAAGCTATGGTACGTGACTACTAACACCCTGTATAGTTAATCAGTAATTATCACAACCCAGTTACTGATTAACTCTATATAATCAGAAAGGCAGTCGCTCCTTAAAAAATACTGGTTCCGAGGAGCTCGTGGCTAAATAATACCAGGCACTCAGCTCGCTTGCGTAGGTTGGTCCGTATATAGGTGATCACCCATTACGTACCGAGTTTTCTCCGAGCCTCGAAAAGTACGTTAAGCTCTTGGTCCCGGCTGTCTAGATCGTTGTTATGTAGTCAGTCTGGCAACCAGTCTTACCAAGGGGTATCGTATTACCCAGTACTATCTGGGTTTTGAAGGTCAAGATAGGCAGTTGTTCCATGTAAAATACTGGTATTACGCTGCATCCGGTAAGACTGGAAGTCGACCCCAACATAATTGGGAAAAGGCTAGGCAGATGATGAATCAGCAGCAAGCGGGTAGGTATAAAATATTATTTTCATTCTTCTTCATAAAATGTAACAACATTTTTATTCGCGAGAGGTGCTCTACTTATAAAACTCTGCCCAATGAGCTCTTAGTTTTTAAAAAACAGTAAAAAAAATATTACAGTAGCGCGTCGCCGCAAAAAATACTGTTAAAAACTTATGAAAGATAACTTAGCGGCAGAATTCTCTTTTGTCTTTGAATCATCATAAAACAAAGTGGGTAAACTGTGTTCGGAATGGTCTGTGACAAGTATTTTTACATTAAAATTTATTTTTGTGATATTAAGAGTGCGTTTCGAGAATGGGCTTAAAGATATTATACTAAAGCTAGATATACGCGTCTTTAATGACACTTTAGAACTAAGTTTAGTAATCTTCTTTCTTTCCTTTCGAGCAGTGATAGCCTATTGGTGTTACCGTAGAATTGCCAAGTCATGGATCTCGAGTTCGAACCCAAGACACGCAACTCTGATTTTTCGTATTCATGTGCGTGCTGTGTCATTATCACTTGCTTTAGTGAAGGAAAACATCGTGAGGAAACCAGCATGCTTGAGAGATATTTCTTGACAATATGTAAAGCTAAGTCAGAGGCCCATGAGCGGCATACAACTCTGACACCAGGTTAGGCACTAACCAAACGATAAAGAAGAGATTACCTAGCTAAACAATTACAGTTTTATGTGAAGACTTTCAAAAGTAAATAAGACTTTCCGAAGTTGATTTGTAGATAGATGCGACCATTTATTACATACTGAGCCCCCTCCGTGCTTCGGAAGCCACGTAAGCAGTTGGTCTCGGCTGTTATGTGTTTATGTTTGATAGTTGTTACGGGTAGTAAGAGGCCTGAAAGTCTAGCGAGCACACTTACCAAGGGATATCGTGTTACCCAGTACTAACTGGGTTGTGGAGAGGAGATACGCAGGTGCTCCATGTAAATTTTGATATTGAGAGAGAGAGAGAAGAGAGAAACCGACTGCAATATAGTTGGGGCTAGGCTAATGATCAGTGATTGGTTAAGTTTTTGTAAACACGGAGTCACAAATATGAAGAAAGAAAAATAACTAACATAATCCTCAGGCGTACATAGATACTTCGGCAATTTAAAATAATTCTTAAGCCCATGTTAACAACAAGAACAAACAAACAAGAAAAGTAAGAGAATAACACTCTCTTCATCATTATTATATTCTTAAAATTCGACACATTTCCCCACGTTCAAGTTGAAACCAGGTTCGTTACAAAACAACTAAGTTAGACGTGTTTCTGAAAACGGCTTCCATTAAAAGTTATATCCGAAACAAGTATAAAATGTTTTATGGAGCTCTTTTTAATGCAATGTTAAGATAACTTTATTTTGTGAAATGTATTTTGAAGTCGGTGTTGTAAATTAAATGTGTAAAGTGATTTTTGAGTTGAAAAACGTGTTACGAACGGTCAACGTACATTATATAAAAATAAAATTGACTTTTCATGCCAGTCTGTGTATGAGGATGTTGTGCTTTTAAATTACATCAGAAAACGGCGCCAAAATCCGTTTCATAATTTAAAACAAGTATAACCTCCTGGAATTAATTCTCTGAATCATGGTACTACATATTCACAGAATTAATTCCATTCGATTTATATATATGTAGGTACAAATTAATGATCTTAATACTTTGACCTGACTGACCTTATTGGTGAGGTTCTTCAGAAAGGTCAGGTGCTTAGTACTCGCAACTGGCGCGCGTGTATGACTAGAAATAGGTATAAACGTGGAAGATACGAAAGGAGTTTTTAAGGACCCTAGCAGATGGCGTTCTGTGGTCTCTACCTATCCCCATGGGAAAAGGCGTGAGCTTATGTTTACATGTACCCAATAGTTAAAAAAAATATTATTATAATGAAGGAATCCCAATGTCAAGTCGTAAGAACAGCGAAGCTGGAACTTGTCGCCAGATATTTTTTTAATTATATTGATTATATTGAAAAAATGGCAATAACTTTAATGTAAGCGCATTGATCTGTTAATTGTAGGCCATACCCTAAAACCATTCTCGTTGCACTAATTGGTAACCCGATAATCTAACATTGCTTTCTGATAGAACTGAGCACAGATACCGAATCAGTGCGTGGTACAATCAATAATTTTATGAGTTCGTTAGAACAAAACGTTGTTGTAAGGACTGATGTTTATTTACTCTTTCACGTCAAAACTGCTGAGCAAACTGTCAAGGGCATAAGCAAGTAATTTACATTTAAAACGTTTATTTAATTTACCGTATATACTCGTATTTATTAAAAGAAAGATCCTATGTGCGTTTATCTATAAAAACAATTAGAATATTATCGACATAGTTGTGAATATACATAGTTGTACTCTAATCCACTTTTTACATCAAAATGTCCATTATAACCTAAACTAAAATAACATACAACATGAATACTAATTCAGGTCTAAATCAAATGCTTCTACGAAGTTATTAAGTGACCCATTACGACCAAAAAAGGTTGAAAAAGTTACGACGAAAAGTGAAATATCTACGAGCATAAATATTTCAATACCCATCCTCGGCGCGAGTTTGTTCAAATTAATTATTTAAAATTATTTTTAGGGTTCCGAATAGTGCCACCGGGCCCCTGTTACTACGGCTACGCTTTCAGTCCATCCCCCCCGTCTGTCACAAGTAAAGAAAGAAAGAAAAAACATTTATTAGCCCGCACAGGACAAAACACAAATTAAAATGGTTAAATTAACAGTACTGCAAATAAAAAAAAAATAAGGCTGGTAAGGCTGTATTATTTGACCCGTACTAGGTAGTGTCATATACTAGCCACCAAAAACCACGCTTTTCGCGCTGACATTGTAGCGGCACTACAAAAAGTACTACGGGAGTATAGAACAAAAAGTACTACAGCACCATCTATGACAGAAATGAAGAACTAACATTAGCATTCTAAATCGCGCAGTTAAAGTTATCAGGTTTTTGACCCAAAACCTATAAGGTACTTTCCTATAGAAGTGCCCTGTAGGTTTTGGGTCGGACTATAAAGGTTGTAACAAGGGTCTTGTTACACCCTTTATAGTAATCTATATAATATAATATTAAGTATATATAACTTTATATAAAGAAACCGAAAGACACAGGTTCCCCCCGTCATTGCGATCATACCTGGGAACCTTCTAGTTATGAAGATATTGGTGGTCAAAGTTCCAACATTTTCATAAGATTTTTTTAAATACATGTTTTTAATGTAAGAATTTTGAATGTAAGAACTTTACTTGTTGTTTCCCAGCACCAATTTTTGCGTAAAGTTACTTAGTTTGATGTTTGGTTGATGGCAGAAGGGTTCGTTTACATTCTGTAGAGAAAAAGCCCATAACAACTGTGCGGCAGTAGCCCACCAGACATAATACCTGGTCTGGTCGGAAGATCCTCCTTTTTCAATGGAGTATTGAGGAACTTTACACTCTGTTCTTTATACCCCACATAAAACATCTATCCTTTTCCATTGACATTCCCATTGAATCATTTTACAATGTAAAATGAGTGTGTAATTCTATGGGCAAAGAAATAAAAAAACGTGTTTTTTTGCGCTTGCTGGTACGGAACACTTCGGGTACAAGTTCGACTCGCACTCGGGTTTTTCCGACAGTTTCGTGTTTGTTAATTAAGTCGAAAGGCTGAGGTGTTGAATGTAAAGAAACTTTGTCAATACATTCAAAGATTAAAAAGGTTTAATATTAATTGTATATTTGAATGTGAGACATGAATTTTATATAAAACTTGTTATTAGTAGTTTTTTCTGGGTAAGTTGAGCGGACAAGAATTAAGAGATTTTGAATTTCTTTAGTAGTAAAGATTTAAACAGTCCTATATGTATATTTTGGCTTTCAAGAGCTTTGTTAGGTTAGTTACAGTCTTCTGCTAGGGTGATTATGGAGAATGCATTGTGTTCCCGCCAGAAGTGACGAGCAGGAACACCGTGTGGTTTTAATCAGTAGGAGTCTGACAGACCCCTGTTGGTAAGCTACCGTTCGCAAGTCTGTCACAATCATAGTAAACTGTAGTCAGGCAAACTTGGTCCAAAAATGGCCTACTCACAAGGTTTTTTTTTGTTACTTTGACTCTTATGTTCCACTGCTGGCCAAAGGCCTCCCCCATAGCTTTTCACTCTTCTCTGAGCACGGTTTTATCTGGCCAATCTCAAACAATAACGTTACATGTTATAAAAAATATGCCATCAAGGCCAAAGCAAAAAGCTGACAGAAAGTTACTTCTACTTGAATGCAAGACTGACTTTTGTTTGTGTCTCGTTCGCTTGAGTGTCCCCTTTCGCAAAACGTCATAAAACTTATGAAGGTACTGTCCGCATGTCAAGTTTCAAACATAAACCGGTCGGCCGTAAAAAATCTTGTATGTCAGACTTTAGGGTTAACTTGGAGTGTCAATAAAATGCCAATATTTGTTTTTGTTTACGATTTTACTCAAGTTTTCGTTTAAGTAATATGTGACCCTTTTGCTGTCTTAGTAGTGTAGGTATATGCTATATTATGCTGTTTGTTGTGCGTGAATATTCAAATTATTTGTAATAAATTGAACAAACTGACCGTTTTTCGATTAAAAGTAAACAATAAGGCCGCGTTCCCACTTTGTCGTGACGACAGGTAATCGTGTAGTTTTAAGTGTCGTGGCCTGTGTATTTAAATGGAGATGTTCACATATAGGACGACGGCGATGCGTTTACTGTCGTCCACGACTTTTGCCAACGATAAATTAATCATCACGACCGCGGGAGAAAAGAAAAAGTATACATTTATGTGAGTTCCCAATTTCACTTTTATTGGAATATAATTGTGAAGTTTTTGCATATTATTTATAATTATACATTTTAAGAAGTTATCTTTAGAAGTTCAATTTATTTTAAAGCTTTTTATAAATTTAAAATAGCCGCGTAAGTAGGTAGATCCACTAGTTACTACTAGTTTGTTAAAATAACTGTATTGACTCTTTATTAATCGACTTATAACTATATATCTCCCATATTTTAAGCTAGACAAATACTAGTATAATACGCCCAGGACATTCTAAATGAACAAACATACAAACATTTAGTTTAGCATCGCACACTCGGAGTTTACTTTAACTTTGTAGTGTCAAAGTTTGCAGACATACAAGCTGTAAACTGTTTTAATAATATTTGAGTTATTTTACATAATTTCATGGCTTGTGCTCGCTTAGACTTTAAACAAATATAGCTACGTAAATATAACGTCGTATTACGTTAATGTGCTTTTTTTGTTAGTGAACATAAAATATAGAAGCTTTTACCAAAGTCACAGTCAAATTACGTACCGGGTAAGTACTATTTTAAAATAGTCTTACTTGTAGAGAGATTTGTACATTTTTTGTTATGAAAATTTTGAGGCAGATTTAAAATATAAACCCTGTTACCTGCTACAGATGTATCAACGTCATCGGGCAGTCTGGCCTTTCACTCAAGACATCACAGCATAGCCTCGTTAGGCAAATGACAACTTTCTTGGATGACCAATTGACCAGCAATAGGCCATTAAAAATAAAACATCGGGCAGTAAAACACCAGACACCACACCCACCTTATCAGAGTATCCATCCTTTTCAGTGTAATATGAGGAGGTCGTGGCAAAATAATAACAGCCGCTCTGGTCGATCTTTAGGTTAAGGCGTGCTTGCCTAGGTTGGTCTGTGGATGGGTGGCCATCCAGTACATACCAAGTTGATGAGGAACTTACCACCATTTTTTCACACCTTTTAATGGTGACTACATATATTTTTTATTTGAAAGAGAGTTCAACCTTTCAACACGAAAATTTATTGGCGTCTCATAATATGCCTAGCTTTTCCCAATTATATTGGGGTCGGCTTCCAGTGTAAACGGATGCAGCTGAATACCAGTATTTTACGTAGAGTGACTGATTGATGTAGCGCGTCGAAAAATGTCCACTATAAAAAATATTCCATAGTATTTTATTGCGACAATCTGATTTTTTTTAGAATAGCCGAGTAAAGCCAATGGGTACGTGCGCTTGTTAGATTATATATTTTGTTGGTGTACTTCTAATAAAGGAGCTGAGTGAGTAGGAGGAGCTCGTGGCTAAATAATAACAGCCCCTCGGGTCGATCTTTAGGTTAAGCCGTGCTTGCCTATGTTGGTCTGCGGATGGTTGACCACCCATTACATGCCGAGTTTCCTCCGTGCCTCGAAAAGCACGTTAAACAGTTGGTCCCGGCTGTCAATTGAAGATCTTTGACAGTCGTTACAGGTAGTCAGTGGCCCAAAAAGTCTGACAACCTGTCTTACCAAGGGGTATCGGATTACCCAGTACCAACTGGGTTGTGGAGGTCAGATAGGCAGTCGCTAGATGTAAAATACTGGTATTCAGCTGCATCCGGTTAGACTGGAAGCCGACCCCAACATAGTTGGGAAAAGGCTAGACAGATGATGATGTTGTAGTGTAATAAAATAGTTGTGCTAGAAACCCTGCCATTGTTATTATTTTTGGGGTAGTTGTTTTTTTTTCCCCTAAACTATGTCCTAAACGGCTTCCCCATTGTAAAATAAACTATTTTTGATCCATTCTATTTTATAGCTATGGCTATTTCTTGCAGTCGTGATTATTTTGAAGTAAACGGACCACGAAGGTGGCGTGACGATACCAAAATGTCAATTTCATCGAACAATTATGAAATCAATGATAGACCAATGTGACACTATTGTAATAGCAGACTCGGCCCCCTGATCATGTTTGCGGGGCTAACATGGCCGGAGATCGCGCAGGATCTCTATCCTGCGCGATTCATTCCTCCTTCCATACCTCTCTAGGTATGGAAGGAGAAAGGGGGCGAGTTGAAAAGGAATAGGGGAAACCATCAGCAGTGAGAAAAAATATGCTAACAAAAAAAAAACAAAATCTTTATTTTGAACTACTCAGACCAAATAAAAAACCAAGCCATAGCGCTGTGAACAAATAAAGTGATGCCAGTTTCGTAAACATGTGTGCATTTTTTGAGCGTAGTTTAATTGTAGGTTGATGTAAATGTGTGCGTGTGAACATGTATGCACAGAGCGGAGCTTGGTTTTGCGCTGGCTTTTATTGTTCGCAGCGCCATGTCTTGGTTTTTTATTCGGTCTGAGTTGAACTATCATAAAACAGTTTACAACAATTTTGGGGAGCAGCTTTAACAACATGTTTTTAGATCTTAAATAACTATAGCCATTATTAAACTTCTTCACTACAAGACTTAACAAGACTTTGCATCAATCTCGCTAAGCATGAACGATCTCCGATGCTCTTCCAAGTTAGTTACGCAAACATTTTCGTTACAAGAGTAGACACACACCCTAAACCCGAGTACGAGTATGTTGAATTTATAAGTTTCGTTAATGAAGAAACCCTGTTTTTATTAAGTTGTGGCATTTGTTACGTTGATGTGTTCTATCTCATAAAATTAGTTTTACGGAGAAAAGCCCGCTTGCATCAGAAATCCCTTAACATTCACATTACATAACATCACGCCTGCAATCCCCCAAGAGCTTAGCAGAGGCATGCCTAATAGTACACCCACATTTCGCCAGTTATTGAGACCTATTGAGATTGGGAGACTCCGCAACTGAGAAATTCATGGAAAAACCCAATAACAGCTTTCATGCACTGTAGTACGCTTGCAACCACTAGACCAATGAGGCATTGATTGGTGATCCAAGCGCGGCTTATTACAATGCAATCATGGTTACAAAGTAGACCTTGTAACCATGACCGCATTTTTAGCCCCGCAGTAACTAGAGTCAAGGGCTATATATCCCTCAAATTGCTTAGCATGATCCTCCGTTACTCCTAACATACTGCAGCATTTATTTTGAAATAAATCAATGGTAAAGTTGAGGATCAATGCGTCCTATGTGTTCTTGATAGAAAAAAAATCCAAAGTTACCTCCAAATCGAACAATAAACCGCTGGTATTCAAAAAGTACTTGAAATTAGATCATGTAACTTTGCATACTAACTGAACTAACTATAAAGCAGGTCTTATGTGTTTTAGTCCGATCAATAGATATGAGAAACATTTCGCACTATTCGGCCGCAGTGACTGACGTAACAACCGCTTTGTAGTGCAAGCTGATTAGAACTTTATTCTAACAGTGTTTCAAACGAAGTTTGAACCAACACAAATAGAGTTGCTAATTTTAGGGTTAGAAGGTCCTTAACTAAAGAAAAAACAGAGATAGATGAAAAAAAAGAAATGAAAATTTTACACGTGTATCCTATACCTGTTCCTTTCCTGGAAAATATCCTTGACTTCAGACAACGTCAACATTAAAGAGAATTGGTCAAAAGAACCTCAATCAAAATCAAAGAGATGTCCTCACTAAACTTATCTTTGAATAATGTCTCATATAAAATGTCGATGGTATAAATTTGTAAAATATAAGGTACCACAATAGGATAGTGTCCACCATTAATAAATTGCAAATCTAATTATTCCGTCAGTTAGAGCATGGGAAAATAATGGACACGTATTTTTTGTTTTTGTAAATCAATAAATATTGACTAAGAATCAATGCATCTAACCTCGGGTGTCATGCCTCGGGTTCATGACGTCAGAACGCACTAAAAAATATAACACGGCGTGACGTATTGAGAATTTTAAAAGCGTCGTACCTTCGCCAATATTGGTTTACGTAACAAAAGAAAAAATAGGCGTCAAATATTTTTTGATAATATATCAGACGGACTAATTCGATTTTTTCAGTACACAAGCCTATTATCAAGCTCAAGTCTTTTACCTCCCACCCATTATCACCAAACCTCATCACCATAATCCAGCACTTCAACTTTTGCCTAAACAAACACCCCTAAAACTAGGTTACCCTCAACAAACCACATCTCCGACTAAAAATAGCACAAATACAGAAAGAAAATCTTCTCCAAACCCCGAGACACAAATTAGCCCGTCCATGTTAAACATTTAGATAGTAAACATTCGCCGAGTCAGTGTGCCATTATACTAACGAGCTCAGGCTATAATTTACTGACTCAGTGATAGTTAGGCTGCTGCCATTGAAGTGGAGAGGAGCGAGATGTGCAGAGTAACCATTAACCGCTAGAATTTCACCAAATATATGGCCCGGGGTTGTTGCACTTCAATGCATATAGATACGGACTGTACAGATGGGAATACACAATCAAAACATTGACCAATGCAACAATATTCTGAAGTCCAATTCCCGCAATGACCAAATAAAAGACAATTCAGTATTCTTCTTAGCGTGCCGATGGCATCTAAATTGTGTCGGCCCAGAACCGAGATGCTAGTTTGGCGCTTTCGGTAACGTCCATCAGGTCCTGTAGTGAACAAACAACAGGACATCCAGGACACGTAATAAGTATGTTCCTCATCGTTTGTGGAACAGTACCACATTTACACTCCAGGGCAGAGTCATTAATGAATCTCCATCTGAGCAGGGTCAGAATTTGTATGTTATCTAGATGGATGCATCCATCTAGATAACATACATTGACAAATAGAGAAGTAAATTAGCATTTTTCCAATTTAAATAGTGATTTGAATGTAAATTAATAACTGTTGTCGTTTTGCCTACTTACCGGTTTTGTATTAAGTTAACAACCATTAATAATAAATATCTAAAGCAGTTTAATTGTGAATCGTGATCTTTTGTCTTATAATGACGATCACGAATGAGAACAGTGACATGTTGGCAATTATATCTCGTACATATAAACCCTGTAGATTTTGATGTTCTATTGTTTCAATTTCCTTTGTTTTTTTAATATACGATAGTGCCTTTTGTTGTATCAATAGTCAAAAATGTTTTTGATCGAGTGATGCCCAAAATGTTTGACGGAATGGCTCGATATAAAACGTTTGAAAGCGGTCATCTATGCCAGTCACAAAGAGACGAAATATCGCAAAAATCCTTTTGCTCTGTGCAAAATATTGCTTTGCATATTTTCACGGAAGTTCGTCAATCCAGTAGACTCAGTGGTAACTCTTTGTTCTTGAGCTGGCCTGGCGTAGTAAGGGGTTTTAATTTAATGCGAGGTCAGCATACACTGGTGTTATTACTACATTTATGTACATGAAGCCTTAAAGGATGAATGTTATAGGTAATTAATTCTGGAGGCGTATTTTGCTGAAACCTTTTTTTTTGTTTCAAACATTTTTTTCTCATATTTGTTTTTTACATTCATGATCGGAGTAACATTTTCCCACTGTACTTTCAAAAAAAAATCACACATTTACGTAGAAAAAAAAACCTTTTTACAAAAAAAAAAACCCGGCCTCCAAAAACACTAACAAGTCTAAAATAACTTGTACTTTTTAAATAAAAAGTTTTTATTTTACGATTTTTTGTCGTATACGTATTAAAGGAGCTAACTCATAAACTACTCAAGCAAAGTTAATAAAAGTTAAATGGCGCAGCCGTGAGGCACACAGCACGTGTGCTACGTGTTTTTTTATCTTTTTTTTATTATTGTGTTTGTGCTTATTGAACTGACGTCAAATTAACATTTTTCTTTCTTTAAGGGACCACCGTGCAGGCTATACCAAATGAAAAAAGAATCTTGTAAATCGGCCCAATCATGGAGTAATCGGTGTGTAATCATACACGAAAAAGATAAAAAAGATCCTGGTGGCCATAACCTCCTCCTTTTTTAGAAGTTGGTTAAAAATAACAAAAAAAAGCCTAGTTTCATCTAACTGACATAGAAGCAACCATTGCCGGCACTTTACGTTGTATCCTCCCCGAATGGTATTAAAAAAACATGGTTGTATTACTAAGACCCCAGTCTGTAAGTACTTTTGCGTAAGGTTAGACCCATTATGGTACGTACTTTGAAGGGTCAATGTTAATATCAGTCCGCACTCAGCTCTATGAAAGGGATTGAACCCTCCATGATATACCTACGGATACAGGGTGTTACAATTTATGTAGTTTCTTATATCTTCAGGACGTGCCAATATGTGTGGCTAAAATTTCCTTAACCATTGGTGATATGGAATATGAATGAATGTCCAACAATAAGTTTATAGGCGTGTAAAAAAAATTGGCTATAGTATTATTTTCCAGCGAAAAATCTGTAAAATACGTTAAGCGCTCAAAAAAAAAATCTGTGTCATGCTATGTACGGACGGTGTTAAAAAAATTTGCCGTAAAAACCTTTGTTTCTTATTTAATTACTGTAGAGCTGACAAACCTCGGGTGACGTTGCTTTGTAAGTCTCTTAAATATAAAGTTTGTCTTGCGTAATAGACTCCAAAGAACCAAATCATCACCTGCCTAACCTTTTGCCAACTATGTTGGCGTCAGCTTTCAGTCTAACCAACAACAACAACAACAACAACAACAACAGCCCATAACGTCCACTGCTGGACATAAGCCTCTCCCATTATGGGAGGAATTTGCCGTAATCTCCACGCTTGGCAGGCGGATTGGAGATCGCAGTGATGGAAGACTAACAGAAAACGCTGCTGCCCATTCTCTGGTCTACGGAGGCGCAAGGTGTTCTGCCTCAGACATTAGTCGCCTTACACGACACCCGTGAGTGTAATGGGTTGGTTCTATTCTACTCTGCCGGATACCACACGGCTTAACCAGATCAGCTCAGTCTAACCAGATGCAGCAAAATACTAGTATTTTAAATGGAGCGACTGCCTATTTTAACTCCACAACCCAGTTAGTACTAGGAAATACGGGACCCCTTGGAACGACTGGTTGTCAGACTTTCGGGCCACTGACCACATGTAGCGACTGTCAAAGATCAACAAATGACGTGCTTTCTGAGGCACTTAGGAATCCTGGCATGTTATCATGGTCACTCATCCACAAACTGACCTAGGCAAGCGCGGCTTAACCTTGAAGATCAGCTATTATTAATTCAATATCGGATGACGTGCTTAAAATGAAAATGAAATCTTCATTTGTAGGCCATAGGTTGAAGAGGGGTGTTCCAAAAATATAGCGAATCCATATGTTTTGCATTGAACCGTACAAATTAAATCCATACTTATAATCAATTTCCATGAAAAGTAAATATAACAAAAAAAAAATTACAATAAGTAGGTAGGTACATGTCATATAATTATACGTGTGTTCGATGAGTGGTACACGCTTATTAAAATACACCCTGTAGATACAATTATGATCCCAAATAAGGTCAAAGTCAAGGCGAAGATCTTCGGAAGCTTATCTAAAATGTATGCAGCGGATTAACGGTTTTGGAGTATCATCCCGATTTAGGCCTGAAAGGCGGTCGCTAGATATTGCCTTTCTCAATATGGTAGAAGAAGATAAAATGAGGATTGCATTCATAAATTTGGGGACCCTCTTTTCTGTTCAATGTCTTTTTATGCGATTGTCTTTATAAGTTGTGTTAGTACTCTTACAAATAACCGTTTGCCTTTGTGGAGGCTGTTTGTACTATGACGCGAGGAGCATATGAGTTGAACCCTTACGCCAATAAAGTCATCAGCCTACTGCATGACTGTTTATAGCAGTTTATTTATTTATTTTTGGAGGTTATTTATTTAGGTAAAGTTACGATTGCACTACGTTCGGCTAAGAAGGATTTGCTTGAAAATTTCTCGTTTCAGTGCCCTAACAACTGGCGACTTGAGTAGTTTTTTCATTCGTTTTAGGTATAAAGAGGGCCTTAAACAAAATGGGATCCTGTCAGCAAAAACGATGATAAAAAGTCAAAAATGTAAAAAATGTATTGAAGTGACTTAGGCTGCCGAAAAGTTTATTCATATCCTGATTAAAGTCGTAACAGAAACACAAACTATCGTCTCTTAGTTAGAACTTCTGGTGGATGCCTAAAACAAATGAAAAACGACTCGAATGTTGCTCTCAAAAATGCAGCTCTGTGGATAACAAAAACGAGATATTTAATTATACAGGTTGTAGCGTAAGTAATGGTCCACCTTTCAGGATTCGATGAACCAGATAATTAACTATAGCAATTAAAAGTTTTAACCATTTTTACCCAAGGGTTCCGAAAATATTTCTTTTTTGTCTTTTATTTACGAAATTTCTACCTTTTATTACAAAGTTGTTTGTAGTTTCAATAAAAACCTGTATCCTTTATAGTCCCACTGCTGAGAGTGAGTGAGAGGAAGGTATAACCCTCATAACCTCGTCACTCTGTGCAGTTTTTTATGACCAATGTCTCACAAACGCCTATAAACGAAAAATACAAATCAATAAACAAAAATCGAATAAAGCTAGAGAAACTAGGAAGTAGAATTTGTAACTTTTTATATCTCGCCATTTGTCTCCAGATCACCCACTCAATTCTTAAATTTCTTTTTCGTAAACAACTCGATCTTTGTTTACAAAATAGGCTTAGAAGTAATACGCCTTTGTCTCGAAGAGAACAAAGTAATTCTAGGTTTTATTTCATTCATATGCTTGATAAAATACTAGGCTTGAAATTACTAGAGCCTAAAAGGCGAAATTCAAATTTCATCTTAGACGCTGTAATCAATCTTGTCTTCAGCTTTTTTTATACAATAGCACCTCTCTGAGGTCAGAAAGGAGGCACTTTGTCTGCCAACGACTAAAGTACTACCCACTCTTCTTGTTCAAATAAAGTAGGTACAACACAGCTACACTAAAGTACATAGACTCAGTAATGTCTCCAAAGAACCTTTTCTGGTGTCGTAAGAAACTTAAATTGACTTAGAGAGAATTTAGAAGAAAAGCAACAAGGTTCTCAAGTTGAGTCTAAGTTGAGTCTAAGCTAAGGGACAAAATTAGATAACACACAATGAGTTCAAGACTTCAAGTTGTGGCTTCAGAGTTCTTGCTTGACATGCTAGTGAAAGTTAGGTAAACTAGGAATGTGCTTCTATCCTGCGACTTTGCTCGCGGAGATTTAGTTTCTGGTTTTCCTTAAGCATAAGTATACAGGCGCACATCATACGCGTATTGCGTATGATTTGTTTTTTTTTTTTCAAAAATTTTCTTTCTTTCTTCTAATATGAAAAGTTTACTTGAAATTTGTAGCGTTTTTTGATGATAGATCATTTTTTTTCTAAGCTGTGGAAAAAATAAAAATAAAGCTAGGTAGCTTCTACTCCGTTCACCTAATATACCCATTTTTTTGGAAAGTGATAAAAAAGTCATCCGGTAATGTATGCGATGAGATAACAAATCGGCAGATTTTTTGGAGCTTTGATTAATCAGTCTCCAAAAATCGTTTACTTGTTTATAGAAGTCCACATGTCTTCAAAAACGTCCAACTTCCATACAAATTTTCACCTTATGTAGACCCCTTTACGGGATGAATAAAAAAAATGCCTCTATATAATTATTATAAGTACTCTTTTGCAAAACTTCATACTTCCAGACCCAGCATTTTAACCTATGTTTTCAACGTCTGTGAATAAATGAATTTAGGATTATTTTTATCAAATAGACTTCTTCAAGGGACACGCCCGTCGCAGATTCCCAACCACTGCAACTCTTGAATGCCAGAATCATCAGTCGCGATCACCAGAAAACACCATAATTAAACTCGACGAGTCCTGAAGAAACGTTTTAACTGTCTTGGATCTCGCAATGAAATTAATCAGAAAAATAACAGCAACGGTGGATAATATGAAAAAATATATATTTTGAGATCTAACTTAATATACGTACTCGTAATATGGCGTACTCCAGCATAGCATAGCATTCGACCTAGTTTGATTCGGGTTCTGGTAGACCAGAACCCGAATCAAACTAGGTCGAATCGATACCTAGGTATACTCTCTAGAGTATCCTTAGAATGAAAATATATGACACGCATTTCGATCCCCTGAAAATATCTGAAAAAACATAAAATAAATAAATACATACAGAACTGGTTTCTGGTTCAGATTTATCCATACTTAATATTGTAAATCAAATCAAATCAAATCATTTATCACTTTGCAAACATGAAAAAAAAAGGAAAAAATAAATAAAAATAAAAAGAAAGAAAGAGATAAGAGATGAAGAGGTAAAATTTGTTTATATGTAGGGGGTTTGGAATTACTGATCCAATTCTTAAAATTATTTCACTAACAGGGTCATAAGCTACATTTTAAATGTGCCTTAATTTCCGTTATGTATACGGGAACTAGTTTAATGCAAAATTGTAATATGTATTTATTACGTCTCCTAAGTTAAAAGCTTCAAAATCTCTTTAACGCATTTTAATAGTCGAAGTAGAACCTTTCTAGTTTTATCGATGACACGTTGATTGACGTCGCAAAGCCGAAGCCGACATTTTGAGTTTCGAAATTCTACGAATGGCCGGCCGGCGGCAACCGCAGTCAGCCATATTCCTTTTTATGTGGACAGTGAGTGACAGTATTGCTAGTTAGTAGCTCAATGTCTGTTTCTAGTTCTACAGGGTGTAAAAGACCTCATCACGAAGCCGTCAACCAAGCATCCTGTACATCAAGCTAAGTAACTTTACGCAAAAATTATTGCTGGGAAACGACTTTTTTTTTTTGGGTGAAAAGTCTTGTTTTATTGTGGAACTCAATGTAACGCACTCAAAACATTGTGCCGATGGATGGATTGAATAGTACGGGGGTCGTGGAGGTGTTTAAATAAAAAATCTTACATTAAAAACTTGTATCTTAAAAAAAACTTGTCAAAAAGTTGGAACTTTGACCCCCAATATCTCCGTAACTAGAAGGTTCCCAGGTATGGTGTAGAACAAAAAAATGATCGCAATGACGAGGAGAACAAGTGTGTTTCGGCTTCGTTAAGAGGTGTTTTACACCCTTTATGACTTACTTACCTAATCATTGTTTCTGTTGTTAAGTTTCTTGTGGGCAGACCTATTAAGATAAAAGCTGTGTTCGAACTTTGGTGTAGAATTAAGTACCTATCCATCTTTCTATCCGTCTAAAATCAGGTTGGCTGACTGTATTCAACTGTCATAATTATCTAATAACGAATGCAAGGAGGTTGAAATTTGCACCTGTTACTGATAAGTTAAAGGGTAATCGTCTTTCTTGGTATGGGCATGTCTTGCGCTGGGATAAAATGCATACGCCTACAAGAGTGATTTAGCAAATAACTGTTATTGTGATATAAAATAAATTGGGTAAATGTTAACGTGGCGGTTGACAAGGGCGAATGGGATAAAAATGTTTGTTGAGTTGACCTTATGTGGCTTGGATGCAACCTACAGAAATATCGCAGAACGGATGGCCGATGGGGCCGAAAAGTTCTGGAGTGGCGACCGCGAACTGGAAGACGTTGCGTTGGAAGGTCTCCCACTAGGTTGCCCGAGGACCTGGCGAGACGAACGGGACCGGTCAATGTGACGACACTTGGGGAGGCCTTTTTTCAGTAGCGGACGTCTTTTGTCTTTCATGATGATGATATTGAACCTACAGAAATACCTGAAATAGCATTAATGATGATAAAAGCACAAGCTAACTTTTATTAAAAATTTACATAAATGCCATTAATTCTCACTACATTCAACCTAGATTAAATCTAGACCAATACCTTCAAAATGTACATCACTAATCAGATATCGCGAACCAAACGGTTCTACACTGATCTGATTCAGGATAAAGTTCAGACCTAAACGATAGGGAACTAGAACAATTCACATTACTGCCGGGGTCAAATTGACCCCGAACGTGGGGAATGACTTTAATTGCCTAATTCCTGGTGGGGAAGTAAGAATATAGTTTGTAATGACATTTTGATAGCTTTATAGTAGGTTGGGGGTGTTCATTGTGCCATTTGGGGATGTAAAAGACTTTTTTATTTGTTTTTGGGATGGGAGATTGTGCTTAATTTTCGTCTATTTCATAAATCAGCCTGTTTTTTTGCTTTTGAAATAAAATGATTATTTATTTCTATGATATTTTTGAATTCAGGATTTTCCATCAATATTCTGTTCAAAGTTTCATGAAATAAAAATAGCAATGGAAATTCAAAAACTATACTTTAATGTAAAAACAAAAAATAAATAAAATTCTTAACAGAACATTACATCACGCCTGTAATCCTCGTTGGGTTAGGCAGACGTGTATATAAAAATACACCCCACATTTCGCCAGTTATGTTTAAGTACCAAGTAATATGGGGTGAGGCTAATGCCATCTGGGCACAAATCCAGACTCCGAGACAGTTACTGAGAAATTCATATTGGAAAAACCCAATAACACGCCCGACACGGGAATCGAACTCAGAACCTCTTTCTCAGCAGTCGCTCGGTATCTCCTAAAGTAATTATAAAATAGAGTTTGATATCAATTTTTCAATTCCGAAACCAAGATGTCTTTGTTTTCCTGTATATTTTTGTAAAACAAATCCGCCAGTTACAATCGAATATCTATACACGTGTCTTTAAATTTTAATAGTAACCTACTATCGAAAAGAGTTTCCACCACAGCCTCTCGTATTAATTTAAACAAAACCTCTTCACTTTATTTTAGAAATTCACTCTCAAGCGGTCTTCACATCTCAATAGCTCTCAAAACCACGAATAACAATATCTTTTATCGTATTGGATACGCTTCTATATTATGATTGTATTAGTGGTAGTTTCCCGGCCCATCACCCTTGGGTATACCCATTTGTTATACTCTATTGAGAAATCAACTTCGGTGTCGAAGTGTCTTGAAAGTTGATTGCGTATTTTCTGAGAGGGTTAGGAGTAAAGGTCATTGATTTTTGAGATTTAGTGGAGAGTGAGATTTGAAATATTATAAGGTTTTCATGAAACCATGAAAGATTCTACTACTTCAATTTGACTGAGGCATCATAAGTCAGAGATCACGAGTCGACACTGAAAGTTGAATTTTGCGATTTTATTATTTATTTAGAATATTTTGCGAAATAAATGTAAAAAATAGTGGGGCCTAAGATGAGTTATTGGGGATTAGTTACTTAAATTTGTTGGGATGGGTTATTGGGGGTTGAGTTACTGAAAAGACAGCAAATTACCCCTCCATTCGGCCTGTTCGATTTGGCAAACGATGCACCAAACAAACTTTCTAACTGGGATAAAATGCGTTTTTTCTTAACCCACGTCTTAGCTTACGCGTGTGCCAAATTTTATCTAAAAGCTTCCGTTCATCCGTAACAGAGAATTCAAACCAACCGACAAACAAATAGAGTTACTTTTGCATTAATAATATTAGTAAGGGTACGGAAAATAATGAAGCTCGTCACTATCTTGATATTGTAACGTGAATACAATAAAACTAAGAGTTTAGAACTTGTTTTAAATAATCTTACTGAATAACACCATTCAATAATAACAAGAAATGTTTTATTCAAGCTAATGCTTAGAGTTCTATTTCAGAAACTCGTGTACCTATCTGTTCGAAATTAGCACATTTTAGCATAAAATACTCCTAAATTACAAGGCATACCTTTGTAAGACAAACCACATCTATCCAACTAGTTTAGGAGTAGATTACAACTTCGTGCTGAAGCGTGCCGTCTGGGACCGAATTGTCTTAAATACAACGAGACAGATACCTTGAAATAAAAATAAACTCTTTAGATAAAACCTTAATTAAAAAGGCTAAGAACTGAATATTTAAAACTCGGGGCCTCATGGCTAAATCATGACAGATTAAAGATTAAGCTATACATGCCGAGGTCGGTCCGTAGATGGGTGACTGTTCATTACATATCGAGGCTCCACCTTGCCTTGAACAGCGGTTGTCATTTGGAGACATTTGACAGTTATTAAGATCAGTCAGAAGCCCGAAATTCTGACAACCGGTCTTACCAAAAGGAGGTCGGAGGTCAGATACAGTCAGTCATAGTCAGTGGTAGTCACTCTGTCTAAATTATCATGAATGATGATGAAAGGCTCACGAATATGAAAAATAGGTATTTATTTATTATTTTAAGATTAAAATCATTATTATGGCTCATTGCAACATACTAATTAAACATAATGAACATATAACTGCGTCAGTGAACGTAGTTAGAGTAGCTCAATTTTAGGTCAAACACATTCAAGTCAAAAACATCAAAACTTTTTACCATCGATACTCGAAGAAGAAGAAGACACATTTTCAAGGTTGATCCCATAGTAAAAGTTGTTTGTTTTGATTAGAAGGGACGTTCACCCTATGTTAGTAGGTATACCATAGTAGAGGTCACACAATTTTATTAGTGGGTCCTAAGATACTGGTACTAGTTGTCTGGAAGATATCGCTGTCAGCGATAAGACCGCCATTGTAACCATGGAATTAGTAATATTGTAAAACAGTCGTGTTTCTAAATAATAACAGCCGCTCGGGTCGATCTTCAGGTTAAACCGCGCTTGCCTAGGATGGTCCGTCGATGGATAACCACCCATTACAGAGTTTCCTCCGTGCCTCGGAAAGCACGTTAAGCCGTTGGTCCCAGCTGTCATTTGTGGATCTTTGACAGTCGTTATAAGTAGTCAGTTGCCCGAAAGAAAAGGAAGGAAAGGTCATCAAAAAGTCTTACTATGGGGTATCGTATTGCCCAGTACTAAACTCCTTGGGCTGTGGAGGTCAGACAGACAGTGGCTTCACGTAAAATACTAGTATACAGCTGCATCTGGTTGGATTGAAAGCCGATCCCAACATAGTTAGGAAAAGTCTATGCAAATCTGCATAGACTAAGGACGAAGAAACTATTCTCAAATCAAATAAACAGAATCTTCTAAAAGGCAAATACTAAGACTTGGTTCGAAATAATCTATTTGAACATATTCAATTAATTCAGATTTGCATAAAATTAATCAATAGACCCAAATAACTAGTCAGACAAACAGATTTAAGACGTTTGTTTACGCAGAAACCGAAATCGCTTACATTGATCACAAATAAAGCTATCCGATTTGATTTGAATGTAAATTGCTTAGAATATCAAAAGTAAATTATACATAGGATTTGGGGAGGATGAACAAATAATATGATTATGTTGTGATAATAGGCATGACGACAGTATCAAAAAATTGCAAATCTATTTAGTCCGTCAGTTAGAGTATTGGAAATGAATTGACACGTATTTTTTGTTTTTGTAAATCAATGAATATTGACAAAGATAAAACGCATCAAAAATCGGGAGTGGGGGCTCGTGACGTCAGAACTAGCTAAAAATTATACCTAGGCGTGACGTATTGAGAATTTTAAAAGCGTCATATCTTCGTCAATTTTGATTTACGTAACAAAAGAAAAAACACGGGTTAAATATTTTCTGCTAATCTAACTGACGGACTAATTAGTTTTTTTTTTGTCGTCTCGCCTATTATTAGGTGACTATATATTGCTAACAAATCTCAGCTTATTTGTTTTTTAATTACTAAATCACATTAAATGTTTTGATAGCAGAATAAAATGTATGACGACTAATAACATATCTTAACATAACATCACGCCTGTAATCCCCGAACGGTTAGGCAGAGGTGTAACCTAATAGTGCACCCACATTTCGCCAATTATGTTTAAGTCCTATGTAATAGGGGGCGAGCCTATTGCCATCAACCGGGCACATTCTAGCCTCCGTGGCTGCCACTGAGAAATTCCTAATGGAAAAACCCAATAACAATTTGCCCGAACTGGAAATCGAACCCAGCAACGCTTGCCTGGGTGGTCTGTGGATGGGTGATCAGCCATTACATACCGAGACCCCTCAATCCCTCGGAAAGCACGTTAAGCCGTTAGTCCTGGCTGTCATTAAATTTGTAGATCTTTGTTAGTCGTTTTAAGTAGTCAGTGGCCCGAAAGTCTGACAAACCAATGGTTATAGTATAGCCCAATACTAACTGGGTTGTGGACGTCAGATACTCAGCCGCTCCATGTAAAATACTGGTATTCAACTGCATTCGGTTGGACTGGAAGCTGACCCCAACATAGTTGGGAAATGGCTAGGCAGATGAATAGAAACAACCTATATAGCACGAGAACCTACGACGAATAGGTACCATTGCATGTCGTAGTAAAAGTGTAAGTCCAGAGAAGAATAACTTTATCTAGTGTCTACTACTATTGCTGTGTTCCAATTTGAACTTTTAACTTTGCTTCAATATAATACTTGGCTGCAATTCAGTGACACGTAGGGGCTAATTCCGTGAACGTGACTTTTAAGGTATTGCAGGTTTAATACTCTTTAGAAGATGATTCTAGAGATCTTTTGAGCTTTTTTTAAAAAATTGAGGCTCTTAAGTAAATTGATCCCGCTCATTTTGGGTCCCGCGGGATCTGTTTACTAAATTATTATTTTTATATCATTTGTTTTAGTAGATTGGACCCGCTCTTAAAAATATATATATATATATAATATAATATATATATACTACCCCAAACCAGCATAGTAGCAAATGGCTCGGCTGATCATGCCTATTTTGTTTATTGGTTAGGTACTAATATGTGATTTGTTGTGGATCGCCATTTTTTTGTTTGTTTACTCAGCATGAGGTCCTAGGGGTCTTTTCATCAGGAATTTGTGGGTGATGGCAATATGCTCAGCCCTTATTACATGGGACTTAAAAAGACTTAACTGGTGAAACGGATAGGTACACTTTCCCTTCAGGGCTTGACACGGAGACGGCTAGAAATCACAACCGGATACCAACTCAGCATTACCAATGCATAGATTCATTAAGAGATTTCTTAAACATTTAAATGCTATAGACAAGCTGGTTTCGAGTTAACCAACTTTACTAATTAACAGTAGGTTACATAAACCACGAATTAGAATTTCTAGGAATGTTTCTCTAACGAGTAGACTACTAATTAATGTCTCAGGTTTATTTATTAGTTTACCATGTTCTACGACTTTAGAAAGTTAACAAACATGATTGTAAATGCATGCTATTTTAGTACTGTAGGCCGACACCCAACATAAACTGGCTTCTTATTATTCTATTTTAAAGTCAAAGTCAAAATCGTTTATTGCTAAATCCATAATGTACAATTACAGGTGGTAAATAAAAACGTAGAAACAACTATGGACCCTGTCGGGCACAGCAAATTTAGTAAATCTGTAGAGAGGAAGACCGCTTTATTACTTTTCAGTTTAAAATGTTTCATATCCTATTAAATATTTTATGTTCCCATCTATTTACTTATTCTATTAATATTATACTATCCGTTATTATCAGTTCATTCTTTTCTTATATATTTAATTGTATTTAAAATTGCTTAATTGTTTAGTCGCTTGAAAAATGGTAATTATTTTTAGCATCTTAAGTTCAATTTCAATTTATCACAAACAATTCACATTGTGTTTGAAATAACATCAATAAAAAAATATAAAATTAAAACAATAAAAACCTAAAAATAACACATTCATCACACAAGTAACACATAAATATTAACATCGTAATTATTATTTCTTATCAAATCCCAACGAAAAAAAAGTAATAATAAAAATTAAAAAGTTAAAAAGTACAATAAAATTATTCAATGTCAACTTTCGTCAACAATTAAATATTAAATTAAATTAAATAATTCAATGTCATCTTTTAATTTTCCAGTTCATACTAACTTAGACCAGCTAAAAGCAAAAGTGTAGCACTTTATAATACCCGGTATATGTTTTATTTCCTTGCCAGAGCGATAATCAATAGCCCACGGTAATTACATCACATCACACTGAATATCCAATCCACAATTCAAATGGAGACATCACAAATAAAATTCACACGCCAATAAAAACATAGCCATTAACACCTAAAAATGTACATAAAATTCTACGGAAACCCATTAATCATTCTCCCCCCCTCTCCCCCGACACTTTCCTCTTCCCCCCTCTATATATTTATATTCAACGAGGTTACAACACTATTAATCCAATTGACAGTCACTAAAAGCCCGAAGGCGGTTACAATAGCCCTCCTGATGGCTATAACGATTTCCGTTATCGTTAACACCCGTCAAAAACACGCTAACGTTAACGATCTCCGTTAAATTCCGTTATTGCTTATAGAGGGTGTTCAGAATCTTTTGTTGGAGTTGAACATGCGATTGTTTTATAAAGGGTGTGATTGTCTTTGTGGTAATGGTGGTTTTTGGATTAATATCTTGATTGTCTTAAAGGTAGGTGGTATTTTATTTTTGAGAGGCAGACACCAGTATCTAGGTGGAAGATGACACTATGGAAGAATAGGCATGACGACAGTATCAAAAAATTGCAAATCTATTTAGTCCGTCAGTTAGAGTATTGGAAATTAATGGACACGTGTTTTTTGTTTTTGTAAATCAATGAATATTGACAAAGATAAAACGCATCAAAACTTGGGAGTGGGGGCTCGTGACGTCAGAACTAGCTAAAAATTATACCTAGGCGTGACGTATTAAGAATTTTAAAAGCGTCGTATCTTCGTCAATTTTGGGTTACGTAACAAAAGAAAAAATACGTGTCAACTATTTTTTGATGACCTAACTGACGGACTAATTAGTTTTATTTTGTCGTCTCGCCTATTACGAATGTCATAAAATCTGCGTTTAAAGATCAGCCCCAAATTACGTTACTCATTTGCAGTCACGTTCCGAGGAAATCTGATAGTTCAGATGTCTCAAAAACTAGTTTGGTCAACGTTGACGTAAATAGTCCATTGAGATTGTGTTTGTGTATCACAATTAAATCTTATTAGGGTAAAATTATTTATTAAAATTTCTCGTTGGTCTATTTTGGTTGTCATGAGGTCCTGAGTTTGATTACCAGGGTGGGCAAAGTGTTATTGAGATATTTCCTCCAGGGACATCTCAGTAACAGCTACAGAGTCTGAATTTTTGTCCAGTTGATGGCAATTGGCTCGCCTAATATTAAATAAATAATAAATTATTAGGTACACCTCTGCCTAACTCTTCGGGGATAAAAGGCGTGATGTTATGTGTTTGTTAATTCAACTTAAGTTATTTATTTTTTCCAACGCCATTTTCACTGAATATCAGCCACAAAACAAAGACAAAAAATGAAGACTGTTCAGGACTCACATACCCTGTTGTCCCGTCACACAACCTGTATTATATTTCCCAATAAAAACAAATATCTACCTACTGTATCACCCTTACATGCATGAGGTTGAGGGTGTCATTCCCACACCCCTTGTTGTTGTCAGTATTTCATTGTTCCAATAAAGATTTTTGTTTATGCTCCTCCAGGCGTGAATTGTTGCAAATTATCTTCGAATTTATCGTATTTTGTGTCACTTTTACACCATTTTCGAGACGTAAATTTTAAGTACAGTATCATAGGGTGGTGTGTTAGTTTGTTTCTGTGTTGAAATTCTTGGTAGGTAGAAAGTTCTAAAAAGGTATGATTGGAAAAGTTGGTACCTTTTTGGAGCTGGAAAAAATAAAAAAATTTTTTACCTGTTCTGATAAACATGGTTAATTTTAGGTCGTTATTGAACCGAAAGCCATCGTAGTGATTTATTTTATTAAAATAACAAAAAAAAAATATAAAAAAACACGAAAAATTAAAAGGAGACATTTTTTTTAGGCCCTCTTCGATGTTGCATAAAAATTATTCATATTACACCAAAAAAAAGTAACCATTTTATTATAGTAATAAACGAAAGATTACATAGAAACGCAGCCGGAATCTTAAAATCATAATAAATAAGTTTTATTATGATATTCACAGGGTTTTTAACTATTTGTACAGCCTTTTCCTAAAATTAAATGTACCTATGTGGAATGTATTGCTATAATGTATACAAAGGTTTTTTGTGCCAATAAACTTATTTTTATTTATTTATTTTTATTTAAAATAAATAAATTTTTATTTATTTATTTTAAATATTTTATTTTATTTCATTTTTTTTATTTATTTTTTATTTTTATTTAAGCTAAAAAGTACGGTTCCCAGTGGTAATAATATCTGCTTTAAATAAAATAGAAATGGAATAGAATAATAAAAATAAATATTATTAAACTCTGCTTTTTTAATGCTATTTTTAAAGGTTTACACTAAAATCGCGTAGATGGTTTAAACAATCAACGTGGCATGGAAAGTTGTCAATCCGCCTTTTAGTGGTTGACAGACCACTTCATTATTTTGACATTTACTCTTTCTGTTTATTTCGATTTTCGTAAAAGTGTTTTTGCAGATTTTTCGCATTTACTTCAAAAATATATTATGAAAATGGCATCTACAAGTACAGCGCATACTCCACAAAGCCGTTATGTCAATTGATTGTGCATTGTAAGATACTAGAGACGTGCGCCAACTTGTGTTTAGACTTCTCTGGAGGTCGAATTTCTCATCATTCAGGTACGACATGGCTTAGCTAATATTACCACTGTAATCTAGAGATTATAAGGAAGAAATCTATATACGTTTCATTAATATCTGCTACAATTTATGTGGGTGGCCTGTTCTCCAAACAAAAAAAAATGTTTCCTTTATAATATTTTTTTTTTATTGTTATTTAAAAAAAAATACAGTCCCCATCGTTCTGAGTTCGATGATCGAGTCTATGGCTTTCGGTTCCAGAACGACCTACAAAAAATGAGTCGTTTTTTTTTCGCAAGTAGGTTTTACCAGAAAACAGATGGTTTGCCAATCTGCGAATGTGTTAGCAAGAAAGGAAACTAAATTAGGAAAAAATACTTTATGATTCAATGCTAAAATATTTTCCAAATTCAACTAAAACCAAGTTACAATATTTTCACGACTTAATTTAATTAGGTTTACCACAAATCCGCCCTTAATCCTAAATACCATTCCCAAACTAAACCACGCATTGAAACAAACTTACGTGTACTTAGGTAAACTATCAGAATGCGGTCAAATTCCAATTATATCGGTTAACTAACCAAGGATTACCGTACAGTTAATTTCCTAACCCACGTCTCAGGGGAGCTGTTAACGTCAAAATAATGGTGTAAACCACCCGTTTTGTTTGTATTTAGAAAGCTGAGGTGACGTGCGGGTTTGAGGTCGGTAATCACGTTAGCACTTAATGTATAGGTAGACGAAGAAAGTGTGGGAGTGAGAGCGTAATTTCAAGTAGAAAATAATTCCAAGATAGAATGTTTTGAAAAGCATGTTGTTTTATTTAATTCCGCGAAAAAAACCCAGGCGTGGATGCAGAATATATTTGAGTAGTTAAAGGTTTCTATGCATGGCATGCTAATTATAATAGTTTTTGCTGCATGAGCATATTCTTACGGGTGGGATGCGGTGATGCATCGTGCATTCAGGCCTGTATCTTTATCGCGGGATTAAAACTTTACATAATATATTTTACATAACATTTTAATGATTTGCGGAAAGTAACGCCTGATTCTGTAATTTACTGATGTCATAGTAAAACATATGAATGTGAGGGTTTGCTTTTCTAGTGTCATTAGGAACGTTCGTCATCATCAAGTGGTAGTTTTATTTCACCCGCATCTAAGAAAAGCTTTCTATTATGTCGATCTTCCTTTGTCTGCGTGAGGCCTCAACCAGGTTTTTCCCGACATCTTCCGAATGTCATACACTCGTCTGGCTGTAGGAATCGAAAAGTTTATTTATGAAAACACAATCATAATGATATATGTTTTAGCAAAACTTATTCTGTCATTTATGGGATATCTTCTAGCGCCATGATCGCGGAATGACTCATCCTGCGACCATGGCGCTTGCAACAGCATCAAAATATCGGGAGATCAAATTAATGAACAATCACGGAAGATATTCCGTAAGTGACAGCAACTACAGAAAGCTTAAAACAGTATATTTTAGCCAGTCAGCATAGCGGTAAGTAAATCATTGTAGTCTTATTTCTTCAATCTCGGTTCGGTACCAGTTTCAATTTGAATTCCCCGCCTCGTTATTTTCTTAAGTTTTTATTTACATCTTGGTCCAGTCACGTTTGCTACTGGCGCTGTAATAAACTAATGTTGTTAGGCTTCTTTGTGTACACAATAAGCAATACAAACCAGCCATTTAAAAGTCCTTTCTGAGTTCTAATTACGTTTCTTTGAAAGAAACCTTTCAAAGAAACGTGTGTTAATCAATTGAATTGTAGGCCTTGAATGTATAGGGGTAAGAAAAATGTTATTGATTTGAGATTTAAAAAAACACGGATAAAATAACATCACGCTTGTTATGTCTGCCATAAGGTAAAAGGCAGAGGTGATCTATCGTTCACTCATATTCCGCCAGTAATATTTAAGTTCCATGTAAAAAGGGGCAATCCTATTGCCACCGAGTGGACCCAAAATGCTGCTGCGCCCTGCTGTGCCTACATTTCACGTCTTTTCGGCATCACTCCACTACAACTGAGGGAGTGGTGCAGTATTTTAAAGTGAAGACCAACTGGACTCTGAGGGTCGATAGGTTGGTATCGCGCCACAACATCAACTTTAAATCATTCGTGGTACGAGTTCCAACCCACTATCTACAGACCTGCATGAAGGAGGACTTTTGGCCGAAGGGTGTCGTATATCGACGTTTCCGAGGGCGGTTACGCGACACCACGCAGCGAAACACGACGCCTTTCTCACCCTCTCACATTCCGCCACCTCCTTCTCTAGCATGACTGCTTCGCAGAAGGAGGTGACGGCGTCCCATTCCGTCTCACTCCGGACCATGGCTTAAACCAGGACCGGACGCGAGAGGTCGCCGCCGCCGATCGCCGCTTCCGAGGACACGGCAGTGCAACGCCCACGCGGGGCAAACCTCCACCGTGTCCTCCGGTCGATCCTCGCAGTGAAAAGACCCGGGCGTTTCCTCCCGCCTGATTCGGTGCAGGAACCTCCCGAAAAAACCGTATCCGGTGAGGACCTGCGTCAGGCGGAAGGTGAGGACGCCGTGGCGTCTCTCAAGCCACTCCTCAAAGAGGGGACTTACCGCCACTATTGTGGCGTGCCCTATACCCCTGAGTTTTAAAATATCATACAAATTATTCCTGTTAATGTACAATCATAAATAACATTGAATTAGAGTTTGAAAAGTAGAACTTACAAAGTAACGTAAGCATATGACAATAATCTTAATTGCGTCACAAATTACGCATGTACGCCATTACATCCTCTAAGTCGTCATACTTAGAGTTTGTTTCCCCACAAAGCCGGTTTCAAGTTATGCCTGGCAGAATCAACTGATTAACGTAACGTTCGTGGTTACGTCCTCTTCAGAACGTTGTCGAGACACATTAAATTAATGTAATACTGTTGTTATGGAAATGTTAAAGACTTGATATTAATATGTATGGAACGGAAGTTAGACGTTTGTAAGACAGGCATTTCATTAACTGACATTAATAATTTCGCTTCGAGAATAAAGTTTTAATGAATTGAGAGGATTTTGTAAGTAATTTATTAGGTGGAATATCGTTGTTTGGGATTAATACTAACTTTTACGATTTGTCTAGATGTTGTAACTGCTGAGCATGAGGTACTGGGTTCGATTACCGGGTCGGGCAAACTTTTATACGGTTTTTAGATGAGGAATTTATTAATTAGCAGCCATAGAGTCTGGAGCTCGTGGCTAAATAATATAATCCGCTCGGGTCGATCGTTAGGTTAAGCCGTGCTTGCCTAGGTTGGTCTGTGGATAGGTGAACAAAAGAAAGAAAGAAATAAAAAATATTACCCATTACATACCGAGTTTCCTCCGTGCCTCGGAAAGCACGTTAAGCCGTTGGTCCCGGCTGTCATATTTTGAAGATTTTTGACAGTCGATAGGTAGTCAGAGGCCCGAAAAGCATGACAACCAGTCTTACCAAAGGGTATCGTATTACCCGGTACTAACTTGGTTGTGGAGGTCAGATAGGCAGTCGCTCCATGTAAAATACTGGTATTCAGCTGCATCCGGTAAAACTGGAAGCCGACCCCAACATAGTTGGGAAAAGGCTAGGCAGTTGATGATGAGAGTCTGGAGTTGTGCCCGTTGGCAAAAGGCATGCCCTCTATTTTTTTTTGTTTAGGCTTTTCTGTCCCACTGCTGGGCAAAGGCAATTAGTCAGGAACGAGTCCTAATCATCATACCAGCGGCTCTGTCCCATTACATGGGACTTAAACATAACTGGCGAAATCTGGGTGCACTATTAGGTACACCTCTGCCTTACCCTCCGGGGATTACAGGCGTGATATTATGTATATAATGAGGAACAGAAGTTTAGTCGTTTTTAAGATAAACTTTTCATTAAATGACATTAATGACTTCGCTTCCCTTTGATTTGTAGGATAAAGTTTTAATGAATTGAGAAGATTTTGTAGGTTTTATTTGGTGGAATATCTTTGTTTTAGATTTAAATTAACGGTGAATTTCTCCAACAAAACTGAACTCGATTTAGATGTGGTGATCGCGTTAAATTTTATTGGTTTAAATTGCCTGAATGTTTCGTTTTTTACACGTTTAATTATTTTAACTTAAAACAGCGTGAACACGATTTTTATAGGCACTTCTACTGAGTGATTGAGCATTAGTAATAAGAGTGCAAAAAATGCTCAAAGAAAATGGATTTCACTTAAAGTACTTACGGGATAATATCCGTGATTTTCTTTTAATCGTGATAGTCTAAAACAGTGAAAATGGATTTATTGCTGCAGTATCAAATTCCATAGTTTTTACATAAATCAATCATTTATTTTGTGAAACATAGGTATGGTTACAGATAGTATATCGTCTAAAATGTGTGCACTATGTTTTGCCAATTTATGGCGTACAAAATGGCGGACAAAATTAACATAAAACATACACAAACAAGCAATTACAATTATTAAGGTGGCATGTCAATAGATTACATTAAGGAAAACAATAATTCAGTTTAAAAGGTAAACATGATAAACATGTGGTCGATAAGGTAAACATGTCATTTCAGCTTTAGATAAATAATCACATTCCATAATTAGTCAACAAATAGATTCATAAGTGTTTAATTGGGAAGTTGGAATCATCATACCCCTGTTTATCATTACTAAATTCAGTGATCGAGTAATAACATCTGTCTATAAGGCATTTAAACAGAGACCTCTTAAAGGATCCCAGACACTCTTTATTTCTAATAGCTGCTGGTATACTATTAAATATTCTTGGGGCCATGCCTAGCACACTTTTGCCAAAATATGCGGTTTTATGAGAATTTACATGAATGGTATTCGGATGACGGGGAATTTTTCAAATAAATGCAAATTACAGCGAACAAACACTCCCATTTCATATATGTACATAGACGGTAGAGTGAGCAAAGAAAGTTCCCTAAACAATGGTTTACAACTATTAGTTGATTGTAATTTGGTAAACGACCGCAAGCATTTCTTCTGAATATACATCCTGTCCAGGCGAAAACATGGCCTAGTCTGTCTAGGTTATAAGTAGGTACTATCTGCTTATAATAAAACTAGCAAATCGGCCGCGACTTTGTCCGCAAAAATAATTGTGGCTCGGCAAATATGCATGAAATAAATATAATTTAGCTTTTAACCACTTTAACCCACGATTATTTCTAACTTTCTGGCAGTAAAAGAATTCAAAGATTTGAAAAAAAAAAGAAACTTAAATTTGACAAAAATTCTTCGGTCTTTCTGATGTCAGATATAATAAAATTTATATTTCAAGAATAATCCAAAGAAAATTTATTTTTAACAGATTTACAACGAAATCCTTCAGCAGCTGTACATTTCTTGTAAAAAAAAAACTCCTAACTCAATCCAAGGTCGCATCTCAGAGTATTGGCGGCTAGCCAACAGTAAATTCGATTTAGTATTTGCTAGAACTTTAGGTGCCTGGTCGTATCACCTGAGACTTTATATATTTAGGTCAGGAAAAGTATGAAACTTATTTAAACATAACACGTATAATCCCAGAAGAGGTGTACTGAGATGTAAGTACAAATAAACTGTTCGTTTATGGTAACACTTTGTCCTTGAGTTTGACTAGGATAGTATGGCGTTTCAGTAGAATGTAGGACCAGAACAGGAGTTTTCTTATCTAAGTCGATTATAAAATTAAAAATACTCGTTACACAAATAACATTTTCATAATTCAAAGAATTTGTCCCAACAGTGGGAACATTATAAGCTGATTTTGCTTATGCTTATGCTTGTTGCAAACAATTTTACTGAAATGCTGTAGGATAATATTGTATTTTCGATTAAAAAACCGACGTATTTACGTTACGTTGACATCGCGCGCACGTATGTACAATAAAAAGCCATTCTATGTCGATAAAGTATTGACCGTTACCGAGTACCTTACATTTCTTTTTCGTGTACGGTCTTAGTTTTAAGTACTGTTGAGTGTGTTTGTTTTAAAAAATATTAATTTGTGTTTTTCTCTCTTTTCAGGTACATATTCCACTGCTAAAACATGGTTTCTTAATAGACCACTGACAAGAACATCCACAACGAGCTTGGTAAACTGATTGGTGATTCATGTTTGATTGTAGGTTTTTTCTAACGATTTATATGTGAATAATATGTATCGAAAGGCTTTACTGTGACCACCCATTATATAGTTTCTTCCGTACCTCGGAAAGCACGTAATACCATTGGTTGTCTTACCATGAGTATCGTATTACCCAGTACTAACTGGGTTGTGGAGATCAGATAGGCAGTCGCTCCATGTAAAATAATTCAGCTGCATCCGGTTAGACTGGAAGCCGACCCCAACAAAGTTGGGAAAATGCTAGGCAGATGAGGAACGGCTTTATTGTGTTCCCGGTACAGAATTTTTAGTAATAGGCCTTTACAAAACCCATAAAATAAAGTATGTGTATAACCAATCTACCATGGGATTATAACAGAAAAATAACTAAAAATGTCCTGAAAAAAAAAGTTTTAAAGTAGATCAGAGGACATTCATCGAAAAAGAATAACCAGTCCGATTATTTCAAAGTAATTTCAGTTAGTTGTTTGAATTCAAAAGTCCTTACTAACTTTCTAATCCAGTTTAATGAATATAATATTCATAGGAATGTGGCCTTTTTAGTACGATACTTGTTGAAATTTCTTTTCTCTGTAATCGCTTTGACAATTTGAAACATTGTTGGAGAACTTTTTACGTAACCAAGTACTGAGGTATACTTTCAGGAGTTCTCTTTTAAACTCGAATACCTACGATACTACCTTTTTGTATAAATAAGTCCCTTTTCTGAACTGAACACCAGAATCTGAAAAAAAATACTAATGATGAAGAAGTAAATAAAGGGTGTAAAACACCTCTTAACGAAGCCGAAAAGCATTTGTTTCACTCGTCATTGCGATCATTTTTTTGTTCTACACCATACCTGGGAACCTTCTAGTTATATATAACCTTATAGATATTGGGGGTCAAAGTTTCAACTTTTCGACAAGTTTTTTTTATAAATACAAGTTTTTAATGAAAGATTTTTACTTTAAACACCTCCACGACCCCCTTACTATTCAATCCATCCATCAGCACAATGTTTTTAGTGCGTTACATTGAATTCTACCACAAAACATGATTTTTCACCCCAAAAAAAAAGTTGTTTGATGTACAGAATGCTTGGTTGACGGCTTCGTGATGAGGTCTTTTACACCCTGTATAAAGCGCGATTACCACTCACTCACTGACTGACTCACTCACGATGGTGGATGGGGAGGGGGGTTTACTCGTATTTTGATAGATTCGTAAACAAATAACTCTCACGAGTAGGGGAAAAGTGCGAAACCTCCCCTTTTCGCCCCCCTTTCTCCCCTTCCTTATCGTATCTCGGAAACTAAGAGACCCGTGTTTTGTTTTTTTTACGGATTCGTATAGAGGAGGCTCGAAAAAGTAAAGATCTGCTCTGCCCCCTTTGCCCCCCTTCTCTTGCCTCTCTTCAGTCGGATCTCGAAAGTTGAAAGACTTGGAACATTTTTTTTTTCAGATTCATATAAAGGGGCAACGCGTTAGTCAAAATCATTTTTCAAAACTCCCCCCTCTCCCCTCCTTCAATCCCCCCCCTCTTTAAACCAATTTTTGCAACTGAAATTTTTTTTGATTCTTACTTAAAACTATTGAGGGCCGTTGAAATTTGTGTACCCTCCCCTCCCCAACCTCCCCTAAATTTGAAAGGGCTGTAACTTCATAACGGTTACAGATAGCTATTAGGTGTTTGAACAAATATTATAGTAGGCATCGAAACCTCTCCGGTGGTAGGTAGGTCCTGAGTGGAGCGAAGAGGGGAGTTGGCGAGTGAAGCAAGCCGGCGACCTCCATAGCGTAACGAAGGTTGAGTGGGCGAAGCGTAACTCAGGGGCGACGACAAGCAAACTTTAGGGTAATGTTTTTTTTAATTAATTTTAATTAAAAACTCAAAACTAGAATAGGTTTGAGTTTTTAAATAAGGTTTTAGATTGTCTTAGGGGTTTTTAAGGGGTTTCAAAATCTTTAAAGTGCTCTAATGGATTTTAAAATTCTTTTAACGATTGCTATGGATTCTTATAATTTTATAAGGCTAAGGAATACTTCTCAAAAACACGACGACGCCGCGTGTTGCGCGCAGCTCGCGCACAACGCAAATACCAGTTGTAAATATAAAATTGTAGCCCTCCGGCACCGGGAACTGGGTCCAAGCTACTGGCAGTCAGGGTTCCAGAAAAAGGAACCTCCTAATAACAAGACCCGTGCCCTAACAAAAGAGCCGTGTCCAGGGTTACTGCTTTCTGAATCAAGCCTTTGATCCAGTTACGTAACGAGAGCCTCTTTAGATATTGATCAAGGCTCTTGACAATTAAACCATTGGCTGATACGACTATCGGCACATTATTATCATTAGCTATTTGTGTGTATTTGTGTACTGAGGAGAAAGGCCACCCTTCCCCCTTTTTTCACATTTAATACAAGAATTTAATACCGAGTTTGCTCGAGCGTGTTGGCGATCCCGGTTTTTTACGTAATTGTTTTTTTAAAACTATTTTTCGTCACAGCCAATAAATAAAAAAAAAACTGTGATCCAACGTAAACTTGTAAAAATATTATCTAATCTTCTTTTTTTTTCTTTTTTTTTCTTTTTTTCTTTATTTCTTATTTTATCTTGTTTCTTTCTTCTTTCTTCTTATTCCTTTATTTCTTCGTTAGTTCTTCCTGTGTATCTTTCTCCTACTATCAAAACAGACCCCTACACCGACGAGTTAACATCGTAATTACTTTGACAAAACAACAAACAAAGTTAAACGAACCATAACAAAAAGAATAAAGTAGAACCATGTACTATTTACTTGTAAATTCGTTGTCTCAACGTAACAACATAAGCAAGATAACATTACCAATACATGAAACCTTTAACCTTTGCCCTGAAATTCAATTTAACACGAACAGGAGCATTTCTTGCGAGGCGCAGAATTTAAGCAGTATTACTGTTGTATTAAAGTCGTATTCTTTTTAGTAAAGTTGTAAAAGAAGTGGATTGAAGACGTTTAAGTACTTGTCTTTTTAAATTAGTATTTGGATTGTAGGACAAAAAATGCATAAAACGAAAGCAGATTTAGGTACTCATAAGTCTGCCAACTGTATGGTGGCTGTTTGGGCCTGTACAATATAGGTTGACTGGTAATTAGTGTACGATACTTAAACGTGTGATTGTATTCATTATAACAAACAACTTTTACTATGGGACCAAACCTGAAATCGCGAAAAAAAAAATCTGCTGTTCAGTGAATTTTGATTTTTCGAACAGCTTTTTTTGTTGAAGTCCGGTCTGGACGTCTTTCGGCTGAAATGATGAAGTCTGCCAACTAAGATTTCAAGAAGGATTTTTAGTATCACAATCCTCATCAATATTCTTAGACTGTCCACGGCAATCTAAATCGTGTCGGCCCATAACTGAGCCACTAGTTTGGCGCCTTCAGTAGCGCCCATCAGTTCCTGTAATGATCAAACAACAGAACACGCAGGATACAATATTAAGTGCCTCATCGTTTGTGCAACAGCACCACATTTACACTCCAGGGCATGGTCAATATATATATGATATATGATACTGACAAAAGCTACGAAAGAGGTTATGTCAATTTCGTTTCAGAATTCGTGGCTAAATAATAACAGACTTCAGGGTGAGGTCGGTCCATAGATGGGTGACCATCAGTACAAATACTGAGTTTACTCCAAGCCTCTGAAAGCACGTTAACAGGTTTGTCCGGGCGGTCACTTGTATATCTTTGACAGATATTAAGAGTAGTCAGAAGCGTGACATATAGACAGTCTTAACAACGGGTCAGTTACTGGGTTGTGGAGGTCCGATAGGCAGTCTCTCCATGTAAAATGCTGGTATTCAGATACATCCGAATAGACTGGAAGGGGATCCCAACATAGGTTGCGAAAATTAAAGGCCCCTAGCCTTTAATTTTGTTATAGAAATAGTTGTTATAGAAACGCTTTAAAGGCTATCGCTACTTGTTAAAGCAATAAAAAGAACCTTCCTTCAGTCATTTGAATAATAACAACCAGTGTTGCTAACTGGCGAAATGTGGGTGTACCTACTTTTAGGGTACACCTTTGCCTAACCTTTCGGGGATAAGAGGCGTGATAAAAAAACAAAACCCTACCCGGATGTCCCAACACTACCATGACCTCGACAGCGCCTCTTCAAAAATACCCGTTGTGTACCCACGCGGCCATACCCGAGCCTTACCTAAGGCCTTAAAATTCAATTTTCCACGGCCATTTTTCCGACGCACCCGGGTAAGTGCTACGCGATAACTTCTCTAAATAAAATATTAAATGAATCCGGCCTGCTATATCGATCGTGGCCGTTGCGTGGAAGTATGCTGCGTGTAATATGTATGGGGGCTCTCTTTGAAGTTGTCTTGCTACTTCGTTTTGATTATGTTGGTTTTAAAGATTATTCTGATGTTTGTGTTAAATGGGCAGATGAAGAAACGATGGATGGACTGTGTGTGAAGGATGATATGGCTAGAAAGGAGGTGACTGCTGAGATGACGAATAATAGAGAAGTATGGATGAAGAAAATATGCTGCGCCGACCACAAATAAATTAAATTAAGGCAGGAGAATGATGATCGTTTGAGTCGTGCGGTCCATGGCCCTTTACGAGGCCCCGGTGTGGGCGCGTTCCTTGAGGCGGCGAGCCACCCACTATTTGAACGCGCCCCAAAAGGTGGTAGCCGTAAGGCTGGCCCGTGGGTATCACTATCTCTCTCGATCTGGAGGTGATAGTCCTCGCGCGCCTGCACGAATGGCGTGCGGAGGCGCTACGCCGGGGGGAAATTTCGCTGCCGCGGTAAATTGTCGCGCAGCGGACAGACTTCCGGCGTGATCTCATAACGACATGGAGAGAGCGACTGTCACAACCTCGTGCAGGACACGCCACAATAGTGGCGATAAGTCCCCTCTTTAAGGAGTGGCTAGAGAGGCGCTACGGCGTCCTCACCTTCCGCCTGACGCAGGTCCTCCTTTCCTTAAGAAAATTTACAGTTGTGTTTACAGACGATGAGACGACAAAGAGACTTTTGAAACTCAAAATAAAACCATGATTACTAAATATGGTGGAGGTGGAGAGTAAAATGAGCAACATGTGGGTGCCTTAATTATGTAAATCTCTTAAACATTTGGGGATTACAGGCAATTAAAGCAGATTTTAATGATTACTGTACATGCGTAAAAATTAAAAGGTTTATAAAATAATCAGCCAATAACGCACCCTGCTGGGACACAATCCTCCTCTCTGTTTGTAAAAAATATGTAAACACTTCATGACATTTGCGAGGCACAGTGAATTAAAGAGGTATATGAATCCGGCTTGCTGTATCGATCGTTGCTGTTGCGTAATAATGCTGCATGAGATAATATTTATGAGGGTTCTCTTTGAAGCTGTCTTGTTACTTCATTTTGAGATGGTGTTTGAGAATAAATAGTTTTGCGCACAAACTACTTACATATCTAGTGTTTGATACAAATAATTCGTTTTCTACCGATGTTATGATAGCACACTTATTTGCCAAACTTTGAAACTTTTAGACAATATTAGACCAGGGATAGACTAGTCTTGATTGGTGATTCAACTTCTGCTTTATGTTTGACACAGAGGTTTTTTGGTATATTCCCGTTGACTTCACCGCTCGCGTCACCACTGGTGGGGCCAGTGGGAATCGATTAAAATAATTAAAAATGGTCCCGTCGGCCCAAAAACACTTTAAAAAACCTCTGTGTCAAACATCAATTAAAACCAGTCTATCTCTGGTCTAACATTGTCTAAAGGTTCAAAGTTTTTTGCTTCGGTTATTTCTTGTGGGCTTTGCAAAAATCAACACACTGAATAAATATAATGTGTGTCCTTTATGAAACATCCCTCGTACTACAATTCCAGATAAAAAACACAATCAAGCTTTCCTTCCTCACTACAATCCCCTAAGATAAAACCTCATTTCGCACGCAATCAGCAAGAGAAAAAATAAAACACACTCTTGGACAAACATACAGTCCTTTCATCCCATTAATTCCCCACACGAAATTAGAAAAAGCTACAGCCAAATCAATACGATGAATTAGCAAAATGAAGAAAGAATCTCTTTCACAGGTTTTTACCGAAATTAATCTACCGGGACATTTGGGCATAGTGAATTGAACCGTGTTGCCAGTATCAAGTTATTGGGGTTGCCAAGAAAAAAATAAATGAAAATAAGGCGCATGAAAATGAGGTTGGCTTGCGTTTTTGTGTTTGCTCAGGGAATTACTTGTCTTCGGTCTTTTTCAATTATGGCGGGACAAAATTCGAGGGCCAAGGGTAAGTGGATTTGCGATTATAGCCACAAGTAGACGGTTCCCTTTTTTGTTTGGTAGCGTGGTGTACTTACATGAATTGTGTATAATATTCGTTGCTAAGGACTTATGAGATCGAACCAATATCAATTTTTCTTCGCTGAATAAATCATTAAGCAATGAATCAAGCCATATTGCTTTTTTTCTCTCGGGATTTGATAGTGTTAACGATGGATTTAGTTAGTATTATTGTGTCCAACACGGAAATCGAATTGATTCTAGTTGCCCATTCGTAAAGGTAGTTTCGTATGGAAATGAATGGGTAAGAAACTTGCATATTAATGTAATGTTAAATATATTTAAGTATTTATATTGATGACTACTACGGTTGATTAGTTACTTTAGGACTAATTTACCATTTTCTGCAAAAATACGTTGATAGGTAAATAATTTGAAATTTATTTTGGCGTGAATTATATCGTCAATTGTACGTTAGAATAATAATAAATTTATTTCAGATATAATTTTACATCCTTATGAGTATAAATTGTTAGTAAACAGTAAGGTAATCAATGCCAGTATTTTATAAGTCGAATAAGACGACCAGTTTTCTACAAAATGAATTTATGTAGTACTAATTAAATATTTATCGCAGTACCTATAAACACAAAACATTTCAATTTTTTTTTTTTAATAAAAACCGTTATCCTGTATCATAAGATCAAAATACTAATTACGATGATTAGTTCCGAGATGCTCGTATTTTCGAAAGAAACTTGAGGAAGTAATTAAAAAGAGACTGTTTAATTATCATCTCTGATGTAATATTACCTTCGGGTATCATGGAACGCTTATTCTTTGTAATCTAAGAATCGCTGGACTTTACATATTTTTATTTTTTATTCTTTAAGGACCAGTTTTGTCATTGACTTGGTCCTCTTTCTCACGAGATTTTGGTTTCTGTATTGATTAAGACTTTCATAGGGATTATTGCAAATAATATACCTTTATTTCTATTAACATGTGAGGGGACAGTCGGACTTGGTTCTGCGTAAATGACCCAACCCACAATCCTTGGTAAATCAGATATTTACGACAAACGAATCCCACATTCTAAATGTATATTATTTTCCAGTAAAATAAGTCCCATTACGTCTAAAACCTAAGCTTTGAACATATTGAAAAAGAATCACTGTTAACTATAAAAAAACATCACATGACTTTGGAAAAAGGGAGAAATTTTTATGAGGTTAGTACATTTTTGCAGAACTACGCTATATTTGAGCGCAAATTAAACAATTTTTGCTATAATCGGTCAGCCTCATATTTAATACATGCTGTCTTACGTGCCCCTGACGTAGCTCCCATCGATAATCTTATTCAGATAGCCAAATAAAGATCTAAAACTTATAAGCTCTTCCACAACCTAAGATTTCCCTCATACATCATCTAAGTTGACCTGAAATATCCACAATATCAATAAGACCGCGTGTGCTTAGAGTTTCCACGGAGAACCATTTATCTCCTACAACTCCCAAGTCACTCTAGAATGACAGATTTATTGGCTGGCAAATAGCTACTAGTGTTAACGTATCGAATCGACCTCAATACACCCCTGATATTTTAAAACTTAGTTGGAAACAGTATGATAACCTCGTCTCCAGAAATTGGACTTCACATTGGGACCAACTTAGTGCCAATTTCATTTAAACTGAACGCCATGAGCGAATCTAAACCCTATGAAAAAGGACTGTTAGTGTATAAATTGCTTTATATATTGACACTGAAAGTACCAATGTTCCATATCAGTTAATTATAATCTTGAACGTTGTTTATATGTACTGATCAAGTTCAGTTTAGTCGTGAAATAAGAAATCTTCACCCAAAAATTGGGCCAATTTGGGACCGGTGGGCCAAATAAAGTACTGGTCAAGCCGGCCAATACTTGAGCTAATGTTGGCCATGTTTCGGCCAGTGTGATCTATTTCAGTGTCCAAGTATTTTAGTCGAGTTTCAAATTACGTAGATACAAGATGTATATTTAGGACGGGAGGTCAGAGATAGGAAAGTTCTGACGAAGCGACGAAATATATTTGAATTTTCGTCATGCCAGTGAACCTCTGTTGCATAGAAATAGTGTAGCGTATTCTGTTTTAAGCAAGGTTTGAATTTCGAACATTAACATCGCAAACTTGCTTTTGGTACCTTTAAATGGGTCTTCTGTAATTCCTTAATAATTCTCCTGTCAATTTATATAAAGTCGGCGCAGCATGTCTTCTTCTTCCATATTACTTGTCATCTCATCTATCATTCCATACCTAATAGCTGATAAAAAAATATCCTTTTTAAAATAATTATATTTACAGGACGAAATAAAATAAATAATTAATACACATTTTTACTAACTTAACCGAGACACAATCAGGACAACGAGATAGAAATAATACCTCGTCTCTGAGGATTAGTTTTCAGAAAATAACAATAACAACACAATTTATTACATTATTGTATTTGGATTTTTGTCAACAAGATATGTATTAAAACAAAAATCCTCAAGCGTAACAACCAGGTCGAATTGTAAAACTTCCAAGAAGGTTAATAGAGGAAATAGATTAGCTATGTAACTATAAACTAAGCAGTATTAAGAATTTTGTCTAGATTAAATGTAACTCAGTATTAATAAGAATGTTGTCTAGTTTTAATATAACTATAAGTATCATAGAGTAGAAGTAAAGTCGCTTGTCATTGTATATCTTATTAATTGTTTGTCAGGGGTCTAATTTGAACTAAACAAGGGGGATGTTGTAACATCACTATTTAGTTAGTAATTAGTGTGTACACCACTAGATATAATCTATGGTTCCGGTTTATACCTGTCACTCCGGCACTGCTATGTCTGATCTCAAACTCAAACTCAAACCATTTATTTCAATTAGACCATTACGGCACTTTTGAATGTCAAAAATACAAAAAAGAAAATCAAAACTACATTCCCAGTCACAAGGCATAATAACTTGAGAAAGTACTGTAGATCCCGTCTGTGATACTCCTACTGTCTCTGTATTTAATGTGTTCCTCGTCTTAATAAACCAAGTCTACTCAACAGTATCTTTCAGTCCAACAAACATATAACATTAATATTCATAAAGATCAAATTTTTTGTTTATGACGCATAAAAACTTCAAATTTCGCTGAAAACGTTTTTTTTTACGAAGAGATAATATTTCACTCAAAAATACAGGTAGGTAGAAAAAAAAAAAAAAAAAAAAAAAAAAAAAAAAGGTAAATTCTTTCTACACTTCGATAATTACAGTTTAAAACCCCTGAAGACTTGAGACGAGCCTATCGGTCCATCGGGACCGATTCCGATCCTGGTTTGTAACTGAGAATTTTCGTAACAGAAAAATCCAATTATTCTAAATTGGCTCAATAACTCTCTTCTACATTGAAACCTTTCCTTTTTTTACCAATTTTCGCTTCACGAGACTAATCAATTTCATCACCTTTTGACGTATTTTCCTTTCTTACCTTTTCCCGTAACGTCCCCGTAGTTGGAAAATTAAATAAGTCCGATTTTGGCGATATTGACTTTTCCCTATTTTCAAAACACCTAAAACATGCCGCAAATTTGAGCCTTACAGGCGTCTTCGTATCTTATTCCGTTACAAAAATATAGCCATTTTTGTCGGACAGATGGAATAATAAATATCTTCAGACAAACACACTTTTTTTAAAGGAAAAATAAATAACTCAGTAAATAAATCAATAACTGTGGTCAATGATAAGTTGAATGTCAAATAAATTAAATAACATGAGTTGTTGAATTTTTCCTAAACTTCAAAATTCTTTCACATACTAACTAAGTTCTAGGAAAACTAAATAACTCTATTTATTTAATTCTGCTATTCAGAATTCTGATATAACGTACTTAATTTATAAATACTTGATGTTATCTATTTCTTCTACAACTAGATAATGATTAATTATAAGATACTAGGCAAATCAAATTAAATAAATTAAGTTGTTTATAATTGCCATAAAACAAAATGCACCTGAGGAAATTTATCATTAAATTTTTAAGAGAATTTGGCGCGAAATATTCTGATCGGGAACGACGACGGAGAGCGCGGGGGGATGAGCGGGTGCAGTTTGATTGATGCATCGCTCGCGTGTCGTGCGTTTTAGTCTAATACGTGACCTTCAATTGCGTTGACGTCAGAGTGACCAATAATGGATTCGCGAGGTAGATTTATGGTGAAAATGTGTCAAAAGGAAGAAGATTCATCTGAGGTATGTACCTACGATAATTTAGAACAATTTTTTTGCAAATTAAATTAAGAAATTAGAAGTAATACGATTAAGTACGTCTTTCTTAACCGTAAGAACGTTTGAACAACATTAATTAATAATTATGTCATAACTATGTACTGATATTTATTTTATTCCTCCCTATGCGAGTTTGAATATCAATCATTTTGAGTTGTGGGAGAAGTTGATAACTCTTCTGCTTTCATTGGAATTTTGACTCTTAAGTTGAAGAATTAAGGTTACTTTTAGCTTGTCACACAAATTGTTTTTGTTGGGTATTTTCGTTAAATATTCTTTTAAGAGTGAAACTACGTTGGGTACCTACGTTTAAATCAATTATAAATAATTTGCAGCAGAAAAACATTAGTAGGTACCTATAGCAAAAAAATATTTTTTAGTTAACAAATAGATTTTTTTTGTTTTGTTTACTAGGCGGTTTTGTTTACAAGGTGCTCAGATAGTTCTTAGGAGTGGTCCCGTTTTAAGTACCTAACTCTTGTTGTATAGCTGACATTATTACCTAAGTGACCTAACCAACCTAGATACCTAATGTATCTAACCGTATCAAAGTTGGCGAATTCCGAGGCTTATTAAGCTTGATGACCAAACGTGTGCCTTGACTTGACTTGACAAATTTGACTGCATAAACTCTTTTCAAATGATTATTATTTTACTTGTTTCCTCATTAAATACCTACTATATTATTTCTTCTTATTGTTTTAGGACAAAAATAAGACAATCAAACAACAGGACCAAACTACCATTATTGTCAGCCCACAAAAACAGAAATTACCATCCGAAATGAACAAAAATGTTTGCAACGACATAAATTTTGCTGTTGATATTACGATAGAAAAAATGCCCGATGGGCTGTTGGTTACTGATGTTCCTAAGCTTCCTGATCATGACGGATTTAAGATAATTACATGCGAATCGGCTCCAGCATCAATAATGGCTAGCGAAATGATTACTAATAGCATTAACCCACCCCAATCAGCACCTATGCCTGTAAATGTCAGTCCCATGTCTTTGTGTAGCAGTAAAATTAATTAAAATGAAGATGACAACATAATATTATATAACTATAAAGATCTCAGTTCGCCTATCAGAGGGTCGAGTCCAATTTCGGGTATCGAACCATTGCCACCTTCGACAGATGAAGAACCTTTTTCTGATTCTGGATCTTCATGGATTCCGGACACAGAAGAAAATAAAATAAAAAGGAAAAATAGTTCTTTAATAAACATCAATATTTCAGTGGCTAAGAAGAAAAAAAGAGTTAAGAGATTTGAGCGAATAAACCCCATTTTGTCGAGTGACTCTGAAGATGAAATAGGTAATATTATAACAACTCGCGCTATTATTGAAACTCCTATTGACCAAGTCTCACCAGTTAACCGTGATAGAAGGATCATGGAACACAATATCACAATCGCTGAGACAACAGATTCAGAAAAAGGAACAGGAAATAAGGAAAAAGAAATCTACAGATGGAAAAATACTAATCAAACAAACTGGAAAAGAAATAAAGAGTTGGAGAAGAAACGAAAATGTTTGCCATATAAGAGTAAAACTGGAAAGTTTCTTGCAGCTAAACTACCTAAAAGTCCTAAATGCAGCCAAAATTGTCGCCAGAAATGCACAGAAAAGTTTACACAAAACGAGCGTGAGAAACTTTGCAAATCCTATTGGTCTATACAAGATTTTAAGCTGCAAAAAGAGTTTTTGCTTAAGCGCATCATCATTAAGCCAGTGCAGACTACAAGAAAATCTGTACCGATCGAAAAACAAAGAAGTTCTAGCAGAGAATACGGTTTCTACAAAAATAAGACTGTATTTGAACGAGTATGCAAGAACTATTTTATGTCCACTCTTTGCATTTCTACTGGTCCAATCGAAACTGCAGTAAAACATGTGGATGATCATGGTGTATTTACAAAAATGGATAATCGTGGCAGACAAGCGCCTGCAAACAAAACTCCTGGAGAACAGATTCAAGAGGTAAAAAATCACATTGAAAGTTTTCCTATATTTGATTCCCATTACTGTAGAAAAAAAACAACCAGGAAATACTTAGAACCTACCTTGTCAATATCAAAAATGTATGATTTGTATGTGCAGAAAATGAAAGAAAGCAATAAAGTGCCAGTAAAATTAAACATTTATAAGAAAGTGTTTGGTACAGAATACAATTTAGCGTTCTATCACCCCAAGAAGGATCAATGTAGCATTTGTAACAATTACAAAAAAGATAAAACTAATATAAATATTCAAAATGAGTATACTCAACATATAGAGCGAAAAGAGGCATCTTATAGATCTAAAGAGCTTGATAAAAAGAAGTCGGGAGAAGATGAATCATATTTGTGTGTCACCATGGACTTGCAAAGTCTACTGCAGATTCCATCGACTGCAGATAGTCTAATGTATTATTCCAGAAAATTAAATTTATATAATTTATCTATTTATGAGTTTAAACCTCCACAGAACGACGCTCACTGTTTGATCTGGACGGAAATAAACGGCAAAAGAGGCAGTGTTGAAATAACATCTGCTATTCATTTATGGATTAAGAATCTCCCCGAGGTTTTAACGCACGTCACCATTTATTCCGACACGTGCTCGGGACAAAACCGAAATCAGTACATAGCAGCATTTTTATTGTACTTAGTACATACGCATGAGACAATCAAAGTATTAGAACAGAAGTATCTAGAAAGTGGTCATAGTTTTATGGAAGTAGATTCAATGCATAGTGCCATAGAAAAAGAAAAAAGGTACACAGACACGTATTCTATAATAGATTGGAAGGGAATTATGCTACGGGCAAGATCAAAAAGACAAAATAAAAATGTAACTCCATATAATGTAACTGAATTATCATATCAAGACATGATTGATGTAAAAGCACTTGCTTCGAAAATAATTAAAAACAAAACTATAGCGGAGAATGAGGAGAAAGTGTGCTGGTTGAAAATAAAATGTCTTAGATTTGAAAAAGAATTACCTGGTTTTATTAAATACAGATACGATTACGATGGGCCATATAACTTACTAAATACTCTTTGTAAACCAGGGAGACCGACTAGGAGAACTCCAAACTCTGAAATGCCAACTATAAATACTGAAGATCTTCCCCGGGCATATAAACAATGTCTTCCTATAACAAAACAAAAAAAGAAAGACCTTTTACAGCTCTGTAAGAAAAATATAATTCCTAAAGAGCTTCACGGCTGGTACGAAAGTTTACCATGTTCAAACGAAGACCAGGGTCCATCACGCTCCACTGATTCATCTGAAGTCGATGAGTAAGCTTATTTTGGCCCCTTGCTCTACATATTGCTGAAAACTAAACTAAACTTTTAAACCCTAACAGCATGAGTAAAATGATTTTACAATAGGGTTTTTACATTGTTAACGTAATGTTTATTTTTAGAGTCATGTTTTTTAATACATTTGTTATTTAATTTTAAATTATACTTTTTTTTGTGATGTGTTTGCTCTTGACTCTAGTCTTGGTCAGAGATGACAGAGACAAAGTCTACGATGGAGCGAGCTTATCCAGAAGGAGCCTGTTCACTCTAAGTTTGAAGGGATTTACGCTGTGTTTGAATGAATGGGTACCTATATTTATGTCTTTTTTACAAGTTTACATTTAAGTATTGATTAGGTACAGCCATTTCAATTGTTTTGAATTTAAATTATGTTTTATTTTGTTATGAAAGTATTTTCAGTTCTAAGTAAATTGATATTAGAATAAGTTGTTGATTGGTGTACTCAATGTACCTGATTAGAGTCATATTATTTTTTGAGTTTTGAGTTTTATTAAGTTGTGTTTTACTTACCTTATTACGAAATATTTTTAGTTGAATTGAGTCGTTTGAAAGTTTTATAATGATTGCTGTACCTTTGTTTTGGTGTTCATTTTTTAGTTGAGTACTGACCTATGGCTTAGGTGCAAACAATTTTAATTTTTTGAGTTTTAACACAGAATAGGATTATAGTACTGTTTTAATTATGTTTTGATTTGATACAAACTTATGTTTTTTAGTACTATTTTAAGTTTTTCATAGTTTTTTTACTTACTACATAAGTACGTCTTTTATAATTAGGTCTGATTTTAGCCATAATGTTATTTTTTGGGTTCAAATTATTTTCTGTTTTGATTTGAAAGAATACTTTAAGTTAATTTGTTTCTACTTGTTATAATTGGTGTATTTTGTTTTTTTTTTTAAGTTTGTGGTAAGATAAGTATCTGATTACAATACACTTTTTCTAAATTTTATTGTACTTTTCTATTTCTTCCTGAATATAACTTTAATAATATCATAAAACAACTTTTATTTTATATGAGACCAATAATAGTTAAACAATATCGAAGTAATAATAACGTACAAAGCCACTAAATTTTACATTTCAAAATATTTCGAGTTTGATAAATTCAATAACTGCATTTATTTCACCAAATTTTACTCTACCAAATGTATTTAGTTTGTAGGAAAACTAAATAAATAGCCGAAATAAGTAAATAATTGTAGTACGTTATAAATAACAGTTGTGGCAAAATTAAACAACTTGATTTTTTATGTGTTATTAAGTTATAGTTAAAGATTGAGTTCAGTTTGTTAAAGCATAATGTAAAAGGTAATCAGGTCCACAAAATATCAAATTACCGACAGTAAAATTGTCTCACATTTTGTAACAAATGTACATTAACTGAAAAAAAAACACTAAATCGCGTTTATCTCAGAACTACAAAATCAGAGTTATTTAATTTTCCAACTACGGGGACGGTATATACGAAGTTCTCACCATTAAGTCCAATAGAATATTCAGTAAGAAAATATTACCATTTCTTAAGAGATTTCGCGACAAATCGACAAAACATGAAAAAGCTTTTATTTTGTTTAAAATTGATTGGCATTCCCATAAGAGATTTCGTGAAGAAAATTTGTTTTTTTTTATCAAGTTACTGAATTTAAGCTGTTGATAGCTCGCACAATGTGAAAAGTCAACCATTAAAATGGCGTCGGTGCCGCGGCGACGATCTTTTTTTTTTTTTTTTATTGGGTTATTTTCGGGTTGTTACCGTGTAAAAGAGTTAGGCATGAATATAATGCCGATACCGTACATTTGTTTGGACAGAATTATTCAGTGAATTATCAAATAAATAAGGTTTGATACGCTTAAACGCTTTTTATCGTTATGACCGAATCAAATTATAGCAAGTTGATTTGTGAACGCTGCTTCGCCCGCGTGGAGGTCGATATTTGTCCCACAGGATCATACTACCGGTGTAAAAATATCCTATTTGTTAATCCAGGTTATAAACTATCTGTGTGCTAAATTTCATCCAAATCCGTTCAATAGCTTTTGCGTGAAAGAGTAACAAACATTCATCCAGCATCACAAACTTTCGCACTTATAAATTAGTAAGATTTGACATAACCTAAATTTCTGTAGCACTTCTAAGCCAGTAAAAAGGTTTTTATAGAAACCACTCGTTAGTATAAAACATTGTGACTCAGATAAAGTAATTAAAGGAGAGATCTTCTTTCCAAAATGAAATAAAACACTAAAACAAATTGTCGTTCGTTCACCGTAACTTAATTGATAGGGAAGCGTTTCTGTGGGTGCAGAGTAAACTAGAGAATTCTAAACTTTTTTTTCTATTCCTTCACTGTAGTCTACTTATTATTGTAGAGGGTTTTGTAAAAAGCTATTATTTACAGACTAATAATATTTACGTTATTTACACACAAACTTCATATAATATTAGAAATAAAAATATTTACAAGTATCAAAAAGGGTTACAGGGCGTCGAAAAATTCGTCCACATCGCTGTAAAAAGTAATTCTTTCCTTCTTTATCGTGTGGTTAATGCCTAACTTGGTGACATAGTTTTTATGCTGCCCATGAGCCTCTGATTTAGCTTTACACGCCGTCGAGAAATACTTAGGCAAGCTGGTTTCCTCACGATGTTTTCCTTTACCGAAGCAAGTGATAATTATACAATACACACATGAATCCGAAAAATCAGAGACCTACGACTTGGCAGTCCGACGACGGTCACATTACTAGACTAACACTTCTTCAATAAAAAATAATTGAAACAGTATAATATAAAAAGAGGATCCAAAATGATAATTTTGTTAATTTAAGACTAAAAGTAATAGTTAAAGTCGACTTGGCTGAAGGTACGGGCCGGAGCCTTTATAACTTTAATGCTTGAGGATTTCTGTGTGACACTTTAAAACAAAGCGATATGTTACGCTGGAAACAGACGAGCTAGATTAAGGTTACATTAAGATTTTATCACGTTTTTCCTCATATGGTACAGGCTACAAGAGTTAAGTACATAGGAGCGCGTGGCTAAATACTAACAGGCGCACGGGTCGATATTCAAGATTAAGCCACGCTTACCCAGGTCTGTCTGTGGATGGGTGACCATTAATTATATACCGGGAATAGTGCCTGATTCTGTTCCGTGAAAGCACGTAAAGGCCGTTGGTCCCGGCTGTCATTTGTAGGTCTTTGACAATCGTTATGTCAGTGCCCGAAAATCTGACAACCATGCAGTCATACCACGGAGTACTTACTGGGTTGTGGAGGTCAGATAAACTGAGTCGTTCCATGTAAAATACTGGTACTCAGCTGCAACCGGTAAGACGGCTAGGCAGATGTTAATTTCGCATCTATGTAGTTAGTATATTAATTGTATTTGTATGATTCTAGACACATTATCATCAAAGCCTATTAAATATACAACTATAGGCTCACAAAGAGACGCGAAACGACTTCATAAAGTAGACTAGAACCTTTGTACTAAAAAAGTTGTATGGCTCATTTGAGAACGCGAATACACATGCGGGACATTGAGACCGAACTTTAAATTGGAAATAGAATGTAGATATGTAATGATGTGAGACTACTATAGTAGGCTTATATGCCTATTTTAGATAAAGTGGCTGTTCAGAATATTTATTACGAAAGACGTTTAGCCTGAAAAGCTTCCCAATACGGATGTTTTTAATTTTTCACATTTGGGTTTTACCAATCACTGTAGACGTTCTAGTCTGGATTGAGTATTTGTACTTTGGCTGTATAATTCCTTCGAAAATTAATAATTAATGTTAATAACTTATTTAGACGCTAATCACGTAACCAGAGAGATGGCTTTTTTGCCAAAAAATCAGCATTGCCATCTAACGGCGAACTGCTGCCAGATTTCTGGACATTTTACTTATTGACAGCGATGTGGACGAACTTTTGACGCCCTGTAATTCTTTGTCCATTTTGAAACCTGTACAAATTTTTAATTAATAAATGTAGGTGAGTTAATTATTATTTCAGATCTATTTGTAGTTAGACAATTTATCAACTTCAAATTCTCAAAACAGAAACTGGCACTAAGTAAAACTTCACATCGGACATCCATGTGTGGTGGTGGTCTCGAACCACATTGATGTTATGTTTACTGAAGTTTTGGAAATCATTGACATCATCTCATTCTCCTGCCCTAATCCCAATTTATTTGAATTCGGCGCAGTGTGTCTTCTTCTTCCATACTTTTCTATTACTCGTCATCTGATCATTCACCGCCTTTCTTACCATTACCATCCTTCACACAGTCCATCCAGTATGGAAATAAACCCACTACTATTCGTCTTAGAATTGTTTCGTCCACAGACACCAATTATATCAATCCAAACAAAAAACATACGAAAAAATAGTTGCAAAAACTGCAATGTTTAAAGTATCATTTGCTAACCCCCAAATCCTTAGAAAACTTAACACTCAACTACTGAAGTGTTCATCGAAACAAATTAAAAAATATATATAAAACGCTTGAAGCTCCAGTGACGAGAGCTACAGTCTTTTATTTTATTTTTCACACTTTTTTCCGCAACTAGGTGAGTTGCTCCGGCAATTTTTACGCAAAGGTAAGCATCCGATATGCCTGTTTTTTTTTCTTTACTTTCTCGTAGTGGAAATATGATTTGATTAGAGCCAACGACACCTAGTACACAACTGAAAAATTAATAACTGGTTACTTTAAGGTTACTCTAAAATCAAAACGTGCGCTTTCTAGTTAAAGTAATCAAACATGATTTCATAATCAGAATAGTATTTATTTATTTTATTTTTTATTTATTTAACAATTTATGTACACACTAAATATAAAGAAAAGTAGAAAGGAACAGAAAATAGTACAAAGGTGATGATTATTTCTAAAGAAATCTCTTCCAGCATACCTGCGAAAGGAGATACTAAAAAAGAGATGTAGACATAGTGTGTTAATAAAAAGAAAAGAAAATGGAATACATAAAACAGATATCAATTTTATATATAATATACAATACATACATACCTACTCATAAATACTAAGAAAAACATATAACAATACTATAAATACAATACAATAACTAATGATAAATACTTATGCAATTATGAAGAAATGGATAGGTAATGTTCTTTTACTCTTTTCTTGAAAACTGCAACAGTTTGGCAGTCCCTAATGTCAGGCGGAAGTGAATTCCACAACCGCACGGCGTGGACAGTGAAGGAGTAGGAGTAGAAGCCGGTAGAGTGTGGAGGGGATTTGAGGAGGTTCCTAAGATGCGTCCTGCAAGGTGCATCAGAGGGACGAGAGTAGGAAAACCGTTCCCGTAAATAGGATGGCGTTTTAGGGTTGTGAAGGATGTTAAATAGCAGACACAATATCCGAGAGTTCCTGCGAAGTCGAATTGGGAGCTACTTGAGCATTTTGCGAAAATTAGAAACATGAACATGTTTTTTAAGATTAAAAACGAAACGAATACCGATGTTTTGCAAGCGCTCAAGTTTATTTAAAAGCTCCTCGGTGGCATCCAAATAACAGGCATCAGCGTAGTCTATGATGGGTTGAATGACAGTTTGCGCAAGGGAGATTTTGGTGTTCAGTGGCAAGAAACTCTGGAGGCATTTCAATGAGTGGAACGTGTAGTGCACTTTGCGACTAACTTCAGCAACATGGGCAGACTAAGATAAATAGGAATCCATTGTCACCCCCAGGTTCTTATCCTTAATTGCGTAATCAATCTGAACTCCATTCAGCCTGAGTGGAGACAGCGACGCAACATCGAGCCTATCATCGGGGCTACGTGGTGGCCCCCAACCACCTTAGGCGTGGGCCAGTGGACGGTGAGCTATGGGCTAGCTTGCCATCTGTCTCATGACGACAGGCCGTGTCGACGGCGCGCTCGTGTTCCACGCGCGCCTCAAAGAGAGTCAGCAAAAGGAAGGGGTCCGCAAGGGCCGACGCCTGCTGGGGCTGCGGGACTGTTCGAAAGAGATACCGTGGCTCCGGAACACAAAGGGCAAAGAAGGAATATGGATGGGTTTTAGCCAGTAAAAGTCTGACACTCCCCCCTGCTCCGCCCAGAGCGGGAGGAGTCATTTGATGATTTCCCATCCAAAAGGAAAAAAAAGGTTACCTATTATAGTATACCCACATTTCGCCAGTTATGTTTAAGTACCTACCATGTAATAGAGGGCGGCCCTATCGCATTATAATATTTTGCCCATCCCAGAAACCGAATCCAAGATCAGCAGTAGAACTTGCAACCACTAGACCATCGAGCAAATCGGAATCATCGGACAAATGAATTTGTTTACTCACTCTACGAATAAATCCGCTTTTAATGTAACTTTTTACAATATTTACACAAAAGAGAATGCATTGATTTGCTTTTGTGAGTATTAAGTGATTAATAATGTTTGTACTTAATTTGTAAATACATACGTTAAAATGAATGGCTGAGTGATTTACGACAATACTTTATTATTTATGATTTACGAGATCCTTTGTTATTTATTTATTACATTTTGTGGATACCGTGTCGTATGTTTTTATTGACGTCGCAATATATTTATTTTATTGGGTAATTGACAAGCATTTAATGTGTAAGCAGTAAAAACGAAACATGGGTGTAAAATGCTTTGTTTTCGAACAAGATTTATTTTATCCTATTAATTTCGTCACTGGCCTATTTGAGCCGTCTTTATTTCGGGTGCTTCTGAGACTATTATTATGAAATAAGTGACGCTAATAAAAGCGTATTAATTAACAAATGTTATCATACTTCAAGTTCAAGATAATAATAGTGTGCTTGCCCCGTCATTCGAAAACAAAACTAGTACGTCCTTTGACCCATGTCAAACCACGTGAGATAGTAACCGTAAAAGTTAGTGGTCGGTCTCCGGCTAAAATTCACCAAGTTGGAGATCAATAAAGACGTCCTAAATTAAATTAAATTTTAACAAAAAAAAACATGCCTTATTAAAATAAAAAAAAATAAAAATAGGTTTACCCATCATAATTGAAAACGTATACAAAGTTTCGTGTACGTGCTATTAACCGTTCAGGAGTTCTCTCATGAAGAGACGGTCCTGGCTGCAAGATCAAGTCATCTCTAATTCAATCATCTGAGATCAAAATTGTCAGCAGAAACAAAGATTTGTGCAAAATTTCTGCTCAATCGGTTGAGGGGAACTGGTTTGGAATTCAGTTGCAAGATTTGACCAATACTACATATCTACTAATTATCAAGGCAAGTTAAATAAAAGCTTATAAGATAGATCTAAATTAAAACTAAGGTTAGCACTTAAAACCCAAGGCATCATGAAATACGTCTAAATTAAACTAGCAAAAGTTTGTAATAACTTCGACCTTAGCCTAAAATACACCAAGATATTTTTTTTTACAGACATAAACCAGCAACTTCATAACCACGCAAAAACAAAACCTTAGTATTCTCAAGCTAGCTCTACTAGGGGTGCGCTGAGTCAGGGCAACTCGAGTACTCAAGAAATGAGAACGAAAATACAGTATTTGGATACACAAGTGTAAACTTTGTAATCAAATTTTAGGTACTTTAAATATATTCGAGACAACTATACAGGGTTAGTTTTTAATGACCAGCCAAAATTCAAAATTAAGATCTAGATATTAAACCAAAAGTGCATTTTAAATATTATTGTCGAAAAATATAAAATAAAATAATAGCATTCATTTGAAAATGTCCTAAAATTTTCCTAAATCATAAACTTAGTGGGAATCAATGCAGTTGTGTGCGAGCATGCACCGCCAAATTTATGTGTGTGCTAACTGCTACCTATCTAGGTTGTTGAACAGAATTATGTTGTTGCAATATACACACGTTCGCTTTTTAGTGGTGGACAGGAATGAAATTTTATTTAAAAAAATGTTGTTTTTAATTTTTCAATCGAAAATATTATCGATACTAAACCATCTCTGAAAATTTGGCCGGTCATTGAAAACTAACCCTGTATAATCAACGGGTTTATTATTTATTTTACAATAAATAATAGTGAGTATAATGATAGTGAACTAACCAAACTCCAAAAGCCCAAGAGGCCGCTCCGCTTGCGCTTCCCCGTTATAAAGCCTCTGGTACTGTAGGAACCTCAGCAATATAAATCTACCTTCACTGATGTCAGTTTCTTCGCTGTCGTCCACAGATGGTGCTACAGATGCAATGTTGCCAACACAAGTAAACGAATAGAGAATTAGAATCCAATCTAGCCTTAAAATACTGGTATTATTAAATACTCGACTAAAAAGGCGAACCCTAGACTCGACAACTGATTTTGACAACTGGTTTTTTGTCACTCTCAACATAAAGTTAACATTCACCAAGTAAAAGATCGTGACGAAGACATCTCATTTAAAATGCCTCCTATCAACCTAAATCCAGCAACTTCTTACCCACGCAAAAACAAAACCTTAGTATTCTGAAGCCAGCCACGCAAAAACAAAACCTTAGTATTCTGAAGCCAGCACTAGTACCAGCTAATCTGACTCACTGTTACACGTCGGATTAACTAACGAACTATAACTGCAGCTGTAAGATAGGCTAATGCGTCCGCCTCATTACCGTCCTGGCCTTTTTAGTTTAACTGGAGCGGGTAAGCTGTTTGTGGGATTGGTGAAGTACTTTGTTTTTTTTTTGCTTATATTTGCTGGGTTTTATACGAGTCATTAGGCAGAATTTTACTTGGACTTTTCCTTAAGGTAAAAGCACCAGCGTAGCCCGCAAAGTAAACATTTTCTTACGTATTTGGCAATTCATAGGTCAGTAGGTTGTGTGTTGATTAAAATTTATGATTAGCGGAAAGTTGCAAACCGCATTTTAAAGTATTAACATTACCTTGTCTTTACATATAGACAAGACTACATTGTACGTCAAATAAAATAGTGAACTTAAAAAAGCTTCAAAGCAACGCTATAGATCGACAAGACAAGAACATCGACACATATCATGTCTAAAATCCTCAAAGACCGCCCTATTAAAATTTCATTGAAATCGGTTAGATGGTTTCGGAGATTAGTGTGTACCTACGAACACAGTAAAATATTATTTTATGGTCCCATCCAAGTACCAACCTTGGCAAGCGTTGCTTAACCTTGAAGATTGACCCGTGTGGCTATTATAATGTAGCCACGAGCATAAATGGCTAGTACGTTGCCCTCATCGTTCATCACTAGAATAATAAAATAATAAACGAATTCCAGTCCAAAAATATTCGTGTATCTAGTTGGCTTTTTGAAAATCGAATTAAAAAGTTCAGACAAAAACAAGAGACCAGTGACTTTACGCATAAACTAAAACAAAGTATCTGAAACTAAAACAAAGTTTCTGACATTAAATAGCTCTGAGTACTGAAGAAATTTAATCGCCAATTAATAGTTAGAGAAAGAGAACTTTCGCTAAATTGTTGACAATTCTAAGTATATTGTTAGAGAAATTCGGCAAGTTGAAATGTCTGTAGTTTCTTAAATATTTTTTTTTCGTAACTCTGTTTATTATTTACCAACTACAAATAGACATAAAATACGAGTATGTACAAGTATCAAAACGAGAAAAGAATAACAGCTGGCCTACCATGACGTCTTAAAGCAGGACTGTTTTAATCTTATTCCAGAGTGAGAAAGAGATGGCGCTAGACGTCCTCTATAGCTCCGTCACTTTCCCACACTGGAGTGACATTAAAACAATCCTACTTTAAGACGTCATGGTAACCCCCCAGGGCTTCAAAAAAGTCGTCCACATCGCTACCAATTCTGACTAATTAGGATGTTTTATTTTCCGTACTTACAATTAATAAAATGTTCGATTTCTTTCATAATAACGATGATAGGTTTGACAATGTTATTATGAAAGAAATCGAACATTTTCAAACAACTTGGACGCGCTACTTTAATTAGTGGTTGAGTAGATAGAATTTTGAAAACAATTTTTTTATTTGTTTCATTATTTAGAATAAAAATAAATTTAATTAAATATCGTAACATCACGCCTGTAATTCCCGAAGGGTTAGCGATCTGATAGATCAATATTAATCCCCGAAATTTGGACGCTTTGCTCAAAAATCTTATGTCCTGTGGATTATTCCATAATTATATAACATACCCTCAACGAGCGTGAGAATATAACATAGAATATTATATTTTTATATTATAAACCCGTTATAGCTCCTTCACGTGTAAGGAATCAAATTCTGACCTCTAATTTTAACACGCATATTATTAATTACTATTAGGATTTCATGTATTTGTTAGTTTAAAGGGTAAAATGTTTTCAGTACCTATTTCATCATCGTCTGCCTTGCCTTTTCCCAACTATGTTGGGGTTGGCTTCCAGTCTAACCGGATGCAGCTGAATACCAGTACTTACATGGAGCGGCAGCCTATCTGACCTCCACAACCCAGTTAGTACTGGGTAATACGATACTCTAAACGATACGATACTCCATGCTATAGCCGACCCTAACATAGTTGGGAAAAGGCTAGGCAGATAATGAATGGAGTTTCTCATCCGTTAGTCTTGGAATGGACATGAAATGAAGAAGGATGAAACGCATGCAACTAAAAGAGTGTTGGATATGAATGTTGTAGGATGGAGAGGAAGGCCAAAGGAAAGATGAATTGAGTTAGGAATGATAAAAATCAAAAAATCAAAATCAAAAAGTCAAAATCAATAAATCGTAATAAAAAAATCAAAATCAAAAAATCAAATCTAAAAATCAAAATCTAAATCAATTTAAAATAATCTAAATCATGATGATGAATCAATGATGATTTTGATTTTGATGATTTTAATTTTGACGAATTTGATTTTGAGGATTTCGATTTTGATATGAAAGAGAGAGGAGTAAATGATGCCGTGACGTCTGACAGGTGAGAATGGTAGAAGTTAACGTGTTGCGGTGACCCCAGGTAGCATGGGACAAGGGCATCACGATGATGAATAAAGTTTCTTACCCGTTCTTCTCCATAGGAATCTACACTTTAGTAAAAGCAACTAGTTTAAACTAGTAGACCGCCTAGACCGAATCCTTGTCAATTCAAAAGTATCTGCAAATAGTTTAAGTTTTAATGACTTTGAGTAAGATAAACTTTAGAACCACAGTTATAGAAATACCTAGACAACGCAAGAAGTAGGTGCCTAATTCACGTGCCCGGCTAACGCATGATATGGTTAACGTGGCCCCTGTCGCAGCAAGCTAATTTGTTTAAAACAACAACATCACAAAATTACAACTCAAGAACGTTATTCTAAACATTTAAAGAACAAAAACGTAATCTATTTTGTACAGTAACTAATTAGTGCTCATGACGTCATAGTAGGTAGTAAAAAAATGTACGCTTTTTTTTCATACGAATCGTGGTACTTGCGTTATCTAGGTATATCTATATCTGTGTTCAGAACCTTAAATGTAAAATTAACAAAGCCTTTTATACGTCATATTCAGCTTTCTATTTAATCATTCTACCAACCTGTTACACTATTAATCTTTTTAATAAGATTATTAATTATAGAACTTTGGTCTTTATGATTAACTTTGGGACTAACTTCAAAGTAAAGGGCCTACTAGAGACGGGCTATTGTTAGTTTACGTTTTACATTAAGCGATTGGATTACTTATTCATCTTTTGAAGTCAAGAAAACTGTTTTATTTGTTTTAATTCCATTAACTTAGTTTTTTAATTGCATTTTAATTAGAGCTTGAAATTACTTTTCTATAAGTTTGGCTGTTATTTTGGTGAAAATTTTACAAATTAACTGAAAAAAATCGTTAATTTAGCACTGTATTAAATATGACTGACTCTATTTAATTTTAACTTGGCATCTGTAACACTTTTGTCTTTGTCTTTTTAAACTCAATTTCAGAGCAAATTCCATACCTAAATATTTTCACCCACCTACACATAAGAGGTCATAAAAAAATTATCACCCTCAACATTCCGTATCACACAAAATTAAATGTCTTACCACCCCTCACCCTTACATAACTAAACATACACAAAATACATTAACAAAATATAATTTACGACACCAATTGCCGCTTGGCTCACGATAACAGTGATAATCGTATGTGTGCGTCACTTAATGACGTAACACAAAATTTTACATTCAACCGTGACGCACAGGTAATGCCTGCTACCAACGATGACGTATGAAGCTCAAACTGTATTCAGAGGCATTCGCCGACTCATAGCAGATAAGCGAATGGGGACGTTTAGGTGGCGCAAGTCTAAAGCGAATACGATTAAATGTTTGGTCCTAATGTTCTGGAAGATAGGCTGGTCCTTTGAGAGTTGATTGATGAAAGGGTTAGCATTGATATGCTAAGTCCTGAATTTTCGGTTGGGTTTGGACCTTGAATAGATTAAGGGCAGGTATTTTAATGGAAATTACGGTGATTCAGATACACATGACACCTGGTTAATGAAGAAATTAATGGAATTCTTCATTGATTTATACTAAAACCCACGTTGTGTTTTAAAGTGACGGAAAACATTAAAGAAAAATTTTCACTAAAACTAGCACAACCAACCTGGCATGTTCTTTCTGTTGGGACATGAGCTTCCTCTTTGTGATAGAGAGCGGGCTATAATAAACCACGCGGGAACATTCTTGCGGTTTGGTAGATGTTGCATGACTTCGCATTTGTGGTCCTAGGACGTGACCATTACCGCACTATGTTTTCCTTCAAAATTTTGAGAGAAGTGGTGATGAAACACACAATTCACGGCACGGTTGGGGCAGTGGCTGAGAGATTGACTGCTGCGCAGGTTCGTTTCTTGCACCGGACATATATTTGCTTATCCTGACTTGTTCCGGGTCTGGCTATTTGAGAGTTGAAATGTTTGTTAACGCACCCATGATACAGGAGAAGTTCCTAGTGTGGAGCAATGTTATAAAAACCTATGAGAGGTACTGGTAGCACCACTAGTCTGTACTTTAACACTCGCTGTTCGCTCACACCTCATCCACAAAAGTAACATTACAAAGTAAAGCGGAACAGTGAATGCAAACGACTATAGAAGGCGTGTAATTGCTTCCGTCATTGTATGTTCAACGTTTTTTTTCCGTTCTGCTACGAGTTTCAATGGTAGATAACGTATATTTATCGATGAGTCGATGAGTTTCGGATCACAAGGGTCGGAGTTCGAAAGTAACTTTTTTTACGAGAGCTCTGCGGTGTTCGGATCAGAAAATATGGCTTCGGTTTGAATTTGAAATTCGAAACTTTTTTCGGCTTTTTTATATGAGGTACTTAGGTTTTGTTATCCGTATATTTTATTTGGAGCCGCGACAGAATGAGTCAAATAACACCAGCCTTATAGCCTTCAGCTACTTCAGCTCATAGGTCTCTTCTTATACAGAAAAGGCACGAGCATTAATCACTACGTACGAGTGCTCAAGGCAGATTGGCGATTTCAGTCTTAAATTCATTATAAGTCCAGATTTCGTGACGAAGTTAGTGATGTCCACGACAATCTTACGGCTTGTACACATAAACACGATAAGACGTCGCATCGTGTGAGTCTATGACATCGCAACGTGCAACGATGCATGGTACGACGTCATTGAAACTATCTCTAGTGCGGTCCTTTTTTCGAAATTTACTGCAACCGACCACACGACGAAATCGTGACACGTTGCGATATCGTGGCACGTTGCTATGTCGTGGCACGTTGCGATGTCAGTGATTCCCACGATACGACGTCGCATCGTGAGACGATGCCGCGTCGTAGCACGATACGACGTCGTATCGTGTTTATGTGTATATGCTCGAAAGTCCATTTATTGAAAAAGTCACATTGGTACTTGCCCGAATTTTAATCCCTTTCTCATGCTTGAGATGTTTGGCCTGAAACATTACGACTTCAATAAATCAAAACGTGTAAATTAAATGTTTATGTTTTTTATTTGAACCTGAAGGCGGGTTTAATTATGACAAAAACACAATTACGCAGCGTAAAAGTAATTATCTTTTTAGGCGAAATTTTGATAAAAAAGCAGTGAAAGATAAAATGTCTAAATTGACCTAAAAATCCACCTACACGAAATTTAAATTATAACAAAAATAGAAGGTTATAACTTTAAAACCTGACTTGATTATATCGAAAGCCTTCCTTTCAGAACAGAGACTCATTAATTACGGCCTCTACTTACTCCGTTTGACATTGTCAAGGCATGATGCGCGACGTTAATTTTATCTTCATCAATTTTTGGGAAGTGATAGCAATTAATTATATTACAACGTGTTTCCTTAATTAGTACTATACAGGATGTAAAAGACCTCATCACGAAGCCGTCAACCAAGCATTCTGTACATAAAACGAAGTAACTTTTCGCAAAAATTATTGCTAGGAAACGACTTTTTTTTTTGGGGTGAAAAATAATGTTTTGTGGTAGAACTCATTATAACGCACTCAAAACACTGTGCTGATGGATGGATTGAATAGTACGGGGGTCGTGGAGGTGTTTAAAAACCTTACATTAAAAACGAGTATTTAAAAAAAAACTTGTCAAAAAGTTGAAACTTTGACCCGTAACTAGAAGGTTCCCAGGTATGATGTAGAACAAAATAAAGGCTTCGGCTTCGTTAAGGTTTTACACCCTTTATAGAACATTCTATACCTAGTCATGATTACTTTTTCTCTACTATCTGCCTCGTTGGTGTGGTGGAGCTACCTACTGCTGAGCATGAGGACCTAGGTTTGATTTCCAGGTCTGGCAAAGTGTTACTGGGTTTTCCCTTCAAGGTTTTTTCAGTAGCAGCCCATGGTCAGTATTTGTGCCCGGTTGATGACAATAGACTTGTCTTTATTACATACAATTCAAATTTAACTGGCGAAATGAAGGCGTACTACACTCTGCCTAACCTTTTGGAGATTTCAGGATTAGATTTCAGATTCATTTAATATTCAGATTTCATAATTATAATTCCACGTGTTTCAAAAATTAATTGTTGGGAGAAAATACTACATACACAGGTATAATTACTTACTTTTACCGGCCTGTTTCCAGACTGAGTTCCAAAATGATGAACTACCTTGTTTGTTTTCGAGTCAGAAAGGTTCATGTTATGTTTAGGTCATAATTTTCAGCTACTGAAATTATGCTCACTAGTTAGCCCAAGGTTGAAATATGTCCTTAAAATAAACCTTACCTGGCGTTCATAATTATACGTGTGTATGTATTTTGTTCAAACCATCAAACTAAATCGTGAGGAAACCGAGACCGAACCGAACCGAACCGAACCGATCGTGAGGAATGTTCTAGAACCAAAAATTCGAAGACATGTGACATCTACCAATCCGCACTGGGCCCGCGTGGTGGATTATAGCCCATTCCCTCTCATTGAGAGAAGGCCGTGTCCTAGCAGTGGGAACATTATAGGCTGATGATGATGATGATGATCAAACTAAATTACCTTACTACCTCAGTAGTTTTTGTATTTTTCTTGCTTCTGTTATTATTCCAGAACTTATTAAAAAAGTGATACCGTCAATATTTTAGACAGATAAAAAACTTTCTCAGGCTTTGTAAGTTATTGATTCTGTTTCCAACACAAATACGTGAACTGTTTTAAACTCGATTTGACATACGTATGGCCGAGTACTTTTCAGTCAAGCTTGTACTTTTGCTACAGTGCTTCAAGGGCACTGTAGCAAAAGTACAAGCTTGACAGTGAAGACCTTGTCGTTCTCGACTGCTCAACTCTCGACTTTACTAAATGGCGCTCAAGTGAAGTGACACTCAAATAGGCTAATTTCGGTTTCGCTTTTTTTTTCCTCTCACTTGCATTCAATTTTATATTAGGTACCTACACACATCAAAAAAGTTTGTGATCATTAGCACATGCTGATATTTTTTTTTAAATTGAACTTTATCAAGAAAGATTCTTTGTTGTGTGTTTTCTTTAAATAGGAAATACTCTGTTTGAAATTAAAAAATAAAACTATTTTTTCATAATATTTTTTTTCTACTGTAACAAAAAGCTTTCGATTTTTCAAAGTGATCAAAAACTTTTTTTGATGTGTGTACTTACTCGCTTAATTTTATTCAAGTACAGACCAACATTTAAGCACGCTCTAAAAATTTGTTCTTCAATGAGAGACAATTTCTAATGTTTAAATTGCAACTACTGCAATAAAAAATAAAAAAAAAACCACACTACCTAAGTTTTGGATTAATAAAATGAATTTGAATTAATGAATCCTTATTTATACAAGACCTACCCCCGAATACTGAAATGTCACTCAAAATTTAAGGGCTGCTTAACATTTGAGCAGCTCCTAAACTTTAAATTTCGTATGGCCAAACGTCACTTTTGAGTATCTGTTAAATATAAGTGCTACTTAAATTTTGAGTGACGTTTCATAGTTAGAGGCGTGCCCAACAAAAATGCGAAACCACTATCCCAAGCACTCTAATTTTACTACACCATTAACGAACAAATATCCCCCATACTTACACCAATTGATTACACTATCATCTTTAAGCCCCACTATTAAGAAACCTCGCGTGCCTCAAATAATCAGGGTTACCTCGAGGGTCCATAATAGGACCAACACTACTTCAGAACCTAATTGCAAATAAATAGGTTCTATCAACTAGACTTATGTTCCGTCGTTAACTTAAATAGTAATACATTTAAAAAGGTATATTACAGTCACTATCAATCCCGGGAAACGGGTCTAATCAAGTGGAGAGCCTTCGATGCGTGATTAAGTCGGATCTTTCTCAACTCATCCTTGCATGTGATTAAAAGTCGGGATTCTCTGAACCGAAGCACGGATCGGTTCTTTTTTAATTTAATTGTATTGGCATTGTTTGCTAGCTGTGTTCTTGGAAATTAAGAAACAAATAGAAGAATAAAATGTCTAGTATTGTAAAGTTCTAGTATAATTACTGGCTGTGCTTGAATCATTTGTTTTCTCTGAAAGTGATTATGATTTGTTTCTTTGATTGTTAGCTGGGAGAATAATTATTATTTTACTACTGAACAATTCAGGAAGGTTTTTTTTCATATTTTGTTGCAATTTATTTTTTATCTTGATTATAGCTGCAATGAGATTTAGAGGGAAACTGGCCATAATACTAATAATCATCTTCCTGCCCTTATCCCATGTTACTTGTGGTCGGCGCAACACGTTTTTTTTTCCTTTTTCCTCTGTCAACCGCCACGCTATCATGTACTCCTTTATCTTTCATATCATTCCTCATACAGTCCATCCATCGTTTCTTTGGTCTTACTCTCCCTCTCCATCCATCAACATTTATATTCATCACTCTTTTAATCACATACGATTCATCCCTCCTCATCACATGTCCATTCTACGACAGTCGATTCCCTTTCAACTTTTCTGTAACTGGCGTAACTTTTAAGCTTCCTCTAATATACTCGTTCCTTACCTTATCCATTCTTGTCACACCACACATCCACCTCAACATTCTCATCTCTGCTACATGCAATCTTTTTTCGTCCATCTTCTTCACAGCCCACCATTCCGATCCATACAGTACGACAGGTCTAATCACGGACTTGTATATTTTCCCCTTTAACTTGAGGGGCATACGTGGACATTATTTAGTTACGAAAATTTTATCAGCTTTGTACATTATTACACAATTAGGGCATTGGCCTTGTGGTGTTTAAAAAAAATATCTTTGCCTACTACTTTGAAGATCTACTATCACAATGAGCTTCAAATGCCAGTCAATACACTAAAACAATACTGATATTTCAACCTTCACTAGACCAACTTCAAAGAGCGAATCACAACAAAAGCTTCCAATCCACTAATGTATGAACCTAGTGATTAGCTGGAAGATCTAACGGACGGCACGCTAAGCTGATGAATGGCGGAGGCTCTGCCGCTTCCCAATCGTTAAGTTAACGGTCCAATGCTTTTCCAACTTTAGTTAAGTTTATTGATTGGTTAAAATGGTTTGTTAGTGCAGGAAAATACTATTTTTCATCCAGTGAAAAAAACATGAATTAATAAAGTCATGTTTTTTAACAATTTCTAAAGCAGTCGGGTAATAATGTTAATTTTAAAGACGATGTAAGTAATGACAACGCTTTTGTTTTTTTTTTTACACGGAATTTCATAAACCGTATATAGCTTGCTTAATTACTCCTGGTGAAACATTAGAACGGTTGAAATTAATTGAATAATACCTACTTTAGCTTTTATTCAATAAAACGTTAACAGTACCAATGTTTTAGATAAAATGGCAACAAATTCAGAGAATTTCTATTAAAACTTTAATTAAATATTATTTACATTTAGGTACTTCAGCCATTCATTGCCTTCCCCGAAATGGTTTACACCACTAAACCATTAATTGAAAGCTTAGAAACTTATCTATGCCGCCGATTTCCTAGAAATTGTGTTCAGTTGTTGTCTCAGATTAAATGTTATGAACCATTATATTGTATTCAGGTGTCATTTAGGTTTTTAAAGCCAGGCAAGCAAGCTGCAAGGTGTACTTTTGACTTGGTGAAGGTCTTTTGAATCTACTCAATACGACAAACTACGAGCAACTGAGGTTGACCGCTTTAAGTTTGCAGTTTAAGGTCTGCTTGTCAAGATTAGAGTACGTGTACGTTACAATTCTTGCTAGGGCTTCTTGACCGGTCGATATAGCAACGATTGTCGCTTAGAGAGCGGTCTGTGACCAGCAGTGGACGTATTTCGGCTAATATGACGATGGTAATTGACATTCCAAAATTTTTATATAAAATACAAAAATTAAAATGCCTTTAGTCTTCAGAAAGCAACAAAATATCCGCTCGTGTAAATTAAAAACACATTTATATCTGTAATTACAAAAACATGATGCTCTTTAAATTTCAAAGCACAAAATTGAAAATCCTAATTTCAAACTCGAAAATCACAAGTAACTTCAGTACTAAAAACAATAACTGACGTACCAAAAATGAAAAACATTTTCCGAAATACGTAACTGAATAACTTTGTATAAACACAGTTTACAGTACAAGTTGGCAAATAAACGTCATTGTACTGAAACTGGGAACTGAGTTCAGAAACTCACTTATGACCTTAGTCTGAACTCTTGGATAGCTGGGGGAATAGGCTGATATGTGCTGAAATTGGTTATAAGTTTGCTTGGTATTGAAAGCTAGTGACTTTTTTGGGTTTTAATACATACGAGTACTAGACCGGTAACGGATTTTTATACAAACTTTTAGAATCTATTTCATCGGCGTAAAGGTTGAATTTTGTAAAATCCTATCCTACTAACATTATTAATGCGAAAGTTTAAATGGATGGTTGGATCTTTGTTACTCTTTTACGCAAAAACAACTGAACGGATTTGGATGAAATACTTGGATATTTATATGTTTATAACCTGGATTAACACTTATGATACTTTTTATCCTGGTAGAACGATGCCGTGAAACAATTACCGGACTCCACGTGGGCTAACGCTCGGGCAAAAGCTAGTATCATATTATAGCTCTTGTCGGTACTATAATATGCCAGAAGCATTACAGCGTTACATAACTATACCAAATAGAAACCTAAAACATCACTATCACTACATATTATAAAAATAAAAACAAAGTCCCTAGCCGCGTCTGTCTGTTCCTATGTATGCTTAGATCTTTAAAACTACGCAACGGATTTTAATGCAGTTTTTTTAATAGATAAAGTGATTCAAGAGGAATGTTTTAGTATATTTTTCTTTTGTCAAGTGGGCGAAGCCACGGGCGTCAGGTAGTTTCATATACGTGGAATAACCAATACCTTTCACACTAAGACATAGCTACTCTACAAACTTGAAACAATTGTCACGTAGCTCGCGTTCACCTCCACCGTAACATTATCAGCATACTCAAGAATAATGATTATGGTTGTAACGAAGTAGTAGAAGTGCTTAGAGTCTTATCTTTATCGTGCAGTTTTGAGTCTATTACAGGTAAAACTAAATGTCTGGTATACGTGTTATTAACCAATCTTCAACCTAATTGACACCTTATCCTAAACTTAGGTCCTTGTTAATGTCCATAAGATCAGATATTGTTTAACAACAGGCGTGTTATAGATATTGATACCAAATGATACAAATATAATAATGATAAAATGAGAATAATGTACGTCTTAATATGTCCTGTTAAGTATTTTGTGTGTACATAAATAAAAAATAATAAAACTACTGTCAGCCGTTTTGGTAATCTGATGAACATAGTTACTGGGAATTAAGAGGTCAGATAAACATTTTTGAAGTTTTACCGTGCAATTTTACCTTTTACAACTGAAGTAAATCCAGTTTCATCACTTATTGTATTATTAATATTGGATTTTTATATGTATAATAAGTATTTACAAACAAAAAAGTAGCTATGTAGAATATCAACTGTCTGGTGTCCACAACACAAGCCTTGTTGCTTAGTGTGGCACGAGATGGCGCTGTGTGTTAATGTCCAGCGATATGTATTTATTTATTTTATTTATTTATTTATTTATTTATTTATTTATTTATTTATTTATTTATTTATTTATTTATTTATTTATTTATTTATTTATTTATTTATTTATTTATTTATTTATTAGCTTTGCCCAATTATATGTTAGGGTCGGCTTTCAATCTAACCGGAAGCAGTCCACTGTTCTGGGCGAAGGCTTTCCCTTCTCCTTCCATACCACTCTATCCTGATTCCTGTGCGATCTCTGGCCGTTTACATGATCAGATCGTCGACACCACCTTCGCCGCAGTCGACAGCGATGTCTTCCCTCAGGCGTCCAGTAAGCGACGATTTCAGCTTTGTTTCTTGTCAAATGAAATCTGATCTGAGATGGATGGATTCTGTGATGGAGAAATTCTGTATTAAAAAAAAAAACTTTTTACAGCTGGTTGGCATGCAAATGTGTTTTATTTAATACCCAAAATATTTTGCTGAAAAATTTGGATCCGTGATAAGTTATCGAAATACAGAGAAGTTTCGGAATATTCGCATTTGTAGAGCATTCAGAATAAAAATAAACAATAATAGTAAGACCCAGGAAGAGCTTTATTTTTGCGTTAGTAAAATAATATGATTCTCCATAATATTAAGTTTTTTATTTTATTTTAAGGGTTTCAGAAAGACTGACATCCAGTCTTATCAATGGGTATATATACTACTTTACTACCTAGTACACACTCGTACAGGACCAATTCTAATGCATGTCTTTTTTGGATGTTATTTTATTTTTTGTTGTTCTTTTTTTATTTAATTTTGTTTTATTGTTTTGTTCTGTGAGAATTTAATAAATACTTTTTGTTCTTTCAGTAACTGGGTAGTGGGAGGTCATACCATAAGCAGTCGCTCCATGTAAAATACTGGTATTCAGCTTCATCCGGCTAGACTTGAACCGACTTCAACATAGTTGGGAAAAGGCTGGGTCGATAAAAAACTTATGAATTTTCATGTAGTATCAGTTGGTTGGTTGAAAACAGTTTTATCTTAAACATTCTTAATGATATTAAAAGAAAAACGAGCAAAAGGTACATACGTAATCCGATAACCACTATCAGCTATACGCAGATATTTAAAATAAAAGACGCATTTGTTTCATCTTATCATTTACTTTACAAAACTGATCGAAAACATTATCAAAACTGTTCAAGTATCCAATATTTATAGAAGACAAAAATGTACAATGTTCGTTTTATCTACAATAAGCTGCACCCTATGAGATGTCTAAGTAAATCAGCTGTTTAATTTTCAACTTTAGTCATAGTGCCTAAGGTTGAACTCCGTTAAGTTAGGTTCCACCTAGTGTTAGTGAAAACGAGCAATAATATTATAGCTCTTATAAATCTGAATTACAGTAGTACATACAAAATAAGTATAGAAAAACACCTGAACCACACAATTATTTCTTCCTAACTAAAATTACCATACTTCGTAAAAAGTAACCATTATTATTTGTATAATCGAAAAGTATAGCTAATGCAACAATATAAACAGGCAATTATATTGCTCACTGTCTCGGTAACACCGAGCAATTTAGGGCAAGAAAAATTTAAAAAGAAAATTGTGAAGAAATTTAAACCCCGGCACACACTAGTGTGGTGTGGTTTGTCATGTCACGTTGTGTCATACATTTGACGTGACGTTCATAACACAAGAGAATAGTGAATCTGTGCAATGAAAAATCAATACAGAGAAGTGCTGCTGGGATTGCAACCTTAGACTCAGTATCGAAAGTTGATAATCCAATTACACGCTCAATGTCGCTTACTACATTTAAAATTGCCGCCGTCGAAATGTAAAAAACAATTGCAACAACTGACGTCACGAGACGACGTCGAGACACACTTAAATTCGATATATACACATTAAGGAAATACACAAAAGAACATTAAGGAAATACACAAAATTTGATAAAAAGGCCAAAATATTGTTATATTAGTAGCAATTATAAAAACTCACAAGAAAAAAAAATACCTTTAATTTTAATTACATCAATGGATTAAAAACAGCATGGCGGATGTAGTGCATTAATTTAATATACACAGATACATTTCTCACGTGACAGTCTTGGGTAGATACTTGTAGAACAATGAAACTTCTTTTCACACGAAAAATCACTTTCACCTCGCATAGAAAATATTACGAGGTACCACCTAGTAGTTGGAGTAAACTTTTTGTATCTGCTGACACTTGATCGGCTGATGAAGCCTGTGGTGGAACGACAGGTGTAGGTGTAGTGGGAGCAGGCACAGGTGCAAGAGTTGTAGGGTTCCTACATGCGTCCAGCTCCCAATATAGGGTGTTCTTCCGACCAGCCAAAGCCAACGTAGACACGAACAGCGCGAACGACAGAAGAGACAAGAGAACTATCACTTTGTTGTTCAACATCCATCCCAAAGTCACCTCCATATAATACTTGCAACTTCCCATTTTTTCTATCTGTAATTACTCCGTTTCGCACAAGTATCACTATCCGTACTGTTGCGACGAATACTTCAAATTCGTTATTATCTTTTATCGACATTATTTGACGATATCTTATTTTATCAATTGCTGATAAAGCTTGTCCTCTAACTTTGTCATTTTTGATTTGAACCTTGTTACATAAACGATTAAGTTGTATTTACATTGTAACTTTTCACGTTATTGATCTTAGGCAAAATGAGATAGTACATGAGTCATAGATTACGGGAATAATATAGATTTTTGGACAGTGTAATTGTCGATGAAAAAGTTGAATCATCAAATTTAGGTGTTTGCTTACGAAACACCTGTGATGATTCAACTAAAAATAAAGAATTTGAATCTGAAGACTACAAAGGAGGAAAGACTCACTAAACCTTATCAAATAAAAACAAAAGACGTTTTAAATAATTAGTACGTACCGTAATCGCGTCATCTAGCTTTGTGTGGTAATGAAACCTGAGGTGCACATAGCACAGCTGCTGCGCGAACTGGGAACAGTTTTCGAATTATTCAGCACCATACTTTCCAAGAGGTCCATCAAAACATAAAAAAATGCAGGTTTTCCGGCACCAACCAATCAGGAGCTAAAAACTTGCATCTTTATGCAAGCACATTTACCTCGTCGATTTCGTCAAACAAAATGAAAACGACTGTCAGCTGTTTACGCAACCTTCGATTAAGAACGTCGCCTTACCACTTGGCCACTAGCTAAGTACAGGCAACGCGACTATGCGTTTTGAGACAATGGCTGCGTAGGAACCAAATGGAAGAAAACTCTTATAGCATCCGAGTCACCTCGACGCGGCGGTACTCACGCGAAGAAAACCAGGGATAAACGCGCGTGTCGATTGACAAAAGTCGCATCAACAGATGTAGTGAACTGAGCGTTTTAGAGTGGTTTAAGACTAGCATATTTTATGCGCGTATCGGATTATGCGTGCTACATATTGCGTTTCAAAAATCCGAACGCGCGCACACGCGCTTATACCAAGGTGTTTGCTAAAACCAGTGGGTGGCAATGTGACGGTATCTCTAGTGGCTTGCGCGTCAACGCTCGAACGAGTTGCGCGTGTGGGAAACAGCACGCTTATACGCGCCTACACGCTCTTTAAAAAAACACGAGCTTCTATAAAAGTACGGTAATCTGAAACCGCCCTTAGTAAACGGAGCGTCACGCTACTCGCAGACTGCAGATGAAAGGATGACACGAAAATAAAATACAGACCGTATTGTCATCGGTCATCCGAGATTTATTTATACCGTTTATTGAGCACTGAACTATTTTTATCCTACGTGGGATGAACACCGGCTGACTTGTCAGTTGCAGCCAGCCTTGGCATTTTCTTATCTATTCATTGGTAAGATACAACCCAGATTGACTGGCATTGTGTTCTTGGACGTTTTTTTCTTTTTGAAATAATAACTGGGTGTAATATAAACGAGTAGCTGTGAAAATCAAATTGCAAATATTATTAGTGATTAAAATAAAGTAAAATAAAAAGTGTTTATTGCAGGCAAAAATACCCATATACAAGAAAAATACAATTGAAACAGATAAAAAAAAAAGGTAAAATAAAATATTTTTTTATTTTATCAGGTACGTACATATTTTTTAAACAGGTGTTGATAACAATTTGTTTGGAATCAATTCTTGTTTTTTTTCATCGTTTTCAACGAATTTTGGATCGTCAGTGATGTGTCATTCCGCAAGTCATGAGTTCATTGACTGACTGAATTAATAACTTCATTAATTATGTTTGGAAATCAAAAGTCGAGGATAAATAAACTGTTTTTACACATTTCAAGTTAATTTGATATTCTTAGGTCATATTAATTTGAAGAAGCAAGTCATAAATCGCCGTTGTGCCAAACGAAAAAGAGCAATATTATAAAAGAGATGTGTAATAACTTTAGTGCACAATATAGTATAATATATTTATATCCAACACCGAGAGAAATAGGACGAATAGGCTTTTGCATAGGAACAGGACAGTTAAGGCTAACAACAATGAAAATACAAATAGACATCTTCTATGCGGAAGTATAGACATAGGTAATACTTCACCTTACTGAACTATAAAATAACAAGACGTAAGTAAGTGCATCACCATAAACTACCCAAGACTAACCATAATATCCTTAGTATTATGTCCGTAAGGTAAAGGTCGTCAATCAAAGGACTACCCAGTCATCATTGGGCCCAAATTATGATGGCCGACTGGTAAACGACCAGTCATTGACTAACCGCGGGACTTGACCCATTTAAAGATTGAGTTTGCGACACACACAGGTCGTAAGATCTGAACAAGAATCTGTGTGGAACTACAACTACATCTGAAAAAACCGACTACTGAAAAATCAGTCTCATTTTAAATGAGGGATTTTCTTTTTAGCTCTTCCCTAGTCGCTGGATAGATGGCGCTGAATTTAGTACGTTAATGCAAGGAACGGAACCTAAAAAAACTGATTTTAACAAAGCGCGAGAAAACTAGGTTATATTCGGAAGGTTAAGCAAACGAAAGTGTCAGTCAACGAGCGTATGTGACGTGACGCAATGTTTTTTTTCCCAAGCGTTTTGGCTTTGGCACCAACTATCGTAGTCAGTTCAACGCCATCTATAGAGTTCTTGGAAACTAAGTTTTTTTTAATACCTCTAAAAGAAAACCTCTCATTCGGGGTTTACAAGGTAAAATCGACTTCTCCTATTGTTGAAGTTGGTTAACATGTAGCCCATGTTACCCGGGTCATAATAACGAATCGATTGAAACCTTATTCATCAAAATGAGATGAATGGTTTAGGCGCTACAGAACAGTATACGTTAATACAAACATACATACATACATAGACTGCTAAAAACATGACCTTTCCTTTTGGCTTCACCATAGTCGGGTAAAAAGAATATAATCACTAAATATGGGATGGCGAAAGCAAAATAAATCTCAGATGGCGCCACCATAGTTGGTCACGGGTTGGACATTCCCACATTTTCAACCAATGACGATGTTGGGTACCAGTTATGCTAGCGCCATTAGTTCCACAGTTTTCTTTCCCATTGCATTACACTAAACTTACGCATGTCATATGTTGTTTGAGTTCAATATTAGAAACGCAGTACTATTACTGTAAGCCTGTGTCAACCCACTGCTGGGCGAAGGCCTCCCCCTATGACCTCGAAATCATTTCATCAAGAGGCTAGTTTAAGGTTCAGAAGAACAGTACCTAGAAGGATATGGCGAAGGCGTTTGGCCAGCTGTGAGACATAAAAAGCTACAAAATAAAAAATACTATACAGATCAAATTATCTTGGTAAGTTAAAAAAAATCCGATTTGTGTCAAATCTTTAGTCAGCAAAATTAAAAAGTCAGGTACTATTATTGCTTCACCGGACACGGTGTTTTCGGGAGGTTCCTGCACCAAATCGGGCGGGAGGAAACGCCCGGGTGTTTCCACTGCGAGGATCGACCGGAGGACACGGTGGAGCACACGGTGGAGGTGTGCCCCGCGTGGGCGGAGCACCGCCGTGTCCTCAAAGCGGCGATTGGCAGCGGCGACCTCTCGCGTCCGGCCCTGGTGCAAGCCATGGTCCGGAGCGAGACGGAATGGGACGCCGTCACCTCCTTCTGCGAAGCAGTAATGCTAGAGAAGGAGGTGGCGGAACGTGAGAGGGAGAGAACCTCACAGCGTCCCGGCCGCCGCGGGAGACGCCCCGGGCGTCGGGGGCCACAACGTGGCCGCCGGCCACCTTAGGCGCGGGCCTGTGGACGGTGGGCTATGGGCTAGCTTGCTGTCCGTCCGTCTCATAACGACAGGCCGTGTCGACGACGGTGCGTTCGTGTTCCACGCGCGCCTCAAAGAGAGTCAGCAATAGGAAGGGGTCCGCAAGGACCGATGCCTGCCGGGGTTGCGGGACTGTTCGAAAGAGATACCGTGACCCCGGAACACTAAGGGCGATGAAGGAACATGGATGGGTTTTAGTCAGTAAAAGTCTGACACTCCCTCCTGCTCCGCCCAGAGCGGGAGGAGTCATTTGATGATTTCCCATCCGAAAAAAAAAGGTACTATTATTGCTCACACAAAATCCTTGATTTGTTTTGTTTTATTTCATTTGTTCTGAGAAAACGTCGTGTCTTACTTTCTCTGACATGTCTTGACGGTACTCTATATGTTAAACATGTGGTGTCACTTTCTCACAAAACCAGAACTACATTGACAATGAAGTTTCCTCAAAGGGAAGGCCACATCAAACGAACTAGCATGAAGGGAAGTCATACTTTGATCAAAGTTTTGTACAAGTCAGTATGGGAACTAACTTCAACTATTGTTATAATTTCTCATAATTTAACATAAAGATTCAATTAGTTTTAGGTATTATCTGTTTGGCCAATAATTGCTTCTGATTATAGACAGTCGCTAAAGAATGTGTAAAAGTACAAACAAATACATAAAATTGAAGTGTCTATTTGTAATTTCAAAGTAACAGTCTTTTACTGAATGCATATGAAAGTATTAACGGTACTTATGACAATTAACTTTTTTTTTAAATTTTGTTTGTGTGTTTGTTTCAGCTAATCTCCGAAACAGCCGGACAGATTTTGATTTGATTTGACTTTTACTAGCAGATAGCTGATATTATAAGGAGTAACTTATGCTTTTATTAAAAAAAAAAAAAAAATTACGGTTAAGTGCAAAAAAAAATAAAACCCTTGAATTTGTTAACAGTAATATTTTAATAATAATAATTTACAAGACAAGACAGGGTTCGAAAAACCACGCTGCGTTCCAAAACGGGCATAGTGGACGTTGGCAAGAAGGCTGCTACGCTAAAATGGGATTGGGCGGGTCACGTTAGTCGCATGCACGATGACCGCTGGGTAAAAGCCTCCACACGATGGTTGCCGGAAGACGGACGGCGACGGCGAGGCCGACCCAGAAAAAGGTGGCGAGACGATTTGGACGCGTACCACGAGGGTTGGTCCGAGAAGGCACGGGAAAAGAGCAAAAGGAAGGCATTGTGGGAGGCCTTTGCCCAGCAGTGGGACAGTACAGGCTCAAAAAAAAAAAATTAAGGCGACTAAGTCGCTGGCAACAGCTAATAAACAATAAGTTTGGTATTAGGTTATTTCTAGCAGATGTAAAGTAACTGTGAAATGACGATACTTAATCAGTGTTTTATTTATACTTTTAATTATCAGAAAAAAGAGCAAAGGGCGCGCGCGTTTTTATTTCACGTTCTGATAATTAAATTTTATGTTATTGTTTTGTCAATAAAATTAATGAACGATTTGTATAATACTGTGTGTAGCAATATAATGGAATGTGTAATAGGAATATTTTCCAAAGAATCGTTTCATGAGGCTATCGATCGGCATTTACGTCTAAAAATAGCAGTCTTTCATTAGAAATACTTCAGCTATTATTGGCTGTAGTGATGATCATTATATTTACCATTAATTATGGGTCATTATGTTATATTTTATGTATGGTTTCTACATAGGTGTATTTATAAATATAATAGTGCTTGTAACCTCGCCTATTGCTGTTGGACATTAAAAATTAACTTGATCGAAGTACATTCGTCAACCCCGGAACTCATAAAGAGATCAACCGCTAAGACGAAAGTCAAATTACAAAACAACAAACAATAATAAACATTACTTTGTCACACAAAAGTTATAACTTCAAGCCTCAAATAATTCACAAATATTAAACTCGAATCAACAAAACACCGACTCCAAAATCCCGTCAACCCAAAATCAAAATGGCCGCTTCAGAGATCCATCAATTACGAATATGTACAAACCGTCAGTTAACTACTAACAACAAGAGTGTCCCTTTCATCTGAAACAGCATAAATATTTCAAACAATATCTCAACTCTGTGCTAGCCAGTACCAAAATTCCAATCGTACCCACAACTGTACCACACCCGTTCGTATTTCAGTGTACCTCCTACATTACTTGCTCGCTTTGTAATAGAGCGCCCACTTTGCGTAAATGGCCGTCATTAGAACCAACAGCGGTTTAGGATAGTGTAACACTCGCTGTGGTACTAATCAGAAAATTGCCTTCAATTATTCAGCTGCGTGTTCCGAATTGAGGGTCGGTTTATATTAATATATGGACATTATTTCTGGTTATGTAGTCTGGAATAAAAATGAGCTGAAGTATGGAAGAAAAATGTTCCAGGTGCGTCATGGCAGGTAATTTAGAATGGAGAATGAAAGTGACTTTTTGCGTTTAATCAAAATGTTTTCAAAGAAGGCTGGGGGCTGTTATACCTTTGTAAATAACGCTAGGGTTGGAATCACGACGATCGTTACATAATTACTACTTTTGCTTAAGTTTTTGTTAAAGGCCAGTATGTTTGCTATACTTACTTCTCAAAAGTATCTTTTTGTCTGAAAAACTAAAAAAAAACTGAAAATTCGATTACAGACTAAAAGTAAGTAAGACCTACATACATTTATTTAGGTAAAAAAATATATACAATATATAAAATTTAAATATATAACACCTACAATTTATGAAACTTAGGCACCTAAGTACTCCTCTGCATCGCTGTCATCCGGGAACCCAGCAATTATTAAATCATCATTCAAAATCAACCAGAAGTCAGACTAACAACAGATACAAATGATTGAAATCCTGAAATACAAGGCATCAAGTAATTTTGTGTCAATTTAGATGATGTGTAAAAGTTTCTCACACACTAGTTTCGTTAAAAAACAAACAAACAGATATAAATAAATTTAGCAAACCACAAGACAAGAGTAGTGTCTACAAAATCATCCCTCATCCCCAAACACATTATGCCATTACGCGTGAGTTCATCCGCCATTTTTTCTCAGAATCCTGGCAAAAAGGAAAATAGACGAAAGAATAAATAAGTCAAAGCACATACGAATGGATAGATTACTTGGCTATCACCTGAGTCTCGACGGCCGGCCCATTGCCACTGTGGCCCAGCTAAGACAGATAGAGTGGGCTTTGTTTTTAAGGTTTCCGTGTCTCAAAAGGAAAATACGAAACCTTTATGGGACCTCTTAGTTTATAAGGTGCAGTTTTGTGGGAATGTATTTTTCGTGTAGTGGTTGTAAGAGAAGCTCCTTGTTATGATTCTTAGGTCAGACCAAGTGGTATTAAGTTCTTCTATTAGGAAGTACTCAGTGAAAACCTTAAGCCTGAATTCCTGTCACGCTGACGGTCGGTCGCGCACGGTCGGTCGCGAGAAAAACAGTAGCAAATACGCGCCGCTGACGTCAGCATCGCAGTATGATGCTATATAGAACACAATGTATACTCGTACGCGCGACCGACGCAAGCAACCGTCGCGCTACAGGAATTCAGGCCTAAAGTTTGAAGGTAAGACATCGAACATCGCTGCTATGAAGAATATGCACGTAGAGGTTTGCCATTTTTTTGCCAGTAAAGCTTTTGTGAGTACCCTGCGGGTCTGCGTGACCAATTGACCATTCTGTGTGGCCAGGGGTCGCAGTGTTTGATCTTGCCAACATTTTCATGAAAAGAGAAGGAAATTACACAAGAATAGCTCAACCATTGGATCACCTTAATACTTAAGCATTTATATGAACGGCGCGGTTGGCGCAGTGGCTGAGTGATTGCCTGCTGCGGTGCGTGTCGCGGGTTCGATTACCACATGGAACAAATATTTTTATAGCCTACAAGTAGTTATTCCGGGTATGGGTTTTTGTGTATGTGAGTTTAATTGTTTGTAAACGCACCAACGACACAGGAGAAATTCCTAGAGTGAGACCTAAGAGGGGCCCTCTTAGGTCTCACTCTAGGAATTTCCCGGCGCGTCTATCGTTAACGCGAGTATGGTCGAAAAGCTTGTTGTTTCATCCAGCGCCATCGTGGCGATATTTTTTCAACTGCCCTGTCTTACCTAGCCCCGACCCCGCACTACTCGTCACCCGCGCACCTCATACCGACTAACGCGACGACGATGAACGAAAAATAGTGTTCGAAAATTTATAAAACTTGTTCCAGGAAATACGTGTTTTTGAATAAGTCTTGTGAAATAAATATTTGTTATTTAGAATCTCCACTACATTTGCAAGGCTTCTATCAGATTATTTTCTTTACTTTTACAATTTATGAGTACATTATGAACGGCCAAAGTTGAGGTAAAATTTGTGCAAAACAGCAATTTTTGGAGGCTTACACTGAATTTGTTTCTACAAATTTTTATTTTTTGCTTTGATAAAAGCCTAGATATAGTGCACAAGATACCTATCAGTTCACGCACGAGCGTTCGTCAAAATTCTCGCGAAAAGTATGGCGGGTTGGTTAACTCTTGGCGAAGTAACAGAACCTACTTTTGACCTACAACTTTTCAGTTAGTGGATCGTCTTAAGAAATACAGAACCAATTTAATGTTACATCGTATTCATACAGGTAATTATCTGTAATCTCCTTAAAACCAATGTACACAAACGTCTCTCTGTTTATTCAGAAGTGAACTGAAAACTCAATTCGAAGCCGTTAATTACTTGAATATGTTAATTAACAGTTAATACGATCACTGGTATTCACTGCGCGCTTAACGTGTTTGAAATATATGTTTGTGCTTAACGTGATGGAATTATTGAATTTACTTTTGCTATAATAGGTTACTATAGGCTTATTATTATGATACATGAAAAGTATTTCTACTTAATAGGGATGATTCCTGACTAAAAATCATATAATTCTGTTTAGTCCGCCAGTTAGATTATCGAAAAATATTGGATACGTGTTTCTTGTTTTATCAAATGAATAAAAACCGACGAAGATAAGAAGAAGAATAATTTATTTAAAAAAGTATTACAAAAATGTACATTTAGGTGCAGTAGTGTTATTTCTGAAACATATAATTAGTGCATAAAAGTAAACTATAACTAAAATATATTTAACAATTGCAAGAAACGATAATGTGGAATTCAAATGTGTGTTAGCGACCTGCCCGATCTAGGTTTATTTAAGCAGATAAAACGCGGCCAAAGATCATCACGTCACGTTCCGGTATAAATGTACTAAAATGGGACGTCACACGAGTTTTCGACGCACTGTCTTCATTTTTTGTTTACTGTGAAAAAGAAAACAAAAACATGTGTCCGTTATTTTTTGGAAATTTTTCTGACGGACTAATTAGATTTTTTTGTCATCTATCCTTTGTTTGGCACTTTAATTTAATTTCGTTAGTAGAGTGGTCTGCTGAGCACGAAGTCTAGTCCGGGTTGGGCAGTGTAATAGGGTTTTTCCACCAGGAACTTCTCAGTAACAGTCACGGAGACTGGATTTGTGCCCAGTTACTGGCAATAGGCTCACCCCCAATAACATGGGACTTAAACATAACTGGCGAAATGTGGGTGAACTATTAGGTACACCTCTGCCTAACCCTCCGGGGATTACAAGCGTGATGTAAATCCGCATCTACACACTAACCTAACCTTGTACCTACTTTAGTGTTTTGGTAGCAGTTATGAAACTTTGTTTTTACTGTTAATTGCTCGTCTAGACTTGCAAATGAAGCTCTCAATGATATTTCATTTGTATTATGTTGAATTAGTACAGACGCGAGCACATCAAGCAATTTAATCAAATTTGTCAAATTCTTTAATAGATTTTCAACTTTATCGCTGAAGAATTAGGTTCAAGTTAAATTGGGAAAATTTGACAGTTTCGGGTAGCTTGATGTTCAGGCGTCTGTACACTAAACTCCATCCACCAGAAACCCTAGCAAGAGCGCGCCGCGTGGTGTTAACGATATCGTAAATACGTCTATTTTTGAATCGGAAATACAACTTTCTTAGAGTATTTCAGTAAAATTGTTTGCAACAAGCACAACAAGTACCATGCATAATATGACTAAATTCTTAAAATTACGAAAGTATTCAAACTCAAACTCAAAGCATTCCGGCACTTTTGAATGTAAAGAAAACAAAAAACAACCGAAGCTACAGTCCCAGTCACAAGGCATAATAACTTGAGAAAGTACGTTGTAGTTGCCCAATCCCTAGCGTAGATCTCTATGGAGAAGAATAGGCAAGAAACTCCATGGACCCTCTTTTAAATCAAAATATTGTTACAAAATCTTGGTCACATCATTCTTGTGGAGATAATACATATAATATGTGAGAACGATGTAGAAAGACGTGCACATTAAGAGCGTCCAGATTAAAAGATTAAATCAACTATTTAAAAATAAAGTAATTAAAATGAACCGTGGCAGCTAAGAGATGACCAGTTCCAACTGACAGCGCCCCTTCACGAACATGGCGCATATTACAAGTGAAACTAGTATTTTTATTAAAAAAAAAAAAAAAAATTAAGTTACGTTTACACCGACGTTCACTATGCAAAAACTATATCAGTGATATTGACGCGCAAATTGTCACCATGATTTCAGCACATACACCGAAATTTTCATCGGTTATTAACAGAAAAAGTCTACTGTCTACAAAAGTGCACCTATACGGACAATGTGCATAGAATAGCTGTTTTTTTAAATCGACGAATGATCTCTATGCGGGGAAATTTAAGAAGCATTTTCTGAATTCTTGGCTAATAAAACCCTCTTTAAAACAGCATAATCTTTTAAATGATTAAATAACTAGACACAAGATTCATACATCAAAATATTTGTTTCAATACAAACGCCACTGATTTACTAAACCAAAATAAAATACTTTTAATCCCCAAAAAGAAAAAGGTACGACAGGCGGAAATAGCAATTTCCTGTTTAGAAACGGTATAAAAATAACACCAAAAGAGTAACATATTACCTCGTAACATTTTACCAAAAGATTAAGAGGAATTTGTGAACAATCTTCTATGTAAATCTTCTGAATGTACATAAGACCGTAGATTACCATTTTGCGAAGAAAAATGTATGGTACCCGAGGGTGGCAGAAAATCTGTTCCGAACGAGCGAAGCCGCAGGAATTAAGTAGCGTGTAGCTGCTATTTGTATTAATAGCTTAGCTTTTTTATTTAAAGGAGCTTCTATTTGAAGTTATTTATGTTTACAATACCCTAACATAACAAACTATAGGCTATATTTAAACTGTACAATGGTGTCAATTCTGTTGTGCACACGCTAAACCTAATTTAGGCTATTGCTATCTTTTACTAAAAGGCAGTGCGAGAAAAGGACGGCTATAGCTATGAACTAAGTTAGAGATGTCAAACTATGAAGCTTATGCCTTGCGCTTCACCGTGTTTTTAGTCGAAATGTTTTAACGTGCACCCTTCATTGGTATGGAAATATTAGTTCCAACTAAATTTGACAGCTCTAAATTACGTCCGTCTCTTTCTCGTTTTATTAGAGAGAAAAAGATAGCAATAGCCTAAATTAAGTTTAGTTAGTGCACAACAGAATCGACACCATTGTCAATATCTGAACTAGGCGACGTTTTATTTTTCGGTGGCTAAACGGGCAAAAATGAGTCTTAATAAAGAAATCTCTTGATTCTGAGGTGCGACTTCTGGGCGAAGGGTAAAGCAAAGTAGAAAAAAGTACTTACATAGTAAAATTACTTTGATTAGCTTATTTTATTGCCTTGTTTATGAGTACTTTACTCTTTTGAAGATTTATCTCGCGATGTATCCGGTCAGCACAAAGCTATCTGCAATGTTTTAAAAAAAAGGTGCCACCGTAATTTTAACAATAAATTTTGATAATATTATTCTGATATCATAATAGTAATTAGTTTAATACGTTAAATTAGTTGAATCATGCCTGATTTGTTAATTCTGCAAATAAATTACTATAAATAGTTAAATTAAACCATATAGATACCGCATCATTTAAAATTGTGAATGAAATACAAAATGGCTGCCCTGGTTTTATATAAATGTACGTTTGAAATGATAGAATTATTACTGATGGCTTTGGCGATTCAAATGTGGAATGAATGTAATGTTTTACTGACATTGGACTGAGGTTTCGTTTAATTGCAAACGCATAAAGTTATGGTGGGTAATTAGTTTAACTAGATTTTTGCTGTCAGCTGTCACTTATTATTTCCAGATAATATTATGAAAATCGGGACAACATTCAAAAATATGAAGTACGTAAATGAATAATAAGAATCATCATCAAAGAAAAATAAGATGAAATCTTCAAATACTATTAGAATCCAATCAATTTTGTTTTAAGATGCTAAAAAAACTAAATCGTCATAAAAAACCAATATCAGAACAAAGTATTTTGTTATATTTTCAAGGAACTTTAAAGCCAATTCTGGAAGCTCGATTTATTCTTACGTCTAGCCAGCTGACATTGCCTGGGATGGATGGCTTTAAACTACGGATGGTTGATCCTTGCGAGGAGATTGCTAGAAAATCTCACTTATTTCATCCTCATTTGTTTTACGAGGGAGTCGAAAAGAGCTGTCAAAGCTGACGCGGGAATAATAGGTATAATGTCTGCGAGTCTAACAATTCGGAGAAAAATACAATGCATAGGGACCACTGTATTGTTTTTTTGTAAAAGGATCAAAATATAGTTTTTGATATTGTATTCATATGTATATTGTATTCCGCTTAGTATTTTGAAATTTCGCCAAGCAGTTTGTCGACTCTCCACGTGATCAGAGGGCTGGCCTTTTTTGGCCAAAGAATCAGCATTGCCAACTTGACAATGCCAGTTTTCTGGGCACTTTTCCTATTGATAACGATGTGAATGAGTTTTTTGACGCCCTGTTCTTTTACCATTTTGATACCTGTACATTTTATATTATTTTAGATCTATTAATTTGTAAAAATAATGTACGTACATTCTAAATTCAAATAAAACTTTTTTACAATACGATAAAGCGATACTCCTCAGCATGCTTTAGGACACGACAGAACTGCTTATTTACAATGATGTGAGTAGCCAGGAAGGTACGCCCTAGAAGGACAAACATTTCATTAGTAATGTTCTTCAGGGCGGTCCGGTGCATGGTACTCGCAACAGACGAACGTGTATGAACGTGAACGAAGAAAAAGGAGCTTGTAAGGATCGTAACACGTGGCATTGGAAAAAGGCGGGATTTTATGCATCTAATTATGTAGGTACATAGATACAGCTACAGCAACATATTCTGAAGCTAGTTCGTACCAATTTGTAGTATCTAAACACAATCATAAAAATAAAATACGTGTCCTGTTGTAAAATATGTTAATTTATAATTGAAAGATTTCAATGATAAACTAATTCTTTGTTGAAGAATCCAATTTATGCGTCATTGTGTGATATTAAGAGATTACCTACTTAAAAATGGAAGTGAAACAATGAGTCAACAACCTGAAGCAATATCTTCAGGTTGTTGACTCATTGTATCACCTCTATTTTTATATTGTTTTTTTTTTTCCTTGTTTGTGTACTTATTATGAGCGTATTCAGCCTTTTATCAATGTGTACTGTTCTGCATAGCCTCAATTCGAGTCATTCGGGATTTTATCTATAATACTATTTACTGCAACGCACACTTACACATAAGTACCATAAGGGCCTCGTCTCGAATTAGTATTAGCTAGCAAAAACTGAAGTGTTTTGAAGATTACAGGATCCTAGCTCCTTCTCTGCAAGAAGGAGCGAGCAGTAATTCATGACGTGGGCCCTGTGAGATTTTTTGAGTAATCAATGAATACTGAATAATCTTTATTACACAATAAAGTGCTTACAAATTGTGTGAAGTCCCTGACTCCTGTACTAGGTGATAGACCTGTGTTAGAAGAACCAGCTGGCCTACCATGACGTCTTAAAGCAGGATCGTTTTAACTTGTTCCATTGTGGGAAAGAGATGGCGCTAGACGTCCTCTATAGCTCCGTCTCTTACCCACACTGGAACAAGATTAAAACGATCCTGCTTTAAGACGTCATGGTAGGCCACCAGTGCCCTCCTAAAAATAAAAAATTGTATGATAACAACAAAAAAAGCCTGTATTGAGTTTGAGAGTGTTTGCGTGTGTGTGTGAGATCCATTTGATGTGGTTCATGGCATTTAGAAACAATTTTGTTACGTAAATATTTTATCAATGATCATTCCTTTATTCCTACCCGCATTTTAACGCGGCCGTTTAATTTCTGAACTCATATAAATGTTAAATATCGCCAAGCAATTAAATTTGATATTGTAATAACAAGGTAAATAACGCGAAACGAAATTGTAAAATCGCTCTAACTGACTGTTTTTTCAATTATCTCTGAAATCGTTTATCGGTCCTACGCCATTTGGTAGGTTAAATAAATTCGTTGTTTATTTTTTATTTGGAATGATGATTTTATTAGTACAGTCACGAGCAGCAATATGTATTTATTACACACATTAAAAAAAGTTTGTGATCACTAGCTGATATAATTTTTAAAATTGAACTTTATCAAGAAAAAAATCTTTATTGTGTGTTAAAAAAAATAAAATCAAACCCTGTTTGTTTTTTTTTTTAATTTTTTATTAGAAACCGTAACAAAAAATATTTCGATTTTTCAAAGTGATCGCAAACTTTTTGAATTTGAGGAACAAAAATGACGCCAGTTATAGACAAGTTTGAAAGGGTGATTGGCTTGGTACATGTTATAACAAATAATGATGGAATGTAAATGTTTCTGGACGGACAAGGAGAGTAAGAGCAAAGAAACGATCAAAAGAGTGAGAGAGTCGAATGATATGAAATAAAAAGATAGAATGACGACTGACAGGAGAGAGTGGAAGAAAAAAACGTGTTGCTCCGATGATCCCAAGTAACACGAGACATGGTCAAGACACTGATGATAAAATAGGTTTCATTTTAAAGTTGGAAGCACTATATAGCATCCGACTGCCAAGTTATAGGTCTCAAGTTCGAACCCAAGTCACGCACCTCTGTTTTTTCGGAGTCATGTGCGTATTTTATAATTATCACTTGTTTCTCTGAAGGAAAACAGCTTCGAAAACCAGCAAGCCTGAGAAATATGTCTTGACGGCATGTAAAGCCAAGTCATAGGCCCAGGTGCGGCTTAACACCAGACTAAGCACTAACCACCCAGAAGAAGACTAGTCCGTTACGGTAGGTATACTTTTATATTTGTGCTCTTGACTGTACAAGTTCACGAGGTCATGAAAGCGCTGTATAAGCTGTTAGCAAATAGTCAGACCTTCACAATTGGATGTCGAATCGACGGTATTATTAACATTTTTATTGCTCAAAGAGAATTCAGCTGAAATCGAAATTATTTTCAGCACATTTTTCTTGTTAACTTTGATTGGATGTTAACAATTTGAATGCTCAAAAGTATTTTTCCATTTAGTTTTAGTTGAGTAGTTTTGGTTTGTTTGGGGTATACTAGGAATACTATCCTATGTGTTTGACTTCGGACGCTGTGCTAACTTTTTTTTTTTTTCCGGGTCGTGCGGTCCATGGCCCTTTACGGGGCCCCGGTGTGGGCGCGTTCATTGAGGCGGCGAGCCGCCCACTACGCTGTGCTAACTTGGAGGAGTACAAAAAACTCATTTTCTGATATTTTTCAGTTTTTCGCGAATATCTCAACTGATGATGATGATAATGAATGGACAACAAAGTTAAAGAACATTTAATCTTCTTTATGTTCGCTGGTGAACCAGATTTTCAAGACCAATATTAACGGAGATACTCATAATCAACCCGTTAAAGTTCCATTGACTTCGAAATAGTTTCCAGGTACAAAACAGCTGGACTATCAAGTTAAGAACGACAATTATTATTACTTATCTTTTTGATTTATACAACACCATCTTATTTTAAAGTCAGCCACGAGCTTTACAACCCACCAATATTTTACATTTTACAGCTTCAACATCATTATTATTATATTCCTTTAAAATAAATATAGTTCAGACCGTAGTTTCTCTCAAAGAAATACTAGACAAAAATACCAAGAAATTCCATATTTTCGTTAAAACAACATTTTTAAATTAACTTTAATAACATTTCCGCATATAACTGTACCGCCTTTTGTGGCAAATTTGAACCACATCGAAATTTGTTAATAAATATATATGATGAAGTAATTATTTCCTGTAAATCCTCTTTGCAACGAGTATGTCGGTAGAGTACTGGCTTCGACATAATGCTATGGCATGTTTAATGTAATTAAAACAGATGATAAAATACCAGTCTTGCTTTGGATATCCGTTAATTATTAACCCATTTGGAAACAGTGCTGAAATGGCAGTTGCTCCATGAAAAATACAGGTATTCAGCTGCATCCGGTTAGACTGGAAGCCGATCCTAACATAGTTATAAGAAGGCTAGGCAGATGAAGGTAGAAAAAGTGCTGAAGTATTCAAGCCTATAGTAACTGAAGTAACTGAAGTAGTTACAGCAGTAGCTCACCGGCGTGAAGGTAAAAAAATACGAAAACCATTAGAACGTTCCACCAGGTATCTTATGACCTAACCCATATCATAGTCTACGTGTTTGTCAAATTTAATCAAAATCAGTTCAGTCGTTAAAGCTTGAAAATATACAAACCAACATACAGACAGAATGTATTTCTCATTTAAAATTAGTTTCTTATTACTATGTAGTATAGTATGGTTTAAAAAACATTTGTAGTTGTCTCGCTTGTGAATCAAGACTTGGTAAAGACGCCATACATTGAGCTACTACGATCTGTCAAATTTCTAATAGATTTTCAACTTTATCGCTAAGGCATCAGGTTCGAGGTTGATTGGGTAGATTTTACAATTTCGGGAAGCTTGGTGTGCTGGTGTCAAGATATTTGGTCCTACACTTTTCAATTGTTAGCATAATATTTGCGACGTAGCACAACTTGCCAATGTCCTTGAACAACCTTGTGTACGTGAGAAGTTAACAAACACATTTATCGGTCAATGTCGCCCAAGAAGGGATCAATTTTGAAGAGACCTACATCTCGCAGTAGATGGTAACATACATACACATGGTGGATATAAATTATTTTACACTGTACGGGTAAGGTACATTTAAATGATAGACTGATATGATGATTGATTGTGTATTGAATGAACACCCAAAACTGAATCGAATGAGTCTTTTGTTGTTTGCCCGAACGGTGCTATGTGACTACTTATCGTTGACTTAAAATTGTAAATTTATTCATTTGCTGCGCGTCGATGTCAGCTTAAAATTGATACATATGCTATTGTACGGGTTTGCTCGTACATACACTAAGTGCCACTGAAATTAAAAAATGCCAATAGTATAAGTATTCTGTTGATATTTTCATTGCTTGGCTTGACACAATCAGTCTGTACAAGATGTTAACGGACTCTTCACGAAGCCGTCAACTAAGCATTCTGTAATTCAGACGAAGTAACTCTACGCAAAAATTTTGGGAACCGATTTTTATTATTTGGTAACCCCAAATAAAAAAAGTCGGTTCCCAGAATTTTTAGGTATCTACAGTATGTATTTTTTTAAAACTTTGAAAACAATTTATTTCCTGAACTAGATGGTTCCCAGGTCCAAAGGCCTTAGCACGAGAGCGCCCTGTGATTTTTCTTCTAGGCCTTTGACCTACTGTGGCATAGTTACAGATTGGTTTAATTTTAACTCTTTCCATGCAATTCTAGTTCATGTAGCAGTATCTACCTATGCTTAACATTTACATCCAAGCTGCTCAGATAAACAAAATAATATTAAAATCATAGATAACAAAACACTTTTGTCTAAGTTTTAGAACTTACTTAAACTCATATTGGGTCACAAGAAAAACCAGTGACGATAACAATAAATCAAGTCGACAAAAAGTGTGTCCCGCACAGCTAGTCCCAAAATAATCTACCCAATACGCCTATAATTTTCAATACTTCGCACAAACCATTTTACTGCCACGTTACCAAATCTTCAGATAATGTAACCTTAGGTTTTTTGCGTCAATAAACGCAGAAATAGTTGGAAACTATATGATTTACGATCGTCGTAAAAAAATGTTGAGACGTGCCAACCGGGGATGGTTACCGATGTTATAGATACGTGTAGACGATACGCCGATCGAGGGATTCGATTCCGGTTGTGCACTTTATGATCGGCTGAAAAAATAAAACATAGAATCTTAAAGTAAGCAGGATGAAGGTTGAGAATTTAATGTTTCAGTGACACATCATAATTTCGGTCTAGGGGAACAATCTAGAAGGACATTTACTTAGTTTAATGGTGATGTTCTTAAAAGAGGTCAGGTGCGTCACTCGTAGCAAGCGTCTGTATGTTTTATTATTTGGGACAAACCCGCCACACTATTCCCAAACCACTGCAACTCCTTGAAGCCTGAATGGCGACCACCAGAAAAGCGCCGAGACGATGAAGCTCGATGAAGTCCCAGAGAAACAATTTAATCAAGAGGCTTGTAACAAAACAGCGCTTCGTAATCAAAGAGAATTACGATATCGTAGACCAGAAATTAGAAGAACATGAAACATTGTTTTGTAATCTCATAATTGGGACAGTTTTTCTATGATAGTATGTGTAATTTTTCTAGGCCTCACTGAGATTTCTCAGTAGTATGTAGTAGTTGTATGTGTCTTAGTGAGACACATACTTCAGCCAACTTATCTGTGCAGGCGGAAAAACACAACTAAAATAAATGTATGAAGTTTGACATTTCGTCTTGTACTGTACCAGGTTTGTCACTTGTAATCGTTAGCAATCAGTCGGCACTGCAAGTAGATAACGATGCAGATCGCGTTGTCCTGTCTATCACAAATAAAACGTCTTTGTTTGTAACAAAGCTTCAACAAATTCAGTCTTCAATTTGTTTTCAAACTTTATTTAAGACGATTTCTATCAAAACAGACTCGATTGATAAGCAAGTTCTTTTACCATTGACTTTGCATCACAGTCGCAAATCACAATAATCTTTATTCCCATAACCATACGGTTGCTTTTTGACTGCTGTTGTCAGGGGTTAAATAACATTGTTAGAGTATTGAAAGCAACCGCCAAGACACGAACTCGCGGTCATGCAACTGCAAGTTTCAATAGTTATTATTCAAAATACAAGTAATTATTCAAGTTGATTGTGTTCAGCCCTTTTACAACTGTACTACGATAGTGATATTTATTTTCATTAATATGAGGTTGCTTTTGCGTTGCTGAGAAGTAAAGATCAGTATGCTTTTAACCGAACTGGCAGTCAGTTCGGTTAAAAGCATACTGATCTTTACTTCTCTTGCAATAAGGTTGAAGTTTGGCAGCGTAAAATGTGAAAGGACTGAAGTACTAATAGTAGTTAGTAAAACAATAAAATGAACGAATAATGAAACAACGAAGTCTTGACTTTGATGTATTTTCAAACGAGATTTGATTTACAGGCAGGGTTTGAAGTAATAAACTAGTAAAAGTGGATTGTATTTTAGAGATAGCAATTCTATCTGAGATTTTGGGACTAAAATAATAAATGAATGGTAGGGTTTCTTCACAAGCGTAGGTTGAATTTAATATTATTATTTTTATATTATTATTTTTTGTTGTTTTTTATGTTTCTTCTCATTTAAGAGAGCCTAAGAAACCTTACACGCGGGTCGGAACCAAGGATGTAAGGTGAAATTTAAATAGAGAAAGTGGATGATAATGTAGATGAAGTCAGAAACTTTCGGGTGATTCGACAGGTGTTGAGAATAGTGGGTTTTTGCAGCATGTAAAGTGTGTGATTAGGCATCTGTAGAGTGTTGAGGCTTTGTGTGAGAGATTTTGGTATAATACTAGTAGATGAGAGAACAATGGGGACTATATGAACAGTTTGTACTTTCCATTGGGTTTTAATTTCAATGGCAAGATCTTGGTATTTACTGAGCTTTTCGGATATTGTGGCTTGAATATTATGTGAGTTAGGTATTGCTATGTCTATCAGATAAACTGTTTTATTGGTTTATTATTTTATTATATTTTTTTATTTTGGTAGCGTTAATTGTTATTGGTTACGTTACGACATCACTGAAGGAGCTGGTCCGAGTTGGATGGAGTTGGCTCAAAACAGGAAAAATTGGCTCGGGATGGAGGAGGCTTTTACCCAAAAGGGATCCATATCCAAATAAAATATAAAACTATTAATTTGTGAATACATATGTAAAGAAAAATATGGAATAAATGAATTTTATTATTTATTATTATAATTGTTATTGATATAAAGCCACTAACAACCCGCCGCGGCTTCGCACGGTGAACAGAGCATTTTATTATTTATGACTTCATTTTTTTTATATAGCGTTGCTGCAGTTTCATAGATATATTTTTAAGGAGAAATCGCCAGGGCAGCCCGCAAAATTCAAATTATCATGGGTTTTAGGACACCGACCTGCAAATTTCAAAAAACGTAAGAAAATTAGAATTTCGCGGTTTACCCTGGCGCTTTCATCCTAACAGGAGTATTTCTGTAATACTTTGTTTTCACATCTGAAACGGGGTGGCGGTTTAGTAACCTGCATCGTACTAAAAGGTAAGTCTGCCCGTCATAATAAACTACTTTCCTAAATAAACTTAAATCCGATTCATGAATAACATGACGCGACAGCTAAAACAAAACTCTGTATATTAATACAGGTTATAAACTATCTGTGTTACAAATTCCATCCAAATCTATCTAGTAGTTGTTGCGTGAAAGAGTAACAAACATCTTTATAAAAAAAATCACATTTATTTTTAGTATTACATTTATTACAGTATCACATTTATTTAGTATTATATTTTTTATTTATTATATTTATTTATTAGACATTTATTTAGTAAGTAAGAAATATAAGATTACATCGACACCTATTCTTATTACTACAGACTCATTTCCCAAATCAGTACCCAATATTTATCCACCGACCGACCTCAACAAACTAACTTTAACATAAATACTACCACAAAGCCACCTTTAATCGCAGCGGCTATAAAGCATAGTTTATCTTCCTTAACGTTACCTGGTTTACGTCGTAAATCCTGGTTACCATCACATGTGACAACGTTATGAAACTATCGCGTTATTTGCAGTTACGTTATAACGTTTTCATGAGTTCAGTATTGGGGGGTTATTTTTTCACCATCGTTATAGAGAGTGACAGTTTAGGGTTACGTGAAATTGACCGTTCGGAAACTATAGGCTATTAAGATCTTTGGAAGCTTATTGGTTAACGTTTACGTAGTGACATCCATAAAACACAATATCACACATGTTTTTCAGGAAGGGTTATTAGGAGTTAGGTAGCCAAGAGTAGTAGTAGCAAAGCCAAGTGCAGCATCAATATTACTGCGTTCTACTGGAGGTCTTGAGGTCTTTCCATCATCATTGGCTTAAGGGGTAACGCCAGGCTAGCCCCTTAAACAATGTATGACACTTTGTCTTTGCGTTTTGAAGTCTTCATGTTATTAGAACTCCCATTGGCATTTCTAAAAACATGGCATTTGCTGCTAGTAGCGTGCGATGTTTCGACTGCCTGGATGGTGCAGCGCGAGCGTTTTGTTCGCCGTGGACCGTGTGCCCTTCTGGCAGGCGGCTGCTTGGAAGTCGTACGGCCGCCGCACGGACCGCTATACATTTATTTATTTATTTAACACTTCAAGCACAAAGTACAGAGGTGGACTTAATGCCATAGAACATCGACACAGACATCGGACATCGATCGGCCAATTCGTTGGTGGCGATACGAGACTGGAACCACAGTCCCCTACATAAAGTGGCAATCCAACCACACGCCGATTACACTCCCTTTCGCTCCTCCCAGAGCGGTCTTCCTGGCAGCCATGAGTAGGTAGCCTTCACGAAAAAAGGGCAATCGATAACTTAGGTACCTAAAATACCTAGTCCTACCTAGTTTTATTAGTTATGTAAGTGAACATAGATACCTTACATAATGTCTCAAGCTCAACATGAACATTATAATGTTATACTGCCTACATCCATCGCTATTACTCTGTAACAATAAACTGTACCCTAGACATGACTCTACAGGATTACGACGCACCTTATGTACAGTGTGATTTTTTGAAGTGAGACAGTATGGGGAAATCCGAATCTATAGGAGACACTTGGAAACAATATGTTTTTTTTTTCATGACTGTAATTTTGATTTATGAAAATATTTTTTGGGTCAACTTTGAGTTATGTGTAGGAATGAGTAAAATTGACATTTTTACAATTCATTGTTCCGGAAGAAAAAAATCGGGCCGAGTCAAAATGCATATTTATGTCAATTTTACCAATTTTTATGGATTTCTGGTTTAAACAAAAAATTAAGTGTGTCAGAATTTTTTTTCTGAAAAAAATTCTAATATTTGCCAAAAAAACTGTACCTCTTACAGATTAAAATTTCCCCATACTGTCCCAGTTAAAAGAATCAGACTGTAGATGGCAAGCGGCGCGCGTAAAATCTTAGGACATGAATATACGGGCGAATACTAAACCTAGCTCAAGGTCACACACGGATTTAGTTCTAGTTTAGTATGCAGTGTAGACTTAGGCTTATGTGCTGTGAGTAAAGATTCGTTTCAGTATGAGCGAGTGAATTTGAAAATTAGAAGGGGTGGTGTAGGATTTAATTTTTAGGTCTAGTGATATATTAAGATTAAAGCCTCAGTTGATATTAAACTTGAACTGATAAAATGTGGGTGTACTATATTTATATCTTCCCTTTAAACCAGAAGTGATTTCATGTTAACTAACATGTTAAATCTTTGTTAAAATATAACATACGCCTTATGACTTAGGTTAATCAAAATCATAATTTTATGATCGTAGTGCATTATCAAGGTGAGTCAGCAATTACTAGTCAAAAAATATATTCGTCAAATTTGAAAAATACCGAAAAGTGTGATGCTGAGGGATTCGGAAAATATAGTGGGGAAAATATTGAGTATGAATGTAGATGGCTGTAACAGTAAAGGAACACCAAAGAAACGATGGATGAATGCTGTGAAAGCTGATATGGCTAGAAAGGAGGTGACTACTGAGATGGTGAGTAGAGAAGTATGGAAGAAGAAGACATGCTGCGCCGACCCCAAATAAATTAGGATAAAGGCAGGAGAATAATGACCAAAAAAAATAAATCGTAATGGAAAACTTATTTTTAAAATACGACTACATTTCAGAGCCACATCAACATTTCACTTCAAATGGGGCCAAACTTACGAACAAGATAAAACTCCGGAAAACTCTGGAACCCAGACACTCACGTGTGTACACTACAGTCCTTTTACTGGTATACCTCTGACAGCTGCAACCGAACAACAACCTTATAGCAACAAGAACTCACTGATATCTTGACAAACTGATCACTGTTATCTTGACAAACTTGTCAGTGGAAGCAACTTAGTACTAACCTTAAAAATACGACATTAAGAATTACCAGCTGTCTTGTGGAGGTTAGATAGACAGTCTACTCTATGTAAACAACTGCATCCGGTGAGACAGACTGCCAACTAGCCGATTTCGGACATAGATTCATTGACTTTCTTTCTTTCGGCCCCAACATAGTTGAGAAAAAGCTAGATAGATAATGATGTCAAGTCAGACGTAAAATATCAGTGAACGGGCTGTACTTTATAACCTTGAGTGATGTGGAGCGTATTTAGATTAGGACACGCACGCACTGAAAACGTTGGGAGATAAAGTTAGGGGGCTGTTTGAGATGGGTAGACTCTTAATATAGCGTAGCGTAATTGTGGTGACTTCATTGAATATTGGGTTTTATTAACATGCGACTCCACTCAAAATATGGTACGATATTGGTGTCAACATGCATTATGATAAATATGTCGCCAGTTATGTTTAAGACCCATGTAATAGCGCGAGCCTATTGCCATCAACCGGGCACGAGTCCCAGCTCCGTGGCTGCTACTGAGAAATTCCTGATGGAAAAACCCAATAACACTTCGCTCGACCTGGGAATCGAACCCAAGACCTCATGCTCAGCCGTCGTTTTTTTTTTTTTTTTTTTTTTTTCGGATGGGAAATCATCAAATGACTTCTCCCGCTCTGGGCGGAGCAGGAGGGAGTGTCAGACTTTTACTGACTAAAACCCATCCATGTTCCTTCATCGCCCTTTGTGTTCCGGGGCCACGGTATCTCTTTCGAATAGTCCCGCAACCTCGGCAGGCATCGGTCCTTTCGGACCCCTTCCTTTTTGCTGACTCTCTTTGAGGCGCGCGTGGAACACGAACGCGCCGTCGACACGGCCTGTCGTCATGAGACGGACGGACGGCGAGCTAGCCCATAGCCCACCGTCCACAGGCCCGCGCCTACGGTGGCCGGGGGCCACGTGGTGGCCCCCGACGCCCGGGGCGTCTCCCGCGGCGGCCGGGACGCTGTGAGGTTCTCTCCCTCTCACGTTCCGCCACCTCCTTCTCTAGCATTACTGCTTCGCAGAAGGAGGTGACGGCGTCCCATTCCGTCTCGCTCCGGACCATGGCTTGCACCAGGGCCGGACGCGAGAGGTCGCCGCCGCCAATCGCCGCTTCGAGGACACGGCGGTGCTCCGCCCACGCGGGGCACACCTCCACCGTGTGCTCCACCGTGTCCTCCGGTCGATCCTCGCAGGGCCTCTGAGGCCCGGGAAACCACAGAGCTAAAATAGAGCACCAAGTTTGACATTTCGATAAAAAATTTCATGACAAGCAATGCCACCTTGAACTACACATTTACAGTGATCACACTATAACAAGTAAGCCGGAAACAAACTTGGTGTCGGGGCGTGGCGTGACGCTTACTGTTGTGACGTGTATGTCACCATGACATGTGCCATGTGACATTTCGAACTGTCATAATTATGACAGCTCACATCTGTCAAGAAAAAAAAAATAATCAAATTTTCATTCTGCAACTGCACATGAACAAATTCATTGTGATATGAATACTCCTAAGACTAAATCTGTTTTAACAGATGTGGAATGTATTTAAAATTTGAATACGTACGCACTGACCGAGTTGAGTCTGTTGTAGATAAACTTTAGGGTCTGTCAGTCGTTTGAGTTGGGTAACTTTTCGCTCTTGCGTGATAAAAATGTAGTTTCTTAAGAGTTTCTGGTTTTATTAATAAATTGTTTATTTAATCGTTAATTAGACTGAGATCCATATATTTTTGTATGTCAAAAACAAACAGGAAAGTTCCCAAAACTTCCGCCATTCAGTACTGTTAACTGCCGAAGAATGGGGAAGCACACTCTGACTCTAGCTGACTGCTAACAACTGTGAATTTATCTCTGTTACTGATTCCGCATCAACCATGGGCTGGGCAATGGCATCCACTTGACTTTCAACTATTTTGGTTCAGAAGAAAAGTCTTTGATTTTGGAGTCTTTGATTTGTTTGAAAGGAGTTGTCTGCTGAGATGACAACTAATAGAGAATTATGGAAGAAGAAGACATGCTGCGTCGACCCTCAAATGTTCACAAGATATATCTTGTGAACGTTTATTATAATACCAACTGTTGATATAATTTCTTTAGATATAACATTTATATACTCTAAAACTTATTTCGTATAACGTTATTGGATACAACGTTTATTTAATCGAAAATCGTTAAAAATATATAATATTGAAATAACGTTTAGTTAATCGAAAAGCGTGACAGAAACGAATCGCGGCAAATCCGACTCCACGTAGTCTTGTCTGCGCTACCCCCAGAGTGTTATTTAAAATCGCGTAGGCGTGGAAGGGCAAGGCGGCCCGCGAGCTGAGGAGCAGGTAGTAGTGAGTGTGAACCACATCTGCGACGATAAGCTCGCATGGGACAGCCGCCGGAGAACCACAGCGCCGGAGCCGTGACAAAAAACCATGCCTGCTGCATGTTGCATGCTTGCTGCATGCTGTATGCTTGATTGCATGCTGCATGCTTGCTCGCATGCTGCATGTATGGTGTATGCTTGTTTGCATGCCTGCTGCATGCATGGTGTATGCTTGTTTGCATGTTTTTACAGGGAAATAAAAACCACGCGTTTTATCATAATATACTAAATAAGTTTTATGTCTTTTGAGTGGTATATCAAACAATTTTATATTAAATGTAGGTTATGCTTAAAAAAATTAGTAACTTTAAAATTTTATCAATCGTTTATTATATTATCTGATCGTTATATCGAAAAATTATAGATTCAGTTGTTGTGTCTTGTTATTATTAGAGATTTTGTAATTATATCATATGTTACTTACCCCATGTCTCTGTGTGCATTTATTTGTGTGTGTGAAGGTGCGGTTATAGGGCCAGTTACAGGCGGGCTTCCTAAAACTACCCGTTTTAGAATCGATTCGGGTCGAGAATCATTAGTATAGATACCGCTTTGAATTTGACCAGGATGCAAAGCGACACCTTGTATAGTTAGGAAAAGACAAGATTAATACAGTATTCAATGTTAAGCTTGTATAATCCACGAAATGAAATACACAGAGTGAAAATCAAGCATGTTGGAAGTTGATGTGTAGTGGTAACGTATTTAGATTAGGACACGCACGAGATAACTTTGGGGTCTGACTGTTTGAGATAGGTGTGGCACTTTCAAAATTAAGCCTAATCAGATAAAACAGGGTGTAGTAATTGAAGTGACTTCATTGGAAATTGGATTTCGCTGTATCATCTTTTATGAAGTAAAATAATAGATTTATAGAGTTAAAAATTAATAATAATAGAACATAAATAATCTTCAACTGCCTTTTTAGTCTAGTGGTAACAATTGGTACTACTTGAGCATGAAGTGTTGGGTTCAATTCCCAGAGCAGGCAAAGTGCTACTGGATTTTTCTGTCAAGAATGTCTTATAAGCAGAGGAGTTTGAGCGGGACGTGCCCAGAAATACCTAGTTCTTGGCATCATACGCTGCACATGCTGCTTCATCTAAACTGGGGCAATAGCCTCTTCCATCTTCATTCAGCATTCCAATAACTATATCCCACTGCTAAATCAAATTGCAGACCATTTTGAGTTAACACTCACAACTAATTTTCTCACTATTCCGGCGGTGGCTATACGTAACGTATTTAGATAAGGGTGTCAACTAACTGAGCAATGTACAGCTGTGTGGCGATAAAGTTAAGGGACAGGATGTTTGAGTTTGGAACACATCCGACCATGCTGCGTCGTCATATGTTTAGGTTCTGTCGTGTTAGGGAATAATCGGAGCCATTTTGGGGCTTATACAGTAATGGGAATGTGGCATTTGATTCTGTAATATTTTGGGACAAGAACCACACCAATTTGTTTTTTTTTCTGTTGGAAATGAATTCACCCCATCACTCTGCGGAGGAGACTGTCTTACACCCTGTATAGAATGTAATATCAAAGTCTAATTAGGACATTAAGACACTTTTTCCCTGGCACTGATCTAACTATCCATTCGCAAAGGTAGTTTCGTATGGAGAAGATCACGTGAAAAGCATGATGCCTGTAATCACTGACTGGTTCGGCAAACATGTGCTAATAGTATAATGTTTAAGCCTGGAGTTATAGGCGACGACCCTATTTCCGTCAACTGGGCACAAATCTACACTCGGCACACAACAACAAACACACCTTATTTTTTTAAAACCTCTTCAAATTCGACCCGAATAGCGCAGCGGTACTGAGGCTGCCTTACGTTCTTAGGTCCCGGGTTCGAATCCCGGTAGAAGCAAATGTTTGTGTGATGAGCATGGACATTTGTTTCCGAGTCATGGATGTTTATACAGGGTGTGGCGTAAGTAGTGGTCCACCGTTCAGGATTCGATGAACCAGATAATTAACTATAACAATTAAAAATTTAAACCATTTATACCCAAGGGTTCCGAAAATATTTCCTTTTTGTCTTTTATTTACGAAATTTCTACCTTTTATTACAAATTTGGTTGTAGTTTCAACAAAAGTCATTATTCTTTCATTTTGACTTCTGTTAATTACTGCTGAATACTAGAGCTACCATGACAAATTATGTTTTTTTATGTAAATTCAGCTCTTTTGAAGAAAAAGTTGGTTCTTCTCTAATTTTAACCCAAATTTTTAACACACCATCAAGTTCAAGAGCGATTTTTGTAAAAAAAACGTATCACATTGTCAGTGCCCATGTATTTAATAATATGCCTACTAAATGTTAAAATGATGAATTTCAAAATGATATCATTATAACAGATCCAATAATTTAACAAAAAGATATTCAATTTTAATTGAAGAAAAGAAGATTTTCATTAAACTACTTTTTTAAACTTTATTGCGTTACAAAACGTATTAAAACTTAAAAAACGGATACAATCTAACTTTTTACATTTCTAATGTGATTTGTGTTGAAGCACAAACATGTCAGGTAAAAAAAACCTGACCCTTTTTTTACCTGAGACATCGTTTGTTAACAAAAACCCGTTGAAGCTTTCGCAATCGAGTTACGCACAATAGGAGTGATAAGGAAAAGATATGGTAGGGTATTGCTATCTCTTTCATTACTAACGTTGAAATATCCAAAAATCTCGAAATGATTTAATACGATCTCGTCACCCGTGTCGTGCGTCGTATGCGTTTCGTTTTTATTCTGCCTGTGTTTACCTCCGCCATTTCTTTACCCTTGCCTGACCCCGGACTCTGTTTAATTAGCCTACTGATTGGACTTGTTGTTTTGGTGATCTCTGCGATATTGGCTACGTGTACTGGTGACTGGCTTACTCAACGATTTGGACAAAGGTGCAGTGCAGTGACAATTAAAAAATGCCTCAGTACACACCGCGCGAATATGCTGACATGCATTTTATTTATGGCGAATGCAGAGGTGTCGGTAGAGAAGCAGCTCGTCTTTATCGGGAGAGATATCCCGATAGAAGACATCCAGACCACCGAGTTTTTGAGAGAGTGCATAACGCGTACACCGAGGGAAGGATACCCGGCACGGGCGAAGGCGGTGCAGGTGAAGGACGACCGCGACGACACAACGATGAAGAGGTAATGAATTTAGTTACAGAAGATCCTTCAACATCAATCCGTGTCTTAAGTCGCAGAACTGGCATATCAACTAGATCTGTACATCGAATACTCAAAAGACATGAACTGTACCCATACCACTATCAAAGGGTACAGTCATTGCTACCAAGACATTATCACTTGAGAGTAAAATTTTGTAGAGTAATGCTACGCAGAATAAGAGAAGACCCGCAGTTTTTTAATAAAATACTATGGAGCGACGAGTCATCCTGCAAAAAAGATGGATATTTAAATCTACGCAATTTTCATAACTGGCAGCTAGAAAACCCGCATCTCATAAGGCAAGACAGATCACAGTATCAATTTAAAATAAACCTTTGGACCGGTATCATTAACGGACAGATAATCGGTCCACACGAGCTGCCAGAAACATTAAATGCAGAAAGATATTTAAGTTTTTTGCAAATTGACTTGCCCTTGCTTCTGGAAGGTGTTGTTCCTGAAGTCCAAGAAGACATGTGGCTGCAGAACGATGGCTGTCCCGCTCACTATGCTGTTAGAGTACGAGAGCACCTTGATACAGCGTATCCAAATAAGTGGATTGGGCGCTTAGGTCCAATATTGTGGCCACCACGCTCGCCAGATCTAAATCCCCTAGATTTCTTTTATTGGGGTTGCCTAAAAGAAAAAGTCTATAGCAAAGAAATCACAAGTATTGACCAATTGAGGACTAGAATCCAGGCAGCAGCTAGAGAAGTCAGCGAAAGCGGGTTTGCCCGACGACTTAAACGGTCGTTTATTCGACGTTGCAGAGCGTGTATTGCTGCGAATGGGGGCCATTTTGAACATTTAGTTTAATTTGATTGATTGTAATCATGACAAAGATTAATAATAAATGATAAATAAAGTGATTTGTTTTTTTAATTCTTTGTTCAAATACCTGAAGTAACAAGTTAGGTCTACATAACTCTGTTATAGTAGTTTTTTTTTAAACAAATGGGCATTGACACTAGTGCATTTTTTAGCAAATATCGTGAGTATTATCGCAATAAAGTTTAAAAAAATAGTTTAATAAAAATCTTCTTTTCTTCAATTAAAATTGAATATCTTTTTGTTAAATTATTGGATCTGTTATAATGATATTATTTTGAAATTGGCATTTAGTAGGCATATTATTAAATACATGGGCACTGACAATGTGGTACGTTTTTTTTACAAAAATCGCTCTTGAACTTGATGGTGTGTTAAAAATTTGGGTTAAAATTAGAGAAGAACCAACTTTTTCTTCAAAAGAGCTGAATTTACATAAAAAATAATAATTTATCGTAGTAGCTCTAGTATTCAGCAGTAATTAACAGAAATCAAAATGAAAGATTAATGACTTTTGTTGAAACTACAACCAAATTTGTAATAAAGGGTAGAAATTTCGTAAATAAAAGACAAAAAGGAAATATTTTTGGAACCCTTGGGTATAAATGGTTTAAATTTTTAATTGTTATAGTTAATTATCTGGTTCATCGAATCCTGAACGGTGGACCACTACTTACGCCACACCCATGTATGTATAATAAGTATGTATTTACAAACAAAAAGTATCTATGTAGTATATCAACTATCTGGTGTCCACGACACAAGCCTTATTGCTTAGTGTGGCACTAGATGGCGCTGTGTGTAATGTCCAGCGATATTTATTTATTTAAATTATGAAAAATTAATAATGGCAGTTTATATTTGTTCTCCATATTATCTGTGTTTACCTTGTTACAATTCTATTATTATCTATATCATGTTGTATGGAGCTCGTGGCTAACTATTAAGAGCCACTCGGGTCGATCTTTAGGTTAAGCCGTCCTTGCCTAGGTTGGTGTGGAGTTTCCTCCGTGCCTCGGAAAGCACATTAAGAAGTTGGTCCCGGCTGTCATTTGTAGATGTTTGACAGTCATTACAGGTAGTCAGTAGCCCAAAAAGTTTGATAACCAGTCTTACCAAGGGGTATCGTATTACCCAGTACTAACTGGGCTGTGGAGGTCAGATAGGCAGTCGCTCCATGTAAAATACTGGTATTCAGCTGCATCCGGTTAGACTGGAAGCCGATCTCAATATGTTGGGAAAAGGCTAGGCAGTTGATGATGATCATGTTATATTCTAAGCAAAAGAAAACAAAGCCATCAATATAAATCTTCGTAACAACAAATAAAATCTCATTTGATCTTGGAAAGCATCAATAAAACAAATAACGCTACAATGCGATCGTTGATAAATATATTTCCCTGCAGATGCTACCGTGGAAATAATGATTCGCGACCTGGGAAATCAACGCGGATAATATTATAGTGACACCGTGCGTTCGAGGTTCGACAGAATTGGAGGATGATACAATCTATCCAAATAAATAAACTTGGAGAGTCTCTGTTTGTAATTTCAAAATGAAATGAAATGCTTTTTACTGAATCCATATGATCATTGATCGTTTTTTTTGCCTGCTTGTCTGTTTGTTTCGGTTAATCTCCGATTCGACTGGACCGATTGTGACGGGACATACGGGCTGATTTTATAGAGTAAGTAATCTAAATAAAATTTTGAATATTTATTAATTTATTAATATAGGTTCACCAACAGCTTCTGTGTACAGCATTTAGATATACGTAGGTTTTTATTTGCCGATTACTTTTATTTTAGAAAAAAACAAGGGTTCCGTGCAAAAAAAATGTTCAAATTGATTCAACTATGGAATCAATATTTTATAATAATTTCACAAGGTCGAAGGTCGCGCAAAAAGATTCATAAATTGATTTGCTTAGTGTGGCACTAGATGGCGCTGTGTGTTAATGTCCAGCAATATTTATATTTATTTATATATTTATTTTCAATCATACTTATAAATGGGGATTATAAAAGAGAATAATATGAAAACACTAACATATCAATTTGCAATCTCAATGACAAAATATGAAAAAGAGAGTGTATTTGTATAATAATGTAAGTTTGAGATCAAACTTAAATTTACAACAAAAACAAAACGTTTCTATACTTTCTGGTTTTACCGTTCTTTTAAAAATACTAGCCAGTGTTAAACCAACATCGGTTATTTGAGTACGAACAATGGTTAGCTACAAAGGCTAGTTTTAAACTATACCGCCGCGCGCCGCCTCGTTTGATTTGTAGGGCACACCTTTATTGTTGAAAAATATTTGAATTCAAACAGAACTTGATTTTTTTTTTTTGTTTCAGTTTGTTCCAGTGTTTTTTTTTCTATTTTACCCAGTTTTGTTTTCCTTTGATTTATTTATTTTGTTGTGTTGTAAATCAGTTACAATGTTTTTTGTTTTGATATTGTTTTTGGGATTTAATATACCTTTAGATAATATGTGTAATTTTCTGTTTAGTGTGTGCATAAAATGTTAGATGAATAAACCATATTTATATTTAATTCTTATACAATATATATATAATAATATATATTTATTAACTACCCACCAAAAACATTTTCATGTAAAATGTTGCCAAGATGAGACTATATGGCTCGCACTGTCAAAAACTTATCAGAGCCAAAGTTCTAACTCTACACGCCCTAACGTGGCCTAACTCTACAAGCCCTAACTTCACAATGTCTACACCTTTTTTTTTTTTTTAGTCAGATATGTGGCTTGGCCGTTTCGTTACTACAAGAACAATTGTCTAACAGAAAAGTAATGAACAGTGTAACAGTTTTCACACGGTAACAAACACAAACAAACAGAAAATCGGTTTAATCTTTTCCTGTTCACCCTCTGTTAAAAATAAATTATTTAAAGCAAATGTTTAATCTAAACCAGATTATTTAATTTTATCAATTCTTATCATGTCTGATGACGTCACCCGGGTGTTTTTACTCGACGCTTCAGCGAGTTTTGGGATGAGTTTGACTGCCATGAATTTTAAATACACACAAATTGTATGATAAGAATTTATAATGATAATAATGAAAATATATTAAGTACGGTGGGTCGGTGGTGAAACTTTGACTGTGAATTGGCCAAGCGTAATAAGAAGTTTCAGTAAAATAAGAGGCCAGCTTATACTGGTTTTCTTGCCACTAACGAGTAGCTACCGTATATTTTTACATTATTTTCTCACAGCTGGGTCTCCCACAAATGCCTCTAGGTCATGACGCCAGTGTTTTGTACCTCATCCTCGACTGCAAGGCCTGTCTGGCACCCATCATCATCATTTCAGCCGAAAGACGTCCACTGCTGTTCTGGCACCCAATACGTGAAAACAGTTTACAAAAATTATTTTACCCTACTTAGTATCCTAAGGTGTAGTTTTGCATCCTAGTCAAAATTCAAGAGCTTGTCACAAAAGACCTAAATATAATCAATTTAAATTACGATAATCTGTCAAAAATTAAACAGGGTGCTATTTTAATTTGTTTAAATTTGACAGTATTTCAGAATAACACGAAAGTAATAGAAGAATCACCCATCGCGCGACATGTGAAGGCGCAGTTAGAGGGCCAGTTATAGACCGTCTGCGTTTTAATACGGGTGGTTTACACTTACCGGTTTTTTTCTTTTCGCGGGTGACCACTGAAAACCAGCGCTGTGCTGTGGGCCCCCCATAGCACAGCATCATGCTGAGTGGTAACCTATTTTATCGCACTCACGACGTGGAAGCTGTCAACTATTTTTTTAAATCTACTTTTTGTTTATGTTCCGTTTTGAAATACTCTAAATGTTTGTTATGTTTATTGTTCTGTTTTCAAATTTTGTATGCACGTCATGTCCAAGATTTTTTCTTTCTTTCTTTCTTTTCTTTTAAATAAGTAAAAAACCTACCCATTTTATTATTTATTCGGGTTGAGACTCATTAGCAAAGATACCTCGTTGAATGTGACCAGGATGCAAAGCGACACCTTGTATATTCAGATAAATCTTTGAATATTAATATCTGTTACAATTCTAAAAATAATTCTTAAAAATGTGTAGACGATAATATTTTCAGGAAAACATTAATCTTAAAAAAAAGGAAATATATAATTTCAGAGCAAGCTGCTGATTGATTGCCTTTCGACGCTTCTCAATGATTAATCAATCAAAAATCACTTCGATATTACGGAAAATATATTGTTAATCGTAACCGTTCCTCTGAAGCATCTCCATAACTCAAAATTCTTAATGGATTACAATTAGTATTAGATGAAAAACAGCCGCGTTCTGTTATGTTCAGAGTCGCTCTGAAATATTGAGAAATGTTTTCACTTCTCAATATTTTATTAACCGACGACAAAAAAAGGAGAAGGTTCACAATTCGACGCGATTTTTTTTTTACAGTTCTCGCGAGCGGTAATAAAATCAATTAAACGCGCAATATCATTGTGATGTAAAATCGTAAATGATTTTTTAATAAAATAAAATAAATGCCTTAAAGCATTTTAGGTATATTTTTAAAACAAACTGATGCCAGCTACCTTCATCTGCGTGAAATTATTACAAAAATATTACTTTCCTATTTGAATCGGATTTTGTTAACAATTATAGTAGTTTACATTTTTTTTGCACGGAATTCTAATTATTTTTCTAAAATAAAAATAGCCTAAGTTAGTTAAGCTATCTGCTGGTAAAAGTCCCGTCAAAATCGGTAAAGCCGTTGCGGAGATTAGCTGGAACAAACAGACATACAGACAGATAAATACACAAATAAATACAAAGACATAAGAAAAAAAAACCTGTTTTGTTAAAAGTGCCGTATATACTTTCAGTAAAAATCTGTTATTTTAAAATTACAAACAAAAACTTAAAATTCGTTGTCTGTTCGAACCACTCTTAGGTAGTAATGAAGTCTTAAAACAAAGCAAATATTAAGTGGAAAACGAGTACTTTCAACGTTAAAGTTACGTTACGTCACGCAATCTCGGGGTCTCGGGCTTTTGCTTGTGTGTAGGTTTACAGTGGCCAGTAAAATAAAAAAGTGGCGAAAAGTAAATTTCAATTTGCCAAGATGTTGACAGTTTGTATTGCAATGAACATTTTCATTAAAAACCATTTTGATGGTAAGAAAGTACTGTATTGTGGGAAAAACCGCGTGTTTTATGACATTGAGTTTTATATGAAACCGAGCCGACTGAAAAGTGAACTTTGACAGTTACTGCGCAGCAAGTCGGCAGTCTGGTCCTGTCAGTTTTAGGCGCACCTGTTATGTGAACAAGTTGAACGATAAAAACACCTTTTCACTGAAAATCAGACTAGTGACTGGAAAGGCACTCTCTCAGTACGAGAATGTGTAGAGGCGCTGTGAAACCGTGAGATGGCTTCCACCAGAGAAGTGCGAGGTGCACAGATGGGTAGCTAAGCTGTTGAACAGTGTTGCGAAGATGATTAGCGGACTCTTATCAGCTCTAGTTCCCTACACCGTTTTGTGCACATCACTTGCACATATTTGTCGATCGCGTGCGCCTCACACACATTCCTCGCTCGCGCCTGTCGCACTCATCCTTTGCTTTTTTGTGTGTACAAATATCTAGCTCCTGTTAGCCTTCTTCCACCAGAGACGCTCTAAGCGAAACTAGCGACTAGGAAACGAATAACTGCTGTGGTGAATATTTTCCTCGCGTACCGCCTGGCTAACTCGCACATAAACACGAAGCCAAATCGTTTTCAATTTCCAATCGATTCTCAGCTCAGCACATTTTGACCGTTCCATTACACCAAGCTCCTTGTGGGTCGTACCCAAATGAATACAAAACACTATGCCGTGGTGACGTCAGAGATTGATGACGTCGACGATTGAAATCTTGGACGGTGAAATTGTAATGGAGAGAGATTTCGAGAGGGATGGGGTAAGATTGTGGTTGGGATGAATGCTATGTAGCTGTGATTGCTACAGATTGTTTTCAATGTTGGGCCTGTATTGTACAGTTTAATCTATGTTACTATTTCAACTGCCAAAGATACTAAATCAGTCTGTCTAGAAGGGTATGAAGAACAGGATATAAAGTTCACCAATACTCCATAGAAAAGGGACGATCCTCCGACCAGAGTTGTGTTGTGTCTAGTGGGCTGCCAGACAATTTGCTATCGGGTTTGTCTATATTTTGGTCTCAAGTCACAGATAACTTTAATACTCGTAGCGCGATTTATTTTGGACTCACTTCGTCTATTTGCTGTGTACAAAACATGCCAAAACATCGTCGAAGAATGATTCGAACATTAACAACTTTAATTGGTAGTCAAAATTGATAAATAATTCATTCATCATCATCATCATTAGCCTATAATATTCCCACTGCTGGGACACAGGCCTCCTCTTTATGAGAGGGATTGGGCTGTAATCCACCACGCGGGCCCAGTGCGGATTGGTAGATGTCACATGTCTTCGAATTTTTGGTTCTAGGACATGCCGGTTTCCTCACGATGTTTTCCTTCACCGTTTTGAGAGCAGTGGTGATGAAATAAATTACACAAAGTAATGTGCCTGTCTGGGTTCGAGCCCACAACTTACTGTACTGTACTGTAAGTCAGGGCCGCCACCACTGAGCCACCGCTGCTCATTAAATAATTAATTACCCTGACTAAACCAGGCGTATAACATCAAACATCTACAGTTTCTCGTGACAGAATATTGAATCTATCATTTAATTTATTTATGAGAGAGAATAAGGTTCCATTAAATATTCAAGAAGACCAGTCAAAGGTCAGTTATGAAAGAAGTTTGACTGACACGAAGCAAAAGGAATATAATATTTATCAGGATAATTTCATTTCACTCCAATCATGACAGGTCTTCCTAAATTACCGACCCGAAATGTTACAGAAATCAGTCAAGATACAGTAATTAAAACGCAGTAAAAGCTTAAATTAATACCTCTCTAGAGGTGTACAAAAGCAAACCACATTTCGCCAATTATGTCCCTGCATGTCATACGGTGCCACTCATTACATACCGAGTTTCCTTCGTGCCTCGGAAAGCACGTTAAGCCGTTGGTCCCGGCTGTCATTTGTAGATCTTTGGCAGTCGTTACCGGCAGTCAATGGCCCAAAGGCTGACAATCAGTCTTACCGAGATGTATCGTATTACCCCTTACTAACTAAGTTGTAAAGGTCCGATAAGCAGTCGCTCTATGTTAAATACTGGTATTCAGCTGCATCTGGTGAGACTGGAAGCCGACCCTAACATAGTTGGGAAAAGACTAGGTAGATGATGTAATAGGGGGCAAGTCTTTTGCCATCAACCGAGCTCAATTCAGACTCCGGGCTGCAACTCAAAAATTCCTGATAGACGAACTCAACAATTTTTCCAATCAGGGAATCTAAAACCTCATGCAACAACTCCAATTGAATAACGAAACTCTTTAACAAAACAATGTGCACTTCAATATTCATGTTGTACATCAAAAACACATGACTTACCTTTTCTAAGACGGTATTTTTTTTACTGAACCTTCGAGCTCGCAGTTAAACAAAAACCCGTAACTTGCGGTTAGACTAAGTAAAAACTGACAAGGTCAGCTTCTCCTGATTTCCTTAACTTTTCCGTCAAGCCTAAGCGATTTTTGTTGAAAAGCCCATGGAGATAAATAATATCCAATTGCTACGTCGTTAAAAAATACTTAGGTTAGCCGTTTTTTCTTTTCTTTTTATTCACGGACTGGGCAGGTCTCCAAGGCACGTCAGAAACACGTATGAACGTTTTCTGGGCTAAGTGAGTACATGAGTACTGATTTCCCGGTTTTTTATTTAGGTCACATTTAGTGTAGGATTCATTTTTGCTAAGAGCGAGAAAAAATATCTTATAACTTCGAGAAAAGGGGATTTCCATTAATCATTTATTTCGAGATATTCCAGCCTCCTTTTTTGGACCCTTAATCTGTCAATTTCATAATATCAAAATGTTAATATGCTTTGAAGGTTTATTCGGGATCGAGAATTGACGTTGGTAAAGATCAGAGTATTTTAAAGTAACATTTATCACATAATAGCTGCTGTGCAAGGATCTGATGCCGCCATCCCGTTCTTTGGTCCATGTCATTTTTAGATCTTTGACAGTCGTTACAGGTAGTCAGTGGCCCGAAAGTCTTGACAACCAGTCTTACCGAAGGTTAATACCCAGTACTAACTGGGTTGTGGAGGTTGGAAATGGGCAGTCGCTCCATGTAAAATACTGGTATTTAGCTGCATCTGGTTAGACTAGAAGCCGATCTCAACATAGTTGGGAAAAGCCTAGGTAGATGATATAATAGGGGGCGAGCCTTTTGCCATCAACCGGGCACAAACCCAGACTCCGGAAGGCTACTAATAAATTTTTGATAGAAGAAACAATGATTTGTCCGACCTCAAAAAAATATCCAAAACCACGCTCCAACTCCAATCATTATGATGACATAATGAAAAAAAAACCTTACTAACAACGCCTCTCAACGTCGTCCAAGCAAAAGCCTTGCAGCACTTTAGGTCAAACCAATTCTTACAGTAGATACTATGTGTCATACCGCGTAATATTACGACCACATAGCTATCAACTCTAATACATTATATAGATTCTAAAATCCCTACCACTTGTATCACTCTTTATAAGTCCTCTAACGATAACATATCCACGATTTAGAGCCACCAAACCCACGGCCAAAGCAACCCTACCCACCGATCTATAAAATTCGTGTCATATCTGCCATCGCGACAGCATTGTCCCAACCCGTCAACTTTTTAGGGTTCCGCGTATCAAATAAAAGCCATGACCTTGTTCAATGTCAGTTAAAGTTAAACGGAGTGGAATGACGTCAATTCTTCGAAACAATTGTGCTGTCACATGAAATGGAGGCTGTAGAATTTTATGTTTTAGTCGAGTGATTTCAGTGGCAGAACAGTTTTGTTTGACTCGTTGCCTTAGGCGCTATCAATTTGTATTATAACTCATGATATTGGATGTATCAATGTGGCTGTTTATTCTTAAAATCTCAATACACCCGTTTTTTATATTTTAACACGAAATATGCTTGCATTTGCATGCTTGCTTGGAAGAAACCAATTTACTAGAACTTTGAAGAGATCCAGATTATAATGAGCGGGGAACACAGCTGGCAGTGAATTCCACTGACCGGCTGTTTTCACAATAAATGTGGAAGTGTAGCACTTTATTCGGGTCCGTGAAACTTCATTTAACGATGACACATTCATTTATGCAAGTGCACATTTATTAACGTGTGGCCACAGTGTTAATTAAAACGGGCAATAGTAACATAAACTGTGAAGGAAGCCAGAAAACCATCAGTCCCATTCCACTAAACGAAACGTCACCAAAAACCGCTAGCGCGAAATATAACACCAAAAAAAATCATACACCCACTAAACTTTTACTCAACCATTGTGCAAAGTCATCACAAAGAGGCGTGAAAAATAAGTAACTCAATCCATATCAACGTCAGAAAAATTAAGCACGGAACCCATTTGTGAAAGTTTGTGTCGGACGTCGACCTTTTTAAGGTCATTTCAGACGTAACAGCGCGTGAACGTGCCTGTTATACTAGATACGGGTATGTTAGAAGTATGATGTTGTAATTTTGTTTTTTCATTGGTGGTTAAGCCGCGGAATATTTCGCTTGTAATCGGAGAGGTAAGCGTTATGTAATGTGTGAATAGAGTTTTTTGGTGGACGTACCTATATTTTGATGATGCGTATTCGTAGCGTATTCGTGATGGTTTTCTTAGAGAGCATAGATAGCCCAGTGGTAATGGCATCAACTATAATGTAAGTCATAACTACAGACTCTCATCCTCCCATCATGGGAGAGGCTTATGTCCAGCAGTGGACGTTATGGGTAGTTGTAGTAGCTACAGAGTCTGGTAACACTTAAATTTGTTTAATTTATTTCATTACCTCTGACTACTGCTATCAAAATAGTGAAGGAAAACATTTTGACCCGATTTGGACGACCCGAATGGCACAGCGGTAGTGAGGCTGTCTTACGTTCTTAGGGTCCCGGTAAGAGCAAATGTTTGTGTGATGAGCATGAAAATTTGTTTCCAAGTCATGGATGTTTATAATATGTATAATAAGTATGTATTTACAAACAAAAAGTATCTATATAGTATATCAACTATCTGGTGTCCACGACACAAGCCTCCTTGCTTAGTGTGGCACTAGATGGCGCTGTGTGTAATATCCAGCGATATTTATTTATTTTTAAGAAACTGGCATGCCACAGAACCAAAAATTTTGAAGACATTATGTGACATCCAAAGGGGGCACGTGGGGGTAGGGCGAACTTATTCTTACAGGGAGGACGTCAGTGTCCCATTTGTGAGAACATTATAGGCTGTTTATGTGCTATGTCACCAATCTTACCTCGTACTCTAGCTGCACTCAATGATCCAACAAATGATTAATTTGCGAATGAACGATTCATGAAAGTATTGTAAGTTTTTTTGTTTTACTATTACTGAGTCTAAATTAAATCTCAACTGTTCTAATGTATCGGTAGATATGTACTTAAGACCGGGCTAAAAAGCAGCACAGGCGTAGCGTTACACCAAATATCTGGGAGATCGTTTTGGCTTGTTCTGTGAGGCTTAGAAGGCATTTAATGCTGCAAAAAAAAGTTTACGGTAGCCCAAGTAAAAAAATAGCCTAAAATAACTACTTTTTCCCGGTGTTGACATTATAATTACAAGTTTTTGTCCTTCTGTTTCCATCGTGTTGTCATCCATTAAGCTAGATTATTTGTCTCTAGCGCTCAGAGCGAGGCGCGGATAAAAAGGTCTTTTGCTCTGCAGATATGCAATTCCTTTATTTTGTACGGAACTCCTTATATTTTGTGTTGCAATTACAGATCCGTGTGTTGTTGTTTTTTCAGGGATGTTGCAAGCTTTGTGTTTCGATGAGAGCGTTAATGCGAAAATTATAATTAAGTCATATTGTTTTAAAAAAAGAATGTGGAATGAAAATGAGTTGGAAATACACTTTTCGCTGTAAATAATTAATCTGTTTCTTTTACCAGTTGTTTTAATTAAGAAAAGGTGAATGGCAGGACTTTTTGGACGGTCTTATATCGTTTGAAATATTTGAAACTCGACTTTGGAAAATTTAAACGAATTTTGAACTTTTCGGTGTATTGATTTTAATAATCCAACAAGACCACCTGGGTTATGGAGGGCAGACAAGTAGTAGCTTTATGTAAAGCACTGTTAGTTAAAAGAAAATACGGTTGGACTGGATGCCAACATAGTTATTTATTTATTTATTTACATACATTTTAAACATTTAAGTTGGTGCCAACATAAACTCATTAGAGTTTTACCATGCACCAAGATCATTGATTACATAATTTAGAATTAGATCCACTTAAGTGGGTACTTAGTTAAAAATAAAGAAACAACTACAAAAGTTACAACGGGTATTTGGCGAAATAATATCTAATACATACATACCAACGAGCGAACCTCGTTGACCAATCCGACCGTCCGTTCACAAAAAACAGAAGTAGTGGAGGAAGTTTTAAATGATACAGGTTGTTCCCAATAGTATATATATATTTTTTTTATGTTATGTTATAATTGCTATATATTACTTTAATACTTTTGCTTTAAAAAAGAAAAAGAAGAAAAAGTAAAAAAAAGGAAAAAGGCTACGCAGATGAAGATCGACGAATGCGACTGATTTATGCCAGTCCAGTCACACTCCTGTCAGTGCCACTACAGAGAAGCGTGGTGAATTAGTGCAAGTCTACGATGTGCGGCGCGCGTGACAATCCTTTAATAGAGCATTTAAACACATTGCACCATAATCGCGGTACAAATTTCGCGACTAATATTAACCCGCGCTATTTCTTGTGTAAAATACGGACTGCTTGGTCAGGCCGCAGTCCGGTAGCGATAAGGGGACGGGCCGGAATTTTTATCGGACCGACATACAGCGCCCTCTGGCGACGGGCGACGTTTCTGTCTGACAGAAAATCTTGTGCCACACAATGTCGATAAATTCAGAAAAAGAACAATGCCTCCGGCTTGCCAGTACGAGCTGTTTCCTTGCGGAAAATGTATCAAACGAGATCGTATCAATATCATTGTGTAAATAAGGATTTTAATATTTTCATTAAATGTGTTTTCTTTGTTTGTTTCAGGTAAACTGATTTCTGAGTAACTACGTTGTTTGCAAGATTTTGGAATGATTAGGTTTGTTATATGAGTATTTGTTTATGTTAATAATCATAATATTTATTACTTAGGTATATTAGAAACAGATAAAGTTTTTAAGTTTGGATGTACTAGTAGGAGGATATTTTTAAAACTACTCATCCGATGATGAAAAACTACATTATGCTTACACGGAGTCTTTACTCACATATCTTGTATTATTCACTCACAGACACGCACACCTACACCCACATCTACACACACACACACCACTCACAATATACAATTCTAATCTTGTATACCATACAGTAGAATGACACAGTCCACTTGAGATATAAGTTTTTGTTGATTATTGACCGTAAATTACCTCTAATACAGGTATACCCTAGCTAAAGAGGTAGAGTATTATTCTTGTACAGAATTTGCAACATAAACTATAAATGTATTTCTATACCAAATATTAAGCTGTATTTCGAACTTTGTATATTTTTTGGATAAATAAGTATTATTATTAATGATTATTATTTTATGCGGGCAATTTCACAAGTAGAAGCTAGTTACAGTTTTTTTTGTATTAAAAAAACTAAAAATAAAAGGTTTGAAGGAGGTAGTAAAAAAGATTCAGATATAACAAGTTGTTCTCGGAAAACATAACCTCCCACCACGCCTATTTCTGGCACTAAGCTGCGTTGCGTAGTTCTGGCTTAAAGTTCCGATGAGATTACAAACAGAATATACAACTCTTAAATCTACAGGATCGGTCAAACCGGTACGGACAGGGACACAGACACCTCCATAAAAATACTTACTCATGTATCCGTCAGTATCAGTTGGCTTGATATGGGCCATGTGATGCGGAGGATTGAGATAAATATCGTGAGGAAACTTTTGAGTATTATTTATTTATTTATTTAAACTTTATGTACAAGGGTGGTACATAGGCGGACTTAATGCCACAAGGCATTCTCTACCAGTCAACCTTTGGGTTAAATAGGATAGCATTGTGATTGAGTACAATAAAAATAAATAAGAAAAATACCATTTTGTAAGCATCAGTTAAAAAACACATAAATGGGTATCTGCATACTAATACATATAATATCTAAGTATTAATGTGGTTAAGAGTAGAGGAAGACCAAAGAAATGATGGATGGACTGTGTGAAGAATGATTTGACTAGAAAGAAGTTGTTTGACGATGATGAAGGTAAAATTCGCAAACATACCCGTTTATTACATTTGTTTTATAATGTGGATCGTAGTATCCACCGGAGCCAAATGTATCCGTGCCAGTATGATTTAGTTTTGAACTGTGAGGAAATAAATCTGAAAACTCCTAGCTTTCTCCGGAGAGCTTTAAGAGTCTTTGCCAAAATAAAAATCAACTTTATAGAAATAGCTTTTCCTGGAACCTCTTAAAATTTGAACAACACTTAATTTCTCCAAGAATTCATAATAAAATTCATGAATGAATTCATTACAACATCGCTCAATGTCGACTAAGGAGAGTAGGTCGACGGAATTTCAAAAATGCCATGCATCCATAAGATTTGTTAAAGAACCAGTGTATAATAGACTCGGTTGGCACGCTACATCGGGTGGCTTGCCAACCAGGCTGGCTTTGAAACGTCTACGTGTGAATTTGCAATTTTTGGAATTCCGTGCCACTTGGCTTGGCATATCTATGAGGTATTTAAAGGGGTAGTTTCCTGAATTGAGTAATGTATTATTTTTTAAAACGTGGCTCTCTTTGATGGTTTTATAATCTCATTTTTCGTGTTGTGTTTTTTGTTCTCGTGGTATTTTTGAAAATAGCGTAACTGTTTTGAAAAAACATAATGTCCCCTGACATTATCTTTTCTCAAAACAGTTATGCTATTTTTGTTATGTTAGAATTGACATAATATTTATTTATTTATTTATTCATTCATCAAACAATTTACATTGTGTTCGAATAAGGTGATTTACACGTGTTGGATATAGGATTGCCCTTGCCCCATGCCAATAACCTTTGAAAATGTTTTCTGTTTGACAAATAATACAGTCTGAATTAGTACGTCCTTGGAAACAAAATAAACAAAGAAATTCGATTCTTTATGTTAATTCTAAACAAAATAAAAAGTACGGATACCCTTTTATTTACTGAATTTGAAAAATAAAAGCATTTTTTTTTTAAACCATCGCTAAAGTTTTTGAAATAAGAACCTAACAGAGTTATGACCGGGAAATCGAACCCAGGACCTTATTCTTAACAGGCGAGCTTATGACCACTTAACAAGGCAGTCCTAAGATAGTCTACTAAAATCACTTTTCCCTCCTAAACATAAGATCATTCTCTCCAACATCAGAACTGAGGTGTCTTCCGCACGAACAGTCCATTTATATCCCGATCTTGGATAACGACAGTTCGTTCTCACGTACCGGGGACTAAGTTGGACGTCTTAGAGTCCTTAATACGTTTCCGAACTGTTGTTTATGGGGTAAAGATGGCGTATTGTTTTTGAGATTTTTGTGGAAGTATAGAGTCAAATATTTCAAGTGGAATCAATCCAAGGCACTGGTAAAGCCTTCTGGTTACTTTTCCCTGTGACAGTGAAGCGGAATAATTTTTGATGTGCAATTGATTTCTTCCTTTGATTCATATTCATTCTATTTGATTCAAATATGTACTACCGAGTTCACTGACGGTGTACCACTTTTCACCCGTAGGCCCTAAGTAATAAGGTTGAAAATTGGGCGACCGTCAATGAAGGCGGTAGTACATTTAATTGTTTAACATCAAAGTAATGTATTATGTCATCCTCGAAGACGTTGCGTTTGAAGGCCCCCCACTAGTTGGACCGATGATCTGGTAAAGGTTGCGGGAATCCGCTGGATGCAAGTTCACGGGACCAGTCAATGTGGCGACACTTGGGGCCTATGTCCAGCAGTGGACGTCTTTCGGCTAATGATGAGTCCTTTAATCGATTCTACGATATACATAAAACATCGGTTGCAACACTGATACGTTACAATAAAAAAACGAATAAGATGTTGATGTAGTGTGTAGTTTGATGCATATGTATTAACTACAGTAAAGACTTAATAACGTAAAGGATTAAAAAACTGCATTACACACAGCGCCATCTAGACACCCGTAGAACCCGGGAACCTTCGCGGGTTCAAATCCCTCTAGGAGCAAATGTCCTTGTAGAAGAACGTAACGCAGCCTCACTACCGCTGAGCCATTCGGGTCGCCAAATCATAACACGAAACTCCCTAACCCTACTATAAGTTTAAAAACAACCACGGATAAACTATTCATCTCCGTTGAAAAAAAAGATCCTCTTAAACCTCAGAAGAAACTACATTACGCCGCATATCTTAAACCTTGTCAGACACTTGGGTAGAAGTTTTTTATCGGATGTTTTTAAATCGGCCTCCATCCTGAAACGGATTTGTTATTCATAGAAGTAGCTCTGCGAAGTAAGGAACACTTTAACTTATTGACTTAGTTAACAGGGAACGGAATTAAGAATTTAAAGAGTTTCAAATTTTGATTAGTTTTTTTGGTTTTGAAGTAGTGGCGTGTTTTACGATCGTCTCCTGCCATGTTGATTGTCTTTATTGAATATGGACGTAATTTTAACATAACATCACGCCTGTAATCTCTAAGGGGTTAGGCAGAGATGTACCTAATAGTACACCCACATTTTAACAGATAAGTGAAGTCCCATTTTATAGTAGGCCAGCCTTTTGCCATCAACCAGACGCAATTCCAGACTTCGTACCTGCTACTGAGAAATTCCTGATAGAAAAACCCAATAACACTTTGCCCGACCTGGGAGTCGAACCCAGGACCCAATGCTCAGCAGTCGCGCTTACGACCACAAGACCAACGAGGCAGTCAAAAAAACTAAATATTTTTTCCAAAATACTCTGTAAATAGACAAAACAACAAGCACGTTAAGCCGTTGGTCCTGGAAGTCATTTGTAGATCTTTGACAGTCGTTACAGGTAGTCAGTGGCCCAAAAAGTCTGACAACCAGTTACCAAGGGGTATCGTATTACCCAGTACTAACTGGGTTGTGGAAGTCAGATAGGGTCCATGTAAAATACTGGTATTCTGCTGCGTCGGGTTAGACTGTAAGCCGACCCCAACATATTTTGGGAAAAGGCTATGCAGAAGAAAAAGACATAGACACTTTGAAACAAAGCAGCTATAACATTACTATTCTCACCTTATAAAAGTCTAAGTTACTATCTCAATGAAATATAACAATTGCGATGTCTGCTACGATGAAACTTTACTAACAGTTGGTCTGATAGCACCGCAACTTTTGTTAGGGACGACCTAGATATCAAAGGTAAGGGTTTTACGAAATCGTTTTATCTTTTTGTTCTTCAAAAATTATAATAGGTACCTAAAGGTCACGAAGTAAATATAGGAGCCGAACCTACACGTGTTATTGTAATCTCGTTTTCTGTTTGATATTTTTCTGATTTGCCTATATGATTATTTGTAAGAAACAAAATGTTATTTGGTAGGTTAAGTACCTGCCTGTAAAAATGAGAAGTCTGTCATCTGGCTATAGCTTTTTCGCAATTATGTTGGGGTTGGCTTCCAGTCTAACAGCACGCACCTTAATACCAGTATTTTACTTTAAGCAACTGCCTATCTGACCTCCACAACCCAGTTAGTACCGGGTAATACGATACCCCTTCGTAAGACTGGCTGTCAGTTTTCAGGCCACTCACTACCTGTAACGACTGTCAAAGATCTACAAATGACAGTCGGGACAAACTGCTTAAGGTGTTTTCCGAGGCACGAAGGAAACTCGGTATGTAATAATCACCCATCCACAGAGCAACGTAGGCCAGCGCGGCTTAACCTGAAGATTGATCCGAACAGCTGTTATTATGTGGCCATGAGCTCCTAATGTTTATGTAAAATTATCGATACTCGTAATTAAACTGTTACAACCTCTCATACAGGAATCATAAGTCATGAAACCTGTAAACCCTTTATCCAATGGGGGTTATCGCGCATGAATTCGCCGCTAGAGGCGTTCGTGTAGAGTAAGGTCTTCCGAAATGACAGATAACATAGTGTTCGCGCTTTATTTTCACGACTTTTCATAAATTTTCATGATTTTTGATATTGATGATCCTGATTATTTATGACTTGAAGATTTTAAATAGCAAGTTAGAAACTAATTTGTTTATACTTGGAGGAAGAATTATTTTGAAATATTCCATACTTGCTAACTTTACAATACAACATACAATATGGACAACTTCTATGTATCTGAAGTGTACACTATGTTGTTATACGTAATAGAATAAACTGTTTATGAAGTTATAGGTACTTTTAAGTATAAAATAGAATTAATGACAGGACCTTACTCACCCGGGATTGCGGGTCTCCGGGGTTGCCGCAAGAGATACCGTGGCCCCGAACACAAAGGGCGATGAAGGAACATGGATGGGTTTTAGTCAGTAAAAGTCTGATACTCCCTCCTGCTCCGCCCAGAGCGGGAGAAGTCATTTGATGAAAAAAAAAAGACCTTACTCACCAGTGGCGCCACCTGGTGAGCTCAAAAACAATAGCCCCCATTCAATACGATCGCTTTGCATTCATCATATCAGCCTGAAAGCACCCACGAATGAACATTGAACATGATTCTCCTATCGATTGAATTGGTAAGCAATAGGGTAGCAGACGTAAGTAACATTCAATTGATTACGTCAATGCCTCTCTGCATAGGATTCGTAACGGGAAAACGTGGCTTGTTTGAGATTGATTTGAATGTATTATAAGTATTCTATTTCTATAAACTTTATCCTTACCTAGCCTTATGGCCGTGCCTTACAGGCACAGGACATATATACCACAGACCACATAGAGCTTATATAATTATACTCTCTAACAAATCACAGATTATATATTAATATGTATGTCTGCGCCCGCGTCTCTGTTCGTCAGTGTTGCCTGTGAAAGTCAACACAAAGTAGTGGTTACGTGGGGTGTAGACTATGTAAATTATTTTCTCTATTTATTCTACCCATATTTGTATTATTATTTTTTCGTTCACACTTTATGTATTTATTATATTATCCGTGCCTGACAGTGGCATCACTCTGGGCCCTATCAGAATACCAGCGCTGTGACGTTTTTTTTTTAAATGTTACAGCACCATGCTTAGAGACACCTTTTGGCTTAGTACAAAACCAATTTAATTTCATGTTTTTTTTTTCTTCTCATTTTTCTGTTTATTTTTTTTATTTTTTATTAGCAGTACTGTTAATTTAACCATTTTAATTTGTGTTTTGTCCTGTGCGGGCTAATAAATGTTTTTTCTTTCTTTCTTTCTTTCTTTATTTGAGGATTCACTTCGTTTGCAAGGTATTTAAGTGACAGTTAACAATAGCATGTAGTTCAAAATCGCTTGTCACTTCTTTTTTGTCAAACCTGAGGACCAATATAAAGACCAAAGATTGTGTGAGGAATGACATGAAAGAGAAATGAGTAAAAATGATACCGTGACGTCTGACATTGGAAAATGGTAGAAGAATACGTTTTGCACCGACCACAAACAGAATGAGTCAAGGGCAGGAAGATGAGTGAGCTGATGACCTAGTGTCATTCCATCAGTAGTAACGATGATAGAAAAGTGAAAAAATTGGATAAAAACGAACTTAGTGTCATACTTGTTGGAAGATGTTGTAATAAAGGCGAGACTTTTTAAAGGCGATTTCCACTGTGTGTCTACGTCCTCTTCTTGGTTTAATTTAGATTTCCATTTTATCTTAGCTCTACCATTTACCTAAAGTTTCTGATTAAAACGGTTGCCTAATATAATAATTATAAAGACATCCTTTTTTTTTTTCAAGTTATGTCTTACAACTTAAACTCGAGAATTGAATTAGCGGTATATACTTTTTACCATAATCTACCCGTTTTAGGGTTTTTGAACCCAATCTAATAATTTAATTCTGTACTAATCTTAACTCAAAACTCTTAAAACTTGCAAATTGGAAACCTTAATCCAATAAACGCTCCAAATTAATTACTATGCCATCGAAAAATCCTTTTAATGATTACGAAATCTGAAGTTTTAATTGAATGAAAAATTCGGCCCTGAAAAACGTAAAACAGGATTGTTTAACAATTTAAAAACGTCCACAGAATAAAAGGGTTTACAATAAAGTGTCGTGATTCGTGAAATTGTTTGGAAAACAAAGTCGTTTTGAGATTCAAGATGCGGTCGGAATCACCCTGTATAGTCGATAGGGTGACTATGGTGTTGTACTTAAGCATAGATTCCTTATAGTTGATTTATTGGCCTAGAGGTTAAGGCCTCGCCTCTCATGCAGGAGGTTGTGGGTTCAAATCCGGGATCAAATCAAATCCAATGTGACTTTTTCAATTATTCATATGTACTTGCTAAGTTTATCTTGGACATCACAGAAATTGGTGAAAGAAAACATCGTGAGGAAACCTGGACTTGTAATTAATATAAATCTGAAATCGCCAACCCATCTTGAGCAAGCCACCCCAGCTATTGGACAGCCTCTTGATTATTATTATTTCCATATTTATTTATTAGTGACTTCAGATAAGGAGGAAAACGCTGATTCCGTTAGGGTAGATCCAGTGCATTAGGTATTTAAGATAATAATTTTAAACGTTTATATGTGAAAACAATTTTAAGTCTTTCTTTTAAAAGCATCAATCTTTAAAAAATATTTTTTACGTAAAATATTTTAGCTTCCAAAACTCAACAATCAATAACAAAATAATAGTAATAACAATAGAGGTTGTTCAGTGTGTGTAGACATGGCACATAGTTGTAAGATGCTTCCCAACTAACTGATTAAACTCGTTGGTCACTTTTAACGACTCCCCCGAGCAAGGAGGTAGTAGTGGCCTCCTTAGCTTGAGGAATGGTTTTAAGAAATCAATTTCTCCTAGTTTTAGTACCTAAGAAGCTAAAATAGTAGTTTGCTAAATCGATGGGCTTGTTGCCAGTGACATATTGCTAGTCTGTGTTTAAAATACTGTTTTAAAATCAAGGTGAGGCCCCTTTGCCCAGTAGTGGAAAGTTCCTGACTGAAATATAGATTTCTTGAAGCATTAAACTGCAATACTAACCAGATAAGTATCAATGTGAGTATGACAGTGCTGAGTGAGAGAGAATGAGAGCGTGTGACAAAGAAAATAGGTAAAAGGAAAATGTCAAAGTACATTTTGCTCCACCAATAGTGTAATATGCTATGAGATGATTTAAAAAACTTTTTTGCAAAAAAAATAAAACCGACTTCAAAAAACACAAAAAAGTGAAAAATAACTTTAGCTTAAGAAGTCGGTGACAAAAAAAAATCTAAATGAATCAAACAAAGGTTTGTTTGATTCATTTCGTTTTTTTTTTTGTTTTTTTTTACCAATCGAATTGAGCACCTCCTCCTTTTTGAAGTCGATTAATGAAATTAAACGAGCTATTTCTTGATTTCCCATATCCATCTTCATGACAAAAATGATGACTGTATGAAACAATTTGCCGTCTCACGCTTTTAAGCAAAAATAAATCCTCGTATTTCCCCGAATCATGGTCGCAATACCCGGCGAAGTAGTACCTCGAGTTTATACAGCGTGTCATCCGTAGAATAATGACGTCACCATTTCGGTGAGTCGGCGACGGTCATAAAGTTTGTATTCAGTGCGATACGCGTTAAACGCGTCGAAAGCGGTTAAAGTTTTGACTATTCCATGAAAGTGGTGTCTCCGGAATGATCGTGGTGGTGCTTCGAAGGTGTTTTAAGAAGGCAAGAAGGCAAAGGTTATGGTTGGTTCATTTGAGTGTGTGACTTATGATCTTACTAGCTGATGCCTGCGGCTTCGCCTGCCCGCAAATTATATACTAAAACCTTCCACTTGAATCATTCTATCTATTAAAAAAACCCGCATCAAAAATCCGTTGCGGATTTTTAAAGATCTAAGCATACATAGGGACAGACACGGCGGGCGACTTTGTTTTATAATATGTAGTGATAGTGATAGTGATGGTGCCCTGGTCAATGATAAATGATGTTTATTTTGCAAGTACCTACTTGCCTCGTGTAAAAGTGTTTGTAAAAACCTTTTTACAAACACTTTTACACGTCATTTTTTTTAACTAGATGGGGCCGGTGTTTCGTTTTGACTACTCTGAGAAGAAACAGCCGAAACAAACTCAGAGGTCATAGTCTCTTTTGAAGTCCAGACATAATCTTGTCCAATTTACATGAGGACCATGCAGATTAGTGTCTGAGATGGTCTTTTGAAGAAAGAAGCACACAGATTTGATTAAACCTGTCCAGTCATTGCAAGCATTTGTTAGTTATCGTGTAGCTCGACTTATAACTCAAGGAGCTCAACGAAAAGACGAACAATACCAAAGAAAGGACATTTGGGTATGTCGCAGAGTCGCATATAATACACACATCAACACGGTATAGGGATATTTTTAAAAAAGCCAATTACTATCAATGTGTTAATTATTTATATGACATGTATATATTTAAAAGATACGTTATTTAATATTCTACCATTTTTTAATAATGGTTAAGGTATAGATTAAAATTTCAAGATTTTATGGAAAAAAAATGAAGCATAGACGGAAACCGTATATGAATGAACTTTTAATTTGTGAGTAAAAACTGAAAAAAATAGAAAAATCATTTAATTTGTGTTTATAAACTTGAAGTTAGTAGTCTGAGAAAGCGCCCACGCGGGGAGAACATCCCCCCCCGCCTATGGCTCCGCCACCTGCGGTGCTGGAAGCGGACCACCAGGATGACGACGACGACACTCTGGAAGTGACTGGGGTAGACCTGAGAGTGGCGGTACGCAGGCTCAGTGCCAAAAATACCGCCCCGGGACCCGACGGCTTGCCTGGCAAAGCCTGGGTCCTGGCCTCGGAGGCTCTCGGGCCCCGACTGGAGGGGCTCCTAAGCGCATGCTTGGAGAGGGGCCAGTTCCCGCTTCGTTGGAAGACGGGGAAGCTGGTCCTCATTCGGAAGCCGGGGCGCCCTGCGGACTCTCCGTCCGCATACCGGCCCATAGTGTTGCTCGACGAGGTGGGCAAGCTCTTTGAAAGAGTAATTGCAAACCGCCTCGCCGAGCACCTTGCGGGGACGGGGCCGGATCTTGCGGAACACCAATTTGGTTTCCGCAAGGGGCGCTCTACGGTGGACGCCATCATGCGCGTGAGAGCCCTCACGACGGGGGATGCGGTGTCCCGGGGTGGGGTTGTCTTGGCGGTGTCTCTAGACATCGCCAATGCCTTCAACTCCATGCCCTGGAGCTGCATTAGAGAGGCACTCCGGTATCACCGGGTGCCGACCTACCTCCGTCGTGTGGTCGGGGATTACTTGACGGACAGAGCCGTCATCTACCCCGGTCGCAGCGGAGAATGGAAACGGCGAGAGATGTCGTGCGGTGTTCCACAGGGATCGGTTCTAGGGCCTTCCTTGTGGAACATCGGGTACGACTGGGTGCTGCGCGCCGACCTCCCTAGCGGCGTCAGCGTGGTCTGCTATGCAGACGACACGCTAGTGCTGGCACAAGGGGGGTCGCACGAGGCGGCGGCTGAAATAATGACACGCGGGGTTGCGATAGTCGTCGAGAGGATCCGGCAACTGGGTCTCGAGGTGGCATTGCACAAGTCCGAGGCCATGTGCTTTCATGGGCCTCGGAATGCGCCACCTCCGGGATCCTCACTGACGGTAGGAGGGGTATCCGTCGGCGTCGAGTCGACGCTGAAGTACCTGGGACTCGTCCTCGACAGCCGATGGAACTTCGTGGAGCATTTCCGACGTTTGGCCCCCAAACTGGAACGGACCGGGGCTGCCTTCAGGCGGCTTCTGCCCAACCTGGGGGGGCCAAACGCCTCCTGCCGGAAGCTCTACGCGGGAGTCGTGCGGTCCATGGCCCTTTACGGGGCCCCGGTGTGGGCGCGTTCATTGAGGCGGCGAGCCGCCCACTACCTGAACGCGCCCCAAAAGGTGGTAGCCGTAAGGCTGGCCCGTGGGTACCGCACGATCTCCCGTGAGGCGGCGTGCCTCCTTGCCGGATTGCCGCCATGGGATCTGGAGGCAATAGTCCTCGCGCGCCTGCACGAATGGCGCGCGGAGGTGCTACGCCGGGGGGAAACTCCGCTGCCGCGGCAAATTGTCGCGCAGCGGACAGACTTCCGGCATGATCTCATGGCGACATGGAGAGAGCGACTGTCGCAACCCCGTGCAGGGCACGCCACGATAGTGGCGGTAAGTCCCCTCTTTGAGGAGTGGCTTGAGAGACGCCACGGCGTCCTCACCTTCCGCCTGACGCAGGTCCTCACCGGACACGGTTGTTTCGGGAGGTTCCTGCACCGAATCGGGCGGGAGGAAACGCCCGGGTGTTTCCATTGCGAGGATCGAGCGGAGGACACGGTGGAGCACACGGTGGAGGTGTGCCCCGCGTGGGCGGAGCACCGCCGTGTCCTCGAAGCGGCGATTGGCGGCGGCGACCTCTCGCGTCCGGCCCTGGTGCAAGCCATGGTCCGGAGCGAGACGGAATGGGACGCCGTCACCTCCTTCTGCGAAGCAGTAATGCTAGAGAAGGAGGTGGCGGAACGTGAGAGGGAGAGAACCTCACAGCGTCCCGGCCGCCGCGGGAGACGCCCCGGGCGTCGGGGGCCACCACGTGGCCCCCGGCCACCGTAGGCGCGGGCCTGTGGACGGTGGGCTATGGGCTAGCTCGCTGTCCGTCCGTCTCATGACGACAGGCCGTGTCGACGGCGCGTTCGTGTTCCACGCGCGCCTCAAAGAGAGTCAGCAATAGGAAGGGGTCCGTAAGGACCGAAGCCTGCCGGGGTTGCGGGACTGTTCGAAAGAGATACCGTGACCCCGGAACACAAAGGGCGATGAAGGAACATGGATGGGTTTTAGTCAGTAAAAGTCTGACACTCCCTCCTGCTCCGCCCAGAGCGGGAGAAGTCATTTGATGATTTCCCATCCGAAAAAAAAAAAAAAAAAAAAAGGCATTATAAATGTGTCCTAAAAGTTCAACATCAGTAGTTGAACGACCCCTTGTAAAACCGAACTGTTTTTTATGCAATAACTTATGTTTATTTATGTTTATTGAAAAAACTTTGCATTTGTGCCAAAATTAATATTTCAAAAATTTTACTAAAGGTGGGTAGTACTGAAATGGGTCTATAATTAGTGTAGTCTGATGTACTACCCGATTTAAACAATGATATTACTTTACTATATTTAATTAGATCAGGAAACTCACCACGATCAATACAAATATTACAGCTAAAGAAGGAGCTACAATGTTTCTAATGGATTTAGTAACGTCCACAGAATGACCCTATAGATCGGCGGTCTTTTTAACATTTTAATTTTTAATTATACCTTCACAAGTGACATATTCAAAATTAAATTCGGAATCACAGACTGAAACGTTTTCCCTTAGTAAAGACTCGGCATCAGCAGGTGACGAGTTTAGCGATTTAGTAGTCGATACGGGAATATCTGCAAATAAATTTTCAAAGGCTGTGGCAACTTGGGTGTCTGAATTTTTAATATTATCGCCAATAGAAGTTCCAAAATCTGATCTACCTTTAATATTAAAAAAAGAAAGTCCTAGACTCATGTCTTCTACCCTGCCTCTCTTATGCAAGCCAAACCTGGATTTATAATACACACACGAAAGATAGAATTGAAAAATGCCATGGAGAGAAGCATTCTTAACTTAAAACTGAGAGACAAAAAACGACACAGAGAAATAAGAGAAAGGACAAAAGTTATTGATGCATTAACCCACTGCGAGAAACTTAAATGGTAGTGGGCTGGTCACATTTCACGTCAGGATAAAGAGAGATGGACTAGAAAAACTACTGCATGGGCTGGCCTCCCCCCGGAAAAACGAAAAGAGGTCGACCCCTGGAAAGATGGGAAGACGAAATTCACAAATAACGACTGGATGAAAACAGCCCAAGATAGGAAGACGTGGAGTGAGATGGAGGAGGCCTATACTCGTCGAGAGGTCATTAAAGTTATGTAAAAAAAAAACTATTTCTGAATTTTTGAATTCAAGTAACGTGACTTTGCTATAAAACAAACTTTTTTAAATAATTTAGAATAATTCTTAACAAACAAATTAAATTCTACAGTGTTTATATAAGTCCGCTCTTCATACAGCTCACAAAGTCGTTTACGACTCTTATGAATACCAATGGTGGCCCAGTCGTTGAAAGAAGCGTTACTATTAACCGATATTGTCTTAGGCACAAATTTGGTTTCAAATTGTGTGCAATACATACTGAAAAAATCGTTATATTGTTGATTGGGATCATCACCAACTGACAAAAGTGATAGTTTTGATAAAAGTTTTGTTTTAAAAGTTTCCAAACGATTTTTACTTTTTGGATTAACAGTGATATCCTTGCTAGTGCCTTCCTTGTTTACATTTAAAATTGTGATCAATTGCCCACAATTATCTGAATCTATTAAGTTAATAATTACTTTTTGGGTGGGTATAATATCAGTATAAATATTATCTAGGCAAGTGGCACTAGTTGGGGTTATTCTAGTGGGCTCGAGAAATTTGTTTTCAAGATTGTATGACTGAAACAGGCTTATAATTTTAGTGCTTAACCCAGAAATTTCTAACAAATTAATATTAAAATCACCACAAGTGATTATAGACTTCTTAGAACTACAAATTTTATGCAACACTTCATCCATTACCTTTTCAAAACAATCCTGAAGGAGGTCTATACACGCTTAATATGATAAACTGCTCCAATTCTATATAGGTTATTTCAACTGTTCGCTCAACAGATAGGCTTGCAATATCCTTGTGGTCTTTAAACTTGAGCTGATTATTTACTAGGATTAATGCGCCGCCATGTATAGCATTTACCCTGCTGAATGAACTACCAACCTGGTCTTTACTAAAATTAAAAATTAATTGATGACATTTGAGCCAATGCTCCGTTATACAAAGAATATCTATATTGTTACAATTCAGGAAAAGTTCTACTTCTAGTTTTTTGTTCAAAAATCCTTGAATATTTTGATGAACCAGGTTGATACTATTAAAATTCTCCGAATATTCACCTGATTTACCATCTGGCTTCCTTATAATATTGCAAGAGGTTGCCTGTGTTGTCTCAATTTATAATTTAAATGATTGACTGATTCATTCATTAGGTGGTAGTTACTAAAAGACTCATAAATATAAAAAATACATGAACTCACGCCTTTTTCCATCCAGTTAGGCAATATCACAGAACGCCACCTGCTACGTTTCTTACAATCTCCTTTTGTCCAATTCATACATCTATAGTCATAAACGCACGCCGGGTGCGAGTACTACGCACTTGACCTTTCTGAAGAACCTCACCAAGGTCAGTGTATGTTTTTCCAGGGCGTCTCTTCCGTTTAATTCTAGGAGACCATTTGTATCTTTGGTGTTAAAGCTTACGAAAGTACTAAGTATTAGAGAACCCGAAAGGGCAGTTAATTGTGAGCAGATTATAATTAACGCTGTCACAGTATTAATCTCGAATTAACACTAGATCTTAGTAGAAATCGGTCAGATTTGAATGAATGTGGAATTCATAATTAATATCGTCCTAAAACACGGACCCTATCTTGGGTCCGTGTTTTATTCCAAAATCAAGAGCAGTACTTTTTATACAATCAATTTCAGCTCAAACAAAAAGGTTTTTGCCAAGGTCTTTTGAGTCAAACTCTAAGTCCACGTCTCAATTAGAACTTTTCTCTTCGTTAGAAAATGAGCGAGCTCCTCCATTTTACAAAATTATTAGTTTTTAGACAAAGCTTTTTCTAATTAAAAAGCCGGAATACCGGTCGAAGAGACACCGAAGCCAAAACGATTAACGCGTACGCAGTAGGTACATCATTCTGAACCCCCACTTCGGAATTTTTCATCGGTAATTTTTCCCGCCTGCTGATTAAAAGTCTGATTCTTCGACCGACGTCTATCTGACAAATTTTATTCATTTAAATACAGTGTACATCTCCAAGGCGCCCGAAATTCTTGTTATTGTTTTTTTTTATAGGAGAACACACATTCATTACACGACTCATTATATTCACCGTACGCACATAATTATTACATTACATTTGGCATTTAGAAACTTATTAGTTTGCTAGGTTTTTTTTGAGACCCTTTGAAAAACATGATGTAATACTAGAACTAGGTAATTACAACTGAGGCGTTCTAGAACAACATAATAATTTTTAATGCAGAAAACGTATTTTAACGTCATAAGGATTTTGACTGACACCGGTCAAAAGTGGTTTTGACTGTAAGATATACAAGCACTAAGGTTCACCAAAAAAATAATGTCTTTAAAGTATAATACTTTAACGACATTATTTTTACAGTGTCACTAATATTACAAAAAAGAGACCTAAAGATTATCCCACTTGATGGACATGTGGATAAAATGTTGATGACGGTTTTTGTCACAAAGGTTTTTTACATCTAAAGTGGACCGTTTTGGCTAATAATGGCCAAAAAAATTCGCAATTTAAGTGGGTGGATGACAACGATCTTTTTTCGGTTTTAGAGCGAAGGAAAATGTTTAGAGGTACTTAAGGACATTAGGTAATAAAACAATTTTCTTCTCGTACCTTTCATTATTTCTGGTAGGTATAGTCTAAGTAAACTGCGTTTCGTAAAGTTTCGGTTTAAGTAAGCAAAACAATTTAAGTTTGAATTTTGTTCAGGTTAAGCAAAAAAAACCTTCTTTGCCAAGCGGGCATCAGTTTCGATAACATCATTGCATCCAATCAGAAATATGTGATCGTAATAACGAATCCTAAACTTTTCTAATTCATTCATTGTCTAAAGTATAATTTATTAGTATAATTACACACATATATTTATGTATCAAAAATAGTAAATAATTAAACGGCGTCAAAAAAATCCTCCGCATTTTTAATCTATAAGCTCCATTGCTTTATACGTAGAAGATCTTCTTGCGTTGTTCGTTCAAATTAAATATTAGCTCTTCTAACTCAAACGAGCAGGTACAGTTCCTGCTCGCAAGCAGCATTGCTGTGTTCTATTTTCAGCGGTAATAGGTCGGGGTGAAATTACTGGCACATGAGAATTTTCAACTTTGCTCAACTTTTCTCTAAGGTCTGCAATTTATCGAGAACGCCCGATATAGGTGTCAGATGTTCACTTTTAGCCAGGTAAGCGTTGGATCTCATAGTCGATCTGTGACAAAAAGAAATTGTTGTCACATTTTCGGTCAAAAGGGGGTTTTTAGCAAGATCGACGCTTTTATTTTCTTGTTTTCACGTAAGTAGGTGATTATCGGACCAACGACATGAATCTCTGAGAAACAAGTCCGTTTTTAGGGTTCCGTACCCGAAGGATAACCAATGGGTAGGATCCCATTGGTTATCCTTCTTTACTAAGCCTCCGCTGTCCGTCCGTCCGTCTGTCTGTCAGCGGGCTGTATCTCATGATCCGTAATAGTTAGACGGTATGAAATTTTCAAATAATGTGTATTGTTGTGTTTGTTGCGTAAAAATATGGAACCCTTCATGTGAGAGTCCGACTCGCACTTGGGCGGGTTTTCGTAATTAATTTATAGAAACTTTCGCTGGTTTATTTTTTAAATCTCCCTATAAGGTACTGGAGACACAGTAAGTCTATTTAAAAAAACAAAGACTTCCTTATCCATTCACATTCAAGTTTCACAAGACTTTGTGTCAAAAAAAAGATCTAAAAATATCCCAAGTACCTAACAAAACATTTTTCATTATTCTCCATATCAAAGTTTCATAAAGCGACCGAGGATGGTAGGTAAGTAGCAGTCTCCAAGTGCGGGGCTCTTAAGTTAAAAGCTTTCTAGAGCTGTTCTGAACACCTGCTACTCTTAACAGCTACTTACAATGTTGCGTGCGTGTTAGTTACTGTGTCCCTTTAAGAAGATATTAAGTGTTGTCGTATGTTTTTGTTGTCGGTTCTAACGGGGGTTATAATGGTTTTATTTTGGTTAAATGTTTCCGGGTAGGGAAGCGATAAACCCCATTTTATTTGGGTTGTGTAAAGAGAGATAGTGTAACAAGAATAATATTTATTCGATACGATGAGGACCGGTTCCCATGGTGAAAAATCTGGCCCGATTCATATGAACGTATTTTATACAATTGCCCCGTTCTACCTACCCTTACCCCACTAACCGCTATTATAAGAATGGGAATTTAACATACCTGGCAAAATGTAGACCAATAGGAAGTCCTCTGCCTAACCCACGGGGATATACAAGCTTGCTGTTATGTACCTACCTCGTTTTCAAAGAAAATACTAGTCATATTTCACTCCAAGTATACTTTGCACTGGGCCAGCGTGGTAGATTATAACCCAAACGCTCTCATTGAGAGGAGGCCGTGTCCCAGCAGTGGGAACATTATAGGCTAATGATGATGATAGTTTGTTTAGAGCCTACTATCTTACTTTATCGTGTGGTTAGTTTCTAACCTGGTGTCAAAGTTTTTATGCCACCCATGTGATGAGCCTCTGATTTGGCTTTACATGCCGTCAAGAAACACCTCTCAGGCATGCTGGTTTGCTCACGATGTTTTACTTCACAATTATACAATACGCACATGAATCCGAAAAATCAGAGGTGCGTGCCTTGGGTTCGAACTATGACTTGGCACCGTGAGGAAACCAACATGCCTGAAAGATATTTCTTGACGGCATGTAAAGCCAAGTCAGAGGCCCATGGGCGGCATAAAAACTCTCACACCAGGTTAGTCACTAACGACACGATAAAGAAGAAGAAGAAGATCCTTTTACATTTTAAATCGTCATTGTTAAATTGCTAGCAAAGAGTTACAGTTACGAAAATGATTATCCTCTAAAGACCGGTGTTTATAAAACCTCCAATCTCTGCAGAATACTACGTTCTATGGCAAACACCTATAGCCATCTTTATCGCTTGGAAAATTTATTTTAACTTGCACGGACATTGAAGTTTTGTGCAGTTACGTGTTTTCTGAGCTCAGTACAGGTAAACTTTCCTGTTTTCATATTTCCCAGATGCACTAACTACAACGCGAAAAGTTTTGGAGGGTCAAACTTGGTTTGGTGTATCCGTTTATCATATTATTATATGTATAACATCTTACCTGTATTTCCCAAAGAAGGCCTTCTGGAATGAAATAATAACCTTAAGGCAAAGACAACGGAACATGCTATCAGCAGTAAAGATGATGGAAAAATAAAAAATGTTACTGTTTTTTCTGTAGCTTTTGTCAATTCGCCGTGTGGTATCCGGCAGAGTAAAATAGAACCAACCCATTACACTCACGGGTGTCGTATAAGGCGACTAATGTCTGAGGCAGAACACCTTGCGCCTCCGTAGACATGAGAACGGGCAGCAGCGTTATCTGTTAGTCTTTCATTACTGCGATCTCCAATCCGCCTGCCAAACGTGGAGATTACGGCAAATTCCTCCCATCATGGGAGAGGCTTATGTCCAGCAGTGGACGTTATGGGCTGATGTTGTTGTTGTTGTTTGTCAATTCGATACGATTGTATGCTCGATGTAGAAAAAATGCCTTGAAAGCAATTACTGCTTGTCCTCCGACATGGCTGACTTACGAAACGACCATAATTAGAATCTCGTCAAATACGAAACAAATGGGAACGAGCGACCGTGCGACGAACCAACGAGTGAACGAATTTAATGTGACATAGTCCAAAAGTGGTCAATTGTACATGATGGTACACCCCACATTTCGTCAGATACATTTCGTGCTATATAATGTTCAGTGAATACCACTATTGTCATGAATCGTAAATATGTAGATCCAAACTCCGAAACTGAGAACCGCACATAATATCCTCTGCAATTTATGAGAATTCTACATTTACTTAAGCAGCTCATGTCTCTCCAAATTCTAGATTTTCTTCTAGTGTGTGTAGCGTGAAATTAATACCGACAGAAGCAACAGACTTTGTCGCAATTTATTTTCTGTTGCTGTCTGAAAGTGGCTTTATAATTCCAGATTATCCAGTATTCCAGTATCGTGTTCCATGTGATAATGTTACAGTGCGATGTTGCCGTTCCGATGTTTATTCTGTCCCCATTACTTACTTCCTCGTAGGTGCAGATAATTAATGCTTTGTCGTCGTATTCAAGGGTAATTAAACACATGTTGCCGCTTTGCTTCATTAGAATTGTGAAAGTCAATCGATTTCCTTTTAGGTTTGAATAGAAGTAATGACGTTTCACTAACGTTAAATTTATCAGAGCCTAAAATGAAATCCGTATCTTTGTGTCAAAATATTTTGGTACAAGTATTATAGTTATAAACAACTAGAAAACATGCTTTAGAGTGACGACATTTTTTTTTCGTATTCTTTCAGCAAACCCTTTCATTTGAAACCCATTTCATGTGAACGCATAAAAAATAACTAGTCCGCCATCTTTGGGAGTCCACCATATTGGATTTAGAATTACGTCATTTAGTTTACCATGCATTGTCATCTAAACTAAACATGTACGGTATACAAAATTTTAGCGCAATCGGAAAACGGAAAGTGGGTCAAATTTAACTTCTAAGATTTTTTACACAGTTAGTTACAGGTGAAGCTAATAATAATAAAGGCGTGCTAAAATAGTTGCTCAGCAACCCGAAAGAGTGGATCTAGGCGAATTATCTGCTCAAAACCTACGCATCACATTTAGATCTCGCTTAGTGTAATTGTAAACGGGCATTTGGTTTCCATAACGCCTACGATTCCAATTTAGGCCAAACTGCCAACAAAAATCAATCGTGCAAGCACGACGTTCCAATTAATCTTAAATACCAAGCCATTCCCACTTTCCTAATTAGCCTCATTGAATGCGACCTTCAAAGAGAAGCTGACCTAGTAACTGAAGAAAAGTAGCAAGGAGGAATTGTTTTATACGAACCCAATGGAGTGGGTCAAATACGTGATCCCAATACTAAACGTAAGGTCGTTTTATCGAGCAATATACCTCTATTTTCTAATAATAAATTGGTTGTATCAGTAGTAGATCTGAGTTTAAGTTACCATAGTATAGAGGGGATGGGTCTAAGTGGATGTGGGCTTACATTTTTAAATATATTGCTTCTATTTGTCCCTTGGGTAGTGTTTTAGGTGATAGATGGGATGCTTGTGGATAGTAGGCAGCTATTTTCGCCTGGCTGTTAATACTAATCATGTTATTAAATTTTTACAGCGTTCGTCTAGTGGTGGTAAGCTCACTGCTTAGAGTCCTCCTGGGGCTTAAACAAGTAGCTAAACCGTTTCGTGTTTCAGTAACAACTTTTTAAAAGGATTGACATTAAGCTTATCGGTAGCTGATGTCAATTAAAATAATACATTTTGACTTTTCCGACACCGATTTTAGAAAAGTATGAAACTTGGTCTACGACCTCTGGGTTCGATACCGGGGAAGGTTAAGAGTTTTTAGTCATTTCACTACTCATCTTCGTAATACTCCGCTATTTGTCTTATTTTCTTTGTACCTAGTATATGGTATTAAGTTAACGTAATTATTTTAGGACTAAAACAAATAACAATATGTAGTTTTACTGTATTTGAGACTCTGCCGTCTTCTTTGGGCATCATGCATGCTATTTTGTATTGCTAAGTGAATGGAATCCCAACTTTCAATAATAACCCATTAAATGAACATTTTACTACATAAATTCGAAATCAGTACCAATTTAAATTTCAAATGAACTTATTATTAAACCCGAATAATAATTAATTAACAATAATGCTTTTATTTAGAACTTCACGTTACTGTTATATGAGCAGCCTTAATCAGTTTCCAAATATTATTATTTGGAAACTGGTGACTGATGTCTTCATGGCTCTATATTTGTGAGTTACAAATAAGCACTAGGGGTAGTAAACATTTAAATTTTAATATACAGGGTGTAAAAGACCTCATCACGAAGCCGTCAACCAAACATTCTGTACATCAAACTAAGTAACTTTACGCAAAAATTATTGCTGGGAAATGACTTTTTATTGGGGTAAAAAATCATGTTTTATGGTAGAACTCAATGTAACGCACTCAAAACCTTTTGCTGATGGATGGATTGAATAGTACGGGGATCGTGGAGGTGTTTAAAGTAAAAATCTTACATTAAAAACTTGTATCTAAAAAAAAACTTCTCAAAAAGTTGGAACTTTGACCCGCAATATCTCCGTAACTCAAAGGTTCCCAGGTATGGTGTAGAACAAAAAAATGATCGCAATGACGAAGAGAACAAGTGTGTTTCGGCTTCGTTAAGAGGTGTTTTACACCCTTTATAAACATGGAAGAGCGCAAAGGTACTGCTTATTCCATAAGAAATTTCTTCTCAGCCAGTCAGCTTCGACAGGAAAGTTAGGTATAAAAAATAAACATAGGTACATTTTTGTTTGTTATGTGTCGGTACTTATTATGGTTGTTAGCACGGACCTAATTCATTCTGTTCCCAGTACTAGATACTGTACCACGGTGGAACAGATCACACCTCTTTAATACATTCTATATTCCCATATTTCGGCAGGTATGTTTAAGTCCCATTTAACACGGGCGAGTGTATTGTCATCATGCGAACTCCCAGCTGCCACTGAGAAATTCCTGATGGTGAACCTCAATAGCACTTACAATCACATGAGTAAGATATAAAGGGTGTAAAACACCTCTTAACGAAGCCGAAAGGCACTTGTTCTCCTTGTCATTGCAATAATTTTTTGATCTACACCATACTTGGAACCTTCTAGTTACGGGGATGTTGGGGGTAAAAGTTCCAACTTTTTGACAAGTTTTTTCTAAATACAAATTTTTAATGTAAGATTTTTACTTTAAACACCTCCACGACCCCCGTACTATTCAATCCATCCATCAGCACAATGTTTTGAGTGCTTTACATTGAGTTCTACTACAAAACATGACTTTTCACCCCAAAAAAAAAAGTCGTTTACCAGCAATATTTTTTGCGTAGAGTTACTTAGTTTGATGTACAGAATGCTTAGTTGACGGCTTCGTGATGAGGTCTTTTACACCCTGTATTATTTAATTTAATGTACCAAATCGTACTTAGCTCAAGAAGTTTTCAAAACTATTCAAATTAATCACATTCAGTAGCGTACCATGTTTTCTCAATGTAAATTCCAATTCACCATCTATCGTTACCTTAATGAGATAACTACTTATTCGTAACGAGCTTAGACATTAGTATCGAGGTGAAAATTAGTCGCCATACGGTGGTATCATTAATCTGTCTGCCGAGCTCGACGTGGACCAAGACCAAAGATAGAGCCCTGCCGTACTCCATGAAGGGGTTCGTTAATTACTCAACATCGATTAATAACCAGTGAATTTAGACGCTGTTTTCAAAACCAAATTGACCATCGCCTACACTCTCGAATATCCGTATCCCTCTTTCTAGTAAACCCTCTCAGTTGTAGTGGATCCAATAACGTTTGTTATTCTTTCATCAACCGTGGCAATTGCTATACGTTTCACAATTCTTTCCTTTTTTAATAGGAAATTGAATCCAAATGTTTTCCGAACGTACCAATACTATTTCGTTGAGGATATGGTAATTATCAAAATTCTTCTTCCATCTATCATCTGACCTCATAAACCAAGATACCCAGATGCCTATAAAAGAATCACCCTCTCAATAAAATGTTAATAGTCTCCTTTGATTAAGGTTCAGGCTCTCCGGATATTACGGGTATAAACTGGTAAATACCCGTTCCGGCCGGTATTTTCCAGGTGATTGTGAGCGCTATCTCCTTTAACCGAGTATGTGTGAGGGAGACAATGATACAGGCAAAAGGCACTCGACCGATAAGTGACGTATTAATTGCGGGCGATATGGAATTACTGATATTTTGAAAGGGTCGACCGTGTATTTATTTACTGGTTTCGCTTTGGGGTTGGTGATAAAGTGGACCCATGTATTAAATGGTGGAATATATTATGGTATTTGCACAAAGCTGATATTTATTGCCCCAAGGTTTCATACGTGAATGTTAATACACCATTTCTTTTAGCTGTACCAGGTGATTTTGAAATATGTATAATTATGGGACTGGGACTGTCGCACTGTAACAATTAGCATAGAGAGAATAGGTAACCACTAAGAACTAGTGCTTTCTATGTCTCTCTTTTACTCACATGGGACCTAGAATTTTTGTACGTTCCCTGAGCGTCGATAGCAAGTCGCCTCCTCGTCAGCTGTGGGACAGGCGATTTAGTTGTAGCACACTTCTGAACTAATAATTTCATAATACCTCATGAATATTCCACCTATTACAGCTTGCTCGTACATCGTAAAATAGAATATATTGTGTCCGGAGAACGGGCAGTGGTATTATCTTGTGCAGAGCTAGTAAACGGCGGAAATATTCCCCTAGGTCTTATTTGTAGCGATCTGAGGAAAATACTTAGACGAAAAGGGAAATTGTTAAATAGAATTTTTAATGAACGATTTTGTATTTTTAATTAAAAACTCTATTTGCACGTCATGGGCTGAAGGTAATCCTATGTGAGGCGTACTCACTGCAACAAAATTACCCATCTTTGGGTTTGGACTCATAACCAGCCTATAATGTTCCTCCAAAAGCCTAATAACCCACCACGCCAGCTTAGTTCGGAATGATAGATGTCACATTTCAACGAATCGGTTTCGACACGATTGTGATACAATCTAAAGTCCAAAAGTTATGAACAGAACTTCAAAAACAACTTAGTCTATTTCCTAAAAATCAAAGTCCATTTTGAGTATGATCATTGAAAACTTTGTTAAATCCATTTCACTGAAATTCAGTACTACATTGTGCTGTTGTACTTTGTACTGATAATGGTTTTAGTCCAATAACATTTGAATTCAAAGTTTCCGAACTCCGCGATCATGGAACTGTTTTATAATGAAACATTAAATTTGTAAGTGATATTTTGTAACTTGTTAGTGAGATTTTCCATTAATTTTAAACGTGTTGCTCAGTTTGGCTCGATTAGCTCTTTTTATTAAAATTTGTATTTCTAGTTACCTTTTCTAATTCTACTTTAGTTTGTTACAATAATTTCATAATTGTTTTTCTTCGATACTGTTTGGGCTTTATTTTGTTATTTTAGTTTGTTTAGTTTTTGGTTGCAATAGTAAGTGTTTAAGTGATCGCACGAAGACAGTGCTCGAGTGAAGTGTGTTATACTAACATAGTTTTTAAGTTTAAACACTAACACACAATGTACTATTATATCGTTGGGCCAAAGTAGCCTGAAAATAAAGGTTTTATTATTATTATTAATGTAACGCAACCCCCCCCCCCACAATAGCAAACCACAGCAGACATAATTATTATATTCGACAGCAGCGACCAATTAAAAACAACGCCCTGGAACAAAAAGTTTTCAACTAAAACTGATGAAATCCTGTTATAAAATACAAACCTAAGCAGAGTTAAAAAGTTTATATTATTAAGAGTAATGGATCGAGTTTAAAAGGAAATTACAGTATATGTCAGGAACGAGGATCGATCTCAATTAATATGATGTGGAAGATCGATGGATTCTCTCGTGGGAAATAAACTACGGAAAAAGTATGTGAGGTGATACACTAGATTCAACCATTCAATCCTTTCAATTATGTAAATAACAACTACGTATAGATTTAGTGTTTTTGTGAAATAAAAATCAAATTTCAAAAATGGAATTGCAATGGTAATGGTTAACAATTTCTATCTTTCATCGTCATCAGTCGTCAAGCTAAAATTTTAATAATGGCCACGGGAACCTATAAAAACTAGTATGACGCTATAATTTTACGAGCTATGTAGTGAGATTTCCGATTGGCCACTGAGTTTCTCTCATCCTAAGAATGAGTTTCCAAAAATCCCTTCGGCAAGCCGCAGGAGGAGGTAGATTTCGAAAAAGGTTCCACCCATATTTATTGTGGAAATTCAGAGACTATAGCTAGCCACAGCTGCGCTGACCGATTTTTTGTCAGTATTTTTTTGTTTTTGTTTGCAGTACCTCCTTTATGAATACGTCAGATGCCAAAAGACTTGGTCGTCATAGCAACGACTTTGTTGACGTTTGACAATTAAACGTCTTAATGGTTATGAATGGTTATCATAAATTTTAAAATCCTCCTTATGAGTTTAGCATTGAAACGCTCTTAATTTTTCAGTTATTATTTTTAATTCAAAAACTATAAATTTTATCGCTAAACTTTAAAATTAAAAATTGTAGAATAAACAATTTGCATTCAAAAAAAAATAATTTCGACACTAAAAATGTTTACCGTTTCGGAGAATTAATTCTTTTTCCAAAATTTTTTGAAAATTTCGTCTCCCTCCCCAAGTTAAGGGTTGTATCAAAAAAAAAAAAATTGTCCGTATTCTTACGAATGATAAAAATGGTAAACGGTTCAAAAATTTTCCAAAGGAAAAAAGTTATGGCCAAAAAACAGATTTTCGAAAAACCTTGCAGCCCCATGGACGAATTCCGCCCATTCACGAACTTAACCTAAGTTTTGACCCTCTCGATTTTTAGGCCAAGTTTGAAAGCAATTGTTGCATAATTGCGACCTGTAGAGTGTGGCAAAATTTTGCTTGGCGCCCCACATACATACGTATACAAATATATATATAAACTTTTTAACCAGCGGTTAATTTGGGCTCTAGAGGTCATAACTAAAAATTTTACCATAGGTCCCCTATGGTAAAATTTTCGGAAAACTCGACTTTAGGTGCAAGACCAATAGGTAGTTTTTTCTGACGAAATTTACCTAAAAACTATGATTCAACTAACTCTTGCTTTAAATAAACACGTTATAATTATTTGGAAGTAACTGTTGCCATTTATGTAGTGGTTCTGTATATGCCTACAATACTCACCGTGTCAATTCATCCGTGAATTTATCCGCTTACAACAACCTTTTATAGGCAACCACAAAAAACTAGTGGTGTGCCTAGTCAATATTAGTTTTGTGCCAACATGTAAATGTTCGGCTGTGGAAATATTCGGCTCTCCAAATTCAAGAGCTGTTCGTCCGTTGTTGATTTTCGTATGTTTGGTTGATTTTCTTTTTTTGAAGTAGAATAGTTCAAACTTCACTTGATGGCGTCAAGTGTACAACGTTATAGTTTTTACAAGCGAATGTGGAAAATATTTGAGCGGATTTTTTTTGTTCAGTGGTAACCAAAATCCTGAAACCGGGAAAAAATGCATGAGTTTTAGAATTTAGTCATGTGGAAGTTCGAATAAAAACAGAGTTTAGATTAAAAAGACAAATTACTGTACAAAACATAATAACAAGGTAATGTGGCACGATTTTCAAAAGCCCCCCAGAAAAGTGTTACAGTCTCAGTCAAAAATAAGAAGTTAAATTAGTTTAAACAACGTATGAAAGTTAAAAATAACATTATCCCTGTAAGTTAGACCCCTACAACCAATCATAACATTAAAAACAAACAGCAAAACTTTTAAACCGTGTCGCATGATCACTATTCTTTCTAAACCTGTAATAGTGTTCCAAGAAAAACTCAAAGTCAGCTGCTAATTCCCACTGTCGATTTAGTTTCATGCCAAAGGAACTAGGGCACTGTCGCGTTGTCGCCGACCTGACAACGTCTAATGCGCTTAAGGAAAGTCATTCAACCAATGACTGCACAAGTGTTCCAATCTTACTCTGTGTTGCATTTGAATTAGTTGTGGGTAGTAACTTTGATAGAAGTTCATTATTATTGTTTATAGAAGTTCTAATTTTAGCATCTTATAAAGGATAGACGTGTAATTTATTAAACACAGACTAATTATATTTACATTATTAACACACTAACTCTATAATAGAAATAAAAATATTTACAAGTATCAAGAAGGGTTACAGTGCGTCGAAAAATTTGTCCACATCACTGTCAGCATCTTCATTAGTTTTATCTTTTTCTTTTTTTTTATAAGTCGGCTGTTAGTCAGCAAATTTCTGAAATCAACTTAGACCAGCATAATTCAATTCAATTTAATTATTTCAGACGCAACGATCCGTAATTTTGTAAGTAGGTACACTTAAAAATAATGCTGGTAATTAAATTATCAGAGAAATATACACCACACAATAAATACTATTATAACTATATTTACTATTAAAATAACATATAAAATTTAATTAAAACAATAATTTTTCATAATGTCTTTGAGCAGAATTTACTCCGGGCAAAAAGCAATTTGTAATTTTCTTTGTTTCACCACAAGTTGTCTTATAAAGGATCACTATTCGAAGCTTTGAACCAGCCCATAGCTACATGTTCAACACCCATAGGGATCAACAATTAATTTATCAACAACACGATGGAAAATTAATAGGTTCACAGTATCATAACATTATCAACGCATAAAGGATTCACAAATTCACCTTCCTTAGACCCCGAAATTTTAATCCCGACATCTTAATTAATTAATTTTAATCTCATCTGACATGCCTGCTTACAACACCCAGGGGATTTGGACAATCTTCTCCATGGAAGCACCGTTCCCCAAACAATCCATGAAGCTTAAAATATTTAGACCGTCTTATTCTCTTTACCAACATATTTCTCCTGCAACAATATCAAATTCAACTACCAGGACTGTAGTAAGACTAAAAGCTTCCTTGCTTTTAAATTTATTATCAAGAATAAATTCAGTTGCGAGTTCCGGATCATAAACATTTAACTTGACATGCACTCTCTTGAAATGCCGAATGTACTGCATACAACGCTTTTGAAGAGGCTTTGAAGTTAGCGATTCTGTTTGCAGGAGCGGAGGCGCTACATTATTTTTACCTAAACCTGTTATTTACATATCAATTATCATTACACCTGCAGTCCCCGGGAGTTATTCAGAGATGTACCTAATAGTAGGTAGCAGTTATATTTCAGACTCATGTGTCCCATGCCATCAACTGAACACGAATTCAAGCTGGGGCTGCCATTGAGAACTTGGGAAAACCCAATAACACGTGACCCGAACTGGGAATCGAATCCAAGCCGTCATGCCCAACAGTCGCGCTAGCAACCAACTGTTATTCAAAGTTTATTTACTCATCATTGCTTCGAAACGTTAACAAAAGCACAAAGTCCCCGACTTCTAAATTGAAACCACAAATACTTACCGCAGAGTGTCACAGCACTAGCATTTCAAAAGCGGTCCATTTGGGATGCGACTACTTAATGGGTTATTAAGTAGTTTATGATTAGTTGCGTCGTTTACGGATAACTGCGATCCAAATATTTCAGAATAAAATAAAGGTAGAACAAAAAGCTATCTTTAAATAGTGTCATATTTTTACACCAATTGCTAGTCGAAAGTATACTATATTTTCATTCATATCCATTCTTTGTCGTCGTCACCGACATTTGGTTCGTCGAATTCACTAGCAAGTTACATAGCGCATTATGTGACGTAATAAACATCTTATTTGAGGAGCACTCGTTTGGAATGACAGAAACATGCCCTTGGGTAGCTTGTGACGAAGCTTGTGAAATAACTATGTCTAGAATTTCGGTGAATTCAGAAATAGGTTTGAATAAACTTTCAAATGTACGAGCAAATGTGTAAAATACCCTTGAGGCATAAGATGGAAATTAGACTAACAAAGAATTCATAAAACTTTAACCAATCAACGCCCACAGAAGCTCCAAATTTAACATAACATACCAATATACTACAAATTCATCCAAAAGCAAAAAATCAAACATTACATCTAGTAAATGTATAAGTTAAGAGAGCAGCGGTGGCCCAGTGGTGGCGACCCCGACTTACGAACAGTAAGTCGTGGGTTCGAACCCAGACTGGCGTATTACTTTGTGTAATTTATTTCATCACCACTGCTCTCAAAACGGCGAAGGAAAACATCGTGAGGAAACCAGCATGTCCTAGAACCAAAATATTCGAAGACATGTGACATCTACCAATCCGCACTGGGCCCGCGTGGTGGATTATAGCCCATTCCCTCTCATAGAGAGGAGGCATGTGTCCCAGCAGAACATTAATAGGCAGATATTGATGATGAATGAATAAGTGGGACATACGACGAAGATTAGAAAAACCCTATAAAATACAAAAAAAGTAATTTGAACCAATGAACGCCCAAAGAACGACATTCTTTACAATTCAATTTCCAAAGAAAAAAAATCGCTCTCCTATAATAAAAGTCGAAATAAATTAAGCTAAGGTAATGCAAACAACAATGGACGGTAACCAAAACATCTAGATTGGATTCCAGGGCAGTAATTGATGGCATTTGTTTGTGGTACCCTTAAAACGTCTATTCAATTTCGTTACGGACCGATTACTGCTATTGTATCGGCTGGAGAAAGAAAAATGGTGGGACGCGTGAACTCAATGCTACCAGCAATCCGTCTGACCGTAAATAGTTGAGGAAAGTAAACAGGGTGTGTATTTTTTTCTTTTCAGGAGAAGTCATTCAAACAGGTTTGGAGGCTAAGTTTCTTTGGTCAGGCAAAGGTTTTTCTACAAATGATTTGTTGGGTCACGACTTGAGAAAATAATAGGTATAAAAATCTTTCACTTTCTGTCTGAGATTTGACTACAAGAGAAAAATAAAGTACAAATAGTGTTAGATTACTGGAAAAGTTATAAAAAATAAAAATTGTTTTACTTTTCCAGTAAAATAAAGCTCCAAATTGTTTGATCAAATTTGGAAAACTTCAGAGACTGTATGCAAAGCCTTAGGCCAAGTGTATTGAAACTGCGTGCTGGAGCCATTAGATTAAAACCATTATTTTCCATTTATTCCAAATGTCTCCAAATGAAACCTCTTACAAATAGAAACGGGAAAATCTTAGGCACCACACTTAACACAATTTATTGAGATGCCGTTGTTCATCTCCAAATCTATGGTCTTAACAAATTCAGTTAAGTTAATAAATTACTGGCTTTGTTGCTCAGGGTGATCTATGAGGAACGTGAAAAATATCTTCATCACAATTTACTCAATAATGTACTTTAACTTAATTAACCGTAAGTTGGTTTTGAAATGGCAGTAAACATTTGTAAAACTATTTTAAGGCAATGAAAATTAAACTGTGAACTATAAAGAAAATGGTTTCTTATTCCAAAACTCGGTCATTTTAAATTCAAATTGGCTTATGTTTGAAATCTAGCTTTGTAGTATTATTTCAGTATAATTGTCAAGCAACAGGTTTATCTTCTTAAGCCTTCGTTATTATTACTTCCTTTCATACTTACAAATTAGAACCTTGGCTAATTTGAATTTAGCCAAATTATTTTTGTCAACTTGTTTTCCGGTGTTCTAAATTAAAACCTCTGGTAGCTGTCTTACCGTGACAAAGAAAATTGGTAACAATTAGCCCTGTGGCTCTTTAATTTTCATTGTTCTGCTTATTTGCTTTTCTTTTGTTTAGTGTTTGTATTTTTTTTGGCAAATCCTCCTTTTTGCTCCTAACCAAAACGCCGAGGCATAGAAAAACCCCCAATCCTGGTAAAATTAATGTTTAAACTGTAAACATATACTGTCACTTACGGGATACCTTCCGTGACTGTTCATTATATATTTATTATACATAGATATTTCGACGCTGTTCAAAGCGCCATGATCGCGGAATGACTGAAGAATGCGGGTGGATGGTAAATAAAATCTCAAAATAATGAGCAATCACGGAAGGGCAACTACAGTACTTTCACAGTTTTTATGTCTTGTGACTGGGACCGTAGCTACATTTAATTTTCATCTTTGTTTCGACAATTCAAAAGTGCCTGTAACTGGCCTACTTGAAATAAATGCTTTGATTTTGATTTAGAAAGAGTGACAGTATAAGTTAAATTTTAAACCATGAAAGCCTAAAACAGTGTTTGTTAAAATTTTATCTGATTCCGCAACGAAAAAATCGGAGAGAAGTACGAAAAACATAATTACTTTTTATTTTAGTTTATAATATGCATTTATTCATCCCTGCTATAGTTTCTCTGACTTTGTAGCAAGTGTATACTTGTGTAGTCCCTACAAAAGTCTTCGCAGAGGCAAGTGGAAAGCACTACAACAAAACATTAACCTACTTTCATGGGCGAGTAGGCACTGCATTTGCCATGCGCCACCAGATCAGCATAGAAAGTGCTAACGGCAACATTTGTATACTCTGTGTACGTTGCGTGTCCAGCGTTTCTCAACATTATAAATCGCCCCTCTTGTGGCTCGGGTTTAAACTTGGTCTCACGTGCGGGGAATGGACTTTTGTGCATGCTCCTATTATGTTGATGACGTGGTGCTTTAAAAATGTCTGTCTTAAAGTGGTGGTAAAAGCTGGCGAAGGATTTAGCTCTTAGGTCGTAATTTTGAAAACATTATCTTAGGAGTTAATGTAGATCGTCCGGCCCTGGTGCAAGCCATGGTCCGGAGCGAGACGGAATGGGGCGCCGTCACCTCCTTCTGCGCAGCAGTAATGCTAGAGAAGGAGGTGGCGGAACGTGAGAGGGAGAGAACCTCACAGCGTCCCAGCCGCCGCGGGAGACACCCCGGGCGTCGGGGGCCACCACGTGGCCCCCGGCCACCGTAGGCGCGGGCCTGTGGACGGTGGGCTATGGGCTAGCTCGCCGTCCGTCCGTCTCATGACGACAGGCCGTGTCGACGGCGCGTTCGTGTTCCACGCGCGCCTTAAAGAGAGTCAGCAAAAGGAAGGGGTCCGCAAGGACCGATACCTGCCGGGGTTGCGGGACTGTTCGAAAGAGATACCGTGAGCCCCGGAACAAAAATTGCGATGAAGGAACATGGATGGGTTTTAGTCAGTAAAAGTCTGACACTCCCTCCTGCTCCGCCCAGAGCGGGAGAAGTCATTTGATGACTTCCCATTCGAAAAAAAAAAAGGAGTTAATGTAGATAAGTAATGTATGTTTTCTCGGGTGTATAATGACACTTAACGAAACCAATATGCTTTTTCTGTTTGTCATTGTGATAAGAAAAATCCAGACTATGCTCCAATAAAATTCTTATTGATATTGTAAGGAAACGCTATGAGTACAAATTATTTCTTGCATACATAAGGTAAACTGTTTTGAAAATAGTTTACCAAGTTTATTTAGCAACATTTTTAGACAAGCAATACATTGCTTGTCTGACTTGCAATCCTTTTTACTTCGAAAGTGAACTGTCTTACACTAAAAGATACTTTCAAAAATGTCGATACAGCATCGAGTTCAAACGTAACCGCTTACACACATGTTCAAGTCGGCATGATTCAGGACGGAACTATGGCAAAATGTAATAAGTACAATCATGTAGTTCGAATTATGACGAGCCAACCCAAAGACGATTCAGTCATGGTAAATGCCAAACGGAGTTTGTTGGTCAGCACAGACCAAATAAAAGACCTATCTATAAATGTTGTGCAGTAACTGCTTCGGGTGATGGGGGTCGAATTGGAAAAATCAACCATGAATGTTCCACGGTCACCCAAGATAGATAAGAGAAGACATTGGAAGCCATGTGGAGAAGCTATGGACAGTACCAGTACTTTCTTGTTAGAAAAATCTGTCGTACTGAGTAGCATTCCTATACCCAAGTCCAGCGTATGTCAAAGTTATGAATCGTTCCTTTTCTATCGTCCTCAGTAAAGGACGTTAGTACGTGGGTAACGAAATGGACTTCCGTCCATGTCCGCACAGTAATGGAGATTGGTTTGCCTTTTAAAACGTCAACCCGTCCGAATAGCCGGGGTAAAAGCAGAGGTTTGTTATTTTTGGTTTTATATTTTAAAGTGAAATTTAGGATATAATACTTTTAGGTATTCCATTTAATTTCAAACGTTTAGCTAGTTTGCCTTTGGTTGTATTTTTTCAATCTAAAGTATTCATTTTTACATAATAAAAACTGTTTTTATTAAACTGATTGCTAAATAACCTATCGTAGTGTATGTGTATGACGTCAAATAAAATCGTAAAACGATTTATTTGCGTTGTTGGATTTTTAACTTGTTATTGGATTTTTCAACAGGAATTTCTCTATAGCAACCACGGAGTTTAGATTAGATTTGTGCCCGGTTGATGTCAATAAGCTCGTCCCATATTTTATGGGACATAAACATAACTGGTGAAATATGGGTGTACTGTTATTTTGTAAAAACACGTCGGCCTAACCCTCCTAAGATGTTATGCATAGATATTTTATTTAGTTATGCTAACTAATTTATTTTACGAGTCTGTATTTCTTAACGAAAAAATAAACAATCCACAAGTCCATAAATACAATGTTCAAATCAGAATCATACTCGTATGTGTTCACAACACATTGGTTTGCTTTGGTCGGTGCATTGCTTCACACGATTTCCCTTGTGAGAAACACAGCAAAAAGTAATTGAAGTTGTGGAAGAAAACCGCTGTTTTACAACGTAATAATATTGTTCTGCTCGTATACCCAGTAAGATGATAACTATAGACCAGTTAAAATTAATATTACTGAGTACATAAGAGAATTGTGGTTTGAATACAATCTCGCGAATCAGTCAGTTCGCTTGTCACAGACAGTCCGTGGTTTAAATAATATTCGAGAACTCATAAAACCATTGGGACTGGCTGTACTAATACTGATTGTTAAGCTCCCAGAGCGGGTAAGTAAGACCATTGTTTTACTCTTAAGGAATTGGCACCTAATAATGAAACTCATTGAAATTGGTAAATTTAACTATATCTAAAATAATCCATCTGGATCTTGGCAAACTGGAATCCTTTTCTAACAATAGGCACAACTTCAAACAAATGACGATAGCTACAGAAATGTTGAATAATAAAACAACTGCCACTCGCAAATATAAATCCCACACAACATCCCGATGCCAGAATCTAGACCAAACAACCAGCCGTAGAATGCAATACAAATTGTCCCACTCCATCAAACGAAAATTCTTCTTCCACAGAACCGCTTTAAATACAAGGACTTCTATTGTATGCCGCAGTGATAAAACATAGCCATTACCGAAAGCTGTAACTATCGTAAAAACCACTTTCTTTTTTACAAGTCTTCTTTACCTACTGCTGAAATAACCTTCGGTTTTTACATCGGGACAGTTCGGAAACCGTTCGGTTTACTTTTTAACGTGTGACGTCTAAGCGTCCATAAAGGAGACTGGTTTTATTGCTACCCTCTTTAGGTCCAATTTACGGACTCGATCGAATGGAGCCGACATTTTTAAGTGGACATTTTAAAGAACCGAATGTCAATGTTAATCGTTTGGTAACTGGGTCGTCCCGCATCGACCCCTGGGTAATTGACCAAAGATAAGTCCTGACGGCCTGGACGAAAAAGGATTCTATCAGCAATACCATAATGTCTGCGCGGTCGGGTCATTATCGGATGGAGGCGGCGAAGATTTATATTATAGTGTCGCGCGTAGAGGTACTGAGCGCCACTCGTCCGCGTGGTCTAGCGGTGTACCTACGTGTGTTAGGTATTAATAAATTTCATACAAGACATTGTTACGTGATATCCGCTTCACCGCCCGACTTCGCGGACGAGCAATTTTGTGGAATAACCGGAAAACAGTGAAAAATAAATTGGATGGATATTTGGTACGGAAAAACTCAAGTCAGTTCTGTTGAAAGGGATAAATATGAAACGCGCCAAATCTTTCAAAAAAGAGGATGATTGCAAATTGTCTGGGTCCTCTGTAATGAAGACCGCGTATCGGCGAGCATATTGTGGGCACGCCCATCAACTAGATGAATCGAAGACCATAGAAGGTTGATTGGAACAAACTGGATGCTAAAAGCGGAGGCCTTGGTGTTGTGACACAGCTCGAGAGATTTCTAGCTTCAGACTGTGATAGACAGTGTTAAAAGCTAGCGGCTGTTAGTATTTAGCTACGAGCTCCTTTTGTTGACTGTATTGGTACTGCGTAGCAAATGAATATAAAAGCCAATGAAGAACTATAACGTAATTTTCTGATTTACCAAGATATTGTATCTCATGACCGACTCAAATAGCTATAAGTTATTTCATTCTCCGTAAGCTAAAGCCATAAAGTCTAATTACGGAAAGCTGACTACGCAGCTAGATTATTTATTTTATCGCTATAACATACAAACTCAACAGATATTTATTTTAGACCAGTGTTTAACAAGTCTTGTTTCGGTGTTTAACAAGTCTTGTTTATTTTAAGATAAATCTTGATAATTCCCTGCTATTTTCCGGAATACTTCAATATTTATCTTAGTACTGAAGACGGACGACGACGATGACAGGTTGGCCTAGAGGTCCCAGATCAGGGAAGGAGTATTTCCATCAGGAATTTCTCAGTTTTATACTTGCTACCCATTACATGGGCCTTAAAAATAACTGGTGCATTATAGTGATCTACACCTGTGCCGAACCCGTAAAGGATTACAGGGTTGACGTAATGCTAGATGACAAGGTTATAACCCATGGCATCACCACTTGCGTCGTTTTAATGCCCCGTATAAAGACCACATAATATTTTACTTCAGGTTTCAGGTAGAGTGCCTTTCATAACGTAATGGTAAAAGCACAAAAGGTGCAAAAAGCCCTAAAGCCCATCAGAATACGTAAAATTTTGCAGTGTACTTCTCTAGAGAAAGCATGACCAAGTTTTGCATTAATAGCGTTTGTCCAATAAAGATATATCTTCATTTATTAGTGCACTGTCAGATCTGACCCTATAACTTACAAACATAAACGCGCGCGATTTTTTATTGGGGTGGGCAGAGACTACAGAATGCCGTCAGCTACGATCTTTACGTACTCTTTTAGTCTAGTCTAGGCATACACACGCCGGTTGCGAGTACTACGCCTAACAACAAACATAATTTATTCTTCTTCGTCCTATATCTATTCTTCTAAATCATCAGGGTACTTCCATATTAAAAGCATAACCAAGTTGGGCCTAATAGCGTTTTTCCAATAAAGATATATCTTCATATATTAGTGCACTGTCATATATGACCTCATAACTTGTTCGTCGTAAATAAAGACCTCTAAATAAACAAGAGTTATATGCAATATCTTTCATAGTTTTATGTGCGTATGTATGGCCGGCCTATACAAGGAAATGAAGAATATTTTATGAATGATAAATAGAGGAGATTTAGGTTAAATCTATTGTGGGTACTTCTGTTTTTCCTTGAGGAAAATAAAATGTACATTAAAGAAATACATAAATGTACGTACTTACTTCAACTACTTTTCAACCCTTTTTTTTTTTTTTTTTTTCTGATGGGAAATCATCAAATGACTTCTCCCGCTCTGGGCGGACCAGGAGGGAGTGTCAGGCTTGTACTGACTAAAACCCATCCATGTTCCTTCATCGCCCTTTGTGTTCCGGGGCCACGGTATCTCTTTCGAACAGTCCCGCAACCCCGGCAGGTACTTTTCAACCCTCTGTTAAGTTTTTTAAACCTTTCCTTCTTTAATTGCTACTACTGTAATTTGAGTGTGACGTAGTTATTCGTTTTTCTATACAAATAAATCAAATTGAACTATCTGTTTGTAATTTAAATTATTATCAGTTTTTACTGAATGTATAGGGTCGAGTTAATAAACGCCGAATTAGTAAAAGTCACAGGTAATAGCTTGTATTTTACTGAAAATAGGTTTTTTTAAACTCACCTGTAGGCCTATTATGTTTCTTTCTGATATCCAGTGACTATAATCAAGCTTCGGTTGTACACCGAACTTTGATGACAACCGAGAATGTCATAATATTGGTATTACGTATCGCACTGAGTGGATATCACTTTACAGTGACTAACAGCCCGGGTACGGTGTAACGTCTTTCACGAAAGCCACTTCAAACTCAGTTGTCATCAATTTGTTGTCCACTATGCTTACATAATCGAAATAACATAAGTATCGATACGAAAGCGTCTGTCAAAATGAGTTACGGTGACTATCAGCCACGATGACAACGAATGACGTCGTAATTGATCGCGACTGGTCATACATAATACGAAACTAACCTTTTGACAGTTAATTGATGGGCACTGAGCCCAGTTACTATCATTTTGAGCTGTCAACAGAGATACGTAATAGCCCTATTGATGTGAAGTGAAGTGCTGATGGCGCCGCGCGGCGTCTCTCTGGTCTCGCTGCGCCGCGAGGCGTCTCGAGGCGCAGCGCTGCATGGTGCAACGTATTCTGAATTCTCGCAATGAAACGTGTATCTTTTCGCGTAGTAAATAAATTTATATTTTGAGTCGCTCTGTTAAAATGTGCGCGCACCGCCGCGTCGGGTTGCGTCTCGTTGTGAACTGACCCTTATTCGTATCCTCAACAAAACAAAGTGAAAACCTTATTATGCCCGAATCACTAAAATTCTCATAAACTGTGTTTATTTTAAGTCTGTATACCTAATTCTTTTGTTGGATGTACATTGTAAGGTTTTGTGCCTATTTTTTTTAAAGTTGTTATATTGTTTTGCTAAATCATAAAAAGCAACTGAAAAAAAAAATACAAAGTCCATTTGTAATTTTTTTTTTCACTTGTTGGTTCTGTTGCCAATATTGAAACTGCTTACATTTTAACTTTTAATAAAAAAGTCAAAAGGATATGTTATGTCCTTAACTTATCATCATCATCATCATTATCCTACCTTTATCCCAATTTATTGGGGGTCGCGTGTCTTCTTTTTATTTCATATTTCTCTTTATGTTTTCATAGTAGTCGTTTTTCAGTTGTAATTAACTAGAGTAGTATAATGTCTAGCGAGGGTTCTCTAGACACATTATTTTAACGCAGCCCATCTTTTTTCTTTCATTGTGATAAGCCCGCCACACTATTCCCAAACCACTGCAACTCCTAAAAGCCAGAATCAACATTGGCGACCACCACAAAAGCGCGCAATAATGAAGCTTGACGAAGTCTGTCAGAAACAATTTAACTATCTTGGACCCCGCAACGAAATTAATCAGAAAAAAAGTAGCTAAGAACTAGGAAAAACCTAACTTCCACTACACACAGTCCATCTCTCGTTTTTTTTCTTATTACGAAATGGGCCTCATCTTGACCTCGATCACGCCTGATGGAAAGCGATGGATGAGGTCTATAATGAAATAAAAGATGCCTGTTCACTCTTGCTTTGAAGATATACGGATTAAATGTGAAAGAGAACACATCCATGTTTCTTTCAAATGGTTTATATTTTAAACGATAAAGAAAAGCAACATTTTCCTGCAGCCAATTTACAACTAACGTAAACACTCGACCTGATTTACCAATCAGTTCACGACTTATTTAACTTTTTTATTTTCCCGTACATATGCAAAACACTGCACTTTTAAGTCCTCACAAGCAAACCACGGAGCTGAAACTCAAAGTGAGTTAAACTAACCATGAAACTAGTTTCAATCCAATGTAAAAAGTTTCAGAAACCCTTTTACGTCGGTTTACCTTATTTCAAGAGAAATTCCATACGATACGTTGTAAGGTAAAATTTAAGTTTTGAATATGTAAATGTTCGACTGTTGCGCATACACCACTGCGGTTGCAGATTGTTGGATTTGGGCTCGGTATGAACGATATTTTTTTTCAAAATCAAAATCAAAGCATTTATTTCAAGTAGGCCAGTTACAGGCACTTTTGAAAAAAGGCAAATTATGCGCCCCTGTCCATGTGGAGCAGGACCAGCATTGAGCCACACCTTTTTATCAGCAATATAATCGCCCAACTTGTAATAAGCTTGCTTACATAGTGTGCGTTTGATGCATGTTTTAAATTTCGTCTCATTTAGTTCAAGAATACTTTGTGGAATTTTATTATAGCATCTCAAACAGTACCCCATGAAAGATGAGTCTACTTTAGCGAGTCTGAAGCCTGGCTGAACTAGTTGGTCCCTATTTCTACTACTGTAATTATGTCTGTCACCTCTTTTACCAAAAAGATGCAGATTTTTTCTGACGTACATTACGTTTTCGTAGATGTACTGACAATGTACCGTCATTATGCCAATATCCTTAAACAGTTCCCTTAGAGAATCGCGCCTACGAAGATTATATATGGCTCTGATGGCTCTTTTTTGCAGAATAAATATCTGCAGCCCGTCCCCATAGCAAAATGCCATAAGACATTATACTGTGAAAGTAACTAAAATAGACCAGTCTAGCGGTATCTACATCAGTAAATTGACGAATTTTTCTAATAGCATATGCTGCTGAACTTAGACGCGCCGCAAGGGATGTTAAATGAGAACCCCATTGTAGCCTTGAATCAAGCGTAATCCCCAGGAAAACCGTTTTTTCTACGAATTCAAGTTTCTCTTTATTTAATATTATTTCACAATCACTACTTTTAACATTGGGTAAAGCAAATCTTATGCATTTCGTTTTTTTTTTCATTTAATACTAAATTGTTTGCTGTGAACCAATTATGGACCTGAAGTAGGGCATTATTAACGTCATCTAGATTCTGGGCCCGTCTATTTATCTTAAAAGTAAGGGAAGTGTCATCAGCAAACAACACCATATTTTGAGGTTGGTTTTTCAATAAATAGGGTAGATCATTTATATACACGAGAAAGAGGAAAGGACCCAATATTGAGCCTTGTGGAACCCCCATTTTTACTTTTAAACCCTGTGAATTAATACCATTTTTATCTTTTGATGATATTGCAAAATAATTACAGCCTTCAGAACAAACCGGACTTACCTAGGTTGGTCCGTGGATGGGTATGTGGGTGTACTATAATTGTACACCCCCATTTCACCAGTTATGTTAAAGTCCCATAGCGAGCCTATTGCCATCAACCGGGCACATATCTCCGTGGCTGCTCTAATAACACTGCCCGACCCGGGAATCAAATACAAAACCACTTGCTCAGCAATCGCGCTTGCAACCACTAGACCAACGAGGCAGTCTTTTGATCCCAATGCTAATAAAAAGTACCTATTCAAAATAGAAATGTACTTATGTAACAATTTTGTTGGTATAGTTGTTTCAATTTGCCTGGCTTTGTATCCATGTTCGGATTATTTAGGGTCAAATAAATTACAAATAAGAAAGGTTATAATCCCATTTCCTTTATTGATATTTCGTCTATTGTCTGATCAAAATGGAAACAAACCCGTAGCTATTGATTTTATAAAACAAGAAGGTCTTTTGTAGGCTTACCCGGGACACGGGTCCATCAGACCTTTTTACCGCCCCAAGTAGCTTCTTTGCTACTTTTATATTAATATAGTAAATCGTAATATCAAACAATACCTTCCTAGCAATAGTGCTGGCTATGTTGTATCTGATATTACCGAATTAGCAACAGAGTAACAGCTTTTAAACATCTGACTAACGAGTGGAATATCGTGGATCTGATCTAGTCTTCGTTCGTTCCAGTGAGTTGAGTTTTCCCTGTATCACGACATTAATTTATCATCATATTTACTTGTTCAAATAGTTCGTTTTCTCTTATAAAATAATAATAAAGTGAATTTTAGATAACTTTTCACTACATATTATATAACAAAGTCCCCCGCCGCGTCTGTCTGTCTGTCCCTATGTATGCTTAGATCTTTAAAACTACGCAACTGATTTTGATGCGGGTGCGATGATTTTTTTAACAGACAGTGATTCAAGAGGAAGTTTTAGTATATAATTTGCGGGTGGGCGAAGCCGCGGGCATCAGCTAGTTTATTTATATAGCAATATGTGCATAGCACATGTGTGAGTACTTTGTATTGTTCAGCCACCATTTACATTTAGTTATCTTTCATTGACTTGAATATGCCTTGGTGGCTGAGAGAATGTCATGCTCACTCAAATGTCTCACTGATGCAGGTGGCGGGTGTGTCGGGTCATTTAATTCCCTTCAATATGGTTGAGTTGAATGGCGCCGATGCGCGCGTCATGTTCGTGTGCGGGCGCTGTCAGTTGGGACTGGTCATCTCTTGGCTGCCAGGGTTCATTTTAATTCGTTTGTTGTTAAATTGTTGTCTTTTTCTACTCTGGACGCTCTTAATGTGCACGTCTTTCTACATCGTTCTCACATATATGTATAATTTCAAAATTAATGATGTAACCAAGATTTTGTAACAATATTTTGATTCAAAAGAGTGTCCATGGAGTTTCTTGCCCGTTCTTCTCCATAGAGATCTACGCTAGGGAATAGGCAACTACAGTGCTTTCTCAAGTTATTATGCCTTGTGACTGGGACTGTACCTTTGTTTTTTATTTGTGATTTTGACATTCAAAAGTGCCGTAATGGTCTAATTGAAATAAATGCTTTGAGTTTGAGTTTGAGTTTGAATAATCTCAAATAATTCTCCCGATACATGTTTAGGCAAAAACTCACAGAGACCTGATTTAGGACCTCTTATTTGTAGATTCTATTGAATATAGACCTTTTTTTTTTCATATCAGTTATATCCTATACTTATAATAACATAATACATTTTCGTTATATGCCTTTGAGATAAATTGTAAAATTAGCGTAACGCCGAAATGTAATAGGATTCCTTACGAATGTGCGAAAATGACAGGAATTGCTTCGCCGATATATTATTTCAAATGTTCTTGAGGTATTACTATCTCAAGAACATTTGAAATAATATTGGTTTCAAATCGCTAACACGGAATGAGCAAGCGTGTTAATCAATGCTTAAATCCCTTTCTGCATATGAAGAGAACTTTGCCTTGCGATGAGCAGGAATAGTTCAAAAGCTATCAGATTTGTTGGACAGATTAATTGAAATAGTCTGCTTTTCTAACATTCTTTTAGTATGTTTTTTTCTAGTTCTAGTAAGTATGAAAAGGGATCTTAGTTTCTAAGGCCTCTTTTTTATATTGGGATAAGCATGAGCTTGATCACCATGCTAGCTCAGTGCAACTTAGTGATTTGAGACCGAAGTCCACGGTTTACTCGCGATGTTTTCTTTTTGATTGCCTCGTTGGTCTTGTGGTCGCAAGCGCGACTGCTGAGCAAGAGGTCCTGGGTCGGACAAAGTGTTATTGGGTTTTTCCATCTGGAATTCAGTGGCAGCCAGGGAATCTGGATTTGTGCCCTGTTGATGGCAATAGGCTCGCCCCTATTCAAGAGGTTTTAAACATAGCTAGTGAAATGTGGGTACACTATTACATCTCTGCCTAACCCTTTGGGGGTTACAGGAGTGATATTATGTTATGTTACTACAACATGTAATTATCATAATTCTCTTAACCTTATCACAATTTATTTGGGTTTGGGGCAGCATGTCTTTTTCTTCCATACTTCCATATTCCTCGAGTATTACCACATTTACAGAAGATATTTAACAAAAATATCTAACTGACCAATGCTAACAAAAGCTAAAGTTATTTTCAGAAAGTCATTCTATGGGGCAGACCACAATTAATTGCATCCTTTTCCGGCGGCTGGCCCTAAGTGCACCCTTTCCCCTTAGTGACACCATAACGGCCATCTGCCACTTAAAGCCGTTCTTGTCAGATATTCTTGGATAACTCGTTGCGGTTACTGTCTCGTTGTTCCCTCATCTAGATTGATAGGAATGAATGAGAAAACAGAAAGAAGGAAAACGCAAGACCTGTCAGTATTTCTATAACGACTTACAACAGGATTCACACCTGTTTCCTGTCTTATCAGATACAGTTATACGTAACAGGCGGAATGATACATTACGCGGACGTAGAGCCCAAGAACATTATTCTGTAGAGCCTCGAAAGTTTGTAATGAAATCCCAAAGCCAATCAAACAGTTAAATTTAAATGGGTTTGCAAAGGAACTTATAGAGTTACTATGTAAAAATTTTTATTATAATTTTAAACGTTTTTTGAATGATACTATTACATCCTAATTTAATTGTTATAAACAATAAAAGTATACAACTTTAAAATATCTCTTTCATGGTTGATAGTTTGATATTGAATAATACTTTGACATTAACCTAGTTAATAGTTTTAACTGACATGCGTCATAATTATGATAGCTTATATAATTTTATTCAATAATACCAATAAAATTTTGTGTGAATTTTTTTTATTTACATACGTTATATTGTGCGCCCTATGTGGCAGAATGTGATGAGACCATTTAAAAAAATACAAATAAGATCTCGAATAATATTAAATAATATAAAGTATTATAAAGTTCCTATGTACTCATATTTTTAATGTATTTTCCTGTGTTGTATACTGTGTGTACATAAATAGTAAAAAATAAATAAATAAAATAATTTAAAATATATAATAAGACATAAACTACTAGAGGAGGTGCCAAAGCGTTTCCTGAAGTACACTGTCCTAAAATTTAAAACTGTAATCTGAACTCGGGCTAAGGCGTTACAAAGTTGAAGCCAAACTAATAATCGACTTAACTGTCAGTTGACCCAGAACTATCTCCTGATCCCTTAGTAAAGAGTGAACGTTGATTGATTAACGGATTTAAGTTTATCATAATGTTGACTGAACTAATCTTTGTTTAGTACTTTGAACCGACATTTATTATAATCAAAATGATTTAGTATATATGGGTGGATTGTCATAAGAAATAAGTTGCATTGGCTTATCTGCAAGATATAAAACAGATTTCAGATCCAGGTTGGCTGAAGTACTTCTTAACAGCACCCCAGAGACTGGCATTTCATGCCACAGACAATAAGCATGACGACAGTATCAAAAAATTGCAAATCTATTTAGTCCGTATTGGAAATTAATGGACACGTATTTTTTGTTTTTGTATATCAATGAATATTGACAAAGATAAAACGCTTCAAAACTCGGAAGTGGGCGCTCGTGACGTAAGAACTAGCTAAAAATTATACCTAGGCGTGACGTATTGAGAATTTTAAAAGCGTCATATCTTCGTCAATTTGGATTTACATAACAAAAGAAAAAACACGTGTCAAATATTTTCTGATAATCTAACTGACGGACTAATAAGTTTTTTTTGTCGTCTCGCCTATTGCTGTGCAGAAAAGTTAAAAGGAAATTGACTATCTTGGTTCATACCAAGATTCGATTCGATTCCCTTTCCCTACACCTACCTGTCCATACAGGTGATGAGGAGGGACGAATCGCATGTGACTAAAAGAGAGATGTGTGATGAGTATAAGTGTTGATGGATGGAGAGGAAGAAGAAGAAGACCAAAGAAACGATGGATGAATTGTGTGAGAAATGATATGAAAGATAAATGAGTAATGATAGCGTGGCGGTGACAGAGGAGAATGGAACCCAAGTAACATGGGACGAGGATAGGAAGATGATGAGTCTGGTATGATGCAATAAAGAGTTTGAGTTTGAGTTTGAGTATTTTATGCCCAGTTCATGGCCATTCATTTTGTCGCCCTGTAGCTCGATCCTCTTCCCCTATACCGCGTATGCTTACGATGCTCAACGCGCTCGTGGAGACAAACCCCGGATTGGACTAAACTTGTTTGCTGATGAATGAAAGACGATAATGCTAGAATGTTTGTGGTTCTGTGAAGACCGAGTAAAAGGATTACTTAACTTAATTTAAGTATTCAGCAGCAGCAGCACCGCCTGCATTTGTGCAGGCACTGCTGCTACGGCTGCTGAGATCCTCAAACGGCGCAAATACTGTAACCTTATTGGTAACTACAGTTTTGAGCCGTTTGGGGTCGAAACGCTCGGGTCATGGGGTCCGAGTGCGCGTCTCCTTTTTGAGGAAATCTCTCACCGACTTGTCGACACTTCGCGTGACCAGAGGATAGCATTGCCTCAACGTCGCAATGCTGCCAGTCTTCTGGCCACGTTTCCGGATAACAGCGATGCGGAGAAGTACTCCTAACTTTTAATCTTTTTTTATTTGTACTTTTAGTCTCAAATTTTAATAATTATATAAAGTTCTAGTTGTAGTCTGTATACATAATGTATTTAAAATAAATGTTAAACCCTGTTTAGTTTTAAACCGTGAAGATTAAAATACTGAATAAAGGAAATAATACTTAATTCAATATTAATGGCTTATGTCGTACTGAATGTAATAAATAAAATAGCAATAAGATCACCTTCTATCACGTAAGACTTAAATTAATATTTGTTTTGGACATTTATTAAAATATAAGATTTCGTGAAACATTCAAGCAATTAATTTCCTCCTAACAAATTGCGCAAGCATTCAATTAAATGGAAAATTCTGTATTTTCCGGGAAAACATGCGCAAGGTACAGGTTTCCCTGAAATAACGCTTAGTTACCTACGTAATTATTTGGTAACGACGTTAGTTTCTAAATAGAATTAAGATTATTAATTTCTTCTTAATCCATTCGATGCCAAATTTTTTTTATGCTACCGCCTACCACGCACCGGTGCGTGGGTGGAAGATCCTTAAATATATAGTGGTCGCAATAAGCGCAACTGCTGAGGACGAGGCCCTGGGTTCGATTCCCAGGTCGGGCAAAGTGTTTTTTTTTTCAGGAATTTCTTTGTATCAGCTACGGAGTCTTTGTTTATTATGTACGGGTTATGCGACTTTAGGAAGAAAAGATGTCTTGCATTTCGTTTGGGATCGGACGACGAGACGAAGTGCTGTGCCGAACTAAATAAGACAAGTGGTTTCTGTGATGGATTCGAGCCGATTTCACATCGATATGTGTGTGGGCACTCCTATAAACGAATTTTCTAAATTCGTTGTAGTTACAAAACATCGACGCAGAATAATGAAAATTAGAAACCATTTTTTGAACATAAACTTTAAAAAGAGTTCTACCAATTTTGACTAATATTAAGAAACACAACATGCTGCCATTTTAAGTTCCCAGATATTAGTTTTAGCCGTGTGGTATCCGGTAGAGTAGAATAGAACCAACCCATTACACTCACGGGTGTCGTATAAGGCGACTAATGTCTGAGGCAAAACACCTTTCGCCTCCGTAGACCAGAGAATGGGCAGCAGCGTTTTCTGCTAGTCTTTCATCACTACGATCTCCAATCCGCCTGCCAAGCGTGGAGATTACGGCAAATTCCTCCCATCATGGGAGAGGCTTATGTCCAGCAGTGGACGTTATGGGCTGTTGTAGTAGTAGTAGATATTAGTTTTAAAAGTGCTTATTTAAGAGAAACTTCTCTTGTTACGCCTACCTCAAAACTTTGAGAGCCATTGCCCATTCTCCACGGTTACATTTGTAACGTACACTGCGTTTGAATTATTCAAAAGACCTTCGCATTTTGCACGGCACAGGTTAAAATGAAGGCTCCCAAGGATTTTCATTTATTAAAGGAGTAATTTTAGTATAATTGGGCAACGCGATAGCAGAAGCGAACCGCGGTGTAGTTACATTTTCATACTTAATTCTTCGTGTTAAGATTTAAAGCTGATTAAAAGAGATCTGCTTCACCAATGAGACTGAAACATGAGCACATCTACAAGCTTTCACCATCATATGCTGATCAGCAGCAGTGATAGCCTAATGGTGTGACTACAGATCATAAATATGACCGTCGGCCTGTCAAGTCATAGATCTCGAGTTCAGTTTCAGTTACGAAGCCTGCATCCCTGTATATTCACCCTTATTTAAAGCCCTGCTTTGGCCATTTTTAGGGTTCCGTAGCCAAATGGCAAAAAACGGAACCCTTATGGATTTATTTATTTATTTATTAAAACTTTATGCACATAATGTACAAAGGCGGACTTAATGCCTTGGGCATTTTCTACCAGTCTACCTTAGGGTGATGCAGAGACAAAATAGTAGGTGCAAGTACAGAAAAGTTTCAAGAAAAAAAAAATATATATATATATTTAGAAATAATAAAATAAAACGATAAATACATATATACATACATACAAACAAAATATACAAAGTCAAGAGAGATTAAAATACAACGATAATGAGAAACTACTAATTAATTATGGGACAAGTCTGCCAACTTCTTATGTAGGTGTTCGCGAGCTTTCACTTTAAATATGAGTCGACTGGTTGCCATCCTGATATTCAGAGGAAGCGCATTCCAAAGGAAAACCGCCTGGACAGGAAAAGAAGACTTAAGAAAACCAGAGCGGTGAGTAGGACATCGTAGAAGACGATTATTGGAAGAACGAAGATTCTTGCTGTGCGCAGAGCATAAATATTGGAAGTGAGAAGTCAGATAAGAAGGAGAAGTGGGTTTATCTAGAAGGGAAAACTAAGTTGTCAATGCCCTTAACGCTCTGCGCTGTCTGATGGGTAACCATTTTAAGCGTGACCGATGTGCGGACACATGGTCATACTTACGGAGATTAAAAACGAATCGAATGCAGTTATTTAGAAGTCGGTCAAGTTTATTGAGGAGATCTGCATTCAGGTCATAGTAACACACATCGCCATAGTCAAGTATGGGGAAAATAAGGGACTGAACCAGCATTACCTTTATGTGGGACGGGAGAATATTTTTCAACCGATAGAGCGACCGCAGCGTACCGGTGACTTTCTTGCTCACAATCGCAACCTGCTTACGCCAGTCAAAGCAGGTGTCAACATGCAAACCTAGATTCTTGACGTCAGAGCTAAACGGAATCATGGATTCATGTCTGTCTGTCCGTCCGTATGTCACAGCCTCTTTTTTCTGAAACTATAAGAACTATGCTGTTGAAACTTGGTAAGTATACGTATTCTGTGAACCGCATTAAGATTTTCACACAAAAATATAAAAAAAAACAATAAATTTTGGGGGTATACTTAGAACTGAAAATAAAAAAAAAAATTATGAAACCTATCCGTGTGAGGATCTATGGATAGGTCTTAAAAAATAATATCATTTTTTCCTAAACTGAATAGTTTGCGCGAGAGACACTTCCAAAGTGGTAAAATGTGTCTCCCCCCTGTAACTTCTAAAATGAGAGAATGATGAAACTAAAAAAAAAAATATGATGTACATCACCATGTAAACTTCCACCGAAAATTGTTTTGAACGAGATCTAGTAAGTAGTTTTTTTTTTAATACGTCATAAATCGTAAACCGCAATTTACCTATCATTCAGTAAAGTTTGTGTTACCTATCATTCAGTAAAGTTTGTGCGGAACCCTCGGTGTGCGAGTCCGACTCGCTCTTGGCCGGTTTTTATTAATGTTTTGGCCTGGAAATTGGGTTGAACGCAAATAAATGCAGCTGAGCTCTTTGACATGCAGGTACCATGTTACGATGGTGTGAGGTTTAAGATACATCTGCGAAACTGTGGGTAGCTTAAACTCTGCAGTTGTATTGTGTTTGTCTAAAAATGTTTTTGTCCAAAATTATGTTTTTGAAGAATTTTTATTCACAAGTCTTATGCAGAAACCTCCTATGCGATAATTATAAACAGCGATAACGAATCAGTTATCATCGTCATGATCATAAATGTATTCACTACCGTAAGCTTCGCTCAATATATCCTCGCACGTCAATATTAGAAGCCTCCTTATAAAAAAAAATGTTGTTTTTTTTATTGTTTTTGCCAAGTTTTCTTACAAACTATTGATTGGAGTTTCCTTTTAGGCGTCTAAAGCCTGTGTCAGGAAACTCAACTCTTCCATAACTTATATTAACATTAGCGAACTTGTTTTTTTACAATAATTACAGAAAAAGTAAATTAGAAAAATACAAAATGAAAAATACAAAATTAAGATATAAAATAACTAAAAGTGAGAAAGTAAATGTGCTTGTCACTAAGACGGTGACAAGAAATGAACGATAATACTTTACTCAGCATGGTTTGGCGTTCATCGTAGAATTCTTCGAGTAGATGTAATACGTTTCATGTCTTACTTGGAAGTGTTTAAAGTCTTAGCCTTGTGGAAACTTAAACAGTTTTCAACGCAGTGAAAATGTGTGCCCGTTCTCTATGCTAATTTTATAAAGAGATAGTGTAGAAATACTTTTGTTTGTAAGTTTGTATGTTCGGAACTATTGATCTGATTCCGGAAATTCTATCACTACCTGGAAGCTATATTATCCCCGAGTGTCATAGGCTACATTTAAAATGCTCCAGTGGGTTAATTTCCGTACATAGCAGTAGTGAAACCACGAGTAAAAGCTAGTTATAATAAGGAAAGCCTAAATTAATACCAAAGTAAAGGCATACAACAATCCGCTCAGTACTTAAAGTTAAAAATAAAAGCACGCGTATGTTTTTAGACAAACAATTCGGGGACACCAGTAGAAATGCTCATTAATGTGTCTAATTGACGCCTAAATAAGGCGTAGCCATTATAAGGACATTACCTACGTAACGGGGACTACTAACAGCATTATTAGCTAATTGACAAATCCTAATTAACTTAGACCAAATTAGGTTAAACTGCTACTAACTGAATCAAACTGAATAACTAGTTTTCAGCATATCTGCTTAGTTAGATTAACACATAATGTTAGTAAAGCCACTGAAACTATTACCGTTAAAACTAGCCTCGGCTCTACTAACAATAAATTAGGTCAAGTTACAAACTTTGTTTAAATCCCTAGGTTTCACTTATTAAATCTATGTTAGGACTTTTACACACTGGGTTTTCAATTGTGGTGTTCAATTTCCGACCCCATACTTTTGGTTTTATTTAAATTTGCTATTGGTGTCGATTCTGTTGTATACGAACTAAACTTAAGACGCAGCTTCAACCTGCTTACTGTCACTCTCCTACACTAGTTATGTCCGAGTCTTCTGGGAGTGAGCCTATCAGACCTAGAAGGTTCCCAGGTATAGTTCAGAACAAAAAATGTCCAACCTTTCGGCTTCGTGAAGTCTTTTTACACCCATTATAATTTTCGTGGTGTCAACATATAACATAGGATTTTTTTAATGTACTGAACATCTTTGTTTATCACTTCAGGAAATGCAGGCGTTCTTTTGATGTTGTGCTCAATTTAAAACCTTAGCACAATAAAAGCACTCAGTGTATGCACGTCCTAAAGCCGCACTTTGTCTTAAACACGTACACACCCTTTGTTCGACCAATTTCAGACGAAACTTTTTAAAATTCCGCTGAACTAAATTCTATTAGTTCGGACAAATACAGGGCATGTTAGTAGTTTATTGGAAAAGTTTTCGTTACATAAATAAGAACTGTCCAACATTGATGAAGTTTCAAAACATTAGTTAACATTAATAGTCCTGTTAGGTCTTGTGGATGTCAGAAACAATTTGTGTGAATTTCGGGACGTTTTTAAATAAAAAAAATATTCTTCCACCACGGTGAAGTTGCTTTCGTAAATCTTTTGACGATTACTTGTAATAAATGAATCTTTACTAAAGTCGAAAGGCATCTCATTATTATGATTCTCTTGCCCTTTTTTTTTCGGATGGGATGGGAAATCATCAAATGACTCCTTCACCTCTGGCCGGAGCAGGAGGGAGTATCAGACTTTTACTGACTAAAACCCATTCATGTTCCTTCATCGCCCTTTATGTTCCGGGGCCACGGTATCTCTTTCGAATAGTCCCGCAATCCGGGCAGGCATCGGCCCTTGCGGACCCCTTCCTTTTTGCTGACTCTCTTTGAGGCGCGCATGGAAAACGAACGCTCCGTCGACACGGCCTGTCGTCATGAGACGGACGGATGACGAGCTAGCCCATAGCCCACCGTCCACAGGCCCGGATTCTCCTGCCCTTATCTCAATTTATTTGAGGTCGGCGCAGCATATCCTCTTCTTCCATACTTCTCTGTTACTCGTCATGTCAGCAGTCATTTCCCTTCTAGCCATAATTAACATCCTTCACACAGTCCATCCATCGTTTCTTTGGTCTTCCTCTACTCTTATAGCCATCCACATTGTTACTCAAAACTTTCCTTACGACATATTATTCTTCATTCCTCCCTATCACATGTCTATACCACCACAACCGACTATCACACAACTTAAAGTCGAAAGGCATCTAACGGTCAAAATAAACAAATATACATTGTTGATAATTGTAAGCGACATTCAACTCTAGAAGAATATAACGAGGTTGACTATACGTAGATATCTACTTATTTTTTGGCCCTCTTGTGTCTATGTATAACTGGCTTATGTCCACGTGGAGTTCGGTAATGTCCCACGGGATCGTACTACCGGGATAAAAAGTATCCTATGTGTTAATCTAGATTATAAACCATCTATGTGCCAAATTTCATCCAAGTCCGGTCACTAGTTATTGCGTGAAAGAGTTACAAAAATCCTTCCTTACAAACTTTTGCATTTATAATATTAATAAGAAGTAGGATTATCTAATATTGGAGGAGCTAGTGGCTATATTATAACAGCCGCTCGGGTCGATCGCTAGGTTAAGCCGTGCTTGCCTAGGTTGGTCTGTGGATAGGTGACCACCCATTACATACCGAGTTTGCTCCTTGCTTTGGTAAGCATGTTAAGCCGTTGGTCCCGGATGTCATTTGTAGAACTTTGACAGTCGTTAGGTAGTCAGAGGCCCAAAAAGCCTGACAACCAGTCTTACCAACGGGTATCGTATTTCCCGGTACTAACTGGGTTGTGTAGGTCAGATAGGCAGTCGCTCCATGTAAAATACTGGTATTCAGCTGCATTCGGTAAAACTGGAAGCCGACCTCAACATAGTTGGGAAAAGGCTAGGCAGATGAGTAAGAAGTCATCATCATCATCATCAGCCTATTAATGTTCCCACTGCTGGGACACAGGCCTCCTCCCTATGAGAGGGAATATCCTATAATCCACCACGCAGGCCCAGTGCGGATTGGTAGATGTCACATGTCTTCGAATTTTTGGTTCTAGGACATGCCGGTTTCCTCACGATGTTTTCCTTCACCGTTTTGAGAGCAGTGGTGATGAAATAAATTACACAAAGTAATGCGCCTGTCTGGGTTCGAACCCACGACTTACTGTTCGTAAGTCAGGGCCGCCACCACTGGGCCACCGCTGCTCTCTAAAGTGTAAGTCTCTAATGGCCGAATACTGAAACGTCACTCAAAATTTAAGTAGCACTTATATTTAACAGATACTCAAAAGTGACGTTTGGCCATACGAAATTTAAAGTTTAGGAGCTGCTCAAATGTTAAGCAGCCCTTAAATTTTGAGTGACGTTTCAGTATTCGGGGGTAAGTGTCTCTAAAGAGTAAGAAATATTATCATATTTTTGTGAAACGAGGATCTCTCTATACCGAGTGATGTCTTAATGAGATATGTCCGTTAAGCACCTTACCTACAATTTGGAAATCTCATAACACAGCATAAAATTATAGCGAGCTCATCTCGACATAAAAGTACCGTCGAATAATATCGACGATTTCATTCCTCATTCATTTTTATTCTCGGTCTTTATCTTTTGTAAGATCATTAACGTAAATTGAGATATAAAGCGAGTTATGATAAAAAGAAAATTTAGGAAAGGCTTGACCGCACGCACTTGGCTTCAAAATGTAAATCAACTACCCTTGTAACAGAGAAAAAGCTACCCGCAAAAATGTCCTTCTGATTTACATAATTATACTTTTAACATAGGTACGTAAATCACGATTCATTTTCCTTATTTCTTTGGCAGAGAGGATTGTAATTAGCTCGGCGAAAAGTACGAAACATTTTCAGACATTTTTGTACTTTATGTTTTACCTTTGTTTGAGGAGCTCGTGGCTAAATAATAACAACCGCTCGGGTCGATCTTTAGGTTAAACCGTGCTTGCCTAGGTTGGTCTGTGGATGGGTGACCACTCATTATCGGTATGTAATGAGTGGTCACCCATTTTCCCTTTCCTCCGTGCCTCGGAAAGCACGTTAAGCAGTTGGTCCCGGTTGTCATTTGTGATCTTTGACAGTCGTTACAGGTAGTCAGTGCCCCAAAAAGTCTGACAACCAGTCTTACCAAGGGGTATCGTATTACCCAATACTGGCTGGGTTGTGGAGGTCAGATAGGCAGTCGCTCTATGTAAAATACTGGTATTCAGCTGCATCCGACTGACTGGAGCCGGAGACTGGAAGCCGACCCCAATAAAACTTGGGAAAAGGCCAGGCAGATAATGATTTACCTTTGTTTGAGAACTGTAGAATAGCTATAACTGGTATTCATTTATATTATTCTGCAATCGTCCTTTTTAGAACTATCTAAAGGTGGAAAAAAAATGATTTTCGTAATACTATCCGCACAAATACCGCCTCGTTGGTCTAGTGGTCGGAAGCGCGACTGCTGAGCACGAGGTCCTGGGTTCGATTCCTAGGTCGGGCAAAGTGTTATTGGGTTTTTCCGTCAGGAATTTTTCAGTAGCAGCCACGAAGTCCGGATTTGCGCCCGTTTTATGGCAATAGGTTCGCCGCTATAACATGGGACTTAAACATAACTGGCGAAATGTAGGTGTACTATTAGGTACACCTCTGCCTAACCCTCCGGGGATTACAAGCGTGATGTTATGTTATTTGTTAACTGCATTTATAAATGTTGCACTAATCTACCCTTTTCAAATAAACTACTTATAAAATAATTTATGCCCGATTCCGCTATGGGAGTGTCCTCACAACCAACTCAGCTTTGATTTACGCGGAATTGGCCTGAGCCGGTCTGTCTGCGTCGAGTGCAGTCACTCTAGTCTGACGCTTCAACCCGCGTTTTAAGGGTGTTGAAACAGTATCCATCAGACTGCGATCTGCAACTATGTTTTCATTATCATCCGAGGATGATAATTGAGGATGCATTCCTTGCCTTTGAAAATCAAAAACAAATAAAGACTATTTTCCAAGTGAGCAAAAACTACTATTGCTGCCAATACTAACGACCCATTCTACAACACAGGCTACAAGCATTAAATAAAATGTCAAAAACCTTATTTTTCTTTAAAATGAATAGCCGCCACGATCCACAAACTTTACTGGACCGTTATATTATACTCCCCTATACCAGCCCGTATTGTACCGTTCCTAGGAAATTCCGACAGTCTTGAACGGCGTTGAAAGTTTCCAAAGATTTACGAGTTATCTTTTCTATGGGGGCATGTGCTCCTTTTAAACTTTGCCGCCTTCCAAAAGACGCCGTGGGGAATATTAATTGTGTCGTCTTTTGTTTTAAGGTGATGACGCGATTACATTTTAATTTTGGAATTTTAGTTCTATTAAAGAAGAGAGAAAGAAGAAAAGAGTTTTTAGTGAGAAAAATGCCAATGACACCAACAAGAATCTAGGTTAACATATTCATTTAGATATCCTTATTTTTTTTTGCGGTAATAAAGTAATTTTTTTGCGATGCCAAAGACTCTTTAGGCTGTTCCTGAGCGAATCTCGCTTTTGTTGATGGACTTCCTTTTGCATATCGATAGTATTATGATTCCGAAGCGATAACGAACTCTAAATATAATATGCATAATTATATATAAATTATATATGGGTTGTATTCAATCAACTACTTCATCTTGGTCACTTTATAGGATTTATTCTAAGGATTTTGTATTTGGTACAAAATTATCCAACACCCAAGTTAAACAACTATTACTGCTAAACTTATCTTAACCGCTATAGTTTTCCTTTAAAGTTCATGAAATTTATCATCATGAATTTTACCAGATTTTTCAAGCCAGCAAGTAAGCTTTTAGAGGGGCGGGGGGGGGGTACACCCTACGATAAAAAAAAACAAAAAGTTTAATATTTCGTAAATGGAGCAAAAGTTTTAGAGTTATTTTAAAAGACCTATTCAACGATACCCTACACGACGGGGTAAACGAATAAAAAAATCATACCCACTTCACATGTAGGGGATTTTCCAAAATTTTATTTTACCTTTTTGTCGGCGTAATTGATATTCATACCTCTACAAAATTACTCTCGCTTTCCCTTACTAACGGTCTCTTAGCAAACCCTCGGACAGACAGACAGACGGACATGACGAAACTATAAGAGTTCCTTGTCCTACCTACGGAACCCTAAAAAACACGAAAACGAGATTCTATTGTTTTAACAACAAGACGACAATCATCGTTCATTATTTCTCTGATTCCTAGAAAATTGTGAAAAAACATTCATTATCATCTCTTCCTGAGTTTATTTCTAGTTTTCATAAAAAAAAAACCAAAACATATTTTTATAAAAAATCCTTTGATTTAAGACGGAGCCTTTCATTCATTTCTTTTAAACATTTTGATTTCATTTCCCTCTGTGATAAGCATGGCTGTAAAAAGTTTTTACACATAAAAGCATTTATGAATTTCCTAACTGATCACTTTACAAAACGTTTTCTGTCCATTATTATTTCCAACCAATGTATCGTTAAATATAAATGTCACAAACACATCTCAAATGTTCTAAATCACAAAAAAGGGTAAAAACTCACCAACACGTAAAATTCAAATGCAAAAAAGGCCCTCGGTCTGTGTTTGTGGTATTTCACATTCAGATTTGGTCCGCAAGCGTTTCCTCAAACATTCACAGAATTAAACTTTCGACTTCCTGAAGAAATTAAATGCTAACATAATTAGCACTTTGTCACAAGTTTTGAGAGATTCGAGGAAGGGGCAGATGATTTATTAGATGACATTTGACATTTTAATCTGGTATATTTTTGAGTGATCATCTGCTAAAAAAAATCTGTTGCAATGTTCTCGGATTGAGCTATTATTATAAAACAGCTCAGACTACGATTGAGTAAATTTTTAAGCAAGTTACAAAGTGAAAACCACCCAGAAGGTAAGATTTAAATCTTGGTTGATTTCAAAATTTATCTGTTATTGAATCCAACAATAAAAGGTAGATTTAAAAAAGGAACATCTGTCGAGACATACGAGTAAGTAGGTAGGATCCACGGATATACACACCAAATCCAACAATCAAATCTGTGGCACGTCAACTTAACGCGTACGAATGTTGTCGACATGCCCGGTGGCTTTGGTGTGTAGGCTCCAAAATAATGTATATACGTAATTGGTAGAAACACCAAAACTGCTTTATAAATTCCTCAATAAATATGTTATTTTTCTTGTACTAGTTTTGTTTCACGATTCCTCTGAATCATGCTAAATCAGTGTCCTACATAATCACTGTGCAACGCTATCTCTCATGACTTCCCCCAACCACCTAGTGGGCTGTAAAGAGTTAGAACAAAGGACGCCTAGAGGTTAACGACTGGAACGAGCCACAGTTACAAATGAAATCTTGTACGGTTGTATTACTGTTGATAATCCACCCTCACCCGTGATGAGGACTTGCAAATTTTACCGTACATTTTTTTTCGAGTCAGATTTTGAGCTAAGCTTCTCCACAATTTAAAGGATTCACCAATTTTAATTAAAGTTGGTCCTACATTGGTCTTTGGTGGCAAAGTTGGTGCAAATTTCTTCATTAGAAGCTGCTGTCATCTGACGTAATGTTTGTTTAGGTGTGGAGCTTATTTGGAATCTAATCAAGTTTACTAGTTGAAAATGGAAATGAGTTTGCATGTCTAGATGTCCTTTGACTGCGCTAAAAGGATGACTTTGAAAATAGCAGGTACATTAGAAATCTACGTAAGTAATCTTACAATTTTGCCTTTTACGTGGTTGTAGAACGATAGATGGATAGTGGATAGGTATTTTGTCGACTTTAATGTTAACAAAAATGTCACTCACAATATATTAAGAAATCATACTCACACTGACGTGAATGTAGATATTCCAGTAGACTTAATTTACTATGTAATATGAAGTCAAACACGGACAATCAAACGGACGATCGGACGGTCAATATGGACTCAAATATCCGTTGAAAAGTATCTATCTCAATATTTCACAAATAGCCTATCAATCAATCAATCAATCATTTTGTTATCAGGCATCTTAATAAGGCCCATAGATAAAATACACAAAATTACAAAATTAGACCAAAATTAGTGACCTTCGTTTAGCCAAACACTTCAAGTCTTTAATCTACAGCTCTCTTTATTCAATGGCGTCAATAGTGTTCTGACATGTCCGCTTTGTGTTCGGAGTTCTTCGGCCAAAGTTGGATATGCTAGACACTTGAAAGAGCAGCAAAGTTCTTGACAACCACCTTATAAAACCATCGAATGCAGTAGCTGTGGCCGAAATCAGCTAGATGACATCTTCGTCATCAAATCAATTTTAAAATCTAACGCTCGGACTGAAAAAATACTGGCAGATATGTACTTATTATTTCATCGAATATTTTCAGTTTCATCCAACCTAAATTATTCGAGCACTACTTTTCTCCCCACAATTTTCCCGAGGAACAGTGAAAAAGAAAAAAGTCGAAACAAAAACACGACGACTGCTTTTTCAAACTTTTAATTGCATAAGCTATGACCAAAGACAGTAACAAAGTTACTTTCTGAAAAAAAAAAACAGTCGTTATTTTTTACGGCAGGTCTATCTGCCTTTAGAATGATTGATGCTTAAGCTAGTAACGAAGTTATTTCAACGCTCTCTTTCATAAAGTTCTTTGTCAAAAATAGAGACACAATAACACGTGTAGAAAAACGGTTGTTAAAATGGTGGTGAGACCTTTTTTTTTTCTTTTTTTCGGATGGGAAATCATCAAATGACTCCTCCCGCTCTGGGCGGAGCAGGAGGGAGTGTCAGACTTTTACTGACTAAAACCCATCCATGTTCCTTCATCGCCCTATGTGTTCCGGGGCATACCGGGAGCTACCGTGGTATCTCTTTCGAACAGTCCCGCAGTGGTGAGACCTTGAGTTATATTTTATGTTTACTCCTAATATTAAAGTCGCAGGTGACAAGGCCCATTATTTTTAAGGTATAATTATATTTTGTGAGAGTCTCTTTGAAGGATCATAAATATTATATTACACTGAGTAATTTTGCGATGATAAAATACATATAGCATACTTATACTTAGAGTAGTCAGGTGCGAAACACCGGCCCCATCTAGTTTTAAAAAAATGACGTGTAAAAATGTTTGTAAAAACCTACTTGCATAAATAAACATCATTTCATTTCATTTCATATTATGATGAAAATGTTGTCAGGACAGTTTTGTATGAATGTGAATGGCTATAAGAGTAGTGGAAGACGAAGAAGAGTGCGAAGGTTGATATGGTTAGAAAGGAGGTGACTGCCTAGATGACGAGTAATAGAGAAGTATGGAAGAGGAAGAGATCACCATCTCTTCCTCTTCCATACTTCTCTATTACTCGTGGTCCGATGTGACGCAGGAACAGTGCACCCACTGTTCCTGCGTCACATCGGACCACACCCGTCGTGGATTTTATTATCTGTGCTGTCGTGGTACTAATCTATATATTTTTTGTATAGTCTTTGTAAGCGCACTCTCCGCGCCACTCTCTCTCACCGACGCCCTTGACGTGGGCACAACGGCTATCTGTAACCACCTTTTTATATCAGAAATACAGCCCTTTTTTTATATCAGCAAGTAGTTTTATTCCATCTTCAATAGTCAAAACCACCAGCAGCACAACTGGAGCTTGATACTCAACAAATGGTCCTTCGAGAAAGAAGATCGCCGTCTTTTGCTGTGCACGTGCCTCCTGGGACTTTGGACTTGCTTGGCGTCCGTACCGTGCTTGAGCTCGAGCTTGCTACGCGAAGAGGACACGTCAAGAACAGACGACAGACCCCAAATAAATTGGAATAAGGACAGGAGATTGATGATGACTAATACTAGCTACATCCCGTTAGACTGAAAGTTAACCATACAGTTCCTGCTAGAGTCTAGGAGGAATTAATAGTACTGAAATAATGTTTTCAAATTACGGCCGTTTTCTATAACTTACTTACGTATAACTGTTAGTTAATATCCTACGTCTCGTAGCCCTATTTGTATAAACAAAATTAGCTTGCAATATCCTATCTGCGTCATCTACCTGTCACTCTGATTCGTAGAAAAACCAAGAAAGCTTTTCTGAAGCTAAATGTCAAACACTGTTTTGGTCTTTCACGGTTTTTCACTACACTTAAACAACGTGCACACATCATGATGCTTGCAACAGCGTCGAAATATCGGGAGCTCAAAGAAAAAGAAAATCACGGATATTATCCCGTAAGTACTTTAAGTGTAAATGTCAAACAGTTTGTTATTATATAATAACCTACCTTAGGGTTCTTAAAGACGAGCGGCACGTTGCCAACTGAAGATAAACTGCAGCCGTCGCCACTTGTCGACGGCCGCCGTCGACTCTTGCAGTTGTGGCGTCGGCGGCTGCCGTCGGCGCGTCGACGGCAGCCGTCGACACACATTTGCATGGCATGCCACAACTGCAAGCGACGACGGCAGTCGTCGACGCTTCGGCGGCTGCCGCCCGGCGCGTCGACGCCAGCCGTCGACAGGTGGCGATGGCTGCAGTTTATCTGCCGTTGGCAACGTGCCGCTCGTCTGTAAGAACCCTTAGCTGTTAGTAAGTTATTGAAAATGCCTGTTAGTGGTGATTATCGTTGATTCTGATTACCGATTACGTTAACATTAAAATATATAGAAATAATTTCGTAGCCGTCGTAGTTATAATATGTAACCCATTCGCCACTATAGAAACCTATTCCAAATTAGATACTTTAATATCTAAATACCTACAGCATTTTCTGAACCCGAACATTATACTAAATAATATCTTCAGCATCAAAGAATATTTGTAATATTCAACGTGAATTTTAAGGGGGCGGCTACAAGAGAGATAAGACAATTACGCTAATTGGCGATGTTTTGTTACAGAGTACGCCTTAAATGTAATCTCAAAGTAAAATACAAGAACAAAGGTTTTACTTGCTTATCATAGCTTGTAAGCCGTTAACTCGATTGGAGGATAAAGGGGTCCTTTTTTGTTATATTTAGAAAAGAGCAGAGTGAAAATAATTATATTTATATTAAAAGTCACTCCGGTCGCTGTCTAGACCCCGCCATCCCCTTCGTATTAACGAAATAAAAAACAAACTAAGTTTGAGAAAATATGTATGCGTCACAATATATCCTTACAATAGGTTGATTTTTTTATTTGACTAACGACCGTTTGCTTAAACGGATATCATCAAATTTTCAAGCGTGTGTGTCTGACTAGCCTTTTCCAAACTATGTTGGGGTCGGCTTCCAGTTTAACTAGAAACTCAATACTAGTATTATACATGGAGCGACTGCCTATCTGACCTCCACCACCCTGTTAAGATTGGGTAATACTTTACTACCTTTGTAGCCAAGCGCGGCTTAACATAAAATTCAACCCGAGCGGCTCTTATTATTCCACGAGCTCCTCTTGTCAGTAGGGTATTTGCATGTTTTTTTTTTATCACTATAAACAAAGCGTATTAACATCAGAAATAGCAAAGTGAAATTATTTTTTTAATATCTATAAAAATAATAAGTTATGAGCATTTGAAACTGCTGATTAGACAGAGAGATCCGTTACAGCGAATGACGTCATTCGCTGCATCGACGTACAAAATCCATTCTAAATTCCGTTTCTCTAGAAAGAGATAGAAACAAAAGTTTAAATGGTTATAACTTATGTGTTGTTTGGCCGATTTGTCTTGTTTTCGCTTTTTGTAATTATTTTTATAGTACTTTAACATTGCGTATCGAAATAAAAAAAGAAAATTTGTGCATTTTCCCTGTTGTCAAAGTCTTTAAGCGTGTATAACCTGCTGGAATTGCTAGAATGATAATTTAAAAACAACGTATTGCATCGTTTGACTTGCGTTTAATTTTGACGCGTCTATTATTGTCTCATGAGGATCCCGAGCTCTCTTTCTCGTTCGGCCTCATGTACTTCGTTTCATAAATTATATTACTGCTGGCACTCGATACCTAATTTGGTAACGCCCATCGGTAGCCATTATGGTACTAAGGGCCGGTTACTATCAAAGCGGAGACGAACAAAGCAGAGAGGAGACGTGCGGGAATCGAACAATTACAACGGTTGAAATCACATGACCCGTCTGCTGTGATTTGTCAAATCTGGCACTTCTCTGCTCCACTCGTCTTCACTCTAGTGGAAACCGGGATTGTCAGTTGAAAAATCTGCCTGTTCGACGTTCGAATCGCGTCATGAGCAACTATACCCCATTATACAAGTTGTGGGTTTTAATGTAGATACATTTTTTTCTCATTGTTTCAGATTATGAAGCCCTGCGGGGGGCAGAGCCTCGTCCAGGCGCTATGTGGAGTGCGAGCGTGTTCTTCCTTACACAGATAGTCGTTTGTCAATTTACTACAGGTTAGTACAAACAGTTTTGTATTCAGTTTTGAATAAATCTACTACTGACCTAAAGCTACTTACGGAAATGAAAAAGATAAAAAAAAAAATCTTGGTTGAAATTTTCAAACAAAATGTATGGCAAAAGTTTTCTGCAATTTCTGACTTTTTTAGTACTGGGTTGGTCCGATAGAACTTTTTGATCAGTATTAGAAAAAGAATTGATTGGCATCAAACAAATGTTTTGTCTGAATTAAAAGGGCCAGTTTCATGCTTTAATATTTTAGAAAATCTGTGAATGGGGTTCATAATTTCTCCATAAATTATTGATAGTCTCCTAATACCATTTTCGTGTAGCTGCAATGGTTAAGGTATAGTTCTTCTTACTCCCCCGTTTACCATATCCACCCTGTCAAGTAAGGTATTTAAAAAAAAACCACACATACACACACAACGACATCAATTCACCAACCACCTTCCTTCTTCCCCAGAAACCCCCACAACAACGGCAACAGAAGAAACCCAAACAGTGACAACGTTCTACGCGCTCAGCACAGGCATAGTCCCTGCACCAGTGATGCTAAGACTTGGCAACTCGACCATCGACAGTACCAAGTCTTTCAAAGTACCACAACCTTCCCTAGACCCTGCAACCTCTAAACCTTTGAAGGTAGACATGGTACCGCATGTGGTGCTGAAGAACACGTACTTTGACCATGATAGGAAGTATGGGCCGAGTTTCGAAGATACTCCTGATGGAAATATAACTAAGATTACTGTGCAGTTGGGAGAAGATGCGCATTTGAACTGCAGGATTAGTTTGCTGCAGGATAAAACGGTGAGTAGATTATGTTTTTATTTATTATTATATGTGACAGCTAAATTGATATCTTTAACACTGTTCTGACGGATTTAGTTATATACGAGTAATCAACCTACTCTTATTAAAATTAAGCTCTCATGCTATGGGTCTAATATATGACTCGTAGGAAATGAGGAACCCAAAATGGTATAAATCATAAACAAATAGTATTTTTAAACGGTTTCCAAAAGGTTGAGAATCTGTTTTTTTGTAGTTGTGTTTGTGAATGTTCAGCGATATACATCGTCGGCCGATAACGATGACTCTTTTCATCAGAAAGGGGGTATCTCATGGGTGGTCTTATATTAATTTGGTCAAGCTCTGTTGAGTAGTTTTTGAGGTAGCTTCCATTCCGTATGTAACTACGTCGTCTATGTTGATGATGTTATGATACCATTCGTTGTGGAGTACAATAAAGCCATAAGAAAAATTCTTCCGAGGTAGTCTCATTTAAGTTTTTTGTAGGTCTGATGAAGATCTTTGGATATAGACAATGGTCTCTTAACATGATGGACTCTTTAACAAATGACAGCAAATATTCCGTTATTGTTGCAAACACAATTAAAAATGGAAAAAAATTAATGAACTTTTATGGCAAAAAAAATACAACTGTCTTCTAAAAAATACTTAAAAGTGTAAAATAACTTTCATTTCTAACGTAGGTAGCAAAAAAAAACAAAAGTCACCGGCTTCCAGGTGAGGCCGAATCCAACAGGCGTCGTTTTCTCTTTCAACCGACATTATTGTTTACAAACATAATTTCTTTTTTCACGATTATATCATTTCATAACTCTCTTCCGGGTTTAACCTACTGCAAGCAACAACGACCACATTGCGTGGGATAGCACTGTTTTAGCCACTTAAGCTAGCGTGTGTTCCCTTATCCAAGATAAGGCTAACTCCTTTTTCTAAACGGACATCATTTAGATTGTGGAACCCTATAATTTGGCAGCTAATCTACTTAAAACTGGTGGCGTGTTAACAGCCGTTTTGTTAAACCAAGCACCTATTATTCACTTTGGTAAAAACCGCTTGATTCACTTAGCTTTGTGGAAAATTAATTGTGTTAGTTTTCATGTTATGGTTACACAGTGTTTAGGTCGAGATTTTGGATAAGCTAGATTTAAAGTCTTGGTAAACAAATTACTTTAAGCTTACTAACGCATTTCGTGAATTTAAAACAAAGCGGCCATGCTAGTCGGACTGACATGAAGCGTTCCGAATAGTAAGAGAGCCCCCTTTAATATTAAATTTATTTTATTATTATTTTGTTGTTTCAACGACAACACATTCTGTCAAAATGTTTGTGTACCTATTACGGATCATGAGATACAGCCCGCTGACAGACAGACGGACGGACGGACAGCATAGGCTTAGTAATAGAGTCTCGTTCGTAACCCTTCGGGTACGGAACCCTAAAAAGCCTCCTGGAGCATAAATACCTACTTTCCGTACACCGTGCTGTCCGCTGCCATATTTTGTGCAGGCAACGTCTCGCTACCACACATTATATTTAAATAAATTTGACCTGACAAACGCTTTTCTTGTATTCGACAAATAAAAAAGGCTTATGTTCAGATCGTGAAACATTTCCGACATTTGGCCCCCAAACTGGAACGGACCGGGGTTGCCTTTAGGCGGCTCCTGCCCAACCTGGGGGGGCCAAACGCCTCCTGCCGGAGGCTCTACGCGGGAGGTGTGCGGTCCATGGCCCTTTACGGGGCCCCGGTGTGGGCACGTTTCTTGAGGCGGCAAGCCGCCCACTACCTGAACGCCGGGGGGAAACTCCGCTGCCGCGGCAATTTTTTGCGCAGCAGACAGACTTCCGGCGTGATCTTATGGCGACATGGAGAGAGCGACTGTCGCAACCCCGTGCAGGGCACGCCACAATAGTGGCGATAGGTCCGGGGTCTATAAGGAGGGGCTTGAGAGACGCCACGGCGTCCTTACCTTCGGCCTGACACAGATCCTCACCGGACACGGTGGTTTCGGGAGGTTCCTACACTGAATCGGGCGGGAGGAAACGCCCGGGTGTTTCCACTGCGAGAATCGACCGGAGGACACGGTGGAGCACAATGTGGAGGTGTGCCCCGCGTGGGCGGAGCACCGTCATGTCCTCGTAGCAGCGATCGGCGGCGGCGGCGACCTCTTGCGTCCGTCCCTGGTTCAATCCATGGTCCGGAGCGAGACGGAATGGGACGCCCTCACCTCCTTCTACGAGGCAGTAATGCTAGAGAAGAAGGTGGCGGAACGTGAGAAGGAGAGAACCTCACGTCCCGGCCGCCGCGGGAGACGCCCCGTGCGTCGGGGGCCACCGTAGGCGCGGACCTGTGGACGGAGAGCTATGGGCTAGCTCACCGTCCGTCCGTCTCATGACGACAGGCCGTGTCGTGTCGAGAGTCAGCAAAAAGGAAGGGGTCTGCAAGGGCCGATGCTTGCCGGGGCTACGGGACTGTTCGAAAGAGATACCGTGGCCCCGGAATACAAAGGGCGATGAAGGAACATGGAAGGGTTTTAGTCAGTAAAAGTCTGACACTGCCTCCTGCTCCGCCCAGAGCGGGAGGAGTCATTTGATGATTTCAAATCCGAAAAAAAAAAGGTATATGTTCAGATCTTTTCATAAAATCATCAGTTCATCATTCTCTTGTCCTTATCCCAATTCATTTGTGGTCAGCGCAGTATGTCTTCTTCTTCCATGCTTTTCAATTAGTCGTCATCTCGTCAGACACCTCCTCTTGCAATTTTTTGCCAGATCATCCCATAAAAATGTCAGTAAGAAATTGGTACGGTAACTCTTCTTTACCCGCCATCCTTTTTTATTGTCTACTCCTCATAAATGTAAAAATAAACCGCTTTTCTCTCAGCATGTATCAAATAATCGTTATATTATAATCATATTATGAAAAAAAGGTATAAGCATGCTCATGAATTTTTATCACAACATAAACTTAAATATAATTTTATTATGAGCGGTTAGGTAAAAATGTTATCTCCGAAAACAACTTAGAGCTTTTTTCTTCTTGGAGAGTCTTAAACTTATGAGATTTTGTTCTAGTTAAACAGGATGTTTCTGATTTTCTGTGTGTTATTTTTCAAACAGGTAGCATACTTATATACTACAATGTAAAAAAATACCTAAGAGCCAAAGAGAGCAACTAAATTGCCGTATCTCTACAACTTGAGTTAATTATTGTTTTAGTAAGTCATTAATTATTGTTAAATCTGATACACGCTGCATGTTCCCAGTAATGAGAACATTACAGGTTGGTTATGTTAGATCTGGTTTAATTTATATCGAAAATTTATGCCGGACACATAAAAAGAGATACAGAGATTTCTTTAGAAATAAGCGTCACCTTTGTACCTTCTTTTCTGTTCCTTTCTTTTTTTCTGTATTTAATGTGTACATAAACTGTTAAATAAATAATCATCCTGTGCTTATCACGACGTATTTTTAGTGATTTACCTTTAGAGATTTTGATGGAGCTTGTGAACGGAAATAAGATCCTTTATTAACTTATAAGGTTTCTGTATTTTTGGGCCTAACATTGTTTAGAGGTTTGTGTACTTTGATGTCATAATAGCTACAAAATTTCTGTATTTTGGCGCTTGTGTGAAAATAATTTATTTTTGGATGCTGACGGTATTAGTTTTGGTAATCCGATATTTGTTGGTTTGGTGTACAAGGTCTATTTTTGTTTGAAGCTAAAAATAGTAGCAGTTGTTTTAGTTATAAAATAGTAATACTAGTAGTTTTTCTTGTAATGGATGGATGTCACTAGCATATGGCATACAACGTGGTCTCTGACGATCTCAACCTTAGAGTAGGTTAACTACTTAGATTAGAGGAGGAGGAGCTAAATAATAACAGTTGCTCAAGTCGACCTTCAGGTTAAGCCACACTTGCCTAGGTTAGACCGTGGATGGGTGACCACCTATTACATACCGAGTTCCCTCTCCGTGCCTCGCAAAGCACGGTAAGCCGTTGGTCCCGGTTGCCATTTGTAGATCTTTGACAGTCGTTACAGGTAGTCAGTGGCTCGAAAGTCTGACAAAGAGTCTTATCAAGGGACATAAGCTTTGTTTTGTATAAAAATATTTGTACGCCATATTATGGCAGAATATGCTGCAACCAATATTTTAACATCTATTTGTACCATGTCATAACAAATAAACATTTTTGATTTGATTTATCGTAATACCCAGTACTAACTGGGTTGTGGAGGTCAGACAGACAGCCGCTCCATGTAAAATATTGGTATTCAGCTGTATTCCGACGACTGATTACTAAGATTGGGTACATTCAGTAATAATCCTGAAAACTTACCTACTTTAATCAACTATTATAATTTATAACGCTCGGAAACATGTTGAAATCCGACCTTATCGAAAATTACGACCCGCATATCAGGATAAGCGGACGCCATCTTCTTTCTTTGGCTTCTGAATCTGCTTGAACGAAATGTAATTAATTATGTACCAGAATACGACCATTATTTATTTAGATACCAGCCTTATGCCACAAAATGAAAATGTATAGTAGCTCAAGTCCGTACAACAAGCGTAAGCACTATACGTCATACATGCGTACGGCGAGGGATCTCAGGACAAGATCTATAAATTTTAACTAGCTGTGGTCCGCGACTTTTCTCGCGTAAGTAAATTTTGAAGTGTATGTGTGCAAAAAAAATAGTAGCCTACGTGCTATTATTGCACCAAATTTCATTCAGATCCGTTCAGCCGTTCTGATGTGATTGAGTAACAAACAATAAACATCCATCAATCCAAACTTTCGCATAATTTACAAGTATAACAATAGTACGAGTAAGAAGAAGAACCTGTTAATTCTTAGCCGCGTTCGTGTTGCACTTGTAGTTTGATAGTTGGACGACAACAAATAACGCTTTACCAAAATACATAAGCCATAGTTCAAATGTTCTCGTACAAACAATCTACAATGTTCTCACATCTAGGACAGGCCTTCTCTCCGTGGGTCACCACGAAGGGATCAACGTGGGTTGGTGGTTGTCACATGACTACGAATTTTTGGTTCAAGGAAATGCCCATTTCCTCACAAAGTTTTCCTGCACCGTTTTGGGAGCAGTAATAAAATAATTTACAAAAAGTAAACTACCTCCCTGAACTCAATTTGTTTACAGATAGTAAGTTGCGACCGTTTTCACTGAGCCTTCAGAATGAACTATTTCAGAACGCCAGTCGCGAGTGCGCTTGCACTTACTGTACGTGAAGCGTGTTTATGTGTACGTGAGCTCACAGTATGAAACTGACCTTCTGCTTGTACTCTATACGAAGATAGCCGAAGAGTTACGGAGTTAGCCGAGCACCCCAGACTATTACTTTTACACACTTCGTTAGTCGCCTCCATTAAACAACATGACGTTTTACGAAATCTCATTCCAAGGCTTTCGGTTTACGACACTTTTAAACTTATAAACTAAGTAGTTGCAGGAATTTTCACTATAAATTAAAGTGCTTACTTAATTTTGGGATGTTGTTGCTGAAGTTTGTGTAATATTTTATAAGCTTGTCTGTAATCTCCCAATCTTCGCTAGCCCGTGGCGTACGGCCCACGTGTACGGCTCTCACAGAAAAGAAGCCTGTGCCCCACCCCACAAGTGGGAATATTATAGGTTGATTAATTGTGTGAACTGTTTTTCGAAAATGTTTGGCTCTGTAAGGTTATTCTTTTTTTATAACTATGTTGGGGTCGGCTTTCAGTTTTACCGGATGCAGCTGAACTTGTTTGTGGTTATTCTTCAAACATATCCTGGAAAATTGACACGACTTCACTAATGTTATATGGTATGGATTTTTACTTTTAGCTCCACTGAGGGGGATGAATACTCGTTTGTTTCTGTGCCACAAGACGAAACAATAAAACAAAATTAAATAAAAAAAGAGAAAAAACAATGAAAAAATCACACATCAATCATCATCAACCACACAAAATGAGACGTACATTAAACTAAATTGGTCTTGTGCGAGGCTAAAATGCCCTATTTGAACAATCCACAACAAAATCAAAAGGAACTAAGACTAACCTTTACTCAAGTTCCAATCCCTACAAATTCCATTCCCTCAATCAGCGCACAGAAGTTGCCATCCACCCACACTGAAAGGAGCGATCAGCACAAGAACGACTTAAAATTCGTTAAGCTAGCGGCAAGAGCGGCCATTGTTGAGACATTGGCGCCACCTAGTCTCATTATTGGAATTGTTACAGCCATTGTCTACAAAGTGGTCGTCCAGGGAGCTATTAGAAAGAATTATTAATCGGCTGCTAAAATTTATACGGGCAAAATTATCCGCACTTTAAATATTGCCTGGATTAAGTCTCGAAGGGTTGTGTGTATTAATATTTTAGAGTTAATCTCTGGGAAGCTATGATAGATATCGTTTTAAGTACCTATTTACGGAATAGATGGTAAAGTTACTGAAACTTAGATTTAACGCAAATAGCTTAAAGTATTTATCATTTTTGAATTATTTAGCATTGTCATCATCATCATCAGCCTATTAATTGTTCCCACTGCTGGGACACAGGCCTCCTCTCTATGAGAGGGAATGGGCCACCATAATAATAATCCACCACGCGGGCCCTGAACGTGTGCGTTCCAGAACGCAATTCACCGTTGTCATGGGGGACTTCAACGCGAAACTGGGCAAACGAGACGGGGATGAGCTGCAGGTGGGGCAATTTGGAGTTGGACGTCGGAATCGCCGGGGACACCAACTGGCTAGTTTTATGGAGAAGGAGGGCCTCTATATGATGAACTCCTTCTTCAGAAAGCGTGAGCACAGGAAGTGGACCTGGCAGAGCCCCGATGGTGCAACTAGAAATGAGATTGACTTCATCATGTCAACCAAGAAGCAAATGTTCAATGATGTCTCGGTGATCAATTCGGTGAAAACCGGGAGCGATCACCGCATGGTAAGAGGCACATTGAACATCAATATCAAGCTTGAAAGGTATCAACTGATGAAGTCTACGCTCCGTCCAGCACAGATCCAAATCCAAAACCCAGAAAGCTTTCAGCTTGAACTCCAGAACCGTTTCGAATGCCTAGGAAGCTCAGTGGACGAATATAACGATGGGTTCGTGGAAACTGTCCATACGACCGGGTCTAAGTTCTTCAAGGCACGTCGTACAGATCAGAACAAGAGACTCTCCGATCACACTCTAAAGCTCATGAAGGAGCGGCGTGAGATGATCCTACAGTCTTCAGACGAGGCGTGTAAATACCAGCAGCTCAATAGACGGATCTCTAAATCCTTGAAGAGCGACCTCCGCCGCTTTAATACCGAGCGTATTAAAGACGCGATTGAGCGGAATAAAGGCTCCAAGGTATTTGCAAGAGATCTGGCTATTGGGCAAAGCCAGCACACGAGAACTGAAGACCGACGATGGTAGGATCTTATCCGCCAAACCGGAGCTTCTGAGGGAGATCGAGAGCTTCTATGGACAGTTGTACACGTCAACCAGTCAACCCGTCGTAGATCTAGCAAAAGACCCAAGAGCTAGACTGACCCGACACTATACCGAAGACATCCCGGACGTCAGCCTGTACGAGATTAGGATGGCTCTAAAGCAGCTCAAAAACAACAAACAACTTGAGGGAAAAACGCCACAGGCATGGTGCAGGGGTGTGGTGGTACTCTTCTTCAAGAAGGGCGACAATGCCCGGTTGAAGAATTATAGGCCCATCTCACTTCTAAGCTATGTCTACAAGTTGTTTTCAAGAGTCATCACGAATCGTCTCGCACGCAGGTTTGACGATTTCCAGCCTCTCGAACAAGCCGGTTTCCGGAAAGGCTTTAGCACCGTGGACCACATACATACGCTGCCCTACCACCTACCCTTCTGTTTAGCGTTTGTGGACTACGAGAAAGCCTTCGATTCGATCGAGACCTGGGCTGTACTGCAGTCTCTCCAACGGTGCCAAATCGACTATCGGAACATCGAGGTGTTGAAGTGTTTGTACAAAAACGCCACCATGTCAGTCCGACTTCAGGACGAAGCCTCGGAACCTATCCTCCTGCAGCGAGGTGTGAGACAGGGAGACGTCATATCTCCGAAACTGTTCACCGCTGCACTGGAGGATGTCTTCAAGGTTCTGGACTGGAGAGGGCTAGGCATTAACGTCAATGGCGAGTACATCACCCACCTTCGGTTTGCCGACGATAAAGTGGTCATGGCTGAAACCATGGAGGACCTCGGTACGATGCTCGATGACCTCAGTAGAGTTTCCGGAAGAGTGGGTCTTAAAATGAACATGGAGAAAACCAAAGTCATGTTGAATGCCCATGTCACACCCATTCCTATCAAGATCGGAGACTCTACACTCGAAGTTGTAGACGATTATGTGTACATGGGCATTATGTGACGAGTTGTAGACGATTATGTGTCCGGTCCGTCCGAGTTGTAGACGATTATGTATACCGGTCCCGTGCGACTCGCATCCAGCGGATGCGAGTCGCACGGGACCGGTCAATGTGGCGACACTTGGGGGAGGCCTATGTCCAGCAGTGGACGTCTTTCGGCTGAAATGATGACGATGATGATGACGCGGGCCCAGTGCGGATTGGTCACATGTCTTCGAATTGTTTGGTTCATTAGCATTGTAACTAAATCAAATATAGGTAATCTTACCCCACAACGATGGGTAATACGATCGTATTACCCAGCACTAACTGAGTTGTGAAGGTCAGATAGGCAGCTGCTCCATGTAATAGTACAGTGTTAACCTAGGGGTGAAAGTAACTTATTTACTCCCGAGACGGGGTTTGGTACCCGAGCGCAGCAAGGGCGCTAATAGTTCGAGGGACTAAATAAGTCTTTAACCCGAGGTAAACACTGTGCTTTTTATTACGAACACAAAGAAAGTAAAAATAAAAACATATCTCAACTCGAAAAAACAAATGAAGATCGGATTGCCGCTTTCCCGCCTATTTTGCTTTTTTTTTCTGTGGTTGGCCAGCTATTCAGCCATTACCTATTTTTCATTTTCATCATCGAAAAAATGGTAAGTATTTTGCCCAAATCTATGTTATTCTAAATAAATAGTTGAAACTTAATTATAATAAAGTTATTTTAGAAATACATTCAGTCAAAAAGTATCGGGAATGGATGATTTGTTTATGGTTCCAAATTCAAATTTTTGTTTTTTTGTAGTTGTTAGATTGGCACAACTGTTTTCCATTTTGGCGCGGAGTTTGAGTTGCATCTGTTATTTATATTAAATACAGTGCTGGTTTTAGTAATATCATATATAGTGTGTATTGCGAATTTCATAATGGACAAAAATATCGAACAAAGAGTTTGTCTTAAATTTTGCATCGCCAATGGAATTTCGTGTTCGGAGTCAATGAAAATGTTACAGAAGGCTTACGGTGAATCGACTTTATCAAAAACTCGTGCTTATGAGTGGTTCAAAGCGTTCAAAACCGGTCGAGATGTGATGGAAGATTTGCCTCGCTCTGGTAGGCCGTCAACGTCTGCAACTGAAGTTAACATCGCAAAAGTGAAGAAAATAGTGACTGAAAATCCCCATTCAACTCTGAGAGAGATAGCCGCCGAACTTTCTGTATCTCACGAGTCGATCCGTACCATTTTAACTAATCATTTGGGTATGAAACATGTTGCTGCTCGGCTAGTCCCAAAAGATCTGAATTTTCTCCAAAAACTCAATCGCATGAAAGTCGCTGAGGACATGCTAGAACGAGTCAGTTCGGACCCAACATTCATGAAACGCATTGTTACTGGTGACGAGACGTGGGTTTACGAGTTTGACATGCAAACTAGTCAACAAGCTTCGGAGTGGCGCCTTCCAACTGAACCGAAACCGAAAAAACCACGCCAAAGTCGATCAAAAGTCAAAGTCATGTTGACTGTTTTCTTTGACTATCGCGGTGTTGTGCACTCTGAATTCTTACCGGAAGGTCTAACGGTAAATAAAGAATATTATTTGAGCGTTATGCGGCGTTTAAGAGAGCAAATTCGACGAAAAAGGCCAGATTTGTGGAAAGAAAATTCTTGGATTTTGCACCACGACAATGCGCTTTCGCACAAGGCTATCATTGTGAAGGAATTTTTGACCAAACACTCAACAAATACCATCCAGCAACCACCATATTCACCAGATATGGCTCCTGCTGACTTTTTTCTTTTTCCTAAACTCAAATTACCACTTCGTGGCACCCGTTTTCAATCGATAGAAGACATAAAGGAGAATTCGCGGCGAGAACTGAACTCAATTCCGGAAGCAGCGTTTAAAAAATGTTTTGATGAATGGATTATACGTTGGCGCAAGTGTATCGTTTCTAAAGGAGCATACTTTGAAGGTGATAAAATAAATTTTGATGAATAACAGACATTTTGTGTATTATTGATCTAATCCCGGTACTTTCTTGACAGAGTAGTATGTATTCTTTATTAATTTTTAAAATGAACTATTTTTTTTATAATTTGTCAGCTGTCAGTTCATAACGATGCTCCCTAGGGCTGAAAAGTATTACTTTCAACCCGCTCTTCAGGCAACTTCAGACCTACTTTCCGAGTATGAGTAATGAAAAATACTTTTCATCACACTTAAGCTCATAGCCCACATAAACGACTCCGCTCCCACCCAGCAATGTAAAGTATATCTAAAGAGCAATATATAAAGCCCATATTTGAATTATAGTCTTTTTGCCGGGTGGAAGCAGAGTCGTTTATGTGGGCTAAGACGTTTAAACGTAAACAGTATCATAACATGCAGGTTAACTTGGCCGAAATGCCTCGTATAAAACCCTCGAACCTTTTTCTTCCCATGAAGCTCAAGGTCGGTAAGTAATTTTTTTTTTCTCAAAAATGGTATGTAATGTTGCCATAACATCTCTAAAAAGTATCCAAAAAGTGAACTCTACTGGAGGCTTATTCACAACTGTCCAGTAAGAAGCGAGATTTTAAATTAGGAATCTCTTACTGTCCAGTAAGTAAGTATGTAATTTAATCACTGGACAGTAGGTCATACTCTTTAGATCTGCTTAGAAAAAAAAAACATAGTACCAGACACAGATTAGAGTTTAGCCATTATAACATGGTTACAGGAGGAGGCTCCAAATATATATCTATCTCTCTCTTTTTATTATGACATTTTATGAGATACATATATTTTTGGAGCCTTAAACAGCCATTTTATAGTCTGTGACACTTAACGCGACGCAGGAAAAGTAACCATGTTGCATTTTGTACTTAGTAATGTTGTAGAAGTATAGTGTTGGATTTTATGTTTGTATTTGAAATTACGAACCTCGACTCAGAAAGCCCTCAGTCTTCGACTTCGGGCTTCTACTAGAGCCTCGATCGTAATTCCTTACTTACCGTCCTTAATACACAATGTATTGTATTCAGCTGCAACAACGTAGTTGGCAAAAACTAGGCTGATGATGACTAAATACAATTACAAATCTTTCTATTTTCTACTGAAAAATTGATCCTGAATTGCACAAACACTGAATTATGTGTCGTAAAGTTTTTTCAATATTTTGGTTAAGCCAGTGAAATTATTTGACAGGTATTTGCTTGCGATGAAAAATTCCCAATTTCCTGAATGCGCTCGCTTAAATACAAATAGAAACATTAGTTGGGACGACTTCATTAGCATTTACAATAATCTAGAAATAAGGCAACAATAACAAATTCAAACTAATATTTGCTTCCACAAATACCCTACATTTCTTGCCTAAAACCCGTAGTAAGCACAAGTACCATAAAAAAACGTCCTTCAAACATTCAAGTATTGTTTTCCCAGGACTACAAGTACGCGAATACTTGAAGATTGTACAATGCACCCATTAACAAGATTCTGTGCATTGTTATTACTCTATTTAACCGCCAACTTACCGCTGCATTTTGTTTAGCCAAGTATCTTGCTAGACTATTTAATTTATACCATGCAATTTGCAAAGTACGTGACCGAGATAATATTAACTGCATTTATACGACTACGAGAATACAAATATTACTAGTTTCTGTAAACTTATGAAAAGTTACAATTTTAAAACACAAAATAACACACACACACACAAAACAAAATACAAACACAAAATACGATTAAATTTAAATTTAATCGTATTTTGTGCACTTTCTGTTGCTAAAATGCTTGTAGATTGTCAAAAGTGTTCATTAGTAAATAGCATTCGTTCAGGAAAATTGTGCCACACATTAAAAGCAAATAAATAGAAAAGGACATACAAAACTGACTTCATCTCAGTTCCAACTATAAAAATATTGTAGCAGTGATTAAGTGATTGGACTTTTAAAATTTTACAAGAGCAAATGGTGGATAAGAAAAATTACATGAATATTTATTTTAACACTTCAAGCACAACACAGGTGGACTTAATGCTATAGACATTTTCTACCAGTCAACCTTTGAGTGATGCAGAGAAAAATTAAATTACCTTTTGTAAATATTCAGTACTAGATTATTCTATCCCGAATAGAGTTCTGTAAATGTGCCACGGGATCTTACTATCGGGAAAATAATAGTTAATCCAACTGTTATAAACTATCTGTGTGCCAAATTCCATCCAAATCACTGTAGTAGTTTTTGCGTGAAAGAGTAACAATTACTTACGATCTTGGGGTCCCGGATTCGAATCTCGGTAGGAACAAATGTTTGTGTGATGAGCATGAACATTATGTTTCCGAGTCTGTATGTGATGTATTTACAAACAAAAAGTATCTATGTAGTATATCAACTATCTGGTGTCCACGACACAAGCCTCGTTGCTTAGTGTGGCACTAGATGGCGCTGTGTGTAATGTCCAGCGATATTTATTATTATCATAATAGGCATGACGACAGTATCAAAAAATTGCAAATCTATTTAGCCCGTCAGTTAGAGTTTTGGAAATTAATGGACACGTATTTTTTGTTTTTGTAAATCAATGAATATTGACAAAGATAAAACGCATCAAAACTCGGGAGTGGGGGCTCGTGACGTCAGAACTAGCTAAAAATTATACCTAGGCTTGACGTATTGAGAATTTTAAAAGCATCATATCTTCGTCAATTTTGGTTTACGTGACAAAAGAAAAACACGGGTCAAATATTTTTTGATAATCTAACTGACGGACTAATTCGATTTTTTTTTGTCGTCTCGCCTATTATCCATGCATCCTCATCAACTTTCACAAAACTCAAACTCAAACTCAAACTCAAAGTATTTATTTCAATTAGACCATTATGGCACTTTTGAAAGTCAAAAATACAAAAAAACAAAACAAAGCTACAGTCCCAGACACAAGACATAATAACTTGAGAAAGTACTGTAGTTGCCCATTCCCTAGCGTAGATCTCTATGGAGAAGAACGGGCAAGAAACTCCATGGACGCTCTTTTAAATCAAAATATTGTTACAAAATCTTGGTTACATCATTCATGTTGAGATTATAGATACACACATCAAAAGTATCTAGGGATCAACATATATTTTTGCAATAACTTTTCTCCTGATTGATATTAATTAAAATTTTCTTTAAGGATTCATCAAATAAAGTGTTTTCGTTTGTCACAGTAACGATAAACCAAGTCACCTTTGCATTAATAAAGAAATTTGCCATTTTCCTAATAAAGGGATTTTTGACATTTGAACCACTAACATTAAAGTTCGAAAAAAAGACTGAAATAACAGTTTTCTTTAAAATTTTATTGGGTAACTTAAACAATTAATAATCCGTGTTTCTACCGCGAACACTAACAACACAAGAACATCGGTTTGGCATACTCAAAATGAGTTCATCCAAATCACGCTGTGGAATGGCCGCCCATGTTCGTTGCAACAACAAAAAAAGGTCTTCTTGCGACTGGATACCCTCCATATTCGGCAGAGCTCTTCTCTGTAGCATATCCCATGCATGCTCAATCGGGTTCAAGTCTGGCGACTGAGCAGGCCAGGGCAGGACATTGATGTTAGCTGCGGCGAGAGTCTGTCTTACAACTCTTGCGGTGTGCGGTCGTGCATTATCATGCATTAACTGAAATAAGGGACCGATTTGCACTTGTAGAGGAACGATGACGTCTGATACAATCGTCTCAGCATAAATTTGAGCGTTGAGGTTGCCTCTGATCCAAATCAACTCAGTTCTTCCGCCGATCCAAATACCCGCCCATACCATGATGGTTCCACCACTATAAGGATGGACTTCCTGGCAGGATTTTAATCGCTGTTGGCGTCCAGGGGTTCTCCAGTGTCGTATACGTCTTGTATCCGGTCTCATACCAAAACGAGACTCATCAGAAAAGCACACGAAACGCCATTGTTCTTCTGCCCAATTTCTGTGTTCAAGAGCCCATTGATATCGAATCCTACGATTGTGCATTGCTATAGGTGGTACCCGTAGCGGTCTTCGGGAATGAAGGTTCACTTCATGCAAGCGGTTTCTGACTGTTTGGTCGCTAATTAAGTTCCCTGAAGAGTGATGAAGCCTCACGGCTAACATCATGGCGGTTATTGTTGGAGCTCTTCGAGTTAAGATTTGAATGTATCGGTCTTGTCTCCGTGTGGTGCAGCGATACCGTCCTCCATGGCGCTCAGCCACGGTACCAGTGCTTCGGTAACGTGTCCAAAGTCGACTGATAACACTCTGACTTGTATTCAGAGCTAAAGCTACAGTACGTTGCCGGGAACCAGCTTCTATCATTCCCACGGCTCTGAGCATTTCTTCCCTGCTTAAATGACGTCGCCGCTCCATGATAACGTTGGTTTTAATCAGTAGTAGGGAAACAGTAGCACTAATAATGTCTTCAATGCGTTGTATGTTTTTATAGGGAAAATATTGACAGCTTATTTTCATCTTTTACTCGAATTTGATTGAGAGTTCCTGATTCAAATTATGAAATGCACCAAAAAGGATCCATATAAATTTATAAAATCATAAATTTATTACAAAGCCACATCTCAATCTCAAGAAATCCGCATAAAAATGCTTGATCCCTAGACATTTTTGATGTGTGTATATGTGAGAACGATGTAGGAAGACGTGCACATTATGAGCGTCCAGAGTAAAACATTAAATCAACAAATTAAAAATAAAGTAATTAAAATGAACCGTGGCAGCTAAGAGATGACCAGTCCCAACTGACAGCGCCTGATCACGAACAAGACGCGTGTATCGGCGCCATTCAACTCAACCATATTGAAGGGAACTAAATGACCCGACACACCCGCCACCATCAGCGAGACATTTGAGTGAGCATGACTTTCTCTCAGCCACCAAGGCATATTCAAGTCAATGAAAGATAACTAAATGCAAATGGTGGCTTAAAAATACATGGTCCTCACATGTGCTATGCAATTATACAATACTAGGAGATGGAATCTATACAAAGCAAAGATACTTTTACAATCTTCTGCAGCTAGCACAATAATTTGCCCAATTAGTTTTCCCCTATGGTTGTGGAGCAGGACCAGCATTGAGCCAAGCATTTTTATCATCAATGTAATCCACCAACTTATAATATGCTTACCTACATAGTGTGCGTTTTATACAAGATTTAAATTTCGTCTCATTCAGTTGTAGAATGTGGGGAGGTATTTTATTGTAACATTTTAAACAGTACCCCATGAAATATGAATCTACTTTAGCAAGCCTGAAACCTGGCTGAACTAGTTGGTCCCTATTTCTAGTAGTATAGTGGTGTCTGTCACCTCTTTTACTGAATAAATGCAGATTTTTCCTAACGTACATGATATTTTCATAGATGTATTGACAAGGTACTGTCATGATATTAATTTCTTTAAACAGTTCTCTTAGAGAATCGCGTCTACGTAATTCATAAATGGCTCTGATAGCCCTTTTCTGCAGAATAAATATAGACTCGATGTCTGCAGCGCGTCCCCATAGTAAAATGCCGTATGACATAACACTATGAAAATGACTAAAATAGACTAGCCTCGCCGTATCAACATCAGTAAATTGACGGATTTTCCTAACAGCATACGCTGCTGAGCTCAGCCGTCCTGCAAGGGATGTTAAATGAGGACCCCATTGTAGCCTTGAGTCGAGCGTGATTCCCAAGAAAACCGTTTTATCGACAAATTCTAGTTTCTCTTGATTCAATACTACGTCACAATCACGACTTTTGACATTTGGTAAAGCAAATCTAATGCATTTTGTAATAGTAGTAAAATAAGATTTTGACAACTATAATAACAGTAATACATAACGAAAAAACTAATGCAGTTAGAATACTGTACCGAAACTTGAACTTTCTGTTTACAAAAAATGTAATTACGCTTGCTACAGAACTCGCCCGCGGCCGTTATGGGTCGTTATGTTTATTCCGGGGGAACTAACTTGATTCGTTAGGGGTTAACTCATTAAATAGAAACAGTGTTATGTATTACAAAACGCGTAGAAAGTTGGTTGATTGAAGGTCAAAACTAATTAAGTGATTGAGAGAGAAAATCATTGCGAGTAGACATAGATCCGATAACTCGAAGACATGTGACATCTTTTATCTCGCACTGGGCCCGCGTAGTGGATTATGGCCCGCTTTCTCTCATGGAGAGAAGAACTGTGCACTGCTGCTACAGGAGCTGGTAGAGGAAAAAATTATAGCCGGGTGGGCTAAAGTTCTTGGTTAGTCTGGTTGTTAGACTTTCGATCCAGTGACTGTCAAAGATCTATAAATGACAACCGGGCCTAACGGTTTAACGTACTTTCCGAGGCACGGAGAAAACTCGGTATGTAATGGGTGGTCACCCATCTACGGACCAACCTAGGCAAGTACGGCTTAACCTAAAGATCAACCGGAGCAGCTGTTTAGCCACGAGCTTTAAAACATCCAAAAGTTCCTTATGTTCCTTATGTACCCATTTAACTCGGCACAAGCTGTGGTGTAAATACAAAATCATTTTATAAAATGAGTTAATAGGTAATTAGTCCCACAAGCAAAGGCCCAAATGTTTTTAACAGCTCTATTTATTACTCAATTTAGTACCAAATTCAGAACTATGCCGCAGAGAAGCTGATAAAGACGCCAAAGGGTTCTAATCACTTAACTTTTCACGGAGTATTTCATTTCAGAAATTCTGAAATGTCATGGTTGGCGATTAAGGGGAGATTTAGTGAGCGAACAACAATTGATGCCTCGTTTGGTTGATGAGTTAATCACCTGGGGATTAACACCACAAACGTAGTGATTTTCATATTAATTTTAATGGGCAAATCGTTTTACTGGTAATAGCATTATTGGGATTTATTTATGTGATGAAAAGGTTTTGTTGATTGTAATGATTTTGTTTCATACAGGGTATAACCGAAACCTTCGCGAAGCCGTCAACCAAGCATTCTGTACATCAAACTAAGTAACTCTACGCAAAACATATGTCGGGTTTTCAGGAATTATTTCGCTAGGGTCGAGCATTTTGTGGGCAGAAGACGGGTTTCGTGCTATGAAAACACACTGGATGCGATACGCTATTTTATTTCACATTGCACGGTTCGGGTTGGTCGTTTCCATGGAGAAGAACCGGCAAGAAACTCCATGGTTACTCTTTTCAAACAAATTCACTGAGTAAACTAACAAATTACTTGACATTACACTTTCACACAATAACACTAGGGACAATGAATCGAGTAAGGTTTCAAGACGTCTCAACTCCGCTGCGATCAGACCCAGAATGTCCTCCTCGCTGCGAGCTGTTAACATCAAGACTCTGTAGAAGCATCGCCATGGTGAGGTAGACTGGTATGTAAGTCGCGTGATGTCACCACTACGTACTCATGACCGAATCCGACACATATATTTTTTTGGAGTGAAATGTCACGGTTACGGTTGGACTCAATGTAACGCACTGAAAACATTGTGCTTATTGATGCATTGAATACGAGTAGTACGGGGGCCGTGGAGGTAGATATATCAAGAAAATTGTAAATAAAAACACAAGGGAACTTTTATACCCATTTTTACATAGTGTTAGCAATATCTATAGATAGCCAATCGTACTTAAAACTTCACTGTTAGCTGACACGTTATCATTCACACGAACAATCCATTATCAATAAGCTAATTAATTTATCTTCGATTAAAATTCCTACAGTATCTAATGTATATCTTGTTTTTTTAATCAATATTTTCTACCTAAATCTTACTTATTATTACGTCGGTACTTCCCCGTAGGATTAGGCAGTGTTGTACCACAGGTCATTTCGCAAGTTTTTTTTTTAATACAAAGTGTAAACAGACTCTTCACGAAGCCGTCAAACAAGCATTCTGTATATCAAACTAACACAAAGTAACTCTACGCAAAATTTTTTGCTGGGAAATGAATTTTTATTTTTTTGGGGTGAAAAATCAGGTTTTTTGGTAGGACTCAATGTAACGCACTTTAAACATTGTGCTGATGGATCGATTGAATAGTACGGGGGTTGTGATGGTGTTTAAAGTAAAAAAAACCTTACATTTAAAACATGTATTTAGAAGAAAACTTGTGAAAAAGTTGGAACTTTGACCCCCAATATCTCCCTAACTGGAAGGTTCCCAGGTTTGGTCTAGAATAAAAAAATGATCGTAATGATGGGGAGAACAAGTGCCTTTCGGCTTCGTTAAGAGTCTTTTTACACCCTTTATATTCTTCTTTTCTCCTGTCTCAGGTATCCTGGGTACGTCGTAGAGGCAAGGATGAAATGCCCGAGCTCCTCACAGTGGGTGCTGTGACCTACGCTGCTGACAATCGGGTGACAGTAGCCCGAAGATACCCCGGGAACTGGAAACTACTCATCAGGGAAGTGAAGCCTGATGACGAAGGAGTATACGAGTGCCAGATATCGACGCATCCGCCTAGAGTTAGCAGGACCTATTTGCATATTAATAGTAAGTGGTATTGTTTTTTTATACATTTAAAGGTCATGGGATCTGCTTTACAGCAGACAGGGGCTGCGCTGCGGATGTAACAGTTATAACGAAAATGTAGATGGGATCGGCCAGTATATGGTCGTCTGAACTCACTGTCATTGAGACAAATGATGACAAAACAGCCATGCGAAGAACATCGAAGCTTGGGTGTACAGTCTTGGCTTGCTTTGGAGTATCTCGGCAAGAATGTACATTGTTACGCACACAATGGCGCAGCGTTGGTGAGGCTGCCTTACGTTCTTAGGGTCCCGGGTTCGAATCCCGGTTGGAGCAAATGTTTGTGTGATGAGCATGGACATTTGTTTCCGAGTCATGGATGTTTATATGTATAATAAGTATGTATTTACAAACAAAACGTATCCATGTAGCATATCAACTATCTGATGTCCACGACACAAGCCTCGTTGCTTAGTGTGGCACTAGATGGCGCTGTGTGTTCATGTCCAGTGAAATTTATTATTTATTTATAAAAAAAAAATTGTTTGGCCACCTTTAAATCTTAAATCTGTCTAAGAAACAACAAACATTCCTAACTGTCACCCATTGCCTGTATTCTGGCTTTTTCGAATAATCCTTCTTGAAAAGATTTGTAGATTTTCAAGACTCACATACAAAAATATTGGTCCCAACCTAACAATTCATCGCCTAGGCCCTAGTAACTGTAATAGTCCCGAAACCCTCCGCTTGTCAGCCTGTGTACAGCATAATAATATAGCATTACAGTTTCTTTTTAGGCTAAGCTGAACGTAACAATTGCTCCCAAAAATTACTTATCTCGACAAAACAATCATATTAAGAGGGAACAGGGCCTGCGAGGGAGGTATTTGAAGAAACTATTGCCGTCGCGCTGCGTCAAGCTTGCCCTTGTAGAGTACAATAGGGACAGCTGCAACCTGCTCAGACTGATTACCAAAAATGTGTTTGGGTCACATATTTTCTTTACTTATTATTTGCTGAATAAAATCGAATAAATGATTTCTCTAGAGACATTTTTAAAAGGAAAGAAACTATATAAATAAATTATTTATTCCCACAAAGTTGAAGTACATTGCACTGTTTACAGATTTAAGTTCTTAATTTAGCATTAGAAAATAAGTACAATAGGTTCAACTCTGTCCCTTAAACTAGGCTAGGCCTGTATCTTAGGGGGCAGTGTCCGGCTATGAGGTATGCTTATTATAATTCTATTGTGGCAGACGTGACAGTGGACTTGTCTAGTGGGCACTTATATGATCTCGTGGCAAAATTCATCATCAGCTTAGCTTTTTCCCAAGTTTTTTTGGGGTCGGCTTCCAGTCTAACCGGATGCAGCTGAATACCAGTATTTTACATGAGCGACTGCCTATCTGACCTCCAGTTAGTACTGGGTAATACGATACCCCTTGGTAAGACTGGTTGTCAGACTTTTTGGGCCACTGATTGACCTGTAACGACTGTCAAAGATCTACAAATGACAGCCGGGACCAACTGCTTAACGTGCTTTCCAAGGCACGGAGGAAACTCGGTATGTGATGGGTGGTCACCCATCCACAGACCAACCTTGGCAAGCACGGCTTAACCTAAAGATCGACCCGAGCGGCTGTTATTATTTAGCCACGAACTCCTCTGAGTGAAACCAAAAATACTTCTACTACTACAACAGCCCATAACGTAAGTAACGTAATGGGAGGAATTTGCCGTAATCTCCACGGTTGGCAGGCGGATTGGAGATCGCAGTGAGGAAAGACTAACAGAAAACGCTGCTGCCCATTCTCTGGTCTACGGAGGCGCAAGGTGTTCTGCCTCAGACATTAGTCGCCTTATACGACACCCGTGAGTGTAATGGGTTGGTTCTATTCTACTCTGCCGGATACCACACGGCTACAGAAATAACAGGAAGAAAAAGGGGGAATACATTTGTATGGAGAATCGCAGCCCCAGTTCCCTCTTAAGATATTACTTAGGTTACAGAGTTTACGTCTGGACTCACTTCAGTAGAACCCTCAAATAAAACAAAATGTTTCATTTGTTTACCCTTCTTAGACGAAAGCCGATTAACTAAGTGAACAAAGTTACTGTTATGTTCATAGCTTAGGAGCTCCATGTATGTGATACATATTAATATAGTTAAGAATATATATAGAGCTAGAATAATAATGATATTACTAGTCGTATCTTATCCTAAGATAATTAAAATGCCTTTCACTAAGGCATCAAATTAGTACTTCAACCAACGCGACGTTTTAATTTATCGTCTGACATTCGTAGATTTTTGACAGGTGTTATAGAGTCTTATAAAGTCTGACAACCAGTCTTGCCAAGGAGTCTCTTGTTAACCAGTAACTGTTAGTATTAGTATTAAGCTGCATCCGGTTAGACTAGAAGTCAACCATACAGTTGGAAACGAGCTCGGTTGGTGATAAATTGACGATTGAAATTTCTGCTAAACATTGATAGAGTCATAAACAGCAATTTCTGAATGTGAGGCTGTTTAAAACTGTACTTTCAAAACTCTTATGTTGAATCAATTACTCCAAGTCTTTAACATTCATATTTCCTCGCGATTGAAATTCAAGTTTAATTTGAATCGCACTCTTTGCCAAACGAACGTAATAACTATGAGTGTAAAGAGACTTCAACCTGTGCGTCAACTATCCAAAGGGTGTAAAACACCTCTTAACGAAGCCGAAAGACACTTGTTCTCCTCATCATTACGATCTTTTTTTTGTTCTACACTACGGGGAACCTTCTAGTTACGGAGATATTGGGGGTCAAAGTTTTTTTTTTTAAACAAGTTTTTAATGTAAGATTTTTACTTTAAACATCTCCACGACCCCCGTACTATTCAATCCATCCATCAGCACAATGTTTTGAGTGCGTTACATTGAGTTCTACCACAAAACATGATTTTTCACCCAAAAAAAAAGTCGTTTCCCAGCAACAATTTTTGCGTAAAGTTACCTAATTTGATGTACAGAGTGCTTGGTTGACGGCTTCGTGATGAGGTCTTTTATACTCTGTGTATGAAAGCCATGTTCAATTGTTTATCAGAAGGGACGTTGTCTTGTCCGTCTTCATCCGTGATCATCAAATCACTTTACTCCCATTGACTTTGTGCTTCCTCGTGGTCATCATCATAACTTGTCCCATTCTACTTGGGGTCGGTGCAACACGTTTTCTTCTCCAACTCTCCCCTGTCAGACGTCACGGCATCATTTACTCCTCTCTCTTTCATATCATTCCTGACACAATCTATCCAGATGGATAGATTCTCTTTGGCCTACCTCTCCCTCTCCATCCATCAATATGTGATAACTTGTAACTTGCATTTGAGTTACCTCGCGATATTACAGGTAAATCCTATTTTCGTCGTTGAAATAACAAAATGTCACCTTTTCAAGGATCTGTTTCGTTAATCCCTAGCCGCTGAAAATATTCCACTCACGATCCAAATATGACGATATAATATGAGAATAAACGATTTAAAATTCAACTCAGCTTTAATCCCAGAGGCACGACATAAGTCTTACATAGAAAAGCAATTATAAAGCTAATCACGTACCTACTGCTGCCTCCATCACCTGTAGGACATACTCATAAATAATGTACGCTGTACGTCCCCAGACGGTCTTTTTACCGGAATACGGCCGTATCCGACGTAAAGGTCAACTATGAACGTTTTTAGTGGGCCTTAGGGTAAAGCAAAATCTCACGGATGCTTGAAGATTGTTGGGTCGAAGTTTAGACGGACGTTTATTGAGATTGTGTGAAACTTAGTATTCGAAAAAGTTAAACAGATTGGTGCAAAAAATAAATGTATGAATCTGATCTGATCAGCGATGATTCTAAAACACATTTTGTTGCGTAGTTCCTACTTACGAGTAACACTTTGTTTACTGCCTTTAACACAAAACATTTTGATAATAACCACGATGCCTGTTCTAAGCCAATTTCAATGAGATCTAATAATATCCGCGCACGTTATAGCACTCATTAAATTGCCCGAAGCCTTACCTTTGATGTTACTGAGAAACAAGATCACGTATTACCGTGAGCACCCTAAAACAAATTAACTTTCATGCTCTTAGGAAGGTTAAACCTGATGCTTTGCTAGATAATATTTTGTGTTGTGTATTTTAGTAGGTACACCATCCATAAGAAAAACATGACTTTTGTTGGTGCTAAAATTAACCTGAACAAACAACACCTCCCTGAAGGTGTGGTTACTCCGAGCGGACCTGACTCCGGACCGGACTACGGACTCTGGACTTTAGTAGATAATCGTGTACTAAAGCATCTGTATAACGTCCGCTCGGTGGCACCTTTACAGGTGATATTCAGAGCCCAGTACTTACCGGGTTGAAGAAGGTCAGATAGACGAGTGCCTGCGACTGCTTCATGAAAATAAAAAAATTAAAAAACCCAACTGCGTATAAAATAACGAATAAGTTTAAATAAAAACTGAAAAGAAAAAAATGCAGGAAACAGGACATATTTACAGCAACAGTTGGGACCCATTAAATAATCTAGACTAAATTCATTACATCCAATATGGGTGAGCGAGCGATGAGCCCTTTAATTTGGTACCCATATTGCAGTATCCTTTTTAATTTTTATTTTCAGTAGCTTTTGTTACCTGGTAACACAAGGATTCTAACGATACCACGTACATCGAAATCGGTTTAGGCGTTTTGAAGTTATATGGTGGAATAAAGAAACTCACAAATATACATACATACTGGTACTCAGCTGCATCCGGTTAGACTGGAAGTCTAGGAAAAAGGGCAAGCAGATAATGTGGCTTAAATTAGGCCTAGCTGAGTCAACTCAAACATGATTCAGCGACAATATATGGTATACGGAGTTTGTCAAACAGCACGAGTGAAATTAAAGCCAAACTTCTATAGTGATTGTTTAGTTTTTTTTTTCGTTCAGCTTTCTTCGACGAATTATATTTTTTTTTTTTGTTAACCGTTAATGTCCCACTGCTGGGCAAAAACTTCACCATATTATCTACTTTCCAAGTACTTTTTTTGTACGCCACCTCGAACTAGTCAGGTCGTCTTGCTATGGTTAAAATACGATTTTTGTCGTAGCAATAAAACTACTTTTCCACTTTTTTTTTTTTTCTTTATACTACGTACATATTCTTTGACACATAGCGTTTGACGTCACTACTACTACTACTACTACGTCAGTTTTAAATTTGCGTTCCGTTTCACCAAAAATACGCTAAAATAATAAAATATTAAATTGTACATAAGTGTTTTTGTATTAGAAAGTTAAAAAAGTGTACCACAATGTTTATATTTTACGACCCGAATGGCGCCGCGGTACTGAGGCTGCCTTACGTTCTTAGGGTCCCGTGTTCGAATCCCTGTAGAAGCAAATGTTTGTGCGATGAGCATGGACATTTGTTTTCGAATCATGGATGTTTATAATATGTATAATAAGTATGTATTTACAAACAAAAAGTATCTATGTAGTGTATCAACTATCTGGTGTCCACGACACAAGCCTCGTTGCTTAGTGTGCCACTAGATGGCGCTGTGTGTAATGTCCAGCGATATTTATTTATTTAGGTATTTAAATAAGGCATTTTTATGGAATAAAAAAGTTTTGAATTTCTTGCATATTCCTTATTTATCATACATTCAAAAATCCAAGGAAAATGAAGAATTTTGAACTTTCTTAATACCGTCATTATCATCACCCACTTCTCTCTCACTCTCACTCTTCTCGACTTCACCCACTGCTGGATATAGGCCTCTTTTTGCTTGTGCCAAGCTCCACGTTCTTGTGCCAGCCTCATAATTCCCTAACTATATTAAAATAATGTATTCAAATACTTCAACAAATGATTAGTAAAACGATAAATCTTTTCAAGATCAGTCTCCGAAAGGATTTAGATTCGGTCTAGTTGGCTCTTTTGCATAAAAATGTATTTAAATTTTCAGATAAAGCATATTATATTTTTTGGACAGTAATAAATGGTTTAGCTTTAGTTGATGTAGGAGACCTGTCTTTGAAAGTTATTCTTTTGAGTATTTGAATTACGATACAAGACACGAGAGGACCATTTTTTGTTTTGTTTGTAAATTATTTCAATTAACCACGTAGTTTTGTGTTGTAAAAACCTACAAAAGGTGAGGCCATCCCATATTATTAGATTAGGAGTAACGTGGAACACTTTTACCTTTTGCTAAAAATGTCATCTATTTCTGAAAACGAGATATTGGAAAACAGTTGGGTGGATAAATATTTGGATATTCCAGAAGACGTACAAAAAAACACAATATTTTAAAATAATCCTACATTTTCTCACCCGAAATTCAAGTAGATGAAAGATACCTAAGCCCATTTATTACAGTATATCCCAAAAATAAAGGCCTACCGCCGAAGTATAGACTCGATTGATTGCCCCTATCTATCCTGACTAGGCCCAAATCTAGGCAACCTTTTCATCGAAATTGTCTCTTACACATTTTGGTCTAAATCCTAACATTGAAGATATTATCTAGATGTGCGACATAGAATTATACAGAAGGTGAGCTCAGGCTGTGAGGGTACATCGACGAGAAAATACCATGAATTGAGCACTTACATCATTCTTGATCCAATAGCGGTGAAATTTATCGTCGAAAATTAAAGAAAAATCAGCATTTTCGCCGTTTAAGTATTGTAATTTTGGATAAAACGACTGTTCTCTTAAGGTTCCGTACCCGAAGGGTAACCAACGCGAACCTATTACTAAGCCTCCGCTATCCGTCGGTCCGTTCGTACGTCCGTCTCTCTATCAGCAGGCTGTATCTCATGATCCGTTCACAGGCAGACAGATGAAATTTTTACAGATTGTGTATTTCTGTTACCGCTATACTTAATATCAAGTATTAAAAAAAAAGTTAAAGGTGGCTTCCCTACTGCGCTGGTACGTAACCCTTCATACGGAAGTCCGAGTCGCATTTGGCCGGTTTTTTTCTTTTTATAATGGCCGAATTTTATGAACGTCGAGAATCTTGTGCAAACTTCGAAATTCTTGGCAACAATTTGTGAGTTGATGTTATACTACTATTACTAGTACTACCCGCGATATCAAAAGGTGTCTGTGTGTTTTTTGCTTTTTTTGCAAAACCGATCTTCTGTACTATACCCTCAAAACCTCCTCTACAAAAAAAATCCTCTCAAATTTCAGCCAGACACGAAGGTTTCTGAAAGATTCTCGGCTGTAATCGATATTTCGACATTATTAATGTCTAGGATTTTACGGTATCCAGTACCGTATATTCGGTGTAAGTTTCAGCTATGCTGGTAGGAGTAATGAGAAATTCTATGCAATATTAATTACAAGGAGTTTGACGTCATTTTAGTATTGGCGTAGGTATAGGGACCTGGGACCAGTCAATGTAGCGACACTTAATGGAGGCCTATGTCCAGCAATGGACGTCTTTCGGCTGAAATAATGATGATGATGATAAGGGCGATAGTAATATATACAATACGATACGATACGATATCAAAACAATACTTTTGCGGATCTCCTAAAGATAAAAATCCTAATAAATAAAAATCTGAAAATATATGAAAAACCTATTCCTGGAGCACGCGTCAGCAAGCCTTTGTTCCAGCTGTATGTGTGAGAGGGAGTGGGCCATAGTCCCCCATGTGAGTCCAATGTGGGGTGGTGCTTATCACATTTTTTCGTTTTTTTAATACGTGTCTTTGCCCAGCAGTGGGACTTAAAAAACCGTGCATTTCCCTATTGCACCACCGATCTTCCTAATTATTGTTAAGTTTAAAATGGACATCGCGCGACTAAAACAAAAATTAAAAATAAAGTAATCAACCTAAGAGCTTGCTCCTCGTATAGCCGTTTATAAAAAAAGGATAGTTAGGGGGAGGTGATTGTTTTGCGTTTCCACTGTATTTTGTAGAAAGTTTTTTAATCATAAAATACAGGTTCACTTCAAACTCAAATAAATTTAGCAATCTACCAAAATGAGAAGCGAGAGATAAATGGACTGTAAAATTTGAAAAATAATAATTCACGAAACCTGAACGAGACATTTATGTTACGACGAAGGGGGTGTGCTATCGCGACGGAATAGGACGCCGTCACCTCCTTCTGCGAAGCAGTAATGCTAGAGAAGGAGGTAGCGGAACGTGAGAGGGAGAGAACCTCACAGCGTCCCGGCCGCCGTAGGCGCGGGCTTGTGGACGGTGGGCTATGGGCTAGCTCGCCGTCCCTCCGTCTCATGACGACAGGCCGTGTCGACGGCGCGTTCGTGTTCCACGCGCACCTCAAAGAGAGTCAGCAATAGGAAGGGGTCCGCAAGGACCGATGCCTGCCGGGGTTGCGGGACTGTTCGAAAGAGATACCGTGACCCCAGAACACAAAAGGCGATGAAGGAACATGAATGGGTTTTAGTCAGTAAAAGTCTGACACTCCCTCCTGCTCCGCCCAGAGCGGGAGGAGTCATTTGAAGATTTCCCATCCGAAAAAAAAGGGGGTGTGCTATGATTAGGCACTCACCTAATCGCTCCCTGAAAGACCTATTCCAAGCCAGAACCTTCACGAAGGAATCCATCAGCCACCCAGTACTAACGTTAGACTTACCCAGTCTGACTAGAATACCTTCCAATTCCGGTTCGGCTGGGATCTAGGAATTCACGCGCCAGGTACCAATTCACAGCACACTCGCAATTAGAGGGGAAACTAATGTTATTAGCACAACTTTTAGGAGGTGCAAAGTATCACAACGGTTTTTATAATTTAATTAGAATTTTACTGCTAGACCGTCCTGACACTAAACAGAATTCATAAATTGTATTTTTTGTATAATTTTGAGAAATCATTTGTGGGATAATTATGTCAGACAATGTCATAAGTAAATTCAACAAGGAGCTTTCTAAATCACTCTCAAATAACCCAAACTTGATTATAATCCTCCTCGCATCGTTATTAATTGGTGCCCTTTACTCAAAGAACAAGTAATTCATACTTAATGTAATACGGAACTCCTGAGTTTCAATAAATAGGTAACATCGAAGTTTTAATGAGTTCCCTGAGCGTAGTGTGATGGAGTTATGAGTGTTACTCGAATGGGGATTCATTGAGAGGTGTCGCTACGAAGTTGAGTGTCATCATTTTGTTTTCCTTTAAAGGGGAAGCGTGCATTTCTGCTGCGTTGGTTGATGTTCTACGTTAGAGAATTTTGTTTTACTCTTTGGGTTGTGCGGGATATTTCGTATGTGTTGTGAATCGTGATCTTTTGTTTTTTGATAACGAGTAGGAACAGTAACGAGGAGCTCGTGGCTAAATAATAACAGCCGCTCGGGTCGATCGTTAGGTTAAGCCGTACATGCCTAGGTTGGTCTGCATCGGAAAGCACGTTAAGCCGTTGGTCCCGGCTGTCGTAGATCTTTGACAGTCGTTAGGTAGTCAGCCCAAAAAGTCTGACAACTTTACTAGTCTTACCAAGGGGTATCGTATTACCCGGTACTAACTGGGTTGTGGTGATCAGATAGGCAGTCGCTCCTTGTTAAATACTGGTATTCAGCTGCATCCGGTAAAACTGGAAGCCGACCCCAACATACACACATCAAAAATGTCTAGGGATCAAGCATTTTTATGCGGATTTCTTGAGATTGAGATGTGGCTTTGTAATAAATTTATGATTTTATAAATTTATATGGATCCTTTTTGGTGCATTTCATAATTTGAATCAGGAACTCTCAATCAAATTCGAGTAAAAGATGAAAATAAGCTGTCAATATTTTCCCTATAAAAACATACAACGCATTGAAGACATTATTAGTGCTACTGTTTCCCTACTACTGATTAAAACCAACGTTATTATGGAGCGGCGACGTCATTTAAGCAGGGAAGAAATGTTCAGAGCCGTGGGAATGATAGAAGCTGGTTCCCGGCAACGTACTGTAGCTTTAGCTCTGAATACAAGTCAGAGTGTTATCAGTCGACTTTGGACACGTTACCGAAGCACTGGTACCGTGGCTGAGCGCCATGGAGGACGGTATCGCTGCACCACACGGAGACAAGACCGATACATTCAAATCTTAACTCGAAGAGCTCCAACAATAACCGCCATGATGTTAGCCGTGAGGCTTCATCACTCTTCAGGGAACTTAATTAGCGACCAAACAGTCAGAAACCGCTTGCATGAAGTGAACCTTCATTCCCGAAGACCGCTACGGGTACCACCTATAGCAATGCACAATCGTAGGATTCGATATCAATGGGCTCTTGAACACAGAAATTGGGCAGAAGAACAATGGCGTTTCGTGTGCTTTTCTGATGAGTCTCGTTTTGGTATGAGACCGGATACAAGACGTATACGACACTGGAGAACCCCTGGACGCCAACAGCGATTAAAATCCTGCCAGGAAGTCCATCCTTATAGTGGTGGAACCATCATGGTATGGGCGGGTATTTGGATCGGCGGAAGAACTGAGTTGATTTGGATCAGAGGCAACCTCAACGCTCAAATTTATGCTGAGACGATTGTATCAGACGTCATCGTTCCTCTACAAGTGCAAATCGGTCCCTTATTTCAGTTAATGCATGATAATGCACGACCGCACACCGCAAGAGTTGTAAGACAGACTCTCGCCGCAGCTAACATCAATGTCCTGCCCTGGCCTGCTCAGTCGCCAGACTTGAACCCGATTGAGCATGCATGGGATATGCTACAGAGAAGAGCTCTGCCGAATATGGAGGGTATCCAGTCGCAAGAAGACCTTTTTTTGTTGTTGCAACGAACATGGGCGGCCATTCCACAGCGTGATTTGGATGAACTCATTTTGAGTATGCCAAACCGATGTTCTTGTGTTGTTAGTGTTCGCGGTAGAAACACGGATTATTAATTGTTTAAGTTACCCAATAAAATTTTAAAGAAAACTGTTATTTCAGTCTTTTTTTCGAACTTTAATGTTAGTGGTTCAAATGTCAAATATCCCTTTATTAGGAAAATGGCAAATTTCTTTATTAATGCAAAGGTGACTTGGTTTATCGTTACTGTGACAAACGAAAACACTTTATTTGATGAATCCTTAAAGAAAATTTTAATTAATATCAATCAGGAGAAAAGTTATTGCAAAAATATATGTTGATCCCTAGATACTTTTGATGTGTGTAGTTGGAAAAAGGGTAGGCAGATGATGAGTAGGAACTGTAACGTCTGTCCTATCTACTGAGATAGGACAGACGTTACAGTTCCTACTCATCATGATGACAACATGATGACAAAACTGACCGTCGGTCAGTTTTGTCATCATGTTCGGGCAAGCCTTTTATTTTATGTTGTCTAACGGCTACCTGGCTGCCTTTGTACGTGCCTGTTTAGGAGATCGTTGGGTGCTATAGTACCATTATTCTTATTCTTATAGATGAGGATTGATTAGAATGACAGTCTTATATTGATAAGGCTATTTTGAAGTCTAATTATCCTTCTTTAATACAGCAAACAATTATAAGCGAACTTTCTTTTAACTGGAATCTTTGCGCTCAAAAAAATGGATACTAAACACAAAAACAAACACAATACACTGTATTCAATCAAAGTAACAACTGTTTTATATTCTCCCCAGCGCCTCAAGTGTGGGTAGTCGATGAGGCTGGTGCCCCACTGCTGGAGAAGTACTACGAAGCCGAGTCAACGCTGGCGCTGCTCTGCAGAGCGCGGCACGTGGAAACTCCTACGCTGTTGACGTGGCTGCACGAAGGCAGGGCTCTGAATGCTGACACTACTCGCGGAGGAATCAGGTGAGATGTCTTGCTACTAGACAAAAGAAGGGAAGTGAAGCTGGATCGAGGCTACTGCTAGAGACTCTTGCATTGCTAACGTGCTCAGGTCACTCACGTCGCGCTGTCAGGTGGGCTATCTTGCTACTAGACAAGTAGAAGAGAACTGAAGCTGGGTTGGGACTACTGCTAGACTCGGTCTCGGTTTTTCATAGTATTTTATAGTATACAGGAGTTTGCGTACTATAAAAAAGTCTAGACTAGAGAGACTCGATAGGACAGGAAAATCAAATTTATGCCTATTAGATTCTAGAATCTAAAAGGTTAAATTAGGTATGCATAAATTAGATTTTCCTAGAATTAGACTTACCTTTGAAATGATGAACCATAGCTCTGAAAATGCTACAATAGATGAACAAAGTCTTCGTCCATCCATAATGACTATATATTGTCATACAGTTCTCTTAATCGATTTTGCTTATGGCGGCCAAACTCAGAGGAGACTGCCATCAAAGCAGGAAATATTATAGTGCACTAGAGCAGAGGTTCCCAAACTTTGTTTTCTGGGAGACTACTTTCCATACCATGCCCCGTGGACCAAAAAAAATGCAAGTTTGCAATATTATTTTTTCGTGCTATCTGGTAGGATTGCACTAAGACCGTACCTCCTAAATCTTACCGTAGCTTAGAATCTTATAATATTGTCATAAATTACCGAAATATTTGTATTTTTTTTTTGAGTAACTTGTTATCTATCTACATTGACAGATAAAGCCAAGCCAACATTTTTGTTCTTTAGCATCGAAACCAGAAACATTTTCGTGGACCCCACTTACAACTTGTGAACCCTCATTTTTTTTCACGCCAACGTAGACCCCCGTCGGGTTTCCCGTGGACCCCTGGGAGTTCACCTGGACCATTTTGGGAATCACTGCACTAGATTCGCAAATACTGGTGCGCTCTCGTATAATCCGGTTGAACGTTAATCTGGGCAAAAATCAACGAAAATTGCGCCACAATATTGCGTGTTGTTGCAAGACTATCTGAACATAGCCTGACTATAATGACTGTCGTTTTCAAAAGCAAAGTTTCTGTCTAATACGCCCTCAAATACTTTGCACTTTAGTTGCACGCTCAAACATTTTCTGATCGCGTTCATCAAAGCTGCTTTGTCAGCGAATTTTCAAGTTCTTTAGCCCGCATACACTGCCATAATGAAGTCTCGACTATTTCAATTTAAGTTCTGGTGATGTATTTTAGAAGAGAAAATCTAGTTAAAGTATGTGTAGATTAATAATTTTGCTACGACATGCTTCCTAGCTGTTTACTTATTGGCTGCTAGAAGATTTTGAGTTTTAAGTGAAGATGAATTTTATTGGTAAGCGATGAAATTCTAAAATAGTTTACCAGTAATGGGATTAATACATTAAGTGGTACATTTAATAATGGAAATACAAATTTTACTCGATTAACATAACATAACATCACGCCTGTAATCCCCGGAGGGTTAGGCAGAGGTGTACCTAATAGTACCACATTTCGCCAGTTATGTTTAAGTCCCATGTAATGGGGGCGAGCCTACTGCCATCAACCGGGTACAAATCCAGACTTCTGTGGCTACGACTGAGAAATTCCTGATGGTAAAAGTCAATAACAATTTGCCCGACCCGGGAATTGAACCCAGGACTTCATGTTCAGCAGTCGCAATTGTGACCACTAGACCAGCGAGACAGTCATTAGTTTATTTGATTACTTTTAAGAAAACAAATAAATGATTTAATACTAGCACTTCAACCCGCCACTTCGTCCGCGAAAATTGTGATAGCTCGGCTAATTTGCATGATATCAATATAATTTATTGCCTATGTTACTCGGTATAGAAGTAGCTTTCTAATGGTGAAAGAATTTTTTAAATCGGTTGAGTAGTTCTTGAGTTAAATCGCAACAAACAAAAAACCAAATCTTTCCTCTGTATAATATTAGTATAGATAGTTTAGAAAACTCAGGGGACCTAGTTGTTTTTATCTTATTTTATTTAACTTCAAAATAAAAACATCTAAACTAAAACGAAACTGAAGTTTCTCATTATGCTATTTCAAACAAATATCTAATCCCCAGTGTCCATTTTTTTTCGTCTAGAAAAAATGAATTGAGACTGCCAACCTAGTTTAAATATTTTGATGACAGCAAGGGTCAAATAAACAAGAGAAAACTTTCCAAGTACGGACCTACGAGAGGTCTTAAACTTGAGACACCAAATTATATGAATTTATATAACACAGAAGTAGCTCGGTGTTTCACATAATTCTTTGACAACTTTCGTATTAAATTGGATGTGATAATAAAATTGGTCTTGCTCAATTTTAGTGCCATTATAACGACCGGAAATTATTGACGCGACCAACGACCATAGATAGAGGAAAAAATAGTGTTGCGAACTGCGTTCTAGGAACGGTTTGCTATTAACCTAAAGGCAGAGAACCAGAAGACATTGCGTTGGAAGGCCTCCTACTAGGTGGACCGATGACCTGGTGAAGGTTGCGGGGATCCGCTGGATGTGAGTCGCACGGGACCGGTCAATGTGGCGACACTTGGAGGAGGCCTATGTCCAGCAGTGGACATCTTTCGGCGACAGCGTATTGAAGTTAGCCGACTTCTAAAAAAGGAGGTTTCTATTCGACCGTATGTATATATTTTATGAGTGTTAGCGGATAACTTCGTCGTTTATGAACCGATTTAAATGATTAAATAAATAAATAAATATCGCTGGACATTACACACAGCGCCATCTAGTGCCACACTAAACAACGAGGCTTGTGTCGTGGACACCAGATAGTTGATATACTACATAGATACTTTTTTTTTGTTTGTAAATACATACTTATTATACATATAAACATCCATGACTCGAAAACAAATGTCCATGCTCATCACACAAACATTTGCTTTTACCGGGATTCGAACCCAGGACCCTAAGAACGTAAGGCAGCCTCAGTACCGCTGCGCCATTCGGGTCGTCATTTCTTTTCTTCTTTATTATTTTCTTGTTGGAAGATATCCCAAGAGTGGTATCATGATAAGGAAACCAGGGTTTGATGAGAAATCAAAAAGAGAGAGAGAGAGAAATCGAGGGGAACCTTTGAAAATCGTACTGGTGACTAGTGCGTTTGTTAATTTTTTCATTAAGTATTTTAAAGCACTACTATTTAATGCAAGTCTGGAGTCGATCTGATGATGGAGCTGAAAGACAGTCGAGATAACTCCTCAACGATTTACAGCAATTACCTTGTGTTTGGGCTTGATTTATTTGTATTAATGAGAACTTTACACCCAGATGGGTTGTGACAGTCATTAGGGGTCTGATGATGGAGACCATAGACAGTCGACGGAATTCCTCAACGATTTACAGCAGTTACCTTTTGTTAGGCTTACTTCAAATTGAAGTTTGCATAGCAAATATTTGTATAGGATACATTACAACTAAAAGTGGAAAAATAAAAATCTTTTTCGCAAACAATAACACCGACTTCAAAAAGAAGTCGGTGACATAAAAACTAAATCAATTAAACAGAGGTCACCAACTTCTGAAGTTAATGTTATTTTTCCCTTTTTTTTTTGTGAAGTCGGTTTTATTTTTTGCAAAAAAGATTTTTGGATTTGGAAGACGAAATAACTTCAGATCTACTTAGTGACGGTCAAAATAAGACCAAAGGTATAAGAGGTATCTAGTATAAGAGTCAAAGCAGATAATAATAAATATTATTATATCTAGGTATATTATGTAATTGAAATAGTTGGAACTCTAGCATACTTTTCAATAGACAGTCATACTAAATTTAAACATCATCAACATCATCATCATCAGCCTATTAATGTTCCCACAGCTGGGACACAGGCCTCCTCTCTATGAGAGGGAATGGGCTATAATCCACCATGCGGGCCCAGTGCGGATTGGTAGATTTCACATGTCTTCGAATTTTTTGGTTCTAGGACATGCCGGTTTCCTCACGATGTTTTCCTTCCCCGTTTTGAAAGCAGTGGTGATGAAATAAATTACACAAAGTAATGCGCCTGTCTGGGTTCGAACCCACGACTTACTGTTCGTAAGTCGGGGCCGCCACCACTGGGCCACCGCTGCTCCTAATTTAAACAAAATAGCCCAAATCACTTCTATTAATCCCTCCGACCTCATTCACTTTAAATTATAACGTTCCTATAAAGAATTCAAATCACCATCCGAACAAGGCAATAATGGTTTATTTTACATTCTATCAGTACATTATAGTGTAGTACAGAAAAAAGGAAGCAAACCGGATTGCTTATAAATATACAATGTAAACGGGGCCGGCTCACGCAAACGTGAAACTTGATGGCGGGCCAGACATTTATGAAATTTTAAATAGATCCCGGTGGAAAGCACGCTCGTTGACAAGAACTTAATAGAACGTTGATGTTTTGGATATTGTTATTTAGTTTCTTAGAAAGTATTATTTTAGTGATATGATTGCCTGCTTGCTCCACACGGGTCGATCTTTGCCGAGGTCGGTCCGTAGATAGGAGATTTCATACATAGGTTAACAAAAAATAAGTGTAAAAAAGAACTATAAATCGTCTTACTAAAGTTAAACTACCAGTAATCTTCTCAAACCAATCCAATAAAATGTACCTATTTGAAAAACGGACATACATACATTCACACACACACTCACAATTACACTCACTCATACACTCACACATACAGAACACTCACCTGTGCACTCCCGTGCACGAACGAATGTTCAAAGTAAGTAAATAAGTAGCTTAGTTTTAATTTAATTTTGATATAATTTTAGTTTATAGTACTAACTGTTTTAAGTTTTGTTTTTTTTTTTTTATTATTTTTAAATTACTATTACTTTATTTAAAACTATTTATGACCATTTAAATATCTTTACTACCTACTAGACTAGTCACTTTGTACCAAGTTTGATTTTTCTTTTTATGTAACCTATTCTGGAATGCGTTGGTGTCTGTGATACAATGATTTTTAATCATTGTCACAGGCACTAACGATTCACCTTTGTCTGAAATGCTCATTTTTATTTGAAAATTGTTTTGTGAAACTTAAATGTGTCTTTTCTGATAATAAAAATGTATTTATTATTATTATTTCAGATTACCTATGGATAATCTTTTTGATCTTTTTTTCTTTGACGGAGGGGTCTTGATATGTCATTAGATACCAAAACCCCTCCGTGTCTCCAAAATTAAGTTGAGTTGCCATTTGCGTCATAAAATGTCTCAAAATAACTCTCGCTTTAGGTAGGTAGGTACTGATAAATTAAGAACTAAAACTACCTTTTTTAATAAACGTAACTATTACACTATCAATCACCCCATAAGTCTTCTCCCATGATATCTTAAAGCTGCTTCCTTAATGATAACAACCCAGATCTTGTCTTTGTGGTGAGGAAATTGGTTGGCATTTTAAAGGTGTTCTATCTGCTCCATCTAATTATTTACCAGAGATTATCTGGGTTTTTTATCAATGACATAAACACTAAAGAATTCATGTTGCTCAACAAACTAACATCATTTTCTCTTACAGTGTGAAGACAGAACAAGTCCCAGGCGGCGCTGACAGCCAGCTGCGACTGGCACGTGTGAACAGCAGCGACGCTGGCAACTACACGTGCGCGGTCCGCGGCGCCAGGTCACACACCGTGTCGGTGCATGTGCTCAACGGTACGTATCGGGGATGTTGTGGAGAATAGATAGATCGAACCATGTTTGTAGGTGGATAAGCTGAAGATAGAACAAATGACAGTCAGCTGCGTTTGGCATGTGTCAACAGCGACTGGCAACACATTTCGGTGCATTTTTTGGGACAAGCCCGCCACACTATTCCCAAACCACTGCAACTCCTGAAAGTCAGAATCAACAGTGGCGACTACCAGAAAAGCGCCGAGACAATGAAGCCCAAGAAAAACAATTTAACTGTCTTGGATCCCGCAACGAAATTAATCAGAAAAGAATAGCAGAGGTGTAGGAAAAACATAATTTCAACTTCCCTCCAAAATAAACATAATTTCCTTCCTTCATTCCTTCTGAAAATATCTGTCCATATCAGCAGGAGACAGAACAAAGCAAGGTCAATATGCACAAAAGGCGTATCGGTGCATGTGCTCAACGGTACGTTCTATCGGTAGACCACCAAGTAACCAGGGGTTTTACAGAGGTAAGAATCCCAAACTACTGAGACCTATTCCATCTGTAGAAAACTTGTCCACAAAACTAAAAAAAAAAATATATCAGCAATGTTTTTACGTCGATTACATAACGCTGCTTATACGTAGAAAAAGTCATAAAGTCCTGTTATACCAACTGCAATTCTGAAGCATTTTATTTCTGTGAATGGTAGTTATAATTTATAAATAATTAGGACCTGAATTATTATTGTAAGCAGTAATCGTAACTCTATCTTAACAAAAAAGAGGTTCAAAATTGAATGCAGAAACTTTTTATTAACATTGGTTACACGTGCGAATTTTGCTCTCAAATAGACATGATTTTCAGTACAGATAATAAATATTATCCTCGTCATGTTTTTATTAAATCCATTGGAGTTGGATCGGAACGTGTCCAAATAAACGGTATATTCTTTTGAAATTTATTTTTATGAGTTGGAATCCATTTTATTCAACAAGAGAAAAATCTGTATAATGAGAAATAATTTAAAACTAGCAGCTGCACAAGAAAATCAATAAGAATAAAAGTTTTCTGAATTTCTGAAGCAAAAGATCAGGTCTTGGTCGTCTGTAATTATGTTCTATTCATAGAGCTGCGCGATTTAGTTAAAAAAACTTCTAGTAGCATAGAGAAAATTCTTTCATTTTATCAATGCAAAGCATTTTATCAATAAAAAGCATCACATAAAAGTCTTTTTGACGTGAGCAGAGTGAGATTTCTAGAATGGATGAAGATAAGAGTCATCTCGTATACTAATTATAGGTACCTACTATCGAGGACACTCCCGCCTGATCACCACTTATCTAATTTTTGCTTGCACTTACAACATAGAAACGCTAGAAAGCGTTTCTATGTTGTAAGTGCAAGCAAAAATGCCCCCGCCCCGTTGACTTTGTATAGAAATAATGAATGAAAAACAATACCGCTCGGCCGAGCGCACTGACGACGCATGCCAAACGAGAGTTATTGTTATTTTGCGCACCAAAGTTAACGCTTTCCTAATAGGCCTAAACTTTAATGGGGCGTGGCTCGGTTCCTCCGCATGATTTTAGCGAAAAAACGTTTAACTGATTAGGCGGAAAAGACCACGACTGTACATGCAATTGACGAGCAATTGTTACTCATTCTACACAATAGGGATGATGACTGACTAAAAAAATATGATTCAATTTAGTCCGTCAGTTAAATTATCGAAAAACACGTTTGATAAAATAAAAAATACGTGTTTTTTATTTTATCAAATTAATAAAAATTGATGAAGATAGAACATGTCAAAGACCGTGTAAAAATGTACTCAAATGTGACGTCACACGAGTTTTCAACGCACTGTATCGTCTTCATTTTTTGTTAACGTGAGTAAAAAAAAATATGTGTCCAATATTTTTTGGAAATCTATCTAACTACTGACTAATATTTTTTTGTCGTCTACTTGTTATAGCCATGATTTAAGGTATGTGGTTATTTTTTTATCAAATCGTTGACTTGATAAGCTTCGTTTAAATTTTGTATGCAAAAACGGGAATAGAATAGTCTACTCGGCGAATTCAAACCAAAATTGATCAACGAAAACCACAAATAAACATTCAGCCAAAACACAGCGCTGCTGGCAAAATACTAGAAAGTTCTATCCACAGGAATCAATCCAGTTTTCTAATAAATAATAAACCAATCACATTTGATCACCAAATGTTCTAAAACAAAATGAATGTAAACGAAGATCAAAAATAAAATATCAAAATTCAATCTTAGTTATTGAGGTTTGGGCCAAAAATGTTTTCCAAGTTTGATCTCAACTCACAAATGATATTATTATGCAAATAAAGAACTCCGAACTTTTATATTAGTATCACAAAAACTGATTTAAGTAGTAAAAGAATACTTGTAAGTTGAAGTCCCGCCTGAAATAATAATGGCCTGCTTTATAATAGTACCATTGAAATAGGATACGATAATAAAAACAAAACACAGCCTTTTGGGTTTCAAAGGGATGAGTAGCAGGCCTTTCAGGGTAATTTTTTCTCAAATTTTGCATTGCTGTCGGAATGAAAGTGAGCTTTATTTTCGTTGAATTAAGGTTCAACGATTGATTTCAGAAGTAGGAGCTCGTGGCTAAATAATAACAGCCGCTCGGGTTGACCTTTAGGTTAAGCCGTGCTTGCCTAGGTAGGTCTGTGGATGGGTGATCACCCATACATACCGAGTTTCCTCTGTGCCTCGGAAAGCACGTTAAGCAGTGGGTCCTGGCTGTTATTTGTAGATCTTTGAGTCGTTACAGGTAGTCAGTTGCCCAAAAAGTCTGACAACCAGTCTTACCAAGGGGTATCGTATTACCCGGTACTTACTGGGTTGTGGAGGTCAGATAGGCAGTCACTCCATGCAAAATACTGGTATTCAGCTGACTAATTGTGAGACGACTTCACTACATCTTGATTATCAATTCTTGTTTTTCAGCTCGCTGGCTTATGCATCTTATTTTGCATAATATTAGACCACTATAGAAATAAATGACTGGCAATAAATGGCATGTAGCTGAGATGAAGATTTTAAAACACGTGCGGAGTTACTCAGATTTATAGAATTATAAACGATTGTGTAAGGAATACTTAATGAGGAAAATATCGTGAAGAACGTTTTAATTATGAATGTGGAAATCTGGTATAGATGGATAGTTTAAAAGAAAAGAAGCCAAAAGGAAGGTTTATGATTTTAGCAGTCTATGTAATTTATATTGTTTGTATTTACGTATGTTCCTCCGTAGCACCTATATAAACTATTCTTTCGATTTTTATAAATAAGGTGCCAATCGATTCTTTATTATAGCCCGGATAACTTATGCTACATTTTAACCGACTATAACAATAGGAGGAGTCGATTTTACCTTGTAAACCACAAATTTAATTATGGCGTGATTTTTAATTAGTCTGTGTTTTTAGTTGTAGCTATACTACAAAAGTAGGGTAGACGACAAAACAAAATTAATTAGTCCGTCAGTTATTATTAAAAAAATATTTGACCGGATTTTTTTCTTTTGTTAGGTAAACCAAAATTATTATTACTTTTCAATACCTACTCTCTAAATGTCGGACTAAGATTTGCAATTTTTTGATACTGTCGTCATGACTATTCCTATTCCTCCACTAACCCATACCCTTTGTTTCAGAAGAAAGTCTAGCAGAACTGCACGCCGGGACCCAATCACTGCACCCGCCGTCAGTGACAACGCTCATTTTACTCCTAACCGTACTGTACCTATCAGAAACAACACTGTTATTGAAACCTGTGATTACGTTCGCAGCTCTAGCTTATATTGAACCGGCCCAAGGTCCACCGAATGAACTTTATATATTATTGTTGCCGACGTGATACGAAGCGTTTAGAAACATGTAAATATACGTTTGATTATGAAGATAAATTATGAATAGTTATTGGGAAATAAAATTTAATTATATATTTTTGGTGTTTTATTTTTGAGCCTTGCAATAAATACTCCAGCAGTTTATTTGGCTATTTTTTAATACGATGTCATTACGAAAACAGAAAATTCGAAGGCTTTTTCTTCTTTGCTTTCCCTCCTTGTTTTGTTTCCATCCTAAATTATTCTAGTAACAAATATTCACATTTCTAGTTTTCAGTACTACGGCCATCTTGTCTCTGGAACCTCAGAATGATCCTTAAGGTTTTGAGATATATCAGTATATTAATAAAATAACAGATTTATGTGATTACTTCCTCTCCAGTCAGGTCAAAAGCCACACATACTTTTGCTGTTCTTTATTTTTACGAGTCAACTTCTAGTATAACTCTTGACCTGATTTTGGTATCAAAAAAACCTTTTAAAACTTCAACAATAAACTTGGAGCAGCGGTTGAATACTCATAAAATAAATAAGCAAAACTCTATTTTTAAGTACCGTACCTGGCTGAAATTTAGAAAGATGAAAGGTGGTTTTAAAAGCGGTTTTTTTTTGTTTACATAACTTAACAGCACGGTTGTAATCCCCGAAGCGTTTGGCAGAGGTGTACAGTCGTGGTCTTTTCCGCCTGATGAGGCGCCGAGCCACGTCCCCTTAAAGTTTAGGCCTATTAGGAAAGCGTCAACTTTGGCGCTCAAAATAACAATAACTCTTGTTTGGCGTGCGTCGTTAGTGCGCTCGGCCGATCGGTATTTTTTCATTCATAATTTGTTTAAAAAGACAACGGGGCGGGGCTAGAGAGCGTTTCTATGTTGTAAGTGCAAGCAAAAATTAGCTTAGTAGTGATCAGGCGGGAGTGTCCACGATAGTACCTAATAGTACACCCACATTTTTCCAGCATGGAATCGTATACTGCACCTGAGTAAACCAAACTAGAGATGCACAGTCAGCTTCACGATGTGTCATAATGTTCGAACCCGGGGTACTGGGGTACCCAACTTGGGTACCCAATTAATGCAGCCCATTGTACCTATGATCGTGGATGGAGCTAAACGAGTATTTAAGAATGACAGCTGCAGGAAGAATTGTTATTTTGAGGAGATTCTACCGGCTCCTAAGAAATAATGAGTACATAAAATGTGAGTACGTTGACAAAACTTAAAACCTTAAAACTCCGAAAAATTCATACAAAAGAATACCCTTACCTTTAGTAAAAGGCGAAGAAAGATAACAGCAAAGCCGAAGAGGCACTCGCCTTTGCCTAGATAATATGAAAAATATTTATAAAATACCGTCTGAAAGATAGGCATAATTTCCACTGACTTCAAAGGATTGCCTCCGATATTTTTATTTTTATATTGAAATGAATATTTTTTCAAGTAATCTTGGTTGATGCTTCTAAAATAGTGATGTGGCTATTGGTGAACGAAAATAGAAGCACATTAGTGTTAATCACAGTTCGTAATATTTGAAAGGGTTACCGGTCTATCCCTTTATTATTTTACTATCCCAAATTTAACAAATTATTTTATTATTTTCTTCATAACATGGCGCCTGTAATCTCCAAAGGGCGAGGTAGAGACGCAACTCGCGCCGCCTCCCTAAAAGAGCTCGACAGTTTAACAAGTTCGAATGGTACGGTCGAAAAAGCTATTTGGTTTAAAGTTTAACCAACAAATGACATTGTAAAATGTAAACCAAATAGCTTGTTCGACCGTACATGGAAATTACCTAGGTAGTTAGTACTCCCACATTTTGCCAATTCTGTATGTTTAAGTCCCATGTAATAGGGGACGAGCCTTTTGCCATCAACCGAGTACGAATCCAGAATTCGTAGCTGCTACTAAGAAATACTTGATGGAAATAAGAAAGAGAAAAGACTTGAAATAAGAAAAAACTTATTTTTCCATTTTTAGTTGTTTCCAAACAAATGATTGCCATGAGATTATTTTACATTGTTAACAATAAATGTCATGGTAATAGGCTTATCCCCAATAATTGAAACTTAACATACCTAACTGTTGAAATCTGGGTATATTGTGCACATCTGCGTACAGAGCATACAGGCGTGATGTTACGTCATGATGTTGTATAAACAATAAACATCCAAGCGATTGCAGCAATCACGGCAGATTTGCCGCCTATTTTTGAAAAGTTCCATTATATTTATCCGAAGATCAGCATCAGATCTTCACCAAATTGAAATGGAACCACACGGGAAGCGCCAGCTTTCAAATAAAAAAAGACATCAAAATCGGTTCATCCAGTCGAAAGATCTGAGGTAAAAAAACAGTCGAATTGAGAACCCCCTCTTTTTTTTGGATGTCGCTTAAAAAATATCACTTTGCCCGACCTGGAAGTCGAACCTCATGTTCAGCAGTCGCGCTTGCAACCACTAGACCAACGAGGCAGTCAGCAGATTTCTAAATCAAAAACTGTTATAATAAAATGTTGAAAAAACACTAATACATAGGTCCATTGGTAAGCATCCTCTAACAGCACTTAAGTATGTGTCAAACGGGGAATTTTCCAGTGCTTTTTATAAACGAACTTAATGACGCTGATCAACCTTGGAAATACTAAAATGGCTCGTTTTTATGTCCACAAAGCCTTAACTGAAGTACGCAGGAACCTAAGCTCGACTCAACGCACCAGGAGTTTAGATGTAACGCAAAAACGCTCAGAAGAACAACAGCAAAAACCATTCAAAAACTTGTAGTTCAGTTTAGTGATGCAAAAGAACAGTAAACTTTTTAGTTTAAAAATGTTTGACAGAAAAAAAGGTTCTTTACAGTTCTCACTTCAACAATGAATAATAAAGAAATTTTACTTTACAATGAGTTTGACATGTGTCTAGAAGAGTTTTTTTTTGCCCTGTTATAAGATTTTACCATTGACCTATAATATAATACGTAGTAAATTCTTTATCCATTTAAAAGAATATTCCCAAAGTTGATCAGCGCCATCCATTGATATAATAATTTACTGAAGCGTTGTGACAAACGTCAGTGGAAAATTCCTCATTGACACAATTTATGTCATGCGCAAAATTCCGCAAAGAGTTCCTTCTACAGTCTCTATGATTTGTGGCGCATCATCATCCATCCACAACCTGACTTCACCCACTGATGGGTACAGGCCTCTCTTTGTTTGTGCCAAACTCCACGCTCTTGTGCCAGCCTCATCCAGAATATTCCCGCGATGGCAACAATATCGTGGCGCATAGTGAAAATTAATTTTAATATCTAGGTTATACTTCAACCAACTTATCTGTGCAGGAGGAAAAAATACAGAACTATAATAAATGTAACAAGTTTGACATATTGATGCATTTTTTTGGACAAGCAGTGCCATCTTGAACTGACAAATTAAAGTGGTTATAATGTAAACTAGGTGTAAATGAAGCCTACTAAACTCCAGACACTGAATACTGCTATTATTTTGTAAAAAATATCTTCGCCTATGCTACTTTTTGTACGGTTATTTAGTCGAAGGCAGAAAAAATGTCGCAAACTAATCGACACCGTGCCTGATAATAATGTAGCTCTCAGAATTAGCTACTTTGTCTACCAAAATTCAGACTCTAGACATAGGTATCGTTTTGGAAATACATCCAAGCAAACGCTGTATACCGTAATTGAATTCCGTGCGTTATCTTATAAATACGGCTTTCATTCTTATTCAAAGCATAGCGCTATATGCTCGCACACGTACTTATGTACATAGGTATATGCTAAGAATTTTATGAACATCAAGGATAAGTGTATTTTTTAGGGTCTCCTGTTTTATAGGTTGAGCTAGGTAAAAGTATTTTATCTGAAAAAGTGCTCAAAGTGAACTTTTCGATCAAAAAAATACGGTTATGATGATCATGTTTACTATACTGAAGTAGAAAGTATTAATGCCATCAAGGTATAAAAATTCTCAAGGGTTATGTAGTTGTCAAGAAAAATAATTTATTTACATATAAACAGAAATGCCTGAAATTCCCGAGATTTCCCGGAATTTCCCGGGTTAGGCAGAGGTGTACCTAGTAGTACACTCACATTTCGCCAGTTATGTTTAAGTTCTATGTTATAGGAGGCGACCCTATTGCCATCAACCGGGCATAAATCGAGACTCCGTGACTGCTACTGAGATATTCTTGATGGAAAAAAAAACCAATATCATTTTCCCGAACTGGTAATTGAACCCTGGAGTCGGACCTTATGCTCTCTATGCAAACACTAGACCAAACAGTCAGTCAATCATTTTTATGAGAGTTCGAATTTCAAAAACACAATGCTGACAACAGTTGGTTGGATAACTGCACAGAACACGGATTCTCTTTTTCTCGAATCGATGAATCAGATTTTGTCCGACCAGTACGTAGAGACCTGAAGAGCTCTCTTAGAAGACGGAGAAACGAGTGATATGCTTGGTTAGTATGATAAGACTTGGTTAGTATGACATCTCTTGCGGATGTCTTCATTTCTGATTCGATCACGCAAAGAAACTCCAAGCATAGCCCTCTCCATTGCCCTTTGGGTGACTTTAAGCCGTCTGATAAGGCCCATTGTGAGCGACCACGTTTCGGTCCCGTATGTAATCACTGGCAACACACACTGGTCATAGACTTTCGTCTTGAGACACTGCGGTAAGTTGGACGAGAAGATACCGCGCAGCTTCCCGAAAGCTGCCCAGCCGAGACGGATTCGACGATTGACCTCTTTCTCAAAGTTAGACCTACCTAACTGGACCGTTTGTCCCAGGTACACATAATCGTTCACAGCTTCGAGTGTAGTGTCTCTGATTTTAATAGGAGTGGGTGTTATATGGGCATTCAACATGACCTTGGTTTTGTCCATGTTCATTTTTAGCCCCACTCTTTCGGAAGCTCTACTGAGATCATCGAGCATTGTACTGAGGTCCTCCATGGTCGGAAATCGTAGTATGATAAGTACCAACTGAAAATGCTGGTACAAGGACAGTAATGACTCGCAATCACCTAGACAGTGATTTTTTTTGCTACTGACCAATCGGTTTACACCATTTTCCTTCCCCACTGTACTTATCTACTCCGATAAACACTTGACCAATGTAAACCGGGCTTAATCGACAGTCGGCAAGTTAAGTGCCATTTACTAGAAGCGTCTGCTGTAAAAAAATCTATGTAGCTTCTTTTACTAAAAAACTGGGAAAGATTATTTAACAGTGAAAATTATAACTAGCACGAAACGAATAACGACAACTTGGGACAAAACGTTAAATATGAAAATTAACCCATTGAAATCTTAAAGATTATTTCGTATCTTTAAACAATCTATGCCAGAAGTACTAAGACCTCAGAAGTTTAAAATAGTTTTCCTTTTACGAGGAACATGAAAAGACCAAGGGGATGTCTTTACCTAGCTCCGGGGTTTAAAGGACAAGATTAAATCAGATTCCGTGTTCGTACAAATAGAGGCGTCGAAAGAGAGATCTACTTACTATGACTTTTATTTGTTCCGAGGATACGGAGAAACTGCAAAGCGGGTTTTGAGGGAATGGACAATGTGAAATAAAAATAGTACTGAAAAAAATATGATCAAACCTTATACACACGCCTAGCTGTTATCTCTAAAGAGTGAGGATAAAGATTGAGAGAAAGATTGAAAAACATTTGATTTGATTGATTTTGATTGATAGATTGATTGAAAGATTGAGAGTGATGAAGAAAGATTTTTTTCTTCTTTTTTTTCTTTCTTTAGGTAGATTTGTGTACCAATACTACACCTACATTTTTACTGTTGTATTTAGGCCCTACGTAATAGTGGTGAGCCTATTGCCATCAACTGGACACATCCAGACTTCAGACTGCTACTGATAAAGTCCTGGTGGCCTACCATGACGTCTAAAAGCAGGATCGCTTTAATCTTGTTCCAGTGTGGGAAAGAGATGGCGCTAGACGTCCTCTATAGCTCCGTCTCTTAGCCATACTGGAACAAGATTAAAACGATCCTGCTTTAAGACGTCATGGTGGGCCACCTGATAAAGGCCTAGTTTACTTCGCCCGACCTGGAAATCCAAATTAAGATGCGTTAAAGTCAATAATAGTAGTGCCTGCGGCCACTAGACGAGCAAAGCAGTTCACAACCAACATCATTATTGGCCTCTCTTTGCTTGTGCCATGCTCCACATTATTGTGCCAGCCTGATCCAGAATATACCCGCAACATAACAAACCTTTTTTTTATTTAGTCGGAATTCGGTTTCCTCAGCACAGCACATGAATTGAAGCATTCGCATGGAATCTTCTTACTTAACCTTGGTGCTCTGAATTGAGCTATAAGTGCAAAAAGTGGACACCGAAATTCACTCCTAAACTACATATGGGTTATTACCCGATTATGTAAAACTTTTCTAAAATATTGAAGTTATAAATAAAACGAAAACGCTTATCCCGAAACATAAGCCATCTCAGTGGGATAATTCATCATGTAAAAATTGCCAAATTCTGTAAAAATCGAAGTTCGTCCTTAGCTGTATAAAATGCCAAAAATACTTTTTCATACATCTTGTTTTAAAAACAAAGTTCGTAAAGTATACCCCGTTGTTACCAGGAGATCAGAAATTTGAAAGAGTTTATAGTACCTAGTACGGCTGTTAAGTTGATATTATGAAATAAACTTATCCTCGTATAGTGGTTTGGAAGCTTACAACACTTTTCTTGAACGTTTTTGAAGAGATCTTGTGAAGTTATGTTTTCCTAGTACATTTTGTGCGAACAGTTTATTTTTTTATGGGTGTTTTATGATTACACATTTTATTGTTACGTAAATGATAGGCAATTATTAATTTTTTAATAAAAAAAATGATCACAAATCATAAGAACGCTTACCACAATTCCCTTACTAATACTCGTGTATAATTCAAAATAATTCATTGAAAAAATACAACTCTGTTTGACGTCAACTCTTCAAGTTAAGTAAATTAAATATCTTTTTCTTTGTACAGCTTCGAAAAAGTTTGTTAGCCGATTATGAACTTTAGTGTTCATTCATAGAAGTTGACTATTTTGATTGGTATGGCAAATATAAGTTTGTTGTAGGTTAAATCCTTTTGAGATATGGTTGAAAGTATCTGAATGACTTTAATAATTAAATAAAAGCAAGGGTGCTAATAAAATATTTATGGGGCCAGATTGTTTGGTGAACACTGCTGAATTTATTAATAACGGGGTTAGAGTTTTAATAAACGTAGAGAAAACTAACGTTCAGTTCGAACTTCAGATTTAAGTAACACTCCTTGAGGTCTAAGTTTGAATAACTTACTCCACGTTTATGAATAACTTGCGGATCGGCGGCCGTCACCGGACTTCGACAGATACTTCAGCTTGGCCTTAACTTGAGAGGGTTAAATGTACATATTTCACCAAATATATTTTAGGACCCATGTCATAGATGGAGAGCCTATTGCCATAAACCAGGCACAAGTCCAAACTCCGTGACTGCTACTGAGAAATTCCTGATAGAAAAACCCAATAACACTTTACCCGACCCGGGAATCAAACCAGAACCACAGGTTCAGCAGTCACGCTTTCGACCACTCGATCAACGAGACAGGCTTCACTGCAAAGCGGGTTTTTTTTATACGGGTAAGAAAAGAGCATTGATATAAGTAACGTTTGCTCACATCTGCTTTGAGTATTGACAGCATTAAGAGAACGACGAAGAAAAAATAAGTAGCTGTTGGCTGCTATATAACGAACAATAATTAATCGTACTGGTAAACTGGTTTAGCCGGAATTGGTAAAATAAAACAGAATTAAATTGTTAAGTAAGTCGTAATTTTGTATTCACGTTTATTACTACATAAACTGTTTTACAGCGACGTTACAATCGCGGGAAATTTTCTGAAATCCAACTAGACGTTAACAGAATCGTGAATATCAAAGTTTAAAACATACTTACTTGTACTTAGCTATTCTAGATAGCCTTATCTTTTTTTTTGTGTGGTTAGTATGCCTAACCTGGTGTTTAATTATCACTTGCTTTGATGAAGGAAAACATCGTGAGGAAACCAGCAAACCTGAGCGTGTAAAAAACCTCTTAACGAAGCCATAAGGCAATTTTTTTCCTCGTCATTGCGATCATTTTTTTGTTCAACATCATACCTTCTAGTTACGGAGATATTGAGGGTCAAAGTTCGAACTTTTTGACCAGTTTTTTTAAAACAAGTTTTTAATGTAAGATTTTTGCTATAAACACCTTCATGACCCCCGTAATATTCAATCCATTCATCAGCACAATGTTTTGAGGGCGTTATAACCACACAACATGTTTTTTTTTGATGTTTCTACCACAAAACATGATTTTTCACCTCAAAAAAAAAGTCGTTTCCCAGCAATAATTTTTGAGTAAAGTTACTTAGTTTGATGAACAGAATGCTTGGTTGATGGATTCGTGATGAGGTTGTTTACACCCTGTATATTCTTCTATTCTATTCTAAGTAACAGTGTAAGTTTAGTCATCTTCTTCTTTTTGAATCAATAGTATTTTTTGATGAGTTGGGCCCAAGTTGTGGCCTTGTCAAGCTATTTCAGTAGTGTTTATTAAGTCCTGTAAAGTGTTGGTTTACGAGCACTTTGGACAGAGTGTCGTCGCTAAATTCTAACACCACGTAAGTCAAAAATAGCAACTTTACAGGAGACTGCTGCATAATTATACCTAAGTATATGGTACGATACCATTTCATATTTTTTGTCCACTTCACATTAGAGAGCTTGATTCTGATTGGATTAAACAACGCGTCTTCCGATTCTCTAGCAAACAGCATCAACATGTCAAAACCGCCAAAAATTGACTTACGTGGTGCTACGTTATGCCCCATGTAGTAAGTGGCGGCCATGTAACCGAGCACAAATCCAGACTCCGTGGCCACAAATACATAGCAATAGGCATTATTTTAGAGGATAAAGTCGTTAAGCTTAATGAAGTGGTGGAAGATTGTTCCTCACCGCGATAGGCTTTGCCTAGACCTATTAAACGAGCAACAGATGTGGCCTCGCGTCGGTTTGACCGGAATAACTAAGGGATTGTTCTGCGCCCGTCTGGTTCTGCCTGGATTCGGGTTAGAATGAATATTTTTAGATAACAAAGATACTTCTGGTTCGATCGAACCATGTCGGTGAACTTAGCAGATCATTTCCCAGCAGAGCATAAAAAAAAATTATATGCGAACACGAAATCTGTTCATGATTTTTGCTTATCTATATCTTCAACCATGCTCTGCTGATATCTGAATGTGAGTTCTAAGTTTTCTTTTAATGGTTTTGTGTAGCACTATTATAAAAGTATTAGAAAGCTTAGAGCTCTGGGTTCTAAATGCAACTAATCATTAATTTTGTTTTTTTATGCGGACACAAATTTTCATATTTTGCTAATCTTAATCTCCAACCATGCTCTGCTGATACTTTAGTACAAATTCTAGGTGTTCTTGCCATGGTTTTTAATAGCCCTGTTATTGGTGTATTTAAAACTGAAGAGTTGTCTGTCCAGAATGGACAGACAACGACCGGACTTTATGATTTAAACACAGAATTTTATCATTATTTTCGCTAATCTAAGGCTTCAGCCATGCTCTGGTTACACTTTAGATCGAGTTTTTTATTCATATAAGATTTTAACTGTTACTTCGATGTCTACACTACAGAGATTGCCTAGAAAAATTTATTATAATCTACGTTTTATGTAATTATTGCCATTTGTATGTATAATATCGACTTTTTTCTGGTTTTAAGTTACTATGTTTCTTCGTATTTTTTTTAATTTATAGTCACAGAACTATATCAAAAAAGTATCAGGAACTCTAGAACTATGCTGCATGCAAATAGAACTCACATTTTTTTATGCTCTGCTGGGAAATGATCTGCTAAGTTCACGCACACGATCGAACCCAGTATACATATCATTTGTTTTAAAGACTGGCCACGTTGGTGTAGTGGTTGAAAGCGCGACGGCTGAGCATGAGGGCCTGGGTTCGATTCCCAGGTCAGGCAAAGTGTTATTGGGTTTTTCCATTAGGAATTTCTCAGTAGCAGCCACGAAGTCTGGATTTGCGCCAGTATGATGACGGGACTATGGGACGTCAGAACGCACTAAAAATTAAACCACGGCGTGACGTATTGAGAATTTTAAAAGCGTCGTATCTTCGTTAATTTTGGTTTACGTTACAAAAGAAAAAATATAGGTTTAATATTTTTTGATAATCTAACTGAAGGACTAATTAGATTTTTTCAGTCGACAAGCCTATAACACCATTTCTTCATTAAGCGTTGCTTCGATGGAAGATTAAACTAAAATCATTCGCACTCCAGTAATTTCTCACAAACCACGCAAAGTTAACACCTCTAAATTCGTCCCTTTCATAAGAAAACCCGTCAGTAAGGTAATTAACTAGATCATCTTACACTATCTCCTAATTACAGCGGTGCGGTGGCACAAGAACTGATAAGCTTTGACCGTCGCTTCTAAATTGATGTCCTTTCTCGTTAATGTTAAACCTATGTGGGAAGCTATGATAACGAATTAGATCCAATTATATTTAACTTTATGACGTATGGTTAGAATTATGTTTACCGAAAGCTGAAAATAAACTTCTTTCATATTTGTAGAGGTTATAATAACTAGACTGATAGACAAGAAAGCTGCCTGTTGGTATCCATTTTTATCTTTTTTAAGCATAAGTTTTTCTGCCACCGCAATTCGTTTGCAAACCGCAGTGGTATTTATCAGCCACTTCATCTACTTAAATCTTTATATTCTAATTCTAAACGATTTTGAAGACTTGAGTGATGGAATACTAAAATGGAAAGTATACTTACGAGTTTTCTTAAACGGTTGCTAGTTGCTAGACGACAATTCAGTTCAGTACTGTATATGTATTATTAAATATTACTTACAGGCTACTACTGTGCTGGTAACATAGCTTACTATTTACAATAACTTAAGAAGTGTTGATCAACTACTAAATTAACACACCACAAAAACGAATAAATAAAGTGTTATTTCAATAAAAAAGTCCGTGACAGTTTTCTTTAACAACATAAACAGTTTAGAATTGTATGTAAGCCCACGTTTTTCCAACATAAATACAAAAGCAACAACAGTAAATAGGTTGGTAAGTTATTTTAGTGAGAAATTATACAAATTGAACACTGCTTCAAGACGAGGTAAACGTTTAAGAAACTAAGGTATTGTAGGTTGGCTGGGGTATTTCTGACTGATGGTTTAAGGTGTAAGAGAAAGCAGTATTGTATATCTACCTTACTTTTTGTGTTGTGTCGCAGTGACTTTTTGTTTTAAGGTTACAGCACCATGCTGAGATGGTGGCTTTTTGGCCTCGTACAGGACCGATTTCGTTTGTTTTTTTTTTTTCACGTTTTGTTTTTATACAATTTTGTTTAATGTTATTTTTTTTTTGTTTTGTCTTGTGCGAGACTACTAAATACTTTTTCTTTCTTTCTGTCTTTCTCTTGGATACATTCGGAATAGAACTAATTGGAGTCGTCGACATGATAATGCAGTTAGCAGCGGTGTGCTGACCAAATCTGGCGGAGGTCTGATAACCGTTGCCGGATACGATTTCTAGTTACGGTTGGACCTGGATCTTAAAAAGCTTAAGACTGATTGAACGCAGAAAGCAGAGACTAGAGAGTGCAGTAGTGGAATGTGAACACATGCGGTGGGATTCGTTGATTGACTAGTGAAGAAATAGAGGAGGTATCTTAATGTACAGCAATCGGTTTGAAAGCACAGGCACACAAGTTTCAACAGATACAAACATAAACAAAAACGGTAAGCAAAAATATAAGAAAATGAAACAGGGGCTGCGGTGCTCCATACAAAGAAAATATGACCTTTCAAAATTGTCAAAACTAGCCTCATTTTTACGGCCGTGAATAGAGGTCTACCAGACAAAGAAAAGTTTTTAACATAAAAAAACGGCAACAGTTGTTTCAAATTCTTTTTTTTACCCGATTTAGGGCGAAGTCAAAAGGAAGGGTTATGATTTTAGCAGTCGTTGTATGTATGTATGTTTGTATTTACGTATGTTCCTCCGTAGCGCCTAAACTATTTATCCTATTGTAATGAATTAGGTGTCAATCGATTCGTTATTATAGCCCAGGTAACATAGGCTACATTTTAACCGATTTAATTCAGTAGAAGGGTTTTAGTTTTAGAACTACTTGTTCAAATTCCTCGCAGGCCTTGTTCCCTCTTAAAAAAAATAGGATATCTTGGAAAACATACATAAGAAGCTTTTAAATTATTCAATACCGAAGCAAAACTTCCTGCAACAACGCGTCATAGAAAACTCAGCTATAATATCAGTTTCGCAGCCATTTATTGAACAAGATAGGACTATTACTTCGCCCGGCGTCTCCATTTTGTGCCAACCGAACTGTTTCCCTATGTTTAATATCCACTAAATTTGAGGCTTACCACAGATCTAGGAAGACGTTAGAGAAGCTTTTGGAGTAAATTGCGAAATTACTGTTTTAGTAAATTTCGTATGGATTTTGGTAAGACGCATATTCTGGCTGGCTAATTTATAGATCTGCTTTGAGAAAACTACTTACTGGAGTTCGTTTTGCCTGAAAGGTTATAATTCAGAGTCTTTGAATCTCGACTGGATTAAGGTTCCTCTAAGGTAAGCTTGTAAGCTTACCTTAAAGGAACCTCATCGTTTACCATTAGGTGAGATGTGATCTAAAGCAATAAATTCAAAATAATATTGAAAAAGAAAATTAATATGTAAAAGGTAACTCATTTTGTGTAGGCGTTTATAAACAAATGACACACCAAGATCCAGAACAATCTATTTGTTACCAATTGTCATTAAGTGATACATTTTTGCTTCAAACTGAAATCGAACCTGCACCCCCAGCGCAAAGCTTCTACGCCAATCACAAAAATATGCCCCTATCGAAAAGTTAAATCATCCAAACAGCACATAATGTACTGTTTTATGTACATTTCAACTCGATATACGGGATGTGACCTTCAAGAAACGAATTCAGTAAACGAATGTCATTGTTTATGTGTTTTGTATGGTAATCGTTTATTTTGTATCAGCGTTTTGTTTGGCAAGCAACCCGGATAGGAATGAGAATGAACATGTCATTTAAAGTTCCAATAAACTTCGCTTTCTATAGCTTTGTTCTGGATGTTAGTTACTTGCCCTTTTTCTTTTTTGTCGACGCTATCCGATATTCCTGTACAATCAACTCACGCCAATAGAACTTTTGGGGTCCTTACATTGGTCTGCGTACGAGTTAGAACGGTTTCGCACTACGTCCGATCCGAATTCGATCCGAACCCGGTCCGGAGTAGTCGTAGAACTATTTCTATTGTACTTTACGCACTAGATCCGGCTTCCGTATCCGATTTTGTACTGTAGTGAATTTTTACGGGTACGAATCGGACTCGGATCGGACGTATTGCGAAACCGCTCTTAGTGTACATTTTCACGGTGAAAAACTCGTTCTAGTAAACCAACCAAAAGTAAATGAAAATGGAAATTACCGTCTGTCCGTCCGTTCCGTATGGTAATTTACCATATTATTATATTCTTTTACAAAACACGTCAACATTAAAAAAAATATGGAGAAAAAACACCAACAAACTCTGAGGTCTTTCTTGTCATGCAGGTGTTTACATAATCAATTTTGACAGAAACCGATGGAAACCATTTTGTCTACCCATGTCGCCGCCGCGCGCCGTACCGTATCTGAGTTGCAATCATCAGTGCACACCTGAATCTGAGAACGTTGCAACCGAGGCGAGCCGCCTTTCAAACAATTGTTAAGACACGTTACAAAGTGTTAAGACATATTTTACGGTAACAAAAATGCCTTACATACAATTCAAGACATATTTTTACAATTTCTTAAGTAGATTAAAGAGGTACCCAAGAAAGTAACAAGTACGGTTTATTTTAGAACAGTTGCTGTAGAAGTTGAAGTAAGATAATATCATATTTGGCAGCACAATAGGTCTAGCTGTATACAACTTCTTGAAGGTTGTGTGAAACTAGTGGCAAATATAATATTCGGTGTAATTTGGCGACATTGCTCACGCATACACTGGCACACTCACAAAAGCGTACAACTTGAGTTTACTTTGCTGAATTCCTTTCACATGCACGCTTGTTGGAACACACGGGAATTTTATTTGGAACGGGTCTGCATCTCAAAGAACTTTGAGAAAAATCACAATGAAGGCCAAAGTTGAAGACGTTATGCTTTCGGCAGTTCCAGGGCCGTTTCTTAACTTTCGTAACTTCCTCAGAATACATGTGAGTGTGATGTGACGGCAAGTGGTTCAGTATTTTTCCCTATCTTGTCTAGACCGTGCCGTCATCTCCATGTAGGATTGACCGTCTCCAGACACTTCTTAGCGGCCTCCTGCTATAGAAAAAGTAGTTACAATAATATTTTCATAAAAACGATCTACACTTGAATTAAATTTAGTATTTTTAGTATGCCACGTGTTGTCTAGACTCGTCTATTATTACATCTACAGAAAAGGTTTTTTTTCCTAAAGGTTAGCAATAGCAGACCTTTTTTCGTGATCGAAAGAAGATCTGACGTCAAAGATTTGCAAATCTCTTATCTGTTGCATACTGCAAATGTGTCGCCAGACTTAAAAAATGAGATACTCACCGCAAAAAAAAGAATCAGAGATTATCCCCGCCGCGTTTCCGTACACACTCAAGCCCCGTACATCCCTCTCTACATGAAACGTTTAGCGTGCCTCACGCGAATTCCCAGCTCTATTGAAGTGGCATAATGTCGTACCCGGATCGCTTACCACTAATGTAACATATAAGACAGCGATAATCTAGGTATGTGCTTTTTGTTCAGTACTACACACCAATCGATCTTCAATTTTATTGTGAAGCAATAGAACTGAAAATTGATTGGTTGTCGTGTGCGAATTTCAAAGTAATGAGTTTTGCTCTATTTTGGGTTGTTTCTTATGTGGTTGATGGATGATGGCAGATAATGAAGATGTTCTATTTTAGAGTCTGGTGTTCACTACGAACCCAACCTAAGTTCGAAAGGAGTGGAATAATAAAAGGAGACCTTTACCCAGAAGTAACACAGCACAGAAAAATCAAATCATCATTTGCCTAGCCTTTTCCCAAGTTTTATTGGGGTCGGCTTCCAGTCTAACCGGATGCAGCTGAATACCAGTATTTTACATGGAGCGACTGCGTATCTGACCTCCACAACCTGTTAGTACTGGGTAATACGATACCCCTTGGTAAGACTAACAGAAAAATCAAATACAAAACCAAAAAGAAATCTACACTAATTGATTATTCGATTAAGGACATATAAATATATATATGATTACTAATAGCATTAACCCACCCCAATCAGCACCTATGCCTGTAAATGTCAGTCCCATGTCTTTGTGTAGCAGTAAAATTAATTTAAATGAAGATGACAACATAATATTATATAACTATAAAGATCTCAGTTCGCCTATCAGAGGGTCGAGTCCAATTTCGGGTATCGAACCATTGCCACCTTCGACAGATGAAGAACCTTTTTCTGATTCTGGATCTTCATGGATTCCGGACACAGAAGAAGAAAATAAAATAAAAAGGAAAAATAGTTCTTTAATAAACATCAATATTTCAGTGGCTAAGAAGAAAAAAAGAGTTAAGAGATTTGAGCGAATAAACCCCATTTTGTCGAGTGACTCTGAAGATGAAATAGGTAATATTATAACAACTCGCGCTATTATTGAAACTCCTATTGACCAAGTCTCACCAGTTAACCGTGATAGAAGGATCATGGAACACAATATCACAATCGCTGAGACAACAGATTCAGAAAAAGGAACAGGAAATAAGGAAAAAGAAATCTACAGATGGAAAAATACTAATCAAACAAACTGGAAAAGAAATAAAGAGTTGGAGAAGAAACGAAAATGTTTGCCATATAAGAGTAAAACTGGAAAGTTTCTTGCAGCTAAACTACCTAAAAGTCCTAAATGCAGCCAAAATTGTCGCCAGAAATGCACAGAAAAGTTTACACAAAACGAGCGTGAGAAACTTTGCAAATCCTATTGGTCTATACAAGATTTTAAGCTGCAAAAAGAGTTTTTGCTTAAGCGCATCATCACTAAGCCAGTGCAGACTACAAGAAAATCTGTACCGATCGAAAAACAAAGAAGTTCTAGCAGAGAATACGGTTTCTACAAAAATAAGACTGTATTTGAACGAGTATGCAAGAACTATTTTATGTCCACTCTTTGCATTTCTACTGGTCCAATCGAAACTGCAGTAAAACATGTGGATGATCATGGTGTATTTACAAAAATGGATAATCGTGGCAGACAAGCGCCTGCAAACAAAACTCCTGGAGAACAGATTCAAGAGGTAAAAAATCACATTGAAAGTTTTCCTATATTTGATTCCCATTACTGTAGAAAAAAAACAACCAGGAAATACTTAGAACCTACCTTGTCAATATCAAAAATGTATGATTTGTATGTGCAGAAAATGAAAGAAAGCAATAAAGTGCCAGTAAAATTAAACATTTATAAGAAAGTGTTTGGTACAGAATACAATTTAGCGTTCTATCACCCCAAGAAGGATCAATGTAGCATTTGTAACAATTACAAAAAAGATAAAACTAATATAAATATTCAAAATGAGTATACTCAACATATAGAGCGAAAAGAGGCATCTTATAGATCTAAAGAGCTTGATAAAAAGAAGTCGGGAGAAGATGAATCATATTTGTGTGTCACCATGGACTTGCAAAGTCTACTGCAGATTCCATCGACTGCAGATAGTCTAATGTATTATTCCAGAAAATTAAATTTATATAATTTATCTATTTATGAGTTTAAACCTCCACAGAACGACGCTCACTGTTTGATCTGGACGGAAATAAACGGCAAAAGAGGCAGTGTTGAAATAACATCTGCTATTCATTTATGGATTAAGAATCTCCCCGAGGTTTTAACGCACGTCACCATTTATTCCGACACGTGCTCGGGACAAAACCGAAATCAGTACATAGCAGCATTTTTATTGTACTTAGTACATACGCATGAGACAATCAAAGTATTAGAACAGAAGTATCTAGAAAGTGGTCATAGTTTTATGGAAGTAGATTCAATGCATAGTGCCATAGAAAAAGAAAAAAGGTACACAGACACGTATTCTATAATAGATTGGAAGGGAATTATGCTACGGGCAAGATCAAAAAGACAAAATAAAAATGTAACTCCATATAATGTAACTGAATTATCATATCAAGACATGATTGATGTAAAAGCACTTGCTTCGAAAATAATTAAAAACAAAACTATAGCGGAGAATGGGGAGAAAGTGTGCTGGTTGAAAATAAAATGTCTTAGATTTGAAAAAGAATTACCTGGTTTTATTAAATACAGATACGATTACGATGGGCCATATAACTTACTAAATACTCTTTGTAAACCAGGGAGACCGACTAGGAGAACTCCAAACTCTGAAATGCCAACTATAAATACTGAAGATCTTCCCCGGGCATATAAACAATGTCTTCCTATAACAAAACAAAAAAAGAAAGACCTTTTACAGCTCTGTAAGAAAAATATAATTCCTAAAGAGCTTCACGGCTGGTACGAAAGTTTACCATGTTCAAACGAAGACCAGGGTCCATCACGCTCCACTGATTCATCTGAAGTCGATGAGTAAGCTTATTTTGGCCCCTTGCTCTACATATTGCTGAAAACTAAACTAAACTTTTAAACCCTAACAGCATGAGTAAAATGATTTTACAATAGGGTTTTTACATTGTTAACGTAATGTTTATTTTTAGAGTCATGTTTTTTAATACATTTGTTATTTAATTTTAAATTATACTTTTTTTTGTGATGTGTTTGCTCTTGACTCTAGTCTTGGTCAGAGATGACAGAGACAAAGTCTACGATGGAGCGAGCTTATCCAGAAGGAGCCTGTTCACTCTAAGTTTGAAGGGATTTACGCTGTGTTTGAATGAATGGGTACCTATATTTATGTCTTTTTTACAAGTTTACATTTAAGTATTGATTAGGTACAGCCATTTCAATTGTTTTGAATTTAAATTATGTTTTATTTTGTTATGAAAGTATTTTCAGTTCTAAGTAAATTGATATTAGAATAAGTTGTTGATTGGTGTACTCAATGTACCTGATTAGAGTCATATTATTTTTTGAGTTTTGAGTTTTATTAAGTTGTGTTTTACTTACCTTATTACGAAATATTTTTAGTTGAATTGAGTCGTTTGAAAGTTTTATAATGATTGCTGTACCTTTGTTTTGGTGTTCATTTTTTAGTTGAGTACTGACCTATGGCTTAGGTGCAAACAATTTTAATTTTTTGAGTTTCAACACAGAATAGGATTATAGTACTGTTTTAATTATGTTTTGATTTGATACAAACTTATGTTTTTTAGTACTATTTTAAGTTTTTCATAGTTTTTTTACTTACTACATAAATACGTCTTTTATAATTAGGTCTGATTTTAGCCATAATGTTATTTTTTGGGTTCAAATTATTTTCTGTTTTGATTTGAAAGAATACTTTAAGTTAATTTGTTTCTACTTGTTATAATTGGTGTATTTTGTTTTTTTTTTTAAGTTTGTGGTAAGATAAGTATCTGATTACAATACACTTTTTCTAAATTTTATTGTACTTTTCTATTTCTTCCTGAATATAACTTTAATAATATCATAAAACAACTTTTATTTTATATGAGACCAATAATAGTTAAACAATATCGAAGTAATAATAACGTACAAAGCCACTAAATTTTACATTTCAAAATATTTCGAGTTTGATAAATTCAATAACTGCATTTATTTCACCAAATTTTACTCTACCAAATGTATTTAGTTTGTAGGAAAACTAAATAAATAGCCGAAATAAGTAAATAATTGTAGTACGTTATAAATAACAGTTGTGGCAAAATTAAACAACTTGATTTTTTATGTGTTATTAAGTTATAGTTAAAGATTGAGTTCAGTTTGTTAAAGCATAATGTAAAAGGTAATCAGGTCCACAAAATATCAAATTACCGACAGTAAAATTGTCTCACATTTTGTAACAAATGTACATTAACTGAAAAAAAAACACTAAATCGCGTTTATCTCAGAACTACAAAATCAGAGTTATTTAATTTTCCAACTACGGGGACGACGTCCCCGTAGTTGGAAAATTAAATAAGTCCGATTTTGGCGATATTGACTTTTCCCTATTTTCAAAACACCTAAAACATGCCGCATATTTGAGCCTTACAGGCATTTTCGTATCTTATTCAGTTCCAAAATGATAGCTATTTTTGTCGGACAGATGGAATAATAAATATCTTCAGACAAACACTATTTTTTTATAAGGAAAAATAAATAACTCAGTAAATAAATCAATAACTGTGGTCAATGATAAGTTGAATGTCAAGTAAATTAAATCATCACATGAGTTGTTGAATTTTTCGTCAACTTAAAAATTCTTTCACAAAATTTGCTACGTTCTAGGAAAATTAAATAACTATATTTATTTAATTCTGCTATTCAGAATTCTGATATAACGTACTTAATTTATAAATACTTGATGTTATCCATTTCTTTTACAACTAGAGAATGTTAATTAAAAGATGCTAGGCAAATAAAATTAAATAAATTAAGTTGTTTATAATTGCCATAAAACAAAATGCATCTGAGGAAAGAATCAGCCCTGCTCTGGAAAAGCGAAAACATCGAAATGCCAGACAGTTACGAGACAGCACTCAAGAGGCTCGTCTCAACAGAGAAAAATCTCGATAGCAACCCTGCTCTTCGAGACAGATATACAGAACAGACGAACTCGTACATAAGTAAGGGATACGCCGTAAAAGCACCCAAGACAAGCACAGTTGGTAGGACATCGTACCTACCCCATTGTAACGTGTTCAATCCCATGAAACCGGAAAAACTCCGAATAGTCCATGACGCCGCAGCCAAATCAGGAGGGATGTCACTGAACGACTTCCTACTCACGGGTCCAGACCTACTACAGTTGCTGCCCGGCGTCATGATGAGATTCCGCCGACACCCGATAGCAGTTGCCGGCGACATAGCAGAAATGTTCATGCAAGTGAAGGTGCGAAGACAGGACAGAGACGCCCTTCGTTATCTTTGGAGAGGCGATATAAGAGAAGTCGCCCCTGAAGAATACCGCATGACGTCTATAATATTCGGCGCGGCAAGCTCACCGTACACAGCCATCTACGCAAAAAATTGGAACGCGAAACGGCACGGCGAAAGTCAACCAGAAGCGGTGGCAGCCATCATACAGAGTCATTACATGGATTACTACCTCGCCAGCTACAGAACCGTCGAAGAAGCGACACGCATAGCAACAACGGTGAAGAACATACACCTACAGGCGAAGTTTGAACTCAAAAAATGGGTTTCAAACAGCACAGAAGTTCTAGAAACTAAAGACCCGACACAGAACAGGACTGAAGTAGTTAACATCGGGAAAACAGACAGTACAGAAAAGATACTCGGACTGATATGGAATCCGAGTGAGGACACGCTAGGCTTCAACCTTACGCTCGAACGTCTATTGAGCGTCATCTTGGACAAGAAGGCGCCGACGAAGAGAGAAGCACTGAAAATCGTCATGTCACTATATGACCCGCTGGGCCTCGCTTCTCCGGTAACTATTCGAGCCAAACAGATTCTCCAGGAGGCTTGGAGGCGAAGAACCAACTGGAACCAGGCGCTCGAACCAGACCTGTCCGCCCAGTGGAGAAGTTGGGTGCAACATCTGCGACAGCTCAAGAACGTCGACTTACCAAGATGCTATCCGGGATACAGTGAAGCTACAGAAACAGAAGTCCACGTCTTCACCGACGCGAGCGAGATGGCGTACGCAGCAGCAGTCTACTGGCGATCGACAACAGCAGACGGTAAACAGCACGTCACTCTCGTCATGGCAAAGGCGAAAGTGCCACCAATCAAGCTACAGTCAATACCGCGCCTCGAGCTACGGACCGCGGTATTGGGAACCCGCGTAGCAGCAGCCGTCATAGAAGAACACGGCATCAGTGACGTACTGGACAGACAGCAAGACCGCCCTCACCTGGATTCGAAGAGGATTACGAGTATACAAACCGTTTGTCGCCCATCGCATAGCATCTATAGAAGAAAACAGCAAGGTCGAAGACTGGCGATGGGTACCTACGAAAATGAACATAGCCGACAGCGCCACTCGCGACGTACCACACTACTTTGACTCGCATCATGAGTGGTTCCGTGGACCTAGTTTTCTGTACGAGGAACCGTCGACGTGGCCAACAGAGAAACCTCCAATCAACACAGAAACAGGGGACGAAAGAACACTCACAGTCACCGATAGAAAAGGTAACAACAGCTCTTCTCTGACAGAAGTTATTCCAGATGCAGTACGATTCTCGAAATGGGAGCGACTATTTCGTGCTACAGCGAGCGTCCTACGCTTCATATATCTCTGTCAAAAGAAAACGGAGAAAACGTTCTACAAACGAACACAGAAAAATACAGAAAAGGATCCTGACTGGAGAAAACAGAAGAAGGCGACCAAACCCCTTCCCAAGATGACGGCGAAGACATCAGGCACTCGGGTCGAGAAATACACTATTGAAGCAGAACTTCTCCGAAAAGCAGAGATACTACTAGTACAGGTCTCACAGCAACAGTCGTTCTCTCAAGAAATATCAAATCTACAGCAACAGAAGTCCATAGAAAAGGACAGTCGACTGAGGCCGCTTCGTATAGAATTAATAGACAATGTCATACGGCTCTGTTCTGTATGGTGTCGGACGTAAAGAATAACACCATCCCATATCATCCTGTGGATGTCGTAAGCGGCGACTAAGGGACTTACCAGAGAATGGGCAGCAGCGTTCTCTGTGCTTTTGTAACAACCGCACTGCGATCGCCAACCCGCCTGCCAAGCGTGGCGATTATGGCAAAAACCCCCCTTTTGGGAGAGGCCCATGTCCAGCAGTGGACGTCTTTCGGCTGAAATGATGATGATGATGATGTCATACGGCTGAAAAGTCGTATCGCCGCCATCCACGAAATAGCCGACGATGCGAAGCAACCATCCATTCTACACGGTGACCATCGCATCACCCATTTATATATAGACTGGACACATAGAAGCCTACAGCACAGCGGTACAGAGCTCACCATCAACGAGGTGCGACAACATTATTGGGTCATCAGGAGAGGCCGACCACGAAGAAGATACTGGCACAATGCCTACAGTGTCGTATTCGCAAGGCACAACCCTCCGTGCCTGCGACCGGCGACCACCCCAGAACGCGCCTAGCACATCATCAGAGGCCGTTCACCTACACCGGGCTTGACTACTTCGGCCCACTGTCAGTCACCGTTGGTCGTCAGCATCAAAAAAGGTACGTAGGACTATTCACGTGTCTGACCACCAGAGCGGTCCACCTCGAGATCGCCGCCAGCCTGGGGGCGACGGAGAAGTCCGGACTGCTGAGCTTGAGGTACGCACACAATGTTATTTTTGGTTTCAAATTATTTTCCGTTTTGATTTGAAAGAATACTTTAAGTTAATTTGTTTCCTCTTGTTATAATTGGTGTAATTTTGTTTATTTTTTTAAGTTTGTGGTAAAATGATTACAATACACTTTTTCTAAATTTTATTGTACTTTTCCATTTCTTCCTTAAAACTTTATTAATATCATAATACAGCTTTTATTTTAAATGAGACCAATAATAGTTAAAAAAATATCAAAGTAATAATAACGTACAAACCCACTAAAATTTACATTTAAAAATATTTCGAGTTTGATGAATTCAATAACTGCATTTATTCCACCAAATTTTTCTCTACCAAATGTGTTTAGCTTGTAGGAAAACTAAATAAATAGCCGAAATAAGTAGCTAATTGTAGTTACGTTATAAATAACAGTTGTGGCAAAATTAAACAACTTGATTTTTATGTGTTATTTAGTTATACTTAAAGATAGACTTCAGTTTGTTAAAGCAAAATGTAAAAGGTAATCAGGTCCACAAAATATAAAATTACCGACGGTAAAATTGTCTCACATTTTTTAACAAATGTACATTAACTAAAAAAAAAACACTAAATCGCGTTTATCTCAGAACTACAAAATCAGAGTTATTTAATTTTCCAACTACGGGGACGATATATATATACATATATATATACAGACAATAAATATAACTAAACCTTAATTATCTTCTCATACACGATTGAACTTGCATGAGGTCTTCAAAATATCTTCCGTAGGATCTACTGTAGTCTTTGAAAACCATTTTTTTTCTTAGTTTCAAAAATCAAATAATCAAAGTAAAAAATTGCCCAAAAATGTTACTGGCACTCAAAAAAGCACTTCACCTACATTCTGATTTATCTTCTATTATCTTCACTACCCACAGAAGATTTTTACTGCCTTACATAAAAAAAGTAATTTCAATAAACTTTATAGTTACCACTTAAACACATTTAATTCTAACTAATAGTATTATTCTCGAATGATATTCACATATACGAAAAATTTACGAACATTTCAATTCTGGTTTTCCTAAAATAAAACGGTGGTTTTCAATTAAAATGTCATTAAATGGCTCCACATTTAAATCGCCACGCCTTTTACTGCTAAGCGAAAAATGGTTTGTGTCGTTTTAACCACAAAAGAGAAAGAACAGAAAATCTATTAATAGCAGCATCGCCTTGGAGTCTGACAGAGAGCAAAGGACTGCAGCATTCTGGGTGTAAAGAGAGCAGATAAAATACGGAACACTACAACACTACGCTGCACGCAATACAGGAATCACAGACGTAGGCTCAAATGAGATTTGGCGGGTCAAGTGAGTAGTCCTGGCGTCAATTCTTTGGAAAAAAAAAAACACTTTGTGTATTGGCTAGAAACACGCTACAAATATTCATTTTAATAAATTAATAAAATTTTCTGCTTCAAACTTGTACGGTTTTTCACTACACTCAAAGAAGACCACGCGTCGCGTTGCGTTTTGTCGTGAGTTACAATCAAGTTCCAGTAGTGCGCGTAATAAAAGACTAGGAAAGAGAGTAGACAGATTTGTCTGCTCATAATAAATAATGTTCGCCCCACCCGCATACCTCTTCAGTATTCCCGCGATCATGATGCTTGCAACAGCGTCGAAATATCAGGAGCTCATAAATAAAGAAAATCACGGATATTATCCCGTAAGTACTTTAAGTGTAAATTAAACTTTATCTTTAAACACTAACAATACTAACAATAATTACTCTAGCACGTAGGTGCTAGAGTAATTATTGTTAGTATTGTTAGTGTTTCCCACTTAATTATTTATTTAGATTCACATGGGACTGTTCCCACCCAGTGTCTCTTGAAGAAGCAGTCCGGGGAAGTACGGGTCAAATGCTTCATATATGTGTCCAATGCGTTTTATTCAGCAAAATTGGCCTATGCGTTTTCGAGGTAACAACAGCATTGTGACAAGAAAAATAGGAAATCCGAACAATGCAACGTAGCCCTAGGCGTTTCTAGGAGATCCATAATTTATGTTATATGCTTAAGTCTATCCACGTTATTTTATTCAGAAATAGACTCACCCTGTTGGAATCGTTTTCTATACCTCAAATCATAATCGTGAAAACACACGCAACCAAAAGTTTCGGGTCATCAAATAGCTTTTCTGAACAACTTTATTCAGTGGCTCGACGCAAACCGGTCCGCGAGCTGAATTCAATTGTAAGACAATTTGCCGACAATACCCGGGTTTCACACTCCGATGGTGTCGCTTTCGTATCAAACAGAACTCGCTTTTTATAAATATATCAAAAGATAATCTACATCTAATGCCAGAAAGGGAGATCGTATTTCTGCGTAATGTGATGTGATATCTGCGATATGTTTAAGGCTTTTATCGGATAAGCGAGGGATGTTTAAAGACAATATGGGATGGTCTGGATTCTTGATATCCTACAGATGAAACAACTGCAAAGCCTTGCGATGTCCATAAGCGACATCTTACTATCCTACTTACTACTAATATAATAAATGCGAAAGTTTGTGAGGATGGATTATTGGATGAGGATTAACACAGAATACTTTTATCCAGGTAGTATACAGGGTGTGGCGTAAGTAGTGGTCCACCGTTCAGGATTCGATGAACCAGATAATTAACTATAACAATTAAAAATTTAAACCATTTATACCCAAGGGTTCCGAAAATATTTCCTTTTTGTCTTTTATTTACGAAATTTCTACCCTTTATTACAAATTTGGTTGTAGTTTCAACAAAAGTCATTAATCTTTCATTTTGATTTCTGTTAATTACTGCCGAATACTAGAGCTACCACGATAAATTATGATTTTTATGTAAATTCAGCTTTTTTGAAGAAAAAGTTGGTTCTTCTCTAATTTAAACCCAAATTTTTAACACACCATCAAGTTCAAGAGCGATTTTTGTAAAAAAAACGTACGACATTGTCAGTGCCCATGTATTTAATAATATACCTACTAAATGCCGATTTCAAAATGATATCATTATAACAGATCCAATAATTTAACAAAAAGATATTCAATTTTAATTGAAGAAAAGAAGATTTTCATTAAACTATTTTTTTAAACTTTATTGCGTTAATACTTACGATATTTGCTAAAAAATGCAGTACAGTGTCAATGCCCATTTGTTTTAAAAAAAACTACTATAACAGAGTTATGTAGACCTAACTTGTTACTTCAGGTATTTGAACAAAGAATTAAAAAAACAAATCACTTTATTTATCATTTATTATTAATCTTTGTCATGATTACAATCAATCAAATTAAACTAAATGTTCAAAATGGCCCCCATTCGCAGCAATACACGCTCTGCAACGTCGAATAAACGACCGTTTAAGTCGTCGGGCAAACCCGCTTTCGCTGACTTCTCTAGCTGCTGCCTGGATTCTAGTCCTCAATTGGTCAATACTTGTGATTTCTTTGCTATAGACTTTTTCTTTTAGGCAACCCCAATAAAAGAAATCTAGGGGATTTAGATCTGGCGAGCGTGGTGGCCACAATATTGGACCTAAGCGCCCAATCCACCTATTTGGATACGCTGTATCAAGGTGCTCTCGTACTCTAACAGCATAGTGAGCGGGACAGCCATCGTTCTGCAGCCACATGTCTTCTTCGACTTCAGGATCGACACCTTCCAGAAGCAAGGGCAAGTCAATTTGCAAAAAAACTTAAATATCTTTCTGCATTTAATGTTTCTGGCAGCTCGTGTGGATTATCTGTCCGTTAATGATACCGGTCCAAAGTTTTATTTTAAATTGATACTGTGATCTGTCTTGCCTTATGAGATGCGGGTTTTCTAGCTGCCAGTTATGCAAATTGTGTAGATTTAAATATCCATCTTTTTTGCAGGATGACTCGTCGCTCCATAGTATTTTATTAAAAAACTGCGGGTCTTCTCTTATTCTGCGTAGCATTACTCTACAAAATGTTACTCTCAAGTGATAATCTCTTGGTAGCAATGACCGTACCCTTTGATAGTGGTGTTTAAATAACAAGTTAGATTGTATCCGTTTTTTAAGTTTTAATACGTTTTGTAATAGTATTAACGCAATAAAGTTTAAAAAAATAGTTTAATGAAAATCTTCTTTTCTTCAATTAAAATTGAATATCTTTTTGTTAAATTATTGGATCTGTTATAATTATATCATTTTGAAATCAGCATTTAGTAGGCATATTATTAAATACATGGGCACTGACAATGTGGTACGTTTTTTTTTTTACAAAAATCGCTCTTGAACTTGATGGTGTGTTAAAAATTTGGGTTAAAATTAGAGAAGAACCAACTTTTTCTTCAAAAGAGCTGAATTTACATAAAAAATCATAATTTATCGTGGTAGCTCTAGTATTCAGCAGTAATTAACAGAAATCAAAATGAAAGATTAATGACTTTTGTTGAAACTACAACCAAATTTTTAATAAAGGGTAGAAATTTCGTAAATAAAAGACAAAAAGGAAATATTTTCGGAACCCTTGGGTATAAATGGTTTAAATTTTTAATTGTTATAGTTAATTATCTGGTTCATCGAATCCTGAACGGTGGACCACTACTTACGCCACACCCTGTATACACTCATCAAAAGTATCTAGGGATATTTTAGTTATCACGTATTTAAACAAAATTATGAACAATTTCGTAAAGTATCCTTTATATTAATAAAAAACCTAACTTTTATATTTTACAAGGATTTTTTTTATATAAAAAAATTATAGGAAAACATTCACTTTTAAATCGATTGTCCTGTACTTTAAAAGTTGTGCTAAAAAATGTAAGTAATCCCTAGACACTTTTGATGAGTATATGCTCCCATGGGACAATTATCGAATTTCACGGCATAAGTTAGTTAAAGGATATTTTGCAAAATCAGATTTAGAAGATGACTGGTATACTGGTATTCAGCTGCGTCAGTTTAGACTGAAAGCCGTCAAAAACGTGTTGCAGATAAAGAGCTTCAGCAGACGATGCATTATGCATTAACAACTAGATTTGAAGGCATCAAGTACTTTCCGAAGCACAAAGAAGTCTTGTCTAAAGGACTGTATTTCATTCGAAGCACGATCCTAGATCGATTTATCTGCGTAGTAGTTATAGAGCTGGGAACGTGTTCTAAGAGCACCCCGATAATTACATTGCCAATATTTTTGTTTGACAGCAGTACTTATTGATGTGGTTGTTCTAGTCTGCTAAAATGAGAAGAGTTACAAAGCTATACATATAAGAAAGCAATTTCATCTGAATTTCTTGCACTTGTTTCATTTTTCTTGGGTATCATGCGTAAAACCTTTATTACTTCCAGTTCCTCCAGTCTACTGTCTTGCTATCACTCATCCCTCCAAATCCCTCACAAAATCCATCCATATAGTTTCTTTGGTCTGTGTCTCCCTCTTATCCATCAACATTCTCCCTTTTCTTCACATGTCTTCAAAAATATCCACCAGAATGTACGTGGAATCTTAAAACAGTACATACCGATACTACAAGTATACAGGGTGTTCTTACAGAAGGTCGCGTGCAACTGGCATCTAAAAAATTACTTCCGAGTCGATATCCACCGCGCCATTTATCTTTTGTTCGGCTTCCATTATACGTGCCTACCCACCTGAAGACAAAGCGTGAACTTATAATTGACTTGTATTTGTATTGCTTATAGGTTTTGTTATCTGTGAGAAGGTTTTTGTTGGTGAAAAGAGGGAAAGAACTAGTGCATTGGTCCATCTTGTGGAAGGGCTTTCAACGTTATGCTTTCCGGTACATGATCACCACTCCAGAACCTTTCAACCCCCATCGGACATCCGTTCTGCGAGTAATGTGCCGTGCCCACTGCCACTTAAGTTTGGCAATGATAAATGATGTTTATTATGCAAATAGGTTTTTACAAACACTTTTACATGTAATTTTTTTAAACTAGATGGGGGTGTTTTGTAGCTGACTACTCTGAGATGCAACAGCCGAAACCAACTCAGAGGTCATAGTCTCTTTTAAAGTCCAGATCTTGGTCAACTCACATGAGGACCATGCAGGTTAGTGTCCGAAATGGTCTTTTGAAGAAAGAACAACACAGATTCCTGGACCTAGTGGACCTGACAGTCAGTGCAAGTATTTGTCAGTTTTAGTGTAGCTTGACTTATAACTCAAGGAGCTCAATTCTTCGGAACTCGGACTATGTCGGTTATATTGGTTACTCGAGTTGCAAAAAGCACAGGATCGGTCGTCGTGGTGACGTTTGGGCTCCCCGAAGCTGTTGGACATAGATCCAGTAATGGACCTCTTTCCCTATAATAATAGCCGAGTTTATAGCTGTATTAAAATACAGCGTATATTTTAGCACTAATTGAGAGGATACATTGAAAAATAATTTAAAACAATTAAAAATAACATACAAAGCAAACAACGTTTCAAAGCTCTTTTTAACATCGGACAAGCAACTTTTTTTACAAACTTTTTGTAAATTAACATACAGAATACACAGAGAGTCTGTATGTTTGTGAAAAACGAACGCCTGATAGTGATGGCTAACGGTAACCGACAGAATAATTAAAAAAGTTCGATTCTAAAAGAATTCTCTAAAATAAAATTACTAACGAATGTAAACTTCGATCAAATAAATATTCAGCGGGAAAATAGAAATTATCCATTGGCCACCAGTTTGAATTCGTTCAACTCTATCTTTTTAAAAAAATGCAGACGTGAAAAACAGGCACACTACTTATATGTGTTGGTCCCTGCTAGTGACGAGATCTGATCTCTTTCATTAAGGTGCTAACGACAGCCTGCCGGGGTTGCGGGACTGTTCGAAAGAGATACCGTGGCCCCGGAACACAAAGGGCGATGAAGGAACTTGGATGGGTTTTAGTCAGTAAAAGTCTGACACTCCCTCCTGCTCCGCCCAGAGCGGGAGAAGTCATTTGATGATTTCCAATCCAAAAAAAAAAAAAAAAAAGGTGCTATCGACAGTCACCCACTATCGTTAGCACCTCTCTTATGATGTCCTACTCGAGGCATTTCATTTAATGATAGGCTTGTAGTATTCTCTATTGTTTACCCTTCTCATCGTTGACGTAGTTTCCGAAAAATAAAAACCACAGGTACTCGTTTTCTTACGGGTGTTTGATCGAATCTAAACAAATAAAAATTTGAACTGAAGCATCCTGTTTTCACCGTTTTGAGAGCAGCGGTGGCCCAGTGGTGGCGGCCCCGACTTACGAACAGTAAATCGTGGGTTCGAACCCAGACAGGCGCAATACTTTGTGTAATTTATTTCATCACCACTGCTCTCAAAACGGTGAAGGAAAACATCGTGAGGAAACCGCCATGTCCTAGAACCAAAAATTCGAAGACATGTGACATCTATCAATCCGCACTGGGCCCGCGTGGTGGATTATAGCCCATTCCCTCTCATTGAGCGGAGGCCGTGTCCCAGCAGTGGGAACATTATAGGCTGATGATGATGATGATGATGATGATGATCCTGTTTCCAACCTGAGGCCCTATCCCAGTGGCTCAACAGCTATGAATAGCCCTTACTTGTTGTTTAACTTATGTGATTTTAACAGAAATGCTAGATCAGATGTAGAATAACAGCTATAGGACTTTCGAGGCAGTGTGTTTTTGGAGAAGGATTTCGTGGAAGTGCAGTGCGTCGCCCGATGTACGTGTGTTAGTCATCAACGGATTCCATACATGCCAATGCGACGAGTGATCCGCTTCATCATCTGACCGCGTGGACTAGCGGTATCGTATGAGAACCGCCTATATACCGCTTATCAACAAAAAACCATTACAGATTTTATACTCCATTTCAAAAGAACCAACAAAATGGCTGCCCCACAACCGTTCTGTGCCGTCATTTGCATGGAACACATACAATGTCATATATCGTACTCTTTCATGCGTTACCATGATTTATGTTGTTATAAAATAAATATATATTTGGTATACATTACTAACGGCTCCCCGTTGAACGTTATGGCTGCAGCCCATGAGACGTATAAAACATTGGTTAAGTGCGAATCTTACTAGGATGTATGGTTCTAAAGAAAATGTTGCGTTATAAACTTTAACACTTTCACTATACTAGATATTATCGTACAAGGTTATAGTTCAATTATATTGCCTGCCTCGAAGACAGCGCGTCTGGTAAGGTGAATGACTTCAGCGGATCCACGAAAAAGAGATGACAAGAACTAAATTAAGCAGTAGTATTGTGAATGAACCCAATGATGTAACAACATATATTTTGATCGGCAACATTTATTTACTTATTTAAACTTCATGTAAAATTAGTGGTACAAAGGTGGACTTAATGCCACAAGGCATTCATCAACATCAACATTCCTTCTACACAATTACTTTACGAATAGGTAACTGCCCGTTTTTAGTCAAACTTGGAGATACCGAAATTAATGTCCAAATACAAACGCAAGGGATTTTCAACGCTCAACTCAGCGCCAAAAGTTAACATTCTAACTGTTCAATGATATTGAAGCATTCATTTTACGTTAGTTTTTTTTTTACTGTTATTTTTTTCTTGTTTTATTGTTTGTCCTATGTGAGTCCAATAGATACCTTTTCTTTCTGTGTTACTTAGTATTAATGAAATTGGAAAAAACTATTTCTGGTCTTTATTCTACAAAACGTAAAACTGGTGTTAAGAAAGAAGCCTGATTTTATCGGTAATGGCAGCAATCAAAGTATTACAGTATTTTTATGATCGTTCATCTTACCGATTTTTATGAGACCTATATTTGGTACTTGACATAAAAATGCAGAAAAAAAGATAACCCATTTATAAGACTATCATTAACCCATTTTAGGGTCATTCCGTGGTTTTGTGCAAAAAGCAATTCCAGACGAATTTACCCATGAATTTATTAGAAAAGTGAACTGATTTTTGCTTAGAGAATAAAGACATAACCACTTTACAAGTAGTATCTATATATATATATAGTAGTATTAAAAAAATGTAAAACTGTCTGAAAAATCATTCCTGTCCGTTTCCAACTTGGGACTTCTGTAGATCTTTCGTGTTATGTTTGTTGTTTATGTTTCATGTAAATTTTTCTATATTCGTGATTATGACTTTAACTAATACGCAATATTAAAGCTAAAGGCTTGAACTACAATTTATGTATTTTAATTTTCAATTTATTGCAATCTATGTATATAAAAAGCTTCTTTTTTAAATTGTCACAAAAAAAACTTCATTACCATCCGCACACAGAAACTTCTTAATTTAAGAGAATACGAGACGGTCTCCGATACTATGCCCGTCAAAACGGGTTTATACTGGTCAGTCGGCCCTGGTAACAGCGACGAGTGGACGTGCGCGTATTATGGATAAAATTGTTTACGATCTTCGAATTATAACCAGTGTTTCGTCCATAAATCAGCTCATCACCTTCCTTCGATTTCACAAGGTACCGTATTAAGTAAATTATTTTAAATACGTAATATATCTCTCTCTTAAAGCCATATTCGTCCTGTTTTAAAATAAAATTTTAAATGTATTCTACAACGAAGTTATCAATATAAATTGTGAAATTTTACATTCATCTCCTCTGCATTACCATCCGTTCCATCCATTTTTTTGCGGGAAGGTAATGAACAATTTTGGAAGGAAATGAAAAATTCTTATTTTTATTTAAAAATAATTGTGTTCCAGTATGTTTAGTATATTATCTGCATGAGACATGTTTTTCGTATAATTTACTAAGTATTTATTTTTTAAATTTCAGCATAAATATGAGTAAAACATTCATTACAACCCATACAGTTTTCATCACCATCCTGTTGTTGATTTTCAGCTAGCCATATCTCAATTAGTAAATAATATAAAAAAGTGCCTTCCACTTTTTATGAATGTGACGACGATTTTAACTCGAATAAAAAAAAAATATGTTAAATCTAACATTATTTTTTTGATTCCGCGGATCATCGCAATTTGCATGAAACGACGGAATCACCCTTTACGAAAACTTACTTTAACACCTAACCCACACACTTTGACCTCAATATACCAACATCATATCATACTCCAAAATAACTTCGCGCATAGTTTCACACTTCAGACCGCGGAACCCTAAACCTACTTCACGTTACTCAAATACCTCAATTTATAGGTCACTAAAAATTTATGTTGGTGATTCCTTTCCAGCTGACTTTGATGTTTCAAGACCCTAATATCCTGTGTAATGACGTCATAATCGTTTTGTACGTAGTTTTGGTCTGACAAAAAAACCACAATGGCCATTTCATGGGATACATTTGTATATGTTTGTGAGGACATTTTGTTGACCCTCATGAAAATATTTTTTTAGTGTTGTAGTTTGTTTCTTTAGTACATAGTTTGCAGTATAACACTGAAAGATATACATGTAAGTTAAGCTGATACGCAGTTATTTTTACTGTTACAGTAAGCAAAAAAACGGAAGCGCGTTTACAAAAAAAAAACGTATTATTTCAGTAAGTAAAGGTTCAGTTTAATATAGGTGGAAGTGGTCAGTACAATATTAGTGATAACGCACAGTTTAACATCAATTTAACAACGCACATAAAAAACATCTTGAAACGCTACGAAGTTGTAGCCCGTTCGTAGCAGTGCTACGCCGTAGCCCTTCGCGTAGCACATTACGCCTGCAGTACCAAGTTTCCCATTCATTTTTATACGTAGGCTCAAATGTTATAATGCTGCGTACACTTTCTCATACGCCTAAAAGGCTATCGGTTTGAATATCTCAATCCATTTAAAAGGGTACCGCCATTTTTGTGCTGTTTCTGGTTATCTTTTGCTTTTATCTTTTACGGAGTAAGCAAGTTTTGTAGATGCAATGTATGCGCATATGTATGTTTGTTTATCGGAAACTGTTAACTTTGTCTGGATGATTTGTTCCGCTTGTATGTGCGTATGTTTTGTTTTCGTTAGGATAAGTTGTCCTTAGTATTAGTGTTTCTACAATATATCAGTTCCACACGAATTCTGATTTGATTCTGCGCAAATGAAAGTTAGTTCTTTATAGGTATGTGATTTGGCCATCAAATTCTGTAGTACTGGGTAATATGGTACCCCTTGGCTTACCAAGGGGTACTGGTTGTCAGACTTTTGGGCCACTTACTACTTTCAACGACTACGATAGACAGCTGGGACCAACGGCTTAAGGTGTTTTCCAAGGCACGGAGGAAACTCGATATATACTGATGGTCACCCATCCACAGACCGGTGTTGCCAAGCGCGGCTTAACCTTGAAGATCGACCCGTGCGACTGTTATTATATAGCCACGAGCTCCTCCCGATGAATGTAGTTAAGTATGACGCAAAAACTAAAATATTATGGCTATGAATATGTCTGTTGTGAGTTACAGCCTCTAAAGCCATCGCTTTAGTTAAAGGTGTTAAAGCTGTACTAAAATAAAAAGTGGTATTCAGAACTAAAAAAAGATGTTTTTTTTAATGAAAACTCAAAACAAATATTCTTACCATAAGGTGAAAGCGACAGAGTGGCCCACAAAATTCACATTTCCTTACGTGATTTGCAATTAGCAGGTCAGTGTCACGGCCGTAACAAATATGATTTTCCAGAGTTATAATCATAAATACATGCGTATTATGGCCGCAAATCATTATATTTTGGTCAACATACAACCTGACACTGATCGGAAAATTGCTTAAAGCGAAAGAAATTTATAATTTCGCGGGCTATTGTGGCACTTCCATCTTAAACTACCAAATAATAGGTTCATAGACGATTAAAATGTATTTTATTCTTGAACGCATTTTCATTAAAAATAAAAAATAAAATAGAACATTCTCCAAGCTATAAAGGATAACTCACGACTAAAGCACACACACTAAATTAAACCAAGTACAATGTACTAGACGTACTGCAATAGCCACTGGTAGTACTCTATGGTACTGCACTGCGACATAGATATGCTTATTTTCAGAGCTAAATCACTATTCGGCTTATCTGCATGGTATGCTGAACATCACATCACGCCTGTAATCCCCGAAGGGCTTAGCAGATATGTACACCCACATTTTGCCAGTGATGGTTAAGTCCCATGTCACAGGGGGCCAGCTTATTGCCATCAACCGGGCACAAAACCGGACTGGCTGCTACTAAAAACTTCTTATTGGAAAATCCCAATAACATTTTGCCCGAGTTGATAATCGAATCCATTTAATCTTTGTCTTTCTGTTTGTTACGGCTAATCTCCGAAATGGCTGTACTGATTTTGGATTTTGGCCGGACACTTACTGGCAGATAGCTGGTGTAATTAGGTGCTTTTATTTTAGAAAAATAATTGTTGTACCGTGCAAAAAAAATATTAAAACCCGTGAAAATTGTAACCAAAAACTGATTCAAATAGGGAAGTAATATTTTTATAATAATTTCATGCGGACGTAGAACATCGGCAACAGTTACAGCTAGTTCTTCATAAAACATAATCATTTCTCTTTCCCTCCAACATGGAATAAAAATAATCGGAAATAAATTACCTAAATGGATCCATACTAAAAAGCACAGGAAAACACGTACAATCGAGTACACAAGCTGTTTACGGAGCCCAGGTGTTTGTCGCGATGAAATATAGTAATTCCAGCCGGTACAGACACGCACAATATTAATCGTATTTACTTATGATCGACTGTTGTGTACGACTGTTTGTGTTTTATTGTGACGTATTTGTGGTGCGTATGATTAAGGGTTGTTGGGTAGGGTTGGGGTTGGATTCTGTGGAAGATAACGGTAGAGAGTTAAGGCAGCACTATATACAAGGTTTAAACGAATTCTTCACGGAGCTGTTAACCAAGTGTTTTGTATATTGAAACTGAGTGGGTGGGTGTTGAGAACAACTTTTGTTTTAAATTTTTTACCCCCAATATCTCCGTAACTAGAAGGTTCCCAGGTCCAGGTCCTCGAACAAAAAAATTACCGCAATAACGGGGAAAACAAGTGCCTTTCGACTTAGTTTTACTTTAACATCCATCAGAGGCGGAAGTATGTTGCAGATAAAGCAACTATTGCCATGGAACAGCTCTACCATTTGGGATTGGCAGGCATGGTGCTGTGTAAGTTAGGTTTTTCATATTGAAATTAGGTGAACTGTTAGCAATCGACTGTTTAAATGGAAGATACAAACGCTACTCGATTCTTGGCCTATCTCTTTCTACTGCTACCAACCACTCTGCAAAATAAATTGTCACTCCACTAAGCCTATTTGCCTATTACCGATTTGCAGTCATACATTCTATTGCACCGAACCTGACTTTTTGTTATAAAATTAAAATGTATCCCAGCGTATGGAAATTTCTTCCAAAATACGAGACAAACTCAAACAGGCAAACACTAAATAATCTTAAATTAAAAATCATTCGCCAATTTTTTTTTTTAAAAAAAGCTACCCGTACATTGGACTAGGTTACTGACCTTTAAAATAAGATAAAAATATAAATGTTCTACATTTATCTTAATCTCGAATTAACGCAAATAATTATTATTTGCGTTAATTCGATATTTAGATTTTCTTAGCCAGCTTTCTATGAAAATTAAAACCATCTTCTTATCTAAGATCTGTGCTGCTAAATAGACTTAAGTATTAAAACTTACAAAGAGAATGTTTTAAGTATTTTCTTTGGTTCTATAATTTTGTTAGTATGAAACAGTATTACTAAACTTTAATTGACTAAGTTCAGGGTGAAAGCACCAGGCTAGCCCGCGAAATTCAATTTGTCTTACATTTTTTGCAATTAGCAGGTCAGTGTCAGGTTGTATGTTGATTAAAATATGATTCGCGACAGTAACAAATATGGCTTTACAGAGTTAATCATTAATATTAAACATCAATACAACGCCTCTAAGTTCATTTAACCCCATTGAATGACTATTTCAAATTGCACTGTTTTAGTTTCACGGTTTTTCAATACACTTAAAGTATTCGCGCGATCATGATGCTTGCAACAGCGTCGAAATATCGGGAGCTCACAGAAACAAAAGAAAATCACGGATATTATACCGTAGGTACTTTAAGTATATTTCAAATTGTCAATCAATGGGATTAAATAAATTTAGGCACTTCCCCATCAACTAAATGTTGTTTTTTTTTTTATTGCAATATGGGCCTGCTCTTGACCTCGATCACGCCTGATGGAAAGCGATGGATGAGGTCTATGATGGAACGAGCGTGCCCAAAACATGCCTGTTCACTCTTGCTTTGAAGGCAGGCGGGTTAAATGTGACTAAATGTAGCGTTTTAAATGAACTGAAAATAAATTAAAAAATAAAGACTAACTGGTAGTGAACGAGCGCGAGGAAACGAAAATTCTAACAATCCTCCTTCTAACATCACTCCGTTCAAATATTTAAACCAAAATGCTGTACTTTTGATAAGAAAGATCATCATTAATATGTATACCTCGTGCGTGCGTGCGTCAGGGATCACCGAAGGCTTAGGATGACATTTAAAAACACATAGAAATTATTTCAAAAATGTGAGAGCAGCGGTGGCCCAGTGGTGGCGGCCCCGACTTACGAACAGTAAGTCGTGGGTTCGAACCCTCACAGGCGCATTACTTTGTGTAATTTATTTCATCACCACTGCTCTCAAAACGGTGAAGGAAAACATCGTGAGGAAACCGGCATGTCCTAGAACCAAAAATTCGAAGACATGTGACATCTACCAATCCGCACTGGGCCCGTGTGGTGGATTATAGCCCTTACGCAAAATACGCGCTTTGACATGGAGTTGCGGACACCAGCCCGTTATACAATATACAATATATTTCAAAAATGTTTTTACATGGTTTGTTTCCGTTCAGGCAAACCAAAAATTCTACAGATTTTAATTAAATAAATTTTCATAAATTTTCACATGAGGAAACCGCCCATACCAAAACTGCCCTAGGCTCTATTAAAATCTCTGGAATGTAAAATAAACACGAAACACGTTTTATTGAAAAATAACTGAAACGGATTTTTGGAAAAATAACGTACGGTTTTAATACAAATTTCCATGAGTTATTAAAATGAACTGTCATCCTGCCATTCATTCGTCGATCGCTATCGTGTTGCCTTGCACAAACAATTTTCAACATAATATGTTGTAAATATATGTAAATCGATGGTAATGTTATGCACTGCAACATTATGCTTCTGTAACCTGCATAAACTATGTTGTTTTTGAATTATTCATGTAGTACTACTGTACGATGTTGTTAAGCGGTTTTTTGAACTGTACAACTTATTGTGGGTGTTAAGATAAGTGGGTAGTTTGAATTCAACGGGTGTATATGGGATTATCTGTACATTCATTGGAGTTTTCTTTTGTTTTTATTAAATTAAATTTATTCTATACCAGATTAGTATTGCTCGAAGGAGGAGCTCGTGGTTAAATTATATGGTTGATCTTCAAGTTAAGCCTCGCTTGGCTATATTAATTCGTCGATGGGTCTATAACTTAACATAAACTGTCACTTACGGCAGTTGCTTGTTGCGCTTGCAACAGCGTCGAAATATCGGGAGCTGACCACCCGAATGGCGTAGCGGTGGTGAGCCTGCCTTACGTTCTTAGGGTCCCGGGTTCGAGTCCCGGTTGGAGCACATGTTTGTGTGATGAGCATCCATGCTCATCACTTGTTTCCGAGTCATGGATGTTTATTTGTATAATAAGTATGGTATGTATTTACAAACAAAAAAGTATCTATGTAGTATATCAACTATCTGGTGTCCACGACACAAGCCTCGTTGCTTACTGTGGCACTAGATGGCAAATGGCAAAATTAATAACAATCACGCAAGATAATATTCCGTAAGTGACAGTTTAAGGTTATGTAGATACATGTATACGTTCGGGAAAAATCCGCTTGGCTTAGCTAAAATTGTATCAAACCGACCCGAACATAGTTCAGCAATGATAAATGCCGAACAGAGTTCTCTGATCGGCACAAGTTTAGTCAGATATGAGTAAAAATTGCTTCAGGTCAGCTTTTCTACTCAAGAATACTCCCGAATCGAAGGTATCGATCCGATCAAATGTCATCATCAGCCAACAGCAGTCCACTGCTGGACATAATTATGGAGACCTCTCCAATCAAATACCATTGAACTCAATCCTTGGTAACTCTCATCCACCTGCTACCTACCCTGCGAACCAGTTTGTAGCACCTTATAATACAGACTAGATGGAACGTATAATTTAAAATACAGACAGAGAGAAACTTCTATTGAAGTGAAATGATACATATAAACGTATAATTTTCTATCTCCAGAGTCAATGACAATTTGGAACAGCTGCCTAATTTCCCTGAAGAAATTCTACAGCCATGTGAAAATGACTTACACTTTGTCGACTGAAAATTGCTTTTCACACCTGAATAAGAAAAGAAATAAGAATCATGTAACCTCAATGTTAAATTCAAACAAGACACTTAAGTAACTATGTATTTATCTTTACAAATATTGTATCGAGGTAACATTTGTTTGTTAGTTTGTATGTACCTAGGGGCTAATCTCCGGAACTGATACAATTCTAAAATTTGTTTCACTGACAGGAAGCTACATTATTTGTAGGTGCTTTAAGCTATAAATTATATTTATATAATGCATGTAACAATTATTGCAACCGAAATTGCGGGCGAAGTGCCAGTTAAACATAAAAAACCTCACATAAAATATTTGTTTCAGAACCTTTTTACACATTTCTTTATTTTAGACAGCTTTATGTTTTTTACATTGAAATAGTATCTTTTCTATATTTTGATCAGAAAATATCACGTTTCGCCCCACCGGGGATCACCTATATCTGTCAAAGATAAAAATTCCCATCGTAATGCCGGCTATCATTTGTCATATTCACCCCACCTACGTAAAAGGTGGGGCCGCGAAGTAAGCTGTAATATTATGATAACCGGCGTTGAAATTATCAAGGTTTGTCTTTTAGGGATTTACTTATTTGAGTGTTATGATAAAGTCTACGACTTTTGAGCACTGTGTCAAGCAAGAATTTTGTCGTTTAAACGGAAAAGGGACGAAAATTATTGTTTATAGCGATTGATATTCAACCGTGTCACAAAATTACAATTAGAAAAAAAAAATAGGAGAATTTTCTAGTTTCCGAATTTACGCACGAAAGTCGCACGGCTTTCACCACCAAGGCCAAGCTTCCAGCTTATGTCCTGGCGCGATTGGTAGGAAAACCAGCAGATTTACTCAAATTGGGAATTGCTGAAGTTGTTATGAATGCCTAAGCGGTGTCACCCTATTTCGCAGAAAGTAATTTCATAGATTTTTGTTTCACAGAAAATGTTTCATAATAATGTTTGTTCCTTATATTTTTATTTTTAATTTAATTTAAATTAATAAAAACAAAAAAAATTTAACGGCTATTTACTTCAATGAAACAATGTTTCACAGAAACATAATTCAAAGAATGTTAGAATCCCATTTTTTATTTCACAAATTTATCATTCAGTAGAATTATTTTATAATTAGAAAGTTTTTTTACAAATTTTCAATAAGCACACGCACACGGTTTACGAGATTTCATTCTTTAAGTTTTTATACAAATTGGAAAATAGCACGCCATTTGCACATTTTTAGCACAGATAACTATATAGATACTAGTCAGATTTTTAGGTTGGATAAATTGCCATTTCGCGCCCGGTTGCCAAACCTGCAGCAAAATGACACTGGCGCGAGACGGGCGACGACCGTTTCGCGACAGTATCATTTATGGGCGGCATGGGCACCGGGCCGTAGGCCGGCCGAGGCTCGGCACTTCGGGGACAGAAGTCAAAGAGTGTTATTTAATATGCGAGTGAAGCGAGCGCACGTAATGGAGTCGTAGCATGGTGTAAATCGTTATTCTCACCTCAAAACTTTAAGCTAGGACTATTTTATTATTGATAGTTATGGAGATATCCATTCTCCATAACTATCAATAATAAAATAGTCCAAGTAAAATTATATTCATAGGTGTCGTATTAGTATTGAAACATTGTATTTTATTTGAAACAATAATCTTTATTTATAATATAATAATATGTATTTATTTAAATTTCTTCGAAGTAAATATTCTGCGTATCGATTATTCTGTGAAACGATATGAGATTTTTTTTATGTGAAACGTAATTCTGTGAAAGTATTTTCTATTAAACAGTGCACAACCATGCCTAAGCATAATCATCAGCCTATAATGTTCCCACTGCTGGGACACCGGCCTCCTCTATGAGAATGGGCTATAATCCACCACACGGGCCCAGTGCGGGTCGGTAGATGTCACATGCATCCGAATTTTTGGTTCCAGGACATGCCGGATTCCTGAACGACAAGAAGAAATGTAAGGTCGATCATAAGTACGGTCGAACAAGCTATTTGGTTTACATTTTACAGTGTAATTTGTGAGTTAAACTGTAAACCAAATAGCTTGTTCGACCGTACATATCCATGTTCTCCAACGAAAGAAAAAAATGCAAATGCCTAAGAAAGTCGCACACTTTAGACCCCCACCGAGAAAGATATGGCGATGCTTTGTAGATCATATCGGACTTTTTGTTTCGCGCAGAGAATTTATTAAGTGCCCCTGAGGGTGACAGATTGCTTTTCAGTTTCTACGTGGACAACCGCACGTCACTACTAAAACTTGGAGTGCCAAAACCAACTATAACGCCTACGAAATAAAAACGTTATGAATGTCAAATTGTTTCTTTGGAAGTGAGGTTTACTTTGTATGGACAGTGAAACAAATGAAGGTTGTATTGAAGCTATGGTATAGTGTTATAATTTATTAGGAATTTCTCATCTTCAACTTCCATTATTTTTTCGTTTTTAACAATTGCTTCCATTTTTTTATTTTTGAGATCAGAAATTCAGATACCTAAATTGGTCTCCGTTTACCTCTTCAGGGAAAAGGTATAGTAGTGATAAGTTCTAGTATTCTTTAGTTCAGCTAGATTGCCTAGTGTATTGAGAAACTGCGGCAGAAGTTGGCATGCAAGTGAGAAGTGTATGCCAAACATTGTTTCAAGGTTTTGGCAGCGCTTACGGTGTTTAAACAAGCTGTGACGTGTATTATAGGTTTACATAAGTTCAACATGAAACGAATGATGTAGAGAACTGTAAGGCAGTTGGCTATTCTGCTAAATAAATATTAATATCTTATACTCAATCACATGTTCATTAGCAGAAAACGCACTGACTAAACCGCTCGGTCTAGAACCTAGAAATTTTGCACAAGAGATCTTTATGTAATTATGGTTTTTTCTGAAGGTTTTCGTCCCTAAAAGGGTTGAATAGGAGCCGTAAATTTATTTGAAATACGTAATTAATGCATATTATTGGAAATCCCAGCAGACACACGGCTTATGGTCGAATAACAAAATAAATCAATTGGACGAGCGAATTAGAAAACCAACCTAATTTTAACATATTACCTGTTTAAAGACAAATAGATCAATACAAATTCTTATCCACACACATCCAGATACACATCTGAGGTACTCGTGGCTGGGTAAAAACAGCCGCTCGGGTCGATCATCAGGTTAAGCCGCGCTTGTCCAGGTTGGTCCGTGGATGATTGACCGGCGACCGCCCATTACATAGGTACCAAATTTCTTCAGTACCTCGAAAAGCACTTAAAGCGTTGGTCCCTGCTGTTATTTGTAGATCTTTGACAGTCGTTACAGATAGTCAGTGGCTCGAAAGTCTGACAACCGGTCTTGCCAAGGGGTATCGTATTACCCGGTACTAACTGGGTTGTGGAGGTCAGATAGGCAGTCGCTACATGTAAAATACTGGTATTCAGCTACATCCGGTAAAACTGGAAGCTGACCCCAACATAATTGAGAAAAGGCTAGGCAGATGATTACCTGATATTTTTTTTTTTTTTTGTTTGGGACAAGCCCGCCACACTGTTCCCAAACCACTGTAACTCCTGAAAGCCAGAATCAACAGTGGCGACCACTAGAAAAGCGCCGAGACAATGAAGCTCGACGAAGTCCCAGAGAATGAATTTAACTGTCTTGGATCCCGCAACGAAATTAATCAGAAAAGTATAGTGGAGGAGTAGGAAAAATCCGTAATTTCCACTTCCCTCCATTTCAGCAGGAGACAGAACGAAACAAGGCCAATAGGCACAAAGGGACGTTTACAACTGGGATAGGCCCAGTTGCCTAGCACCACGGATAAATATTAACATTACTGGGTCCTAAGTTGTGAGTTGTTATATTTGATTCCAATAATAGGTATGGCAAAAACGCTTGAACGCACGGAAATTTGTTCTAGTTTCCACAAGGTCTGTATAGTAAATAACTCCGGATGTAACCTGTACACTATCCAACATAATGTTGCGTTCATTCTGCCAAAGACTGCACTCCCATAAAATGTGATGTGCTGATTGTTCATATTCGAAGTCAGATGTGGAACATTGACAAAAAGGCGAGTCAACAAGCTTGAAGGAAAATAATTTACTCTTAAAGTTACCATGACCGGTGAGAAATTGGGCAACACAGTGATCAACCTCCAACCATGTCCTGGCCAGCCGTTCACGAACGGATGGAAAGAACTGGTGGAGGTGTCGGCCCTTGATGGAATTATCCCACCTACCTTGCCATTCAGACAAAAGTTCCTCCCAGACGTCGGTCTGTGGTTTGAATAATCTAGCAATCTTAACACGGTCACGTAGGGTTAAAAAGTCTGCGTCCGCGGTCTCACGTGCGTTATAGTACATTGCAGCCCGTCGCTGCACTTCAAGATCAACTGGAAGTATACCTGCAAGTACCGGTAAGGCTTCAGTACTAACCGTCCTATACGCTTTGCATAAGAATATCAAAGCCAAACGCTGGCTTTGAAGCAATTTACGTCGTGCCGCTCCTATGGTGGCCCTATCGGCCCAGACAGGTGCCCCGTAGCACACACACCCCAAGTAAGTAGCCCCATAAATGGTCTTTAAAGTTATAAATGACAGACCCCACGTAGATTTTGATATTCTCGTTAAGGCATAAAAGTTCTTTTTAGCTTTTTCACCGACAGTTTTTATATGATCTATGAATGAAAAATTTCTCTCTAAGACCAAACCAAGGTAGCACACGGATTGCTTTCTTTTCACGGGAACGTTATTAAATTTAATACTAGGCCACGATTTAAGATTACCTTTTAAAATTAGTTGATAAGTTTTTTGCGGTGCAAAGGTCAGACGGTTTCGATCGCCCCACTGAGATATTAATCGTAGGCAAGTGTCAGCTAAATTCTCGAGACCAGCCCAAGTACTCGACTGAATGAGCAGCAGGCCGTCGTCCGCGTAACCGGTTAATGAACAGCCGGGAGGAAGGGGAATCGCGAGAAAATCATCAAAACCTAAATTCCATACATACGGAGCGATTACCGACCCCTGAGGACATCCCATGGTAAGGGGCTTTGACATAGAATAATGACCGAGTTTGAGTTTACCTGATATACTTGGGATTCCATAAAGTACTGTCCCGTCACTGTCCCGGCCGCCGCGGGAGACGCCCCGGGCGTCGGGGGCCACCACGTGGCACCCGGCCACCACGTGGCACCCGGCCACCACGTGGCACCCGGCCACCCTAGGCGCGGGCCTGTGGACGGTGGGCTATGGGCTAGCTCGCCGTCCGTCCGTCTCATGACGACAGGCCGTCTCGACGGCGCGTTCGTGTTCCACGCGCGCCTCAAAGAGAGTCAGCAAAAAGGAAGGGGTCCGAAAGGACCGATGCCTGCCGGGGTTGCGGGACTATTCGAAAGAGATACCGTGGCCCCGGAACACAAAGGGCGATGAAGGAACATGGATGGGTTTTAGTCAGTAAAAGTCTGACACTCCCTCCTGCTCCGCCCAGAGCGGGAGAAGTCATTTGATGATTTCCCATCCGAAAAAAAAAAAAAAAATAAAAATAAATGCTAGGCAGATGAGATTCAGACACGCATTTAAATCTATCCTCACAGTATTAAGATAAAACGATAACGATCAATCAGAAACACGTTTCTCCCAGACTTACCCACAGATGGTCACGCCGTAATCACTTGGTTTTACTTGTCCCTTATTCTTAGATCAGAGCCAAAATTAATTAAGTGATAAGACCACTTTGGCCAAAGCCTTCCAAAAACTCGAAGACTTTTTTGTGCCCCCTAATCAATCAGCTTTTGTCTTACTAATCCCCTTCTAGGGTCCGATCACTATAATTACCAGCTAATCTTGCATTTTGGTGACAAATCTGCGAAGAACTGGGCGTACGATAAAGAATTGGTCTGGACTTAGTTTTCTCTTAGGACTTGATTTAGTTCTTGAAAGTATTTTTGGGGCCTTCATGGAATTTTTAAAACAACAGTGAAAAAATAACAATTGAAAACGTAAGTTTTTTAGCGTGGTTAAAGAAGAAAAGCATTAAAGGGCGTCAAAAATTAGTCCACATCGCTGTCAACAGTAGTGCCAATAGTGCCCAGAAGGCTTGGCATATTTAACCAAAAAAGGCCAGCCCTCTGGTCAAGGGGGTCATTGTATCTATTGTAGTTTTGCGCAAAATAAACAACACAATTCATGTACACTCTTATTGTATATTTTTTCTGTTTCTTAACAAAGAGAAGTAATCAATCGGTTCACAATTACAATATGTCAGACTTCAGGTAACTTAGAACTCTTTTCGATAACAGTGCAATTATTTGAGGTTTCTTTCAATTTTCACGATAAAATTCTACCGCTTATACTCGTAAAACCTCTATTTGACAAAATAAACAGCCTATGCCTTTACAGCAAAAACCAAACGTCTTCTATTCAAATAACGATTGACTTACCTAACCTTGACAACATTTTTAGTTTTTAGTCGCCAGAATTTCTTTAGGTTCCCTTTAAAGTGATTCCTTTAATGAAGGCCACGAAGCTTCACAAAATTCATTAGAACGCTTTTCGCAAATTGTGCCATTGTTCCACGTTGTATGTTGCTTTAAAATGAATATACGGCAAATAAGATGAAATAAATACTATATTCGCATAAATTATAATAAACTCTCAAAATTATATTCTAGAAATCGTCATGGTTTTATTTTGAGTAAAATTTATGTTGATAAATCTTTATAATTTGAAAGAAAGATAGAAAAGGAAATGTATTTATTTGTCTAGCACAGGACACTTAAAATAAGACATACATTCGACTAAAATTGGTCCTGTACGAGGCTAAAAGGCCCTTATCTCAGCATGCTGTAACATTTAAAAAAATGTCACGGCGCTGGTATTCGGATAGAACCGAAACTGATGCCACGATTTCGCGGGCTACCTCGACTAATCCCTCTTAATAGAAAACATGCAACTGAATCGAGGGCCTTGACAATAATAACCACTTTCAAGGCGTTTCGTCTTATTTACCACCAGTTTCAGTAGGATTGAAATAATCTTTTCAGTAGCTTATGAAGATGAGCTCACAGAATGTTACTATGGTTAGCCCCTAAGAATTACTTAATGTTGCCTTTATTAAGAGCATCCCATCTAGATCGGATTGATTTAGACTAGGTACAAAGTCAGGGCTTAACGCCCGTGCAAGCCCTTAAAGTACCTATAAACAGTCTTAAATAGCTATTGGGAGAGATAAATTTAAATGAAGTACCTACTTAATTAAAAGTTCTAGATTTTATAGTTTTTCAAATTGTTCTTTTTTTGTTTTTAAGGCTTTCTAGCAATCTTGTGGGTGCATTGAATTTAAAGTAAGATCAAGATGTTAAGATGTTGTTATGTTCAATAGATAGAAAGAAGAAAAATATGCTGGAATTTACGTTTGTGCTGTGCCAGTCTTTAAAAACATGATTTAAATAGTGCTTAGCTTGGTTTTTTAAAGTTAAAATTATTTGATAGTGAGTTTTTACTTTCTGTAATTTTATTCATAAAAGTCCCTTACCGTACCGTCCCTTATTTTGTTTTGATATGGAAAAATGCAAAATAATCCCTATATCCTATTGACTTAATAAAGTACCCATGTTCAAAAACACAAAATAGACTCGAGTATGCACTCACCTTACCCATATTTTCATAACGTATCTACTAAAATCACAAAACACTCAAAACAAAATATAATCTGGTTTACCCGGGTCACGTAAGCACTTTTTTAACATCAAACCATCAAAATTGTACCTGGATTATCACCGGAAACTCACCTACAGATTGGACGTTACATCCGGAAAATCTCTCATTTATATCCGGGTAAGGACGACCCGGATAAACAGATTTACAGCACTTTGTTGAGGTTTGGACATCAATAGGATTAGATGGCCGGGTAAAAAGGATGGCCCGAATATGGCCCGACAGTAATGAGTGAATAATGTTACCGGGTACATAAGCTTCGTAAGTTTGTTGTTGTGAATGGACTTGATTAAAATAAAGTACCTACATTTTTATGTGACGTACGCCAGCACATCAAGCTACTACAATCTGTCAAATTTCTTTATTAGATTTTCAACTTTATCGCTTAAACATAAGGTTCAAGGTTGATTGGGAAAATTTTACAGTTTTGGGTAGTTCGATGTGCTGGCGTCTGTACACTGGCAGGTCACTTAAAATCGTGCTATTAGCACATTGGTACAAGGTACCGTCATAAACAGACACTTGACTTTGTGTTGTTTTTTGTTTAGGAAAACATCATTAATGAAGAAACGACATATTCCTAGAACCAAAAAAATCGACGTCGTGATATCCACGAACCCGAACTGGGCCCACGTGAAGGAAATTATAAGGAATAGCTACAAATACTCAAAGAACTCTCGAGCCCGATTTTGATTAAAACTAAACTAATCATTGGATTTTTTTTAAATCAGTATTCCTTAATAACTTTTTCCATTCGTTTTTTTTCCAAAATCGGGGTTCGATTCCAGAATAAGAAAATTGTTTTTTTTTCAAAATTCCAATGATGCAGTTTTAGTTTTCATCAAAATCTGGCTCGAGACTCCTTTGAGTATTTTTCGCTTTTCCACATTGTGCCGGACGGGCGTGATCCGCTGAAGGCGTGGATGTACAACGTGCACCTAGCGGTCTGCCTATACCCTTTCTACACCGAGCGCACGCATACACACTGTACTTCGCTCTCAGACGGCGCTGACGTCCTACACCTATTTAACTGTAGCAGCTCTACGCAATCTCAGGCATAGACCCTAACGGGCGTAAAGGGATTACTGGGAAATAATACACTTATATACTTTTATTACTGTTCAGGAAGCGATTCAGGACTTTTCGCGCACAACTTTTCACTGTTCTTATATCTATATTTGCCGTACTGATGACTACGATTCTTGGAGATGTTGTGTTTACTAAGGTACTCCAGAACTTTACTATAACGAGAACCCTGATTTGCTTCCTGATTTTTGGAAAACTTTAATGAAAATTTTGACTATCCAAACATACATCTTTTTTGAAGATTGCAATTTTGAGCTTATATTTAGGTACATTATATACATGACATCGCTTCTATATAACGTTATTTATGTACAGACATAAAATTAACAATGATCTTTATTATAATTGGGAAATTATTTCCAAAAAACCAGACAACTTTTCCAATAGTGGCTGGAGGAAGGATCTTCCAGGCTGAATTACACGTAAACTGTTACTGTGACTGTAAGTATATAATCGCCATGTACTAGATGAATACATGGTCTATCTAAAACTGTTACTTATTTTTTCGTGTCTAAATTTTTCAGCCTGTAACGGTCCTTCTACTGTTATTCTGTAAGACAATTTTTTTTCTGTTATTGACGAAGATAGCTGCGCTAGACTGTCATACTCCCGTCAAAGTGGTTTATCTAAAAACTAAGTTATTAACAAAGACTATGTCCATGCCTAGGTCGCAACCTAGGCTACCTTTTTTTTTTTCGGATGGGAAATCATCAAATGACTTCTCCCGCTCTGGGCTGAGCAGGAGGGAGTGTCAGACTTTTAGTGACTAAAACCCATCCATGTTCCTTCATCGCCCTTTGTGTTCCGGGGTCACGGTATCTCTTTCAAACAGTCCCGCAACCCCGGAACCTAGGCTACCTGGACTTTACTAAATACTATAAAACTGCACTTGCGAGTTTATATGAGTCTAGCGCTTATGTAAATTACTGTATTACTATTCTAATCACTGAAGGCACTTGTTATTCTGTCACTAAATTGCCCATACACTGACTCGAAACTTTTTACTATATAAAAAAACACTATATGCTAATTGGGTGACGTTCGTCGCGAACACATAGTTTCGTATTTGGCAATCCTGAACGCCACACTTGAAAACATAACCCTTCCTTGGCAGTCGGGTAAAAATTCAACCTGTTTATAGCCCACTCACTCTCACGAAAAGATCATCTGTGTCCCTGCACTGTAACACCACAAACCGTTAAATTTCTTGTATCATTTTTTTAGATCAATGTTAGCGATCACTGCAAGAGACGCTCTTGTTTTATCAACGAGTTTTAAAACCTGCCTCGAATACGTTCAACTCTTCTGCATAAAAAAGTTAGTACCAAAGTCGTTTTCTAGGTAACAGGATGCCTGTCTGCCAAATTTTACCAATATCGGTAGCGTATTTTATCCGTGAAAATGTTTCTAGCTCGTAAACGGGCAGACAGTGACTGTCGCATTTTACCTAAGTCTTAAAGATATTGAATTTTGTCGTAGGAAAACTCAATTTTGCTAAAACTCTTCTTTTATGAGTGTTTAAATTAATTTCTGCAGTATTTTTGTTTTATTTATACTCAAGCAATGTACCTAGTCTTTTAACCTTCTTTTTTGGATAGTGGTTGTTGCGGTTTTTCTCTATCAGTAGGGCTATTACGTATCTCTGTTGACAGCTCGAAATGATAGTAACTGGGCTCAGTGTCCATCAATTAACTGTCAAAAGGTTATTTTCGTATTATGTATGGCCAGTCGTGATCAAATATGACGTCATTGGTTGTCATCGTGGCTGATAGTCGCTTTGACAGACGCTTTCGTATTAATACTTATATTATTTCGATTATGTAAGCATAGTGGACAACAAATTGATGACAACTGAGTTTGAAGTGGCTTTCGTGAAAAACGTTACACCGCTTTAGCCGGGCTGTTAGTCACCGTTAAGTGATATCCACTCAGTGCGATACGTAATACCGTTATTATGACATTCTCGGTTGTCATCAAAGTTCGGTGTACAACCGAAGCTTGATAGTCACTGGATATCAGAAAGATTCGTAATAGGCCTACAGGTTCTGTTTTAAATTTATAGTTCAGGAAATCGTTAAGAATGTGATGAATGTGTCTTAATGTGTATCTCGTAGAGCGTTAGGGCCACACCGAGATACGACGGTGACGGTACTGGAAGAGGCCAGTGATTTCGCTCTGGGCCGCGCGCCGCCGCGAGACGCATCGCAATGAAATGTGTATCTTTTCATGTAGTAAATAAAGTTATATTTTGAGTCGCTCTATTATAATGTGCGTTGTGACGCGTCTAGGTGTGTATTGACCCTTAGACCATTTTACTATCATTTGTTTTTTGAACTGCCTCTTTGGCCTAGTGATCGCAAGTGCGACTGCTGAGCATGAGGGCTTGGGTTCGATTCCCGGGTCGGGTAAAGTGTTATTGGGGTTTTCTATCAGGAATTTCTTAGCATTAGTCACGGAGTCTGGATTTATCCTCTAACTAGCGTCGACAGCGCTATGTCAAAAGTCAAACCGCGACGACACGCGCATGCTCGCGAAATATTTGCACGTAATTTGACACGTTATACAAAAACACTTGGCCATCGCAAAATACAAGAGTTATAGCTATATAAAAATTCAGTGAATTGCATAATAGTTATGCCCGGTTGCTGGCAATAGGCTCACTCCCTATTACGTAGGACTTAGGTAATCATAACTGGCGAAATGTGGATGTCCTATTAGGTACACCTCTGTCTAACCCCTCGGGGATAACATGTTATGTTATGTTGTTTTTTGGAAAACTTCTACCTTCCTTCTGTAATTAGGTAGGTACTGAAAAACACAATTTTTAGTTTTACAGAACCTTTCGCAAAACCTAGTTCTCTTTAGATTAGTCTGAACTTGCAGCGTGGGACAATTCCCAGCTGTTTCATTGGTATGTGGTTTCGTCCCGAACTGTGGTACGAATGAACTGTGGTACAGTCACGAGCACTAATAAAGGGTGTAAAAAACCTCTTCAAAGCCGAAAGGCACTTGTTTTCCCCGTCATTGTGATATTTTTTTTGTTCTCCACCATACCTGGGAACCTTCTTCTAGTTACGGAGGTATTGGGGGTCAAAGTTCAAACTTTTTGACAAGTTTTTTTTTTAAATAAGTACAAGTTTTTATTGTAAGATTTTTACTTTAAACACGACACCCGTACTATTGAATATACTATCCATCAGCACAATGTTGTTTGCGTTACATTGAGTTCTACCACAATAACATGATTTTTCACCCTAAAAAAAAAAACGCTTCCCAGCAATAACTTATGCGTAAAGTTACTTAGTTTGATGTGGTACAGAATGTTTAGTTGACGGTTTCATGATGAGGTTGTTTACAACCTGTATGTATACACAAATCAAATTTTAAAAGTGATTTTCTCCTTTTTTTTTTTTTTTTTTTTTCTGATGTGAAATCATCAAATGACTTCTCCCGCTCTGGGCGGAGCAGGAGGGAGTGTCAGACTTTTACTGACTAAAACCCATTTATGTTCCTTCATCGCCCTTTGTGTTCCGGGGTCACGGTATCCCGCAACCCCGGCAGGCATCGGTCCTTGCGGACCCCTTCCTATTGCTGACTCTCTTTGAGGCGCGCGTGGAACACGAACGCGCCGTCAACACGGCCTGTCGTCATGAGACGGACGGACGGCGAGCTACCCCATAGCCCACCGTCCACAGGCCCGCGAAGTGATTTTCTCCTACTGTGTTGATTAACGTTTTACCTTTTCACGACCATAGCATTTTCGACATAGTGAAATAGGTTTTACCTCAAAGTTGAAACCGTTATTTGACGAGAAAAAAGCTTTTATTTTTTGCTAGGTGTATACATATTGATGCTTGTGACTGTACAGTACACTGTGCGTGTGTGTGTGTTATGTGTGTGTGTGTGGTACAGTAGACAGTCTCACTATGAAACAGGGAATGTTCTTCGTAATTAGCGTGTGGTACTGAAGTTTGGGCCGAAGGGGAACGTGGTGGGTCATCTAGACTTGTTACTTCTGTGTAGGTTTTAATTTAGGTTGAAACTGAATAGAACAGTTTCATATGACCTAAACAATTTTCTGTTTTTATGGTTTCTGTAGAAAGTTTTGTTGGTCTAAGGACTGGCTTGTATGATGTTTTCAATTTTATAATCAAGGACTTCTGAAGAAAAAGATACAATACATCACCGACTAGTAGAAAATGCCCAAAGTATTAAGTTCGCTTTAGTACAGGATTTTTCACTAAATAAGAACTTATTAATTATAGGTTAACTTGTTATGTTAACAGTAAACGGAAACCACTCGTCATTTAAATAATTAGCTAAAATTACCATAGTAAAGCTCACTTTCAAGCCGATAACCAAAAAATAAACAAAAATCTGACACCTCAAATTTAATTATAACCTTCAATTAAAACAACCTCGATTCCTGACCTTTACAACAGCCAAAATGTACCACAAACAAATAGATCAAAGACTAATAGAGTGGCGCGCAATACACACGGGAGAGAGGGGTTAATTGGAGCACTCGTTCGAACCACGAATTGAACCGTCTTCTTTACGCCGCGCCCCGCGCCTTGCCGTCTATGCCAGCCTTAATACCAGTATCACTTTATGTAATTATTATTCTTTGGTCTCAATGGTGCGATTGGCTTTTTGAATTGGACTGGTAGAAATTTTGTTTGAGTTTGTGTAAATTTAAATTCATGAGTAAAATGTTTTTCTGTTTTCATAAATTGCAATAAAGTTCTGTTTTGAAATAATTGGGTTTGGGAGTGATGACATAATATTGATATTTAGAAGTTTATCAATTTTTCACTTTAAAAAACTACTACCTACTGGACATAAAATCACTCTTAAGGCAAACACCAGAGGTTGCTGCCATTTGACTTGCTCGTTAGTCGAGGGTGAGGGCCTGGGTTCGATTCCCGGGTCGGGCAAAGTGTTATTGAGTTTTTCTATAAAGAATTTCTCGTTAGCAGCCACGGAGTCTGGATTTGTGCCCGGTTGATGGCAATAGCGAGATTCCTATTACATGGGGCTTTAAACGTAACTGGCGGAATGTGGGTGTACTATTACTTACACCTCTGCCTTACTCTTCGGGGTTTACAGGCGTGATGTTATGTTGCTGCCATTCTAAGGGTAGATTATACTAATAAAACTGAACGCGAATAGAAGATCTACGATCTATTGTTGTTAATATTCCTTAACAACGATTACACTAACAGAGTTCGTTTTCGTTGGTGAAATTTACCTTTTTTTTTTTTTTTCGGTTGGGAAATCATCAAATGACTTCTCCCGCTCTGGGCGGAGCAGGAGGGAGTGTCAGACTTTTACTGACTAAAACCCATCCATGTTCCTTCATCGCCCTTTGTGTTCCGGGGCCACGGTATCTCTTTCGAACAGTCCCGCAACCCCGGCAGGTGGTGAAATTTACCTTACACTGCAACCATCATGATTTTTATGATCTCCGAAACTACTGAGCCTCAAATTTAAACAAAAATACATAATATATTTCATTGCTTGTAGATTACAGGAAAATCTATAAGATTTCTATCAATAGAAAATAAAGTAGTAAACTGAATATAAGACTGGCAATGTACGGAACCCTCTCCACGCGAGTTCAACTCGCACTTGGCCGGTTTTTGTAAAAACCGTTGTTCACTTAGACCATTTAGATTGTTAACCCTATAATGCCAAGACTAATTTCCAGTCTAATTGAGTCGAAAATGTAAGAAAAGTCTCATGTAATCTCGCGAGTCTCGGTCTAGAAACGTTAGTGTGTTTTTTTATTCTTCGTGGAGCAAAGACTAACTTTCTCGTGCTAGTTCTTTTGCGATTGAAACTAAACGGAATTAAATGAGTTGGCATAATGTTAGACGGAAAGCTTTTGTAAGTCAGCGTCTAATTTATGTGTGGGTTAAACCATAGTTTGATCGGCAGTATTTGTTCTTGCAAAATTAGTCTGACCGTTGACTTCTGAAAGGTCAATTCGATAGAATTCCTGTTCGAGTGTGAGTTTTGTACTAATTAATACAGTTATTGTTATCATATTCCTTATGCATTAAATACTACATAAAATACAAACTCTATGGGACGCATGATTCCAACCTATTTTCAACACCCCCACTGAATCCCTATGCGCTCCATGCAATATTTTAGCTTAATGCAAGCCAGGCTTTTAGTGAGACAGTCAGCAGGCATCTGGTTCGTATCACAATATTCTATACGAATCACACCGGTTTCAGCCAACTCTCTTATGAAATAGTAGCGTACGTTGATGTGCTTCGACCATCTACCAATCGCAGAAGAGTACACTAATTTACTTGCACTCTGACTGTCGCTGAACACTGTAACGCAGTCGTTGAATCCAGCTAGCTCTTCTAATAAGTCTTTAACGCAGACTAGTTCTTTTGAGGTTTCGCAGATGGCTGGAAGATATTCAGCATCAGCTGTGCTTAAGGCTACGCATCGTGGTTTGCGAGCTTGCCAGGACACAGCACCTCCACTAAAAATAACAGTAAAGTGCCCATCGGTATCTCAGCATGGTGCTGTAACATTGAAAAAACCGTCCCCAATATAGTTAGGAAAAAGCTAGGCAGATGATGAACAGAAATACATTAAAAATTAAATGGGAGGGGGCTACCACGATGGTACGGAACCCTTCATGCGCGAGTCCGACTCGCACTTAGCCGGTTTTTTATTATCTTTTTCATGTATCGGAAATGCAACTGAATTCGTACACAATCGAAATCCATGCCAATTTCTTGGCGATTACAATTTTTTTTCACGATAAAAAAGCCCATACAATTTTCATATAATTTGAAAACCTTTAATAAAGTTTACATAACTGTGTGTAACATTTGCATTTCTATTATTTTTCCCATTTACTGTTCACGGTACTATGTTGCGCGGCTACTTTGAATACAATCGGTTTCATTACCATTCTTGTATTGAGTTGGGGCGAAATCAATTGAATTTTTTCACTGTGCGCAGATTATTGCCGTAAATCAAGTAGTTTATTTAGCTCTTTATAGTGATAGTTACCTAGTACATGAGGATATAATTTTCTTTGAAAGTGGAGTCTTTGTGAAAAAGGAAATTGATTTTTGCCAGTTATTTGACGAGAGATTGAAAGAAATTGTTAATTTAAAAAGCAATTTTCTATTGACCTTGGCAATGTTAATAAAAGTGATAGTGAAAGGTGAATGAACTAGGAATTTCGTCAAGGTGAGGGGCAGAAGCGTCCTCGTTTCGGCTATATCAAACTATGATTACGATAATTATTATCCTTTGACAAAATTCATTATAGCTCAAATGATGTCGACAATACTTAAAGATTGACTAAAAGATTTAATATAAAATAAAAAACTTTATTGCAAATAAAAAACCGACTTCAAAAAAACAACAAAGTGAAAAATAACTTTAGCTTCAGAAGTCGGTGACGTCTGTGTGTTTGATTCAGTTTCTTTGCCACCGACTTCTGTTTCGGTTTTATTTTTTGCAATAAAGTTTTTTATTTTACCATTTTTATTTGTAATATCTTATACAAATATTAGCTATACATTTATTTTAACATAACATAACATCACGCCTGTAATCCCCGAAGAGTTGGGCTGAGGTGTACCCAGTAGGACCTACACCCACATTTCGCCAGTTATGTTTAAGTCCCATGTGATAGGGGGCGAGCGCTGGTGCAAATCCAGACTCCGTGACTGCTACTGAGAAATTCCTGATGGAAAAGCCCAATAACTCCCCAACTAGCAAAATTTTAACTTACAAGTGTCCCAAGACCTATATGTTATTAATCTTTTAGCATACTTACAAACAACTGTAAGTGTCGATTTAGGCGCACTTTATAAGAGAATTCTCGCTTAGAGTCAACTTATAACGCTCTTATTGAAGATTACTTTACACTTACAATAATCTTGTTACTGCTGTTGTAATACCAAAATAACTTATAATGTTCTCTGGAAGCTCAATAAAGGAGTATTTATCACAATGGCCGAAATAGTGTGCGCGAGAGCTGTTGGAAAAAATAAAATAAAATAAAAGTTTAATCGTGAACTCATGTATTATTTGTATTACTAGTATTTTTATTTCTTGTAATTATTTAGATCATTTGCTTGATAGTTATGTGTCTATGAACTTAAATAACTTGCGGTGTACATTTCTTCGAATGTTTTGTGGAGTAAAGTGAAATATTTTCACAGGCCCACTTGGTTATGTATTTAGAAAATTAGTAAAAAATATTAATTAAGTGTAAAAATAAAAACTGACGCCATTAGAGATTGATAAGACCAAATACTCTTCTCTAAGATAAGCTTAATACTAAAATGTCTTATTTCACACTACCTAAGTTAATTTTAAACCTTTTGGTCTTATTGAGCACTTACATAAGGTAACTACTTGCAGCCATTTAATAAATTTAGGGTTCCTTTGTAAACCATGGCATTCAAATTTCATTTTGTGGTAGGTATAATGTTAGGTGAGCCAAAACATGCATAAGTAAAGCACTCTTTAAAACGCACTACTCTACAAGCGCGAATCTACTGGACCAAATCAGGTGCAATTTGGTAGGATGGTTTAATCCTACGATCCAAACACAGATGTGCAAAGTTAATATTTTTTTTTTTAAATAAGGGTCATTTTCGGGAGACAATTTGGAAATTAAAAAAAAAATTGCAAACGTTGCTCTGTCATAATATATTAAATGAAAGGGCTCGTTATGAGGATCTCAAATATAGTTTTTTTAATAATTTAAAATAAATAGTTTTTATTTTATTCATAAGGAAAGACGAAAATTAACCATTCCTGATCATTTCATCATCATCATCATTCTGATGACGATGATGAAATGTACTACTTCGAGCCCAAAATTTTGAAAAAAAATACAAAATATAGTTAATTACTTGTAGATTACAGGCAAACCTATAAGAATTATATCAAAACATGCCACAATTGAATAAAAACATTGATTGGTATTGTACGGAACCCTCTCCACGCGAGTTCAACTCGCACTTGGCCGATTTTATTTATAATGGTTATTGACCCCCGGCCGTGACATCTTTAATAAAGTGTTCACAAGTCTTTTAAAAGTCAAAATATTCTGATAGAGCTCTACCAGTATTCGTCTTCTCTTTAATTTGACTCAGAGAAGACAATTCACACTTACTACTTGTTGGTTGTTATAGTAGTTTTATGCAAAAGTTTATTAAGGTCATAAGTGTTATAAAACACTCAATGCAGACTCTACTAAGAAATACTGTACTTTTAAGATGCTTTTTTAAGTGCAAATAATATTCAAGAGCAACTGCTCTTTAAAAATGCACTTGTAAGACAACTGTGCTAATAAATGTCTTACAACGATTCTTTATATACATCTATAAGAACACGTACTAAGTGTTTTATTCTTTTAGTACAAAACGCCTTAAATCATGCTTTTATAAGATGTACTGTCATAGTCTAGACACATGTAAGTCTGCTGTAACACCTTAGTTCTTAAATCAGCATATCCGCAAGACCAAATTGCTAGTTGGGTCTGTGCCCGACCTGGGAATCGAACCCTGGACCTCATGCTGAGTAGTCGCCACCACTGGACCAACGAGGCAGTCATTTATTTCATATTGTTAACAATACATGTGATATTACCATGGTAATAGGCTTATCCCCAATAAAATGGAACCTAACAGACCGAACTGTCGAAATGTGGGTGTACTGTGTACAGTACACCCAGAGTTCCATTGCATATATCCGAAGACCACCATCAGATCTTCACCAAATTTAAATGGGACCACCGCAAAGTAATTTTCTTCCAAACAAAAAAAGAATCATCGAAATCGGTTCACAATTGGCGGAAAAAAGGCTGAACATACACACAAAAAAAACAGACGAATTGATAACCTCCTCTTTTTGGAAGTCGGTTAAAAAGGTATACATAATGTCATAACTTTACGGTGTGTACACCTTACCTTATCTGTGGTTTTGTTTTCCAGAATAAATGAAACATTAAGGATTTCTTCAAGACGACAGGCATTTCCCTGTTTATTCATACTTAATGTTCAAGTCACACGACAATCACCAAAACGTGCTTATTACGGTCACATCTTAACGTGATGCCAATCTACACCCCAGATTTTATAATGAAAAAGGAGAAGAAACTTCCGAAACGTATAGTCTGGGTCAATTTTTCAGCACGCCAGTTGATATCTGACGAACAAAAATTCCTATTTGAAAACGGGACAAAGGCAAAGCGGCGCCGGCATTAGCACTACAGTGTAAATTGACACCTCCGAAGCTCCATTTACTACAGAATCGCTTAGAGCGAAGCCAATGCACTCTATTGTTACCGCATACGATGCTGATAAAAGAAAAATAGCTTAAGATAACAATGGGCGGTAGATACCTTTCAAAATTTTACTTTGAAATTGACTGGGTGGGATATTTTTATGTAAAAACTTGTCCAAGCGAGAAGTTAGCAAACCTACCGCATAATCAGCCTTTGACCACATGTGACTGTTTCTAAATTACTCTAAGCTGTTTAAACTTTCGTTTTTCCTAAATCATGTTAATATTATCATGTTAACTACGATATAGACGGACAGTCACAGTACAGTCTCACACACGCGTGTGAGAAGATGTGAGCCGATATCAACCACACGGTCCCAATGCACGTTAGTAGATATCATAGTGTCAAATATTTAGTTCTTGGGCTTTCAGGTGGTTTCCTAGATGTTTTCTTTCAACCGACCTGGGAATCGAACCCACGGGGTTCTTCAGGTCGGTCAAAAAGTGCCATTCTTTAAACTTCTCCCAAAACGTTGAAAGAAAACATCCAGAAAAGCTTAGCAGACGCGCTTGCAACCGCGAGACCAACGGAGCAGTCAAGGACTTAGTCGACTTCATATGCTTCTTATAAAGTTTCTAAATGCACATAATTATATCAAAGGAAGGTCACAAAGTTGAGTAACCCAAATCAAACAATACAAATAATACTTACTTAAGCTTAGTTGATAAATAATTTCGAGTGATTTATTCTCATTTTCGATTTTCTTTTTGTAAGATTGAAAAGTCTTATGTTAGTGCGGAGTTTTATTATTAATGGTTTCTGAAACTACAAAGAAATATATTCTTTTGAAAAAAGAAAATCTAGACATTTTATCAATACTTTTTGCAGTTGAACAAATTGCTTCTTTCTTTTAAAAAGTCAATGACATTAATATTTCTATCTGTTTGCGTATTTTTAAGATTTTTCGTGCACAATGCTTCGTAGAAGCTCTTCATAAATTTAAATAATATAAAAGTCATGGATATTGTTTATACAAATGACGTAAGTCGAAGAGTACATGAACTTTCTTTGCATATAATATTTTTGTAGTGTCTGTCTCTATTTTATTGAAATATTATTCGAAGGATCTACTTCGTGTAGTTCATTTAATATAATAATAGAAGCAAAATACAGGATGATATTTAGTTCAAAATAAATCGAAATTCATATCACACGCGTATTGCGTATGATTTGAAATTTGATAGTTTTTACTTTTTTTTTTTAAATTTCTCTTTGTTATAAGATGAAAAGTTTACTTGAAATTTGTAGCGTTTTTTGATGATGGATCAATTTTTTTCTAAGCTGTGGAACAAAGAAAAAAGTAACTAGGTATGCCATAAGCTACTCTGTTCACCTAATATACCCATTTTTTTTTTTGGAAAGTGATAAAAAAGTCATCCGGTATAATAGGTTTATGCTGAGTAGAGTAACAAGAACTTGTTAGTTTAATAGAACACTAGCTAATTCCCGCAGCTTCGCACTCGTGGAGTTCGGTAATTGTCCTACAGGAACGTACTACCGGGATAAAAAAGTGTTTTGTGTTAATCCAGGTTGTAAACTATCTGTGTGCCAAATTTCATTCAAATCAAAAGTTTTTCCTTGAATACAATACATGAATCAATAGAGATAATTTACGAAAGAAAAAAAGTATCATAACAGTGAAGTGGTTCAAAAATGCAAATCCTCCATTGAAAAATAAATTGAACCGATCTATTGAAAAAAAAAACAAAAGCATATCGCCTAAAATTCACAACCACGACCTCAAACAAAATCCTTACCACCATAATATATTCGAAGCAAAGGCAAGCAAAGATGAGAAAACATAAAGTAGAGATGGCCTGTCGCATCGGATATTTGCTTAACAATATGTGTTCCCAATATGCAGTATACAGCGTACGGCTTGACGGCACCGTAAAACGGAATATAGCTGGGTATATCCGCCGTACCTTGAATATCCGAAGGGGTTTATCCGCGCGGCGGTTAAATCCGCGCCCTGCTTATGTTAGACAATGTGGCGACGATTGTGGTTGTGGACAAAGTGGATAAGCGGCAGCGATTAGCGGTAGAGCATTTGTATTTATGTTAACCGTTTTTAGAGTGAACTACGTCATTGATGAAATCATCATCATCAAACTAGGCTTTTCCCAACTACATTGGGGTCGACTTTGAATCGTATTACCCAGTACTAACTGGGTTGTGGAGGTCACACCCTCTTCAATATAATATATTGTTCCTGAGATAGTTAGTACCTTTAAGAAACATTTTTTTATTGAACAGAAACTGGGTGTTCTATTCGGAACATAGCAACCAATCTACCAAGTGAAAAGAGCATTTATAGTTATTTATTGAGCTACAACTGACTTCTAATTGTTTGAAAATATTCTTTCACAACTAATCTCCAAAAAACATTAGGAACACCTTGACAAAAAATCTAGCACTAGAATTACTTGCTGACACTTTTAAGTTCTACTACAATTGTCGCTGTCTTTTCTCACTATACTCCGATCCTAACGTTCCCAGTCCTAGCTAACAGACATGATATAAGGTCTAGACCCACTGCATATAGTTGATGCGTCTATTCCACCGCGTCTTCAGTTTCTGAATGAAAACTGTTCTCTATACTTCGATATAATATAACGCATCAAATATCCCAAATAATAAATATACGTATAACAAAAAATTGTTTCTACTGTCATGAATTTTTATTGATCCCAATATGTTTGTTTTGACGTTACAGTCATAACCCAAAGCTAGCCACAACTATTTTTGGCTAGTTGCTGACATTAAGTAAAGCGCGTAAAAAAACGGTTTAATTCTCTTTTAGAACCAGCTTTTAGTTTTAAATAAAAACATAGCAAAAAAGAAAAAAAGTATCTTTTCCCGAAACACTAGGCATTTGTACCTACAACATCCATATTATACCAGGGCCTCAAGTCAGCTATTACAATAGTGTCAGAATGGTCTATCATTGATTTCATAATTGTTGATTTTGACAAGTTTGGTAATATACTAATATGATGGCGTCATGATGACTTTTAATGGTCAACCACTGACACTCTATCGAAAGAAATGGCATAGAATGGTAATCTCGTAATGGTAATGACAAATGAATGACTGGTTATTTGCGAACTTCTTACTACTTAAGATTGCATAGAACACTAATAAATAATATGTAAAATATATATAAATGAAATCTGGCGGGTTTTATAATAATGGCAATACGACAATGTCATTACAACACGATTCTATTACGAGACCATTGACCGACCAATGATCGACCATTATGAATTTAGCAGATTACGATCTTTTAGCAAAATGACAGGATGAGAATGGGATCGTGTTGGAATGACGAATTTATAAAAATAGCAGACTTAGGCCCCAGTTCTAAACAAGTCTCATGTAAAAGATCGTGCAAGTCAAGCGGGCACAATACAAACTCCAGACTGTCAATGAGAAATTCCTGACGGAAAACCCCAACAGCACGTTGCCCAAAATGGGAATCAAACATGGACCTCACTCTAGGGCCTAAGCAGTCTCGTTTGCTATCACTACGAAACGTTTTTAAGGGTAACAAAAATGTCCTACCAATCCGGTTTTTTTCATTTACACTGAAAACGGAATCCTTACCATGTTTACTATTTTTTTTTTGAGTTTCCGAATGTTTCGGGATATACAGCCTGTAAACAACCTCATCACGAAGCTGTCAACCAAGCATTCTACAGTACATCAAACTAAGTATCTTTACGCAAAAATTATTGCTGGGAAACGACTTTTTTTTTTGGGTGTATAATCATGTTTTGTGGTATAACTCAATGTAACGCACCTAAAAACATTGTGCTGATGTATGGATTGAATAGTACGGTGGTCGTGGAGGTGTTTCAATTAAAAATCTTACATTAAAAACTTGTCAAAAAGTTGGAACTGACCCCTAATATTTCCGTAACTAGAAGGTTCCCTGGTATGGTGTAGAACAAAAATATTATCGCAATGACGGGGAGAATAAGTACCTTTCGGCTTTGAAGAGGTTTTTTACACCCTTCATATCTAAGATTATCCTATGGTGTATTGTTAGTGACCATGTCAGTTTAAAAACTAAATATCAGTATTTCTCTGTTTTTTGTAGTCAATACTGATTTTGACCGGTTAGTAGTATTGATCGTGACATAAATACAGTCGCAACCAATCTCGGAGATTATGAAGATAATGTCAGACATTGACAATACATAGACAGATTGGACAGAAACATTCGATACTCGCAAGGCTTCCATTATCGGAGAGAGGCTGAATTATTTGTACTGAAATATTTATGGACTGCTTACGAATAAAATATACAATACTTTGTTATTTATTCATAAAAGAAAGACGATGAATTTACTAGCCACAATTCTCCTAGTTAGAGAGTATTGTGAAAGGGTTCGTTTGGGTCAGTTCACTTGACTACACCATTTTTTGCCTCCAAGCTTGAGGTAGGTATTACTTTACACACACCTATCGTATACAGGCTGGAAATTTTCAATGCCACCTGGAGGTAAAGTACTCTAAATACTGGATATAGCAAATTTTACTCAAAAGAAACATTCTTTTTTTTAAAAAAAAGAAACAAAACTGCATTCACAGATTTTAGAAAATTCGTTTGCCACATTCGGGAATCGAACCGACAAAAAATGGAAAAAGTAACATTTTGTACTTTTTTGACATCAATCGTTAGGATTAATCATAAAATATGGATCAAATCTCTCTAACAAACATGATAAATTAAATGAAAGGAAAACCATAAAATCTATAAATTCAATTGGATAAATTCAATAAAATAAAGCAGTTTTACTCAAAGAATCCTTTATTTATTGAAAAAAGAAGATTGCAATTTGCACAAACAAACACGTCAAAATTGCAATCCTCCTATCTAAATAGTTTTTCGTTATTTTAACGTCACAATGACGCCAAAGATATAGTTAATTATTACATAAGTAATCGGATAGACTTTTAAGTGAAAGTGCTCTATCTTTTCCAATTGAATTTATAAGTTTTGATTTCATGGTTTTCCCTTCATTTAATTTATCATGTTTGTTAGAGATATTTGATCCATATGATTGACCCTATCGATTGATGTAAAAAAGAACAGGATGTTATTTTTCCGAACTTTAGTCGGTTCGATTCCCGAATGTGGCAAGAGAATTTTAGAAAATCCATGAATGCAGTTTTGTTTCTTTTAAAAAATAAAGGAATGTTTCCTTTGAGTAAAATTTTCTATCTTACATATTTCGAAAACTTTCCCTCCATATGGCATTGAAAACTTCCACTCTGTATGTATAATTAAGATACAAGTTTACGTAAAGTGCGGACAAACCGAGCGGACCTAACAGTGGACTAGTTGCGAACACCGAACTTTCACGGATATATTTTTATTACATTACTAGCTGATGCCCGCAGCTTCGCCCGCCCGCAAATTATATGTATACTAAAACCTTCCTTTTGAATCACTCTGTTTATTAAAAAAACCTCATCAAAATCCGTTGCGTAGTTTTAAAGATCTAAGTATACATAGGGACAGACAGACAGACGCGGCGACTTTGTTTTATAATATGTAGTGTTAGATAATGTGACTATTTGGACTGCCTCTTTGGTCTAGTGGTCGCAGGCGTGTTAGTCTGCTCAGTATGACCGCACCTTCGAAGTTGCGAAAATTACACTTTAACAAATTAATCAGTATTGAACCACAAATTCCAAGAAATAACCAATAAGGTAAAAAACTTTTTTTCTCGATGTGGAAATCCTCAATGGATGTCCTCCGCCCTGGGGAGAGCGGAGCGGTCTGTCAGACTCGTACTGACTAAAACCACACCGGTGTTCCCTCGCACACTTGCGTCGGGGGGCAGCGGGATCTGATGCGACTTCCGCTGCCCCGGTCTAGTGCCAGCCCGCTTGACCTGCGGGACTCGTCTCGGGGGAAGGTAAAAAAAAAAACTTAACTCAAGCTTTTTACATCTTTGAACTTAAATACTGGCCAGATATTCATGCGAAGTACGTAAATCGACCATGTGATTCAAACTTCGAATTTGGCTCCAAAATTCATGGTCGTCTCCACTACGGATTAAATCAACTGCCATCATTGGTGGAGCCGTTTTTGCCGGACATTTGAGGAGTTCGGAAAGTTTTCCATATTCAAATCTGGGAAAACGTATTTGGTTTGAGCGGTTTTGCTTGGAGCAAAACGGTTATGATGTTATGAGAAAATTTTACGTGTACATACATGTTGGTGTATTTTGAACAAGAAAAATTTAATGTTAAGAAAGTTGTTTTTATTTCCGTTTACGTAAAAAATCGTTTCGATAAAAAACTAAAATTTTATAGGTTATGAAGCATCGGAAACCATATATAGGTGTCATTGCTAATGTTGTTATAGGACTAAAAATACATAAATATTTAAACTATAACGATCAGTCGATTACCTATTGATACTTATCAACTTTTAATCTACAAAAGTCAACCGATCGAGTACTTATAGCTAGTAAAGGCAGTACTTAAGCTAGGTGGCTTCAGTCTAAAAATACCCGACCCTTTCCCTTATAATGAATACTTTAGCGATTGGAAAGCAATGACGCATACTCGTTGGAAAATAATGGACTATAATGCCTAGTTTTACTGACAGTAACATAACACACTCATGCATTTATTCATGATACCCCATGTAAGACAAGTGGAAACCACTGTACTAATTAAGGATGAAGAGTTGAAACCGGAAGATAGCACAGTGTTCTTAGGCATAACTATGGATGCCAAGCTTCAGTGGGGCCAGCATATAGACAAATTGTCGAAAAAACTTAGCTCTGCAGCATACGCCGCTAGAAGAATTCGTGAGTTAACTGATTTAGAGACAGCCCGTCTAGTTTACTTTAGTTATTTTCATAGCGTGATGTCGTACGGTATTCTCTTGTGGGGCAATGCCGCCGATATTCAGACGATATTTGTTTTGCAAAAAAGGGCAATTCGTTCAATTTATAAATTAAGTCCCAGATACTCTCTCAGAGAAAAATTTAAAGAGATTAATATTCTTACTGTGCCTTCTTAGTTTATTTATGAAAACCTTTTGTACGCACACAAAAATATTAATTTGTTTAAAAAATACAGTGATATCCACAACATAAATACGAGGAACAAACACAAATTTGTTGTTCCTGCAACGAGACTCAAAAAAATAGGGGGTACGTACAGATGCCAATGTATTCGTTTTTACAATAAACTTCCAAGCTAAATTCAAGCACTAAGCCTAAATAAATTCAAATCGTTTATAAAACGGAAGCTGTGCCTGAAAGCCTACTATCATGTTAATCACTATCTCGAAGATAAATAGGCTTGGGATTAAGCTGCTCCAATGAAATTTGCTCTGTGAATGTCAAAATTTCGGACTTCGCTTGTTTATTATTTATTCCTTTCTTATAGACACTCTGCCATTGAATGATTTGACATGAATACTTAGTTCAGTATTTTATTATTTTTTACTTTTTTATTTTTTATTTTATGTTATATTTACCTACTGATTTGATAGGAATATTTACTTTGTTATTATTCTACTTCTTCATTATTATTGTGACATTTAATGTTTTTTATTGACATTGATTTTGTAATTTTTTATTAATTTTATTTGATTATTGTGAATGTGGGGACCATGTAGGTCACATTTTTATTCTTTGTTTGCTTTTTTCCCACAACTGTCTGGCAGTTTGAGTACTATAAGCGACCTAAGCAAATGTCCTTTCTTTGGTATTGTTCGTCGTTTCGTTGAGCTACACGATAACCGACAAATGCTTGCACTGACTGGACAGGTCCACTCAAATCTGTGTGGTTCTTTCTTCAAAAGACTATCTCAGACACTAATCTGCATAGTCCTCATGTGAATTGAGCAAGATTGTCTGGACTTCAAAAGAGACTATGACCTCTGAGTTTGTTTCGGCTGTTTCTTCTCAGAGTAGTCAGGTACGAAACACCGGCCACAACTAGTTTAAAAAAAAAAAATTACGTGTAAAAGTGTTTGTAAAATCCTACTTGCAAAATAAACATCATTTATCATTTATCATTATGGCTTATGCATTAAGAGCTGCAGTATGGCTTAGTTTTTTGGGTTCCGTAGCCAAATGGCAAAAAACGGAACCCTATGGATTCTACATGTCTGTCTGTCTGTCTCTCCGTCCGTATGTCACATCCACTTTTTTCCGAAACTATAAGAACTATGCTGTTGAAAGTTGGTAAGTAGATGTATTCTGTGAACCGCTTCGATCAACAATTAGGTGAACCGCATAAAGATTTTCACACAAAAATAGAAAAAAAACAACAAATTTCGGGGGTTCCCCAAACTTCGAACTGAAACTCAAGTTTTTTTTTCACAAACCCATACGTGTGGGGAATCTATGGATAGGTTTTCAAAAATGATATTGAGGTTTCTAGTATATTTTTTTTTCTAAACTGAATAGTTTGCCCGAGAGACACTTCCAAAGTGGTAAAATGTGTGTGTGTGTGTATGTCCCCTGTAACTTCTAAAATAAGAGAATGACAAAATTAAAAAAGTAAGATTTACATTACCATGTAAACTTCCACCGAAAATTGGTTTGAACGAGATCTAGTAAGTAGTTTTTTTTGTAATGTCCAATCGTAAACCGCAATTTACCTTTCATTCAATGAAATTTGAGCGGAACCCTCGGTCCGACTCGCTTTTTTTTATATGATTTGTTTGATAAAATAACGCAATAAACGGTTTCAAGAAAATATTGTCACTATCGTTACTACTGTTTTTGTATTTACTTTTCTTGACAAAATCTTATGAAATAACCTTCATTTCTATTTTATGATACGCAAAAAAACTGGCCCAGGTTGTAGTCTTTCATCAACAAATCTGTGTGTCAAATGCTCGTACGAACTATGTCATTGTGTTTGGTTGACCAAAATGACATTACCAAATTCACTCGAGTTTTGACTGAACGAACTGAACTGCAGTATACATTCGCAAAAAAAAACTACACCCATTATTCAAAAGAATGTCTTTCGAACTTCAAATGTAAGGTTTAGTTCCCCCTTCCTTTTATTTGGTCGGCAAAGTCCTCTACTTATGTGGTCGGCTGATATTACGCGCGGTATAAAACGATTTTCCTACCGCGGGCAGATGTTTCCTTCAAGCCCCTACATCATTCTAAAAACTGACATTATTCTACCCCCATTTCACAAATACAGAAAATAACACGAACAAAACATAAATCATCTATATTCCTACCAGGATTGCGCACCACGTGAGCATTTGTGCGACATAGCTGGGCGTTCTAGCCCGATCTACGGGATAGCTCATGAATATGAATGCCCCATACAGGCCATTGAGACAGTCTACACGGGCGAATACTAGATAAATAGGGCTTTAAATACCAATTCTGAGCTTGGGGCTATGTAGTTGTAAAAGGTACATCGGTTTATAGAAAGCGGTGGCAACGATCGAAACTAGCCAATTTCATCAATGTATAAGTTTGACCAGGCAATATGAAAACCATTTTCTTGCGTTTGGCCGCAACTCGCCTGATGTGAAGCAATGATGCGGCCTATAGGGTGGAACACGCTTGCCTAGAAGAAACCGATTCACTCGAACCTTGAATAGAACTAGATTATAACTAATTACTACTAACATAAGTACATAATTGCAGACTATTCACTAAAACTACTGTTCCATAGTAAATTAGTTACCGAAAAGCTTATACAATTCTATTGAAATCATTTTAGAAATATGAAATGGTTGGAAAACCATTGTCATTTGGTGACAATTTGTGGAATGGAACAATGGAAATTGTCATTTGGTTTGGACCCTTTTGGGACTTGTCAAGCATTAGTGCAGAATCGTGTCTGATAGCTCTTTCTTAAATCCAATTCCCAGTACGTTAAGGGTTAAGTTAAATCTGTCCTGTGTGTCTGTGTCTGTCTGTCTGTGTGTGTGTGTGTGTAATCTGTCTGTGTGTCGGTCTGTGTCTATGCAAAAACTAACAGAATAACAGCTTTTTACTCAATAAACACTTGTATAACGGTGATAATATATTTTTTTTTTACTTTTACTTTCGACCTATACTACGACTTTTACTCCAAAAAAATAAAAAAAAACCTATAAAATTGTATAACGTGAAAGTAACATTTTTATAATAATTTCACGCAAACGAAAGTCGCGGGCAACAGGTAGTGATAAATAATAGTCAGATGCAAAAAGAAACTTTCTCAGGTAAAATTCTAAAATAAAGTAACTCTTCAAATTGGCTGCAAAAATTAATTAATTCAATTAATCAAGTTGTAAATTAATTGATATTCAAGTGATCTACATAATTGCATTACGCCTTTTTTCTGGAACAAGATCTGAAGGAATCTATTGCATAATTGAAATTCGCTTAATGTAATTTGATAAAGTGTTTCTAAATTATTTTTTCAAAAATGTTTAGTTTAATGACTAGGTACGTAAATTTATATAGGGTCTAAAACACCTCTTAACGAAGCCGAAAGGCACTTGTTCTCCCCGTCATTGCGATAATTTTTTTGTTCTACATCATACCTGGGAACCTTCTAGTTACGGAGATATTGGGGGTCAAAGTTCCAACTTTTTGACAAGTTTTTTTTTAAATACTATTTTTTAATGTAAGATTTTTACTTTAAACACCTCCACGACCCCCGTACTATTTAATCCATCCATCAGCACAATGTTTTGAGTGCGTTACATTGAGTTCTATCACAAAACATGATTTATCACCCCAAAAAAAAAAGTCATTTCCTAGCAATAATTTTTGCGTAAAGTTACTTAGTTTGATGTACAGAATGCTTGGTTGACGGCTTCGTGATGAGGTCTTTTACACCCTGTATAAAATAGTCGGCCATGTTGACTCTAAAACTCTGTTTATTTAGACGTTTAAAATGATAAATGGTACGAGCCATAATATAAATACAATTGAGTACATAAGGCGCGCTTGCACCAAGAGTCACTGAATGCGTTTAGTACATGTGTTTAAAAACTATGTTCTAATTCTGACATTTTTTTTGAAGATGGCAGTTACATAATCTTACTTCTTCTAACTAATATTATTTAAACGCGAAAGTTTGAAAAAATATATGTAAGTTTGTTACTCTTTTACGAAAAAATGGCTTAACTGATTTGGATAAAATATAATACAGAGATACTTTATAACTTGGATTAGCACAAAGGATACTTTTATACACGCAGATAAAGTCGCGGGCCGAAGCTAGTGATGTGTAAGTGCGATCGAACAAGGTATTTGGTTTACAGTTTAACCAACAAATTACATTGTAAAATGTAAAGCAAATAGCTTGTTCGATCGTACATTAAACTAAAGCTCATTTAGTTGATTGTGGCGATCTGTTACGTTTTCGATGAACTCAAATTTAGGTATCGAAAGTAGCACACAGCAGCATCACACGTACGCACACATTGAAGCACTCTGAGCGTTCGATTTTATACTTCACATAAATAATCTTGATCATTTTTTTTTTTTCGTATTGGAAATCATCAAATGACTTCTCCCGCTCTGGGCGGAGCAGGAGAGAGTGTCAGACTTTTACTGACTAAAACCCATCCATGTTCCTTCATCGCCCTTTGTGTTCCGGGGCCACGGTATCTCTTTCGAATAGTCCCGCAACCCCGGCATAATCTTGATCCTTGATTTAATTTTGAATTTAATTTTAATTGATTCCTGAACATTACTTGGACCTTTGAAAATGCATTTGGTAGTTCTGTTACTTAGTGACAGTGACACAGTAATGTGTCACACACATGTCACACATGTGTCACACAGTGTTATTTTGCCTTAGTTGCGGATATTCCAAGTTTTGTGTGTTTTTTGGAAATTGTTAAAGAAACAAAACACCTATTATAACTCCGCCAGCTCTAACTACTATACTACTACAACAGCCCATAACGTCCACTGCTGGACATAAGCCTCTCCCATGATGGGAGGAATTTGCCGTAATCTCCACGCTTGGCAGGCGAATTGGAGATCGCAGTGATGAAAGACTAACAGAAAACGCTGCTGCCCATTCTCTGGTCTACGGAAGCTCAAGGTGTTCTGCCTCAGACATTAGTCGCCTTATACGACACCCGTGAGTGTAATGGGTTGGTTCTATTCTACTCTGCCGGATACCACACGGCTAACTACTATAGTAAGAGAAAATAAGAAAATCGAGAAACATCCTTAAAAACCATATTTATAAACACAATATTTTGTTTTTGGATTTGGTTTTTACACCAAATGTTTTAAGTTATGATAGGAAATTTTTAATCTTATCTTGCTCACCCATGTGGGATATTTTTTTCTTGCTCTTAATGGTTGCGTTTTCTTTAAAGTCTAATTGTTGATTACTGTAGTGACTCATCACCATCACTGCTGGGAGACGGCCTTCAGGATTTCGGAAATTTTGAATTTTAAAATTTGTGGGTTAGGGTTGTCAATCAAACCTGTGTGCAATATACAATACTGTTAGGAAGAAAGTAGGTTTTACGTAGTACATACTATGAAGAAATGAGGTTGTACGCAACACAAGTTACTTCTATCTTATGCTACTAATTGTCACTGGTCGTGAGAGACTCTTGTTGGGAATATTGCTCCGATTTATCATTAATCCTATTTTCATGATTCTTATATTTCAATATTCCAAACGTTCATAATTACTATTCTCAAAATACCAAATTTTAATAGTCCGAGTCCGACTTATTGATAATACGAAACATTAAAAATACGAATCAATTTTTTTTTTTTTAGCTGTCGAGAATCACGCGCCAATTTTTCATTTTTTATAGGACAAACCGTTTTCAAGATATAAGCAAAATTAGAACCTGCTACGACTCCATGACGCGCGCTCGCTACACTCGCATTTTACATTACACACACCCACTTTCTGTCACAAATGTCGTCGTCACTCCGCCGCGCCGTCCTTCGGCCTACGCTCCTCACGCCAGCTAGCAAGACTTTTACGACAATTTTAGCAGTTTATTTAAAGTATTGAAAATCGGAATGTTTTTCGGACTAACGATCCATCGAACATTTTCATTCTTCGGACATATGAAAATCAGACAGCAATAAATTCGTATTTACGACTTTCAGAATTATGAATTCCGGGATTTTAAATAATAGACATTAAAATTCTTCGGTATTATGAAATTCGGACTTTTGATAATCTACTACTACTACTACTATAACAGCCCATAACGTCCACTGCTGGACATAAGCCTCTCCCATGATGGGAGGAATTTGCCGTAATCTCCACGCTTGGCATTTTGATAATCGGAATATCGAAATTCGGATTTTTTCCCGACATAGACATCCATGATGAAAACTGGCCGAATTTTCGTCGGAGCCATCTTGGATTTTGATTATGATCATACATCCGATACCTGCGACCCCAAAAACCACAAAAATGACACCTATGACAAAAATTTGTCAAATTTTTATCAGTGCTGTCTTGGATTTCGATTTTTTATCCATATTCGTCATACATACATACAAACCGGTTAAAATCATAGCTCTCCTCCCGCCCATCCACTTCCAAACCTCATCGCCCACAGCTTGACCTTATACATCCAAATCCTAACCTTACTTATAGCTGCTTAACCCCACTCATCTATTTTGCAACCTTGTCAACAGCTGCTTAACCTTACCCATACAAATCCCGATCTTACCCAACATAATTTCTAAATCACATTCTTATAATAAAAGTATGAACCTCGCGCATACTTTTTTTATTTCAGTCCACAAAAGCAGAAGTATCAACTCCTTCCGATTACGTTATACGACAAGGATGGTACTCACACGCATGCACACTACAACATTTTCTAGTAATTTTATCGTTTTGCTAGAGTAGAGAGCGATACACTCGTCCTTCCACGAGCGTTTCTGAGCGCGGAATGATGAACCGCGAGTGCGAAATGCATGTAGAAATCGCCAAATGCCTTTATTTTAGCTAATAATTAGAAAATACGTTGATTTTGACTCATAAAAATTAGCTGAACCTATAAAAGACTATTAATACCGCAATTTATTATAATTTTTAAGATAAAATATGTTGTAAATTTACCTTAAATGGTACCTACCTATTCTGACCCTACTTTTTTAAAATTGACTGCGATTATTGTGATGGGCAAAACGTATTTCTGTGTAAATTTTATATGACGACATACAATTGTTCTGATGCAAATCAGGAGATGAATATATTTTCTTTAAATTAAGACCATAATATTATCACATTTGTGATTGCTTATACATTAATATGGTACCTGAAAAACACTGTTATTTGGAGAAAAATTTAAAAGCGTCCTTAAAGTTCCTTTGCTTTCCAAAAATTAATTTTCACATATTATGTACATCTTAAAATTAACACCTAACAGATTACTTCATTAATCAATTACGTTACATACCTTACCCGGAGCTAATGATTTAATTGGATAACTACAATAAGAGATAAGATACAGACTAGTTGTATACAAGGCCTTGCTTAGATTTGTACAACTAAATTAAGTACAATTTATTAGATCGTACTCTGAGGCAGGTGAAAATCTTATTACCGTTCTCAGGTTATTTTCACGTTTATTATTCTACTACAATGTTATTAATTCGGTGTGTTTTGTTCTATTTGTAGGTATATGATAAAGGGATCCGAAATATGATTTTGGGCTATAACTCATGTACTTAAAGATTAAAATCGTCTGATTTGTCACTGTAATAATGTCGCGTGAAAATTGAAAATCAAAACTGAAAAGATTGAGGTTACACATTTCGTATTTTATAAGGTTTTCATGACAACATGCGACATTGTGTGTATCAGAGGTGTAAAAATCGTAATCCTAACTAATATGCCAAATATCCTAACTAATATAAAAGCGAAAGTAAGTTTGCTTGTTACCTTTTCATGCCTAAACCACTGAACCGATTATGCTGAAATTTTGCATATACGTTGTCAGGTTTACAGAAATGGACATGTATGGTACCTTTCATCCCGAAAAAAAGTACTGTTCCCGAGCAAAACAACAATAACGGTCTTATGATAATTAGATGTCCCCACGTCTTTCGTATCATGATAGAATTATATTATTGTAAGCAGAGTAAAACCCGAATTGAATGTCAAATTCTAAATTAACGAGAGCGAAGCCGTAGGCTGAGGCTTGAAATATAAACACAATTATTTTTAACGTGGTCTTACGATTTCAATCTTCGATCTGACTAGAATTTTTCCAACTATATTGGGTTCGACTTTTAGTGCAACCGTCCGGACAGACTGGCAGACTTTCCTAATATAGTCAACAATTGAAAACCGCATTTAACATAAAGCGAACAGAAAACTCCTTGGTTATATTGTTTGTTAGACTTTCGGGTTTTGGTGGTAGAGGCGACAACACCAGTGGGAACAGACCGGTGGGGCAGACGGGAATAAACCTAGTAAATGTATAAAATTCATCTTTCTATATAATATTTGAAATTCATTGTGCTCTGTAACTGGCTTAATCTTTGAAAATTGGGACAGAAATTCGGTACGTTCTATATACGAATGCATTCGTTGCTCAGAACATAGAAATGGGACGCCTTTGTCCGCTTTTACGTCATACACCGAATAATACATAGTTTGAGTGTCAAAGTAAATTATGCTACTCTCTGTGCGGCGTGCGCTAGCTTTTACGAAGTGTTTTTTTATTAGCTTTGGACGAAGAGTTGTGTTAATTTCCAAGTGGTTGCTTATATTTGGAATTCTACATAACGATAATTTATTAAAGGTTTAAGTATGCCTACTAACAGACACTTTCTGCTTAAACCGATTTTGAATATTATCTCAGTTGGTGAACAAGCGATCATATTGTCGCGCTTGCCTAGATGCATCCTATTCATTCTTAACTTAAAGAATCGAATGTTTGACCACATATTTACCCAATTATTGTTATGAAGTACTAGCCAATGCTAACAATGGAGACCATTAGAAGACATTATAACGTTAATTTCAACCGGTTGCTGCGGAGCCCAAAAAAGGGTAATGTTTTTCACAACTTTAGCGTTTGTAACAACACATTTCCAACACCCGTATCCATAAACAACTCAAAATGATTACTTGAGTAAATGTCATTAAGTATTTAAGATACGATTTATATTATGTAGTTTAGTAATTGCTTTACGTTAGAACTGTCAAAAGTTATAACTTTTACCTTTGCTTACTTTGACGGTTCTCACTTAGTTTAAATTCTTGTATATTCTTGCATATAAATGTTTGCATAAGTAATTACTTAAACTAGAGCAGTTACTTTAACTTGATGACAGATACGAGTGTAAGACGCCACGTTTGCAACGGTCACTTCTAACTTAGTTTAAACTAAAGGCAAAACCTCCCAGTATCCCTATGGTCCAATTATAACTTATTCTCTAAGTTAGTAGAATCTTAAGCGATGCAATGCATATACAATGTCGCCTCTAAGCTTACTACTATGCATAACTTGAGAGTAAACTTCCCTTTAAAGTATATTCTAGAATCGAGTTTGATGCTTAGATTCCGTCTGCGAGGGAAATGTTTCTCTAGCGGTTGTTGGTTATATAAGTTTTGCACCGGGTGTTGTGGCGTGAGTTGGGACTGGCCTATACTGTATTGGTAAAATGGGCTAAGTTGTCGCAACGATTTTGATACTTTTAGAAAATATTTCAGGCGCTTGCATCTCAATAGGTCAATAAAATGAACATTATTTTTTTTTATTAAACATTTCAGTCACAATCTAAAGGATTTTGAAGGAAACTCCTAATCTATTACCTCATAGGTTTTAAAATTATCTGCTGAAAGTTCATGAAGTAGAATCAACCATACTTTACGTTCCGTTACGTTCACTTAACGTTTTCTTCTCATACGATTCCTGCTATTTCGATTTCAGCTTTATACTTTAACACCATCCTATTATACAATAATATTATAAAAGCGAAAGTTTGTGAGGGTAGTTTGTTACTCTTTCACGCAAAAACTACTGAACGCATTTGGATGGGCACACAGATAGTTTATAACCTGGATACATAGGATACTTTTATACCGTTAGTAGGATCCCGTGGGACTATAATAGGCGAGACGACAAAAAAAAACTAATTAGTCCGATAGTTAGATTACCAAAAAATATTTTACCTGTGTTTTTCCTTTTGTTACCTAAACCAAAATTGACGAAGATATGACGCTTTTAAAATTCTCAATACGTCACGCCTAGGTATAATTTTTTGCTAGTTCTGACGTCACGAGCCCCCACTCCCGAGTTTTGATGCGTTTTATTTTTGTCAATTTTCATTGATTCACAAAAACAAAAAATACGTGTCCATTAATTTCCAATACTCTAACTGACGGACTAAATAGATTTGCAATTTTTTGATACTGTCGTCATGCCTATTATCGAACTTTACGCGGGCAAAACCGCGGGCACAAGCTAGTAATACATACTTTAAAACAATGTTATTATGTGTAAGAGCAATATAATTATGCACTACAATCGCATGTCATAAACAGCGAGATTGTTTTCTAACTACAATGAATAGGTGCTTAGCTTAGACGTAACTGATTTAACTATAATATTGTTACAAGAATGTGGCAGAACGCCTTAAACGTTCGTTAAAACGGCCATTTATATTTTCTCAGCCCTGAAAATAAAAACATGATATCATCACCACGCCTGAAATAATAATAATAATAAACCATTTATTTCAGGTAACAAAGACCCATAGATTACAAAGACCCACCTTAACCTGAAAATACATACTAATAACAATTTTTGTGAGTCTAAGCAACTTAAAAAACTATGTTAATAGCACTTCACTTCACATGCACGATGTATTGTGCATACTTGTGGAATTTTTCCGCGGAAGCAACGAAACACCACATCCTGCAGCCAAAAACTTTCTTCCAACACCAGATGGAGCATACACGTTTCGATGCGCACCACAAACGCCTTGAAATTGACGTTGCGGCGCGATTCCAGAAGCTGTACTCTTGGCGTGTACTTCAATCTTTGGCGTCTGAGAAGGCTGTAAGGCGTACTTACTGCACGCAACGCAGACTCAGCAATCGGCGCCAGCAACAAAACTACTAACGCGAAACTCGTAGCCGATGCATTGAGGTAGCCGGCTCCTCGGCATGTGTTTACTGTAATACCTGAGGGATTAGAATGATATGTATGATGGTACACTCACATTTCACCGGTTATGTTTAAGTCCTATGTAATAGGGGCCAAGCCTATTGCCATCTACCGTGACCCCGGAACACAAAAGGCGATGAAGGAACATGGATGGGTTTTAGTCAGTAAAAGTCTGACACTCCCTCCTGCTCCGCCCAGAGCGGGAGAAGTCATTTGATGATTTCCCATACGAAAAAAAAAAAAAGCCTATCAAACGGGCCATAAATCCAAGAGACCAAGCTACTACTGAGAAATTGTATGAGATAGCACATAAAACACAAATACAACAAGCGAATCAGTTTTAAAATACAATGTACATTTTCAACACCAATATTCTGAAAGCGAGCGAGACTAGACGCCGCCGCCATAATAATTGTTTTCTTAACAATTTGACAGATGTCAAAATGCTTTTTCGGGCATAGGAACTGTCACAGACTGCCAGCATTTTGGGGTTTCGTGCTTCCGAATTATTGTTTAACCGTTTTAAATATTTGAACATTATTTTAGTAAGGGGATTTGAAATTAATGTTTCATTAGGCTGCTTCAATTGATATGTTCTTGTTGATTTGTTATGACATCGGTTGACAGAAAGGGGATTGGTGATACATTTCCGGGTTCATACATAAGTAAATAAGGGTTTGTGATCGGTTTATTAAATGAATATTTAGATTTTGTTGAAAGCGGCTGAAATTCGATTAGTGTTTGACATCATCTGCCTAGCCTTTTCCCAACTATGTTGAGGTCGGCTTCCAGGTTAACCGGATGCAGCTGAATACCTAAGTATTTTAATTATTTAGGAATTGCTTTGTTGGTCTAGTGGTTGCAAGCGCGATTGCTGGGTTCGATTTCCGAATCGTGCAAAGCGTTATTGAGTTTTTCCACCCAGAAATTCTCAGTTACAGCCACGCAGTCTGGTTAAATTCACTCATACATTCTATTACATGAAACTTAAACAAAACTAGCGAATTGTGGGTACATCTCTGCCTCATCCTTCAGGAATTACAGGTGTGATGTTATATAGTTCAATTTAAAATATGTCTTTTCACGAATAGAATATTATCTTGAGCATGAGATTAGTTTCCTTGACGGCCGAAGCGAGCTGTTCGCTTTATAGCGAAATTTGTTTAGTAGGGTAGAATCACTCTTAAAACGATCAACGGTGATTACCACCCAGTCTCCCATTAAGACGCAGTCAAACTAGGTCGGATCTAAAAAAGGTTCAATAGCACTTCTCGCAATCTTCAAAAATATTTTTAGGAGACATTTGAAATCAAACGTATTTTATTTAAATTCATTTCCGGCAGGATCGGGAGTTTTCCTCGACTTCGGCAATGTTCGGATAATCCTCCCGAGGGAGCCCGACGATAGGTGTCGCTGTCCTGTTTGAGCTTGCTTTGAACCGACGACACAATATAAGATTGGATGACGTAGTTTTATTGTTTGTTTTGTCTGTTGGGAGTTTCCGCAAACCTGTTTACGCCTTTGCAGCTTGGCCCTATGTCACGATGTGCCAGACATATTTCAATAACTTCCATAATGAGCATAACTTGACCAATCTTTCTACTTCTTTTCCGTGTGGTTAGTTTTTATGCCACCCATGGCCCAATGACTAGGCTTTACAAGCCGTCGATAAATGTCTCTCAGGCATGCTGGTTTCCTCACGATGCTTTCTTTCACCGAAGCAAGTGATATTGTACAATTCACACAAGAATCAGAAGAATCAGAGATGAGCGTCCTGGGATCGAACTCGAGACCTATGACTCCGACGGCATTCCGACGGTCACACCACTAGGATATCACTGCTAACTGCGATTTGATGATATTGCCGTGTTGTGTAAACATATTGCTAAATTCCATCCGTTCGGTATCCACCGTACCACAGCAACAAATCACAACTGACTGGTCTGGCTTCATACTAAAATAGCGGATAGAGAAAAAAAAAAACCCATGTAGTCGTAAAAGAAAAAAAAATGTAACACAGCACTGGAGTTTGACGTTTAAACAACCAGCAGGTCAAAGGTTATCAATGTCAGCTTAAAAATATTTCTAAAACAATCAAAACGGGATGAAAACAAACAACCCCACTTTCGGTTCGATTTAACAATGTAAGGGTTCCTTCAGATCGCTGTCCTGAATAAAAAATCACAGATATTCGATCAGGGTATCCTTAGGGGATATTCTACGTCTAGACGAATTTGTTTTTTTTTTAAGTCGAGTGTTGACGTCCATTTGAATTTGTTTTTTTTATACAGTGTTGACGGGGTGTTGGTCCTCACGAAGTTTTGTTTATTTTGAATCTTAACAGGGTTTGCTCTTAAGCTTAGGTATTTGCGTTGAAAAACTTTGAGGATACTTGATTTTGTTTATGGGATTATTCTGATTATTTGTGAAGCGGCGTTTAATAAAACTTACGATGATTATATAGTTAGTCTATTATGTTCCCGCCAACAGTATTTTTTGAGATACTGAGTTTTTAACCCTTGTTTGCTTTAGACAGGATTTGTCTGTATCAGTATTTCCGTTAAGTATGAAATTCGACACTTACATAATTGCTCGTCTCTTGAGCATGCGCGGGCGCTCAATTTTATACTTAAATATACATTACTGATACAGTTCATATTATTGTTTTGCACTTGATGGAAACAGACCGTATAGAGAGCTGCCTCCACGAGGGCCCAGTGTTGTTTGGATGTTACTTGTATTCGAATCTCTGGCTCTTGGACATACTGGTTTCATTACATCACTAGGGCCCGTCCTATCAGAATATCAGCTCTATGACATTTTTCCATGTTACAGCACCATGTAATGATACGCCTTTTGGTCTCCTACAGGATCAATATTTAGTTTAATGTTTGTGTTATTTTTTTATTAATTTTGTTTCATTGTTTTGTTCTGTGCAAGTCTAATAAATCACTTTTCTTTCTTTCAGTTTTTTGACGGCAGTGGTGATGAAATACATTACACTAAGTAATGGCCTGCTCGCTCGCTGCTAGGCTCAATCTCACGAGCCACAACCGATCGACCAGGCAATAATTCGGGACCGATAGCACTTGGTTTTGTTCTCTTGACAATTTACAGCTTTCATACAAGCTGTAAATTGTTACAAAATACAATACATACATTTTATTAAACATGCATGTTCAAATTACTTACAAGCTACTATAAAATGTTCACATTACAGCTCGGTCCCTTAAAACCACGTCGTCACTAACCACTTACAAGAGTACAATGAGAACAACGTACTCGCCATTTTGTTACGTCACCAACTCACCACGAACCAGGTGTAGACTTTTATTGAGACAAATGGCTGCGATCTGCAACTCGACGCTTAGCACGACTTTGTCAGTTAAAGCTGTGAACGGTTTTGGTTCTTTTGAATATTTAAAACTTTTTCAATATTTGATGGAAATACGGTGAGCAACATTGGACGGCAATAAAAGTAGTTAGTTGTCCACGGATCCTTTACTTAGAATTAGGTAGAGGAGGCCTGAATACATAATATATACTAATATATTAAGGCCTCCTTACTAAAACGAAAAAAATACTTAAGTTGTATTGTGAGGTCTGTTAAGGATTTTTCAGGAGATTCCTGCACCCAATCGGGGGGGAGGAAACGCCCGGGTGATTCCACTGCGAGGATCGACCGGAGGACACGGTGGAGCACACGGTGGAGGTGCCCCGCATGGACGGAGCACCACCGTATCCTCGTAGCGGCGATCGCCAGCGGCGACCTCTCGCCACCCGGCCTTTTCCTGTCACTAAAGGAAAAAATAGCAGTGATAGCCTAGTGGTGTGACCGTTGGATTGCCAAGTCATTGGTCTCGAGTTTAAAGCCAAGGCACGACTTAACGGATTCAAGTGCGTATTGTATAATTATCACTTTCTTCGGTGAAGGAAAACATCGTGAGGAAACCAGCATGCCTGAGAGATATTTCTCGATGGCATGTAACGCCAAGTCAGAGGCCCATGGGTGGCATAAAAACTCTGACACCAGGTTAGGCACTAACCACACGAGAAAAAAAAAGAAACAAAAAACATACAAACAGGTACAAAATACCCCGAGCCATTAAAAACAGATCTGGAACTATAATCATCATTATTATCTAGCCCTTATACCAATTAATTTGTGGTCGGCGCAGCATATCTTCTTCTTCCATACTTCTCTATTACTCATCATCTCATCAGACACCTCCTTTGTAGCCATATCATTATCGCTTCTTTGGTCTTCTTCTATACTCATATCCAGTAGTATAGAGCTGGAACTATAATATTATTTACTATAGGCTTATGTTCCATGTGGGAAATAGACCCACGAAGTCCGTGAAAAAAAACCAGCCAAGACCGACAACAAAGTGATCCTAAAACGGTTCCGTTTTTTCCTTTTGAGGTACGGAACCCTAAACAGGCATCCTCTCTACTAATGGGACTGGTAAAATAAGTCAAACGTAGGTATTGAACAGCTAGTGGCACTTACAATTTGAAAGAACTCTCTAGATAGATCTAGCACTGAAGAAAATGAAGGTACAAAAACATTTAACCAAGAAAATCGATCTACCAACTAGGCTAAGAACACAAGAGAAAGGATACTTGAAAGTCCTCCCTATAACAAAAACTTACCATCATTTTCTCAGCCAATGCTCACAATTCAAGTCCCTTTCAAACTCTCTTCAACTATCACCAATATTTTCTTACTTACGTCTAGACCAAAAACTAAACACTTTTTTCTTAACCTCTCGGGACCGAGGTGCTATCTAGTGTATCTAGTGCTCAAATAAAAATATAAGTACTAGGATATTGCTTGGCAAGTCAGCAAATATTGGAAGGAGCCAAATACTTGGAAATTGAAGACAAATCTGGGATAGGATTGAGTGGGTGATACGTACTGAAACTGAAGATGGTGTGTTTGATTCGAAATATGAGCGGTTGAAGAGAGGTGTAAAAATACGAGAATTCTGTTGACTTTAGACGATAAAATAGCAGTCCATCCAGAGAAAACGATTTGTGTGAAATACTAACCTTTTATAGGGTGTGTTTATTTATGTTTTGGGTTTGACTACCTCGTTTTTGATTCGACAAGTTTGATTTTCGATTCCCAGGTCGGGGAAATTGTTTTTGGGTTTTTCCATCAAGAATTTCTCAGTAGCAGACACGGAGTCTGGATTTGAGCCCGATCGAGAGCACTAGGCTCGCCTTCTATTACATGGTGCTTAAACATAACTGGCGAAATGTGGGTGTACTATTAGGCACACCTCTGCTTAATCCTTCGGGAATTACAGACGTAATGTTATTTGTGTTTTGGGTTTGCAAATAGGTATATTTTAATAAAGTAGTTAGTGTCACCTATACAAACTAGAGTTTTTATGAAGCATTGCAACTTTGAGCGGCCGTTCACCCTGCACCTTTCTGTAGGATATTTTACCGATAAGGTTGGGATCACAATCCACTTCCCACTGCGGTAATAAAATGCCTTGTGAAACTGTCAATTGTTCTTATAAGTATGAAAATTCAGTACTAATTAAAGCCATGTGAACTCGACGCCCTCGATGACCTGGTGAAGGTTGCGAGAATCCGTTGGATGCGAGTCCCACGGGACCGGTCAATGTGGCGACACTTGGGGGAGGCCTATGTCTAGCAGTGGACGTCTTTCGGCTGAAATGATGATGATGATTATGAACTCGACGCAAAAATAACAGGAACAAGCTCTACCCTTGTACTTTTTTTGTGCTCTTTTAAGCTTCGGTAACAACTTCAGTGCTAAAACTGTAGAAAAAGCTTTACAGCTATTATGTGACTACATATAGCTTGCAGCTAGCCTCATCGAAACTAGCAGCACGAGCAAAATGACATGCTATTAAGCTAACAGTGGCAGCACATGGTGTAATGCAACCAAATTCGCAAAGTTCGGCCGTTTTATTATAATGGGAGTTCAGGAATCCAGAACACGTTAGAATACTAAAATAAATAGTCTATTAATTTCAATCTACTTTCTTTTAGAATTATAAAAATTTTGGTAATAAAAAACTGTTCTAAAATTAATTTCAATAATGTAGGTAGTTTTAATTTTTGTAAATAATGTAAATGCTTTAGTAAAATTGTTTTTTTTTTTAAATTATTCGTCATTCATCAAGGAGAGTGAATGAGTTTCTTTCTGAATGTAACTTTAAGGACCTTAACGCCATTCAGTCTAAAGCACACTCGGGTCTATATCGGTTCGCAGCACATAAAACTTAACCTTATCTGCTGGGCCACAAGATACACGATCAAGCGATAAGCGTGTTGCGACAGACACTGCGGTGAAAAAAAATGAAAGAAATGACTTACAGCACGCCTCGACAGTACTTAAACGAAGAAAGAATGAGACGCGCGTGTCGCTTGACAAAAATACATTTTGAGGAGGGGGCCACCGCATTGCAAACATTGTCCTACGTTCGTTTCATACACTTTATGTGATATGATATAAATCATCTGAGGTCGTGGCTTAGTACTCGTAGTAGTAGTTTACATAAAGTGTATGAAACGAACGTAGGACAATGTTTGCAATGCGGTGGCCCCCTCCTCAAAGCGGATCTTAAAGACATCGAAATCGAAAACCAATTGAGTAATGTAGACATATCCCCAAAATCAACATTCCCCACAATCCAGTAACCAATACAAATAACTGCAGCTTGCAATGGGGACTCGTTTAGTTCGCTCGCTCCGCTTCCTTCGCTTCACGCACCACCGCTCCGCTCCGTTCCGCTCAACCACAGCTCTATTTGCAGCTACGGATTAATTTGTTGCTCGCTCTCTTATTGGTTATTTTGAAAACTCGAAGGCTTGAACTGAATTGAGACGTGCTCTAGTTCGAGTCTATGCACAGTTGAGTCATTGAACTTACTTATTTAGTATTGTCTCAGTATTTTTTAAGAAGTTACTGTTTTGTTATTAACCTACTTCAAAAAGGAGGAGGTTCTCAATTCGTTGGAACCTTTTTTTTATGTATGTTCCCCGATTACTTGAAGATGGCTTGACCGATTTGGATTTTTTTTTTAATCATTGAAAGGGTCTTTTCAAGTGGTCCCATGATCATCAAGTCAAGATCTGATGATGGGATCCTGGAGAAATAGAGAGAACTCTTCAAATTTTACAGGCACACTTAAAGCGATTTGGTTAGTTTTTAGAAGAGTACTTTTCCGGAGTAGTCCCATTTCAATTTGGTGAAGATCTGATGAAGGTCAACGGAACTCCTCAATAAATGATAGCAAATAGACTAGGATTGCTGAAATCTCATGTCTGTCTATTGTTTACACCAGTTCATAACATAAAATCACGCCGGTACGCTGTGAAGGGGTAAGCACATGTGAACCAATAAAAAGTGAAATATGGAAAGTTTTTTTATAATGCGGCTTCTTAACAAATTCTAATACCACCACACCTGTATCCACGAAAATAAAGGCAAAGGTGTGCCTTCAGTAAACCCATTTCACCAGTTATGTTTAAGTCTTATCTTTTAAAAGGCGCGCCTATTACTTTTTAATCATACAGTTTAAAAGGCTTGATAGCCCAAAAGCCAGCAGGTAACATTATTTCACATATCCAAGATGTTTTAAAACAAACAACGAAAAAACAAATCTGCTGCTACATACATTCATATCCCTTTAACCAATTGAAGAAACAGAGCTATACATAATATTTTTGTTGCTATTGCAGGGTTTTATAAGTTTAAAATTTAAATGTGCATTCTACCAAATGTAATCACTATTCTATCATTATTATTGTATTGACCTTGTATCTGTGACATTGTACTTTAAAATTTACTTATAATTATTATTTTGCATGCAATCTAAACAAATATCCTGTATAGCTAAACATATACGGACTTTAGATTAATATCTGACTGTAACAATTTTATACCATGTTTAAGGCAAATAAAGACTTATCTTATATAGTGGTACAAACAAAGATCACAATAATTAAGATTAATAAAAACTAATAACTACTAACTGGAGAAGGAGGGCCTCTATATGATGAACTCCTTCTTCAGAAAGCGTGAGCACAGGAAGTGGACCTGGCAGAGCCTCGATGGTGCAACTAGAAATGAGATTGACTTCATCATGTCAACCAAGAAGCAAATGTTCAATGATGTCTCGGTGATCAATTCGGTGAAAACCGGGAGCGATCACCGCATGGTAAGAGGCACATTGAACATCAATATCAAGCTTGAAAGGTATCGACTGATGAAGTCTACGCTCCGTCCAGCACAGATCCAAATCCAAAACCCCGAAAGCTTTTAGCTTGAACTCCAGAACCGTTTCGAATGCCTAGGAAGCTCAGTGGACGAATATAACGATGGGTTCATACGACCGGGTCTAAGTTCTTCAAGGCACGTCGTACAGATCAGAACAAGAAAATCTCCGATCACACTCTAAAGCTCATGAAGGAGCGGCGTGAGATGATCCTACAGTCTTCAGACGAGGCGTGTAAATACCGGCAGCTCAAAAGATGGATCTCTAAATCCTTGAAGAGCGACCTCCGCCGCCTTAATTCCGAGCGTATTAAAGACGCGATTGAATGGAATAAAGGCTCCAAGGTATTTGCAAGAGATCTGGCTATTGGGCAAAGCCAGCTCACGAAACTGAAGACCGACGATGGTAGGATCTTATCCGCCAAACCGGAGCTTCTGAGGGAGATCGAGAGCTTCTATGGACAGTTGTACACGTCAACCAGTCAACCCGTAGTAGATCTAGCAAACGACCCAAGAGCTAGACTGACCCGACACTATCCCGAAGACATCCCGGACGTCAGCCTGTACGAGATTAGGATGGCTCTGAAGCAGCTCAAAAACAACAAGGCACCGGGTGATGACGGAATTACGGCCGAACTCCTGAAGGCGGGTAGAAAACCGGTACTTAAGGCCCTTCAGAAGCTGTTTAATTCCGTCATACTTGAGGGAAAAACGCCACAGGCATGGTGCAGGGGTGTGGTGGTACTCTTCTATAAGAAGGGCGACAATGCCCGGTTGAAGAATTATAGGCCCATCTCACTTCTAAGCCATGTCTACAAGTTGTTTTCAAAAGTCATCACGAATCGTCTCTCACGCAGGTTTGACGATTTCCAGCCTCTCGAACAAGCCGGTTTCCGGAAAGGCTTTAGCACCGTGGACCACATACATACGCTGCGGCAGGTTATACAGAAGACCGAAGAGTATAACCTACCCTTCTGTTTAGCGTTTGTAGACTACGAGAAAGCCTTCGATTCGATCGAGACCTGGGCTGTACTGCAGTCTCTCCAACGGTGCCAAATCGACTATCGGTACATCGAGGTGTTGAAGTGTTTGTACAAAAACGCCACCATGTCAGTCCAACTTCAGGACCAAACCTCGGAACCTATCCTCCTGCAGCGAGGTGTGAGACAGGGAGACGTCATATCTCCGAAACTGTTCACCGCTGCACTGGAGGATGTCTTCAAGGTTCTGGACTGGAGAGGGCTAGGCATTAACGTCAATGGCGAGTACATCACCCACCTTCGGTTTGCCGACGATATAGTGGTCATAGCTGAAACCATGGAGGACCTCAGTACAATGCTCGATGACCTCAGTAGAGTTTCCGGAAGAGTGGGTCTTAAAATGAACATGGACAAAACCAAAGTCATGTTGAATGCCCATGTCACACCCATTCCTATCAAGATCGGAGACTCTACACTCGAAGTTGTAGACGATTATGTGTACCTGGGACAAACGGTCCAGTTAGGTAGGTCTAACTTCGAGAAAGAGGTCAATCGTCGAATCCGACTCGGCTGGGCAGCGTTCGGGAAGTTGCGCGGTATCTTCTCGTCCAACTTACCACTGTGGTAAGCCACAGTGTCTCAAGACGAAAGTCTATGACCAGTGTGTGTTGCCAGTGATTACATACGGGACCGAAACGTGGTCGCCTCACAATGGGCCTCATCAGAAGGCTTAAAGTCACCCAAAGGGCAATGGAGAGGGCTATGCTCGGAGTTTCCTTGCGTGATCGAATCAGAAATGAAGACATCCGCAAGAGAACCAGGGTCACCGACGTAGCCCGAAGAATTGCCAAACTTAAGTGGCAGTGGGCAGGGCACATTGCTCGCAGAACGGATGGCCGATGGGGCCGAAAAGTTCTGGAGTGGCGACCGCAAACCGGAAGACGTTGCGTTGGAAGGCCTCCCACTAGGTGGACCGATGACCTGGTGAAGGTTGCGGGAATCCGCTGGATGCGAGTCGCACGGGACCGGTCAATGTGGCGACACTTGGGGGAGGCCTATGTCCAGCAGTGGACGTTTTTCGGCTGAAATGATGATGATGATGATGAATAAAAACTAATTGGCTAAAAGAAATATCCTGAATAATTTTAATTTAAGACGGAGCTGGCGTTAATAGAGAGTGAATTTCTAAGACAAATGGTCGCCATTTTCGTATAACTCGATAGTTCTCTGAATTAAACTGAATGTAACTCAATCTATTGGAGAGAACTGCAGTGAGAACGATTTAATTTTGATTGACTATTGAAAGGTTGACATTGGCAGTGATCTAGTTACAAGCTAAGGAATATTCTGTAAATGTATATTAAGATTATGATACTAGCACTTCGCCCGCGACTTTATCTGCAAAAATTGTGATAGCTCGGCTAATTTGCATGATATCAATATAATTTATAGCCTATTACTCGGTAAAGATTTAACTTTAAAACGGCAAAAGAATTTTTGAAATTGTTCTAGTAGTTTTTAAGTTTATTCGTTACAAAGGAAAATACAAATCTTTCCTCTTTATAATATTATTGTAGAAGACATGGCAAAGCTAAAGTTTCTATAATGAAAACGATAACCACCATTCGTTTTAAATAATAATAAATAGTTTTCAGGTCGGGCAATGTGTTGTTGAATTTTTCTATCAGGAATTTCCGAGCCCTCATACTCAGCCGTATCGCTTGCAACCACTAGATCAGCGAGACATTCGTGGACGTGATTATTTAATAAAAAAATAAAAAATTAACATTTATATCAGGTCTGAGACCCATATTAAACAAAAATAGAAACACATAATTGAAATTGCAGGATTAACATTAAAATTACAGCCCAAACATTATTGAACAAAAAAAATATAGACACAAACACATAAATAATAGAAATGTTAGAATTACATTATAAACATTATTAAATGAAACTAGATTAAATTAACAGTCAAAAGTAAAAATACACAATCAATTCAGAATAAATAAATAAATGTCACAATAAATTATCATGCAAAATGTGGAATTATTAGAAAGAAATTTGAATGTCAAATCAATGGCACTCAAGATGCACTCAACTTTTTCTCTTTAGATTCATCAAAAGTGCGTTATGAAACCGTTGTCAAGTAGGAGTTGTCGACATAATGACCCATAACCGAAAAGCTCGGACTATATTGGTTTAAAACAGGAAAAATATGGCATAAGGGAAACCTTATACGCTGCAGTGTATTAAAAATGGGACCGTGAATGATGATCCTTAAAATGATGGATCATCACCTGCCCTTACTACTCCAATTTATTTGGGTTCGATGCAGCATGTCTTCTTCTTCCATACTTCTCTATTAAGCAGCAGCAGTCTCCCCCTCTCTAGCCATATCATCCTTCACAGAGTCCATCCATCGCTTCTTTGGTCTTCCTCTTCTCTTATAGCCAAATATAGGAAAATGTTGAGTATAAGTTCGATTAGATAGATCTTTGACAGTCGTTACAGGTAGTCAGTGGCCCAAAAAGTCTGACAACCAGTCTTACTAAGGGGTATCATATTACACAGTACTGTCTAGCTGGGCTGTGAAGGTCAAATAGGCAGTCTCTCCATGTAAAATACTGGTATTTAGCTGCATCCAGTTAGACTGGAAGCCAACCCTAACATAGTTGGGAATAGGCAGATGATGATGTTGAGTATAGAATAGAATAGAATAGAATAGAATAGAATAATCATTTATTCGCTAATGGACAGCAGCAACACAATAGAGCAACACATACACATACATATAACAACAAACAGAACAATGAATTAAACAGCTCAACTGCGCTGAGCATGCCCATAACGAAAGGGTAACCAACTCAGCATAATTATGCTGGGTGTAAAACACTCAGCGCTGGTTTTCAGTATGAGTTCGATTCCAAGGTCGTGCAAAATGTTATTTGTTTTTTTTTTCTGGATATTCTTACTAGCTGCCGGAGTCAGAATTTGTTGCATGAGACTTGAATATATCTGGCATAGTATGGGTGCACTAAAAATACACGTTTGTCTAGCCCTTTAAGAGTAAAAGGCGTAAAGATATGTTAAACCAATTCAACATTTATTAGGGTAACAAACATCTCCAATCTAAAAGGATACAATACTATCTCTACTCGTTTTGTGAGCAATCGACCCATCTCCCAAAATAAAATGCCTATTTTTCTAACACGGAAATCGAACCCGGCACCAATTGGAGTAGCTCGCCACTAAACAAATGGAGCGTTCAAACCAAAGACTAAAGAAACAAGTCAGATACGCTATTGAAAGATTTATTCTCTTTTTCCCCACTGAGTATTGTCCTACTTAAAAAAATCTGGGTCGTCTCAAACCCCTAACCCCCTTCCTCCCAAAATATAATTTTAATCATTTTATTCCCACTCCATCCTATTTTATATTCCTTCTACGGCCCTTATGGTTTTTTTATATCCCAAAATATTAAGACGATTTGTTTTGGCTTGCCAGGTTCAATGCCTGAATAAAAGTTAACACTGCACTTTTCAGTTTACTGCAAAAATTATACAACCTGTTTTTTTATATCCCATAACTCTAGGGTTATATTCTGTAGGTTAAAATAATACTAAAACTCCTAGAATAGGTGGTCCAAAAATGCATAGTTTCGGAGATATCATCAATCATAATTATAAAATATGTATCTAAGTTTCATTGATAAATACGAGTAATTCATTTTAATTCAAACCAATCATTCTTAACCTGTAGTTACCTGCAATTACAGACACAATTAAAATAACAATGTTCTGTTCCCTTTCGGGAACGACTGGGGACATACTGGTATTTAAAGCTAAGAAAATGAAGACGTTGTCATATTTCACGTAAGGGTGTTTTACGTTAATAATCGTGACTTTGCCGAATTATTTTGTATGAAAAAATAAAAAAGGATGATTGAAACATAATTCATATGCCAGTTGATTCTTTAATATGGTCTCAATCATACCCTAGAGTTATGGGATATAAAAAAAAACAGGTTGGATACCGTATACAATCCGTCTACCAAGCAGGGCATTTGCATCTCAAAGATATCATAAACATCATGGTTAATAAAATCAGCAGAGTTCAAGTATGTTAACATAACATAACAACACGCCTGTAATTCCCGAAGGGTAAGGCAGAGCTCTACTTATTAGTACACCCACATTTCACCAGTTATGTTTTTTTAAGTCCCATGTAAAAGGGGGCGAGCCTATTGCCATCAACCGGGCTCTAATCTAGACTCCGCTACACTATTGAGAAATTATTGATGGAAAAATCTAATAACGCTTCGATCTGAATATCAAATCCAAGACCTCATGTTCGTCCGTTGGATCGAAGGCATAATATTACTCGCCCAACAAAAATAAACTGCACATCCATTGGGCAAATTGTTGACAAAAATTTGACATTTCTGGCGACAAAATGCCCTCAATTTCCTACGACAGTCCAGCTTATCCCTCTTGTTTCCATGATCCGAGGTTGAGGCCAATTTTACGTGCAATTTATCACGGATTAACAATTTACAATCTGCGTGAGAGCAGAGGCCTCCACTCGTCATAAATCCACGTTCACGAACGATTGGCCTCGGCAGGCCATCGGAGGCCTCGACTCTGAGGGTACTTATCTTAATGATTTACATTTGGGGAGCTGAGTTTATTTTATTTGGGGTTTAAGTTGTATTAACTTCTATGTGTTTTGCGGGGTATACATATTTTAGATGTTATAATTCGTGTATTCTGTTAGTTAATGCAAATAGTTGGTCATTAAGGCAAAAAAATTAGGTACAATAGCTTAAAATATTTTACCGAGCGAATTCCCTTAAAACACAAGAAACAATACTGGAATAATATCTTGTAGCCTACATAATTGATGTGATTTATCTTGCAAACATCATTCGTATAACATTGAAGGTAGCTGTAAATATCGACCACCAATTCAATGTTGACAGTTGTATGTCTGCTGCAACAATGTTCCATGAGACATATTTTTGTCACCATTTTGGCAGATTAAGCTGTCGACGTAAGTGATTATAGAAGACGATTTTCATGAAGTTACGGAAAGAAAACAAAATCCAAAGATATTGATTTCAGTTCTAGATATTTTCAATCTAAGAACATGCACTAACTCAAGTATCAGTCGTCGTCGTGAATGCACTCAATTTGTCTACGTCGTGCAGTAGCTAATGCCAACTAAATAGATGACGCTCGCTATTGCCAATCTCAGGGTAGCTTTTATGTTACAGTGCCATGTACTAACTTGCTTGCTACTGGAGAGTTTATAAAGAGACATTTACTTCTATATTCCGATTTGCAACAGTTCTACGAATCTTAAACCTCATGGTGATCAATAGTGCTTACGACTATTAGACCTTCGACGCAGTTAAATGTAAGCGCAAGCCACACCGCCAGCTAGCGAGCGAGCGAGTCAGCCGGGCGAGCCTCTTTGCTTAATTCGGTTCGGCTCTTTCGTTGTTTGCGGTGCGAACCAAAGCATGAAGAGAGGTGAAAAAATGCCTCGTTCACCTCGCTCGCTCGCTAGCTGGCGGTGTGGCCTGCACTTAACAGTTGCATGCCCTTGTATTATATAATTGCCCGGCAAGCACGCTAAACTGTTGGTCTGTACTTTATAGATCTCTGACAGTTGTTACGAACAGTCAGAAGCCTGCAGGACTGACAACCAGTTTTACCAAGGGTGTTAATGCTGGCTGATCGATGTACTGACCATGTGATATGATTTTGGAAAAAAAAAACTCTTGTTCTGAGAAACTGTTCGTCAACGAACGCAGTTACTAGCAATACCCCAAATACTTGATTATTAAATCTCTTGTTAGCTTATACAACCAAAATATTTGTATAAGCAAAAGAAGGATGGAAGTGAAGGAAGGATTAGAAGAGTATTTCGAACTTGAGCACATTACTTAATATGAATCCACTACACTAGGCTATATTCTTGGGATAGTTGTAACAAAACTTACTAATAATATAGAAAGCACTTAGGTCATTGCGCCGATCTTCAGCCCGAGGCTGTCCAGTATTATCTAGATACAAATCACAATGTGTAATACACAAACCAGAGCCAAATTGCCTTCACAAGACATATGAGAACATGTGTTGGTAAACTCAATAACTTAAGTGATTAATTACAAATATTGTGGTAGTATTAACAATCGACAGTAAATAAGCTAAGCGTCACCAGATTATAAGAAGATAATTTTGTCTTATCTTAAAGAAGAAAACAAGAAGATCAATGCTTTGAAGATTGACATGTTTAAATAAAACCTCTGATGGTCTATATTCAATAGAATCTACAAATAATAGGTCCAGACCAGGCCTGCGTGATTTTTTGCCAAACCATACATTGGGATAATATTTTTTACCAAATAAACATAATTATAAGAAATCCAAAACTCGCTTTATTATTATTGCAGTAGAAACAAAACAGTCAGTCTGTGTAAGGTTCCCTTCAAGTATCAAATTCACAATAAAATTATACTCAGAAACTAAAGTACCGATTAAACTACACGAGGCGGACGTAGTTACACTATGGTAATATATAACAGTGTAATACAAGCTGAAGCCATATTGCCACGGCCATGATATTCCCATCGCAAGACAAACATAATAATATGTGTACATCCGATAAGTAAATGATTAACTGCAAATATTGTGAGCTGAAATTAACGTTAGGATATGGCTCAAACTTAGTTAGTTTATGTTATAGATTGATGATAGTGAACCCTTTATGAAAACGTGACAAACTATCGCTTCAACTATAATTGAACAGATGAACATTAATCATTATATTATAGTTCTGAGCCTTTCACATTAGTACTGGGTTAATGTGGCAATCAACAGTGATTCATAGATTGTAAAGTTAAGATTCACTTTGCAGGCTTGATTAACGAATTGCTGATTGTAGTTTGTTTCTATGTATTAGTATCTATGGAAATAATATTTTACGTTGCGTCTTTTTGACTTTGTTAGGTTTTCAGAATACCCTGTATTTTTACTACTTCAACTATGAATCTGTCTTAATGTGTATATTTTCTATATTTTTTAAAACAAAAAGTCATATTGGCGCTTAACCATCAGGGTGTATACAACCTCATCACGAAGCCGTCAACCAAGCATTATGTACATCAAAATAAGTAACTTTACGCAAAAATTATTGCTGGAAAGAAAACTCAATGTAACGCACTCAAAATATTGTGCTGATGAATGGATTGAATAGTACGGGGGTCGTGGAGGTCATCATCATCTGCCTAGCCTTTTCCCAACTATGTTAGGGGTCGGCTTCCAGTCTAACTGAATGCAGCTGAATACCAGTATTTTACATGGAGCGACTGCTTATCTGACCTCCACAACCCAGTTAGTACTAGGTAATACGATACGACTATAGCCCCATACTTAGCTTTAATTTTTAATTTGTGTGTAGACCAAGGAGTTTTCCCTGATCTAATGAAATACAGTAAAGTCATACCTCTTTTCAAATCCGGGGACAGTAAAGATACTAATAATTATAGACCTGTATCCGTGTTGCCAGTTTTTAGCAAGGTGTTTGAAAAGGTAATGCTTAATCAAATGCTCAATCATTTTAACACCAACAAAATTTTACATGATCAACAGTATGGTTTCACCAAGGGACGTTGTACGACTGACGCCGGTGTAACCTTATTAAAGCACATATTTACTGCGTGTGAAGAGTCTCAAGACGCCATAGGAATATTTTGTGACCTTTTCAAAGCATTTGATTGCGTAAATCACGACACATTACTTTTGAAACTTGAGCATTACGGGTTAGGTCAACTTGCACTTAGTTTGGTAAAATCGTATTTGAGTGATAGACAACAACGTGTTCAAATAAATGGTGTTAATTCACAAGGTTTAAAAGTAAAAATGGGGGTTCCACAAGGCTCAATATTGGGTCCTTTCCTCTTTCTCGTGTATATAAATGATCTACCCTATTTATTGAAAAACCAACCTCAAAATATGGTGTTGTTTGCTGATGACGCTTCCCTTATTTTTAAGATAAATAGACGGGCCCAGAATCTAGATGACGTGAATGATGCTCTACTTCAGGTCCATAATTGGTTCACAGCAAACAATTTAGTATTAAATGAAAAAAAAACTAAATGCATAAGATTTGCTTGACCCAATGTTAAAAGTAGTGATTGTGAAATAATATTAAATAAAGAGAAACTTGAATTCGTAGATAAAACGGTTTTCCTGGGGATTACGCTTGATTCAAGGCTACAATGGGGTTCTCATTTAACATCCCTTGCGGCGCGTCTAAGTTCAGCAGCATATGCTATTAGAAAAATTCGTTAATTTACTAATGTAGATACCGCTTTACTGGTCTATTTTAGTTACTTTCATAATGTCTTATGGCATTTTGCTAAGGGGACGGGCCGCAGATATTGAGTCTATATTTATTCTGCAAAAATAAGCCATCAGAGCCATTTATAATCTTCGTAGGCGCGATTCTCTAAGGGAACTGTTTAAGGATATTGGCATCATGACGGTACATTGTCAGTAAATCTACGAAAACATAATGTACGTCAGAAAAAATCTGCATCTTTTTGGTAAAAGAGGTGATAGACATAATTACAGTACTAGAAATAGGGACCAACTAGTTCAGCCAGGCTTCAGACTCGCTAAAGTGGACTCATCTTTCATGGGGTACTGTTTGAGATGCTATAATAAAATTCCACAAAGTTTTCTTGAACTGAATGAGACAAAATTTAAAACATGCATCAAACGCACACTATGTAAGCAAGCTTATTACAAGTTGGGCGATTATATCGCTGATAAAAATGCGTGGCTCAATGCTGGTCCTGCTCCACATGGACAGGGGTGCATAAATTGATAGTATTAAATAGAATTGTTGGAGCTGCTGAAGATTGTACAACTGTCTTTGCATTGTATAGAATCAATCTCTAGTATTATAATAATCGCATAGCCCATATTGTGTGAGTACTATGTACTAGAAAGCTATCATTCACGGAAATCCTACGTCTTTTCTTGACTTGAATGTGCCCGCCCTGGCGGTTGAGAGTATGTCACGCTCACTCTAATGTCTCGCTGATGGTGGCGCGTGTGTCGGATCATTCAGTTCCCTTCAAAATGGTTGAGTTGAATGGTGCTGATCCATGCGTCATGTTCGTGAACGGGCGCTGTCAGTTGTGACTGGTCATCTCTTAGTTGCCATGGCTTATTTGTATGTTTATTTCTGAATTGTATTTTTTGTTTTTACTATGGACACTTTTAACGTGCACATCTTGCTACATTGTTCTCACATAATATACCATCTCAACATGAATGATGTAACCAAGATTTTGTAACAATATTTTGATTTAAAAGAGTGTCCATGGAGTTTCTTGCCCGTTCTTCTCCATAGAGATCTACGCTAGGGAATGGGCATCTACAGTACTTTCACAGTTTTTATGTCTTGTGACTGGGACTGTAGCTACATTTAATTTACATCTTTGTTTCGACAATTCAAAAGTGCCTGTAACTGGCCTACTTGAAATAAATGCTTTGATTTTGATTTTGATACCCCTTGGTAAGACTGGTTGTCAGACTTTTTGGGCTACTGACTATCTCTAACAACTGTCAAAGAACTACAAATGACAGCCGGGACCAACAGGGTCGTGGAGGTGTTTAAAGTAAAAATCTTACAATAAGACTTGTATTTAAAAAAAAACTTGTCAAAAAGTTGGAACTTTGACCCCCAATATCTCCGTAACTAGAAGGTTGTATGGTGGAGAACAAAAAAAAATTTTGCAATGACAGCTAGCGCCTTTCGGCTTCGTTATAAGGTTTTTTACAACCTTTATGGGCGCTTAACCATATTGAGGCGTTTTGTATAACGTAGTAATTTTTCTAAAATCTCTAAGAGCAAGAAGAAAAAATATTAAATATGTCCAAATGTGTGTCAACAAGTCCCTTAACAAACCAACGGTCCAAATAACATATTCATACAAAACGCAGTTAAATAAAGCCTGAATATATACAGCAAACAACCCGAAAAGTACAAATAACAATATTTTATGTTAACAGACAAATCCGTGAACAAACACGAGTGCTCCCTCGATTATTTATCGTATTTAGGTCAAGTTGCCGCTTCTTATAAACGTCAGATTTAAGACGTATAGGCATTAGATCGCCTCCTGGGAATTATATCAATGTTCTAGGATACAAAGGGCAATATGTTCTTACTTATTTGATCATTTCAAGCTAATAATATATTTTAGTTGAGTTATGCCCAAACCGAAAATGGCATGACGACTTTTAGACTTTTACTAATGGATCTTGCTCAAATTGCGAAAGGGGGAGGAAAATCGAAGGGAGGGAAAAAATAGTTTCTTAATAATTCGTGACAAAAATATTTTTCGTTCTTTTATTTTATTTCTTCAAAAGTGTATTGAAAAACGTCGTTTGATACACGTGGACATTTGTTATTGCAGTTCTGGGATCAATAACACCTTCGCCTACGGCTCGAGCAAACTTTCTCCACTTGTATCAAATGTTCTATTCCCAGACCATTGCTAGTGCTTTACTTAACTACCCCACGGTAAGAATGCTTTGAAAATCAATACCTACACTGGAAGCAATTATGTTGTTGACAACTTGACTGCTCACAGTATTTTCGTCCGATTTCTACACAAAAAGTTTTCTTCTATGTAAGAAATATCATCAATAATAGTAAAGTTAGGTACATCAGACTTTAGGTCAGTAACCCCTCTTGAAAATTAATTGTGTAATTTACCCTTGAAAATGTACCAAAACTTATATTGTATATTATTGTTTCCAGCGTAAAATAGAAACAGAATGATTTATTTAACTACAAATTGTAAATTGAATATTCAGCCTCTAGGGTTTTGTAGTGATTTTAATTTTAAACTAAATTATAAAAACCGACCAAGAGCGAGTCGGACTCGCACACCGAGGGTTCCGCACAAACTTTATTGAATGAAACGTAAATTGCACTTTACGATTTATGACGTACTAAAAAAAAACTATTTACTAGATCTCGTTCAAACCAATTTTCGGTGGAAGTTTACATGGTTTAATGTACATCATATATTTGTTTTAGTTTTATCATTCATCATTATTTTAGAAGTTACAGGGGGTGGACACACATTTTACCACTTTGGAAGTCTCTCGCGCAAACTTTTCAGTTTAGAAAAAAATGATATTAGAAACCTCAATATCATTTTTGAAGACCTATCCATAAATAGCCCACAAGTATGGGTTTGATGAAAAAATAATTTTGGGTTTCAGTTCTAAGTATGGGGAACCCCCAAAATTTGTTGTTTTTTTTTCTATTTTTGTGTGAAAATCTTAATGCGGTTCACAGAATACATCGACTTACCAAGTTTCAACATCATAGTTAAACTATAAGTAGTTTCGGAAAAAAGTGGCTGTGACGTACGGACAGACAGACAGACAGACAGACATGACGAATCCATAAAGGTTCCGTTTTTTACCATTTGGCTACGGAACCCTAAAAATATCCTGGTTTGCAGATAAATGTCTACTAACACTATTATGACACTAATAACTATAGCATGAACTTTTTTCCAATTGCTGGGGTCGGGTTCCAGTCTTACCGGATTTAACTGAATACCAGCTTTTACAAAGAGCGACTGCCTATCTTTCCTCCACAACCTAGTTAGCACTGGGAAAAATTTTAATATTTCGCATGACTGGTTCAGAGTTTTGGGCCACCTGGGACTACCTGTAACGACTGTCAAGGACCCTGTTAAATGACAACTGGGACGTGCTTTCCAAGACACGGAAGAAACTCGGTATGTAATGGGTGTTCCCCCATCAACGGACCAACCGAGACAAACGCGGCTTTACCTGAAGATCGTCCCGAGCGGCTGTTATTATTTTAGCCACGAGCTCATCACACAGGCCTCCTCTTTATAAGGGTAAATAAGCTATTATCCACAGTTTCATAACAACATGAAACAAATACTTTGTGACCGTAAATGCTTTCAAATCAAAATAGCCACATGCAAAGAAACACTCAAATCAATTGCTCTATTACGCTTGTAACATATTTACGACAATTCAATGATTGCGCTGTCGATGTCGGAGCGATTAGATTTCTGCAAACTGAATCGCCTGTATAATTCCTGTACGAAACAAACCCTGCTTTTTCTCCATTACCATTCGAACTATGTATTTCGTTATAGCTAGTACAAAGGTCATCATTATTTCCTTGCCCTTATCCCAATTCATTTGTGGTCGGCGCAGTATGTCTTCTACTTCCATACTTCTCGATTACTCGTCACTCATCAGACACCTAATTTAGAGCCATATCATCCTTCACACAGTCCATCCATCATTTCTTTGGTCTTCCTCTACTCTTATACTCCTCCACATTCATCCTCAAAACTTTCATCATGAGCCTTGCATATCTAGGTACTAGTTACTGGAGCAAGTACCTAGATATGCGAGGCTAAAAGATCAACGCACTGCACGGGCTCAGTATCGCCTCAACTCGAAAGGTTTGGGATACTTTCTATGAAAACATTCTGCAATGCACACGTCTTTTAACCGACACTTGTAAACGACATCGCCACTGAACTGGATCAGCTAATACAAACAAGGTGAGGTGTCGATCCATTGCTATGCTTATTAGTGTAGTTTAAGGTAAATGTACAGAAAAGTAAAAATAGCTCCAAAAAACCAATCAAAACTTCACGCATTTTCATCGTATTATTGGCAAATTTCACTGAACAATAAAGAAAATTGCAATTCAAAGATTTTACTTCTATTATAAATGCAAAAGTATGTGGGGATAGATGGATGGATGTTTTGTTACTCTTTCACGCAAAATCTACTGAACGGATTTTGATGGGCGTTTTGATAGTTAAAATCTGCATTTACACATGGGATGGGGGATTTTTTCCGGATTTTATCCTGGCTGACAATCCCGTTACCAAACTCCACGCGGACGAAGCCACGGGCATAAGCTAGCAACAATATATTATGTAGGTTAAGAAAATCGACACTCCAACTGAAAAAATCTTTGCAGCTACTCTAAAATCCTCTCCAACGAATCAATACAGCATCCCCTCTCCACGTACATTAGTATACACATCGTAAACATTCCCAGCCGTCGGAATTAGCATTTGTCGCAACTCCAAGGATAAAAAAGCTAAGTGGACCGTTTGAAGATGTGTTCATCCGTACACTTGAAACAGGGACTCTTGAGTTAAGAGTCCTCGCCTGAGGACACCCTATGAGGACTGAGGACACCCTGGAGAGACTTGAATTTGAATATTTTGAGGATATTTGAAATGAGAGAAGGATTTTTTTTTTATTTCAGTTTTTGTGCTATTCGTAATGTTTTGATGTCATTTTTCTCATTGACTCGAGGTTAAAATTAGATTACGGTTTAAATGCAAACAAAATTTCGGTTTCCAAGAAAATTCAAATAATATAGGTCCTTACTGATGAAACGATGAATGAATGGTTTGAGTAATAATATGAAGGAAAAGGGAGTAAATGATAGCGTGGCGGTTGACAAACGAGAATGGAAGAAAAAAAACGTGTTGCGCCGACCCCAAGCAACATGAGACAAGGGCAGACAGGTGATGATGACTGATCAAAGCTTTCTTTTGAAGTTCCTCAAAAGAATTCTTGACCGATACTATAATTGTTGTCTACTCAAGAATTTCCTTGAATTCGATTGCATAACAAAATTTACTTTACCTTTTGCTGGTTTTGTTAATCAGCATTGTATGTATACCTTATAGAGTGTAAAAAAACCTCTTAACGAAGCCGACAGGCACTTGTTCTCCCCGTCATTGCGATCATTTTTTTGTTCTACACCATACCTGGGAACCTTCTAGTTATGGAGATATTGGGGGTCAAAGTTCCAACTTTTTGACAAGTTTTTTTTTAATACAAATTTTTAATGTTATATTTTTACGTTAAACACCTCCACGACCCTTGTATTATTCAATCCATCTATCAGCACAATGTTTTGAGTACGTTACATTGAATTTTACCACAAAACGTGATGAGGTTGTTTACACCCTGTATGTACATTTAAAATAATTATCATCAGCAAGAACAAATTCTTCATCTAGCTCATAAATCTACAAGGCACCCCCGTACAAAATTAAATTAAACTAATCCCTTACACGTAAGGGAAACTGCTGTGAATTGTTAAATAGTTTAATATTAACATGACTGTTCAAGGCTATACTAAGTTAGGGCCTGCCCAAACTGCTGATTGTAAAGGTTGGTGGTGAATTCCCTCTAACTTTCGAAGTCTTCTGCTTGCACTTGTTCTTAAGAAAACATTTACGATTTCGTACTCAACAATTTTTCTAATCAGCTGATAATTTTCAGTAATATGTGTTGCTAACTGATAGCTCAATCAGCTAACAACGTTCCCACTACTGGGACACAGGTTCTTCTGTGAAAGGAAATGGGCTATAATACACCACGCTGGTCCTGTACGAGTTGGTAGAAGTCACATGTCTTCGAAATTTGGCTCTACGACATACCGGTTTCCACAATATGTTGACCTTCACCGTTTTGAGAGCAGTTGTGATAAAATAAATTTTAGGCTCGTGGCCTGGGTTCGAACCCATGATTTAAAACTCGTACCGTAACACCACTGCTCTCTTAATGGGAAAGACCGTTTAAAGAGTTTGAAGAGTGAATCGAATTGCAACTAAGTCACATATTAGACACAGTCAAAATGTTTTTATGTCAGCTTTACACGTACAGCACAAAAAAAAAAAACAAAAAAAATGGCCCCGGATCTTTAGGAACGCAGCTAAAACGATGTATTTTTTTTACATTATTTCCTTGTCTGTCCCATCCGAATCTACTAAACGGATTTTAACGACACACTCAAGCAAGCTTGTTAAACCAACCAAAATTCAAATCTACATATATTATGTAGATTTGATACCATAAAGAGCGCGGCATGATTTTGTTGCAAACATTCTGTTAAATGAACTTCCTCTGATTCCTAAGTTCAACGGTCATAAATCCCTAGCGACTTCTGAGGGCAGAAGTTATTAACATTATTTATTTTTACTAGCTCGTATCATTACACTGCTGGGTTTTCACCCAGCGTTCAACAGAGAGAGAGTTAGAACGTGAACAGGCAGATTTTGGCTTCCAAGCTACCCTCCATCCGCCTCGCTCTGTCAGAATATCTTTATCATCATTTTAGCCCGGAATCACCCACTTTTGGGTATTGGCCTCCCCTTTAATCTGCCGGTCCTCTCTGTCCCGTATGAATCAGCTTCCCGCGATCTTGACGATATCGTCAACCCAACGCACTTTTGGACGGCCCTGGTTTCTTAGACCCAACGTCAAAACCATCGGCGATCTCCGCGTCTAGTCTAGTTAGATGTCTTGTTCAGTTCCACTTTAGGTGTTCCGCCCTGAAGTAGAATATAAATATTCAAAATCTTTTTGTCTGAGGTCGTTTGTGAATGCTAACCACTCTGTCAAAAAACAAAGAGAGAACCAACAAGGAACATAATTCAATGAAAGCCTGTCCCGCCCTTAAAGAAATAGGGCTTGAAGTCATTATTCACAGAGACCTTCAAAAAGACACCAATTTAATTAAAATAATATTTCTTTACAGGTAAAGACTATTTCATTTTCCAGAGCTGTTTTATTTTAATAAAAAATTCTTGCAAGATTCTGGGCCTCCATTTTGAACTGTCGTTCCGTAAATTCGTCTTCTACAATTTTTAATATAAGCACTGGGCTATTTTTAAAAAAATCTCCTTATTTGTCATGGCTTTATTACAATGTTTTAGATGCCATCTCTAAGAAAACGTTTTTAGTAGAAGGAATTCCATCAATAAATGTGAAAGTAACTCCGTTTGTCTGTCTACTGAACGAAATTCGATTAGAAATTGGGACATAGGTAGACCTTGATCTGGGTTTGGACATAAGATACTCCAATCCCGGGTAGTAGGATCCCGTGGGATTATTTACGACCTCCACACGGGCGAAACCATGGGCAAAAGTTTTAGGGCAAGAGCCATAAGTCCATAACACATTTTGTATAGATTTATGATTATTTTTGCCTCCAGTGTCCGGGACAGGCTTTCATTGAATTATTATGGTCCTTGTTGGTTCTCTCCAGTCTGTGTAGTGTTGACAACATCTTGTTCTATTGATTTTGATTCAAGGTTGTGGACCTCATGGTAAGTCTGCGCATACCTGAAATCACAAAAACAAAGCTAAAACGTCTCATATGCCTAAACTACCATCGTTTGACGTTCATAAACCATCAAAACCTTGTTTTTCGACTAAACTTGAGAACGCGCTTACAAAACGTATAAAATCCCAAACAAATTTCCAAGAACCACCTAAACCTACTTTCGTTCATTTTCTCAGCCACAAATTTATTAAATGAATTAACAATATAGACCACGCCATCTTTGATAGACGCGTACCGCTTTCATCAGACGCTAACTACATCATAATTGACTTTCAACTGCTACACTCCTTTCAGTAACTTCATTATCTCTCAAAGGATTTAAATTAAAGGAAGGTTGTTACTATTAGCGAATTAATTTTAATTATCAAAGGATTTTGTAACGAGTTATGATTTTATTTGGATAGTGTGTGGTTGGTTAGAGTGTCAATGGAGTTTCTTCCCGTTATTCTCCATAGAGTAATTAGATAGACCCTTTGAATACACAACCGCAGTCCTTTTCAGTTATAATGCCTTAAGGCTGAAATGTAGTTTCATTTTCTAGAAGAAAGAATAATATCTGAAATCAGATCGAAAGTTTTGGAGGTCATGAGGCCTTTACCCTAGGCCTAATTATGCCTGTAACGGGTCTGTTTGGCGTAAATACTTTGAGTTAAGATCGAGTTATGTGTAGGTATCACACCACACACCTTCGCTCATCGCCTAGCATGTATCGGAGCAGAGCGCACTTTGTTGCATTTCACTATTCACAAGGCGATATACGTGCCAAGCAAGCGAAATCAAATCATGTTATGAAATCAAAACTGACGAAAATGACTTGAATGACTCAATTTACCACATGCTATGCGATCACACCACTAGTTTTGAAGCAAATTTACAATTAGGTCTTGATATCAAAAGATTCGACCGATATTAAAAAGAAGAAGAATATTTTTTAAACCTCTTTGTTACAAAAACTCAAAAAAAAAATCCAATTAATTGATCTAAAGAAGAGAAATTTCAATTCTACTTTATTTTTCAGTCCCAAAATAATTCGTTCCAATAGATATTCACTAAAATTATTATCTTATCGTTGTTACACCAATATGGCGGCAGGCTCGTTTCTCACAAAATTAATTATCTAGAATGATGTGACGTTAATTAATTTCAGAAGTTATGAGTATATTAATGTGTTTGTATTATATCTTTGTCTAAATTAATTTGCTGTCTATTTTGGGATCCATTTGAACATTATGAATAAAATATTGCTTTTATTTATTTTTCTTAACAACCGAGCAGTACCTAATTGTTGGCATGAATAAATTCCATGATAAATTTGCACAGTTTTCTTCTATTGCTGTTAGTCTGTATCATCCCACTGCTGGGCAAAAGTATTTTCCCGTAAAGTCCAGTTTCTTTCCAAGGGTTATGCGAAGTACTTGTCTAACTAGCTTCTTAGTCTGTATTCTTCTGGTAGGCCGGTGCCGTATGCGTTAACTTATACCTTCAAGACCCCGGAGCAGTTTATAGAACAGCGTAATGCAATACGCCTAAGTGCGTATACACGTAGAACGCTGGCTACCGACGCCGTTAAACAGACATGGCTTCCTGACCTGACTTATGAGGAGATAGAAAATCTCTTGTGCCCCTTGAAATAACTAGCACACGCACACGCAAGCTCATTTCTCTCTGATGTAAATTTATGATTTTAGATCTTTTTAATTTCAATTATTTGCATTACGTATATGTTCATCTTCGCTTTTTATTTATTTTTATTCATTTAGTGATTTAAATATACATATAACATTGTTATTTTTAGGTATAGGTATATGTATATTTTTTTTGTGCCTTTGACACTAATTGATTTGATCTGATATTTATTTGTTTCAATTTTTTTTTTTTTTTCAATGAATTAACTGTATTTTTTTTATTATTCAATCAGTTGACTAAAATTGACAAAAGTTAAATGTTTTGTATCTAATATGGGTCAATGACCTGAAATAAATGTTATTTTTTATAATTTTAAAAAATAACTGTTACTTGTGTCTTGTTGTGCTGTGTCACGCTGAAGAGTCAAGTTATACAATCTGCCTTTACTGTCTGTATTAGGCCGCCAAGATACAGGCTGTGCCTAGTTTGGAGCCCACGGTTTCTTCTAGTTTTGAACTCCTTTAACTATGCTCATTGTTTTTGTTTTCTTGCTTGTATAATTTTTATCTTGTGTGTGTCAATAAATTGATTTATTTATTTAAACGCCGAACGTTGCGGTCGCCGACAAGTTCCGACCGGGTATACACAATAAATATATTATATAAAATAATGTGGAAGGGCCACTGACACTAAAACGGTTACCACATAATAAATATTCAGTACATCATTCTGAATTCATCGGCAATTAAAAAAAAACAGCTTTTCCATAAATTTAGACCATGTATTGCTGTGTTATAGAAAACAGCATTTTTTTACTATATACGCCGTCGTCATTCTGACCAACTCCGAATTCAGCAGAATCCAGTCCAGCCATAAAGAACCTCCATGGCCGAAAAAAAGTAAGCCTGGATATTTAATGAAATTATTTTGCAAAACCCAACTGTTTTACTTAATTTTAAAACAAACAACCAAATATTTTGCAAAACTATTCTCTGTTTAATAAACAATGCTTTGACGCATCCTGGGAAACACAAATTCCACCTCAATATTTGGGCTTCGAACAAGTTTGCAACAAAAACGAAACAGCGCTGAAACAAATTAAAGCTTTGTCTACGGTCTGTTTGTAGCTTGTGTGTGGTTGCTTTAACTGCATTTTGATAATGCATTCAATGCTACCACACAAAAAAAAATGAATATTGTAATAACATTTGTGGAAACTATGTTTTCAAGCCATTTGGGGTTGAAACTCTGGGGCCGTGGGGTCTGACTGCTCATAGCCTATTTAAAGAAATTTTGAAGCGCCTAGTTGACGCTTCTCGTGACCCAAGGACTGGCTTTTACCTTAGCCAGAGGCTAGGTGTTGCCATACAACGTGGCAACGCCGCCAGCCTTTTGGGCACTTTACCAGCTGACAGCGAAGAGGAGGGGTTTTTTGATGCCCTTTTATAGTTGATTATTAGTTTATTTAATAGATTTTAATTAATAATGTGTATAGTTGGCTCCACCTCACACAATTATGTACTAAATAGTCATTAAACCACATTGCACTGAGAGCGCTAGTGTACATGGTGCTAGTTACATTTTTTGACATTAAATTCACACCACAATATTTCAGATTTCTTTCAGTTTTGAGGACAGTAATTAGGTAACTTGGCCGGTATTGATTTTAACTGTTTTCTTTTATAAAGCTTCTTTTTAACTGCTTGCTTTTCAATATAAAATCGTTGTTGGCTTTGTAAATTCCTAGATACTTTGACTTGATAACTTTTTCTATTTTGTTTTATGATATGGTTAGTAAATTACTGACTTGATGTCAGGCCTACTCTGTTTGTCTGTCTCTAACACATATTAAAACTGTCACTCAAGAGCATTATAAAACCAAATATTTTGAAAGTGTAAATGCCATGGCATTTACGCCATGCGCGCCATTAGCGCCATGGAGTTTCTTTCCGGTTATTCTCTATAGGAAACGACCAATCCGAACCGAGCACCTCATTTATGACGTTGCTTATGTGCCCATGTAGTTTTATCAATAAAAAATGTTTGAATTTTAAATGCATCGTTCAATAAGTTGACAAAGTTTTATGACATACGGATGTCATAAAACTTTGTCAACTTATTGAAGTTGCGCGAGGGTTATAAGCATAGAGTAGATTTTGATTTGGACAATCTTTCAAAATCCAGATTCTAACTGAAGAAAAAAAAATTGTGAAGTGTGCGTTTAGTGCTGTTTTTGTGTGCACACAGCACATACTATGTTTTCTTCCTTATGTTATCTTCTTCTTCTTCTTCTTTCTTATCTTATCTTTTTTATATTATTGTGTGTGTGCTTTATTAACTGACGTCAAATAATTTTTTTTTCTTTCTTCTTCTTTGGCTTTTGTCCGCCTGTGTGGATCTCAGATATTATCCCCCGGTAACGTATAATCAGGTCCCTGGTCTTCGCATTACATCCTTTGTATGTCGCTACTCGTACTTCACTTTAACAATGTTCCTTTGACTCAACTGTGACAGAAACAAAAGCGATGTATTGTTTTTGTGTTCTCAGTATCGGTTCAGTTGTGCGAATTGCCAAGAAACCTCTGTCACACGATTACCGTAAAGGTAGAAGTACATTGTGTAACAAGTCAAAGGGTAGTGCTTCACTATCTTGTCGTTTAGATATTGCTTTCAGAGTTTGATAATGAAAGGTATTCAGCTGCATTTGGTTAGACTGGAAGCCGATCCTAACATAGTTGAGAAACGGCCAAGCGGATGATAATATTTGACACTAGACTAGTGTCAAATATTACGACACGTACCTATTTACCTAGAATGATCAGAAAGACTTGTATCCATAGTATACCCATCTTTAAGTCCCATGTAATTGCCATGTGCTTGTTTCCCATTCGCATACAAATCATTCATTTCCGAATAAAAATCCATTTCATTTCGTTCATTCGCCGGTTGTTCCGTAGGTTTGGACAAACAGATCAATGGAACATATTTACTTTTGTCATTACAATTTATTGTAGAGACTGGGATTCGGTTTGTCCTGCACTTTGCATTGTATGTAGTTTTTGTCGTATTTGCAGTGGCATGTTTTGTAATAGTGTTTGTGTTGTGGTCCTCTACGGAACTGTTTATTCGAGTTTGTAATTATTAATGTTTTCACAATCACAATTATTGTGCTGCTATTATTAATTACTGTTTTCACCAGGGAAAACAGAGTCTGCTAGTTAGAGCAGGAGGAGCGGGGAGGTAAGGCGGTAGGTGTATTAGGGATTTTAATTTTGTGTGTATATTTTTTAATTTTGTGTGCATTACAGAATAAGAATGAGGTGAGACTATTTTGTTTACTGCCATCTTCATATCATCATCATATTGAACTCGGCTGAGTTCAAATCAGCATGCAGTAATTGCCCAGTGAGTACAACCTCGATTTACAAGTTATAGATCCTTTTGTTTTTGTATGGGAAATCATCAAATGACTTCTCCCGCTCTGGGCGGAGCAGGAGGGAGTGTCAGACTTTTACTGACTAAAACCCATCCATGTTCCTTCATCGCCCTTTGTGTTCCGGGGTCACGGTATCTCTTTCGAACAGTCCCGCAACCCCGGCAGAGTCCCGCAACCCCGGCAGAAGTTATAGATCCTGAGTTCAAATTCAACCATTACTTTGTGTGCATTTGTGTGCTATCGTTACCTTTATAACTACTTTATAGCATAGGTTTCACATAATTAATACTGGAAACATTATAGCCCATTATACGTAGAATATAATTACTATCCGAGGTTAATGACACCACGATAGTAATTACATCATGCAGGGACATCCTAATTCGTATCGAAATAATGATAGCCGCTGTATCGTTGTAATTAATACAGTCTCATTACATTGGAACTAATAAGGGTGGGTGGCAATATTGTAGGCAAGTATAAATAATAAATATCGCTGGACATTACACACAGCGCCATCTAGTCCCACACTAAGCAACCGAGGCTTGTGTCGTGGACACCAGATAGTTGATATACTACACAGATACTTTTTGTTTGTAAATACATACTTATTGTAAATATGAACATTCATGATTTGGAAACAAATGTCCATGCTCGTCACACAAACATTTTTTATTTGTTTATTGCAATTTTATATATGTTTTTGTTTGTTAGAATTCATAGAAGTTGTTTTCACATTTGCACTTTTTTTGTGTTTCAGTTTTGAGAGATTTTTTATTACTAAGATGAGTTTTTGACACAAAAAAGTATGAAATATAAGGCCGTAAAAATGTGAATGAGTCCAGTAAAAAAGAGATTTTGATTTTGTAAGCCTGTTTCATAGATATATATATGGCTTGAAATTATAACTCTAGTTTTATTATAAGATATATTTCAACTTTTTGATTTCTATTTAGGACTTAATAGTACACCCAAATTTAGCCAGTTACATAACTGGCTAAATTTGGGTGTACTATTAAGTTCTAAATAGAAATCTTAAACATTACTGACTTAAACATTTAAGTCCCATGTAATAGGGGGCGAGCCTATTGCCGTCAACCGGGCACAAATCCAGGTTTACTATTAGGGGCCTAACCTTTCGGAGATTATAGGCGTAATGTCATGTTATCTTATTTAGAATTTGTCTGAAAAATTATCTTGATCTGAACTAAGCAAATTCAGTACGACATAGTCGCTGATATCATAAATCGGCACAATTTACGAACTAATTGTTATCGTCCATAATTTGTGATAGTTCTTAAATTTGCCATAATATAAGCACAGATGGGATATGGACACTGATCATTGAAGCACCCATAATTTATGATATGCAGAGGGTGGAGAATTCCTCAAACTAATGTCCACTAATAAACATGAACTTACTTAGTCAGCAGACAATTTAAGAAATGCTTCAACGATTGACAATTATCTTTGCAACTCCAGCCACATTAAGGCCAGCACCTGAACTATCCCCGGTCGGGTGGAATGCCGTCCTTATGGACAATGAGAGTCAGGGAAGAGTGCGCTTGTGGACAACAATATTTCCCACATCGATGACGATTCTCCGCCGAAATTGGTTTTGAGTACAAATCCAGACTCCGTGATAGTTACTAGGAAATTCTTGATGGAAAAAACAATAACAATTTGTCCGACCCGGGAATCGAACCCAAGTAGTTGGTTATTGTTCCGTTATAAATCAAATAAAACATTCTGGCAGTAGATTCATTATGTGCAGCAGTTGCATTTTCAATGGTTCTCTAAACGTTTGATTTTCACCGCTCTCAATATTCAATTGAAAAATTTATCCTAAAAGCTCGAAATAAATTACTTCGATCACGACGCATTAAATATTCACGTATTTCATATATATTTGGAATGCTTGTTTCCCATTCGCATACAAATCATTCATTTCCAAATAAAAATACATTCATTCATTTCGTTCATTCGCCGGTTGTTCCGTAGGTTTGGGCAAACAGATCAATGGAACATATTTACTTTTGTCATTACAATTTATTGTAGAGACTGGGATTCGGTTTGACCTGCACTTTGCATTGTATATAGTTTTTGTCGTATTTGCAGTGGCATGTTTTGTAATAGTATTTGTGTTGTGGTCCTCTACGGAACTGTTTATTCGAGTTTGTAATTAATAATGTTTTTCACAATCACAATTATTGTGTTGCTATTATTAATTACTGTTTGCACCAGGGAAAACAGCGTAACTATGCTAGTTTGCTGCGCTTATTTATTTCACTTTTGTGTATTAAAATATTCACGAAACAGATTTTTAAATCATAATAATAATTCTAGTGGTGTGACCGACGGATTTCCAAGTCATAGGTCTCAAGTTCGAACCCAAGGCATGCACCTCTGATTTTTCGGATTCATTTGATTATTGGGTAATTATCACTTGCTTTGATGAAGGTAAACCTCGTGAGGAAACCAGCATGCCTGAGATATATTACTCGACGGTATGTTATAGCCAAGTCTCAGGCTCATGGGAGGCATACAAATCTGACACCAGGTTAGACACTCACCACACGATAAATTAATAATAAAGAAAGAAGATTGTTATTACTACCCTAATGACGAGATACATTATATATTGTTTTAAAATATAAAAAAAAATTGCTTCTGTCCTGTTTTTGAAGAACAAACTGTAAGTAAATAGGTATAACCGTGTTTAAAGTAACACATTACGTCAATCCATTCTATCAGCACAAATTGTATGGAATGCAATCATTGGAGAGCGGTGGCCCAGTGGTGGCGGCCGACTTACGAACAGTAAATCATGGGTTCACACCCAGACAAGCGCATTACTTTGTGGAATTCATTTCATCACCACTGCTCTCAAAACGGTGAAGGAAAACATCGTGAGGAAACCGGCATATCCTAGAATCAAAAAAATCGAAGACATGTGACATCTACCAATCCGCACTGGGCCCGCGTGGTGGATTATAGCCCAATAGAGAGGAGGCCTTTGTCCCAGCAGTGGGAACATTAGGGTGATGATGATGATGCAAACATTTCTTAAAGTTTATTTTTTGAAAGGAAGCAATTTCAAATGACCGTGAATGAACTAAACTATTTACACAACCACTACACACACGCACACACACACACACACACATACACACACAACCCACGCACAGATTTTAATATAAAATCTAATATATTGCGTAACACTAAAACCATTAACCCTTCATTACTGGGGCACCTGCACATCACGGCACATTAGGGTCATTTGTACCTGCGTGCCTTGATTTATTCCCCCATCGCGTTGAAGGGTTAACGCAATGACGTCGACGCGAATAAGCGTCTTAATCTTAGTATTTAAGGAATATGTAGGGTTGGATTTTGACATACGTTCCTACGGGTAAGTTGTATTCAGTAAAATTTCTCACTTTACTCCGTAACATAACATGACATTTCGCCTAAAATTTCTTAAGTCGATCATGAAACAGAGAACCTTTACCATATTTCACTGGTTTTGTTGTGAATTCCATGTTATAAGAGGTGATGTTAATCTCGTTTTGGCGTGAAACATGAACACAACATTTACCTGGGTTACCCTTTACACGTTACGCTTCATCATTACATCATAATATCTTCAAAATTATAAATAATTAATATCGCTGGACATTAGCACACAGCGCCATCCAGTGCCACACTAAGCAACGAGGCTTGTGTCGACACCAGATAGTTGATATACTACATATATACTTTTTGTTTGTAAATACATACTTATTATACATATAAACATCCATGACTCGGAAACAAATGTCCATGCTCATCACACAAACATTTGCTTCAACCGGGATTCGAACCCGGAACCCTAAGAACGTAAGGCAGCCTCACTACTGCTGCGCCATTCGGGTCGTCAAAATAAATAAATAAATGACATAAATCTAGTATCGTTATTTAGCTCAAACCGACGCGTTTGCTCCTTGCTATTCTGTATAGCTCACGACTCAGATGTGATAGCGCGGTGATTCGTGCGTGTTTGTAAAGAGTTTATCGAAACTGGTTGATTTAATCAAAAAAAGAACGTAATTTGGACATTTTTTTTTTGGGCAAAGATCGGGCCAAGATTTAGAGCTGCTTCCTCGAATTTTTTTAATGATAAAATGCAAGGACCCTACGACAAAGACAGGTTTCAAATACAGATCAAGAGAAACGCTTTTGATCACTTTAAAAGGCTCTTTTCTATCTCCTATGTATTTATTTTTGGTATTTCAAATCATGCTGGGGTTTTCTAAGAATTCGTTAAATAAATAAATTATACAGCTAAGTGTCTTTGTTGTGTACTGCTCTCCATTTAATCGTTTCCTAATCTATTTCTAACTTCCTCTTTAGACGAACAAATTGTTTCTTTACGAAGCTCACTTCAACTTCCTTGAAATGGCAACTCAGAGAGTTTAAAGTTACACAAAGCAACGCTACGGCCTAACTTTGGTGATCATTATGAACATAGTCTGTTATTAATAGCAATAGGGCGCTTAACAGGTCAAAGAGATTATAAGGACTTATTAGGTCCGGCAAAGTGTTCTAACGAATCTCTCTAGCAGCCCGAAATGTCAATTAGTTATTGGTTATACTGGCCTCTTCATCATCTGCCTACCCTTTTCTCAAGTTTTATTGGGGTCGGCTTCCAGTCTAACCGGATGCAGATGAATACTAGTATTTTACATAGAGCGACTGCCTATCTGACCTCCACAACCCAGTTAGTACTGGGTAATACGATACCCCTTGGTAAGACTGGTTGTCAGACTTATACTGGCCTCTTAATTCATAAAATTACGTAGGACAAACGTGAGTGTAATAAACACTAATGCCATCGGAAAATAGAGGAGAAAGGTGTGTGTGCTTAATTTAAATAATTGTTACAGTAAATTTCTGAACACCATTAGGTATTTCTTTTTCGATATCCAAGTGCGAAACATCAATTTAAATAAAAAAAACTTAAATTCACTAACTGACAACGGAAAACCTAAACTGCTAAGTGCAGAAGCATGAAATTTTCTAAACAGTCCGAGGTAAGAGTTTTTAATGTATACTAATAAAGTTGAGCAACAATAGCACACCTGTAATGCAAATAATTTGCAAACTCCCTCACACATCTTGCATATTAAAGTTTTTTCCATAATTCATACTGCCTCATATCGTAACCGCGTCCACATTCGTCTCTATAAATCCTTAACAGGAGGTAAAAGCTTCTTGTTTGAGGAGTTAAATTCCGGTAAGCCATGAATGACGAGATTTTATGTTCCCATCCTAATCCATGAGCTATTCGGGTATTGTGTACCGTGTTATCGCGGTAAAGATGTTAGATTTGTCCAACTACGAACGTATCTGTTTGCTAAAGCTCCAATGTGTCGATGACATGACGTTTATCATGATTGTGTGGTTACTCGTAAGTCACATCTGGCAAAGAAAAAATAATCAGCAACTTTTGCTCAATCATACACATCAAGACATTGTGTGTATGATTGGACAAACGTTGCTGATTAAATTTGATAAAAAGAGGTTATATATGCCTAAAAAAACAAATATTATTTCTGCCAAACTGTAAAGCAGTTTTTTAGCAGATGTGCTGTGCTTTCATACTGAGAGATATTTGGTAAATGTACATAATAATATAAAATCACGCCTTTTTCCTATGGGGGTTGGCAAAAACCATACAATGCCACCTGTTACGATTTTACACACTCTTTTCGCCTCATCCACTTTCATACATCATACATGTTCGCTGTTTGTCATTATCATCATCATCATAAATCCACCACACGGGCCCAGTGCGGATTGGTAGATGTCACATGTCTTCGAATTTTGGTTCTAGGACATGCCGGTTTCCTCACGATGTTTTCCTTCACCGTTTTGAGAGCAGTGGTGATGAAGTAAATTACACAACGTAACGCGCCTGTCTGGGTTCGAACCCACGATTTACTGTTCGTGAGTTGGGGCCACCACCACTGGGCCACCGCTGCTCTTGCTGTTTGTGAGTACATTAATTTAATATTCTTAATTTCAGTATTATCTTTTTTCACTTTTCATAAGAATGAAAAAAAAAACACTAATTTCTCAAACACAGTTAAGACCCATTGTTAAGGAGTAAAATGATTCATCTTGATCCCTAACCCTCCTTAGCGAAGAGGTCATTGCCCTACAACATACTGACATGCCCTCCCTTCATAGCGTCCGGGCAGCCATCCCATTTATGAAACCGTTCTTATCATGCCAAGGTGGCAGGTTAAGTTACCATAAGCCATTACTGACGAGATTTCCTGTTACCCGCGTAATCCGCGAGACGGGTAATATCATGGATGAAATCTGTGTAGAAGCGAAACTCATATGTGGGTATCCCTTAGTGCAGCAACACGATTGAAAACATACATTCGTAAAGACCGGTTTCCGGATGCACCTTTAGAAAGAAAAGAAAGAAAGAAAATATTTATTTGACGTCAGTTATTTAAGCACACACATATAAAAAAAAAAGATACAAAATAAGGAGGAATACATAGTATGTGCTGTGTGCCTCACGGCTCACGGCGGCTTTCATCATCATCATCATCAGCCTATTAATTTTCCCACTGCTGGGACGCAGGCCTCCTCTCTATGAGAGGGACGGCGGCTTTACTAGATCTCATCTTTGAAAAAATATACACAATAAAACACGCTTTTTTCCCATGGGGGTTAACAGAAGTTACAGAACCACCTGCCACCTGCTACTGTCCTTTCATGCTTCTTTTGATTCGCTTAGGTAAGTCCATTCACGCACGTTGGTTGCCAGAAGATATGCCCGACTCGTCACTGTTCCGATTGGTCACCAAAAATTTTTCCATACTAGAAGTCAGTGCTAAGTGGAGTGTATCAAAAATTCCATGTATGTCACTGTGCTAAGACTGGCGCTATCTAAAGCTAAACCAGGATTATCAATTTGTAATATCCCATCGAGCTCTAAGCACGTACAGTGGTAGTGATCAAGTGATAACAGCCCCAAATTAAGAGGATTAAGTCGTGGATTCAAACCCAGGCATTACATTGTGTAATTTATTTCATCATCACTGCTCTCAAAAATGTGAAGGGAAACATCGTGAGGAAACCGGCATGTCCTCCAGCCAGTACTGGGCTAGTGGGGTGGATTAGTGCCCATTCCGTCACATAGAGAGGCCTGTGTCCCAGCAATGGGAACATTGGCTGATTATGCTAAGCACCTCCCATGTATGCAATCATGTCCCACAAGTGACAATCAAATCCTGACAATATCCTACAAAAAAAAGAAAGAAAGTTTGTGAGTTTAAGGATGTTTGTAACCCTTTTACGCAAAAACTACTGAAAGGATTTGGATGAAATTTTGCACACAGACTTCTTATACCCGGTAGTAAGATCCCATAGGACGATAATCAAACATCACGCGGGCGAAGCCGCTGGCAGAAGCTAGTTGAACATATCCTTTAACCCAAAACGGTAAGCTTCTCAAGTGCTTTTAAGCAGACGTGTCGCTTCTTCACATTTTGTTTCTATGGCATTGAACACACACAGATATAGATAGAATTTGTGTGTTCCACATAACAACGGGGTGTGAAATGATTTGAGATCACTTTGTAATCACTTTGTGATTAATAATGATGTTTTCATTATTCTGTGTTGTATGATGTTGATGGAATGTTTAGTCTTTAATGAAGGTCGTGTGTAATGTTTACATCTGGACAGCTTCTAAGTTTGTACAAAGCACAAGTCCGTTCCTGTATGTAGTATTGCAGTCACTTGTGGGATGGCTCAGCAAAATACCAGCTTACTGCACTTGAGTCGGTGGAACGCAGAGCCAAAACGCTTATGGGCGACGAGACTTTGAAAGCTTCGCTTCACAGCCTAGCTCATCGGCGTAATGTTGCCTGCCTGTCGGTCTTCTACAGACTGTACTTCGGAGAGTGTGCGCAGGATCTTCACGACCTGATCCCACCATCACCCTTTTACCACCGGACTAGCAGACGTACTGCGGCGTACCATCCGCACTTCGTTGACATCCCGATGTGTCGTACTAAGCGCTTCTCCTCCACTTTTATTATGCGCACTGCCAAAGTGTGGAACTATCTGCCTGCGTCTGTGTTCCCACCCACATTTAACCCGCCTGTGCACACAAAAGTGCACAGGTATCTTTTGGGCACGCTCGTTCCATCGTAGATCTCATCCATCGTTTTCCATCAGGCGTGATCGAGGTCAAGAGCAGGCCCATATTGTAATAAAAGAAAAAAAAAACGCTCAACATTCCCTGAAGGTTCATCTTCTCTTCGATGTTGGCATGAGATAAATGTCGCATGGAAACAGTGGCTGAGCGACTGGCTGCTGCGCTGCCTTTCGTGGGTTCGATCTCCGCACTGAACAAATATTTGTATGGCCTTCATGTAGTTGGTACGGGTCTGCCTGTTTGTGTATGAGTGTTTAAATGTTTGAAGAGGGCTGAAAATATCTGGCACAATGGTATGATTCACGCCCATTTCCCCATTAGACTGGGATAAAAGTTTATAAAATATGATTCTGTATGTTGCCAGAAACTTTATTGTTCCATTTTTAATTACACGCCACGATCTTTACATACTCCTTTTGCTTCACCCACGTTCATACAAATACACACATCAAAAGTATCTAGGGATCAACATATATTTTTGCAATAACTTTTCTCCTGATTGATATTAATTAAAATTTTCTTTAAGGATTCATCAAATAAAGTGTTTTCGTTTGTCACAGTAACGATAAACCAAGTCACCTTTGCATTAATAAAGAAATTTGCCATTTTCCTAATAAAGGGATTTTTGACATTTGAACCACTAACATTAAAGTTCGAAAAAAAGACTGAAATAACAGTTTTCTTTAAAATTTTATTGGGTAACTTAAACAATTAATAATCCGTGTTTCTACCGCGAACACTAACAACACAAGAACATCGGTTTGGCATACTCAAAATGAGTTCATCCAAATCACGCTGTGGAATGGCCGCCCATGTTCGTTGCAACAACAAAAAAAGGTCTTCTTGCGACTGGATACCCTCCATATTCGGCAGAGCTCTTCTCTGTAGCATATCCCATGCATGCTCAATCGGGTTCAAGTCTGGCGACTGAGCAGGCCAGGGCAGGACATTGATGTTAGCTGCGGCGAGAGTCTGTCTTACAACTCTTGCGGTGTGCGGTCGTGCATTATCATGCATTAACTGAAATAAGGGACCGATTTGCACTTGTAGAGGAACGATGACGTCTGATACAATCGTCTCAGCATAAATTTGAGCGTTGAGGTTGCCTCTGATCCAAATCAACTCAGTTCTTCCGCCGATCCAAATACCCGCCCATACCATGATGGTTCCACCACTATAAGGATGGACTTCCTGGCAGGATTTTAATCGCTGTTGGCGTCCAGGGGTTCTCCAGTGTCGTATACGTCTTGTATCCGGTCTCATACCAAAACGAGACTCATCAGAAAAGCACACGAAACGCCATTGTTCTTCTGCCCAATTTCTGTGTTCAAGAGCCCATTGATATCGAATCCTACGATTGTGCATTGCTATAGGTGGTACCCGTAGCGGTCTTCGGGAATGAAGGTTCACTTCATGCAAGCGGTTTCTGACTGTTTGGTCGCTAATTAAGTTCCCTGAAGAGTGATGAAGCCTCACGGCTAACATCATGGCGGTTATTGTTGGAGCTCTTCGAGTTAAGATTTGAATGTATCGGTCTTGTCTCCGTGTGGTGCAGCGATACCGTCCTCCATGGCGCTCAGCCACGGTACCAGTGCTTCGGTAACGTGTCCAAAGTCGACTGATAACACTCTGACTTGTATTCAGAGCTAAAGCTACAGTACGTTGCCGGGAACCAGCTTCTATCATTCCCACGGCTCTGAGCATTTCTTCCCTGCTTAAATGACGTCGCCGCTCCATAATAACGTTGGTTTTAATCAGTAGTAGGGAAACAGTAGCACTAATAATGTCTTCAATGCGTTGTATGTTTTTATAGGGAAAATATTGACAGCTTATTTTCATCTTTTACTCGAATTTGATTGAGAGTTCCTGATTCAAATTATGAAATGCACCAAAAAGGATCCATATAAATTTATAAAATCATAAATTTATTACAAAGCCACATCTCAATCTCAAGAAATCCGCATAAAAATGCTTGATCCCTAGACATTTTTGATGTGTGTACATGCACTCCAATACAAAAATAACTTCCAAAATTGTACACTGAACTAACAATGTTAACTTAATTATCCGTGAAATTATTTTAAAAGCCAGTTTCAATAACGAGTATTTCAAACAGATTGAATAAATTCAAGCTTTAATAATTTCAAGCTTTAATAACTTCAATCAAAATAACTTGAAAACTATTTCGACTGCTCCTTGACAATTTAACAGCTTGCCAAAAGTTTCATCTTAACTTGTTCCAAATAATTTGAACTTCACCTTGAAATAATTTTACTTAATCGTAAGTCAAAGTTTACCAAACACGTCTTTATTAAAATTAATGTTTACAGAAATTCATTAATTAAAACTGAACTCTTTGGGTGCTACACGTAACATGTGAATCGGTTTATTCACCATAGGCTTATGGAAAAATTGAATATTCATTGTAGACATACATAAGTACATGTGTACGTTCGGCAAAAAGATGATCGATTTAGTTTGAATTGTGCCTAACCGCCCCCCCCTCCCCGCCCCGAACATAATCAGCAAAGGGAGACGCTGAAGTTAATGATGCAGTTTACCGATCGGCATGAGCTGAGTTTGTGTGGTAATTGCTCCGGGTCAGCTTTGTTTTTTAAGAATTACTACTGAATCAAATATTCTTTATCGTGTGGTTAGTGCCTAATCTGGTGTTAGTATTTATGCCGCCTATGCAATGGGCCTCTGACTTGGTTTAACATGTTGTCAAGAAATATCTCCCAGGCATGCTGGTTTCCTCATGAAGTTTTTTTCACCAAAGCAAGTAATAATTACAAAATACGCACTTGAATCCGAAAAATCAGAGGTGGTCTAGCGTTTTTTTTTATAATTTTGCTCGTCCCCCCCTGACGTAGTTAGAGACCTTAGTTGTACCTTGTTATATTTATTACTGTTGTTAGCTTTTACTTTACTTTTTATGTTTAACGCAAATTTTATGTTTGACTCGAAATTGTTCTATTCTACATTAATTTGAACACTGTACTTTACTATACTTTAATCGCGTGTCTGGGGTTCGAACTTGAGACCTCTGACTTGACAGGCTGAAGGTCACGCCACTTGGCTATCAATGCTTGCCGTATCATGGCAATCGTAGGCCGAATCAAATGTGCTGAGCTGAATGTGTGTGTAAGCCATAAAACCATAGTCACAGTTAAGTAGATCATTAACTTTGATGAATCATTAAGTAAACACCGTTATATTATGATCGGCATACTTAATTAACCTACTAATGTTCAAAATCTTTTCGTTTCTGTAAAAACATAAACAATGTGGTCCTCATTACTAACTAGTTCATTAACATTAATGATCATATATAAGAGCAGCTTTAACATCAAAGATAAATAACAATTTAACCGCCTAAGTCGTCTAAAGTTTAAAGCCCGAACCACTGAACGACTACTAAATAAATAAATACCAAAGCCACATACAAATAAGTATCAAGTTCCCACAATCACCTACGACGCTACGGCGCTACGAATTTCGTAGAACCCGGTCAATACGCTACGCCTTTGCTACGCAGATTCGTAGCACTTCGATTAAATCGCAGACAAGACGTACAACGCATTATTTGATTTTCAAGACGGCTAAAGTAATTATTCTCCATCTTATCTCTAAAAATCTTAACATCAAAGAGTGATAAAATCAACTTTTCACAACTTATTATTACAAGCCCTTCCGCGAATTCCTTTTGGCGTCGAAGTAAAGATTTTATTTCAACATTAATTATATCTACAACTCAAATACCAACAGACTGTTTCTTTAACTGCCAGCAATGATTAAGTGGCTATAAATAAGTGTAATTAGGCGCTTTCACCGGCATCGTAAAACCTTCGTTCGTAATCGTTTTACGTTGTCTTTCAGTTTTACTGTGTGCGAAATGCGTATTAAGTCATTTGGAGACGAATTATTGCTTGAGTAGACATGCAATCTCACACATACATGGGCAATTTGCACACAGACATGGATTTGTTTGGGAAACAATCGTTTCTTAGAATTACATAGCAAAACATCGTCACGCTTGTTAACCAAAGGGTTAGGTATAAGTAATTTACACCCGCATTGGCCCATGGTATAGGGTAATGAGCCTTTTTCTATCCACCAGGGACAATTCCAGACCCCAGACTATTACTGAAAAACCACTGATGTAAAAACCCAATAACACATTGACCTGGGAATCAAACTCAAGACCTCTTGTTTAGTAAAAGTGCTTACGACCAACGAAGCAAGTCAAGTTTTATGTGATATTCTTAGAAGGTCATAGTAACATTTTGTCATACAGTAAATCTTCTGCGTCCACCAAAATCATGTTTCATCAAATCCGGCCGAGCAAAATAAAAACCGCGTGTACATGCAACAAAAACTATCAAATAAACATAAAACACCAGCAAAATATGTGACATTTAAAACATAAACTAAGGGATCGAAGTAAAGTCAACCGCATGTCAGTTGAAATCCACGAAAACCACCCTTACTACAACGGCATAAACACTATGTCGATATCAAATTGTTACCAGGACGGATATGCGATTGAGTGTACCATATAAAAACTTTATCTCGTCCATATAAAAAATGTCGGCATATATTTACGACTGTTTGGGAATGTAGATAAAAAGCAACATGTACTCATTGATCATTAGTATGACGTATGTTTCGGTTGGGCAATAGATTGAAGAAAGTAAGAGGATATGACAGAGAATTTAAGACTATTTTGTCAAAACGTTTGAGTAGGCTTCAATTTCCGAGTTCGTCGTAGATTCGCGCTGACAGCCGCCGCACCCGTCATTTGCTAGAGCGAGAAACAGAGCGTGAATGCTGCATGAAGTTCAATCCTAAATCTAAAGGGTGTACTTTTTCTCCTGTCATTGCAATCATTTATTTTGTTCTGGAACCTTATAATTACGGAGATATTGGGGGCCAAAGTTACTTTTTCACAAATATTTTTTCTTAAACTACCTTTAAAGGTCTTTAAATACCTCCAATACCCCCGTACTATTCAATTCATTCAACAGCACAAAGTTTGGAGTGCTTTACATTGAGTTTTATCGTAATACGTGATTATTCACCCCAAAAAAAAGTCTTTCCCAGCAATCATTTTGCGTAGGGTTACTTAGTTTTATGTACAGAATGCTTGGTTGACGGCTTCGTGAGAGTTCGTTTACACCTTGTACCTATGATAGTTTTGCTTAAAACTAAATAATTGGGTATAATTTCCTAACTTTCGAGATGGGCTAAATTTAAAATACAACAGACGTGAAAAGTGTCGTAAATTATCTCTAGTACCTAGTTATAATAATATCATTAAACAAAGCGAATTTTCAAACTTTCTGAGTTTTATGATCTTACGAAACTTTTAGTTTTTACGGCTTTCTGGAGTAAAAATAAGAGACAAATCGTTTTATTATATGTTAGAAATGGTTGGTTGGACAAACTTTCGTTGAAAAAGTTGCAAATCTTCCTTTAAATACTTATACCGATTGAAAAGGACTTATACGAACAAACAATTAATTTTCAATGACCAGCCAAAGTGCATTTTAAATAATTGTCGAAAAATATTGAAATAATAGCATTCCTTTGAAAATGTACTAAACATTTCCTAAATCATAAACCTGGTGGGAATCAAAGCACTTGTGTGCGTGCATGCACCGCCAAATGTATGTGTGTGCTAACTGCTACCTATGTAAGTTGTTGAACTGAATTGTGCTGTTGCAATATCCACAGATTCGCTGTTTAGTGGTTGACAGGAATGAAATGGTATTAAAAAAAAAGTTTACTAAATACACTAAATTGAAAATATTATCGATTCTAAACCATCTCTGAAAATTTGGCCCATTATTGAAAACTAACCCTATTACCAGTAAATCATTTCAAACCTCCACATTTAATTTTTTCATAAAAAAACAGCTGCTTCTTAAATGTGCAACACCTACACGGTCAAAATGTATGGAACAGCAGATTTTCTTAAATTACCGACGAAAACTTTCTGTATCAACACAACCGCGGTGTAGGACGGAGAAAAAAGCCTTACCTGAGAAACATTCGCGAATTAACTGGAATCATGAGTGCTGTTGAGCTGTTCCTCTCACAGTACAAGGAGAAATATTCAAAGTTGATCGCTAACCTTCGGTAATTGGAGAGGCACCAGACGAGGAAGAACAGATTATGTCAATACATCTCATCATCATCATTTCAGCCGAAAGACGTCCTGCTGGATGGGCCTAACCCAAGTGTCGCATCCAGCGGATCCCCGCAACCTTCACTAGGTCATCGGTCTACCTAGTGGAAGGCCTTCCGACGCAACGTCTTCGGGTTCGCGGTCGCCACTCCAGAACTTTTCGACCCCATCAGCCATCCGTTCTGCGAACAATGTGCCCTGCCTACTGCCACTTAAGTTTGGCGATTCTTCGGGCTACGAACTTTGGTTCCTTGGCGGATGTCAATATCAATATCTACACACAAAAAATGCTTCCCAACATTTTTTTTGTCGTTTTATCATATTTACTCATTACTTCTGCAGCGTTTTGCTAGCTAACCTAATTTGACCCAATATTCAAAGCATTCTCAATATTTACATAGAAAACACATCTCCCGTATTTCAACGCTCGAAGGCAGTTTTTATCGCTCGTTCAATCAGTAATCACTCATTGGTGTCACGTGGAAAAAATATTTAGATTCGCAGTTGATTTTTCTCGTTTGATGCGAGACTTTGTTGGGCCATGGAGAAAGCGAGTTGAAAAGAGAGCGGATTTTTGTATGCGTAACCAGATTTTTTTTTAATTCGCCGTAAGAATGTCGTTGAACTGTTCCGGATTTGTTTGGTGAGAACGAGACGTAGAAGTTTTGTAGATTAATAACTATTTATTACGACCACCCATTTTTCATAACCGTTAAAAAAAATTTAAGATGATAGATATAGATAGATTGGCCGGATAAAACAGCACAGATAAAAAAAGTGAAAGGTTATGGGGAGACCTGTACCCAGCAGTGGGACAATACAGATTGATAAAAAAAAAAGACTCTCCTAAGTCCCAAGCAATTTTATTAACGAGCCATATTAATTTCTCCAGAACATTCCTATTAAACTTAAATGCTTTGGGAATATACCGGAATTTATTTTCTTAGATGCTTGATAACGTTACCCATACCAAGAAAAAGGTAGTAATTTCCTTTACCTGTAGATTGGACAAGAGGTTTCTCGGAAAAGGAGCATTTCGTTTCTGAGCAGCTTATTCGTATAACATAAAATAATAAAGGTCTTTGTGTTCTCCCCCGAGGAAGTACACCATACTTATATCTTCAGAAAGGCCAAATGCTAGTGCATAGTACTTGGAAACGGTGTGTGTGTGTATGACCAGATGTATAATGCTAATCCTAACTAATATTACAAATGTGAAAGTAAGTTTGTTTCACGTCTAAACCACTGAACCGATCATCCTGAAAATTTTCACATACGTTATGAAACGGAAAACAACAATAACGTTCGTAAGATAATAGATAGCGCCACATGTCTTTCGAATCGTGATTGAATTATATAAGTACAATTAAATCACCTAAATTGACGCGAGCGAAGCCGCGGGCAAAAGATATAGTCGTGGATAAAGAGAAAAGAGTTTGTAAGGCCTGAATTCCTGTCACGCTGACGGTCGGTCGCGTACGTCAGCGAGAAAAACAGTAGCAAATACACACTGCTGACGTCAACATCGCGGTATGGTGCTATTTAGAACACAATGTACGCGCGATCGACGCACGCGACCTATGTCAGTGCGAAAGGAATTCAGGCCTAAGGATCGTAGCTATTAGTAGCGTTTTGTAGTTTCTGTCAATCCCCATAGTGTATAAAAGCGTTAGTCTTTTTATGTGCGTTTGTTATTGTCATTATTTGCCAGTCGTTACGGGATATCTGGATCCCGAAAGTCTGTCTTACCAAAGGCTATCATGTTGTGTGGTTTCTCCATGTAAAATACTACTTTATTTTTAACTTCGATAATTCTCCTAGCCCCACATTATAAGACAAAGACCCTCTTAATGAAGAAGTGTTTGCATAGTTCACGGGAAACGGTTCTTGATCGAACAGAATTAAAATTAGATCGAAGAGGAAAATTCGGACCCCAAAGTTCAATACGGTACGCTAGATTGGTACGTAAAATTGGTTTTTGAACTAAATCTTGATTGCATTATTTTAAGGTATTTTAATTAATAAAGCATCATCAATTTTTTAAAATTGTTATTATGACTGTCTAAAAAAAAATACGTGTCTCCTAATCTGCCGAACCATTTTTAAACTAAATGGAGAATACAACAAACAAACAACAACAACAGCCCATAACGTCCACTGCTGGACATAAGCCTCTCCCATGATGGGAGGAATTTGCCGTAATCTCCACGCTTGGCAGGCGGATTGGAGATCGCAGTGATGAAAGACTAACAGAAAACGCTGCTGCCCATTCTCTGATCTACGGAGGCGCAAGGTGTTCTGCCTCAGACATTAGTCGCCTTATACTACACCCGTGAGTGTAATGGGTTGGTTCTATTCTGCTCTGCCGGATACAACACGGCTCAAATGGAGAATGCCTGTATCTTTCAAGATGTGACTACCCTTTGTAAGACTGGTTATGGTTTGACCCACCCAAGTTTTATTGGGGTCGGCTTCCTGAATACCAGTATTTTAGATGGAGCGACTGCCTATCTGATCTCCACAACCCAGTTAGTACTGGGTAATACGATACCCTTTGGTAAGACTGGTTGTCAGACATTTTGGGCCACTGACTACCTGTAACGACTGTCAAAGATCACAAATGACAGCCGGGACCAACAGCTTAACGACTAATAGACTTTGACGCAGTACGACAATAAAAGCTGTAAGAACAAAATCTATCCGATCAACGTGTTTTCCGAAACGTGGAAAGGTCTGTGTATGAAATAAATGCTCACTTTTTCACGGGTCAAATCGGCAAGCTCTTAAAAAAATCCTTAGTTGCAGTTAACAGACGACGTGGTTCCATAAAAAATAATTTTCTTCAGGTTTAGACCGGTTTAGGTACTACAGCAAAAAAAATACCGCCATATTCAAATGCAAAAAAAAATCCTTAGTTGCAGTTAACAGACGACGTGGTTCCATAAAAATAATTTTCTTCAGGTTTAGACCGGTTTAGGTACTACAAAAAAATAACGCCATATTCAAATGCAAAAAAAAAACCTTAGTTGCAGTTAACAGACGACGTGGTTCCATAAAAATAATTTTCTTCAGGTTTAGACCGGTTTAGGTACTACAAAAAAATAACGCCATATTCAAATGCAAAAAAAAAACCTTAGTTGCAGTTAACAGACGACGTGGTTCCATAAAAATAATTTTCTTCAGGTTTAGACCGGTTTAGATACTACAACAAAAAATAACGCCATATTCAAATGCAAAAAAAAAATCCTTAGTTGCAGTTAACAAACGTCGTGGTTCCATAAAAAATATTTTTCTTCAGGTTTAGACCGGTTTAGGAACTACAAAAAAAACAACGCCATATACAAATGCAAAAAAAAAATCCTTAGTTGCAGTTAACAGACGACGTGGTTCCATAAAAATAATTTTCTTCAGGTTTAGACCGGTTTAGATACTACAACAAAAAATAACGCCATATTCAAATGCAAAAAAAAAATCCTTAGTTGCAGTTAACAAACGTCGTGGTTCCATAAAAAATATTTTTCTTCAGGTTTAGACCGGTTTAGGAACTACAAAAAAAACAACGCCATATACAAATGCAAAAAAAAATCCTTAGTTGCAGTTAACAGACGACGTGACTCCATAAAAAATAATTTTCTTCAGGTTTAGACCGGTTTAGGTACTACAGCAAAAAATAACGGCTGATTCAAATGCAATAAGTCAACGTATGACTAAGTCGGAACTAGGACACGGTATCGATCCTAGTCTCATCGGTGTTTAGTCCGACAACGTATTGGTCTGGCAACTTAACGTCATACCACATGGAGATAACGATGCCATATCTGGTATGATATTGTTTGAACGGCTGTAGTTTAATTTAATCACTTTTACAGCCAGTTTAAGTATAATGACGGAGGAGCTCGTGGCTAAATAATAACAGCCACTTGGATCGGTCTTTAGGTTAAGCCGCGCTTACCTAGGTTGGTCCGTGGATGGGTGACCAGCGAGCAGGCCTGAAAAAAAATCTTAACCAGCTTAACGTGCTTTCCGAGACACGGAGAAAACTCGGAATCTAATGGGCGGTCACCCATCCAGACTTCGTGGGTACACAAATGTGATGTTATGTTAGGCCTGAAAAAACATTTTTTTTCCAGACTTTCGTTTTATAAAAGTTACTGAACCTTCAACCCAACAAATGTTGATACCAGACATCATTTTTCATATTTGGCTACACAACTTTCACTTCAAAACCAAACCTATACTCAATCACAGGAAACAAAAGAAAAAAATATATATCATAAACCCTGAACACACTATCGAAAACGCGCTCAACGGATCACGTAACAGAAAAATGTCATTTGTAACGTTAGTTGAATACGTCCCACACAAAATCGTGTTCAATGGACGCGCGACATATCACCTGAACGAAAGCAAGATTGATGAGCAGCGCGCGACCGATAAACGCTGACGTGGCCACACCTTTATAACTGAAGGTGTTCGTGGTTCCAACACGTTGTATAGATGTAGGGTGTATGTGTTTGTGTGAATAATTTGGGACAGTTTCATTTTGGAGTTTTCTGTATGGTTTTATTCTGTACATTTTTATTTGCATATGGAAAGTGGATGTTTGACTACTGAACACAATTTTTAACAGACCTTATTTATAAATTACCTACTCTAGAAATTATCAACATTTTTTTAACCCGAAATTGGCTTGCTTTCGGCTGCAACTCGCCTGATGTACTGCGCTGATGCGGCCTAGGGTGGAGCACGCTTGCTTAGAAGAAACCCATTAATTAGAGCTTTAAACAAATTGAACATACTTCGTCATAGCATTTTGACGATTCATTATTAAGATGACTGTAATCCAGGTCTGTCACTCTTTTTTATAAGACAGCTGTAGTTAGCGTGGTTGTTTCTGTGCAATAGTGATTTCCAAGCCGTATTACCATTTTGCAAATAAAGACAATGATAACGCACCCATGAATACGCAGAAAAATAAAAACGGACTAGTTCCATAAATCCCAAAGCATATTCAACCTACACAGAGGCTTCAGACAACTTCATCTAGTGTCATTAGGGCGTTATTCTAGATAGTGTTAGTCAAGAATAGGTCGTTAGCGAACCTCATTTATAGTGGAGTTCGTCGACGAATTTCAGTAAAAAATGCTTGCTTATATACTTACCTATAGTTATCGAATATGACAGCTGGTTAGTAAGTTATTAGCAAGTTTTTTATAACGTCAGTGTTAGCTGTATGGTTTTTCGGATTTTGGAAATAGGTGGGATTCAATTTTTTTTTTCGTTGTTTCCAAATTCTCTCTATCAGAGGGACTTTCAAAACAATTATATTTTTTATTATAACTCGAGTTTCAAATTTCCAGAAATAAGTAATTTAAAGCAAGACTGCTGAGCATAAGAACCTGGGTTCGATTCCCGGGTCGTACAAAGTGTTATTGGGTTTTTCCATCAAGATTTTTTCAGTAGCAGCCACGGAGTCTGTATTTGTGCCCGGTTGATGGCAATAGGCTCGCCCACTATTACATGGGATTTAAACATAGATGGCGAAATGTGGGTGTACTATTAGTTACATATAAAATCCCCGAAGGATAAGGCAGAGGTAGCAGAGGTGGCAGGTTAGTCGTGTGGTATCCGGCAGAGTAGAATAGAACCAACCCATAACACTCACGGGTGTCGTATAAGGCGACTAATGTCTGAGGCAGAACACCTTGCGCCTCCGTAGACCAGAGAATGGGCAGCAGCGTTTTCTGTTAGTCTTTCATTACTGCGATCTCCAATCCGCCTGCCAAGCGTGGAGATTACGGCCAATTCTTCCCATCATGGGAGAGGCTTATGTCCAGCAGTGGACCTTATGGGCTGTTGTAGTGTAGTGTAGTAAGGCAGAGGTATACCAAATAGCCCACTAATATTTCAAGGTAGTTAGAGTTGGCAGTGATTGCTACCCTGCCTAATTAAAACTCCTAATGGGTTCATCAAAAATCACTATCGTAATCAAGAACAAACAATCTATAAAAAAAGCGTAAACGTAAAGATAGTTTAAAGATTTCGCATTTCGCAATTCTGACAAAATACTGCACTAAACTGTCCTACTTTTGAGGTCGATAATCATGTGACATACTAGTCTACAAAATTATTCTTTGTTACTGTTACAGTAAACTCGTCCATATTTTTATAGACATAGAGTCGTCCATTCATGCATATGTTAAGTTTGAAACCCAGTAGAATGGAAAGACAAGTAGCTTCACATGGATTCAGTCATTAATACTTATGCCGATTTTTTTCCTTGATCGTAAAAATGAGTGTAATGGTGGTAAGTTTTTTCGATATCTTATTAGAAACGAATAATATTAATATAATATAATATAGATGAGGATATTATACGAGAGGTAGGTAGGTCAGTAAAAAGGAAAGGGTACGCAAGGGCGAATGCCTGCCTGCATGTTCGAAAGAGATACCGTGATGGGTTTTAGTCAGTAAAAGTCTGACACTCCCTCCTGCTCCGCCCAGAGCGGAAGGAATCATTTGATGATTTCACAAACGAAAAAAAAAAGGATAACATTAAACATAATTCATATAGGTATCCACGTAATAAAGGTGAAAAACCCAATAAAACTTTGCCTGACCCGGGAATCGAACCCAGGACCTAATGTTCAACGTTCGCGCTTACAAACGAAGCGGCATTAATCTTCGGTTCATTTTTATCATTGTGACGTAGAAATATTACGTTTCAGCTGCAATGAAAAAAAAATACTACGCAAGCCGAATTCTATTAAAACATATGAAACTAGCACTTCACCTGCGACTTCCTCCGCATACATTGTGATAGCTCGATAAATATGCTTGATACAAATATAATTTATAGCCTATAGCACCCACAGATAATGTAGCTTTCTGCCAGTGAAAGAATTGTATTTTTTTTAGAATTGGATCATTAGTTCCGGAGATTAACTCCTACATACTAACTTACAAACAAATTGTACCTCTTTATAATATTATTATATAGTATAGATTAAAACCCTTTGAGTTCTAAAGCAACATAAAAAACCATAGTCCTAAGTTACGTTACACGAGACTCATACAACATTTCGACAAATTCCAAGCGCACGAACGCAAAAGCGAAGTCTAAGATTAAATTCCCCTCAGCTCTCTACGGAGGTTATGACCTAACAAACTCTTGAATATTCTAGCCTTCGGTATGTTATACCTAACTTAAAAGACTAGACCCGCAGTTAAGTTTGTAGGTTGGTAGGTACTTATTTTTGCGCTAATAGCAACTTAGTTGGAAATATAACGTTGGGATCTAGTTTTGAAATTCTAAGCCCATCTTACTTACCGTAATTTTTAAAGCCGGTGGTGTTAAGTAACCCACATATTTCCAATTTGTTTTAAAGATCTGTGTAAGCAAAAAACGAGTCTAAACAGGGTGTAAAAAGACTCTTCACGAAGCCGTCAACCAAGCATTCTGTACATCAAACTAAGTAACTTTACGCAAAATTTTTTGCTGGGAAATGATTTATTTTTTGGGGTGAAATATCACGTTTTACGGTAAGACTCAATTTAACGCACTCAATATATTGTGCTGAAAGATAGATTGAATAGTACGGGGGTCGTGGAGGTGTTTGATGTAAAAATCATTCATTAAAAATATGTTTAAAAAAAAATTACAAAAAGTTGATACTTTGACCCCCAATATCTCCGTAACTAGAAGGTTCTCAGGTATGATCTAGAACAAAAAAATTAAGGTAATGACGGGGAAAACAAGTGCCTTACGGCTTCGTTAAGAGTCTTTTTACATCCTTTTAAGTAATGGGTAATGTTTATCGGTAATTTGTTAACACAAACATAAACTCACGCAATCCTCCCATGAGAGAAACTACATAACGTCATCTGCTATGATCCTTACATACTCTTTTCGCCTCGTCCGTTTCATACATGTGGTCATACACACTGGTGCTGCCCAGTTAATCATTTATAATGTTCATAATATTATCGTAAATCTATATTCCAGGCTACTACTGCGTCACCGGACACGGTTGTTTCGGGAGATTCCTGCGGGAGGAAACGGCCGGGTGTTTCCATTGCGAGGATCGACCGGAGGACACGGTGGAGCACACGGTGGAGGTGTGCCCCGCGTGGGCGGAGCACCGCCGTGTCCTCGAAGCGGCAATTGGCGGCGGCGACCTCTCGCGTCCGGCCCAGGTGCAAGCCATAGTCCGGAGCAAGACGGAATGGGACGCCGTCACCTCCTTCTGCGAAGCAGTAATGCTAGAGAAGGAGGTGGCGGAACGTGGGAGGAAGAGAACCTCACAGCGTCCCGGCCGCCGCGAGAGACGTCCCGGGCGTCGGGGGCCACCATGTGGCCCCCGACGCCAATTGTGTGCGTAGTGAGTAGCCGCACACAAACAAACAAAAAGTTTACAGAGATTTAGTTCACTTATCATTCGACTATTTACGTTTTGAAACAACGTTACCGTCTCACTTACTGCGTAAATGAAAATCTACAGCCCCAAAAATCTTATGAGTTACGTAGATATTCATAAAATTATCTGATTACTAAAAATACGGAGCAGCGGTGGCCCAGTGGTGGCGGCCCCGACTTACGAACAGTAAGTCGTGGGTTCGAACCCAGACAGGCGTATTACTTTGTGTAAGTACGGTTTACGGTATGGGTAGGATTCAATGTAATGCACTCAAAACATAGACTTAAAGTTTGTATAAGTTTCACCTAAAGACGGCGAAAATTCTCCGGATTGTTTCTGAAAGTGTTCTAATAGAAACTGCCTAATAAAGTTGAACTTGCCCACAGCATTAACAACGTTATTTAACGAACATAATTATGATTATATCAAATGATTTCCCATCCGAAAAAAAAAAAGAAAAGGCTACTACTGCGAATTTTCCAATTAAAAAACTGAATAACTGTTTGCTCAACCCGGGGGTTAATTTAAAACTAGAAAACCAATAAGGCTAAAGGAAGCTATAAGCAAAAAAAATCTATTCGATCAGCTGTTCATTTCGACGAAATTTATGACGAAAATAAATCCTTCAAACGACATTTTTTGTCTAACAGTATTCAAATGAAAATGCAGGACCCTCAATTTCATGGCCCGAATCGCACTGTGACGGCTCAGAAACTAAGCGCCCGCCGATTTTCAGGAAAAATCCCAGAAAAAAAATCGCATTTTCACGACGGACAGATTGCACTATTGAAACGTTTTCTGAAGTACACCATAGTACACCCGTATTTCACCAGTTATAATATGTATGTAAGAGCCAAGTAAAGGGGACGAGTTTTTTTTGCTATTAACCAGACATTAATCCAGAGTTCGAGGTGCTACGATCTATAAGAAAAAACTCAATGACATATTCATGGGTTGCGACCCCATGCTTCTTCCTTTCAGCCTATAATCCTCCTAATGCACAGACTCGAGCCTCCTCTTTCTGAATTAATTTATGTAAAACAGTCAGTAGTCACGAAATTCTTTAACAAAGCCTTCGACTGCATGCATGAACAATTTGATTAAATTATTCAACACCTAACTGAGCGTTTTACTACAAATAAACATTTAATACATTAATTATGTTACCTGCACAATCAACATTATTATTCATGTAAGTCATTACAACTGAAATAGCTCGATATTGCCCAAACCGTAATCTATGCTTAAAGCAGACAGATTCGCGTTTGAACGAAGTAAATTGTTCTCGGAGGGTTACCACACTCAAAATGTAGTTAGGATATCCGAAAAGTTTAGCTTCTAGACATTAAAGAATCGTCAGGATTTTATGCTGGAAATATTATAATCTTCTTAGGATGTTACGTAGAGAATAAGTAATGGAGGAATAAAAAATATTTGTGAAAATATCTTGGAGAGCTTTAGTTTAAGTTGACTTAGGAATTGAATTATTTGAGCTAGATTTTAGGAAATGAAGTTGTGGATTTAAAACATTGAAAACCGGTTAAGTTTCACCAAACCGGACTCTGACAGGACGTTTTGCTAATTTAGCCTTAAGTAAAACACTAAGTCTATGTTCTGAATTAAATTAATTTAATTAAAGTGGTACATTATCATAAAACCTAAAACAAAACTCTCTCGGCTGTGCTAAAAGATCAAAAATTTCACCCTTTTTCAATCAAATTATACCCACAGCCAATTCAAGTTAGAAAGAACCCATTAAACCCGTTTTTCGCGTCCAAATTACAAAGGTTTACGTAAAATAAAAACAAATGGTTCTACATCCACACATGTAACACCATGAATTTATGTTATTACATCGTAGACTTTCACTTATCTCTAGAGGAGGAAAATCGTAAAAATCTCCATGTAAACCCATAAACAATATTACGTGCTCTTTTCATTATACCTTTAAGAGTAATCCGCGGGGTCTGAGAGACCTACATGGAGTTTTAAAGCCGAGAAATAACGATAAGGTTCATTTGCTGTAATATGGTAGATGGTTATGGTACATGTATGTGCTAAAGCAGAGGTTTCCAACCTTTTTTGAACCGGGTTGCCACGCGGTATTTAATTCTAGTACCTAAATATTTTTCTTCTGTCTTAATTATGATCACAATATTAAATGAAGTTTAAACAAACAACATAATATTCATTAAACTATAAAAACATGCATAGACGTTTATAATATATTTTTCTCCAATTTTTACTGTCTCACACAAGGGTGAATGGAACTTCAATCAGATGTAAAGTGAAAAAAATCGTGTACCTCGTGTTGAGAAACCCTGGCTTAAGGCTTCACTTACGTATATTATAGCTTATCGTAAAGTTAATGTTACTTTAACAAGAAAATACGCTGTTGCGTTGTTATTTTTATTAAAAACAGATGTAAAGCTGCTTAACTCTAAATGATGGCATTACGTGTATTTTCATACATTTCAGGAAAAAAGCTTTATTTATATAACTACTCGTTTTTTGGATTATTACTGTAACATTTTCGATAAAACGTGAACATTTTGAAAGGGATTACTTTCATTAAAAAAATAGTAATACCGTGTGATAAATCGATTTCGAGAAAAGTTATTTTAACTGTCAGCCATTTCGCGTAATTTTATAGGCAGGACGTTTATTTTTTTTACTTGTTTTTTTTTTTTTTATCACATGTATACGTTCCCAATGCTGATAGTCAGGCTATTTGTGAGAGGGAGTAAGTCAATGTCGCGGTCACGGTCAAGTTATTGGATTATAGTGGGTAACCACTATGACATCGAATTTTATTCTTGGTTCAAAGAGGACATGTTTTTATCACAATATTACTGTCATTTCTGTCACCTCCTAAAACTGCTTTTTCCACAGCTGAGGAGCAGTAGAACTATTACGGGAAAATTGCGAACACCGAACACCAACAAATACTATATTATTTATTCTTATGCTGCATACCCTGACACTGTATCTACATCAGTGTACAGTGTACATCAGTGTGTGTGTCAGTGTGCAGTTCGTAGTTCGTTCGTAGCTCATTTAAATCCAAATATATTTCAACTTTTTTACTAACTAAACGGTAAGAAAAAGTGTCAGTGTTTGGAACCGCGTCCGCAATGTGTCCGAACCGGTTTGACCGAACCTCCATCATCATCTGCATAGCCTTTTCCCAACTATGTTTGAGTCAGCTTCCAGTCTAACTGGATGCAACTGAATACCAGTATTTTACAAGGAGCGACTGTCTATCTGACCTCCACAACCGAGTTAGTACTAGGCAATACGATACCCCTTTTTTTCTTTTTTTTTCGGTTGGGGAATCATCAAATGTTTCCTCCCGCTCTGGGCGGAGCAGGAGGGACTGCCAGACTTTAACTGACTAAAACCCATCCATGTTCCTTCATAACCCTTTGTGTTCCGGGGCCACGGTATCTCTTTCGAACAGTCCCGCAGCCCCGGAATACGAAACCCCTTACTAAGAGTGTTTGTCAGACTTTCGGGCCACTAACTACTTAACGACTGTCAAAGATCTACAACAGCGTGGACCAACGGATTAACGTTCTTTGCGAGGCACGAAGGAAACTCGGTACATAATAGGTGATACCCATACCATCAAATACCCGTCCAATCTGAAGATTGACCCCAGGCGGCTGTTTTCCTAATAACCACGACCATATTTTTCCAACAATCCCCGTAAAAACAAATACTCACCAAAACATGAAAAGTGAGTTTGAACTCTTCAAGTTGTGTTTATTTTGTGAAAGTAACGCGAATCGTCCGACTAAGGGAAGGCGAGCTTAAACTTTCGAAACAACAATATTTGTGTTTTACAAATGTGCCTTGTTTTTATTTGTTAAAGTAAAAGTTTACTTTGACTTTGCGTTGTTCTATTCTGTTTATTCTTTTTAAATGTTGGAACGGGCATTATCTTAGACTTAAACTTACTATTTATACTTAAAATAATATATCATCGCGCCTGTAATCCCCGAAAGGTAAGGCAGAGGTGTGTGATGGTGTGAGGTGGTGACCCACATTTCGCCAGTTATTTTTTAAGTCCCATGTGATAGGGGGCGAGCTTATTGACATCAACCGGGCAGAAATTCAGACTCCGTAGCTGCTGCTGAGAAATTTCTGATGGAAACCCCAATAAGACTTTACCTGACCCGGGAATCTAACCCAGGACTTCAAGCTCAGCAGAGGGTAGAAGAAGGGCAGGACTTTATGTTTTGTGATTTGCGGCTTATTGCTTAAAACATGTCGTTGCACTTTCTACACACGAAATTGAAAAAAAAACCATCTCGTTATTTTTAAATAAACCTTATATTTACGAGCTTTGAGAATTTTGAGCTTTTTTGTCATTAAAACTAAGTTCTGAATCAACACAACGTGACATAACGCCGCGTCGTCACGTTACACAATATTATCACGTCTGTGTTTCCTCTGCGATTTATTCATATATTATCCTACAGTACACCCATATTTCGCTAGTTATGTTAAGTTCACCTTATGTAATAAATAAATTAATTCAGGACCGAATACTTTATACCCACCAACCTGTGTAACAGTTGCATAGCTGAGGAGTTTAATTTCATTCTATAATCTATTTTAAAGTAAAACTTTAGTATCTATCCGTCTACACTTGAAACACGTAGGGAACCTATCCTGAATGTATGATTGCGTCAACATAGTTGATTCGAGCGTGGGATCCGAGCAAACTTGCGGATAGAGCTGCCCGCTTAATGTGTCCACAGCGCTTTTTTTAATTGCTTTCTTTTGACTGAATTTCCGAATTTGTAAATTTTACATGTTCTTGGGATAATTTAGAATTTGACGAAAAGTACATTTGATTGAGATGCTGATGTTCTGTAGTAGTCAGAAGCCCAAAAGCCTAGCAACCAGGGGCATACTGTTACTGGGTTGTGAAGGTCAGAAAGGTCGTCATTCCTTGTAAAATACTGATATTAAGCTGCATCCGGTTAGTCTGGAAGCCGCCCCTAAAATAGTTTGGGAAATAGCTTGGCATATAATGTTTTTAAAATCGCTAATGTTGTAAGACTTATCTGAAAAATACTGTAAAATATCATTAAGGCCAAAATCATGGGTAATGGGGAAACTCGTCCCACTCAAAACTGCGCCCAAGGGCTATGAACTTTGTAATGTCTAAATATTCAAAACCATAATTTCAGGTCATAAACCTGCCAAACCTCAACAACACTTCCTACACAAATTCAACAAATAAAGTAAGAAGTTCCGAATATCCCAACTTCCCCGCTTCAACTGGCGAAAATTGTTCAGAAAACAATTTTATACAAAATTTCCTTTGATTTTTATTCAGCGAACTCTTTAGACACGCTTTTGTTTCACAAAGGAGAAAATGCTCTATTCAGTTGTTTATTTAGGTAATTATCTTGCCACTGCCTAGTTTTCCTCCAATTCGGGTAGGTATTTTAGTCTAAGATCCCGACTAAGATCGACCGGCACACATCTGTTTACTAAATATTAAAATACAGATAGTTTTATTACAAAAGCGATGGTATTAGGTTTTTTTTACCTGTACTCTCCCACTCCTGGGCAAAGACCTTCCCACATTCCTTCCACTCTCTCAAGGTTGCACTTCTTTTCGCCAATTAATGAGGAAGCCATCCAAAGCATTTTGCCAAGTTTTTAACGGTCGGTTTTGTATACTATTCTAGAGCTTTGCTGGCAACCGGATGGCGGCAAAGCTATAGCCTAATCCTAATCCCATTTTAGTTTCATGGCTTCACGAGCTACGTTAGCGACTTGAGCTCTGGAGTGAAAGATTTTCTATTATTATTAGGTTGCCTAAGCAGTCAAGGCCCACTTGAAAAGTAAAGTTAATGTTGTTAATAGTTAATAACAGTCATCAGGCAACCCATTTGCAATATTTTCATAATTATATTATCCAGATAGCTATAAAAATATTTTTCATTCGGTAACAGGATGGGTGAAGGTCGATCATAGTCAGGCTCTTGTACTATTTCAAGCCCCTTTGGCATTCTTTAACCAAACAGTGTAATTTGAATCGGCCCCCAGTATCTAAGGTTTTATTGTAAGAGAATTTTGTTTCTGTGATTTTAAAACGGAATATCTTGAGGCGTTTTCTGTGGGATGCGGATTGAAATGTATTTTCAGATGGAATTTTTTGGGGATAAGAATAATTTTGTCTTTTATCGTGTTATTACGAGAGATGGATTGATATGAACCGTCTTATTCCGATCAGGAATTCTAAGTAGGTTCTAGGTCTTTAATGTAAATGAAGATATGTGGGCGTAATTCTGCTTAACTCTGCAGGGATTGTAGACGAGATTTTATGCGAATTTGGTGAACATTTTTTATAACTTATAAAAATACTGAAATGATTTTTTTACAAATAAATAACGTTAGTTTAACTTATTTTTGTACGGTTTTACATGTTCAAAGCCTTCGTTTTATGGAATATTACGTTGGTATCCGCAACTCTTCGCCTAAAGAGCGTAATATAACATAAAAGATGGACTTCAATAAAAATCATAGGTACCTGTCAACTTCACAATACAATAAAAAATTTACTCAAAACCCACACTTTATAATTCCCAAAAATAATAAACAAGTTGTTAAAATACGCAACCTAATACAAACACAGGATTTCAAACTTTATTTTGTATTCACTAAAGTTGAAAATAACTTGAGCTATGGTAATAATTTTACACATACTCCATCATGAAAGTAAGTAAAATTATTATATGAAGTCACATAAAAATGATTACATATAAATTATTATAGTACAATTTATTGTTATGTATAGGCTGAAAATGTCTTTATTTTATACCAAATATTTAACATGATGTAGGTAATGCTTGGTAAACAAAGAGAATAAAGTATAATAATTTACTATTTCTAAATGAATGAAATACATTTGTACACAATATTATTGTCAACTGAGATTCAATTATTTATCGAATACAATGACTGATTATTTGACGTGAAATGCAGATTACGTGATCATAGCGATAGAGTTTGTGCTACGCCGTATCGTAGACTGAGCTACGCCGTAGCACTAACTGAGCTACGCCGTAGCACGCAGCGTAGCTGCATGTGAGTTATGGAATTAAACAAACTAAAACGTACTGATACTGGTGCTGTTAGCCTGTGTCATCCCACTGCTGGGCAAAGGCCTCTCCCCATGACTTACAGTTGTTTCGATCCTATGGCCAATGTGGACCACTGGTCAGTGGTCTTGAACAACTGGTCCCACCGTCGTCTTCGACGAGTTCTGCTGCGACGCCTTCTGGCTGTGTAAGGGCTCCAGAAAGTGGCTATTTTGGCCCACAGCTCTTTGACCATGCGGCAGACGTAGCCAGTCCAGTCCCGCTTCAGCTTAGCAGCTCAGTCCTTTAATAAATTGAATGTAAACACTTTGTCAAACGTAATTAGTACAACCTAGTCATGCGATTGTGTTCAATCAGGTACTGTTTACATTTGAATGGTTTCAAATCAATTTCAACCGTTAGGATAGATATTCGGAGTAATTGATCCGTAACTTCTTTGTTATGAACATAACAAACAACACATAACATCAAGCCTGTGGTCCTCGGAGGGTTAGGCAGACGTGTACCTAATTAAATACCCACATTTCACCAGTTACGCACAAATCCAAACTTCGTGGCTGCTACTCAGTAATTCCTGCTGGAAAAACCCAATAACACTGCCCGACCTGGGAATCAAACCTAAGCCCTGATGCGACCACTAGACCAACGAAGCAGTCCTTTCTAATATTTGAAAACTAGCGGACGTCACGCGGTTTCACCCGCGTAGTTCCCGTTTCCGTGGGAGTACGGGGATAAAATATAGCCTATGTTACTCAAGGTGAATGTAGCTTTCTAATGGTGAAAGAATTTTGAAATCAGCGCAGTAGTTTTTGAGTTTATTCATTACAGACATACACACAAAAATACAAATCTTTCCTCTTTATAATATGATTAGTGTAGATAATACGCCAATTCGGTTTTGCTTTAATGAATAAAAAAAATAAGTATGCCTTTCCAAAAAGACACCACATTTTCTTTTGTAACTATAATTTTAAGCTTCTTGGTCATAAATTTTAAACATCACTTAGTATAACACCCCACCCTGTATACATGTAAAGGGTGTTAATATTCACGAAGGACATAGAACATAATTAGGGGTGCGTAATTTAGATTACAACCCTTACAATCTGATTAGCATTGGGACGCATTATGGGGTTAAAAAATGTATTTTATGTTCAACGTATGTTTTTATACATATAACCCAGGTTGGGGTAAATATAGATTTTTATGCATTTTCGGTAACGTTTTTAGGCGGGTATGATTGTATTATGTGATAAGGTGTGGAATGAAGTTTTTTCGTTTATGGTGGATAAACAAAAGATTTTTTGTGCGTAAACTAGGGGGTACAGGGCAAAAGATAAGGATGGGTAACCAGAAATAAAAAGTTAGAATTTACTTTTCTGATTAAGACACATTAAGTAAAGTTAAATGTTATTCACAAAAGTTTCTTCAATTACGTAATTGTAAACCAATCACAAAAAAACCGGCCAAGTGCGATTCGAACTCGCACATTAAGGGTTTCGTACCAGCGTAGTAATAAAAATAAAGAGACCCCTTTATTTTCTTATTTATTTTGATTACATACACATAATTTATTTTTATTACATTATTAAACGTTATTCACAAAAGTTTCTTCAATTACGTAATTGTATACCAATCACAAAAAAACCGGCCAAGTGCGATTCGTACTCGCACATCCGCCGTAGTAATAAAAATAAATAAGAAAATAAAGAGACCCCTTTATTTTCTTATTTATTTTTATTATTTGTTGTTAAAGCGGTAACAGAAATACACATTCTGTGAAAATGTCAACTGTTTACCTATTACGGATCATGAGATACAGCCCGCTGAAAGACAGACGGACGGGCAGACGGACCGCGGAGGCTTAGTAATAGGGTTTCGTTGGTTACCCTTCGGGTACGGAACCCTAAAACATAATTACATAAATAGTTTATAAACCTCCCTACCCTTTAACTCTTAGTATTAAACTAACTTCCATAAACTACCCACCGTAAACTGCTGAGTCCTCACCGATAATAACTTCTCCAACTTTATCACTTTGACACTTCAAAAATTCACACGCGAAAATGTCCGGCTACTCTAAACATTTTCTCGTAATTTAACCCATGACATGACATGAATAAACCATAAGTGACTAAACGATGCGGATAACAAAACGCGTCCTAGTAACACAAACTACATTACATCCTTTTTATATGAGCAGCGTTATCATAGACCAATGGTTTCCAACCCAAGTCTATGGTACATGGATCACCAGTTGCGGTCTCAAAGATTAAAGATATTCCGCAAAATGTTTAAAATTAGATTCGCCCTTTTTAACTCGAATTCACATTGATGCAAACTGCAACAATGTTACGTTTTGTTAACTTGAAACGTTTAAATTGAATGCCTAAGAGCCCTACCACACGTGGTATTTTTAACGCGCAGCCGACGCGCGTTTTCTGCGCCGTAGATGGCCGAGTTTTGCGTTTTTATGGATTCCCATGCGCGTAAAACGCGATACAAACGCGCGTGTGAAGCGCGTTCAAAGCTTGTTTGAAGCGCGTACAAAAGATCAAAGCCAGAGTAAGCAGTGTTGTCTCAACAACACAACTGACGAGGAGTCTCTGACCAAAACGCGGAAGCTACGAGCGACTACAGTGCGTCTGTATCAATGTATCTGCGCGTATACGCGCAGTAGACGCGCGTTTCACGATTGCATCGTGTGCTTAGTTTACAAGGTTGCGTTCAAATCTCGTTTGAAGCGCGTAAACGCACGTCATTTGCGCGTTGTCTGCGCGTTTAAAATACGCCGTGCGCTTAAGCCCTTAGTTGAAAATTTATTGCTAAAGCGACTGCTGCCATGCTGCGCTGACCCCAAAATAAATTGGGATAAGGGAGGGAGACTAACCATAACTGCCTCGTTACTCCAGTGGTCGCAAGTGCATCTGCTGAGCATGACGCCGTGGGATCGATTAACAAGTCGGGCAAAGTGTTATTAGGTTTTTCCATCAGAAATTTTTCAGTAGCTGCCACGAAGTCTGGATTTGTGCCCAGTTGATAGGCTCGCCCCCTATTACATGGGAATTAAACATACCTTACCCCTGCTTAACCCTTCGGGGGTAACAGTCGTGACGTTATGTTTGTTTGTTAATAACGATGATGATAACAATGTTAAAAACATTTTTAGTTTGAAACAGTTTAATTGTTTTGCGCCTTATTGTTGCTACTTACAATGAATAAATCACAGAAGCCCCTGGTCAAAAAAGGTTGGAAGCCACTGGTCTATGGGTAGCGTTACCATAAACAATGGCATATGTCCTTTCCCATAACTTGAGAGGCTCATTATTTATGATGGCGGCCGCTTGTAAATACAGATTATACACAATGGGAGGCAAACGTATGTCGACATTCAGCCTGGGGACAGAAGTGGCCGGCGACACTTGAGATTATTTTCCTTATAAATAAATAAAATTCGTTTAATTCAGATAACATGATCCATACAGTGAAATTAAAATTAGTATTAAAAACTAAAATAAATTATCACAAAAACAAAAATAAATTACCAACAATTATTAAAATCAATTAAATAATCAGTTATTAAAATAAAGCTTATGCTGTTTTTTTACCCTTTATTGCAAAAATACAACACAAAAGCCACAGACTTTTTCTCAGCCACAGAATCTTAGAACGTTTATTGATATTTTTATTACGTGTATACTAATTGACATATAAACAGACCAAATTTTTTGTGTTCTTATTTCACAATTAAATTTTGACAATGACTTCCAGTTCTTCGATATAATAAGTAGTTATAACTTTTAATTACAGAAAAAAAAAAGGTTTTATTTATTTTCTGTACAAAAACTGTCAAATTGTCAGTAGTATTCATCAGTTAAACTTATGTCGTGATAGTTGAAAAAACAGTCCTGGATAGGAAGACTACGCATTTCCTCGTTGTACTTTATTCTTTTCTAGGGTAAAATCAGCTTTATTTAGCGCTCCGCTCAAAGTGTTTTTGGCCAAGCGTTTCTAATAGGGAGGCGAAAATTTGGCTTATGGTTGTGTTTAAGGGTAAAAGCGTGGCGTAAATAGCGCAGTTTTATATAAAACTATATTATATATATATAGAGTGAATTTTGCAAGTGAGCGTGGAACTAAGAAGAATAGCGAAAACAAACTAAAAGAAGTATTCAGCCCGATTTTGATAAACACTAAAACTGCATCATTCGATTTTTAGAAAATCGGTATTAAAAGATCGAACCCGTTGATTTTGAAAAAAACAAACATACTTTGCGATATTGTAAATGTGAGGACCATGTGGGTCACATATTTTTTTCCCCACGACTGTCTGGCAGTTTGAGTACTATAAGCGACCTACCCAAATGTCCTTTCTTTGGTATTGTTCGTCGTTTCGTTGAGCTCCTTGAGTTATAAGTCGAGCTACACGATAACTGACAAATGCTTGCACTGACTGGACAGGTCCACTCAAATCTGTGTGGTTCTTTCTTCAAAAGACCATCTCAGACACTAATCTGCATAGTCCTCATCTGAATTGAACAAGATTATATCTGGACTTCAAAAGAGACTATGACCTCTGAGTTTGTTTCGGCTGTTTCTTCTCAGAGTAGTCAGGTACGAAACACCAGCCCCATCTAGTTTAAAAAAAATGACGTGTTAAAGTGTTTGTAAGAACCTACTTGCAAAAATAAGCATCATTTCATCATTTCATTTCATCACCACTTTTCAGTCACCCGGCGCCACTTTTGGACTTAATCTTATGTACTCATTTTCACATTTTAAAAACATTTCAGTAAATATTCATAAGCACATAAGCAGTGATTGGCTAGTCGTGTGGTCGTCAGACTGCCATTAGGTCTCAAGTTCGAACACAAGACCTCTGATTTTTCGGATTCTTATGCGTATTGTACAATAGGCGAGACGACAAAAAAAAACGAATTAGTCCGTCAGTTAGATTATCAAAAAATGTTTGACCCGTGTTTTTTCTTTTGTTACGTAAACCAAAATTGACGATGATATGACGCTTTTAAAATTCTCAATACGTCACGCCTAGGTATAATTTTTACCTAGTTCTGACGTCACGAGCCCCCACTCCCGAGTTTTGATGCGTTTTATCTTTGTCAATATTCATAGATTTACAAAAACAAAAAATACGTGTCCATTAATTTCGAAAACTCTAACTGACGGACTAAATAGATTTGCAATTTTTTGATACTGTCGTCATGCCTATTACTTGCTACGAAGAAGGCAAACATCGTAAGGAAACCACCATTTCTGAGAGATATTTACATGACATGTAAAGTCAAGTCAGAGGTCCATGCGGCATAAAAACACTGTCACCAGGTTAGGCACTAACCACATGATAAAGAAAGAAGTAAATATTCAGTGAAAATCGACTCCCATCCCTAACAGCGTCCTTGCCATCCCACAGAACATCTATCATGTCGACCCACACATAACTGTTATGAAATTAAGAGGGTCCGTTTGTCACATCTAGCAGTAAATTGATAAATTATCCTTAATGCCCCGTTGTAATTATACTTTATCAGGCGAAAGTGACGTTTTGACGTTCATTATATCTATGTTATCGTTATGATAACGGTTATTGTAAATAGAATTGGCTGAACGTGGGCGTTTACTATTATTTGGTTATCGTTACTGGTAATTACTTCTGCTATTGTATCTGATTTCCCCAACTACGATGGAGTCGGCATTAGCAGCCACGGAATTTGGATTTGCGCCCGGTCGATGGCAATAGGCTTGCCCCCTATTACATGGGACTTAAACATAACTGGTGAAATGTGGGTGTACTATTAGGTACACCTCTGCCTAACACTTCGGGGATTACAGGCGTGATGATATGTTGTGATGGAGTCCGCATCCTGTGAAAAAAAACCGGCCAAGTACGTGTCGGGCTACGCGCAGTGTAGGGTTCCGTAGTAGCCCGTTATATTTTAGATTTTGTTTTTCAATGTAGTCTTCACCCGTTATAAACAAGCAACTACTTCATCTTAGTCACTTTAAAGGATTAATTCTAAGGATATTGTACTTGGTACAAAATTATCAACACCCATGTTCAACAACTATTACTGCTTAACTAATAAAGTTATCTTAACAGCTATAATTTTCCTTTACAGTTCCGGTGTACGGTATGTATAACCAAAAAAAAAAAAAAACAATTTTATTTTACCACTAAGTATGTCGGCGGCGTAATTGATATCCACACCCCTACAAAATTACAGCTTTCTAGTACTAACGATCTCTTAGCAAAACCTCGGACAGACGGACAGACAGGCTGAGGTTCCTTGTCTACGGAACCTTAAAAAGTTTAGCGTCAACCACAAGTCATATGGGACCGGAGCAGAAAGATTATGATATTGGAGTATGTTTCCAGATGCAGCTGTACTGAATACCAGTATTTTCCACAGAGCGACTGCCAACGGTGAAGGAAAACATCGTGAGGAAACCGGCATGTCCTAGGACCAAAAACTTCGAAGACCTGTGACATCTACCAATCCACATTGGACCCGCGTGGTGGATTATAGCCCATTCCCTCTTATAGAGAGGAGGCCTGTGTCCCAGCAGTGGGAACATTAATAGGCTGATGATGATGATGATGACTGGCTAACTGATCTTCTCTAGTTTCTGGGTAATTATGATACCACTTGGGAAGACTGCATGGTAATCAGACCACCCACAACGACACACATAGATGACAATCGATACCATCGATTTACCGTACTTTACGAGATACAGACACCGTTCATGACATAATGAGACTCTCATAATGGTCACCCATCCACGGACTGACCTCGTCAAACATTACTCATCCTTAAACATGACGTATAATATACATTAGTTGTTTTAATCATTAGTCCTGTAATTCATCGTCAACATTACCTTGCCTTTATCACAATAGGGATGATGACTGACAAAAAAAAATAAGACTCTGTTTAGTCAGTCAGTTAGATTATCGAAAAATATTTGTAAGTTTTTTGTTTTATCATATTAATAAAAATTGACGAAGATAAAACGTATCTAAGATCATGAGTGGGGGCTTGTGACGTCACATTTGAGTAAAAAATGTACTCAAATGTTACGTTACACGAGTTTTCGACGCACTGTATCGTCTTCATTTTTTGTTTACGTAATAGTACATTATGATATAAGTGCGGTAAGTTGAAAATTACAGCCGAGGCGATATTGCTAGCCTGAGCCATAGGCGAGGGCTACAAGAAAGCAGAGGCTGTAATTATCAAAGCGCACGTATGTCATACGACGTTTTATAACATATTTGCGAGGAAATAAATAAAACTCGGACTTACTTAAACGAATAAAACTTTAATCACTTGTTAAAGCAGATATAAAAATTTGAACAATTTGTAAAATTGATTATTACGTTGCCAGTTTGTGGCATTTTTAATGTTGTCAAGTTATTATTATTACATTTTATCTCCCAAAGTTAATTTTATTCGGAAAATGTTGACCACTTTTCTGACATAAAAACTCTTTGCTAAGATTTAAAAAAGTACCGTTCGTTTTATACGGAGCATCTTGATAAACTGTGCGTTTTACATTACAATAACGCACAAGTACGTAATGAGATACAATACGATATTGAAATTGGTGAAATAAGAGACCCTTTATGAGCAAATGTGTTATAAAAAAAAACATATATGTGTCCAAAATTTTTTGGAAATCTATCTGACGGACTAATTAGTTCTGTTTTTGTCATCTACCCTATTCATTTGGGGTCGGTGCAGCATGTCTTCTTCTTTCATACTTCTTTCTCTATTACTCGTTATCTCATCATTACTCCTGTTATAAAATTATGAGCTAGAATTTATTTAATTTACTCTCGCCTAACAAAAATTTTATCCAGCGAGCCAATCCATAAATGATACCTGACAGCACAACTGTGACTTAATTGGCAAAACTGTCCCAGCCACGAAGTATTGGCTAAATTGCCACACTCACCACAAATTATTGGAAACGAGTGATTAAATATACGTCGGTCACACAGTTTGTTTAACCAAACATTACAATATTTTAACATCTGAAATAGTTGTAATATTTCTTGAACATACTACGCAAATGAATTTAGACTTTGTTCCTTTTCAAGTTAAGGTAGGATTTAGAGTGGGAAAGTTTTTGTTACAATAAACTTGTAAACAAAGTATGATACCAAAATGTTACACAAACGAATATTTAATTTTCAAAGGCAAAAGGCACTCCGAGCTTACTTTTGTTTAGTTCAGTCGTAATTAATGAGTTTTTACTTCCCACTGGTGTTCCGTTTTGGGGCATTTCTAAGTACCAACCTACCTAGGTTTGGAGTTTAATGTTTTTGGGCTAAACAAGGTATTTATTTTACTTCTTTATTTCGATGAAACTAGGTTTAACGAAAAAACATCAACAAAATCTTGGTAAGATTAAAATTTGAATTTTTGCCTGTAATTCCTTTTGTCAGTGGTAAAAAGAAGCAAAAGACTGTAACATAACATATCATCACACCTGTAAACCCTTAAGGATTAGACAGAGGTGTACCGAATAGTACACCCACATTTCGACAGTTATGTTTAAGTCCTACATTTAATAGGGGGACAGCTTATTGCCATCAACTGGGCAGAAATTCAGACTCCATGGCTGCTGCTAAGAAATTCTAGATGGAAAAACCCAATAACACTTTGTCCGACCCGGGAGTCGAACTCAGAACCTCGTGCTCAGTAGTCGTGCTTGCAACCACTAGACCAACCAAGCAGTCTAGTAAAAAAAATATCATACACTGTAATTCCTTTTGCAAATAGTTGAATGAACCAAAAGAACTGAAAATCCACTCTACAACTATCTACGTTAAAAAAAATATATATATAATAATAATAATAATAAATAAATAATAATAATAAATTTTTACCCATAAAAACCACCTATCCTAGAAATCAAATCAGCGTCCCAAAACTTTAACATCTGTCACTCACAGTCAGTTTCTCATTTATGAAAATTATCAAGTTTCTACTGATTACTTTCTTAGACTTTAGATTGTATTTAAGTTTTACGTTTCAATTGTGAGAACAGAACAACGTAAAACCAAAATCGACTAAATCACTTGATATGCTATTTGTTTCTTTAATGGTACTTTAATAATAAAAGAAAACACGGCAAGTCAACATAAAGGAATTGACAAATCAACTTCAACTACCTAAATCATAAACCGGCTGTAAACCTCTGCGCTAACAACGCAAAAAAAAAGAAAACAACATTTGAAACTACACAAATCCCATCCCTACCTAACACTGTCCATATGATAGTGTTGTCCTCACTGATCAATCACCAGTGAGTGACGTGCCGGATATAATCAATCATAGTGTCAATAACGAATACTTTATTAATTTTCCTGCTATCGGGTGAACGATATTATTTTTGTCATAAATAATTGTGCTTTGGACACGTCGCTTAAATAGGTTGGTTTTGATAGATTTTTATATTTTATTTATCATAATATTTGCAGTATTATTTAATTAGAAAAATTATGTCATACTGTCAAAACATTATTTATGATATAGAGTAGGATTTTTTCAAAATTCTTGAATTGTCTTTAAAGCAAGTACATACTTTCGAGGTCCTTCGAAAAAATAACGTGACAATGGTAAATTTAATTTGATACTTATTTCTAAATATTTGTTAAAATTTTGGACTTAACCTTGGAATGTAACTTTGTTTTGAATGAAGGTTTAAAACTGTTATGCATAACCTAGCGTGTATGTCTAGGCAGGGCTTAAAGAATGCCCAAAAAATTTTTTAATTAGTGCATGCAGTAAAACAATTATATTTCCTTTTATGAAGCCAACTATTTATCTTTCCTCAAAAAGCTGTAAGAGTTTTTAGGTCGAGTAAAGACAACTGTTTCATTTTGCTAATGCGAAGGTGTCAATCAAATGTCGTGATCCATTTTCGCTCGAATTATTGCGGGAATTCGACCCAATTTTATTATTATTTTAGTAGACATAATTTTTATATTGGCGTCGGTATATTTTTTTTGTTTAGTACCGATGGAACTTCTTTAGGCTCAGTTTCTTAACGTAACATCATTACGCCTGTAATCCCGATGAGTAAAATATCGAAGAGAAACAAAATGATGGTATGGCAGTATGCGAGTGAGTTATGCCTGACTCGTCACTGTTCCGATTGGTCACCAAAAACTTTTTCCATACCGACTCGTCACCATAAGAAAACAAATGAATTTTTGACTTTGAATTGAATTCCCGATTCGTCACCAGTGTACATTTGCATGTCAAAAAGTACAGTTAGTAAGAAAAACATAGTATGACTATTAAATCAATTTATTAAAAAAACAAAAAAAAAACATCTAAGAACAACACAAGTGAAGTCTACAAGTGAAGTTTTTGTTTAATATTCCAACACTCGGGGGCTACATAATAACAGTCGCTCTGGTCGATCTTTATGTAAAACCGCGCTTGCCTAAAATGGTCCGTGGATGGGTGACCACCCATTGCATAGCGAGCTTCTTCCGTGCCTCGGATACCACGTTAAGCCGTTACTCCTGGCTGTCATTTTTACAGATCTTGACAGTCGTCACAGGTAGTCAGTGGCCTGAAAGTCTGACAACCAGTCTTACTAAGGGGTATCGAATTACTCTATACTAACTGGGTTGTGGAGGTCACAGAAGCAGTCGCTCTATGTAAAATACTGGTATTATGCTGCATCCGGTTAAATTGGGGGCCGACCTCAACATAAAGCTTATTTTAAGAAGCTCAACGGCCGAAATTAAAAAAGTACATTAGTACGTACATAATTTATTTAATTTCTGCTTTGTTTCTTTAAAACTTTTTCGAAGTCTCCAACCGTCGCTGTACCCAAACAGATCGGCGTAAATAAGCAAGTTCAGTGTTTGTCCTCTAATCTCAAATGTAACGGAATGAGAGATGGCTTCAGATTCGTTTCCTGCTTACATACAACTTTGTACATTAATACGAGACGAAAATAAATCACACTAATGGTATTAACACGAACTCGCATGTAAATATGGCTACGTTTGGTAGAATTATGAAAGAAACTGCGGAAGTGATGTGACCTGTTACTTGCCCAAATATCTTTTTTTCTTTCTTTAAAACCGCCGTTCCGTACTCGCTCTACGGTAAAGTCAAATCTTATACTTAATACTATAATTTGTTTGGTGTGGGAATCAAATCCATGACCGACTTTTAGTCGCAGTGACATTTGAAATCATTCTTCTGTCCTTTTCCCAATTTATTTGGGGTCGGAGCAGTACATATACGTCTCCCAAAATTTTCCATTATTCGTCAAATCAGTAGTATTCTCATTTCTTGCTGTATCATCTTTCACTTTCAACAGGCCCACATGAGATTTAAACAACAGTTTACTTTAAGGAACACCTGTGCCTAACCTTTTGGTGACAAGCGAGATGCTATGTTACGTTATCACCTTACACAAAGCCCATCCATCGGTATCTTTTTTGGTATTCCCCAACCCTTAAGGCCATCCACATTTGACTTCACAGCTTGAACTCTGAAAACCCGTTCGTTTACCGAACCAATAAAAACAATGAGAATGTATTACAATATTTCTACAATAGAAATTCTTCCATCACAATACAGGCGTACAGCTGGAAGGCTAATTAATCTTCATTTTTCCGAGAATAATATTGTTGGTACAGACATTGCATTGTAAACAGAACAATTCATTTTTCTCAGAAATAATTTATTACTAAATGTTTTCTCTGTTACATTCTTTCTTTCATTCAAAGCATATTTTATGGGGAATTCACGTTTTCAAGTCAGTTTATTTCAGTATTTAATGATATTATACATGAGCGAAAATAAGGACACCATGCCACAAATTTGAATCAAAGATAAACATACATTATTCTACAATATTAGGATGTCCATATCAAACTAGATTAGTAAGATTATTTGACGACCCAAATAGCGCAGAGGTAGTGAGGCTGCCTTACGTTCTTAGAGTCCCGGGTTCGAATCCCAGTAGGAGCAAATGTTTGTGTGATGAGCATGGACATTTGTTTCCGAGTCATGGATGTTTATATGTATAATAAGTATGTATTTACAAACAAAAAGTATCTATGTAGTATATCAACTATCTGGTGTCCACGACACAAGCCTCGTTGCTTAGTGTGACACTAGATGGCGCTGTGTGTTAATGTCCAGCGATATTTATTTCATTAATCCAATTAGCTTTATTTTCCAAACTATTTTAATTACTTCCATAGCAGCATGTCTTAGGGTATTCCGCTGACCTGTCGGGGTTGCGGGACTGTTCGAAAGAGATACCGTGGCCCCGGAACACAAAGGGCGATGAAGGAACATGGATGGGTTTTAGTCAGTTAAAGTCTGACACTCCCTCCTGTGCTCTGCCCAGAGCGGGAGGAGTCATTTGATGATTTCATATCCGAAAAAATAAAATAAAAAAAGGGTATTCCGCTGTGGGCATGGGCTGCAGATCATCATCTGCCTAGCCTTTTTCTAACTATGTTAAGGTCGGCTTCCTGTCTAACCGGATACAGCTGAATCATTATTTGACATGGAGCGACTGCCTACCTGACCTCCACCATCCAGTACCTGGGTATCCGATACTCCTTGGAAAGACAGGTTGCCAGGCTTTCGGGCTTCTGGTTACTTGTAACGACTATCAAAGATCTACAAATGACAGTCTGTAGGGACCAACGGCAACAGCTTAACATGCCTTCCGAGGCAGTAATTAAACTTGGTATGTAATGATGGTCACCCGTCCACGGACCAAACTTAGCAAGCACTGCTTAACCTTAAAAACCGACTCGTGTTATTATGTTACCCCGTTGGCTTCTACTAATCTAAACCTAGATTAGTGAGACCATTAAATCAAAAAGAAGAACTGTAATGTGATATAATAAAACATGTCACGTCTATCGCCAGTCTTCATTTTTCAGAAATACCATGCGTGTTGCCAGGGACTCAAAACGATAAATTTATTTTTTAAGCAATTTTTTTTTAGTTTTTCTATATTATTAAACTGTTTTAAACCTTTCAATAATGATAACAAGGCACTAGTTTTGTAATTTATAGGTTCCTAAATCAATTGTAAACTTAACTTCAACATCACATTAAATAACGTCCCAAAAATTAATTAATAAACACAACTAGACATTTAAATTAAGGCAATTAATTTAAAACATTTTGAGAAACGCTCCTGCCACGCAGATTCCCTTAAATCTTCTATTGTTTGTAAATTTTAATTAAGATTCGCATTTAAATTAGATTTTACAACAAAAGTTTTATAATAATCTAATAATCTCATTATGTATGGTGGTAAACATATTTATGAATGGAGTTTTTGAATGAATGTGCTTGAGCCTTAAATGGCTCGTTAGGGAGTCATAGGGGAAATGTAATTTGATGTGGAGGAGTGTTACTCAGCGACTTCCGCATATGAATAGATTGTAATTAATTATAATTAGCCTGTAGTTATATCCTATTACATGTAGGATTAATAAGGAAAACGCGTTTTCTCTTGCAATCGTGTAATCCTTGCAATCGTTATTGAGCACCACGTTTGCATAAAGTGGATTTGCAGCTTCGTTAACTTCGCGGACAAATACACTCCCAGATATAATCTATGTATGTTTATCTTATAAATAAATAAATAAATAAATAAATAATCTTTTACTTGATGATTGTAAACTAAGACTTAATTTAAAAAAGCAGCAATTTTTTTCGCGCTCACAAGTGCGGTGTCCCCTATTTATCTTATTTTAACGAGTTTAACAAACACAAGAGTAGATGAAGACGAAAGAAACGATGGATGAACTGTGTGAAGGATGATATGGATATAAAGTAGGTGTCTGATGAGATGACGAGTAATAGAGAAGTATGGAAAAAGCGACTCAAAATATATTGCGATAAGGGCAGTTGGAATCTATCACACTATACAAAACTCTCAGCTTCACTTTTCAAATTGACATACCACATATTAACTGCGAGTACCTTAAAATTACTGTCAAGCACCTTTCACTTCATCTTGCAAGAACTACCCGACTTAAGGGGTGCACAGAACTCTTTAAGTTTTACACTGAGACTCTCAAATCTTGAGCAGTTTCTTACAGAAAGAAACGTGTGTAAAGTAAGAGGACTTTCGAGTTATTTCACTTATTTTCTACTTCGTAACTTCACAAGAAATTAATTAAAGTTTTTCCCGGTTTTCAATGCTTTTTCTTTTTAAGCATTAATTAACAAACGTGGGTGCTCTAAAAGTGAACGGAGATTGTGGGCTGGACTATGACAAATAACAATATAACACATAACGCCTGAAATCCTCGAGGGGTAAGGCAGAGGTGTACCTTATAGTTCACCCGTATTACGCCAGTTATGACTTTAAATCCCATGTTAAAGGAAGCGAGCTTATTGCCATCAACCGGGCACAAATCCACCCTCCGTGACTACTACTAAGAGATTCCTGATGGACATGGCCAATATCAATTTAATTTGCTCGACCCATCGAAGGATCATCTCATACTCAGCAGTCAAGATTGTGAACACTAAGACCAACGAAACAGTCGACAATTAATGTATCCCAAAGTATCTGCCAAAGTCCGGTAAACGCAGCCAGTTTGACTGAATCTTCATGCCGAGTAATTAACTGTAAAGCTGAACGCAGACCGGGACGGCATAGCAAGAGATTTAATGTTTCACCAATGGACAATCAAACGTATTGATATAGAAATACGACATAAATTGCTATGCTTTAAAATTATCCGTGCTATGCCGTGGCATCGAAAGGGATTTGTATTGAAAGACGCGCCACGGTCGGGTTTTAGGTATTTGGAGAAAACAGAAGCTTTGGAGCCAGCGATAGGCACCTATCTAAATACTATATTAATCCATACTAAAATTGCTGGTAAAATTGTTCTCACTGTAATATTATATATCTGTCTGATCCGGACATAAAATGAATCGTGGGTGCGCCAGTGGTAGCATCACGCGACCTACTTACCAGTCTACAGACACCTACAGCTTCTACAGAGTCGTGATGTTTTGGGCTCGTGGCAGGGGCGACACGCAGTGTCTGATCGCAGCGGAGTTAAGACGTCCCGGAACTGTATCCGATTCATTGTGCCCCGTTATTGTGTTAAATGGTAATTACAAGTATTTTGTTAGTTTAATAAAAGCAGTGTATCGTGTGTGTTGTCATTGCACAAAACTCATCTTCGACCCACATGATGTAAGTCTAACGGTCTGGTAATGCTGACAATCCGACATAATATCTTTGTCTCAATTTGGTTGTGACCAGAAAAGCTAGATTTGCTTTTTAGTCAACCCTATCACGAATCCTCCGTTCGACGGTCTTTCTGTAAACAGGCTGTATCTCACGATCCGTTATAGGTAGACACTTGAAATTTTCACAGAATATTTCTTGAATATTTCTGTTGACGCTATAAACACAAACGCTATGATGACTACGATGGAACGGAACCCTTCATGCGCGAGTCCGACTCGCACTTGGCTGTTTTTTTTTACACTGTGAAGGATTGGTCACGCCTCTGTTGCTTATTTTTAATAAGTCGTTGTCTAGTGGAGTCTTCCCTTTAAAGTGGAAGGAAGCTAAGGTCGTCCCCATCCACAAATCCGACAGTGAGGACTTGGTTGCGAACTATAGACCCATCTCAATTTTATCAACCCTAGGTAAAATCTTTGAGTCTATAATTTGCCCTCACATTCAAAATCACCTTAAAATTTATTTAAGTGAGGAACAACATGGCTTTGTGGAGTCTCGATCTACAAATACGAATCTTGTGCTTTTTACTGAGTTATTGACGACAGCAATTGACTCTGGCCATCAAGCTGATGTCATATATACAGATTTCAGCAAAGCGTTTGATCGGGTCTCGCATCAAATTCTTATTGAAAAATTAAGAACTTATGGTATCGCTGGTACTTTACTCTCATGGCTTAGTTCGTATCTTGAGAATAGAACTTTCTTTGTAGTAGTCAATGGCTTTCGATCAACCGTCAGACACATATCCTCGGGTGTGCCACAGGGGTCTCATTTGGGGCCGGTTTTATTTAACTTTTTTATTAATGATATTCCGAGCTGCTTTCACCACTGCAAAATTTTCATGTTTGCCGATGACTTAAAACTTCGTAAAAATAGTTAAATCTAAGCAAGATTCCTCTGAATTACAAAGCGATTTGAGTCAATTGGTGTTATGGTGCCAACTGAACCAGATGCTCCTAAATCCTAGCAAATGTTACCATATAAAATTTACCAGGAAACATCATCTCATTGACCAGGATTATTATATTGACGAAGAAAAAATAAAGGAATTGGACACGATAAAAGACCTAGGTGTTATGTTCGATCGGAAATTAACTTTTATCCCTCACATAGATAATATAGTGAAGAAGTCATCCAAAATGCTGGGTTTTGTTATCAGAAACACGAAACTATTTAAAAGCAGCAAAACAAAAATCATCCTTTATAATAGCCTGATTCGAAGCATATTAGAATATTGTAGCGTGGTATGGCGGCCACACTATGCTACTCACTCATTGCGTCTTGAACGTGTACAAAAACGTTTTTTGGGGCACCTGGCCTATGTTAGCGGTTTTTCCAAGAAAATACGTTCATATAGTGATAGGCTCAAACATTTTAATATGGCTTCTCTGGACAAACGTCGACGTCTGAATGACGCAATGTTTGTGTGCAAAGTTATGGCCCATAAAATCGACTGCCCGCAATTATTAAATAATTTCAACTTCCGTGCTCCTTCAAGAATTCCTCGCCGTCCTATAACGCCACTCTGCCCTCCGCAGAGAAGAACGGTTCTGGGTGCAAACTCTCCCTACGCGAGATTCTGCAGGGTTGTGAACAGTCACAGCGATCAGATCGACCTCCATTTTGGCGGTTTAGGTAAATTAAAAGCATGTTTTTATAAGCATCTCCCTGAACAATGAGTTTCTTTGCCCTGCGTTATCTCACTGTGAATAAGAGCTACATAATTATTACCTATTTTTGTATCACCTAGTTTTACATAGTTCACTTTGTTTTAATTTAGTTTAACATAGTTTAATTTGTTTTAATTTAGTTATTTTATTTAAATTTAGTTTAATTTGTTTTAATTTAGTTATTTTATTTCAATTTAGTTAAATTTGTTTTATTTTAGTTTAATTTGTTTTAATTTTGTTTTTGTTGTTTTAATAGTAGTCTAAAAGTCTTATTTCTATCTTTTTTGTTAATAACGACAACGTTTTGTGTGTATGCAGAGTTTACCTGTAAGTGATTGTTACACTTTATTCTGATTTGTTACTTCTGTTTTATTTCCTTGTATTAGTGTAAACAATTGTTGGTGAACCAAATAAATAAATAAATTTTTCAGTGGGTTTCTTCTCCCCCGTCAACCATCACGATATCAATTTAACAGACTCAAATATCTAATACCTGCAATCATCAAAATAAAAACTCACGCCACAGTTTTCCTCCAAATCGTAATGTAACATTACAGGGTCAAAGAAAAAAAAACCGTTCCACAAAACCGCCCTTACACATCCATTCTTCTCTTCCGCATCCCTGTAAAACTACCCTCTACCTGAAAGGTACACAATGTCGCCCCAAACACTCCTTTGTCGTGTGACAAGGGTCTCGATCGTCAAAAGTGTCAATTTGTCTATCAAGAAAATTGTACCTATCGTAGGTATATGGAGGCATTTGAGAAAAGTATACCTATTTATAGATTAAAATTGGAATTCTATCTTAAACTGAATAGATTTTTATTAGGTTTATTTTTGAATAAAAATAATCATGAGATGCCTGTGAAAGTTTTTGTTTGCTTTTTATTTTACTTAACACTAGGTTCTACTCGCGGCTTCGCTCCCGTTATGTAATTAACGCACGGGAACGTTTTAAATGTAGCTTATGACACTCGAGGATAATGTAGCTTTGCTTTACTTTTTGTTAGCTTTGCTTTTTGAAGATTACCCCTACATACAAAATTTTAGCACTAAAATAAAAAGTGGTAAAATGTGCTTTAGCTATTTAAAGCAACATAATTAGCCTATGTTCCCACTGCTGGGTCACAGGCTCCCTTCGTTTAGAGGGAACATCCACCACGCTGGCCGAATGCTGGTTGTTAGATATCATATCTTGGAGTATTTGGTTCTAGGATTAATTCTATGTTAGAAATCGACGTGTAATGACCATGCGATTTCTAATTTCACTGACATAAAAAAAAGGTTTTCTAAAAATATAACATCTTATCATAAATCTATCAACTACAAATATTTCAGATGACTAAAATCTGAAAGCTAACTTTAAGATGATTACAGCAAATGTTTAAACATTGATTTGGCTACATGCTTGTTCCCAATTCAAACTTCGCTACAGCTTACTCAGCGTAACCTCAGGTAATACAAACTAATACCAGTGATATTCCACTGTCATTTATTTTGTCCGGTTCGTTCCTTCATCTCTTTTGCGGTTCACCACAATACCCGGTTTGATGTAACAGAGCTTCAATTTCCGCCAACATTGAGCTTACTGCACACGAAAACAGGTCAATCCCCAGGATATATTATCCGCGTACACATTATTTCACTAGGTACAGTCAAATAAGCTACTTAGTTTTGTGGTACACTACACTGATATACGGGGCGGAAGGAATACGGACGCACAAACGGAACGCATTCACTACACCATTATGAACCCCATAGAACATTTTCATCGGTAATTAAAAAATAAAAGCAGTTTGTTCATGTTTATTTTGACCGTGTTATTGCCCTTTTGTAGAAAACAGCTGATCTCTTTTTAATTCGGATGAAAATTTTAGTATCCTGTATTTATTTGCTTTTTATGCATAAAATTTGTGCCTATGGCATGCTAAGTCGGTTATATGAAAAAAAGAAATGACTAAACAAGTACACAACGCACTCACATCATTGATTAAAAGAAGTTGCAAAGTTACTGTTTACCAAATAGATTGTTCGATTCTACATGTATATGACAAAGTAGCTTAACGTTGGTTTCACTCGTGTGGTATTACGAGTATAATAATGTTATCCAGACCATCCAGCAAAAATACTATACCTAATGTATGATATTTATCATGACTCACCCGTTATATTTGTAATAGCAAAACAACCTACCAGTGGTCCACCTTAGCCCTGGATAAAAAAAAATGGAAGTCATGTGTAGATGCCTTTTCCTAACAATGGGATGACATAGGCTAACTGTATAAGTAACAACCGGTAGTTTAAATTAGACATGGCACAAAAATAAGCACATTTCCACATCTTAATGTGTGTAGGTGCGAACTTTCCCAGAATCACACAATTTTTCCGACTTATTTCCTACATTTTATTCACCACGAATTTTCACCCAACCCTAAGTACCTAAGTACAGCCTATAAGTCAGAGAATAAAATAACGCCTCCCACTCAAACACCGCAAGGATTCCCTTCGGCTTAGCCACTACACAAGTAAATTCAAACCATGTGGACAAACATCCAAACATACAGAGTCGGAACAAATGTCTTGAGGCCTGCAAATATTTGTCCTGAACAAATAGGACACTCTGTTAGAGACATGGATCATCTGTATTGTAAGAATTAAGTGGGATAGTGTCCTGTTTGCTGTCGGTACGGATGCTTAACATACAGACGCATGTTGTATAATACAAAGTGTGTAGTGTATGTTTGGGTGTCGTATAATCATGAAGTGGGTGTAAAGTTGATGTTACATGGAGCAGTAGAAGCTGCGACAGATGTGTGGGTGCAAATTAATGCTGAATAAAATATAATCGACTTCAAAAAACTTTTTAAATGTTCTTTTTCTGGAAGTAGGTCCAAAAAATGTTTGTATTTTAGTGGTATCTCACACCAGTGGGACCTTAAGCGAGCTTCGTCAACCAATTCAAAAATTAAATTGACGTAAATCGGACCAGCACACGTAGCATGTCCAATTCCATCTCTATTCTATCAAGAATAGACAAAATATCAAACACAAACTGATTTTTGAATTCGGTAATAAAACTGGTAAATTATAGGGGGGTATTATTCACATGTTACTAGGTTCCTTGAAGTTTGGGCAAATAAACTCTATCTACCTAATCCGATCTTTGACCAAAAGTGACGAGGTGTAATAAAAAAAATTACACCTCCGTTCTTCGCATAGAAATTCTTCGTCATTTGTCGCACACACGTGCAGTTCTGCCATCAATTCTCACACACTCCACAAACACTTCCTTATCATTAGCAACAACTTTAGTGGTGCACTGTACCTACCCGTCAGTCGCTCACATACTCGTAATTATCTCAACTTCTTTTTGGGGGCGTGGTCGCAAAAACTAACTAAATTATATCCTTAATTTGTCCCCGCCAGGTGCAAAGATGTGTGCATTTCTTTTTCTTATATTCTGTATTATTACATAGTATTCGGTATTCTGGAGCATGGTTAGCAGAAAAGTTTATATGTTGACTAACTAGCAAGAACTCAAAATTTAGGGGGTAACGCGATACTAATAAAGCATATTCTTTATTATTATTTCGACTTCGATTTTAGAAACATTTGCTTTGCCAACATTTTTAGACATTTGACTCATTGTAGCTGTTTTGCATTATCTTCTGTTACGTTATAATTTTGCCTAACGTTGAAGTATTTCCTGAGCGACTGTAAATTAAAATACGTAGTAACTACAGGTTTATCTCAAACCAAATAACCAGAACTTAAAGACTCTTTTTTTTTGTTTTTACAACAACGAATAAGCCTCCTTTCTGCACCTCCAATTATCACCACATTCAGGAACAAATTACTTAGTCTAGATCTAAAACAATGCTACCTATAACGGATGTTAATTTAAGATTTGAATGCATTAGCTTAAACTCCTGCGATCTGCATTCTTGAGCAGTGGCCAGCCGCATCTGATTGAAGACTCTTAGCTATTCCTGTTGCAACTCCACCGGTATGCACGTTGCTTGCAAACTAATTTGCATCTGAAAATTCTTGAATAAAACACTTCTGTTTTGAATGTTGTTGCTGGCTTTGGCTTTGGTCAGGGAAGTTAGTAACTTGATTCAGTTCATTTGGTTTCCCTTGAAGCTTTTTATTTATAGAAATAACCACATTTTTTAGTAGAAAACTAGATTAAAAGTGATTGTACGATGCCAATAGAGAATTAAGTACTCGAAGTTCGAAGGAAGGAATTTGGTTTCACACGAGAAGGAATCATATTAATAAAATAATATTGACCCAGGATTTTTTAATACCTAACTTATAAGCCGTATAAAAAGGGTCCGTGGAGTTTCATGTCCATTCTTCTGAACTTTCTGTCTAACTGACCAACTGTTAAACATTTAAATGTGCTTGAACAGTGGTATAAATTGTAAGATATAGTAAATGTTTTAATTGAAACGAATGCTTTGACCCTGACTATCACATTGTTTCGAAAAATTTAAACCCACACAAAATAAAAACGCCTCTTCGATGTTTTCTTCACTTTCCTTTGGTGGATCATCTATACTTCTATACTAATACTAATTATATAAAGAGGTAAAATTTGTTTTTAAGTTTTCATGAAGGGGAGTAAGCTCCGGAACTAATGATCCAATTCTAATAAAAAAAAAAACACTGATAGAAAGATACATAATTCGTGGGTGCTTTGTGCTATAAATTTTATTCATATCATGCATATTAGCCGAGCTATCACAAAATTTGCGGACAAAGTCGCGAACGAAGTGCTAATGGGGAATAAAATTGTTTCACCATTTTATCAACCACCCACGAATGCTACCGACACAAGTCAGAAATTGAACAGAAACTCTAATCATTTATTCAGACGACAAATGTCAAAGATGCCACGAAGCTACGTGTTATAACTTTGAGAAGAAGAGAACGCAATCAAGTAACTATCGTCAAACGCGACCCAACTGTACTGAGGAGAGGAAGACTTGGCTTTCACTAAGAAGTTTTAATTTTCGACTTGTGGAAGTAGGGTTGTGGTGCTAAAAATGTGACTTATTTTTAAAGACTGTCTTTTTATATTTACTTCGAAGATAATAATTTATATAGTACTTAGTAACATATAAAACTATGTGAGTAACATTTTCTCAAGAAAATAAATAAAATTTAAGTCTGTTATTACTGAATGCATATGATACGGACCTTATAAAAAATCTTTTTTTTTTGTGTATCTGTTAGTTCCAGCTTATCTCCAAAACGGCTGGGCCAATTTTGACAGAACTTTTACTGGCAGTTATAAGGAGCAACTTAAGCGACTTTTATTTTAGAAAAAGGATTAGAGTTCCGTGCTAATAATTAAAACCCATAAAATTGTTACCAAAATCCGATTCAAATAATGAAGTCATATATATTTTACGATAATTTAACGCTGACGAAGATCGCGCAACAGCCAGTTCTACAATAAAATAAAACTAATTCATAAAACTATAACTATCTGTAGGTCAAACAAGCTATTTGTTTTACAGTTTTACCAACAAATTACAAAATGTAAACCAAATAGCTTGTTCGCGTACACTGTCTGCTTCCCGCTGCACTAGAACTGCAGCTGTGCATACGGGTCCAGTGCCCCAGTAAAGGGCAATCTGGCTTATCTACTATCATCTTTAAAATGCTTTTGTTGCTCCCTTGAATCGATTGCATCAGGGATGCTGTTCTTTTTCGCATAATAGCTTGAAAGCTATCTGTATTCGCTATAACCAACATGCCTGATGCGCTACAGAACCGTTAAATGGACCTTTAAATAGACTGACCTCTGAGTTTTCGGCGTCTCTTCTCGGAGTCGTCTTCTGGGAAAGATCCACTTCATTATTATCGTTCAAATAAAAAAAAACAGGTACAGAGTTATAACTCAATTTACACAATAAATGTTATTCATCATTTACTCAAATTATTATGAACTTAGGTCATAAAAATAAAACATAATTATTTAATTCCGTTTCATCGCCAGTCATGATATGGGTTACTGACTCGTTAAACTTGTCGATCTTAGTTCGCAAATTATAACGTATCACATCCGTTAATAATTAAAATGCCACAGTACAATAGGCACTAATTTAATACTTAACATTGGTCTTCATTGAATATATTGAAAGCAATTTTGAATATGGTTTTATATCATCAAAATATGAATCGATTCCAATGAAAAATATTTCTTTAATACAGCAACTACCTACCTCACAACTCAAAGTTATTCCACAAGATATAAATAAAATCTTTCAACTCAAACTCAAAGAGATCAAACCATTAACACCGGAGACCAGTACAAAGCAATATTCCTATTTTTTCACAGTGATCATTAACCGGATTGGATACAAAAGAAGCTGCCCCGACTTTGCCTTTGAAAATAACGTGCTAACATAGAATAGATAGATACAGAAGGTTAGACCCTATTGAATCACTCAATCAACTCGCTCCATTGCTGGATACAGACCTGTTCACATATAGCGAGTGGAAGCGCACTTGCGGTGGGGATTTGATTTAGGCCGCTTTATGCAGAGTTATTGAAAATACACTAACAACCTTATAAATATAGCTTCTTTACATTGTTATTTAATTTGTTAATTATATATTGTTGTTTTTTTGCCTGAAATAAAACATTGTATATTTATTTTTAGATATCGCATTTAACAACTTTTGTTTTATGCTTATTTCATCATAAGCATTATTAACCGACTGTTGTCTCACTGTTAGGACAGGCCTTCTCTCTGTGTGGGGGGAGTTGTAACCCACCACGTAGGTCCAGTGCAGTTTGGTGGATCTTCTATTTTTCTCACGATGTTTTTCTCCACTGCACCGTTTTGAGAGCAGTGATGATGAAATTACACTGAGTAAAGTACCTTCCGGGATTCATAAGTACGACCACACGTTAGCCAGAGCCACTGCCCTTGGGCCATCATTACTCATTCATGATGTTCGTGAGCCTGTTTTGGATCGTTGTGTGGAGCTGAACTTCTGTAGCCACTATTCTGCGGTGCAAATCTGGGGTAAAAGAATTTTTCAGTGAATTCTGAGATATCGATCGCACCCGGTGATATTGAAAGCCTATTTTTCTTGCTGACAACGCAGCAGGTTAAGTGTGAGAATATGTGGCAGTAATGTGGAAAATCTATTTTCTAGGGTAAGAATTTGTGAAGAATTCTTGATGTAAGTACCAGAAGTTATCAGGCCCCACATAAGTTAAAAGCGTTTTTGTACATCGTTTTTGTATTTGACGTCGTCGTTGATCGAACTCGAGTTTGGTGCTCATTTTTTTTTTGTGCATACCAATTATGGTATTTTGCAAGGCTTTTGTATATTTAGAAATAGTAAAACAAACTCGTGTAAAAGCCATTAGTTACCCAATTTTTTTCATAGAAATATGCTCCAATTTTACTAAGATCGTGTACATTTACTACTTCAGTGGAATGTTGTCCCGGAGGAAAATAAACCCACTTTTACTAAACTTTATGGCACAAGGCATAAGGGTAAAAAGTGATCGACCGTAAGAATCGTGATATTTTAAAATTTTCAAATAAATTCCGAAGCTGTCGTAGTAGCTTGTAATAATTAAAGCCAAGCATGACCTCAAGTCAATAATAAGATAGTTCTTGTCTTCGTCATCACTAAACTGTCAACAAACACACATACTATTTTCGGTCACTGAATTAATAGGTCAAACTTAACCTCATAAAACCGTACATCATAATGATTATAAGTAAAACTTCTGGTCCCCCGGGCAAGTCGTTATCACCGCGATGGATGACGTCACGGGCTGACGGCCATTTGTCTCCGTCCGGCGAACAACTAGGGGTGAGGTCGCGAATTTAGATATTTTCTCCTAAGCCACGCTCGTTTTGTGCAGGTGATTATTTATACGTTGATGATGATGATAAAGTTGTTGGAATCGTTGTTTCATGTATCTTTTGCTAAATCATCATCTGCGTAGCCTTATCACAACTATGTTGGGGTCGGCTTCCAGTCTAACCGAATGCAGCTGGATACCAGTATTTGTGATCTTTTGCCAACCACTACTCAAAATTACAACTAAACAAAAATACTTGTATTATACTATGTATTGTACCTACTTCTATTGTACTCATATATTGTGTTACTTGTATTGTACTATGTTTAGCTAGTTTAGAATAATAATAGAAAGTTTTTATTTCAGACCGGAGCCTATAATTAGAGTCAGTAGTTTACTTCAGACAAACATACAGTAACAAACCAATTCCTACGTTGTTTTGTGTCCATGTGTTTGACCTGATAAAAGTCAGGTAAAAATGTAGACTAAGGCAGGCTGTATGCCTGCCTTAGTCTACATTTTTACCTGACTGCAGCGGAGAAGATAGATATTAATGACACTTACTCTGTTCACTGGCTAAGAAGACACAATGCTCAGAATAATCACGATTAGGTTATGGGGTTACTATACCCTCTCATGGCAAGTCAATATTTGACAATCAGCTAAGTGTCAATCGATTCTCTACCCTGTGCCATTATTCGTCACTTTGACTCACAGTAAAAAGGCCACAAAGAGCAGGGTTGATGATAATGTTGACCCAACTAACACATTACCAAAGCATAACCAAACAATTACAAATAACCTAAGTCAGTCGAAACGCCAGCCAAATTTGCAATTGACACAATCTGTGACGTAATGCAACTGATTGCGTATTGGCAATTTAACAGCTCTACTCGGCTCGATTTGCTACTCACTCGATTGTAGTTGCCAATGTGTATTGTCCTAGCTATTACCATAATAAGGACGCGGGACATTCCTGCTATCAAATGACTATTTACCATAAACATGACGCCTGTCATCCCCGAGGGGTTCGGCAGAACTAAAAGTACCTACACAGAATTTCACCAGTTTTGTTTGAGTCCCACGTAAGGGATCGAGCCTATTGCCATCAACCGGGTATTTACGAGTACCATGTGAATAATTATTAATTATGTAGTTTCTATACAATATTAGGTACTCGCTATTGATGCGTTGAGGTCTTGGGTTAGTCAGACAGTGTTCTTGGCTTTTTTACCAGGGATTCTTCAGAGGCAGACTGGAGTGTCAATTGGTACCCGATTGATGGCTATGATTAGGCTCGCCCCTTTTAAATGTACTAAATATAAGTATACCTAAAGCTCTGTCTAGCCCTAAGGGAACTACAAGCTTACACTACACTAAAGCTTGATGAAGTATGAATATTTAACACACATTTAGATCATTTTTCCAGACCCAAATTATAAAAAAACTGTTAAAATCATCGAATCGTCGAATAAACAGCGTATAATGTAACGCAGCGAAGTTTTCCGTTACGACTACGTAATATCATAATATCACAAAATTCTACAGCCGTTTTAGGATTTTGTGTGCACTCTAAAATTGCGCATAGTTCGTTCAAAATTGCCCCAAACTTATATTATGTGTGAGAGTCGAGTTTAAATTAGTGAACTAAATTGCATAGTGCTAAGAATGTTTGGTAACTATATTAATATGTAGTTTAGTTGTTTTAATGGGTATGAAAACGGTCAGGGTTGATCACACTTGATATATCGCTACTACAGTGATCAACAGTCTATTTCTCAGTTTCATACATCATAAAGTAACGGCAGTAAATTCGAGACCATTCATAGAGGAGAATAGAAGAAAAAAACGCGTTGAACCGACCAACGCGCGTGAGAGCCCTCACGATGGGGGATGCAGTGTCCCGGGCTGGGGTTGTCTTGGCGGTGTCTCTAGACATCGCCAATGCCTTCAACTCCATGCCCTGGAGCTGCATTAGGGAGGCACTCCGGTATCACCGGGTGCCGACCTACCTTCGTCGTGTGGTCGGGGACTACCTGACGGATAGAGCCGTCATCTACCCCGGTCGCAGCGGAGAATGGAACCGGCGAGAGATGTCGTGCGGTGTTCCGCAGGGATCGGTCCTAGGGCCGTCCTTGTGGAACATCGGGTACGACTGGGTGCTGCGCGCCGACCTCCCTAGCGGCGTCAGCGTGGTCTGCTATGCAGACGACACGCTGGTGCTGGCACAGGGGGGGTCGCACGAGGCGGCGGCCGAAGCTATGACACGCGGAGTTGCGATAGTCGTTGAGAGGATCCGGCAACTGGGTCTCGAGGTGGCATTGCACAAGTCCGAGGCCATGTGCTTTCATGGGCCTCGGAATGCGCCACCTCCGGGATCCTTACTCACGGTAGGAGGGGTATCCATCGGTGTCGAGTCGACTTTGAAGTACCTAGGACTCGTCCTCGACAGCCGGTGGAACTTCGTGGAGCACTTCCGACGTTTGGCCCCCAAACTGGAACGGACTGGGGCTGCCTTCAGGCGGCTCCTGCCCAACCTGGGGGGGCCGAACGCCTCCTGCCGGAGGCTCTACGCGGGAGTCGTGCGGTCCATGGCCCTTTACGGGGCCCCGGTGTGGGCGCGTTCCTTGAGGCTGCGTGCAGCCCACTACCTGAACGCGCCCCAAAAGGTGGTAGCCGTAAGGCTGGCCCGTGGGTACCGCACGATCGCCCGCGAGGCGGCGTGCCTCCTTGCCGGATTGCCGCCATGGGATCTGGAGGCGATAGTCCTCGCGCGCCTGCATGAATGGCGCGCGGAGGCGCTTCGCCGGGGGGAAACTCCGCTGCCGCGACAAATTGTCGCTCAGCGGACAGACTTCCGGCGGGATCTCATGGCGACATGGAGAGAGCGACTGTCGCAACCCCGTGCAGGGCACGCCACGATAGTGGCGATAAGTCCCCTCTTTGAGGAGTGGCTGGAGAGACGCCACGGCGTCCTCACCTTCCGCCTGACGCAGGTCCTCACCGGACACGGTGTTTTCGGGAGGTTCCTGCACCGAATCGGGCGGGAGGAAACGCCCGGGTGTTTCCACTGCGAGGATCGACCGGAGGACACGGTGGAGCACACGGTGGAGGTGTGCCCCGCGTGGGCGGAGCACCGCCGTGTCCTCGAAGCGGCGATTGGCGGCGGCGACCTCTCGCGTCCGGCCCTGGTGCAAGCCATGGTCCGGAGCGAGACGGAATGGGACGCCGTCACCTCCTTCTGCGAAGCAGTAATGCTAGAGAAGGAGGTGGCGGAACGTGAGAGGGAGAGAACCTCACAGCGTCCCAGCCGCCGCGGGAGACGCCCCGGGCGTCGGGGGCCACCACGTGGCCCCCGGCCACCGTAGGCGCGGGCCTGTGGACGGTGGGCTATGGGCTAGCTCGCCGTCCGTCCGTCTCATGACGACAGGCCGTGTCGACGGCGCGTTCGTGTTCCACGCGCGCCTCAAAGAGAGTCAGCAAAAAGGAAGGGGTCCGCAAGGACCGATGCCTGCCGGGGTTGCGGGACTATTCGAAAGAGATACCGTGGCCCCGGAACACAAAGGGCGATGAAGGAACATGGATGGGTTTTAGTCAGTAAAAGTCTGACACTCCCTCCTGCTCCGCCCAGAGCGGGAGAAGTCATTTGATGATTTCCCATCCGAAAAAAAAAAAAAAAAAAAAAAAAAAAAAACCGACCAACAGTAACAGGCAGGAAGATGTTTAGTCAGTTTTATACTATTTGGTGGCTAAATAATAACAGCCGCGCTTGACCGTGACCAACCATTACCTAACTAGTTTCCGCGGCGACTCGGAGAGCACGTGAAGCTGTTGGTCCCGACTGTCATTTGCAGATCTTGGCAGTCGAAACAGATAATCAGTGGCCCGAAAGTCTGACAACTTATAGTCTTGTCAAATGGTATCTATCGTATTACCCAGTCCTAACTGGGTTGTACACGTCAGAAAAGCAGTTGCTCCATGTAAAATACTGGTATTCAGCTGCATCCGGTTAGACTGGAAGCCAACCCCAACATAGTTGATACTAATACGCATAAGACACATTCAGATAAATTGAAGACCAGCAATGTCATTCAAAACATTAAATCAAATTAGCCGATAAACTTCACATCGAATGACCATATTTCCTGAGCTCATAATTTCAAGTAATTACAGCTGATTACGGAGTCAACGGCGGCTGGTGCTAGAAATTATGAGTTTAGAGTATATTGCTTTTGTTTTATCGTCACTAGATAACGATGTTTTCGTCTGAGAAGTTTATCTAGCTAAACTCTTTATAGGACGGCTCATACAAAGTACACTTTTATTCGTAAGTTGAACTCTAGAAAACATTTACGATCCGAAAAAGTTAGGGTGAGAATTAAAGGGTTAAATTTGACCCTGTATAATAACCCTAACGTGGAACATAGTTAATCATAATCAAATCTATAGAAAAAAAAAGATCTCAGAAATTACAGGCTGGTTCACATTATGAACAATCTTATACAGAGAAAGGTGACTGAAGTAGGAACGGGGCTAAGAATGGTGTACTGAATGCATGGTAATCATTTGTACGAGTTCCAACCCACCATCTACAGACCTGCATGAAGGAGGACTTTTGGCCGAAGGGTGTCGTTTATTGACGTTTCCGAGGGCGGTTACGCGACACCAAGCAGCGAAACACGACGCCGCGGCCGACAACGTTGCGTGTATAGTTTTAGACTTCTATGGTTTAAAATATGTATTAGTATATTGTATATTATGTGTTGTTAATTATGATTTTGTGTATTTTATCTATGGGCCTTAGTTGCCTGACAATAAAATGATTATTATTAAATTATAATATTTGTGCGTCTATGTCCTATACACCGCGTATTGAGAGCTTCTCTATATACTAAGAGAAGATTAAAACTGAAATATTATTGGCACACCACACCAACTGAAGCCTTAGTTTACTCCACGACGCCATTTATAATATTTTACCCACCGTAATTTCTCAACAAGCGCCTAACGAAATAAATCAAGTGAGTCATACATTACGGCCGTATATATAATTACATGTACATAGTATATATATATATATACCAATATATCAGGCATCCAAGCAAGCTGCTGTAACCGCGACCTATCCTTACAACAATGTACGTACATTAATCAACTTCCTATTTGTTACATAACTTTCTCATACTAATTTGTGTTTTGTAAATTCTAATGTATTTGGGGTTGTTATACTTTCAAGGGCGCTCTTTGATCAAAGTCTGAGTGAATTTAGTGCCTGGGATAATATTGTGAATGTTCCTCCTAATCAGCTAACTTTCAATCACTAATAATAATGAATGGCTCATTACATTAGGTCGTTTTGACCGATTCGGCTGCAGCCCGTATTCGGTAACCGACTAGTGTAAACAGGTTTTTAGTAAGCCGTATTCGGCCGCAGACCGTTTTCGGTGACTGAACACGGCTGATTTGAAAAACGCGCCGCTCATTGTTCAATCGAATCTCATGCTTTCAACACGAGTGTACACAGTTCGACTGAATGCGGTCACCGAATCTGGTAAACCGACAACTTAAACGAAAACGGTCGCCGCATTCGGTGATCGACATAATGTAAACAGCCCAATTCGATGAATAAATTCGTTTAAACCGAATACGCACTTACATTAAGTCGGTCACATTAGGTCGGACTTAATGTAAATGCGCCATTAGACGGACGCAAATTCCACCCCTGTTACCTATGCACTTGATGACCATTGCGCAAATGAAATGAATTTAGGGTAATTTTTTTTTAAGAATTTTACGCTAAGAAGCAGACAAATTAATAATAATGAATAATATTGCTGGACATTACACACAGCGCCATCTAGTGCCACACTAAGCAACGAGGCTTGTGTCGTGGACACTAGTGTCCACGACACAAGCCTCGAAGCCTCGAAGTATCTATGTAGTATATCGACTATCTAGATAGTCGATATACTACATAGATACTAGACGACGGATACTAGACTAGACGGTTCGAGTTTGAAACTTTCTTCATGAACATAACTTCCAAGTAAATGACAGTTACAGTATACAAGGTATAAAAATCAAAATCAAAATCAAAATCAAAGCATTTATTTCAAGTAGGCCAGTTATAGGCACTTTTGAATTGTCGAAACAAAGTTAAATGTAGCTACAGTCCCAGTCACAAGACATAAAAACTGTGAAAGTACTGTGTATTTGCCCATTCCCTAGCGTAGATCTCTATGGAGAAGAACGGGCAAGAAACTCCATGGACACTCTTTTAAATCAAAATATTGTTACAAAATCTTGGTTACATCATTCATGTTGAGATGGTATATTATGTCAGAACAATGTAGCAAGATGTGCACGTTAAAAGTGTCCATAGTAAAAACAAAAAATACAATTCAAAAATAAACATACAATTATGCCATGGCAACTAAGAGTTGACCAGTCACAACTAACAGCGCCCGTTCACGAACATGACGCATGGATCAGCACCATTCAACTCAACCATTTTGAAGGGAACTGAATGATCCGACACACGCGCCACCATAAGCGAGACATTAGAGTGAGCGTGACATACTCTCAACCGCCAGGGCACATTCAAGTCAAGAAAAGACGTAGGATTTCAGTGAATGATAGCTTTCTAGTACATAGTACTCACACAATATGGGCTGTGCGATTATATAATACTAGAGATTGATTCTATACAATGCAAAGACAGTTGTACAATCTTCAGCAGCTCCAACAATTCTATTTAATACTATCAATTTATGCGCCCCTGTCCAGGTGGAGCAGGACCAGCATTGAGCCACGCATTTTTACCTGCGATATAATCGCTCAACTTGTAATAAGCTTGCTTACATAGTGTGCGTTTGATGCATGTTTTAAATTTCGTCTCATTCAGTTCAAGAATACTTTGTGGAATTTTATTATAGCATCTCAAACAGTAGCCCATGAAAGATGAGTCCACTTTAGCGAGTCTGAAGCCTGGCTGAACTAGTTGGTCCCTATTTCTAGTACTGTAATTATGTCTATCACCTCTTTTACCAAAAAGATGCAGATTTTTTCTGACGTTCATTATGTTTTCGTAGATGTACTGACAATGTACCGTCATGATGCCAATATCCTTAAACAGTTCCCTTAGAGAATCGCGCCTACGAAGATTATATATGGCTCTGATGGCTCTTTTTTGCAGAATAAATATAGACTCAATATCTGCAGCCCGTCCCCATAGCAAAATGCCATAAGACATTTTACTATGAAAGTAACTAAAATAGACCAGTCTAGCGGTATCTACATCAGTAAATTGACGAATTTTTCTAATAGCATATGCTGCTGAACTTAGACGCGCCGCAAGGGATGTTAAATGAGAACCCCATTGTAGCCTTGAATCAAGCGTAATCCCCAGGAAAACCGTTTTATCTACGAATTCAAGTTTCTCTTTATTTAATATTATTTCACAATCAATACTTTTAACATTGGGTCAAGCAAATCTTGTGCATTTAGTTTTTTTTTCATTTAATACTAAATTGTTTGCTGTGAACCAATTATGGACCTGAAGTAGGGCATCATTCACGTCATCTAGATTCTGGGCCCGTCTATTTATCTTAAAAATAAGGGAAGTATCATCAGCAAACAACACCATATTTTGAGGTTGGTTTTTCAATAAATAGGGTAGATCATTTATATACACGAGAAAGAGGAAAGGACCCAATATTGAGCCTTGTGGAACCCCCATTTTTACTTTTAAACCTTGTGAATTAACACCATTAATTATTTGAACACGTTGTTGTCTATCACTCAAATACGATTTTACCAAACTAAGTGCAAGTTGACCTAACCCGTAATGCTCAAGTTTCAAAACTAATGTGTCGTGATTTACGCAATCAAATGCTTTGAAAAGGTCACAAAATATTCCTATGGCGTCTTGAGACTCTTCACACGCAGTAAATATGTGCTTTAATAAGGTTACACCGGCGTCAGTCGTACAACGTCCCTTGGTGAAACCATACTGTTGATCATGTAAAATTTTGTTGGTGTTAAAATGATTGAGCATTTGAATAGGCATTACCTTTTCAAACACCTTGCTAAAAACTGGCAACACGGATACAGGTCTATAATTATTAGTATCTTTACTGTCCCCGGATTTGAAAAGAGGTATGACTTTACTGTATTTCATTAGATCAGGGAAAACTCCTTGGTCTACACACAAATTAAAAATTAAAGCTAAGTATGGGGCTATAGTCTCAAGTATGGATGCACAAACTTTGATAGACATTCCCCATAGATCTTCGTTCAGTTTGATTTTTATTTGCCGGAAAGCTTTAATAACTATCATAGGGTTTATGTGTTTAAATTTAAATTCAACCGTGCAGCCAGATACATTCGCCTTTAATAAACCAATTGAGACTTCAGGTGAGGAATTAAGAGCTTCCGTCGTCTTTAATGGTATATCGGTAAAGAAATTTACAAATTCTTGAGCTACTTCCAGATTAGAGCTTTTAGGACCACATGCTGAATCTAATGTGTAGCTAGTGTTACTTATTTTCTTCCTGTTAGTCTCATTATTTATGACTTTCCAGACTGTCTTTATTTTGTTTTCTGCTGTTTTGATTTTGTTGCTAATGTGCAGGGCTTTAGCAACCTTGCATGTATTTCTAAAAATTTTTGAATACTTAGCAACATACCGGTTAAAAGTTTCGGTGTTTATATAAGGCTTAAGGCCATAAAGCTCAAATAGTCTTTCCCTACTTTTTCTGATACCTCTAGTTGCCCAATCACTAAATATGAATTTAGGGCTAATACTTTTTGTCTTCTTTTCAAAAGTTTTGTTGAATTCCGTGTGAACTATTGAAAAGAAACGATCATACAATTGATTTATAATAATATCGTCATGGCTCATAACACCTAACTTGTTCTGTAGGGAAATATTATACCTATTTAATTTGCTAGAAGTTATAGGTCTAAATTTGATCTGAACTTTTTGCAAAGGTGTATTACACCTAAAAGTTACAGTTTGTCCGCTATGGTCAGACGGCAGACAGTTTACTATGGCTTTATCTAAGTAATCACAATCGCAGAAAACATTATCCATACAAGTCGCAGAAGATGGAGTGACTCTAGTAGGTTCTATAAAAGTGTTGGTCAAGTCAAATGACTTAAAAAGATTTAACAACCGACTGCTATTTGAACTTTCTTCTAAAATATTGATATTGAAATCACCACAAACAATTGTAGATTTATTACTGGCTGCAATTTTTGCCAGAACATCTTCCATTATTGATTCAAATAAGGAAAAGTTTTGATAGTTTGGGTATAGTTTTGCATCCTAGTCAAAATTCAGGAGCTTGTTACAAAAGACATAAATAATCAATTTAAATTACGATACCCGGTCAAACAATTAATTTGACAGTATTTCAGAATAAATGAAAGTAATAGAAGAATCACCCATCGCGCGACATGTCTCTGTGTGTGTGAAAGTGCGGTTATAGGGCCAGTTACAGACGGGTTTCGTTTTAACCACACAGTCAAATACCACACAAACCCATATATACCACACACACCCACACACGCCTACATATACATACATACACATGCTCACTGCATGTCTGCTGTCGTTCACTTGTAACGTTGTTATTTAAGTAATTAGATGAAAGGCAAGCAAATGAAAAAAAGTCATTTTAATATCGTTTCCAGTCGACCAAATCACACACGTTCACAAAACACGTTCTTTCCCACTCCATCATGTTTTCGCGCGCCGCGAGCGGCAATTGCGCTCGCGAACTATTTTTCCATTTCATTTCATTTATTCAATAACAATAACAATTGTGTCTGAATGCGTTACATAAATAGGTTAAACAAACAGAAAAAAAAACAAAACTCAACTAATAATAAATTGAAAAATATACCATCACTAAACCAAATTAAATGAATAAAAATCACAATTATAAACAATTTCAACGTAAAAAAGTAAAAACCATAAAAATATTCAAAAATGTCACCAAAAACTTAATCAAAAATTAAAATCATAATTAATACATAAAATCCAAAAAAACCTGCAGAGAGGTCAGTCGAGGTCCGCGCATCAAGACACTTCACTTTGTGCGAGACGATATACGCGCAGCCTTGCCCATTAGACTTCTGAACTTCGATTAGTTTCCAAAACTTTTTCGTAATAATTTTATTTTATTTAAAAGTTTCAATTAAAGGAACATTAACTTCGGGGTTTTAACTCCCCATGTCGGGTAAGTGGCTAAGTGTTGACAAATTCACGCAGTGCTTTTTTTAAATGTCATGTCAAGGTCAATGATTTGCAAATTATTTCATCATCTTTCTCCTAGACATCATTTTATCTTTTCTTTCAACCATTGTACTTACTTCCATCAAACCTTGCTACATCAATTATGATGTTTAATGTACGGTCGAACAAGCTATTTGGTTTACAGTTTAACCCACAAATTACATTGTAAAATGTAAACCAAATAGCTTGTACGACCGTACGTAAATGTTAATTTAAAGAGTGCTTCACACCCTTTTCTTTTCTTCTAACTCTGTAAACTCCGCTTCTGAAGGTGACTTCTACACACATTCGCCCTAAGCGCAATAGTACTCATCCCTACGCTTTCGCTTACTCTGCCGTGGTCACCGTCAGGAGAGGACAAGCAGAGAACCCCATACCTACATTCTGGACGATTAATTCCAGGGACCAAAGTTCGGGTTTAACCCGTGAGTCCGTGGGTACCGTTGCCACGTCGCCTGTTGACAACACACGCCGCAAACGAGCCACCCTTACTGGCATCGTGCACCCGTCACCTCTACGGGCATCGGGCATCCGGCATCACTACCGCCAACCCTCCGGTCCTGCATCCTGCTCCTCCTGCAGCCCGTCCTGCAGCCAGGACAGTACTTTACGCGCCTACCTCCACATTACGGGAAAAGTTATGACGGGCTTTTTGTAAATCCACGACCTAAATAAAAATTTTATTGAAAGTGTTGGTGACCATTTTTGGTAACTTCCAGTAGGTTCAATAACCTCCAACGCTTCACACTCTCCTTGTGTTATTTAGGTTTAGTTTTTGTTATTATTTTATTTTTATTTCTGTACAGCAAATCATTGACACTGTCTTTACTTGTTTCTGATTGTGAATATTAACAGAATCCCACTTGGCTAAACCCTATCCTTTGAGATACAGGCTAGTCCTAGTTTAAAAGATAGAGTCTACTATTGCATCATAATGTAAATATTATTTTCAAACAATGTATACAGTGCAAAGTGCTTTGGATTTTTTTTCGAAATTTTTTGGAATCGTTTTTGGGAAATAAATACTGAATTATTATTAAAAAAAAAATATGGTTGGTTTACATTCATCGATTTCCGTAAATAAGAAAATTAAAACTTACCCATTTTATTATCGATTTGGGTCGAGAATCATTAGCAGAGATACCACCTTGAATTAGACCAGAATGCAAAGCCACACCTTGTATGTCCAAACGTCATGCGTCTTTGGGAACAAAATCAGTATAAACTAGCGTCTAGGCAAGCTCAAAGTCAATGTGCTGCAACTGACGTACCGTACCTATAAATGCAATAGCTCAAAGTACTTTCCGACACGTTCCGTTTAACGGAGCTACTATAAAATAATTATTGTTCCCGCACACGGCATTGTGTCAATAATAACGTTACTACGAGTATAGGAGTACAATCAAACAATGGTCCTAAGCAAACTCCGAACAAAAGCAACCAGCCTTTATTTTGTTAAACAATATTGTTTATATTTTATCCCGTGAGACGTACAGTGTAAGTACCTACAGAATGTGTATGAATTCGTTTTGCGTCTTTAATCAAATAATGAATAACACGGTTGTGGTGTTTTATATAAAAAAAACAATTGAAGGTTGCTGTAAATTGACCTCATAGTACTGTGGGGATCGCCTGTTTATGCTATGTGTGAGTTTAGTATAAAAGGCGTTTTGGGGCAGATTCGAATACTCATTTAGAAATCAAATAAAGCCATAATTATGATTACAAGTCATTTTTACGCACACCTAGCTGTCGTCATTCAATTTTCTTAATCTAAATTCAACCTTATTGTTTATTTACAACGTGGCAAGAGTTACAGTACTTTGACCTGAGGTTTGTTAACCCACTTCAAGGTTCAAACTGGTACGTACAGATTACGGACCAGGTGTAGACATTGGACAGCGACAGAAATCAGTAATTACGTGCATCCGATGTACGGAGCCACGTCCGTAACTTATGCTACGTCTTTAGGACGCAGAGGCATCGACCAGCCCGCGTAGCATGACCACACGAAAAAGATTCGACCAATCTTTTGTTCATCTGTCATTGAATCGATATAATACAAAAAAAATACAAATACAAAAATCTTTAACATTAGTTGGTGATTGGAGCCTCCTTTTAAGCAAGTAATGCCTGTGTTAGGAGACTCCGGTCTTCCACAGCAATATACAATTTATTTAGTACCTTAGATAAAAACATTGTTTGTTTGCAGTATGTTTGTGTGTGTGTGTTTCATTTTGTGTGTTGCAATAGTGCCTCAGTATCTGCGTAATTTAGTGTCTTTATCCAATTTGTTAGATTTTTTTTGCACTCGTGTAATTGTTTTTTGTTTATTGTGCACATATATTTTTTTATTTATTCTAAAGTAAAGTTGGCATGATAGTTTGTTGTATTGAATGGCAGCAAATTGTGTTTTAGTTTGAGATCTTTCCGTCTTCTTGTTATTGCAGTTTGATCATATGGTAGATTTTTATGTTTTTTAAGAACGGTATATATGATGAATAACAGATGAACAAAAGATTTGTCGATTCTCTTTCGTTTCTACGGTGGTCATGCTAAGCGGGCAGAAGAAAGTTTAGTCGCACAACCGGACGTCCGACCAGGTGGCCTACCATGACGTCTTATAGCAGGATCGTTTTAATGTTGTTCCAGTGTGGGAAAGAGATGGCGCTAGACGTCCTCTATAGCTCCGTCTCTTACCCACACTGAAACAAGATTAAAACGATCCTGCTTTAAGACGTCATGGTAGGCCACCAGTTTTGTTCAAGACAGCGGACGGCTATGCGACAAGTCATGCCTTGAGTGAGCTTTGCGGCCGCGTAGCTCGTGAGGTGCTTACGGGTTGGTTGAGCCAAGGCCTAGAAAAGTGACATTTCCTTTTAAAAGTGTTTCGTTGTTGTTTGTGTTAAGTTTTAACGATTATCACAGAATGTTTATAATCTCTTCTTTTGTCAATCCGATACATTTTTGCCTTTTCAAACATCGTTAAAGCTGATAGAATGTCTCTTTGTAGCTCGTCTAGGGATAGAGTGTCCTTCAGGGTTGAAGCCCTGCCATGAGTGACACATGTGTGTCATGCATGAAGTAAATTACCGAGCGTTTAGACACCCCTGACTTCTATGACAAATGGCTACGACGTGTATTAACCAGCGAACAGCGAATCGATCAATTTCCTATGCGGGTATGTAAAAACAGTTCCGTTATCGTTGCTCGCAGTAAAATTAATTAACCGATTTTATTAATTCTAGCACGTGTCTCGCATTTGTTTTCACATTTTCTATTTCTAATTTTACTATTTTGTATTCAAATTTAATTTTCGTAAACGTAAAATTTTGTAATTAGGAAAAATACTTGAATTCAGATTATGGTTCAGTTTTTTTTTTAATTACTAATAATTCGAAAATGCAATTTAATTTACACTTGCAAGCTAGTAATATATTTTGAGACTTTAAAAACAATTAAAGTCACTGAAAAATTATAAAATGAATAAACAAAAACTTTAATCTATTCTTTTATTTAGGGCATGTTTCACCACCTACAATTATATTTATTTTTATATTTTATTTTATTTTTATTGAAAAGGAACAACAAACAGATGCAATATAAAACATAGAAATAAGAAATATATACAATACTAATAGAAAATATTGCAGCCCACAAACATAAAAAAAACTGTGTAAAAAGGTACAAATATTTAAGAAAGCTCCATAAATATAAGACGTTTAATCTTATTGGGAGAGCATGCAAAAATGTCAATATGCTCGAAAGTTATATATTTTTCGGTAAGTAGCTATTCGGAGATCGTGAAATAGGCCCTTAGTCTACACTATATAATATAATACATATAATATAATAAAAAGGAAAGATTTGTATGTTTGTAATGAATAAACTCAAAAACTACTGCGCCAATTTCAAACATTCTTTCACCATTAGAAAGCTACATTCACCCTAAGTAACATAGGCTATATTTTATCCCCGTACTCCCACAGGAACGGGAACTACGCGGGTGAAACCACGTGACGTCCGCTAGTCCATTATACTTCTCTTTTCTCTTAAACCTACATCAAACTCTGAAACTCCTCCAACATCAAGCCAGTATTTACTCTCACCAACTGTATTCAGCAAACATTCTAGAACAATAGACTAACTATCCCATAATAAGATAGTCTCGATACAGTTGAGCGAAGCTTATCCGGAAACCGGCTGTGCGGCCGACCTGCCCGGACACGGTTCAATGGAACGGTTTATGAAACTGTGTGTCTATGGTGTAATTTGGAAAATAGTAACAAAAATTGTGTGGAAAAGTTGTACTAATATATATTTTGTTAGGTGACTGCCTCGTTGGTCTAGTGGTCGCAAGTACGACTGCTGAGCATGTGGTTTTGGGTTCGATTCGCGGGTCGGGCAAGGTGTTATTGGGTTTTTCCATCAGAAATTACTCAGTAACACCCACGGAGGCTGGATTTGTGCCCGGTTGATGGCAATAGGCTCGCCCCCTTTTACAAAGGACTTAAAACATAACTGGCCAAAGGTGGATGTACTATTACGTACTCTCTGCCTAACCCTTCGGGGATTATAAGCGTGATGTTATGTTAAGATGTTGTAACAATGTTTTGTGATGTCTCAATTCTGTGGTGATTCCTAAAATATTTTAGCAGCTAGGTACTTGTACCTGGAAAGTATTCCGAAGTTAATGGAACTTTAACAGGTTGTTTGGGGGTACCTACACTAGGAAGACTATCCTAAGTTTTCGACCTCGAGGACCCTGTACTAACTTGTCGACGCCCGACAGTAGTAAGGAGTAATCTTGGGATTAAAATGGATTCCTTATGGAAATGTTTTGTTTTCAATGTATAGTTTTTGCTCTCATTTTGTTCCTGGATAATTATGTATTTGTAAAAAAGTGTTAAAACTCTGTATTTTGCAATTAATACTTTTAAAGACGACCCGAATGGCGTAGCGGTAGTGAGGCTGCTTTACGTTCTAAGGGTCTCGGGTTCGAATCCCGGTGGGAGCAAATGTTTGTGTGATGAGCATGGACATATACAAAAAAGTATCTATGTAGTATATCAACTATCTGGTGTCCACGACACAAGCCTCGTTGCTTAGTGTGGCACTAGATGGCGCTGTGTGTTAATGTCCAGCGATATTTATTTATTTATTTATTTATAAAGATTTTTGAGACATTCACCAACCAGCAGTGGGGACGTTAAAGCATGTATTTGAACGTAATTGTAATATTAGCTATCATTTCTTATACAAGCTTTCAGTCTAACCGGATGGAACTCCACAACCCAGCTACTACTGGGTAATACGATACCTCTTGGTAAGACTGGGTGTCAGACTTTCAGACCACGGACTACCTGTAACGACTGTCAACGATCTACGACTGACAGCCGCGACCAACGGTTTAAATTGCTTTCCGAAATGCTTAACCTAAAGATCGACCCGAGAGGCTATTATTATTTAGCCACGAGCTCCTCTCATTACGTTAATGAGCGACATTTCTAATTATATTCATTGGTGCCTTCGTCAGTCATTTGATATTTGATGCGTTAAATTGTCAGAAGACAATAACAGACTTCCCGTTCCATATTTTATGCACCACATTCAAAGAAACGTCCAGAACATTTTATCTTCATAAAACAAATGACAACTTCGGAAGAGATAATAATTTAAGTAGTCAAGTTCCTTTCCGTCGCTCTTCGTAATCTCACGATCAAATAGTAGGCGGAATATTAAAAATTAACGCTTCATTACCTTGCTTAAAAGCATAAAATCACTTTTGAAGATCATTATAAGACCTTTAAAAGTGATGAGAATATTTTTAGATACTTTTTAGATGAAAATTCCGGAGAGTCTAGGGTGAGGTCGCGTTGAGAGCGGGCGGTGTGTAAACATTGCTTAACTGTTATAGTGTTATATACAGGGTGGAAAAGGCACCGAAGCACAAACGATTGATTTCCACATATTCAGTTCATCATTCTGAAAACATAGAAATTTTTCATCAGTATTAAAAAAAACAGCTGTTCCAAACATTTTGACAGTTTAAGTAATGCACTTTTCTAGGGAACAGCAGATTTTTTTAAGAATACTATTTGTAAAGGTTAAAAAAGACTCTTAAGGGGCTCCCCCATGCACACTAGCGCCACTTTAGTAAAAAAAAAACAGAACTCGTTAAATACACAATTAATATAAAATCTGATTGACAAAATCAATGCTTTAGAGTTCTAAATTATTGTACTTACGTCTATTTAATTCATTAAAATATACTTCGCTGTAGTTACAGTTAGAAATATTGCTAAAAACGGCCGTTTTTTTTTTCATTTTGTATCTGTAATGACAGCGAGCTATGTTTGAATGAGTTAAGCAGAGGTAAATAATTTAGAAGACCAAAAGATTGATTTTGTCAATCAGATTTTATATGAATTGTGTATTTAACGAGTTCTGTTTTTTTTACTAAAGTGGCGCTAGTGTGCATGGGGGTGCCCCTTAACGAAGCTGAAAGGCACTTGTTCCCCTCGTCATTGCGATTATTTTTTTGTTCTACACCATACCTGGGAACCTTCTGTTATGTTTGTTGAAATGAAAGATACAGTTGAGTAGACTAGGTTTATTCACGACAGACTTAATATAATATCAACAAGCAGTAGTATCACAGACGGGCTTGGATCAAGTGAGGAATGACAGATACCAACCGGAAGCATAGACAATGTATAGTGATGTACATACTAATTACTTACTAACTAGTGATGTTACAACATCCCCCTTGTTGAGTTCTAATTAGACCCCTGACAAACAATATAAAAGATTTACTATGTGATACAACTGCACTTATGACAACATCCTTATTGATACTTATTGTTACATTAAAACTAGACAACATTCTTAATAGTTCTAAGTTATATTTAATCTATTTCATCTATTAACCTTCTCGTAGGTTTTACAATACGACCTGACCTAGTTGTGACGCTTGAGGATTTTTGAGATGAGGATTCTTGAAGTCCAGACTCCTGTTTGTCACCTTCCTCTTCCCCTTGTGACGAATTGGATCGCATAGGAGGGTTTGCAAAGTTATGAGAATACTTGTGCCTTAAGTGAATTCTATTCCTCCTATACCTAACACCATTGACATCCTCAACAACATATGACCTATTGTTCAACATTCTTTGTTTGACAATAGCCTGTTCCCAGTTACTTTTAGGATTTCTTTTAAAGTATACATGATCATTATAATGTAACGTTGACAATGACTTTGTATTTCTATCATAATACTTAGATTTATTTTCATCATTTTTCATAACTGACTTTTTATAATCCTGAAATGTTACTACTTTTGGCCTTAATTTCTTATATGACACTGGAATGTTATCTCTTAAGTTTCTAGACATTAGCAATTGTGCTGGTGATAACAAATTATTTTTAGGTGTGTTTCTGTACTGTAATAAAGCTATATATGGATCTGTTTTATTTTCTTTACATTTCCTTAACATGTTTTTTATAATTTTAACTGAACTTTCAGCTTGACCATTTGACTGTGAATGATATGGGCTAGTGACTACATGTTCTATGTCCCATTCCTGTAAAAAGTTTTTGAATTCAATTGACTGAAAAGGAGGTCCACCATCTGACACCAATGACAATGGTATTCCATGACGGGCAAAAATGGATTTTAAATGAGTAATTACATTTTGAGAAGTACTGTTCTTATTTAATAACGCTATTTCTATGTATTTAGAGTAATAATCTGTGACAATTAAATAAACTAAACTATCTAAATGCATTAAATCAATACCGACTTGTTGCCATGGATATTTGCATATTTCATAATTTTGTAGTGGTTCCTTTTGATTACATGGTTTGAATTTTGCACATATAAGACATTGTTCTACTAAGTTCTTTATATCACTTGACATATTTGGCCAATACAATGATTCTTTAGCTAATTTTAGACATTTGTTTATACCTTGGTGACCTTTGTGAATTTTTTCCAACATTTCCTTGTACATAGACTGTGGTACTATTAATTTTGAACCTTTGAACACTAAGTCTTTAATGACATGGATTTCTCCTTGAATATTCCAAAATGGTTTTACCAATGGACTGACCTTGTTTTTACTTTTTGGCCAACCTTCATAATGGTATTTTTTTAATAATTGCAAGGATTCATCAATTTTGGTTTCCTGTGCTAATTTTGTGCTATATTCATTTGTGATTGCTAAATTAGCATGCATTAGATTGACATGACAAGACATTTCTGATTCATTTTCTGGTGTGTTTTTATGTTTTGACTGAGTGAATGTGACTAACTGCTATGTACACTTTGATCTACATAACCATTTAAATGACTTTTTTGACTTTGACTCGACTTAAATTGACTGCTCAACATTCCAACAAAATGTTCTTGACTAGTATTATCTGAATTAAACGATTGCAACTGACTGACTTTTTTATTCTTATGACAATATTTAGCAAAATGACCAAAAGATTTACATGACCTGCATTGGACGCCTTTAGCTGGACACTTGTAACGATGAGACTGCCCACAGCGATTGCATATCCTCGAGTCGCCGGTGTGGTTGTTGTTTGACTTGCGACTGCTCGAAGCTGACTGGCGACTGCTCGAAGCTGACCTGCGACTGGAAGCTCGCTGCCTGCCTTGACTACGGCTCTTCCGAGTAAGATGCATGACATTTTCATCAGCAACACCGCTACCTTTGACAATTTTCTCTGCATCTTGCTGTGCGACTATGAGCGTTCTCGCTAGCTCTTGCATTCTCTGATATGTAAAATCAGGTTCTTGCAGTAACCTCTGACGTACATGTGACAAGTCTATATTGAGGTTTGCAATAAAAATATCTTTGATTAGCGACTCCCTGAGTGTGCCAAACTCACATTCTCTGCTTTTATTTTCCAAATCCGTGAGGAAATCGTCGATGCTTTCGGATTTTTCCTGCCTGCGTGTGAAGAATCGATATCTACACATCGTCACATTTTTCCTGGGCTCGAAGAATTTGTCGAATTTGGACTTGACCTCGTCGAGTGTGCTCCCATCAATTTTCAGGTTAAATGTATTGAATATATTTAGACCACGCTCTCCGATTGAATGTAGTAGAATTGCAATTTTCCGCTTCTCGCTTGATTTTTCTAGGCCTGTGGCTAACAAATACAGTTCTATCTGCTGCCACCATCTTTTCCACGCCTCAGCATTGTTATTCGCTGGATCTGACGAGATGTGGAGTTGTTTTATGTTGGTTCGTAAGCCTTGTTCGTGATCGCCATCTTGGTTAGCGACCGGGCTGACGCCACTCGTATTCGGCATTTTCACGACGGATTTCGTTTATTTCTTCTCGATGACTTCTGACACCATGTTATGTTTGTTGAAATGAAAGATACAGTTGAGTAGACTAGGTTTATTCACGACAGACTTAATATAATATCAACAAGCAGTAGTATCACAGACGGGCTTGGATCAAGTGAGGAATGACAGATACCAACCGGAAGCATAGACAATGTATAGTGATGTACATACTAATTACTTACTAACTAGTGATGTTACAACACCTTCTAGTTATGGAGATAGCGGTGGCAAAGAGGTGGCGGCCCTGACTTACTAACAGTCGTGGGTTCGAACCCAGACAGGCGCATTACTTTATGTAATTTATTTCATCACCACTGTTCTCAAAGCGGTGAAGGAAAACATCGTGAGGTAACCGGCATGTCGGCAACCAAAAATTCGAATACATGTGACATCTACCAACCCGCACTGGGCCCGCGGGGTGGATTATAGCTCACTCCCTCTCTTAGAGAGGAGGCCGTGTCCCAGCAGTGGGAACATTATAGGCTGATGATGATGATGATAATGGGGGTGAAAGTTCCAACTTTTTAAAGTTTTTTTTTTAATAAAGTTTTTAATGTAATATTTTTACGCTAAACACCTCCACGACCCCCGTATTATTCAATCCATACACCAGCACAATGTTTTGAGTACGTTACATTGAATTCTACCACAAAACATGATTGTTCCCCCCAAAAAAGAAGTCCCCAGGAATATTCTTTGCGTAAAGTTACATAATTTGATGTACAGAATGTCTGGTTGGCTTCGTGATGAGTCTATTTATATCTTATATTTATAAAGTGTAACAAATCTACTTGCTCCTATTAAATAAAGGGATAAGCAGACTTGTTCAATTAAAATTTAATTAGGGAAAGATTAGAATTATCAATAAAACAATACAGCTAAATATTAATGTTTCTTTCGCAAAAGGCATATTATAGTATCTCCGAATTTCTAGCCGAAAAAGATTTTTCTGTGACTTAATTAATAATTTTATCGTTTCTTGACACTAATACTAAATTTATATGAATATGGAATTTTGACATTATTATTATCACATCAGAATATTTTTTTATTTTATTTATAAAGTTGTTAAACTATAAACTTTGCATGTGCCTATTCTAAGTAATTTTTAAATCGTTTCTTATTGTTAATTTTTATTTATTTTTTCTCTCAATGTTATGGAAATATTTGTACGCCGTTACTTACGGCTAAACATTCGGGGCTAAAACCATGTAACATCTTGCATGCTCTTGTATGTATACAATGTTTAAACAAATAAAGAAATCTTATCTTATCTTATCTTATCTTATTAAAAACCTACCTAGCACGCACTCTAGGATTGTTTTTTAGTTCACGCACTTAGTTGGTTAGGAAGTTCAGCACTGTAGGAGAGACGGGAACAGGCGTCAGGGTAGCAGGTCAATACCTGGGCAACTTCGAGGTTCAGCTTCAGAAAACCCTTTGCAGGAAACCTCTGCAGTGCAGATCTCAGAGTCTACCAGGTCAGCTCTGTAGTAAGGCGGGCGAGACAAGTAGCAAGACAGCTTCAGAAGATCGGGAGTAGAGGTCCCAGATCCGTAGATAGCTTCCAAAGATCGGGAGAAGAGGCACCAGGCGGAATCTTTAGTGGAATCCCCTGAGTAATGTAGATATGTAACAGCAAAAACTAAACTGTTTTCTGATGCTTCTTACCTCAGATTCAATGGTAGACCGCCTCCAGCGGTTCGTCAGCTCGTTTTCAAAGTGGTCTTCTTTTTTTAATTTTTCAAATATTAGTTTTCTTGTGGCCATCATCTCATCTGACAAGTGTAGTCGGCCAGGACATATCCATGAGTGCGTAAAGAATTTTATAAATATAATTTAAAATTAAGCTATTTAGTAAACAATCGTAATAATCTTTTAAAATATAATAGCTAAACATATTGATAAAAATAATTTAAATTTTATAAACCAAAAATCATCATAGACTAAGGTAGGAAGATAATTAAAAAGTAATTGACAGTTTGACAATTCGGCGTGTCATAACATGAAAATTATGATAATATTTTATTTCAGCAATTTTTAAGTTAATGATTGCGCGATTTGTTGAGTGTAAAAATATAAACAAATAAAAATGATGATAAATAGTATAATAAATGATGAATATAAAGTGTAAGTATAGAATAATACTATAAACCTCATACCTTTTTCCCACGGCAGAAACCGCAGAACGCCATCTGCTATCCTTACATCCTCCTTACTTCCACGTGCATATATCTGGTCACTTATCATACACCTGACCTATAAAATAACATCACCAATAAAGGCCTAGCCACTCATATGCAGCTTTAAAATGAGTTTGAGTCAACGTGGTGAAAGGATTAGACAGCTACTCGGCGTTACCGAAAAAATGTTTTAACATTCGAAAACAATTGATTGAAAGGTTTGAAGATTGATTCTCTCCATTGATTTTGGATTGCTTTTTCGCGATGTAATTGTAGCAACAGTCTTAACAGTTAACAATAAGTATAACTACAGTATAACTACACCAACACGCACTATACCAGACGTTTTTCACTAACGATCTTAAATAAACCCTTAGCAACACCCAGCCATTATAATTCTCCAATAGCTAACCCAAAATACTAAGCCCAAACGTACATACTCAACAATAACACTTGTAAACAATTGTCTAAATACACTGTTCGTATTAATACACCCACAGCTCTTAGCCTAAATGTACTAAACATCACAAATAAATGGAAACAGAAGGTCGATTTTATAAACAAGTTTCACGTACGGCGAGTGCAAGCGCACTTAAGGCTGATATTTTCTGAAACCAGACCAAGACCAGGTTGATATAATTTGTTAGTTGCAAAAGTATTCGATGAAAGTGTAAAGATACTTTTCTTCGGTTAAATTCTTAGGCAATCAAATACAAATAATTAAAGTTATTATAACCTAAAAATGTTAAAGGTAATACAAGTTTTCGAACTGTCGTGGTCACTAACATTGTCATAGCAGAGCAGCGGTGACTCAGTGGTGGCTGCCCCGACTTACGAACAGTAAGTCGTGCGTTCGAACCCAGACAGGCGCATTACTTTGTGTAATTTATTTCATCACCACTGTTCTCGCGTGGTGGATTATAGCCCACTCCCTCTCATTGAGCGGAGGCCGTGTCCCAGCAGTGGGAAAATTATAGGCTGATGATGATGATGATGATAAACAATATCATTTCCACTAAAAACGAGATATTTACCATGTTTACTGTTTGTTTTGAGTTCCCGATATTTCAGCGCTCGCTGTGATTTCTTAGTGATGCAAAATGAGAATTTTTTGTTTAAGTAATTAAAGAATCAAAACAAGGCATTTAATTTGTAAGTGGCATTTAAATTTAACATACGCAAGTACGTTTTCCGGTTTATACCTTCCATTTGCTTATATTTTTACCAAAAACTTTATGAAAAGAGTATACGGAAGAAAAAGTCGTGTGGCGCCGATAACAACACGACAGAGCAGGAAAAGAATTATGTGTGCTCCTGTTCTCGCTCGTTGTATTCATCTGGCCTTCGTATCTATCTACCTAGTGCCAACGGTTAACTGAGGAGTTTCTTCAAGTGGAACTTGTACTATTACTACTGTAGTGGACTTGCGGTTCACAATGGCTAAGAGGATCAACGGGACGCACGACTGATCGGGAGTTCTCACAATAAGCAATGCGTTGGCGGTTACCGTGAGGAATATGTGGTAAATGTAGTGTAAGAAAGACGGTTTTTGAATATTCTGGATTAGAAAGAAAGAAATAAAGAAAAATATTTATTTGGGACAAGCACAGGAACTACAAAAAAAATAATAAGTAATAATAAAACAGAATCCAAAACTAAATATTAAAGCGTGTTTAATATAAATCAAGGTGACTTTCTTTACAAAAATGGTGGTATATGTTCAGTGTCGATCTATCTTAGTCTCGTCATAGTTGACGTTGGAATATACATTTAGATCTAGCTTGACAAAAAGCCTAAATTATCTGACACCGAAAACACGCAGAAGCCAGACGTGGACCATATACCCTTGCCCTAAGGATAAGATGCCTTTCTCCAGAACATTGCAAGGTCAAGTCCTTACATAATAAATTAATTCGATAACAACTTAGTAAGGCCAGCTTAGGAACAAAGACGTGTAGGCCTAGATTGTCCCTCAAACCTTTGTTCAAAAGACCTTTGTTCGTGTCTGGACATCCATATGATAGTCTCAAACGCCTGAAATTGTTACATTCAAGACATATTGTCCTAGATTGTCCAAATTTCCATCATATCCACTCCTAAGTCCTTTGTATAGAACTGGACGTCCACAGCCTCAAATTATAACGCTCAAAATTGGTACATTCATGGGCAAAACGGCGGAAAATTGGCATTACTTTGAATTCACGCAAATCGGGGCTGAGCCTTCCCCCCATTCAGGCCGGATGGCGAAACTGCCCAAGTTTATTATTGCGTCGTTCATCTTAGACCGTTCGCAGTTTCGCACATTTACGCGTTGGGGGACTGACATTTGAAGCCATTCTAAGCGGTACGGTTTTGATGAAAATGTGGGTAGACCGGCAGTTCTTTTTACAAAAGAAATCGGTGTATCAATTAATGAGTTGTCGTTAGTTATTAAAAATATTGTTCTCTTGTATGAAACCTTTTTTTTATAACCGACCAAAAATGTCTACGCTTTGGAGTCTAAAATCATGAGCTGAATCAATGGTAATATTTTGCGCGTTGATAAACTCATACTGTATGATGTATTCTTTCTAAATATCCAAGGTTTTTTTTTTTTTTTTTCAAACTGTTTTGCTCGCTAACAAACGGACCTCACCTAAAACCTATCGATATTGTTTCATCCTTATCATGACTGAGGAAGAAGACTATAAATTGTAATAACTTTTAGTATTTAGTAATAAAAATGGCTTTCTTGATAAAAGATAAAATGAAAATAGTTTACGCTTTCCAATAAACAGACTTTCTTTAATTTTTTTTTACGTTAGGAAGTCCTAATTCACTTGTTATCTTCAGTGAACTGAACGAATCAGGTCCCACCACAAGTAGATGCGCGGTATGTGACAAACACAAGCGCGCAGGGTCGGTTCACACGCCACAAGCCGCTTTGACATGAGCAGTGTGTCCGGTACCCACTCGTTTGTACCCACTGGCGATAACGAACATCTACTTATTTAAGCCTTAGCTTCATTGATTCACTCACAGACAATGGGGTACCGTATTAACCAATACTGAGTTGTGGAAGTCAGATATTTACTTATCACTGATCAGTCTAACCGGATGCAGCTGAATACCAGTATTTTGCATGGAGCGACTGCCTATCTGACCTCCACAACTTAGTACTGGGTAATACGGTACCCCTCCCATTAATTTAAGTGTCATCTGCCACCATTGGGGACAGAGGTAGGGGCTAATGCGACTGAACAAGCGCAACCACCACGATAGGTGGTAGATGCGACAAATAGTTGCAACTAACCACCAGTAGGCTGGACCGTAAAGGCTGGGCAGATGATAATTCAGTCACTGACAGAAACGTACTACCTAAGCTTATTTTACTCAACATACCTAGATATGTTGTGTAAAATAAGCTTAAGTAGTGCGTTTAGGATCATAAAATAAGGATTTATGAAAAGTCGCCCGCTAAACGATTAAAGTAGGAGACACAAGTTTGTATGTATGTCATGTCACTTCGTATTTTTATCAACAGGCACACAACTAGTGGAAAAATCAAACCAAAATATTTTTCCCAAAACATAATCGCACATTGAACTCCAACAAATCCTAAAAGCTCTGCACTTGACATACAATTCCGATTCGATATCGGCTTAAAATAAATATAATCGGCCGAATGACGAATGTTCGGCATACATCACTGGTTATACAGTCATTCGATACGGCGCGTATGATAGAATGCTTTCGATAAATCTTTCCAACGGATGGGGTCGTGTTCGTGTTCGCATTTGTTTTTTTTACCATTTCATTGTTCTACATAATTTTAAATTAAGAATACAGTATAATTTCAAAAACTTTAGCAATCTCTTATTTTGTTTTCTAAATATGATGGAACTAACTCAGGAGGAAAAGTGTTTAACAAGTAACTAAGTAAGACACTGCAACGATAATCAGATATATTATACAATATTATCACCAGCAGCTTCTAACCCTTATCCCATTTTATTTGGGGTCAGCGCAGCCTGTTCTTCTTCCATACTTCCCTATCAGTTGTCAGCTAAGCCGGAACCCCCATTTCTTGCTTTAAAAAAAAAAACATTAACATTACGTATTTCACAGAGTCTTCCCGTACAGCTCCACATTTTATACTCAAAACTTTTTCTACTACAACACATGACCATACCTTAACAACATCACACTTTTTCATATGAGATGGACAGTCGTTGTCTTTTCCGCCTGATCTGTTAATTTTTTTTTCGCCTTTCATGCGGAGGCGCCGAGCCACACCCTCTTAAAGTTTAGGCCTATTAGGAGCGTCAGTGCGTCGTCAGTGCGCTCGGCCGATCGGTATTGTCTTTCATTCATTATTTCTATTACAAAGTCAACGGGGCGGGGCTAGTGTTTCTATGTTGCGAGTGCAAGCAAAAATTAGCTTAGTGGTGATCAGGTGGGAATGTCCACGATATTACCTACATATAATTAACAAGTATTTGCGTGGGTGCGGGTTTCGTGTTTTTGAGAAGTATTTCATACCCTAATAAAATTTTGAGAATCCATAGGAATCCTTAAATGAATTGGAAAATCCGTTAAAACACCAAAAAAAGAAAAACATTTCCCTAAAGTTTGTCGTCGCCCCTGAGTTACGCTTCACCCACTCAACCTTCGTTACGCTACGTGCGTTTCGCTCCGCTCAGGACCTACCTACCACCAGACAGGTTTCGACGCCTACTATAGTTTTTGTTTAAACACCTAATGGCTATCTCTAACCGTTACGATGTTACAGCCCTTTAAATTTTAGGGGAAGGGAGGGTAGGATACACAAATTTCATCGCCACTCAATAGTTTTAAGTAAGAATCAAAAGATTTTTCAGAAATAAAAAAAGGGGTGAAGAGGGGCGGTAAAGGGGGGGAGCGGGGGGAGTTTTGAAAAATGATTTTGTAATAACGCATTGCCTCTTTAAATGAATCTGAAAAAAAAATGTTCCAAGTCTCTCAACTTCCGAGATCCGCCTAATGGGGGGGCAAGAAGGGGGGCAAGTTGGACATTTTTAAAAAGCGATTTTTACTTTTCCGAGCCTCCTCTATACGAATCCATAAAAAAAAAAACAAAATACGGGGAGCAACGGGGCGAAAAGGGGAGGTTTGGCACTTTTCCCATACTCGTGAGAGTTACTTGTTTACGAATCTGTCAAAATATACCCCCCTCCCCATTCACCATCTGGGAGAACAATTATGTCAGTGAGTCAGTCAGTCAGTGGTAATCGAGCTTTATATAGTATAAATAAATAATAAAATTATATGTACTAAAACATCAATTATTTTACCGTATGTTGACTTGTCTATAATTATCAAATTATATACACATAAAAAATACAAAAAAAACTTTTTACAAAAACAAAACCGACTTTCAAAACAACACTAAAAAAACTTACTTTCGGAAGTCGCACTTTATTCGTTTCATAGACTTATAATTTTTCAAATCGGTTCGTAAATGAAGGAATAATGAGGTAACAAACACAAAATATAATTTATACAACCGAATTGAGAAGAAGAGATCTTTTTATGAAGTCGGTTAAAATTAAATAAATCTGAATGATTAGACCTCAAACTTACGTAATATTCCACGTTCTTGACGTAACATTTAGTGCATAATTGCATATCCAGACTCCAGGTATCCGGGCTAAATTCTAGCTAAGTAGTTAAATCTCGCTTTGCCAACGTTTCGGGATTAAACATGGATTCGTGACACACGGACAAAAACTTTTGGGAGAGCAAAATACACAAATATTTACATGAACTCACCTTGAAACCTACATTTGAAGTAATTTTGATTTCGGGATACCGATATTGCTTTCTTTAGGAGCTATTTGGCAACTACCACAACTTTAATAAGTAGGTATTGGATGTTTGGTCGAGTGGTTGCAAGCACGACTGCTGAGCATGAGGTCCTGGGTTCGATTCCCGGGTCGGGCAAAGTGTTATTGGGTTTACCATCAAGATTTTTTTTAGTTGCAGCCGATGGCTCGCCCTCTATTGGGTGTTTAGTAAACTGGTCCCACACAGGTGAATCCCGCGGGATCAGTCGACCTAATGAATTTTTGAATTGGTCAATACATGGGACTTAACATATCTGGCGAAATGTACTATTAGGTACACCTCTGCCTTTGGGGAATACAGACGCGATGTTATGTATAAGATGTACAAGGATCTCTTGGTGATTTGACTTTAAATGTATGTCTTCGTTGAAAGATAAAATTACAATTATCTTACTAATTCTTATCCAACGACAAAAACTGAAGTCATTTATATAAATTCGGTTGATTGCTCTACATATTTCAACATTAAGGATTACCTAGCACCAACCCCAAAGCGCCCTCCCTTCACGACCCACAACTGCTCTCCATCAAAATGGATTGAATAAACAAATTCCGACACCGCTAAACTTTCTGCTCACCCCAAACAGGGAAACAAATCACAAAGATAACCATCTCCAATCGCCACCCGCTTCCTTAATAAATTACATTATCTTAACAGCAAGAACAATCAAATAAATTAAATGGTAATCTCATTTAAAATTAATTTTAGAACGCGTTGGTCTGGTTACAAGCTTGAATGTTGTGTTGGGTTTGATTCCAGCTCGACCTGTGTTACTGAGTTTTTCAGTAAAATTTCAGTAGATGTAGATTGCATAGAAAAAGACAAGAGTTTATGTTTGTGTGTATGTTAATTCGTTAATTCAGTAGCAGGACAAAGTTTTAATTTCTAGACGGTCAATTGTAATAGCTTCGTCGTTGGGACTTATGACGACGAAGGTCTTCGTCGCTCAAATGACAGAACGGGCTTGGTACAACAAAAATCTTATGGCGCTTGAAAGACCTAAACAAAAAATCATTTTTGCAAAAAAAATAACTGACTTCCAAAAAAACATTATTAGATAGTTTGTTAATTTATTTTAACCGACTTCTAAAATTATGTAAAAACTCAAAAAAAAGTAAAAAATTACTTTTTAATTATTTTTAACTTTTTTGTGTTTTTAAATAATTTTAGAAGTCGGTAAAAAATAAATTAACAAACTATCTTTTTATATCATATATTTATTATCTATTATAGTATTGGTAATGTTGGTGAACAATGGTGAAATTGAAAAAGAAGATTACAGCGCATGATTTTCGCTTCGAGCCAAAAGATTTTTGTTCAACTATACGGGCGAAAGGATAGTCGAGGTGAGAGTTCGGCTCGGGGAGAAGTAGACTCCCACCACTACAATCTCCCCGAACCGTGCTGCTACGCACCCCCGACCCCTCCTGACACCTTCAAGGGTCGGAGTACCGGCGGCGGCCGACGACACTATGGTCACTGAGCCGCTAAGGTCCGCCACCCAGTCTTCCCTGGGCAGGACAAAATACGGCTCAGCGACCACAGCGATATTAATCGACCACTGCGCCATGCTCTGGAGCAACAGATCCTGAGCACAGGCGCAGTGGTTGATATTCACTTGGAGGAAGCGTATTGGGGCCGTTATTGGCACTCCATTACCGCTTCCTCCTCCCTGGCCCCTTGTGAGGGCCCCACTGTGGCGGCGACAGCGGCAGCGGCGGCAGTTGTGGCTGCGGCGGAGGCGACGGTGGCGGTGGCGGCGGAGGGCCTACCCTTGCCTCACTAACTACTCTACTCTACTACGCACTAGCGATATGCCTACGCATGCTAGCCTTCGGGGAACAACAAGTGAAATATAGTCGAACAAAGCATTAAATCTTATTTAAATTCAAGATTACATTCAGGCAATAAATTGTTCGGAATTAATATTTTCATTTTACGTTCACAGTTTCCGAATGAGATCGTAAAGATTTCAGTAACTCGTCGCACCTGAGTTTGACTTTTCTGTAATTAATTTTCTTTTAATGAGCTGTTAAAGTTTTGTATCTGAACTGTTTAATTACGTATGTGCTGAATTCAGTATGAATCATATTTTATTGGCAATTAGTTCACTGGTAGTGAGTGAATGCCTATGGCTTTATGTCCACTTCTTACATTTGTGTGTTAAAATTACATAATTAAACTGTTGTGTACTTTTTATGTCTACAGTATCAAGAAGTAATACGACGAACGCTATGCTACATTTAAAAGTGATCTTATTCTCTTACTCTTTTGGTTGTAATTATATGTTTTAGTATTTTGGAACGCCCCGGCATCGCACGGGTGCAACGTAGCATATAAATTGTATTGTATAGCGGGCTGGTGTCCGCAACTCCACGTCAAAGCGCGTATTTTGCGTACGGTCTCATATACATACATAAACCTTTCTCTTAAATCACTTAATCTATTGCTAAAAACTGTATTATAATCCGATGCGAAGTTTAAAAGATCTAAGCGTAGAAACATTGGGAGCGACTTTGTTTTATACTATGTGAAGATGAAATTGGTCTCATCACAAAGTTGCAAACGTTCCACGACAAAATCGACCCTATATTTTGCCAATTATTTTTATATGAATTGTATAAGAATAAATAATTTTATCTCGTTAAGCTCCTAGCTTTCAAATCTGTTTTTCAGACCTTTTTCCTTTGTCATCTGTTAGTACCCTTAACCTTTTATAGGAGGTAAAATAAGTCCTTTCATAAATTATTATTTGCACGTGTCATAGAAAAACTTTAGGAAAAATAGTTTGATTTTCACTGAACTAGTTATTGCTCGCGGCTTCGCCCGCGTGGTGGTCGGAAATTATCACACAGGTATCACCATAATATAGAGGAAGACAACGCGAACGCTGGGATAATGACATAGTGGAGATTGGTGCCTTTGGGGTACAAATACAAGAGACCATGACCAATGGCGGAGCCTGGGGGAGGCCTATGCATCAAAGGAAGGTCGATTTCTGGCCAAAGACAAGCGGAAACCGATTAATCGGCTGCTGCCAAAACCTTCGGCAGAAATTGCTTAGGACCGATGAAAAATGTAAGTTCAGTTGGTCATCTTTAAGTCCCGTGTGTATCTTCATAATAGTTTCTAAAATGTAAAGCAAATTGTTATTACCTGCTCTCGGGTCACGCGAACTATTCTTGTCTGCTTTGGCCGTTGTTGTGGTTTGTTAATGTTGTACAAAACTTTTTCATAATTATTGGTGTACTTAGTAGTTTTTGGTGTAAGAAAGGGTGTAAAACACTTCTTAACGAAGCCGAAAGGCACTTGTTCTCCTCGTCATTGTGATCATTTTTTTGTTCTACACCACACCTGGGAACCTTCTAGTTACGGAGATATTGAGGGTCAAAGTTCAAACCTTTTGACAAGTTTTTTTTAAATACAAGTTTCTAATGTAAGATTTTTACTTTAAATACCTCCATGACCCTCGTACTATTTAATCCATCCACAATGTTTTGAGTGCGTTACATTGAGTTCTATCACAAAACATGATTTTTCACCCCAAAAAAAAAAGTCGTTTCCCAGCAATAATTTTGCGTAAAGTTACTTAGTTTGATGTACAGAATGCTTGGTTGACGGCTTCGTGATGAGGTCTTTTACACCCTGTATTTACTAGAAGTTTTGAAGCTTTTACTATTATTGGTAATGCTACTTTATGATTATGATTTACGGAAGCTAGAATTGTGTATCGAGGACATGGTGCTACCCTGCAATATGGTTCCGTAGGTTATATAAGTAGGCCTCCAGTCGCTCCCTATTAAGTTGGTTTTCAGCTGCATACACACAGACTGTAAGCCAACTCCAACATAGTTGGGAAAATTCTAGGCAGATGTTGGAAGTCAATGGTATTGTAGTGTTGTGAATAAATCTTTATCTGACTATTTTTGAAAAATTAAACCTAGTACCTAATGTCATCATTGTACTTATACGATTTACGTTCCTGCAATCCGTAACTCATAATATATGTATATGTCGGACCCGGTCATGAGAATGGACGGGTGAATGGATCGAAAGCGCGCCAGTGGTGACATCACGCGACCTACTGACCAGTCTACCTCACCATGGCGGCTTTTACAGAGTCCTGATGTTAACACCTCGCGGCGAGGCGGACATTCTGGGTCTGATCGCAGCGGAGTTAAGACGTCTTGAAACTGTACCCGATTCATTGTGCCCAGTGTTATTGTGTGAAAGTGTAATGTAAAGTAATTTGTTAGTCTGCTCAGTGTATCTGATTGAAAAGAGTAACCATGGAGTTTCTTGCCGGTTCTTCTCCATGGAAACGACCAACCCGAACCGTGCAATGTGAAATAAAATAGTGTATCGCATCCAGTGTGTTTTCATAGCACAAAACTCGAGCCTAGCGAAATATATCCTGACAAAACCGACATATTATAATACTCTTGCCTGCTCTAAAAAGTGATGCAAACAAGCAAGTTCTTTTTTAATATAAGTACAAGTTAATAGAATGAATGCAAAAGAAACTTCGTCAGTACTTTGATTTGACATTTGTCAGTACATTATTACTCGGTTATTTTCATAAAAGTTTCTGTAAACCTTAATAAAAATATATGTGTAACAATGTCAGTACGCAAAAAAAAAAATTCATTAGGTTCAGAATTCAGTCTATTTTTAACCCCCGACGCAAAAATGACCGAATGATAAATCTGTGTGTGTGTGTCTGTCTGTGGCATCGTAGCTCCCGAACGGATGAACCGATTTTGATTATGTTTTTTTATTTGTTTGAAAGGTGAATTAGTTAAACTATAGCTTTAGCTTTAATATATCCTTATTATTCATTGATAAAACCCATCCTTTAAGATTAATTCCATTGGAATCAGTTCAAGAAAAATAACCTCAAAATCCACATTGCAATTTTCACAACTGATAATTTACGAAATTCCACCAACCTTTAAATTCCGAGAACTAATTGATAAGCAACTTCATTGCCAACTCAATTGCGTATAGGTACTCAAATCACAACTGTCATTATTTGAAAGTTGTGAATGGCTATAACTCGGCACATTGAAATAGGCTATCAATTAGCTAAATAATTCATTTCCCTGAAGATACATAGCAACAATGTTCAGTCTAAGGCTTCAAGGTTAAACAATTAACTTAATGAGTAATATTGTATATTTTAGTACGAAGCGAATGCTTTGAAGTGTTGTCAATTATGTGTTTAGGCTGCTTGGTAATTAAAAGATGACTTTATGTCACTGGTTAAAATAGACCGTTTTCTGCAGGTACAGAAATAAAATTGATATTATTCAAATAATTTGCTAACTAACATTTGTAACCACAATCGAAATAATATATTTTACATGCCATACCAGCTATCTATGGGACTCAGGAACTACATTACAGAGATCAGATAGGCAGTCGCTCCATGTAAAATACTGGTCAGTGGTCAGATGCATCCGGATAAATTAAAAGCCTTCGCTTAGGTACATAGTTGAGAAAAGGCTAGACAAATGTAATAGGTTAAAACTCTTTATTATGTATACAAATTACGTACAAATTACAGGTCTGAAAAGAATAGTCATTTTACATAAATATGATGACATATTAGACAATCTTATCCAATTTCTACGTAAAATGTATGTGGATCAAAACTAAAGTAACTCAGGAAAAAACACGCACTACCATCGAAAATGCAACAAAAATTACAATTCAACGAAATCCATGCACACAGAAATATATTTACAAAATATAGAATATATAACCGTGTACATCGCACATAGAAACGGAATGGATTTTAAAATGAGTTTGAAGGAAACATTCGCCGAGATTGCGCGGAGCACCGACTGTGCTGCGTTTAGTCGCCCGTTTGAACATTACCTTAATCTTAGTGCCCCGTTCAGTGCGTTTATTCTGGGCTTAGCTGTATTGAGGAAAATTACTTTACATCGGCAGATAGTAAGCTGATTAGTAGAATTTCTGCTGCGTTACACTTAAAATTACAGTAGATACTTCAGATAATTAAGCAAAATAGTTTGCGTTAGGAGTGGCATTGCCGAGTAAGACGCTGGGTTATTTTAAACATACATTATTCCACGAAGAATTAGTGTGTATTTTCGGTGTGCAAATTGCAACAAAACCAGCACTCCAATTGCGTACAGCACACAATCAATCACAAAGCAAAGAATTTCAGAATCCAGTGTTCCATAGTATAAATTGTCAAATGAGAGGCATTCTAAGAGGCAACATCTAGGAATCCAAACGCGATCATAACATTTAAACCATAATTGTAACGGAATACTGACTCTGACAGTTCTTAAACTTAGTTTAAAATGTTGATCGCGTTCAGTTTTATTGGTGAAATTTGTCTGAAGTGCGCATCTTCGTCGACATGTAAAAGACGTAATGATAGTTTTAAGTTCCTCCTACTTATATTTTTAGAACAATGAAGATATTACTTTTTTTCTTATTAATTTCGTTTTACGTCATATTAAAAACAGTATTATTAGTTAATCTCAATTAGTTGACGAGAATAAGATTACATTAATGAAATATGTTCAAAGAAATATCTTTTGTTTCTATAGAACGTACTCGCAAGTCCTACAACTAACAGCAAATATTGAGATAGCAGAAAACAAAGTAATTAAAGTAAGTGTCAATTTCAGCCCCATAACTGACCTCAGGATAAAGAAACTGGCCTACCTGACTACAGCAAATTCAAAAGGAAGGGTTATGATTTTTGCAGTCTATGTATTGTATCTACCTACGTATTTTTTTAAACATTGCTCCACACTAGGAATGGGGTAGATGACACACCAATCAATTGAGATACTTTTTAAGGGCTGTCAAAACGCGGTTCTCTCATAGATTTTGTACGGTAATAGCCAACTGTGACGTCACTGTTTATTCAACTCAATGACTCAACTATTTATTGATTTCAAAACAACTAAAAATCGAATTTGCCAATTAATTGAAAATAAATCGGGTTTTCAGGCCCAAAATAAAGTGTTTTTTTTTAGAGATAGGTGTCTGGGAATTATTGTTTTATGGTGTCATCTACCCTATTTCTTCTGTGCCCTGTTTAAATAGATACGTGATAAGTTTTAATTTTATTGCAAAAGTTAGAGATTGCATTAAAACTTTAAATACTAAAGCTGCACAAAATTTTCTCTAAAAGCATCTGTTTTTAAACCGCCATTTTGTCTCATATAAAATACTAAAGCGCCTTAACATTGTACTTAAATATCATCATATTCAGGCTAAACTTAACCAAACGCCGCCATATTTAAAAAATAAACGTCCTATACCCAAAGAGGAAGTACACCGCAATATTTTACTTTTTACGGTCTCTTTGAAAAAAATCTAGAACCCTCTATGCGACGAAAATTTTAATATATCGACACTGGCTACCGGTTTTGGCGTCCTGATATTGAGTGTTCCTTTTTTTGAAGAAAAGGAGGCTTAACGCATTGAGGCTGTAAGGCTAAGCGGATCAGGTTTTTGTAAGATTTTTTTTGCGTGACTTTTCCATATTTAAAAATTCCGGTATCCTTGTGTTCGTAATACTTCTCCTTTAGATCGGATTCGATATTTTTTTGTACTTATGGGGTCACCGGAATGGTTCTACACTATAGTTGACATCTGGTAGGTGGTGCTGTTATCGACATACAAAAACTACTGGGACAGGACAACGTCTGTCGGGTTCATTCACCAAATAATTATAAGATTTGTGACATCTGCCAATTCTCACTGGGTTAGCGTGGTGAATTCATTGAGTTATTACTACTACGTATAGAGAAGACAGCGCGAACAAAATCTGTGAGCAGTGCGGGGCGCGCGGGGTGCGGCTGGCCCCGTATATATACATGTTCTGTAGCGAGCAAGCGACTGAGACTGCAGCCGGCCGACAGCAGTTGAACGGAGCACAGATTTTGTTCGCGCTGTCTTCTCTATACGTAGTAGTAATAGCTCAATGAGTGAATTTTAGTCCATTTCCTCTCATAGAGAGGAGGCCTGTGTGACCTGTGTCCCAGCAGTGGGAACATTACAGATTGATTACGATAGTGTGAATTCGACTGAAGCTAGCAGCGTTTCCCTTTGTATTAAAACAAACCCTGATTACAATATTTCTGCTGCAACGGTAAAACATCGGGCGTGTTAATGAGTACCAGTAGACATGTGCGATGAAATTAATTATTTTATTGTTCGCATGACACGTGCAGTCGTGCATTCGTGTCATCGCAACCTGAAAGATACAATTATAAAATGTATGAACATTTTCTTCTTATGACAAATAATTGTGAACATTTCCATTGAAAACAAAGCAGATACAATCACAATGACCTGTTGTTGTAAATTAAGTAAAACTCGCAAAAAAAAAAAAAAAAAATTGGTCTATGTAGTAATTAATATAATTGGTGTATGTGTGCTTCCTAACTGCCCACAATTTAATTTAATTTTCGAAAATCAGCAACGCATTAAAAACCTGTATTAATAAATAGCTGGTATAAACAAGTATTGTATCGGCCTCCTACTAGGTGGACCGATGACCTGGTGAAGGTTGCGGAGATTCGTTGGATACGAGTCACACGGGACCGGTCAATGTGGCGACACTTAGGGGAAGCCTATGTCCAGCAGTGGAAGTCTTTCGGCTGAAATGATGACGATGATGAATGATGGTTGTATCGGACAAAATCTTCTAAAGCGAGATACACACATCAAAAAAAGTTTGTGATCAGCATAAGCTTATATTTTTTTACTGTATTATATTCTAAATCTATATTTTTTAATAAAGAATCTAAAGAGTAGAATAAATTATGATTTCTTCTTCTTTTTAGATTCTTTATTTACGGTACGGTTTCTTTTTAGTTTTTTTTTTTTTTTAAATGATTTCGATTTTTTAAAGTGATCGTAAACTTTTTTTGATATGTGTACCTATAAGCTACTTCAAATGGATAGCAATTTTTCGATCTTGAGACATTAACCAATTTGCTTCTCACCAAACAAAGAAGTAACAAATCTATTAGAATGACAAATATCCTTGCAAATATCAGAAAGCATTATCTAGATAAAGTGGAAGTCTTATTTCAAGCTCAAGCGATTTCGACTCAACGGTGATTATCGATTTATTTTAACAAACGATGCTGGTGCTCAAAATATGTACGTTTCGGAGTGTTGAACTCTTTTTTAAGTGATCTTTTTTTGTGAGTGAGTGAAGTGTGTGAGTGGTCTTCTCTATCTATGCTTATTATAAACTAGCTGTTGCCCGCGACTTTACCCGCGTATATATAGGGGTGTTATCACACACCCCTATATTTTTATTTCTTTACTGAGAAAAAAAGAGACTACTTAATGTCCGACACAATAAAAACAAATAGCTAGATAGATTTTTTATAAATTTAGGAGACTTTTAATAATTTAAGTTTGTGTGCCCACATTGCTATTTTAATCTACACAAGATATTTTGATGCGGTTTTCATATTAATCAATGGACCTTTAAAAATAATATCTAAATATATAAAAGAAGAAACTGACTTACTGACTGACTGACTGACTCATCTAACGCACAGCCCAAACCGCTGGGTCTACAGATTCCAAATTTGGCAAGTAGGTTCCTTGTGTGGTCTAGGGGTGCACTAAGAAAGGATTTTTCAAAATCCACCCCCTAAGGGGGTTAAACGGGGCTCAAAAGTTTGTATGGGGTAACAAGATTAGTTAGACTATTTTATTCGAAACTTCACAAAAGTGATCCTTTTGATAAATGAGTAGAAATGAGTTTCATGTTTTTTCAGAATTCAACCAGTAAAAGGGGGAAATGGGGTGACAAAGTCTTAAATCAATGCACAGCTCAAACCGCTGAGTCTAGAGATTCCAAATTTGGCACATACGTTCCTTATGAGGTTAAGGGGTGCAATAAGAAAGGATTTTTCAAAATGTACCCCCTAAGGGGATGAACGGGAATCGAAAGTTTGTACGGGGAAACAAGATTAGGATTACAGTTTATTCGAAACTTCACAGGACTCCTTCCTCCTTCCTCCTTCCTTCTCCTTCCTATCGATAAATGAGTTAACATTTGTGTTTCAAGTTTTTTTTAGAATTCAACCCCTAAAAGGGGAAATGGGGTAACAAAGTCTGAAAATCAACATCGGTATTGTTTGTATGGTGTATCGGGTCGGGTGTGTTACAAAAACAACGATTTTAAGATTTAATGTGGCGGACCTGAAATACCATCATCATCCCCTGTTGGGGTGCGATGGGGTTGAAATGTCTAAAAATCAATATGGGTGTCGATACCGAGATTATCAGGGGTGCAGATTACAAAAATGGCATTTATTTTGAGATCCAGAAGATGGCGGATTCGACTTCTATACAGGGTTATTGTTGATTTATTGTGATGATTGTAATAACGATAATGATTATTGTGATACTGATTATGATGATTGTGATGATGATGATTGTGATTACGATGATAATGATTGTGATTACGATGATTATGATTGTGATTGTGATGAAAATGATTGTGATTACGATGACGATGATTGTGACAATGATGATGATGATTGCGATAACGATAATGATGATTGTGATTACGATGATGATGATTGTGATAATGATGATGATGTTTGTGACAACGATGATGATGATTGTGATAACGATGATGATGATTGTGATACTGATACTGATGATGATGATTGTGATAACAGTGATGGTGATAGTGATTGTGATAGTAATGGTGATGATGATTGTGATGGTGATTGTGATAGTGATCGTGATAGTGACGGTGATTGTGATGGTGATAGTGATTGTGATAGTAATGGTGGTGGTGATTGTGATGGTGATTGTGATTGTGATGGTGATTGCGATGGTGATTGTGATAATGACGGTGTTGGTAATAGTGATGATGATTGTGAGGGTGATAGCCATGGTGATGGTGATTGTGATGGTGATATTGTGATGGTGATGGTGATAGTGACTGTGACTGTGACTGTGACTGTGATAGTGATGGTGATTGTGATGGTGATTTTGATGGTGATTGTGATGGTAATTGTGATAGTGATGGTGATTGTGATGATGATGATCATGATTGTGATTACGATGATAATGATTGTGATTGTGATTACGATGGTAATGATCGTGATTACGATGATAATATTTTTTATGACTACGATGATAATGATTATGATAACGATGAAGGTGATTGTGATTGCGATGAAAATGATAGTGATTACGATGACGATGATTGTGACAATGATGATGATGATTGCGATAACGATAATGATGATTGTGATTACGATGATGATGATTGTGATAATGATGATGATGATTGTGACAACGATGATGATGATTGTGATAACGATGATGATGATTGTGATACTGATGATGATGATTGTGATAACAGTGATGGTGATTGTGATGGTGATAGTGATTGTGATAGTAATGGTGATGATGATTGTGATGGTGATTGTGATAGTGATCGTGATAGTGACGGTGATTGTGATGGTGATAGTGATTGTGATAGTAATGGTGGTGGTGATTGTGATGGTGATTGTGATTGTGATGGTGATTGCGATGGTGATTGTGATAATGACGGTGATGGTTATAGTGATGATGATTGTGATAATGACGGTGGTTGTGATAGTGATGGTGATTGTGATGATTATGAAATTTGGCACATAGATAGTTCATAACCTGGATTAAAACGTAGGACACTATTTATCCCTTTAATATGATCCAGTGGGATGGTTACCGAAATTTACGCGGGCGAAGCCGCGGGCAACAGCTAGTTACCAATAAAGTCAGTTTTTAAGTTCTGCTAGGGCGTTCCGTCCCAGTTATTCCACATCTAAATATATAAAAGAAGAAACTGACTGACTGACTGACTGACTGACTGACTCATCTATCAACGCACAGCCCAAACCGCTGGGTCTACAGATTCCAAATTTGGCTAGTAGGTTTCTTGTGTGGTCTAGGGGTGCATTAAGAAAGGATTTTTCAAAATTCACCCCCTAAAGGGGTTAAACGGGGCTCCAAAGTTTGTATGAGGAAACAAGATTAGTTAGACTATTTTATTCGAAACTTCACAGAAGTGCTCCTTTTAATAAATGAGTATAAACGGGTTTCAGGGTTTTTCAGAATTCAACCCCTAAGAGGGGGGAATGGGGTAACAAAGTCTGAAAATAAACATCGGTATTGTTTGTATGGTGTATCGGGTCGGGTGTATTACAAAAACAACGATTTTAAGATTTAATGTGGCGGACCTGAAACACCTTCATTTCCTGTTGGGGTGCGATGGGGTTGAAATGTCTAAAAATCAATATGGGTGTCGGTACCGAGATTATCAGGGGTGCAGATTACGAAAATGGCATTTATTTTGAGATCCAGAAGATGGCGGATTCGACTTCTATAAAGGGTTATTGTTGATTTATTGTGATGATTGTGATAACGATGATAATGATTGTGATAATGATGATGATGGTGATGATTGTGATTACGATGATAATGATTGTGATTACGATGATGATGATGATTGTGATTACGATGAAAATGATTGTGATTACGATGATGATCATTGTGATTACGACGAAAATGATTGTGATTACGATGATGATGATTGTGATAATGATGTCGATGATTGTGATAACGATGATGATGATTGTGATAATAATGATGATGATTGTGACAACGATGATAATCGTTGTAATTACGATGATGACGATTGTGATAATGATGATAGTGATTGTGATAACGATGATGGTGATTGTGATTGTGATGGTGATGGTGATGGTGATTGTGATGGTGTTGGTGATGGTGATAGTGACTGTGATAGTAATGATGATTGTGATTGTTATGGTGATTGTGATAATGATGATGATGATGATCATGATTGTGATTACGATGATATAGATTGTGTTTACGATGATAATGATTGTGATAATGATGATAGTAATTGCGCTAACGATAATGGTGATTGTGATGGTAATAGTGACAGTGATTGTGAAGGTGATAGCCATGGTGATGGTAATTGTGATGGTGATATTGTGATGGTAATGGTGATAGTGATAGTGACTGTGACTGTGACTGTGATAGTGATGGTGATTGTGATGGTTATTTTGATGGTGATTGTGATGGTGATTGTGATGGTAATTGTGATAGTGATGTTGATTGTGATGATGATGATCATGATTGTGATTACGATGATAATGATTGTGATTGTGATTACGATGGTAATGATTGTGATTACGATGATAATAATTGTGACTACGATGATAATGATTGTGATTGTGATTACGATGGTAATGATTGTGATTACGATGATAATAATTGTGACTACGATGATAATGATTATGACAACGATGAAGGTGATTGTGATAGTAATTGTGATGGTGATTGTGATAATGGCGGTGACTGTGGTGGTGATAGAGATGGTGATGGTTATTGTGATGCTGATAGTGATTGTGACTGTGATAGTGATGGTGATTGTGATAGTGTTAATGGATGTGATCACGATGATAATGATGATGGTGATTGTGATGGTGATGGTGAATGTGATGGTGATTGTGATTGTGATTGTGACAGTCATGGTGATTGTGATGATGATAATAATGGTTGTTATTAGGATGATAATGATTGTGATAATGATGATAGTGATTGCGCTAACGATGATGGTGATTCTGATTCTGATGGTGATAGTGACGGTGATTGTGCTGGTGATAGCGATGGTGATAGTTATTGTGATGCTGATAGTGATTTTGACTGTGATAGTGATTGTGATAGTGATTGTGATAGTGATTGTGACTGTGATAGTGATGGTGATTACGATAGTGATAATGGTTGTGATCACGATGATAATGATGATGGTGATTGTGATGGTGAATGTGATTTGTGACTGTGATGGTGATGGTGATGGTGATGATGATTGTGATTGTGATGGTGATTTTGATTGTGACGTTGATTGCTATGGTGATTGTGATAATGACGGTGATGGTGATTGTGATAATATGGTGATCGTGATAGTGATGGATGTGGTGATGGTGATAGTGATGGTGATAGTGATGGTGATAGTGATTGTGACTGTGATAGTGATTGTGATGGTGATTGTGATAGTGTTGGTGAATGTGATGGTGATTGTGATAATGATGATAATAATTGTGATTACCATGATTCTGAGTGTGATAACGATAATGGTGATTGTGATGATGATGATTGTGATTACGATGATAATCATTATGATTACGATGATAATCATTATGATTACGATGATTAAGATTATGATAACGATAATGGTGAATGTGATGGTTATTGTGATAGTGGTGGTGATTGTGATGGTGATAGCGATTGTGATGGTGATTGTGATGGTAATTGTGATGGTGATTGTGATGGTGATTGTGATGGTGATTCTGATAGTGATTCTGATAGTGGCGGTGATTGTGATGGTGATAGCGATGGTGATGGTTATTGTGATGGTGATAGTGATTGTGACTTTGATAGTGATGGTGATTGTGATTGTGATACTGAGGATGGAGATTGTGATGATGATCATGATTGTGATTACGATGATAATGGTTGTGATTACGATGATAATGATGATGGTGACAGTGATGGTGATAGTGATGGTGATCGTGATTGTGGTTGTGATTGTGATTGTGATGGTGATTGTGATAGTGATGGTGATTGTGATAATGATTGTGATAATGATGGTGGTTGTGATAGTGATGATGATTGTGATGATTCTGAATTTTGGCACATAGATGGTTCATAACCTGGATTAACACGTAGGACACTATTTACCCCTTTAATATGATCCAGTGGGACGGTTACCGAACTTTACGCGGGCGAAGCCGCGGGCAACAGCTAGTTTACCTATAACACCATAACATATACAACGTAACAATTACTATTTAAAAAAAAAACTAATAATAATATTGATTTTCCCACTGCAAGGCAAGGACCTCTATACTCGTACTCTCTTACAAAACGATAGTAAAAATGAAAATGAAATGCACTATTTTTAACAAATGCATTATTTTTCAACATTTAAAAACAGGATGCTGCGTTTGAGTTTTTCCTTCTATAAACTTAGTGAAAGCGTTTGCGAAAGTGTTCAGTTGAACTGTGCTTGCAAGGAACTAATTACACGCTCTTAAACTCACTATCGACTTAATAAAGAAACTTATTTCATTTCCTCCATCCATAATTACTTGAGTTCCTCCAGACTAGTAATATTCACGCTATATTTGCATGAAAGTTGATGCTTCAGCCATTTATTTGGTTAGAGATTATCTGCAGGTATAACTTTTAGTTGGGGTCAGTTTCGAGTTTAAAAAGGTATGCGACAGCAATATGGCTTCTGCAACTCAATTACTCGGTAATTGGGTTGAGGAGGTCAGATACGCTGTCGCTCCATGAAAAATGCCGGCTTTCAGCTGCCTCCGGTTACATTGGAAAAGTCTGAGTAGATGATGAACTCAATTACTGACCAATGCCTGTAGACACTAGGATATTCCCACTTTCATTAGTAATGGTTGACTTCTCTGCAGCATGAACATTTTTATTTATGTTTTAAATTATTACCAATTTTTGGACACAAAAAGAAGCAGAAAAGATCATGCATATTACGACCCACGTTTACACAGATACTGATATCAGACGCTAGTTTTTGTTTTGCGTGGGTCAATTGCGTGTTGTTGTAGGCAATACTAGTGCATGTAGTACTCATGAAAATGAACATCTATTAGTAAGCAAACCACCCAAAAAAAATCTTCTTGCATATTATTATTGTTGTTATTTTTTCCTATTTCAGAGTTAGTAAAAGTTCCTCATATTTATGTCAATTAACCTGTATTATTTGCGTAACTACAGCAACTTCACGAAGCCGTGAACTAAGCATTCTGTACATCAAACTAAGTAACTCTACGGTGATCTAATATGGGTTCCGTTTTTTCCTTTTGAGGGACGGAACCCTAAAAACTAGTTTAAGAGTGCCTTTCGGCTCTGTTGAACCAGTCTTATCAAAATCTAAGCTATGACTTACTCACAAAACGACTCCAGCCCTAAATAAACTTACAATACATAGTTTTACAAAACGAATGAACAAATGAACAAAACGTACCAGGTTTAGTCCTAATAAAACTTTATACTCACTAGAAGTCTATTGTTACAAATGTGAGCTAGTTTTTACGGCTATGTGCCTTATAAATCTCTTTGTTGCCTAACTTTTACATAATGTGGGTACTTGAATCTTGTAACAGTGTTTTAAATAGGTACTTACCCACTTATTTATGAATTGTTTTATTACTTTCTCACACTTGGGAACTTGAAATGTAACGCTAATGGCCTATCCCCTAACCTACGGATGGGTTTCAAGGTTACTTTATGGTTGGTAATGTTGTATGCGATCTGTTTTTTTTTTAATAAAAAGAATTACCTTGCAGGAGATGGCGGAACGAGCTGGACAGAACCAACGACCAGTGGTCCACATTGGCCCTGGATCGAAAGATTTAGAGGTCAGGGAGGGAGGCCTTTGCCCAGCAGTGGGATGACACAGCTAGCAGTAATGTATATGGCATATGTATAACAGGCATAAGTAAAATGAAGATCATTCAATTGATCCTTAGATTATTATGATTGTCCATGGTTAGGTTGCTCTTCTCAATTACTAATTTGATTAAATAATTTTTTTTTATTGATTTAAATTATTAATTAATACATCAAATTAATCGTATTTGACTGAAATTACATAATTATTATAAATCACAAATGAGTACTCAAAACATTTGTAAGCCGTAGTACCTATGTGGCAAACATGTCTGAACGAATTTATTTATGTCATCCTACATGCACTTTTATCATTGTATGTCTACACAATGTTTAAACATATAAATATATCTTATATTATAGATGAAAAGCATTCTGTAATTTATAAAGGCTTGCAACCACTAGACCATTGGGCTAGGGTTGCAAACGCGACTGTCGAACATGAGGTCAATGGTTCGATTTCTAAGTCGAGCGAAGTGTGTTCTTGGGTTCATCCTACAGGATTTTTCAATAGCATCCACGACGTCTTGATTTGTGAGGCAATCGGCTCACCCCATAGGACTTAAACATATCTGGCGATATGTTTACCTACATAGATTATAGGCGTGAAATTTATGTTTTGAGACTTTTAACTTTGTCATAAAGTTACGAAGATCCTGCCTACCTTTGGGAAAAATGCATAACTTTGTTTATACTTTAGGCATATTAAACCAGGCATTGTAAACAAAAGACGGAAATATCGTAACCCTCATATTATATTATAGCTTTTAAAAGTACCTACATCTTTCCGTAATGTGCAAAGACGTGTTTCGTGAAGTTACGGCTTGTACTTGAATGTACGCATCGTCTAGCGTATTTTACGACTAAAGCCGACATGTATGTGGGATACGTGTAAGAATGGAGGCCCTAGCATGAACATACGACGTAAATTCCAACTATTTTTGATTTAGAAATATACAGAGTGAAAACCACCTCATCACGAAGCCGTCAACCAAGCATTCTGTACATCAAACTAAGTACGCAAAAACTTTACGCAAAAATTATTGCTGGGAAACAACTTTTTTTTTGTGGTGTTAGATCATGTTTTGTGGTAGAACTCAATGTAATGCACTCAAAACATTGTGCTAATGGATGGATTAAATAGTACGGGGGTCGTGGAGGTGTTTAATGTAAAAATATTACAATAAAAACTTGTATTAAAAAAAAACTGACAAAAAGTTGGAACTTTGACCCCCAATATCTCCGTAACTAGAAAGATCCCAGGTATGGTGTAGAACAAAAAAAATGATCGCAATGACGGGGAGAACAAGGGCCTTTCGCCTTCGTTAAGAGGTTTTTTACACCCTTTATTATAATCTATCCTATTTTTGCAACAAACAAAATGGAAAAACAATGAACTCGACAAACAAAAATGTTACGAAAGACATTTAAATATAAAACTAGCTTTCAATCGAAAATGCAATGTTCCAGTCATCACCATTATCATCCACAGCCTGAATTCACCCACTGCTGAGCTAGGCTTCTCTTTTCTTGTGCCAATCTCCACGGCACAGGACTGCGTCAGACGACCCACATTTCTTTTCCCCGTTCTTGGACGCCATTCGGTGACGGCCTTAGTCCAATGCTTCTATAGTCTACCCTAATCAGCTTAAAATATTTCCACTGCTGGGACTGATCTCTATGAGAAGGAAGTGGGCTGTAAGTATGTAATCTAGCATGCTGGCCCAGCGCGGGTTGGTACCTAGATGATACATGTATTCGATTTTTTTTATTCTAGGACTTGCTGGTTCCTCACGATGTTCTTTGATTCTTCATCGTTTTGTTATTGTTGTCATGAACAAATCGTAAGTCAAGGGTCCTTTGTCTACACCTCATTCTGCGAAGCAGTAATGCTAGAGAAGGAGGTGGCGGAACGTGAGAGGGAGAGAACCTCGCGTCCCAGCCGCCGCGAGAGACGCCCCGAGCACCGTAGGCGAGGGCCTGTGGATGGTAGAGCTATGGGCTAGCTCGCCGTCCGTCCGTCTCATGACGACAGGCCGTGTCGACGGCGCAGAAGTGTTCCACGCGCGCAGGACGCGCAAGGACCCAAGCCTGCCGGGGTTGCGGGACTGTTCGAAAGAGATACCGTGACCCCGGAACACAAAGGGCGATGAAGGAACATGGATGGGTTTTAGTCAGTAAAAGTCTGACACTCCCTCCTGCTCCGCCCAGAGCTGGAGAAGTTATTTGATGACTTCCCATCCGAAAAAAAAAAAAACAAAAAAAAAAGAGTGCGTGCTAGGTAGGTTTTTAATATTTTGCTGTATTGTTTTATTCCTAATTCTAATCTTTCCCTAATTAAATTTTAATTGAACAAGCCTGCTTATCCCTTTATTTAATAGGAGCAAGTAGATTTGTTACAGTACCCAAATAATATAAAATGCGACACCCGTATTGGCAATTTTTCTACCGTTTACTCCGCTTGTTCATGCTAGACCTACGAGTCTTATGTACCGTCACTGTTAGCCTGAGGCGGTATCAGATCCTTTGAAACACTGCCATAGGATATGCATGCTTGAAAACGAATATCCTTTGATGCCAATTTTGTTTTGTGATGTGTTTTTGCGGGTTTCTATGTGGTATTTCTTTGGGATGTGAAGGTATCATAGTATTAAATAGGTCACAGGAATGATTTTTTTAAATAAGCATAAACAACCTATAATGTCCCACTGTTGGGACAGTGGCATTCTCTCATAAAGGTTTATTCCTACTCCTCGACTGTACTTTTCTGATTAATTTCGTTGCGGGATCCAAGACAGTTAAATTCATTCTCTGGGACTTCGTCTAGCTTCATTGTCTCGGCGCTTTTCTGGTGGTCGCCACTGTTGATTCTGGCTTTCAGGAGTTCTTTTGGGAACAGTGTGGCGGGCTTGTCCCAAAAAAAGTGGCATTCTCTCTGTGATAGGGAATGGGCAGTAATCTACCACGCAGGGTCGGCTTTAATACTGATTTTAGATCATTTAGATAACATAACATCACGCCTGTATTTCCCAAAGGGTTAGAAAGAGGTGTAACTAATGTTACACCCACATTTCACCAGTTATGTTTAAGTCCTATGTAATAAAGGGCGAACCTATTGTCATCAACCAGGGACCACTGCTACTGAGAAACATTAAGATAAACATTTAAAAAAGACAAGCTATTTAAGTACACACCTAACAAAAATCGGATTCATAACAATAACTCTTATTCTCACTGAGAGTTAAAAAACGAACTCATTTCTTATTGAAACGGAAAAGCCCTTTTACATCTCACTAACCATTTACCGGAACCAACATTTACACCAAAATAAGAAATCAAAGACAAAATCCGTACATCACACACATCCATTAGAGACACCCTCTTTAACACCGTTGAGCTCTCGCGACATTTATCCCATGTACGACATACATTTCTGTCACAGAGTACAGAATGGCCGCGCCAGCTTCGCGTGCCGTCAGTAAAATTCGTGCGTCCGAAAGTGCTTTGAGCGCATTACTTGTGTCACGGGCTGCCAATCAAACCCGTGTGTTTGCTACACTTGATTGTAGTGTAGTGCTAGTGAAATCTTTTGGCGCGTGTCCAAAATCGGACTAGCGCCGCCATCTTATTTTTAAATTTGTAACTAGCCGCCATTTTGTTGTATTCTGTACAATTTCATGAAACAATTTCTTGTACAGGGTGTAAATGGAACCCTAACAACACCGATAACCAATAATTCTAATAATATAATGTGTCAAACTAAGTAGGTAACACTGCGCAAAAAATATTTCTGGGAAACGACTTTTCTAGAACTGTGAAAAATCACGGTTTACGGTAGCGTTCAATGTAATGCAAAGTAAGATTATAACATTAAAAAATTGTTTAAAAAAAAAACGTGAAATAGACTTGGATATCTCTGTAAATAGAAATAATGTTACCAAGTATGGTGACGAATGACGGGAAGAACACATGGCTTTCGCCTTTTTTAAGGGTTTTTTTACACCCTTTATGTTTACAAACAACATCCACTTGTCAATTTAATTCCATCGGAAATGAACCTAGTAGCGCTGTAGGTAACTATGATGGCCACTGTCACACTTGATTCAAAATTCTTTATTTGACGTTCCAAGTATGATACATCATTGTCTTGTATTATTAAACGGGCTGGTGTCCGCAACTCCACGTCAAGGCGCGTATCATGGTCTTACAAATAAAAAGTTTTCACGTATCGCTGGCTTCGTTCAGCTTATTGGGTGAAAATGTTGACAAAGCCACCTCTAGCAGCAGCCAGTGATGGGTCTCCGTGCTCTATGATTTCTGCTCACCTTCCCGGCCCGATTTGCGCCAAATCCCGTATTTATGGTTACCCAGTAATGGACGTCGCGATATACGCCTTTACCTTCACGGAAAATGAAAAGTGCTTGGAAGCCGATTTTCGGGGCTTTTTAGTTTTTTTTTTGTTCCGTAAAGTGAAATTCACAGTGAGGACCAAATAATAGTTTTTTTTTGGAAAAACGGTACCTTTTGTTTTGTCAACGTTATTTCGTTTGTTAAATGATCTGTTGAAAGATCTACCTGATAGATCCTACCTGAACGTTAGTTTCTTTCTATCGATGACGTTAAATGTGTTAATAGTTTACGATTGTAGGTAAGACTGCAGCCTGTGGAAATAACTCGATTGAATCTTGACATTTTACTCTTTCTTGACCAAAGAGACGATGGATAGACTGCTTAAAGGATAATATTATGGCAAGAAAGGTGTCTGATGAGATGACGAGTAATAGAGAAGTATGGAAGAAGAAGACATGCTGCGCCGACCACAAATGAATTGGGATAACGGCAAGAGAATAATGATGAATGAAAATACTCTTTATTTTATATGTGTACTGTACGTGTATCAACACATGGTCAGTGGCGTGCAGTAGTATTCCACGAAGGGTAGGCCACGAAATAATGATAGCAAAAAAAAATTTTCATCGGCGCCATCTTGGATTTTCATTTTGACCTCATTTTCATTATCACCAACCCCAATAACCTCGAAAACGACACCCATGAAGAAAAAACTGAAAATTTTCATCGGCGCCATCTTGGATTTTCATTTTGACCTCATTTTCATTATCACCAACCCCAATAACCTCGAAAACGGCACCCATGAAGAAAAAACCGAAAATTTTCATCGGCGCCATCTTGGATTTTCATTTTGACCTCATTTTCATTATCACCAACCCCAATAACCTCGAAAACGACACCCATGAAGAAAAAACTGAAAATTTTCATCGGCGCCATCTTGGATTTTCATTTTGACCTCATTTTCATTATCACCAACCCCAATAACCTCGAAAACGACACCCATGAAGAAAAAACCGAAAATTTTCATCGGCGCCATCTTGGATTTTCATTTTGACCTCATTTTCATTATCACCAACCCCAATAACCACAAAAACGACACCCATGAAGTAAAATATAATAACAATAATATTATTGATTATTATAATAATAATACGCGCCAATAACCCCCAGGAATCATTATTTTAATCAACATTGAACATTACACCCTAGCACTGGCCTGCAAATTGCAAAAAACGTAAGGAAATTTGAATTTCGCGGGCTAAAGATCATCCACCTTGAATCCTGGCCTTGTGTTGTAGCAGCCAATCACAGCCCAGCAGCCCAGCTACACTCGCAGGAGTTACCGCCCTAAAATTACTGCAATCTATACATGTGTGCAGTTTATACACACGAAAATATGCACCAATGTGCCAATGTGTGCGTAAAATTATCAATGGGTTTAAGGCAAGTCCAGTGCTTGCCTGTCCGGCGGAGCTCCAACCTTTGTAGTAACTTCCAATAAAGTGTTAGTTGCGTGACGCGGGAGCGACTTGCTATAAGTATTCTAACAGGAGTTTGAACTTTTTTTTATATTTTGTACATAATTTGATATTTTATTACATAGTTAGTTCGTTATAATGAATGCCCAGTTGGTAGGGTAGGCTTGGCCTAATTGCCTCTTAGGGGCGCACGCCCATGCACATGGTCCAAGTACATTTGTTTTTGTTGTACACACCATCAAACAGGAAAAGAAAAACTTGAAAATCTTTCCGATGCCTGAAAAAGCAACTTTTTATTTTTCATTACTATTAATCATATCTACATATTTCAACAACGACAATTATGATAATCATGGAGTGCGTAAATGGGAATTGCCCAAGGATAAGGAAGATGAAATTTCCCATAGTTTCTTAGAAATACACCAAAAAGTGCTGTATAGAAAAATATTGCCAAACCATTCCAAAATAATGTTCAGAGTACAGTCTCAGCCAAACTGGTCACTTTACATAAAAATACGTGGTACAGTCGGATACAAAGTGAACTCGATGAATCACGCGTAACATCCACATATATTATTCTTTTGTGGGACAGAAATCTCTATTCTTGTATTCGAGATATGTCTTGTAAGGGACTGTACACACTCGGGTAGATTTCGGTTTATAGTGGCATCCTATAAAGAAGGTTTTTCCAAGTACCTTCTAAAATGGATACTTTGTTTGAGTACCACGATACCTCATTAATGGAAATATCTTGTTGATTTTCCTATGCTTAGGATTTCAAGTGTAGAAAAATAGCATGCAAACTATAAACTACTTTTCTACTAACTTTTCCGTTTAATTATGAGACGGGCAATGCCCAGAGTACTATTTCTGTGAGGCGACTATTATTCTCGGGCTCATCATCATCATCATTTCAGCCGAAAGACGTCCACTGCTGGACATAGGCCTCCCCCAAGTGTCGCCACATTGACCGGTCCAGTGCGACTCGCATCCAGCGGATTCCCGCAACCTTCAGCAGGTCATCGGTCCACCTAGTGGGAGGCCTTCCAACGCAACGTCTTCCGGTTTGCGGTCGCCACTCCAGAACTTTTCGGCTCCATCGGCCATCCGTTCTGCGAGCAATGTGCTCTGCCCACTGCCACTTAAGTTTGGCAATTCTTCGGGCTACGTCAGTGACCCTGGTTCTCTTGCGGATGTCTTCATTCTCGGGCTACTAGTTAATAATATACAAACATTGTGCACTTTGCACTATTTGTCCACATTGTATAAAAACTTATTAAAAGTTTTACAGTTGGTTTATTAAAAAGATGTTATTTCTGGCAATGTGAGTATACTTCTCTTACAAATCACACGATGCGCTGAAGACTTGGAGTTGCCGAATCTACCGGACAGTAACAAGAAAACTCACCAACACTTTTATAAAAAAAAATATAAAAAGATATGTCGTAGATCACTAAAAGCCCGTCATAATTTTTCTGTCTACGGAGGTAGGCGCGACAAGTACTGCCCTGGCTTGCTCGTAGCTGTAGGGACGCTGCAGCCGAGGAGCAGGATGCAGGACCCGCAAGGTAGGCGGTAATATGGATGCCCGATGCCGATGGCGACGGGTGCACGATGCTATCTATCTATCTATCATGGGGTATTGGTTTCCGCACTTAGTCCTTGAAGTGGACCATTGTGCGTGAGCCATGGTGGCCGATTACTCTAACCAGCCCACCTCCCTCCAGAAGCAGATTAAACTTCCCGGTCTCCTCAGGGCATCTGCAAGGGATCTTGGTGTTCCCAGGGTCTCCTCGCGAATCTTGGTAATGCCTGTGCACTCAAGGAGCACATGCGCCACCGTTTCCTCCGCCTCCATGCATACTCTGCACAGGGGGCTGTCAGTAATACCTAGGGTGTGGAAGTGTTTATTCAGTGAACAGTGTCCGGTGATGGTCCCCGCCACCAGACGCAGGCTATCTCTGTCCAGGCGCAGAAGGCGCCTGGTCAGCTTTGTATCCAGGGATGGCATAGCTTCCTTGGATTGCCTGCATCCTGGTGTCGAGGTCCACCATTTCTCCGCTTGTATTCGGGTGTGATCTTTTAACCAGCTTCTTAGCTGCTTGAAGGGAATGGGCACAATGGGTTCGGGTCCGTAAGGTCTTGTGCTGGATCCTCTTCTGGCAAGTTCGTCAGCCGCATCGTTTCCAAGTGATCCACTGTGACCTTTGATCCATTGTAGCGTTACCGTGTTGTGATTTAGTACCGTGATGCGTTCTAGGGCCTTGTGGCATTCTAGTGTTAGTCTCGACGTGATCTGATTACTCTTTAGGGATTGAAGAACTGAGGCACTGTCGGAGAGTATTCGAATATTGGTATCTGTAACCTCCCTGGCCTCTATAGCATGTGCCGCTTGGATAATACCTACACACTGCTTGGTAAACAGAGTTGAGCATTCCAAGTGGTTTGGAAATCTTAATGTTTAGGTCGTCGGAGAACACCCCGACGCCTGTCCCATCATCAGTTTTTGATCCGTCAGTGTAAATCCTTTGCTCTTTTGTACCTGAGTAGTCACATAACTCCTCTATGAGCTCTATGTTGTAGTGTTTTTGGAAACAGTGGGTCTTCAGGATTCTGTCGATAGGTGATGCCATCATCGGCTGTTCTTTGATTGAATCTGCTCTGATGCGTGTGTGTTTGATTCTGGAGTCCTTGCTTAGGGTGCCGGATACTTCGAGTCTGAAAGACGCTATGGCCGCCTCCTCTCTTACGACGAGGTGTAGGGGTGGTAGCCCCAGCATCACCTGTAAGGCAGCAGTGGGGGAAGTTGTCATGCTGCCGGTGATTGCTACGCAGGCAAATCTTTGTAGTTTCTCGAGATCCTTTTGGGTCGTACTTAGGTTGGTCCTAGGCCACCAAACTAAAGAGCCGTATGTAATGATTGGTCGGATAACTGCGGTGTATAGCCAGTAGGTGATTTTGGGGCTTATGCCCCAGTTTCTCCCGAGGAGTCTCTTACACTGCCATAGGGCTATGCTGGCTTTTGTGATTATGTAGTCAGTGTGTTTTGCCCAGTTCAGCTGTTTGTCCAAAAAGATACCCAGGTATTTGGTTTCAGTCGATAGGCTTAGAGTTGTCCCAAAGAAGCTTGGTAGTTGTAACGTTGCCAGCTTCCTTTTCTTTGTAAAGAGGACGAGTTTGGTTTTGGTAGGGTTCACTGCTAGTCTGTATTCCTTGCACCAGTCTTCTACTATCCTTAGGGCTTGGCGCATAAGGTTGCATAGTGTGTTTTCGTTTGTGCCGTTTATTATTATGGTCAGATCATCAGCGTAGCCCACCGTATAATAGCCTCTGCTGTTGAGACGTTTGATGAGGCTGTCTACTACGAGGTTCCATAGTAGTGGCGAAAGGACACCACCTTGGGGGCAGCCCTTCGCCACTATGGCTCTAGTGGTGTCGTTTACAGTGACTTGTACGGCTCTCAGTCGGAGCATATTTGTGATCCATCCTCGCAGGGTCGAGTCCACACCGTGTTCCTCGACGGCTACGTTGATGCTATGGAAGATGGTTTTGTCAAAAGCGCCTTCTATGTCAATGAAGACGGCTAGGGAGGAGCATTTGTGGTCCACTACACATTCGATCTTGGAGATCACATTGTGCAGCGCAGATTCTGTTGATTTTCCTGAGGAATACGCGTGTTGTTGTTTGTGGAGTGGTCGCTCCCGAAGAGGTCCGTCCCGAATGTGTCGATCACAGAGTCTCTTGAGGGTTTTCAGTAGGAAAGATGTTAGGCCTATTGGTCTATACGCCTTAGGTTGTGTGTAATCAGGTTTGCCTGGTTTAGGGATGAAAATAACTTTCACCTCTCGCCATGCAAGTGGTATGTATTTCTGTGCTATGCAGGCTCGGTAGATGGCGGTCAGCCACGGCGTTAGGACGTCTACTCCCCATTGTAGCAGGGCGGGGAAAATTTCGTCTAAGCCTGCGGATTTATATGGTTTAAAAGTCTTTATTGCCCATTTTATTCTCTCTGCAGTTACTATGGTGCGGGCTCTGGCCCAGTCTTGGTCATTTGGTGTGTGCGTTGGCTCACTTGCCCAGGTTCTGTCCTCGGAGAGATTGCAGTCTGGGAAGTGGGTTTCCAAAAGGACTTTACTTGTTTCGTGGTCCGACTTAGTGTAAGTGTTATCTGGGGTTTTCAGCGACCCGAGATTGCGATCCTGATCGGTAGATAGGATCTTTCTCACACGCGCGGCTTCGCTGTTCGATTCAATTTCTTCGCAGAATTACCGCCAGGCAGCCCTGCTGGCATTCCTGACTTGTTTTTTGAAGGTGTATTGTGTTTTCTTCTATGAGTCCCAGTCTTCTGGTAGTCTGGAGTTTTTGGCTCTGTTGAATTGTTTGCGCATGGTATGCCTGAGCTTACTAAGTTCCGCATTCCACCAGGAGTTACCCTTGCTCTTGGTGTTTGGGTCTTTTAGTTTGCAGCAGGCGTGGTAGGCTTCAATTATAAATTCTGAGAGTTTTGTCACGGTGTCTTCAAGTTGTTTGGGGTCTGTTATAATTTGGGGCGTTTGGTGCTGCATTAATAGGGAGGCCAACAGCCGTTTGTAGCCGGGTACATTGGTGTGGCGTGGGTTGCGTCTAGGATCAGGTTTTTTTAGGTTAGCTACTAGTGAGAAGCGAATCCTTCTATGGTCCGAGCAGGAAGGCTCGTTGGATACGTGCCAGTCAGAGATAAGTTTTGCCGCGCTTTCCGAAGACAGCGTTAGGTCAATGATCGTTTGTCCGCGGGATGTGACCCAAGTGGGTTCCGAGCCGCGGTTTGCGATGTTAAGGTTAGTGGAGAACAAATATGTGCATAGTACCTCACCTCTATTGTTGGCTTTGGCGCAACCCCTAAGCGGGTGATGGGCGTTCGAGTCCGTGCAGATGACCAGGTCCAGGTTGGCGTCTTCACAATACCTTACCAGGTCGGCCATTTCTTTTGGTGGGCAGTCTTCATCCTCGCCTGGCATGTATACCGAGGCCAGGACGATATCGGGTGCATCGCCGTCGGTTTTGAGCCTGACGGCTGTTACATCTCTGGAACATAATTGCGTGAGTGTGGTGGTGGGTACATTTTTGGGTATATAGGCACAGGTTCGTGGTTTATCTGTGCCTTGTGTGTCGAGGATCAGCTTACCTCCAATGTTACCAAGGCCGCATATTCTGTTATTATGGATCCAAGGCTCCTGGATGAGTGCAATGGTTCGGGGTTCCATCTCCAGTGCCCTGCGCAGTGCACGATGCTAGTAAGGGTGGCTCCTCGTCTGCGGCGTGTGTCGTCAACAGGCGACGCGGCAACGGTACCCATGGACTCACGGGTTAAACCCGGATGAAAAAAACCCGAACTTTGGTCCCGGGAATTAATCGTCCAAAATGTAGGTATGAGGTTCTCTGCTTATCCTCTCTTGACGGTGACCACGGCAGCGTAAGGGAAAGCGTAGGGATGAGTACTATGGCGCTTGGGGTGAATGTGTGTAAAGGTTACCTTCAGAAGCGGAGTTTACAGAGTTAAAAAAGAAAAGGGTGTGAAACACTTTTAAAATTAATATTAACTGTACATAAAACATTGAAGTAGCAAGGTTTGATGGAAGTAAGTACAATGATTGAAAGAAAAGATAAAATGATGTCTAGGAAAAAGATGATGAAATAATTTGCAAATCATTTACCTTGACATGACATTTAAAATAAGCACTGCGTGAATTTGTCAACACTTAGCCACTTACCCGATATGGGGAATTAAAACACAGAAGTTAATGTTCCTTAATTGAAACTTTTAAATAAAATAAGAATATGAAAAGGTTTTGGAAATTAATCGAAGTTCAGAAGTCTAATATGCGAGGCTGCGCGTATATCGTCTCGCACAAGTGAAGTGTCTTGATGCGCGGACCTCGACTGACCTCTCTGCAGACATGAAGGAGTGGGAAAGAACAGGTTTTAAGAACATGAGCGTGTGAGACAAAAGTATACAGTCGTAATCAGGTGATTTGGTCGGCTGGAAACGATATTAAAATGTCTTCTTTTTATTTGTTAGCCTTTTATCTAATTAATTAGTTAACAACGTTACAGCGCTAATTTTATTCTTTAATTCGTAATAATACAGATAGCAGAGGAAATAATTGAAATATTTTATTTCACCAATCAAAATGTTGTTTTCCTAAGCTTATGTCACTTTAGAAATAAAAACTCACCAAACCATTGTGAACACTCCCTTACATTAGGATTTCAAGCGCTTTTAGTAAAGAAAATGGTGGATGAGCTGTTCGTTGGCAAGAAAAAATATACGCGGGTATAACTCCACAGTACATTAGGTGTGTGCAATAAATACTGGATTTAGACCAAGATTACCTGAACATTATCTAGTGTTACTGTAAAATGATGTAGACAGCGTACTCAGTGGGCCTGCAAATTGTTTTGTTACCCTTTTTATTTGACACTTTTATGTCTTTACGTATTATTGTCGTGGGTGTTTTGAGTGAATGGGTGGCAGTTTTATTTATTTATTTAAACTTCATGCACAAGAGTGGTACAAAGGCGGATGTAATGCCATCAGGCATTCTCTACCAGTCAACCTTTGGGTCGAGTGATTTTTAGATGTTTTGACAAACACAATTCATCGGAAAATATAAATAAATAAATAAAATAAATAAATAAATATCGCTGGATATTAACACACAGCGCCATCTAGTGCCACACTAAGCAACGAGAAATATCTACCGATTAAAAATTTGCAAAAACACACAAATATTTTGTTGACATTAATTTGTTTTTTTTTTTTTATTGTTGTTAGTAATTTTGTTTCTTTTTTTGGGAAAATATACATACATAAACTCACGCTTTTTTCTAATGGGGGTAGGCGGAAAAAACAAACCATCTGCTACAATCCTTATATACTCCATTTGCTTCCTCCATGTTCATACATCTGATCATACACTCATGCCGGTTGCGAGTAGAACGCACCTAATTTTTCTGCCGAACATCACCATCAGCTTGGTATAAATCTCTGCTACCAGGAAAAACAACAACGTCTTGGTGTTTACTAACGCCAATTGTTTGCCAAAAATTACATACCTCCACATAAGTGTAATTTCACGAGCGCAACATACTGAAAATATAGCGCCAAAAATTAGTCTATAATATAATAATTTTAACACAAATTTGTGATAAATGGTAGTCCAAACTTAACTGTAGCTTTTAACCTTTATGATCTAGTATGTATTTTATCAAATTTGGTTGTTTTTGCATGTGATTTATATTTATCTCCTGAATATTTTGTCTCGCGGGGCCATTACATACAGATTCACGTGTTACGGCGACGTACGAGTACGATACGAGTACAAATGTTTATTTATGATGTCGTAACTATTACGCACTTACATACCTCTCTGGAGTCATAAGGTAGGCAGGAGTGGAAGTTACATACCTAATGCATACAGTAGGTACTAAATACCTATTTTTTTCTTTTTTTTTTTGCATTTCACACAAACCTATTCGTTTTCTTAATTTGAATGCAGTTGACAGTAAATCCATTGCATCTCACGGTTGGGTAACAATTTATCCTCAAAAGTAGCCTGAAAAGGTACGAGGTAGACATGACCAGCCCTCAATGAAGTGATCAATATTTCAAACAAGAGGTTTTTTGTTTTGCCCAATATGGTTGCAGCATTTCTAAATGCCGCAAACGAAAAGTGGCATTCAAACTGCATAAAAGAAAAACAATAATACATTTTAGAATCGGGCGTTACTTTGCGAAAATCCATTACAGTATAATATATTAGGCAAATATTTAGTTTTAATTACGCGAAAAAGTGTGTATTGCCAGTGATTACATACGGGACCGAAACGTGGTCGCTCACAATGGGCCTTATCAGAAGGCTTAAAGTCACCCAAAGGGCAATGGAGACGGCTATGCTCGGAGTTTCTTTGCGTGATCGAATCAGAAATGAAGACATCCGCAAAAGAACCAGGGTCACCGACGTAGCCCGAAGAATTGCCAAGCTTAAGTGGCAGTAGGCAGGGCACATTGCTCGCAGATCGGATGGCCGATGGGGCAGAAAAGTTCTGGAGTGGCGACCGCGAACCGGAAGACGTTGCGTTGGAAGACCTCCCACTAGGTGGACCGATGACCTGGTGAAGGTTGCGGGAATCCGTTGGATGCGAGTCGCACGGGACCGATCAATATGGCGACACTTGGGGGAGGCCTATGTCCAGCAGTGGACGTCTTTCGGCTGAAATGATGAATGATGACGCGAAAAAGATTCTGGCCTGGATGCAGGATGCAGCACCATTCCCGCCAAAATAAAGAGATATTATTGAGTTTTATAGATTTGGGTGAATGGCATGCTAATTTAAATTATTGCTTTTCCAGCTTGTGCATAATTTTCCAAGCGTGAGGGTGGTGCTACATCCTACTTCCAGGCATGGCTCTTTTCCGCGGAATTAACCTTTTGAACTCCAGAGCATAAACACACGCGCGTGCCCTCCACCCCATGTTACAATTCACATACCATTTTTTCACATATTAATGTCGTTAGGTGTACAGGACACGTATGCTTGTCACGTTTATGTGACTATGGCATTCAAAAGGTTTAAACTAAATATTTTGCATTTACAACCATTTAATGCCCTAAAAGACTTCCACCATCCTACCCCACAAGGCCCTCAACTTATCTCCCTGTCTAGGCCCGAAAACCGAAACCTAACAAGCGTACTACCAACATGACAAACCATCCTAGTTTATCAGGACACGTCCTAAAACCCCCCTTCCTGGTACCCTAGTACAAATGCACACTGTAACGACTAGTGGTCCAGCCTAAATGGTTTGTTTATTGCTACTGTTTCTGTCGCACTGAAGATTAGGACGGCCCTTAGACGAAGTTTAAGGCTTATAACTGATGTCAGGGTTTAAACTGTGTTTGTGTAACTGTTATGTTTGACGGTGATTAGTAAAGCTTTGTTCAGAATTAAGACTTAGGTTGTATTGTAAAATTGACGGAAAATTTTATTTGCCTTTTGCTCGTTTATTCTACCTTAGACCGAATAGCGAAAGGCAGTATTTTGCCACCTTGAATCTTAAGGTTCATCCTTTTGAACCGATTTCTAAAAAAGGAGGTTATGGATACTACCAGATTTTTTTTTTATGTATGTCCACAGATTACTCCGTGAATACTGGTCCAAAATCTTCTTTTCTGTACCTATATTGAATACTGAATCTTCATACCTACTATCTATAAGCAAAAGTTAATAAACAAGTCCTATCAACTACGTCATCGCCATATCTTCCAAAAAAATACTTCCACAAAATTCGCTGACTATCACCCTCTATATCTTGTCTCCTCCACAATTTTAAAACTTTTAACATCTTAGTTCGAAGCACTGTGTGACTGTAGGTACAATAGAATTGCAGTTTTAAATCCGTTTGTCATGCTGACACATCGTATTAGAAGGTAAGTACCGCTTCGACTTTTGTTCACGATTTTCTAAGAACTTTCATGGGACACTACGTCGAATATAGAAACTTCGACTCTAAGAGCAGCAGATCAGCCCGACGCGGCGTGCATTTCCAGCAAACGCGCGTAAAATCGCTTCTCCGTAAACGCTCTCATACATTGCCATAAGTTTGAATTGAAAGCGCCGCGTGGCGCGCTGCCTCTCCGTAAATGAGCACTGAGCGATAATATTTTCAATTGGCTATGTGGAAACCACAGCGACTTACAAGCGATCGTAAGTTCCCAGAAAATAACTTTACTTTTTATAAATCATTTCATAACCACTGCTCTCTAAACGAATAGGCTTGTACCCAACAGTGGTAAAATTATATACTTTTTTCTTCCTGTGGTTATTGCCTAACCTGGTGTCAGAATTTTTATGCCACCCATGGACCTCTGACTTGGCTTTACATGCCGTCGAGTAATTTCTCGGAGGCATGCTTGTTTCCTCACGATGTTTTCCTTCACCGAAGCACGTGCAGATAATAGGGAATATGCATAAATTTTCTTATTTTTATTTCGATACGGAATGTATAATATAAAAATAATGACAAAAAAAAAACATAAATCGGCCAAACAACACAAAAGTTATAACCATTAAAAGTTTTGTTTCTATCTCTTTCTAGAGAAACGGAATTTAGTATGGATTTTGTACGTCGATGCAGCGAATGACGTCTTTCGCTGTATCGGATCTCTCTGTCTAATCAGCAGTTTCAAATGCTTAAACTTAGTATTTTTTTAGATATTAAAAAAATAATTTCACTTTGCTATTTCTGATGTTAATACGCTTTGTTAAGAGTGATAAAAAAAAACATGCATATACCATAATATACAATACGCACATGAATCCGAGTAATCAGAGGTGCGTGTCTTTGGTTCGAACTACAGAGTTATGACTTGGCAGTCCTACGGTCACACCAATATACTGCAGCTGCATTATAAAATATTACATTTCCATTTTCATTTAAACAAACATGGACTATAAAAACTGATTATGTATTAAAAAACTCAATATGAGCTGCCGGCTCAAAATAGCCTATTCTAATGTATAATAATCATTAGTTCAATCAATAATATCAATCAAATATAGACAGACAGGCAGGCCTCTCAGACAGGCTCAAAAGTGCTGTCTGAGAGCTATATTTGGTCTTAAAGTAACAGAAATCTGCGTACCTGTATTTAAGTCTCATAAGCTATTAACTTTTCCATGCCTTTGTATCCTTGAGTTAGCAATATTTGTAACAACAAATCGATGTCTATTTGCAACTTTAATAGAAACTAGAAAACGAAGCACAGCTATGAGATCTCAATACCAGAATCTATTATATATAAACTAGCTTATTAAAAATAATGTGATTTGTATGGCTCCTGCAATCTTTAATTAAACCTGACCAAATTAAAAGCTTACCGTTGCAAAAATTTAAAAAACGTTTCACAGAATTACTTGTAGATAAATGCAATGCATGCATTCAGTGCAGGATTTCTTAAATGATATTTTCTTGTAGTATCCTTAGTATCCTCTGTTATGTATTACATTTGCATGCTAGATTAAGGCAGAATGTACATGGATCCTATTATATATAATTCAACAACTTATTTTGTATGTACCTACATTCTAAGCAAATAAAGATTCTATTCTATTCTATTCTATTTATGAAAAAGGCCCGACTGTACACCGATCCGAACCTACCCGCATTTCAAAGTACAGTGTGCCCAATCTTTTATCAGCCGGACGCTGAAGAGCCGACGTTCGCGTGATCTTGGCTATTTCGAGCTCATCCCGTAGCAAATGCACTACTTAAACGATACCCGCTGTTTTGACCTCGTTTAGAACTCAACGAGTAAATTGCAGACTGTTTTAGATTTAACTTTCTTTTTATTTTTTATTTTGGTACAGTGTTGGGTTGGAATAGTTTAGTTCCAGGGCCAGCCGTGTGGTATCCGGCAGAATAGAATAGAACCAACCCATTACACTCACGGGTGTCGTATAAGGCGACTAATGTCTGAGGTAGAACACCTTGCGCGTCCGTAGACCAGAGAATGGGCAGCAGCGTTTTCTGTTAGTCTTTCATCACTGCGATCTCCAATCCGCCTGCGAAGCGTGGAGATTATTACGGCAAATTCCCCCCCATCATGGGAGAGGCTTATGTCCAGCAGTGGACGTTATGGGCTGTTGTAGTAGTGTAGTGTAGTAATTCCAGGACTGCAGGCTGAGGAAGGATTTTCCAGTATTTCAGTGTAGACCTTTTGTATTATAGTGCTAGCGTATGCCCGCGTGGTGTTCGATAATTAAACCACGACATCATACTGCCGGGATAAAAAGTATCCTATGTGTTAATCCAGGTTGTTTTTACACCGCTGTGCTAAACATCCAAATTCAGTATATATTTAGTAGTTCATCCATCTATCCTCGCAGATATTTAGTAGTTCATCCATCTATCCTCGCAAACTTTCGGAAGATATATAAAATTCAAAGAAAATACAGACTGTATAAATGATAGTGTAGTTTTCAGTAATTGCATAGTATCTCATTGAATAGCAAACTAAATGATTTGACTGAACTGTGATTCCCGCTTTTCCCTTGTCTTCCATCTTTGTGTGATATTCTCTCCGTCCATTACCTCCTTTTAATTTGTTGCTTACCACTACGATTCATCCCCTAGTCATTTCCTAAGATTGAAAAAGATGAAGCAAATGATAAAGTCAAATGACGTAACGAATTATAAAGTAATAAACTTGTTTTCTTTTCTTTATTTTATTATAATTCCAATATCAAACATTCTCTAAATTGACATCCAGAATACAAAACGACATTCACAGTTGTGAATTTTGTCACAATATCAGAATATATATATTCTGTTGTAATTCTATATATTTTTATAGATTTCAAGTGTTTCGTCCGTCTAGTAATAAATTGGGTTCAGAGTCACTCGTTTTGTTTACGAATACTTAGTCTGAAAGGTTTTTGTTGCTGTTTTAGTTTTGTATTGTTATTGAAATAAATAAAACAAGTTAGTTCCACAAAAGCTTTTTGACTATCAGTTTTTATGTTCAAATATGTAAATGGTGTATCAACAATACTATTTACGAGTAATTACATATTTTTCTCTGATTGATGTTTTGATAATGTGCTGTGAGAAATATTTTTTTTGCCTGTTCCTTTCATTATATTGGAGCTTAGAGATTATTAATCTCAGATTCCTAAACTTTCTACGATTACATAAGATGGGAGAGCCCTAGGAAGAGCTCTACAAATGCAGGTAGTGGTTTTCCAAATGTTTAACATAACATACCATCACGCCTGTAATCCCAAAAGGGTTCAGCAGAGGTGTACCTAATAGTACTCCCTCATTTAAGTCCTATGTAATAAAGGGCGAACCTATTGTCATCAACCGGGCACAAATCCAGACTCCGTGGCTGCTACTGAGAAATTTCAGATGAAAAACCCAATAACACTTTGCCCGACCTGGGAATCGAACCCAGGACCTCATGCTCAGCAATCGCGCTTGACAACTACACCAACGAGGCAGTCGAGGTATGTTTACGTTAAAGCCAATGTTTTGTATTGTAACCTCGTTTTGAATAATAAACAATAAGAAACTTGGTCTTTAATTAACCAACTTTTTAAATTAATCAATAATTTGACAGTACCTACCTAGTTAGATAGATCTAATTTTTTTTTTAATATTTATCTGTGGATACACTCTTATTAGCAATTTAGTTATAATTTTTTGTTACTATAACGTTGTTAGTCTGTAAGCTTTACTAAAATAAAATAAATAAATATTATGTTATCCACATACTTGCCCTGCGAAAATAGAGTTCAGTTCGTGATCGGAATACCAACGAATTAGATCAAACGCAGTATTGTGTTTACCACTCCAAATCGTCTAGCCATTCAGACAGTCTATACCTGAAAATCGAACCTGGCACCTCAAAATTAAGAGCCATACTTCAATAATACCAAAATATCTATCAGTCTGCTCTATGCCCTTTGAAATTCGAACACCAAGTACCAACCTTTGAAATCTCATTCAAACGCGCTGCGTATTATTGTACCAACATAACAACGGTTGTGTAGTCTGTTAGTCTGTGTCAAATGACTGCTTGTGGTCGGCTTAATAGTTTGTAGTGGTTTTAGCAAATTACTATCTAATGGCGCTTCTGTCTTGTCGGAGATAGAGAATGTGGTGGTGTCAAAGGATTTTAGGGCGTGTGCATATGAGTAAAGTTGTAGTATGCTGTGTTATTTTGTAACATTTGTTCATAGCACGATGAGTTTTAGAAGAGTAGATAGACAAGTAAAACAAATAACATGACATATCATCACGCTTGTCATCTCCGGAGGGTTAGGCAAAGGTGTACTTAAGGGGCTCCCCCATGCACACTAGCGCCACTTTAGTAAAAAAATCAGAACTTGTTAAATACACAATTAATATAAAATCTGATTGACAAAATCAATCTTTTGGTCTTCTAAATTATTTACGTCTGCTTAACTCATTGAAACATAGCTCGCTGTCGCTACAGATACAAAATGAAAAAAACGGCCATTTTTAGCAATTTTTCTAACTGTAACTACAGTGAAGTATATTTTAATGAATTAAATAGACGTCAATAATCTAGAACTCTAAAGCATTGATTTTGTCAATCAGATTTTATATTAATTGTGTATTTAACGAGTTCTGTTTTTTTTTACTAAAGTGGCGCTAGTGTGCATGTGGGAGCCCCTTAATAGTACACCCACATTTCGCCAGTTACGTTGTAGTCCTATGTAATAGGCAGTGAGCCTATTGCCAGCAACCGGGTGCGAATCCAGACTCCGTGGCTGCTACTGAGAAATTCCTGATGGCTTACCTAATAACACTTTGCCCGACCTGGGAATCGCAACCAGGAACTCATGCTCAGTAGTCTACTAGACCAACTAGGCAGTCTAAAACAAAATCTACACCAACCAGTCTAGCTAAAAGTATCGAGTTATCCAGTAACTGAATTTCGGAGGTGAAACAGACAGTCGCTTCATGTAAAATACTGGTATTAATAATAATAACAAATATCGCTGGACAATAAACACAGCGCCATCTAGTGCCACACTAAGCAACGAGGCTTGTGTCGTGGACACTAGATGATATACTACAGATACTTGACGACCCGAATGGCGCAGCGGTAATGAGGCTGCCTTACGTCCCGGGTTCGAATCCCGGTCGGAGCACATGTTTGTGTGATGAGCATGGGCATTTGTTTCCGAGTATGGATGTTTATATGTATAATAAGTATGTATTTACAAACAAAAAGTATCTATGTAGTATATCAACTATCTGGTGTCCACGACACAAGCCTCGTTGCCAGCTGTAGTGCCACACTAAGCACTCGATGGCGCTGTGTGTAATGTCCAGCGATATTTATTATTATTATACTTTTTGTTTGTAAACACATACTGCACTTACTGCATTAGCTTAGTCTGGCAGCCTATCCCAATATAGTTGGAAAAAGGTCAGGCAAATGATGTTTAGAGACGGAAATCTAGTATTATTTTCTAGACTCACTCTTCTTTCTCTCTTTGACCACCCAATGCCGAGTGCAGGTCACTTCCAAATCTCTCCACTTTTGTTGGTTTTTTGTCATGGCTATCATTTTTTAGACTTGGTGAGACTAAATAAGTAGGAATTTTCTTACCGGTCTGAACGTCCAATCTACTCCCACATCACACAATCAATAATGGATAAACGACTCTGGGTATAGTTGACGTTTTTTCGTCATTACGCCATTCTTACGTTCGGATCATTTTCGACAGAGGTAAAACACCCGGAAATCGATCACATTTTTTTTTGCGGATGCAATAAAACCATTATTGGGTAATGGATCCACCGAAATTCGATTTTCCGGAAGTGAACTGTTCCGATATGTACCTTTTATTTTATTACGTTACTTTGATATCCACAAATCGTTTGGTTCAGGAACCAAACGATTTGTGGATATCAAAGTACAAGTCAAGTCATTGAAGAACTACCATGGTTGTCAAAAATATCAATCAGTACCAGGGTACTGATTGATATTTTTGACAACCATGGTAGTTCTTCAATGTTTCTTCATGGTATGTCAATCCAAATCAAATATATTATATGTATATTACAAATATTGGTAACTATGTGAAAGAGAAAGAAAAACGTTAATATGGGTCGATTTTCAAGGTTAACCAGCGCTTGCCAAGGTCAGTCCGTGGATGGGTGAACATTCATTACGAGACGCCTCAGAAAGCACTTTAAGCCGTTGTCCCGGCTGTCATTTGTAGACCTTTGACAGTCGTTACAGGTACTCAGTGGCCGGGAAGTCTGAAAACCAGTCTTACCAAGGGGTATGAATTACCCAGTACTAACTGGGTTGTGGAGGTCAGATAGGCAGATGGCTCATAATGGTATTCAGCTGTATCCGGATAGACTGGAAGCCAACCCCAAAATAGTTAACTATATATATATAAAATATTGGTAACTATGTGTTTGGGTAATCCTCCACCACTCCCACATGTTGGGGTCGGTTTTCAGTTGGTGGTAGTGGCTCTGCGGTATCGGCCCAAAGATACGAGCTGTGGGGAGTGGGTTTAAAGATAACCTAAGCTGGATTTGTGCCTGGTCGATGGCAATAGATTCGCCCCCTATTACATGGGACTTAAACATAACTGGCGAAAATGGGTACTAAAATTGGTTTCACCTCTGCCCTTTCGGGGATTACAGGCGTGATGGCGTAGCGTGTTCCTCTCACAGAGTGAAGGTTTCAGACCCACCAGTGGGAATCTTATGAGCCGATTATGTCATGACACAAAATATCGCTAAATAAATAAATATCGCTGGAAATTAACACACAGCGCCATCCAGTGCCACACTAAGCAACGAAGCTGTGTCGTGGACACCAGATTTTTGATATACTACATAGATACTTTTTGTTTGTAAATATATACTTACTATAAATATAAACATCCATGACTCGGAAACAAATGTCCATGCTCATCACACAAACATTTGCACCAACCGGGATTCGAACCCGGGACCCTAAGAACGTAAGGCAGCCTCACTACCGCTGCGCCATTCGGGTCGACAGAATTGGTGGATAATAAATAATAAATAAAATAGTTTATTGGTAGAACAACTTAAGGTTTTAACAACATTTTGTGATTGGATCCTCCTTTTAGGCAGATAGTGCCTGTGTTAGGAGAGTCCGCTCTTCCACAGCAGGTTGTATTATACAAAAAACACAAGAGACCGTACAATTTAGTCTCTAAGGTTTCCAATTTATTTAGGTAGGTAGTAGGTACCTATTATGACAGAAATAAATCACAATCCTGAACTAAGAACGGGATCTAACACAAACCGTCCCGAATCAGTACCAGCGAGACCCTTTCCTCGGTTACCTTTTGTAAGCTTTAACACATATTTGTCACATACATTCATAATAGGAATTACAGGGGGAGGGCCACACAACCATTCTTCACTTTAAAAACCTCCACAGGTCGTCATACATACAAGACAAGACAAAATGCTACTTTATATCGATGACTAAGCTACAAATGACGAGGGTCAACGGTATACGACAATTTGTATTGTGTTGCTCGTGTACCCACGGCTTTATCTCTTTAGAAATTCACCTTAGTGACGCGTCATATTTGAGATATGACGTCATTTTGGGTGACGCCTTTGTTGTGTACCCACCTTATATAGATTAGAGGGGTATTGTCTTTGGTAAGTGGGGGCCGTGTTCTGTTTTTGAGAATGTGACTGGCTGGATTCTTTTTTTATTTTTTATGTCATTCTATTATTAAAATACCGAAAAAAAGGCATGTCCTAGAACCAAAAAATTCGAAGACGTGACATCTACCAATCCGCACTGGGCCCGCGTGGTGGATTATAGCCCATTCCCTCTCATAGAGAGGAGGCCTGTGTCCCAGCAGTGGGAACATTAATAGGCTGATGATGATTACATTGATATACATTGACCATTAATTGCTAAGATGAGATCGCGACTGGAGTTTCAACGTTTTTAACAACGAGAATTGGCCTTCTGATTAATAATATTGGAAACCACAAAATAAAAACAAACCTCGTTTTACACGTCTTTTCCAATTAATAATGTATCCTTGTATTGACGTCAGACCTTCTAAATTACTTCGGAAAGATACCAGCTGTTACATGTCATAGTTATTTTTAAAGAACGTACTTTATTTTTCAGTGTGATTGAGGTTATTTGTGGATACTAAAGAATTTTTCTATATTTTGGATAATAAAAGGCTTTTTGTTTTAATAAGATCCTTGAACTATACAATCTTTAAGGCCGTTTTTAGAGTATTAAGATCTTGAACCAAAATATGTAAGAAAATATTATATTTATCTAAATTGATAATCTCGTTCATGGAAGCCGAATGAAAATGTGATGACTTACTTTCAATTCTGAGTCTTATATGGAAGACGTTAGAGTCGTAATTCCAATACGTTGTGCTTTCCGTCTTTTCTTAGTAATTGATTGGCAGAAAGCTACTTATAAACAAAAGAAAACCGTTGCCTACTGTTCCGTTAGTTATTTTTAACCGACTTTCAAAAAGAGGAGGTTATCAATTCGTCTGATATTTTTTTTATCTTGTCATGTAATGCAGAAACCTGATGGCCACGTGGTGAACTCCCTATCCATGACGACAAGAAGAAGAGGTAGAGATAGATCGCCAACCTCTTGGATGATTGTCCAGGAAGTGATGAAGATGTGCGGTCTACCTACTGATGATGCCTACCAGCGGAACAAGTGGCTCTTCATGATTAGGAAAGCCGAATCCGAGTACCGGGAAGTGGCATGATGGAAGAACAAGGAGCTTTCTAGAATTTTACTAAGGCGACACTTAAATAAAATCGCGTTTTGAAATTTAATAGGCACGGAGCAGCGCCCAAAGTCAAAATTCAATTGCAAACATTTATGTTTACGTATTAGAACGAGAGAGAGTTGCACGTGACCGGTAAATGTGGCGATACTTGGTGGAGACCTATGTCCAGCAGTGGACGTCTTTCGGCTGAAATAATTATGATGACGATGAAAATGATGACTCTTTTCACTTACACTACAACAGCTAAATTAGCTGTTGTAGTATAAGTGAAAAGAGTCATTAAACCTAACAAATTGATCCTAAAATCACACTAATTCTATAAGACATACCATCATCATCTGCTTAGCTTTCTCCTGAATATGTTGGGGTCGGCTTCCAGTCTAACCGGATGCAGCTGAATACCAGTATTTTACATGGAGCGACTGCCTATCTGATCTCCACAACCCAGTTAGTACTGAGTAAGACTGTGACCTTTGTTATGACTGGTTGTCAAACTTTCGGGCCACTGACAACCTGTAACGACTGTTAAAGATCTACAAATGACAGCCAGTACCAATCCAATTCACAGATGAAACTCAATATATTATGTAATGGGTGGTCACCCATCCACAGTCTAACCTAGGCAAGGGCGGCTTAACCTAAACATCGATCCGAGCTACTGTTTTTACTTAATACACCATTAATAACCAAATAAACTCAGAAAATTATCTCTACCTTTGTATTCTTTATCCTTTTACCCTAAATCATCTCCAAAATAACATATTATTTATTTAACAGTATTGCGACACAAAATAAAGATTTACAAAGAAATTATTGCTTGTAATGCAGAGTGGAGTAATAAACACAGTTGGAAAGAAGTGATATATTTAATATATATTATTATAAAATTACACATGACATGTTTTCATAGGAAAAATAGTTGCCGAGTGACAAACAGAACGAACACCAGCTTTCACATTTGAATCTGAAGTAAATTCTATAGATGGCCAGCGTTATACTTCCAACACCCCCCCATAACGTGGGCATCATGATGGCTTCATGCCACACCAAGCTGACGAGTGAACACTTCGTGCTTGACACAGCCCAGGGGCTTAGTGAACACATCTGCTAACATCTCATCCGTAGGGATGTATACAATTTCTACGTTAAACCTATCTATCATATCTCTAACGTAATGAAATCTTATTTCTATATGCTTGCTCCGTCTGTGATGAGTGTGATTGATAGCAAGCTGTATAGCAGATTGATTGTCACAATACATTACTATTTTACAACTAGTCTTCATTAGCAATTCCTTAATTAAAGCTTGTAGGAACACCGCTTCTCTACTCGCTTCGCTCAAGCTACAATACTCCGCCTCGGTGGACGAAAGCGATATGCAGGACTGTTTGTAGCTACCCCAAGATACCGTATTACAGCCGTATTTAAACACATACCCCGTGTACGACTTACGATCAGGATCTGCCGCCCAATCTGCGTCAGAATAACCCTCAAGAACAGGATCTACATTCGACTTCTTAAATACCAAAGCCTTTTGCTTAGTACCTTTAAGATATCGCAGTACACGCTTAGCTTGATTCCAATGGAATTCCGTATAACAACTGTTAAATTTACTTAAATATGACACGGCAAACGAAATGTCAGGTCGCGTAGTTACACATAAATACATAAGACTACCAATCAACTCTTGATACGGAAACTTCGTTACAACGTTATTTGTAGCATTATTAGAACTCTCAATTACCGAACTAACATTAGTTATCATGGGAGACTTTACAGGCTTACAGTCTGTCATGCCAAAACGATCTAACATATTGTCAATCCGCTTTTCCTGACTAAGTTTTATGGAAGTTGCATCACGTTCTACCTTTATACCTAACATGTTTCGTACCGGGCCTAAGTCTTTGAGTTTAAAAACATTTAACAAAGAACTTTTTAACGTTTCAGCCAGACGTTTGTCATTATAGAACACGAAAAAATCGTCAACATACAGAGCGATAAAAACAATCGACTCACCTGATCTCTTAGTAAAGATACAGTCTTCTTGTTTACACTGTCTGTATCCCAAAGAAAATAAGACATCTTTTACCTTTCGGTACCAGGATCGCGATGCTTGCTTCAACCCATAAACAGCCTTTCGTAATCTATAGACTTTGTTCTCACTCCCAGGGCATATGATACCTTCCGGTTGTTGCATAAAGATCTCCTCTTGCAAATTTCCATTCAGGAATGCTGTCTGCACGTCTAAATGATCAATCTTAAGGTTCATTTCTACTGCCAGAGATAGCAACAATCGTATAGAACAATGACGAACGACCGGTGAAAAAGTTTCTTGGAAATCTTCACCATATCTTTGAGTATAGCCTTTAGCTACCAACCTTGCCTTATAACGTATAATGTTCCCATCCGAGTCTCGTTTAAGGGTAAAAATCCACTTATTTTTAACGACGTTCTTGTCAACCGGTTTATCAGTAAGCTCCCAAGCTCCGTGTAAGACAAAAGAATCGATTTCCTCTTTCATGGCCTTCTGCCATAACTCTTTATCTCACATTTCAAAGCTTCTTTGACAGTACGTGGCTCTATGGGCTCTGTCACATTACACACGTTAGTTATGTTACAGGTTGTCTTAGGCATACGTGAACGTAGGTTATATCGTGTACTAGTAGAGTCTGGTGCCAATTCAGGCGACGTTACCGAATCTTTACTAGCCTCGCGTTCACACTCCAACTCAACAGGATGATTTGGTGATTCTGCAGGAACTGTATCTGGCTCCGCCTCAAGTGGATGATCTGACGACTCAGGCAACAGGTACTCTGACTCCGCCTCAACCGACGTAGTCTCCAGCATCTCCCTCTCATCATCACCTCCTGTAAGATAAATAGGTTCAAACACACGTTTTGGCCCTATTTTAGAATTTCTCCCTGGAAACACAGATTCGTTGAACACCACATCACGTGATATAACGATCTTATTGTCATCAGGGTTGAACAAACGATATCCTTTGACGTTATCACAGTAACCTAAAAAGATTAGCCTTCTACTTTTGGGGTCTAACTTTTTACGTTTACAGTCATCTACATGAGCAAAAGCCTCGCAACCAAAAACACGCAGATTTTTAAGACTTACTTTCTTATCACTCCACACTTCCTCTGGTAATCTACCAGAAAGTCTCGAGCTTGGCGATCTATTGATCAGAAACGCCGCAGTGTTTACAGCCTCTGCCCACATCTTGTCATCAAGGTTTGCGTTATACAGTAGACATCTGACCTTGTCAAGTAAAGAACGATTTAGGCGCTCCGCGGATCCATTCTGCTGACTAGAATAGGGTACCGTCAGCTGATGTACAATGCCTTTCTTTTTAAGAAAATCCGTCAACTCAGCATTAACGTACTCAGAGCCATTATCTGTTCTCATTACCTTGACTTTAGCACTACACTGATTCTCTACCAGTCTAATAAAATCTTTAGTGTACTTACACACTTCACTCTTCTTTGCAATGGGATAGACGAACACCTTCCTGGAGTAGTCGTCTAGAAATGTGAGGACGTAGCGCTTGCCTCCGAGAGAAGTAGTCGGCATCGGCCCCATGACGTCACTATGAATGAGCGCCAGCCGCGCCTCGGCCACCTGTTTGTTATGATTGGTCACAAAGGGAGCGCGGGATTGCTTACCCTTAAGACACACATCACAAACTTTCTTCTGATTATCAACCTGAAAGTCAATGTCGTTAGCCACCTTCCTAAGTGATGCCAAGCTGTCAAAATTTATATGACCTAAACGTTGATGCCATAACATCATATCCTTAGACGTAGATGACGTTGTCAGATTGACTTTACCCACAGAATGAAGCCTGTAAACTCTCCCAACTTTCCTAGCATATAAAACTACTTTACCAGTTTTAAGTATTTTACATCCATTTTTATCAAAAATAAATTTAAATCCCTTTTCAGCAAGGGTAGACACAGATATTAAATTAACAGTAAGATCAGGTACAAGCATTACATCTTTCAAAGTAGTATCTATTGTATGTCCACAAGAGTTAACCGTAAAATGTACTTCACCTTTCCCTTTCACATCTAACTTCTTTCCGTTAGCAACACAAACCTCCTTAGTCGACGACTCATCAAGAGCTTGAAACCATTCTTGGCGTCCTGACATATGATATGTCGCTCCAGAATCAATAATCCACGAACTGTCAGTGTTAAGTGCAGACAACACCATGGAAGTCGACGTCGCTCCATTGCGGTCCAATTGAGGACAATCCTTCTTGCCATGTCCTTTAGAACGACACTTCCAACACCACAACTTGTTCGTACTTGACGAGGTACTAGCGTGTTTTGATGTACTTGAGGCATTTTTCTTCTCGCCTCGAGAGCTAGCCTTTTCATTACTACGATTCCGTGTAAATAAGCAGCCATCGCCATTATCAGCGGCACTCCCTTTCCATCTCTTATCTTGAAGTAGTTTTGTTTTAACCATATCTGTAGTTATGTCTATCCTAGAATGCTCTAGAGCCATTATCATTGGGTCATAATCTTGAGGCAACCCTTGGAGCATAATAGTAGCCAGAAATTCATCATCAAGTGGTTTCTTCATGCTACTGAGTTGTTCAGCAAGTGACAAGATCTCATTGACATAAATTTCCATGCTATCGAACTGTTCTAGCTTAATCGAGCACAAAGTTCGCAGACACGACAATCTCCTTTGCAACCCGGTGTCATCGTAAGCCTTCTGCAAGGCATCCCATACATCCTTCGCAGTTTTCGCCTGCACAATGTGAGAATAGCACGATTTTTCAACACTCAAACATAGCCTCGCTCGAGCTTTCTCCTCTCTACGAGCTAATTTGTTAGCGTTCTCACCTGAGGTTTCGTATTTTCCAGTAATACATTGCCACAAATCCTCGAATACTAGTATATTTTGCATTTGAAATGCCCAATCGCGATAGTTGATGGTACCTTTTAGCTTTTCCATCGTAACTTTCGAATTAGTATACTCATCCATATTTCGAGTAAAATAATAATATTTTCACAAAATATTTACACTTCACACATGTAGCACATAACCTATTGCTTGTAATGCAGAGTGGAGTAATAAACACAGTTGGAAAGAAGTGATATATTTAATATATATTATTATAAAATTACACATGACATGTTTTCATAGGAAAAATAGTTGCCGAGTGACAAACAGAACGAACACCAGCTTTCACATTTGAATCTGAAGTAAATTCTATAGATGGCCAGCGTTATACTTCCAACAGAAATCCTTTTGAGCAAATACGCTGACGAAATCAAAGGTTTCTTCAGGGACGTTTAGGGAAACAATACGAATAAATAATACATTTTCGGGTCTCCATGTTATATGAATTTATTTTTTGGTTTAGCTTACTTCAATAATGTGTATGTGTATAGAATTAAAGATTTTTGAGGATAAACCATGATTTCAGAGTTCGAAATCATCAAGGTAATTGTTTTCTTTGATGACTATCATATTCATTACTGGAAATTATCAATGGTGATTCATAATTTCTTTACTATTTTATTTTATTTTATTTTATCTGTTCCAATTGTATTTTTTCTTGTATATGGGTATTTTTGCCTGCAATAAAACAATATTAATTTTTATTTTATTATATTTTATTTATAATTAGATTTTTTCCTCAAACTGCTTTTAATTAATTATTGTTATTAAGACAGAACTGATTTTTTAACGCACTCGTATTCAGTCTCAAATCGCGTTCGGATACACGAAGACTAAATAATGAAGTGACGACTAAATAGTGTAGTGTAGTGAAGTGACTAAATAATGATATTTGTTTACTACAGTACTTTCTCAAGTTATTATGCCTTGTGACTGGGACTGTAGCTTTGATTTTCTTTTTTGTATTTTTGACATTCAAAAGTGCCGTAATGGTCTAATTGAAATAAATACTTTGAGTTTGAGTTTGTTTTCATCAAAGTAAATACGTTTTGAAAATAATTTTGCTTTTTTTTCAATTTATAACCAGTGTAACAGTTTACACCACACATACCTACATGTTATATTCAAGCTTTTCTGTAAACCCTTTGGCACACCTCTACCTAACTGTTCAAGGATTACAGGCGTGATGTTATGCTATCTTGGTTCTCCTACGAAACCTTAATACAACTTGTTTGTAGATGTAGCACTCACAACTTGTCGCTCGCCAATCCGAAAGATTATACGTGCTCCCATTTTAACCCTATTCAAATCACATTTACATCAACATTTTTCCTTCACTCAGATGAACCGCATGAGTAGATCAACGTATGCATGAGATTGATAAATGGGGTATGCAGGGCCCGGCTGTACGTCGTCTTATATTTTCTGCTTACCCCAAGATAAGGGATGGATACGGTCAGGTTAGCACGTGACGTATGGTCAGCAATATTTTTAGTACGCAAGGTGCACCCTGTTGACCGTTGTCATAAACGTATTAGGTAGGTTCGACGGTGGGTTGAAATGCTGTAAGGGACATTGTGCGAGCAGTTGAAATAGCAACGTATGACTCAGCGACGAAAGTTTAAAATTCAACAACACACTCTTTGTTCTTTACGTTGCTTCATATTTTCACTAATGGTATGTTGACCCTTGAGATTGGTATGCATAGTTCTAATCCACGGGTTGTAATTATGTTGTTTTCAGTGGAAATTTTAGGGAAATCAAAATTGAATCAACAATCTGGTACGTGGTGGTAATATGTTTATTGTTTTCAAGATAGATATTTCTTTGCCAAGAAAGTCTGAGATTTAGCTATCAAAAGATAAACTATTATCATGCACAAAAAAATAAAGAAAAAACCTACCATTCGAATTAGATTGTTCTCATCTACAAAAGTGGGTGTTATACAAGCCAACAATGTAAGTATTTATTTAGACTACAATGTTATTTGATGGTTGTATTAGAAGACCAAACTTTCCAAATTCGAAGTAAGTATCTATTACTTATTCATAGCTTGGTTTAAATAAAATTCTCAATTTACCGCCCTTATTTACTAAGTCCCAATTTTCTATAGCCTCAATATTACTCTGAGGATTACGATTTTTTCCTCCTCCAGGGAGACAATTATTTATGAGCCAATTTTTTAAATTAGTTCTTCAATATTATAGACAAGCCTTAAATAATATTGTGGGCTGGAATATTTTAAACTTTTTAATTGTTTAATACCTAATGAAATTGCTTTCTATTCTTGAAAACTTATAAATGATGTTCCCACAAATTATTCCCGTTATGTTGATTCCCCTTTACGTCGACTTGATTTTTCTTGTGTCTTTTGTTCCGCCTCGATATTGCTGTCACAGAGTACAATCACATTAAAAACGAAATACGGACGTGTTTTTAATTTATAAAGTAATTTCGCTCATCCGGTGATACCGTATTTTGATTAATACATTGATAACCCACCAAAAAGTACTAGGCTAGCAGAAATTCAAGGTGTCATACGACCAGCTGCTCAATAAGTGCAAGGGTGCTGCAACCATCGTAAGTTAGGGTCATTTGAAGTGTTGTGTTTTTAGGGTTCCGTAGGCAAATGGCAAAAAATGGAACCCTTAAGGATTCGTCATGTCTGTCTGTCTGTCCGTCCGTATGTCACAGCCACTTTTTTCCGAAACTTTTTTTGTGTTTTTTTTTCTTTTTTTGTGTGAAAATCTTAATGCGGTTCACAGAATACATCTACTTACCAAGTTTCAACAGCATAGTTCTTATAGTTTCGGAAAAAAGTGGCTGTGACATACGGACGGACAGACAGACAGACAAGAGGGGTATCTATGGATAGGTTATTATATATATTATTATTATTGAGGTTTAAAATATCATTTTTTTCTAAACTGAATAGTTTGCGCGAGAGACACTTCCAAAGTGGTAAAATGTGTGTCCTGTAACCACCCCTGTAACTTCTAAAATAAGAGAATGATAAAACCACCATGTAAACTTCCACCGAAAATTAGTTTGAACGAGATCTAGTAAGTAGATTTTTTTCAATACGTCATAAATCGTAAACCGCAATTTACCTTTCATTCAATAAAGTTTGTGCGGGACCCTCGGTGAGCGAGTCCGACTCGCTTTTGGCCGGTTTTTTAATGTTCCTTACTTCTTGTCAGTTTTCAGTATATAAATAATTTTCGGAAAATACATAACACAATACATGTCCTTAATCCACCCACATTTCCCCAGTCATGTTTTTTAACCTACATGCAAAAGGGGCGAGCATTTTGCCATCAACCGGACAGTACTCCAGATTCCATGAAAAACATTATCTGCCCGAACTGGAAATCAAACCCAGGACCTCATGGTCAGCAGTCGTGCTTTCGACCACTAGTCGACGTAGCAGTCTATACTGGTACTAATAAACTAATACTTAATACTTATAATTAATCTACACTAATCTACACTTTATAAATTAATTACGAGAATATAGAATCCGCTTATAAATCTAATCTTACACATAACAGAGTCGGTGTCCCACAAGGTAGTATATTAGGCCCACTTCTATTCCTTCTCTACATCAATGATTTGCCTAACGTGACCAATCATCACTGTACCCGATAGACGATATATCGGTAGTAATTCCACAAAAACCTAATACGACTTTTGATGACTACAATAAAGAAGTTAACGAAGCTGTTCAAAGCATTATAAAATGGCTAGAGTCCAATAATTTAAAAGTTAATATAGACAAGACCAGAATAATTCAATTTTACAATAGAAAACAAAATAATTACAAACTAACTATCTCATACAAAAACAATAACATAGCACAATCCGATAGTATAATTTTCCTTGGGATGTCATTAGATAGTCAGCTCTCATGGAAATTACACATAGATAAAATCTGTAACAAAATAAACAGGTATGTTTACGCTCTTTGGCGTCTTACACGTATATCCAGCCAAAAAACAGCTTTACAAGAATATCATGGATATATAGCCTCCAACCTGCGATATGGTATTATATTATGGGGTGGCTCAGTAGAATTTAACAGAGTATTCCTGGCGCAAAAACAGTGTGTTCGCGCACTTTGTAATGTAGATTCATTAACTTCATGCACACCATTGTTCCAAAAGCTAAATTTATTAACAGCACCGTCCATGTATATATTTGAGTCTTGTATTTTCGTTAAAACCCATCAGTACCTATACAAATCGTTTGGTGAATATTGTAATTTTAATACCCGTAATCCCAATAGCTTTCCCTTGCCAAACATAAAAACTGATCTGTATAGAAGAAACTGTTACCCCATGTCAATTAAATTATTTAACAAATTACCTAATGAGCTAAAAGACCTACCCGTTAGTTTATTCCGAAAAAAATTGTACGCCTGGTTAGTCAATAAATGTTTCTATACTATCCAGGAATACCTTAGTCCCAAGAATAGAAAATTATTATAACACTTCACTAAGTTCCTAATCTAGTGCAATAATAGATAGTTATGTTCCTATGCATAGTTATATCACTCATTTCGTTTAATTGTTATTAAAAGCATTTATTTTATATTTCGTATACCAGAAATGGTTAATATGAGGATCCTTATTGTTATATTATGTAATGTAACATTTTATGTACCATCTATTTACCCATATTATGCGAATAAATTATTTGAATTTGAATTTGAATTAAATAAATATAATTTTATCATAATATTATAAAGAGGAAAGATTTGTATTTTTGTGTGTGTGTATGTATGTTTGTAATGAATAAACTCAAAAACTACTGCACCGATTTCAAAAATTCTTTCACTATTAGAAAGCTACATTCACCTTGAGTAACATAGGCTATATTCTATCCCCGTACTCCCACGGGAACGGGAACTACGCGGGTGAAACCGCGTGACGTCCGCTAGTATATAATATTATTACTATTTCTAATGGTGAAAGAAGTTTTGAAGTCGGCGCAGTAGTTTTTGAGTTTATTCATTACAAACATACACAAAAATACAAAAAATCAAATCTTTCCTCTTTATAATATTTTATTTATATAGTATAGATAAAGACGAAAGCTTTGTATTTTTGTATGTTTGTAACGAATAAACTCAAAAACTACGGGACCGATTTGAAAAACTCTTTCATCGTTGGGAAACTACACTATCCCCGGGTGACATAGGCTACTTTTTATTCCTGTATTCCCACGGGAACGCGTGACGTCCGCTAGTTATTCATAAAAAAAGAATCCTATTAGAAAAGTTACGTATAGTACAGTATACTCGTAGCATATAGTAACTGTTATCGAATAATTTTCCTACATTTCCCGATTAACATGGAAATGATATCCTGAAGTTATGACATCTTATTACTTTTCCGATTCAAGCAAACTCCAACTTAGGAATAATATGGCCATAATTTTATCTAGATAGGCACTAATATTTTAGTTCAGATGTATAGGTAGCGAAAGTTCGTTCGTTTATCTGTCATGTGTTGATTTTCTTGGTTAGTTTCATATGAAACTATTTCAGGGTTATTTTTTCAGTGATGTGCGATTTTTTCAATACTTTGTCGAACAAAAGCCTGATTTCTGCTCTCAAAACATTTTTGTCTCTCTAGTCAGGGACACTATCTAATCAATACTAAACTCAATAGACGATAATTAACCAATTAAGACTAAGTATTACCAATCTACACTTATGATATGTTGCAAACGGAAGCTGCTAGCCTTTTTAATTTAATAATAATTATCGCATCACTGGATCGAGGAGGCACGGGAAAACACCACATGGAAGGAATTCGAGGAGGGCTTTGCCCAGCAGTGGGGCAGAACAAAAGTTTTTTTTTTCATAATGCAAGGCACAGGACGCGCAGGCGGACACTTACTAGTACAGTCAACTGTGGAAATTTTCAAGCTTTGTAGTTACTGACTTACTATACACTTACATACAGGGTGTAAACAACCTCATCACGAATCCGTCAACCAAGTATTCTGTACATCAAACTAAGTAACTTTACGCAAAAATTATTACTGGGAAACGACTTTTTTTTTTGGAGTGAAAAATCATGTTTTGTGGTAGAACTCAATGTAACGGACTCAAAACATTGTGCTGATGGATGGATTGAATAGTATGGGGGTTGTGGAGTTGCTTAAAAATTTTGCATTATAAATTTGTTTAAAAAAAAAAAAAACTTGTCAAAAAGTTGGAACTTTGACCCCCAATATCTCCCTAACTAGAAGGTTCCCAGGTATGGTGTAGAACAAAAAAAATATCGCAATTACTGGGAAAACAAGTTCCTTTCGGCTTCGTTAAGAGGTATTTTACACTCTTTATATTATTTTAATAATTAAATTACGAAATAACATAAAAAATTCATGATAAACAGAACGAAGTCCGTTTCTGCAGTAACCTATTTTTTCTTTATGTGACAGTCTAAGAAAACAACCGCTTACTCAGCGAATAAGGACTGATATAACTCCATCAGTATTCAAAACACGAGGAAATGCAACTGCAAATATCCGCAAAAGTATTTTCTTTATCCTAACAACACTCAATAACATACGCTTAACACAACATATTTCAATAACATAACAATATTTCAGCAGATCAGTTCAGTCGTGGTCAGACTCCTGAGTGAAGCCACGGGTCAAACTAATATAGAATAAATCTTAGTTTTGTATTATACCGATGAGATTGCATACGCTGATATGTTGGGTTAGGTTGGAAACATACGGATTTAGATTAGGGGCGGACGCACTATGAACTTGGTCAAAGAGTCCATGTTTGCAATGTTATGTTTAAGTAAGACGTGGGAAATAAAAGGTTTTTAATATGTTTAGAGTCCTAGGTGCTTCGAAGTATACCGGAGACCACTGAAAGGTTTAAGAAACTGTCTAAAACACACATCAGGAACCCTGAGTACTTTCTGACTTTGGAGAGAGCGATCAACTCAAAATCTAACCAATTATAGGCTCTAACTAAATGTTTTATTCCAACGCATAGTGAGGCTGTTTGTTAGGCTTAGCATTCAAATCGAGACGATTTTTTTTTGTTTTTCCTTTCGGATATTTTTTGTTACATCAGTCTGTAGTAGGTACTTACCTTATAGATCTAAGTGGCCAATGTTATCAAAAGTCACTGAAATAATTTCTGTTTACTGTAACATTTGGGATGAAACATAAACATTTATCCAAAGTCGCTCATCAACACAAAACAAATGACTACAATACTAATTATAAGACAGGTAACAAAACAATCTCGTCCCCGCCCCTTTTACCAGCCCGTACATTTCCATCAGTCACCACTTCATAGAGACAAACATTGGCATACGTACAAATTATAATTGTCTTGAAGCCATGCCAATGTTTGTCAGCAAGCTTGTATTGTCGTACTGATGAGTATTTATGTACAAACAGGATTGTGCTAAAACTGTGATGTTTACGGTGCAATATTTGGTGAAGTGGGTGCAAATATTGGTGGGAATGGAATGTCTTCTTCCTTGTGGATGTTGGATCTTTGCAGATGTAGGATCTACAGTTCCGTTTCATATTTTGTAACAACGTGCCCATCAGTGGGCCTATAGATATGTTTGTAATATGAGGAACGGAGTGTAAAGTTCTCCATCCTATCCTTCCTGTTCTTCGGGTATACTTGACTTTTTACTTACGGGTGTTGTGCCTGGGGGCTACTGCCTGACGGTTATCGGGTTCTTATACACAGGATTAATTACGGTTCACTACAGAGCTGATCTTTGAAAAAGGATACTGAATGATAATCATTATCTCGCGGACAACTTGAATTGCGCGATGCAGGATTCGTAGTTCAAATACCGTATGACGTTTTTATCACTTTCCAAAAAAAATAAGAATATTATTAGGTGAACGGAGTAGAAGCTTATGGCATACCTAGTTTTTTTTTTCTTTTTTCCACAGCTTAGAAAAAAAAATGATCCATCATTAAAAAACGCTACAAATTTCAAGTAAACTATTCATATTAGAACTAAGAAAGAAAAAAATAATCATAATACCGTTCATCTATAATACCCATTTTTTTTTTAAAGTGTTAAAAATGTCACCTATATTTCGCGCCAGAGGTCACCACTACAAATATACGTGCAAGGTTTGATCACACTCTTTTTTACGAAAGAACGTTTTAGGCTAATTATCATAATGGTTATACAAATTACTTGCGGCAAAATTCAAAGTTTCCAGGAAGTTTAATTTACGTAATAGCGCTGTAGATTATAGAATAGATAATGGTTGTGGATTATTAAAACCTACTCCGGCGAAAATTATAATGATCTCTCATCTAATTATGGTTGTTACTCATTTTCAGCAGCTGCAGGTTCTGTCTGTTTATGAAATAGTCATTCTCGTTACATAGTTAATTCAAATACAGTTTGTATCATGGAAATCATGTTGCTTAAAGGCATCATCATTATGGGGATATATTATGCTGTCCTGTTTCAGTTCCCCTTCCAACATCCCTCATTTTTAGGGTTCCTTACCCAAAGGGTAAATACGGGACCCTATTACTAAGTCTCCACTGTCCGTCTGTCTGTCAGCAGGCTGTATCTCATGAACCGTGATAGCTAAACAGTTGAAATGTGTTGATATATAGATGTATTTCAGTTGCCGCTATAACAAAAAATATAAAAACTAAAAATAGAATAAAATAAATATTTAAGGGGGGCTCCCATACAACAAACGTGATTTTGTCTAATGTTGTATAGATAATGGCACGGAACCCTTCGTGCGCGAATCCGACTTGCACTTGGCCGGTTTTTTAAATGGAGCTCAAGCCGCCAACTTTTTTTCGTAACGACTATACCATGTGTGTACGCACTTCTGACCATTTCATTCCAGATTTACTACGTATTTTTTGCACTAAAAATATTTTCTTTTCAAAAATCACACAACATTATTGATCTAATAAAAATACACCACATCCAAACTTGTTTATCTTAAAATAAACATCCGTATTCAATATATTACCCACAAGTACGCCTCTTACCAACCCCCATTATCATGCGTACACTCGTTCCTCAATATGAAACATATAAATCAATCGATCTTGATAAATTATACATGTACTCGAACCGGACTAGACCGTAAGTCATCTGAACCCCACGAAGAATAGGGATCTCTTTTATTAGGCTATCGAATGAGGAGGCCTATTTTATTGATTTTCGTTTTATGGGGGTCTTCTGTAAACTGTTTTCTTGGTTGTTTTAGTACGTGCTGTAGGATTGGAGATGATTGATTGGTCTAGATAAGTTATAAAATCGGTCAAGAGCGATCACTAGCGTGGTCATTTATTAACATGCGGGAATTTAACTGTATAAGGCCATGGTGTTACAGTAAATAATAAATGATAGTTTAAAAACCTAGAAATAAAGCTTTACAGTGACGTCATTTTACTTCTCGTATTTTTCTCAGCAAACCCTTTCATTTGATACTCATATTATGAGAATGCATGAAAAATAACTAGTCCGCCATCTTTGGGAGTACGCCGTATTGGATTTAGAATGACGTCACTTGTTTAACATGCCCTGTCATCCAAACTAGGCATGTATGCATTCAGCTCAATCGGAAACCGGGAAGTGGGTCAAAAACTTACTACGTTAAATTTCACTTTTTTTGTGTTTTTGAAGTCGATTTTATTTTTTGCAAAAAAGTTTTTTTTATTTTTTCCCTTGCATATCTCCGAAAATCAGCATCAGATCTTCACCAAACTTAAACAGGACCACCGCGAAATAAATACACTTCCAAACAAAAAAAAACATCAAAATCGGTTAACAATTGGCGAAGTTATCGCTAAACATCCACGAAAAACATATTTAAAAAAAATCAGACGTATTCAACCAAGCAAACAATCATTTTATTATTAGGCATCATAAGGCCCATAGATAAAATACACAAAATTACATTACAACATAAAAATATACACTAATACATACAAAATATAACTTATAAACTATGGCACGCGAAGTGGCGGCGTAGTGTTACGCTGCGCGGTGTCACGTAGCCTGCCGCGAAACCGTCGGTAGACTACACCCTCCGGCCAAAACTCTTCCTTGAGAAACTTGTCGCGATGTTGTGTCGGAACTCGCACCACAAACGATTTGAAGTTAGCGTTGTGACGCGGCTTCAACTTCTCGACCCTCCAGGTCCAGTCGGTCTTCACCTTCATGTACTCTACGATCTCCTCAACCTTCGTGCAGTGATGCAGTCGAGACACATACAGCAACGTCGTTGGTATCGCTGGACGCAGCTGCACATTTGGTCCTGACAGTCCAGTACTGCATTGATTGCGACAAGTAGGCTTCTTCTTCTTCTTCTGAACTATGGTGAAGCCGTCCTCATCCCACTTTTACTTTGCTGGACAGCGCTTTACCGGATTCCTCGGAAGGGATTACCGGATTCCTCACCCCCTGGTGAGGGGGGAGGTATTGATAACCTCCTCCTTTTGGAAGTCGGTCAATAAAATCACCCACAAGATCACTATTATCTGCAAATACAGCTGGTTTCTGCCAATCAACATGGAAAAAAGCATTGTATTTATAGATAATAGGCATGACGACAGTATCAAAAAATTTCAAATCTATGTAGTCCGTCAGTTATAGTATTGGAAAATAATGGACACATATTTTTTGTTTCTGTAAATCAATTAATATTGACAAAGATAAAACGCATAAAAACTCGGGAGTAGGGGCTCGTGACGTCAGAAATAGCTAAAAATTATATCAAGGCGTGACGTATTGAGAATTTTAAAAGCGTCATAACTTCGTCAATTTTGGGTTACGCAACAAAAGAAAAAACACGGGTCAAATATTATTTGATAATCTAACTGATGGACTAATTCGATTTTTTTGTCGTCTCGCCTATTATAGCAATCCACATTAAAAAAAAAAATTAGCTTCTCCCTAAAAGAGTAAAGGCTACAAATAAATAAATAAAAGATGTCTAAGAAAACGGAACGGACATAGCTTCAGTATCGGCACGTTAGTGAAATTTGTTCCGAGTTATCTAAGAACAGGAAAAATGTTCCTGACTAGGACCCAGTGCCTGATATATTGCTGCGTAATAATGAACATGAGACCTATACGTATATTCACTGGCTAGAGAGATAACAAAGTTGATTTACCTTTTGTCTAGTGAACTCCGAAATTCCCGAAAAGGGCAAAGGACTGACTTATACAGATACACCTTAACATTTGGAAAGTTTTGCTGGTGATATGTGTTTGTTATCCTTGAAGGGTTAGGCAAAGGTGTACCTAATAGCACCTAGCATACACCCACATTTCGCAAGTTATCTTTAAGTCCCATGTAATAGGGGAGAACCTATTGCACACCACATTCCGTGGCTAATACTGAGAAATTCCTGATGGAAAAACCCTCCTGATGGAAAGGCCCTCATGCTCACACATCTTATGTGTGTAATTTAAGTTTTAAAAATTATTCGTTTCCTTACTTGCAAAAGTACCCAGATGAAAGTCCCAACCAACCAAACTATTCAACTGAATCTGGAATACAAATCCTTAGAGTCTAACAGAAACACAATTAAAACAGCCATATACAGCTCAATAAAAGACGAAACGGTCATACTGCCTCTGGAAGCGAAAAAGCGGTATCTCAAAATTGTCTGTTTATTGTTAGCATTTTCATCTATCTTGATAAATCTTGCATCCGATGGACTAATAAAAATAACTACAATATTTTTAAAGTTAATTAGTTAATTTTTAAAGTTGCATAAACTAACAAAAAAATGTTATTAGTATGTATTTTTAAGTTAAGGTATAAGTATCTAGGTCCAGTTAGGTAGGTCTAACTTCGAGAAAGAGGTCAATCGTCGAATCAGACTCGGCTGGGCAGCGTTCGGGCAGTTGCGTGTTATCTTCTCGTCCAACTTACCACAGTGTCTCAAGACGAAAGTCTATGACCAGTGTGTGTTGCTAGTGATTACATACGGGACCGAAACGTGGTCGCTCACAATGGGCCTCATCAGAAGGCTTAAAGTCACCCAAAGGGCAATGGAGAGGGCTATGCTCGGAGTTTCTTTGCGTGATCGAATCAGAAATGAAGACATCCGCAAGAGAACCAGGGTCACCGACGTAGCCCGAAGAATTGCCAAACTTATGTGGCAGTGGGCAGGGCACATTGCTCGCAGAACGGATGGCCGATGGGGCCGAAAAGTTCTGGAGTGGCGACCGTGAACCGGAAGACGTTGCGTTGGAAGGCCTCCCACTAGGTGGACCGATGACCTGGTGAAGGTTGCGGGAATCCGCTGGATACGAGTCGCACGGGACCGGTCAATGTGGCGACACTTGGGGGAGGCCTATGTCCAGCAGTGGACGTCTTTCGGCTGAAATGATGATGATGATGATAAGTATCTATGTCTATTATGTATATCTTTGTTACCTGAAATAAATGGTTTATTATTAATATTTAAAACACCAACCAGCTAAAGAAAAATATACATAAAATCATAGAGTGGCCAGGCTAGTGGCTATAATATTGTCTTGCTCATTCATACTGCACATCGTATTTTTCTTTTCAAGCGGGATGAGAACCTCGCTCATCTTGCTCATTCATACTGCACATCGTATTTTTCTTTTCAAGCGGGATGTGGAACCTCGCTCATCTTGCTCATTCTTACTGCACATCGTATTTTTCTTTTCAAGCGGGATGTGGAACCTCGCTCATCTTGCTCATTCATACTGCACATCGTATTTTTCTTTTCAATCGGGATGTGGAACCTCGCTCATCGTGCTCATTCTTACTGCACATCGTATTTTTCTTTTCAAGCGGAATGTGGAACCTCGCTCATCTTGCTCATTCATACCATCGTATTTTCCTTTTCAAGCGGGATGTGGAACCTTGCTCATCTTGCTCATTCTAATTGCACATCGTATTTTTCTTTTTAATCGGGATGTGGAACCTCGCTCATCTTGCTCATTCATACTACACATCGTATTTTTCTTTTCAATCGGGATGTGGAACCTCGCTCATCGTGCTCATTCTTACTGCACATCGTATTTTTCTTTTCAAGCGGGATGTGGAACCTCGCTCATCTTGCTCATTCATACTGCACATCGTATTTTCCTTTTCAAGCGGGATGTGGAACCTCGCTCATCTTGCTCATTCATACTGCACATCGTATTTTCCTTTTCAAGCGGGATGTGGAACCTCGCTCATCTAAGTGTAAACACTTTTTTGCACGATCTAAGTTCGGTAAGAGCACACCTATGATTAAAATGTCGATGATAATGCAGAAGATGGCGTGTACATCTTATATTTTTCACTAATCAGAATCTATTTTCATACATTCCCAATTTCCTCAAAACATGGATTTGTTGAGTTACCGCGTTTTGGCTTGCGAAAGAACAGCGGTAACACTAGAAGATATAATTCTATGCATAAAATCGAAGTCACGGAGCAGTTATCTTGTATTCGGTACAACCGTACAACTTCGTGTTATGGTCTCTGACTCGGGGGACGATTTGTGGCGGCTTAGAGCTGACGATACGGGCACGATACGTCGACGATGCCAATGAACAAAACAACAAACAACAAACAAAACAACAAATATACAAAATGCATCGGTCAATTTTTCGAGATATTTCTGATTGGTTGATTAAAGGAAGTCACACAAAGGTGCAATTTTTTCAATAATCGTTAAAATATTCATTCTTTTGATTAATATTTTATTACTTATGTATAAAATTGCGACGCATATTAAAGTACTAGACGCCTTTGATGGTTTCCTCGAGAATTGGCGAGAAGAAGCACACCACCGAGGGAAGTGGAACAAAAGCGGGCAAATTAAAAAAAAAGAGTACAAAATACATTAATTTCTATTTTCGATATTTCACGCCAACTACCAAACTGACTCGATATAAGGAGAATGAAGTACCATAGTATCTGGACAAGGTTAGTTTAAAATCTAATGTAGGAAATTACCACGGAAATAGGTACATATGAAAAGCCTACACGAGCGTGAAGCCGAATACAGCTTATGAAAGAATTATCGGACACTCGAATCTTCCTTCGAAATTTCGTAGTGTGTAACTTTTTGTTCAATACCTTTTAAAATTTGTTATCTATCTGTTAATTCATTACTTTCAGGGCTCATATTTTACGGAGACGAGGTGCGGCGCGCGGCGCGACCCGCTTTCAATTCAAACATACGAAGATGTATGAGAGCGTTTACGGAGAAGCGATTATTTACGCGCGTTTGCTTGAAATGCAGCGTTCCGCCGCGTTGACCGCGGCAGTGCACGCGGCGGACAACGCTCCACACGCGCAAATACAAGCATATGGCAGCAACACCGCCGCGTCGCACGCGGCATTTAACACGGGGGCGGGTCAGGCCTCGCGTCTTCGTAAACAACATCGTACATTGCCATAATGCGGACCGCTGCACGCGCCGCCTCTCCGCAAACGGAAAAACGCACAACGCGTCAGGCGACGCGCCGCGCAACACACTGCTCGCGTCTCCAAAAATGAGCACTAAATCCCATATAAAAAAATATACTTACTGTAGAATCCATAGTAAAAGTTTTGTGTTGCTTGTTTAAAAAATTGCTTTCATTCAGTAACAATGTTTAAGTTCAGTCGTGATAATGCAATGGTCAAATCCAATAACAGTAAAGGCTATCCACAGTTTGTTCCATTCCGGATGCCATTGCCGAATGAACACATCTCTCTATGATTAGATTCACAGGGTGAGTGACCTCTATATGAGATTAGACCGCGGGGTATATCCGAATGAAGTATGCTCTAACATTCCTTCGTTATTGCTATAGATTTGACCCAAATACACTATTGCATTTTTTGGAGATGACCAAGTTATACATAGTAAGTTGCTAATGTAGCTGGAAAAGTCAGTTAAGAACTGTGATCAACAATAACTGAAAATCAAAATGAACAATTTTGACGACCCGAATAGCGCAGCGGTAGTGAGGCTGCCTTACGTTCTTAGGGTCCCGGGTTCGAATCCAGATTGGAGCAAATGTTTGTGTGATGAGCATGGGCATTTGTTTCCGAGTCATGGATGTTTATATGTATAATAAGTATGTATTTACAAACTAAATAGTATCTATGCAGTATATCAACTATCTGGTGGCCACGACACAAGCCTCGTTGCTTAGTGTGGCACTGGATGGCGCTGTGTGTAATGTCCAGCGATATTATATTTATATTATTATTTTTAATTTCCTAAAATAATCCGATTATGTAGGTATTAGTAAAGATTGAGTTTTTTTCAAAGTTCCGAATCATAACTGTTGAGCACAATTAACTACATACTGGCTTGCTTTTTACCTGACTACGGCGAAGCCAGAAGGAAAGGTTACGATTTTAGCAGTCTATGTATGTATGTACGAGTATGTTTATATTTACGTACCAGCTGACCCGCGCAACTTAGTCTGCGTCACATGAGAGAGAGAGAGTTAGAGAGAGTGTGAGTCAACCTTAAAAGAAAGACATATTACGAATGCTATCGCGGTTTTTTTTTTAGACCGTTTTAAGATGAACATTTCCCTCATACATAATTGTTGCGTATCTTTAACCGTTTATGCAGCGCTCGCAACGTAAGGTTTCAAAAGAAAAGGGGTGCGATGTCAGAAGTCCTCCACGTGTGTCTGGCGGTTGCTGGTCCCTCTCGATACGTCTGGAGGGAAGAGCAGCTGCTGGGCCGGTGCACCCTGGGCGCGGCAGTATCCTTCTCCGGGGAATGAGAGGAAATGAGAATTTCCTTTTATCCCTCGGGGAGAGTTACTGCCGCGGCTAATTATTCTGACATGGGTGGGGTCCTGCCAGGACCACCGGTGCGTTCCTCTGCGTGACCCTCTGTACTGCAGAGGGCATAGCAGAGGAGTGAGGGCGGGCTCGGTGTGCACTCACCCTGCCTCCGAGCAGACAGAGTAGGATGCGTCCTTCTTTGTCACCGTCAGTCTCGTAATCCCATTGTCGAAGTGCTGTGGATCACGTCTCGCGGCTTCGATAGGGACCGAGGGTCTTGGCTTAACCGCCCGGACTGCGAGGTAGAAAACCTCTATAAAAAGTTACCCCGAATCCCAAGCGGCGGCGCACCGCGAGGGGATGTATGGCTGACGGGTGTTCCCATGGAACGAATCAGTCGCTAGTGCTCACCCTCGCCAGGGTACCTGCAGACCCTCTGGCGAGTAATAAATGCTAAAATCTGCTTATCTTGGGTACAGGGGTCTCTGCCCAGATTGACTTTTATTTCCCCCATACTCGTGGGTTCAAATATGGATATTTCAAAAAACAAAACCAAAAACACCGCCGGTAACGGCATAGGAGAGGAGAGGAGGGATGCGGAGTTGGAGTCCGACGTCGCATCCAGCGAGATTAGTGCGGGAGGCTCAGAGAGCTCCCACCGCGTGAGGGCCGGGACTGCTGCGGAGAACAGCAAGTTTTTCCGCAAGCGGTCCAGGAAGGATGGCGACCGAGGGTCGTCATCAGAAGAAGAGATGGCCTCGGCCCGAAAGATCCCCACCAGTAAGCGAGGTGGGATCCGAGGCAAAAGGGGGGGGCTTGCTGCCTCCGAGAGGTCGGCCAGACTGGCCGAAGAGGGGCGCCTCCCAGGCAAGACTGCTCACGGGTCTGGCGACGAGGCGGGTGCACCTGGCGGCTCCGAGGTGGAGCGTAAGGCCAGGTTCGCAAAAGAGGTGGAAGCCGCGATAAGGGGCGTGGCCTTGAAGATAAAGACATCGTCCAAACTCAAGGCCATACCCGCGAGTTCCGCCTCCATCATGGCGGCAGCGGCGGCCAACTTTGCGGGGCCTTCCCCTCCCCCTCCGATACGTCGAGATGAGGTGGCCAAATTGCGGGCGGAGTTGGCCCGCCTGACGGCTGCGATGGAGGCTCTCCTAAGGGAGAACGCCAAGCTCCACGCAGACCTGGCTAGTCTGCGTGAGGCTGGCACCCGCGTGGCGCCTCCAAATGGGGGGCACCAGCAGTAGCGACAAGCCGAGCCGGTGCCGGCTGAAAATCAGGTTCTGAACCTGGTGCGGCGGGAGCTGGCTTCCTTCCAGGCGCGGTTTTCCGTCCTGGAGGAAATTGTTCTGCGCCCCGCCCTGGGTTCAAACAAGACTGCCGCGGGCCCGAGCACGATGCCGACCACGGTGTCGTACGCGGCTGCTGTGGCTGCCGCGCCCGGACCTGGGCCGTCGAGCCAGTCCTCCGGCAGAGCAATGGCGCCCTCCCCTGGAAAGCCGGCTCCGGCGACACCGGCGCCGGCTAAGAAGGCGTCCAGGAGGAGGAAGGGCAAGGCAGCCCCACAGGCGGTGACTGTGCCGGTGACAGTGCCAGCGGCGAGTGGGCCAGCACCTGCGGCACAGCAGCTGCCACCGCCGCCACCGCCCCCCCAGCCCCCTACCCCTCCCGCGTCTGAAGCCAGGTGGTCGGGGAGAAGCGGAAGGGGCAAAAGGCGGCCAAAAAGGCCCGAAATGAGGAGCGGCAGCGCCAGCACAGGGCGCGAAAGATCGCGGCTAGGCTCCGCGCCCCGAAGACCGCAGCTGTAGTGATTACACTACAGCCGGACGCGAAAAAGAGGGGCGTGTCCTACCGCGACTTGCTGGCGAAGGCAAAGGAGACGGTGGATCTCGGGGAGCTCGGGATCACCGGGGGCCTCCGGCTTAAACTAACCGCGACGGGAGCTCGGTTGCTGGAGATCCCCGGTGAAACCAGTGGCTCGTCCGCTGACGCTCTGGCTAAAAAGCTCTGAGCGTCCCTAAACGCGTTTCCAGGCCCGTTAGGTGCGCAGACCTGCGCGTCCTGGGTCTGGACGACTCAGTGACGACTCAGAGGAGGAGGTGGTGGCCGCCGTTGCCAGGTCCGGAGGGTGCCCTGCCGATCAGGTCAGGGCAGGCGCCCTTCGTCCGGACTCCACGGGCATGCGAACCGTTACGGTAAGCTGCCCTGTGACGGCGGCCAAGGCAATTGTGGAGGGCCGTAGGCTACTGGTGGGCTGGGTGTCAGTGCAGGTGAAGCTGCTGGAGCCCAGACCTCTGAGGTGCTACCGCTGCCATGTGGGACACCATGTGTCGGTGCAATGCGCCTCGGGTACGACTGGGTGCTGCGCGCCGACCTCCCTAGCGGCGTCAGCGTGGTCTGCTATGCAGACGACACGCTGGTGCTGGCACAGGGGGGGTCGCACGAGGCGGCGGCCGAAGCTATGACACGCGGGGTTGCGATAGTCGTTGAGAGAATCCGGCAACTGGGTCTCGAGATGGCATTGCACAATTCCGAGGCCATGTGCCTCGGAATGCGCCACCTCCGGGATCCTTACTCACGGTAGGAGGGGTATCCATCGGTGTCGAGTCGACTTTGAAGTACCTAGGACTCGTCCTCGACAGCCGGTGGAACTTCGTGGAGCACTTCCGACGTTTGGCCCCCAAACTGGAACGGACTGGGGCTGCCTTCAGGCGGCTCCTGCCCAACCTGGGGGGGCCGAACGCCTCCTGCCGGAGGCTCTACGCGGGAGTCGTGCGGTCCATGGCCCTTTACGGGGCCCCGGTGTGGGCGCGTTCCTTGAGGCTGCGTGCAGCCCACTACCTGAACGCGCCTTAAAAGGTGGTAGCCGTAAGGCTGGCCCGTGGGTACCGCACGATCGCCCGCGAGGCGGCGTGCCTCCTTGCCGGATTGCTGCCGTGGGATCTGGAGGCGATAGTCCTCGCGCGCCTGTCGCCGTCCTCTCCCGTCCGGCCCTGGTGCAAGCCATGGTCCGGAGCGAGACGGAATGGGACGCCGTCACCTCCTTCTGCGAAGCAGTAATGCTAGAGAAGGAGGTGGCGGAACGTGAGAGGGAGAGAGCCTCACAGCGTCCCGGCCGCCGCGGGAGACGCCCCGGGCGCCGGGGGCCACGTGGTGGCCCCCGGCCACCGTAGGCGCGGGCCTGTGGACGGTGGGCTATGGGCTAGCTTGCCGTCGGTCCGTCTCATGACGACAGGCCGTGTCGACGGCGCGTTCGTGTTCCACGCGCGCCTCAAAGAGAGTCAGCAATAGGAAGGGGTCCGCAAGGATTGATGCCTGCCGGGGTTGCGGGACTGTTCGAAAGAGATACCGTGACTCCGGAACACAAAGGGCGATGAAGGAACATGGATAATGGGTTTTAGTCAGTAAAAGTCTGACACTTCCTCCTGCTCCGCCCAAAGCGGGAGAAGTTATTTGATGATTTCCCATCCAAAAAAAAAAAAAAAAAAAGAGTTCAAAAGAAATACATTTTCCCTGTTTTTGCAACATTTATCATTGATGCTTTGCTCCTTTTAGGTGTAGCGTGATGTTAGATAACATATAGCCTTCCTCGATGAATGGACTATCCAACACTAAAAGATTTTTAATTAAAGTAGTTCCTGTAATTAGCGCTTTCAACCAACCAAAGAAACAAACTCTTGAGCTTTTTAGTATTAGTTTATATTAAAGTAGGTAACAATTTAATATAACATAAGTAGATTATTTTAGTGATTAATGCAAATAAAGGGTGTAAAACACCTCTTAACGAAGCCGAAAGGCACTTGTTCTGCCCATCATTGCGATCATTTTTTTGTTCTACACCATACCTGGGAACCTTCTAGTTACGGAGATATTGGGGGTCAAAGTTCCAACTTTTTGACAACTTTTTTTATAAATACAAGTTTTTAATGTAAGGTTTTTTTTTACTTTAAACACCTCCACGACCCCCGTACTATTCAATCCATCCATCAGCACAATGTTTTGAGTACGTTACATTGAGTTCTACCACAAAACATGATTTTTCACCCCAAAAAAAAAGTCGTTTCCCAGCAATAATTTTTGCGTAAAGTTACTTAGTTTGATGTACAGAATGCTTGGTTAACGGCTTCGTGATGAGGTCTTTTACCCCCTGTATATCGATTTTTGCTTAATCGCTAAAATAATCTACCTACTTATGTTTTCCAAATAAGGCACGACAGCCTTACGTCTTCGGTTAAGGGAAAAGAATTTCTACTCTGTAAGTGACTTATTTAATAAGAGATTGGTAAATAAAATATAACGGTAATTATTTAAGCACTGACTTAATATTATGGAAAATGTATTGAGTTTTTATTTGACATTGAATTATGAATTTAATGATAATTATACGCTCAAATGTTTGCATGTCACATTATTATGACTTAGTATTAGGATCTTGATTATTTATGTTAAGACCGAAATTGTACCAATACTTTATAGCAAATAAATTGATTTGATTTGATTCATCCTTAGACACTCGATGACGGTCATACTCCAGCTACGTCGAAAGTTCTCATCAAAGGTTCAGGAAATTAACCCAAACGATTTTTCATAGCATGTTATTATAGCTTGGGAAACAGGCTACATTTTAACCGATTTCAAAAATAGGAGGAGTCGATTGCACCTTGTAAACCCCGAACTTAATTAGAGCGTGATTTTCAGAAGTCGGGTTTATTAGTTGTGTTATATATACCACACAAATTCTTGTTTGATTATAATAAAATGTTTTATCTAACACAATAACGTTCAGAAAAATACCGCTATTTCAAAGACAAATTGTTGGTGGCTTCATCAATTTAACAATGATCAGTGATGTCTGATTTTCGTTCATTAGTTGCCTTTCACGATGAATACAGGCTTTTAATAAATAATATTTTATACTTTAATCTCCAGTGGGAAAATGACGAAATGTGGGTGTACTATTAGGTGCGCCTCTGCCTAAGTCTTCAGAGATTACTGGCGTGATGTTATGTTATGTTTATCTCCATGATGTCAGCAGAAAGGAAGGGGTCCGCAAGGGCCGATGCCTGCCGGGGCTGTAGGACTGTTCCAAAGAGATACCGTGACCCCGGAACAAAGGGCTAAGAAGGAACATGGATGGGTTTTAGTCAGTAAAAGTCTGACACTCCCTCCTGCTCCGCCCAGAGCGGGAGGAGTCATTAAAATTTGATGATTTCCCATCCGAAAAAGAAAAAAAAGGATTAGGCAGAGAGAGATTCACTTTCAGTAGATACACTCTCATTTACCCACTTTATATGTGGGGTCTTATTATTTAAGGTTTTTTTTTAAAGAGGCTGGCTCAACTTTTTGAATAAGGACCTACATGACTGTAATATCGTGGCATGTAAAAGGAATATCATGTTCTTGTTCTTTTAACCGCTGCCATTAAGGCGAAGTACTTATGTCGGTGCCTGTTCCAGAGGATAGGAAACTGAAAGTGCTCTCACTACGTACATGTACTATCGAGGACACTCCCGCCTGATCAACACTAACTATTTTTTGCTTGCACTTACAACATAGAAACGCTCTCTAGCCCCGCCCCGTTGACTTTGTTTAGAAATAATAAATGAAAAGATACCGATCAGCCGAGCGCACTGACAAACGAGAGTTATTGTTATTTTGAGCGCCAAAGTTGACGCTCTCCTAATAGGCGTAAACTTTAAGGGGGCGTGGCTCGGCGCCTCCGCGTGATTTAAGCGAAAAAAAAAACTGATCAGGCGGAAAAGACCACGACTGTACATATACCTACTTACTTTTATTCCTTTTGATTACTTCCTTTTTGTATATAACCAGCTATAGAAAATGGTGAGTCATGAATGTTTCATACGTTAGACACATTATATGTTAGACACAGGAAAATTACACCTATGCAAAAAGTGAAACGGGTTCTCTGATAGCAACCAAAAAACCTTTTGCGAATTAGACTTTTTCAACAAGACATTTTGAAAGCTCTGCATCGACGTTAGGTAAAAAAAACGATTTCTTGTTTAAAAAATAATAGATATGTATAAACGATAATATCACTAAAACTAATTCTTCAAATGAAACTGCCTCTGACGTCATCGACAACTGACACCAAATTCTGGTCGTAAACGTTCCGTGTGCACAAACCGTTCACTAAGTGACCCCCAGTTGACCCCCACAGAATGTGGAGGTCACGTGCTGCTGTACTGCACGAGGGTGTTGGAAGGGGAAGGGGGAGTATAGCTCCAGTAATCTCAGAGCGCCTTCGCATGTAGGTCTTAAGATAGCCGGGGATTTAGTTGGTAAAAAAAGAAACAAAACAGGTCTTACGTTCAAGGAAGTACGTTAATCCGTGGGAACAAATAACCTTCTAGGCACTAGATCTAAAATAGTATACATTCATGTACAAAAGTATTAAGCTACCTAAGCTACTTTTTCACAAAGCACACAGAAATTAGGGCTTCGCGAATGATGACGTCACACACAGCCTATAAATAAATAAATAGATAAATATCGCTGGACATTACACACAGCGCCATCTAGTGCCACACTAAGCAACGAGGTTTGTGTCGTGGACACCAGAAAGTTGATATACTACATTTACTTACATTTTTTGTTTGTAAATGCTACTTCTTATACATATGTAAACATCCATGACTAGGAAACAAATGTCCACGCTCATCACACAAACATTTGCTCCTACCGGGATTCGAACCCAGGACCCTAAGAACGTAAGGCACCTCACTACTGCTGCGTCATTCGGGTCGTCAAATTCTATGTAAACAAAAAAGAAAATAACCTACCCTCTGGGCCAAAGCAAATTATGAGACAAAGTAAACTCAAAATATCATTACGCAGATGTCGTGTTACTCGCATAACATCCACATAATTATGTAAAAAAAACCATCTTCAACTACACACAAAATACGAGGTAGAAAATTCCCACATTTCCGCATTAAAATAGTCTTCAAAGGTCTTTCTTACTTCGAAAGAATTTAACATTTAAAAAGCTTAATAGCTCCACCATTGGAAAACACAGATGTTCCTTATAATAATCTCGAACTTTCTCCTTTTAAGCGAAAAGGCTTTTCGAATGTAAAATTAAAAATTTAATAAAGGTAGCGTCGGGAGACTTGTAAATTATTACCAGTTGCTTTTATCACTTTTTTCGCGTGACAATGTTTTCTTTTTTTTACGAAAATGGTTATTTTTATCTGGAAAAGCGACAGGATGAAATGTTCTCGCCTTTTTAGCTGTATTGGTCTTGACATCAATGCCGTTTCACGCGCCATTAACTTTAGAATTGAATACAAAAATTATTTTGAAAATGTTAAGGATACATTTTGCGAAATCAAGTTATTTCTTTTGATGTCGTCGACGTAAAGGAGATAACGTCTTCTTATTAACGCGTTGTAAGGGGTAATAGGGAGGGAGGAATTGAGGATACATTAGGCTAACTGTAAATGCGTTGCTAGGCGATCAAGGCGGTCGGGAATTTTTGGAGATTGGTAAACGTCTTTTAATTTGGTTGCGTTTAAGTTTTATCTCTTGCGAGAAGGAGAACCTTTGAAACGCCAAAATTTACACGCATAACGTAACAATATCTAGGTCTAGTGCTCGGCTGGTCGCAATCGCGACTGATGAACACGAGGTCCTGGGTTCTATTCCCGAGTCGGGCTAATGGTTATTGGGTTTTTCCACCAGGAATTTCTTAGTAGCAGCCACGAAGTCTGTATTTGTGCCCGGTTGATGGCAATAGTCACGCCCTCTACATGGAACTTTAACATAACTGGCGAAATGTGGGTGTACCTGTTTACATTATTCATCATCATCATCATCATTTCAGCCGAAACACGTCCACTGCCGGACATAGGCCTCCCCCAAGTGTCGCCACATTGACCGGTCCCGTGCGACTCGCATCCAGCGGATTCCCGCAACCTTCACCAGATCATCGGTCCACCTAGTGGGAGGCCTTCCAACGTAACGTAACGTGAAATGTAACACGAATGAGTCGTCCAGACTTATGTAATGCAACATGTAACCCGACAACAAAACGAATTTGTTTCAGCGTGTCATGTTACGTTTCACCAATGTGTACCCAGCATAATGAGAAAATATTGAAAAACTACCACAAAACCATCCAAATACTCATTCAAATTTTTGTATCAACATTACACTGGTGGTTGATGGTTTTGACAAAGCGAAGAAGGGTTCTTCGTTAGCACGTGAACATACAATTCGGTCTACGAAAAACCAACTGCCAAGTGTGATAATTGTAGATAAATCTGAATTTTAAACGTTTCACTTTCTTATGAAAGTTAGTACAGGGAGTAAACAACCTCATCACGAAGTCAACCAAGCATTCTGTACATCAAAGTAAGCAACTCTACGCAAAAATGTTTGCTGGGAAAGGACTTTTTTTTGAATAATCACGTTTTCCGGTAGGACTCTATGTAACGCACTTAAAACATTGTGTTGATGGATGAATTGAATAGTATGGGGGTCGTGGAGGTGTTTAAAGTAAAAATCTTACATTACAAACATGAATTTAAAAAAAAACTTGTGGAAAAAGTTAGAACTTTGACCCCCAATATCTCCGTAAGTAGAAGGTTCCCAGGTATGGTCTAGAAACTAAAACAAAAAAAAAATATCGCAATGACGGGAAGAACAAGTGACTTTCGGCTTCGTTAAGAGTCTTTTTACACCCTTTATTTATGGATAAAATTAAAGTAGCTTGCAAAACTCTGCAGGCGCGATTTAGTATTCATATCCAAACATGAGTTTGGGTAGTTTATTTCATTTTATTTCATTGGACCTCGTGGCTAAATAATAACAGCCCTACGGGTCGATGTCAAAGTTAAGCCGTGCTTGCTAAGGTTATTCCGTGGATGCAGTGGCGTGCAGTGGTATTCCACGAAGGGTAGGCCACGAAATAATGATAGCAAAAAAAGTTTTCGTCTGCGCCATCTTGGATTTTCATTTTGACCTCATTTTCATTAACGACGCCAAAAACCACAAAAACGACACCCATGTAGAAAAAACCGGAAATTTTCGTGGGCGCCATCTTGGATTTTCATTTTCACTATCAGCGACCCCAAAAACCACGAAAATGACACCCATGAAGAAAAAACTGAAAATTTTCGTCGGCGCCATCTTGGATTTTCATTTTGACCTTATTTTCATTATCAGCGACCCCAAAAACCTCGAAAACGACACTCATGAAGAAAAAACGGAAAATTTTCATCGGCGCCATCTTGGATTTTCATTTTGACCTCATTTTCATTATCACCAACCTCAAAAACCACGAAAACGACACCCATGAATAAAAATATAAAAACAAATAATTAATAATATTATTTATTAATTATTATAATAATAATACGCGCCAATAACCCCCACAAATTGCAAAAAAACGTAAGGAAATTTGAATTTCGCGGGCTAAAGAACATCCACCTTTAATCCTGGCCTTGTGTTGTAGCAGCCAATCACAGCCCAGCTACAGTTGCAGGAGTTACCGCCCTAAAATTACTGCAATCTATACATGTGTGCGGTTGATACACACGAAAATATGCACCAATGTGCCAATGTGTGCTGAAAATTATCAATGGGTTTTAGGCTAGTCGAGTGTTTGCCTTTCCGGTGGAGCTCCAACCTTTGTAGTAACTTCCAGTAAAGTGTTAGTTACGTGACACGGGAGCGACGAATTGCTATAAGTATTCTAACAGGAGTTTGAACTTTTTTTAAATATTTTGTACATAATGTGTTATTTTATTACATAGTTAATTAGTAATAATAAATGTCCAGTTGGTAGGGTAGGCTTTGCTTAATTGCCTCTTAGGAGCGCACGCCCATGCGTGGATGAGTGCGACCATTACATACCGAGTTTCCTCCGTGCCACGAAAAACAAGTTTTTTAACCCGTCGGTCCCGGCTGTCATTTGTAGATCTTTGATAGTCGTCACAGGTAGTCAGTGGCCTGAAAGTCTGACAACCAGTCTTACCAAGAGGTATCGTATTACTCAGTACTAGTTGGGTTGTGGAGGCACCCGGTTTGGCTGGAGGCCCAACACAATTGGAACAAGGCGAGGCAGATGATTTAATTTTACCTAAAATAGGTACAATAACAAAAGACACTAAAAATACCCATCCAATAAGTTCTCGAAACAAGACAACCATTTAACCGAAGACACGTGTGTTAAGAACGTTGAGAAATGAAATAACAAGCATGGGCACCTTTTAAAAGGTAGAAAATTGAATTCTCACTATTATTGAACACAACACTCCCTGGCGAGTGTTGTGAAGAAAATTGTGTTTGAAAATTATCTATTCAGCAAGTTAACGAGTTTACTTCGCTCCATCGTTGAAGAAAAATGCTGAAAGAACTATTCAATCTCTATTCTATTACGTGAGAGAGGTATTATTATTTATAAGGACTACTTTAAGTTGTCAAGTTTTCATAGATTTTTGTAGTTTGAGTTTTTGTGTTTTCACGAATGTTTGTACGTTTCTAAATATTTAGTTTGCACGAATGAAGCAGTGGGGTCATCTTGTCAATAAAGTAATGATTTATTTTTCTCCATCTTACGACGATTATTTACAGTTCCAGTTTTTTACAGTTATTTTGTTTTATCTTTCTGGAGCACTGACACAGCCAGAAGGCGTCGCGGCAGATTGCATAGAAGGTGGCGGGACGAGTTAGACAAAATCAGCGATTAGTGGACCACATTAGCCCTGGATCGAAACAATTGGAAGTCATGGGGAGAGTCAACCTTGGCCCCGCAGTAGGATGACGCAGGCTAACAGTATCAGTATCAGTATAGGTTTTATAAAATAATAAATAATAGTAACAAAATAGTTCATTCACCAGCAAAAGTTACAGATATTTATATAAAACACTACAAATGTTGCAAAATCCGTACAATAATTTATATAACCCTGCCTCTTAAGAGCGGGCCTTAAGCAAAATCTTCAATCTTTGATTAGATTTTTCTAGTAGTAAATCATGTTCAGATGGGAAAAAAAAAGTATATTTCAGGAAAATTCATTATAAATGTGAAGGTTGACTCTGACGAAAAACATAATAGGATAAAATTTTCTCGATAGAAAACCATCCCAAAGTTATGTCTAATTTTTAATATTTTTGCTTTGTTCACATATTTCGTAAAGTTAGAAGACAGGTAGATCATAGAAAAATAATATACAATACCGAAAAGATAATACACAATCATATAAAGAGTTAAATAATAATATTATGGTTTTTTTACTAATATTTAACTTCAAAAAATAAATAATAAGTATGAATACATTATTAAAAAAAAAAACAAGTTTTAGCATAAAACACAAAATAATAAACTAATTACCAAGAAACAAAAAACCCAAACGTTGTAATTGGGATTCGAACTCGGATCTCTTTGATCGTATATCCACTGCTTACCTCAACAGCTATCAACACTTTGTAAAAATAAGTGAATTTTAGTTATCCAATGGTAAGAACACAATTAAGATCATGTGTTTGCTGCGTGTATAACAAAAGAGACAGAAGTATATTTTTATGTTACGTTATGTGTGACGCGACGACATGCGATTGGGCGAACTCTGTGACTGGTGGTGTGCGAACTGTATTGAGACCACTTACACATGCAGATACACTGACGCTCGACCGTGCGTTCACAGCAATACAATCCCTAACGTGCTTATACACTTATGAAGGATTACTGTACCTAAGACCTTGGAGATAATAGGCGGTAACACTTCAGCCATCCAGCATGAACAATCAGACATTTATAGCTCGAGCAATAGAGACGAATTTCTAGCTGACTTTTTGCGGTGATATAAGTTACACATGTACACATGGTGATAGATCAAACATTACCTACATTTCCAGTATATGTAGCCCATAATTACTTAGCCAAAAATAATAGGTAAATAAATGCATCCAACTATTCGATGCCTACAATAAATATTAAAAAAAAATTAAGATGAAATGGAGTACTCACAACTTTATTTCACGACATACAAACAACATAGGAATGCATTGTATAGGTGTTAAAAAATTAACACAAGAAAAATAAGAAAAAAAGTGGTTGTATTTAGCTGTGTTGCATATATTACGCTGTACGCAAGCTTGGTCCCGCGCATCGCGCGTCGTGGCGCCGCGCGCCGCCCGTGTTTATTATCCGCACCAATGCGGGTGTGGCGTCACGCGCGGGGGAAATCAGAATTTATCCAGCTGTTCGGCCCGCTCTTAAACTAGGATCACCTGTATTTTAAGAGACAGTGTTCGACCGAGCAGTTCGTTAAACATAAGTTGATACAATAGGTGAACGAAACTGAAGTATCATATAATCAAGATCTTGTTACAAACTTACTTATTTGTTGTGTGAAGTATAGGTGTGCATGTGATAAGAGGTCAGTATACTGTGTGTGTGTGTGTGTGTGTGTGTGTGATAGATGAAGTGTGGTGTGAGTAGGTACGTGTTTTTGAATGGTGAATATAGGCGTGTGTGTTTTATTGTAAGTGTGTGTTAGACAGCGAGACTTCAGACAGTGAGATTACCAATCCAGTCGACAAAACTAATAAGCTTTCAAAGTTGTCTATGCATATGCAATAAGCTGTATTGCATATGCATGCACCCCGGCTACACTGTTCCAGTATCATTGTAATCTCTATCAATAGTACTGTTGACAGCGCTTTAGTTCGCACGTACGATCCACGTCCCATTTTATTTTGAACGAGCGTTGTCGATATTTTCCTTCGCCGTTTAAATCCAGTGATAAATCGAAGACGTTTGTTTGAAAATGGTGGTTTGATTATTATTGGTTTATTTTTTTTGTGTGGTGGTAAAGCTTTTACAGTAGGTGGAGCGGTCATGTTAAAGTATTTTCGAAGAAATTATACCATCTCTTTCATTTTTCTTTATTGCGTTGCGTTTTGATTGAGTTTTAGCTACAAAAACGGATAATTTTGTGAACAATTTGACTGCATTGCTAGAATCGCATACAATACGAAACCTACTTATCATATGTAGGCTAATCAACAGCATACTTAAAACATTATAACATTTTAGGCAGCGCAGATTGGGGATGCAGGGAGAGCATTTTGACTTTACTAAATTCATACGTGTTTTGAGATCTTTCTGACGGAAAAATCCAATAACACTTTGCCTGACCTGGGAATCGAACCCAGTACCTAACGCTCAGCAGTTGCGCTTGCGACCGCTAGACTAACGAGACATTCTCTTTAAAAGTCCACACATAATTATTCGTGTGAATATGCGTTCGAAACAGGATACCAGAGACTGTTTTCTCTGCTATTCATCACCTTTCAGTCCTTGGCCCGTGTTACTTAAGGTTGGCGCAAAACGTTTTCGTCATATTTTAGGGATTCTTCTGTCACTGTGTGATTATGGCAATCCCTGTTTACATGAGCACTGCGCTAACTGGTTATGAAGGCCTCTGGGTTTTATTTAAATAAACGAATGTCTGCTGCTAAATGTGTTTTATTCCAAATTACCCCAGAGAACCTTCCGACCGAACTAGTGCGCAGTAACTGGCCCGCCGTCCATACATCACGCTCACATATACATTTCTGCGTACCTTGCATTCAGTCGAGTGCACGCTTACATGTGTCCCTACAATATCATTCCTCACACAATTCATTCCCTCTCCATCTTTGAACATTTATATTCATTACTCTCTTAGTCATATGAGATACTCTCTGCTATTCGACACCAAAATTATACGGGCACACTTTGTGCAGAATTTATATCATGTATCATGTTATAAATTCTCTTCAAAGAGTACTTTCTGGGTATATTGTAACTTGATAGATATTAATTTTCTTCCATACTCTTATTATTCTTCCGGAAACTGTTGCTTTTAAATTCCCGGATCTTCGGTGGTATAGTCAGCGACAAAAATCGATTTACTTAATCCACACATAACATCCCGCCTGTAATCCCAGAAGGGTAGAAAAAAAAACATAAAATGTAAAATTTAAACATAACATAAAAATGTGGGTACTAACCCACATTTTTATGTTATGTTTAAATTTTAAGTTATGTTATGTTATGTTTAGGTCCCACGTGATAGGAGGCGAGTCCACGTGATAGTTGCCGGGCACAAATCTAGACTCCGTGGCTGCTATTGAGAAATTCCTGATGGAAAGCGGCACCTTTGTACTATTTTGTGTTCTTTTCTTCTATTCTATATTAGTGTGTACATAAATTGTTAAATAAATAAATAATGACACTTTGCCCGAGCTTTGTTGAGAGCAGCGGTGTCTCAGTGGTGGCGGCCCCGACTTACGAACAGTAAGTCATGTGTTCGAACCCAGACAGGCGCATTAATTTGTGTAATTTATTTCATCACCACTGCTCTCAAAATGGTGAAGGAAAACATCGTGAGGAAACCGGCATGTTCTAAAACCAAAAATTCGAAGACATGTGACATCTACCAACCCGCACTGGGCCCGCGTGGTGGATTTATAGCCAATTCCCTCTCATTGAGAGGAGGCCGTGTCCCAGCAGTGGGAACATTATAGGCTGATGATGATGATGATGACTGTGCCCGTCCTAAGTATCGAAACCAGGACCTCATGAGCAGTCGCGAATGCGATCACTAGACCAACAAAGCAGTTCAAGCACTTCATCTTAACATACTGAAACGCTTTTAAATATCAGGATACGTACGTCATCATCTGCCTAGCCTTTTCCCAACTATGTTGGGGTCGGCTTCCACTTTTACCGGATGCGGCTGAATACCAGTATTTTACATGGAGCGACTGCCTAGCTGACCTTCACAACCCAGTTAGTACCGGGTAATACGATACCCCTTGGTAAGACTGGTTGTCAGACTTTTTGGGCCTCTGACTACCTAACGACTGTCAAAGATCTACAAATGACAGCCGGGACCAACGGCTTAGCGTGCTTTCTGAGGGACGGAGGAAACTCGGTATGTAATGGGTGGTCACCCATCCACAGACCAACCTAGGCAAGCACGTCTTAACCTAACGATCGACCCGAGCGGCTGTTATTATTTAACCACGAGCTCCTCATCAGGATAAGTAGGTATGTACCAAAAAGCACTAGTTCTCACCTATATGTGATCAACTCAGCAGTCCACTTGCTAGACACAGGCTTCTCCCAAGTTCACTAAAGCACCTTATCCCCAGCCTTCCAACTCCAATCTGTTGCAGTCACCTTTTCAAATAAAACAGGAAATTATACTGAAAAATAAGTTGAACAATTTAGAAATTATGAAAAATACCTCCTCAACAAAATGAAAAAAGAATCGCCTTAATCGGACCATTAATCAGGGAGTTAAAAAAAAATACAGCCGAATTGAGAACCTTCATCGTCACTAGTACCATTAACAGTTCCATGATGGAACTAGTGTTGTTTTTTATAACCACTAGTTCCATTTTCAAAGAATCTGAAAATAATGGAACTAGTGTTAATTTTTTTTATCACTAGTTCCACTAGTAAGATTAACAGTTCCATGATGGAACTACTGTTGTTTTTTATAATCACTAGTTCCATTTTGAAAGAATCTGAAAATAATGGAACTAGTGTTGAATTTCTCTACCACTAGTTCCACATTATTATTTTAGGCACAACCTCCTTGATCCTTTTAAGAAGTCGACTTAAAAGCAGCGGTGATAGTCGACTTTTATCGCTGACCGTACCGAGTGTCCTCCAAAATATTCTCGAACATAATACTTTATATTCTAAAGTGCATATTAAAGTACACAATATTATGTGAGCAGCTTATTACTATATACCAAGTAAATTGGTTTGAGTGCATCGGTTCTGTACTTGACCGATATTTCGGCGGTAAGTTCGCTTTTGTACAGTTATTTTTACTCGTACACAGACACATTTTTAACAAAATTATAAACGGTTTCTATCGAATGCTGCTATGACGTACAGGATTAAATATACAGGATAAAACCGACCAAGTGCGACAGAAGGAGGTGGCAGCTTCCCATTCCGTCTCGTTCCGTACCATGGATTGAACCAGGGCTGGACGCGAGAGGTCGCCGCTGCCGATCGCCTCTACGAGGACACGGCGGTGCTCCGCCCAAGCGGGGCAGACCTCCACCGCATGCTCCACCGTGTCCTCCGGTCGTTCCTTACAATGGTAACACCCGGGCGTTTCCTCCCGCCCGATTCGGTGCAGGAACCTCCCGAAACATCCGTCAACACTAACCTTGATTGAAATTACTGAAATGTTAATTAAAATTAAATTGAAACCTTAGCGCTGTTTTGGCCTTTTGATTGGCACTTAAAAGATTTAAATTTGGAATGATTTCATCTTTTAATTTCCTGAACACAACAATTTCAGTTTTGTGATGATTCTTGGTCTACCTGCCCTCTCAAAGGTTCTTGAGCGCCTAATTAATAAGAGATTGGTAGATTTTTTTGAAAAGAATAATGTGTTTTCTTCTCAGCAATTTGGGTTCCGGAAGAACAAGTCAACCTGTGATGCAGTTCATGAAATAACGAACTTCATAGTAGAGAAAATCAACAGTCGCAAGAACCTTCTTGCGACTGTTGATTTTCTCAACTATGAAGTGCTAAGGCTTTAGCGAGATCAAGAAATACTGTAAGCACGTGCTTACAGTATTTTTTGATCTCGCTAAAGCCTTCGACACCGTTCCAATCTCTACCCTTTTACTTAAACTTGAGAGAGCAGGCGTCAGAGGACAACAGCTTGAACTGTTTAAAGCTAAAAAACAAATAGATTGCAAATAGTGAAAATTGGTGACCACTTTAGCAGCGAGCTCCCGATTTGTTACAGTGTGCCGCAGGGTAGTATACTTGGACCTACGCTGTTTCTCATCTTTTTAAATGACCTCTGCAATCTCAACATCTCAAATGCTAAAATTGTGTCTTTACAGATACAGCTCTTACTTTTTTCGCTAACTCGTGGTCAGAACTTCAGATTATTGCACAAAAAGGTTTTAATTCTGCCTTTAACTGGCTTCGATCCCACGCACTAATGCTTAACACATCCAAGACAAAATTGATGATGTTCTCTATCTCACCGACCTCACAATCTGATATTCCTATCACTATAAAGGCTCCCTCCTGTACACATTTACACTTCCGTCAATGTTCATCCATTACCACTGTTGATAATATTAAGTACTAGTTTTGTGTGTTATTTAGTATATACTGCATTAATTTTTGTAATTACTTATACAGTCTTGTTTATCCCAATAAAATGGTCAACTCCAAACCCTGACGATATTCCTCTCGGCACTCCTGATCCTACATGTATATATTTTAAAACCCTTACGACATGTCGCCAAGCAGTCTGTTATTCGCAATGCATATTACGCTTATGCCAATCAATAATCACTTATTGTATTAGCTGCTGGGGTGGCGCCACAAAAACTGCCCTTAAACCATTGGAAGTGTCTCACAGGGCTACCTATACTGAAGGTTGCAACATTTCGACACCTTTTTCCTACATCAGAACTTTAAAAAAAATATGGGGTCCTCAACATAAGGCAATATTTCATTCTGCAAACAATTCTTCTGCAACATTTAAAAACACCTCTTATCAATATTACCAAACGACGGAAAGACATGATTTGTACTGTTCCACAAACTTAGTATAATTACACAAAAAGATTTTTCTACTATCTCGGCCCTTCCTTGTATAATAAAATTAACACGTCCTTATACATATATAATTTACCACACAGCAAATGCAAACTTGCCTTCCGTACATTCCTCCTGAATAAAACCTACGACGGGAATGAAAAGTACTTAATGATACTTACGTGAAAGTAGCCCTATTCCTTATTATTCAAATCAAGACACTTATTCACACACACACACACACTTACTCGACCTACCACACCAGCACTCGCCGTTCTAATTTGTTTTATTTAATTTTAAGATTTAGTTTTTTGTTTTTGTGTTTTGTTTAATATTTTAAGCGCCGAAAGTATAATACATGATTAATGCGATACTCAAATAGGGAGTTGTAACTGTCTGTCCTAAATACAGATTGCTCAGCAATCTAGCTAGGAGAGCAGTGCTTTACCCAGACACTGGTTGTACCTACAACATGTTGTAATTATTAATGTATACTTTGTAAATCCCTCATGTACTATACAAAACTTAATGAACCTTAGTAAATTATTATTATTATCATATTAGTCTCTATGAAAATGTTTTTTTTTTTTTTTAATTATTAAGTACACATGATCAGCCTATGACGATCTCACTGCTAGGGCAGGTGAGAGAGAATTGGCTGAAAAAATCATGTGGGCTCCGTACGGATTAACATGTTTTATTTTTTTTTTTTGTTTTAGGCTTTGACAGTCTCCTCACGATTTTTTCTTGCACCTTATATGCTAAGTAAACTCCATCTAAAACTAAATAATCCCAAACAGCAATAAACCGTACAATATACATAACACTTTACACGTGTGACATAACACGATGTTAATTATACACAGCTCTTTGTGATGTTAAGTGAACGCGTTGTCAATAGCACGCAGGAATTGCGTACTACGCGATTATTCCACACTACGCCATTATTCCACGATACGCGATAATTCCACACTACGCGATAATTGTGTACGGTCCGTGCAATATGTTTCAGCTGCGTTGTGCTGTGAATTGCGAATGATTATGAGCTTAGATTATGATCCAGTGTTGATGCTGTTAGATTGAACTGTCGTATTACTGATACTTGTCCGTTGCTTTGTTTGGTTAATTAGAACCTAATGCTTTGTGGAATGATTCGTTTGAGAATGTACATCTGCCATAGGCATCTACATATTTCTTCCGCCATGTTTGTACCACGTAGATAGAATGATAATATTTAATGAATGCCTATCTGTGGAGAAATAACAAGCAAATAAAAATGAGACTTTTCAACAGGCTCTCGCGATTTTTTCCCCTATAAATAAACAGCGATGAAAACTAACCTGACTACCTCGATGATCTAGTAGTCGCACGCGTTTCTGTTTTTAGACTTTGTCACCCCATTTCAGGTGCAGGTGGTCCAGGTGTTATTTACATAATTTTCAATAAAGAAAAATAATTTTCCCAATCTTAGGGGTTGAATTTTGAAAAAACTTGAACACAAATGTTAAAGCATTTATCGATACGATCCTGTCAAGTTTCGATTAAAACAGTTTAACTAATCTTGTTTCCCCATACAAACTTTGAAGCCCCGTTTCACCCCCTTATGGGCTGAATTTTGAAAAATCCTTACTTAGTGCACCCTTAAACCACATAAGGAACCTACTTGCCTAATTTAGAATCTGTAGACCCAGCAGTTTGGGCTGTGCGTTGATATGTCAGTCACTCAGTCAGTCAATCAGTTTCTTCTTCTAAATATATTTTAATAGATTTTTTCTAAAATAGAAGTAAGCCTAAGTTACTCCTTATTACATCAGCTATCTGCCAGTGAAAGTCCCGTCAAAATCAGTCAGAGATTAGCCGAAACATACAGACAGACAGAAAGACCAAAATTACAAAAAAAAAATATTTTGGTATATAAACCATAGGGTTTATATACCAAAATAATTTTTTTTACATTCGTTCGTTCGTTTTTTTTTTACATTCATTTGTATGTATGTACGGTCGAACAAGCTATTTGGTTAACAGTTTAACCCACAAATTACATTGTAAAATGTAAACCAAATAGCTTGTTCGACCGTACAAACAGACACTTAAATTTTATTTATTCGTATAGATATTTAGCAAATATGCATATGGGATGTTTATAAAATAAGATATGATAAGATATGAGATATGTCCACCAATACAAGCGATTCGCACTGGTCATATTAGTATGACATGCCAGTATGACCACTAAGAAACGGGGGTAATAAGCACAGTTCTGCCATACCATTCAGAAATTACAAGCGTGATATATAATCATCAATGAAAGTAGAGAATTAGTCTTTGTTTTTCACTTAAGTGTCAAAAACTTCATAACGTATTGCATTCACTACAAGGTAATACTTTTGTTTTTTGGTAATTTTATTTTACACTTAGGTACAGTTTGCTTTGACACAAGAAACGAGGGATGTTCGCGATTCTTGTAGAATACTAATGAGTACACAGCAGATCTTGTAAAGAAACTCACTTTGAAGAGTTATTTAGAGTAGATCGTGTTTTATTTTATTCCCCAAAATTGGTTTTGTGGAGAACTGGTTCAGCTGAATTCGGGTTGACTGGAAGCCATCTTTTATTAGAATTTACATAAAGATGCTGACGTACGAAATTGAAGTTTTATTATAGGTTATTACTTACTAGTAATAACCAAAAATATAACTTCAATTTCGTACGTCAAAATATATAAAAAATCGAAGAGAAATATAGTAATTATTTCTCTTCGATTTTTTATATTTTTTGGTCACCTGTCTTGCAGTCCATGGAACCTTGATTTGTTTAGGCACTTATCAATGAACTGGCTGCATGTTAGGTAGCCAGGGGGCGTTAGGTAGTTGCAGTCCACTGTCCACAGCTGGACATAGGCAGCGACTTATGGACTATATGGACGAGTCCAAGTTCCACCAAAATACCCTGACTTCTACCTTCTGCATTCTGTCTCTTCCAGCCACGTTTTTGAGGACTTCGGTTCATCTATCTGAAAGGCATCTCCAACTACGTAACGCTTATCGTTACGCATTCTTAAGGGCCTATACCCCTCAAATGGCTTAGCATGATCCTCCGTTACGCCTAAAATACTGCAGCATTTATTTTGAAATAAATATATGGTAAAGTTGAGGATTAATGCTAAGTACTATGAGTGGCGAAAACACGATGCCATAAACTTTTCTCTATAGAAAAAAAATCCATAGTTACCTCCAAATCGAACAATAAACCGCTGGTATTCAAAAAGTACTTCAAATTAGATCATGAAACTTTGCATACTAACTGAACTAACTATAAAGCAGGTCTTATGTGTTTTACTTTTTTAATCCAATCAATAGATTTTTTGTAAATCGCAAAAAATCACTCATTTCGCACTATTCGACTACAGTGACTGACGTAACAACCGCTTTGTAGTGCAAGCTGATTAGAACTTTATTCTAACAGTATTTCAAACGAAGTTTGAACCACCACAAATAGAGTTGTTAATTTTAGGTTTAGAAGGGCCTTAAGTCCAAAGGCCATAGCACGAGCGCGGCGCAGTGTAAACGTAACATAAATACGTCGATTTTTTTATCGAAAATACAATTATCCTAAAGCATTTTAGTCAAAATGTTTGCAACAAGCACAATGAATATTGTCCATAGATATGATTCTCAAAATTATAAAATTTTGTATGTGAAACAATTATTTTTAACATTAATACTAGATACGAGATATTTACTATGTTTACTGTTTGTTTTGAGTTCCCGATATTTAAATTTCATGTATTTTTATAGTATTAAAATTGACGTATTTACGTTACGTTTACACCGCATGCTCGTTCTAGGGCCTCTGGACTCGGTTGTTCCAACGAACTTTGTTTTTTTTTATGGGGTACGCAATGGCAAAACTCCACCTACCGTACAAAAAAACCGGCCAATAGCGAGTCGGACTCGCGCACCGAGGGTTCCGTACAAACTTTTTAAAGGACAAACTTATCTTTGCTGCTCGATCCCATGAAACGGCTATTGCACCATACCCAAATAATAAGTTTAAAAAGTTAAGTTTTTAAAATCGCTTTTTTTTGTTATTAAACTACATATTTGGTTTTCAAATATTTCCCTTTACATGTGCTGCAAGATCTTGCTTTTTGCCAAATTTAGTGATTCTAGGTCAACGGGAACTACCATATTAGGTTTTCGACCCAAAACCTTTACCGAAAAATAAAAAAAGTTGAAAATTAAGGTACATTTTGATACTTGCAAGTTTTCGCGAAAATCTAAATTTGCCCATATCCTTTTATCGTGTTGACTCAGGACCTTGATTTTTATACACCTAATAGGGACTATAGACCTCAGTATCCTCCGTTCCTGAGAAAATCGGTGGTGACAGAAGGACGGACAGACAGACAAGAAAGTAATCTTATAATGGTTTCTTTATTAACTTATGTATGGAACCCTAAAAATGGTGTTAGATTAACAAAACACCAATTAAATCCACAGGTATCAATTAAAAAGCGAGCAACATCACAGTAACATGGTACAAGCGATTAACAAACATTGATATTTCTGATCACGTCCCTGCAAACGTGTGGTATAACGTCCGCCATATTTCAAATGACTTTTTGTAACACCTAACCTCCATTTGAACACGAGTTTTGATCGTTTTGCTCTCATCGAAGCTATAAAACGATTGTTTTGATTAATGGTTTTAGCTTCCTTAGTAAGCAACATTGGTAAGGCTACACAGGCACTGGCAGATGCCTTACTTAGGGCCTAGAGACTAGCGAGTCACCTTACGAGTGGCGAAGTGAAACGAACTTTTTACAATTTTCGCATCGCCTTCCCTAGTCGTCTCCCAGTGTGCCCACTATGTATCCTAGCAAATAACCAGATGTTAAGTCACTAGGATCTAGGCACTGAGCCACCTTACGTTATCGACGTGAAACATATTGTAAGCTGATATTGAACAACAAATATGTCGGCCAAAGCGATTCCAGTTGGGAAGCGTTACCAAATCGCTCTTGAAAGTCTCCGGAAACAACAGACGATGTAAGTTACACAGCTGCTAAATACTTGGGATATTTAGCACTAGCTATAACAAGTGCGGTATTTGAGTTAAATATTAGACTGTTAAGTTACATTATTATATAATTCAAACAAGCCGTGTAATCGATTAAATCTTATTGACTTTGTTATTATAAATTATTATTTTAAATTCAATTAATTATTTTGTTATTCTATTATTTTACAAGTTATCAGTTTTAACTCTATAATTATGCATTAATTAAATTCCTCATTTTGTTATTTTGAAATATTATTGTACTTTGCTGATTTTGATTTTGAATATTATATTTAATTATTATTATTTTATGTTTTGCGAATTTGTGTACTACTTTATGGATAGTTTTGTCTGGACTAAATAAATGAATTGAATTGATTGGATTTTTATCGGAAAACGAAGAACTTTCATCCCCGTTCGATTTTTAAATTCCTCATTCATTGTCTATGGAACTGTTGTCATCGGCCAGTTACTTATCTTCCCGTCTCCGCCGTGCACTGCTGCCTCCTTAGCCGCTGAGTGCGGAGCCTCACCTCAACCAATATGAGACATCTCCTCTCCTCTATGCTCAACCGTTTCCAGTAAAGCTAAGCGAAGACGAGAAGTGTAAATAACGAAATATTATTGGTGGGTTATTACACCTATCCTCTCGTCTCGTCTCCACTTTGATGGAGTCCTTGCCTTGGACTAACTATGGCTGTGCATTATCTGCTTGAATTTAAGATGTCCCCGGAAACAACAGACGATGTAAGTGAGAGCAGCGGTGGCCCAGTGGTGGTGGTCCCGACTTACGAATACGCATTACTTTGTGTAATTTATTTCATCACCACTGCTCTCAAAACGGTTAAGGAAAACATCGTGAGGAAACCAGCATGTCCTAGAATCAAAAATTCGAAGACATGTGACATCTACCAATCCGCACTGGGCCCGCGTGGTAGATTATAGCCCATTCCCTCTCATTGAAAGGAGGCCGTGTCCCAGCAGTGGGAACATTATAGGATGATGATAGGGCTGCGGTAGACCATGAAGATGACGATATGGATTTCTGCCTTAGGAGGTAAGACGTAGCACAGAATTGGGACTGGTGGCAGGAATTAAGGGAAGCCATTACCCAGCAGTGGGACCATATACTATACACTCAAACTTTAACTCTATTACATAATACCAACAATTTCTAAAACGCTTCTTGTGCTGATAAATTAAATACTTTAAAAGTCAATGAAATAATGTCCTAAATAACTATACTTGAACACTTGGCATTGAACATTTGTATACATTTTTGAGGTATCACATTTCAAGAGAAACCAGACGATGTGCAGTGACGTCACGCATAAGTAAAGTCTATTCAAGTCCTTGTTGCCATTTGATGCTATCTTCATTTAAAGGAATATCATCTTTATTTAGAGTAGGCAGGTTTATTAGATTAAGTAATCATTTAACAGGGAATTGCTCAAAGTTTGTGAGACTCACTCACATGGACTTATTTATAATGTCACCAAGAGTGAATATATGCTCTTTAAGGCCGCTGCTACATGTCCAGACTCTGTACCAGAAATTATAAAGCTGAATGGGCTCCATTTAAACAGAGTCTCCAATTTCAAGTACCTTGGACATTTCATCACCGACGACCTTAAGGATGATATAGATATTGAGAGGGAGCGTAGGGCACTGGCGGTCAGAAGTAACATGCTGGCCCGTAGACTTGCTCGGTGCTCTGACCTAGTAAAAATTACTCTTTTTAAGGCCTACTGTCAGAGATTTTTCACTAGCAATCTATGGGTCAACTACACTAAGAGATCGCTGGATGTCCTGCGCGTTCAATATAATAATGCTTTCAGGATGTAGTTACGACTGCCTCGCTTCTGTAGCGCTTCAGAAATGTTTGCTGAGACCCACACAGATAAACAACGCAGATAAACAACGCAAAAAAACAGCTTCGCTGCTGTGCAGAGTGCGGAGTATTTGCAACTATATCCTAAGAGCTGTGGCGGAGAGCTATACTCCAAATATCAGGCATTTTATGCGGAGGTTGATTAGGTAGGACTTTCTGCCTGGTCGTCCTTTGTTTTAATAATGTTGTTTTTATTCAATGTTACTAAAACTAGAATATAAGCTGTGTGTAATACTAACAAAATATGGATCTTTGTTGTTTGAATTAAAAGAATTTTATTTGGAGCAAATGTTTGTGTGATGAGCATGGACATTTGTTTCCGAGTCATGAATGTTTGTATGTATAATAAGTATGTATTTACAAACAAAAAGTATATCAACTATCTGGTGTCCACGACACAAGCCTCGTTGCTTAGTGTGGCACTAGATGGCGCTGTGTGTTAATGTCCAGCGATATTTATATTTATATTTAATTATTAAACACATTTGGCCCCAAATTCAGCTATGCCAACTCCGCTCGCTGATGCAGTCATAAGAACATCAAGTGCACAGGTGTCAGAGCATGCAGCTCAAGATACACATTTGAGATCTCAGCCGTTCATGAACACCCATCTGCAGAGATTGTCTTTGCTACGGCTGAGTTGGGTTCGGAGTCTATACACGCTAAGAAAAAGGATATGGTAATGTAACATTGTCGGAAAAGTCAAAACAATGTTTCTAACATTATGTTGCTTTTCCAAAAACACATTTATTAACTCGTTTGAATTCTAAATCGCGAACTCAGTATAGGTTATGTTACATTTGTAGAAATGGGTACCTTTCGAAGCTTTTCCGACGATACCAATCTTGTTAAAACCGCAATATTCCCATTCCACAAAATTACATTACCCAAACCTTCATTACTTCTACGAATTCAAGAAAATACCAACACTCAATATTCTGGAATTTCAACCCAAATCAGACCGATACAATAAACGGGTGCTTTTTAAAACACCCACTAGGCGCATACATTTTGCGGATGACGTAGGTAGCATGGAGAACCGAGGCAAATAATGAAAATCTCTTTAGTACGTATTTACGGGTACCCTCGTCAGATTTCGACGGATTCACCAGCCGACTGTTAAATTGGCCCTTTATTTGTACACTTTTTGTGGGTATGTCGAGGTTTTTCCGTGTGGTAGGTATCGTGCTGCAAATAGAATTTCTTCGTATAATTTGACTTACGGATCCTACAGTTTTTTTCGTTTAACTAGTGTTAAGTGCTAAGTGTTATTAGGGTTTTCCATTAGAAAGTTATGAGTAGCAGCGCGGAGCCTGAATTTTAAGCCTGGTTGATGACAATATACAGGGTGTAAAAGACCTCATCACGAAGCCGTCAACCAAGCATTCTGTACATCAAACTAAGTAACTTTACGCAAAAAATATTGCTGGGAAACGACTTTTTTTTTGGGGTAAAAATCATGTTTTGTGGTAGAACTCAATGTAACGCACTCAAAACATTGTGCTGATGGATGGATTGAATAGTAAGGGGGTCGTGGAGGTGTTTAAAGTAAAAATCTCACATTAAAAACTTGTATTTATAAAAAAACTTGTCAAAAAGTTGGAACTTTGACCCCCAATATCTCCGTAACTAGAAGGTTCCCAGGTATGGTGTAAAACAAAAAAATTATCGCAATGACGAGGAGAACAAGTGCCTTTCGGCTTCGTTAAGAGGTGTTTTACACCCTTTATATAGCAAGCACGCATGGGTTTTCTTTGGACCACCCAGTATACATACATAATTATACATGTAGTCATAAATACGTACACTATTATTAAGGAGATTAATCTTATGTCAAATTTGTAATGCTAGTAATGGGACGTAGCCTAATATACATTGTATGTTAAGGCGTTTTTTAACTTATTTTATGTTCAAAATCAAAATCAAAGCATTTATTTCAAGTAGGCCAGTTACAGGCACTTTTGAATTGTCGAAACAAAGATGAAAATTAAATGTAGCTACAATCCCAATCACAAGACATAAAAACTGTGAAAGTACTGTAGATCTCTATGGAGAAGAACGGGCAAGAAACTCCATGGACACTCTTTTAAATCAAAATATTGTTACAAAATCTTGGTTACATCATTCATGTTGAGATGGTATATTATGTGAGAACAATGTAGCAAGATGTGCACGTTAAAAGTGTCCATAGTAAAAACAAAAAATACAATTCAAAAATAAACATTCAAATATGCCATGGCAACTAAGAGATGACCAGTCACAACTGATAGCGCCCGTTCACGAACATGACGCATGGATCAGCACCATTCAACTCAACCATTTTGAAGGGAACTGAATGATCCGACACAAGCGCCACAATCAGCGAGACATTTGAGTGAGCATGACATACTCTCAACCGCCAGGGCACATTCAAGTCAAGTATGTTTACATGGGACTTAAACATTAGGAACAAAATGTGCTTGTACCCACACCTCTGCCTAATAACTCTTCAATACAGGCGTAATATTACTAAATCTAGCAATATTGTTGCTTCAATCTATCAAAATAATTTAAATATTACAATAAGACATGGAATGGCTGTGACAGATTAGCACGCAAGGAAACCAAACCGGACCTGTACCTACATTCGAAGCAAATAAAGATCACATTCTGATTCTGATTCTGATTGATTCCACTGCTGTCTTTGACTTTTGTCAAATGAAATTCATGGGAAAAGGAAGGTCCGTATGTACATTAAATTAATTTCAGAAATCACGGTAACATAACAGAACATCACGCCTCTAATCCCGAAGGGTTAGGCAGAGTTATGTTTAAGTGCCATGTAATAGTAGCGAGCCTATTGTGCGAATCCAGACTCCGTGGCTGCTACTGAGAAATTTCTGATGGAAAACCCCAGTAACACTTTGCCCGACCCGGGAATCGAACTCTCATGCTCAGTAGTAGTGCTTGCGACCACTATACCAACGAGGCAGTCTTATCTCGGTAACGTTTAAATCGTTAACTGCTTTATTATAATCTAAGTATTTCGAAACATTCCCAGCTGTGCACTCAAATAAATTCAAAAAGTTACTCAAACACCAATTTTATTTATAAAACCGATAAACGATAATAAACCTCCCCTCATACTTAGCCATAATAATATCTCAAAATTATGACACACACGTACGAGTCCAGTGTGAACGCCACTTTAATTTTAAAGACGTATTTTGCACGTACCGGAGTGGCCGTACGAAACGAACGAACGTGGCCGTTCGAAACGTACAGTGAGCAAAATGCGACACTGACCGGCTCAGCTAATAATTTATTTCGAAATGTCAAAATATAGCGTGTATCACATATGGTGATAATTACTCGTATGTACAGGTGTGGTTGGTGTGGAGTGTGGACTATGAAACTGAACAACTTTCTGGTCCAAATATGTTAATCGCGAAAAAAGAATCAGCAGCCCCATTAACACATTTAAGATTTTTAAGTAACACATTTAATATTATGAAAACTTTATTTATTTTACTGTAAGAGGTTCATGTAATTTGGACCTTTGTTGCTAATGCAGAAGAATAAGAATTGGAACGACAAATTCCGTTTTTGATGAAGGTTCAGAAATTTAGTTTTGAATTTGTCAAATTAATAATCGAATTAGCAGTCGTCCTGAATTTGTATTATTTAACAATGAAAAATATTTTACAAAAACTTACACAAACTTTCGAGAAACAAACAAAAAATAAAGCTTACTAGTCTGTAAAATATTAAGCAGATGGATCAGGATTTAACTTTGTTGATAGTACTTACGTACGTGCCTCATAGAACTGCCATACGTGGCATTGGTAGATATTCAGTTAAGTTCGATGTGGTATTTTATGCTTTGGATGGCAGTTAGTTGGTTTACATGAGATTTTGTAAATTATAGGGACTAGTGTTTTGAGAATATTTAATGTTTGTAATTCTGACTAGATTTTCTCTACACTGCTTTCTAAGTTTGAAAATTGACCAAAAGGTGATTAATACCGCCGTGCTGGAGTATTCTTACTCGGCAATGACCTTCATTATTAGTCGCTTTACCGCTTTGTGGAAAAAAAAACAAATCAAATAAATTGCTCAAAGCGTGCCCAGACCCACCACAACGCGACGGTAGGTACTTACGCAAATAAAGAGAAAATAGCGCTTGTATTGACGCAAGTCGCATAAGCACCGAATGGTTTGACTCCCGTTAGGCTCAGACTCTACCAAAGCGGAGACAAGACGAGAGGAGAGATCGTTTCAGATCGCGCTTAACTGGGTGAGGGTAGCCTGTTCACACAACTCAGCTCCGGTCTAGCCAGAACATACGCATCTCCACACAGCTTAGGTGGATACACCCTAACTCTTAAGCATATCTCCTGTACGCTTCGCACATCTCCGCACGTCTCCGCTTTGGTGAAGTAACCCTAACCCAATTTACAAAACAAATTTTACGTTTGACATTTTCACAATCATTTCTCACATGACCTTTTCCATTAGCCCCGCATTTTTGCAATATTTTTTTTACTTTACAAAGCATTTTCTATAAATAGCTGCTCTGGGTGTGTCAACATTTTAGTGAGATCAAGCTTTTTAGCGTGAATTCCCGGCATCGATTAGTCCGAATCAAGTTGTAACACGCACACCGCTTTTGAGTCTTTACGAAGAAAGTCCCATTCGCAAAATGTCATGTTGAAAAAAAGTCATATTCGCTGAATGTCCGATTAGCGAAATGTCATATTCTTAAAAGGCCCATTCGCAGCTTTTCAAGTTCGCATTATATCCGATTTTGCAACATGACTTAGGCGCAAGTGTTTTTAATTGATTTTTGGACAACATAGACGTTCTATAGTTATTTGTGGTTATTATAATCTAAAGATAAAATGTTTTGACATTTTGCGAATTGGACATTCTGCGTCAAGAACCGCTTTTGTGACATTAGCAACGTTCGCGTTGGCCCAAATAACTAAATTCGCTGAAAAGCTTTAATGGCACAGAGTGATTAACTTCCATTTTGTTTGAAACCTAACACCAGTTTTTATAGGTTCTATTAGGGATAGGCGTTTGATATTAATATTGGGTTGATTTCTGTAATAAATGTATTTTATAATGTTCGAAGCAAAGTCCTAGTTATTTTACGTGTAGGTAGTAAATAATTATGTTATAAATTTTGTATGTACAAGGTAAAGTTTTGCATCCTTGTCAAAATTCAGAAGCTTTTTGTAACAAACTGTGTGTACTTGTCAAAATAAAGGGATATAAGCAGACCTGTACAATTAAATTTTTTTAAGGGAAAGAAATTAATTTACAGATGAAATAAAAAAATACAGCAAAATAATAAAAAAAACCTACCTAGCACGCACTCTATGGAAAGTTTGAAGGTGGTAGTTTTATAGATCACGCACTTAGTTGGTGACAAATCAGTTCAGCACTGTAGGAGAGACAGGAACAGGCGTTAGGGTAGCACTGCAGGTCAGTTATCAGAACAACTCCAAGGATCAAGCTTCAGGGAAATTCTGCTGGAAGGGCGTCGTGCAGTTCTCAGAGTCACGCACCAGGCCAGCTCTGTAGGAAAGCACCAGTGTAGTGTTTCCGTTCATAAAAGACATAAATAATATCAATTTAAATTACGATACCCGGTCAAATAATTAATAACTAGGGCTATGGGGTCCGAGTGCCCACCTAGTATTTCCGGAAATCACTAAGCGGTTGGTCGACTCTTCACCTGGCCAGAGGGCGGGCCTATTTTTTGGCCAAAGAATCAGCATTGACATCCAACGTGGCAATGCTGCCAGCCTTCTGGGCACTTTTCCTGTTGACAGCGATGTGGACGAATTTTTCGACGCCCTGTAACCGTTTTTTGATACTTGTTAAGATTTTTATTTTTATTATAGAGTAAATAATGTAAATATTATTAGTCTGTGTTTAATAAAAAGAATATAAAGCTGCTATTTTAAATTGTTTAAATTTGACATTATTTCATAATAACACGAAAGTAATAGAAGAATCACCTATCGCGCGACATGTCTGTGTGCGTTTATTACGAGTGTGAAGGCGCGGTTATAGGGCCAGTTACAGACGGGCTGCTTTTTAATACGGGTGGTTTACACTTACCGATTTTCGTGAGTAAATGAGAAAAAAGAAAAAAAACTACCCATTTTATTATCGATGGGTCGAGAATCATTGGCATAGATACCTCCTTGAATTTGACCAGGATGCAAAGTGACACCTTGTATTTCGCTGTGATGCACAATAACATAACATACAATTTCCAAAGGGTTGGGTAGATGTGTGAAGGAGCTCGTGGTTACATAATAACGGTCGATCTTTAGGTTAAGCCGTGCTTGCCTAGGTTGGTCTGTGGATGGGTGACCATCCATTACATATTGAGTTTTCTCCGTGCCTCGGAAAGCACGTTAAGCAGTTGGTCCCGGCTGTCATTTGTAAATCTCTGACAGTTGCGTTACAGGTAGTCAGTGGCCAAAAAAGTCTGACAACCAGTCTTACCAACGGGTATCGTATTACCCGGTACTAACTGGGTTGTGGAGGTCAGATAGGCAGTCGCTCCATTTACAGTACTGGTATTCCGTATTCAGCTGTATCCGGTAAGACTGGAAGCCGATCCCAACATAGTTGGGAAAAGGCTAGGCAGGTGATAGGTAGATGTGTGATGCTCAATAAATTCTCATTAATTCGGGTGACCTCAGACGGGTGGTTTTAAAGGTCACGCCACCTCTATCTACAGTCTAGACATATACATATATTCTCCAAAAGCAATTATGTATGTCGGATAAAACAAAAATGAAATACCTGTCACAATTCAGCTCTGGCCATAATTTAAACAAATCAACGTAATAATGTAATGTTTACCCTTTTTTGTTTCGTGTTCCCGTTATCATAAAAACCGGGCAAACGGTGCGAGTCCGACTCGCGCACGACGTGTTCCCTACCATTATCTACACAACATTAGACAAAACGGCAAAAAAATCACGTTTGTTGTATGGGGCCCCCCTTAGATATTTATTTTATTTTAATTTAATTATCTATTTTTAGAGCAGCGGTGGCCCAGTGGTGGCGGCAGCGACTTACGAACAGTAAGTCGTGGGTTTGAACCACCAGGCGCATTAGTTTGTGTAATTTTATTTCACCACCACTGCTCTCAAAACGGTGAAGTAAAACATCGTGAGGAAACCGGCATGTCCTAGAACCAAAAATTCGAAAACATGTGACATCTACCAATCCGCACTGAGCCCGCGTGGTGGATTTTAGCCCATTCCCTCTCATTGAGAGGAGGCCGTGTCCCAGCAGTGGGAACATTATAGGCTGACGAAGATCTATTTTTAAAGTGCATAAACAACTTAATATTTTGTGAATATTTCAAGCGTCTAGCTGTTGCCGTTATTAATATCGAGCAAACAACGGCAAAAAAACACGTTTGTTGTATTGAAGCCTCCCTTAAATATTAATTTTATTCTGTTTTTAGTATTTGTTGTTATAGTGGCAACAGAAATACACATTCTGTGAAAATTTCAGCTATCTACCTATCACGGATCATGAGATACAGCCCGGTGACACAAAGACGGACGGACGGACGGACAGCGGAGGCTTAGTAATAAGGACCCGTTGGTTAACCGTCGGGTACGGAACCCTGCAAATATGTCTGTTTCATTTTTTTATTTCGCTGCTATCCGTACATCAAACGCTTCACCAACTCACATGACTGTCCAAACATTCACATTGACCTACAGGTACGGTCAGCACATTAACAAGACCATTTTTGGGTCATGCATGCGCAAGCGACCCGGAAAATTTGAACCCGTAACCTTTTGATCCGCGCTTTTGTGCTCAAGTTTATATCCCTCAAGGAATTGTCTGAATATGTGGGAACACGCATTTGAAATTAAGGTTTCCTTCAAAGAATGGATTATCCCATGAGAAGCGTCTACGGGGTTATACCTTGGGGATTGGAATTTAGAAATAACCGTACTCAGCGGTCTCTGGTCCGTTTTCCGACGTTATTTTATTCAATTATCATTGTTTATCTTATGTGCTGTATGATTAGTAACGATCTATTGTCTGTAATGGTTATAAGGTAAAAAATAGACTTCCTGTCAACCACAACAGCTGGATAATTGCAAGTGTTTGTTTACTAAACTCCCAGTGTCAAAATACTCAAGGAGTATTTACTACATACAAGGTGTACACGGACCGAGGCCGCCAACCAAGCATTCTGTACATCAAACTAAGTAACTCTACGCAAAAATTTTTGCTGGGAACAATTTTTATTTTTGGACTCAATGTAACGAGCTCAAAACATTGTGCTGATGGATACATTTTATAGTACGGGGGTCGTGAAGGTATTTACAGACATTAAAAAAAGCATTAAAAAAAAATAACATCTCCGTAACTAGAAGGTTCGTAACTCCCGTATGGTCTAGAACAAAAATAATATCACAATCCTGGGGAAAAGAAAGTGCCTTTCGGCTTCGTCATGGGTACTTCTACACTCATTATACTACCAAATTAAGCATTGCAAATATTCCTCTTGGTGCATTTATAAAGGGTGTAAAAAACCTCTTAACCGAAAGGCAAAAGTCACTTGTTCTCCTCGTCATTGCAATCATTTTCTTGTTCTACATCATACCTGGGAACCTTTTAGTTACGGAGATATTGGGGGTCAAAGTTCCAACTTTTTGACAAGTTTTTTTTTTATTCAAGTTTTAATGGAAGATTTGTAACACCTCCGCGACCCCCGGAATATTCAATCCATCTTTCAGCACAATGTTTTGAGTGCGTTACATTGAGTTCTACCACAAAACATGATTTTTCACCCCAAAAAAAAGTCGTTTCCCCGCAATATTTTTTGCGTAAAGTTACTTAGTTTGATCTACAGAACGCTTGGTTGACGGCTTCTTGATGAGGTTGTTTACACCCTGTATGTGTAGTTTCACGTGCACATAATAATTTTATCTAGGATTAGACAGTAGGTATGGCATATATAAGTACTTACATACCTGTACCCTCTCGACGTGACGTGTCGCATATTAAATGTAAAGTCAGCTGGACCGTGCTTTGTTTCCAAATGGAAAACTAATTTAATTCAACACGGGGACAGTCCGGATTTATCTCGTTTCAAAATTAGACATTCATTTCACGCCCACTTTGAGATAATATTCTACAACATAACAATAGAAATGATAAATAAAATTCACTTTTTGTCATCATCATCATCATCATTTCAGCCGAAAGACGTCCACTGCTGGACATAGGCCTCCCCCAAGTGTCGCCACATTGACCGGTCCCGTGCGACTCGCATCCAGCGGATTCCCGCAACCTTCACCAGGTCATCGGTCCACCTAGTGGGAGGCCTTCCAACGCAACGTCTTCCGGTACGCGGTCGCCACTCCAGAACTTTTCGGCCCCATCGGCCATCCGTTCTGCGAGCAATGTGCCCTGCCCACTGCCACTTAAGTTTGGCAATTCTTCGGGCTACGTCGGTGACCCTGGTTCTCTTGCGGATGTCTTCATTTCTGATTCGATCACGCAAGGAAACTCCGAGCATAGCCCTCTCCATTGCCCTTTGGGTGACTTTAAGCCTTCTTCACTTTTTGTATTATCTGGGAAATTCATTTTGGTGGCGACACCATCATTATTCTTATCTGGAAAATTCATTTTGGCGGCGGCACCATCATTAGGTATTCTTATGCCTTTATCCCAATTAATTTGTGGTCGGCGCAGCATGGCTTCCTCTCCCATCCTTCTCTATTACTCGTCATCTCAGGAGTCACCTCCTTTCTAGCCATATCATCCTTCACACAGTACATTCATACTTAACTTTGATTTTGATGGCGTCACCATTATTCAGAAAACTTACTCCGAAGGTGTATGCGTGTTTGCAATGATATTCTAGTAAACATAATTGTGTTGTGAGCGCGCAATCGTGATGACTCGAAAACGGCCCAATTGGGTCGTATTGCCTTTATTCTGCGTCACTGCGTGTATGTGAGCTACCGCTGCCGCGCGGAACACTTTTCTTGGTTGATTTGTAGGTGTATGACATATCAAAACTCAAACTCGAACTCAAAGCATTTATTTCAATTCGACCATTACGGCGCTTTTGAATGTCAAAATTACAAATAAAAAACAAAGCTACAGTCCCAGTCACAAGGCATAATAACTTGAGAAAGTACTGTAGTTGCCCATTCCCTAGCGTAGATCTCTATGGAGAAGAACGGGCAAGAAACTCCATGGACACTCTTGAATCAAAATATTGTTACAAAATCTTGGTTACATCATTAATTTTGAAATTATACATATATGTGAGAACGATGTAGAAAGACGTGCATATTAAGAGCGTCCAGAGTAGAAAAAGACAACAATTTAACAACAAACGAATTAAAATGAACCCTGGCAGCCAAGAGATGACCAGTCCCAACTGACAGCGCCCGCTCACGAACATGACGCGCGCATCGGCGCCATTCAACTCAACCATATTGAAGGGAATTAATGACCCGACACACCCGCCACCATCAGCGAGACATTTGAGTGAGCGTGACATTCTATCTGTTTATTAGAAAATCATTGGCGTGTGTGTATGTAAAATTTACATTAAAAAAACATCTCAATGTTCAGTCATGCCGAATAATCCGCACCGTTAGTGTAGCACATAATAAATGTACAAAACCGAATATTTTATGCCCTGCATGAATTTTTAATGAAAAAACTACAATTTTCTAACAAGTTACACAAATGAAAATTGAAGCTTTGACAAGTTTTAAGATTGCACAAAGGGTCACGAAAATTGGTCGCTCTGTATTGGTGAGCGCAATTTTACTAAAATACTAGTTTCGGATTTTCTCCTTTAGAACTTTGAGGTTGGCACTCTGTGGAGCTAATTTCGGATAGACTGAACTTTGCTGAATTTAGCGACACTAGTTCATTTGTGTAACTTTGGCAGTTAAGATTCCTAGATTATGAAGTTTATTAGCAATACTTATTATGGGGATAGAAAAAAAAATCTTTTCTTGTGTTAAATTAAATAGAATTCATGCCTATAGAGACACAGGTTTTTGGCAAAAATAATTATGTGTCCGTCGGGTGATGAGCCCTGGAAGCAGAAGAAGGATAAGGGCTGGAACAGACTGAAGGAAATCTGTAAACAATTATAACGTAATAGTCTAAGATATCTTATTTAAAAACACACACACACACATAATCTCATGCCTGTTATCTACCTACATTTTGCATGTTAGTTTTAAGTCTTATGTAATCAGGGCTAAAAACAACGTAAAACAATCTTTTATTTTCCGCGATAACCTTCACACAAATCAAATCCCTCGGATTAATTTGGTGTTCAAACCAGCTTTTAAGTGAAGCTGTAAATTTCATTTCTGCATTATATAACTCTAGAACAAGTATCAGAAAATAACAAAAGTATTAATTATCCTTCATATTCTCTAGGAAGAAAAGCACTTAGCAAACAAATCAAAGAAAACACTATTACCTATAGCGTGACTTCGTTTGCTGTTTATTAAATAAATATTTAGTTCAGGGATATTATTAATAGGGCGAATAAAAGAGTAACTGGCGACTGATAATGACGTACTGTCGTACTTAACATTTCCAAAATAACAGCCACGGATAAGGCCTGGCCCTAATGGCCCGGCCTGGTATTAATGCAGTCACTAACAGTAGGTGATTCACCCACTTAGTATTTCAGTAAGCCATACTTTACATTTTTAGAGTAGTAAATAGTATTACGTTTATTTTATTGTTTAAATTACACATTTGTAGCTATATATAATTACAAAAATAAAAACAAAAAGTAAGAACCTCCTCACATATACAACGACGTCAATAAGCGTCAAAAATACATTTAAATTAATATTCCATCGTTTAAATACCTTCTCTTAAAATTATTTAATGTATAATCTCTGAAACAGATAAGGGCACAAATATTTTTACAATATTAAAATTTCCACTTTGGACGCTGAGCCAAGAGATGAAATTTAAAAATAAGATAACTGAATTTTGAGCTGTACGCCTGTATTTAAGCATTAATTCAGGTGTCGCCTATTAGTGAGAACTGCCTTCCAAAACTATTTTGTATCCCTGAAATTCAAGTTACAACAATAATCTTTCCACAATTCAAGACTTTCAAAGCAAACTAGCGCAACTATGTTTCACAAGCAAAGTTATATTCATACAATGTTCCTTTAAACATGAAAAACTAATATGAAACTTTGGCCCTCTATCAACTAAAGTTCACAACTAAATTAAGATGGCATCCAAAAGATTTATTTATAGTTAAACTATATTAAATTAAGATAGGGGAAGATGTCGTTTTGACGATGCAATTAGTGAAGAATCTTTCATCAAAGTTTAATATTCGCGGCTGCATCCGACGGTTCCATCATATAAATGAAGTTACCGTTCGTTAGTAGGAAATAAAGGAGTATCGGGTGCTTGGAAGGTTTATTAGTAACTAGCTGTTGACTTCTTCTGCGTGAAATTATTACAAGAGTATTACTTCCATAATTGAATCGAATTTTGTTAACAATTTCAAGGGTTTAGTTTTTTTTGCACGGAACCTTAATTTTTCTAAAATAGGCCTAAGTTACAACATCATCGTGGTTCTTATAACATCAGCAAACTGTAACAAATCTACTTGCTCCTATTAAATAAAAGGATAAGCAGACTTGTTCAATTAAAATTTAATTAGGGAAAGATTAGTATTAGGGATAAAAAAATACAACAAAATATTAAAAACCTACCTAGCACGCACTCTAGGATTGTTTTTTAGGTGTCGCACTTAGTTGGTTATGAAGTTCAACACTGTAGGAGAGACGGGAACAGGCGTCAGGGTAGCTGGTCAATACCTGGGCAACTTCGAGGTTCCGTTTCAGGAAACCTCTGCAGGAAGGGCGTCGTGCAGATCTCCAGGTCAGCCCTGTAGTAAGGCAGGCGAGACAAGTAGCAGCTTCAGAAGATCGGGAGTAGAGGTTCCAGATCTGTAGATAACTTCCGAAGATCGGGAGAAGAGACACCAGGCGGAATCTTTAGTGGAATCCCCTGGGTAACATAGATATGTACGAGAAACCAAACTGTTTTCTTATGCAGATTCAGATTCAGATCAGATTCAATGGTAGACCTTCTCTAGACGTTCGTCAGCTCGTTTTTTTTCTTAGTCCTCCTTTCTTTTTTCATTTTTCAAATATCAGTTTTCTTGTGGCCATCATCTCATCTGACAAGTGTAGTCGGCCAGGACTTATCCACGAGTGCGTAAGGAATTTTTTAGATATAATTTAATTTTAAGTTATTTAGTAAACAATCGTAATAATCTCTATAATACAATAGCTAAACACATATTGATAAAAATAATTTAAATTTTATAAACCAAAATCATCATAGACTAAGGTAGGAAGATAATTAAAAAGTAATTGACAGTTTGACAATTTGGCTTGTCACAACATGAAAATTATGATAATATTTTATTTCAGCAATTTTTAAGTTAATGAGTCGTAATTACATCGATTTGTTGTGTGTAAAAATATAAACAAATAAAAAGGATGATAAATAGTATTATAAATGATGAATATAAAGTGTAAGTATAGCATAAATCTGTCAGTAAAAGTGCCGTCAAAATCGGTCCCGCCATTTTGAAGATTAGCCGCAACCAATAAACAGACACAGAAATTAAAATAAGTTTTTTTTTTGTTAAATTATCGTAAATCATAGGAGAACGACAATAACTGTCATCAAATACACAGACACGTTCATCATCTACCTAGCCTCTTCCCAACTTTATTGGGGTTGATTTCGAGTCTTACCGGATGCAGCCGAATATTTTACATGGACCGACTGCCTATCTAACCTCCACAATCTGGATACACGTTGATGTTTCGAATTGCTTCATACAATCTAGGAGTTGTCTCGGCATTGAAACCAAAACAAAGCTCAAATATTTACATCCAAAAGCCACAAAACATCCAGATCTCTATCTGTACATCACCCAACCATCCAACAGACCACAAAATCTAAACCCACACCCTAGCAATGTAATAACATCGTCATAAACCAGCGTAAGATTACGATCTAAAGTAATGTCAGGTAAAACGATTTCTTTCATACCTGTCTGCCGGTCGCATTATAAAGGCTATGTGGCGTATAAACTGGTGGAGATAACGGGGAGTTACAGTGTGGGAATGATTTAGTTACGTGGTTTTATATGAGTTTAATTTCTATGCGGTGTAGTAAGGTGTTTTGAAGTACACTGAAGCAATAGACAGCTCTAGAGGAGCTCGTGGCCAAATAATAACAGCCGTTCGGGTTGATCGTCAGGTTAAGCCGTGCTTGCCTAGGTTAGTCTGTGGATGGGTGACCACCTTTACATACCGAGTTTCCTCCGTGCCTCGGCAGTTGTTGCACATGGTCCCGGCTGCCAATTGTAGATCTTTGACAGTCGTTACAGAGTGTCAGTGGCCCGAAAGTCTGACAACCAGTCTTACCAAGGCGTATCGTATTACCCAGTACTGACTGGATTGTGGACGTCAGATAGACTCCATGTAAAATGCTGATATTCAGCTGCATCCGGTTAGACTAAAAGCCGACCCCAACATAGTTAGGAAAAAGCTAGACAGATGATGATGATGACTTTATCTTCTACAGCTACTTGTCAATATGTTACACTACGCTAACTTCCCAAAATATAGGCGGTTAATCAAATTGGTGCTCTTGGAATAGCTACGGCGTAGCACATAACAAGCGGAAAGCGTAGCGCTACATGGTCAGTATGCTACGCTGCTGCCAAAAATTACGATACGCTCATCAGTTGCTGTGGCGTAACATAGCATAGTAGAAGGTAAGCAAAGCTTAAATGATTAGAGTGCTACGGCTGGCAAAAAATATCCGTAGGCTACCAGAGTTGCTACGGCGTAGCACTATACTTGGCAAACGTTACGCTACATGTTTGGTGTGCTACACTGTTGCTTTAACAAATGGTACATCATCTGCTAAGGTTTAGCACAAGGTAGGCGTAGCGCTATTAAGCACAGGCTACAGCGCCAGCTAGTGAGCGAACGAGCGAGCCGGGCGAGGCTCTTTTCGTACTTCGTTTCGGCTCTTTCGCTAGTTTGCGGTGTGAACCAAAGTATGTAAAGAGGTGAACCGATACCTCGCCCGGCTTGCTCGCCCGCTCACTAGCTTGCGCTTAATTAGTCTCGGTACCAAACTTGAACGATGCGGTCATCTGCTACGGCACAGCATACCAGTAGTACTACGCACCATGCGCGCTACGCTATAAATTTCATTTGCAGCGCTGCAAACCTTTCTTTTATGACATACTGTACACTCTAAAGCAATGTCTTCAATAAGCTAGATCCACTTTTATACCCTCATACCGAACATAAGTGTACTAAGAACTAAGGCATTCTTTATTAAACCGCATCGTAAACATTGGCTTCATAAAATACTAATATAACTTCATTGAAACCCACTTTCCTCGGACGATCTTTATGGCTTGAGGGGAAGATAAATACAGTATCTACTCTCTCGCTTTAGAGTAACACAGTCAACATTTTCATTTTGATATCAAATATAACACAGGGATTTATTTTGAACGTTTGCTGACTAAACTTAAGTAATGAATATAAATATTGAAGAATAGAGAGGAAGAGGAACTCGTTGCTAAATAATAACAGCCGCTCGGGTCGATCTTTAGGTTAAGCCGTGCTTGCCTAGGTTGGTCTGTGGATGGGTGACCACCCTTACATACCGAGTTTCCTCCTTGCCTCGGAAAGCACGTTAAGCTGTTGGTCCTGGCTGTCATTTGTAGATCTTTGACAGTCGTTACAGGTAGTCAGTGGCCCAAAAAGTCTGACAACCAGTCTTACCAATGGGTATCGTATTACCTAGTACTAAGCTGGGTTGTGGAGGTCAGATAGGCAGTCGCTCCATGTAAAATACTGGTATTCAGCTGCATCCAGTTAGACCGGAAGCCGACCCCAATATAGTTGGGACTAGGCAGATGATGAGAGAGGAAAAGAAAGAGTAAGGAAACGATAGATGGATTGTGTGAGGAATGATATGATAGAATAATTAGTCAATGGTAGCGTGACGGTTGACAGGGGATAATGGAAGAAAAAAGGTGCAAAAACCCGCAACGTATGACCAGAACAGGCAGATTATGTGCAGACTTAACTTGGAGCACTTATATCTGCTGCAGATTTCACTAGATTCATGGAATTTTGATTTCTGTAAGTAATAGTATAATACAGTTATTGTCGGACTAAACAACATAGTCTTGACAACGATGCCTCCAAAAGTATTTATACTATACGCGGTCGTCGCTAAAGAACATGATTTTTTATCGCAGACCACTCTATCTATGATACAGATTGTGTCACGAGTAAAATTAGTGTAGTAATTACACTCGTCTGCTGAATAAAACGTTGACTTTCTTGAACTTTTTCTAAATGTCCGTGAAACTTTACACATCCAAAATCAAGGTACTGTACTGTCGCCACCACAAAACGTTACCACAAACTGTCAAATTCCTCCAAATGATTTGAAACAATACAATTTTGATGGTTAAGTTCAAAATCGAATGAGAAAATTTCTCAGTTTGTGGTTACTTGATACGCTGGCGACTGAGTATACATTCAGTTACATAGTGACGAACTAACCTGTGAACATTTTCTTGATTAGCCATCTGCTGCTATTACTCAAACTTTGTATGTATAAAGTTATAATTTTCAAGCAAAAAATATTACAAAGCCGTTCCATCCTCTTTGCAAGATTCTTTACCAAGAAAAAGATTCTTAATTCCACGATCATTATTGTCAATTAAACGCTCGTTATCTTGCAGACGACGAAAGCCGAGGGGAGCCGAGCGGTACCAAGTTGAGACGAACACGGTTACTTTAATTATTGTTAGCGTGAGTAACTTGATTTTGTACTCACTGCTGTTTTAAGGCAAGTATCGTGTTATAAAGGCTAAAACTGAGAAGGTTTTTAATCGTTTAGGCAAGTTGTATACAATGCTGTAAAATGTTAAGGGAATCAAGGACTTCTTAGTAGAAGCCATAGGCTTGCCCCCTGTTACATGGGTCTTTAACTTAACTGGTGAAATTGTGGATGTAGTATTAAGTACAACAACAACAACAACAACAGCCCATAACGTCCACTACTGGACCTAAGCCTCTCCCATGATGGGAGGAATTTGCCGTAATCTCCACGCTTGGCAGCACCGTTCGCCTGATTTATTTTTTTGAATTAAATCAAAATAGTGCTGTCTCTTGTCGGTTCTTCTCGACCTTTATCTTTCTAACTGACCGACTCATTGGTAATCCCAAAAAGTCTGTAATTGGTTTAAATAAATACCTTTAATTTTTCGGATGGAAATCATCAAATGACCCCCTCCCACTCTGGGCGAAGCAGAAGGGAGTGTCAGACTTTTACTGACTAAAACCCATCCATGTTCCTTCATTGCTCTTAGTGTTCCAGGGGCGCAGTACCTCTTTCAAACAGTCCCGCAGCCCTAAATAAAATAACTTACGCGTCAAGTTTAAATTCCACAAGTTAAAAGAGTCATAATCCACCACCACAATGCAACTGACAAGATTCGTCTATATACTCGTAACAGCCAAAAAATATTTTCCTCATTCTACTTCCACGACTTTTTCAATAAAACAAACGACTGAAACGTTCATAAAATGACACCTTTTTTTTTGTCAACAAAAGCCTCACAATATTCGTTTTATCACATTTAAATCCCCATTCAAAATGATCTCCACCTTAAATACCTTAAACAGCTGAAACTCGATTGAAAATTACAAAGACGATGGTAAGGTTGTCGTTTAAAAGTGGTGGCCTCTTTGTGTTCACAGCCTTAGATGTACTTACGAGCTGAATTGACACTTACTTCCTTTTGATAAGGTTTGATATGGAATGGGAATGGTATATCATCGTATTGCTCTAATTCGATTGAGTGAATTGATGCGAATTTATCTGTGCTATCAGTTTATCTGTTGATTGATTAATTGATTGTTCCTTATGTATCGAGTAGGTGCGAATAGACTGAATATTCAATTGTGTAGGACAATGACCTTTGGAAATAGGTTGTGTACAAATTATAATTAATTAGCTTTTGTCTGTCGCTTCGCTAGCGTTAATTTAGAATGTGATAATCAATTAGGGTAGTACTCTGCTTGTAATTATATAATGAGGGTTTTCCTAATTGAAAAAACCACAAGGTGGCAGCACTGGCGTAAGGTCTAAACATTGGGAAAATACACGAGTTTCTTGTAGTTTACGATTATTTTTTATTTAATTATCTTTTAAATCATTAATAAAATGCCTCAGTGTTGTGCCACATAGGTTACCTTTCATTAAGTTGTAAGTTGTTCCTTATACCACTGACTTTTGCAGTACTAAGAAGCTTAATCTTGAGTTCAGCTAATTTTCTTTGTCCGTAATCCATGTTTATATTGTAAAACAGTGCAAATAAGATGAAATTTCGGTAAAAAGTTTTCACTAGCATACAATTCTGTACAATTTGACAGTTGTCTATACCAGACGCCTACGTAGCGACATCTGGTGTCAGATAAAATCCGAAAAACCCCAATGAAGATTTTCTTTTTAGCTCTTCCCTAGTCGCTGGATAGATGGCGCTGAACTTAGTACGTTAATGCAAGGAACGGAACCTAAAAAAACTGATTTTAATAAAGCGCGAGAAAACTAGGTTATATTCGGAAGGTTAAGCAAACGAAAGTGTCAGTCAACGAGCGTACCTATGTGACAGGACGCAATGTTTTTTTCCCAAGCGTTTTGGCTTTGGCACCAACTATCGTAGTCAGTTCAACGCCATCTATAGAGTTCGTGGAAACTAAGTTTTTTTTTAATACCTCAAAAAGAAAACCTCTCATTCAATAATGATTCGAAAGACACGTGGCGCCATCTATTATCATAAGAGTGTTTCTGTTGTTTGCTTTGGGAATAGTACTTTTTTTTGGGATGAAAGGTGGTATTTGTGTTTCTGTACACGTGACAACGTATATGCAAAATTTTGGGATGATCGGTTCAGTGGTTTAGGCGTGCAATTGTAACAAACAAACTTACTTCCGCATTTTATAATAGGTATTAGCAAGGAAGTAAGGATTTGCCCGTGTTGTAGGTACTACCGAGTTCACTGAGGGTCGATCACTTTTTAACTTTATTACTTAGAGCATTAGGTTGAAAAGTGGTTGACCGTCAGTGAACCCGGTAGTACCTACAACACGAAAACAGTGAACTCAGTGAACTCGGTAGCACACTTGATTCTTTTATAATGATAATTGTAACAAGCGATGGTTTGAAGAAATGCGTTAATGCCTTGAAGGTACACTAACATTACAATAAATGGTATTAAAAAAAAAAAACAACAAATGAACTTATTACGGCCATTAAGTGGTACTGCAAACGGGTAATAATATTTTGTGGCATTGACTTCCGAAACTATTTCATCAATATATAAAGATCTCGTGTCACAGTGTTTGTAACAATACTCCTCAGAAACGGCTTGACCGATTCTTATGAAATTTTGTGTGTATATTCAGTAGGTCTGAGAATGGGACGTAAACTATTTTTTTTTACAGTTTTTTTTATTTTATTTTTTTTATGATTCGGCACCTAAATTTTCACCATTCTGTCATCAACATCGTAGTAGGTAGGTAGTAGGTAGCAGGTAGGTGGGTAGGTAGTGGGTAGTAGGTAGGTAGGTAGGTAGTAGGTAGGTAGGTAATAGATAGGTAGGTAGTAGGTAGCAGGCTGTAGGTAGGTTGCAAAAACGGGGAAAACATGATTTCTTTTTTGAGCTTTTTCTCTCTTATATGACGCAGACAAAGTTGCGTGGGTCAGCTAGTTTCGTTATAAATTCAGCTTTTCCTGTTCCAAGTATAATATAAAATATATTTCTTTAACAAAACCCCGCTACTCTATAATCCTCCCCACTCCATTCGTCACTAGTGTCCCGACTGCGGACTAAGCTAACAAAAAACTTCGCTCAATTAATCCAAGTAAATTGCATTCTTAGAAAAAAGGTAAAAGTTTTGTAAGCAAAAGACTTTAAACGACTTTGTTAAGACACTATCGGGGATTAAGAGAAAAACCTGCCAGGTGTGTGTTGGGTCACGCACAATGAAAGGTCCCGCAGTCGGGATGATTTTTTACACATGCACAATATTTTTCTACATCATAATTAGGTTTTTCTTCAGGTTTCATTAAAGAAACGTTGAAAACGCAGATTTAATAACGGGAAATATTTCTAAAACTATTATAATGACATCTTAATCTGTTATTGATGGGGCCAACTAAAGATCGATATATAAAGTAAAATCACCTACTTTGCATGCAAAGCTTAAGCATTTTATGCTTAACGTGTCGCAGCACGCATTAGTTTAAAACAACAACGTTACAACTCAAGAACCTAATTCGGGAAATTCAAAGAACAAAATCGTAGTCTATTTTTGTACAGTAACTTGTTTGTATAGAAAATAATTAGTGCTATTGATGACGTCATAGTACATAATCATTAAATGGCACGCTTGGTTTTCATACGGATCGTGGTACTTGCGTTATCTATAGGTATATCTCATACAGTTATTCGAATATGCTAATCAACGGGGTAGATGACACACCAATCAATTGAGATACTTTTTAAGAGCTGTCAAAACGCGGATCACTCATAGATTTTATATGGCAATAGCAAACTGTGACGTCACTGTTTGGTCAACTCAATGACTCAACTATTTATTGATTTCAAAGCAACTAAAAACCGAATTTGGCAATTAATTGAAAACAAATTGGGTTTTCAGGCCCAAAACAAAGTGTTTTTTTTTAGAGATTTGTGTCTTGGAATTATTGTTTTAATGGTGTCATCAACCCTATTGTTTAGCGGTTTGTTTCACTTGGCCACGGAACCCTAAAAAAGTGCATTGAAGAACTTTTTCTAGATATACTTTTAGCATAAGTTACTGTCTGTATAACTTTCAAACGGTGAAGTTATTACTTTAACTTACTTCGACTATCTATTGGTTTTAGTAACAAAGGAGTTTTATAGACTTAAATGCAATTAATTTTCTTTGATTAAACTTTTCAATAGTTATTAAATAAGAACTGCCTGAACAATAATACAAAAAAGCTTTGTGTTAAATTACGGAAAATAATAGAGCTTTCTTCCATACATAACATAACATCACGCCTGTAATCCCCGAAGAGTTAGGCAGAGGTGTACGTAATAGTACACCCATATTTCGCCAGTTTTTAAATCCTATGTAAAAGGGGGCGAGCCTATTGACATCAATCGGGTACAAATCCAGACTCCGTGGCTGCTACTGAGAAATTTCTGATGGAAAAAACGCAATAACACTTTGCGCGACCTGGGAATCGAACCCAGGACCTCATGCTCAGCAGTTGCGCTTTCGACCACTAGACCAACGAGGCAGTCAGTACACGAGTGTCATACACGAGTTCAAGTTATTAAATACATACAGATACGTTATACTATTTTTATTCTCACGACGTATTTGTCTCCTGATTCAAATTTGGAACTACATTAACGTTTATCGCATCGTTGTAAAATTATTAGGTACCTACATGAAACGGCTGAAAGAATTCAAAAAAAGAATAATGGAAGGAATAAAAAGTTTTAAATTGTAAGATACCTACGGGCAATAGAACACTCGACAAAGTTGGATAAATTTACAACTTTACTTTTAAAACATTAGATAAGCGACCTAAGTTATAATAGCTAACTTTAAGAAGGAAAGTATTTTATAACTTTGAAACTTACACATTCGTTTAAAAATCTACTTACATGCTACATTAAAAAATTGTACTTTAACTTAACAAACGACACATTAACTTTAAAACTGTTTTAACTTTAACGTAGTTTAAAGATTAATGATAAGAATCAGTACCATTCTGCCAACCATAAACGTTGAAACTTCTCTGGAGTTAATTTATTAAAGTATTCATATGTAGATTTATCTCTAAACTTTAATTTCTCTCATTTCTTTAATTTTGTATCCTATGTAACCTACCTAACATAGATGCGTGACCATCATTACATACCGAGTTTCCTCCTTGCGTCGGAAAGCACATTAAGTCGTTAGTCCCAGCTGTCGTTTGTAAATCTTTGACAGTCGATACGACTGGTCAGAAGCTCGAAAGTCTGACAACCAGTCTTTCAAGTCGAAACGACTGGTTGCAAAACAAAAGTCTGAGAACCAGTCTCTTTTGGTGCATTCCAAATTCAACCTATATGGAGTTTTTACACTCTTTAAACAATAAACGCTACATTGAATTATACCCAATATACCTCAACCAAGTACATTAAGCTATGGTACATGTAAGTACAAAGAATACGGCACTATAAAGTACCACACGGTAGTACAACCGGTACTTTGTACTACCGTGTGGTACTTTATTGTGCCGTATTATTTGTGTCTCCGTGTACGTTAAGGTGCCTTTCCGAGATGGGCTACAGACTGCAACCGCAGGTGCAGCCAGCGGTCGCGGCTGCTTCTGTTTCAAGCGCAGCGGCATGCCTGCACAATGCATAGAACCATACTTCTCTTCGTCGTTCGCGACATCACTGGGCACTGTAGTCTGCGGTTGCTGCGTGCCGCGGCCGCAGGCCGCATTGTCGCCGCGCTCGGAATCAATTTCATAGAGATTTAAAAAAAAAAGTGGGCGCTTGCAGTTTGCGGTCTGCAGCCCGTCTCGAAAAGGCACCTTTAGACTTACAATTTCATTAGTTGGAACGCAATTATCTTGTGTGGACGCTTTCCTTGTCTCCACTGGCCTTAGTTTAATCAAAATGTGGATAAGAAAGTGTTTAAGGCTGCAGTTTTATGGGAAAAACTGCAGAAAAAGCTCTTTTAAGGAAATGGCTACTTTGGCTGCTCCATGACAAATGATTAAAATTGTCCCCTTTATGTTTTCATCAGTCTCTATAATTTTCATGCTACGGCTACTCACTTTTAAGTTAAAGTGAACTTATTCATTAAATCATAGAAGCTACCATATCATAAATACTAGTCTTGAATTCCTCTTACGCTGATGTCGGTCGCGCGTACGAGTGAACATTGTGTTGTATATAGCACCAAGTCAGCCGTATTTTATTATAAACTTCTCGCTGACGTACGCGACCGACATCAGCGTAGGAGGAATTCAGGCCTCTAAACGTTAACGTTAGTAAATCTGACAAAGTTATTTAAAAGATCCACACAAGCATCAACTTATTATTCATTAGATAATAACAATAAGAATGCCCCTATCCAATTTAATACCATCCAGGGCAGCCACTAAGTAATAGCCAGTGGCCAAAAAGCCGTCGGCATCGGCTACAAAACTTATCTTTTCTGGGCTATAATAGACGATTGCGCATTGAACGCGTCAGCTCGTCCCCGTATTCTTTGTTGGCTACTAGTATAGTTGGTATTAAACGATTCAATTATTGTAATTAAATTTAAATCCAATTATATTTTAATAGTTATTATTTTCTGTGACCTTTTCTCGTGCTTATTTTAAAAAAGTTTAAAGTATCAATGTCGCACTATTCAATCAACTCGTCATAAAAAATAATAAGCATTTTCAGCCTAAAAGAGGGAGCAGGCCTTAAGTCACCAGGCTGGTTCAGTATAGGTTGATCTGTCAACCAGTCCTACCAAAAACTGGTTTGTATATTACGCTACATCTGGTTTCACTGGAAAAATCAAAATCGAACTTATATCGTCTTCATGTTACGAATTCATAAAAAGAAGACATCTGCTTCAATTGCTATCTTACAAACCACAATTACTGATCACTATACTACGTTTTTATCACTTTCTAAAATAAAAAACAAAGCGGTTATAAATAAAACCTCTACTAAAATAAATTTTGAACAAGCACTAAAATATCTACAGGAAAAAAATCTTGCCGAGTTGTTATTTTGTAATGACCCAAATCTCCTAACTGACTTACTCATACAGAATCTGACTGACACTATTAATAATAATACTACAATAACAAGCATCCCAAATAGTAAACGCATAATCAAACCTTGGATCTCCCCGGGAATACTACGCTGGATTAAAAATCGAAATAAACTGCAAAAAAACTTTCATTCCGACCCGTTTAATGAAATTTTAAAAATTACATACTGTCGATACAGAAATTATTGTAATAATCTCATTAAAAAATGAAAAAGAAAATATGAAAGGGAATTAGTCAGTAAATCAGTTACAAACACCAAGTTACTCTGGAAAAGCATAAAATCTATCACCTACTCAAATAAAATAAACAGCCAAGGCACGGAACTGTTAAGTATCAGACCATCTCCAACTGAATCAGTCAACTTCGTAAACGATTACTTTGTGAATATTGGGAAAGACTTAGCTCAGCAAATTCAATCTGGGACTAATAATACAAATTTCTGCTGATCGGACTAGCATTTCTCCTGTGCAAACAAATTCCTTTGCTCTCTTAGACACTGACCCAAAAGAAGTTGAAAGAATTCTGATGAGCCTGAAATCGTCCAGTGCCCCTGGATGGGATAATATCTCTACTAGTTTCTTAAAATATGTTAACAAAGAAGTTGTTCCCATCATTACCCACCTGGCCAACCTTTGTTTCAAAAATGGAACTTTCCCAGCCCCCTTGAAAAAATCGATCAATACACCGGTTTGTGTACCGGTGTATTGATCGATTTTTTCGAGGAGGGAGGGAGCAGAGATGATGTCAATAACTATAGACATAACTCCGTCCTACCAGCCCTGTCTAAAATTATTGAAAAATTAACTAATACTAGACTCAAAAACTACTTAAACAAATTTAAACTACTATCGTCTACACAGTTTGGTTTTAGACAGGGAGTATCCACTGAGGACGCAGCTACAGCCCTCAGTTCATTAGTTACAGAACATCTCGATACAGGAAGGAAATGCCTGACGGTATTTATAGATCGAAGTATCGAGTAGGTGCGAATAGACTGAATATTCAATTGTGTAGGACAATGACCTTTGGAAATAGGTTGTGTACAAATTATAATTAATTAGCTTTTGTCCGTCGCTTCGCTCGCGTTAATTTAGAATGTGATAATCAATTAGGGTAGTACTCTGCTTGTAATTATATTATAATGTAATTATTTAATATTATTAGTATTATTTTGTAATTATTTATAATGAGGGTTTTCCTAATTGAAAAAACCACAAAGTGGCAGCACTGGCGTAAAGTCTAAGCATCTGGGAAAATACACGAGTTTCTTGTAGTTTACGATTATTTTTTATTTAATTATCTTTCAAATCATTAATAAAATGCCTCAGTGTTGTGCCACATAGGTTACCTTTCATTAAGTTGTAAGTTGTTCCTTATACCACTGACTTTTGCAGTACTAAGAAGCTTAATCTTGAGTTCAGCTAATTTTCTTTGTCCGTAATCCATGTTTATATTGTAAAACAGTGCAAATAAGATGAAATTTCGGTAAAAAGTTTTCACTAGCATACAATTCTGTACAATTTGACAGTTGTCTATACCAGACGCCTACGTAGCGACATCTGGTGTCAGATAAAATCCGAAAAACCCCAATGAAGATTTTCTTTTTAGCTCTTCCCTAGTCGCTGGATAGATGGCGCTGAACTTAGTACGTTAATGCAAGGAACGGAACCTAAAAAAACTGATTTTAATAAAGCGCGAGAAAACTAGGTTATATTCGGAAGGTTAAGCAAACGAAAGTGTCAGTCAACGAGCGTACCTATGTGACAGGACGCAATGTTTTTTTCCCAAGCGTTTTGGCTTTGGCACCAACTATCGTAGTCAGTTCAACGCCATCTATAGAGTTCGTGGAAACTAAGTTTTTTTTTAATACCTCAAAAAGAAAACCTCTCATTCAATAATGATTCGAAAGACACGTGGCGCCATCTATTATCATAAGAGTGTTTCTGTTGTTTGCTTTGGGAATAGTACTTTTTTTTGGGATGAAAGGTGGTATTTGTGTTTCTGTACACGTGACAACGTATATGCAAAATTTTGGGATGATCGGTTCAGTGGTTTAGGCGTGCAATTGTAACAAACAAACTTACTTCCGCATTTTATAATAGGTATTAGCAAGGAAGTAAGGATTTGCCCGTGTTCTAGGTACTACCGAGTTCACTGAGGGTCGATCACTTTTTAACTTTATTACTTAGATCATAAGGTTGAAAAGTTGACCGTCAGTTAACTCGGTAGCACACTTGATTCTTTTATAATGATAATTGTAACAAGCGATGGTTTGAAGAAATGCGTTAATGCCTTGAAGGTACACTAACATTACAATAAATGGTACTAAAAGAAAAAATAACAAATGAACTTATTACGGCCATTAAGTGGTACTGCAAACGGGTAATAATATTTTGTGGCATTGACTTCCGAAACTATTTCATCAATATATAAAGATCTCGTGTCACAGTGTTTGTAACAATACTCCTCAGAAACGGCTTGACCGATTCTTATGAAATTTTGTGTGTATATTCAGTAGGTCTGAGAATGGGACGTAAACTATTTTTTTTACAGTTTTTATTATTTTATTTTTTTTTATGATTCGGCACCTAAATTTTCACCATTCTGTCATCAACATCGTAGTAGGTAGGTAGTAGGTAGCAGGTAGGTGGGTAGGTAGTGGGTAGTAGGTAGGTAGGTAGGTAATAGATAGGTAGGTAGTAGGTAGCAGGCTGTAGGTAGGTTGCAAAAACGGGGAAAACATGATTTCTTTTTTGAGCTTTTTCTCTCTTATATGACGCAGACAAAGTTGCGTGGGTCAGCTAGTTTCGTTATAAATTCAGCTTTTCCTGTTCCAAGTATAATATAAAATATATTTCTTTAACAAAACCCCGCTACTCTATAATCCTCCCCACTCCATTCGTCACTAGTGTCCCGACTGCGGACTAAGCTAACAAAAAACTTCGCTCAATTAATCCAAGTAAATTGCATTCTTAGAAAAAAGGTAAAAGTTTTGTAAGCAAAAGACTTTAAACGACTTTGTTAAGACACTATCGGGGATTAAGAGACAAACCTGCCAAGTGTGTGTTGGGTCACGCACAATGAAAGGTCCCGCAGTCGGGATGATTTTTTACACATGCACAATATTTTTCGACACCAAAATTAAATTTTTGCTTCACGTTTCATTAAAAAAACCTAGAAAACGCAGATTTAATAACGGGAAATATTTCAAAAACTATTATAATGACATCTTAATCTGTTATTGATGGGGCCAACGAAAGATCGATATATAAAGTAAGATCACCTACTTTGCATGCCCAGCTTAAGCATTTTATGCTTAACGTGTCGCAGCACGCATTAGTTTAAAACAACAACGTTACAACTCAAGAACCTAATTCGGGAAATTCAAAGAACAAAATCGTAGTCTATTTTTGTATAGTAACTTGTTTTTATAGAAAATAATTAGTGCTATTGATGACGTCATAGTAGATAATCATTAAAGGGCACGCTTGGTTTTCATGCGGATCGTGGTACTTGCGTTATCTATAGGTATATCTTACACAGTTATTCGAATATACTAGTCAATGGGGTAGATGACACACCAATCTATTGAGATACTTTTTAAGAGCTGTCAAAACGCGGATCTCTCATAGATTTTATATGGCAATAGCAAACTGTGACATCACTGTTTGGTCAACTCAATGACTCAACTATTTATTGATTTCAAAGCAACTAAAAATCGAATTTGGCAATTTATTGAAAACTAATCGGGTTTTCAGGCCCAAAACAAAGTGTATTTTTTAGAGATTTGTGTCTTGGAATTATTGTTTTAATGGTGTCATCAACCCTATTGTTTAGCGGTTTGTTTCACTTGGCCACGGAACCCTAAAAAAGTGCATTGAAGAACTTTTTCTAGATATACTTTTAGCATAAGTTACTGTCTGTATAACTTTCAAACGGTGAAGCTATTACTTTAACTTACTTCGACTATCTATTGGTTTTAGTAACAAAGGAGTTTTATAGACTTAAATGCAATTAATTTTCTTTGATTAAACTTTTCAATAGTTATTAAATAAGAACTGCCTGAACAATAATACAAAAAAGCTTTGTGTTAAATTACGGAAAATAATAGAGCTTTCTTCCATACATAACATAACATCACGCCTGTAATCCCCGAAGAGTTAGGCAGAGGTGTACGTAATAGTACACCCATATTTCGCCAGTTTTTAAATCCTATGTAAAAGGGGGCGAGCCTATTGACATCAACCGGGTACAAATCCTGACTCCGTGGCTGCTACTGAGAAATTTTTGATGGAAAAAACGCAATAACACTTTGCGCGACCTGGGAATCGAACCCAGGACCTCATGCTCAGCAGTTGCGCTTTCGACCACTAGACCAACGAGGCAATCAGTACATACACGAGTTCAAGGTTATTGAATACATACAGAAACATTATACTATTTTTATTCTCACGACATATTTGTCTCCTAATTCAAATTTGGAACTACATTAACGTTTATCGCATCGTTGTAAAATTATTAGGTACCTACATGAAACGGCTGAAGAATTCAAAAAAAGAATAATGGAAGGAATAAAAAGTTTTAAATTGTAAGATACCTACGGGCAATAGAACACTCGACAAAGTTGGATAAATTTACAACTTTACTTTTAAAACATTAGATAAGCGACCTAAGTTATAATAGCTAACTTTAAGAAGGAAAGTATTTTATAACTTAGGAACTTACACATTCGTTTAAAAATCTACTTACATGCTACATTAAAAAATTGTACTTTAACTTAACAAACGACACATTAACTTTAAAACTGTTTTAACTTTAACGTAGTTTAAAGATTAATGATAAGAATCAGTACCATTCTGCCAACCATAAACGTTGAAACTTCTCTGGAGTTAATTTATTAAAGTATTCATATGTAGATTTATCTCTAAACTTTAATTTCTCTCATTTCTTTAATTTTGTATCCTATGTAACCTACCTAACATAGATGCGTGACCATCATTACATACCGAGTTTCCTCCTTGCGTCGGAAAGCACATTAAGCCGTTGGTCCCAGCTGTCGTTTGTAAATCTTTGACAGTCGTTACGACTGGTCAGAAGCTCGAAAGTCTGACAACCAGTCTTTCAAGTCGAAACGACTGGTTGCAAAACAAATGTCTGAGAACCAGTCTCTTTTGGTGCATTCCAAATTCAACCTATATGGATTTTTTACACTCTTAAACAATAAACGCTACATTGAATTATACCTCAACCAAGTAGGTACATTAAGCTATGGTACATATAAGTACAAAGAATACGGCACTATAAAGTACCACACGGTAGTACAACCGGTACTTTGTACTACCGTGTGGTACTTTATTGTGCCGTATTCTTCTTCTGTCTCCGTGCACGTTAAGGTGCCTTTCCGAGATGGGCTGCAGACTGCAACCGCAGGTGCGGCCAGCGGCTGCGGTTGGACCGCAGTGCGGCCTGCGGTCGCGGCTGCTTCTATTTCAAGCGCAGCGGCATGCCTGCACAATGCATAGAACCATACTTCTCTTCGTCACATTGCGAAAAAGTCAACATTTTTTACTTGTGTATTCTCTGTGGTTCGCGACACTACTGGGCACTGCAGCCTGCGGTTGCTGCGTGCCGCGGCCGCAGGCCGCATTGTCGCCGCGCTCAGAATCAATTTCATAGAGATTTATAGAAACAAGTGGGCGCTTGCAGTTTGCGGTCTGCAGCCCGTCTCGGAAAGGCACCTTTAGACTTACAATTTCATTAGTTGGAGCGCAATTATCTTGTGTGGACGCTTACCTTGTCTCCACGGGTCTTAGTTTAATCAAAATGTGGATAAGAAAGTGTTTAAGGATGCAGTTTAATGGGAACAACTGCAGAAAAAAGCTACTTTTAAGGAAATGGCTACTTTGGCTGCTCCATGACAAATAATTAAAATTGTCCCCTTTATGTTTTCATCAGTCTCTATAAATTTTCATGCTACGGCTACTCACTTTTAAGTTAAAGTGAACGTATTCATTAAATTATAAAATACTACCGTAGTTGTAACAATACTAGTTTTGAATTCCTCTTACGCTGATGTCGGTGGCGCGTACGAGTAAACATTGTGTTCTATATAGCACCATACTACGCTGCTAAAGTCAGCCGTATTTTATTATATATTTCTCACTGACGTACACAGACATCAGCGTAGGAGGAATTCATTATTTAAAAGATTCGTTATTTAAAAGATCCACACAAGAGCATCAACTTATTATTCATTAGATAATAACAATAAGAATGCCCCTATCCAATTTAATACCATCCAGGGCAGCCACTAAGTAATAGCCAGTGGCAAAAAAGCCGTCGGCATCGGCTACAAAACTTATCTTTTCTGGGCTATAATAGACGATTGCGCATTGAACGCGTCAGCTCGTCCCCGTATTCTTTGTTGGCTACTAGATGGTATTAAACGATTCAATTATTGTAATTAAATTTAAATCCAATTATATTTTAATAGTTATTATTTTCTGTGACCTTTTCTCGTGCTTATTTTAAAAAAGTTTAAAGTATCAATGTCGCACTATTCAATCAACTCGTCATAAAAAATAATAAGCATTTTCAGCCTAAAAGAGGGAGCAGGCCTTAAGTCACCAGGCTGGTTCAGTATAGGTTGATCTGTCAACCAGTCCTACCAAAAACTGGTTTGTATATTACGCTACATCTGGTTTCACTGGAAAAATCAAAATCGAACTTATATCGTCTTCATGCTACGAATTCATAAAAAGAAGACATCTGCTTCAATTGCTATCTTACAAACCACAATTACTGATCACTATAATACGTTTTTATCACTTTCTAAAATAAAAAACAAAGCGGTTATAAATAAAACCTCTACTAAAATAAATTTTGAACAAGCACTAAAATATCTACAGGAAAAGAATCTGGCCGAGTTGTTATTTTGTAATGACCCAAATCTCCTAACTGACTTGCTCATACAGAATCTGACTGACACTATTAATAATAATACTACAATAACAAGCATCCCAAATAGTAAACGCATAATCAAACCTTGGATCTCCCCGGGAATACTACGCTGCATTAAAAATCGAAATAAATTGCAAAAAAACTTTCATTCCGACCCGTTTAATGAAATTTTAAAAATCACATACTGTCGATACAGAAATGATTGTAATAATCTCATTAAAAAATGAAAAAGAAAATATGAAAGGGAATTAGTCAGTAAATCAGTTACAAACACCAAGTTACTCTGGAAAAGCATAAAATCTATCACCTACTCAAATAAAATAAACAGCCAAGGCACGAAACTGTTAAGTATCAGACCATCTCCAACTGAATCAGTCAACTTCGTAAACGATTACTTTGTGAATATTGGGAAAGACTTAGCTCAGCAAATTCAATCCGGGACTAATAATACAAATCTCTGCTGATCGGACTAGCATTTCTCCTGCGCAAACAAATTCCTTTGTTCTCTTAGACACTGACCCAAAAGAAGTTGAAAGAATTCTGATGAGCCTGAAATCGTCCCTGGATGGGATAATATCTCTACTAGTTTCTTAAAATATGTTAACAAAGAAGTTGTTCCCATCATTACCCACCTGGCCAACCTTTGTTTCAAAAATGGAACTTTCCCAGCCCCCTTGAAAAAATCAATCATTACACCGGTACACAAGGGAGGGAGCAGAGATGATGTCAATAACTATAGACCTGTCTCCGGCCTACCAGCCCTGTCTAAAATTATTGAAAAATTAACTAATACTAGACTCATAAACTACTTAAACAAATTTAAACTACTATCGTCTACACAGTTTGGTTTTAGACAGGGAGTATCCACTGAGGACTCAGTTACAGCCGTCAGTTCATTAGTTACAGAACATCTCGATACAGGAAGGAAATGCCTGACGGTATTTATAGATCTAAAAAAGGCTTTTGACACCGTCTCTGTTCCAACCCTTGTGACCAAGCTGGAAAGAATCGGAATAAGAGGAGACCCATTGAATTTTTTCAAAGATTACCTATCAAATAGAACGCAAGGGTTAAGATAGGAGCATATGTTAGTGATGATGCCGATGTGTCTTTCGGCGTACCGCAAGGTAGCGTGTTAGGCCCTACACTTTTTCTAACGTATATTAACGACCTCTGTAACATAAAAGTCGATAAAACAAAAATCTTCTCTTACGCTGATGACACTGCCGTTGTCTTTTCCGGGAATAACTGGTCCGATGTTAAGCGCAGTGCAGAGATGGGCATGGTCCAAATAACTAATTGGCGACGGAAACGACAACTTACACTAAACACAGTAAAAACGAACTACATCTGTTTTACCATCTCGAATCATTCACAACCAAATAAAGATTTTAGCCTCAAATTACACTCATGTGATAAAGTTTCGAATAATAACTGTGGGTGTCCTGCAATTAGTAAAGTCTCACAAACCAAATACTTGGGTGTCATAATTGACCAAAAATTGTCATGGTATGCTCATCTTGAGCATGTTACAGGAAGAGTTAGGAAGCTAGGATGGATATATTTAAATCATTACGATATGTCCTCCCAACAAATATAAATAAAAAAGTAGACCCACATAGAAATCTCCTTAATGAAGTTTATGTGGCCCTTGTATAATCTGTATTAATTGACTGTATCCCCATTTGGGGCGGTGCGGCAAAAACTAGATTTATAGATGTAGAACGAGCACAACGAGCGCTAATTAAAATAATGTACTTCAAAAAGAAAAGATACCCAACTGAAAGTCTTTACCAGATGAGTGGCCTGCTTTCTGTCAGAAAACTATACATCTCTTACACAGTCCTAAAAAAACATAAGGCACTTCCTAATGCAAACACACTATCAAAAAGAAGGAAAGACATAGTTGCTCAAATCTCACAAACTAAATCAAAATTTGCTGCTACACAATACAACAAACGCTCTGCTCAGCTTTACAATAGGGTAAACAAGAAGATACACTAAATAACTACATGAATGTAAAAAAATGGTAACAAATTGGATAAAACCTTTTACTTATGATGATACTGAGGTACTTTTAAAACACATAGTTTAACTCACCCATTTCTCTCTACACACACACTCACCTACACACACATACACACGCACTAAGTACACACAACCCCTCCATCCCCATACACTTACACGTGTACCTATAATATAAAAATTATATAAATGTTATGTAAGTATTCTGTTCTGTTAAAAAAAAATTGTCTAGATAAGAAAGAGCTGAGTCTCCTAATACAGGCTTTTTCTTTGCTTAAAAGGAGGCTCCAATCATCAACTTGTTGTTTCTGATTTGGTTAAGAAATAAACAAATTTTAATTTTTATTTATTATCGTCACTTACGGGATATCTTCCGTGATTTTTATTTGTATCGAGCTCCCGATATTTCGACACTGTTGCAAGCGCCATGATCGCGGGTTTAGTTTTAAACCGTGAAAGCTTAAAACATTGTTTGAGCCCAACATTGTTGGGAAAAGGCTAGGCAAATGATGATGATGGCCAGTGTGTGTGTGTGTATGGTGATGGGTGTGTGTGGTGTGTGTGTGTGTGTGTGTGTGTGTTGCTTTTGTTCTTTTTTTTTCTTTCTTTCTTTTCAATTTTCAGTTCTAGAGAAAATACCAGTTCCCTCATGATGATTTTTGTTATGGTAACACTTTTATATTCCATCAGTGGGAGTATTATATTATCTGTGGGTAATAACTTTTGTGTGTCTTTGATCAGACTGTTGCGTCAGTCGAATTAACGAGCGTGTGCTTGTCGAATTACCGGTTGTGTCATTCGGCTACCTTCCCCCCTCGCAACCATAACAATTTTCTTTACCGTTTTAAGAATAATGGTGGACATTGATGAACTTGCGATCTTACTCATAAGTCGAAGCACCACTGTTGGGGTGCGATGTCAGAAGTCCTCCACGTGTGTCTGGCGGTTGCTGATCCCTCTCGATACGTCTGGAGGGAAGAGCAGCTGCTGGGCCGGTGCACCCTGGGCGCGGCAGTATCCTTCTCCGGGGAATGAGAGGAAATGAGAATTTCCTTTTATCCCTCGGGGAGAGTTACTGCCGCGACTAATTATTCTGACATGGGTGGGGTCCTGCCAGGACCACCGGTGCGTTCCTCTGCGTGACCCTCTGTACAGCAGAGGGCATAGCAGAGGAGTGAGGGCGGGCTCGGTGTGCACTCACCCTGCCTCCGAGCAGACAGAGTAGGATGCGTCCTTCTTTGTCACCGTCAGTCTCCTAATCCCATTGTCGAAGTGCTGTGGATCACGTCTCGCGGCTTCGATAGGGACCGAGGGTCTTGGCTTAACCGCCCTGACTGCGAGGTAGAAAACCTCTATAAAAAATTACCCCGAATCCCAAGCGGCGGCGCACCGCGAGGGGATGTATGGCTGACGGGTGTTCCCATGGAACGAATCAGTAGCTAGTGCTCACCCTCGCCAGGGTACCTGCAGACCCTCTGGCGAGTAATAAATACTCAAAATCTGCCCTTCTAGGTACAGGGGTCTCTGCCTAGATTGAGAATGTTTCCCCCATACTCGTGGGAACAATTATGGAACAAACTATAAAACCCAAAAACACCGCCGGTAACGGCAAGGAAGAGGAGAGGAGGGATGCGGGGTTGGAGTCCGACCTCGTATCCAGCGATGCGAGCGCGGGAGGCTCAGAGAGCTCCCGCCGCGTGAGGGCCGGGACTGCTGCGGAGAACGGCAAGTTCTTCCGCAAACGGTCCAGGAAGGATGGCGACCAAGCGTCATCATCCGGGGAGGAGGAGGCCTCGGCCAGAAAGATTCCCACCAACAAGCGTGGTGGGATCAGAGGCAGAGGGAGGGGGATGTCTGCCTCCGAAAGGTCGGTGAGACTGGCCGAAGCGGGGCGCCACCCGGGCATGACTGCTCGCGGGTCTGGCGAAGAGGTGGGTGCACCTGGCGGCTCCGATGCGGAGCGTAAGACCAGGTTCGCAAAGGAGGTGGAAGCCGCAATAAGGGGCGTGGCCTTGAAGGTGAAGACATTTTCAAAACTCAAGGCCATACCCGCGGCTTCCGCCTCCATCATGCCGGCTGCAGAGGCCAACTTTGCGGGGCCTTCCCCTCCTCCTCCTCCTCCGATAGGTGGAGAGGAGGTGGCTAAACTGCGGGTGGAGTTAGCCCGCCTGACGGCTGCCATGGAGGTTCTCCAAAAAGAGAACGCTAAGCTCCACGCAGACCTGGCCAGTCTACGTGAGGCTGGCTCCCGCACGGCACCTTCAAATGGGGCCAGCAGCAGCAGCGACAAGCCCAGCCCATGCCGGTGGAGAACCAGGTCCTAAACTTGGTTCGGCAGGAGTTGGCTTCCTTCCAGGCGCGGTTTTCCGTCCTGGAGGGAATTGTTCTGCGCCCCGCCCTGGGTGCAAACAGGGCAGCCGCGGGCCCAAGCACGATGCCGAGCACGGTGTCGTACGCGGCTGCTGCGGCTACCGCACCCGCACCGGGGCCGACCAGCCAGCCCTCCGGCAGGGCTGTGGCGTGCGTGGCTGCGCGACACCTGTACGCCAGGCATCGCAGGCTCCGCATTCGCCCACCGAATGCGGCAGCCATCGAGGCGGAGCTTTATGAGGGGTACAGAGCGGCGAAGACCGCCCTCCGCGAGGCTGTCCTGCGGGCCAGGGACCTGGCCCGCGAGGAGTTGCTGGGGACTCTCGACAGAGATCCGTGGGGGCGCCCTTACAAGATGGTGCGGGATAAACTCCGCACCTGGGCCCCCCCACTGACGCAGAGTCTCTGGCCTGAGCTCGTGGAGGACGTGGTGAGCACTCTGTTCCCTACGCGGGGAGAACATCCCCCCCCGCTTATGGCTCCACCACCTGCGGTGCTTGAAGCGGACCACCAGGACGACGACGACGACACTCCGGAAGTGACCGGGGTAGACCTGAGAGTGGCGGTACGCAGGCTCAGTGCCAAAAATACCGCCCCGGGACCCGACGGCTTGCCTGGCAAAGCCTGGGTCCTAGTCTCGGAGGCTCGGGCCCCGACTGGAGGGGCTCTTAAGCGCATGTTTGGAGAGAGGCCAGTTCCCGCTTCGTTGGAAGACGGGAAAGCTGGTCCTCATTCGGAAGCCGGGGCGCCCTGCGGACTCTCCGTCCGCATACCGGCTCATAGTGTTGCTCGGCGAAGTGGGCAAGCTCTTTGAAAGAGTCATTGCAAACCGCCTCGCCGAGCACCTTGCGGGGCGGGGCCGGATCTTGCGGAACACCAGTTTGGTTTCCGCAAGGGGCGCTCTACGGTGGACGCCATCATGTGCGTGAGAGCCCTAACGACGGGGGATGCAGTGTCCCGGGGTGGGGTTGTCCTTCAACTCCATGCCCTGGAGCTGCATTAGGGAGGCACTCCGGTATCACCGGGTGCCGACCTACCTTCGTCGTGTGGTCGGGGACTACCTGACGGATAGAGCCGTCATCTACCCCGGTCGTGGCGGAGAATGGAACCGGCGAGAGATGTCGTGCGGTGTTCCGCAGGGATCGGTCCTGGGCCGTCCTTGTGGAACATCGGGTACGACTGGGTGCTGCGCGCCGACCTCCCTAGCGGCGTCAGCGCGGTCTGCTATGCAGACGACACGCTGGTGCTGGCACAGGGGGTGTCGCACGAGGTGGCGGCCGAAATCATGACACGCGGGGTTGCGATAGTCGTTGAGAGGATCCGGCAACTGGGTCTCGAGGTGGCATTGCACAAGTCCGAGGCCATGTGCTTTCATGGGCCTCGGAATGCGCCACCTCCGAGATCCTTACTCACGGTAAGAGGGGTATCCATCGGTGTCGAGTCGACTTTTAAGTATCTAGGACTCGTCCTCGACAGCCGGTGGAACTTCGTGGAGCACTTCCAACGTTTGGCCCCCAAACTGGAACGGACTGGGGCTGCCTTCAGGCGGCTCCTGCCCAACCTGGGGGGGCCGAACGCCTCCTGCCGGAGGCTCTACGCGGGAGTCGTGCGGTCCATGGCCCTTTACGGGGCCCCGGTGTGGGCGCGTTCCTTGAGGCTGCGTGCAGCCCACTACCTGAACGCGCCCCATAAGGTGGTAGCCGTAAGGCTGGCCCGTGGGTACCGCACGATCGCCCGCGAGGCGGCGTGCCTCCTTGCCGGATGGCCGCCATGGGATCTGGAGGCGATAGTCCTCGCGCGCCTGCATGAATGGCGCGCGGAGGCGCTTCGCCGGGGGGAAACTCCGCTGCTGCGACAAATTGTCGCTCAGCGGACAGACTTCCGGCGGGATCTCATGGCGACATGGAGAGAGCGACTGTCGCAACCCCGTGCAGGGCACGCCACGATAGTGGCGATAAGTGCCCCTCTTTGAGGAGTGGCTGGAGAGACGCCACGGCGTCCTCACCTTCCGCCTGACGCAGGTCCTCACCGGACACGTTGTTTTCGGGAGGTTCCTGCACCGAATCGGGCGGGAGGAAACGCCCGGGTGTTTCCACTGCGAGGATCGACCGGAGGACACGGTGGAGCACACGGTGGAAGTGTGCCCCGCGTGGGCGGAGCACCGCCGTGTCCTCGAAGCGGCGATTGGCGGCGGCGACCTCTCGCGTCAGGCCCTGGTGCAAGCCATGGTCCGGAGCGAGACGGAATGGGACGTCGTCACCTCCTTCTGCGAAGCAGTAATGCTAGAGAAGGAGGTGGCGGAACGTGAGAGGGAGAGAACCTCACAGCGTCCCGGCCGCCGCTGGAGACGCCCCGGGCGTCGGAGGCCACCACGTGGCCCCCGGCAACCGTAGGCGCGGGCCTGTGGACGGTGGGCTATGGGCTAGCTCGCCGTCCGTCCGTCTCATGACGACAGGCTGTGTCGACGGCGCGTTCGTGTTCCACGCGCGCCTCAAAGAGAGTCAGCAAAAAGGAAGGGGTCCAAAAGGAGGGATGCCTGCCGGGGTTGCGGGACTGTTCGAAAGAGATACCGTGGCCCTGGAACACAAAGGGCGATGAAGGAACATGGATGGGTTTTAGTCAGTAAAAGTCTGACACTCCCTCCTGCTCCGCCCAGAGCGGGAGAAGTCATTTGATGATTTCCCATCCGAAAAAAAAAAAAAAGCACTACTTCTATTTTTTTTTCTTAATACCCTTGTATGTCCCACTGCTGGGAAAGGCCTCCTCCATAGCCTACCAGGTACTCTTCACCTGCGCTAATAATTACCTTCTGTCTCAAATCTCAGAATGTCTAACATGCAGTCATACATAGTTACAAAATACTTCATTTCAGTCAAGAGGTAGGAACCCCGTTTTCCAATAAACGAAAAACGGACCGCTGTCAGTACAATCAGGACTACAAAACAAATCTTTCACGTTTCCATCATAAATCTAGTAGGAAAATACACAACTATCTGAATTCAATATGTACGACGTTTTCCTAGCTTCCTAAACCATCAAATATGAGTGAATCCTCTAGATATACTCGTAAACACTCGCTTCTCTTAATCCCAACGGAACAAAAAGAAAAACTTATTTATAACATACCACATATACTTACCTATCTATACTTTGATTTAACTCCAATTCCCTATACAAAAAAAAACTAATTTATCTCCCTTTACACCAGGGAATAACAGGAACACAACACCATAAACTAACCGGTAGTGACGTCACAAAGTAGAAGCCTTGTTTAGTGAACGACTAGATCCAATTTATCGCAACCACTTCTGGTTTACAAAAACTTCTCGAGGAAAAGAGGGAGTCGGTATAGTGTGTCAACTTTAATTGGGGCGCTAGAGGACAAAGTCTACCTCGTGAGCAAACAAATTGTAGTGTGCTTATGATAGACGAGGTGATGTGAACATAATCGTAATGTACTTGCAATAGCTACCTGCTATAGGTACAAGTCTAACCTGTCAGACTTGGCAATTATGTATTTTCAAACGTCACCGAAACATGGCATCACATTTTTTCTAGGACATTTTTCTGATAACCTTCGTAGTTTATTAAATATCGTTTTTTTTCTGAGTGACTGTGTGTCTGATTACAGAACGTGGGTTATAGCAGGCCCAGATAAAGTGATAAACGTTGAAAAGTCAAAACTGTATTGGATTGACTAGGGCTATCGAAACACTACTTTCTATTCTGTTTGACGTCGTTGTGTAGAAACCGCAGGGCTCGCAAGAGTGTTTTATCCTCAAGCCGCTGGAGTAGTCTTGTGTAGTTCGTGAACGATGAACGAATAGGAGCCGTATCTTCGCACTGTACTAGAAGAAACGTTTCCGAACGCTGGCTTGTTACCGGTCTAATAGGTCAAATAGCTCTTTCCGAACTCGTACATCGCCCGAACGAGAAATGAAATACAGTCTGACTGATTGTTTGACAGAAACGATATACGTTTTCATTCTATGTGTCTGTAAATGAATGAGAACGAGAGAGAATAGCCGACGAATGACGATACTATCCGAACACGATCGACCGAATTCGCAAGAATGAGATGAGATGCGCATTATTTCAATGGCTTAATGTCTATTTTAGCTTATCGCCCAAACACGGTAGGCGAGCTGTGTTCGCAAATTGGAAGTTTATACCTATAGTAATAGCGACTGCGACCCGTCAAGTGCAATACAAACAACCGATGTTTCGGCGCGCATTTTTGATCGTGCAAGTAATAAGTTATTGTAAAGTGTTTTGTTAACAGAGATTAATAATTATAGATGTTGCATTTATGTTTTTTTTTAATTTATACGTAGTGGTTTATGTGTAATAATGTCTTTGGTAATACCTAGAGTGCGTATTTGCTCTGTGAGTGATCCGCGGCCGCGCTGTGCTCTATTGAAATGCTTACCGAGAGCGAAGACCGAATAGAGTTATTAGAACTAATAGAATGAACTAGTTCACTGTCCGAAATGAACTAGTACGGAGCGATCTTAAAAATGACCGAGCAGGCACAAGACTACGCTGGAGCATTGGAGCTGAAATAAATGTATTACAGTTATAGTAAACGTCCCTATTCCGGAAGTGAGTAGGGAGTGCTTGCAATAAATTGAATTGTATCTAAGCAAATTAATAATAATCATTACGTACGTGTTTAATTCGTCTACTTTATATGCGTTTGTTCATTGATAACTGTAAACTAAAATATGCATTTAATATCCTTTTAATTGGCGACTAAACATGGGTAATTTTTTTTTTTCGAATGGCTTTTTATATCCTTTACCTTTTTGTCCGATTGACTCCTTGACTATTCAAAAGTGTTTGTAACCGTTTTATTTGAAACTTCTTCCGTGTTAAAAAGCACATTCTATGGCACTATGCAAAAGCGTTAACAATAGCGTTTAATCAGTAAAAGAATTCTTGAAATGATTTGTTTCAGATATTACGCCCAAAATCAAAGAAACAAACTTTACCTCTTTTGTAGATAAGCATTATAAAAAACTACAGAATAAAAAAGGTTTTGATTTTTTTACAATTTTGATTAACGTCTTGATTTAAAACTATCACTTTGTATGCAAACCACATCTCTTTTAACTCTAGAGTATTGAAATTTATAGTATTCTGAAAAAAAAGTGTCACGTAAAAGATTGAATTTCCATAAAATATCGTGTCTGAGTGTACTGAGCCATTAAGAAAGTGGGTACAATAATAACAAATCCGTCGTGTTCATTCGATTGGAGAAATCTCTGAAAAAAAAACTCAGTGGATTAAGAAATACTTACGATTTTTTGACATTAAAATGTTGATTCAACTGTTTTCTGTATTCAACTGTCTTTATAAAGCTCTCAGACAAAAAAATCTGCGACCAGAGAAGTGAGCCCGGTTTCGTAAACATGTTGTGCATTTATTGAGGCATAGTTTAGTTGAAGTTTGACGTAAATGTGTGCGTGTATGAACAGAGCGAGACGTAATTTGACGGACCTCACTTTGCTCTCCGCAGAGTTCCGTCTTTACCTTTTCATTTGGTCTTAGATAAAGCTGTATAAAGTTAAATGTGCCATTTTTAGGGTTCCGTAGTCCTGACAAGGAGCCCTTATAGTTTCGTCATGTCCGTCTGTCTGTCTGTATGTCTGTCTGTCTGTCCGAGGTATTGCTAAAAGACCGTTAGTACTAGAAAGCTGTAATTTTGTAGAGGTGTGTATATTAATAACACTGACAAAGTGATAAAATACAATTATGGAAAATATTTTTTAGGGTAGCTCCCCTACATGTGAAGCGGGGATGAATTTTTTTTCGTAGTTTACCCCATCGTGTGGGGTATCGTTGATTAGGTCTTTTAAAATGACTTAAAGGTTGCTGTTACTACTTTTCTATTTAATGCTCTATTGACGAAATATTAAACTTTAAAGTGCAAATTTTTGTTTCAGTAGGGCGTCCCCCCTTCTAAAAGATAAACTGCTGGCTTGATAAATTTGGAAAAATTCACGATGATAGTACATTTTATGAACTTTAAAGAAAAACTATAACGGTTAAGATAACTTTATTAGTTTAGCAGTAATAGTCTTTGAACTTGGGTGTTGGATAATTTAGTAGCAAATACAAAATCCCTAGAATAAATCCTATAAAGTGACTAAAATAAAGTAGTTGCTTGTTTATAATGAGTAAAGCATTGAAAAACAAAATCCAAAATAATAAAACTAAAAAACCATAATAAATTATCAAAAGTTTCACAAAGCTGCCGCTAGATGGCGCTGTACCAACGGGTTTGTTCTAATAGGCATGACGACATTATCAAAAAATTGCAAATCTATTTAGTCCGTCAGTTAGAGTGTTGGAAATTAATAGACACGTATTTTTTGTTTTTGTAAATCAATGAATATTGAAAAAGATAAAACGCATCAAAACTCGGAAGTGGGGGCTCTTCACGTCAGAACTAGCTAAAAATTATACCTAGGCGTGACGTATTGAGAATTTTAAAAGCGTCATATCTTCGTCAATTTCACGTAACAAAAGAAAAACCACGGGTCAAATATTTTCTGATAATCTAACTGACGGACTAATTGGTTTTTTTTTGTCGTCTCGCCTATTGTGATAACGAGCTACTACAGAACCCTACACTGCGCGTGGCCCGACACGCATTTGGCCGGTTTTCTTTGTTTAAATGATTTAGAAACCTTTACAAAAAAACATTTCACTATACACTAAAAATGTTGCCAAAGATAGTTAACTTGGGGACATAGACAAGCACCAATCACTTTTAAAACGTTTTGTATTCTATTATGACTTCCAACTGAATTATGACAAGCTTTTTGTCAGGTTAGCCCGCAAAAATCAAATTTTCTTACTTTTTTTTGCAATTTGCAGGTCAGGCTGCACCTCAACTCAGCTTAAGTCAATGCAATAAGATAAGATAAGATAAGATTTATGTCTGAGTATATGTTTCACATACATTACCGTTGCCGGTAAAATAAATAAAAAAACAACAATACGAGACAATGGGTGAAAAAATAATGTCAAAATTTATAAGTAATTTAAAAATTTATTAACTGAATAAAAAAAGCAGTTGTCTGCCAGGCAAAAATGTACTTTCAAAAAATGAATTTATTAGTGGGCAACACTCTGATGCGTGGGGGTAAATTATTAAATATTTTAATCGCCATGCAATTGGAATTCCTGCTATACAAATTGTAGTCTGTTTATATGTGCAAGTTATTTATTTGGGCTTCTGCTTTTCACTCTTTTAGAAATGTGTTCATACAATGGAAACATGTGTGAATACCTTTTTACAAACATATAAATCTCAAAAACATATAGGCAAGGAAGTGGAAGAATTTTTTGCGGTTTAAATAATGGCTTGCAATGGTCTAAATATTTGCACCATACACAGCTCTGACAATTTTTTTGAATATTTCAATACATTCAAGTCCATCCATCGTCGTTATATCGCGGATAATATCCCAGCTTTCCCATAGTAACATTCTATCAAGCAAGTCCGGGAACAGAAAATATTTATCATGAATTTATTCAGTGGGAAAACTACTCGTACAATGATAAGCCATTACGTATGAAACACTCACAGTCTTATGATACTTTACAGATAGTGATAAACATTAATGTGTAGGGGCTGTGTTTTTATGACTCTATGCGTTTGTTTGCAAACTGTAACTGAAGGACAACGTGACAATAAAACATTTTAATGCAAAACTTTGCTTTAGTCACATCATTGTGTTTTTATCTCTGTATGTTAGTACTGTTATTTGATGAACTGACAAGTTGAATGTTGTTGGGTGTCCCTACGTTTGGTATGATACTTGTGATGAGAACGATAAATTTAGTGATGTACCGCATCTGACTAAAAGAGTGATGAATGAAAATGTTGATGATTAGAGAGACAGAGGAAGACCAGAAACCACCCATATTTGAATGAATTGTGTGAGGTATGATATGAGCGAGAAAGGAGTAACTGATTCCGTGACGATTGACAAGAGGAAACAAAAGGAAGGAGAGATAGGACAGGGGAGGGGGGAAAGTTCTTTATTCCCATAAAGAAAAAAACATGACACATGTAAAAGACACACGTAACATGGGGCTTGGTCAGGAAGATAATGATGATAATGACGTTGAATTAACAAACGTTTCTTATTAAGAAGACGAAAAAAAATACTGTAAAAAGGGTAAATGGTCAAATAAAACAAGAAGATACTAGCTATACTATTATTCAGGATTTCTAGAATAATAACTATGCAGAAACAAAACTTCATCAATACGATCAAGATCCAATAAATTCCTACATTTATTATAATTTATACTACCCGGAGCAGTTTTATTCCAAAGAAACTCACCGGAAACTGATTCAACAGGTATGGTAGTCGCGGGTATACATACATACTTTTGAGACATGTTATACAATTCACTATGGTACTGAGAAATGCCTTTGAAGTTATCCCAGAATTGATAAGGGTTACCACTACGGTGAATGTAAAGCATATCTACATACTGTTCTACAGTAAAGACTGCATGCAAAAGTGTATCGTCACCCACTATATATTTTACTCTTTGGTCCAAATAAACCAAGAGATTATCACCATCAATAGCCGTTGTTTTTTCTTCTGAAATGTTTTGAGAACTGCCTTGATCCTGTGAATTAATACTGTTATATAATTCCATTACCACATCTTGCTGCACAGAATGAGCTTTTTCTTCTGTCATAAAGCCAGCTTTTTTGAATCTTGGATCCATGAAAGTGGCCTTTTCTGCAATCATGTTTTTGTTGTCGTCAATTCTAAAATTTAAATCTATTGCTGCCTCAAGTTTTGCCTTGAATTTTGTTCCCAATTTAGTAGATGGAGAGCATTCGTTTAATTTGAATTTCATACCGATAGTTAGGGGAATAATATGGGATAAGGTAAGATATTGTTCACTAGACATTTTGTTGGTGAAATCTACAAATGGTTTTAAAATTTGAACACATTCACCGATTTCTTTTCGTTCATCGTCACTAAAATCACCTGTTTTATTTTCGGTTATTTCTTCCAACACATTATGCGGGATATGCCATGAAAAAGGTTCATCTTTCTTCTTCCTCGATCTATTTGAATTATGTTTCTGGTACCTCTTCTCAATTTCAGCAAATTTCAAATAATTTAAAGCTTCCTGCATATCCGTGTTCAACGAAATGGCTTTACAGCACATGTGTGGTATTTTTAAATATTCTATCACTGCTTTACATAGAGAGTTCTCATTACGACTCGTAACAAAACAGACGACTTTATCTAAAATCCCCCATTCGTCTTTTAATATTTTTTTCAGTACATTGGCAATATTTTTACCACTTTTAACTTTTGATTCTATTGTGAATAAAGTTTGAGAGATAAGTTTACCTTGATGAATGAAATGTACTGTCGCAGTCCACATACTACGACCCCGTATTCTATTCGTCACCCCTAACTTCCAACTTTCTATTGTGATCGCCACATGAAGTACAGAATCCAAAGTTTTCTTTAATTCTTCTCTTGCTTTATAGTAATATTTAGGAATTGTTTCCTCAAAGAATGTTTTCATAGAAGGTAGGGTGTAGTTTTCATCTTCAATGTAATTTCTAAAGCCGTTGTGATCAAGTATATTGAAAGGTCCCAAATCCTGACACAACCATTTGACAAGTAATTTTTCTTTGTCCACTGTTTCTTGTGTTGAAGTGTTATTTGTCATTATCGTTGGCCTTTTAGTAACAGCTGTTACACTATCTTCACTTTAATTTGTCGGTAATATTACATTTATAAAGAATTCGAATTGTGTTATTTTGTTCATGAAGTTTTTTTTTGTTGATACTAAAGAGTTCACTATTTATATCTTCACTGCTTTTATTAACAGAACCATAAACTCAGTCTATATCACTTCTGGGTCACAGGCCTCATCTCTATGGTAGGTGGGCTGTAATCTTTGCGGGCGAAGTCCTCAAACGACTAGCAAATATGATGTGTCAGGAACTAATAATACCGCAAAAATGTTTAAACGAATGCCAAACAAACACGATAACTCTATCTTATCTTTAGAAGTGTTGACTGATAAATTTTTATATCGATTCAATAATATATATTTTACAGGTAAGGTATGCGATCGAATGACATCGATGCATCATACAATCAGATTGTTACTACAACAACTGATAACAATACTACCTGCTGTAAAGCACCTGTTACACGGTTCATCTTTCGGTTAAACGAATGCCGTCCTAGATGGTCCTAGTGCGTGCGATATCGTGTGGACGCACCACGCACGCTCGTTCCATCATAGATCTTATCCATCGCATTCCATCAGGCGTGATCGAGGTCAAGAGCAGGCCCCTATTGTAATAAAAAAATAAATAAAAAAAAATTGGCAATTTTATTTTACTGTTGGAGCAAATCACTGCGTGTATCTGGGCCTAAACTAGGAAATGATCAGCGACCTAAAGGATTACCAAACAGAACACTCGTTCACAGTCAGTCGTCACAATCAGCAGTCAGTCGGTAGCTGATTTTAATTTGTCTTACATTTTCACCTTTGATGTGAATGCCGCCTGAAGACAGCATAGTTTACGCAGACATCAACCGGAGTCGTAGGTTGCGTAGGTACTTCCTACTCGATCTACCAACAAGCAGTCAAGCAATAACTAGACACTAATCTAGAAAGCATTCTCAAAAGGTTTTGAGAATATACTTTTATTTTAGGTTTTGAGAATGAGACCGCAGAGAGAGAATCTATTGTGAGTCAGAATGGAGTCCAGGAAAAAAAACAACCAGTAATAAAAATCCTAAAACAAGAATTTTTATTATGCAAAACATGAAGACGACGCTCGCTGGGTTTTTTTAATACGAGCCCAATTCCATAGTTTTCCCTTTTGTCGACGTTTTTTTTATAAGTCATAAGAATATGTTAAATTACAACTGGATATAGTGTTAAAATATTGTTTTAACATTCGATTTTCATACCTTTCAGATCATAACTTAGTTGCGCAGCGTCAAATTTGTCTAAAGGTGCCCCGAGAATGGGTCTCTGAAAAAAAAAAAGAAAATGATACCCATGACGAAAAAATCGGAAAATATCACTAGCGCCATCTTAAATGTTCATTTTGTTATCAGCGACCCCAAAAACCATAGAAATGACAACAATAATCCATCCATCGGCGCCATCTTTTTTTTTCAATAAAATACAGAGGAACTAAAAACATAATAAAAGTAAATTTCTGTAATAAAGAGTACATTTTGATACAAGTGAAGAAAGTTTGTTATTGCATCCGAGGAGGAAATTAACTCCCGAGCCGCAGGCGAGGGTGTTTTTGGAGCCGAGAACTGCAATAACAAATGTCCACGTGTATCAAACGACGTTTTTCAATACACTTTTGAAGAAATAAAATAAAAAAGCGACAAATATTTTTGTCATGAATTATTAGGAAACTATAATTTAAATTTTCTTTTTTTCCGCGCTTTTTTTTCGCCAAGTTGAAGGAGAAGCAAAGGTAGCCGCTAAACAGCCTAATATGATAAATAGAAAATTCAAATATTTTTATTTATTTATTAAAACTATATGCACATAATGTACAAAGGCGGACTTTTTGAGTTTAGAACACAAATAAATGTTAATTTGTTCATAAACGTTTATTTTATTTTAATAATCATGGTTTTTGATGATATTCTATTTATAAACATTATTTAAAAAAAAATATATTATTTATTTTATTTAAAAAAAAAATATTCAAAAAATATTAACGCCGTAAAGACGCATATCTATTTGCCGAGATTAAAAAAAACAATCACCGCCGACCATTGAACCTAATCGTACTGCGAAAAGAACCAGTTTTCGAGGAAGTGTATTGAAAATAAGATTTATGTCATTTGTGTTGCAGTGCGAGTACATGTTGAAGATGGGTAAGTACGGGTTAACATTCGATTCTCATACCTTTCAGATAATAAGTATAAGTACATTATTTTGTAGTTCAATTACGTTGTTAATAATGCACATACAAAATAGTATAAAACCGAAAACCAGTTTTTTCCTCGTACGTTAGTCTCAACTCCATCAAATCACAATGCATTTTTTCCAATTTCATTCGCACACTCACATAACAATATCAAACTGAAAACCCATTCATCTAAATACAATTAACCGGACCTCACTTCCTGTCAGAAAATACGCAATACGAAAAATACGCCGATCCGCAATTTCAGTGTATTTTAAAACTACGCCAAACCGGATTCGTATTCCGTTTAAACGATGGTAGACGGTAATGGAATGCGATATTTTAATCCAATATTAGCTTTCAGCGTGATTTTGCTTGAATTTTTGCAGCATTTGTACGTGATGGAATTTTGGGCTCTTATAATTTCAGTATGCGGAAAAATATTTGCCATTCACACAATTTTTACAGCTGGATGCTGGAGGAAATATTTGTATTGTTTCTTTGATAATCTACGCTGCAGAAATTCACGTAGTGGCTTGTACACTTTCGACCGAAAGCTCTTATCTCGAGACTTCGAGAGTCGAATTGAGCGATATACATGTTCGCTGTACACTTTCGCTAAGACACTCCGAGTTAGGGTGAGTGCGAGAGCGTATGTAGTAGCTCTCGTCTGGCGTCGATTTCCTCAGTCAGTTTATCCTTCCATCCTGAGTCTACGAGACATCTCGGGAGACTCATAGAAAGAATTCTCGGTCGAGCGAGAGTGTTTATTTATTTGTATAGGTTTACCAACAGCTTCTGTGTACAACGTACAAGTATACATAGTTTTTACAGTCTAGAAGAGTGTCACACTTTAAAAGTCTAAACCAGCTTTATTTATTTGTTTTTTTTTCGCAGTAGCCATAGTAACACAAGTATCGCTCTTGGCCAAGAGGTATCAACTAAGTGGTACATAAAAACGCTTCTTCGCTGAAGAAGATGTAGGTACTAGGTACATATATATATTTCAGCATTCTGTTAGTCAGGCCATTAAAATATTGCCGTTTTAGTATCCTGCCCTACATAGCCATGACCTTGTTCCCTAACAAGATAGGCATACTAAAAGTGATAAGTCCTTAAACTTAGTCCTAAGTGTATGCGTTAGCCTTGAATCCAGTCTCTGGGCTCATGAAACTTACCTAGTTAAATATGAGTTATGAAACTAACTTTTGACGACTTGTGTGAACTGTAACTTGTCTGGTTTTGGGTATCCGTGTTTGATTTCCGTTTAAAAAGTAATAGAAGGAGTTAAATATTTAAAAAGAAAACTAGATTAAAAAACAATTGTTAGGATGTCTATGAATCGGGCCTGTAGACGGTGAGCTATGGGCTAGCTTGCCGTCCATCCGTCTCATGACGACAGGCCGTGTCGACGGGGCGTTCGTGTTCCACGCGCGCTTCAAAGAGATGTCAGCAAAGGAAGGGGTCCGCAAGGGCCGACGCCTGTCGGGGCTGCGGGACTGTTCGAAAGAGATACCGTGGCCCCGGAACACAAAGGGCGATGAAAGAACATGGATGGGTTTTAGTCAGTAAAAGTCTGACAATTCCTCCTGCTCCGCCCAGAGCGGGAGAAGTCATTTGACGATTTCGCATCCGAAAAAAAAAAATGATGTCTATGAATAGATGTTTTTTGTTTCTAGTGGCAAAAAAAAGAGTAATTATAAGCCCTGAGTAGTTGGGTCGGGGGCCTTGAGTAGTCGATCCTTCTACTTAATAGGTATAAATTATGTTATTTATTCCTTTATTCTAAAAGCCCTACTTAAGCTATGGTTAAATAATACATTTATGTGAATAGGCTTTTCAACTGAAAAAATGCTTATCAAAAAATATTGGACCCGTATTTTTTCTTTTGCTACGTAAACCAAAATTAACGAAAATACGGCGGCGGCGCTATTAAAATTCTCGATACGTCACGCCGTGGTATACGTAATTTTTAGTGCGTTTTGAAGTCACTAGCCCCCCCCCCACTCCCGAATTTTGATGCGTTTTTACAAAAAATACGTGACCATTATTTTCCAATACTCTAACTGACGGACTAAATAGATTTGCAATTTATCGTGGAAACTAGTCTACTAATATCTTATAGTTTTTCGACACCAAAGAGCCGACCATTTCTTTCAGTATATGCAGGCAGAAAAACCCCATGTTTCGTTGTGTAGACACCTACTTACACCATAAGTAAGGAAAGAATAAGTAATCAGGGGTTCCGTAGTTCCAACTTCACGTTTCACTCAATCAGGATTAGTTCCATTCACGCGGTGTGTGTGACAAAATGTCCGTTATACCGACTGATTTGTCGCTTAGAAATGTATGGGTTTGGAGAAAGTTTCGAAGTAATGGGGCGTTACGGAAAAGTAGTGCTTTTGTTGGGTAGGAAAGTACAAGGAGTTTAAGGTATTTGTAAAGAAATGTTTAAAAAACTAATGGGCTGGCGATATATGCGTACGGCATGTTTGCTTTAGGGCCGAGGTTTCTATCGTAAATTATAATCCCATCATCATTAGCCCCATTTACTTGGGGTCGGCACAGCGGGTTCGAATCCCAGTAGGAGTAAATGTTTGTGTGATGAGCATGGACATTTGCTTCCGAGTCACGGATGTTTATATGTATAATAAGTATGTGTTTAAAAACAAAAAGTATCTATGTAGTATATCAACTATCTGGTGTCCACGACACAAGTCTCGTTGCTTAGTGTGGCACTAGATGGCGCGTGTGTGTTGTCTTCTTTTTCCATAATTACTTCTCTATTACTCATCTCAGCAATCACCTCCTTTCTAGACATTCATTCCTGCATACAGTTCATCTATCGTTTCTTTAGTCTTCCTCTACTCTTTATTATTGTAGGACGATCAGATGAAAAAAAGATGCAAAACTTAAGAATATGTCTCTAAGTAATGTATTTTTTTATGAGGTCGACAAAGAAACGAGCTATTCCAAAAGAAGGCATCGGACACGAAATCAGTGGGAGCGGGTGGCAGCGGCTGCGGAGCGGGCAGTGGCGCGTTCCAATGCATACATTTGTATGGAACTGGCCTCGAAGTCAGCGGCGCGGGTAGCGTTCAGCGAGCGGTGTACGAGCGGCGAGCGGCCAACGAGCGGTGACCGCGGGTCTGCATTGACGTAGGAATTTACATCTTTTGCCCACAATAAATCAAACTTTAGGAAGGAATTATTATCAAAAAGATGTTGTCGTCACTGCTTAGACATTTCGTTCGCGAATAAAGATACTAATTTCTCGTAACACACGTCACACTCGTCACACTACGCCGCTCTAGCGCCGCGCGATCTGCCCGCTGACTTCGAGACCGAGGCCTTCAATTTGGGGTCATATATGTACTTGGGAACACGGACGCAGGCAGGGAATTCCCACTCCTTGGCTGTGCGGATAATAAAAGATGTAGCAAAGCGCTTCGTGCGAATGTGGAACATCGACAAGGTCCCATACCTTGTCGGTGTTCATGATGATAACATAACCTGCAGTACGTCTGGACTCCCGATTAAAGAATGGGAGATGTACACTGTACAGTGTAAAACACATTATAGGAATGATTACGCATTAACTGTGTTTTAAAATATGCTGTATTAGTAATAAAAGACGCAAAACGAAGCCGTAGTAACACTGATCTTTATCATTACTATTTTAATGGCATTTTAAAAACTCAAAGACTTTTTATTTTCTTTGTTTTCAAATTATTATAAATGGATTATAATAATTTTCTCTAAAGGAACGCCAATAAACACAATTGAACTGAGCGCAACTGTACATCAAACATATCCGCTTGGTCCATTGAACATTTTGTTGCTAATCGGTTTAGAGCTGTCTTTGTTCTGAAATTCCTTTATCGACTGTACACACACAGCGTACACTAAAGGAGAGACTGTGAGATTTACTCAGTTTTGCTCAAGCCTTTGAGCATGACTAATGCGTCCCTTAGTTCCCTAGTATTGTTACGGATTGAAAACAGTAAGAAAGTCTGTCTTAAAACATAAAAATATTATGTCACCCCGTATCTTACCAAAAGAAATATACTCTCACTACGATACAAATGAAACAAAGGTCTGTTACAGAAATTTTGCCCTAGACTGAACTTCGATGCCACGAATTTTTTTAGAACCTACCTACTCGTAATTCTTCACTCACACTAACAAAAGAACACTTTTCCGCGAAGATTTACTCCAGACTTACCTACTCTTTTAACTATTATTCTCTCTAGAAGCTAAAGCTCCAGTAAGCGAAGTCAGCGCTTTGTCTTCCGCTGAAAGCGATTCATTGTACACATTTCTAATTGAATAATCTCCAGACCGTCTATTGACTGAATTCGCTTCTAACCGTCCAAACTAAATTGTACAAGCTGTTGACGTTATTGATAGTAAGTAAACTTTTGAAGTTCGTTTAGTTAAATATCCTCATATTTTTGTTTAAGATTTACCACAAATTACACGCTCAAGCAATACAAAATTTCTTTATCAGCACTTCAATGGTTCAATGGTATTTGCCGAATGTAGGTAAATGGAAATAAATTAATTAAAGCTACTTAGAGCATAATTTAAACTACCTAATTATTTACCAAAAAAGGGACTAATTAATTTAAAATAAACTAACTAACAACAACAACAACAAGACGCTTAGGCGTCTAAGTACTTCTCCATGGTACATGAATTATGACCCTGGCTCTTTTACTAGGAAAGTAGGAATCCATGTATGACAAGAGCCAGTCTGCGACTGCGGAGAAATCGATTGAAAGCAGTTGTTCATTAAATACCACCAACTTGTGGTGCGACAGACGGAATATTGAAGCGTGCTAGATGCTTTAAAGTCCTTTGAAACAAGTCGCGTCGTAAGTCGCATCACTTGAAGTCGTGGAAAAGTAACTTGTGACAAAAAATTAAACAGAAATCTGTGATATCCATGCTGAGATAGGGGCCTAGTACAGGACAAATTTCATTTCATTTTTTTTCTCTTTGTTTAATTTTATTAGTTGTAGTGTTAGTTTAACCATTTTTATTTATGTGTTTTGTCCCGTGCGGGCTAATAAATGCTTTTTCTTTCTTTCTTTCTTTTTTGATGTTTGGATGTAGGTATACTAAACATAATATTTACAACTGAATTTATATCCGTCAGCTGTTTTACCTCCCACTCGTTTTCGCGTTAGCAAACGTTCTATATTTTCAATTTCCCAAATTGTTTTTATGTTTTTGTTGAAAATAAGCGAATGGAGTGTTTTAATTACGTTTCAAAGAGAAATAGAATGTTTGTGAAATGTGTTGGATAAAAAGTTTGGCTGAATCCTTTGTAGTAAAGGGCAAGGCTTTCTGTACCAATTTTGACATTTGTAACAAATATTGTGAAAATGGTAACCGCTAAAAGCAATTGACGCACAACATTTTTACCTAAAAACTTTCTGTATTCGTAAAAATTTAAACCATTTACGATATTTTTTTTCCAACTGACTCATGTGAGCCATTTTTTAAAAAGGTGAACCTATTAACACTACCATGTTTCTATATATTTGAGACCGCAATATTTGTCAAGAATAATATTGAGTTGTATGAATACCACACTCGTATACGGGGCGTAAGGACTAATTTCGCACAGCAGCTAGCAAGACTCATTTAATGAATGAAAGTATCTTTTGTACAGCTTGACGCATCTTCAATAATATCCCGGGCCCTATTAAAATAATTCCAGATAATAATATAACAAAATTAAAAAAGAATCTCCATGATCTGCTAGTAAACAAATGCTACTACTCTATAAAAGACTTCCTATCAGACAAATCTCTACTCCAATACAGTCTCCCTCAGTCATGACGCGCTCTTTATTATATTTCTTGTGACATTTCAATAATTTAATCATTTGTATCAATAATTTAGTAATGTATTCTATGTGTTTGCATGTAATTAACTATTGTATGCCCAATGGGCAGGACATGGCTGATAACAATCTTTGACGACCCGAATGGCGCAACAGTGGTGAGGCTGCCTTACGTTCTTAGGGCCCCGGGTTCGAATCCCGGTTGGAGCAAATGTTTGTGTGATGAGCATGGACATTTGTTTCCGAGTCATGGATGTTTATATGTATAATAAGCAGTGGCGAAGAGTGAAAATTGAGTCAGGGGAAGCCGAGGAAAAAAATGAGAAAAGGTAGATTTTTTCAATGTTTCTTTTTGTGTTTTTTTTTCTATGTTTATTTTGACCTTCATTTTTGTTATCAGCGACCCCAAAAACCACGAAAATGACACCCATGAAGAAAAAAAACGAAAGTTTGCGTCGGCGCCATCTTGGATTTTCATTTTGACCTCATTTTCAAAAGCCGATAGTGCCTGCGGGTTATTTTATAGCAATATGTTGTTGAAGCAAATTTTTGTTGATTAAGTACGAGTAGGCGTTTCGTGATGCTTGTAAAAAAGTACTGATTGTGCCATTTTTCAATTACGGTAGAGTGGTTGTGTTCCAAACTTCTGAAGGGAAGCCGGTGGGAATCGAGGTATTAGGAGCCTGCGCCACTGATAATAAGTATGTATTTACAAAAAGTATCTATGTAGTATATCTACTATCTGGTGTCCACGACACAAACCTCGTTGCTTAGTGTGGCACTAAAAGGCGCTGTGTTAACACACAGCGCAGCGCAGCGCAGATTAAATATCGCTGGACTGATATTTAATCTAATTATATAAGACCTGTATTATGTACCTTACCTATGATCCACAATAAAGATATCTAATTGAATTGTCTTATTGCAAAGTAGAGACATGGGGCCTACCTGGTCTTTCGGGATATCGCCAAGCGATTGTTCTTACGTGACCAGAGGACTGGCTCATTTTTTTGCCATAGAATCAGCGTTTCCATCCAACGTAGCAATGCTTTTGGGCACTTTTACTTTTGAATGCAATGCGGACAATTTTTTCCCTTTTGCTACCTACATCTACTTAATGTGAAGTGGATGTTTTTATTATTATTTCAAGCCTGTTATAAGTAGTTTGTGAATTATGAATAAATCTCTATTCAATGCCTCAACGACTATAGTCCGCGCGCGAGCTCCGAGGAATTGGTGGCTTACTTAAATCATCGGTGATTTTATTTCCCCGGAGCTCAAGAACGGAGAACAAACAGTTCATTATTAAGTAAACTGCCTTTTTATTTATCAAAAAACAGTTCATTATCAAGTAAACTGCCTTTTTATTTATCAACAAACAGTTCATTATTAAGTAAACTGCCTTTTTATTTCAGTGTCTACGAATGTCTTCTTATAAAACGTAAGTCCGGTTATTAAAACATAGACGTAGAGTTCTTTACTAGTGATGTGATCAATTAACTACACTCGATTAGGCGATTATCTTTACTTGATTGAGCTGACCATCGACTTTTTTTTGCTCTTTTTAGTCGCTAACATTTTCTACGTAAAATCCTTGGAGCTTAAAATCTAGAAAAAATACAGGTCTACGTTATAATCGTTTAAGAAAACATGCTCGAACTCTAAGTCATTCGAGTTTTGGGAGGCCTATGTCCAGCAGTGGACGTCTTGCGGCTAAAATGATGAAGAAAACATGGTTTAACTATAAGCCCAGACCTTAGATAGGTTATGTTTTTTTTTTTTTTTTTAAAAGATAGGTACACAAAACCTAAGTTTATTTAAAAATGTAGATAAGCCTCTTATCCTTACTTCCTTACCTTTGAGGCTGGTTTTGTTCTAGTAAATAATCTAAATCCAATTCTTTTAATCGGACGTTTAATAATAAGTACATATTGTAGTTATTTCTAAAGCTGCTCAAATTCTATAACTCTGTTTCTACATCAAAGCTACTTTTTCTTCTTTTTGTATGTAAAATATTACCAAGTTCTGTCGGGCTGGACCCATTTTGTGTTTAGTGTCCAATAGAGGAAATCGAGTTATATTTAAAGGTAAGATTCGGCAAACATAAACATAAGATTTTGGAAAAAACAGACAAAAATAAAGTGATGCTTCATTTAATCGTGAAATCATTTGTAGATATGTTATTGCGGAAGATTTTTTCCTACACATTATTCTCGTAATATGTGTGCCGACCCTAAATAGATTATAAGGATATAGAAAGACTAGATTTCTTACACTATTTGTCCTATTTTGTAAAAAAAATATCTAAGGGGAAGAAGTATGACCATTTTCATTCTTTATCAAAGTATCTGAATAGAAGTTAATAAACATTCTTAAAAAGAAAAATACTAAGACGCAATTGCGCGCCGGCACTTATTTCCAATTTTTTATCCAAAAGAAAACTGAGATATTGGAAGTGGGATTTGTTAAAATGTAATTTATTCTGAAACTAGATTTCGCCCGCAGTTTTACGTGCGGAGAATAACTTTTCAGTTATTTCTCTCGTTTATATATAATTTAAAAACCGCTGATTGATAGATGCAAAGGCATCAAAGACTCCTTATAACCAACGATGTTTGTAAATGGGTGGTTCAACTCAAAGAATGTTTATAAGTAACTGTAAATGGTTTATCTACAACAACAGCCCATAACGTCCACTGCTGGACATAAGCCTCTCTCAGGATGGGAGGAATTTGCCGTAATCTCCACGCTTGGCAGGCGGATTGGAGATCGCAGTGATGAAAGACTAAATGAAAACGCTGCTGCCCATTCGCTGGTCTACGAAGGCGCAAGGTGATCTGCCTCAGACATTAGTCGCCTTATACGACACCCGTGAGTGTAATGGGTTGGTTCTATTCTACTCTGCCGGATACCACACGGCTAATGGTTTATCTATACTAACATTATAAAGAGGAAAGATTTTTATTTTTGTATTTTTATAGACCGTAACGAATAAACTTAAAAACTACTCGACCGATTTGAAAAATTCTTTCAGCAATGGATAGCTATATTATCAGCGAGTAACATAGGCTATATTTTATTCCCGTACTCCCACGGGAACAGAAACTACGCGGGTGAAACCGCGTGACGTTCTCTAGTTAGAAATAAACATTTGGACTGTCGCCATATACATCCCCAATCGTACAGAAGCAGAAAGAAGAGAATAGAAAACGATACGACTACAAACAATATTGCTTAAATCATCAAATATCCAAGTCTAACAGAAAATATAATGTTCTTGCAGAAAAAACAAAAATTAAAACATTAAAAGCCAAGAATTCTGAACAAACAAATTCACTTTCCTTTATATTATTAGTTAGTACAAATGAAGTCAGACTTCGAAATGCCGTCCTCTCAGTTTGACCTAAATGAGATATCTTTATTCCGATGGAAGTCTCAACAGTAAAATAATCTTATATAAAGTTTAAGATTAAGTCTTTGTGATATTGACGTTGAAATAATAATGCCTTGAAAATTGCAATAAAATTATTTCGTGTCTGGGTGATGATTGATTGACTAGAATAAAATTTGTTAGGTAATACGTATTTTTGTCTGAATAGCAGTGCAAGTACGTAGCACTCGATTCGATACGATTCGATAAATCTGACAGTTATTCTCGATAAAATGAGTTTTTAACCAATCGAAAAGTCGGATTTATCGAATCGTATCGATTCGATCGTTATCGATTGCTACGTACTTGCAGTGTAGGTAAGAAAAGAGAAAGTTTCTAGTTTTTTTGTTTCTTTCGTTTTCGTGTGAACCTGGTGTCAGAGTTTTATGTCGCCCATGGACCTCTGACTTGGCGTTACATGCCGTCGAGAAATATCTCTCAGGCATGCTGGTTTCCTCACGATGTTTTCCTTCACCGAAGCAAGTGATAATTATAGAATACGCACATGAATCCGAAAAATCAGAGGTGCGTGTCTTGGGTTCGAAATCAAGACATAACTTGTCACACCATTAAGCCACGTAAGTAGTAAAAAGGTTAAAAATGTAAAAGGTTAAAATGTATTAGGCTATACAATTGTTCCGACAATTTTGTTATTAATTAGTTACCTACCAATTATTATGATACCTAATAGAAGTTGAACTATTATTAAATTAATATGCAATAGCCCATGAATGTTATTAGTTGATAAGTAATTACATATTAATATGCATTATTCTGTTCTGATAACGATCTAAAACATAAATGAGGTTGTTCAGATAAATATGATAATTCAACAATTAATTAATTCCAAGTTAAATAAAACAAGAACAACAGAGCACAACTGCCTATAGGTGTAATATTCCTACCACAATTAATTTCATAACCTAAAACTAATGATTTAATAACATTTTACATTTGTACCAACCCTACATATAATAATTGAATTTCTGCATACCTATAGTAACCTGAAACTAGCGCTTGAAATAAAGAATGCCATACCACAAGAAAAGTCGCGCGCCATTTTCTACAATCGTGGCCATCTTTGAATTTGGAATAAGAAACGTTTGTAACTCCGACGGGCTAACGTAAGGCTAAGTTCTGATAACATCGCAGCTGCTGAGACCTCGTTTAACTTATTCCTGAATGATCAAACAAGGCTATTCTTTTTTCTCCTTCTGATAACTTTTCAAGTGATCCGAATGAAACAGGCTTTCAGAAAAAAAAAACATCGTTTGGCGAGTTGCGACTCGCATGATGTGAAGCCATGATGCGGCCTATGATGGCACGCTGGCCTAGAAGAAACCGATTTACTCGAACTTTGAATAGACCTAGCCTTAGTTTCTACAACAAGATTATAGGGACATTCTAACCAGATACTTCAGCATACACACGCCAATCTGAAACAATAATCTGACCATACAATGTAATATTTGTTTTAAGCAGGAATCGACCTTGCGTCCCGAGGCATTAAAACAAGTAAGACTCTGCAAAATGTCTTATAAACTAAAGTCCATCGCCAATACGCCAAATAACATAACCTCACGCTAGGCAGAAGTGTACTCTGTACAATACACCCACATTTTGCCAGTTTTGTTTAAGTCTCATGTAATAGGACATCAACCAGCCAAGTCTCACCTCTGTGTCAGTCTCTGTCTCACTCTTAACATTCCTGGTGAGAAGAAACATTCAATAAAACTTTGGGCGACCCGGGACTGGACCACAGGACTGCAGATTCAGCACTAGCTCTTGCTACGATTAGACCGACGAGGCAACGAGGTCTATGCGCAAAATATGATGTCAAGCACTAACTTAAGATTCATCATCATCTGCCTAGCCTTTTCCCAACTGTGTTGAGGTCAGCTTCCAGTCTAGCCGGATGCAGCTGAATACCAGTATTTTACATGAAGCGACTACCTATCTGACCTAAACAACCCAGTTAATACTTGGTATAACAATACTTCTTGGTAAGACTTGTTGAAAGACTTTCGTGCCACACTGACTACCTGTAACGCCTGTCAAAGGTCCACAAACGACAGCCGGGTCCAATGGCTTAACGTACTTTCCGAGGCACGGAGGAAACTCGGTATGTAATCCCATCCACAGGCCATTCTAGACAAGCGCGGCTTAACCTCATGATCCGAGCGTCTGTTATTACAAACCAGTTTTCCGATAGCAGGAACCCACATCTGACTCCACCCTTACACGGAAACTTGCCGGTTTCCTCCCATGTGTACAGAGCAAACACCCAAAGTTTTAATGTAATTTTTTCAATTCTCGAAGTCGTGAGTTCGTGACCGCTGTTTGAGGGGCCCAGCTTCCTTTCCATTATTCATGTTCGATAGTTTTCGTGCAACGGAAATTCTTTATTGTGGAGTGACCTGAAAATTACGCAAACGACGTAAGCTATCGTTGCAATAAGCAATCAGCCTATAATGTTCCCACTGCTGGGACACAGGCCTCCTCTCTATGAGAGGGAAGGTACTTTTTGGGGTGCCGTACCTCAGTGCTCAAAAACGGAACCTATAAGGGACCACTTCGTTCGTCTGTCCGTTTGTCAAGATTCTTTTTCTCAGAAACGCGTGGAGGAATCAAGCTAAAATTAATATCAAATACTCAAGTCTGCTATCTCTTAGAGCAGTAAAAAAATCGAACTTGTAAGTCAACGTGATCAGAAGATATGACCGGTGTGGCAGTCTAACTTACACTTGGCCGGTTTTTATCATACTCCTCACCAAGCATGCACAAACCCAAAGCATCATAACAATTCCAACCTCAAAACACGTTGTAAACTAGACATGTGCAAGATTCCAAGTAGTTCTCACCGCGGTTTGCAGTATCGCGTCGGATATAGTATTTACAGAGCGTCCTCTGGTCTGTTGCGAATTAGGGAAGTTTCAAACGCCCGTCGTGCGGTTGAGTGATCTATAACTTGTGGACGTCTTGTGACACTTCGTTTTGTTACTACTTGATAAAGCTGTTCTAGTTAGTGGTAATAGTAACAAGTGAAATGTATCTAACCGGAAGCAGCTAAATATCTGTATTTTACATGGAGCGACTGCCTATCTGACCTCCACAACCCAGTTAGTAATTACTTGATAGTCGGTAATACGATACCCCTTGGTAAGACTGGTTGTCAGACTTTCGGGCCACTAACTACCTATAAAGACTGCCAAAGATCTACAAATGACAGCCGGGACCATCGGCAGCAATTCCGAATACCTGAACAGTCGGTATACGTTGACGAGGCCCTCGAAAAATTCTCACTTTAGTACACAAAATTTGTATATTTCCATTGCATGCATCTATGGTGTTTGATTTTTCTTTGTCTGTTTATTGCGTAAATATTCGACTTTAGGATGTAGGTATATTTATGCTGGATTATTGTGCCAATAAAAATCCCAATCTACGACATAATCTCACTTTATTTCCCCATCACGCTAATACAAAACTAAAACAATATAGTTTTCGCTGTTAACAAAGCCAATGCTTCGATTAACTTAATACAATTGATTCTAACTTTTTCTTATTGAGTCGATTACCGAATACATTGATAGGACTTGGCATAAATTCAATTTCGCGAAAGTTTCTACAAGATATAAAATAAAATCCATTTATACAGAAGTGAAAGGTTACCGGTTCGCCATTATTCTTTCGAAAGCTAGCGTGTAATATGTGTTACATGATAACTTTTTTGGTTTAAACGCTTAATCAGAAAGAGGGTCGGTGATTAATGGGGATTCATAAGACAGTAATAAGCTATGTATGGCCATTTGAAAGGAACTTAGTACGATCTGAAAAACTAAGATATATTTTAAAGAAAATGAAACCTCCGTATAAAATGTTTTCTGCATCTCGGTGTTTCCAAACGCAAACCTTAGAAACTAACCACCGCAGGGCGTTCAAATATGTGTGCCATACAGAAATTGAACCCACAAACCTTACTGTAAATCAATCACTCAGACATTGCACCAATCTAATCATTTTTACTTCTGTATTGCTTCCTGCGAGGGCTGGATTGTTGTTGAACCAAGATACCTGTATAAACTTATTATTTATTCATTGTTTTGTTTTTAATATATTTATTTATTTCGCAATGAGGACGCATTATTGTTATTTTGCGCTCCTAATTGACGCTTTCCCAATAGGCCTAAACTTTAAGGAGGCTCGGCGCCTCCGCATGATTAAAGCGAAAAAAAAAAACTGATCAGGCGGAAAAGACCACGACTTTACAATAGTGATACATAGACGGACTTAATGCTACAAAGTATTCTCTACCAGTCAACCTTTTGGTTAAATAGGAAAACATAGTGATAGGGTACAAAATAATGTCCAAAAAACTAAATTCTTGTTATTATAGAAATAGTCTCCACCGCCGACGAGGAAGCGACAAGCTTTATACGCGTATAGTTAATCGCTGACTGATCGCAAAACCGCCGCGCCGCACCTGCGAGAACTCTGTCAAGAAAACAAATCGCAGTTAGTTAATGTTAGGTGGGACAAGTGATACATAATGTAAAAAAGGAACCAGGCATTTCAGCGACATGTCAACGAACGCGTACAAAAGTTACCGAGATTTCCGGCGACTTTAGTGTGTAGGGTCCATAACGCACTTACTTGATACCTCTAGTAAAGCAGATGTGCAGATCTCTGCACATCTCCTTCAAACACAAATCTGCATAGCCATCTATGGCTATGAAGATTTACCACCAGTTTTATTTCCGACTAAGTACATACTCGTAAAACAGTAAGTTCCCTACACCAGTGCGTTCCAAGATAACCCAGTCCCCTCCCAATATACTCGATTATTGAACTCCTAAACTTATAAGCGGACCAAGTCGATTGTTATAATCGAATTATAGCGAGAATCCACTAACTCTATTGTCCATTGCAAGTTTTATTAACGAGAAAACTTTCTTACTTTCAATGTTCGTTTAATTTCGGACTGTTTCGGAGTTTTCTGCCTTTATTTTGATGAAGTGAGTTTAGGTTTTAGTGATCATGCTTTTTTAGAAACATTGTCAATGTTTTTGTTTTTTGAAGGTATGAGTATACAAGCCATAAGGTGTAAACGGACCCCTTCACGAACCCGTTAACCAAGCATTCTGTACATCAAACTAAGTAACCCTACGCAAAAATTCGTGCTGGAAAACGACTTTTTTTGGGGATTTTTTTTTTTGGACTCAATTTAGCACACTCAAAACATTGTACCTCTAATTTCTTCGTTACTTAAAGGGTCCCAGGTATGTTCTAGTACAAAAAAAATATCACGATGACGGAGAGCACAAATGCCTTTTGGCTCCGTTAAGGATATTTTTACACCCGTTAGAGTGTGTTTTTCAGCTCAAATTAAGTATGTCTTTGTCTATCCTATTGCCGAGTAAGTTTAACTAACCTCAAGTCTCTCTTACCGCCGCTTTTGTAAGTACCAACAATGTATTATGCATGCCCTTACCCAAATAACAAGACCATTACAAACTTTAATAAAGCCAAAGCAAAACATTAATATTAAAATCACTACAGAACAAAAGACGAAATCTCCATACCAACCCTTTTCTAAACACAAAGCAGCTGGATTTACTTAACGTCCACTCAAAAGGAGGTTATTATTTAAAAATATCATCATACAAGTAAAAGGGATGGCGGATGAAACACGGACGCCGTAACTCGATCTAATTAATGAAGGGACCACTTTCCCGACAGAGTTCGCTTGCAAAATCAATTTGTGTCCCACAGTCCTATGGCAAAGTTGGGATAAGTTCGGGTTACCGTATGGCGAGATATTTTACGAGCCTCGTGAACATCTGGGACTACTCTGTTAATTTTTGTGGCTTTGTGAATTATTGTACCCTGATAAAGTGGGTTTTAATAGGAATGTGTGTTGATTAATTGGTACGTTTTGTAGTCTGTAGAATGTCATCACGCCTTGTAATCCCCGAAGGGCTAGGCAGAGGTGTACCTAACCAGTACACTTACATTTTGCTGATTATGTTTAAGTTCTGTTGCCCGATTGATGGCAATAGGGGCGAGCCTATTGCCATCAACCGGGCACAAATCGAGACTTCGTGTATGCTACTGAGAAACTCCTGATAGAATAAATAATAAATAAATATAAATTTTGTGCTCTTCTATGTAAATATATTGTCATGTAGGTAAAGTGTTTTGTGTGTACATAAATAAATAAATAATAATAATAACTCTTTGCCCGACCCGGGAATCGAATCCAGGTTCTCATGCTCAGCAGTCGCGCTTGCGACCACTAGACCAACGAGGCAGTCTAAATCAGAGTAATTCATCAACTCGTCCCACATTCCCACGGCCCATTTGGGACGAGTAGATGGAAATCAAAATAAGTAATATTTTCGTTCTGCAACTCGTCCCACGTTCCTTTTTGTGTGGAACTTTAAACTTTATCAACGTTAGGTACAGTTAGGAAGACAACATTATAACAATATTAATCAAAATATTTAATTTCACAAAGGCCTAGATGGGCACTTAAAAAACGTCGACAATGGTGCACGGTTCGGCTTGGTCGTTTCCATGGAGAAGAACCGGCAAGAAACTTCATGATTACTAAAATAGAGTGTTATGTCGCGAGGAATGTTTTGAGTATAAATGTGAATGGCTAGAGTAGGAGAAGACTAAAGAAAAGATGGACGGACTGTGTGAAGGATGATATAGCTAGATTTATTTGGTATGCCAACAGCAGTGTTGAAGCAATAAAAATAATATATAAAAGTGCTGGCATGTTTGCCTCTTACAGGTATAAGAAGCATTCACCATAGTGAGAACAACCTAAGGTTATATTGTTATTTGTATATTCATATTTTGTTTCTGTATTAAGCCGAAACTTCCACGAAACAAGTACGAGAAGAGATTTAACTAAATTGATGGAAGTAAATACTGTTACAATTTTGGTTTGAAATGTGACTCTCACAATAAACTTCAGTGGTTACCCATACCACCGATAGATCGTCGCGTTGCCAACGTTCAATGCTCCTACGATCTGAGAAATCCGAAGCAATTAAGAGAGGATGCGAATATGTATTTGAAACTAGCTGTAGCCTTTTTTTTTTTTTTTTTTTTCGGATGGGAAATCATCAAATGACTTCTCCCGCTCTGGGCGGAGCAGGAGGGAGTGTCAGACTTTTACTGACTAAAACCCATCCATGTTCCTTCATCGCCCTTTGTGTTCCGGGGTCACGGTATCTCTTTCGAACAGTCCCGCAACCCCGGCAGGCATCGGTCCTTGCGGACCCCTTCCCCTTGCTGACTCTCTTTGAGGCGCGCGTGGAACACGAACGCGCCGTCGACACGGCCTGTCGTCATGAGACGGACGGACGGCGAGCTAGCCCATAGCCCACCGTCCACAGGCCCGCGCCTACGGTGGCTGGGGGCCACCACGTGGCCCCCGACGCCCGGGGCGTCTCCCGCGTCGGCCGGGACGCTGTGAGGCTCTCTCCCTCTCACGTTCCGCCACCTCCTTCTCTAGCATTACTGCTTCGCAGAAGGAGGTGACGGCGTCCCATTCCGTCTCGCTCCGGACCATGGCTTGCACCAGGGCCGGACGCGAGAGGTCGCCGCCGCCAATCGCCGCTTCGAGGGCACGGCGGTGCTCCGCCCACGCGGGGCACACCTCCACCGTGTGCTCCACCGTGTCCTCCGGTCGATCCTCGCAATGGAAAACACCCGGGCGTTTCCTCCCGCCCGATTCGGTGCAGGAACCTCCCGAAAACACCGTGTCCGGTGAGGACCTGCGTCAGGCGGAAGGTGAGGACGCCGTGGCGTCTCTCTAGCCACTCCTCAAAGAGGAGACTTATCGCCACTATCGTGGCGTGCCCTGCACGGGGTTGCGACAGTCGCTCTCTCCATGTCGCCATGAGATCCCGCCGGAAGTCTGTCCGCTGAGCGACAATTTGTCGCGGCAGCGGAGTTTCCCCCCGGCGAAGCGCCTCCGCGCGCCATTCATGCAGGCGCGCGAGGACTATCGCCTCCAGATCCCATGGCGGCAATCCGGCAAGGAGGCACGCCGCCTCGCGGGCGATCGTGCGGTACCCACGGGCCAGCCTTACGGCTACCACCTTTTGGGGCGCGTTCAGGTAGTGGGCTGCACGCAGCCTCAAGGAACGCGCCCACACCGGGGCCCCGAAAAGGGCCATGGACCGCACGACTCCCGCGTAGAGCCTCCGGCAGGAGGCGTTCGGCCCCCCCAGGTTGGGCAGGAGCCGCCTGAAGGCAGCCCCAGTCCGTTCCAGTTTGGGGGCCAAACGTCGGAAGTGCTCCACGAAGTTCCACCGGCTGTCGAGGACGAGTCCTAGGTACTTCAAAGTCGACTCGACACCGATGGATACCCCTCCTACCGTGAGTAAGGATCCCGGAGGTGGCGCATTCCGAGGCACATGGCCTCGGACTTGTGCAATGCCACCTCGAGACCCAGTTGCCGGATCCTCTCAACGACTATCGCAACCCCGCGTGTCATAGCTTCGGCCGCCGCCTCGTGCGACCCCCCCTGTGCCAGCACCAGCGTGTCGTCAGCGTAGCAAACTACGCTGACACCACTAGGGAGGTCGGCGCGCAGCACCCAGTCGTACCCGATGTTCCACAAGGAAGGCTCTAGAACCGATCCCTGTGGAACACCGCACGACATCTCTCGCCGGTTCCATTCTCCACTGCGACTGGGGTAACTAGCTGTTGCCTGTGACTTCGAATGCAAATTTCAAGGGTTTTAATTATTTTTGCAAGGGGCCCTATCCTTTTTATAAAATAAAATTAGCCTCAGTTACTCCTTATAAACATCAGCTTTCTGCGAGTAAGAGTCCCGTCATAATCGGTCCAACCGTTTGGAGATTAGCCGGAACCAACCACCAGACAGTTTTTTTTTGTTATAAGTACCGTTAATACTTTCATTTAAAATAACAACTGAATCAACTGAATATGTTATTTTATGAAATTACTAACAGACACTTCAATTTTATTAACGAATCCGCAAGTTTCCTATAATTTCACTCAGCTTTAACCCATAATGCAAAGCTATCTATCTGCTTCTACTTGAGGCATCATCTACGTTCTAGGAATTCACGCCCACAAATTATAGTCTCCCACAGACTTAGACACAAAACTTTGACGATATTGGTAAAGTAATTACACCCACACAGTTTTTACCTCGTCTTCTGATGACGCACATAGCCATTAAAGTCTGATCGAATAAGGCGATATGTGACTTTTTATCTCTTTAGAATTTTTGAGACATGAAAAGATTAAGAATGGTTGGTAATGATAGTAGAAAATGCCTTTAAAGGATGCTTTCTTGTACTCGTGGGTGTTGAAAAAAGGTTTGAAAGAAACAGATTTAGTTTTTGTTTGGGTCTTTATACTTCGTTTTCACTTAGCTTCACACGTCGCCGGCGCCGTCGCCAATCCATTTGACTTAAAACATCCCATGCTCTAAACAACACTTAAAAAAAATCTGGTCCATAAAATCGCCTTGAAGTTTTCCAAAGGGCAATAAATAGCACGCAACATTCTGGGTGCCAAAAGAAGAGAGTTCCAAAGACCACGCTTCGTTCCAAAACGGACATAGTGGACGTTGGCAAGAAAGCTGGTATAGGCTATAATGGGATTGGGCGGGTCACGTCAGTCGGTATGGTTGCCGGAAGACAGACGGCGCCGCCGAGGCCGGCCCAGAAAGATGTGGCAAGACGATCTGGACGAACACGGGAAAGGCTGGTACGAGGAGCCACGGGAGAAGAGCCCATGGAAGGAATTGGGGGAGGCCTTTACCCAGTGGGACAGTAAATGCTAATAAAAAAAAACCATAACACAGTGAATCCAGAAGCTCTTTTAGACAACTCCAAAACTTTCACCAATGAAAGCAGTAGAAATAAATTCCACCACCATTCTAAATCAGATTACTTTTTACTTAGGTATTTTTCTAGATTTTCTCTCGCTGTTCGGTAGCTAGCAGACAGGTTGTGGATAGCGTCTCGTTACCGTATCGCACGTTAGTAAATAACTAATGCGCTCCTGATGTAATCCTATAGTTAGGAACGGCGAGGTATAGTAACAGTGTTGGTAAATAATCTATGAAGTGTCGTAGAAATTAAGCGGAAATTCTGCGGTGGTAATATTGGAGTTGGTCAGTTACTTTAGCTGGATATATTTACGTAAATTATAAGTAAGTAAAAAGTAGGAAGTGTCTGTAAATTCTACTTGGGAAGCGGTGAAGGGCGAGCGGTTTGGGGGACTGTTTTATGTAATTTTTTAAAGTTCAAAAATTGCTGAATCTCAGCCTAATTGGATTAAGTGACTTTTGATTTTGTCATTGTGCCAAAAATTTGTTGTTTACTTCGGTGTCCGAAAAGAACAATATAGCAATATAGGGCTAGGTGTTAGCGGTTTACATTGTGAAAGTAAGATAGTTCCTGTAAAATACTGATATTCTGACGAATGGTTCCTGTAAAATACTTTTTTTTATTTTGCTGCAGAACGTACTTGGGTATATTATGGGTAAATCTGATGAGATGATATTGTGTTATCGTACAATAATATTGTGAAACACTAACTTTACCGTATTGGCCACAACCAAAAGGGCACTAATTACCTTCCCAAAATGTAGGTACACTTTTTTCCCAATAACCTTACAACAAAAACTAGTATTCGCGTTTCGTTTCCCGCAGTGCATTGTTAGGCCTGTTTCCAGCGGTTAGGCCCACGGGCTTGACGTCAAAGTTGGCTCTCGTTAGCAGTCAACTTGACGTGACCCAGCAATTAACTGGCTCTTTGACTTTTTGACTTTTTGACGGGAATTAATTTTCTTACTGCTTTGTGTTTGCTACATTTTTATTTCAACGGCTTAGCGTTCTTTCCGTGCCACAAGGGAAAATCGGTATACAGTAATTTAGCCATGAAGATTAACCCGTAGCTTTATAGCTACGAGGTCCTCCTAGGTTGAAGAGTCAGAAGTCAGACCGACTGTCGCTGCCGGCGAGTCGTGGGATGCGGTGAACTCCTTCTGTGAGACGGTCATTCCACAGAAGGAGGCTGTGGAAAAGTTGAGGTAGGTCGAGACCACTCTCCCGCAGCAGACGTACTGGGCCGGACAACGAACCTCTTCCAGACCCCTAAACGGGTTCAGAGTTACGGCGGACTTGGGGATATAACTGGACCCGAGGCGGTGGCGCGTAGAGTTCCGAGGGCGCCCCTATTGGACACCTGACTCCCATCGCGGACTTGAGGAGGCTCGCAGACGCGGTCCGGCCGGACTAGCCGGGGATCGTGGAAGGCGCACTAGTTCTCATGATCCCCGGTGCAAGTGTGGGAAGGGAACACCGGGGTGGTTTTTAGTTGGCTAGAGCCTAATAGACCCCTGGAGGAAATCCATGAGGATTTTCCACCACGGAACAAAAATAAAAGCTTGAAGAGTCATAAGATGAAAAGTTACCGTTAGGTTCTTAGATTAATAAAACCCGTAACCATCGACAATAAATGCAACAAAAAAATACCTTACATGAATCATTGTATGGCTCCTGTCTTTTCTATGGTTTTTTTTTTACTATGGACACACAATTACAAAAGCTCATAGTTTTCAATAACAATGAAACGGAAATTAAATAAAACAAGTGCAAATAAACCTAATCGTATCACCATTCGCGTTGCGGTTTACATAGCGCTCCGTTTTTAATGGAGTCCACACAATAATCCCGTATCCATGGCTATCGGTATCGATATTGGTATCGGTATCCAGTGGATATCGACGTTTACAGTAATGAAACGTTGCTGGTAAATATCTACCGGAGAATTAAATGTCATAATAATTAACGACCATGGAGTTTTGCGTATGAACGATTTTGTATTTTCGTCGTCGAGCTAAAACACAGCTTCAGACTTGCACACAAACAACAACTTTTTGTACCTGATCGCGAAATTGTAAATAGGCACTATAAAATACAGTACCTAAGTACAGTTTTGTAGCGGGCACCTACATGTGAGATAGTCTGATACTTCTTTAAACTCGATGTATCATCTCAACATGAGCGTGCGCCCCTAAGAGGCAATTAAGCAAAGCCTACCCTACCAATTAGGCATTCATTATAACTATGTAATAAAATATCACATTATGTACAAAATATAAAAAAAAGTTCAAACTCCTGTTAGAATACATAAAGCAATTTGTCGCTCCCGTGTCATGCAACTAACACTTTACTGGAAGTTACTACAAAGGTTGGAGCTCCGCCGGACAGGCAAGCACTGGACTTGCCTAAAACCCATTAATAATTTTACGCACACATTGGCACATTGGTGCATATTTTCGTGTGTATGAACTGCACACATGTATAGATTGCAGTAATTTTAGGGCGGTAACTCCTGCGAGTGTAGCTGCTGGGCTGTGATTGGCTGCTACAACACGAGGCCAGGATTGAAGGTGGATGTTCTTTAGCCCGCGAAATTCAAATTTCCTTAGGTTTTTTGCAATTTGCAGGCCATGAGGCCAGTGCTAGGGTGTATGTTGATTAAAATAATGATTCCTGGGGGTTATTGGCGCGTATTATTATTATAATAATCAATAATAATATTGTTATTATATTTTTCTTCATGGGTGTCGTTTTCGTGGTATTTGGGGTTGGTGATAATGAAAATGTGGTCAAAATGAAAATCCAAGATGGCGCCGACGAAAATTTTCAGTTTTATCTTCATGGGTGTCGTTTTCGAGGTTTTTGCGGTCGCTGATAATGAAAATGAGGTCAAAATGAAAATCCAAGATGGCGACGCCGAAAATTTTCAGTTTTTTCTTCATGGCTGTCGTTTTCAAGGTTTTTGGGGTCGCTGATAATAAAAATGAGGCCAAAATGAAAATCCAAGATGGCGCCGATGAAAATTTTCAGTTTTTTCTTCATGGGTGTTGTTTTCGAGGTTTTTGGGGCCGCTGATAATGAAAATGAGGTCAAAATAAAAATCCAAGATGGCGTCGCCGAAAATTTTCAGTTATTTCTTCATGGGTGTCGTTTTCGAGGTTTTTGCGGTCGCTGATAATGAAAATGAGGTCAAAATGAAAATCCAAGATGGCGACGCCAAAAATTTTCAGTTTTTTCTTCATGGGTGTCGTTTTCGACATTTTTGGGGTCGCTGATAATGAAAATGAGGTCAAAATGAAAATCCAAGATGGCAACGCCGAAAATTTCCAGTTTTTTCTTCATGGGTGTCGTTTTCGAGGTTTTTGAGGTCGCTTATAATAAAAATGAGGTCAAAATAAACATCCAAGATGGCGCCGACGAAAATTTTTAGTGTTTTCTTCATGGGTGTCATTTTCGTGGTTTTTGGGGTCGCTGATAATGAAAATGAGGTGAAAATGAAAATCCAAGATGGCGCCGACGAAAATTTCCGGTTTTTTCTACATGGGTGTCGTTTTGTGGTTTTTGGGGTCGCTAATGAAAATGAGGTCAAAATGAAAATCCAAAATGCGCCCACGAAAATTTTTTTTGCTATCATTATTTTGTGGACTACCCTTTGTGGAATACTACTGCACGCCACTGGGTCAACATAAGAAAAGGCGGGTTGTTGTAAACAATGATTTACATTAGGTACTTTATAAGTAGGCACACGATTGTGCTTATGCTGGTCTACTCAGTCTACTGATTTACTCGGTCTACTAGTCTACTCAGTCTTCTGGTCTACTCAGTCTTCTGGTCCACTTAGTCTTCTGGTCTACTCGGTCTACTGGTCTACTCAGTCTTCAGGTCTACTCGGTCTACTGGTCTACTCGGTGTACTGGTCTACTCAGTCTACTGGTCTACTCAGTCTACTGGTCTACTCAGTCTACTGATTTACTCGGTCTACTAGTCTACTCAGTCTTCTGGTCTACTCAGTCTTCTGGTCCACTTAGTCTTCTGGTCTACTCGGTCTACTGGTCCACTCAGTCTTCAGGTCTACTCGGTCTACTGGTCTACTCGGTGTACTGGTCTACTCAGTCTACTGGTCTACTCAGTCTACTGGTCTACTCAGTCTTCTGGTCTACTTGGTCTACTGGTCTACTCGGTCTACTGGTCTACTCGGTCAACTGGTCTACTCAGTCTTATGGTCTACTCGGTCTACTGGTCTACTCGGTCTACTGGTCTACTCGGTCTACTGGTCTACTCGGTCTACTGGTCTACTCAGTCTACTGGTCTACTCCATCTACTGGTCAACTCAATCTTCTGGTCTTTTCGGTCTACTAGTCTACTCAGTCTTCTGGTCTACTCAGTCTTCTGGTCCACTTAGTCTTCTGGTCTACTCAGCCCACTGGTCTACTTGGTCTACTCGTTTACTCAGTCTTCTGGTCTACTCAGTGTACTGGTCTTCCCGGTCTATTAGTCTACTCAGTCTTCTTGTCTACTCAGTCTTCTGGTCCATTTAGTCTTCTGGTCTACTTAGCCCACTGGTCTACTTGGTCTACTCGTTTACTCAGTCTTCTGGTCTACTCAGTGTACTGGTCTTCCCGGTCTATTAGTCTACTCAGTCTTCTGGTCTACTCAGTCTTCTGGTCCACTTAGTCTTCTGGTCTATTCGGTCTACTGATCTACTCGGTCTACTGGTCTACCCAGTCTTTTGGTCTACTCGGTCTACTGGTCTACTCGGTCTTCTATTCTACTCAGTCTTCTGGTTACTGATCTACTCGGTCTACTGGTCTACTCAGTCTACTCGTCAACTCGGTTTACTCGGTCTTCTAGTTTACTCAGTCTACTGGTCTACTCAGTCTACCAGTCAACTCAATCTTCTGGTCTTCCCGGTCTATAAGTCTACTCAGTCTTCTGGTCTACTCAGTCTTCTGGTCCACTTAGTCTTCTGGTCTATTCGGTCTACTGATCTACTCGGTCTACTGGTCTACCCAGTCTTTTGGTCTACTCGGTCTTCTGGTCTACTCGGTCTTCTAGTCTACTCAGTCTTCTGGTTACTTATCTACTCGGTCTACTGGTCTACTCAGTCTACTAGTCAACTAGATCTACTCGGTCTTCTAGTCTACTCAGTTTTCTGGTTACTGATCTACTCGGTCTACTGGTCAACTCAGTCTACTGGTCAACTCGGTCTACTGGTCTACTCGGTCCACTGTTCCACTTAGTTTTCTGGTCTACTCGGTCTACGGGTCTACCCAGTCTTGTGGTCTACTTGGTCTACTGGTCTTCTTGGTCTACTGGTCTACTCAGTCTACTGGTCTACTCTTTCTACTGGTCTACTCAGTCTTCTGGTCTACTTGATCTACTGGTCTACTCGGTCTACTGGTCTACTCGGTCTACTGGTCTACTCGGTCTACTGGTCTACTCGGTCTACTGGTCTACTCGGTCTACTTGTCTACTCGGTCTACTTGTCTACTCGGTCTACTGGTCCACTTAGTTTTCTCGTCTACTCGGTCTACTGGTCTACTCGGTCTACTTGTCTACTCGGTCTACTTGTCTACTCGGTCTACTGGTCACTTAGTTTTCTGTCTACTCGGTCTACTGGTCACTTAGTTTTCTGTCTACTCGGTTTACTTGTCTTCTCGGTCTTCTGGTCTACTCGGTCTACGGGTCTACCCAGTCTTGTGGTCTACTTGGTCTAATGGTCTACTGGTCTTATCAGTATACTCAGTCTTCTGCTCTGCTCGGTCTACTGGTCTACTCAGTCTTTTGGTCTGCTTAATCTTTTTATCTACTTGGTCTACTGGTCTACTCGGTCTACTGGTCTACTCAGTCTACTGGTCTATTTAGTCTACTGGTCAACTCAGTCTTCTAGTCTACTGAATCTTCTGGTCCTCCTGGGCTACTAGTCGACTCAGTCTTCTGGTCTACTTGATCTACTGGTCTATTCGGTCTACTGGTTTACTCGGTCTACTGGTCTACTCGGTCTACTGGTCTACTCGGTCTACTGGTCTACTCGGTCTACTTGTCTACTCGATCTACTTGTCTACTCGGTCTACTGGTCCACTTAGTTTTCTGGTCTACTAGGTCTACTGGTCTACTCGATCTACTTGTCTACTCGGTCTACTTGTCTACTCGGTCTACTTGTCTACTCGGTCTACTGGTCACTTAGTTTTCTGTCTACTCGGTCTACTGGTCACTTAGTTTTCTGTCTACTCGGTTTACTGGTCTACTCGGTCTACTGGTCTACTCAGTCTTCTCGTCTCCTTGATCTACTGATCTACTCAGTCTACTGGTCTACTCAATCTACTGGTCAACTCAGTCTTCTAGTCTACTCAGTCTACTGGTCTACTTATTCTTCTGGTCTACTCAGTCTTCTGGTCTTCTCGGTCTTCTGGTCTACTGATCTACTCAGTCTTCTGGTCTACTCAGTCTTCTGGTCTGCTCGGTCTACTGGTCTACTCAGTCTTTCGGTCTGCTTAGTCTTTTTATTTACTCGGTCTACTGATCTACTGATCTACTCAGTCTTCTGGTCTACTCAGTCTTCTAGTCTACTCAATCTTCTGGTCTTCCCGGTCTACTAGTATACTCAGTCTTCTGGTCTACTCAGTCTTCTGGTCTACTCAGTCTTCTGGTCCACTTAGACTTCTGGTCTACTCTGTCTACTGATCTACTGATCTACTCAGTCTTCTGGTCTACTCAGTCTTCTGGTCTACTCAGTCTACATAGTCTACTGGTCTACTCAGTCTTCTGGTCTACTCAGTCTTCTGGTCCACTTAGTCTTCTGGTCTACTCGGTCCACTGGTCTACCCAGTCTTTTGGTCTACTCGGTCTACTGGTCTACTCAGTCTTCTATTCTACTCAGTCTTCTGGTTACTGATCTACTCGGTCTACTGGTCTACTCAGTCTACTCGTCAAGTCGGTCTTCTTGTCTACCCAGTCTTGTGGTCTACTCAGTCTACTGGTCTACTCAGTCTACTGGTCTACTCGGCCTACTGGTCTACTCAGTCTTCTGGTCTACTTGATCTACTGGTCTACTCGGTCTACCGGTCTACTCGGTCTACTGGTCCACTCGGTCTACTTGTCTACTCAGTCTACTGGTCTACTCAGTCTACTAGTCCACTCAGTCTACTGGTCAACTCAGTCTTCTAGTCTACTGAATCTTCTGGTCTTCCCGGTCTACTAGTCAACTCAGTCTTCTGGTCTACTCAGTCTGGTCTTCTGGTCCACTAAGACTTCTGGTCTACTGGGTCTACTGATCTACTGATCTACTCAGTCTACTGGTTTACTCGGCCTACTGGTCTACTCAGTCATCTGGTCTACTTGATCTACTGGTCTACTCGGTCTACTGGTCTACTCGGTCTACTGGTCTACTCGGTCTACTGGTCTACTCGGTCTTCTATTCTACTCAGTCTTCTGGTTACTGATCTACTCGGTCTAATGGTCTACTCAGTCTACTCGTCAACTCGGTCTTCTTGTCTACCCAGTCTTGTGGTCTACTCAGTCTACTGGTCAACTCGGTCTACTCAGTCTTTTAGTCTACTCAGTTTTCTGGTTACTGATCTACTCGGTCTAATGGTCTACTCAGTCTACTCGTCAACTCGGTCTTCTTGTCTACCCAGTCTTGTGGTCTACTCAGTCTACTGGTCAACTCGGTCTACTCAGTCTTTTAGTCTACTCAGTTTTCTGGTTACTGATCTACTCGGTCTACTGGTCAACTCAGTCTACTGGTCCACTTAGTTTTCTGGTCTACTCGGTCTACGGGTCTACCCAGTCTTGTGGTCTACTTGGTCTACTGGTCTTATCGGTATACTGGTCTACTCAGTCTACTAGTCTACTCAGTCTTCTAGTCTACTCAATCTTCTGGTCTTCCCGGTCTACTAGTCTACTCAGTCTACTGGTCTACTCTTTCTACTGGTCTACTCGGTCTTCTGGTCTACTTGATCTACTGGTCTACTCGGTCTACTGGTCTACTCGGTCTACTGGACTACTCGGTCTACTTGTCTACTCGATCTACTTGTCTACTCGGTCTACTAGTTCACTTAGTTTTCTGGTCTACTCGGTCTACTGGTCTACTCGGTCTACTTGTCTACTCGGTCTACTTGTCTACTCGATCTACTGGTCACTTAGTTTTCTGTCTACTCGGTCTACTGGTCACTTAGTTTTCTGTCTACTCGGTTTACTGGTCTACTTATTCTTCTGGTCTACTCTGTCTTCTGGTCTTCTCGGTCTTCTGGTCTACTGATCTACTCAGTCTTCTGGTCTACTCAGTCTTCTGGTCTGCTCGGTCTACTGGTCTACTCAGTCTTTCGGTCTGCTTAGTCTTTTTATTTACTCGGTCTACTGATCTACTGATCTACTCAGTCTTCTAGTCTATTCAGTCTTCTCGGTCTTCTAGTCTACTCAGTCTTCTGGTTACTGATCTACTCGGTCTAATGGTCTACTCAGTCTACTGGTCGACTCGGTTTACTGGTTTACTCGGTCTACTGGTCTACTCAGTCTACTGGTTACTGATCTACTCGGTCTACTGGTCTACTCAGTCTACAGTTCAACTCGGTCTACTGGTCTACTCGGTCTACTGGTCTACTCAGTCTACAGTTCAACTCGGTCTACTGGTCTACTCGGTCTACTGGTCCACTTAGTTTTCTGGTCTACTCGGTGTATGGGTCTACCCAGTCTTCTTTTTACTTATCTACTCGGTCTACTGGTCTACTCAGTCTTCTGGTCAACTCAGTCTTCTCGGTCTTCTAGTCTACTCAGTCTTCTGGTTACTGATCTACTCGGTCTAATGGTCTACTCAGTCTACTGGTCGACTCGGTTTACTGGTCTACTCGGTCTATTGGTCTACCCAGTCTACTGGTTACTGATCTACTCGGTCTACTGGTCTACTCAGTCTACTGGTCAACTCGGTCTACTGGTCTACTCGGTCTACTGGTCCACTTAGTTTTCTGGTCTACTCGGTGTATGGGTCTACCCAGTATTGTAGTCTACTTGGTCGACTGGTCTTATCGGTCTACTGGTCTACTCAGTCTACTGGTCTACTCAGTCTACTAGTCTACTCGGTCTACTGGTCCACTTAGTTTTCTGGTCTACTCGGTGTATGGGTCTACCCAGTCTTGTAGTCTACTTGGTCGACTGGTCTTATCGGTCTACTGGTCTACTCAGTCTACTGGTCTACTCAGTCTACTAGTCTACTCGGTCTACTGGTCTACTCAGTCTTCTGGTCCTCTTGGTCTACTGGTCTACTCAGTCTACTGGTCTACTCTTTCTACTGGTCTACTCAGTCTTCTGGTCTACTTGATCTACTGGTCTACTCGGTCTACTGGTCTACTCGGTCTACTGGTCTACTCGGTCTACTGTTCTACTCGGTCTACTTGTCTACTCGGTCTACTTGTCTACTCGGTCTACTGGTCCACTTAGTTTTCTCGTCTACTCGGTCTACTGGTCTACTCGGTCTACTTGTCTACTCGGTCTACTGGTCACTTAGTTTTCTGTCTACTCGGTCTACTGGTCACTTAGTATTCTGTCTACTCGGTTTACTTGTCTACTCGGTCTACTGGTCCACTTAGTTTTCTGGTCTACTCGGTCTACTTGTCTACTTGGTCTACTTGTCTACTCGGTCTACTTGTCTACTCGGTCTACTGGTCACTTAGTTTTCTGGTCTACTCGGTCTACTGGTCTACTCAGTCTACTGGTCTACTCGGTCTACTGGTCTACCCAGTCTTGTGGTCTACTTGGTCTACTGGTCTATTCGGTCTACTGGTTTACTCGGTCTACTCGGTCTACTGGTCTACTCGGTCTACTGGTCTACTCGGTCTACTTGTCTACTCGATCTACTTGTCTACTCGGTCTACTGGTCCACTTAGTTTTCTGGTCTACTCGGTCTACTGGTCTACTCGGTCTACTTGTCTACTCGGTCTACTTGTCTACTCGGTCTACTGGTCACTTAGTTTTCTGTCTACTCGGTCTACTGGTCACTTAGTTTTCTGTCTACTCGGTCTACTGGTCTACTCGGTCTACTTGTCTACTCGGTCTACTTGTCTACTCGGTCTACTGGTCACTTAGTTTTCTGGTCTACTCGTTCTACTGGTCTACTCGGTCTACTTGTCTACTCGGTCTACTTGTCTACTCGGTCCACTGGTCACTTAGTTTTCTGTCTACTCGGTCTACTGGTCTACTCAGTCTACTGGTCTACTCGGTCTACTGGTCTACCCAGTCTTGTGGTCTACTTGGTCTACTGGTCTTCTCGGTCTTCTGGTCTACTCGGTCTACGGGTCTACCCAGTCTTGTGGTCTACTTGGTCTACTGTTCTACTGGTCTTATCAGTCTACTCAGTCTTCTGGTCTAATTAGTCTACTGGTCAACTCAGTCTTCTAGTCTACTGAATCTTCTGGTCCTCCTGGGCTACTAGTCGACTCAGTCTTCAGGTCCACTTAGACTTCTGGTCTACTCGGTCTACTGGTCACTTAGTTTTCTGTCTACTCGGTTTACTTGTCTACTCGGTCTACTGGTCCACTTAGTTTTCTGGTCTACTCGGTCTACTGGTCTACTCGGTCTACTTGTCTACTCGGTCTACTTGTCTACTCGGTCTACTGGTCACTTAGTTTTCTGGTCTACTCGGTCTACTGGTCTACTCGGTCTACTTGTCTACTCGGTCTACTTGTCTACTCGGTCTACTGGTCACTTAGTTTTCTGTCTACTCGGTCTACTAGTCTACTCAGTCTACTGGTCTACTCGGTCTACTGGTCTACCCAGTCTTGTGGTCTACTTGGTCTACTGGTCTTCTCGGTCTTCTGGTCTACTCGGTCTACGGGTCTACCCAGTCTTGTGGTCTACTTGGTCTACTGGTCTTCTGGTCTTATCAGTCTACTCAGTCTTCTGGTCTATTCAGTCTACTGGTCAACTCAGTCTTTTAGTCTACTGAATCTTCTGGTCCTCCTGGGCTACCAGTCGACTCAGTCTTCTGGTCCACTTAGACTTCTGGTCTACTCGGTCTACTTGTCTACTCGGTCTACTGGTCACTTAGTTTTCTGTCTACTCGGTCTACTGGTCACTTAGTTTTCTGTCTACTCGGTTTACTTGTCTTCTCGGTCTTCTGGTCTACTCGGTCTACGGGTCTACCCAGTCTTGTGGTCTACTTGGTCTAATGGTCTACTGGTCTTATCAGTATACTCAGTCTTCTGCTCTGCTCGGTCTACTGGTCTACTCAGACTTTTGGTCTGCTTAATCTTTTTATCTACTTGGTCTACTGGTCTACTCGCTCTACTGGTCTACTCAGTCTACTGGTCTATTCAGTCTACTGGTCAACTCAGTCTTCTAGTCTACTGAATCTTCTGGTCCTCCTGGGCTACTAGTCGACTCAGTCTTCTGGTCTACTTGATCTACTGGTCTATTCGGTCTACTGGTTTACTCGGTCTACTGGTCTACTCGGTCTACTGGTCTACTCGGTCTACTGGTCTACTCGGTCTACTGGTCTACTTATTCTTCTGGTCTACTCAGTCTTCTGGTCTTCTCGGTCTTCTGGTCTACTGATCTACTCAGTCTTCTGGTCTACTCAGTCTTCTGGTCTGCTCGGTCTTCTGGTCTACTCAGTCTTCTGGTCTGCTCGGTCTACTGGTCTACTCAGTCTTTCGGTCTGCTTAGTCTTTTATTTACTCGGTCTACTGATCTACTGATCTACTCAGTCTTCTGGTCTACTCAGTCTTCTAGTCTACTCAATCTTCTGGTCTTCCCGGTCTACTAGTATACTCAGTCTTCTGGTCTACTCAGTCTTCTGGTCTACTCAGTCTTCTGGTCCACTTAGACTTCTGGTCTACTCTGTCTACTGATCTACTGATCTACTCAGTCTTCTGGTCTACTCAGTCTTCTGGTCTACTCAGTCTACATAGTCTACTGGTCTACTCAGTCTTCTGGTCTACTCAGTCTTCTGGTCCACTTAGTCTTCTGGTCTACTCGGTCCACTGGTCTACCCAGTCTTTTGGTCTACTCGGTCTACTGGTCTACTCAGTCTTCTATTCTACTCAGTCTTCTGGTTACTGATCTACTCGGTCTACTGGTCTACTCAGTCTACTCGTCAAGTCGGTCTTCTTGTCTACCCAGTCTTGTGGTCTACTCAGTCTACTGGTCTACTCAGTCTACTGGTCTACTCGGCCTACTGGTCTACTCGGCCTACTGGTCTACTCAGTCTTCTGGTCTACTTGATCTACTGGTCTACTCGGTCTACCGGTCTACTCGGTCTACTGGTCCACTCGGTCTACTTGTCTACTCAGTATACTGGTCTACTCAGTCTACTGGTCTACTCAGTCTTCTGGTCAACTCAGTCTTCTCGGTCTTCTAGTCTACTCAGTCTTCTGGTTACTGATCTACTCGGTCTAATGGTCTACTCAGTCTACTGGTCGACTCGGTTTACTGGTCTACTCGGTCTATTGGTCTACCCAGTCTACTGGTTACTGATCTACTCGGTCTACTGGTCTACTCAGTCTACTGGTCAACTCGGTCTTCTCGGTCTTCTAGTCTACTCAGTCTTCTGGTTACTGATCTACTCGGTCTAATGGTCTACTCAGTCTACTGGTCGACTCGGTTTACTGGTCTACTCGGTCTATTGGTCTACCCAGTCTACTGGTTACTGATCTACTCGGTCTACTGGTCTACTCAGTCTTCTGGTCAACTCAGTCTTCTCGGTCTTCTAGTCTACTCAGTCTTCTGGTTACTGATCTACTCGGTCTAATGGTCTACTCAGTCTACTGGTCGACTCGGTTTACTGGTCTACTCGGTCTATTGGTCTACCCAGTCTACTGGTTACTGATCTACTCGGTCTACTGGTCTACTCAGTCTACTGGTCAACTCGGTCTACTGGTCTACTCGGTCTACTGGTCCACTTAGTTTTCTGGTCTACTCGGTGTATGGGTCTACCCAGTCTTGTAGTCTACTTGGTCGACTGGTCTTATCGGTCTACTGGTCTACTCAGTCTACTGGTCTACTCAGTCTACTAGTCTACTCGGTCTACTGGTCCACTTAGTTTTCTGGTCTACTCGGTGTATGGGTCTACCCAGTCTTGTAGTCTACTTGGTCGACTGGTCTTATCGGTCTACTGGTCTACTCAGTCTACTGGTCTACTCAGTCTACTAGTCTACTCGGTCTACTGGTCTACTCAGTCTTCTGGTCCTCTTGGTCTACTGGTCTACTCAGTCTACTGGTCTACTCTTTCTACTGGTCTACTCAGTCTTCTGGTCTACTTGATCTACTGGTCTACTCGGTCTACTGGTCTACTCGGTCTACTGGTCTACTCGGTCTACTGTTCTACTCGGTCTACTTGTCTACTCGGTCTACTTGTCTACTCGGTCTACTGGTCCACTTAGTTTTCTCGTCTACTCGGTCTACTGGTCTACTCGGTCTACTTGTCTACTCGGTCTACTGGTCACTTAGTTTTCTGTCTACTCGGTCTACTGGTCACTTAGTATTCTGTCTACTCGGTTTACTTGTCTACTCGGTCTACTGGTCCACTTAGTTTTCTGGTCTACTCGGTCTACTTGTCTACTTGGTCTACTTGTCTACTCGGTCTACTTGTCTACTCGGTCTACTGGTCACTTAGTTTTCTGGTCTACTCGGTCTACTGGTCTACTCAGTCTACTTGTCTACTCGGTCTACTGGTCTACCCAGTCTTGTGGTCTACTTGGTCTACTGGTCTTCTCGGTCTTCTGGTCTACTCGGTCTACGGGTCTACCCAGTCTTGTGGTCTACTTGGTCTACTGGTCTACTGGTCTTATCAGTATACTCAGTCTTCTGCTCTGCTCGGTCTACTGGTCTACTCAGTCTTTTGGTCTATTCAGTCTACTGGTCAACTCAGTCTTCTAGTCTACTGAATCTTCTGGTCCTCCTGGGCTACTAGTCGACTCAGTCTTCTGGTCTACTTGATCTACTGGTCTATTCGGTCTACTGGTTTACTCGGTCTACTCGGTCTACTGGTCTACTCGGTCTACTGGTCTACTCGGTCTACTTGTCTACTCGATCTACTTGTCTACTCGGTCTACTGGTCCACTTAGTTTTCTGGTCTACTCGGTCTACTGGTCTACTCGGTCTACTTGTCTACTCGGTCTACTTGTCTACTCGGTCTACTGGTCACTTAGTTTTCTGTCTACTCGGTCTACTGGTCACTTAGTTTTCTGTCTACTCGGTCTACTGGTCTACTCGGTCTACTTGTCTACTCGGTCTACTTGTCTACTCGGTCTACTGGTCACTTAGTTTTCTGGTCTACTCGTTCTACTGGTCTACTCGGTCTACTTGTCTACTCGGTCTACTTGTCTACTCGGTCCACTGGTCACTTAGTTTTCTGTCTACTCGGTCTACTGGTCTACTCAGTCTACTGGTCTACTCGGTCTACTGGTCTACCCAGTCTTGTGGTCTACTTGGTCTACTGGTCTTCTCGGTCTTCTGGTCTACTCGGTCTACGGGTCTACCCAGTCTTGTGGTCTACTTGGTCTACTGTTCTACTGGTCTTATCAGTCTACTCAGTCTTCTGGTCTAATTAGTCTACTGGTCAACTCAGTCTTCTAGTCTACTGAATCTTCTGGTCCTCCTGGGCTACTAGTCGACTCAGTCTTCAGGTCCACTTAGACTTCTGGTCTACTCGGTCTACTGGTCACTTAGTTTTCTGTCTACTCGGTTTACTTGTCTACTCGGTCTACTGGTCCACTTAGTTTTCTGGTCTACTCGGTCTACTGGTCTACTCGGTCTACTTGTCTACTCGGTCTACTTGTCTACTCGGTCTACTGGTCACTTAGTTTTCTGGTCTACTCGGTCTACTGGTCTACTCGGTCTTCTGGTCTACTCAGTCTTCTGGTCTGCTCGGTCTACTGGTCTACTCAGTCTTTCGGTCTGCTTAGTCTTTTATTTACTCGGTCTACTGATCTACTGATCTACTCAGTCTTCTGGTCTACTCAGTCTTCTGGTCTGCTCGGTCTTCTGGTCTACTCAGTCTTCTGGTCTGCTCGGTCTACTGGTCTACTCAGTCTTTCGGTCTGCTTAGTCTTTTATTTACTCGGTCTACTGATCTACTGATCTACTCAGTCTTCTGGTCTACTCAGTCTTCTAGTCTACTCAATCTTCTGGTCTTCCCGGTCTACTAGTATACTCAGTCTTCTGGTCTACTCAGTCTTCTGGTCTACTCAGTCTTCTGGTCCACTTAGACTTCTGGTCTACTCTGTCTACTGATCTACTGATCTACTCAGTCTTCTGGTCTACTCAGTCTTCTGGTCTACTCAGTCTACATAGTCTACTGGTCTACTCAGTCTTCTGGTCTACTCAGTCTTCTGGTCCACTTAGTCTTCTGGTCTACTCGGTCCACTGGTCTACCCAGTCTTTTGGTCTACTCGGTCTACTGGTCTACTCAGTCTTCTATTCTACTCAGTCTTCTGGTTACTGATCTACTCGGTCTACTGGTCTACTCAGTCTACTCGTCAAGTCGGTCTTCTTGTCTACCCAGTCTTGTGGTCTACTCAGTCTACTGGTCTACTCAGTCTACTGGTCTACTCGGCCTACTGGTCTACTCGGCCTACTGGTCTACTCAGTCTTCTGGTCTACTTGATCTACTGGTCTACTCGGTCTACCGGTCTACTCGGTCTACTGGTCCACTCGGTCTACTTGTCTACTCAGTATACTGGTCTACTCAGTCTACTGGTCTACTCAGTCTTCTGGTCAACTCAGTCTTCTCGGTCTTCTAGTCTACTCAGTCTTCTGGTTACTGATCTACTCGGTCTAATGGTCTACTCAGTCTACTGGTCGACTCGGTTTACTGGTCTACTCGGTCTATTGGTCTACCCAGTCTACTGGTTACTGATCTACTCGGTCTACTGGTCTACTCAGTCTACTGGTCAACTCGGTCTTCTCGGTCTTCTAGTCTACTCAGTCTTCTGGTTACTGATCTACTCGGTCTAATGGTCTACTCAGTCTACTGGTCGACTCGGTTTACTGGTCTACTCGGTCTATTGGTCTACCCAGTCTACTGGTTACTGATCTACTCGGTCTACTGGTCTACTCAGTCTTCTGGTCAACTCAGTCTTCTCGGTCTTCTAGTCTACTCAGTCTTCTGGTTACTGATCTACTCGGTCTAATGGTCTACTCAGTCTACTGGTCGACTCGGTTTACTGGTCTACTCGGTCTATTGGTCTACCCAGTCTACTGGTTACTGATCTACTCGGTCTACTGGTCTACTCAGTCTACTGGTCAACTCGGTCTACTGGTCTACTCGGTCTACTGGTCCACTTAGTTTTCTGGTCTACTCGGTGTATGGGTCTACCCAGTCTTGTAGTCTACTTGGTCGACTGGTCTTATCGGTCTACTGGTCTACTCAGTCTACTGGTCTACTCAGTCTACTAGTCTACTCGGTCTACTGGTCCACTTAGTTTTCTGGTCTACTCGGTGTATGGGTCTACCCAGTCTTGTAGTCTACTTGGTCGACTGGTCTTATCGGTCTACTGGTCTACTCAGTCTACTGGTCTACTCAGTCTACTAGTCTACTCGGTCTACTGGTCTACTCAGTCTTCTGGTCCTCTTGGTCTACTGGTCTACTCAGTCTACTGGTCTACTCTTTCTACTGGTCTACTCAGTCTTCTGGTCTACTTGATCTACTGGTCTACTCGGTCTACTGGTCTACTCGGTCTACTGGTCTACTCGGTCTACTGTTCTACTCGGTCTACTTGTCTACTCGGTCTACTTGTCTACTCGGTCTACTGGTCCACTTAGTTTTCTCGTCTACTCGGTCTACTGGTCTACTCGGTCTACTTGTCTACTCGGTCTACTGGTCACTTAGTTTTCTGTCTACTCGGTCTACTGGTCACTTAGTATTCTGTCTACTCGGTTTACTTGTCTACTCGGTCTACTGGTCCACTTAGTTTTCTGGTCTACTCGGTCTACTTGTCTACTTGGTCTACTTGTCTACTCGGTCTACTTGTCTACTCGGTCTACTGGTCACTTAGTTTTCTGGTCTACTCGGTCTACTGGTCTACTCAGTCTACTGGTCTACTCGGTCTACTGGTCTACCCAGTCTTGTGGTCTACTTGGTCTACTGGTCTTCTCGGTCTTCTGGTCTACTCGGTCTACGGGTCTACCCAGTCTTGTGGTCTACTTGGTCTACTGGTCTACTGGTCTTATCAGTATACTCAGTCTTCTGCTCTGCTCGGTCTACTGGTCTACTCAGTCTTTTGGTCTATTCAGTCTACTGGTCAATTCAGTCTTCTAGTCTACTGAATCTTCTGGTCCTCCTGGGCTACTAGTCGACTCAGTCTTCTGGTCTACTTGATCTACTGGTCTATTCGGTCTACTGGTTTACTCGGTCTACTCGGTCTACTGGTCTACTCGGTCTACTGGTCTACTCGGTCTACTTGTCTACTCGATCTACTTGTCTACTCGGTCTACTGGTCCACTTAGTTTTCTGGTCTACTCGGTCTACTGGTCTACTCGGTCTACTTGTCTACTCGGTCTACTTGTCTACTCGGTCTACTGGTCACTTAGTTTTCTGTCTACTCGGTCTACTGGTCACTTAGTTTTCTGTCTACTCGGTCTACTGGTCTACTCGGTCTACTTGTCTACTCGGTCTACTTGTCTACTCGGTCTACTGGTCACTTAGTTTTCTGGTCTACTCGTTCTACTGGTCTACTCGGTCTACTTGTCTACTCGGTCTACTTGTCTACTCGGTCCACTGGTCACTTAGTTTTCTGTCTACTCGGTCTACTGGTCTACTCAGTTTACTGGTCTACTCGGTCTACTGGTCTACCCAGTCTTGTGGTCTACTTGGTCTACTGGTCTTCTCGGTCTTCTGGTCTACTCGGTCTACGGGTCTACCCAGTCTTGTGGTCTACTTGGTCTACTGTTCTACTGGTCTTATCAGTCTACTCAGTCTTCTGGTCTAATTAGTCTACTGGTCAACTCAGTCTTCTAGTCTACTGAATCTTCTGGTCCTCCTGGGCTACTAGTCGACTCAGTCTTCAGGTCCACTTAGACTTCTGGTCTACTCGGTCTACTGGTCACTTAGTTTTCTGTCTACTCGGTTTACTTGTCTACTCGGTCTACTGGTCCACTTAGTTTTCTGGTCTACTCGGTCTACTGGTCTACTCGGTCTACTTGTCTACTCGGTCTACTTGTCTACTCGGTCTACTGGTCACTTAGTTTTCTGGTCTACTCGGTCTACTGGTCTACTCGGTCTACTTGTCTACTCGGTCTACTTGTCTACTCGGTCTACTGGTCACTTAGTTTTCTGTCTACTCGGTCTACTAGTCTACTCAGTCTACTGGTCTACTCGGTCTACTGGTCTACCCAGTCTTGTGGTCTACTTGGTCTACTGGTCTTCTCGGTCTTCTGGTCTACTCGGTCTACGGGTCTACCCAGTCTTGTGGTCTACTTGGTCTACTGGTCTTCTGGTCTTATCAGTCTACTCAGTCTTCTGGTCTATTCAGTCTACTGGTCAACTCAGTCTTTTAGTCTACTGAATCTTCTGGTCCTCCTGGGCTACCAGTCGACTCAGTCTTCTGGTCCACTTAGACTTCTGGTCTACTCGGTCTACTTGTCTACTCGGTCTACTGGTCACTTAGTTTTCTGTCTACTCGGTCTACTGGTCACTTAGTTTTCTGTCTACTCGGTTTACTTGTCTTCTCGGTCTTCTGGTCTACTCGGTCTACGGGTCTACCCAGTCTTGTGGTCTACTTGGTCTAATGGTCTACTGGTCTTATCAGTATACTCAGTCTTCTGCTCTGCTCGGTCTACTGGTCTACTCAGTCTTTTGGTCTGCTTAATCTTTTTATCTACTTGGTCTACTGGTCTACTCGCTCTACTGGTCTACTCAGTCTACTGGTCTATTCAGTCTACTGGTCAACTCAGTCTTCTAGTCTACTGAATCTTCTGGTCCTCCTGGGCTACTAGTCGACTCAGTCTTCTGGTCTACTTGATCTACTGGTCTATTCGGTCTACTGGTTTACTCGGTCTACTGGTCTACTCGGTCTACTGGTCTACTCGGTCTACTGGTCTACTCGGTCTACTGGTCTACTTATTCTTCTGGTCTACTCAGTCTTCTGGTCTTCTCGGTCTTCTGGTCTACTGATCTACTCAGTCTTCTGGTCTACTCAGTCTTCTGGTCTGCTCGGTCTTCTGGTCTACTCAGTCTTCTGGTCTGCTCGGTCTACTGGTCTACTCAGTCTTTCGGTCTGCTTAGTCTTTTATTTACTCGGTCTACTGATCTACTGATCTACTCAGTCTTCTGGTCTACTCAGTCTTCTAGTCTACTCAATCTTCTGGTCTTCCCGGTCTACTAGTATACTCAGTCTTCTGGTCTACTCAGTCTTCTGGTCTACTCAGTCTTCTGGTCCACTTAGACTTCTGGTCTACTCTGTCTACTGATCTACTGATCTACTCAGTCTTCTGGTCTACTCAGTCTTCTGGTCTACTCAGTCTACATAGTCTACTGGTCTACTCAGTCTTCTGGTCTACTCAGTCTTCTGGTCCACTTAGTCTTCTGGTCTACTCGGTCCACTGGTCTACCCAGTCTTTTGGTCTACTCGGTCTACTGGTCTACTCAGTCTTCTATTCTACTCAGTCTTCTGGTTACTGATCTACTCGGTCTACTGGTCTACTCAGTCTACTCGTCAAGTCGGTCTTCTTGTCTACCCAGTCTTGTGGTCTACTCAGTCTACTGGTCTACTCAGTCTACTGGTCTACTCGGCCTACTGGTCTACTCGGCCTACTGGTCTACTCAGTCTTCTGGTCTACTTGATCTACTGGTCTACTCGGTCTACCGGTCTACTCGGTCTACTGGTCCACTCGGTCTACTTGTCTACTCAGTATACTGGTCTACTCAGTCTACTGGTCTACTCAGTCTGGTCTTCTGGTCTACTTAGACTTCTGGTCTACTCGGTCTACTGATCTACTGATCTACTCAGTCTTCTGGTCTACTCAGTCTTCTGGTCTACTCGGTCTACTTGTCTACTCAGTCTACTGGTCTACTCAGTCTACTGGTCCACTCAGTCTACTGGTCAACTCAGTCTTCTAGTCTACTGAATCTTCTGGTCTTCCCGGTCTACTAGTCAACTCAGTCTTCTGGTCTACTCAGTCTGGTCTTCTGGTCCACTAAGACTTCTGGTCTACTGGTTCTACTGATCTACTGATCTACTCAGTCTACTGGTTTACTCGGCCTACTGGTCTACTCAGTCATCTGGTCTACTTGATCTACTGGTCTACTCGGTCTACTGGTCTACTCGGTCTACTGGTCTACTCGGTCTTCTATTCTACTCAGTCTTCTGGTTACTGATCTACTCGGTCTAATGGTCTACTCAGTCTACTCGTCAATTCGGTCTTCTTGTCTACCCAGTCTTGTGGTCTACTCAGTCTTCTGGTCTATTCAGTCTTCTCGGTCTTCTAGTCTACTCAGTCTTCTGGTTACTGATCTACTCGGTCTAATGGTCTACTCAGTCTACTGGTCAACTCGGTCTACTGGTCTACTCGGTCTACTGGTCTACTCAGTCTACAGTTCAACTCGGTCTACTGGTCTACTCGGTCTACTGGTCCACTTAGTTTTCTGGTCTACTCGGTGTATGGGTCTACCCAGTCTTCTTTTTACTTATCTACTCGGTCTACTGGTCTACTCAGTCTTCTGGTCAACTCAGTCTTCTCGGTCTTCTAGTCTACTCAGTCTTCTGGTTACTGATCTACTCGGTCTAATGGTCTACTCAGTCTACTGGTCGACTCGGTTTACTGGTCTACTCGGTCTATTGGTCTACCCAGTCTACTGGTTACTGATCTACTCGGTCTACTTGTCTACTCAGTCTACTGGTCTACTCAGTCTACTGGTCCACTCAGTCTACTGGTCAACTCAGTCTTCTAGTCTACTGAATCTTCTGGTCTTCCCGGTCTACTAGTCAACTCAGTCTTCTGGTCTACTCAGTCTGGTCTTCTGGTCCACTAAGACTTCTGGTCTACTGGTTCTACTGATCTACTGATCTACTCAGTCTACTGGTTTACTCGGCCTACTGGTCTACTCAGTCATCTGGTCTACTTGATCTACTGGTCTACTCGGTCTACTGGTCTACTCGGTCTACTGGTCTACTCGGTCTTCTATTCTACTCAGTCTTCTGGTTACTGATCTACTCGGTCTAATGGTCTACTCAGTCTACTCGTCAACTCGGTCTTCTTGTCTACCCAGTCTTGTGGTCTACTCAGTCTTCTGGTCTATTCAGTCTTCTCGGTCTTCTAGTCTACTCAGTCTTCTGGTTACTGATCTACTCGGTCTAATGGTCTACTCAGTCTACTGGTCAAATCGGTCTTCTGGTCTACTTGGTCTACTGGTCTACTCAGTCTACAGTTCAACTCGGTCTACTGGTCTACTCGGTCTACTGGTCCACTTAGTTTTCTGGTCTACTCGGTGTATGGGTCTACCCAGTCTTCTTTTTACTTATCTACTCGGTCTACTGGTCTACTCAGTCTTCTGGTCAACTCAGTCTTCTCGGTCTTTTAGTCTACTCAGTGTTCTGGTTACTGATCTACTCGGTCTAATGGTCTACTCAGTCTACTGGTCGACTCGGTTTACTGGTCTACTCGGTCTATTGGTCTACCCAGTCTACTGGTTACTGATCTACTCGGTCTACTGGTCTACTCAGTCTACTGGTCAACTCGGTCTACTGGTCTACTCAGTCTACTGGTCCACTTAGTTTTCTGGTCTACTCGGTGTATGGGTCTACCCAGTCTTGTAGTCTACTTGGTCGACTGGTCTTATCGGTCTACTGGTCTACTCAGTCTACTGGTCTACTCAGTCTACTAGTCTACTCGGTCTACTGGTCTACTCAGTCTTCTGGTCTTCTTGGTCTACTGGTCTACTCAGTCTACTGGTCTACTCTTTCTACTGGTCTACTCAGTCTTCTGGTCTACTTGATCTACTGGTCTACTCGGTCTACTGGTCTACTCGGTCTACTGGTCTACTCGGTCTACTGTTCTACTCGGTCTACTTGTCTACTCGGTCTACTTGTCTACTCGGTCTACTGGTCCACTTAGTTTTCTGTCTACTCGGTCTACTGGTCACTTAGTATTCTGTCTACTCGGTTTACTTGTCTACTCGGTCTACTGGTCCACTTAGTTTTCTGGTCTACTCGGTCTACTTGTCTACTTGGTCTACTTGTCTACTCGGTCTACTTGTCTACTCGGTCTACTGGTCACTTAGTTTTCTGGTCTACTCTTTCTACTGGTCTACTCAGTCTTCTGGTCTACTTGATCTACTGGTCTACTCGGTCTACTGGTCTACTCGGTCTACTGGTCTACTCGGTCTACTGTTCTACTCGGTCTACTTGTCTACTCGGTCTACTTGTCTACTCGGTCTACTGGTCCACTTAGTTTTCTGTCTACTCGGTCTACTGGTCACTTAGTATTCTGTCTACTCGGTTTACTTGTCTACTCGGTCTACTGGTCCACTTAGTTTTCTGGTCTACTCGGTCTACTTGTCTACTTGGTCTACTTGTCTACTCGGTCTACTTGTCTACTCGGTCTACTGGTCACTTAGTTTTCTGGTCTACTCGGTCTACTGGTCTACTGGTCTACTCAGTCTACTGGTCTACTCAGTCTACTAGTCTACTCGGTCTACTGGTCTACTCAGTCTTCTGGTCCTCTTGGTCTACTGGTCTACTCAGTCTACTGGTCTACTCGGTCTACTGGTCTACCCAGTCTTGTGGTCTACTTGGTCTACTGGTCTTCTCGGTCTTCTGGTCTACTCGGTCTACGGGTCTACCCAGTCTTGTGGTCTACTTGGTCTACTGGTCTACTGGTCTTATCAGTATACTCAGTCTTCTGCTCTGCTCGGTCTACTGGTCTACTCAGTCTTTTGGTCTATTCAGTCTACTGGTCAACTCAGTCTTCTAGTCTACTGAATCTTCTGGTCCTCCTGGGCTACTAGTCGACTCAGTCTTCTGGTCTACTTGATCTACTGGTCTATTCGGTCTACTGGTTTACTCGGTCTACTCGGTCTACTGGTCTACTCGGTCTACTGGTCTACTCGGTCTACTTGTCTACTCGATCTACTTGTCTACTCGGTCTACTGGTCCACTTAGTTTTCTGGTCTACTCGGTCTACTGGTCTACTCGGTCTACTTGTCTACTCGATCTACTTGTCTACTCGGTCTACTGGTCCACTTAGTTTTCTGGTCTACTCGGTCTACTGGTCTACTCGGTCTACTTGTCTACTCGGTCTACTTGTCTACTCGGTCTACTGGTCACTTAGTTTTCTGTCTACTCGGTCTACTGGTCACTTAGTTTTCTGTCTACTCGGTCTACTGGTCTACTCGGTCTACTTGTCTACTCGGTCTACTTGTCTACTCGGTCTACTGGTCACTTAGTTTTCTGGTCTACTCGTTCTACTGGTCTACTCGGTCTACTTGTCTACTCGGTCTACTTGTCTACTCGGTCCACTGGTCACTTAGTTTTCTGTCTACTCGGTCTACTGGTCTACTCAGTCTACTGGTCTACTCGGTCTACTCGTCAAGTCGGTCTTCTTGTCTACCCAGTCTTGTGGTCTACTCAGTCTACTGGTCTACTCAGTCTACTGGTCTACTCGGCCTACTGGTCTACTCGGCCTACTGGTCTACTCAGTCTTCTGGTCTACTTGATCTACTGGTCTACTCGGTCTACCGGTCTACTCGGTCTACTGGTCCACTCGGTCTACTTGTCTACTCAGTATACTGGTCTACTCAGTCTACTGGTCTACTCAGTCTTCTGGTCAACTCAGTCTTCTCGGTCTTCTAGTCTACTCAGTCTTCTGGTTACTGATCTACTCGGTCTAATGGTCTACTCAGTCTACTGGTCGACTCGGTTTACTGGTCTACTCGGTCTATTGGTCTACCCAGTCTACTGGTTACTGATCTACTCGGTCTACTGGTCTACTCAGTCTACTGGTCAACTCGGTCTTCTCGGTCTTCTAGTCTACTCAGTCTTCTGGTTACTGATCTACTCGGTCTAATGGTCTACTCAGTCTACTGGTCGACTCGGTTTACTGGTCTACTCGGTCTATTGGTCTACCCAGTCTACTGGTTACTGATCTACTCGGTCTACTGGTCTACTCAGTCTTCTGGTCAACTCAGTCTTCTCGGTCTTCTAGTCTACTCAGTCTTCTGGTTACTGATCTACTCGGTCTAATGGTCTACTCAGTCTACTGGTCGACTCGGTTTACTGGTCTACTCGGTCTATTGGTCTACCCAGTCTACTGGTTACTGATCTACTCGGTCTACTGGTCTACTCAGTCTACTGGTCAACTCGGTCTACTGGTCTACTCGGTCTACTGGTCCACTTAGTTTTCTGGTCTACTCGGTGTATGGGTCTACCCAGTCTTGTAGTCTACTTGGTCGACTGGTCTTATCGGTCTACTGGTCTACTCAGTCTACTGGTCTACTCAGTCTACTAGTCTACTCGGTCTACTGGTCCACTTAGTTTTCTGGTCTACTCGGTGTATGGGTCTACCCAGTCTTGTAGTCTACTTGGTCGACTGGTCTTATCGGTCTACTGGTCTACTCAGTCTACTGGTCTACTCAGTCTACTAGTCTACTCGGTCTACTGGTCTACTCAGTCTTCTGGTCCTCTTGGTCTACTGGTCTACTCAGTCTACTGGTCTACTCTTTCTACTGGTCTACTCAGTCTTCTGGTCTACTTGATCTACTGGTCTACTCGGTCTACTGGTCTACTCGGTCTACTGGTCTACTCGGTCTACTGTTCTACTCGGTCTACTTGTCTACTCGGTCTACTTGTCTACTCGGTCTACTGGTCCACTTAGTTTTCTCGTCTACTCGGTCTACTGGTCTACTCGGTCTACTTGTCTACTCGGTCTACTGGTCACTTAGTTTTCTGTCTACTCGGTCTACTGGTCTCTTAGTATTCTGTCTACTCGGTTTACTTGTCTACTCGGTCTACTGGTCCACTTAGTTTTCTGGTCTACTCGGTCTACTTGTCTACTTGGTCTACTTGTCTACTCGGTCTACTTGTCTACTCGGTCTACTGGTCACTTAGTTTTCTGGTCTACTCGGTCTACTGGTCTACTCAGTCTACTGGTCTACTCGGTCTACTGGTCTACCCAGTCTTGTGGTCTACTTGGTCTACTGGTCTTCTCGGTCTTCTGGTCTACTCGGTCTACGGGTCTACCCAGTCTTGTGGTCTACTTGGTCTACTGGTCTACTGGTCTTATCAGTATACTCAGTCTTCTGCTCTGCTCGGTCTACTGGTCTACTCAGTCTTTTGGTCTATTCAGTCTACTGGTCAACTCAGTCTTCTAGTCTACTGAATCTTCTGGTCCTCCTGGGCTACTAGTCGACTCAGTCTTCTGGTCTACTTGATCTACTGGTCTATTCGGTCTACTGGTTTACTCGGTCTACTCGGTCTACTGGTCTACTCGGTCTACTGGTCTACTCGGTCTACTTGTCTACTCGATCTACTTGTCTACTCGGTCTACTGGTCCACTTAGTTTTCTGGTCTACTCGGTCTACTGGTCTACTCGGTCTACTTGTCTACTCGGTCTACTTGTCTACTCGGTCTACTGGTCACTTAGTTTTCTGTCTACTCGGTCTACTGGTCACTTAGTTTTCTGTCTACTCGGTCTACTGGTCTACTCGGTCTACTTGTCTACTCGGTCTACTTGTCTACTCGGTCTACTGGTCACTTAGTTTTCTGGTCTACTCGTTCTACTGGTCTACTCGGTCTACTTGTCTACTCGGTCTACTTGTCTACTCGGTCCACTGGTCACTTAGTTTTCTGTCTACTCGGTCTACTGGTCTACTCAGTCTACTGGTCTACTCGGTCTACTGGTCTACCCAGTCTTGTGGTCTACTTGGTCTACTGGTCTTCTCGGTCTTCTGGTCTACTCGGTCTACGGGTCTACCCAGTCTTGTGGTCTACTTGGTCTACTGTTCTACTGGTCTTATCAGTCTACTCAGTCTTCTGGTCTAATTAGTCTACTGGTCAACTCAGTCTTCTAGTCTACTGAATCTTCTGGTCCTCCTGGGCTACTAGTCGACTCAGTCTTCAGGTCCACTTAGACTTCTGGTCTACTCGGTCTACTGGTCACTTAGTTTTCTGTCTACTCGGTTTACTTGTCTACTCGGTCTACTGGTCCACTTAGTTTTCTGGTCTACTCGGTCTACTGGTCTACTCGGTCTACTTGTCTACTCGGTCTACTTGTCTACTCGGTCTACTGGTCACTTAGTTTTCTGGTCTACTCGGTCTACTGGTCTACTCGGTCTACTTGTCTACTCGGTCTACTTGTCTACTCGGTCTACTGGTCACTTAGTTTTCTGTCTACTCGGTCTACTAGTCTACTCAGTCTACTGGTCTACTCGGTCTACTGGTCTACCCAGTCTTGTGGTCTACTTGGTCTACTGGTCTTCTCGGTCTTCTGGTCTACTCGGTCTACGGGTCTACCCAGTCTTGTGGTCTACTTGGTCTACTGGTCTTCTGGTCTTATCAGTCTACTCAGTCTTCTGGTCTATTCAGTCTACTGGTCAACTCAGTCTTTTAGTCTACTGAATCTTCTGGTCCTCCTGGGCTACCAGTCGACTCAGTCTTCTGGTCCACTTAGACTTCTGGTCTACTCGGTCTACTTGTCTACTCGGTCTACTGGTCACTTAGTTTTCTGTCTACTCGGTCTACTGGTCACTTAGTTTTCTGTCTACTCGGTTTACTTGTCTTCTCGGTCTTCTGGTCTACTCGGTCTACGGGTCTACCCAGTCTTGTGGTCTACTTGGTCTAATGGTCTACTGGTCTTATCAGTATACTCAGTCTTCTGCTCTGCTCGGTCTACTGGTCTACTCAGTCTTTTGGTCTGCTTAATCTTTTTATCTACTTGGTCTACTGGTCTACTCGCTCTACTGGTCTACTCAGTCTACTGGTCTATTCAGTCTACTGGTCAACTCAGTCTTCTAGTCTACTGAATCTTCTGGTCCTCCTGGGCTACTAGTCGACTCAGTCTTCTGGTCTACTTGATCTACTGGTCTATTCGGTCTACTGGTTTACTCGGTCTACTGGTCTACTCGGTCTACTGGTCTACTCGGTCTACTGGTCTACTCGGTCTACTGGTCTACTTATTCTTCTGGTCTACTCAGTCTTCTGGTCTTCTCGGTCTTCTGGTCTACTGATCTACTCAGTCTTCTGGTCTACTCAGTCTTCTGGTCTGCTCGGTCTTCTGGTCTACTCAGTCTTCTGGTCTGCTCGGTCTACTGGTCTACTCAGTCTTTCGGTCTGCTTAGTCTTTTATTTACTCGGTCTACTGATCTACTGATCTACTCAGTCTTCTGGTCTACTCAGTCTTCTAGTCTACTCAATCTTCTGGTCTTCCCGGTCTACTAGTATACTCAGTCTTCTGGTCTACTCAGTCTTCTGGTCTACTCAGTCTTCTGGTCCACTTAGACTTCTGGTCTACTCTGTCTACTGATCTACTGATCTACTCAGTCTTCTGGTCTACTCAGTCTTCTGGTCTACTCAGTCTACATAGTCTACTGGTCTACTCAGTCTTCTGGTCTACTCAGTCTTCTGGTCCACTTAGTCTTCTGGTCTACTCGGTCCACTGGTCTACCCAGTCTTTTGGTCTACTCGGTCTACTGGTCTACTCAGTCTTCTATTCTACTCAGTCTTCTGGTTACTGATCTACTCGGTCTACTGGTCTACTCAGTCTACTCGTCAAGTCGGTCTGCTTGTCTACCCAGTCTTGTGGTCTACTCAGTCTACTGGTCTACTCAGTCTACTGGTCTACTCGGCCTACTGGTCTACTCGGCCTACTGGTCTACTCAGTCTTCTGGTCTACTCGGTCTACTGGTCTACTCGGTCTACTTGTCTACTCGATCTACTTGTCTACTCGGTCTACTGGTCCACTTAGTTTTCTGGTCTACTCGGTCTACTGGTCTACTCGGTCTACTTGTCTACTCGGTCTACTTGTCTACTCGGTCTACTGGTCACTTAGTTTTCTGTCTACTCGGTCTACTGGTCACTTAGTTTTCTGTCTACTCGGTCTACTGGTCTACTCGGTCTACTTGTCTACTCGGTCTACTTGTCTACTCGGTCTACTGGTCACTTAGAATTCTGGTCTACTCGTTCTACTGGTCTACTCGGTCTACTTGTCTACTCGGTCTACTTGTCTACTCGGTCCACTGGTCACTTAGTTTTCTGTCTACTCGGTCTACTGGTCTACTCAGTCTACTGGTCTACTCGGTCTACTCGTCAAGTCGGTCTTCTTGTCTACCCAGTCTTGTGGTCTACTCAGTCTACTGGTCTACTCAGTCTACTGGTCTACTCGGCCTACTGGTCTACTCGGCCTACTGGTCTACTCAGTCTTCTGGTCTACTTGATCTACTGGTCTACTCGGTCTACCGGTCTACTCGGTCTACTGGTCCACTCGGTCTACTTGTCTACTCAGTATACTGGTCTACTCAGTCTACTGGTCTACTCAGTCTTCTGGTCAACTCAGTCTTCTCGGTCTTCTAGTCTACTCAGTCTTCTGGTTACTGATCTACTCGGTCTAATGGTCTACTCAGTCTACTGGTCGACTCGGTTTACTGGTCTACTCGGTCTATTGGTCTACCCAGTCTACTGGTTACTGATCTACTCGGTCTACTGGTCTACTCAGTCTACTGGTCAACTCGGTCTTCTCGGTCTTCTAGTCTACTCAGTCTTCTGGTTACTGATCTACTCGGTCTAATGGTCTACTCAGTCTACTGGTCGACTCGGTTTACTGGTCTACTCGGTCTATTGGTCTACCCAGTCTACTGGTTACTGATCTACTCGGTCTACTGGTCTACTCAGTCTTCTGGTCAACTCAGTCTTCTCGGTCTTCTAGTCTACTCAGTCTTCTGGTTACTGATCTACTCGGTCTAATGGTCTACTCAGTCTACTGGTCGACTCGGTTTACTGGTCTACTCGGTCTATTGGTCTACCCAGTCTACTGGTTACTGATCTACTCGGTCTACTGGTCTACTCAGTCTACTGGTCAACTCGGTCTACTGGTCTACTCGGTCTACTGGTCCACTTAGTTTTCTGGTCTACTCGGTGTATGGGTCTACCCAGTCTTGTAGTCTACTTGGTCGACTGGTCTTATCGGTCTACTGGTCTACTCAGTCTACTGGTCTACTCAGTCTACTAGTCTACTCGGTCTACTGGTCCACTTAGTTTTCTGGTCTACTCGGTGTATGGGTCTACCCAGTCTTGTAGTCTACTTGGTCGACTGGTCTTATCGGTCTACTGGTCTACTCAGTCTACTGGTCTACTCAGTCTACTAGTCTACTCGGTCTACTGGTCTACTCAGTCTTCTGGTCCTCTTGGTCTACTGGTCTACTCAGTCTACTGGTCTACTCTTTCTACTGGTCTACTCAGTCTTCTGGTCTACTTGATCTACTGGTCTACTCGGTCTACTGGTCTACTCGGTCTACTGGTCTACTCGGTCTACTGTTCTACTCGGTCTACTTGTCTACTCGGTCTACTTGTCTACTCGGTCTACTGGTCCACTTAGTTTTCTCGTCTACTCGGTCTACTGGTCTACTCGGTCTACTTGTCTACTCGGTCTACTGGTCACTTAGTTTTCTGTCTACTCGGTCTACTGGTCTCTTAGTATTCTGTCTACTCGGTTTACTTGTCTACTCGGTCTACTGGTCCACTTAGTTTTCTGGTCTACTCGGTCTACTTGTCTACTTGGTCTACTTGTCTACTCGGTCTACTTGTCTACTCGGTCTACTGGTCACTTAGTTTTCTGGTCTACTCGGTCTACTGGTCTACTCAGTCTACTGGTCTACTCGGTCTACTGGTCTACCCAGTCTTGTGGTCTACTTGGTCTACTGGTCTTCTCGGTCTTCTGGTCTACTCGGTCTACGGGTCTACCCAGTCTTGTGGTCTACTTGGTCTACTGGTCTACTGGTCTTATCAGTATACTCAGTCTTCTGCTCTGCTCGGTCTACTGGTCTACTCAGTCTTTTGGTCTATTCAGTCTACTGGTCAACTCAGTCTTCTAGTCTACTGAATCTTCTGGTCCTCCTGGGCTACTAGTCGACTCAGTCTTCTGGTCTACTTGATCTACTGGTCTATTCGGTCTACTGGTTTACTCGGTCTACTCGGTCTACTGGTCTACTCGGTCTACTGGTCTACTCGGTCTACTTGTCTACTCGATCTACTTGTCTACTCGGTCTACTGGTCCACTTAGTTTTCTGGTCTACTCGGTCTACTGGTCTACTCGGTCTACTTGTCTACTCGGTCTACTTGTCTACTCGGTCTACTGGTCACTTAGTTTTCTGTCTACTCGGTCTACTGGTCACTTAGTTTTCTGTCTACTCGGTCTACTGGTCTACTCGGTCTACTTGTCTACTCGGTCTACTTGTCTACTCGGTCTACTGGTCACTTAGTTTTCTGGTCTACTCGTTCTACTGGTCTACTCGGTCTACTTGTCTACTCGGTCTACTTGTCTACTCGGTCCACTGGTCACTTAGTTTTCTGTCTACTCGGTCTACTGGTCTACTCAGTCTACTGGTCTACTCGGTCTACTGGTCTACCCAGTCTTGTGGTCTACTTGGTCTACTGGTCTTCTCGGTCTTCTGGTCTACTCGGTCTACGGGTCTACCCAGTCTTGTGGTCTACTTGGTCTACTGTTCTACTGGTCTTATCAGTCTACTCAGTCTTCTGGTCTAATTAGTCTACTGGTCAACTCAGTCTTCTAGTCTACTGAATCTTCTGGTCCTCCTGGGCTACTAGTCGACTCAGTCTTCAGGTCCACTTAGACTTCTGGTCTACTCGGTCTACTGGTCACTTAGTTTTCTGTCTACTCGGTTTACTTGTCTACTCGGTCTACTGGTCCACTTAGTTTTCTGGTCTACTCGGTCTACTGGTCTACTCGGTCTACTTGTCTACTCGGTCTACTTGTCTACTCGGTCTACTGGTCACTTAGTTTTCTGGTCTACTCGGTCTACTGGTCTACTCGGTCTACTTGTCTACTCGGTCTACTTGTCTACTCGGTCTACTGGTCACTTAGTTTTCTGTCTACTCGGTCTACTAGTCTACTCAGTCTACTGGTCTACTCGGTCTACTGGTCTACCCAGTCTTGTGGTCTACTTGGTCTACTGGTCTTCTCGGTCTTCTGGTCTACTCGGTCTACGGGTCTACCCAGTCTTGTGGTCTACTTGGTCTACTGGTCTTCTGGTCTTATCAGTCTACTCAGTCTTCTGGTCTATTCAGTCTACTGGTCAACTCAGTCTTTTAGTCTACTGAATCTTCTGGTCCTCCTGGGCTACCAGTCGACTCAGTCTTCTGGTCCACTTAGACTTCTGGTCTACTCGGTCTACTTGTCTACTCGGTCTACTGGTCACTTAGTTTTCTGTCTACTCGGTCTACTGGTCACTTAGTTTTCTGTCTACTCGGTTTACTTGTCTTCTCGGTCTTCTGGTCTACTCGGTCTACGGGTCTACCCAGTCTTGTGGTCTACTTGGTCTAATGGTCTACTGGTCTTATCAGTATACTCAGTCTTCTGCTCTGCTCGGTCTACTGGTCTACTCAGTCTTTTGGTCTGCTTAATCTTTTTATCTACTTGGTCTACTGGTCTACTCGCTCTACTGGTCTACTCAGTCTACTGGTCTATTCAGTCTACTGGTCAACTCAGTCTTCTAGTCTACTGAATCTTCTGGTCCTCCTGGGCTACTAGTCGACTCAGTCTTCTGGTCTACTTGATCTACTGGTCTATTCGGTCTACTGGTTTACTCGGTCTACTGGTCTACTCGGTCTACTGGTCTACTCGGTCTACTGGTCTACTCGGTCTACTGGTCTACTTATTCTTCTGGTCTACTCAGTCTTCTGGTCTTCTCGGTCTTCTGGTCTACTGATCTACTCAGTCTTCTGGTCTACTCAGTCTTCTGGTCTGCTCGGTCTTCTGGTCTACTCAGTCTTCTGGTCTGCTCGGTCTACTGGTCTACTCAGTCTTTCGGTCTGCTTAGTCTTTTATTTACTCGGTCTACTGATCTACTGATCTACTCAGTCTTCTGGTCTACTCAGTCTTCTAGTCTACTCAATCTTCTGGTCTTCCCGGTCTACTAGTATACTCAGTCTTCTGGTCTACTCAGTCTTCTGGTCTACTCAGTCTTCTGGTCCACTTAGACTTCTGGTCTACTCTGTCTACTGATCTACTGATCTACTCAGTCTTCTGGTCTACTCAGTCTTCTGGTCTACTCAGTCTACATAGTCTACTGGTCTACTCAGTCTTCTGGTCTACTCAGTCTTCTGGTCCACTTAGTCTTCTGGTCTACTCGGTCCACTGGTCTACCCAGTCTTTTGGTCTACTCGGTCTACTGGTCTACTCAGTCTTCTATTCTACTCAGTCTTCTGGTTACTGATCTACTCGGTCTACTGGTCTACTCAGTCTACTCGTCAAGTCGGTCTGCTTGTCTACCCAGTCTTGTGGTCTACTCAGTCTACTGGTCTACTCAGTCTACTGGTCTACTCGGCCTACTGGTCTACTCGGCCTACTGGTCTACTCAGTCTTCTGGTCTACTTGATCTACTGGTCTACTCGGTCTACCGGTCTACTCGGTCTACTGGTCCACTCGGTCTACTTGTCTACTCAGTATACTGGTCTACTCAGTCTACTGGTCTACTCAGTCTGGTCTTCTGGTCTACTTAGACTTCTGGTCTACTCGGTCTACTGATCTACTGATCTACTCAGTCTTCTGGTCTACTCAGTCTTCTGGTCTACTCGGTCTACTTGTCTACTCAGTCTACTGGTCTACTCAGTCTACTGGTCCACTCAGTCTACTGGTCAACTCAGTCTTCTAGTCTACTGAATCTTCTGGTCTTCCCGGTCTACTAGTCAACTCAGTCTTCTGGTCTACTCAGTCTGGTCTTCTGGTCCACTAAGACTTCTGGTCTACTGGTTCTACTGATCTACTGATCTACTCAGTCTACTGGTTTACTCGGCCTACTGGTCTACTCAGTCATCTGGTCTACTTGATCTACTGGTCTACTCGGTCTACTGGTCTACTCGGTCTACTGGTCTACTCGGTCTTCTATTCTACTCAGTCTTCTGGTTACTGATCTACTCGGTCTAATCGTCTACTCAGTCTACTCGTCAACTCGGTCTTCTTGTCTACCCAGTCTTGTGGTCTACTCAGTCTTCTGGTCTATTCAGTCTTCTCGGTCTTCTAGTCTACTCAGTCTTCTGGTTACTGATCTACTCGGTCTAATGGTCTACTCAGTCTACTGGTCAAATCGGTCTACTGGTCTACTTGGTCTACTGGTCTACTCAGTCTACAGTTCAACTCGGTCTACTGGTCTACTCGGTCTACTGGTCCACTTAGTTTTCTGGTCTACTCGGTGTATGGGTCTACCCAGTCTTCTTTTTACTTATCTACTCGGTCTACTGGTCTACTCAGTCTTCTGGTCAACTCAGTCTTCTCGGTCTTTTAGTCTACTCAGTGTTCTGGTTACTGATCTACTCGGTCTAATGGTCTACTCAGTCTACTGGTCGACTCGGTTTACTGGTCTACTCGGTCTATTGGTCTACCCAGTCTACTGGTTACTGATCTACTCGGTCTACTGGTCTACTCAGTCTACTGGTCAACTCGGTCTACTGGTCTACTCAGTCTACTGGTCCACTTAGTTTTCTGGTCTACTCGGTGTATGGGTCTACCCAGTCTTGTAGTCTACTTGGTCGACTGGTCTTATCGGTCTACTGGTCTACTCAGTCTACTGGTCTACTCAGTCTACTAGTCTACTCGGTCTACTGGTCTACTCAGTCTTCTGGTCTTCTTGGTCTACTGGTCTACTCAGTCTACTGGTCTACTCTTTCTACTGGTCTACTCAGTCTTCTGGTCTACTTGATCTACTGGTCTACTCGGTCTACTGGTCTACTCGGTCTACTGGTCTACTCGGTCTACTGTTCTACTCGGTCTACTTGTCTACTCGGTCTACTTGTCTACTCGGTCTACTGGTCCACTTAGTTTTCTGTCTACTCGGTCTACTGGTCACTTAGTATTCTGTCTACTCGGTTTACTTGTCTACTCGGTCTACTGGTCCACTTAGTTTTCTGGTCTACTCGGTCTACTTGTCTACTTGGTCTACTTGTCTACTCGGTCTACTTGTCTACTCGGTCTACTGGTCACTTAGTTTTCTGGTCTACTCTTTCTACTGGTCTACTCAGTCTTCTGGTCTACTTGATCTACTGGTCTACTCGGTCTACTGGTCTACTCGGTCTACTGGTCTACTCGGTCTACTGTTCTACTCGGTCTACTTGTCTACTCGGTCTACTTGTCTACTCGGTCTACTGGTCCACTTAGTTTTCTGTCTACTCGGTCTACTGGTCACTTAGTATTCTGTCTACTCGGTTTACTTGTCTACTCGGTCTACTGGTCCACTTAGTTTTCTGGTCTACTCGGTCTACTTGTCTACTTGGTCTACTTGTCTACTCGGTCTACTTGTCTACTCGGTCTACTGGTCACTTAGTTTTCTGGTCTACTCGGTCTACTGGTCTACTGGTCTACTCAGTCTACTGGTCTACTCAGTCTACTAGTCTACTCGGTCTACTGGTCTACTCAGTCTTCTGGTCCTCTTGGTCTACTGGTCTACTCAGTCTACTGGTCTACTCGGTCTACTGGTCTACCCAGTCTTGTGGTCTACTTGGTCTACTGGTCTTCTCGGTCTTCTGGTCTACTCGGTCTACGGGTCTACCCAGTCTTGTGGTCTACTTGGTCTACTGGTCTACTGGTCTTATCAGTATACTCAGTCTTCTGCTCTGCTCGGTCTACTGGTCTACTCAGTCTTTTGGTCTATTCAGTCTACTGGTCAACTCAGTCTTCTAGTCTACTGAATCTTCTGGTCCTCCTGGGCTACTAGTCGACTCAGTCTTCTGGTCTACTTGATCTACTGGTCTATTTGGTCTACTGGTTTACTCGGTCTACTCGGTCTACTGGTCTACTCGGTCTACTGGTCTACTCGGTCTACTTGTCTACTCGATCTACTTGTCTACTCGGTCTACTGGTCCACTTAGTTTTCTGGTCTACTCGGTCTACTGGTCTACTCGGTCTACTTGTCTACTCGGTCTACTTGTCTACTCGGTCTACTGGTCACTTAGTTTTCTGTCTACTCGGTCTACTGGTCACTTAGTTTTCTGTCTACTCGGTTTACTTGTCTACTCGGTCTACTGGTCTACTCGGTCTACTTGTCTACTCGGTCTACTTGTCTACTCGGTCTACTGGTCACTTAGTTTTCTGGTCTACTCGTTCTACTGGTCTACTCGGTCTACTTGTCTACTCGGTCTACTTGTCTACTCGGTCCACTGGTCACTTAGTTTTCTGTCTACTCGGTCTACTGGTCTACTCAGTCTACTGGTCTACTCGGTCTACTGGTCTACCCAGTCTTGTGGTCTACTTGGTCTTCTGGTCTTCTCGGTCTTCTGGTCTACTCGGTCTACGGGTCTACCCAGTCTTGTGGTCTACTTGGTCTACTTTTCTACTGGTCTTATCAGTCTACTCAGTCTTCTGGTCTAATTAGTCAGTAGACTAATTAGACCAGAAGACTGAGTAGACTCAGTAGTAGTAGATTCAGTAGACTAGAAGACTGAGTTGACCAGTAGGTCAACTCAGTCTTTTAGTCTACTGAATCTTCTGGTCCTCCTGGGCTACTAGTCGACTCAGTCTTCAGGTCCACTTAGACTTCTAGTCTACTCAGTCTTCTGGTTACTGATCTACTCGGTCTAATGGTCTACTCAGTCTACTGGTCGACTCGGTTTACTGGTCTACTCGGTCTATTGGTCTACCCAGTCTACTGGTTACTGATCTACTCGGTCTACTGGTCTACTCAGTCTTCTGGTCAACTCAGTCTTCTCGGTCTTCTAGTCTACTCAGTCTTCTGGTTACTGATCTACTCGGTCTAATGGTCTACTCAGTCTACTGGTCGACTCGGTTTACTGGTCTACTCAGTCTATTGGTCTACCCAGTCTACTGGTTACTGATCTACTCGGTCTACTGGTCTACTCAGTCTACTGGTCAACTCGGTCTACTGGTCTACTCGGTCTACTGGTCCACTTAGTTTTCTGGTCTACTCGGTGTATGGGTCTACCCAGTCTTGTAGTCTACTTGGTCGACTGGTCTTATCGGTCTACTGGTCTACTCAGTCTACTGGTCTACTCAGTCTACTAGTCTACTCGGTCTACTGGTCCACTTAGTTTTCTGGTCTACTCGGTGTATGGGTCTACCCAGTCTTGTAGTCTACTTGGTCGACTGGTCTTATCGGTCTACTGGTCTACTCAGTCTACTGGTCTACTCAGTCTACTAGTCTACTCGGTCTACTGGTCTACTCAAACTTCTGGTCCTCTTGGTCTACTGGTCTACTCAGTCTACTGGTCTACTCTTTCTACTGGTCTACTCAGTCTTCTGGTCTACTTGATCTACTGGTCTACTCGGTCTACTGGTCTACTCGGTCTACTGGTCTACTCGGTCTACTGTTCTACTCGGTCTACTTGTCTACTCGGTCTACTTGTCTACTCGGTCTACTGGTCCACTTAGTTTTCTCGTCTACTCGGTCTACTGGTCTACTCGGTCTACTTGTCTACTCGGTCTACTGGTCACTTAGTTTTCTGTCTACTCGGTCTACTGGTCACTTAGTATTCTGTCTACTCGGTTTACTTGTCTACTCGGTCTACTGGTCCACTTAGTTTTCTGGTCTACTCGGTCTACTTGTCTACTTGGTCTACTTGTCTACTCGGTCTACTTGTCTACTCGGTCTACTGGTCACTTAGTTTTCTGGTCTACTCGGTCTACTGGTCTACTCAGTCTACTGGTCTTCTCGGTCTACTGGTCTACCCAGTCTTGTGGTCTACTTGGTCTACTGGTCTTCTCGGTCTTCTGGTCTACTCGGTCTACGGGTCTACCCAGTCTTGTGGTCTACTTGGTCTACTGGTCTACTGGTCTTATCAGTATACTCAGTCTTCTGCTCTGCTCGGTCTACTGGTCTACTCAGTCTTTTGGTCTATTCAGTCTACTGGTCAACTCAGTCTTCTAGTCTACTGAATCTTCTGGTCCTCCTGGGCTACTAGTCGACTCAGTCTTCTGGTCTACTTGATCTACTGGTCTATTCGGTCTACTGGTTTACTCGGTCTACTCGGTCTACTGGTCTACTCGGTCTACTGGTCTACTCGGTCTACTTGTCTACTCGATCTACTTGTCTACTCGGTCTACTGGTCCACTTAGTTTTCTGGTCTACTCGGTCTACTGGTCTACTCGGTCTACTTGTCTACTCGGTCTACTTGTCTACTCGGTCTACTGGTCACTTAGTTTTCTGTCTACTCGGTCTACTGGTCACTTAGTTTTCTGTCTACTCGGTCTACTGGTCTACTCGGTCTACTTGTCTACTCGGTCTACTTGTCTACTCGGTCTACTGGTCACTTAGTTTTCTGGTCTACTCGTTCTACTGGTCTACTCGGTCTACTTGTCTACTCGGTCTACTTGTCTACTCGGTCCACTGGTCACTTAGTTTTCTGTCTACTCGGTCTACTGGTCTACTCAGTCTACTGGTCTACTCGGTCTACTGGTCTACCCAGTCTTGTGGTCTACTTGGTCTACTGGTCTTCTCGGTCTTCTGGTCTACTCGGTCTACGGGTCTACCCAGTCTTGTGGTCTACTTGGTCTACTGTTCTACTGGTCTTATCAGTCTACTCAGTCTTCTGGTCTAATTAGTCTACTGGTCAACTCAGTCTTCTAGTCTACTGAATCTTCTGGTCCTCCTGGGCTACTAGTCGACTCAGTCTTCAGGTCCACTTAGACTTCTGGTCTACTCGGTCTACTGGTCACTTAGTTTTCTGTCTACTCGGTTTACTTGTCTACTCGGTCTACTGGTCCACTTAGTTTTCTGGTCTACTCGGTCTACTGGTCTACTCGGTCTACTTGTCTACTCGGTCTACTTGTCTACTCGGTCTACTGGTCACTTAGTTTTCTGGTCTACTCGGTCTACTGGTCTACTCGGTCTACTTGTCTACTCGGTCTACTTGTCTACTCGGTCTACTGGTCACTTAGTTTTCTGTCTACTCGGTCTACTAGTCTACTCAGTCTACTGGTCTACTCGGTCTACTGGTCTACCCAGTCTTGTGGTCTACTTGGTCTACTGGTCTTCTCGGTCTTCTGGTCTACTCGGTCTACGGGTCTACCCAGTCTTGTGGTCTACTTGGTCTACTGGTCTTCTGGTCTTATCAGTCTACTCAGTCTTCTGGTCTATTCAGTCTACTGGTCAACTCAGTCTTTTAGTCTACTGAATCTTCTGGTCCTCCTGGGCTACCAGTCGACTCAGTCTTCTGGTCCACTTAGACTTCTGGTCTACTCGGTCTACTTGTCTACTCGGTCTACTGGTCAATTAGTTTTCTGTCTACTCGGTCTACTGGTCACTTAGTTTTCTGTCTACTCGGTTTACTTGTCTTCTCGGTCTTCTGGTCTACTCGGTCTACGGGTCTACCCAGTCTTGTGGTCTACTTGGTCTAATGGTCTACTGGTCTTATCAGTATACTCAGTCTTCTGCTCTGCTCGGTCTACTGGTCTACTCAGTCTTTTGGTCTGCTTAATCTTTTTATCTACTTGGTCTACTGGTCTACTCGCTCTACTGGTCTACTCAGTCTACTGGTCTATTCAGTCTACTGGTCAACTCAGTCTTCTAGTCTACTGAATCTTCTGGTCCTCCTGGGCTACTAGTCGACTCAGTCTTCTGGTCTACTTGATCTACTGGTCTATTCGGTCTACTGGTTTACTCGGTCTACTGGTCTACTCGGTCTACTGGTCTACTCGGTCTACTGGTCTACTCGGTCTACTGGTCTACTTATTCTTCTGGTCTACTCAGTCTTCTGGTCTACTCGGTCTTCTGGTCTACTGATCTACTCAGTCTTCTGGTCTACTCAGTCTTCTGGTCTGCTCGGTCTTCTGGTCTACTCAGTCTTCTGGTCTGCTCGGTCTACTGGTCTACTCAGTCTTTCGGTCTGCTTAGTCTTTTATTTACTCGGTCTACTGATCTACTGATCTACTCAGTCTTCTGGTCTACTCAGTCTTCTAGTCTACTCAATCTTCTGGTCTTCCCGGTCTACTAGTATACTCAGTCTTCTGGTCTACTCAGTCTTCTGGTCTACTCAGTCTTCTGGTCCACTTAGACTTCTGGTCTACTCTGTCTACTGATCTACTGATCTACTCAGTCTTCTGGTCTACTCAGTCTTCTGGTCTACTCAGTCTACATAGTCTACTGGTCTACTCAGTCTTCTGGTCTACTCAGTCTTCTGGTCCACTTAGTCTTCTGGTCTACTCGGTCCACTGGTCTACCCAGTCTTTTGGTCTACTCGGTCTACTGGTCTACTCAGTCTTCTATTCTACTCAGTCTTCTGGTTACTGATCTACTCGGTCTACTGGTCTACTCAGTCTACTCGTCAAGTCGGTCTTCTTGTCTACCCAGTCTTGTGGTCTACTCAGTCTACTGGTCTACTCAGTCTACTGGTCTACTCGGCCTACTGGTCTACTCGGCCTACTGGTCTACTCAGTCTTCTGGTCTACTTGATCTACTGGTCTACTCGGTCTACCGGTCTACTCGGTCTACTGGTCCACTCGGTCTACTTGTCTACTCAGTATACTGGTCTACTCAGTCTACTGGTCTACTCAGTCTGGTCTTCTGGTCTACTTAGACTTCTGGTCTACTCGGTCTACTGATCTACTGATCTACTCAGTCTTCTGGTCTACTCAGTCTTCTGGTCTACTCGGTCTACTTGTCTACTCAGTCTACTGGTCTACTCAGTCTACTGGTCCACTCAGTCTACTGGTCAACTCAGTCTTCTAGTCTACTGAATCTTCTGGTCTTCCCGGTCTACTAGTCAACTCAGTCTTCTGGTCTACTCAGTCTGGTCTTCTGGTCCACTAAGACTTCTGGTCTACTGGTTCTACTGATCTACTGATCTACTCAGTCTACTGGTTTACTCGGCCTACTGGTCTACTCAGTCATCTGGTCTACTTGATCTACTGGTCTACTCGGTCTACTGGTCTACTCGGTCTACTGGTCTACTCGGTCTTCTATTCTACTCAGTCTTCTGGTTACTGATCTACTCGGTCTAATGGTCTACTCAGTCTACTCGTCAACTCGGTCTTCTTGTCTACCCAGTCTTGTGGTCTACTCAGTCTTCTGGTCTATTCAGTCTTCTCGGTCTTCTAGTCTACTCAGTCTTCTGGTTACTGATCTACTCGGTCTAATGGTCTACTCAGTCTACTGGTCAACTCGGTCTACTGGTCTACTCGGTCTACTGGTCTACTCAGTCTACAGTTCAACTCGGTCTACTGGTCTACTCGGTCTACTGGTCCACTTAGTTTTCTGGTCTACTCGGTGTATGGGTCTACCCAGTCTTCTTTTTACTTATCTACTCGGTCTACTGGTCTACTCAGTCTTCTGGTCAACTCAGTCTTCTCGGTCTTCTAGTCTACTCAGTCTTCTGGTTACTGATCTACTCGGTCTAATGGTCTACTCAGTCTACTGGTCGACTCGGTTTACTGGTCTACTCGGTCTATTGGTCTACCCAGTCTACTGGTTACTGATCTACTCGGTCTACTTGTCTACTCAGTCTACTGGTCTACTCAGTCTACTGGTCCACTCAGTCTACTGGTCAACTCAGTCTTCTAGTCTACTGAATCTTCTGGTCTTCCCGGTCTACTAGTCAACTCAGTCTTCTGGTCTACTCAGTCTGGTCTTCTGGTCCACTAAGACTTCTGGTCTACTGGTTCTACTGATCTACTGATCTACTCAGTCTACTGGTTTACTCGGCCTACTGGTCTACTCAGTCATCTGGTCTACTTGATCTACTGGTCTACTCGGTCTACTGGTCTACTCGGTCTACTGGTCTACTCGGTCTTCTATTCTACTCAGTCTTCTGGTTACTGATCTACTCGGTCTAATGGTCTACTCAGTCTACTCGTCAACTCGGTCTTCTTGTCTACCCAGTCTTGTGGTCTACTCAGTCTTCTGGTCTATTCAGTCTTCTCGGTCTTCTAGTCTACTCAGTCTTCTGGTTACTGATCTACTCGGTCTAATGGTCTACTCAGTCTACTGGTCAACTCGGTCTACTGGTCTACTTGGTCTACTGGTCTACTCAGTCTACAGTTCAACTCGGTCTACTGGTCTACTCGGTCTACTGGTCCACTTAGTTTTCTGGTCTACTCGGTGTATGGGTCTACCCAGTCTTCTTTTTACTTATCTACTCGGTCTACTGGTCTACTCAGTCTTCTGGTCAACTCAGTCTTCTCGGTCTTTTAGTCTACTCAGTCTTCTGGTTACTGATCTACTCGGTCTAATGGTCTACTCAGTCTACTGGTCGACTCGGTTTACTGGTCTACTCGGTCTATTGGTCTACCCAGTCTACTGGTTACTGATCTACTCGGTCTACTGGTCTACTCAGTCTACTGGTCAACTCGGTCTACTGGTCTACTCAGTCTACTGGTCCACTTAGTTTTCTGGTCTACTCGGTGTATGGGTCTACCCAGTCTTGTAGTCTACTTGGTCGACTGGTCTTATCGGTCTACTGGTCTACTCAGTCTACTGGTCTACTCAGTCTACTAGTCTACTCGGTCTACTGGTCTACTCAGTCTTCTGGTCTTCTTGGTCTACTGGTCTACTCAGTCTACTGGTCTACTCTTTCTACTGGTCTACTCAGTCTTCTGGTCTACTTGATCTACTGGTCTACTCGGTCTACTGGTCTACTCGGTCTACTGGTCTACTCGGTCTACTGTTCTACTCGGTCTACTTGTCTACTCGGTCTACTTGTCTACTCGGTCTACTGGTCCACTTAGTTTTCTGTCTACTCGGCCTACTGGTCACTTAGTATTCTGTCTACTCGGTTTACTTGTCTACTCGGTCTACTGGTCCACTTAGTTTTCTGGTCTACTCGGTCTACTTGTCTACTTGGTCTACTTGTCTACTCGGTCTACTTGTCTACTCGGTCTACTGGTCACTTAGTTTTCTGGTCTACTCGGTCTACTGGTCTACTCAGTCTACTGGTCTACTCGGTCTACTGGTCTACCCAGTCTTGTGGTCTACTTGGTCTACTGGTCTTCTCGGTCTTCTGGTCTACTCGGTCTACGGGTCTACCCAGTATTGTGGTCTACTTGGTCTACTGGTCTACTGGTCTTATCAGTATACTCAGTCTTCTGCTCTGCTCGGTCTACTGGTCTACTCAGTCTTTTGGTCTATTCAGTCTACTGGTCAACTCAGTCTTCTAGTCTACTGAATCTTCTGGTCCTCCTGGGCTACTAGTCGACTCAGTCTTCTGGTCTACTTGATCTACTGGTCTATTCGGTCTACTGGTTTACTCGGTCTACTCGGTCTACTGGTCTACTCGGTCTACTGGTCTACTCGGTCTACTTGTCTACTCGATCTACTTGTCTACTCGGTCTACTGGTCCACTTAGTTTTCTGGTCTACTCGGTCTACTGGTCTACTCGGTCTACTTGTCTACTCGGTCTACTTGTCTACTCGGTCTACTGGTCACTTAGTTTTCTGTCTACTCGGTCTACTGGTCACTTAGTTTTCTGTCTACTCGGTTTACTTGTCTACTCGGTCTACTGGTCTACTCGGTCTACTTGTCTACTCGGTCTACTTGTCTACTCGGTCTACTGGTCACTTAGTTTTCTGGTCTACTCGTTCTACTGGTCTACTCGGTCTACTTGTCTACTCGGTCCACTGGTCACTTAGTTTTCTGTCTACTCGGTCTACTGGTCTACTCAGTCTACTGGTCTACTCGGTCTACTGGTCTACCCAGTCTTGTGGTCTACTTGGTCTTCTGGTCTTCTCGGTCTTCTGGTCTACTCGGTCTACGGGTCTACTTAGTCTTGTGGTCTACTTGGTCTACTTTTCTACTGGTCTTATCAGTCTACTCAGTCTTCTGGTCTAATTAGTCAGTAGACTAATTAGACCAGAAGACTGAGTAGACGCAGTAGTAGTAGATTCAGTAGACTAGAAGACTGAGTTGACCAGTAGGTCAACTCAGTCTTCTAGTCTACTGAATCTTCTGGTCCTCCTGGGCTACTAGTCGACTCAGTCTTCAGGTCCACTTAGACTTCTGGTCTACTCGGTCTACTGGTCACTTAGTTTTCTGTCTACTCGGTTTACTTGTCTACTCGGTCTACTGGTCCACTTAGTTTTCTGGTCTACTCGGTCTACTGGTCTACTCGGTCTACTTGTCTACTCGGTCTACTTGTCTACTCGGTCTACTGGTCTACTCGGTCTACTTGTCTACTCGGTCTACTTGTCTACTCGGTCTACTGGTCACTTAGTTTTCTGTCTACTCGGTCTACTGGTCTACTCAGTCTACTGGTCTACTCGGTCTACTGGTCTACCCAGTCTTGTGGTCTACTTGGTCTACTGGTCTTCTCGGTCTTCTGGTCTACTCGGTCTACGGGTCTACCCAGTCTTGTGGTCTACTTGGTCTACTGGTCTTCTGGTCTTATCAGTCTACTCAGTCTTCTGGTATATTCAGTCTACTGGTCAACTCAGTCTTCTAGTCTACTGAATCTTCTGGTCCTCCTGGGCTACCAGTCGACTCAGTCTTCTGGTCCACTTAGACTTCTGGTCTACTCGGTCTACTGGTCACTTAGTTTTCTGTCTACTCGGTTTACTTGTCTTCTCGGTCTACTGGTCACTTAGTTTTCTGTCTACTCGGTCTACTGGTCTACTCGGTCTACTTGTCTACTCGGTCTACTTGTCTACTCGGTCTACTGGTCACTTAGTTTTCTGGTCTACTCGTTCTACTGGTCTACTCGGTCTACTTGTCTACTCGGTCTACTTGTCTACTCGGTCCACTGGTCACTTAGTTTTCTGTCTACTCGGTCTACTGGTCTACTCAGTCTACTGGTCTACTCGGTCTACTGGTCTACCCAGTCTTGTGGTCTACTTGGTCTACTGGTCTTCTCGGTCTTCTGGTCTACTCGGTCTACGGGTCTACCCAGTCTTGTGGTCTACTTGGTCTACTGTTCTACTGGTCTTATCAGTCTACTCAGTCTTCTGGTCTAATTAGTCTACTGGTCAACTCAGTCTTCTAGTCTACTGAATCTTCTGGTCCTCCTGGGCTACTAGTCGACTCAGTCTTCAGGTCCACTTAGACTTCTGGTCTACTCGGTCTACTGGTCACTTAGTTTTCTGTCTACTCGGTTTACTTGTCTACTCGGTCTACTGGTCCACTTAGTTTTCTGGTCTACTCGGTCTACTGGTCTACTCGGTCTACTTGTCTACTCGGTCTACTTGTCTACTCGGTCTACTGGTCACTTAGTTTTCTGGTCTACTCGGTCTACTGGTCTACTCGGTCTACTTGTCTACTCGGTCTACTTGTCTACTCGGTCTACTGGTCACTTAGTTTTCTGTCTACTCGGTCTACTAGTCTACTCAGTCTACTGGTCTACTCGGTCTACTGGTCTACCCAGTCTTGTGGTCTACTTGGTCTACTGGTCTTCTCGGTCTTCTGGTCTACTCGGTCTACGGGTCTACCCAGTCTTGTGGTCTACTTGGTCTACTGGTCTTCTGGTCTTATCAGTCTACTCAGTCTTCTGGTCTATTCAGTCTACTGGTCAACTCAGTCTTTTAGTCTACTGAATCTTCTGGTCCTCCTGGGCTACCAGTCGACTCAGTCTTCTGGTCCACTTAGACTTCTGGTCTACTCGGTCTACTTGTCTACTCGGTCTACTGGTCAATTAGTTTTCTGTCTACTCGGTCTACTGGTCACTTAGTTTTCTGTCTACTCGGTTTACTTGTCTTCTCGGTCTTCTGGTCTACTCGGTCTACGGGTCTACCCAGTCTTGTGGTCTACTTGGTCTAATGGTCTACTGGTCTTATCAGTATACTCAGTCTTCTGCTCTGCTCGGTCTACTGGTCTACTCAGTCTTTTGGTCTGCTTAATCTTTTTATCTACTTGGTCTACTGGTCTACTCGCTCTACTGGTCTACTCAGTCTACTGGTCTATTCAGTCTACTGGTCAACTCAGTCTTCTAGTCTACTGAATCTTCTGGTCCTCCTGGGCTACTAGTCGACTCAGTCTTCTGGTCTACTTGATCTACTGGTCTATTCGGTCTACTGGTTTACTCGGTCTACTGGTCTACTCGGTCTACTGGTCTACTCGGTCTACTGGTCTACTCGGTCTACTGGTCTACTTATTCTTCTGGTCTACTCAGTCTTCTGGTCTTCTCGGTCTTCTGGTCTACTGATCTACTCAGTCTTCTGGTCTACTCAGTCTTCTGGTCTGCTCGGTCTTCTGGTCTACTCAGTCTTCTGGTCTGCTCGGTCTACTGGTCTACTCAGTCTTTCGGTCTGCTTAGTCTTTTATTTACTCGGTCTACTGATCTACTGATCTACTCAGTCTTCTGGTCTACTCAGTCTTCTAGTCTACTCAATCTTCTGGTCTTCCCGGTCTACTAGTATACTCAGTCTTCTGGTCTACTCAGTCTTCTGGTCTACTCAGTCTTCTGGTCCACTTAGACTTCTGGTCTACTCTGTCTACTGATCTACTGATCTACTCAGTCTTCTGGTCTACTCAGTCTTCTGGTCTACTCAGTCTACATAGTCTACTGGTCTACTCAGTCTTCTGGTCTACTCAGTCTTCTGGTCCACTTAGTCTTCTGGTCTACTCGGTCCACTGGTCTACCCAGTCTTTTGGTCTACTCGGTCTACTGGTCTACTCAGTCTTCTATTCTACTCAGTCTTCTGGTTACTGATCTACTCGGTCTACTGGTCTACTCAGTCTACTCGTCAAGTCGGTCTTCTTGTCTACCCAGTCTTGTGGTCTACTCAGTCTACTGGTCTACTCAGTCTACTGGTCTACTCGGCCTACTGGTCTACTCGGCCTACTGGTCTACTCAGTCTTCTGGTCTACTTGATCTACTGGTCTACTCGGTCTACCGGTCTACTCGGTCTACTGGTCCACTCGGTCTACTTGTCTACTCAGTATACTGGTCTACTCAGTCTACTGGTCTACTCAGTCTGGTCTTCTGGTCTACTTAGACTTCTGGTCTACTCGGTCTACTGATCTACTGATCTACTCAGTCTTCTGGTCTACTCAGTCTTCTGGTCTACTCGGTCTACTTGTCTACTCAGTCTACTGGTCTACTCAGTCTACTGGTCCACTCAGTCTACTGGTCAACTCAGTCTTCTAGTCTACTGAATCTTCTGGTCTTCCCGGTCTACTAGTCAACTCAGTCTTCTGGTCTACTCAGTCTGGTCTTCTGGTCCACTAAGACTTCTGGTCTACTGGTTCTACTGATCTACTGATCTACTCAGTCTACTGGTTTACTCGGCCTACTGGTCTACTCAGTCATCTGGTCTACTTGATCTACTGGTCTACTCGGTCTACTGGTCTACTCGGTCTACTGGTCTACTCGGTCTTCTATTCTACTCAGTCTTCTGGTTACTGATCTACTCGGTCTAATGGTCTACTCAGTCTACTCGTCAACTCGGTCTTCTTGTCTACCCAGTCTTGTGGTCTACTCAGTCTTCTGGTCTATTCAGTCTTCTCGGTCTTCTAGTCTACTCAGTCTTCTGGTTACTGATCTACTCGGTCTAATGGTCTACTCAGTCTACTGGTCAACTCGGTCTACTGGTCTACTCGGTCTACTGGTCTACTCAGTCTACAGTTCAACTCGGTCTACTGGTCTACTCGGTCTACTGGTCCACTTAGTTTTCTGGTCTACTCGGTGTATGGGTCTACCCAGTCTTCTTTTTACTTATCTACTCGGTCTACTGGTCTACTCAGTCTTCTGGTCAACTCAGTCTTCTCGGTCTTCTAGTCTACTCAGTCTTCTGGTTACTGATCTACTCGGTCTAATGGTCTACTCAGTCTACTGGTCGACTCGGTTTACTGGTCTACTCGGTCTATTGGTCTACCCAGTCTACTGGTTACTGATCTACTCGGTCTACTTGTCTACTCAGTCTACTGGTCTACTCAGTCTACTGGTCCACTCAGTCTACTGGTCAACTCAGTCTTCTAGTCTACTGAATCTTCTGGTCTTCCCGGTCTACTAGTCAACTCAGTCTTCTGGTCTACTCAGTCTGGTCTTCTGGTCCACTAAGACTTCTGGTCTACTGGTTCTACTGATCTACTGATCTACTCAGTCTACTGGTTTACTCGGCCTACTGGTCTACTCAGTCATCTGGTCTACTTGATCTACTGGTCTACTCGGTCTACTGGTCTACTCGGTCTACTGGTCTACTCGGTCTTCTATTCTACTCAGTCTTCTGGTTACTGATCTACTCGGTCTAATGGTCTACTCAGTCTACTCGTCAACTCGGTCTTCTTGTCTACCCAGTCTTGTGGTCTACTCAGTCTTCTGGTCTATTCAGTCTTCTCGGTCTTCTAGTCTACTCAGTCTTCTGGTTACTGATCTACTCGGTCTAATGGTCTACTCAGTCTACTGGTCAACTCGGTCTACTGGTCTACTTGGTCTACTGGTCTACTCAGTCTACAGTTCAACTCGGTCTACTGGTCTACTCGGTCTACTGGTCCACTTAGTTTTCTGGTCTACTCGGTGTATGGGTCTACCCAGTCTTCTTTTTACTTATCTACTCGGTCTACTGGTCTACTCAGTCTTCTGGTCAACTCAGTCTTCTCGGTCTTTTAGTCTACTCAGTCTTCTGGTTACTGATCTACTCGGTCTAATGGTCTACTCAGTCTACTGGTCGACTCGGTTTACTGGTCTACTCGGTCTATTGGTCTACCCAGTCTACTGGTTACTGATCTACTCGGTCTACTGGTCTACTCAGTCTACTGGTCAACTCGGTCTACTGGTCTACTCAGTCTACTGGTCCACTTAGTTTTCTGGTCTACTCGGTGTATGGGTCTACCCAGTCTTGTAGTCTACTTGGTCGACTGGTCTTATCGGTCTACTGGTCTACTCAGTCTACTGGTCTACTCAGTCTACTAGTCTACTCGGTCTACTGGTCTACTCAGTCTTCTGGTCTTCTTGGTCTACTGGTCTACTCAGTCTACTGGTCTACTCTTTCTACTGGTCTACTCAGTCTTCTGGTCTACTTGATCTACTGGTCTACTCGGTCTACTGGTCTACTCGGTCTACTGGTCTACTCGGTCTACTGTTCTACTCGGTCTACTTGTCTACTCGGTCTACTTGTCTACTCGGTCTACTGGTCCACTTAGTTTTCTGTCTACTCGGCCTACTGGTCACTTAGTATTCTGTCTACTCGGTTTACTTGTCTACTCGGTCTACTGGTCCACTTAGTTTTCTGGTCTACTCGGTCTACTTGTCTACTTGGTCTACTTGTCTACTCGGTCTACTTGTCTACTCGGTCTACTGGTCACTTAGTTTTCTGGTCTACTCGGTCTACTGGTCTACTCAGTCTACTGGTCTACTCGGTCTACTGGTCTACCCAGTCTTGTGGTCTACTTGGTCTACTGGTCTTCTCGGTCTTCTGGTCTACTCGGTCTACGGGTCTACCCAGTCTTGTGGTCTACTTGGTCTACTGGTCTACTGGTCTTATCAGTATACTCAGTCTTCTGCTCTGCTCGGTCTACTGGTCTACTCAGTCTTTTGGTCTATTCAGTCTACTGGTCAACTCAGTCTTCTAGTCTACTGAATCTTCTGGTCCTCCTGGGCTACTAGTCGACTCAGTCTTCTGGTCTACTTGATCTACTGGTCTATTCGGTCTACTGGTTTACTCGGTCTACTCGGTCTACTGGTCTACTCGGTCTACTGGTCTACTCGGTCTACTTGTCTACTCGATCTACTTGTCTACTCGGTCTACTGGTCCACTTAGTTTTCTGGTCTACTCGGTCTACTGGTCTACTCGGTCTACTTGTCTACTCGGTCTACTTGTCTACTCGGTCTACTGGTCACTTAGTTTTCTGTCTACTCGGTCTACTGGTCACTTAGTTTTCTGTCTACTCGGTTTACTTGTCTACTCGGTCTACTGGTCTACTCGGTCTACTTGTCTACTCGGTCTACTTGTCTACTCGGTCTACTGGTCACTTAGTTTTCTGGTCTACTCGTTCTACTGGTCTACTCGGTCTACTTGTCTACTCGGTCCACTGGTCACTTAGTTTTCTGTCTACTCGGTCTACTGGTCTACTCAGTCTACTGGTCTACTCGGTCTACTGGTCTACCCAGTCTTGTGGTCTACTTGGTCTTCTGGTCTTCTCGGTCTTCTGGTCTACTCGGTCTACGGGTCTACTTAGTCTTGTGGTCTACTTGGTCTACTTTTCTACTGGTCTTATCAGTCTACTCAGTCTTCTGGTCTAATTAGTCAGTAGACTAATTAGACCAGAAGACTGAGTAGACGCAGTAGTAGTAGATTCAGTAGACTAGAAGACTGAGTTGACCAGTAGGTCAACTCAGTCTTCTAGTCTACTGAATCTTCTGGTCCTCCTGGGCTACTAGTCGACTCAGTCTTCAGGTCCACTTAGACTTCTGGTCTACTCGGTCTACTGGTCACTTAGTTTTCTGTCTACTCGGTTTACTTGTCTACTCGGTCTACTGGTCCACTTAGTTTTCTGGTCTACTCGGTCTACTGGTCTACTCGGTCTACTTGTCTACTCGGTCTACTTGTCTACTCGGTCTACTGGTCTACTCGGTCTACTTGTCTACTCGGTCTACTTGTCTACTCGGTCTACTGGTCACTTAGTTTTCTGTCTACTCGGTCTACTGGTCTACTCAGTCTACTGGTCTACTCGGTCTACTGGTCTACCCAGTCTTGTGGTCTACTTGGTCTACTGGTCTTCTCGGTCTTCTGGTCTACTCGGTCTACGGGTCTACCCAGTCTTGTGGTCTACTTGGTCTACTGGTCTTCTGGTCTTATCAGTCTACTCAGTCTTCTGGTCTATTCAGTCTACTGGTCAACTCAGTCTTCTAGTCTACTGAATCTTCTGGTCCTCCTGGGCTACCAGTCGACTCAGTCTTCTGGTCCACTTAGACTTCTGGTCTACTCGGTCTACTGGTCACTTAGTTTTCTGTCTACTCGGTTTACTTGTCTTCTCGGTCTACTGGTCCACTTGGTTTTCTGGTCTACTCGGTCTACTGGTCTACTTGGTCTACTTGTCTACTCGGTCTACTTGTCTACTCGGTCTACTGGTCACTTAGTTTTCTGTCTACTCGGTTTACTTGTCTACTCGGTCTACTGGTCTACTCGGTCTACTTGTCTACTCGGTCTACTTGTCTACTCGGTCTACTGGTCACTTAGTTTTCTGGTCTACTCGGTCTACTGGTCTACTCGGTCTACTTGTCTTCTCGGTCTACTTGTCTACTCGGTCTACTGGTCACTTAGTTTTCTGTCTACTCGGTCTACTGGTCTACTCAGTCTACTGGTCTACTTGGTCTACTGGTCTACCCAGTCTTATGGTCTACTTGGTCTACTGGTCTACTCGGTCTTCTGGTCTACTCGGTCTACGGGTCTACCCAGTCTTGTGGTCTACTTGGTCTACTAGTCTACTGGTCTAATCAGTCTACTCTGTCTTCTTGTCTGCTCGGTCTACTGGTCTACTCAGTCTACATAGTCTACTGGTCTACTCAGTCTACTGGTCTACTCAGTCTTCTGGTCTTCTCGGTCTTCTGGTCTACTGATCTACTCAGTTTTCTGGTCTACTCAGTCTTCTGGTCCACTAAGTCTTCTGGTCTATTCGGTCTACTGATCCACTCGGTCTACTTGTCTACCCAGTCTTTTAGTCTTCTCGGTCTTCTGGTCCACTCGGTCTTCTAGTCTACTCAGTCTTCTGGTTACTGATCTACTCGGTCTACTGGTCTACTCAGTCTTCTGGTCTCCTTGATCTACTGGTCTACTCAGTCTGGTCTTCTGGTCCACTAAGACTTCTGGTCTACTCGGTCTACTGATCTACTCAGTCATCTGGTCTACTTGATCTACTGGTCTACTCGAACTACTGGTCCACTCGGTCTACTGGTCTACTCGGTCTACTGGTCTACTCGGTCTACTTGTATACTCAGTCTACTGGTCTACTCAGTCTGGTCTTCTGGTCTACTTAGACTTCTGGTCTACTCGGTCTACTGATCTACTGATCTACTCAGTCTTCTGGTCCTCTCGTTCTACTTGTCTACTCAGTCTACTGGTCTACCCAGTCTTCTGGTCTATTCAGTCTACTGGTCAACTCAGTCTTCTAGTCTACTGAATCTTCTGGTCTTCCCGGTCTACTAGTCGACTCAGTCTTCTGGTCTACTCAGTCTGGTCTTCTGGTCGACTTAGTCTTCTGGTCCACTCAGTCTTCTGGTCCACTTAGTCTTCTGGTCTATTCGGTCTACTGATCCACTCGGTCTACTGGTCTACCCAGTCTTTTGGTCTACTCGGTCTACTGGTCTACTCTGTCTTCTATTCTACTCAGTCTTCTGGTTACTGATCTACTCGGTCTACTGGTCTACTCGGTCTACTGGTCCACTTAGTTTTCTGGTCTACTCGGTCTACTGGTCTACTCGGTCTACTTGTCTACTCGGTCTACTGGTCTACTCGGTCTACTTGTCTACTCGGTCTACTTGTCTACTCGGTCTACTGGTCACTTAGTTTTCTGTCTACTCGGTCTACTGGTCTACTCAGTCTACTGGTCTACTCGGTCTACTGGTCTACCCAGTCTTGTGGTCTACTTGGTCTACTGGTCTTCTCGGTCTTCTGGTCTACTCGGTCTACGGGTCTACCCAGTCTTGTGGTCTACTTGGTCTACTGGTCTTCTGGTCTTATCAGTCTACTCAGTCTTCTGGTCTATTCAGTCTACTGGTCAACTCAGTCTTCTAGTCTACTGAATCTTCTGGTCCTCCTGGGCTACCAGTCGACTCAGTCTTCTGGTCCACTTAGACTTCTGGTCTACTCGGTCTACTGGTCACTTAGTTTTCTGTCTACTCGGTTTACTTGTCTTCTCGGTCTACTGGTCCACTTGGTTTTCTGGTCTACTCGGTCTACTGGTCTACTTGGTCTACTTGTCTACTCGGTCTACTTGTCTACTCGGTCTACTGGTCACTTAGTTTTCTGTCTACTCGGTTTACTTGTCTACTCGGTCTACTGGTCTACTCGGTCTACTTGTCTACTCGGTCTACTTGTCTACTCGGTCTACTGGTCACTTAGTTTTCTGGTCTACTCGGTCTACTGGTCTACTCGGTCTATTTGTCTACTCGGTCTACTTGTCTACTCGGTCTACTGGTCACTTAGTTTTCTGTCTACTCGGTCTACTGGTCTACTCAGTCTACTGGTCTACTTGGTCTACTGGTCTACCCAGTCTTATGGTCTACTTGGTCTACTGGTCTACTCGGTCTTCTGGTCTACTCGGTCTACGGGTCTACCCAGTCTTGTGGTCTACTTGGTCTACTAGTCTACTGGTCTAATCAGTCTACTCTGTCTTCTTGTCTGCTCGGTCTACTGGTCTACTCAGTCTACATAGTCTACTGGTCTACTCAGTCTACTGGTCTACTCAGTCTTCTGGTCTTCTTGGTCTTCTGGTCTACTGATCTACTCAGTTTTCTGGTCTTCTCAGTCTTCTGGTCCACTAAGTCTTCTGGTCTATTCGGTCTACTGATCCACTCGGTCTACTTGTCTACCCAGTCTTTTAGTCTTCTCGGTCTTCTGGTCCACTCGGTCTTCTAGTCTACTCAGTCTTCTGGTTACTGATCTACTCGGTCTACTGGTCTACTCAGTCTTCTGGTCTCCTTGATCTACTGGTCTACTCAGTCTGGTCTTCTGGTCCACTAAGACTTCTGGTCTACTCGGTCTACTGATCTACTCAGTCATCTGGTCTACTTGATCTACTGGTCTACTCGAACTACTGGTCCACTCGGTCTACTGGTCTACTCGGTCTACTGGTCTACTCGGTCTACTTGTATACTCAGTCTACTGGTCTACTCAGTCTGGTCTTCTGGTCTACTTAGACTTCTGGTCTACTCGGTCTACTGATCTACTGATCTACTCAGTCTTCTGGTCCTCTCGTTCTACTTGTCTACTCAGTCTACTGGTCTACCCAGTCTTCTGGTCTATTCAGTCTACTGGTCAACTCAGTCTTCTAGTCTACTGAATCTTCTGGTCTTCCCGGTCTACTAGTCGACTCAGTCTTCTGGTCTACTCAGTCTGGTCTTCTGGTCGACTTAGTCTTCTGGTCCACTCAGTCTTCTGGTCCACTTAGTCTTCTGGTCTATTCGGTCTACTGATCCACTCGGTCTACTGGTCTACCCAGTCTTTTGGTCTACTCGGTCTACTGGTCTACTCTGTCTTCTATTCTACTCAGTCTTCTGGTTACTGATCTACTCGGTCTACTGGTCTATTCTGTCTACTGGTCCACTTAGTTTTCTGGTCTACTCGGTCTACTGGTCTACTCGGTCTACTTGTCTACTCGGTCTACTTGTCTACTCGGTCTACTGGTCACTTAGTTTTCTGGTCTACTCGGTCTACTGGTCTACTCGGTCTACTGGTCTACTCGGTCTACTTGTCTACTCGGTCTACTTGTCTACTCGGTCTACTGGTCACTTAGTTTTCTGTCTACTCGGTCTACTGGTCTACTCAGTCTACTGGTCTACTCGGTCTACTGGTCTACCCAGTCTTGTGGTCTACTTGGTCTACTGGTCTTCTCGGTCTTCTGGTCTACTCGGTCTACGGGTCTACCCAGTCTTGTGGTCTACTTGGTCTACTGGTCTTCTGGTCTTATCAGTCTACTCAGTCTTCTGGTCTATTCAGTCTACTGGTCAACTCAGTCTTCTAGTCTACTGAATCTTCTGGTCCTCCTGGGCTACCAGTCGACTCAGTCTTCTGGTCCACTTAGACTTCTGGTCTACTCGGTCTACTGGTCACTTAGTTTTCTGTCTACTCGGCTTACTTGTCTACTCGGTCTACTGGTCCACTTGGTTTTCTGGTCTACTCGGTCTACTGGTCTACTCGGTCTACTTGTCTACTCGGTCTACTCGGTCTACTTGTCTACTCGGTCTACTGGTCACTTAGTTTTCTTGTCTACTCGGTCTACTGGTCTACTCGGTCTACTTGTCTACTGGGTCTACTTGTCTACTCGGTCTACTTGTCTACTCGGTCTACTGGTCACTTAGTTTTCTGGTCTACTCGGTCTACTGGTCTACTCGGTCTACTTGTCTACTCGGTCTACTTGTCTACTCGGTCTACTTGTCTACTCGGTCTACTTGTCTACTCGGTCTACTGGTCACTTAGTTTTCTGTCTACTCGGTCTACTGGTCTACTCAGTCTACTGGTCTACTTGGTCTACTGGTCTACCCAGTCTTATGGTCTACTTGGTCTACTGGTCTACTCGGTCTTCTGGTCTACTCGGTCTACAGGTCTACCCAGTCTTGTGGTCTACTTGGTTTACTGGTCTACTGGTCTTATCAGTCTACTCAGTCTTCTGGTCTGCTCGGTCTACTGGTCTACTCATTCTTCTGGTCTCCTTGATCTACTGGTCTACTCAGTCTGGTCTTCTGGTCCACTAAGACTTCTGGTCTACTCGGTCTACTGATCTACTCAGTCATCTGGTCTACTCGATCTACTGGTCTACACGAACTACTGGTCTACTCGGTCTACTGGTCTACTCAGTCTACTGGTCTTCTCGGTCTTCTGGTCTACTCGGTCTACGGGTCTACCCAGTCTTGTGGTCTACTTGGTTTACTGGTCTACTGGTCTTATCAGTCTACTCAGTCTTCTGGTCTACTCGGTCTACTGGTCTACTCAGTCTTCTGGTCTCCTTGATCTACTGGTCTACTCAGTCTGGTCTTCTGGTCCACTAAGACTTCTGGTCTACTCGGTCTACTGATCTACTCAGTCATCTGGTCTACTTGATCTACTGGTCTACTCGAACTACTGGTCTACTCGGTCTACTGGTCTACTCAGTCTACTGGTCTACTCAGTCTTCTGGTCTTCTCGGTCTTCTGGTCTACTGATCTACTCAGTCTTTGGTCAACTCAGTCTTCTGGACTGCTCGTTCTACTGGTCTACCCAGTCTTTTGGTCTGCTTAATCTTTTTATCTACTTGGTCTACTGGTCTACTCGCTCAGCTGGTCTACTCGGTCTACTGGTCTACTCGGTCTACTTGTCTACTCGGTCTACTGGTCACTTAGTTTTCTGTCTACTCGGTTTACTGGTCTACTCAGTCTTTTGGTCTGCATAAAGTACGGTCCTAGGCGCTGTTGTCTACGGTCGCGTTTACTTGAACCCGCTGTCGGTTTTTAACAACCAACCAGAGTTCCTCAAAGTTATTCTACGTCTGTCTTTAAAATAAAAGTTAGAGTGAAAAATAATGGATGTATTGAAGAAGTGTGGCATCTGTGACGATCAGCTGACTGATGGAGTGCGTTGTTCAGTATGCGGAAATGAGTTGCATTTTCAATGTGCAGGTATCACTGAAGCTGGCCACCGTAAGCTGGGAGACAGGAAGCTCACATGGCGATGCATGAAATGCAAGCAGACGGGCACTCTTCATCCGCCTAGCTCCCCCATTTCTCCGAGGTTAGAACCAGAATCTGCGGTACTACTGGAGCTTCGGGCATTGGCTGCAAAGTTGGCTCCATTGGAAGGTCTAAAGGACGAAATCCTGGCACTAAGGAATGAATTCGCCAACATGAAATCCTCTCTGACCCAGCAATTCAATGAAGTTGTCAAGGAGTTTAATACAAAGATAAGTGGCATGGAGCAGCGTGTTACTCAGCTGGAAAAAGTTCAGGGTCAGGTGGATCAGCTTCAGGCGCGTCTGGATAAACTGGAGGAAGAGTCTGACAATAAGGATCAATGGTCGCGGATGAACCATGTGGAGGTGAAAGGTCTGTCTCCATCAAATAATGAGAACCTGTTCCAGATAATATCCAGTATTGGTGCAAAAATTAATTATCCCATTGCCAAAAGTCAGATCAACTTTATTACCAGAGTGCCTACGCGTGAAAAGGATCATATAAAGTTGTCTCCTTCTGCAATCGTTATGTTAAAGATGATTTTGTTGCTGCAGCCAGATATGTTTTCAAGACTTCGCCACTAACAACTGGTCAAATCGGATTAGCAGGAAATCAGAGAATATATATAAACGACCACCTGACGATGAAGAATAAAATACTGCTATCGAAAACTAAAAAATTGGCGTCCGAAACGGATTTTCAATATGTATGGGTCAAACACGCAAAAATACATGCGAGAAAAATGGACACAACCCCAGTAATGATAGTGAAATCAGAAAAGGACCTTTTAAAAATTATATAATAATAACTATTAACTTTAATCCAACAGTGTTTACATATTTTGTTAGTTGTGCCTATAAGAAGTTTGAGAACCGCAAGCCGCTGTGTGCTACTTGCGTTTTCCTAATTGTTCTGTGTCATTATGCGATGTTACTGAGTAAGTTTCATAAAAAAATCACTTATATGAAGTTATTGTGTCAAAGTAAACGCGACGTAATTGCTTTCGGATTATGGTCTGATTTAGAATATCGTGTTGTGTCTGTTATTACCCTTTTGTGCTACCAGCAATCCTTATCTTGCTACCGTTCGTCACCTTTTGTTTCTATTGAAAGCTCATTGGGTTTATGCTTTTCAAAGTTATTTCTTTATGAACACTGTGTTCTACTGTGCTTAATACATTATTGTAAGTTGTTGCCTTCTACCTCCTATTTAATACTTTATCGAGAAATTGAATACTTCTACTTTTTGGTGTGTAACGTAATTTTGCTTGCCCTTTTTCAATGTTTATTTTATTCTGTCGTAGTTTTTATTAGTGATGGCTACTCTTAATATATACTATCAAAATGTGCGTGGTTTGCGTACGAAAACGAACGATATATTTCATAAAATATCTCTTAGTGCGTATGATGTCATTGTGTTTACGGAGACATGGCTTGTGGATGATATTTTTAGTAGTGAGATGTTTGATGGTCGCTATTTAGTGTGGAGGCGTGATCGTGATTACTCTCGAACCTCTCAAAAGCGGGGCGGTGGCGTTTTGATAGCGGTAAAAAGTGAACTTACTGTTGTAGAACGACATGATTGGCGAAGTTCTGCCGAAGACATTTGGGTCTCACTTATCTTAAAAAGGTCTAGACCTGCGGTAAATTATAATTTGCATATTTGTGCTTTATATCTTTGTAAACAAAACCTTGGCAATTCATATTATAATCAATTACATAATTTTAGTGTAAATGCTAATCACCTAATCTTAACCCACCCATTGGATAAATTCATTATTATGGGTGATTTTAATTTTGGTAATAATGTAGACTGGATAAATTCTGAAGATAATGAACTGGTCCCGCAGAATGTATCATGTAATTACTTAAGCGAGTTTTTTGATGGAGTTCTCACTTCTAACCTGTCCCAATATAACGGTGAGAGAAACAACAATGGTAGATTATTGGACTTGGTTTTTTCTAATGACTCAGTCAATGTTACTGAATGTCACGATCCTTTAGCATTACCTGTAGACCTACATCATAAACCATTGACGATTGCTGCCGACTTTGTTGAAATTCATAAATTGACTGATAAATCTACTAAGAAGTATGTATTTTCTAGGGGTGACTACACAGCTATTAAGTCTGAACTGGACAAAATCAATTGGAATGAGTTTTTACTCGTAGATTCGTTGGATAGTGCTGTTGAACTGTTTTATAATAAATTGTATGAGCTTAGAGACAAGTATATCCCAATTAAATCAGTTAGACAATCATCTTATCCGCCTTGGTATAATTCGGCTTTGGTAAAAATACTGAGAGAGAAATATAAATATCATCGCAAATTCAAAACGTACGGTAATATGTCCGACTTTCACTCTTTCTCTCTTTTACGGAATAGAGCACTTAGCTTGGAGAAAACTTGTTTTGAAACATACATGGATAGAATCGAATCCTCGATCATTGAGAACCCAAAATATTTTTGGACATATGTGAAGAGCAAAAGAAACTCAGGTACTTTTCCTAAAGTAATGCATTATGGTGACAGGACTGCGGGTACAGGTGAAGAAATCAGCAATCTATTCGCAACATATTTCCATTCAACTTTCCAGGAACCTGATCCTGTGCCCGCCGCTACTTCCGGTGGAATTAGCGTTGAAGATGATGTGTCGTGCATCTGTTCGATTGATGTATCTCTTTCTCAAGTTTTAAAGTTATTAAAGACCTTGGATCTCTCCAAATCGGGCGGTCCTGATCTTATACCTCCAGTATTTATCGTAAATTGTGCCGACAGCCTTGTTGTACCACTATGCATTCTATTCAGGCGGTCACTTTCGGAAGGCATGGTTCCGAAAATTTGGAAATCGGCATTCGTTACCCCAGTTTTCAAAAAAGGTAATAAGTCGGATATCTCTAATTATCGTCCAATATCCAAGATATGTCTGTTCTCCAAAATCCTCGAACGCATTGTGTTTAATGACGTATACGCTGCTATGAAATGCAACTTTGGTGATGAACAGCATGGTTTTATTAGGAAGCGTTCCACTACATCTAATTTAATCTTGTCCCATGAATTTATATCCGAAGGTATGGAACAGCGCGCGCAAGTTGACGTTATTTATACTGATTATAGTAAATGCTTTGACCGTATTGACCATAGACTGCTCTTAGAGAAGCTATTAAAAGCCGGAATACACGGAGATTTGTACCGTTGGTTCTCCTCTTATATTGATAACAGGACGCAGGCTGTGGTTCTTCAGGGGTACACATCTGGATGGAGTTCTGTCCCCTCTGGAGTTCCTCAGGGTTCGATTTTAGGATCCCTTTTATTTACTCTATTTATTGCTGATGTGAAACACTGTTTTGAAACTTCTTATATTTTACTTTATGCTGACGATATGAAGGTTCATAAAATTATCCGAAACATATCTGATACACACTTGTTACAAAATGATTTGAATAGATTTGAAGATTACTGTATACTACTGTATACGTAACCGGCTGGAACTGAATGTTTCAAAATGCTTCCACATGACTTTTACTCGTCAGAAGTCTATAATTGATTCCACATACAAGCTTTACAATATCGATATAGGCAAAGTCAATAGTATTAGGGATCTTGGTATTATACAAGACAGGAAGCTACTCTTCGATCAGCATATTAATAGTATAGTAAATAAGGCGTCAAAAGCACTTGGGTTTATAATGAGAACCTCAGCATGTTTCCGATCGCTAAAACCGATCAAAGTACTGTATTGTTCGTTCGTCCGTAGCCACCTTGAGTATGCATCACAAGTCTGGAACCCTCAATACGGGATCTACAAGTCTCGTATTGAGGGCATCCAGAGAAAATTTCTTAAATACCTTGATTACAGGGCAAAGCAAGTGTCTGTTGATTACACTCACCGATGCAGGAGGTACCATTTTCTACCACTTGACCGAAGACGTCATATTGGAGATGTATGCTACTTGCTTAATATCGCAAATGGTTCAATCGACTGTCCTGAACTTGTTTCAAAACTAACGTTGCGCACTAATCAGATGGGACTGCGACAAAGACCACTCTTACATGTGCCTTTTGCGAACACTAATTATAGGCGTAATGCGTACTTTCCAAGAGCCAGTCGCAGTTTTAACGAAGTTTCTTGTGAGCCCGGTATTGATCTATTCTGCACCAAAGCCAGCACCGTAAGAAAACTATTGGCAAAGCCATTTTTTGTACAGAAGGCACCTTCTTGCTCTTGAACCGTTTATTTTACAAGTTAGCTTAAGTTATAAACAATTAAATTAAATAAACCAACCAACCTTTGAAATTGGTCAATAATTTGACAGTACTATAGTGTTAGATTATTTTGTAATAAGGAACTAATATATTTTCTTTTGTATCTATCTGTGGAAGCTTGTAATTAGCAATTTAGTTATATAATTTTGTTACTATTATGTTATTAGTCTGTAAGCTTTCCTAAAATAAAATAAATAAATAAAATAAATATAATCTTTTTATCTACTTGGTCTATTGGTCTACTCGCTCTACTGGTCTACTCAGTCTACTGGTCTACTCAGTCTACTGGTCTACTCGGTCTACTGGTCTACCCAGTCTTGTGGTCTACTTGGTCTACTGGTCTTCTCGGTCTTCTGGTCTACTCGGTCTACGGGTCTACCCAGTCTTGTGGTCTACTTGGTCTACTGGTCTACTGGTCTTATCAGTCTACTCAGTCTTCTGGTCTGCTCGGTCTACTGGTCTACTCAGTCTTTTGGTCTGCTTAATCTTTTTATCTACTTGGTCTACTGGTCTACTCGGTCTACTGATCTACTCAGTCTTCTGGTCTACTCAGTCTTCTGGTCTGCTCGGTCTACTGGTCTACTCAGTCTTTTGGTCTGCTTAATCTTTTTATCTACTTGGTCTTCTGGTCTTCTCAGTCTTCTGGTCCACTTAGACTTCTTATCTACTCCGTCTACTGATCTATTGATCTACTCAGTCTTCTGGTCTACTCAGTCTTCTGGTCTACTCAGTCTACATAGTCTGGTCTGGTCTGGTTCTGGTCTACTCGGTCTACGGGTCTACCCAGTCTTGTGGTCTACTTGGTCTTTTGGTCTTCTCGGTCTTCTGGTCTACTCGGTCTAAGGGTCTACCCAGTCTTGTGGTCTACTCAGTCTACTGGTCTACTCGGTCTACTGGTCTACTCGGTCTTCTGGTCCACTTAGACTTCTGGTCTACTTGATCTACTGGTCTACTCGGTCTACTGGTCTACTCGGTCTACTGGTCTACTGGTCTTATCAGTCTACTCAGTCTTCTGGTCTGCTCGGTCTACTGGTCTACTCAGACTTTTGGTCTGCTTAATCTTTTTATCTACTTGGTCTACTGGTCTACTCGGTCTACTGATCTACTCAGTCTTCTGGTCTACTCAGTCTTCTGGTCTGCTCGGTCTACTGGTCTACTCAGTCTTTTGGTCTGCTTAATCTTTTTATCTACTTGGTCTTCTGGTCTTCTCAGTCTTCTGGTCCACTTAGACTTCTTATCTACTCCGTCTACTGATCTATTGATCTACTCAGTCTTCTGGTCTACTCAGTCTTCTGGTCTACTCAGTCTACATAGTCTGGTCTGGTCTGGTTCTGGTCTACTCGGTCTACGGGTCTACCCAGTCTTGTGGTCTACTTGGTCTTTTGGTCTTCTCGGTCTTCTGGTCTACTCGGTCTACGGGTCTACCCAGTCTTGTGGTCTACTCAGTCTACTGGTCTACTCGGTCTACTGGTCTACTCGGTCTTCTGGTCCACTTAGACTTCTGGTCTACTTGATCTACTGGTCTACTCGGTCTACTGGTCTACTCGGTCTACTGGTCTACTCGGTCTACTGGTCTACTCAGTCTACTGGTCTACTCAGTCTACTGGTCTACTCGGTCTACTCGGTCTACTGGTCTACTCGGTCTACTTGTCTACTCGGTCTACTGGTCTACTCAGTCTACTGGTCTACTCAGTCTTCTGGTCCACTTAGACTTCTGGTCTACTTGATCTACTGGTCTACTCGGTGTACTGGTCTACTCGGTCTACTGGTCTACTCGGTCTACTTGTCTACTCGGTCTACTTGTCTTCTCGGTCTACTGGTCACTTAGTTTTCTGTCTACTCGGTTTACTGGTCTACTCAGTCTTTTGGTCTGCTTAATCTTTTTATCTACTTGGTCTACTGGTCTACTCGCTCTACTGGTCTACTCAGTCTACTGGTCTACTCAGTCTACTGGTCTACTCGGTCTACTGGTCTACCCAGTCTTATGGTCTACTTGGTCTACTGGTCTACTCGGTCTTCTGGTCTACTCGGTCTACGGGTCTACCCAGTCTTGTGGTCTACTTGGTTTACTGGTCTACTGGTCTTATCAGTCTACTCAGTCTTCTGGTCTGCTCGGTCTACTGGTCTACTCAGTCTTCTGGTCTCCTTGATCTACTGGTCTACTCGGTCTACTTGTCTACTCGGTCTACTTGTCTTCTCGGTCTACTGGTCACTTAGTTTTCTGTCTACTCGGTTTACTGGTCTACTCAGTCTTTTGGTCTGCTTAATCTTTTTATCTACTTGGTCTACTGGTCTACTCGCTCTACTGGTCTACTCAGTCTACTGGTCTACTCAGTCTACTGGTCTACTCGGTCTACTGGTCTACCCAGTCTTATGGTCTACTTGGTCTACTGGTCTACTCGGTCTTCTGGTCTACTCGGTCTACGGGTCTACCCAGTCTTGTGGTCTACTTGGTTTACTGGTCTACTGGTCTTATCAGTCTACTCAGTCTTCTGGTCTGCTCGGTCTACTGGTCTACTCAGTCTTCTGGTCTCCTTGATCTACTGGTCTACTCAGTCTGGTCTTCTGGTCCACTAAGACTTCTGGTCTACTCGGTCTACTGATCTACTCAGTCATCTGGTCTACTTGATCTACTGGTCTACTCGAACTACTGGTCTACTCGGTCTACTGGTCTACTCAGTCTACTGGTCTTCTCGGTCTTCTGGTCTACTCGGTCTACGGGTCTACCCAGTCTTGTGGTCTACTTGGTTTACTGGTCTACTGGTCTTATCAGTCTACTCAGTCTTCTGGTCTACTCGGTCTACTGGTCTACTCAGTCTTCTGGTCTCCTTGATCTACTGGTCTACTCAGTCTGGTCTTCTGGTCCACTAAGACTTCTGGTCTACTCGGTCTACTGATCTACTCAGTCATCTGGTCTACTTGATCTACTGGTCTACTCGAACTACTGGTCTACTCGGTCTACTGGTCTACTCAGTCTACTGGTCTACTCAGTCTTCTGGTCTTCTCGGTCTTCTGGTCTACTGATCTACTCAGTCTTCTGGTCAACTCAGTCTTCTGGTCTGCTCGTTCTACTGGTCTACCCAGTCTTTTGGTCTGCTTAATCTTTTTATCTACTTGGTCTACTGGTCTACTTGGTCTACTGGTCTACTCGCTCAGCTGGTCTACTCGGTCTACTGGTCTACTCGGTCTACTTGTCTACTCGGTCTACTGGTCACTTAGTTTTCTGTCTACTCGGTTTACTGGTCTACTCAGTCTTTTGGTCTGCATAATCTTTTTATCTACTTGGTCTATTGGTCTACTCGCTCTACTGGTCTACTCAGTCTACTGGTCTACTCAGTCTACTGGTCTACTCGGTCTACTGGTCTACCCAGTCTTGTGGTCTACTTGGTCTACTGGTCTTCTCGGTCTTCTGGTCTACTCGGTCTACGGGTCTACTCATTCTACTGGAATGAGTAGACCAGTAGACCGAGTAGACCAGTAGACCGAGTAGACCAGTAGACCGAGTAGACCAGTAGATCAAGTAGACCAGAAGTCTAAGTGGACCAGAAGACCGAGTAGACCAGTAGACCGAGTAGACCAGTAGTCTACTCAGTCTACTGGTCTACTCGGTCTACTGGTCTACTCGGTCTACTGGTCTACTCGGTCTACTTGTCTACTCGGTCTACTGGTCTACTCAGTCTACTGGTCTACTCAGTCTTCTGGTCCACTTAGACTTCTGGTCTACTTGATCTACTGGTCTACTCGGTCTACTGGTCTACTCGGTCTACTGGTCTACTCGGTCTACTGGTCTACTCAGTCTACTGGTCTACTCAGTCTACTGGTCTACTCAGTCTTGTGGTCTTCTCGGTCTTCTGGTCTACTGATCTACTCAGTCTTCTGGTCTACTCAGTCTTCTGGACTGCTCGGTCTACTGGTCTACTCAGTCTTTTGGTCTGCTTAATCTTTTTATCTACTTGGTCTACTGGTCTACTCGCTCAGCTGGTCTACTCGATCTACTGGTCTACTCGGTCTACTTGTCTACTCGGTCTACTTGTCTACTCGGTCTACTGGTCACTTAGTTTTCTGTCTACTCGGTTTACTGGTCTACTCAGTCTTTTGGTCTGCTTAATCTTTTTATCTACTTGGTCTACTGGTCTACTCGCTCTACTGGTCTACTCAGTCTACTGGTCTACTCGGTCTACTGGTCTACCCAGTCTTGTGGTCTACTTGGTCTACTGCTCTTCTCGGTCTTCTGGTCTGCTCGGTCTACTGGTCTACTCAGTCTTTTGGTCTGTTTAATCTTTTTATCTACTTGGTCTACTGGTCTTCTCGCTCTACTGGTCTACTCAGTCTACTAGTCTACTTAGTCTACTGGTCAACTCAGTCTTCTAGTCTACTCAGTCATCTGGTCTACTCAGTCTTCTCGTCCACTTAGACTTCTGGTCTACTCGGTCTACTGATCTACTGATCTACTCAGTCTTCTAGTCTACTCAGTCTTCTGGTCTACTCAGTCTTCTGGTCCACTTAGACTTCTGGTCTACTTGATCTACTGGTCTACTCGGTCTACTGGTCTACTCGGTCTACTGGTCTACTCGGTCTACTGGTCTACTCGGTCTACTGGTCTACTCGGTCTACTGGTCTACTCAGTCTACTGGTCTACTCAGTCTACTGGTCTACTCGGTCTACTGGTCTACTCGGTCTACTGGTCTACTCGGTCTACTGGTCTACTCAGTCTACTGGTCTACTCAGTCTTCTGGTCGTCTCGGTCTTCTGGTCTACTGATATACTCAGTCTTCTGGTCAACTCAGTCTTCTGGACTGCTCGGTCTACTGGTCTACCCAGTCTTTTGGTCTGCTTAATCTTTTTATCTACTTGGTCTACTGGTCTACTCGCTCAGCTGGTCTACTCGGTCTACTGGTCTACTCGGTCTACTTTTCTACTCGGTCTTCTTGTTTACTCGGTCTACTGGTCACTTAGTTTTCTGTCTACTCGGTTTACTGGTCTACTCAGTCTTTTGGTCTGCTTAATCTTTTTATCTACTTGGTCTACTGGTCTACTCGCTCTACTGGTCTACTCAGTCTACTGGTCTACTCAGTCTACTGGTCAACTCAGTCTTCTTGTCTACTCAGTCTTCCGGTCTACTCAGTCTTCTGGTCCGCTTAGACTTCTGGTCTACTCGGTCTACTGATCTACTGATCTACTCAGTCTTCTAGTCTACTCAGTCTTCTGGTCTACTCAGTCTTCTGGTCCACTTAGACTTCTGGTCTACTTGATCTACTGGTCTACTCGGTCTACTGGTCTACTCGGTCTACTGGTCTACTCGGTCTACTGGTCTACTCGGTCTACTGGTCAACTCAGTCTACTGGTCTACTCAGTCTACTGGTCTACTCAGTCTACTGGTCTTTTCGGTCTACTGGTCTACTCGGTCTACTGTTCTACTCGGTCTACTGGTCTACTCAGTCTACTGGTCTACTCAGTCTTCTGGTCTTCTAGGTCTTCTGGTCTACTGATCTACTCAGTCTTCTGGTCAACTCAGTCTTCTGGACTGCTTGGTCTACTGGTCTACCCAGTCTTTTGGTCTGCTTAATCTTTTTATCTACTTGGTCTACTGGTCTACTCGCTCAGCTGGTCTACTCGGTCTACTGGTCTACTCGGTCTACTGGTCTACTCAGTCTACTTGTCTACTCGGTCTACTTGTCTACTCGGTCTACTGGTCACTTAGTTTTCTGTCTACTCGCTCTACTGGTCTACTCAGTCTACTGGTCCACTTGGTCTACTGGTCCACTCAGTCTAATGGTCTACTCAGTCTTTTGGTCTACTCAGTCTACTTATCTACTCGGTCCACTTAGTAGCATCCAGTTACGTGACGCTTAGTGTTGGTGAAAACGGCCAATTAGGCATTGAGTTAAGCATCCAGTTAGGTGACCCTTTAGTTGGTGATAACAGGCAATTAGGCATCCAGTTAGGGTACAATTATTGTTGGTGAAAACAGGCAATTAGGCATTGAGTTAGGCATCCAGTTAGGTGACGCTTAGTGTTGGTGAAAACCGGCAATTAGGCACCCGGTTAGATGACGCTTAGTGTTGGTGAAAACGTCCAATTAGGCATTGAATTAAGCATCCAGTTAGGTGACACTTTAGAACGTGAAAACAGGCAATTAGGCATCCAGTTAGGGTACAATTATTGTTAGTGAAAACAGGCAATTAGGCATCCAGTTGGGGACACTTAGTATTGGTGAAAACGGGCAATTAGGCAAAGGTTTAGAGTAAGTTTACCACAAACGTTTCTTTAAACGTTCGTTTTTTAGTTTGATGTACAGAATGCTTGGTTGACGGCTTCGTGATGAGGTCTTTTACACCCTGTATATTACTGGGAAACGACTTTTTTTTTGGTGAACAATTACGTTTTATGGTAGGACTCAATGTAACGCACTCATAACATTGTGCTGATGTGGTGATAGTGATGATAGTGATAAGTATGTACGTATTATATGGTAACTTTATTGTTCTTGCCTCCAGGAGTCTTACAAAAAAAAAAAAAAAAATTTGCGAAAATGCATTTGTTTTAAAATTACACAGACACTTCAATTTGAATAAATTTGTAAATTGTAAATATTCTCTTCAATTAAATTATTTAAATAAACACTGGTACATAAATTTTATTGATATATCATTGGTAGGTATTTTTATAGATAAAACGTCCCTTAACTGGATGCTTTACTCAATGCCTAATTGCCTGTTTTCACCGACACTAAGTGTCACCTAACTGGATTCCTAACTCAATGCCTAATTGGCCGTTTTCACCAACACTAAGTGTCCCCTAACTGGATGCCTAAATGCCCGTTTTCACCAATACTAAGCGTCACCTAACTGGATGCCTTATTGCCCGTTTTCACCAACTAAAGTGTCACCTAACTGGATGCTTAACTCAATGCCTAATTGCCTGTTTTCACCAACAATAATTGTACCCTAATTGGATGCCTATTTGCCTGTTTTCACCAACTAAAGTGTCACCTAACTGGATGCTTAACTCAATGCCTAATTAGCCGTTTTCACCAACACTAAGCGTCACCTAACTGGATGCCTAACTCAATGCCTAATTGCCTGTTTTCACCAACAATAATTGGACCCTAACTGGATGCCTAATTGCCTGTTTTCACCAAATAGTGTCACCTAACTGGATGCTTAACTCAATGCCTAATTGGCCGTTTTCACCAACACTAAGTGTCCCCTAACTGGATGCTTGTATGCCGGTTTTCACAAACACTAAGCGTCACCTAACTGGATGCTACTAAGTGGACCGAGTAGATAAGTAGACCAAAAGACTGAGTAGACCATTAGACCAAGTGGACATGTAGACCAAGTGGACCAGTAGACTGAGTAGACCAGTAGAGCGAGTAGACCAGTAGACCGAGTAGATAAAAAGACTAAGCAGACCAAAAGACTGAGTAGACCAGTAGACCGAGCAGTCCAGAAGGCTGAGTAGACCAGAAGACTGAGTAGACCAGAAGACCGAGCAGAACAGAAGACTGAGTAGACCAGTAGACTATATAGACTGAGTAGACCAGTGGGCCGAGTTGACCAGTAGACCGAGTAGACCAGAAGACTGAGTAGACAAGTAGACAGAAACTCAAACTCAAACTCAAACTCAAAGCATTTATTTCAATTAGACCATTACGGCACTTTTGAATGTCAAAAATACAAAAAAGAAAATCAAAGCTACAGTCCCAGTCACAAGGCATAATAACTTGAGAAAGTACTGTAGTTGCCCATTCCCTAGCGTAGATCTCTATGGAGAAGAACGGGCAAGAAACTCCATGGACACTCTTTTAAAAACAAAATATTGTTACAAAATCTTGGTTACATCTTTAATTTTGAGATTATACATATATGTGAGAACGATGTAGAAAGACGTGCACACTAAGAGCGTCCAGAGTAAAAGATTAGATCAACAGTTTACGAATAAAGTAATTAAAATGAACCTTGGCAGCTAAGAGATGACCAGTCCCAACTGACAGCGCCCGTTCACGAACATGACGCATGTACCGGCGCCATTCAACTCAACCATATTGAAGGGAACTAAATGACCCGACACACCCGCCACCATCAGCGACACATTTAAGTGAGCATGACATTCTCTCAGCCACCAAGGCATATTCAAGTCAATGAAATATAAATAAATGTAAATGGTAGCTGAACAGTACAAAGTACTCACACATGTGCTATGCAATTATATAATATTATGAACTGGAATCTATATAATGCAAGTATATTTTTACAATCTTCTGCAGCTTCCACAAAACATTAACATGGGAATCAATTCTTCATCTTCTTCTTTACGTGTCGATGGACTCAAATAATGCCCGACCCAAACAATCAATTAATTTGCCCCCCCCCCCCCCCCCCTATGGTTGTGGAGCAGGACCAGCATTTAGCCAAGCATTTTTATCATCAATGTAATCCCCCAACTTATAATATGCTTGCCTACATAGTGTGCGTTTTATACAAGATTTAAATTTCGTCTCGTTCAGTTGAAGAATGTGGGGAGGTATTTTATTGTAACATTTCAAACAGTACCCCATGAAAGATGAATCTACTTTAGCAAGCCTGAAACCTGGCTGAACTAGTTGGTCCCTATTTCTAGTGTTATAGTGGTGTCTGTCACCTCTTCTACTGAATAAATGCCGATTTTTCCTAACGTACATGATGTTTTCATAGATGTATTGACAAGGTACTGTCATGATATTAATTTCCTTAAACAGTTCTCTTAGAGAATCGCGTCTACGTAATTCATAAATGGCTCTGATGGCTCTTTTCTGCAGAATAAATATAGACTCGATGTCTGCAGCCCGTCCCCATAGTAAAATACCGTATGACATAATACTATGAAAATAACTAAAATAGACTAGCCTCGCGGTATCAATATCAGTGAATTGACGGATTTTTCTAACAGCATATGCTGCTGAGCTCAGCCGTCCTGCAAGAGATGTTAAATGAGGACCCCATTGTAACCTTGAATCGAGCGTGATTCCCAAGAAAACCGTTTTATCGACAAATTCTAGTTTCTCTTGATTCAATATTATGTCACAATCACTACTTTTGACATTTGGTAGAGCAAATCTAATGCACTTAGTCTTTTTTCCATTTAGTACTAAATTATTGGCGGTAAACCAATTGTGGACCTGCAGTAGGGCGTTATTTACGTCGTCATGATTAGTGGCACGTCTGTTTATCCTAAATATTAAAGAAGTATCGTCAGCAAACAACACCATATGCGGATGGTTGTTAAATAAATGGGGTAGGTCATTAATATACACTAAAAAGAGGAAGGGACCCAATATCGAACCTTGTGGTACACCCATTTTTACTTTTAAACCCATTGAGTTGACTCCATTTATTTGTACCTGCTGCTGTCTATCATTCAAATACGATTTTATTAAACTGAGCGCAAGTTTACCTAATCCGTAATGCTCAAGTTTCAAGATCAGGGTTTCGTGATTTACACAATCAAATGCCTTCGAAAGGTCACAGAAGATTCCTATGGCATCTTGTGCCTCTTCCCACGCAGTAAATATGTGTTTTAATAAAGTGACACCGGCGTCAGTTGTACAACGTCCTTTGGTGAAACCATACTGTTGCTCGTGTAATATTTTATTGGTGTTGAAATGGTTAAGCATTTGATTGAGCATTATCTTTTCAAACACTTTGCTGAAAACCGGCAACACGGATACGGGCCTATAGTTATTGGTGTCCTTACTGTCCCCGGATTTAAAAAGCGGTATTACCTTACTGAATTTCATTAGATCTGGGAAGACCCCTTGATCCACGCACAAATTAAATATTGAGGCTAAATACGGCGCTACAGTCTCAATAATTGAGGTACAAGCTTTGATAGACATACCCCATAGATCTTCCGTTAATTTGATCTTGATTCGCTTAAAACCTTTTATGACTGTTAAGGGGTTTATATGCTTCACCGGACACGGTGTTTTCGGGAGGTTCCTGCACCGAATCGGGCGGGAGGAAACGCCCGGGTGTTTCCACTGCGAGGATCGACCGGAGGACACGGTGGAGCACACGGTGGAGGTGTGCCCCGCGTGGGCGGAGTACCGCCGTGTCCTCGAAGCGGCGATTGGCGGCGGCGACCTCTCGCGTCCGGCCCTGGTGCAAGCCATGGTCCGGAGCGAGACGGAATGGGACGCCGTCACCTCCTTCTGCGAAGCAGTAATGCTAGAGAAGGAGGTGGCGGAACGTGAGAGGGAGAGAACCTCACAGCGTCCCGGCCGCCGCGGGAGACGCCCCGGGCGTCGGGGGCCACCACGTGGCCCCCGGCCACCGTAGGCGCGGGCCTGTGGACGGTGGGCTATGGGCTAGCTCGCCGTCCGTCCGTCTCATGACGACAGGCCGTGTCGACGGCGCGTTCGTGTTCCACGCGCGCCTCAAAGAGAGTCAGCAAAAAGGAGGGGTCCGCAAGGACCGATGCCTGCCGGGGTTGCGGGACTATTCGAAAGAGATACCGTGGCCCCGGAACACAAAGGGCGATGAAGGAACATGGATGGGTTTTAGTCAGTAAAAGTCTGACACTCCCTCCTGCTCCGCCCAGAGCGGGAGAAGTCATTTGATGATTTCCCATCCGAAAAAAAAAAAAAAAAAAAAAAAAAAAAAAAAAAGGGGTTTATATGCTGAAATTTAAATTCATTTGGACAGGCTGAAACGTTCGCTTTCAATAAATCAATAGAGAGCAAGGCAGAGGAATTTAAGGTTTCTGTAGTTTTAAGTGGGATACTGGTAAAGAAATTTACAAATTCTTGAGCAACTTCATTGTTGGAGCTCACAAGGCCACGCGATGTCTTTAGTGTGAAGTCATTACCTTGTTTTTTATTTCTATTTGTTTCATTGTTGATAATTTTCCAAACCGTCTTTATTTTGTTGTCGGCTGATTTAATCTTGTTGCTAATGAATAAGGATTTGGCTACCTTGCAAGTGTTTTTAAAAATTTTCGAGAAAGTAGCAACATATTTATTAAAAGCTTCAGTGTTGATGTAAGGCTTAAGGCCGTACAGCTCAAACAATCGTTCCCTACTTTTCCTAATACCTTGTGTTGCCCAGTCACTGAAAATAAATTTTGGGCCAATAGTTTTAGATTTCTTTTTTAAAGTATTATTAAATTCGGTGTGCACTACCGAAAAGAATTCTTCATAAAATACATTTACATTGTTTCTAATATGACCCGGTATACTTAACTTGTTAATTAAATTATTATTAAATTTGTCTAGATTGCTGGGTGTTATTTGTCTAGTTTGTATCTGAATTCTTTGTAATTGTATATTGTACGCGAAAGTAACGGTCTGACCACTATGATCTGAAGGCAGGTAATTTACGATGGATTTATCTAAGTAATCGCAGCAACAAAAAACATTATCGATACATGTAGCAGTATTTGTAGTAATTCGAGTTGGTTCTGAAAACACATTTGACAAATTAAATGATTTAAAGAGACTTAAGAATCTACTGCTAATCACATTATTCTCTATGATATTAACATTAAAGTCACCACAGATAATTATTGGTTTATTACCAGTTACAAGTTTTGCCAAAGCATCTTCCATTACTGACTCAAAGATAGAATAGTTCAGGTAATTAGGGGGTCTGTAAACGCACACTATTACATGCTTATCCAGCTCAACACAAGACAATTCAATGCTATCATTACGCGACTTAGATTTAATACAATTTTTGACTAGGATTAATGAACCCCCACGCATCTTAGATTTTCGGTTAAAGCAACTGCTCACATTGTAATTCTCATAATTTATTTGCATTACTTCATAATCTTTCATCCAATGTTCAGTAAAACAGATAATATCAAACTTAGTTTTTTCTAAAAATAGTTCTATTTCTAGTAGTTTGGAAGAAAGTCCCTGAATATTCTGGTGAAACAATTTTAAGGAATTCTGCTCAGCCCCTTTTTTACAAACAATTGATTGAGAGCTAGAAGATACCTCGAAGTTGACGAGATTAACTAAATTGTCACTCGTACCTTCTATTGTCTTAGTGACTAGTTTAAATCTAAGCTAATATTTGTATAATTACAATTAGTATAATTACTAATTTCTGTAGACCTATTTACAAAAAACTGCGACATACCACTTATGTCTGAGTTTATAATAAAAGCTAATAGCCGAGCTATTTGACGTCTAAAACTAATAGGCAAGTACGCATTGTTCCTGGTTGACTTCAATTTCTGAACGAAACTGTTAGTGTCGAAAAATATCAACCTGTCACTATAATGACTAACTAAAAAATGCACATGATTGTTTAATTTATGGATATAATGATTTTGCTTGCTAGACAATTTCTTAAAGTACGGGAATGCGCACAGAATAATTTTCTTACATTTTAGTTTTAACAGTTGAGTGACATTGTCAGTGATATCGTCAATTTTTACGTTCGAACTATATTACCTACAAGTACAGTTACTATGGCATTAGGATCTAATTCCTTCCGAGTTATGGATGACATTATGTGGTTGTATGAAGCCTGAGGTGTACAATAATTTTGAGAAGAATGACTCAGATTGTTACTAATTAATTTTCCTAAACCTATTCCTAAACCATCTGAAAACATAATGGAGCAGTCACAATGCGTACTACGAGAGGGAGAACTGCATTCTGTTTGTCCTACCTGTGATGAACCTTGTACAATGTCTGGTGAATTTTGAATGGGGAAACAGTCCCGAGCACTTCCTAACCGGGACGGGTCCTCCGTTTCCTCAGGCAGGATAGTGTCAGGGCAGAATTCCCTTTGTGATGTACATTGAGTGATGTTGGTTATCATGTCTACGCAGTCAGCATTACTATTACCACTATTGACTAACTCGTTTGCAGCAATGATATGTTCCTTAATTTGTTTTTGAGATTTCACATACATGGAATAACATGATTGTAGTTGACGCTCTAGTACTTGAATCTCAGACTGTAAGTTTTGAGTGTCTATTTCATAAAAATTCTTACTGTCCTCTAATTTAATTTGATAGTTGTTTAACTTCTTTATGAGAAAAACACGTTCTTTTCTTAGTTTAATATTGTGGGAAATGTGTTTTTGTTGTTTTTTAAATTTATTGCATTTCTTTATAATTCTATTAAGTTTTGCATATTTCTTTATTTTATTTTGGCTTACCTTGTAACTGCTACAATTATACTTCAGAATAGAATCTTCAGTAAGATCTATTGTTGTTAAAGAATGTGGGTTGCAATTTGAGTTTAATAATTGATTATAAAGGTGATCTGTTTCCCTAACCTGAGTACATTCTCTTTCTTTCTGAAACTTAATTATTTGTCTGTTAGCATGAAGCAGTTCATCTTCTAAGTCCCTAACCTTACATAAAGCCGTCTCATAATAGTTACTACAGTCATTGAAACCATCTGTGACCACCCGCAGTTTGTCCCGTTCAGAGTAGACCAGAAGACCGAGTAGACCAGTAGACCGAGTAGACCAGAAAAATGAGTAGACCAGAAGACTGAGTAGACCAGAAGACCGGGTAGACCAGAAGACTGAGTAGACCAGAAGACTGAGTAGATCAGTAGACCGAGTAGACCAGAAGTCAAAGTGGACCAGAAGACTGAGTAGACCAGTAGACCGAGTAGACCAGTAGACTGAGTAGACCAGTAGACCGAGAAGACCAGTAGACCAAGTAGACCACAACACTGGGTAGACCAGTAGACCAAGTAGACCAGAAAACTAAGTGGACCAGTAGTCGAGTAGACAAGTAGACCGAGTAGAATAGTAGACCGAGTAGACCAGTAGACCAAGTAGACCAGAAGACTGAGTAGACCAGTAAACCGAGTAGACCAGTAGACCGAGAAGACCAGTAGACCAAGTAGACCACAAGACTGGGTAGACCAGTTGACCGAGTAGACCAGAAAACTAAGTGGACCAGTAGACCGAGTAGACCAATGGGCTGAGTAGACCAGTAGACCGAATAGACCAGTAGACCGAGTTGACCAGTAGAGTGAGTAGACCAGTAGACCCAGTAGATCAGTAGACCGACTAGACCAGAAAACTAAGTGGACCAGAAGACTGAGTAGACTAGAAGACCGAGTAGACCAGTAGACCGAGTAAACCAAAAAACTGGGTAGACCAAAAGACCGAGTAGATCAGAAGACCGAGTAGACCAGAAGACTAAGTGGACCAGAAGACTGAGTTGACCAGTAGACTGAGTAGACCAGTAGACCGAGTAGACCAGTAGACCGAGTAGACCAGTAGACTGAGTAGGCCAGTACACTGAGTATATGAGTAGACCGAGTAGCCCAGTAGACCAAGTAGACCAGAAGCCCGAGTAGACCAGTAGACCGAGTAGACCAGAAAAATGAGTAGACCAGAAGACTGAGTAGACCAGAAGACCGGGTAGACCAGAAGACTGAGTAGATCAGTAGACCGAGTAGACCAGAAGTCAAAGTGGACCAGAAGACTGAGTAGACCAGTAGACCGAGTAGACCAGTAGACCGAGAAGACCAGTAGACCAAGTAGACCACAACACTGGGTAGACCAGTAGACCAAGTAGACCAGAAAACTAAGTGGACCAGTAGTCGAGTAGACAAGTAGACCGAGTAGAATAGTAGACCGAGTAGACCAGTAGACCAAGTAGACCAGAAGACTGAGTAGACCAGTAAACCGAGTAGACCAGTAGACCGAGAAGACCAGTAGACCAAGTAGACCACAAGACTGGGTAGACCAGTTGACCGAGTAGACCAGAAAACTAAGTGGACCAGTAGACCGAGTAGACCAATGGGCTGAGTAGACCAGTAGACCGAGTTGACCAGTAGAGTGAGTAGACCAGTAGATCAGTAGACCGACTAGACCAGAAAACTAAGTGGACCAGAAGACTGAGTAGACTAGAAGACCGAGTAGACCAGTAGACCGAGTAAACCAAAAAACTGGGTAGACCAAAAGACCGAGTAGATCAGAAGACCGAGTAGACCAGAAGACTACTTAGTCTTCTGGTCCACTTGGACCAGAAGACTGAGTTGACCAGTAGACTGAGTAGACCAGTAGACCGAGTAGACCAGTAGACCGAGTAGACCAGTAGACTGAGTAGGCCAGTACACTGAGTATATGAGTAGACCGAGTAGCCCAGTAGACCAAGTAGACCAGAAGCCCGAGTAGACCAGTAAAATGAGTAGACCAGAAGACTGAGTAGACCAGAAGACTGAGTAGACCAGAAGACTGAGTAGACCAGAAGACTGAGTAGATCAGTAGACCGAGTAGACCAGAAGTCTAAGTGGACCAGAAGACTGAGTAGACCAGTAGACTGAGTAGACCAGTAGACCGAGAAGACCAGTAGACCAAGTAGACCACAAGACTGGGTAGACCAGTAGACCGAGTAGATCAGAAAGCTAAGTGGACAAGTAGTCGAGTAGACAAGTAGACCGAGTAGACCAGTAGACCGAGTAGACCAGTAGACCAAGTAGACCAGTAGACCGAGAAGACCAGTAGACCAAGTAGACCACAAGACTGGGTAGACCAGTAGACCGAGTAGACCAGAAAACTAAGTGGACCAGTAGACCGAGTAGACCAGTAGACTGAGTAGGCCAGTACACTGAGTATGTATGGAGCTTGATGTGCAGCTCGGGGATGTCTAGGGGCTGGTTATCTTCGTCAGACAGTGAAAAGCGAAATTCTTGAGGGGCACAGTTTATTGCTCACAACACATGGACGCACACAGTACAGTAGTATTTAGGTATATCACTTTAATCACGTAAATTGTCCTTTTACTATAATTTGTAATTGTAGGTTATAAAAATGTACGGCCGCGCACACCGATCGAGGCAACGGAAGAAAAGAAGTTTACAATGTTGCCAAAAACCAAAAATTAAAAATATTTTTGTTGGTGTTGCCAACATGTTCGCCACCAGAAAAGAAGCCTTTTCTACAATGCAAAGTTACCTAGATATTGTACTAATAAACAGTAAAAGTTACAACAAACTTGTTACAAATCAAAAAACCAAAAACAAAACAACAGTTTTGATAACTTAATAAAATTATAAGTACTTACACCTACTTTTTTGTTTACTTTTATAACATAACTAACTAAGAGACAACGCTGAGAAAACGCACATCAAAATATACAACATTTGTTACAAACGACTGCTTAGATAGTAAAACTTAACACTTTATCATCTTATCACTAGACAACTTGATTACTTTTATTACATAACTAAAACTAAGAGACAACCCTGTTTAGTTACTTATATAAATCGAAAGAAACACACATTAAACCATAAAACATTAGTTACAAACAACTGCTTATAAGACTTGACACTTAATTATCTTATCACTAGACAACCTTATATACCTATATAATGTATTTCGGCATGGACTTGTGCAAAGTACCGAGTTATATACTTAAGTTAGATTGTCATATAGTGGCAGAACACAGATGCCTGACAAGGAGCGCATATAAGTTCTTCCATTAGGAGCAGTAACTTCCATCGCTCTAACCTTCCCATCTTTGCCTGGAAAGACTTTCGAGACTCTAGCCAATGGCCAATGCAACGGGGGGCAATTTGGCTCTCTAAGAATAACCAACATACCTTCTGCCACATTAGGTACGCTTGATTGCCATTTTGATCTACATTGCAATGAGTTTAAGTAATATTTATGCCAAATGGACCAGAAACATTGTTTTGCATGTTCACAAACCTTCCAAAACTTCAGTCTGTTAGTAGGCAAGTCAGAAATATCTTTTTCAGGGTAAGACATGATCGCACTACCTGTTAAAAAATGACCAGGGGTCAAATAACTGAAATCGTTGATATCGGAGGACATAGGTACGAGAGGTCTCGAATTAAGTATGCCTTCTATCTGTACTAAGATAGTATTTAATTGTTCATAGGTAAGAACTAGTTTTTGCAAAATTCTTTTGAGGTGAAATTTTGTACTTTTCACCGCAGCTTCCGCCAGGCCAGCAAACACAGGTGAGTAACTGGGCACGAAATGAAATTTTACACCTTGCTGGGCCGAAAACGATTGCACCCGTGTTTGATGTTCTGAGGTAGCCTGCAACCGGTACAAGTCAGCCAATTGGTTCGCTGCACCCCTAAAATTAGTCCCATTGTCAGCGAAGACTTCGCTGGGCAACCCTCGTCTCGCTACGAGGCGTTTGAAGCAGGCTAAAAATGAGTCAGTTGTTAGATCTGATGACAGCTCCAAGTGCACTGCTTTTGTGACGAAACAAACGAACACACATATGTATCCTTTTGTTTCCACTGACCTCCTCATTCTACTATTTTTAACTAGAAGGGGCCCTGCGAAGTCCACACCAACCTTTAGGAAGGGCTTGCACGCAGTAACGCGCTGTTGCGGCAATGAACCCATTAGCTGCTTTGCAGACTCGGCTTTCATCCTAAAACACACAAGACATTTGTGAGTTATTTTTTTAATTTGCCGCATGGCATTTATAAGCCAGTATTTCTCATTTAAAATGGAAAGAAGTAATTTAGGACCTGCATGAAATAATCTTTGATGTTCAGACCTAATCAAGAGTTCAGTGACCTTAGATTCCTTATGTAAAATGATTTGATGTTTTTGTTCATAGGGAATTTGGGAATTTTGTAACCTGCCACCTACTCTGAGTAAACCTTGATCATCCAAGAATGGATGTAACGATTTTAGAGGACCTAATAAGTCCCTATTTTGTTTTAGGGTTTTAATTTCCTGGCTAAAATGAACATATTGCTCTTGCTTGATAATTAAATTTAAAGCTTTTGTTAACTCTTCACTAGATAAATAATTGAGGAGAATTTTATTGTTTTTTGTTTTTATATTGTTGCAAAACCTAAGTACATAAGCCATGACTCGTGTCATCTTATGTATGTCAGAATACTTCTGCAAAAATTCGAATAAATCGTTTTGTACCTGCGTCGAGAGTGTAACAAGTTGATCACTAGATGGCGCCACTTTCTTGAGTTCAGGAAGGGTAACAGTTGGGAGGTTTTGACTGTCATTGCAGAACTCATGCTTACCATTTTGTAGGAAGGATGGTCCGTGCCACCATAATGAGCGGCTCGCAAGATCTTGTGGATCCATCCCCCTGCTAATAAGATCGGCAGGGTTTTCCTTCGTGTTGACGTAGCGCCACTGATACTGAGAAGAAATTTCTTTAATAATCTTCACTCTGTTCGCGACGTAAGCTTGTAAGCTAATAATTTCGGTATTAAGCCAACCCAGCACTATCATGGAGTCAGTAAATAAGTAAACATTATTTATTACAATTTTTAAGCTAAGTGTATCGTGCGTTCTTTTGATCAGGTGCGATAATAAAAGCGCGGCATTGAGTTCTAATCGCGGTATGGTTAGTGGCTTGCTATGTGAATTAATTCTCGATTTTGAACAGAGTAAAGATATGTTTACCTTACCTGTTACGTCCACCACTCTGAGATAGACACAGCATCCATACCCAGTAGAACTTGACGCGTCGGCAAACCTAATGAGTTGAACAGCTTCGGCAGATTTAGAGACTGGAATGTTCCTATTAAAAGAAATTGGCTCCATAGCAAATAAAATCAGCAGCAAACCTCAACCACTCCTCCTTGACTGCAGCGGGGGGCGGGGCATTCCAGTCTAGCTTATCAAGCCAAAGCTTTTGCAATATTACTTTTGCCTTAACGATGATGGGACTCACAAACCCCATGGGATCGTAGAAACGTGCAATGTAGCTTAAAATTGATCTTTTTGTTACTTTATCGTTTTCAAAATTGTTTGGACATGACATAGTAAAACAATCATTCTTTATGTCAACATGCAATCCTAGTGCTTTCATTGTGCAACTATCTTTTTGTAGCTCTAACTCATTAAATTGCTGTTCACTATATGGAATGTCTGACAAAATGTCTGGTGAATTGGATGCCCACTTGTGTGTATGAAAACCACCTTTCTGTAAAATCGCCTCTAGTTGACTTTTGGCTTCTAGTAATTCTAATTTGTCAGATGTTGAATATAAAATATCATCAATATAAGTGCAGTTGTTCAAAATAAATGAAGCAAGGGGATAGTCAGTACCATACCTATTAGATAGTTCAAGCAAGCATCTTGTAGCCAGGAAACTACTACTCTTCATACCATAAGTAACAGTGTTCAAGCGCATGCATTGTATTGTGTCACTAGGATGGCTGCGCCATAGAATGTTTTGGAGACTTGCATGCTTTGGATTGACTAATATATTCCTAAACATTTTTTGGATATCAGTTGAGAAAGTAAAGTCACCTATTCGATACAAAAGTATTATATCAAAAAGTTCTTTTTGTGGTAATGAACCATTGAGCATTAAATCATTCAAGCTGACCTTTTGATTTGTTTTCATGGATGCGTCAAAAACGACCCTTGTGCGAGTGGTCTTGCTAGTCTCGTTGACCACTGCATGGTGAGGTAGGAAATAAACAGGGTCTTGTTCAAGATCATAACTCTGAAAATCAATATATTGACCGTGACCTAGCTCAACATATTCCTGAATGATTTTTTTATAATCTGTTATTCTGCAGAAAAGAGCCATCAGGGCCATATATAATCTTCGTAAGCGCGATTCTCTAAGGGAACTGTTTAAGGATATTGGCATCATGACGGTACATTGTCAATACATCTACGAAAACATAATGTACGTCAGAAAAAATCTGCACCTTTTTGGTAAAAGGGGTGACAGACATAATTACAGTACTAGAAATAGGGACCAACTAGTTCAGCCAGGTTTCCGACTCGCTAAAGTAGACTCATCTTTCATGGGGTACTGTTTGAGATGCTATAATAAAATTCCACAAAGTATTCTTGAACTGAATGAGACGAAATTTAAAACATGCATTAAACGCACACTATGTAAGCAAGCATATTACAAGTTGAGCGATTATATCGCTGATAAAAATGCTTGGCTCAATGCTGGTCCTGCTCCACAAGGACAGGGGCGCATAAATTGATAGCATTAAAATGTATTGTTGGAGTTGCTGAAGATTGTACAACTATCTTTGCATTGTATAGATTCAACCTCTTTAGTATTATATAAATGCATAGCCCATATTGTGTGAGTACTATGTACTAGAAAGCTATCATTCACTGGAAACCTACGTCTTTTCTTGACTTGAATGTGCCCTGGCGGTTTAGAGTATGTCATGCTCACTCAAATGTCTCGCTGATGGTGGCGCATGTGTCGGATCATTTAGTTCCCTTCAAAATGGTTGAGTTGAATGGTGCTGATCCATGCGTCATGTCCGTGAACGGGCGCTGTCGGTTGTGACTGGTCATCTCTTAGTTGCCATGGCTTATTTGAATGAATTATTTTGAATTGTATTTTTGTTGTTTGTGTGTTTTTGCTGTGGACACTTTTAACGTGCACATCTTGCTACATTGTTCTCACATAATATACCATCTCAACATGAATGATGTAACCAAGATTATGTAACAATATTCTGATTTAAAAGAGTGTCCATGGAGTTTCTTGCCCGTTCTTCTCCATAGAGATCTACGCTAGGGAATGGGCAACTACAGTACTTTCACAGTTTTTATGTCTTGTGACTGGGACTGTAGCTACATTTAATTTTGATCTTTGTTTCGACAGTTCAAAAGTGCCTGTAACTGGCTTACTTGAAATAAATGCTTTGATTTTGATTTTGATTTTGTTAAAAGAAGGGGATTTTTGTGAAGCCGCTTTTCCAAGCTTAAAAACCTGTGCAATGCCAAATCAAAAGAATTACCTAAATGGCTGTTAACTTCGGAAATAGGTACTTTGAGGGGTATGTCAACCTGAAATTTATTATTACTTAATTTGACACATTTTTGGAAAATATCTTCAGCTAGGTCATGCTCACTCAGCTTCTCACAGTATGCCTGAGGGACCTTCTCCACCTCAAAAAAGTTTTTAATCTCATCATTGATGTTATTGTCACATGTTGAACAGATTAAGGTTACCTTATTGTCAGGTACCTGTTGTTGCAAAATTGTGCCCCCAATGACATATCCTAGCTTGGTGTTGACTAAATTATTTGACTGCAACTCTACCTCCGGCTGAGACGGCAGCACAATCTGAAAAAATACATCAGCACCGATTAGTAAATCAATACTAGATGGGACATAATAGTCTTTGTCAGCCAACACTATGTCTTCGGGTATTTTAATTTTTGAAATATCTATTTCATTTTGTGGCAATTTGCAAGTTATTTGTTGAACAACGTGGAAGTTAATTGTCCTCTTGTAAGAGGAAGTTGTTGATTGTATCTGCAAAGGAATACAATATTTGGCACAGTTCTGCGAATTGCCAACACCAATTATATTTGTATTTTTGGGTGTTGGGGTCAAACCTAGTTGTTTAATTAAACTATCTGTTGCTAGGGATGCCTGAGAACCTGTGTCTAGAATCGCCTTTGCTAATATTACCTTTTTGTCCTTGGTCAGTAGCTTAACTCGTGCTGTAGGGAGTAAAATATTAGAATTTGCTTGTTCTCCGGACAACAAACTGACAGGTGGAACAGTTTCATCATAGTGAATCAGTGAATTATGAGGTTGCTTGCACTGATCACACTTAAAATGGAATTTACATTTTCCGTTGTGTTTGTTTAAACAAACTTGACACAAACTTTGAGCCTTTGTGAAGTTTAATCGCTCCAGAGCAGAAAGTAATTTAAAAGATTTGCAATTAAATAACTTGTGCGTAGACTTACAGTGTCTTCAAGACTTCTGCAACTGCCTGCTTGGCAGTTGCAGAAGTCTTCTGTGCTGCTACATTCACCACCACCTTGCTGCCCTTGGAAGTTGTGGGCTCCGCATTCTCCATAGCGAGAGCCCTCTTCTCGAGGAATTCGATGAAGTCCCCTTCACAGACCTTTGGCTCCATGTTGTCGTCGCGCTCCATTTGGTAGGCTCTTGCAGTGTAGGTATCTAATTTGCGAGTAAGGATACATAAAACTATTGGATCTCAATATTTTATGTCATTGTTGAGATTTTCAATGGCTGCTAGAATTTGTTTTGTGCTCGAAACAAAACTGCGAATATTTGCAGAAGTAGACTTTGTTATGGCTGAAAGATCTAACAACTGTGCAATATGTTCATTCTGAATTTTATATTTATTATTGTACCTTTCATCTAATAATTGTCTTGCTTTTAAATAACTTTCATTAGACAAGGGCAAGTTCTTTATGAGGTCGTAAGGTTCACCTTTTAAATAAGACCGCAAATAGTATAATTTCTGTAAGGAATCTAAATGTTTGTCCCTGTGTATAAGTGAATCGAAAAGTGAAATGAAGGGTTGATACTCTGGGGTGCGATGTCAGAAGTCCTCCACGTGTGTCTGGCGGTTGCTGGTCCTTCTCGATACGTCTGGAGGGAAGAGCAGCTGCTGGGCCGGTGCACCCTGGGCGCGGCAGTATCCTTCTCCGGGGAATGAGAGGAAATGAGAATTTCCTTTTATCCCTCGGGGAGAGTTACTGCCGCGGCTAATTATTCTGACATGGGTGGGGTCCTGCCAGGACCACAGGTGCGTTCCTCTGCGTGACCCTCTGACCAGCAGAGGGCATAGCAGAGGAGTGAGGTCGGGCTCGGTGTGCACTCACCCTGCCTCCGAGCAGACAGAGTAGGATGCGTCCTTCTTTGTCACCGTCAGTCTCGTAATCCCATTGTCGAAGTGCTGTGGATCACGTCTCGCGGCTTCGATAGGGACCGAGGGTCTTGGCTTAACCGCCCGGACTGCGAGGTAGAAAACCTCTATAAAAAGTTACCCCGAATCCCAAGCGGCGGCGCACCGCGAGGGGATGTATGGCTGACGGGTGTTCCCATGGAACGAATCAGTCGCTAGTGCTCACCCTCGCCAGGGTACCTGCAGACCCTCTGGCGAGTAATAAATGCTAAAATCTGCTTATCTTGGGTACAGGGGTCTCTGCCCAGATTGACTTTTATTTCCCCCATACTCGTGGGTTCAAATATGGATATTTCAAAAAACAAAACCAAAAACACCGCCGGTAACGGCATAGGAGAGGAGAGAAGGGATGCGGAGTCGGAGTCCGACGTCGCATCCAGCGAGATTAGTGCGGGAGGCTCAGAGAGCTCCCACCGCGTGAGGGCCGGGACTGCTGCGGAGAACAGCAAGTTTTTCCGCAAGCGGTCCAGGAAGGATGGCGACCGAGGGTCGTCATCCGAAGAAGAGATGGCCTCGGCCCGAAAGATCCCCACCAGTAAGCGAGGTGGGATCCGAGGCAAAAGGGGGGGGCTTGCTGCCTCCGAGAGGTCGGCCAGACTGGCCGAAGAGGGGCGCCTCCCAGGCATAACTGCTCGCGGGTCTGGCGACGAGGCGGGTGCACCTGGCGGCTTTGAGGTGGAGCGTAAGGCCAGGTTCGCAAAAGAGGTGGAAGCCGCGATAAGGGGCGTGGCCTTGAAGATAAAGGCATCGTCCAAACTCAAGGCCATACCCGCGGCTTCCGCCTCCATCATGGCGGCAGCGGAGGCCAACTTTGCGGGGCCTTCCCCTCCCCCTCCGATACGTGGAGATGAGGTGGCCAAATTGCGGGCGGAGTTGGCCCGCCTGACGGCTGCGATGGAGGCTCTCCAAAGGGAGAACGCCAAGCTCCACGCAGACCTGGCTAGTCTGCGTGAGGCTGGCACCCGCGTGGCGCCTCCAAATGGGGGCCACCAGCAGCAGCGACAAGCCGAGCCGGTGCCGGCTGAAAATCAGGTTTTGAACCTGGTGCGGCGGGAGCTAGCTTCCTTCCAGGCGCGGTTTTCCGTCCTGGAGGGAATTGTCCTGCGCCCCGCCCTGGGTTCAAACAAGTCTGCCGCGGGCCCGAGCACGATGCCGACCACGGTGTCGTACGCGGCTGCTGTGGCTGCCGCGCCCGGACCTGGGCCGTCGAGCCAGTCCTCCGGTAGGGCAATGGCGCCCTCCCCTGGAAAGCAGGCTCCGGCGACACCGGCGCCGGCTAAGAAGGCGTCCAGGAGGAGGAAGGGCAAGGCTGCCCCACAGGCGGTGACTGTGCCGGTGACAGTGCCAGCGGCGAGTGGGCCAGCACCTGCGGCACAGCAGCTGCCGCCGCCGCCACCGCCCCCCCAGCCCCCTACCCCTCCCGCGGCTGAAGCCGGATGGCAGGTGGTCGGGGAGAAGCGGAAGGGGCGAAAGGCGGCCAAAAAGGCCCGAAATGAGGAGCGGCAGCGCCAGCACAGGGCGCGAAAGATCGCGGCTAGGCTCCGCGCCCCGAAGACCGCAGCTGTAGTGATTACACTACAGCCGGACGCGGAAAAGAGGGGCGTGTCCTACCGCGACCTGCTGGCGAAGGCAAAGGAGACGGTGGATCTCGGGGAGCTCGGGATCACCGGGGGCCTCCGGCTTAAAGTAACCGCGACGGGAGCTCGGTTGCTGGAGATCCCCGGTGAAACCAGTGTCTCGTCCGCTGACGCTCTGGCTGAAAAGCTAAGAGCGTCCCTAAACGCGGACGACGCCCGAGTTTCCAGGCCCGTTAGGTGCGCAGACCTGCGCGTCCTGGGTCTGGACGACTCAGTGACCGAGGAGGAGGTGGTGGCCGCCGTTGCCAGGTCCGGAGGGTGCCCTGCCGATCAGGTCAGGGCAGGCGCCCTTCGTCCGGACTCCACGGGCATGCGAACCGTTACGGTAAGCTGCCCTGTGACGGCGGCCAAGGCAATTGTGGAGGGCCGTAGGCTACTGGTGGGCTGGGTGTCAGCGCAGGTGAAGCTGCTGGAGCCCAGACCTCTGAGGTGCTACCGCTGCCATGTGGGACACCATGTGTCGGTGCAATGCGCCTCGGAGGTCGACCGCAGCGGCCTCTGCTTCCGTTGCAGTCAGCCCGGTCACACATCCGCGACTTGCTGCGCCACGCCGCACTGCGCTGCATGCGCGGCGTCTGGCAAGCCGGCTGATCACCGGGCTGGCAGCAAGGCCTGCGCTGCACCCGCCAAGGCCAAGGCCAGAGGCAGGGGAGGGCCCTCCACCGCCACCACCACCGTCACCGTCGCCACCGCCGCAGCCGCAACCGCCGCCGCTACCGCTGTTGCCGCCACCGCCGTCGCGACAGTTGCACGTGCAGCGGGGCCCTCACAGGGGGCCCGAGTGGAGGAAGCGGTAATGGAATGCCAATAACGGCTCCATTACGCTTCCTCCAAGCGAATATCAACCACTGCGCCTGCGCTCAGGATCTGTTGCTCCAGAGCATGGCGCAGTGGTCGATAAACATCGCTGTGGTCGCGGAGCCGTATTTTGTCCTGCCCAGGGAAGACTGGGTGGCGGACCTTAGCGGCTCAGTGACCATTGTGTCGTCGGCCGCCGCCGGCACCCCGACCCTTGAAAGTGTCAGGAGGGGTCGGGGGTGCGTAGCAGCACGGTTCGGGGAGATTGTCGTGGTGGGAGTCTACTTCTCCCCGAGCCGAACTCTCGCCGAGTTCCACAACTCCCTTGCGGAGTTGAGTGTCGTCGTCGGAAACCATTCCCTCCCCGTACTTGTCCTCGGGGACTTCAACGCCAAGAACTTGGCTTGGGGTTCCCGTTGCACAGACGTGCGGGGAAGAATGGTGGAGGACTGGGCTCTGGAGAAGGGCCTGGTCGTCCTAAATCGGGGTTCTGTTCCCACGTGTGTGCGGATGCGGGGCGAGTCGGTAGTGGACATTTCGTTCGCTAGCCCCGCTCTGTCGCCGCGTGTCGTTGACTGGTGTGCCATGAAGGGGGTGGAGACCTATTCCGACCACCGGTACATCCGGTTTGACGTCTCCACCCAGACCTCAAGCGCGCCGGTCCAACAGGCCCCGAGTGGTCCGCGTTGGGCGCTGAAGCAGCTGGACCGGGAGCTCCTCCTGGAAGCCTCGATCGTGCAGGCCTGGGTGACATCACCAGACAGGCCTGCCGACATTAACAATGAGGCAGGGTGGTTCCAGGAGGCCATGTCCGATATATGCGACGTGGCAATGCCCCGAGTCCGGCCAGGAAGCGCCCGACGTCAGGTGTACTGGTGGTCGCGAGAGCTGACGTCTCTGCGCGAGGCGTGCGTGGCTGCGCGACACCTGTACGCCAGGCATCGCAGGCTCCGCATCCGCCCACCGAATGCGGTAGCCATCGAGGCGGAGCTTTATGAGGGGTACAGAGCGGCGAAGACCGCCCTCCGCGAGGCTGTCCTGCGGGCCAGGGACCTGGCCCGCGAGGAGTTGCTGGGGACTCTCGACAGAGATCCGTGGGGACGGCCTTACAAGATGGTGCGGGATAAACTCCGCACCTGGGCCCCCCCACTGACGCAGAGTCTCCGGCCTGAGCTCGTGGAGGACGTGGTGAGCACTCTGTTCCCTACGCGGGGAGAACATCCCCCCCCGCCTATGGCTCCGCTACCTGCGGTGCTTGAAGCGGACCACCAGGACGACGACGACGACACTCCGGAAGTGACTGGGGTAGACCTGAGAGTGGCGGTACGCAGGCTCAGTGCCAAAAATACCGCCCCGGGACCTGACGGCTTGCCTGGCAAAGCCTGGGTCCTGGCCTCGGAGGCTCTCGGGCCCCGACTGGAGGGGCTCTTAAGCGCATGTTTGGAGAGAGGCCAGTTCCCGCTTCGTTGGAAGACGGGGAAGCTGGTCCTCATTCGGAAGCCGGGGCGCCCTGCGGACTCTCCGTCCGCATACCGGCCCATAGTGTTGCTCGACGAGGTGGGCAAGCTCTTCGAAAGAGTCATTGCAAACCGCCTCGCCGAGCACCTTGCGGGGACGGGGCCGGATCTTGCGGAACACCAGTTTGGTTTCCGCAAGGGGCGCTCTACGGTGGACGCCATCATGCGCGTGAGAGCCCTCACGACGGGGGATGCAGTGTCCCGGGGTGGGGTTGTCTTGGCGGTGTCTCTAGACATCGCCAATGCCTTCAACTCCATGCCCTGGAGCTGCATTAGGGAGGCACTCCGGTATCACCGGGTGCCGACCTACCTTCGTCGTGTGGTCGGGGACTACCTGACGGATAGAGCCGTCATCTACCCCGGTCGCAGCGGAGAATGGAACCGGCGAGAGATGTCGTGCGGTGTTCCGCAGGGATCGGTCCTAGGGCCGTCCTTGTGGAACATCGGGTACGACTGGGTGCTGCGCGCCGACCTCCCTAGCGGCGTCAGCGTGGTCTGCTATGCAGACGACACGCTGGTGCTGGCACAGGGGGGGTCGCACGAGGCGGCGGCCGAAGCTATGACACGCGGGGTTGCGATAGTCGTTGAGAGGATCCGGCAACTGGGTCTCGAGGTGGCATTGCACAAGTCCGAGGCCATGTGCTTTCATGGGCCTCGGAATGCGCCACCTCCGGGATCCTTACTCACGGTAGGAGGGGTATCCATCGGTGTCGAGTCGACTTTGAAGTACCTAGGACTCGTCCTCGACAGCCGGTGGAACTTCGTGGAGCACTTCCGACGTTTGGCCCCCAAACTGGAACGGACTGGGGCTGCCTTCAGGCGGCTCCTGCCCAACCTGGGGGGGCCGAACGCCTCCTGCCGGAGGCTCTACGCGGGGGTCGTGCGGTCCATGGCCCTTTACGGGGCCCCGGTGTGGGCGCGTTCCTTGAGGCTGCGTGCAGCCCACTACCTGAACGCGCCCCAAAAGGTGGTAGCCGTAAGGCTGGCCCGTGGGTACCGCACGATCGCCCGCGAGGCGGCGTGCCTCCTTGCCGGATTGCCGCCATGGGATCTGGAGGCGATAGTCCTCGCGCGCCTGCATGAATGGCGCGCAGAGGCGCTTCGCCGGGGGAAACTCCGCTGCCGCGACAAATTGTCGCTCAGCGGACAGACTTCCGGCGGGATCTCATGGCGACATGGAGACAGCGACTGTCGCAACCCCGTGCAGGGCACGCCACGATAGTGGCGATAAGTCCCCTCTTTGAGGAGTGGCTGGAGAGACGCCACGGCGTCCTCACCTTCCGCCTGACGCAGGTCCTCACCGGACACGGTGTTTTCGGGAGGTTCCTGCACCGAATCGGGCGGGAGGAAACGCCCGGGTGTTTCCACTGCGAGGATCGACCGGAGGACACGGTGGAGCACACGGTGGAGGTGTGCCCCGCGTGGGCGGAGCACCGCCGTGTCCTCGAAGCGGCGATTGGCGGCGGCGACCTCTCGCGTCCGGCCCTGGTGCAAGCCATGGTCCGGAGCGAGACGGAATGGGACGCCGTCACCTCCTTCTGCGAAGCAGTAATGCTAGAGAAGGAGGTGGCGGAACGTGAGAGGGAGAGAACCTCACAGCGTCCCGGCCGCCGCGGGAGACGCCCCGGGCGTCGGGGGCCACCACGTGGCTCCCGGCCACCGTAGGCGCGGGCCTGTGGACGGTGGGCTATGGGCTAGCTCGCCGTCCGTCCGTCTCATGACGACAGGCCGTGTCGACGGCGCGTTCGTGTTCCACGCGCGCCTCAAAGAGAGTCAGCAATAGGAAGGGGTCCGCAAGGAGCGATGCCTGCCGGGGTTGCGGGACTGTTCGAAAGAGATACCGTGACCCCGGAACACAAAGGGCGATGAAGGAACATGGATGGGTTTTAGTCAGTAAAAGTCTGACACTCCCTCCTGCTCCGCCCAGAGCGGGAGAAGTCATTTGATGATTTCCCATCCGAAAAAAAAAAAAAAAAAAAAAAAAAAAAAAAAAAAAAGGGTTGATACTCTGAGTACTCACCTTGGAAGCAAGACATCTGTATGGTAGGTAATTTAGTACGAGATAGACATGGGCAAAATGTATCACTAAAAAGAAAAGATTGATATGTATCTTTCGATCACTGGGATATGTATCACTCTTTTATATCTTTATATCTTTATGTATCAGTAGCTCACGCTGGCGCACACGACACGCAGCGCATTGAGCGCATTGCACTGCGCTGCTCAGGCTCGCTTCGCTCAACTCAATTAAATAAATCAGTAAGAGTGATAGATAAGTAGGCACTTTGCTTAATCGTTATAAATATGTATCTTCTTGATTTATTTGGCTGCCGTTCCGATTTCTTTCTAGATATGTATCGGATCTATTTGATATGATGGATGAATGATAAAAAAGCACTAGAAAAATGAACTTGATTTTATAGTTTAAAATAATTATTAAATTTAACATAAGTAGGCTTGCTTGACGTTCAACCAAAGATGCGCAACGAAGCAATCCGACGCGATGATCGACGAGTGAGTGAGGTGTAAAGAAAGATATACTGATACATTCGGATACGAAATGATATGAAGAGAGATTGATTGAAACGGAATGATTCATATCTTTTGTATCTATCACGCCTGAGTTACCCATCTCTAGTACGAGAGTGACATTCAGTTACATCGTTAGCATCACTATGCTTTGCAGTTTTCAGTTCAATCGCGTCTTGCAACTTTGCCATGACGTTGAAATATTTGTTTTCTAGTACTGAAAAGTCCTCATCGTCTGAGGATTCACACAAGAAAAATATCTTCTTATTGAAGCTTTCGTATTCCGTGTAAAGAGACTCTAACTTAGACTTTTTAACTTTGAGGTTAGGTAACAGCATGGTTGCGACGTCCGAATCTCTACAGGACCCGCATAGTCTCGTAATGGACGCTTTAACATAGCCTCGATTACTGCGAAGCTCTTTTATTTCAGCCATCACTGAGATATCACCAGTTATTATGGCACAAAGTAGGTACAACTGTATTTGCACAAATCCGAGCGAGCACAATACTTTTACAATGATAAAATCGTTCCAACACAGAAACTAGTTCCACACAATCCAAAATGTTCCAATCAATCACGCTTGCAATCGAGCTTACACAATAGACCTTGCATAGCTTAACTAAAATACAATACAATTTTAAGTCCACCGACAAATTAAAATACTAAAACTTAAAAGTAAAAGTACTATTGATTGGATAAAAAAAACCTGTAGCGTCGGTCGACGTCATACGACCAACCATAGATAATACACCATCCGCGCTGTGATTGGACGACCCTTGTCGCGCTGCCAACGTAACGCCGCTGAAGTAAACGCGCGCGCTGCCGCTGATTTGAGTGCGCTGCGCAGTGTTGCCACCCTGCACCACAGCTCTCTGTCGTTGTTCGTTGATTGAATGTTCGCCGATCTTGAATGCGCGGGAACTGTCTTCTCAATCGTCTTGTCGTTTTGCCACGCACGAGGAAGTGACATAATGGCCGATCTTGAATGATGCGGATTGATTGAAAATATAAGTGAAAGCTTGCATAGGTGGAAGCTTGAAACTAGCCTTTTTGGTCTTCCGTTTTTTGTAGACTGAACAGCTGTAGCTAGCACCGATGAGGTATCGCGGGCCAACCAAATTGCAGCCGTCTTGTGCCTTGCAGCCTAAATTGCCTCTGCGCGTCTTTTGTAGTGATGTCTTCCTTTGCAGCGGGATTGCGCCGCATGCAGCTCACAATGGAGATCGCTGTGGTGCTTTGTCCAAGCACTCGTTGCCCGCCTGACGAAGAAATCCGGTTCGAAGGACCAATGTATGGAGCTTGATGTGCAGCTCGGGGATGTCTAGGGGCTGGTTATCTTCGTCAGACAGTGAAAGGCGAAATTCTTGAGGGGCACAGTTTATTGCTCACAACACATGGACGCACACAGTACAGTAGTATTTAGGTATATCACTTTAATCACGTAAATTGTCCTTTTACTATAATTTGTAATTGTAGGTTATAAAAATGTACGGCCGCGCACACCGATCGAGGCAACGGAAGAGAAGAAGTTTACAATGTTGCCAAAAACCAAAAATTAAAAATATTTTTGTTGGTGTTGCCAACAGAGTATATGAGTAGACCGAGTAGACCAGTAGACCAAGTAGACCAGAAGCCCGAGTAGACCAGTAGACCGAGTAGACCAGTAAAATGAGTAGACCAGTTGACCGAGTAGATCAGAAAGCTAAGTGGACGAGTAGTCGAGTAGACAAGTAGACCGAGTAGACCAATAGACCGAGTAGACCAGTAGACCAAGAAGACCAGAAGACTGAGTAGACCAGTAGACCGAGTATACCAGTAGACTGAGTAGACCAGTAGACCGAGAAGACCAGTAGACCAAGTAGACCACAAGACTGGGTAGACCAGTAGACCGAGTAGACCAAAAAACTTAGTGGACCAGTAGACCGAGTAGACCACAAGACTGGGTAGACCAGTTGACCGAGTAGACCAGAAAACTAAGTGGACCAGTAGACCGAGTAGACCAGTGGGCTGAGTAGACCAGTTGACCGAGTAGACCAGTAGACCGAGTTGACCAGTAGAGTAAGTAGACCAGTAGACCGAGTAGTTCAGTAGACCGAGTAGACCAGAAAACTATTTGGACCAGTACTTCGAGTACACCAGTGGGCTGAGTAGACCAGTAGACCGAGTAGACCAGTAGACCGAGTTGACCAGTAGAGTGAGTAGACCAGTAGACCGAGTAGATCAGTAGACCGAGTAGACCAGAAAACTAAGTGGACCAGAAGACTGAGTAGACTAGAAGACCGAGTAGACCAGTAGACCGAGTAAACCAAAAAACTGGGTAGACCAAAAGACCGAGTAGATCAGAAGACCGAGTAGACCAGAAGACTAAGTGGACCAGAAGACTGAGTTGACCAGTAGACTGAGTAGACCAGTAGACCGAGTAGACCAGTAGACCAGTAGACTGAGTAGGCCAGTACACTGAGTATACGAGTAGACCGAGAAGACCAGTAGACCAAGTAGACCAGAAGCCCGAGTAGACCAGTAGACCGAGTAGACCAGTAAAATGAGTAGACCAGAAGACTGAGTAGACCAGAAGACTGAGTAGATCAGTAGACCGAGTAGACCAGAAGTCTAAGTGGACCAGTAGACTGAGTAGACCAGTAGACTGAGTAGACCAGTAGACCGAGAAGACCAGTAGACCAAGTAGACCACAAGACTGGGTAGACCAGTAGACCGAGTAGACCAGTAGACCGAGTAGACCAGAAGACTGAGTGGACCAGAAGACTGAGTAGACCAGTAGACTGAGTAGACCAGTAGACTGAGTAGACCAGTATTCTAAGTAGACCAGTACATCGAGTAGACCAGTAGACCAATTAGACCACAAGACTGGGTAGACCAGTAGACCGAGTAGACCAGAAAACTAAGTGGACCAGTAGACCGAGTAGACCAGTGGGCTGAGTAGACCAGTAGACCGAGTTGATCAGTAGACTGAGTAGACCAGTAGACCGAGTAGATCAGTAGACCGATTAGACCAGAAAACTAAGTGGACCAGAAGACCGAGTAGACCAGTAGACCGAGTAGCTCAAAAGACTGGGTAGACCAGTAGACTGAGTAGACCAGTAGACTAAATAGACCAGTACATCGAGTAGAAAAGTAGACCAAGTAGACCACAAGACCGAGTAGATCAGAAGACCGAGTAGACCAGAAGACTAAGTGGACCAGAAGACTGAGTAGACTAGAAGACTGAGTTGACCAGTAGACTAAGAAGACCAGTAGACCGAGTAGACCAGTAAAATGAGTAGACCAGAAGACTGAGTAGACCAGAAGACTGGTAGATCAGTAGACCGAGTAGACCAGAAGTCTAAGTGGACCAGAACATCGAGTAGACCAGAAGACTGAGTAGACCCAGAAGACTGAGTAGACCAGAAGACTGAGTAGACCAGAAGACTGAGTAGATCAGTAGACCGAGTAGACCAGAAGTCTAAGTGGACCAGTACATCGAGTAGACCAGTAGACCGAGTAGACCAGAAGACTGAGTAGACCAGTAGACTGAGTAGATCAGTAGACCGAGTAGACCAGAAGTCTAAGTGGACCAGTACATCGAGTAGAGCAGTAGACCGAGTAGACTAGAAGACTGAGTAGACCAGTAGACCAAGTAGACCAGAAGCCCGAGTAGACCAGTAAAATGAGTAGACCAGAAGACTGAGTAGACCAGAAGACTGAGTAGATCAGTAGACCGAGTAGACCAGAAGTCTAAGTGGACCAGTACATCGAGTAGACCAGAAGACTGAGTAGACCCAGAAGACTGAGTAGACCAGAAGACTGAGTAGACCAGAAGACTGAGTAGATCAGTAGACCGAGTAGACCAGAAGTCTAAGTGGACCAGTACATCGAGTAGACCAGTAGACCGAGTAGACCAGAAGACTGAGTAGACCAGTAGACCGAGTAGACCAGTAATAAGGGCGTGCGCTACGAAGAGGCAATTAGACAAAGCCTACCCTACCAACTGGGGCAATTATTATAACTAATGAACTATGTAATAAAATAACACTGTACAAAATATTAAAAAAAGTTCAAACTCCTGTTCCAATACTTAGAGCAATTTTTCTGGCCCGTGTTACGTAACCAACACTGTACTGGAAGTTGCTACGAAGCTCGACGCTCACCCGCCGGACGCATCTTATAGGCAAATAGTCTGCTGGCCTACAACCCATTGATAAATTTACGCACACAGCGGCAAATTGGTGCATATTTTCGTGTGTATGATCCGCACACATGTATAGATTGCAGCCATTTTTGGGCGGTAACTCCTGCGAGTGTAGCTGGGCTATGATTGGCTGCTACAACACAAGGCCAGGATTCAAGGTGAATGTTCTTTAGCCCGCGTAATTCAAATTTCCTTAGGTTTTTTGCAATTTACAGGCCAGTGCTAGGGTGTATGTTTATTAAAATAATGATTCCTGGGGGTTATTGGCGCGTATTATTATTATATTAATTGATAATATTATTGATATTATATTTTTCTTCATGAGTGTCGTTTTCGTTGTTTTTGGGGTTGATTATAATGAAAATGAGGTCAAACTGAAAATCCAAGACGGCGCCGATGAAAATTTTCAGTTTTTTCTTCATGGGTGTCATTTTCGTGGTTTTTGTGGTCGCTGATGATGAAAATGAGGTCAAAATGAAAATCCAAGATGGCGCCGATAAAAATTTTCAGTTTTTTTTTCATGGGTGTCATTTTCGTGGTTTTTGGGGTCGCTGATAATGAAAATGAGGTCAAAATGAAAATCCAAGATGGCGCCGACGAAAATTTTCAGTTTTTTCTTCATGGGTGTCATTTTCGTGGTTTTTGTGGTCGCTGATGATGAAAATGAGGTTAAAATGAAAATCCAAAATGGCGCCGATGAAAATTTTCAGTTTTTTCTTCATGGGTGTCGTTTTCGAAGTTTTTGGGGTCGCTGATAATGAAAATGAGGTTAAAATGATAACTGAAGATGGCGCAGACGAAAATTTTCAGTTTTTTCTTAATGGGTGTCATTTTCGTGGTTTTTGTGGTCGCTGATGATGAAAATGAGGTCAAAATGAAAATCCAAGATGGCGCCGATGAAAATTTTCAGTTTTTTCTTCATGGGTGTCATTTTCGTGGTTTTTGTGGTCGCTGATGATGAAAATGAGGTCAAAAAGAAAATCCAAGATCGCGCCGATGGACATTTTCAGTTTCTTCTTCATGGGTGTCGTTTTCGAGGTTTTTGGAGTCGCTGATAATGAAAATGAGGTCAAAATGGAAATCCAAAATGGCGCCGACGAAAATTTTCAGTTTTTTCTTTATGGGTGTCATTATCATGGTTTTTGGGGTCGCTGATAATGAAAATGAGGTCAAAATAAAAATCCAAAATGGCGCCGACGAAAATTTTCGGTTTTTTCTTCATGGGTGTCGTTTTCGAAAATCCAAGATGGCGCAGACGAAATTTTTTTTGCTATCATTATTTCGTGGCCTACCCTTCGTGGAATACCACTGCACGCCACTGACACTACGCTTGTCGATGGACTCGTTAATCAATCACCGAGCCTTCGACAAACGTGGCCAGCCCAGTGCAAATTTGATTGCTATAAAAACTGATCATGTCATGAAATTAACCAAGGCTTTAATTAAACTGTCTGCCCACTGAAAACTAGCACTAACCGATAACCTTGCGTCGATAAACCAAATTCATTTGACTGAGTGATCTCCTCAATAATTAAAATTTGGTTCAATAAAAATATTTGTTCCACAAACTCCGGGCCTTTTCAATATTAATTGACAGCCATATTGCGTGATGGCGCCCACTATTTTTGTTTTAATTTGGTTATTTTTTTACGGCTATGGAACACGGCTTGGCCTTTGTAAAATATTTTGTCATGACAGAACCTGAAGCACTCAATTTCCAATTTTTCAACAAAAATATTTTTCATTTCTTTTAGAGCATAAAATCAAAAGCCTTTGGTGGAGGTATATTTACATGAAGAATATTTTTGAACACCTAGACCGGCCTAAATTTCACGATTAAAATTACAAATTACGAACGAGGAAACAATAAAATCTTTAAACACGCACATCACCCGGTTTCATCTAAAAACGTATTTCACATAATACTGTAGATGTTTCCCGCGTAACTTGTTTTTAATAGTTTCCGCGGGTTAAAAGCGGGCTGGATTAAGGCTTTTGTACATCTTCTGCGTAAATTCTTTTCATCGCTGTCCATCGGGTATCCCAGTTCTAAATCGGGAGCAGGCCCATCTAAACATAATACAGGGCGTTAATTTATTGACATACTTTTTAAGAGCTGTCAAAACTTGATTCTCCACGAGTAATCATAAAAATATAATTATCATCATTTCAACCGAAAGACGTCCACTACTGGACACAAACCTCTAACAAATGTTGCCACATTGACCGGTCCCATGCGGCTCGCATCCAGCAGATCCCCGCGACCTTCACCAGGTCATCGATCAAACTAGTGGGAAGCCTCCCAACGCAACGTCTTCCGTTTCGCGGTCGCCACTGCAGAACTTTTCGGCCTCATTGGCCATCCGTTCTGTGAGCAATGTGCCCTGCCCATTGCCACTTAAGTTTGGCAATTCTTCATAAAAATATATTAATATTCAATTCGATGCCCTTGAATACCGACGTCACCGGTGTCGAGTCGTTTTCGTGAGCGATGCCCTTTACTCAGCCCATTCAAAAGTCAAGCTATTTCCATAATCCGCTATATTACCAAAAATCACAGCTCTACTCCATTGACAAGTTGTCAAATAATATAAACAAAATTACGTCAACACACCGCGCCATTTCTTGCGTCATCGTGTTAGCGTTAGTGTCACATTTCAATTACGAGATTACGAGCTACGTATTTGTTATTGTAATATAGTGGCTGGACGGTGGTGGTAGCTGGACATAGGCCTCCCCCAAGTGTCGCCACATTGACCGGCCCCTTAGCGACTCGCATCCAGCGGATTCCCGCAACCTTCACCTTCACAGTCCACCGTCATCGGTCCGCCTAGTGGGAGGCCTTCCAAAACAACGTCTTCCGGTTCGCGGTCGCCACTCCAGAACTTTTCGGCCCCATCGGCCATCCGTTCTGCGAGCAATGTCCCACTGCCACTAAGTTTGGCAATTCTTCAGGCTACGTCGGTAACCTTGGTTCTCTTGCGGATGTCTTCATTTCTGATTCAATTTGAAAACTCCGAGCATAGCCCTCTCCATTGGGCTTTGGGTGACTTCTGATGAGGCCCATTGTGAGCGACCACGTTTCGGTCCCGTATGTAATCACTGGCAACACACACTGGTCATAGACTTTCGTCTTGCGGTAAGTTCCCGGACGCTGCCCAGCCCAGCCGCGTAGGGCCTGAATTCTTGTCGCGCTGATGGTCGGTCGCGTACGTGACGTCAGCGAGAACAAAATACGGCAGTAGGTCGCCGATGACGTCAACGTCGCAGTATAGTGCTATAAAGAACACAATGTACACTCGTACGCGTCCGAACGTACGCGACCGACCGTCAGCGCGACAAGAATTCATAAGTTCTCGGTGGAATCGCTCCACTGTATTTCCTAGCCAGCAAGGTCCAAGAAATAAATTAACTGCCCACCAAAATTGGTTCAAATGTTTAGCATCTAAAATAATAATAATACTGACCAAAAACAATAAAAATTGTATGCGACACGACGTTAAGCTTAAAAAAACTAAAGAGCTTCCTCGAAATAAATAAATGAACGGCAGTTTATCAATATTCATGATATTCTTGTGTATTTTCGCGAGTGCATTAATATGTAGATCATGGAATAAATACGTTGTTTTTAAAAGCCTTCACACGTCGTTTTACGTCAAAAGTGTTTCTGAACACGCGTTGACATTATTTAAATAAGAATGTTAAACAGCTGTTTAACATTCTTATTTAAATAATTTAAATTCGTTCAGTACCAGGCCTGATGACAAGCTTGTCATCAGGCCTGGTACTGAACGAATTGAAAACATATTTCATCATTCAGATTGCGGCATAATACTCATAATTGGCACCTAGTAAACAAATTTCCACTTCATAAAACTAAAACAAAGACCTCCCTAAGTACACATCTACTTTATCAATTCTTAGAAGCAGAGCTTCGAACTTATCTAAAATTATCTAAAGTTCGCTTGTTCTTCCTTCAACGTCATTTCTCGATCAAACTAACGCGTGAGCTCTTGTTATAGTTTAGCTGTCAGACTAAGTTCATGTTAGGTGTGTTATTAGTAGGTATTAGTGCTTGCTCCGAGTTCTAGGAAGGTAACTTCTTGAGAGAAGGTTACCTGTGGCCGTACCTAAATGATTCGAAAACATCGGGTACTGTGACACGGACGTGGAGGTCATGAGATAATACTTAAAAAAAAATGTCAAATCCCTCAATAGGAGCTCGTTCGGCTTAAAAGTAACAGCAGCAAGGATCGATGTTCTGCAGGCCAATTACGTATCTCTGTTTACAGCTCAAAATGATAGTAACTGGGCTCAGTGTCCATCAAATAACTGTCAAAAGGTTAGTTTCGTATTATGTATGACCAGTCGCGGTCAAATATGACGTCATTGGTTGTCATCGAGGCTGAAAGTCACCGTAACTTATTTTGACAGACGCTTTCGTATCGATACTTATATTATTTCGATTAGGGAAGCCTATTGGACAACAAATTGATGACAATTGAGTTTGATGTGGCTTTCGTGAAAGACGTTACATCGTACCCGGGCTGTTAGTCACCGTAAAGTGATATCCACTCAGTGCGATACGTAATACCAATATTATGACATTCTCGGTTGTCATCAAAGTTCGGTGTACAACCGAAGCTTGATAGTCACTGGATATCAGAAAGATACGTAATAGGCCTGCTGGTAAAGATGCGCTTGTCAAGGTCGGTCCGTGAATGGCAGTTTCTTCTTTCTTTCTCCGTGCCTCGGAAAGCACGTTAAGGCCGTTAGTTCCGGCTGTCATTTATAGATCTTTGACAGTTTTTACATGTGTATTAAGTGGCTGGAACGTCTGACAACCAGTCTTACCATAGGGTCGCATTACCCAGTACTACCCGGGTTATGAAGGAAACTAAAGCATATTATTGTACAGTAGATCTAGCCTTCTTCTTCTGTAATCTTTGGCCACCTATTGCTGAGTGTAAAGTAAAATAAGCTTTTAAGGGGACTACAGGACCTAAACGCGAGTTTTATAATGCAAAAAAGCATATGATTCACTGCAATAAACAAAACCAGAAAATTATATTATATTCTTCAGGATATATGCTAGTACGATAGTGTTTTGAAAACATAATACTAATCAAAATTTTACTCGAAAAAAAAAAACCCGAACTTATCTCTAAAAGTTTCTTTTAACGAGTAAAAACCATACTAAAATACATGCTATCATTCTTATTTTTTGACAAATAAGCAAGCAAGCAACATATTAGCATGATACTCGTAGTGTTTTATTTTTTTCGCCTTAAGAGATTATTCTTACGCTAGCTGGCCAATAATAAATCTCAATCACAGTCTCAATATAGTAACACTAACCGGGTATTTGTAACTGCCTGTAACCGACGTGTATAATACCCGTATCGGCTTCATGTCAGCAGGCATAACCGTGTGTAATACGACATGAATCCGTATTCATTCATTCAACATGACGCATGGATCAGCACCATTCAACTCAACCATTTTGTAGGGAACTAAATGATCCGTAACACGCGCCACTATCAGCGAGACATTAGAGTGAGCATGACATAGTCTCAACTGCCAGGGCACACTCAAGTCAAGAAAAGACGTATGATTTCATCGAATGATAGCTTTCTAGTACATAGTACTCACACAATATGGGCTATGCGATTATAATACTAGAGATTGATTATATACAATGCAAAGACAGTTGTACAATCTTCAGCAGCTCCAACAATTCTATTTAATGCTATCAATCTTATCAATGCGCCCCTGTCCATGTAGAGTAGGACCAGCATTGAGCCACGCATTTTTATCAACGATATAATCGCCCAACTTGTAATAAGCTTGCTTACATAGTGTGCGTTTGATGCATGTTTTAAATTTCGTCTCATTCAGTTCAAGAATACTTTGTGGAATTTTATTATAGCATCTCAAACAGTACCCCATGAAAGATGAGTCTACTTTAGCGAGTCTGAAGCCTGGCTGAACTAGTTGGTCCCTATTTCTAGTACTGTAATTATGTCTGTCACCTCTTTTACCAAAAAGATGCAGATTTTTTCTGACGTACATTATGTTTTCGTAGATGTACTGACAATGTACCGTCATGATGCCAATATCTTTAAACAGTTCCCTTAGAGAATCGCACCTACGAAGATTATATATGGCTCTGATGGCTCTTTTTTGCAGAATAAATATAGACTCAATATCCGCAGCCCGTCCCCATAGCAAAATGCCATAAGACATTATACTATTAAAGTAACTAAAATAGACCAGTCTAGCGGTATCTACATCAGTAAATTGACGGATTTTTCTAATAGCGTATGCTGCTGAACTTAGACGCGCCGCAAGGGATGTTAAATGAGAACCCCATTGTAGCCTTGAATCAAGCGTAATCCCCAGGAAAACCGTTTTATCTACATTTGCCTCTACTCCGTTCACCTATTATACCGATTTTTTTTGGAAAGTGATAAAAAAGTGCCTGTAACTGGCCTACTTGAAATAAATGCTTTGATTTTGATTTTATAATATACAGGATATTATAAAATCAAAATCAAAGCATTTATTTCAAGTAGGCCAGTTGCAGGCACTTTTGAACTGTCGAAACAAAGATGAAAATTAAATGTAGTTACAGTCCCAGTCACAAGACATAAAAACTGTGAAAGTACTGTAGTTGCCCACTCTACTAATACTACTGTAGTTGTAACTACATACATAGCTTCTCGCTCCCTAATAACCATGTCATCTAGCAAACAATGCGATAGGAACGCGGTAGATGTAATCTGACCAGACATACCGGACGTAATTAGTGCAAGTATCCAGATAGTGTAGTACTTAGGTAGTAATCATTAAGCACATATGCGCCGTCAACGCTTACTCACGGTCTGCAAACGTTAATGTTGCTTATACGAAGAAAACTTCTTTATCTCCCTAAAAAAAACCGGCCAAGAGCGAGTCGGACTCGCGCACCGAGGGTTCCGTACAAACCTTTTAAAGGACAAACTTAACTTTGCTGTTCGATCCCATGAACACACCAACACCATAGTAAAATCGCTTTTTTTTTGTTATTTAAACTACATATTTACGGTTTTCAGATTTTTCTCTTTACATGTGCTGTAAGACATTGCTTCTCGCCAAATTTCGTGATTCTAGGTCAACGGGAACTACCATATAGATTTTCGACCCAAAACCTATAGGGTACTTCCCGTTGACGTAGAACTGTCAATTTTGGTTTAAAAGCAAGGTCTTACAGCACAAGTAAGGGTTCTTACAGACGAACGGCACGCTGCCAACTGCACATAAACTGCAGCCGTCGCCACCTGTCGACGACTGCCGTCGACGCTTGCAGTTGTGGCATGCCGCGTAAATGTGTGCCGACGGCTGCCGTCGGCGCGTCGACGGCAGTCATTGATGGCCTGATGAAAATAATGCTAAAGTGGCCCAAAGGTGCCACTTGAAAACGGTCTCTATCCCAAAATGTCCTTAAACTTCGGAGTTCGACAATTCGCCAAATGTAGGTAACTTCATGACCACAAGCTACAGTTACTCCTTTGGTCTTGTGACAGCAAATGCAGAGAAAACAAATGAAAGAACTTGTTCACAGAATTGTGTCATCGAGGCGCAATTTGCAGAGTGAATGAAGATTGAAGAACAGGACCATTAGAAGCCCGCGCATGTCGCTTGACGCAAGTCGTATCGGCGAATCCGTGAACAGAGCCTTACAAGCCAGCAACAATGAACGCCTATCCATAACATAATAGGGTGATTAACTTTAACTCAATGAACAGCAAACCTAATTACCTCAGCTATTTGCCGTCAATTATAACAGGCGCTGGTATCGGTGCAATATGCACAAATCAATTTAACGGTCATTGACTTCGGCATTCGCTATGAATAACTTAGGACATTGTGTTGGATGCTGCGTCATACAAAAAATTGTTTTCACAACTAAAGTATTGCCCAGAATATTGCTTGAAATGTTTTTGTTAAGTTCTTCTTGGTGCTTCGGTCTTGTGCTGACAGAATGTGCCTTTACCTCGTACCGAAAAGCCGAAAACATTTGTTGATACCTTGTAGGTACTGAAACCATGCCTAAACCGAACCTATGGTCGATAGCTACATTAACACACAAAGAAACACAGAAACACACAGAAAGCTTTCTCGCATAGAAAGTTTTGAATAAACTAAACTACTTACTAAGTATTAAACTCAAACTCAAAGCATTTATTTCAATTAGACCATTACTGCACTTTTGAATGTCAAAATTACAAATAAAAAACAAAGCTACAGTCCCAGTCACAGGGCATAATAACTTGAGAAAGCACTGTAGTTGCCCGTTCCTTAACGTAGATCTCTATGGAGAAGAACGGCCAAGAAACTCCATGGACACTCTTTTGAATCAAAATATTGTAACAAAACCTTGGTTACATCATTAATTTTGAGAATATACATATGTATATGTGAGACCGATGTAGAAAGACATGCACATTAAGAGCGACCAGAGTAAAAGATTAGATCAACAATTTAAAATTAAAGTAATTAAAATGAACCGTGGCAACTAAGAGATTACCAGTCCCAACTGACAGCGCCCGATCACGAACATGACGCGTGTATCGGCGCCATTCAACTCAACCATATTGGAGGGAACTAAATGACCCGACATACCCGCCACCATCAGCGAGTCATTTGAGTGAGCATGACATTCTCTCAGTTCTTGTTCTCATATTATTGAACATTCGGTATTTATATGAAGAAGCTACGAAACTATCGAACCCAGGACCTCATGCCCTGCGGTCGCGCTTCAGACCACTCGACCGACGAGGCAGTCTGTAAGTGTGTGTTTTATTTTCGTAACAATAATTGGTGGCTTTCAGAAGTAAAATCAATATGGAAGAGCTTGATAAAGGGCAACACCCACTTGTTTTCAAAATTAATTGTGTTTTTGTGTTGTTGAAGTTGATGTAGGTATATATTTCTAAGACTAGAGCACTTCAGAGGCATTATATAAAACGATTAGATCACATTTTAATGTTTAGTATCCTGTATTGAGTTACATATTTTTTACCATACGGATAGCACTAACTTTTAACCCTTTATAGCGCCATGTGACATAACTGTAACAAACACTCAACTCCTTACAAAATCTCTAATTCATAATCAACGTGTCAGGACGGTTACAAACACCTCTATGCGTTTTAGTGTTATTCCCGCAAACTAGATGGCGTTACTAGTGGTGAAATTAGTTCAAACTTCACTTGACGTAGATTTGAAAAATTCTTCAAAAAAAATACAATTACGATAGAAACTACGTAACTGTGCTGTAAATCTAATAGGTCAGTAAATGATTATGGCTATATATTGTTAGTAATGTATAATATTTGATAATTCACGGGTAAAATATTTCAATTACTGTTTGTGACATTTCTGTTACATTGTGTTCTATTGTTCCTAAATTGCAGTAGGTACATTGAACTTGGTTGGTAATTCAACAGGATGGCTTCCCGAGGTCTAGATCACGAAGATATTGCGGAGTATCTCTTCGACTATGAGGACAGTGAGGATGGGTTTGAAGATGACGATAACAGCAATGCGGATCCTGGTTTTCTTCTAAATCTGGAGTTACCGTTACTAGAAGAAAGCTTTGCAGAGGTTCATCAATTGGACATCGATATTATCATTGAAGACTTGGCGCGCGATGATAGTAGTTCCCAGCATCCTGATACAGCTGCTCCTCGGGCAGAACTGTCATCGTCTCGTCAAACGAAGCAAAAACTGAACGTTCGCTGGAGAAAGAGGAATGGGCAAAATATGGGCTGAAAAGAGAATTCGCTGCAAATGTCCAAATTGTGCTGACGTATCACAAGCGGTTTGTGAAAAATGTGGTGTAGCATATGTGGTTAGCAGTAGGTAATGGAACAAAAAAAAGTAAAGAACTTCGTCCGTATTTTCTACAAAAAAACCCAAAGCCAGATTAAATGTAATACTTATTTTTCTCACTTTACCTATATTTTTTATAAGCTGTTTTACTTTCAACGGGCTGGTGTATCGTCAATGGCCTAGACGATATACACCAGCCCATATAATAATTCCGCCCCATAATTAAGGAAGCGTAAAATGACGCCAACCAAACAAAACTAATAAAAACACATAGAACACCTATTCTAATCGTCTAAAATTAATCATGAAACTATCTCAAAAGACGCAAAACAGCTACTTCAAATGCCGACAACAAGTTTAAAGCCACTTGGAAAGTTATAAACTCAACTAAAACAAACTACCCAAAAGAAAATCCTTCTAAAATACTTACAGATAACAATGAATACATCACAGAACCGAATGGGATTGCCGAATGGTTTAATAACTATTTCATTGACCTAGTTCAACCAATCAACAAACATAACCACAACACTGATTACACATCTTCATTTTTTTACTCCAACCCTAATTCAATGTTCTTAGCACCGACTAGCGACTGTTCCACATGATATACACAAAATTATTATTGCTCTTAAAAATACCAACAGTTGCGGTTATGACGAAATTGTTACACAATTGTTGTGTTGTGGTGTAATAAAAAACGTAATTATAGAAATCTTTCCAGTTCTTAGCTATATTGTAAACCTGTGTATAGATAGCAAAAAAATCCCTGAAGATTTAAAATTATCTATTATAAAACGTCTTTATAAAAAAGAAAGACTACAAAATATGAAAAATTATAGACCTATTGCTCTTGTACCAGTGTTTTCCAAAATAATTGAAAAAGTAATTTATAACAGCCTTTATTCATTCCTTGAAAAACACAATCTTTTAACTAAAGAACAGTATGGTTTCAGAAAGGACAAAAATATTAATATGGCCATCTATGAAATAATAAATCAAATTATTACAAACATAAACAACAAAATCCCGGTTTCAGCGTTATTCATGGATATTACGAAGGCGTTCGATAAAATTAAATAAGCTTGGAATCAGAGGTAATGTCCTAGAGTTAAATAGATCATACCTAGTCAATAGAAAACAAATAACTAAAATAACAAAAATATCCCTAGAACCAAAACAGAAGAAACCTACCTATCAAAACAAAGATTTATATTTTTTTTTTTTGGTGTTCCCCAGGGCAGTGTATTAGGTCCGTTGTTATTCCTATGTTATATAAATGATATACCCTTAACTATAGAACATCCCATGACTCTATTTGCTGATGACTGTAATAAAATATTTACAGGAAGAAACTTAGAAAAATATGAAAGTGATATTAACAATAGCTTAAGTTTAATTATTAAATGGTTAACCGATAACAATGTAAAAATAATATAGAAAAAACACATGTCATCCATTTTAACCAGCGAACCAATCCTATAAATCCAAATGTTAAATATGAGCATAACAACGTTGTTAAAATTGACCACACAAAATTTCTAGGGCTTTGGTTAGATCGACACATGTCATGGGAAACACACATTGAACATTTAATAAAAAAACTAAATCAATATGTATATTATAATACTAGCTGTTGCCCGCGGCTTCCCCCGCGTAAAGTTCGGTAACCGTCCCACTGGATCATAATAAAGGGATAAATAGTGTCCTACGTGTTAATCCAGGTTATGAACTATCTATGTGCCAAATTTTATAATCATCACAATTATTATCATCACAACCATTATTATTATCACAATCACCATCACTATCACTATCACAATCACCATCATTATCACAATCACAATCACTATCACAACCACCATCATTATCACAATCATTATCACAATCACCATCACAATCACCATCACTATCACAATCACCATCACCATCACCATCACCATCGCAATCACAATCACCATCATCGTTAACACAATCATCATTATCGATATCACAATCATCATCATCTTTATCACAATCACCATCACTGTCACAATCACCATCACAATCACAATCACCATCACTATCACCATCACCATCGCTATCACCATCACAATCACCGTCACTATCACTATCACAATCACCATCACAATCACAATCACCATCACCATCACTCACTATCACTATCACGATCACCATCACCATCACTATCACGATCACCATATTATCACAATCGTCATCACAATCATCATCATCGTAATCACAATCATTTTCATCGTTATCACAATTATCATCATCGCTATCACAATCATCATCTGGTTCATTAAATAATCTAAAAAAGTCTAAAAAAAATTTTCTGCGAGAAAAGTACGGATATAGACTGATTCAGCAACCGTTCTCATAAGACTATAGGAATAAAGGCTATAAACAAAGTTAGAGATGTCAAACTAGTTTATGCCTTGCGCTTCACCGTGGTTTTAGTCGATTAGTTCAATTAAATGTGACAGCTCTAAATTACGTCTCCCGCGGCGGCCGGGACGCTGTGAGGTTCTCTCCCTCTCACGTTCCGCCACCTCCTTCTCTAGCATTACTGCTTCGCAGAAGGAGGTGACGGCGTCCCATTCCGTCTCGCTCCGGACCATGGCTTGCACCAGGGCCGGACGCGACAGGTCGCCGCCGCCAATCGCCGCTTCGGTGTCGATATGCCTCATATTTGTTTAGCTACATTTTCTATAGTCAAACATTTCAAGTCCATATTATGATATACGTCAGTGGTCAACCACCAAAAAGACGGATTTACAACGTTCCGTGCCATGATGATTTTCTATACCGTCTAAAAGAATTTAGCGAAAACCTTTAAAAATAGTATTAGAAAGCTCACAGTTTAATATTATTGCGCTGAAATTGGTAAGTTACTGCAAGGAACGGAACGTCACATCATTTAACTTGGATGTAATTCGAATATGGCGACTGCGGCGCCTGCGGTGGCTCCGTCATGTCTCCGTTCACCTTTATTCGGAAAGTGTCAGTCAACGAGCATAGGTGACGTGACTTTATCCAAGCGTTTTGGCTTTGGCAACGTAGTCTGTTCAACGCCATCTACAGAATTCTTGTAAATTTGGTTTTTTTATATACTCAAAAAGAAAACCTCTCAAAAAAGTCATCCAATGGGATTAAATGAACTGAGGGTTGTAATGATGGTTTTAATGATAGTAACCCTCTTAAATCGTATCTGTTACGGTCGCGAATCATATTCTAATCAACATACAACCCGACAATGACCTGCAAATTTAAAAAATACGTAAGATAATTTGAATCAAAATCAAAATCAAAATCAAAGCATTTATTTCAAGTAAGCCAGTTACAGGCACTTTTGAATTGTCGAAACAAAGATGAAAATTAAATGTAGCTACAGTCCCAGTCACAAGACATAAAAACTGCGAAAGTACTGTAGTTGCCCATTCCCTAGCGTAGATCTCTATGGAGAAGAACGGGCAAGAAACTCCATGGACATTCTTTTAAATCAGAATATTGTTACAAAATCTTGGTTACATCATTCATGTTGAGATGGTATATTATGTGAGAACAATGTAGCAAGATGTGCACGTTAAAAGTGTCCACAGCAAAAACACACAAACAAAAAAAATACAATTCAAAATAATTCATTCAAATAAGCCATGGCAACTAAGAGATGACCAGTCACAATTTAAATTTAAATTTCGCGGGTTACCTTGGCGGTGTAGTTACATTTATAACAAATCCTTCGGGAAAACATGCGTAATGATTGTTAATATTCATGGTGTAAGTACTGCTACAAAACTCAACGAAATTTGGAAACTATACGTTTCGCAATCTTGGTAACATCAGAGGGAGAACAGTCGGCGAGGCCCCTTTTTTGCTGATTGCTATTTCCTACGTAATAAGCCCGGCCTGTGTGTGTTGCCAAGTGATAACATGAAAATAGGAATGACAACACGAGCCTTGGGGCGAGCAAATAAGATGTTTTGTAATTTGTGTCCATAGTCTAAGCCCATTACTGTTTTGCAGCAGAATAAACCTAATTAGAACCGATTATTTCATTACTCGACTCTATTTTTGCCAAAGCCCATTCCTTAGTCCAAAGAGTCAATTCTAAATAGATATGTCAAACTCAATGTTGCCAATTTAGCAAATTATATGCTAAATTTGGCATATTTTGTTCTTGTTTAGCATATTTTTTTAACATATTTTTTATGACATGAAAAGAATGTAAATCATAATCTTTCTTGAAATAAAAATTGAAATCGATACTTGACTCCGCAGCGGTTTGGCGGTGAGAACCCTGAATGCCGTTTTGTACGTCAGATTCGGCCTTAGAAGAGCAGGAAAGTGCTGTTATTCTTACACTGTTCCAGACAATGTATTACTCTGTATTGGAACCAAAGAGACTTACGACTCTAGCTAGCGCCTACCACATCAGCGAATGTTGATGAATATCAAGACATTAATATTCTATTCCCCTGATTTAATTTTTTAATAAATACTGACACTTATTTAGGATGTCTTTTGTTTTGTTGGAAATTTTTAGAGGTTAGAAATTTTTTGCCATATTTAAACACCAATCTAGCATATTTTGAAGTAGTTGAGTTGGCAACACTGGTCATACTGTCAAAGACAATTTTGACATGTCAAGACGAAAGAAATTGTGAAAAAAGACAAAATTGAGAAAATCGCTTTGTTTGAAGCGTTAAAAATTGTTTGAATAAAAATTTTAGTGTCCGTTACCACAAAAAAAATCAAGGAAACAGTGTTACAAAATACTTATAATGTCTAAAAGTGAAGTCCTATACGTGAAAGGCATGAATATGGTAAGTTGAGGACAGATGATAATTAAACTTGCCTTTGATTTTACGAGATGAGAAATGAGAATTGAGAATGTTTATTAATTTATTTTCCATTTCAGTCTGATACTGATGATGATGATCAGTGGGATGATAAGAAACTGAATGAGGCGTATGACAAGGCTGTGAGGATCGCTAATATTGAGGTGGCAAAACGAGTAGCCATGTCCACTAATACACCGACTCCAACAAATGATCGTACGTTTTAATTCTTTTATTTTTTTAAGCCGCGTGGTTAGCCCAGGCCCCTTGGTACCGTCACGTAAATATATTGGCAAACTTCAAAAGCTATGTTCTTTTAAAGTATGAATGAGAGGCTATCTAGGATCTATATCCTGGACCCCATTTACTATGAAACTTATAACTTTCATTCGCTATTTCAAGAGAAACTAACCTTTGCAAATAGATCATGTTTATACTTGTGCCTGCACATCAAAGACCTGGCAAAGGTTGCGTCCAGTGGATGCAAGAAATGCAGGGCCAATTGATATGACGACGATTGGGGGAGGCCCATTTCCAGCCATTTGTTTTTTGCATAATGATGTTGATGATGAATGGATTGAAAAAAAATAAAAATAGTGCCCCTTGTAAGTTCATTTAGTCCCATTAAATAACAATTTCAGGTAAAAGTTGTGAAATGAGATTTAAAGAACAACAGTTAAAAATTAACTTATTTACTTACATTTTTATGATTAAAATTCTGTAGATACATGTATGTTACGGCCGCAAATCATATTTTGTTCAACAGACGGTGCCTGACAGACTGGCAAATTGCAAAAAACTTAAGAAAAATTCAATTTTGCAGGCTGCCCTGTCGCTTTTACCTTAAGATAAATCCTGAGATTGTCTCCTTTATTTCAGCAGCTGTAATTTTATTAAAAAAAGAAAAGACATCTACAAAGTCCTCTATAATGAAAGTTCAACCCAAAGTGCCTAGCATGGCGATTGATGAGAGACCAAAGATAGGTATGTGGAAACCTGGTATGCCTTGCCGGTTGGTGTTCAGCGAAGATGGTTTGGAGTATGAAGCTGTTATTGTCCGATTTGTCGACAATGATGATTGTGTTGTCGTCAAATACCTAGGTAAGTTATTATATTGAACGCTTTCAACTTTATTGCATTAAAAGCCTACTTAGCCGTTCCCTCGTTGCTGAAGATCGCAATCACATATTATTATGACACTTCTCCAAGCCATGTGGTGTACTGCAGTGTGAACCGCTTGGTTATGCCAGTGCTCTGCCTTGAGCGCTTCACCTTCTACCCAGCCCAGTATCACAAGCCTTTCCTGACAAAGCCAAGGTGAACGCAGATTCTTTTGGTGATGTTGAGCTCCTCCAGTATGGACTCGTACTTCTGGACGGAGCTAGGCTGGCTAACCTAGCCAGGACACCTACGCACAACGGACCGAATGAGAGTCTAAGTGCGGAAAATGGAGTCCCTACTCTACTCTACTCTATGGACTCATTAATTTGTAGCCTATGCAAAAGGCAATAAATAAATCAATTTCTAGCCTGCCTTGTTTCGCTAAGAGCACTGATAGATTTCCAACTTTTGACACTGAGCTAAGAAGCATTTAGTTAGGTGTAGCAGAACTTCCCCCACTGCTGCCTTACAGGTGATGCTGGGGCTACCACCCCTACACCTCGTCGTAAGAGAGGAGGCGGCCATAGCGTCTTTCAGACTCGAAGTATCCGGCACCCTAAGCAAGGACTCTAGAATCAAACACACACGCATCAGAGCAGATTTAATCAAAGAACAGCCGATGATGGCATCACCTATCGACAGAATCCTGAAGACCCACTGTTTCCAAAAACACTACAACATAGAGCTCATAGAGGAGTTATGTGACTACTCAGGTACAAAAGAGCTAAGGATTTACACTGACGGATCAAAAACTGATGATGGGACAGGTGTCGGGGTGTTCTCCGACGACCTAAACATTAAGATTTCCAAACCACTTGGAATGCTCAACTCTGTTTACCAAGCAGAGTGTGTAGGTATTATCCAAGCGGCACATGCTATAGACGCCAGGGAGGTTACAGATACCAATATTCGAATACTCTCCGACAGTGCCTCAGTTCTTCAATCCCTAAAGAGTAATCAGATCACGTCGAGACTAACACTAGAATGCCACAAGGCCCTAGAACGCATCACGGTACTAAATCACAACACGGTAACGCTACAATGGATCAAAGGTCACAGTGGATCACTTGGAAACGATGCGGCTGATGAACTTGCCAGAAGAGGATCCAGCACAAGACCTTACGGACCCCAACCCATTGTGCCCATTCCCTTCAAGCAGCTAAGAACCTGGTTAAAAGATCACACCCGAATACAAGCGGAGAAATGGTGGACCTCGACACCAGGATGCAGGCAATCCAAAGAAGCTATGCCATCCCTGGATACAAAGCTGACCAGGCGCCTTCTGCGCCTGGACAGAGATAGCCTGCGTCTGGTGGCGGGGACCATCACCGGACACTGTTCACTGAATAAACACTTCCACACCCTAGGTATTACTGACAGCCCCCTGTGCAGAGCATGCATGGAGGCGGAGGAAACGGTGGCGCATGTGCTCCTTGAGTGCACAGGCATTACCAAGATTCGCGAGGAGACCCTGGGAACACCAAGATCCCTTGCGGATGCCCTGAGGAGACCGGGAAGTTTAATCTGCTTCTGGAGGGAGGTGGGCTGGTTAGAGTAATCGGCCACCATGGCTCACGCACAATGGTCCACTTCAAGGACTAAGTGCGGAAACCAATACCCCATGATAGATAGAGATAGGTGTAGCATATGTACGGATGGCTGCGTTAATTCGTTACCCTTTTATTGAATGTTTGATTTATTTTATTTTAGTTTCTAGTTAATAATCTATTTAATAATCCGACTAACAACCTGATTTCATATACCATAATTATACCATTTGATCACAAACTATTTCAATTTTTCAGGCTATGAAAACCAAGAAGTAGTTTCAATAGAAATGCTAATGCCTTCTCAAGGCAAGGAAGCAAGGGCTCGTCAGATCGTAGAGGCTAGGACTGAACAGGCAGATGACAGCTACGATTTGTCTCCTCTTCGTGGTGCGGAACTGGGGGCCAGTGACCAGATGCCTAGTGATAGCATGGGTATGACCTTTTATTTTATTTATTTAAAGATTATTTTATTCCATTACAAAATGATACATAGTTTTATATTTATTTATTTATTTATTATTATTCTTCAACAAATTTATATTTGTCTCAAACAGTGGGCTAAAACAATAAATGTAACACAAAATTAAATACCTAATCATCATATACTTAATTATGATAGTTAAGTATTTATATGTTTTCTGCCTTTGTAATTGAACCCTTTTGGGTAAAAGCCTCCTCCATCTTCTTTACAAATTTTTAATGAATTTATTTTTATTGACAGAGGGTGTTGTTCGTTATTTCCCATGGTGACCAGCCGGTTGGAGAATTCGGTTTTTTGTCTGTTGGCTGTTTTTGTTTCTCATAGGCTTGTTTAAAATAATTATTTTTGTTTTTTATTTAATTTGCTTTAGGGGTGAAATCGCATTTAGTTGTCAGAAGGTTTTTGTGGAGTCTCCTATTGTCGAGAAGCTTTTCCCTATTGGGTATGACAACTAGACGTGTGCGCCGCGCCACGCCAGACAGCCGCCGGCCGGTGACCGTTACCCGAGGGCAACGAAACGAATGCTTATAGCTTTTTTCGCTCTGCACCTCAAAAGTCAGCTTAAAGCGTTGAAAACAAATTGAACCTACTTTAATAATAATAATAATCTACTGGTATTATACCAAAATCTCTTACACAAAGCCTCAACCCTCTACAGATGCCTAATCACACACTTTACATGCTGCAAAAAGCCACCATTCTCAACACCTGTCGAATCACCCGAAAGTTTCTGACTTCATCTACATTATCATCCACTTTCTCTGTCTAAATTTCATCTTACATCTTTGGTTCCCACCCGCATGTAAGGTTTCTTAGGCTCTCTGAAATGAGAAGAAACAAAGAACAACAAAATAATAATAATAAAGCTCATTTATTCCATATTTTTCTTTACATATGTATTTACAAATTAATAGTTTTATATTTTATTTGGATATGGATCCCTTTTGGGTAAAAGCCTCCTCTATCCCGTGCCAATTTTTCCTGTTTTGGGCCAACTCCATCCAACTCGCGCCAGCTACTTCAGTGATGTCGTCCGCCCATCTCTTGCGTGGTCTGCCCATCGCCCCCTGTTCCTTTTGCCTGCCGGTCCAGACCACTTCGTTGACTCCAATGTATGACCTGCCCATTTCCATTTCAGAACCTACTTTACACAAGGATAACGTTGATATTGTATAAATGAACACACATCTATTTTTGACGCCTCCTCCACGAGCGATAAAATCGCGGCGATATTATCGTCCTTGCCACGTTTTTCTATACACTCTTGTTCACAACAGCGCAACTGGCGCTTTAGGTACGTAACCTGATGCGCTATTGCGCGCCACCAGCGGCATCTGTCACCGAGAGGAGAAACTTCGCTGCGAGCTCACGCCTCCATCCGCCACCGCGTTCAGCTGGCGCCTATTCAGTCTTCTAATCATTCCATCCGTTTACAAATTCATTCGTGACGCCTATAAAAGGCTTTGTCTGTATAGAATCATCCCTTTTCGCTTCTCAACCATCGTCTTATACGTACCTCCCGCTATGTAGAAAGGCCATGGAGCGTGGCAGGACCATTGTAAAATACAGTTTTTTTTTATCTAATACAGCAAATGTAACCACACAAGTCGCTTCATTTATCAAAACCCACGGGGACGGACCCTCATCCTCCAAACTCTCTTTTGGGCCGTCTCCACGAGCCATGTGGAGGCGGCCCCTTAGCAATATTTTCGTGGCCCATGCATTAGGGGCGATTGGCGTGGACGGCGTCGCGACCGACACGCGGCTTGCGCGCTTGTATAGGTTGCTATGACGTAAGAACACTCGTCATCCTTGTGTTTTGAGTGAGCTTTGAACCTTGTCTGTAAATCTTTTTCCGTTAGACGTGTGGACGTTGAGGTTGTTCCGTTTGCTAGAAAGTGGGATGGTGTGAGGTAATCTAAATCTTCAGGATCCTCACTTAAAGCTCTTAATTGTCGAGTATTCAAACATGCTCGTATAAATGCTCATATTATGCTTGGCCAGGATGGGACAGGTGATTATAATTTATATTTTAATTTCAGATAGAACATCACCAAAAAAGAAAAAGCCATCCAAAAAGAAGAAGAACCAATCTAGGAACATGAATATCAACGGCTTCGAATTTCCGGCTATACCGCCCATGCCAAATTTATCTATGCTAAGAAATGTAAGTTCTTTCTGCTGTTTATTTTCATAATGACTAGATTTTTTTCTATGCACCGTGATAGTTATCCGAGGAGCTGGTGGCTACATAATAACAGCCACTCGGGTCGATCTTCAGGTTAAGCCGCGCTTGCTTGGGTTTGTCCATAGACCACCGAGTTTCCTCCGGTCATTTGTAGATCTTTTTCAGTTGTTGTTCATTCCAAAGCATAGATCTCTATGGTGAAGAATGGGCAAAAAACTATATGGACACTCTTTTCAATCAAAATATTTTTACAATATTCATGTTGAGATAGGACATTATGTGAAGACGATGTAGCAAGACGTGCACCGTCAACGTCGCTGCCTCATTAATCTAATAATCGCAAGTTCTACTGTTGAACGTGAGCTCAAAGGTTCAATACCCTACTTGACCAGTTTTTTTTGGATTTTCTCAGTTGCAGCTCAGTCTGGATTTGTGCGATGGCAAAAGGCTCGCCCCTCTATTAAGTAGGGCTTAAGTTAAGCATAAATAACGAAATATGGATGTAATAGGTCACCACTGTCTAAACTTGAAGGAGAACAAGCGAGATGACAACACTTGTTATTTTGGCCCTATCAGAATAATAAATATTTATTCTTGATTATTCCAGCAACTAGGCTCAACAGAAATGCCAATGCCTCCACCGCCAATGGCCTTTGCTTCATCATTGGACCGAACTGACACCGAGGAGCAAGCAATATCGTCTATGTTACTCAGCTGGTATATGAGTGGCTACTACACAGGGCTATATCAAGGAATGAAAAGGTAATTTTTACTTGTGGTTTTTTAGGGTTCTGTACCCACCCAAAGGGTAAAAACGGGACCCTATTATTAAGACTCCACTATCCGTCTGTCTGTCGCCAGGCTGTATCTCATGTACCGTGGTAGCTAGACAGTTGAAATTTTAACAGATGATGTATTTCTGTTGCCGCTATAAAAACAAATAATAAAATTAAAAATTAAAGGGGCTCCCCTACTACGATGGTACGGAACCCTTCATGCGCGAGTCGCGACTCGCACTTAGCCGATTTTTTTATTTTTTTTATTGCAAGTTTTGACAAGAAATCGTCGCGAACGAGCTTGAATGTTCATGCAAAAAGCCAAGACTCCTACACTGTGTCGAGTCGTGTCATCCGAACTGGAACTAGGCGAATAACATCTGTTTTTGTTATTTTTAAAAGCTTTTAATTAACTTGCAATGTTTGTATGCATGTTTGTTTTCCAGTGTTACCACCAATGGTAGGTACAATGAGCTCGGACGAAATCTCACCACCAATACGACCGCTATTTCTCTATTCGGCCGCTATTGAAGCGCTTATTTAAGCTCATCAACCAATAGCATCGCAACATCTGATCTCTTGTTTTTGTTAAGGAAAAATAGGGTCGAAAGAAAAAATAATAATAATAAAAAGAAATAATAAAATCTGGATTCGCAGTTGTCAAATTGCTTTGACAGCAGCAAAGACCTCGCCGATACCCACTCAATATTGTACTGTGGAGCTGTAGCGGCATGTCGTGTAGCTCACGTCAAATTCCCCAACAACGACAGAGCTACACGACCAAAATTAGCTGTTCCAGCTTGGCAGTGCATGATTGAGCCGCGTATCGGTGAGGCTAGGGCACTCATCGGCAAGTTAATCTACTTCAGGGAGGGTAATACTCGCCCTAGAGTGATGCGCTTTGTGAGGCGGGCGTTCTCGGGAACTGATATAAGTTTTCGAGATTACTTGGCCCGTGTCACAGAGCGTATCGACTTCCTGAAGCTAAAGATCTGTGCATGGGCAAGCCGTATTCGTCGGTACAAGCCGTGAGTGGAGCGGTACACTCAGAATCGTACATTCCAAAGCGATGAAAGGTGGGTATATAGGGCTTGGGAGCGACCGGACCAAGGTGTGACTGACACGCGTCTGCCGGATGATAACGCCATGTGTTCATTCAGCATCTGGTCGGTGCCTGTCAGTCACTGAGGGCGATTGGACCCAGGAGGTTGAACAAGCGTGTGATCCAATACCAGAAATGGGGGCAATCATCATCAGCCCCCAAGACGTAGCTCGTGCAGTCCGTCCGTTGCCGAACTGGAAATCTCCAGAGGCCTATAACTCTAATGTTTCGTCCGTAAATTCGGATCTATCCGTCTCTCTCATTCGTACTCATCTGCAGACGTGCGCGAGAGAGACGGATAGATCCGAATATACGGACAAAACGTTAGAGAGTAGGGCCCCAGGTACGGACAGACTGAACAACTTCTGGATCAAGTGGTTCCAAAGATCACACGCTCGCTTGGTGTCCCAGTTTTAATCAGCGTTAGAGTCAGGGTCGCTGCCCCAATTCTTGACGACAGGTATTACCCACCTGCTCCATAAATCAGGTATTACTGCGGAGCCCAAAAATTATAGACCAATCACTTGTTTACCAACGGTCTATAAAGTTCTTACATCCATTTTGAGAGCTAAAATCAACCAACATATTGAGAGTAATTCTATCATGTCTGCCTCTCAGAATGGATGTAGGAACGGGTCCCGCGGCACTAAGGAGCTGCTCCTCATTGATATGGCCATTAGCCAACAGGTTCGCCGCTCCCGAAAGAATCTGTCTACATGTTGGATAGATTATAAGAAGGCCTATGATTCTGTGCCTCATACATGGCTCATGAGGGTGCTGGAGTTGTATAAAGTAGATGCAACTCTACGTACCTTTCTGATGTCATGTATGGGACACTCGAGAACGGTACTTCGCTGTCCAGGATGTCGACAGATCCAGGGGAACAGCGAACCGATAAGGATCAAGCGTGGTATATTCCAGGGTGATAGTCTGAGTACCGAGGCTAACTGTTGAGGAAAGATGGTCAGGTCATATCTCACCTTCTTTACATGGATGATCTAAAACTCTTTGCCCCCAACAATTTGCAACTGGTGAAGCTACTGAAGGTAACAGAAACTTTCAGTAGCGCCATCAGGATGGAATTTGGGTGTGGACAAATGTGCAGTCATGCATGTGAAGCGAGGGGAGATTATGGAATCTGTGGGAACTCAACTCTCGGATTCCATACACCTTAGATCCCTCTCCTCAACAGAAACTTACAAGTATTTGAGTATGTCGGAAGCATTAGGTATCAATACTGCCGACATGAAACAATCGTTGAGGGAGCGCTTCTTTGGCCGCCTGAAATAAAGTGCTAGGCAGTCTTTTGTCAGGCGGAATTAAGGTGCGCGCCTTCAACGGTTGGGTCATGCCGGTTTTGATGTATTCCTTCGGCATACTCAAATTAATTCAGATTGAACTTGATGCCCTGGATAGGAGGATACGCACACTGCTGACCGCAAATCGAATGCATCACCCACGGTCGTCGGTGATGAGACTGTATATCCCGCGGAAGTGCGGGGGTCGTGGCTTCTTAAATGCTAAGACCCTACACAACCGTGAGGTGTGCAGTCTCAGGGAATACTTCCTAGAAGCCGACGGGGAGATGCATCGAGATGTGGTCTCAGTGTACAAGGGCTTCATCCCGCTCTCCCTGGCTAACGAGAACTGGCGCAAGCCTAGAGTATTAGACACTAATGACCGCAAGGTGGAATGGCAGGGCAAGGAGCTTCACGGACGCTTTTACCGGGCCCTACATGGCTCCGATGTAGACTTCTTAGCGTCGGTATCCTGGCTGCGCTTTGGTGACCTCTTCGGGGCAACCGAAGGTTTTGTCTGTGCAATAATTGACGAAGTTATGATGACGAATAACTACCGGAAATATAAAGATGGCACGGTTGACATATTATGTCGGGCATGCCACCGTCCGGGAGAATCGATCCGACACATTATTTCTGGGTGTTCTAGTCTAGCTAACGGAGACTACTTGCATAGACACAACCTCGTTGCCAGGATTATCCACCAGCAACTTGCTTTGAAGTACAACCTTGTGGAATCAGAAGTGCCATACTATAAGTATGCGCCCGACCCAGTTCTCGATAATGGTAATATCACGTTGTATTGAGATCGACCTATCACCACTGACAGGACGGTTGTTGCCAATAGGCCTGACATTGTGGTGATAGATCGATTGGAGCGTCACACAATGATTGTTGATATAACGGTCCCGCATGACGAGAACCTCGTGAAAGCAGAGAAAGATAAACAATTCAAATATCTAGATCTGGCTCGCAAGGTTGTCGACATGTGACAAGTGGGTACAGCAGTCATTGTGCCGATAGTCGTGTCGGCCAATGGCTTAATAGCCAAGAGCCTCGACCAACGTCTTAGGAGGTTCTCGCTTGGCAGCTGGATCAAGGGCTTGGTTCAGAAAGCAGTACTTCTGGACACGGCACGTATTGTTAGGAGGTTCCTCTCTCAACAGCTCTGACCACCGGCAGCTCGGACCCTGTTCCCAGCGCTGGTGGGATACTGTTTTCATACTTTTTAATGTTTTTTTTATATAGTTTTATTAAGAAAGATTTAAAAATGTAAAAAATATGTGTTTAAATAAATAAACGAAATAAAAAATAAGACCATTAATAGTTCTTCTTATTCTTCGTGTCGATGATTCGTTAAGGGTGGTAAACATGTGGAAATCTTGTGCACGGGATTTTGTTTTAAAAATGAGCAGATTTCGTCCGAGCTCATGGTAGGTAAAAAAAATCCCGCAGACATAAGACAACACCAACGTTGAAAATCGGTTAGAAAAAAAGTTGGCTCGCTTGCTCGCTTGGTGGTACTACGGGAACTTGTTTTACCCGTGGTACCACAGGCAATAAACCAAATCTTGTGTCATTGACACTGATAGGGCCCCCATCAGGGATTTTAATTTTGAGAACACAAAAAATTCCCCCATCAGATATTTTAATTTTGAGAACACAAAAAATTAGTCTATATTTGTCGCCAATATCAGAATTCGTCGGTCACTGGTTCAAAAGATTAAGGGTTTATAGGTGGCCGATCTGGAGAGTTTCCCCATGCAGCTTGGCCACATTTATATCTTAAAAACTAGGGCACCTAGCGAAGATCTGCTTTCTCCCATATTCTGTCGCCAATTAGTCGCAATTTGTCGCCAAGTAACAGATTTAATCGGGTCTTAGTTGAAGATATAGTTCAATTAGTAAGGTACAAGCTAGATCGAAGAGTTCATTCGATCTTGCTCTTGGACTATACCTTACTTATTGGCCACCTATAAACCCTTATATCTTTTTAACCTGTGACCGACAAATTCTGATATTTGGCGACAAATTTGCACTAATAAGCGACATATTTTTTTTTGTCCCATATGTCCCAAGTTATATGGCTCGTTCAGACTCCTATGCATTTCGTCACGAAAATGGTTCATAAATCTTTCTTTATTTTTCTTTTCAGAGCAAAGGATGGGCCCGGGAACTAGACAAACAATAATATTATGAGTTTTTTTACATTGTAAGTTACAAAATAAATAGAAAAGTATTATTTTAATGTTTTTTATTTTTTTTAAACTACAGCAAAAAATAGAAAATGTTATCAGTTTATAGAAAATAATAATAAATAAATTTATGCCTCCTGATTTCTGTGTAGTAACTATGTACAAATATACATTTTGACACTATTATTATTTTGGGTTTGCCTTTTTTTTTTTCTTCATATTTTTAGTTCTATGATCAGATTGGTGGGTTTTTAATTGTAACACTAAAATCGCTATAAAACCATTCATATTTTTATCCATTCAAAAGACAACTTACTGTGCTTAACATGGTCAGAACTCTTAATTAAATTATAATCTGTCAAAAATATGTAAAAAGAAAAATAAATTACAAAAATAACAATTACAAAAATACAAATACTTTAGACATTTTACACGTTATTATCTCAAAACATTATACACAAGTACACATCCGAAATTGTTAAAATGGCGAAGTTCTTAATCCCAGTATCATTCATCTCTTTTGCCAAAACACATGAAACGATAAAAAAATATCGTGACATTTGAAATTCGATCTTTGTCTTAAAAAGCCGCAGCATCCGCTAACGTTTTTTCTTTTTTTTTTTAAGCGAATGCTCGAGGTGCCAACCAACCGATTTTAGTCGATTAATAATTAGTCGGATTGTATTACAAAATGACCTTTTCTCAAACATGCTTGGAAATTTGAGCATTATTTTGACAACCTTCTTCGAGATAAATCGAAATTGCTGTACTGGCCAGATACATGCGACCAGCGGCCGGCAAAAGTTGTATGAAAATCCATATCTGTCGTGTTTAGCGGCCAAATAATTTACATAGTAAACTCATATCTGTCGTGTTATTTAAAAATGGAACGATCTTTTACTCTGAAACATGGCAACCAAGGAAGTAACTTATCAAAGGTTTTATTAAAATTTAGAATTGGTTTACAAATAGAAAGAAAGCGGTTTATTATAAAAAAAAAAACAAATTACTCTTCAACGCGAGAGTTTTAATTTCGTGTTATTTGAGAAAAGTACTATACAAGCCTTGGCCACAACTAGGCATTGATGGACTTACGTATGTGTGCCTCGGCCCACATTTACACGTTCGTCCGTCAATACCTCTGTTGCTGGCCGCTGCAGTAATGTACTATAAGTCGACCAGTTAGAATTCATACTTGTGGCAAGACCATTACGAAGATTCTTAAAAATACAAATTAAAGTAAAAACATGGCAATTTTAAAACATAAACTATAGAAACAATATTTACAATTACCCCAATATACAAAAGAACAATATTATCGGCTTATTATGGCCTTTGAGTTAAAGATATCAGCCAATGCTGAAAGTTTGTGATTCTTTCGATCTGAGATTTTGAGATATATAATAAATGAATATATTTTTATAAACAGCGGGTCTGGCTCTAATCGGAGACAGTGTTTGGTCTCTATTTAGGCCAATAAAGGCGCGACGGCAGTGCAGATTTGAAAAAAACAAAATGGGGCGTACTTTAATGCTTATAAGCAGTTTCTGACATTAGACATCTAAATATCTCAAAACGAAGAATCATAAATTATAAATTAATTCATAAAACAGAATTCAACGCACACATTCTTAGTTCTCACTTCTCAGCCATACACACAAACTCCCACCACTGGGTGCGACACACATCGAAACATTATTGTCACACAGACACACACTGACATCTTCGAATAAAGTCGAGTTGATCGAATAAAGTGACCCGCACAGAATTGGCAAGTGGTATAAAGTCGACATTTCTTATAAATTGCATTATATAGTGAAATAATGTTATTAAGGTATTTTTGTGAACAGAAAATGCCCCAGGTTTTTTCGCGTTATCACACAAAAATCTATGCCGTGCAAATCGCACGTCCAAAATATAGACGTCTCATTTTTTAATATTATTCAATTCGTCGAATAAAGTTCCGAGTTTCGCGTAAACTGCCACTCCGCGGTTCTTAACAGCGCCTATACGCGTGCAAAAATATTTTCGCTTGAATTCAACTCTTGTGATTAATTGAATAGTTACTCATAATGTCAACTCTTGGTATAAAGTGAAATGTTTGGCATAAAGTGACACGTCGCGGCTCATACGAGCGTGCTGAGCTCGTGCGTGTCGTGGCTCAGATCGATGGTGGCAGCTGGTACGCCTGGAGTCACCGCCCCTTCGCCCGGAGGAGTGCTGGTTGGAGGCCTGAAAAGGTAAATACTATACGGTTAATACGGTTAATATTTTCACGTTATAAGCGTCTACCATGGGTATTTTATACAGCTGTTTATTTGATAGTAAGTGTTTTGGTTTAGTTGCAAATCCGTTTTTATCTGATTTTTTAAACTATTTAATTCCATTGGTTTACGACAGCCAAATCAAAAACTAATGTTTAAACAAATTAAGTTCTCTTATTGGTATTTTTTTCATTCTTCTGCGTTGAGCCGTTTTCGAGATCTGGGAAATCCCAAAACGTTACCGCAGCAAAATCTTAAATAACTCAAGAACCGTATCACACACAAATTTTGCTATTTACAAACATTTACTACGCAACAAAAGCTATCTATTCATGTATTTGGTTCCGGGCTGAACGAATTTTTGAAAATCGATTTTGCCAGGATAACGTTATAAACGTTACTCCAGCGAAATGTGTTTTTCTCAAATAACTTTAAAACTACAATTCACACAAATTTTGCTATTATTAAACAAATTGCTCCTCATGATACACTAATTATTTGTTATGGTCTCACCTCTCAAATGCACAACATTTTGCCAGGGTAACGCACACGATTCAGGGGCAGATGATTTCGGAACTGTACTAATAGGAATTAAGTAAACGTATTTGGTTGAAATCAGCAAATATTATGTTTACGTTAGTTGATGATATAGTTTAGTTAATTAAAGAAGAACAAAATATTTGTATGACCCTTACCCCTTTTTCATGAACTAAGGTATCCCGAATTTCGATATAAGAAGAGACCGTTACAAAAAACTCACCTAATAATATAAGGACCTCCTTGCTGCAACAACGTGATAGGATGCGTATACGCACCACCAGCAGTCATGCTATGAAAACTCAAGTTTCCCATGCCGCCAGTATTGTTCAAATGACCATTCCCAATCAATACTCCATTCGACGCGTTCAAATTGGGCGTAGCTGACGTATTGCTCGGTGCTTCTTGAGTTCTAAATGCCTTGACTAAGTTCGTCTTCTCTTTCTGCCATACGAAGACGTTGTGGACCATTGCACAGCCGCAGAAGATGATGCCAACGCCGATGAACACTGATGTCACTATCGCTGGCGTTGAATGGAACTGTATGAAGGTGTAGAGTATTATGCCTGGAATTGAGAAAAGCTTAATTAGTGGTGATGATGTAGCAGCTGGGTAGGCAATGGGGGCTATCGCGCATAAATTCGCCGCTAGAGGCGTTCGTGTAGAGTAAGGTCTTCCAAAATGTCAGATGTCATACAGTGTTCGCGCGTTGCGTGCTTTTTTATCACGTATTTATTCCTGATTAATTATGACTTGAAGATTTTAAGTAGCAACTTAGCATCTTATTTGTTAGTACTTGGAGGTAGAATGGTTTTTAAATGTTATATGCTTGCTAATTTTAGGGAGAATATTGTATGTATCTGAAGTTTACACTATGTTGTTATACGTAATAAAATAAACTTTTTAAGACGTTGTTGGTACTTTAAAGTATAAAATAGAATTATTGACAAGACCTTACTCGACAGTGGTGCCATCTGGTGAGCTCAAAAACGATAGCCCCCATTGGTAGTTGGGTTGTTGGGGTCTGAAAATCTGCCATTTTATTGTTTTGTATGGCTAAGGTCTCGATAAACGTGGAGGTAGAGAATTTTAAGTAAATATTTCTTCTGTACAGCTTTTTACACGGGGTAGACTCTCTAGAATGGGAGCTTTCTGTGATTATATTCTGTCGTGGTGGACCGTAGTTAGTCCACGCGCGCTAAAGGCTTTAGTAAGTAAAGCAGCAGCAGAATATACTAAAAGTTTACCCTAAAATCTGGGAAGCCTAGGCTTATTATAATTTTCGGTCTTAATCATTACACGCTAGCCCGTGAAAATTACAGAAGCAGCATTTTACGCAGCCCAAAGCGATTAATTTTTATGTCGAATCATCAAAATGCTGCTTCGCACCTTATAAGATATACACGCGCGCACAAATCGAGTCAATCGAAGACTCAAAACTCTACTTGATTGGTTCCCATCAACAACCACCTATTCCAAGCTCTAATCACTTTTTTATTAGACCGTGGGAAGCTCTAGAGTGGGTAGTCCTACAGGGAACGACTTAGTAAGTAATTATAAAGTAAGTACAGACGTAATCGTACAAACCTGTTAAAAATACCGGTATGGATATGAAGAAACCACCGACGGCGCATACCCTCGTGATTGCCGACTTTTGCAGGTATTTGTTTGATCTGGAAGTAAAAAATATATATAATATAGTTGATTAGGATAGGGATAATATTGTGCAAGGATCTGGCGCAAAGAGTATAATAATAATAAGGGAGATCTGGGGCGGGGCCAGAGTCTGAACTAACATCGCCATGTGTTTGGCATTGCAGTTTGTAAGGATCACAGAACATTGTACATTATGTTAACGTAAGTAGGCGCCGACAAAATAATTAAGCACGGTCCCAATATCTGATCAATTCACTTCGACCATACTAAATCTTGGACATTAATGGTATCTTGAATAATTTCCGAGACATCAAGTCAGTTTTTATTCAAGAACTTTTACATCAAAAAGCAGTAAACACAGCGTGCCCCAAATTCCCGCCACAATCAGCTTAAAATCGATCTCGTTTGTTTTCCACAAGAATTTCGTTTTACATGTTATCTGTTCCAAAATCCAGAAGCTGCAATTATTTAATGGAAACACAAACATTTAATGGATTGTATATTATAAGAACTCGATTATAATCAAAACTCGTTTGAACTGTCGTGTAACGGACCCCGGCACCTGTTCATCGAGGATAACCTTGGAGAATTGCAAAGTCAGTTTGTCATACGATGATCGTTAGTCGTGAAATAACTTTTGAAATCGGCCGGGTTATATTATTAGCTACATGTCAGTGACACTGGCATATTCTGACGGATATTATGATCATTGATTACAACATCGTTACTGTTATCGAAAGACTATAAACTGTTTAAATTACTCGAATGTTTTATCGAACTCGCTGCATTGGGTAGAAATAATAAAAGTATGGCAGTGGACTGCATTTTTACGAATTTTGAACGAGTTTTCAAGAAATGGAGATTTTCGACATCTCTGGTTTGTTGCAATGTTGCCATTCTATATTTTGGATGAAGCAATCGCATAAGTAGGAGGTAGGATCTTTTTTAACTGAAAAGCGTTATGTTGTGTAAAACTGCTTACTTACTACTTACTTAGTGGCCTATGCCCGTGCCAGACTTGTAAAAAAGCTCTCCCACACACCTCCACATCGGTCTCCACCGGCGGTTTACAACAGTGCGTGCTGTTGTAAACCGCCGGTGGAGACCGATTGTTTACAACAGTCTGGCCCACGCTTTCAACAGCCCCACAGAAACTTAGCAGGCGTGGCGGGCTAAGGTCACGCTCACAGTTTCAGCTCAGCAGTTCTGTGAATTAACTTAAAATAAGTTATTTAAAATATTCTGCTAAAAAATTAATATGCTTTGCTGCATGTCAAGTATAAATCCATTATGTAATGATTTTGACATCAGTTATAGATAAATACGACCTACGTGCGATAAAAAAAATAATTTTATTTTTGTGTTGATTTTTGATCCACAAACAGAGAAGACTTCCTTTGTTAGCATGCAGACAAGCACGTTTCTCACATCTAGCTTTAAGGGTCAAAGGAGCATCTAGGTAAATAAGTATCTGTACCTACTAGATACAGCTAGATATCTTTCTTCGTATGTATCATAAGCAATACCTAGAAATATAAATATTCATTGAATAAGTACTCAGGCATTACATAAAGCTGTAAACAATTAATATTCTCCTCGCCGGAGTTTATTAGCTCCTACATAAAAGTTATTAAGATTTATTGATTGCTTAAGTCTTTTCTACATATTATTGTCTTTCTTAAAAACTTGCACAGAGGAGTTAACGCAATATGCACATATTTGGACATATTCCGTGCTTTATTGAGTAATAGTCATTTATGATAATAGTGCGGTAAGTTGGTTTTTACAAACGAGTAGACGAATGTAAGCCCGAGACGAAGTCGAGGGCTTATTATAGTCACGAGTTTGTAAAAACCAATTTCTGCACGTGTGTCATTCAACGTTTTTCAACACATTTGCGAGAAAACAGTACAATAAATGAAACAAACAGCGACCCCAAAAACCACGAAAACGACACCCATGAAGAAAAAACCGAAAATGTTTATCGGCGCCATCTTGGATTTTCATTTTGACCTCATTTTCATTATCAGCGAACCCAAAAAAACCACGAAAACGACACCCATGAAGAAAAATCCGAAAATTTTCCCCGGCGCCATCTTGGATTTTCATTTTCAATTCATTAAAAAAAAACCGCAAACAATACGCACGGTGTTATACAACGGAGTATGCGGTAAAATAGGTACTTAGGTGAGAGTATACTTACCTATTTTACCGCACGTTCCGTTGTATGGTGCATAATTTTTAACTTTCGAATAATGTATACAGTCTCCGTAAATGCAGTTTTTGAGCAAATGTGTTGAAAAAGTTTATTAACTGTTTACGTGAAAGGTGGTCAGTATTTCATCAGTTTTCTTTCTTTGAATTACTGTTTCTTATAGACTTCCTATAAACTAAGAATGCTATCTATATGTAATAAACTAGGTACATAAGTATCTACCTAAGAAGTGTAGCTCAATTATAGCTCTGGTGACGGAACAACAAGAGGTCGCGAATTGTGAAGTTGACCCCATCCTGTGGACGCAAACCCACGTCAAGAATGACAAAAATTATCTCGGTCGGTAGGTTTTAGTAAGTAATGCTTACCGTCTCTTTACCTTGCTTTGACTTCAGGTTCTAGAAGAATCTAGAATCAAATATAGAACAAAATCCGATTCCATTCATACGAGAAGTTCTATCCGAACGAGCGAGTCTTCAGTACCTTATCGAAGCAAGCAAGTGCTCAGGTGGTACCTCCGCCTGAGCACTTGCTGACTAAAGGGAGCAGATGCGATCTACCCCGTATCTAGAGTCAAATCTCGTGGAATATTTCTAATCAAATCTAAAACAAGCCTGTAGCGTTCAGAAGGTAACATGTATGCCAAAATATACTTCTTATATGTATAACGTGCTAAGTATATTTTTTTTTAGTTCTGCCGTCCCGGGTGTAAGATAAGCTTTCGCCAGTGCACCTAACTACGTACCACGGAAGTAACCGGAGCAATAGACTGATTCCCTGTCTTATTAGGTACGACTATTACCTAGCCACATACGAGTATAACTTAGCTGAACTGAATACAATGACATGGTCCCATTGGTCACACGTTTGTCTACGTCGTGAAGAAAGAATGGATGTCAACTTTACTGTTTTCTCAAGCCTGTGATAAGATAAGATCTACCTACTAACATTGACTTACCTACAACTAAATTACTAGACTATTGTATTGTATTGTATTGTATAGCGGGCTGGTGTCCGCAACTCCACGTCAAAGCGCGTGACGCGCGCGCTAAAAAAGGCTTCGCATATGAAAGAAAAGATGGATAGACTGTGTGAAAGATGATATGGCTAGAAAAAGGGACGTATGGAAGAAGCGATCATGCTACGCTGACCCCAAATAAATTGGGATGCCTAAGGGTATGAGAATAATAGTGACGACATTCCCGATCCTGTACTAAATGCCAATATCGTTGATATTGCAATACGTTCAATGTCAGTTTTGACGCACTTTAAAGTAGAGGCGAAAAACACTTTTTCAAAACACTTCCTCGAAAACTGGTCCAACACGCAATGTATTTCACACGTGTGCGTTTTTTCCATTTTCCCGCACGTGTGCGGGAATGGAAATATGCCACAGATAACTATACCCTCCCTTATTATTATTATACTCTTTGACTATACCTATACTTAGTCCAAATTGGTTCAATGCCTATAGTCTGAGGTGAATGTATTTTTTTTTTATTTCGGCAAAGCACTACTCGTCTTTACGGCATAAATATTTTTTTAATATTCAAATTGTGTTTTATATAGAATATCATAAATAAACATGATTATTAAAAACTAATAGTTACTTTTACACACAAATTAACAGTTATTTGTGTTCTAAATTCAAAAATATAAAAAAAAAAACTAATTTTTATATTAGGCTGTTTATCGGCTTCATACCTTTGCTTCTCCTTCAAATGGCGAAAGTAAAGCGCGGAAAAAAAGAAAATTAAAATCATAGTTTCATAACTATCCACTTACTAGTGAAAATCACGTGACCTTAATTCACGAAACCGTGTAACGTTCGCGAAATATTTGCGAATGTTTGCATGTTATTTGAAATCTCAGTTTGAAACACTTGACGATCGTAAACTACAAGAGTTGAACCGAACCTGCAAATTGCAAGAAACCCCAGAAAATTTGAATTTCGCGGGCTACCCCATAATGAAACAAACAATAAAAAAAGGTAAGTTCATTTGTAATCTCATCATCATCTGCCTACCCTTTTCTCAACTATGTTGGGGTCGGCTTCCAGTCTAACCGGATGCAGCTGAATACCAGTATATTACATGTAGCGACTGCCTATCTGACCTCCACAACCCAGTTGGTACTGGGTAATACGATACCCCTTGGTAAGTCTGGTTGTCAGACTTTTTGGGCCACTGACTACCTGTAACGACTGTCAAAGGTCTACAAATGACAGCCGGGACCAACTGCTTAACGTGCTTTCCCACTCACGGATTAAACTCGCTACTTATGTAAAAGGTGGTCACCCATCCACAGACCAACCTAGGCAAGCACGGCTTAACCTAAAGATAGACCCGAGCGGCTGGTATTATTTAGCCACGAGCTCCTCATTTGTAATCTCATTATGATAAGTATTTATGTACGCGTATGACGGTTACCTAATACAAGCACTTCCGATAACAGATGGGGTGCAACCGTTTTCCATTGCAACTGTGGCAACGGTGCGTCTTGCTCCACTGATTCTAGGGTACGTCGGGGCGATAGGGAACACGTGCATACGTTGTGACACCTTGCATGACAACCGCGTTTTGTCAATGCGTCTGGAAGGGGAAGGTGGGGTAAAGTGAACAAGGGCTGAATGAGAGAGAAACCCATCTTGGATCATTGAGCATTGAGCATTCGCGAGAGCATTTGTGAAACAAAATCTGTGCGCAGTGCGGGGGGCGGCTAACCCCTTATATAATATAACTAGCTGATGCCCGCGGCTTCGCCCGCCCGCAAATTATATACTAAAACCTTCCCCTTGAATCACTCTATCTATTAAAAAAAAACCCGCATCACAATCCGTTGCGTAGTTTTAAAGATCTAAGCATACATAGGGACAGACAGACGCGGCGGGCGACTTTGTATTATAATATGTACTGATGCTGTGGCGAGCAAGCGACTGAGTGAATTGCAGCCAGCTTGTATGTCTTGGATCTAGAGATTATTGCAACCGAATTTGTTCGTTAGTAATTAGCAATCAAAACTTAGCGATTTTGTCGTTATCTCTGTCTGAGAGTGGTTATATCTTGAAAAATCCATAAAAATAATAATAAAATACAAAAATTACTCTGTCAGCCTGTTTGACCTTTCACACATTCATACGGATGAATAACGATGAGGAAGGGTTAGTGCATAGAATATCTTTTTCAATACACTTCCTCGAAAACTGGTCCCTAACGCACTACGATTATGTACAACATGAATGTATTTCACACGCGTGTGATTTTTTTCATTTTCCAACACGTATGCCAGAATGAAAATTGCCACAGATAACTATACCTATACTTAGTCCAAATTGGTTCAATGCCTATAGTCTGAGGTGAATGGGTTTTTTTTTAATTTCGGCAAAGCAGTAAGCGTCTTTAGGGCATAAATATTTTTTGAATATTAAAATTATGTTTATAAATAGAATATCATAAATAAACATGATTATTAAAAACTAATAGTTACAGTTACAGTTTTATACACAAATTAACATTTATTTGTGTTCTAAATTCAAAAATATAAAAAAATAACTATTTTTTATATTAAGCTGTTTAGCGGCTTCATACCTTTGCTTCTCCTTCACCTGGCGAAAGTAAAGCGCGGAAAAAAAGAAAATTACAATCATAGTTTCATAATAATTCATGACAAAAATAATTTTCGTTCTTATAATTTATTTCTTCAAAAGTGTATTGAAAAACGTCGTTTGATACACGTGGACATTTGTTATTGCAGGTGGCCTACCAGGATCGTTTTAATCTTGTTCCAGTGTGGGTAAGAGACGAAGCTATGAGGACGTCTAGCGCCATTTCTTTCCCACACTGGAACAAGATTAAAACGATGGTAGGCCACCAGTTCTCGGCTCAAAAACACCCTCGCCTACGGCTCGGGAGTTAATTCCGCCTCGTACGCAATAACAAACTTTCTCCACTTGTATCAAAATGTACTATTTCACTTCTCATGCTCTGAAAATGCTTATTTGTGCAGGATATAGGCTGCACAAAATCGAATTTTGTGCACAAGTGCTCGCAATCTACTCATAAATGTATCTATATTATGGCAAAGAAAATGAGCCATACAGCCAAACACGATAAGAAGTTTATAGATAGAATTTGTTATTTTATAATATTTACTTTAATTTATTTGCCTTACGTGTTTTTAAGACATAAAGGATATTCAAATTTAAATTCAAGTAAGGTAGGTTAGAAAATTATTATTACAAAATTAAATTAATAGTAGGCTGTATAGGTCTGCAGCCCAAGCAATCTTACGACATTGATATTATCAATGTCGTAAGATTTAAAAAAAATGAAGCGGCGGCCGGGGAAAACAATTTTCTTCCGTATTCAAAACTGTACTAATTTTACTTTGAATTATTTTAATTAAAGAAATGTTATGATATACTACTGTTTTATTTCTCGCAATCGAAGTGAAAAGCAGAGTTTATAACTCGTCCACAAAACCATTTTATCTTCGACATTGCTAAAAGTGTCGGATAAAAATGGTTCGTTTTGTGCACTACGATACCCCTTGGGCTTTTATCCGATCCTGACGTGTAGGCGAAGCTGTGGGTAAAAGATCGTACCTATTATTTTTGTCCAAAAATGTAATACTCTTAAATATATAATTTATTCGTATTTTTATTTTGTTGAATTAGGTAAGTACCTACCTAAATTTATGTTTTGCACGACATGTTATCGGCTTTAGATAGGTACTGACTGACGTACTTAAACATTTATTTCGGGCGTGCCCGACAAGTTTCGACCTCGACCGAAGATCGTTATCATCAGCTTATCGGTGTTGTTGTCCTATCAACGTAAGTAATTTAGTTTTTTTATCAGATATAAAGTTTATCCTAAATCGTACGATTTTAGAAATTACAACATATTTTTAACTGAATTCGTTGTAGATATTTCACAAAGTTATGTAACATGTAATTTTAAGAACATTAACAGACAGATCTCAAACTCAATGTACCTAGGTAAAAATGATTTAATGAACAGAAATATTTACGTTACCTAGTTCTGCTGCCATTACCGTCATAAGTTTGTTTAATTTACCTAATGCATCCGGAGCTGTTACGAAATTGTGGTTAAAAATAACAACAAAAAAGTTTGCTAGAAAGGAGTTGTTTATATAAAAGTTTATGTGTGAAAGACTTGTGAAGATGCAGACAAATATATCTAAAAGAGATGTGTGTTAGTAGATGTTTATGTACATTTACTAGAAAATATACCTTTTCATAGAAACACAACATTTTATAAATTTATTACAGCCTAGCAAACATTTTTTTTTCAGCACATTAAGAGCTAAACATAAGCAACAAAAAGATGTAGCATATAAGTACCTACTCAAAATATCGATTCAAAACACATTATAATATAAAAAAATCATAAGACTGCCATTATGTCACAATGGACCAAAGTGTTATGGTCAGTTATGGTAATCCCCGCACTAGGTATGTAGGCCATCACCATATTAGTAAACGTGGGTAGGCAGAACCGATTGAGTTAGTCATATGAACAAAATAAACTTGATTATTTCATATGCCTGATATTTCAATCAATTGTCTGTATGGTGTCGGACGTAAAGAATAGCACCATCTCATATCTTCCCGTGGGTGTCGTAAGAGGCGACTAAGGGACTTACCAGAGAATGGGCAGCAGCGTTCTCTGTGCTTTTGTAACAACCGCACTGCGATCGCCAACCCGCCTGCCAAGCGTGGCGATTATGGCAAAACCCCCCTTTGGGGGAGGTCCATGTCCAGCAGTGGACGTCTTTCGGCTGTGGTGGTGGTGATGATATTTCAATCAAACAATCTGGTTTTTCTCTCCTGTCTTCAGAAATACACCAAGCCTGTACACCTCGAAGGGCTGGGCAGAGGTGTATCTAAACCACGCCATGTAAAACATGTCATGTAATAAAATAAATTGAGCCTATTTACCCGGCAAAATTCCAGGCTCTGTGGCTGCAACTGAGAGATTGCTTATGGAAAAAACCAATAACACTTTTGCCCGACTTAAAATCAAACCCAGGACGGTCTTATGTCAAAGATAAAAAACTAAACACTCACACATCTACTGTGATCTTTGGACTCAACTTGTAAAAAGTGGCCAGTTTCAAATAGGCTAGCCGAAATGTCGTTAGCTACCAAAACTCCCATGTCATTAAGAACACTCAAAATGATAGCAATATAATCTAATGTTCGTAGTCATTAGAAAAACAATAGTAAAATAGTCGGTAGTCATTTCGCAGATAAGTAACTGTAACCACATTGTCAGAAACTGTGTAAAAAAAACAAGACAAAATGCTCTAAATTCTAAAACATTAAAAACGGATATGTTATCGGCAAAAAAGATAGTAAAAGAATAATGATGGTGTATCTATTTCTGTTTTAAGCAAACAAAGGTATTATCGCTAACATTATCGATGATATTTATTAGGTACAGGTGTACTCTTCAAAATGTTTAAACGACTGCCGTTTATCGTAAATGGTTTTCCTTAAAAAAAACTATCGCTATATGGCCATAGCCAATGCACTGTAATTAAGAGGGCCCTTCCCGGCCCGTCTATCGTCAACGCGAGCATGGTCGAAAAGCTTGTTGTTTCATCCAGAGCCACAGCGGTGGTATTCTTTCAACTCCCCTGTCTCACCTAGCCCCGACCCCAAACTACTCGTCTCCCGCGCACCTCATACCACCTCACGCGAGGACATTGAACGATAAATAGTGTTCGAAAATTTATAATACTTGTTCCAGGAAATACGTGTTTTTGAATAAGTCTTACAAGTATGTGAAATAAATATTTGTCATTTAGAATCTCCACTACATTTGCAAGGCTTCTATCAGGATGCTTTCTTTACTTTTACAATTTATGAGTATATTATGAACGGCCAAAGTTGAGGTAAAATTTGTGCAAAACAGCAATTTTTGGAGGCTTATACTGAATTTGTTTCTTTAAATTTTAATTTTTTACTTTGATAGAAGCTTATATATAATGCACAAGATACCTATTCAAAAAATTCAAAGATATATGTCTAACATCAGCATAATCACGCACGAGCGTTTGTCAAAATTCTCGCGAAAAGTATGACGGGCTGGCCGCTCTAATGGTTTATTAGTGATGATTCATAAATCTATTAAATCTTTAACTCTCAAAACTTCGCATTAAGCGCAGGCGCTCAAGGATCTTCAATATATGCACCATCGGTAAAAGAGAGTTGTGAAATCCGTAAAAGCTTTAGTTAACAAACCACTCCCAGAATGAAGTCAGCACACAACATAGGAAAAACTTGATTCTACTACTACAAGACTATAAAATCTTACAAGTCGTTATCGGAAACTGAAGTTTGTATCGTAAAACGAGGAATCCACTAGCATCAGTATTCTCAGCAAGTTTTACGTTCATTTTTAATGTTACTACCAATTAGACGAAGCGATCCAACAGCTTCTTCATAACCGAAGATACGCTGTTAAAATTAGTAGAAATCGGTTGAAAACACTGTTTTAATGGACGATTAATTGTTGTGGTGTAACTATAAAAAGCAGGACTGATAAAGTACAGTTAAATTGGAATGTTACCTTAGTTATCTACGACCTAAGGCACGGCCTAAGGGCTCACAAAGATTAATTAAACGGTTTCAATTTGGATATAGTCAATCAATGACCCAACTGTATTTTTTTTATAGGTTGGTATTCGGGTCGTCCGATGGATGCTGAGTATCAGTGATACAAAGGAGAGCTAAGGCAGCACCTAAGAGGACTCCAATTTTCTCATGTTGTGGGCAGAGGGTCAAAACAAAAGGCAATCCCAACTAAACAAAGGTACCTGCATACATAATATATTTATCGATCAAATAATCATTCATTGGAGACCAAAGGGGTATTTTGCTGACTCATATAACGATGAAACTCACAAGGGTTGCCATGGCAAAAAGAGTGTAGCAAGTCATTGTAACGTCAACAAAATTATCAGAATTCGCTACACTACCTACAGGTAAAAAATACTGATGCCTGATGTTGCAATTTACAATAATCCACCATCACGGAATCAGGGTCCTGTTTCCTTGATTAAGCTTATGAATTCAGGCTAATCCAGGTTTGGTTTTATCAGCTAATGTTTTCATAGGTAATTCTATTGCATCCTCATGCAATCTCCAAACAGCCTCTTTCGTAACTAGGACCATAGGTACTTCACTAGATGTAGACTCCAAAAATATTTACTTACTCTTACTTCGTGACCCTGATTCGTGTTCGCGTGACGATCCTAATTACCGTTGTCTGGGAAAGATACGACGTAGAAGGAATTCACCATGTCTGTTTGATCGTTCAGGGCAAAAAGGGCGTACTTAGTGACCGCCATTCAACTTCTACATTATTTTATTTATTTTGGGTTTCATTAATTCGTCTGAATTCCAGAAGATACGGAGCCTAATAAGTTAAAATGTATACCTTATGATTTGTAGTGCCAAAAAAAAGATAATAGCTTAATTTATTCATACACAAAGAAAATACTAAAAAACTCTAAAAAGTATGTATAATGAAATCTGAATTAAAATACCGTAAATATCCAGTACCTATTCCAAAGTTATCAATTCACCCGAACGTGTCCTATAAACAATAAAATAATAAAAAAAATAAAAATCGCTGGACATTACACACAGCGCCATCTAGTGCCACACTAAGCAACGAGGCTTGTGTCGTGGACACCAGATAGTTGATATACTACATAGATACTTTTTTATTTTTTGTTTGTAAATACATACTTATTATACATATAAACATCCATGACTCGGAAACAAATGTCCATGCTCATCACACAAACATTTGCTTCTACCGGGATTCGAACCCAGGACCCTAAGAACGTAAGGCAGCCTCAAAACCGCTGCGCCATTCGGGTCGTCCATAGGAAAAAATTACATTTAGTAAATAAACACCATGGACAAAAAACTGCAATATTAAAACTGTTAAGAATTCATGGCGCAATGGGTAAACACAAACAGTAGCTACATAAGTAATTATCTGCTGATCTCCACGCAAATACAAGATTTCATCTCAAGTTAGCAAAGTACGAAAAGGACCATAAACAAGCGGCACTTGCGTTTTTTCTGTTTTTGGTATTACGTTTTGAGATAATACATAGAGGGCATTGTAACTTAGTATGGAACAAGCCGTGTGCCTGATGGGCTTTCTTATCCTCAAATATGACGAAGTTCTATACAAACTTTCATCCCCTGTTCAACTCCTTTGACAGGTACACTTTAAAAAATTGTTTCTTATTGCTCCTTATTAATTAATAGTAAAAATAATTAATAATACATATCATTATAATAATTAATTAATAATAATTATCATTTTTTAATTAATTATTCTTATTATTAATTAATAATAGTAAAAATTAGAACCAAAAATTCGAAGACAAACAGAGCACAACCCGCACTGGGCCCGCGTGTTGTATTACAGTCCATTTCTTCAGCTAGAGAGGAGGCTTGTTTTAGACTGATCATGTTATGTTGGCCAAAGTTGATAGTTTGAACTCATATCGAATAGGATAATCACCTGGCTGGCCCATAGATAGCATTTTCCCAACTATGTTGGGGTCGGCTTCCAGTCTAACCGAACGCAGCTGAATACGAGTATTGTATGTACATGTTGAGACTGCCTATCTGACATCCACAACCCAGTCAGTACTGCGTAATACAATACCCCTTGGTAAGACTGGTTGGCAGATTTTTGGGGCCACTGGCTACCTGTAACGACTGTCAAAGATCTACAAATAATACAATAGATAGCCGGGACCAACGGCTTAACGTGCTTTCCGAAGCACGGGGAAACCTCACTCTATGTAATGGGCTACTTACTGGTAAGACTATTGTTGTTTAGGTCATTTCGGAAGTAGGTACCTAGATAGTATGTACGGTCGAACAAGCTATTTGGTTTACATTTTACAATGTAATTTGTGGGTTAAACTAAACCAAATAGCTTGTTCGACCGTACGGTGGAACAAGCTATTTGGTTTACAGTTTGTACGTGTTCGTACTATCGAGGACACTCCCGCCTGACCACCACTAAGCAAATTTTTGCTTGCACTCGCAAAATAGAATCGCCCCGCCCCGTTGACTTTGTGTAGATATAATTAATGAAAAAATACCGAATCGGCCGAGCACACTGATGACGCACGCCAAACGAGAGTTATTGTTATTTTGCGAGCCAAGGAAAAAATTAAACTGGTCAGGCGGAAAAGACCCCGAGAGAATCTGTAGGTAGAGATTCTGATCTTTATCAATGTAAGTATTACTGGCAGAATGTCTGTGATTTCGTAATGGTGCAAGTAACCAAAACATTAGATTAGGTGTTACCTATTATATGATATACGTGGTGCTATTTTTGGCATTTTTATTTTGTGCCTGTCATTACACCATAATCATGTAATGTTATCAGTGACACTGTTTATCTTCATATGATAACAGATTCTGAAGTAATTTTGCTTTGCTATCAGTATTTGGGACACTATATAACGTGAGGGTTACTTTTTTCGGGCATTGGTTTTTTCCAATAATCCGCGAAAAAGTGCTGTAGTGTTTGCTACTGCCAGTGCTCAATTTTGTTGGAGTTATTTTCAAGGTAGGTCTCATAGATTTTTAATTTAATTCGATTTTACTTAGGTACTTACTTTTTTAAATATTTTGTTAAGATTCCAAAATTAAAATCGGTAAATCTTTATTTCATAGACAAACCCAAATATGCGATTTGTTTTTTTTTATTCGTAAATAAAAGGTCTCATAGATTTTTAATTTAATTCGATTACTTTACTTTTTTAAACATTTTGTTAAGATTCCAAAATTAAAATCGGTACATCTTTATTTCATAGACAATCCCAAATATGCGATTTGTTTTTTTTTTATTCGTAAATAAAAGGTCTCATAGATTTTTAATTTAATTCGATTTTACTCAGGTACTTACTTCCTTTTTTAAATATTTTGTTACGATTCCAAAATTAAAATCGGTAAATCTTTATTTCATAGACAAACCCAAATATGCGATTTGTTTTTTTTTTATTCGTAAATAAAAGGTCTCATAGATTTTTAATTTAATTCGATTTTACTCAGGTACTTACTTACTTTTTTAAATATTTTGTTAAGATTCCAAAATTAAAATCGGTAAATCTTTATTTCATAGACAAACCCAAATATGCGATTTTTTTTTTAAATTCGTAAACAAAATTATAAATATTTAGTAGACAGGTAGGTCTGTACTACTTTGCAACTCCAATTCATGAAACGTAAATAATACATATCCCTTCCAAGTTTTCTCTTGAATCACTCACTCCTATAAGCGGTGGTTGTAAGGAATCCAGCAGACGAACACTTGATAAAATAACATAAACAATAATAATAATCGATTAAATAATCGTTATCGAATTGCCTCACATGCAAAACGATTACAAAAACGACAAGATTAGGTTATCAATCTTCGTTCGCGAGCTTGCCGCCATTTTTGTTAGCGTCAGCTGACGAAACCGGTACACTCTGTGTCTACACAACGAAATTCCTGGTAACAGGTATGTACAACCGGCTTCAGTGTTGGCCCAATGGTAGTTTGGGCCAATTTAATGGTTTTAGTGACTACCTATCCCTATTGCTTTGACAGTGCATCGCGGTTTGAAGATTGTTTTGCAAGACGATCATCAATTAAAAATTGCCTTGCTATTTGTAGTTGATAGTACTTAAGGCCCTTCTAACCCTAAAATTGGCAACTCTATTTGTGGTGGTTCAATTTTCGTTTGAAATGTTGTTAGAATAAAGTTCTAATCAGCTTGCACTACAAAGCGGTTGTTACGTCAGTCACTGCAGTCGAATAGTGCGAAATGAGTGGTTTTTTGCGACTTACAAAAAATCTATTGACTGGACTAAAAAATAAAACACATAAGACCTGCTTTATAGTTAGTTCAGTTAGTATGCAAAGTTTCATGATCTAATTTGAAGTACTTTTTGAATACCAGCGGTTTATTGTTCGATTTGGAGGTAACTTTGGATTTTTTTTTCTAGAAAAGTTTATGGAATCGTGTTTTCGTCACAAATAGTACATAGCATTAATCCTCAACTTTACCATATATTTATTTCAAAATTGATGCTGCAGTATTTTAGGCGTAACAGAGGATCATGCTAAGCCATTTGAGGCATGTTAGGCCCTGCCGGGGTTGCAGGACTCTGCCGGGGTTGCGGGACTATTCGAAAGAGATACTGTGGCCCCGGAACACGCGATGAAGGAACATGGATGGGTTTTAGTCAGTAAAAGTCTGACACTCCCTCCTGCTCCGCCCAGAGCGGGAGAAGTCATTTGATGATTTCCCATCCGAAAAAAAAAAAAAAAAAAAGGCATGTTAGGCCCTTAATGAATATATTTTCTCGTCATATTTTTATTTATTAAGTACCTATCTACTCGATACACGATTGTTATAAATTATGACTTACCTACCTAAGATACTCGATACGTTTCCAATCAACATTCAAAGGCTGTATTTTGTAATACCTAACTTCAGCATGTTAAATACCGGTTCGTTACACTTGCTCGAAAACGTTGACTCGATAGTATAGGTACTATCGAGTTAACGTTTTCGAGCAAGTGTTATTCGGTCTAACGTCATTCGATTTCAAGTACGGAACCCTCATTTTCAATTGCGTAAAATGACATTCTGAATTCTCATACTCTCAAGCCTCTAGAAAAATAAAATCTGAAATCTGCTACATACGCTAAACTGTAGTTTTCAGTCGGGTGCTAAGTTGCGCCTGAAAAGAACAAAAACCTTAAAAAAACATTTTCGTAAGAAGTGTTTTGTACAATCTGAAAAGTTCGTATTCGCCTTGTAGAGGCAGGAAGTAATTGATTTTAGAATTTCTTAAGTTGTTCTATTAGGTATCTCAGTCACAAGACACAGACTTAAGAAAAAAAAAGTGGTCTGCGGCAAGAAATATCTAAAAAAAAACATTAAAATTTGTTTGACACATGCACACATAATAAAAGTAATAGGCCTAAACTCTACAGTTTAAGAGCTCAAGAGATTATTAGATGTATGAGATGATGATTCAGCAAACAATGATAACAACAGCCAAAATTCATGACAATTAAATTAAAATTGTCAACACATCTGCTTAGATAAAATCCAAGATGGCTCTCAAAGATTCAAATGCATTCCAAAATTATTCAGCTTAAAAGCCGGAGTATAGCATTAACATTTAGGCCAATGGTTGGATCATATATTGGTTCCAACTCATGGAGTAATGTAGGTACCAATACCTACTAACATTCGTGAACACTGCTGGCTGTTTTGTGAAAGTTAGGGTCGTTTTGTTTTTACACTGTTATGCCAGCTAAGGGCTATGTATGGCGTACTTTTGGCGCCATATTCAGCAAAATGGCGATTTGTTACCTAATACCTATGTCTGAACTACTTATTTCTGGAGTGTTATGTTTTCATTTACATGAAGGATGGTGAATATGGTGATACTAATATAAAGGGAGCATTTTTCTATCGATAGGTTGTATGTAAGTATCCCATTTAACGTCATATCATCAATTTACAAGTATGTACCGTTGAGGCAAGTCATAAGATTGATTTTGTTAGTAAAATACGCAGCCAGTTATTTTCTAATCAATAAACAATATCCATTATAAACAAACAACGTACTAATATAGATTGCAATTGTTTTCTGGCAACATTTTTTCGCCTGTTTCTCTTGTGTTCCGCGGGGCATAGCCAGCTCACATACAATACACGCAGTGACGCAGAATAAAGGCAAAAGGAGCCAATTGGCCCGTTTTCGAGTCTTCACGATTGCGCGCTCACAACATATCTGTTTATTAGAATATCATTGGTGCAATAATTGTAATGTCCAAAGTTGTATAAGGTAAAACAACTTTGCCCCTTTTTAGGACCGAAACGTTGCCTAATTCGGACATTATCAAAATTATAAGAAAAACCAATAATTTGGTACAGTTTGACAACTTTGACATGTTCAAATATCCAACGAGATAATACCTAATTCAAACACTTGATCGTAAGTACACATAAGTGGGCTATAATGCAGTATATAGGTAATAGTATTATGTTATCAAACAATGCATTATACAACAAGCAACCTTATCGGTGGCCTTGTTCGAGATTTGTGTCAATACAGTTAGGTTTCATGATTTGTGAACACAATGGCCCAGATTGCCTATTACGAATACATGGTGCCGAAGGAAGTATGATTTCCTGTCTGCCATGCCATACTTATAGCATATTATAAGCTGTTGCCCACAAAAGGCATGACGACAGTATCAAAAAATTGCAAATCTATTTAGTCCGTCAGTTAGAGTATTGGAAATTAATTGACACGTATTTTTTGTTTTTGTAAATCAATGAATATTGACATAGATAAAACGCATCAAAACTCGGGAGTGGGGGCTCGTGACGTCAGAACTAGCTAAAAATTATACCAAGGCGTGACGTATTGAGAATTTTAAAAGCGTCATATCTTCGTCAATTTTCGTTTACGTAACAAAAGAAAAAACACGGGTCAAATATTTTTTGATAATCTAACTGGATGGCGGACTAAATAGTTTCTTTTTGTCGTCTCGCCTATTATGGTCGGAAATTATCACACGGCAAGGTTTTTATTATTCTATGGTATTCGGGGATGATGTGGCTTCCTATTTGTGAAAGTAAGCTACAATATATCACCTTCTGGGTCACTCGAATCGCTTTCACTGTCACTCTGTATTTGAATAATGAAAGGTTCATTAGTTCCGAAGATTACCGAACCCCTATTTACATCCAAACTTACAAACATGCAAACTTTACTTCTTCATAATATTTTGAATAATAATCAATTGACGAATATCTCTCGAGGCTCTCGCTAGGCAGTTGGATCAAGGGCCTGATTCAGAAGGAAATACTCCTTGATACGGCCCGCATTTTGAGGCAGTTCCTCTTTCTGGAGCCCTCACGCTAGAGCACCTTTATATGTCAGCATCAGCTATATCCCTATGCCCTCTTCGTCTAATTTCTGAAACTCTAAAATTCCTCAAGTTGACACTAATTGCCAGTCTTTTCAGTTGCTTCTGTCATTCTTGATGTGAAATGCAATGCAGCCACAATCAGTTCTGCATGACCATTGACCATTAGCACTTTCTTCCCCCTAATTTCTTCAAATAACATTCTGAATAGCATACCTTATATACCAAAACCTTTGAAATATTTTCTTTTCAAACGAACACCTTTCTTGGGGGATCTGTAATGCTTGAAGTAAGTAAAAGGCTTCCTAAATCTTTAACACCGTTATCAACAGCACGTGCTGTGCAACACAATCGATTAATGTATGAAATTATTGTTGCTATCGATTCTTCACGGTTCTAATAACTGTAACCGTAAATTACATTTAAAATCTGATAAAATTTAATGACAAACTAACGGAAGAACCCAAGAAAATTGATGAGAAACATCTGATGCACTGACTTTGCTCATAATGCTTACCTACTCTAGACGTGTAATTAGTATACCCAGTAGCACTAGTGTCCCTTATGTACCTACATAAAGAACTGTAAAGGAAAAACAATTTTGTTAACGTTCTACTTTTAACAAAAAATTACCATAGACAAAAAAAAGAACGAGCAAATAGACAAAAAAAAAAAAACTTTTAAAAAAGTCCGTTACGAATCATTCAGCCAACCACAACACGGGCCTACCTGCCCCTTTCATTCAAGGTCGCGACAGGTAAACGACGTAGTTATACCTCGTTATAGTAATATTGATTTAACTTGAAAATAATCGCCGTTGCATTTTTATGGGGGAGCTCTGAACATGCGATGGGAAGTTGGTCTTTTTTATGTTTTCGTTGTGATTTTGAATAGTTTTTGCAGTTTTATCGAGTTTAATATTCTTACTTAAAAGTCTTAAAACATAGAATAGACATAATAGGATAGGTAGGAATTTAAGTGATATTGTCATTTTCACTGTATAGTTCAGATTACTGGAGATAAGGGCTAACGTTTTTTCCATGATTTTGTTTGCAACAGTTTTTAAGTTATAGAAATTTTCATGTTTGCATGCGTTTGCTACCAACGCACGATAAAGTAAAACATGAGTAAAACTAAAAACCCAGACTGGGTGACTGCATTGCTATTAACTGCAGGTAGGTAAACTGTCAACAAGAAATGCTATAAAATGACACTTGTCCATACGTTACACCTTAAAATAGCCTGATGCACACCACCTACCTTGTTTACGAGTCATAAAATTCACAAGATACTTCTTCTACTATGTTTAAAATATTACTAAGTATAGGTTACGAAGACATAAACGCACTTCTTTCGTATATTCGCAAATTGTCAAGAAGCATTGGTTGTTTATAAAATGTTAATTTTGGTTCATACAGGCCTCTTGCAGATCAGATAGAACAATATTTTTGGTTAGTGTGATCCGAACTGCTTCTAATTGTGCTCATTATAAATCCTTACGAGGTGGTTCATCCACAAAAAAAGTAAAATATATACCAAAAGTGGTTTGGAGCAAAAATACTAGTAAATAAATGGGTAAAAAATAAACTACTTAAACAACATATTTTATTTGCAAGTAGGAATATTAAAGTTAAGCGTACAAGCTTGCTGAAAGCAGTAAAATGATACCCAAGTACTTAACAAGATAATTGTCTTAAGTACTGGGTTTTGTTACTACTTGAAAGCTTGCTTGAAAATAAAAATATATCAACACATACATACTTAACCATAAGATACTTTTAGTTGTCAGTCATTGAGGCGTCATCATTATGATTTTTTGCTGCAATTATCATAAATGTGTAAGTATTGCCTAATTTGTAACAAGTTTATAGTAATAATGATTAAAGCACAACTGAAGGAATGGGGGGGAGGCCTTTGCCCAGGAGTGGGACAGTCAAGGCTATCAAAAAAAAGCACAACTTATCACCATATCTTATTTTTATGTAAAAATATTATTTTCGTTGGTACGCCTCTGCCTAACCATTCGCGGATTACAGGCTTGATGTGAAGTTAAGTAGAATTTTGCAACCTGCATCCGCCAATAAAACGGTGTTAGGTTCCAATAAATAAAATCAACTTGAAGGTCATATTCATTTGCCTCATGTATAAAAGTTTATGATCGAATATTTAATAAAGAAACATCGAGTGTAATCTGATTTTAATAGCACTAAATAAAAATTAAATGTGAGAGTAAATGTACTGAACTTTCGATGTAGTCTGTGTCAGACACTTTAATGACATTTTGAATACTTAGGTTTAAAATATAATTCCGACTTAAAATAACTGTAAACTGACATATTCATTTTAATGAGCAAAGGGAGACAGTTTCTATTCCTGTGACTTTCGGTGTTACGGAATTAGGTAGTTGATAATAATGACGTAATCAGAGTTTTTATGTGTAGGTCAAACTAATTCCACACAAACTTTCATAAAAATTCTTAACTGTGCGTGGCGTTCAGAAAAACTTACAAAATGTTGCTTATAAAAACCTGCATCAAACTGCAAAAAAAAATTGTGACAATGTTTTCTACTAAGTATTACCATGCATCCTATAAAATTAAACGAGCTTAAAAATAATAAACGTGATCTCATAAGTTGCATTCAGCATCCATTTTTAGAGCTAGAGTAGGTAACTATGAAAATAATGTAAATAAATGCAAAGTTATACAGGAAGACGAAACAACCAATAGGAGCGTAAAATTACGAAACTACTCCAAATAACTTTATGGGAACATTTTGCTGTACATACTACAAAGTAGGGTAATGATGTAAGTCGTGTAGGGTAATGTTGTATAATGATGCAAGTTTTTGTGAAATAGGACAGTGATAAGACATGCTCTATTTAATTGCTTGCTAGGACATTAAAGGCCCTATTTTAATGATAACGGAAACTGGAATGGCTTAATTGCTTGTGTAAATAATTAAACAGGTTGATGGATGATGATGAGCTACGAAAAAAAAAATGCCAACTTTTTTTTAATGCATTACCTATTTTTTTGTACATACTGACAGTCTCAAAATTACTCGAACCGAGAGAATCAAACAAAATTACGAGATTTTCTATTGTCATTAAAACTTCCACGCAGTACTACCCACTCGTTTATTTCCCAAATAGTGAAAGAATCCAACACCTATCTGTCCCTTTCCATCCGTTCCCGAGTAAAAGGGAGAAAAGCCTCCACTTTTAAATAGTACTCATTTATTCGGAATGCTACACTGGTTTGGTATAAGTGCAAAAAAGCTGCGGAATGCTATTGTAAGTGACGCCAAAGAATTTTCGCTATGCATTTTATCTTGTTGTGGCTAAATGGATCCGTAGGATTGAAATTATGCGTGCAGAATTTAAAATCGTTCTGGAATTACGGTACCTATACCTTGGAATTCTGTTTAAAAACATGTCAAGTGTGAATGTGACTTGAATTCTCTTTTTAAACTGTGCAGTGACTTTTTTTTCTCAGACTATGCACAAACTATATAATTATTATAATATCGTCAATGATTTATCCATACTATACATATTATAAAACAAAGTCCCACGCCGCCGCCGCCGCGTCTGTCTGTCCTTAATTCCCTATGTATGCTTAGATCTTTATTAAATAATTAATTTGTAAAGCGGGCGAAGCCGCGGGCATCAGCTTGTTTAAATAAAATTCTAAATTATTTATTGAACCGAAATCTCCTTGACCAGTTTAGCTCAAATACCACTGCCATACTGGACTAGCACTGCATTTATGCCAATAATGAATTAATATTCTTTTCTAAAAAAAAAAAGAATCTACATAATCCATCTTTGCCTAGCAGAAAAGACTTACTTCTAAACATGGTACAACGAGCTTTCTTTAGGGCAATGTTGCCATCCCTAGACTGGTTAGGTAACAGCAATGTGTTTGGTGTTGCCATAGCAACGGTACTGGGAACTGAGAATCCTGACATCCCGTAGTTTATAATCATTAGAAGCGGTGAACTAGGTGCAATGTACTTATTATAAACTACTTAAATAGTTGTATTAGACGTAACAGGGCCAGAGTAACGGGTCGAACATAGCTCCCAGATTTATAGTCAGGCAGGCGTGGCCTTAAGGTGAATACTCCAGGGTAGCCCGCGAAATTAAAACAACCCTCAATAATCAATATTTCTTGCTACATTGTTCTCACATAATATACCATCTCAACATGAATGATGTAACCAAGATTTTGTAACAATATGTTGATTTATAAGTGTCCATGGAGTTTCTTGGCCGTTCTTCTCCATAGAGATCTACGCTAGGGAATGGGCAACTACAGTACTTTCACAGTTTTTATGTCTTGTGACTGGGACTGTAGCTACATTTAATTTTCATCTTTGTTTCGACAATTCAAAAGTGCCTCTAACTGGCTTTGAAATAAATGCTTTGATTTTGATTTTGATTTTGAATACAACCCTCGAAGTTCATAAAGGTTCAGGAATGACTTTGAACTTGAAAAAGTAATTTTTCCAACTTTATGAACTTGGAAGGTTGTATTTATGATTTTGATGATTATAATTCTGTAACTACATACGTCTTACAGCCGCGAATAATATTCTAATCATTATACAATCTAGTACTGGCCTGCAAATTGCAAAAATGGTAAGAAAATTTGAATTTCGCGGGCTGGTTGCAGCATTCACCTTAACTTACATACACACATCAACACGGTCTAGGGATATTTTTAAAAAAGCGAATTACTATCAATGTGTTAATTATTTATATGACATGTATATATTTAAAAGATACGTTATTTAATATTCTACCATTTTTTAATAATGGTTAAGGTATAGATTAAAATTTCAGGATTTTATGGAAAAAAAATGAAGCATAGACGGAAACCGTATATGAATGAACTTTTAATTTGTGAGTAAAAACTGAAAAAAATAGAAAAATCATTTAATTTGTGTTTATAAACTTGAAGTTAGTTGTCTGAGAAAGCGCCCATGATGTTTATAACACATCGGCAACGATTCGGCATGCTCAGAACAAGGTTGTCAATGTCTTGCTGCGGAATATTGTCCCATGTCCTTCTGAGGTGCGCAAAAAGTTGATCTTCTGTAGCCAGATTTTCAGGAACTTCCTTCAGAGCTCTTCTTTGCAGCATATCCCACGCATGCTCAATGGGATTTAGATCTGGCGATTGAGCAGGCCAGTCTAAGGCCCTAACATTATGTGTATGTAACCAAGCTGCTACCGTTCTCGCCGTGTGTGCCCGGGCATTGTCGTGCATGAGCAGGAAATCTTGCCCCATTTGTGTTCTGTGGGGCAAGATTACGGGCCCCAGCACCCGTTGGACGTATCGTTCTGCCGTCATATTGCCCCGCACCCAAACGAGATCCGTCCGTCCTCCAAGACGAATTCCTGCCCAAACCATAATTGTTCCTCCTTGGTATGGGTGAACTTCCTGAGGGTTCTGGAGACGGCTCCATCGTCCAGGAACTCGCCAAACACGCGTCCTTCGTGAATCTGGATGGAAGCCGAACCTGGATTCATCCGTGAACAGCACATTGGACCATTGGTCACGGCCCCAGTCCACGTGGTTCCGAACCCATTCTAATCGTCGTCCACGATTGCCTCTCCGTAAAGGTGGGACCCGGAGTGGTCTACGAGAGCGCAGATTGCTTTCATGCAGTCGCCTTCTTACAGTTTGGTCACTCACAAGCACTTGGTGTTCCACACGCAGCCTTTGGACCAATTGAGTCGCCGTTGCATTTGGTTGTGCTCGCACAGTAATTTGCAAAAATCGGTCTTGTCTGGGGGTAGTGATGCGACTTGGCCCCCGGTGCCTCTCCGCTACTTCACCTGTGGCACGATAGCGTGTCCACAATCTTGAAATTACATTTTGATGGGTCCCTATGGCCTCAGCAACATTACGCTGAACAGATCCAGCTTCCAGCATTCCCACAGCTCGTAACATCTCCGCCCTCGTCAAATGTCGGCGTTGCATGGCTACAATACCTCAATTTTAACTTTATCTTTCGTTTAAAAATGAAAAAAAACTGTAACTAAACGTAATTCGTATTGTTTTCTAAATTTCGCACAAATGAAAATTCCCTCTCCTATACATCAAGACATTTTTATGCCACCGAAACAAAAGAATTTTCAAAAATTTGAATTTGGAATTAGTCTGAGATAAATTACAAACAAATCGGTGTATAAAAGATTCCAATGCGGCCAGTACTTTTCGAGTTATTTAATTGAGTATGAAATATCCCTAGACCGTGTTGATGTGTGTAGATGTTTTGGTTAGCAAAGAACTCTTCACCACTACGGTTATACCAAATTAGCCTCGAATCGCCAGTAAGGTCGTCTTAATAGCTATCTTACTAACTACTTATATAATTCTAAATATATACCATATATCTTATTTCTTATTATCAGCCTTTCGTGTCCCACTGCTGGGCAAAGGCCTCCCTATCCCTGTTTGAGGCCAATCTTTATCTTTTCTCGTTGCAGTTTGCTGTTGTTTGACACCCAGCTAGGTTGCTTCAGCCCATAAAACTTGTATACATTCCTTTTCACATAATAACAGTTAGCCATAAACAACATAGCCCGAGAAAAGAAATCTCTGTCAAACTACAGTTAAACCTCTTTTGACTCAAAATACCAAAAGACGGTCTTGCGAAATTAAAAAAAAAACTAAGAATTATTTAGCGCCTTATTAAGTTTAAAGTATTTAAACAAACATTTACCTACATATTGCGTGTTGGTTATCTGTTGAACCAAGGTTAGCGTCGCATATTTTATTAGCCAGTCCACTACTATAAATAGGCTTTGTCCTTTTAAAATCTGATTTATCCATCGCCATTTTAGTGTTTAATTAAGTGTAATCGATTAATCGGAATTGCTTTTAATCGATATAAGGCTACTGTTTTATTAAATTGCGTTTAGACTACATTGTCGGCGATTCTATCTGGCTAAACGATGGTTTGAACTAGAGTTATCGAATGGATGTCCCTTTTATAGCTAGGTGGAACTTGGATTATCTTTTCTAATTGGTGGATCTGCTCTCAAATCTCATGGTAATTACAATGCAAGGTTGAATTTTATGGTTCTGGTGACTTAAATGGTGTTGATGTATAGACGCGATAAAGCAAAAAACTTAGTTCGAAGTTTGTGTTTAGAAAATCTTTATTTTTTCATATTTAGATATGGCAACCCATCACGTCGCTAGACAGTTTTATTTGACCTTTATAGCTACCAAGACTGCAGCTATACCCTTGAAATACAAGAAGCATAACGATAACTAATAAGAAACGAAACGAGTGTTGGACATGCTATTACATCTTGCTACTGTCAGAAAATCCTCGAAAAGTCACGCTTTTCGCTCCGTATCATCAATTTAACGCTAATAATCTAATAATCTTTTGTGAGAAATTGCTCGTAAATGTCGTCTTTTCTTTTTGCACAATGTTCTTTTGTAATGCCTGAACTGTTTTAAACGACTGCATCTTTCAAGCAGCATTAGATCATGTGTGCATTTGAACTGAAAAATACAGTTTTTCAGTCATACTCTGGTAGGTCAGTAACTGTGATTATGTTCTTCTTGTTCCTCCTTATTGTTTTTCCATTTATTATGTCAAATACCTAGGTCTGAATACATCATGTATTCAGACCTAGGTATATAACTAACCGCGCATTCGCTTAATGCTCTCAGCTAAGCTTCTATGCTATCTTGCTATCAGCATAGAAACTCCAATTTTAAACATGTCTAAATGCAGTTCGTCTATGGCGTTTTAAATCAATCGTCACGTGAATAAACATTTCTACAAGAACACTTGTACAGGAAGTTTAAAATGTTATTGGTGTGTTGATGGTGCCATTTCCGCATCTGGATAACCATTTATTGGATTGGCCTGGATATTGAACTCACGACTCTGGATTCTTCGAAGTTCGTAGGTCGTCAATTAAAGGAAATGCCTTCTCTCTATTTAATTTTGCATGATCCACAAACAAATTATCCAAAATCGTTGAGGCTCACTTTAATTAATTGACTTTAGCCCCAAACTGCATTTCAATTTCAAACAACAACAACAACAGCCCATAACGTCTACTGCTGGACATAAGCCTCTCCCATGATGGGAGGAATTTGCCGTAATCTCCACGCTCGGCAGGCGGATTGGAGATCGCAGTGATGAAAGACTAACAGAAAACGCTGCTGCCCATTCTCTGGTCTACGGAAGCGCAAGGTGTTCTGCCTCAGACATTAGTCGCCTTATACGACACCCGTGAGTCTAATGGGTTGGTTCTATTCTACTCTGCCGGATACCACACGGCGGCAATTTCAAACAGTCGCCCAAAATTGTGTTTATATTTTTTTCTGATGTGACATTTGTTAGTCCTATAGAGTCCATGACATTATGCAGTAAATGCTATGAAGCATTCAGCTAGTATTTATTGTTATTCGTATTGAGTCTTCTTCAAAAATGGCCTGCGCGTAAGTAGGTTCCATTAATTTATTAAACTCTTACACCGCCATTACCATCACAAAAATGCCGATGTTCGGTCTGGTCAGTACAATTCGTGGAACTAATTTAAATGCTAGGACCGTTATTTCTTTGTCTATGCGTCTATGCACCGAGGTTGGAATCCGTAGCAATGTAAACCTGTTACCTACATACAACAGTACACGAGATTACTGAAGGGAATTGAACTGTCAACGTTTTTAAAAGTAAATAAAACGAATGGCAATAATGAGCATATAATATTATAATAAGACTTTAATCTTCCTTCTGCTGGAACACAAGAGTCCCTGTGAGTGGGTAATGGGTAGATAACTACCACTCGGATTCAGTGCCGGTCGATGGATGCCACATGTCTTCGAATGATTGGCTCTAGGTTATGCCATGTACCAAGTTTCCTCACGTTGTTGCTTTCCTTCACTGTTTCCTGAACGAACTAGAGGCAAGTCAGTAATGGCACCCTGTCGTTACTTTAGGTTTTCAGATCGGAGGATTTTGCACAAATACAAGTTTTTCGTTACTTTTAAAAGTTTTCCTAACATGTTTTTTAAGTTTGGATTAGACTTTACTCGACACACATCAAAAAAAGTTTGCGATCACTTTGAAAAATCAAAATCTTTTTTGTTACGGTAGATTATATTATCGTTTGTTCTTCTTTTTAGATTCTTTATTTAACAATATAGATCTAGAATATACAACAGTAAAACAGTTCAATTTAAAACTCAACAAAGAACTTTTCTTCATATAGTTCAATTTAAAAAGAAAAACATTTTATGCTAGCGATCACAAACTTTTTTTGATGTGTCCATGCTACTTGAAAGAAATTTGACTTGGATTTGTTTTCCAATTTTTGCCCTAATAACTTAAATGCATTGTCTTGCTTATAAAAGCTAGACTGTCATAATTAATAAGCCTGAAATAGTCCAGCGCTTTTTCCCAAATTACTGTTCGTTCCGCTCCTTCTAAAAACTTAATGAGCATAAAATGTTTTAATATCATTAAAGTTAATTCTTTAATTACATTCTATCCGGTATTCCACTTCCGTGGTGTTACCTTACTACATCAAGGAGTAAGCGATGAAATGGCACTTGCAAGGCTTCATGTCGATATGTTTGGTATCAAGTAGCATTAGAGTGGACAAGGTGTTCAAATACTGTAAGCTATAAAATGGATTTACTGAAGATAAAGTTTAATTATTATGATTTCCGAAGCACCAATAATATTAGGACGAGGAATTCTGATGCTTTTTCTTCGCTATTGCAACCAACGGTGAACTAACCTTTTGCAACAAAATATTTTTCAGAATCAATATTTTTGACCTCTCAAGTCCTATCTTTTGACGTTCACATCTTTTATTTAAGTTTTAAGTACTTGGTTACAGAAAATTCTTTAATAAAGTTCGCAAACGATTCTTTTCAAAATTTCAAAACATCCAAATAATAACGTGCTACAAAGATATTTCGAAACATTTTATCGCTAAACAACTTTCAAAATGTTGTTCAAATTGATTCTGTGAACATTGTTATTTAGCATTGAGCATCTACATTTTATGCAAGTTTTATGTAATTCTACAGTGGTCAAGTGGACATCCTTTCCATTCCGATTTCATCTTCAGTATTACTTAATATTTAAACTGTTAAAATAATCGAGCTACCTGGAATATAACTAGCTAGGTCAAGGTCATTTGGTAACGATTGTGGATACTCGCGATATTGTTTTTATATCACACTTTGGTTCACTTACTTTCAATTACTACAAGCAGGTTGATATTGCAAAATTGCTACAGCTTGAAGTCAACAATGGCGTTAGCGTTACTTAAGGTGACACTAGTCCGGGGTTGCGGGTCTGTTCGACGGGGTTGCGGGACTGTTCGAAAGAGATACCGTGACCCCGGAACGCAAAGGGCGATGAAGGAACGTGGGAGAAGTCATTTGATGATTTCCAATCCGAAAAAAAAAAAAACAAAAATGGTGACACTAGTCGACATTTTTTCCATAGATACTTCGGGGCAGTATTACTCCACTGTTTGACACTGTATATTCAAAGTTAAACAAGATTTCGTATTGTCTCATTATTAATTTTGTCTGTGCGGAAACATAACAGTAAAATAAAAAACAATTAAAAAGTTACGAGCTACCAAAGATTCGTTTTTATTGCCAATTTTAACGCAACTTTGGGCGTAAATTAGTAAAATAAAGGAAGTGTAAAATTTCCAAAACAAAGTCGGTACCAACAAAGCACTATTATCGAAAAATTAAATTAATTTTATTTGTAATTGATTTATAGAATGGTTTTTTTAATTTAACTCGATTTTCCAAAGGTCTTTTCGTATTTTTTTACACGCTCCTTTTACTGTGAATTATCGTGCATCTCACTGAACTCACTGTGTCGGGCACGATGCCAGGTGAGACAGCGTGCTTTTTGGCCACGCCCACCAGTGAGTTCGAGCCCGCGACTAGTGCTACCTTAAGTGTCTGAATATAATATTTATAATATAGTGCCTAATTTGGATTATCATATATGATACTTTTTATCCCGGCAGTACGATCCCGTGCGACAATAATTACCAAACTCCACGCGGGCGAAGCCGCGTACATAAGGTAGTTGTTTAATAAGATTATTTCCGGGTCTGTTGGCTTGCTTTTTTCTAAAGTTATCAAACGGCAATTTTTTAGAATGCCATAAAACATTCAAATTAAAATTCTTCAAAGTCCACTACCCACAACTATCTTAATTTGCACAAAAACGTCTAAAACGGTACGGTACCTAATTAAAAGAGCCATTTCTGTATTCCATTAATTACTTTGTAACTATGTAAGTATGAGTAAAACCAACATAAAAATGGTAGCCACTAAATTACCTACCTACGAATCCATACTCATATTAAACATGCGAAAATTAGTCTGTCTGTTACCTTTCCACACCTCAACGTCTGAACAGATTTCGATGAAATTTGGCATAAAGGTACCTCCAATCCTATGAGTTATAGGACGTACGATAATTTCACCCCGTGGGATAGTTGAACGCAGGCAAAAGCAAATACCAAATAAATATAGTCTCAATCTCAAATACGGCAATATGAGGATTCTTCGATGTAATGAGCTTGCGCGTGGGCAAGCCCGTTTACCCACGCTCGGTGACCTAGCGAACTTGAAATAACGTACGTAAAGAAATCACTGCTTTAAAAAGCATTCTTTTGTAGGTTATAGTTAGAAAATGGAAATTGATGTAATCTGTAACAGCAGCCATTCAATAGATGCAAGAAGTGTTAACAATAGTTAATTTAAACTATATAGATATTTTATATAGTAATATAGACGAACCGACAAAGCAATATACACACACCTACGGATTCGTTTGGTTTACGATTGAAAATAAAAATGGTGTAATTTGTAACAGCAGCCATTCAATAGATGCAAGAAGTGTTAACAATAGTTAATTTATACTACATAGATATTTTACATAGTAATGTAGACGAACCGACAAAGTTATATACACACACCTACAGGTTCGTCTGGTTAACGATTGGAAATAAAAATGATGTAATTTGTAACAGCAGCCATTCAATAGATGCAAGAATGTTAACAATAGTTAATTCATACCACATAGATATTTTATATAGTAATATAGACGAACCGACAAAGTAATATACACACACCTACGGGTTCGTCTGGTTTACGATTGAAAATAAAAATGATGTAATTTGTAACAGCAGCCATTCAATAGATGCAAGTATGTTAACAATAGTTAATTTATACCACATAGATATTTTATATAGTAAAATAGACGAACCGACAAAGTAATATACACACACCTACGGATTCGTCTGGTTTACGATTGAAAATAAAAATGATGTAATTTGTAACAGCCATTCAATAGATGCAAGAAGTGTTAACAATGGTTAATTTATACTATACAGATATTTTACATAGTAATATAGACGAACCGACAAAGTAATATACACACACCTACGGGTTCGTCTGGTTTACGATTGGAAATAATCTCTTGGGGTCGTTTTATCGGGATACAATAAGTAGTCTGTCTCAGATCATGGTCTATCCTCATCATCACATCAGACAGACGATTAGTATAGATGTAAAGCACTTTTAGTCGCAAAAGTTGACCTCTTGTTTCAGCAATATTAAATGCAAAGAGATGGTATTCGTGAGCACGTCTTTAGAGGACGCATTGGAAAATTTGGAGTCAATGATCTCAATTTTTGTCAGTAATTACAAAATGAATGAAAATATAAGTTGGTGACCTGATAATTCATGATAAAAACCTTAGTTTGTTAGTTTTCAATACATGATTAGGTAACTTTTGCAACAGAGAAAAATATATCAAACATACCTCTTTTTACAAAGAGATTCACATGTTATGGGCAAACGGGACCGATTTAAGCCCGGTTTATGAACAATGTGTCGCCTTAACTGCAACTTCTAATAACTTAGATAGCTCTAAGGTTCAGCTTCTATCTAACACAATGTCTTCATCATGGACCACCCACAGTATAATTACGTCATTTTCCTCACCGAACATACATTTTTCAATCATTTATGCATTTCTGATATATCTTTATTATAATTTAATCAGTCCACATGGGAACCTGTTATGGCGAGAACAGTTTAACCTTTCAAGAATGTGTCTCTTGGCCAAGATTAGGTCATCCCATCTCGTTTTTTACTTGCATGCTGTGAATTGAGATTAGCGGTCGATTCGATTCCACTGCATCTGTAGATTTGGCCGTATCTATAAGTATATATGGATTAATTTTAAGTAAGTACTTAACTATTTTTTGAAAGGCTACTTCGTACCCTGATGATAAAAGATGATGCGACCTAAACTTTGTTGGGAAAGGCAGATGATTATGTTAAGCGATCGTACTGTCAACGATGGTGATAGCTTTCTCCAGGATAGCTTTTAATATTATTGAAAGTTCAGGAAAAGTCTCAAAGTGGCGCCGCGCGGTGGGCGGTGAGTGAGGTGGTTTGGTCCATACCAAGCCAATCGATTACCACACAACATGTGATGTGGAGAAATGAGAAAAATATCGTGATGAAAGTTTTGAGTATGAATGTGAGTAGATATAAGAGTAGAGGAAGACCAAAGGAACGATGGATGGACTGCGTGTAGGATGATATGGCAAGAAACTCGAGAAAGGAGGTGTCTGCTGAGATGACGAGTATTAGAGAAGTATGGAAGAAGAAGTCATGCTGCGCCGACCACAAATAGATTGGGATAAGGGCTAGACAATAAAGACGATGAGTTCTGGAAAAGTTAAATCTTTAGCTGTGGTCGGTAGAAAGGCACAGCTCATTTCGGTTTAAGTGCGCACACGCAAAGAAGCACGTTCGATTAAGAACAATGGCATTGAGACAGCAGCAGAAATTGGATCATTAAATTACATTGAACTGAAAGGTTTCATTAAGAAATAATCAAAAGTATTCTGTGGTTTCTTGCTGAACTTTACTATCGACGAAATGACATAAAATTAAAGTCAAAGTTATAAACATTTATTTCAATTAAGCCAAATAAAATGCACTTTTGAACGTCAAACTTTAAAACAAAGGAAATACAATACAATTGATTTAATACGTTTGGTAATGTCATTTCAGTATTCACAATTAAAAATGTCGGTACAGTTTCCACGAAGTCAACTTGACCAATGCAAGACAAGAAATATTAAGTGCAACTTCAAAGTATATTGCTTGCATTCTATGTACCTATTCCCAATCATCATTCTCCTGTCCATAAGCCAATTCATTTGGGGTCGGCGCAGCATGTCTTCTTCTTCCATACTTCTCTATTACTCGTCATCTCTCCAGACACATCACACCTTGTATTTCCAATATCCTATTGTGTTCATACGAGTATTTAAGTAAGTTTAGTTTACTACTGAACATTTTTTTAATTCTCAGTTGGCCACAAATGTCTCAGAAGTTCTCGCAAGAGAGTTACATCATCAATTTCTAACTCACGAATCGTGAATAACTATCCAACAATGAAAACATCGTGGAATTAATAATATCAAATGATAACAATTATTTTAATAACACGTAATGACTTATACTACTGACGATGCATGTTAGTTTACAAAACGTACACATGTTTATGATCATTCAATGCTTTCAATAACGTTCATTCATGGTCTTCGTTAAATATCTTTGGATCATTCATTGTAGATTTACGTTTGGGAGCAGGTCTAACTTCTAACTTTTTGACGATCTGACTATAATAAAAATAAAATAAAATAAATAGTGTTTTATTGCAGGCAAAAATACACATATACAAGAAAAATACAATTGAAACAGATAAAATAAAATAAAATAAAAAATAGTAAAGAAATCGTTAATAATCATAAAAATATCATTCAATTCATTAAAAAATCATAAAATTGCATATCATTCAATTCACTAAACATCATAAAATATCATTCAATTCAAACAACATTAAAAAAATATCAATAAAAACAACAACAAAATATATATATATATTAATACCTTAGTCTACAAAAATAACTTTAATTTTTTCGTCATTTTTTGTTCCTGGTTAAGTGAACAGAAATCCAGTGCACAAATATAGGGCTTGCAAGGTTGCACGAGACAACCCTCAAAATGCTGTTACTAGAGCGTCTCAAACTTTGCCAAAAGGACGCGACCCTCGACCTCATAATGGCGTATAAATCGCGCGCGTATCTGACAGACTCCTTGGCAGTCCGAAATTGACTAAAAAAGGTTTAGGTAATTGAAATATATTTTTAAGTTTGATTGCTAGCATACACACCAGATTTCTTACAAACAAGATCATTGACTTAAAAAAGTATTACCCTAAAAAAGCCAGTGGATAATAATAATGATGACCTATCTAATAAAGTAACGCTGAACATTCTTCCGTATCAAATTCTAGGAATATTGTATTACAGAAAGAACCAGCTGATGATGGCAAAATGTGTAGGCTTCATAGGCTCAAGAGGCCTTCTATGTATCTAATAAATCCGCCTCGATATAACATTTCATTTAGCCAGCAATTAACATATTCAAGTAACGTCACGTCATCAGATAAAACCGCTAATGTTCCGCTCGTTTTAAACCAGTCGTCATCAAGGTCATGGTGTAGGTTTATTTTGTTCTATAACACTAGTAATTTATTGGCGCCTCTCGCTTTTTTATAGAGGAAACTGTGAATGACGAATATGTAAGGCCCTGAGGCAATAATCATAATTTAATATCAGACGGCCATTGCCTCATTGAAAAAAATGGTGGACCCGTATGAACTAATGAAGAAATACAGACAAAGATCTAAAAACATCGTGGAAGCCAAAAAGAACGATGACATAACTCAAAAATCTAAGCACAACATGCAAGACATCCCTAATGATCATTGACTTACTATAAGAGATGAGTACGCAAGAAGAAGAGACATTGACCCTTGCAATCCGGTCAACGGTGAAGGTAACATTCTTTATAGCGGAAATACCTTGTAATATCTTCAACCGTAATAGTGTCGGCAAGAATTATTTCTTTATGCTTCCATCCCCTCACAGGAAGGAGATAACACGTTTATCAAAGCCAGGTGCAACTGAAGTCACAAAGTTCAGTAGAAACGTGTTGGGACTGGTAGTAACGTGTTTAAGAGCATTGATATCGAATTTAATGTCGATAAGTATGTTAAGCGTGAAATTACAAATCATGGAAAGAATCTCGGACGAGTTGAGTTGAAATTTCAAATATTGGAATCCGTTAGTTATGTTTGTGATTTTTATAATTGCGATAATAAAAACACTAGTAACACTACTTTTATATAAGCTCTACAAAGAACAAACCAAGACATAAATGCACCTACCCCGTAAGATGAAGTTCTTGTAATTTTGACAGTAATAAGAGTTCTGTAGAGTAGAGAGAGAGTAGTAGGAGTAAGAGTACACTATTTCTTATTTCATTCATAAAGTCCCATATAACAGAAACAAAAACTCCAGACAATGACCAGTCACGATCTAAAGCCCAACAATTATAAGTTGGTCACAGCAGACCCAGCAAGGCATAACTAACTCATAAGCTACGGGAGATTCACTCGGCTCGCTTACACATTCAGTATAATTGGAGCAGAACACCACAATAGAATCGTCGACTTATATCAGACACGGTGTTAAATGTCAAGTGTTTTGAATAACTGAAAAACGTTTTGAGTTAGACGTTTTAGATACTTGAGTTTAGGTCAAATTATGTCAGATGCTTAAATTACCATTTCCAGCTTTCGCCAACTAAATTAAGGCATTATATGCAACAATAACTCGTGTTTGTATTGTACCTAAGCCGAAATCTATAGAACATCTCCAAATGATTTATGATAGGTGGTTTGTCCCAAGGGATTATGTTTGGTCCCTTGTTAATTATTCTGCAGAAATAAGGGCCAGTTTTTCATTGAATTGAAACAGAAGCAGTGCAATGTAACTCGAATGTTATATGTTCATCATATTATCTTTTCACGTGAAATGTTTCAACCCGTGTTCGACCTTGTTTCCCTAAACATTGTTAAAGCCAGATGGCAGTCAGATACTTGGCACATTATGCATGGTGAATCTGTCTCTCCACGCACGACTGATAGTAATCTAAAGCAAAGCCATGGCAACAGTCACTGGGTCAAAGAAGACGGTTACTAAGGAATGTAAACCTATTCAAAGTAACAAATGACATTATTAACTGCTTCATTGATTTTTAAATCCTACTTTGTATTCCAAATTCTCAATCAATAGAATCTACCAAATTTAAAATTAATTTGGGACATTTCAAACGGTCGATTTGGAATTTAGAGTGGCACTGATTCTTAAATGTCAGTTCATTTTTGGGTCTCATTTTAAAATAAAAGCTTTTGCAATGTTAATTTGCTATGCAATCTTGTAGATCTTAATTATTATTGAATGTACAGCTCCATACACTAATACACACACTACCAGAAAGCCGTGCAGGATTTGCCGCTGTCTGTATCCGTTATTATTTCTTCTTTGCATGTCCTTTTATCTTCTACCTTTCTTTGGTCCCATTCCTTCTCTCACTCTTATTTTCCACACGGATTCGATATTCTTGATCGTTTTAATTTATAAATAAAAGAAATCCAGTCTATTAATCAAATTCAGTAATGAGTAAATCCCTGTTTAGTCGGGCCTTTTACTCTTCTACTGCAGCAAAAGGTATACCTTCGTTTTCCTCAAATAAAACACCTACTTCATAATCCTCAAGTGTTACACCAGATTAGTGTTTTTCCAACTCATTAACTCCATTATCTTAAGCCTCATCGACACTTACTAATAACAGTAATTAAACAAATATGTCTCAATTAACAATGGGTACCAGGCAGAGTCGGTGAACTTGCCACGTGTGTAGGAGTATTTATAAACTGAAGTGCTAATGAATCAGTATTGATGACTCAGTTCACTCGGGATAGTGTAAAACACGCGATTATATTAAGTGGCGTAAGTTGATATTGGTGACGCGGAAATGTGAGGATTCTTACGCCTTGTTTTGGGCTGTTTTATCATACGGTTTGATTGATTTAGTTAGGGGTCACTTTAACGATTTAAGTAGTATTGGATGGCTCTACCTACTCTAAAACATAGATGCATGAAATACATTAGAATTTTATTAGCCAGTTGAAAAAGGGTTTCAACATGAAATTGATTTTCGCAACAGGACCAAAAACTAAATATCAGTAGCAATAGCAATCAGTTAATTCTTCAATAATATTTCATTAACTAGGCTAAACGAAATAATCAGAAACTACCTTGCTTAAAACTCTCTATCGAACGGTTAAAACGTTATATCATACATAGGTGCTTCTTAGAATTTAAAGTTACCTTACCACAGAAAAGTTTCTATAAAACTTGATTTGTAGATGACCGGAAATAATTGGGATAGCCCGAGTGGCCTTGCCCAAGGACTGGCCCTAGCATTCTGTTTTTTTTTTTACTTTTTGTGTTCGGTATTCAATTCGATGACTTACATACAATTTATGGTTTGGAGATAAAGATACTCGTAGTGTTTAATTCTAATTCTGTATGTTTTGAGAAGCTAGTGTACGTGGCGGATCGATATTTGGATTCCACTAATAGTACTAAGAGGGATGCTGGAAATTCAACAGTGATTGAAGGAAAAGTTGTCTTTAGAAATTGCTGGTAAGATCCTGATTGGATGGAAGTAGTAAAGAATAATATCAGGGCTCGTATATTGGCTATTATAGATCTTCAGGACTAGTCTAACGAGGAGCTATATCATCCAACCAACCAACCAACCCACCATCTACAGACCTGCATGAAGGAGGACTTTTGGCCGAAGGGTGTCGTATATCGACGTTTCCGAGGGCGGTTACGCGACACCACGCAGCGACACACGACGCCGACAACGTTGCGTGTATAGTTTTAGTCTCGTATAGTTAAAAATTTTACCTATGGGCCTTAGTTGCCTGATAATAAAATGATTATTATTATTATTTATTATAGCGGGGTGGAAATTAATGTCGCTTGACAAATGAAGATTAAACCTAATCCAACAAGAGGAACAATCAAGATTATGGACCGTTTTATAATAACTACTATAACCATCACTCCGGCATAATCAAATTTTGAATAGATCTATAAGAATGTAATAGATGAATCGTGATTTTTCCTTATCCAAATAAGAACCGATTATGAACGGTACCAAGAAATGCTTTAGAAAAAAATCTATGGTGAAAGGTCGCACACCTATCATCGCGCATCATTATTATTACAGTAAATTACATTCTCGATTGCTATTTGTGTCTAACCGGATCAGTGCGTACAACTGATGACATGTCTGTAAGCTCTACTAGAATTATTTTAGATTTAACTCCTAACTGATTGGAACGAATTAGTGTTTCTTCAGTTTCATCATTCACTTTCCTATAGACTTGAAGAATTTATATTTCGTCTACCATTTGATTCACTAAGTCTTTTCAACCAATTTGTGGTCATCTTTTCGCCTGTACATAGACTCCTCCTCATTACTTGTATCGTCTATAATATGTTGATCATTTATTGGTACTTCAAATACAGCTTTTTGTGGAAAAACTACAATGATATGAGCTCCACAGTGATATCATCTCCACCAACAAAAATATCAGCATTTTAAACCAGATTAAAGAATTCGCCCACAAATTCATCAAGACATTTGAATATCAACCTGACTTAACTCTAACACTTAATTTGACATCGAATATATCAATCACAATTCATTGATCAGAGCAAATTCTGCCGAAACAAAGCAATCCTTTACACAATTAGCTAAGGTTTAATTTTCTTTGTATAATCTGGTACTGAAAGAACCGGTCTTGAATGACCTCGGGTATGGAACATACGGATAGAATAACGATTCAAAATTCCATACGAGGATCGTTCACGAGGCTTGATGTGTAACATCACAGATTTCCGTTATGGGTAGTCGGCGATGCAGGTGCGCCATTCTTAGAGCAAGGTTGGGTAATTAGCCATACCAAGGTAAAGCAAGCAGTAATAGGTCCTACTGTCAAAATATTAGAAGACACTTTCAGTGTTTCATTTACTAAAAGAGCTATACTGTCACTAATCTACATATAACCTTTTGGAAATCGACTGCAATTCAAAGATTCAATAGAGGCATAATAGAGCCTGCAAAAAATAAAAGAAGAAAGAAGATTCGTAGGAGCTACAAGGTTTGTAAGAGTAGGCCAAATAATCATTTAATTAGACTATACTCAAATTCACAGGTAGTTTTATACAAGTGAAGGGTCTCGCAAGGAATAAATGCATCATGTTGAATAGGACGCAAATAAAAGTTTTTTTTTTCACACGATCGCGATCCCTCAACAAAAGGCAGGAGCTTTTTGAACGTCTGTTCTCATGAGAAAGCTCATTCAAAAGATTTTGCGTCTTTTTGGTCCCTTTTTAGATTTTTTTCTTTATTTGTGGAACTGGTTGTAGTCTTTATACATATACACACATCAACACGGTCTAGGGATATTTTTAAAAAAGCGAATTACTATCAATGTGTTAATTATTTATATGACATGTATATATTTAAAAGATACGTTATTTAATATTCTACCATTTTTTTTATAATGGTTAAGGTATAGATTAAAATTTCAGGTTTTTATGGAAAAAAAATGAAGCATAGACGGAAACCGTATATGAATGAACTTATAATTTGTGAGTAAAAACTGAAAAAAATAGAAAAATCATTTAATTTGTGTTTATAAACTTGAAGTTAGTAGTCTGAGAAAGCGCCCATGATGTTCATAACACATCGGCAACGATTCGGCATGCTCAGAACAAGGTTGTCAATGTCTTGCTGCGGAATATTGTCCCATGTCCTTCTGAGGTGCGCAAAAAGTTGATCTTCTGTAGCCAGATTTTCAGGAACTTCCTTCAGAGCTCTTCTTTGCAGCATATCCCACGCATGCTCAATGGGATTTAGATCTGGCGATTGAGCAGGCCAGTCTAAGGCCCTGACATTATGTGTATGTAACCAAGCTGCTACCATTCTCGCCGTGTGTGCCCGGGCATTGTCGTGCATGAGCAGGAAATCTTGCCCCATTTGTGTTCTGTGGGGCAAGATTACGGGCCCCAGCACCTGTTGGACGTATCGTTCTGCCGTCATATTGCCCCGCACCCAAACGAGATCCGTCCGTCCTCCAAGACGAATTCCTGCCCAAACCATAATTGTTCCTCCTTGGTATGGGTGAACTTCCTGAGGGTTCTGGAGACGGCTCCATCGTCCAGGAACTCGCCAAACACGCGTCCTTCGTGAATCTGGATGGAAGCCGAACCTGGATTCATCCGTGAACAGCACATTGGACCATTGGTCACGGCCCCAGTCCACGTGGTTCCGAACCCATTCTAATCGTCGTCCACGATTGCCTCTCCGTAAAGGTGGGACCCGGAGTGGTCTACGAGAGCGTAGATTGCTTTCATGCAGTCGCCTTCTTACAGTTTGGTCACTCACAAGCACTTGGTGTTCCACTCGCAGCCTTTGGACCAATTGAGTCGCCGTTGCATTTGGTTGTGCTCGCGCAGTAATTTGCAAAAATCGGTCTTGTCTGGGGGTAGTGATGCGACTTGGCCCCCGGTGCCTCTCCGCTACTTCACCTGTGGCACGATAGCGTGTCCACAATCTTGAAATTACATTTTGATGGGTCCCTATGGCCTCAGCAACATTACGCTGAACAGATCCAGCTTCCAGCATTCCCACAGCTCGTAACATCTCCGCCCTCGTCAAATGTCGGCGTTGCATGGCTACAATACCTCAATTTTAACTTTATCTTTCGTTTAAAAATGAAAAAAAACTGTAACTAAACGTAATTCGTATTGATTTCTAACAAAATCCACCAATTCCACCAATTTCTAATTTCGCACAAATGAAAATTCCCTCTCCTATACATCAAGACATTTTTATGCCACCGAAACAAAAGAATTTTCAAAAATTTGAATTTGGAATTAGTCTGAGATAAATTACAAATAAAACGGTGTATAAAAGATTCCAATGCGGCCAGTACTTTTAGAGTTATTTAATTGAGTATGAAATATCCCTAGACCGTGTTGATGTGTGTATTTTGTTGATCGAAAGTAAAACCTTAATTCTGAAAACTTGTATGAGTGTGTGTGTGTTATCAACTGTAAGTACTGTGACACGCCTAGAGAATACAATCCCGAGCATGTTTTTCAATCCCGTGATTACGGGATTTTTGAAACGTTATCCCGGGATCCCGTCGCTATCCCGGGATTAGACTATGTGTTTTCTAATTGGCTCAAATGAAAAAAAAACTTGAGTAAAAAAAAAATTGTCTAAATGTCTTTGCAGTTTGCACAACACAAACACAATAAAATAAGAAAAGAAAAAAGACAAAAGAAACTATACTTTTGCAAGAAATGAAAAATACAACACAAAAAAACTATTTAGAATTACGAAAATATAATCGCAGAAATATCAAAGCATCTAATGGTTGACTTCCAAGCCTGCTTCGTAGTTTATTGCCAACATAAGCAGCAGCTGAAAACGCTCACTCAGGTTCTACGCTGGTACCCGAGTGGGGAAGTCCCTTCTATGTTCTACGACAAACATTATCTAAAGCTAGGCAAGGTTATTGTCAAGGCACAACGAACTACGGAATACAAACTAGACCTGTTTGTGGCAATCCCGAGAGTAGCCAAGTACAGTCCCGGGATTTTCGGGGCCAGAAAACGGTCGGGATCCCGAGATTGGGATCCCAGGATTGTATTCTCTAGTCACACACCAGACTGTGATTTGATAATTGATACATTGTTTATGTTTTGCCGATCGATTATTGTTTTACCGATCCAGATGTTGACTACAACACGACACACAAAAACTATTGTCTACTAAATAAACAAATATCAACGTCAACTGTTTGATATTTGTTTATTTAATAGAATGTAGATGATATTACTAAAACCGGACAACACACTGAGTGGAATAAGGCTGTCCACACGTAATCCATTCACCACATCACATAAAACTCGATGCACGCACAATTTCAGTGAAGGTATCGTGCTGTTGCCAGAAGGCCAGTACAATCCTTTTACCTTTTTCGCAAGGTTCGATAGGACAGGTGAGGCTCACCAAGATGCTCTCAAAACCAAAATATGTCAATAGACACAGTTTCTACACTTCTAACCACATTGGCGTATCCCTTAGAATAAGTTTTCTACAGACCGATGGGGTTTTAAAGTCACAAAACTGTTGTAGTTGTTCTAAGCCATCTATGTAAGTACCTGTACCAATACAGTAAGATACTTTTACAGGTAGTCTTCTCTTCCTTGCTTCTGCACCGCTTACTACTGTAGTTTGAATGCAAACATCCTAAGCTATGCGTCGCATCAGGCATTGTGCTACATAGAATGTAGATACAATGTTTACAAACTATAAATCCACTACAACACACAGTTACTTACGACAGTTTAAATCAATTGTATGGACGTCATTCTCATACTAATGTACTTCGTCAATAGCAGTATTGCTTAGCATTTACTAAAAAGTATTACAAGCACGTTTCATAGAACAATATGTGTTCAGAATGTGTTTTAATGTCATTATTTTAGTTCTATGCGGTTGGTCTGACCTGTCGTGGCTACTGTTTGAAGGTGCATTAAACTTTTGAATGTGTTTTTAGTTAAGATATCTTTATAAACACAAATTGAAAATAAAGATTGTTTATCTTTACTTCCATCTTCATCTTCTTCTTGTTTCTTGGCATCCTCTGCAGGAGTTCAATTTTGTTTCTGAATGTATCCGAAACTATTGTATACTGGTAAGGACCAGTATACAATAGTTTCGGTCTATCTAGGGTGACCAAGATTAAGCAGATATCTGGGTCAATTGGCTACTTCCCATCTTCTAGGATTTTAGTTAACCAAAGACCATGCAACCATAATGTGCAAGTTCGAAGGACCAAATTGTAGATGATATTAGTATCATGCCTTTGCTTTCCAATATCCTGTTAAGTAATCTAAGCGCTATGTGCTCCAGTTTCAATACCACATTGTCAAACTTACAAAATTAATTAAAGTGAAATATTTACGCAAAACTGTAACACCAACAATGCATTTGTCTGCAATTTAAACAAAACATACATTCTCCGAAACACTTAACTTTACAGCATACACCCAATCTGTTTAGTTCGCAATGCAATGAAGATTTTCTTCTGTATTCTTGATTTTCAACTGTTTTATCCCAGCAATGGATCATGCAAATCTCGATGTTGTTTAGTCATGTCGTTTGTTACGCGTTTCTCGGTGGAAGCCTGCACCTGCCTCCTTGATTTTGCCATAAATTATGAACACAGGTTGATTCTTGCTTAGAAAACAAGTTTGTACGCAATTATAGTCCGATAGCTCTTGAGAAATATGTTATTTGAATTCTTTTGGTCGTGTTTCTGTGAGAGCGACGAGAATAGATTTCTTGTAATGGTCATGGCTCTTGAAGTCTAGAATGTGGTTTATACTTGCGTTTTCTAGACGAAGATGGGTTAGTTGGAAACAAATACAGAATCGTAATGGCTGAAACTCAAATGAAAAAAGAAAGACACTTGCAATCTTATTTAAAACTAATGGAAATACGGATATGGATATTGATGCAATGAAATGGACAAATTGTAACATTATTAGGAGTCACAAGCAAGAAATTAAAGTAGACTAGGAAACTGTATACACTTGCAATGATATATATATATACTGTATTAAATGTAACGTTTAGAAAAAGTTACATTTAATACAGTAAACAATTTTTCAAAGTTTGACCAAAGATTCATAAAAGAAAAAGAATTCAACAGTAAAAGCTAGACTCAATTCAATTTATAGACTTCACGCATATTTTCTCTAACGAGGTGTGCAGAGCGGCTAACGACAATCTATTGTTACAAAGCTAATTGTTTGGCATCACTCCAAGCCATACAAGAAGTATTAAGTTGCTTCCGATCTAATATGGTTCAAAATCTGGGAGGTCTGCGCAGCGCGTAATGCAATTCGAATCTTCTTGTATAAATGTTGCCTTCATATTCTGATCTGTAATTTTTTCTATTTACGTGGACCAACACAGTATTAATATTCTCAATTAAGGTGCATCTGCACTCTTAAATTGATTGGAAATTACCTACCTACTTAAAATATTTTAACCAACATCTCACATTTATCGATCCCTGAGGGAATCTTATAACACAACTGATGCGAGTTGACTTGACATTGAAACTGCAAAGTAAACTCATTTTCAAACCTGGTGTAATCTGGTCCTTTGGTACTAACACCATCTCTGCTTACAACTTCGATATTTTAAGGTGTCTGAATTGCTTACAGCAATTTGCAGTCGACAAAGGTCAGAGCTGAGAGACCTCTGCAACCGGTTTATAGTACAAAACAGAAAATGATTTGCCTACTTAATGCTTTATTTTGTGTTCGTGCTTAGTTTATTGTTATTGTGTCTTTTAAATCACCTCTGTCCTTTGACCATGAGCGCTCATTGGCATGTGCTTGGTGAATGTATGGACACTGTGAAGTAATTGGTGCCAGCCTTAGGACTAGTGCCTTGTTTAGTTAAGATATTTGCAACAGGTAGGGAAGCTTTCAATGCCAAAGAGAAGATCAAGATTTGAAAGATTTATTCTCAGTTTTTTGACTATACTTTGAACTGAAGACTGGTAGTTCACGAAAGTTTCGCACTGTTTAATAGGCATTATTTTGGTTTAATTAATTTTATTAATTTATGTTCCTTTAGATTTTTCTATTTTCATCATCACTGATCACTTAAAAAGCAAAGTTTCAATATTTTTTGTCCACCGTCAAAATTTTTGGTCCTTCCTCTCCACAAGCAATTTCATAACATTTTCGTTATCTAAAACATCAAAATAGCACTTTCTGACCTGTCTCTGTGCTAGTGCTCCCTGAGGTATGCGGTCACGGTATAAATACAAGCAACCCGGAAAGTAATACCGGTTGAGGCACGTAACGTTGGGTCGTGCTCTGTCCTACATGCTTTGCTTTTCCAAAATACTGTTTAGCTTTCAAAGTGTTCTATAATTTTTGAAACTTATTTTACTATTTCCATTCAAGTAAAGAAGAAGATTCAAAAGAACAAAATCGTAATCTACTTATAAGACCCACCTGGGTGTTGTCGATACAAGTGTAATCAAAATGGAATTTTTCATTCAGACGTCACTGCATCACATTTTTTCTATGACATTTCTTCTGATATACCCCAATTCAAAATTTTCCAAAAGTTTTGATTGGATCAACAGTTCTGGATTATTGGCATTCCGAAACTTGTCATGTCAGGGCACAAAATTCCATTCACTATTTTTGTATTGACATCAAAATTTGATAATCAGTTTAATGTCTGTGACGCAGATTAATGAATATAGGATACCTACTTCTTTCTCCACAAATAATATTATATAATATCTTTTGTAGAAGCTTAGTTCCAAATTTCGCGCATCTCTCATTTACTGAGTTAGTAAACCGGTACAGTTTAGAGATACAGTTGGCTATACTGTAGTTGTGTTTGACGGTAATCAAAAACGTAAACTGATACAACTAGTTAGTTACTACTACTACTTCGTAAACAGCTGATTGTAATGGAGCGAGGTGTTACTCCATGAGACTGTTAAAGTTTATAGTATTGTTTTGTTTTGATTAGATGTTGTCTAGCATTTGGACAGGTTCTTTGTATGGTTTTATCAGGTAGTTAGCTAGTTACTCGAAATGGTTCTTCATTTTAAGCTATTCCCTATTCAATGAAGGTAAATTACTTTCCTTTGATGTAAACCGCTCCAAATGCCATAATAGTCAAATGGATGCAGCAATCAACATCTCGAGGAAAAAACGATAACAGTAGCTAACGATCGTAGGAAATTAACACAACTGTACAACGCATTGGTTTGATAGCATAGCGGATCTCATTCTCACGCAACTGAAAACAATATTAATACGTCAATGTGGATTGAAAAACTTGATAAAGAACGGCCTAGGCGCGTGCGAGCCGATATCAACCGTTGAACACAGAACATTTTTTATCCAACCATTCACGAATAACCGCCACTTCGGACCGTTAACACCTGCTTAGCCAACTTACACAAAAACAAGCTGATAAAAGCAAACCGATCTCCACAAATTGCCGAATTCCATAATAAACCTTAGAAGTGTCTGCCAACAACAGTTATAGTATTAATTATACGAAAAATACTTAAAAACCCGATAGTCGAGTTGAAAACTTGAAGTTTTCTTACAGTTATGCCGTTGTGTAAGAGATAACCTGAATTGAGATAAGTCTGTTCGGAACTGAGCCAGCGACGCATGCCGCAAGTAATAACCTAACAGATTATAATATTTGTGTTGGTAATCTTCGGATTCCTATCTCTTGGACACATAGCTCTGATTCTAAGGGTCTTAAGTAGACAACATAAGGTTATTTGAGTGACTTACCGTCCATTAGGCGCTGAAGGGGAATGCACCAATTTCACAGCAAAGAGGAACTGTATTGCACACACGAGCAAACAGCAAAGATTCAATGATAGCGTCAACGCACACAACGCTAATGTCACTTCATACACCACTGCAAACTCCTCGGGAGCACTGGTCGCGGGCGCTGATATCTTCAGCAAGAACAGCAAAGCAAGGAGAGCCAGCAGTAAGCTGACGAGGCACAACAGGGCTAGGGAAGTCAAGGCCTCCTCCGTGGCCGCTCTCGTGCTCCTATTCCTGAGGTTCGCCGACCGAGGCGGCGGGATGCCTGTCGCGTTTCCATTCGCCAGCTTCGGGGGAGACGCAACCGGTAAGGGGGCGACGACTGACACTGGGGCGGCAGTCGACGGCTGCGCTCCGGGGCTGACGCTCGCCGAGGTGCCCCCGACGGAGTGCTTGGACGAGTCCAGGGTTGACACGTTGAGGGGCAGGTGGTGGTGCGGCCGCCGCGGCATGTTCTGGTAGCGGTGGTCGGCATCGTTCGCCGCTGGCGGCCGCTGCGTGTGTTTCAACATGGCGTTACTAGCACGCCGAGACTCGCCATCCCGCCGACTGGTTCTCCGGCATTCGGGCCGGTTTTATTGCACGACACAGCAACGCGGGCGCTCGGGCGACGGGCGCGGGACGACTGACGGCGCTTCGTACCTGCGCGCGCGCGTATGTATGTCAATCAAGCCGGAGGGCTGCAGGACTGCACGCAAAGCTAGAACGCATCGGTTTACTCACCTACCCCAACAATAGAATAATGGCTGTTTATTCCCATTATTCTATTCCTTGGATAAACAAGAGGTCTACTGAGAGCAATAATAGTATCTATGTTTAGTAAACATTATTTTTACAATTCGCTTGTTTGGTATTAGATACTAATAGACTATAATGATGACTGTATGATGACTAGTGACTATGATTCTAATTTTTTCTGTAATTGACTCATTAGGCTGCCTCGTTGATCTAGTGGTTGCAATCGCGACGGCTGAACATGAGGTCCTGTGTTCGATTCCCGGGTCGGGCAAATTGTTATGTTCTATCAGGAATTTCTCAGTAGCAGCCACGAAGTCTGGATTTGTGCCCGGTTGATGGCAATATGCTCACCCAATATTACATGGGACTTAAACATAACCAACAAAATGTGGGTGTACTATTATGTACACTTCTGCCTAATCCTTCGTGGATTACAGGCGTGATAATATCTTTGACAGACTTTGCCTCTGCTTTTTTGCCTTTTTCTCTTTGACTTTGCTTTGCTTTTTTTCTTTGTCTTTGTTTTTTTTATTTTTTTTTTCTTTTGGAATTTTTCAGTTTTCACTAATTTTATAACTACATATTCGTTTATTTATTCGTAAGTACCTAAGGACCAATTTAGCGTTCTTTGCCTAATTTAGTGTTCATAACTTATTTTTTTATCGTTTACGAAACGAAGGGTTACAGTTTTGGAAGGGGAAGCCGGCAGGAATCCTTTTAAGTCGAACCTTCTCAACTGTTATGTTTAGCAAGCATGGATCAACATCAATAAATTTTCTTTTTCTTACGTTTATTAGACCTTTCTTGATTGATTTGAATGAATATGAATTGAAATTCATCATTGTAATCCTCCTGCCCTTATTCCAATTTATTTGAGGTCGGCGCATTACTATCTTTAAATCATAAATCATATTTATTTCTATATTTTTTTTTTTTTAAACGTTTTAACACGTCACATCATGTTATATTTAAACTAGGCGGGGGGGGGCAGTGTTTCGTACCTGATCACTCTGAGGCTTCGGAGCAGAAACAGCCGACACAAACTCACTTTCTCTGGGTCAATCTGGGACTGCGGGTTGTCTGATCGATCAACATCATATCATCACACCGATAATCCCCGACGATCCCACATTTCGACAGTTATCAAAGATATTATTTATTCGTACAACTCTTAGATGACAGCCCTTGACGCCTATGATTACGTAGAAAGCATTAAGAGTAACGCAAAAAGCTGCACCCATCACCTATGTACCTGCCTCTTCCAGGCATCAAGCTTACAGTTATCAAGACGCGTTCATCTTCGGTGTCGCAAGTGGCAACTACAATGCGACATAAAGTTTATGTTGCAAAAGTAAACAAGTTTATGAGGAGTGATAACTGTTTGGTCGATGATGGGTTTCAGTGGCGGTTTTGACTGGCCGTTGTAACTGTCAGTTGTTTCATTAATTTTAATAGTGGGTATTTGTTTTTATTATTTTTTTATACATTATTTTGATTTTAGGTTAGCTTCTTTTTAACTTTCAAGTTAATTAAAAAGAGAAAGAAAATTAGTAAAATTGCTTTTGGTCCTTAGAGTCGAATGGTATTCCATTCGACTCTAAGGACCAAAAGCAATGTTTGTATAAAATCATATTTATTATCGTTGATTAAAGATCTTTTTTCAAAAAGCAAGCAATTTCCAGCAATTGCTCCGCACCAAGAAATTGCAATTCATATGCTGCAGGTGACTTAGTCATCACCCTGATAGGCGGATTCATCATTCCATTACAGCATCTCACATTAAAATGGCCAGCAGTTTATTAAACTACCGACCGCCTATGGTTGTATTTATCATGATAATCATGACAAGAAACGAAACATCTTAGTTGAGAAAACAACTATCCATGTGGATCTGCTATGATTCCAATGACAAAGTGTATTCGAAAAGTTCAATTTCTCAAAAAATAAAATATGTTCGCTGTGACATCTTCCTTGCGTCCAACGAAACAGGAAATCAACGCATAATGGAGAATTTTATGATAACAACGTGAGCAAGACAACAAGAGTCAACGAACTTTAAACAAAATAAGCTTTTAGCGATTTGCCTGCTTAATGGTAAGTGTAGCAGAATGTCGAATTTTTTTGTGATAGTGTCATGCAAATAAATGTAGAAAAGAATGTTTACAACTCGTTAATCTGTGAGTCTGTGATATTAAAACCATTCCAGTTCCACCAATAAAAGATATCGGATAGTCTCATAATTAGATTATCTGTTTCATTATCATCATTTTAGCCGAAAGACGTCCACTGCAGGACATAGGCCTACCCCAAGTGTCGCCACATTGACTGTTTTATAAGCTTTCACTTATTAGTCTTTTTTGTCGCAATTAAAATTGTGTCTGAATTTGAATAAGGACCTATAGAAAGAACTTGGTTGCGCTCCATAAAACAGAGTCAAAGCAAATAGATACCAAATGGAATAAGATTATTGCATGGTGGATTATTAGCAGGTTTGGTTGTTAGCTTTATAAATAATAGAAAAACTGACATAAACCAAAAGAGCACAGAAAACAACAGCTAAAAACCTTCACACCACAATCTTCAAAATAATGTTCTATAATAACATCTTCAAAGACAATTACAGTTATTTAATATAACAACAGTCGTAATTTTACAATTAAACAAGCCGTAATGACATTTACACGAACTGACATTTACATGACCTTTGTTTTCAAACTAAGTAGAATTGAATGACATTTGACGCGATTCAGATGTAGCAATTATTTAACAGCGCATTTTAACTTCGTAAATTAATTAGAAGGGTTCTCTTACCTGCTGGGAGAGTAAATAGAAAATAATCGTTATGTAATGGTATCTTATGCAGTCCAAACTCTGAATACCGACAGTTGAAAAAACTAAAAGCAGAAGCATATACCGTCAAGTTAGAAAATAAATCATGACGACTAGCTCTTTAGAATTCTGGGAGATGAAAAGAAAATATATGGCCCTTTTCCTCTCAGGTTCAGTGTCATACTGTCCGACTTTTTCATTCCACTTTGCCTTACCAAGTTGTCCCACCTGTGAGTCCATCTGTACCTAAATGTCCACTTTGTTCCATAATCTGTAAGTCCTTAAATCCTTGTAGATAATTACGGTGCCTGATTTTATTATCGATACTCCTAATAACAGAAAACACTAATAGATTCACGAAATTATACATTCTCATAAGAATCGATCCTCAATTCCTCACGGTAACCTGACAAAGAAGCTGTTTCTTCCTCGCCCACCCATGGCACGTGCACACCTGTCGTGCAGGTGTACGCGTATCAAGTTATCACAAAAAACATCTAGCGCCTGCAACGTGTACCTTGGACCTTGGAGTGTGCGCTTGCGTCGGGATTCGGAAAAGACGTTGACCAAATGGTGCGGGAATTTAATAATAAATTATTAAAATAACACAAGTGTTACAAAATGCGTCACTTAATTGTTTTAAATTAGGTACAATGGAAATTCTTTTCCTAAAACCTTAAAGTTTTTAATGGTCAGCTGAGCTTAATTCCTTGACCAACCCTCAGATGGCCTATACGATCGCTTTCCCACTTGACTATTATCATGATTGACAGCTTTTTGGTAGCATATGGCAATCCAATATATTTTTGACATTTCCACCATTGTTGTCGCTGATAAGATATCACATTGTCTTTGCTCTATCACACTGATTTTTAAATCAATTGCTCCAAAAGTGCTTAAAAAGATATTGTGAAGATCTTCAGTCCAGATGTTCTCTAATGCTCAGATTATTCACAAGATTCTAGAGTTAAGGAAGTAGGTACTTCCCAAATACTTGATGAATATTGTATTTTTTGTGTTTTTTCATAAAATTCAAGACATAGTAAATGCAGCATCCTTATGTTAATATCTCTGGATTCCCGCCTTGTCTCCCGCGCAATTTTATTAAGGAAGTAACAGTATGATACTACTACAACCGTAAAAGCTCAGCACCTTCCAAAATACTCATAAACAAATGCACTAGATAATTTTATTGCATGGAACCCATCACTCAAGCTCCCTTTAAGCACGCCATAAAATACCACAATATTGCACTGTGGGAAAGAAGCGCAGTCTGACCGCAGCCAACAATGGAGTAACGGGATATTAAAATATTATGTTTACCTGCCCTCGTGTCTGACCACAGGCGTATACTGTTACTGGCAAGCCAGTTTTATCTTTGACAACGGACTTTGCTACAAAACCTGATCAACCTTCAGTTGGTGTTTCAAGGAGATACAAAGGTGACATGTAACTGGTGAAATTAGTGTAGCTCCTATGGGTACACGTCTACCCACCCACCTCTATCCCCTCGGGGAATACAAACGTGATGCTATGCAGACTTAGCAAAACTTGGGTATGAGAGGAGTATTGACTGCAGCACGTCAAATTGTTTCGGAATAAATATCCCCTTGAATCTTTAGCATTTAGGTGAATATTTTACTTTACAATTAATTGATTCTAGTACGCTAGCAAAAGACTTAACAATTCAAATATTGTACGAAAATATCACTCGCCAATCAATCAATCATGAATAAAATATTATATAGATAAATTGGTCCTTTTTTAAAGGACCAGTTTTTTATTGTCATTTTTGCATAATATTCATTATTGGAATCAATTTGAATCTGCAAATAATATTAAGACTTACCTAATAGCAACAAGATCGAAAGAACTTGGTTGCTTTGAATAATTTTCTTATTATAAACTTCACAGTCTGCAATTCTGCATATCAGTAGGTACTAACACGTCTTCTGTGAAATTCGTAGAACTATGTGTAGAATTTCATTTCATTCATAAAATCTCAGACATGAAACATCAAGTTTCAATTATTGTTTGTCCTTTGTAACATTAGAAACTGGTTGAGATATTTTATCAATCAATTGTTTTATTACTAGGTAAGCGTTTTAAATGCAAAATTTTTATTAATGAAAATAGACACACTACAAAAATAAATTCCAAGAACGCTTGAATTTGCATCTTATGCTTAGCCACATTAGAATGCAACATTCTCTAAACAAGTGGCTACCGGCAAATCTTAAATAAAGAATCGGACTGTCCTTGGCTGCGATCGTACGAACTTCACTCTAAGGATATCCTAATCTTACCTAACAAAATTCTCAACTGAAGTTGGTTTGACAGCTCACAGTATAAGAGGCAGTAGAAGGTCAGATCTATTTTTATCTTGATAGCACAACAGATAGAGTTGTTTGGTTGTCCAGTCTACTACCAACAACGGTTAACGCGACAGTTTGGGTTCATAAGACGCCTGTGAGTGTTATTCATTATTATTTTCTCTATTATTAACATTGAAAATGGGATAGGTTGGTACCTTGAAAACGCTAATTTGACAGCTCGATACAAAACCGTTTTTATTAAGAACCTAGACAAAGTGACAAATTATCTTCAAAAACGATGATAAAAAGTCAAAAATGTACTAAATTAACATAAGCTACCAACAAGCATTTACCTTGTCTATACCCTAACTTCTACAGCTTTAGACAGGGAGCACTGCCTACTCTAGTCCTGATTAGCAATATTCCAGGAAAGCCACTAGTGTTATGTGTTGTACTCGTAACATGTTACATAAGTACAGAGGACGTTGTCCGCAAGTCAAGCAAAAACTTGCATCGTATGTAGGGACTCCATGAGTTTGCGATATAAGAGACCGTGTCAGTTTTAAATTTTGGATTTTTGTACCAAAGGACCAAAAAATAAAAATTCAAATTAAATTGGCTGGTGAAACCCCATAGACGTGATGCATTTCGATGTCTAAATTTGATACGCTTTGGACTGGGCAACTACAGTACTTCCACAATTATTATGCGTCGTGACTAGGGCTGTAGCTCTGTAGCTTAATTTTTTTGCTGTCTTTGTTTCGACAATTCAAAAGTGCCTTTAACTGGCCTACTTGAAACAAATAAATTTGATTTGATAAAAATACACGGGAGATGTTTGAAAAAAAAACACACTAAAGCTTAGTATTTCACGCAAATCATAGTTACAACTAATGTCGTTTTAAATCTTTCAAATTAATAACCAATCATTAAAAATACTTCTTGCTGTCGTCACACCTATCAATCAGCACAAAAATATATAAAACAGAGTTCAAACCCATATTTTCATTGGGTGATATTTTTGTTATATTCCCACGATTTTTTATTTCCTAGTCTAAACGAAGGTACTTACCACATTTGTGCTAACTCTACCGTATGTTATACTGCCCGTCTCTACGCACTAAGTACCTACCACTTACTCTACCGTATAGATAAATCATCCTGACTCCTGTCCGTCTCTACGCACAACGCATGGTGTCTCTACCAGTCGATCGCGTGTCACAGGGATGGGTCTAAGAATGCCGCTGATCCTGTTAGCAGTGGCTCTATCAAGCTCTATGTTATAAGTGACTTTACTAAACGATTGGGGCTTAGATACGTACAATACCATAAGGGGTAGGTACAGCTGTTAGTTGACTAGTAGGTATTCTGTGTTGGTCGGAACCAAGAGCTGTCTTTTCACTATTTTGATGTTTTTCTTATAGAAAGAAAAAGCGTTTAGTTTGTCTCGCACAGGACTTGACAAAAAATGGACGAAATTAAATAAAAAACTAATGTAAAAAGAAAACATGACATACAACAGACAAATAAGAATTTGGGAATAGGCCCAAAGGTGCATGGTGCTGTAACATTTAAAAAATCACAGTGCTGGTATTCTGATAGGGCCCAACATACTTCAACATACTACTACTACTTTTTCTTCAACGTTTGGCCACCCAATGCTGAGTGTTAGGTCACTTCCAAATCTCTCCAATTTTGGCGGTTTTGTGCCAAGGCTATCCAGTTTCTTCATAACTTAACAACCACAGAAATTCCTGATGAAAACCCAATAACACTACTCGACCCGGGCTTCGAACTCAGGACTCAGGCTCAGCAGTATAGCAATTGCGACCACTCTACCAATTAGTTGTGTACTTATTTTTTTTTTTTCACTTTTTCTGAACAATACAATACGGACTCCTTATAGTAAACATACTATTCAAAAGTCTGCACCTTATAACCTTGGTTTAAAGTACGAAAAAACCTTTGTATAGACAGACACTTACATAGACTATTGAATGTTTTTGTGAATCAATTTGTGTTTGTTGCCCGGAAAATAGCTGAAAGCTCATGACCTTATTGACTTGGTAAATGTAGGTAAGGTAGATATGTCGTATGTAGCAGCATAGAAGACTAGAATAGAATAAAATTTATTTGCATAAAAACATGGTATAGAAGATGGTACAAACAATGGTGAATGGTGGTGGCGGTGGTGATGGTGCATAATCAGCCTCTTATATTCCCACCGCTGGGACACAGGCCTCCTCTTCCTCTCTATGGGAGGGAATGTGCTCATCCACCACGCGGGCCCAGTGCGGGTTGGTAAATGTCACATGTCTACGATTTTTTTTGTTAGAAATAAATTACACAAAGTAATTCACGGCTTACCTACTGCTCACAAGTCGGGGCCGCCATCTCTACCACTGAGCCTGGAAAAATTAATTGACATGACAAGGGACGATTCGTTTTTGGACGGTGACATAGTAAGGAGGGCATTGCGTCGTTGCTCACATCGTGAGGAAACCAGCATGCCTGAGAGATTTTTCTCGACGGCATCTTAAGCCAAGTCAGGGGCCCATGAGCGGCATAAAACTGTGACGCCAGGTTAGCCACTAACCACACGATAAAGAAAGAAGATAGGTAGATTAGAGAGGTATTGTCCACATGTTACTTACTTCCTCGAAGTTTATGCAAATAATCTCTACCTATTCCGATCTCTGGCTATTAGATATCAATACCTCTGTAACGGCACTATAAAAAATACTATAGCAACATAACATTGAACAAAACGTACTTACTACAGCACCATCGGTGACCCAAATGAAGAACTAATATCAAATTCCTAAATCGCGCAGTTATCCGCGACATAGGAGCAGGTAGGTCAGTTGTGGGCAGTAGCCCACCAGAAATAACACCCGTTTGGTCGGAGGATTCTCCCTTTTCTTCTTGGGGGGATGAAGTACTTAACGACCTGTTCTTCGTACCCATTAGCCATTCAAACTAGTCTACTTTGGAACTTAAAGAAATGCAATTTAAAAAAAAAAAAAACAAGAAATGCTCTCCATCTTATTAACACTTTCATTATTAATTCAATATATTGATAAGCATTTGTCCCCAAGTTGAATCTACATAAAATAGCGGCAAAAATTGATAACATTGAATAACGTCGTGATCCGTCGATTACAAATATTACGTAATAAGTAATAACATGAGATATTGAATGAATAAACAGACGAATCTTTAGTTTATATTCCGCTGTGTTGTGGCATAGTTATTGTGACAACGGAATTCTTTTAATTCGTAAAAGTGGCGTGAGTATCAAAATATTATTAAGTATCTTCTGCCCTCGATTTCGTAAAACATATGCTATGACACTAGGCAATAGCGTAGCTTTCTATTCAGTGAATTAATTTTTGGACTTGATTTACCTCTTACATTAAAAGTTTACCTTTTTATCCTTGGGTGTAAAAAACCTCTTAACGAAGCCGAAAGGCACTTGTTCTTCCCGTCATTGCGATCATTTTTTTGTAAGATTTTTACTTTAAACACCTCCACGACCCCGTACTATTCAATCCATCCATCAGCACAATGTTTTGAGTGCGTTACATTGAGTTCTGCCACAAAACATGATTTTCACACCAAAAAAAAAGTCGTTTACCAGCAAATTTTAGCGTAAAGTTACTTAGTTTGATGTACCTACAGAGTGCTTGGTTGACGGCTTCGCGATGAGGTTGTTTACACCCTGTATTATATTGTCAAAAGGTATTTGTTTATAAGTTTGTAGGTAATATGTAGGGGGTAAGTTTCGGAACTACTGATCCGATTTCGAAAATTCTTGTACTAACGCGAAGCTAAAATTATCCTCGAGTGTTATACATTTAAATCGTTCCCGTAGGTTAATTTCCGTACTTAACAGGAGCAAAACTGCGAGAAAAAGTAGTTGTATATATTTTTATATTTAAGTGGCAACATTATCATTCTCCTGCTCTTTATGCCGATTCCTTTGGGGTTGGCACAGCATCGTCATCTTCCATACTCCTTTACTAGTCATTTCAGTAGTCAGTCACCTCTTTTTGAACTATAGGTACTTACCTATCATCTTTCTCACAGTCCATCTCCGTCGCTTCTTTGCTCTTCCCCAAATCTACTTGAAACTTTCCTACAAACGACGGTGTACGTCCTCCTTTAACCGTCTTCTCAAGAAGTCACCTAGTCATCATCATAATCTTCCTGCCCTAATCCCATTCTGATTGGGGTCGGCGCAATCCCATTCTCCCCAATTAGACGTCAGACGTCGTTCCCTATATGTATGTATGAAAATATATCTAAGATTAGTGTATAATGGGCGGTCAACATTGACATTTGCTTCAATTACGTGGCAAACAACTTACTTTAATACCATAGCTAATGTAATTCATCCATGTCGAAGCCGGTGCGGTAGGTAAACGCGTCGGCACTTCGGTAGTAAGGTTGGGTTAGTTAGTCCATAAAGTAATTCACATGTTGTGTATTGGTGCCGATTCCCTTGTTCACAAACTAAACTAAATTTAAGTTGAATGCATCTTTTTCTTTCTATTTCATTATGAAAAGGACAGAAGATAAAATTAGTTTAATCCTGTCAAATTAGTCAGCACCTGACGTAATTTGATGTAATTTTAGTAGTCAACTTTTTAATCGCGTCTAAAAGTTGTATGGCGCTGATTAATTTGACAGAACGTAACTAAAATTTATCTTCTGTCCTTTTCTTAATGAAATAGAAAGAAAAAGATGCACTGAACTTAAATTTGGTTTAGTTTGTAAACAAGGGAATCGGCACCATTGACTCGTTGACAAAATTAAAAAAAAAAAGTTGTTGATCTGCTGGTGCAATAGGTAAGTATATTATCAGTGAGCCATAATGATTAGCTTTAGCTTCATTACTTAATTTAAGTATTACAACAAACATTGATTCTTAATTCGAATATTTAGTAAGTAGGTAAATTATGCAGTTTTCAAACAATACTTAGGTAGGAACCGTGTTCATACAATACCTGCTGTATAATCATCTCGGAGGCCTTGACATTAAATAATTTAGGTAAGTACCATTATAGGGATCAGTAAGAAACGTGAAAAATTTGTTCAAACTTTTGATATTTCTCCCGAATCGTTTAATCAGAATAGATAGTTGCCTAAGCTTGGAATACAATCATCTTAAGCTTAACTATCTGTGGGCCATACAAAACGTAAAACATAATTATGGGTGACGAACTGGTGACTCATAAAAGTCATAGCGCAGAAGCAGATCAGTAAACCTCTGGACTAGACGAAAAAATCACAACAGATCGCTCAACCTAGCGCAGATAGCCAGATACTCGTAGCTATCAGCATAGAGATTTGCTCCATTGATCCATAGCTCAAGCCTTGTTTCACGGACAAATCGGGCAGCAGATATTAATAGAACTGTTTAATTGGTTCCAGGCGAATAATGGACGTAATTGTGATCGGGTGTGGCGCTGCGGGCATCGCAGCAATGCGGAAGCTCCACGACGCTGGTCTTCAAGTCTTGGGCCTTGAAGCCGGCAACAGGATCGGAGGCAGAATCTTGACCACAGAGTTCGCAGGGAAGACTATTGATATCGGCGCTGCGTGGTAAATAATCCTTCAATATATTTGATCACTTGAACGAAAGCAGGATGTGGATGTGTAGCTGTGTCACAAACTATGTTACACCTTACTTCGAACTTTGAAATCACTGAGTTTTAACCAACCTGGTATTTTTTCTTTTAGATTTTTTATTTGAACACAATATTAAACAATAAGCTACATTGCCTCTACGCAAATCAAAATTCATTTATTCAAATCAGCATTTTTTGAACGTCAAATTACTTACATAAGATTGTCCCCAAATACGCCTGCTCTTTGCCACTTCCGTCTTATAGCCGAGGAGAAGAAGATGCGGAACAAACTCCCCAGCAACACATCTGTTTGTTGGGTTAGATCATTTTAGCTCGTGAGTGGGCCGAAAATATAGTATTATTTCTAATGTCCAGGTGCCACGGAGAGAAAGACAATGTGATCTTCGAAATGGTCAACCCATTAGGTCTTCTGGGTAGATCACCCCCCGATAACAACTGGTACGTGCGTTCCAATGGAGAGCTGGTGCCTAAAGACAAAGCTACTGGCATCCTGAAGGCTTTGGATGAAGAGCTGGCTAATGTTGATAAGTACACCAAGACATCAATTGCGGAGTTTGTGCGGGGCGCGTAAGTAGTCTTCAACAACGCTATCCTAACACTTCCACACTTAAACATTTTCTCGCTTAGTCTACAATTTATCCTAACTCCATTTTCAGAGTCAACTCAAACGCCACCTTAAAGAAAGACCAAGAGTTATCCAGATCGTTTGTCGAGTGGTTTGAGAGGAACAGCCACCTGGGTAGTCCCGAAGACCCGAAGAGAGGCAAGTCTTTGAGAACGATGGCAGAGTTCTGGGAGAGTGAGGGTGATGCCTTCTTGAACTGGAACGGAAGAGGGTACAAGACTATTCTGGATGTGTTGACGGTAAGCTAGTCATACTTTTTTTTTGGGATTACCCATCAATTATCATGGAACTTCGAAAAGAGAAACACGGAGAAATATTACGGACTCCTGCAGCCTACTAAACACTTATTACCCTTTCGACTTAGGCTACAATGCGGATGCATAGATTCTGTTGATGATCGATTCCATCGAGTTGAATTAAAATTAAAATTCTTGGTTTGTCTGAAACCCACATTGGATGAACGATCTGTGAGATCCATAGATGACTAAACACCCAAACGTTTCGAAGACCTCGTTGAGTAGTAGTCTAGGGAATAAAATACTTATCGGCGTAACTATCATGACCGAAGTCAAAAATCCGAAAGTCAGGGTACGAGATTACCCTTATTAATTCAACCTCCTTGCATTCCAGAACAAATACCCCGATCCGTCCAAGGAAATCCCCCTTCAAATTCTCCTCAACAAAGAGGTGGAGAACATTCGATGGGGCGTCACCCAACTCGATGTAGACCCTTCCAACCCGATGGTACAAGTCAAGTGTAAGGACGGAAGTCTGTATGCAGCCAAGAGTGTTATCGTGACCGTGTCTATTGGAGTTTTAAAGGAGAGGTAAGTCATTTCTATGAAAATCTGCTCTTTGTCAAGTTGCCTGAAACAAATTTTGCAGAACCTAGCATAAAAAACAAAAAAAAACGTGAAGTATGTACCTACCCCTATTATGCAGAAGTAGGCAAAAATGCATATTAGGAAATACCAATAAGTATTAGGCCGGTTAGGTAAGCTTAAACCCAATATAATTAGATGAAGGGTCTATTGCCTATCGCCTGCTGAGGAGCCCTTATACCACGTTAAAGTTAGACCTGAACCGGAGATCGGACCTAACTTTTAACAGCTATAAGATGACTATACTAAGAGCCAGTCCTATTTAAAAACCTTCCTAAAAACCTATTGTTCATTATCAAATAACTATGGTATATGTACGTGTAAAAGAAGGAGTAAATAAACCAACACATCCACTCTTATGATTGAAAACACTTTAAACGTTAAGCACTAATTCTGTTAACACTTCAAGTAAACACATAGACCATGGTAATGTGTAGCGTCATAACAATTTAATGCTTTCGGGCTAGGCATTATTTTCGTTGCTCTCCTTCTATAAATAGACAAAATAGTCTATTAACTCTGAGTAAAATACAAACTTGCAACTCTTAACTGAAATACAAACTTGTAACTTTAGACCATTGTAAGCTCAAAACTGCTATGCATAGCATTAGCATAATGCTATAATGTTCCCACTGCAGGGATACAAGCCTTATGACAGGAAACTGGCAGCAATGGCCCAGTGCGCATTCGTCTTTCGTGAATTGTAACTTTACCTATTTCGAATTTTCTGTTCTAAAACATGCCGGTTTGAAAGAAAGAAAGATGTCTCTCTGATTTGCTAAGAAATTAAGACGCTGTATATAAATTATTATCTCGAACACACCCGACACTGTTTTCTTACTCATAGAATTTAGAATATTGCCACCGTTTATTTTATTACATATTGTTTCACAGACACGAAAAACTTTTCTACCCTCAACTGCCCGCCGACAAAGTGGCCTCAATCCAGAACCTGGACATGTGTGTCCTGGACAAAATCTACATCGAATTCGACACGCCCTGGTGGCCTAAAACTCCAGCTAAATTTACCATGCTATGGAGAGAAGAAGACAAGGCTCAATTTTCAGGAAAAGACGAATGGATTACTGAGATCTATGGTCTTTGGACTGTGGACTACCAGCCTAATGTTCTCCTAGCCTGGATCCAAGGGAAGGGAGCTGTGGCCATGGAGAAACGTAGCGTGGAAGAAGTGCAGGCGGGCGTTCAGAAGTTTATTGATATTGTCATCAAGAAGGAGTTTGATGTTTCACCTATCAAGAGTATTTTGAGGTGAGGTTTTTTAGGCAGAGGTGTAGGTACCTAATAGAATACCCACATTAGGCCAATTATGTTTTAAGTCCCATATTGTAATAGGGGGCGACCCATCAGCCGGGCCCATTCCCAGACGCCGCCCAGGGCTGCTACTGACAAATTACTGATGGAAAAATATAATAACACTTGCCCGACCTGGGAATCGAACCTCATGCTTGCGACCACAAAGCAGTAACCCCCGTCTAGGAACCTATTCCCTACTTCCGATATCCTACACTGCTATGACGGAAACGGAATTATTTAACAAGAATCTTCAAAAAACTTGTCTTCTTCAACCTTTGACCACCCAGTGCTGAGTGTAGGTCTCTTCCAAATCTCTCCACTTTTGGCGGTTTTGTGTCATGGCTATACAGTTTCTTCCGGCCACTTTAATGAGATCATCTGTCCACCTAGTCGGTTATATCTTCCCACATTCCTCCGTCCAGTCCGTGGTCTCCACTCCAGCATTTTCTTCCCCCATCTTCCACCCAGTCTACGGCCATACACACATCAAATAAAGTTTTTGATCACTAGCATAAGCTGGATATAATTTTTTAAATTGAACTTTATCAAGAAAAATTCTTTGTTGTGTTGTCTTTGTTTTGGTTTATTGTTTTTTATTCTAAATCTATATTTTTAAATAAAGAATCTAAAAAGAAGAAATCATAATATAGTCTACCGTAACAATTAAGATTTCGATTTTCAAAGTAAACGCAAACTTTTTTTGATGTGTGTATATGGCCTGCCCACTACCACTTCAATATCAAAAAACTTTAACCATCCGTTAATTGGAATATTTTTAACCCTTTCAGATCCCAATGGGCCTCAAACCCTCTCGCCCGAGGAGCCTACGCATACCGAACAGTGGCCCTAGAAGAAAACGGAGATGGCGGTGCCATAGAGCTGTCAGAACCACTGTACCACCCTAACAAGTTCCCCGTGGTCTGCTTCGCGGGAGAAGCTACCTCGCACCATAGACATCATGATGGCCATGGAGCCGTAGAGTCAGGGTTTAGAGAGGCTGATCGTTTGATCGCAAGTTTCAAGGAGTTCGGATTTAAATAATTCCTTTTCGATTTTCGAGGGTGTTGTCGATTTGTTTTGTATGCTTTTGTTATTATACAATAAATAAACACATGTTTATTAAACATTCTTTTTATTTAATCTATTACATTCAAGATATTTTTTTTTAAATATAAAGTTCAATCATACGGACTTTGAAAACTCGTTATTATAATCAATAAAATAATATAAATTATGAAAGCGCGTTTTGTCACCACTTGATTCAGAAATCGTTATTCTTATATATTTATATATAGGAATATTAAATTAAACCATCCATTCGTCTAAAAAAAAACGTCAATATTCAGGTTTTCATCACAAAATATAGGTAGTAAATAAGAAATATTTTAACTATGAAATATTATAATAATTTTATGGTTTTATTAGAAACATATCATCACACCTGATTTTCCTGAAGGGATAGACAGAGATGTACAACCGCGCTCACTAACGGTTGACCAATTTTCAACCTTATCACTAAGGGCATAACATTAATTGATTTTAGCACATCAATTTACTTTATGCTGCTTGAAATAACTACGAACTTAGGGCGTATACACGTAGAACGCTAGCTACCGGCGACGATCTGCGCAAGCCGTGCGTGTATACGCCCTTACTCGTATCTTAAAGAGATTAATCTTTTGTTCCGTATCTATAAATACTTTATAAGAGAATACAAATACTTGTCAAAATGATGTTTTTAATATTATGCACAGCACTTGAAAGTATTGTCCTTGTAATTAAAACAATGCTTATTTTATAATGTTTCACAACACTTAAATCGTCATATAGAGTAAAATATAACCTTAAAATAAATCCAGTCAAAACTCTTACTTTAGAAACATCTTAATTTCTTCAAAAGATACATCTGAAAATAAACTAGAAATCGAATTAATAATATTATTGACTTTTTCATCTTTAACATGTGGTTAGTGTCTACCCTGGTGTCAGTTTTTATTCCGAACATGGGCTTCTTACTTGGCTTTACATGCCATTCATTTTGGTCGTTTGTCCGAATTCCATAGGCAATCGAATTCGGGCTAACGACCAAGTGTAATTGCACCATAAGAAACGTCGTGACCAAAAGAACGTACACTATTCATCTCATGATTAAACATTTCCACGCAATCATTCTCAGAGCTCATCTAAATACAACAGTTTAACAAAACTCCTACCTCTCTAACTTCGGTATGAGATCAGACTTATTATCAATAACCTCAGAGCTTATAATATTCCCGTCTTCATCTACATCACACATCATAATTTCTACACCATTATCTTCAACCACCGGTTTCCCATCCACCTCCATTTCATCAACTTCATCTTTCTTCAAAGAGATCTCGAAACATCTTGGCGAGAACGCGGTAGGGTCTGCAACCTGTCTAAGTTTAAAATCTAGACTTGTTAAAGGCACTTTTGGACTGCTGTAGCCGTCCATAATTTTTTCGGAAACTTCTAAGGATTCGTAGCGAGTGGTTGTCAGTCTGTACATGCCGTCTTCGGACATTTGGTACCTGGAATGTTAAAGGAGATTGTTTTTTAAATCGTCTAAAAATCATTCATTGTATGTAGCTCTTCCGTGCCTCGGAAATCACGTTGAGGATGTTGCGCTAAGGTAGCCCGCGAAATTCAATTTTTGTTTTTGTAATTTGCAGGTTAATGTCAGGTTGTATATTGATCCTTCTGCGAAGCAGTAATGCTAGAAAAGGAGGTGGCAGAACGTGAGAGGAAGAGAACCTCACAGCGACCCGGCCGCCCGCGGGAGACGCCCCGGGCGTGCACCGTAGGCGCGGGCCTGTGGACGGTGGGCTATGGGCTAGCTCGCCGTCCGTCCGTCTCATGACGACAGGCCGTGTCGACGGCGCAGGAGTGTTCCACGCGCGATGGCCGGACGGCCGCAAGGACCGATGCCTGCCGGGGTTGCGGGACTGTTCGAAAGAGACACCGTGACCCCGGAACACAAAGGGCGATGAAGGAACATGGATGGGTTTTAGTCAGTAAAAGTCTGACACTCCCTCCTGCTCCCAGAGCGGGAGGAGTCATTTGATAATTTCCCATCCGAAAAAATAAAAATGTTGTATATTGATTAAAATATGATTCGCGACTAAAACAAATATGGCTTTACTGAGTTATTACCATTAAAATGATTAATACAACCCCTAAAGTTCATTTAATCCCTCATTGAATGACTTTTTCTTGAAATAGTAACTAGTAAGTAGTGTACTCGACAAGTATAAATGAGGGTGTGATGACAACTTACCTAAACCTGCTATGTCCAAACGACCACTGAGCACCATGTTCCTTCACCAAATGCGTCGTCAGTCTGTTCCCTCTGGAGAATATCTTCATCTTCTTCTCCGGACACAAGTGACAGGCGTATTTCCTCAGAGACTTCTCTTTTTTGACTTCATAACAGTCAGATTCTGAATTTTCTTCGTCAGATCGGTCTATCTCCTTTTTGATTGATTTGCATTTCTTTTTTTTCTTTTTATGTGTAAGCATGTGCTGGCGGAGGTCTGATTTTGTTATGGCTCTGTGGAAAATAGAAAAGTAGTTTATTAGAAAACGAGATGTGTATTTTAGTTTTTTGTAGGTAACTCATTTTTAATCATTTAATCTTCTTTAACGTGTGGTTGGTACCTAACCTGGTGGCAGAGTTTTTATGCCGCCCATGGGCCTCTGACTTGCCTTTTACTAAACTTCGCTCAGGCATGCTGGTTTCCTCACGATGTTTTCCTTCACCAAAGCAAGTGATAATTATACAATACGCTCATGAGTCCGAAAAATCAGGGGTGCGTGCGTACCTTGATCATTTAATGTAATGAGTTATTTACTTATATCATTTCCAATGACAACTTTATGATAATGCAAATAAATATCACGCCTGTAATCTCCAATGGGTGCGGCAGCCCCATACAAAAACATTACATTCCTTAAAACAGAGTCGAAAATAAATCACTTGAAACGTCGACCTCTGTCTGTTTTGATAAGCTCGCAGGTTGATTTTCAACTTTATTTCAACTGAGGCAAATTCTATTTATTGGGCAGTGACAACCACACTGTGCTACGCTTTGGCAGGTCTACATCGATCCTTAGTGTGTATCAAGGGTTTAAAAATACTCTTACTCTTATACTCTCTCACTTGTTCTCCCCATCATTGCGATATTTTTTTTGTTCCGGACCATACCTGGGAACCTTCAAACCGTCAACCAACTTTTTCACAAGTTTTTTTTTTAAATACATGTTTTTAATGTTCATCCACCAGCACAATGCTTTGAGTGCGTTATAATGAGTTTTACCGTAAAACATGATTTTTCACCCCAAAAATAAAAGTCAATTCCCAGCAATATTTTTTGCATAGGGTTACTTAGTTTGATGCTATTAGGTTTCGTGAAGAGTCTGTTTACACCCTGTATGTACCTACTAGTCTCAATAAATACCATTTTCTTTCTTTCTAATGTGATAACTTACTTGTATTCACAGTGCGGGCACGCATGCGCCCTAGTGTCCTTCCTCGACAGATGTCTATAGCGCACGTGATTGGCTAGCGCGGCCGGCGACGTAGCCGACATGTCGCAGAGAGTGCACGCGTACGTCGATATGTGCTGACGGGTGTGTTCGCCTAGGAGGTAGTCTGTGGCGCAGCGGGTTCCGCATAGTTCGCAGACGTAGGGAGAGTTTGGGTAGACATTCTGGAAGTAAACATAGGAAATATGTCAGATGAAGAATTTACAGATGGACTAGGACATGACCAAATAGTTAGGTAAATTAGGTAACCTCAAATCTATTTAGTAAAAATCTTAAATAAATTCAATGACAGTCAACACGTAACCCACAGGAAGTTCTTTTTTACAACGAAAGGAACTCTTGTTTTCTCTTGAATAATCCCCCCAACGATTTTACCCCAAATTAAACCTCGTTAAATGCCAGTTGAACCATTCAGCAGACCATATACAGCATTCATAATTTTCCCTGTCCCATTCTATTTTGAGGTCAGGGCAACACGTATTACAGCACTATGTTTATAAAACTAACAGGTAGGTGTATTCACGAGCACATGCCGACATTGCAATTTGTATGTTACAGTCAAAACAGAACTGATAATCAGTCAAAACCCCTATGAAGTTAAAATGCGTTTTCTGCATATAAAATGTTGTTTTAAAACGCCTCAGTTGTAATTAACTAGTCCTAGAATTTCATGATGTTTTACAAAGGGTCACAAATAAAAACCTAACAAACTAATTAGTTTTTAAGTAAATGTTAGTTATTGTTACAATAGTTTTGACTAGTCAAAAGTAGTTTTGACCAGTAAAAAGCAGTTTTGACTGATTAAGTTTTGACTGTGGCATGTATAAATAATGACAGTTATAGCCTTATAAGGCATTTCAAGCTTTTTCATACAAAAACACGATAACTTAAACATACCTGCCTTCTCAAATGATCGCACAGTTTCCTATTATTCGCAAAGTGCTGTCCACAATGATAGCAAGCAATCAGTCGTTCCCCTGTATGAGTCCGTACATGGGCTTTAAACATCTCCTTACGAGGAAATACGGCACCGCAGCCAGCCCAAGAGCAGAGATAGTTGTCTGCATAGTTTGTGTGGACTTGTACGTGATCAAGGAATAGCTGAAAGTAGAAATTATGTCCCTGCGATAAATTAGATTTATTCATTCTTTATTATTAATTAAAATAATTAATTTATAAAAATTTTTTTTTTTTTTTTCAAATTTTGAAAACAGAAACAATGAACATAACAACAACAACACACACACACACACACAACATTTACAACAACTACAACATTATGGTCAATATTGTTTTTCCTGTGAAGATTTCCCCATAAATAGTCCCACTTAAAAGAATTACTCTGTATTATAAACAACTAGCTTTTGCTCGCAGCTTCACTTGTGTTAATTTTGAATTTGACAGTTAAGTTCTTAACACACTACTAAAGTTTCTATATAATATAATTCAATCATGATTCGAAAGACGTGGCGCCATCTATTATCAAAAGAACGTTATTGTTGTTTCCCTCGGGAACAGTACTTTTTTTCGGGATGAAAATTTTCCGTTTCAGTACACCTGACTATTACGTAAATGCAAATTTCCAGGATCATCAATTCAGTGGTTTAGGTGTGAAAAGGTAACAAACAAACTTACTTTTGCATTTATAGTATTAGTTGAGATTTAAGGAATCATGGCTAATAATAGATGGATAAATAAATAAAAATACCAAATGATAACTCACCTGCATTGAGTTATGTTTCACCTCACAGCCAAACCACATGCAAGTATAATCGTTAACTTGAATAGGTATCTGGTTTCGTTTGGTGGAGTCTTTTTTGCACTGGTCTAGCTTTAGCGTAGCTCTCCCATTGAAGCCTATAGCCATCAACTTGCCATGGTAAGCGTGGTAGTTCAAGTGACGCACCATCTCATTGAAGTCCGAGGTCTTGTGACCGCATACATCCCAGAGGCAGACATATTCAACTAATACGGAAAATAGATTGTTAGTGATTATGATTTAAGGCCCTAACCTCTTGGCAATGAGTGAAGGCTAGCGCACACCAGGGACGGCAGGGCAGAGAATTTTATCTTTACCCAACGTAAATTCATACATAGCTAGTGGTAATAAGATACAGATTCCAATATTAAGCGAACCTCAAAGCATCAAAGGGGATTTCCCTTTACAGCATTGGACATTGGAATCTACTATTTTTTATACACTTAATACATTTTTTATACAGAAGATAAGTTGTGATGAAAGATAAGAATAATTTAGAAAAACATTTCACAAAACACAAGATATGTCACAAAGATATTAATATTTGTGACATATCTGGCAATAAACAATTTTTTTCTCGAAAGCAAGGGAAAGTTTAATTCATGCTAATTATCTATATTTCCATCATTTAATAATTTGCAAAAACAACAAGTTACCCGCTATCAAAAACTAATTCAATCAATGTTGTTTTATCAAGGATGATTACATCAGTGTTGGTATGTTTACGAAAATAAGTACATAATACAGTAGCGCATCTGGACACCTATAATCAGCATGCATAATAGCACTTATCTGATTTTATTGAGAGTTGTGCTTGTGATACCTCACTCAGAAAAACCCAATATCACTTTGCCATTATTAGGGGTTAAAGTATGAAATTGCCGTTGTATAGTAATAGACACTTCGAATTGACATCAAATCTTCATGGTGTGAGATTATCGTGTAAAACTTTTATCACGTGTTACTTAAGAGGTTCTTCTTTTAAAAAATGTGCAACATTCGATTTTCGACTTCAATTGTTTTTTTTATTCAGCTTAGACGTAAAGATAGATACTTCGAAAATCCATCCATCCATCTTCTTTTCTTCTTATTTTTGAATACAAGTTCAGACGCGGAAAAAACGCGGCAGAAACGGGTCGCAAAATCAACATTGCGGTTGGAAAGAAGACTGCTAATGAACGCACCGTGCGTTTTTTAACCGACAACCAAAAAGAGGAGGTTATCAATTCGTCTTCTTCTTTTTTCTTTTTTTGTGTGTATGTTCAGCCTTTTTTCGCCAATTGTGAACCGATTTCGATGATTCTTTTTTTGTTTGGAAGAAAATTACTTTGCGGTGGTCCCATTTACATGATCTTCGGAGATATGCAATGGAACTCTTTAATTATAGACAGCAAATCGATCGTGATTGCTGCAATCGCTTGGATGTTTGTTGTTTTCATAAAATCATAATATAACATCACGCCTGTATGTTCTGAGGGGGTATGCAGATGTGTACAGTACACCCACATTTCGACAGTTCGGTCTGTTAGGTTCCATTTTATTGATAAAAATGGTGATAAAAAATTTTTTCCCTAGGAGGCAGTACAAAATGCTTTGACACAGTTTGCCGAATCTAGATCCTCAGAGTTCTATCGTAAAGGCATAAATGAACTTCCGTTTAGATGGCAGCAATGTATAGATAATGAGGGTTAACATTTTGATTAAATAAATATGTTAATCCTAGAAAAAAACGAGTTTCAATTTTTCAGTACAAATCGGCAATTTCATACTTTAACCACTAATATAATAATTAATGAGAGCGTAACTTTATTGTCTGATTTAGATGATATTTTAAACAGAGGTACATGACCAGAGTTGGGACTGACATAGGTTACTTTTGACTCCGGTAGAATGATCAACCACCAACCAGGCGATGCCGCATATCAAAGCTCGTAAAGTAATAAATCAGACTATTCAATACAAACATCCAGATTCTTTCTCAATGACATGCATGTCAGAAGAGTGCTTGCGGACGTGTTTCTGGTACAGCTCATAATTAACGAAGGTGCAGCGACAGGACTGCCATTCACATTCCATTTGCAGGTTTTCGACACGCAGCTTATGCCGGGACTGTAAGGATGAAATAAGCATGATATTATGTACTGAAAATGATTTATGTACTAAAATTATAAATTGTCAATATATGGTAACAATGCACACATCATCTGCCTAGCCTCTTCCTAAACTATGTTGTGGTTGGCTTCCAGTCTAACCAGATTAAATTCGATTGTATCAGATATGCTGGATGTCAGACAAGTTTGTTATCTGACCTCCACAACATTAATTAACTATGTAGTTTATACGATAATTATGGTAATTACAAACATACACGCATATTACCCTAGGAATCACTGACAGTCCCCTGTGCAGAGCATGCATGGAGGCGGAGGAAACGGTGGCGCATGTGCTCTTTGAGTGCACAGGCGTTACCAAGATTCGCGAGGAGACCCTGGGAGCACCAAGATCCCTTGCGGATGCCCTGAGGAGACGGGGAAGTCTGATCTGCTTCTGGAGGGAGGTGGGCTGGTTGGAGTAATCGGCCACCATGGCTCACGCACAATGGTCTTCTTCAAGGACTAAGTGCGGAAACCTAAACCCCATGATAAATAGAACATACATGCTAATATTTGTTTCGCATGAAATTGTGTAGCTTTTATTGGAGATCCAATAACTAATATAATTCCCCTAAACCCTATCAAAAATAATAAAAGATTGTTACAAAAACTTGGTAACATCTCACATTGAGATTATATAAATTTGTGAGAATGATGTAGTGTATCACTAGATTGTTTGTTGGATGTACCATGCACAAACACATGATATAAATCACACATGCTGTTGGGCCATTTCCCAGTTTTACAATTTTCTATGCCTACTTTCTTAACACTGTCAGTATAATATGGGGGACATGGTGTTATAGTGCAGCTAGGGAGAGGCTTATATCCAGCAGTGGGCTGCGATAAATTGGAGTTTTCAACAACAAAACCTTACTCATTACAATATTATGCGCCAAAATACTTGAGCTTATTACGGTCCATCTTAGATAACGTAAAGACAATTTACCAATGAGAGAACATGAATAAAATTCTGTGGAATTATGCTGTTTAAATACTGATTGTTTTATTTAGAAGATACGATTGTTTCACATACCACAGCTTTAGGTTCCAGTGTAGGCTCATTGACGCCTGTGGGCACAGTTGCATCGTCTTCAGCAACAGCCAGTAAAAAGTTCTTCCTTGCTGCATGAGTTTGTATAATAAATTGTATGTCATTTTTATTTTCCAATGATAATTTCTCCGTGTCTTCATTATTTTGTTCTTGCAACCATTCCATACATCGAACTAGCTTCTGTTTGACATCCTTGGTATTCCTTGATTCTTCACCCATTATTTTTGTTACTACTCTTGTTGGTTATTATATCCTAAATAAAAGCACTTTGCATCACATCATTGTCAAAAACTACAATAAATAATCAAAATTGTAATTTCACTCACGTTCGTTTGATTACAGTTTGGTTTCAATTTGACAATTGACATGACATTGATGACATTGATGACATTGACAATTGGTCAATTGGGCAAAGAGTAAAAAACAAAGACATAGTTTTTTTTTTTGTTGAGCTGTACAATTTTTGAAAATGTTTACCTAGTTGATTATAACGACGAATTAGAACTACTAGTGTTACCAATTTTAGGTACAATTTGATTTTAGCAGGAAAACCAGTTAGTTATTTGAGACACAAAGCATTTCCTGCATACTTGATATTTTCTGTATTAACACACCGGAAGCACTTTTTGCAAAAGTCAATTCGGCAAGGGAACAAAAACTTGTTCTTCAAGTTTTTTTTTCTTGGTTTTTTCCACTCTACTCTATACCGGTCACGGGTACGTTCGTTTCAAGATTCAACTTATTACAAAGTTTTCAAACACAAGTATTTTTTAGACGATAACAAATTATGTAATCGATTTTGGCGGGATTATTAATATCTTTGATAAATTCATCAACTCCGACAGGCCAATAATTAACAAATAATGCACTTCACACTTTCAGCCACAACAGGGAAAACATGATTCACATTTTTTCAAATATTTTGGCACACGGTTCCTAACATAAACAAACAGTTCATTGTTCTTGACATTCTTGACAGGTCAAATCAATTTTAGTAAAATAAAAAAAACGTGCGAGACAAGGCGAACGCGTGAAGTGTGGTCAAGTGCGGTGCGTATTTACAGCACGGCGCGGCGGTCCCCACGTTGCCGCTGGTGTCTCTTATCGGTAATTAGACATACATAAATAGTTCATCTTGTTATTCCCGTCGCATATACATACCGCGAGTGACCGTCGAAGGGTCGTATCGGTGCTGTGCTGATGAAATCAACCGTAACTATACAAGAAGTAGTAAATAAATTAGATCACGTATCCTTACCCATAACCACCAGAATGCCTAACATCAAAGTGTTCAGCGGGAGCTCCCACCCTGACCTGGCGCAGAAAATCGTTGATCGTTTGGGCATTGATCTAGGAAAAGTTGTAACCAAGAAGTTTAGCAACATGGAAACATGCGTGGAAATTGGTGAATCCGTACGTGGCGAAGATGTTTACATTGTGCAGAGCGGTAGCGGCGAGATAAATGACAATCTAATGGAGTTGCTGATCATGATTAACGCGTGTAAGATTGCATCGGCGTCTCGGGTGACAGCCGTGATTCCGTGCTTCCCGTACGCGCGGCAAGACAAGAAGGACAAGAGCAGAGCGCCGATCACTGCTAAACTGGTCGCCAATATCCTTTCGGTGTCGGGCGCCGACCACATCATCACAATGGATCTCCATGCGTCTCAAATTCAAGGATTTTTCGACATTCCTGTGGATAACCTCTTTGCTGAACCTGCTGTCCTAAAATGGATCAAGGAGAATATTCCTGACTGGAAGACCAGTATTGTAGTGTCTCCTGATGCAGGAGGAGCCAAGAGAGTCACATCCATTGCTGACAGATTGAATGTTGAGTTTGCTCTGATTCACAAGGAGAGGAAAAAGGCTAATGAGGTAGCTTCAATGGTACTTGTTGGTGATGTGAAGGACCGGACAGCTATCTTAGTGGACGACATGGCAGATACTTGTGGAACTATCTGTCATGCCGCAGAGAAACTGATAGAAGCTGGAGCAATCAAAGTGTATGCCATACTAACGCATGGTATTTTCTCTGGACCTGCTATCTCAAGGATCAACAATGCGTGTTTAGAAGCAGTTGTCGTCACAAACACAATCCCTCAAGAGAGGCACATGCAGGAGTGCCCCAAAATCCAGTGTATTGATGTGTCCATGATGCTTGCGGAGGCCGTGAGACGTACACACAATGGTGAATCTGTCTCCTACCTATTTTCTAATGTTCCATACTAGTATAATTTTCTTTATTTTACATGATATTTTACTTTAATTTAGGTGAGTGTTATGATTTTTATCATAAAATTAAATGTAACTCGTAACATTACTGTTATAATGGCTTGGAGCAAATCTTAGTGTTACATAAATTTGTTATGAAAAAAAATATTAGTTTATAGGTATTGAGCGATGAAGTGAAGGAAGATTTTTTGATGGAGTTCAGTTGTCTGGCTCCGATCCTGTTAGGAATCAGACATGGAGATAAGCAAGTAAGTGATTAATTTGTTAAGAAGATAAAATGTATTATTTAGAGAAAATCCTGGTATTCTGAAAGGAAATAGCCAATTTTATACAAAAATTAGTTGCATTTAGCAAAACAGCTATATCCCTTCGTCTTTGAAGCCCGACCAAAACGGTTGACTCCTTTGTTTAACTATTATGTCTACATCGCTAACAGATGAAGGTTTCTACAATTTAAAAAAGCAAATATTGATTGTTGACTAAATATTTAGACAGCCCTCATTTATGCAAAAGCCGTACGTTATCATTTTTAATAAAAAATTTAAACTTTTAATTCTATTTTCTGTCAAATAACAATTCATTCCATTTACACCAACATTTTTGGAAATTAGGTCTGCATTTGTATTTTTAGCTGTTAACCTCCATATATTTTCCTGAGAACCTCATTAAAACTGTTTTTATAGACAAAATCAATTGTTAGTTTAAAATAAAAGACACTTTTAGCTGTAAAACTATTTATCTCTAAGAGCAGCTAGGATGTTAAGGGTGTACCTATTCTAATTTCATATGAAATACAATGTAGCATTTATACACACATAATCATCTGTCACAGTGACGTTAAATAGAGGGAAACTATGTTTTGAAACTAAAATTTATAATCTCTAGGGTATTATTATACAATTCATAGAGTATTTGATCCAATAACTATGTAAAATTTGGCCCACCACTTTTTTTTGCAAGTGTTTGATTTATATACATTTATTTGGACTAAAAAATTTGACCCTGCTTAACAATGACAGAGACAATAAAAAATGTATTATGCCATATTTATGGTAGGTATATTTTATCAGAAAGGCCTACTTGTTTTGGATTTTGTTTACCAGACGGAGGATTTAGATACATAATTAAATAAAGAACAACCACATATTTGATGAACTAATAAAAAGCATGCATTTTTGAAATCTACTGTGCACTTAAAAATAATGAAAGATAAATAAAAAACCTAAATGAGAATAGTGAAGCTGCAAACATCCTACTGTGTATTTTAATGTATTTTGTTTTTTTTTTCAGTCTAGTTTAGTTGTTTGTGTTACAACTACCTAGCAATAAAATGTACTAAGTTTTACTTTTTCTTTTCATAAAAAATAATCCATGAATTAAAAATTGTTATAAAATTCTAAATTACTGTAAAATTGTTCTTAGATTGGCTAATCGTTATTATAAATGCGACGCATTATTCAAGGCTATCGTTATAATTGGCATAAGAATAGTAAATAAATGAGTAGCAAATTGATGTACCTATAGAAAAAACAGAATTGCCTCTTATTGTATATTTTTTTCTAAATTTTATATAAAAAAGAATTATGTATATTTGGTTCTGATATCTACGACTATGATAGTAAATAAAAAGGATTTAAATAAACGATAATTTTATTGGCGGAATGATCTGTTTGATGATACAATGTCAAAGAAAAGTTCAACAACCCGCCTCCGCGAAATTCTTTATGAAAATGATGACGTCACCAATTCACCATTCGCCAATTACTAGTGTTTACACCCAGTATTTGAAATACGGGCTGTTTATGAATAAAATAGTTGTTATGATGATGTCACAGGCCTTCTGTTCCAAATTCGGTTTTCATTCACACGCAAACATCGTCTACTACGTTGTAACTTGTAACCTTGGAATTAGTGACGTAGCGTGCCGGAAAACCTAAAGGTCGTTGTTAATCATCAATATATTATAGTTTAATCAATTATGAGCTGAGACGGTACTGAAATGTACGGTGTTCTTTCAAACTTAAAATGGCTGGATCCGCCATTGATCACGTCACAAGCAAATCCTGATCCAAAGACTTGTAGTTTGAGCTAGTTTCCCTGACCTGTTTTAGTAGGTACATAAGTACTTACCTATTTATCTAGTTTTCGGAACAAGTAGCTCAAACAAACGAGGGTTCACCTATTATCCTTGTTTGCGACAGGTAACATTATTAAACACAAAGCGGGGGATGACAAAGAAAAGTATACCTATTTTTAGTAATGGCAGACCTTGGGGCTACTTGATATTATTCGTAGTCCGCACCGGGCAGTAAAACACCCTTTTCTATACAAGAGGGGCGAGCCGTTTTTTATGTTTCTTGGAATTTTTGAGGGCGTCCCAAAGATTGGAACTCTGAATTGCCTACCTGGCCGTTACCTTGGTCAATGGATGGATACAATATGGGCAATGTCCTTTTTCTATGCTAGTCCAATTGCTTGCCGAGTTGCCGCAAACATTCTGTCTATGTAAGCTCTTGGAAATATTCTCTTGGCTTCAATAAAAAAATACCTAGGTACAACTTGCAAGTTACATAACGTCGTTGTAGCCCAGTTATTGCCCTTGAAAACTTCATCAAACAATGTTAGTGAAACTGTCTCGAAACTCGGTCATACTAGAGGTTTCATTGATATCGATTTCTACGTTCGAGGTGGTAGCTAAGGCAAAACACTGAATAATATGCGTGTTCTCATTAACTCAACACACAACATGACACTGTGGGTGTGAGATAATTAAATTAGAAACCGGATAATTTCTGCCTATCATTTGTCTCAGTGCCTCAAAATTAAAGAGGTACCTAATTACTTTAGGTATGTAGGTAAGACAAGGGATTATTTTAGCACTCGTATTTCAATTTTCAAGACTCCTATTTTCGAACCTTTTGAACATGGTCGATATTAATCAGCCAAATTAATCCAGTTCCATAGAAATTGTAGGTACAGGATATTATGTAGTAGGTAGGTATTACTCGCCTATCGTTACCCCAATCAAACAGTTAATTAATATACCTACGATAAGTTGACGTCTCCCTTTGCTCCGAAATAAAGGTGCTGGCGCTGATTGTTGACTGTGTCATCAGCATCGAATGTTTATTAAAATTTGGAGTCAATGACTTTTGTTGTTGACAGTACCTACTTTATTTTCATCAGCCATCTCGTCTCAGAGATCTTTTTCAATTCTTCACTTGCTTCTCGATCAAACAGATTCAATACACATCTCAAATGACCTTGTTACATCACAGTACAAGTCTTAACAGTATCAATATGAAAACTGACCCTAAGGTCACGGGCCAATGATGTAAATTGTTTGTCAGTGGGCGCGTCTATCCGTCACCATATTACACACTACTAACACAACGATCTATATTAGAAGTTATCATTTATTGCACAATCCTGGCCGAATAAAATGCTGTTAAAGTTGTCTGATCTATGCCCAATTAAAAAAGTTGTTAGTTTCATATTTGGAAAACCAAGATGGCGGCTGGCGGAACCAGCTGTTTTTATTCCTACTTATTTGGACAAGATAAGATTTTCTCGTTTTTTCAATTAGTAGGTAACGTAAGGAATTATTAATTATTTTATTAGCTTCCCATGGTCAAGACATTGCCCATTTTTCTATGAGATATCTTGAGTCTGAGTTGAGTCTTTTTCTATGAGATATATGAGAATCTTGCGTCCCGATTAAACTAAGATGCTATGAAATTCGATTATAATAGGTCTCCATGTCTTTTTTATAAACTTACTTGAAAATCGATTTTTATTGTCATTTGGGAACGACACGTAAAAGAATGGAGCAGGCGGTACCTCCTAAGGTACCAGTCTTCTCTTGGTACTTTTCGAAGATACCTTCATCGTTTATTTGCTGCATTCAAATGGAATTCAAGGTCTTGTTTGTTAGTTAAAAATTGTGACGAAGTGACATGCAATTTCTATGAACAATGAACCCTCAGGTTCAGGTATGCAGGTAGGTACAGTCAACAACAAAAGTCATTTTTACTCTGTAATTTTTACATGGATAAAATCTTAGACCTTCATGTATTAAGTATTTTTATTTTATGTCATAGTCAAGAATTTGTAAAATTTGTGTTGTTTGTGTTGTCAAACTGTTGCCACGACGAGACCATATGGCTCGCACTGTCAAAAAGTTATCAGATCTCATGTAGAGCCAAGCTTTTAACTCTACACGCCCTAACTCTACAGGGTCTAACTTCACAAACTCTACACCTTATAGTCAAAATATGTGGCTTGGCCGTTTCGTTACTAAGAACTTGTATAACAGAAAAGTAAATACCTAAATTTTTCACCTTACGCCCATGTGAATGTAGGTACCGCAATGATCAAGCCACATATTTCGACTAGAGGTGTAGAGTTTGTGAAGTTATACCTTGTACTTTGTATGTGCCCAGCTCACATACACGCAGTGACGCAGGATAAAGGCAAAACGAGCCAATTGGCCCGTTTTCGAGTCTTCACGATTGCGCGCTTATAACATATCTATTTATTAGAATAGGTATCATTGGTTGGAACAAATATTTCCATACAAATGAAGGTTGCACTTAAAAACATGTCGACTAAAAACACGGTGAAGCGCAAGGCATAAACAAGTTTGACATCTCTAACTTAGTTCATAGCTATATCCGTCCTTTTCTCGCACAGTCGCACTGTCTTTTAGTAAAAGATAGCAATAGCCTAAATTAAGTTTAGTTTGTGCACAACAGAATCGATACCATTGGCAACATATCCCGAGTATTTTGTTTATCTGATACCTACATTCCAAACCCAAGTTATAAAGGGTTCAAAAAACGACGAAGCGCTTCGACAAAATGTAGGTAGTGCCCTTGCGCTTCGCTTGACTTGTCTTGGCGGGCCACTGCCGTGCCCCCAGATAATTTTAGTCTCAAAAATTTAAAAGTCATGACAGGTGATTTTGGTTCCAATGCAGGCGCTAGGTACTTACTATTCTGAGTTCTACGGACCTCTTAGGTGCTTATTTAATCTAGTTGTCTCCGGGCCAGAAAATGAGCTAAAGTTACAATAGGTATTGTTAATTTTAAAAAGATAGTAGTATTCTTCTGACCTCAGATAACTTCTTTAATTATGGAGATAAACAGATGATACGGTAATACAATACCTACTTGCTGAATTATGGGTGTGCTTATGTATAAAAATATAATTAAAGACCTACCTTGTTTGTCATTTATAAATCAAAGAGGTACCTACTAATAATTTCAGCAGTTAAAATGTCTCAAAATTACCCTACAATACGGTCTGTATGCCTCACAGGTAGGTATGCCAAAACTCCTTACGACTCCTGCGTTCACAACTACAGAATAATCTTGATTAATGATACCTAAGTTTCGGAAATACAAACATTATAACTACTTGCTGGATATTTTTAGAAAATATATTGGGTTAGGTAAGTAGGTAGTGTTTTTTTTGTATCGTCACGACACCTTATTTAACAGTAATTCTAATTTAAGTACAATGCTACCACGATATTTTGGCGCGTGAATGACATTTTGAGATCTGTTGCTGGTACCTAGACATTTGAGAAATTCTTTTTTTTTGTATTTAATTGGTCCTACTTTTGACCATAATCTTATCTTGAGGACAGAGATGAGCTTGACGATGGAACGAGCTAACCCAAATTCTTCTTTCGTTGTTAGTCCCGATTTTGGCCACCCATGCGCAGTAAGATTCTTGTACCTACAACCATACACTTATGTAGGTATCTTTTATGTAACGCTTTTATACTCATCACTTTCTCTGCTTAATTCAGTAAGTAAAGGAAGTTACATTATCAACGTTAAGCCAAGGTCAAGGTTGTGTCACATAACACGAATTTGAGAACTTCAATAAGCCATTCAATCAGTCTGCTTCAATCAATAGGTACATTCATTGAATGAAATGAAACATGATGCACTGCTGCTGCCACTGCAACCGGTACGGGATGATGTTTACGAGGCTTGCTTAGTTGACCTCATCTAAGGTAATAAAATTGCTAAAGGGTGGTAACACCCTACCGCGTCACCTACGGCACGGTAATATTATAATACAGTACTCCAACTTCATACAAACGGACGAAACGCGAGCTATACCTACGCGCCTCGATCTCGAGGTGCGCTCGGGGCGCAGACAGTCACGGCTGTACCGCAGTGTCGAACGGACGGTGTGTTGTTTTTTTAACAATAACCGCGCGATTTTTTCTCTAAAAATCAGTTAATATGACGAGTAGGAAATATTGTACTGTTTTTGGTTGTATGAATTCGTCAATAACGCATCCAGACAAGTTTTTTTAAGTTACCTGGAAACTCTGAAAGGTAAGACTATAACGAGACATAATGTGTGTCTTTTTAATGGATAAGTATTTCCTTTTATCTCACGAAAAAAAGGTGTTTGGATTAATAAATAAACCGAATAGAGTAACATGTTTTTTTAATTAAATCTACCAATCAAAAAACAACACGCATTTTTATTGAACACTTCCTATTCAATATACAAAGTATTTCATTTATTTATATAAAAAGGATATTTACAATCACAAAACTAAATAGAAACAGAAAGTAGGCAAATGTAATTAAAATGCTGGAGACGGGCAGCCCTAACGCATGTTTACGTACCGCGCGGCTGTAGGCATTTATTTCTATCATGCGGCCGAGTTACACTACTGTATTATTATAATATTACCGTGCTACTGTATTATAATATTACCGTGCCTACGGTCTGTCACTTAATTCATAGAAAAATCAAAGAAAGCATTTCTGTGACGTTTTGTTTCTATCAGTCGGTAAACTAAATGTCAAACACAGAGATAGCAACCTACCGATACTTGTTGGTAAGTTATTGAAAATGGCCGTTGGTATAGTTGGACGATTTAAATCGAGAAAATCGTTTTTTTTTTTTACATTTATGGGACAGTTAGTTCAACGTTAGTGAATATTCAATTGAGGTGCCTTCCTACTTGATGGATTTGATTTATTTAGGTCGTCAGGGTATTGCATTGGGGAACTGCCGGGGCTGTGGGACTGTTCGAAAGAGATACCGTGGCCGCACACAAAGGCTAAGAAGGAACTTGGATGGGTTTTAGTCAGTACAAGTCTGACACTCCCTTTCGCGCCGCCAGGGACTCATTTTTGATGATTTCCGATTTGGTAAAAGGGTATTGGGGAAAACTGCGTCCGTCTATTGTTGTTATTTTTGCCCTGCGTGTATCGTAGTTATTCAGGTGGAGTACTGCAGCTTCTAACCCCTATGCGAAAGATGCGTAAGTCTAACTACGTATATGTCGGGTTGTCAGGATTTATTCCGTTAGGCTCCAGCATTACCTATGTAGGCAGAAGATGGGTTTCGAGCTATAAAAGCACACTGGATGCGATACACTAACTATCAAATTACTTGCAATTATACTTTAACACAACAACTCGGGGCACAATGAATCGGGTACAGTTTCGAGGCGTCTCAACTCCGCTGCGATCAGACCCAGAATGTCTTCCTCGCCGCGAACTGTTAACATCAGGACTCTGCAATGTAGAAGCACGCCATGGTGGGGTAGACTGGTAAATAGGTCGCGTGATGTCACCACTGGCTCGCTTACGATCCATTCCCCCGTCCGTACTAATGACCGGATCCGACATAATATAAGTTTAAATGTTCGGCTTTCCTGTTCCCCCTGCGATGAAAGAAAGTCCCAGAATTGATTGAACACAAATATTCTCACTACTAAGAAAAGCTGGAGCGTTTCTTCGAACAACAAAAGAGACGATTTGTAATGATTACAGCAGACTTTAGTAGATAGATATGGGAACGAAACTATCGTGTCATTGATAACTCTTATCAGTATCGTCTTGCATAACCACAACCATCGTTTCCATATTGTTCAAGAGGCCTAGTTTTAATTTATCAGATAGGTACGAGTTATCCGAGGGGGTTAAGAGACAAATATTCAATTAAATTATCGTGACTCTGTAGTTTCTGCCTCTCTCTGTGGATCCCCACGGAAAAAGGCGCGAGTTTATGTAATATTTGACGGGGTAAGATGATCATATAAAAGTTTCGATCTCATCAATCACAAATTTCATCTTGATCAAGCCTTTGAGACCAGGTAACCCACCATGGACACCTCAACGGCATTCACCTTGACCTCAGGGTCATTGACTTTGGGGTCAATAGTCTTGAGGTGGAAAGTTTGAGAACGCTTCTTCAATGTTCCCCCGGTGGGGTAAGATTAAAATATATAAAAAAAGAAATCGTTTTATCTTTTTTACCCGACTGCGCCAGAAGAAGGGTTATGTTTTTCGAGAGTATGTATGTATGTATAATTGTTTGGCACGCTCTGTGGCCTGAACGGCTCGATGTATTTTTGCTTGAGAGGTGCCGTTAGATTCATATTTACTGTGAGAGTGACACTGGGTATATCAAAATAAAAAAATAAACAAAATGGCGAATTTTTGGCGCCAAATTCAAATGTTTGGCACGCTCTGCAGCCTGCACGGCTCGATAAAGGGCCCATCATGAGGATTTTAAGATATTATAATTATCTAAGTAGGTAACTAAAAAAACTAATAAAATGTATTTATCGCTAAAATGACACAGGGGAAGATGAAAGGGTGATGGGTAAGATCGATAAAGTTTCTAAATTCGTTTAAATGCATGTTAAACGTTGTTGATGGTAACGAGTCTATAGATTGTTGTGCCCTGAACAGTCTGAACTGTCTGAGTTGTCAAAATACCTTTAGTTAATAAAAAAATCATTTAAAAAAATTAAAAAACCCGACTGCGTAAGAGATAACTAATAACTTAATATAAAAACTGAAAAGAAAAATAAACAAGTTCAGGAAACAGGACATACTACATTGACTGCAACAGTCGGGACCCATAAAATAATCTAGACTAAAATCATTACCTACATCCAATATGGGTCACTTGTTTTTTTTTCCTTTCAGTTTTTATTTAAAGTTATTAGTTATTTCTTACGCAGTCGGGTTTTTTTTATTTTTTTTTAATTATTGTTTTTATTAACTAAAGGTATTCTGACAACTCAGACAGTTCAGACTGCTCAGGGCACAACAAACTATAGAGTCGTGACCATCAACAACGTTTGACATGCATTTAAACGAATTTAGAAACTATATCGATCTTACCCCATCACCCTTTCATCTTCCCCTGTGTCATTTTAGTGATAAATACATTTTTTTTCTGTCTTGCAACAGAGATTTAACCGTATGTATTCAATATTATTGAAAAATATAGTAAACACTAATATGGACTGTTCTACACGACTTCAAACAACACTGGTCATCACTCATCTCATCAAAAAACCGTTCGATCTTGCCACCACTCACCCTACCTTTTCCCAACCGGCTAGACTGCCAGCCGCTAGACTGTCGTATGGCGCAACTGCTTATCTGACTTGGTAAAACTGGTTGTCCGTCTTTCAGGCTACTGTTATGACTACCTGTACCTGTGACAAAGATCTACAAATGACAGCCGGAATCAAAGGCATATAACGTAAATATTCAATAAAATCATCGCTTAATAATAGTACCAGGAAATGATCAGTTCAGTTCAGTTCAGTGTCAAGTTTCGCTGTTCCGCGGCTTCCAGTAGTTGCAGTGTTTGTTGTGTTTTCTTTGATATTTTCTTCGTATTATATAGATACTTACCTATAGTTGGTGCCAGTTAGTTAAGATGATAATAGCGGTCATTGCCCTTTCCCTAATATCTCCTCGTACGAACCAAAACAAATAAACCATGTATCGTTTTTCATTACAAAAAATGTTGAAGATCACGATAGATGACGATTCCAGACTTGAACTTACATAATTGACTTTCTTCATCATAAAAACTGCTAGCCAGGCCAGCATAGCAACTGTACTGTAACCCGACAAGTTGGTAGGTACTTACTAGGTACCTAACTGTGATGGTAAGTACCTAACACAGGAACTGTGAAACGTAGGCGATTGGAGTATGGTTACGATTACGGATTTGTCCGGATGTAAGTAGCTGGCTTTTTGGGCCCCGCTTCCGTCTTTCCTGTCTTCCCGGGATCGCCACCTGGACCTGCATGCAATGCCAGAGGCGTCGCCCATCCCTGGCTGCTATATCAGAGACAAAGCTGAATTTTCGTAAAAAGGATGCGCTAAGGTAAAAATGTTATAGGTAAGTACCTACTAGAAATGTGTAGCTTGCTCGTGTGTCGCCATGTGTACCTACCATTAGGTATACAATACTAGTGGACGTCACGCGGTTTCACCCGCGTAGTTCCCGTTCCCGAGTAGGTACGGGGATAAAATATAACCTATGTTACTCAGGGTGAATGTAGCTTTATAATGGTGGTGTGATTTTTGAAATCGGCGCAGTCGTTTTTGAGTTTATTCATTACAAACATACACACACACAAACATACAAATCTTTCCCCTTTTTATTATTAGCGTAGATTGACTGATGCACGTAACTAGGAATAGTAGGTAGATAGGGGTTTGTCGTCCTCTTTTTCTTCAGCGGCCTCATGTCATTCATGATTTCTAACCAATTTTGCACGCCAATTGCCGAACGTAAGTAATGACGACGGGTGACAGCGTCCAGAATAAGCATTTTAGTGCCAACAGTAGGTACCTACATAATGGAACTTTCTCAATAGCATTGATCTTCATTCTGGCATTTTCTTCATTCGACATTCTGGTGTGACTTGTGAGCCTTACGTGATCCACAACGCCGCCGCCGGTCAAATACCTACGGGACTGATATCGCGACGCTTGCCTTAAACTTTCGCTGCTTCGAGGACTTGCCTGTTTTTACATCTTGTTTTCCCTCACCTTTCTTTTAATATGCTCAAGAAATTAATCGCCTTTAGTTACCTACTGCAGATGCCTTATGTTCAGAGGCAGGGTATGAGCTGACGCCATTATCGTATTCCTGCCCATCCCAATTTATCTGGGGTCAGCGCAGTACATATAGGTACCTATGTCTTCTTCTATATTTTTCTATTACTCGTCACCTCAGCCGTCACCTCCTCCCTAGCCATATCATCGTTCAGACAGTCCATCCATGGTTTCTTTGGTCTTCCTCTACTCTTACATCTCTATCTACATTCATACTCAACATTTTCCTCACTATGTATGAGCTGATGTAAAATTGTAATGACGATACCTAATCTAAATATAGTCTTGAATGTTTAGTTACGAACTTTCGTTGTTTATTCATACTTAGTTATCAGTTTACGTAATATTACCAGTAACTGCTAAGCAAAAGTAATGAGAGATGTTCCACGTAGCGACGTATGATCTACTCGAGTTTCTTGACGCAACCCGATAGCCTGACCTTTCTGAGACCCCCTCTAGTTATAACAAGCGTCATAATTACAATCACAGTTCAAAGATAAAGTGTCAATAATAAATATGTTTTTGTCAAAATGTTTATTACACACATACTTAACTTATTCAACATTGTTGTTTTCCAGATTTTCGTTTCGGTATCTACCTATGTACCTAAGTTGCAGGTTGTAGGTATGTACGGGTACTAACCTACCTAGTTGGTACCTAACTACTTATATGATCTGAAACAAAGACCTCAGAATCATAATTATCATAAGAAAATGATTGTGGAAATGTATGTTGTTGTTGTTGTTGTAAGGCCAATAATTTTACAACATTCCATGTGGTACGTTCCTAAGTACCTACCTACGGTCTGCAATAGTAGTCGTTTTTTTTTTAATGAAATGGATCAGTTGTTTAATTGTTCTTAATTATGTATCTAAATAAAATGCTGAGGAGTCCGATACAAGTCACAAAATACCCATTAACGAAGCCTAAAAGCACTTGTTTTCCCCACCATTACGATGGGGATTTTTTATGTTCAGTAGGCCTGTTACGTATCTTTCTGATATCCAGTGACTAAGAAGCTTCGGTTGTACACCGAACTTTGATGACAACCGAGAATGTCATAATATTGGTATTACGTATCGCACTGAGTGGATATCACTTTACGGTGACTAACAGCCCGGGTACGGTGTAACGTCTTTCACGAAAGCTACTTCAAACTCAGTTGTCATCAATTTGTTGTCCACCATGCTTACATAATCGAAATAATATAAGTATCGATACGAAAGCGTCTGTCAAAATGAGTTACGGTGACTATCAGCCACGATAATTCATAATTCATAATCTTTATTTATCTCGACATCAAAAATTACAGGCGCTGGTTTATACACAATCTTAAATAGAGAAAGGTGTCTGATGTAGGACAATCCTGAGGTACAGATCACCTCTCCGATGACGATGACAACCAATGACGTCATATTTGATCGCGACTGGTACACTGGACATACATAATACGAAACTAACCTTTCGACAGTTAATTGATGGACACTGAGCCCAGTTACTATCATTTCGAGCTGTCAACAGATACCTCTGTTGACAGCTCGAAATGATAGTAACTGGGCTAATAGTAATAGCTACTGGAGTCTGGACCATACCCTGGGAATGGGAACCTCACGAACGAACGTGGAAGTCACGGAGATATTTGGGGTCAAACTCGCCGTCAAAGTTCCAACTTTTTCCTATGGTAAAAAATAGGTAGGTAGGTAGGTACTTTAGGTACGGTCGAACAAGCTATTTGGTTTACAGTTTAACCCACAAATTACATTGTAAAATGTATACCAAATAGCTTGTTCGACCGTACCTACTTAAAATAACATTGATTTGGGCAAAATATTTACCATTTTTCGATGATGAAAATGAATAATAGGTAATGGCTGTTTATAGCTGGCCAGCCACAGAAAAAAAAAAGCAAAATAGGCGGCAAAGCAGCAATCCCATCTTCATTTGTTTAGCCGCTGATTGGCCTTAGTAATTTTTAGTAGTTTTTATTTGGTTGGTAGAATTGGGTGGTAGAGAGACTATGAAATGCTCCGACCAGCCCGCGAAATCCAAATTTATATTCCAGGTCTAGCAATGACTTTGACCTTGAAAAAATCGTTCCTCGACCTTTATGAAGTTGGAGGGTTGTATTGATGATTACAATTCTGTAACTATATACGTCTTACAGTCGCGAACAATATTTTAATCAACATACAACCTAGGACTGGCCTGCAAATGGCAAAAAACGTAAGAAAATTTGAATTTCGCGGGCTACCCTGGAGCATCAGCCTTCAAAGTTTTTAACTTGTGTGATGTACAGTGTATTTCTTTTGAGTTTTATTAAAGTTTATGCCGATAACAAAGCCCTTTTCATTGAGAACTGACCCACTCCGACTATAGTTTTTATTTTTACTTTCCTTGTATTCTTAATGAAAAGCAGTGTTTACCTCGGGTTAAAGATTTTTTAGTTCCTCGAACTATTAGCGCCCAGCGAGGGCGCTAATAGTTCGAGGAACTAAAAAATCTTTCGCGCTCGGGCTCGGGCAACAAACCCCGTCTCGGGACTAAATAAGTTACCTTCACCCCTAGTAGTTTACGTTGAGGTAGGACTCAACGTAAACCGTAAGACTTGATTTTTTCACCCCAAAAAAATAGGTAAGTTAAATTGTTTCCCAGCAATAATTTTTCCATAGAATTGCTTTTCATTGATGACTTCGTGAAGAGTCCGTTTAAAGGTGAACGCACACCTAGCCGCACCGCAGTCGCTGCATTATTTTTTTCTATGCAATCTCGCACACAGGCATAGACACAGATTGCACACAGACACAGATTGCATAGAACTTTATACGAAGAAAAGGACTGCAATGACTGCGGTGCGGCTAGGTGTGCGTTCACCTTAAATCTTGCATAGAATGTTACTTTCGTTGCTGTCCCTACATATGAACTGACCAACAACTGGCAGTGTAGTGTTGCTATGCTACTTAATAGTGGAAAGTTTAAATAATCATGCCTCGCTCCAATTCTAATCCTTTTCTTTATCGGTCATTGTTCTACTGGCTACTTGCAAACGCGGCTGTCAAGGTCCGTACTTGGACTGAAAAGTGTAGTTATATTGGGATTTTTCTGTTAGTAGGTTAGAGTTTTAATTAAGTATAATTGTAACAACCATTGTTGGTTCGTTTACGGGTTTTTGTACTAAATTGACTATTTTTCTCACACTCGAAAGTGAAAAGTACAGTGTAACACACGGCGCTAAAATCCCATTATTGCTTCGATCGCAGACGCCAAAGTATAAATAAAACTACGAAATATTTTATCACAAATTGATAAAAAGTTATCAAAAGTATCGTTAGGCAGAATGTACTAATAAACTGGGTGTCATTGACTTAATTTTAGATCCGTCAGCCGCCATCTTTTTCTCTAGTTTTAGCGGGAAATTCAAATAAGTATTCCAGCCCGCTTAGCATGACCACCGTAAAAACCCTAAAACGAAGAGAATCGACAAATCTTTTGTTCATCTGTCATTGTATGACAACAAAATGACAGATGAACAAAAGATGCTACGCGGGCAGAGGTATATCTATTCTCGATTGATACTTCGATACATTGAGTTAATATATTATGCTTCTATAGTAATGTCCTCCGTCGTGTTTTTTCTTCCCAACATTTTCCGGCTAATCAGGGCTCAGAACTAGACTTATGAGAAGTAAGTACCTACTTAGTTGTCTTGTGGAAATTGCAACAAACTATGACGAGTCTTATCTATGGAAAATATCAACCGAATAGCTATTATTGTATTCCAAAGGACGGTAGTAAGTACTTGATAATAGAACTAAAATAAAAAAAAATCTGATAAGCTGCTTTATTTACATGATAAACCCAATGATATTCTAATAAACAGGTTATACACCAATGATATTCTAGTAAACAGATATGTTGTGAGCGCGCAATCGTGAAGACTCGAAAACGGCCCAGTTGGCCCGTATTGCCTTAACATTAGTCTGCAACACGCATGGCGACGAGCGATACGCTGCTACGAATTTAGATAAAAATTTTATAAATGCCATCGTGCGTGTTCAGAAAGTGTACCAATTATGTTATCAAAGTAACTAAAACACAAGGGATCTCATACCACATGTAACTACGCAATATACTTTGATTTATTAATATTTTTTATTTATTTTCATAATATTCTGTAATTGGAGGATAAAAAAAGAAAGAGATGGGAAACGCATTTTTGTCGTGAGTACGACAAGGACGCTTTCACTACAGACATAGAACAACACTATCTGTCTCTTTTTTTCTTGTTGGTTTTATCGAGCTATCCCTTTTGTATCATTTGAAATGTAGAACGAGTGAAAAGTGTGGTGCCGCTGCTGCGCGGAACACTTTTTTCGGTGGTTTTGTAGACCGGTGTATAAGATATCTGTTTATTAGAATATCATTGTTATACACCTACAAAACCACCGAAAAAATCCGTTCCGTTCCGCGGGGCAGAGCCAGCTCACATACACGCAGTGACGCAGAATAAAGGCAAAACGAGCCAATTGGCCCGTTTTCGAGTCTTCACGATTGGGCACTCACAACATATCTGTTTATTATAATATCATTGATAAAACCTGTATTTTATTCAGCAATTTACGTAAAACTAATAAAACCTTCGACAATGTGGGTAGTTGGGTACTTACCTACCTAGTTTTAATGATAAAAAAACTGATCTGGCTTTGTCGTGGTAGCAAGTTAAAACACTTTTACCTACCTACTTTACCGAGTTACCGACATAACCGGCTTAGAGATCTCAGTGTTACCGACGACTGTTCAAATAAAACTTGAATTAACATTTTTTGTGCTTCTTGCAGGTACATTCCGAGTTTTATGGAGTTCGATGTCTGTTCAGCCAAAAAAATATAAGAGTTTTTAACCTTCTCGCCAACAAGAAGTGTTACGTTGAGATGTTATTTTCAATAATTTACTAACAGGTATCGGTAGGTTGCCTTCTCTGTCTGTTTGACATTTAGCTTAGGACGGTTAGAAACAAAACGTCACAGAAACCTTTTATTTTCTATAAACTAGGTAACAGGTAGGTGACGCCGATAGGATATATCCTAGGCAGATCAGATGATGATATGATATACCTACATTATCATCATCTGATCTGCCTAGACTGTTTTGAACTTCGTTTTGTTGGGGTCGGCTTTCAGTACAACTTACATAATATAAACAACATAAGACCACGCTTATAATCCCCACAGGGTAAAGCAGACGGCAGAGGTGTACCTAGTTATAATACCTACACCCACATTTCGCTTTTTATGTTAAGTCCCATGCACTAAGGAGTGAGCCTATTGCCATAAACCGGACACAAAGCCGTGTCTGCTATTGTTTAATTCCTGATGGACCCATGGCACCGATAGTACCAATATTACGGAACTTGTTAGAGGTACAATGATCTAATTGACGCAATGGTGCTGCAACCGCTTTCAGTCTTCAGGGTCACGAAATCGATTCCGCGCCTCGGAACAAATATTTGTGTGACATAGGTTTGTTTAAAGTTAGTAAGTTATCCCCATGAAGCAAAATATTCTTTAAATGTGGGTCAGCGAGTTTGATACGTAGATTTATTTATTATTATTGATTAATTAAATGAAAGTTTACAAAAGTCTTAAATTTATGACAATGCCCCATAAAACCGTTTTCACGGTTTGTCTGTGGGAACGGAACACGATAACGGAACGGAGTAACTACTTAACTACAGTTAATAATCAATTATCAATTATAATAACTACCTATTTGCTCTCACTCGACAATCTGTAAACCACTTTCTCTTGAGAAAGAACTGTCCAACCCGCCCGCGAAGTTCAAATTTACTTTCGTTTTTTGCAATTTGCAGCCCAGTGCTAAGGGCGTATATGTTTATTAAAATATTATTCGCGGCTGTAAGACGTAGTTACAGAATTATAAGTTATCAAAATCATTAATACAACCTTCCAAGTTCATATAGGTGTAGAAATGACTTTTACTGTTTTTTTTTGGTTCCTACACCTTTATGAACTTGGAGGGTTGTATTGATGATTTTAATCAACATACAACCTAGCACTGGCCTGCAAATTGCAAAAATCGTAAGAAAATTTGAATTTCGCGGGTTAGCTGGAGCATCCACCCTAAGTAATTTGGCATACCTAATGTATGATGTTGATGTCATTGTGTGTATGATGGTACGTAACGCTGGCTGGAGACGACGCTGAAAACAGATGACGCTCTCGCATTTAGATCTAGAATTCTTCTAGAATTAGAGATTGGTGAATGGTTTCTTTTGCTTAGTGGTCGAGGTTGGGTCTGGTTAGTAGTAATAGGTATTCTAAACAAAATAGGGTAAGGTGGTAAGGGAAGTATATAATTATTATACTTCTAATAATACCTTCCTCGTTAGTTTAGTGGTCGCAAGCGCGAATTCTTCATCCGATTCCCAGGTTGGGCAAATTGTTATTGGGTTTTTCCATCAGGAATTTCTCAGTAGCAGCCACGGAGTAATTGGGTCACCCTCTATTTGAGACTTTAAACATAACTGGCGAAAACTGTTAGGTATACCTCTGCCTACCCCTTCAGAGATTACAGGCCTGATGATGTATTAACTTTAACTCTTGCGTGTGATGAGCACGTCTGTAAGTCCCAAAATACCGATCCTCGATGTAAGAATTATTTTCTTGCGACGAGTCCCACTTGGAGCTCGTCCTATAGTCTTGGCGTTTCATGAGTTCTCGTCGTCATTGGCAGTACAAACTGTCACATTGGGAATTTTATGCATACCTACCTACTTGTTTGTAGTAGAGTAAGTTCTAGAATATCAAGCTTCGTGATGTGCTTAGTTATTAATATGTAAATCATACATGAATTGAATTTGAAGGCGCCAATCTCGAGGAACTAGGTACCTGTGGGATTTAAAAAAATGATTTTGCTTTTGATAGCCTCGTTCTTGAGGTTATTTAATTAACCCTTTAACCGTAATATTATCACGGGCTCTGAAAACAACGCCCGAATCGCCACACACGTAAAATTACGTTATTACATTGAAAGAGTTCATAATGCGTACAAACTCCATACAAATGTTGTCAATTTTTAGAGTGTATATAGAATGTAAAATACCTCTTAACGAAGCTTATTCAACCCATCATTTCGATCATTTTTTTGTTCTACACTATACCTATAGGTACCTACCTTCTAGTTACTAAGTTATTTGGGGTCAAAGAAGTTTTAGACAAGTTTTTTTAAAAATACAAGTTTTTATTGTAAGAATTTTACTTTAAACACCTCCACGACCCCCGTACTATTAAATCCATCTATCAGCACAATGTTTTGAGTGCGTTACGTTTCACCCAAATTTTTTGCGTAAAGTTACTTAGTTTGATGTACAGAATAGTTGGTTAACGGCTTCGTGATGAGGTTGTTTACACCCTGTATATAGGCTATGCTTTGAAGGCTAGGGACATTTTCAATTTTTCGAATGATAAATACTGTGAATTTTGAGGTGCAAAATACATAATGAGTGAGAACAGAGTGCTTCGTGCAATTATTTTGCATGCAGCGCATTATACGATGATTGCAAATTGCGCCTTTACTAGGCTACACAATCGACAACAGTGTGACTTGGCATGTTGGTTAGACTTTTGTGATTGTCTTGTTTGTTGTGCTGCCTAAAGACAGGAGACTTGTTTGAATGGTCTTACTTAATTTAATTTAGGACCTAGTATTTTATCTGTAAACTTTTAGGTATCAGGTGTTGAAGCCATGGAAAAAAAAACACCACATAAGTATTACTTAGTTTATTGTTCACTTAGCAGGGTGTGGGGCGTGATGTGCCTGTGCGGCGGCCTTCCTCATCTGTGTCAGGACGTTGCTGAGCTCTTCACGCTTCCTCTTGGCACGAATGTGTGTGCCCAGACGACGCTTCAAGAACTTCAGGGCGCGCTTGTCTTTTGAGACCTAAAAAACAAGAATATTATCAGAAAGAGAAATGTTGTAAATAAAAACCAGGGAGAGAATATGAATCTATCATCTATCAGCAATATTTGCTTTGAAAATGTTGGTAAACTTTATTAGATAGTTCTAGAAGTAAAATATAATAATGTTTTTGTTTTGCTTCTATGAACATATTGACAACCCGAATGGTGAAGCAGTAATGAGGCTGCCTTATGTTCTTAGGGTCCCAGGTTCGTAGGAACAAATGTTTGTGTGATGAGCATGGAAAATTGTTTGGCGTCGTGGATGTTTATAACTATGTATAATAAGTACCTATGTATTTGCAAACAAAGTATCTATTTAGTATATCAACTATGTGGTGTCCACAATACAAGCTTTGTTGACTGGCACTAGATGGCGCTGTGTAATGTCCAGCGATATTTATTTATGTTTGGCATCACCGCATCAAAAAGCAGACTATGCTTTGCTTCAACTAGGATAACAAGAGGTATGATTACCATTGTGCTAGCCTTGTATACATTTGAAACCCACCTTGAGCAACTCCATTGCCCTCTTCTCATACTGAGCGTGTCCTACAACCTCACGGACCAGGTCACGAACGAACTTGGAGTGCTTAGTTTGAAGCTGTAAATAATTGAACAAATGTTGTTAGTTGTAGTACTGCATCAACTGCATGACACTGCTATTCCTGAGGTAAGTATACATACTTCCAAAAATATAAAACAGAAATGAGGTTGCCTATCAAGAAAGTGCATATTTTGAAAAGAATGGACTGATAAATTGATTGGAACAACGAAACTCTAATTTGAAATGTGAGGAATAGGCGTAGCGTAAATCTTTTAGCATTTAAAAGCCGTGTTGCTGTGTTGTATTCGACTATTGACAGAAGTTGTATTTTGAAACCTAACATTAACATAATGATAAAACGAAAGAGTAAAATCAATTTATACACTATATACAGATTTAGCAAAATGAACTGTCGATTGACAGTTCATTTTGCTAAATCTGGTGAAACAATGAGGTGTCTCGTGAACTCAATACTAAAATCTTGCTACCTCTATATCAAGTTCTAGAGAGGTTTGATCACAGAGATGGTAATTTAGGTAATAGAACGCAGTATTTACTTGAGAATATTAAAATCCACATCGTTTACAACATTCAAAACATAACCTGTACACTATCTATTTTTAAGATATTTTGTTTGTTATACTTACACCCTTTAGCCTGGCGGGTCTGATTTTGATGGCTTTGTCAGTAATACCCTTCCTACCGGCGGATATTTTCGTAGTTTTGTGTCCCTTTCGGAGACCGACTGCTAACTCAAACCGAGGAGCCATGCTGAAATAACAAACACAGAAACTTTATGGACGAAATAAGAACACCAGCACTTTCTTCGTAATAATTAAAAACTCAATTCACTAAAACAACATGCGAAATTATCTAGATTACATTGATTTTCATGGAAATTATTTTTTACAAAATTTCTACATACATTACGGATTGACAGATCCGACCAGAAAGAATTTGTTGTGTTTTTAATTTTTAGACACAACTTTGACAGAAAGGATACAGAAAGATTATAGACTTTTAGTCGATTCGATATTGAAGTTTTAAATCAAATAAAGAATGATAGCAATCGATTAAATATTTACTCTAACATTATGCTGGCAATCATTTGCTGCTGATTCGTCAACGGGGAAGGCAATTGTATAACTAATGGCGCTAGCATCGCTTGTCCCAAAAATCGTCATTGGTTATTAAACTGTCAATGTCATTTTATTTCAAAATACATAGTTTAACCTCATTGGTCAAATCGGGATTATGCTATGGACGCGCCATCTACAATCAGCTTTGACCAGCCTTACCCACATAAGCTTTAATCAAAGGAAGGTTTTAGCTTGTAGTAAGCGTATATGAAGCTTTCTTATGTTTGTGTTTGTTGTGGAAGGCAAGGCGTGCCGTGCTGCTGAGCTCGCGTGGTGGCTGTCACTGTCATCGAATCAACGTAACGTCATGTCACTGTCACTGTCACGATTCGTTAATTGGTGTGTTCGTGTTGTTAAATTAAAAACACGAGAATTTTATGTAAAGCATTGCTTTTATCGGAAAAGAAGTAAGATTAAATATTAAAACAATCCTTGTAATTCACGCCATTGATGTTCAATATTATGATATAGCATCCTGATTGTTATAAAATTCACATTTGGAAACATAACCTATTCTTCAGAAAATAAGTCAAATTATTTGATAAAATGGAAGTTGGAGCAGTAAAACAGGACTTCAACACTGAGGTACAAACATTTTTTAACTGTGTTTTTAATTAATTCGTAGTTGCTAACTGAATTTCTCTAATTTTCATTTATTCCTTGCCTTGCCTAGCATTAAATCCCAGATTAGGTTGAGTAGTTGAATAATATACTGATTAGAGACATAAAAATATTTTGAATGTTGTAGCAAGTGTTTTATTTATTTATTATAGTCCTAGTAATATACAAACTTTTATATTATTCCCACACCTGCACGCACCTAAGGAACTTAAAAATGCTACAATTGCCGCAACTTACCTGACCACTTACTGGGCCCAAGAAATTTAATAAATTGTATCATCAAAACGAATGAAGACGAAAAATAATTAACATGTATATTTTCTTAAACTGATTCCAGGTTATATTACTAAAAAAGAAACTGAACCAGGCTAAAATACAGATAATACACAAATTGACCAGGAAGGCAAAACAACTGACAGAGAAGAAAGCTCCAGAACAGCTGCAAGAAAAGTTGAAAAGGAAAGCGGAGTCTGCTGTAAAGGAAGTTTTGATTTTAAAGGTAAATAATTAACACTAAACTTGTAGTTTAGTATTTTATGGTATATATTACTCTTTTAAGTGGGTACTATGGAGGACAGTCCCGCCTGACCACCACTAAGGTAATTTTTGCTTGCACTTACAACATAGAAATGCTGTCTAGCCCGGCCCTGTTGACTTTGTATAAACAGAATGAAAGATACCTATCGGTCGAACTCACTGACGACGCACGCCAAACGAGAGTTATTCTTATTTTGCGCCCCAAAGTTGACGCTTTCCTAATAGGCCTAAACTTTAAAGGGACGACTGTACCTTAAGTTTTTTTATTTAAATAATTTTTATGATTGTCATTCTTGTACACTTTCCCCAACTTCACACGGTCCTTTTTTTTAGTTTTGTATTAAACATACAATGAAAATAATAGTTACACTTGTTGCTCCTAAATGCTATAAAAAAATACATGGATTAGAAGTATTTCGATCAAAGTCAAAATTATTCTTGAAAAGCATTAAAGACTTCAGCTCTCTGTGGTAGAATTTTTTAAAAAGAATATGATATTGATGTGACTGTCCATACTAAACGCTTCTTCTTTGATCTCTTACAGAAAATCAAACCAAAGGACCTCGCAAAATTCATAGTAACACACAAAGGAGAGTTAAATACATTCTTGAATAAACCCCAAGTAGATGAAGACAAAGCATGTGCCAGATTACTTCTCCATAAAGCATTGCAGGACAAGTACAAATTCATTAGAGGAAGATTTTCCAATGTTCCTATACAAGATCTGTTCATGTCCAGACTAGAAAGAAGAAAAATTAAGAAAGAAGCCAAAGAAAAACAGAAGAGTAAGAACAAGGCAAAGAATAATAAAGTTGTCAATTCTGAAGGTGATTGGAATGTTGAGGATATTGCTATGGGAGAGGTCAGCAAAGTTAGTGAAGGTGGAGAAGATGATAAGATTTCAGGTGATGAAGGCAGTGGAAATGAAATGTCCGGTGATGAAAATGATGATAATGAAGTGTCAGGTGATGAAAGTGGACAGTCAGTGGGAGATAATGAACCAAATGAAGGTTCTGGACCTGAAGATATAGAAGAACAGAGTGATGCAGCTGTAGAAAGTAGCGATGATGAAGATAAAGAAGATGTAACTCATATTGTGAAAGTCCCTGCTAAAGTCAAACCAACCATCGCTGATGTTAAATCACCTGCTCCTAAAGTCAAACCATCTGTAGATACATTAAAAGCAGCAGAAACAGAAGTAGTTACCATTAAAACTGTTCAACTTAAAGAAATTAAAAACAAAATACCACAAAAAGAAATCATCAAGAAGAACCCAGTGAAGAAACAAAAAGAATTAGACAAAACTAAACACTTCAATGAGAAAATACTTCAAAAAAAGTTAAAGAAAGATTCAGAGGCTCCTGTGGTTGAGAGTAAAATTGTAGATCCATTCTTTATGACATCAACGGGAGAGAATTATATGTCTGTGGTTGAACCTAGAGCACCAGATGAAATTAAAGACGAACATATGGGAGGTAATAGAAAATTAAGAAGAGCAGTACAGTTTGGCCTCGTCCCTAAAAGCAAGCTTAGACAAAACAACAATTACCATAAAGAAGATAGATTTAATAGACAAAATGGTAACGATAGAGGAAATAACTTTAAAGGTAAATTTAATGATAAACAACAAAATGACAGAAGAAACTTTAATGATAGGAAGTCCTTCAATAATGATTTTAATGATAAAAGAGGTTTTAATAATAGAAATGATAGGAATAATGATAAACAGCCAGAGAAATTGCATCCATCTTGGGAAGCTAAGAAGAAGAAATCTGGTCTTTTACCGTTTGAAGGTAAAAAGATTGTTTTTGATGAAAGTTGATAGTATAGAATAAATTATATATTATGTCATCAAGTTTTTAATTTGAAACACTACACTTATTGACTATCTGCCTATTGAAAAATTGTTTGTGATGATTTTGGCGACCATATTAGAAAGAGCACTGCAATGAAATGGAATGAAATACTTAAATTATTAGCATGAGAGTCAAAACACAAATCAGGTGGCAGTTTGTTAGATTGATCCAAAGAGCAGCAATGCCAGCAACGTTTTACATATAGTGTGGGATTTATACCCAATTGAAATAACAAGAAAGCACTTTTGTTCAGACGCCAGCACATTAAGAGCCTATACTACCTCAAATTAGCAACTCAATTTGTGGTGGTTCAAACTTCGTTTGAAATTCTGTTAGAATAACGTTCTAATCAGCTTGCACTACAAAGTGGTTGTTACGTCAGTCACTGCAGGCCGAATAGTGCGAAATGAGTGGTTTCTATTTTTTTATAAAATCAAATTTTCGTCTTTTGGAAAAAAAAAAAATATAAGACCTGCTTTATAGTTAGTCCAGTTAGTATGATCTAATTTGAAGTAATTTTTGAATACCAGCGGTTTGTTGTTCGATTTGGAGGTAACTTTGGATTTTTTCTATCGAGAAAATTTTATGGAATCGTGTTTTCGCCAAATATAGGACTAAACATTAATCCTCAACTTTACCATAATATATTTCAAAATTAATGCTGCAGAATTTTAGGCGTAACGGAGGATCATGCTAAGCCATTTGAGGTAGTATAGGCCCTTAAGCTACCCGAAACTTTCAAATTTTCCCAATCAATCCTGAACCTAATGTTTGAGCGATACAAAACGAAAATCTATTAAGGAAATTTGGTAGATTGTAGAAGCTTGATGTGCTGGCGTCTGTACTACACCGCGATTTCACGAATATCATCTCGACTTTATAAATAAAACCCTGGAAACAAAAATTAAGAAATTATCACAAAAATACGTCCGGTATCTGTGTGACCATGGGTCGATTTGCGGGTAGATATGTACTTCATAGACCACGATCACGATTTCATAGATCCTTTCAGCCTTTTACAAGAAACATATTAACACGCTCCACGGCACTAGAATTAATTTATCTGCATCACAATCTGCTAATACGCTCTTCCAAATTACGCCAACCGCAAGAGCATGGAGTACCTATATATGCCTTGACCCATTTGCGGCTTGAGCGACGCCCAACAAAGCCAACATACGACCAAGAATTTACCTAGAACCGGGCCTACATGGAAATTACTTGGTTTGTGTTAGGAATTTGCTATGAGAATATTAAATCGATATTATTATCTAAGTGTATGCAGGGGCTTATGGTTAAATAATAACAGCCGTAGGTATGTATGTGTCGATCTTTAAGATTAAGTAACGCTTGTCGAGATCGATCCGCGGCCGTTGTACTGGCTGAATTTTTCAAGTGGTTTTAATAGCGACGCTGTGGAATAGTGTAATAATACAGCGTGTGTTTTTTTTCCAAAATCAACGGGTTCGATTCCTGGCTAGGAATATTGATTTTTAAAAAACTCAACGATGCAGTTTTTGTTTTCATCAAAATCGGGCTCGAGACTCCTTTGAGTGTTTTTAGCAATTCCTCATAGTTTCGGATTTGGGCATCCACGCCCACTTGAGATTTTTTATCTTTTCCGAGTTAGCGTGACGTTATGTTATGGTTTTTTATTGTTGGAAAAACTATAACTACTAACTAAATTTAATTTCAATAGTCCCGTAGATAGTCACACCTGTACTATACCATAAAGGTGGGGTGAATATGTACCTATAAAAGTTGTACATTTAGCAAGTTATGTTCAAGTACTACCTACACTAATATTGCTGAAGGAAAAACCCTATAACATTCACAACACCAAAAAGGCAGTTTTGATTTCTCTCGATAAGAGCAGCGGTGGCCCAGTGGTAGCGGCTCCGAACAAGCAGTACTCAAGTCATGGGTTCGAACCCAGGCAGGCCTGCATTACCGAGTGTAATTTATTTCATCACCACTGCTCCCAAAACTGTGAAGGAAAACATTGTGAGGAAACTGTCATGTCTCCTAAAACCAAAAATTCGAAGACAGCCCACACTGGGCCCGCGTGGTGGATTATAGCTCATTGTCTCTCATGGAGGCCTGTGTCCCAGCCGTGGGAACATTATTGGCTAATTATAAAGCTTTAACATTGAGTAGGTATTCTGCACGGAAAGAAAATCGAAATTCACACATAACAACAACTTATCGACACCCCAGAAAATCGCCTGGAATACCTGAAATTCCCCGCTCGAATATAAGAATGTTACAATACAATCTGATAGCCCGTTCCGATATTACTTCGACAATCATAAATAGCCCCGGGCCAAGCATAGCCTTCCGTTCGCTTATCAGGTCCACAGCCATATTGCAGTCGAGTGCTGTGGCGACTTGTAATGAAGCATTTCTCAGGTCCGACGCGATTTATCGTAGAGGTGAGCCAAAGAGTAGATAGGTACAGAAGGGCGATTTTAAACGGCAAGCGAAAACGAAGCGAAAATGCCTTCAGCGTATCTAGGTACAGACATGGTACACGGACTTACTAGTGCAATCGCGACTGAATTGAATTTGACTTTCCGATGAGATTTCTGCTTAAAGAGTGCGATCTGATCATCAATCGATCTATCCGATTTGTGGAGCATTAAAGGCACAGCTATAAGCACTGCAATCATCACCTCCAAGCAGTCTGTCTATGAAACCCCATGCTGTATCGCACTTAAGAGCACCGTAACGGCATTTTTTTTTCGGATGGGAAATCATCAAATGACTTCTCCCGCTCTGGGCGGAGCAGGAGGGAGTGTCAGACTTTTACTGACTAAAACCCATCCATGTTCCTTCATCGCCCTTTGTGTTCCGGGGCCACGGTATCTCTTTCGAACAGTCCCGCAACCCCAGCAGGCATCGGTCCTTGCGGACCCCTTCCTTTTTGCTGACTCTCTTTGAGGCGCGCGTGGAACACGAACGCGCCGTCGACACGGCCTGTCGTCATGAGACGGACGGACGGCGAGCTAGCCTATAGCCCACCGTCCACAGGCCCGCGTAACGGCATACCCTTGTGTCGAGATCATCTGGTACACTGTACAGTGCTTATAAAATGTGCTTTAAGTTTTATGTAATATTATAGTACTCATTACATATTTATATGATCCAATAATACATCGTAATATCGAGATACCCCTCTCCAGGATATGCCCCACTTCCTTTCTTACCCATCTTGCACAGCCTTCACCTTTCAGAATCTAAAGGAAGCCAACGAAACAGCTGTGCAGGTAGATAAGTATTTTACAGGTTCGGGTATTATTTGAGTCCGTTGATACGCAAAGAAGAAGAAGACTATCGAGATCAGAGAAAGGGATCGTAGTCATTGAATGAGATAGCCGCATACGTACCTATGTACACTTATGCGTGGCGCTGTTTTTGCTCGTTGCATGGAGCGAACTTTCTGTTACTATTCTGTGGCCGAGCTATACTGCGGATAGAGCCTGAATGCACGACATAGCACGCTGGCGGACATTTTGCAAATACCAGTGTAACACCTGGATTGCTGCTTAGATTTGCTCGATTTATTGTAAGCTATTGTGTGGCTACAGATTGGGTGTTAGGAATCCGGGTTAGTGGGGAAATATATGGTTTTAGGGACGAGGGAACATGAATCAAACTTAACAAAAGTATTTTGAGTAACTTGTTTTTTTACCTGATTAAGGCGACGCAAAAATGAGAAAATTATGTATTTAATAATGATGTTCAGTGGACAGAAGGCTATCCTCTGAACATACATACATAAACTCACAGAACGCCACCTAATACGATCCTTACAAACTCCTTTTGCCTCGTTGACAATCATACGTCTGGTACTACGCACGCTGCCCTTTCTGAAGAACCTTACTAATAAGGTCAGTGTACATGCCCATAAAGGGCGTACCCCCTCTGGCGGCTTTGCCACTAACATCTGCCTTATAAATACCTTTTGTTAATCGCTTTGAACTCACCCTCTCCACATGACCTAACCATCTAAGCATGCATACTCTTTTCAATTTTTGTCACTACATCTTCTTTTAAACCGCAACGTTCCCAAATACCTCATTCCTCGATTAATCATTAAGAGTTACACACATGCTTCGCAAGGAACATAACTATTAATTACAACATCACATCGCACAAATATGATCAAACATCACTACACACTACAAAACAATTTCCGATGAGAACTTTCTTGTTTCATACTTTTTAGAGCGTGATTTTTCAGTATCTAGTCGGGTTTTAGATTTTTTCTTCGTCTCGCCACATCAACAGCGTAACATGTTTTATTTCTGAAATTTTTACCTTTAGTATGTAGATAGGTGTCAGCGTATCTACGTTAGTACTACGTAGTTATCTGTAAGCTTGAATAATTAGGGATGCGGTGGAAACTGTAGCCTTCAAAAGAATTTTCCAATGGCAATAGATATATAAATCACTTACTACAGACCAAGCTGTAGAAAAAACCTTAAAAATAAAAACAACTGTATCCCACAAAACCCCATCATCAAAGAAAACTCTTAACAAATCAAAGAAGGAAAATCCTCATAAAATCATCTGGCCTGTGACAGTTATTTGCATTTACGTCCCGACACCCTTTGTGGGCCCAACTTGCGGAAAAACGTCAGCCGCTATAATAGACACTATTATTTAACTGTGGCAGTAAATGGAAAAAAAAAGTAAAAAAGCTGGTGTCACTGGCAGTCAGTTTTTCTACTCCGCTTTCTTTGAAATAAGAATCTTGTTTGGCAACGTTGTGATTTTGTGAAGCATTTTCTTCTGTCGTGTTAAATGTTTCTAGTTTCTGGCTTTGAAAGAGTCATCCTTATAATGAACTTCTTAAACTGCTGAAAAGTATTTCGCTGAGCCGTTTATATCTGTGAAAGAATCAAGTTACGAGGTTTTGACTTTCAGTCGTTTTAAACACAGGCTTCGGTCGAAAGGAACAACCAATTGTAACTGTGATAAAAATCTCGGCATTACCGATCCTTTAATGTTAGGAACCTATAGAATTCAGTTACCGGTACTAAATAATTTGAAATTCTACATACAACAGGCTCAATTATACGTCGCAGAAATTGCTGTCTCAACCATAAATTCCATAACAATGCAGTCGGAGCTAATACAACTCGTCGGTACACGCCTGTAATACAGACATTCACACACAGGTAGGGCCGGTGCATGTGGAATTCGCAATACCGAATGTCGCCGGCTGCGCGGTGACCCACCATTAATTTGTGTACAGCGTTGATTCAACGCGGGAATGCTTAATTACATACCAACACAGCACTTAACAGATGACTTGAAGCGATTTACGGCGGCCATATTGGTTTGGTTGAGTGATGGCGCGAACGCAGTAAGGAGGTCGTATATCAGTTGCAATCTCCTGAGATATTGCTGGAATTAATTGCTGACGGCCTGTTAGTGGGGATTGGAGTGAATAAATCATGAGGTTTATGTGTAATCGTTATTTATTGTATTAAATAGTATCTACCTGTGATTGCAGGAAGTTTAGTTACTGTCCTGTGCCCAAGGGGTGCACATGCAAATGCTTGTGTCTACCGCGGTCTACAACGCCAAATAGTAGAGCTAAACTAAGTACCTAGAGATACTGAAGATATAGGTTTCTATTTAATACCCCTACTTCTAATGCCTATTAGTACCACAATGATAAAGCGTCTTGGTGACCGCACAGACAAGATGATACTCGACTGTCCATCACTTTGAGATGTTCCGGTTAGTAAGATGAATCGTAGAGCGGAGCGTTGGGAACTACCTCGGTCAGATGAGTTAATTAAACAGGAAGCTAACATATGGCAGCTAAATATTACGCCTGTATTCCCCGAGAGAGTAGGCAGACGAATATACAGTATGGGTATGTAATCAGGAACCGAGTATAATGTACTTAGTGCCCAATTGCTTTACATGTGGTCCTCAGACCAAAACTAATAAACCCATGAACAATTTTTACATTCACTTAAAAAAAAGAACACGTTCCATATTCAAACCAACGTCACGTACAACTAAAACGCCACCCTTACATAGGTACCAACGTGACAATAAAATGTCGCATTCACATGACAGGGACATATTGTACAATTTTTTTTATACGGCCTTCGATGCAGTGGCCATAATTTAGCTGCGTCACTGCGTGGCTGGCCCGTGCCGCAATCAATCGTAAACCAGGTAGAAAGGACAGTTGTAGTAGTTTATTATTAATTCTAAATTTTATGGGGTAACGTTTTACATACGTAAAGGAAAATGTGGAAATAATTTTCTTCTGTAACAGTCACTGCCGAGTAAGAATGGGCCACCCATAGTCATATGGGTGGCACATTCTGCTCATCTGGCCCATTCAACTTCCTTCACTGTCCAGTGAAGTTAATTTCTATTAGAAACAATACAAGACAATAGGGATGATGACTGACTAAAAAAATATGATTCTGTTTAGTCCGTCAGTTAGATTATCGAAAAATATTGGATACGTGTTTTATGTTTTATCAAATTAATACAAAATTGACGAAGATAAAACGTGTCAAAGATCATGAGTGGGGGCTTATGACGTCACATTTGAGCAAAAAATGTACTCAAATGTGACGTCACACGAGTTTTTGACGCACTGTACCTATCGTCTTAATTTTTTGTTTACGTGAAAAAAAAAATGTGTGACTGTTTTGGAAATCTATCTGACGGACTAATTCGATTTTTTTCATTTACCCTATTTCCCCAGGTAAGTGTATTAAGCACTACAGTAGATACTTCCTTCCTTCCTTCCTTCTAACCCTAAAATTAGCAACTCTATTTGTGGTGGTTCTAACTTCGTTTGAAACACTGTTAGAATAAAGTTCTAATCAGCTTGCACTACAAAGCGGTTGTTACGTCAGTCACTGCGGCCGAATAGTGCGAAATGAGTGTTTTTTGCGATTTACAAAAAATCTATTGATTGGACTAAAAAAATAAAACACATAAGACCTGCTTTATAGTTAGTTCAGTTAGTATGCAAAGTTTCATGATCTAATTTCAAGTACTTTTTGAATACCAGCGGTTTATTGTTCGATTTGGAGGTAAATTTGGAATTTTTTTCTATCGAGATTAGTTTATGAAATCGTGTTTTCGTCACTTAACACTTAACATTAATCCTCAACTTTACCATATATTTTTTCAAAATTAATGCTGCAGTATTTTAGGAGTAACGGAGGATCATGCTAAGCCATTTGAGGGATATATAGCCCTTAACCAACTATGACATCATTATTGAGTTTTCTTATCCGGTAGGTAGGTTACTCATCATTCCTCTACCCTTATTCCAATTTATTTGGGGGTGTCGGCGCAGCATGTGTTCTTCGTCCATTTTTCGCTATAACTCGTCAGCTCAAGACAGCATCCGGTTAAAGGAAGATAGATAAGTAAATAAGTAGTAAATGTATACCTAATTACATTCTTCATGAACTAAACCTGTTTGCCCAGTAGTAAAGTCAAAAATCCTATTTCCTTAGGTGCTCAAGATCCATAATACAATCGCTCATACATTATAGAGTTTAACCCAACACGCTTTGTGAAAAACCATAGCTATCATAAAGAGCATTTTCGGCCTAACGTATTCATGTATTCAGCCAAAAGGGCCCAAGGGTTCTCTAACAAAAACTTACAAATTGTTTTTGCCCGAATAACGTTTGCCCTCTGACCGAGTGTTGCCAGTTTTTTACCCAACACTGTAAATCTAAATAGAGGGATATTAGATTTGTTTTAAGGATAAACTTTTTGTTAAATATAGTACGAATTCAGAGTTTTCATTTTCATGTAGCTGTTGAATGTTTGGGTTGTTTTAAGTATTTTTTTAATGGTTCAAAATCAAAGTGACTTTTTTACTGGTAGGTAAAATTACATGTGATGTGAAAATAGGCGTTGCAAACAAAACAAACTTTTATGTAGTCCTTTGCTGCGATGCATGCTAGAACCATGAAAACTGTTAAACTTTTCTACGGTGCACTGTCATAAAACAAAGAGATGTTTTAAGACCGAACCGTGGCGCAGCGGTAGTGAGGCTGCCTTACGTTCTTAGGGTCCCGGGTTTGAATCCCGGTAGAAGCAAATGTTTGTGTGATGAGCATGGACATTTGTTTCCGAGTCATGGATGTTTATATGTATAATAAGTATGTATTTACAAACAAAAAAGTATCTATGTAGTATATCAACTATCTGGTGTCCACGATACAAGCCTCGTTGCTTAGTGTGGCACTACAAAACCACATGAAGAACGCGACATAAAAAAATCACATTCGTTATCAGCTTATCTGCAAGGCTATCAGTTAAATGAATAGGCTTTTTTATATTTATAATATCGCTAAGTCCACGCAGTCACGTACAACGAAATGGGATCACGTAGTAAACGCATAATTACAATGAACGCTCCCCGTTAGATGCAAAGGACCGTGAACGGTGGAATGGAACGTTTAAAAAAAAATATTAGTCCAGTTATTGGCGCGAATGTTGGCGCCAAATGTTTTTGACGTAAGGAATTTGAAAAGTTTTTGTTGGTCCTGAACATAATTAAAATTCGTTTATGTAAAGGTACGGTACCTTAGCTGAACATAGTCCCAAAACAATCGCGACCAAACCAATAGTAACATTTTTTTTTAGAAACAAACTCTTTTTAGGGTTCCGTACTCCTGACAAGGAACCCTTATAGTTTCGTGATGTCCGTTTGTCTGTGTGTTTGTCTGTCCGAGGGTTTGCTTCTTAGCAAGCTTTAGTTTCCGTCCGAAAAGCTGTTATTTTGTAGAGGTAGGTATGAATATCAATTACGCCGACATAGTGGTAAAATAAAATTTTGGAAAATATTTTTTTTAGGGTAGCTCCCTTACATGTGAAGTGGGGATGTTTTTTTTTCGTCGTTTACCCCATCGTGTCCCTATCGTTGAATAGGTCTTTTAAAATGACTTAGGGGTTTCTAATACTATTTTTTTCGATATAATGCTCCATTTACGAAATATTAAACTTTAAAGTAAAAAAAATGTTCTAGTAGGGCGTCCCCCCCTCTAAAAGCTTATATGCTGGCTTGAACAATCTGGAAAAATTCATGATGATAGTGCATTTTATGAACTTTAAAGAAAAACTATAGCGGTTAAGATAACTTTATCAGTTTAGCAGTAATAGTTGTTGAAATTGGGTGTTGGATGATTTTGTACCAAATACAAAATCCTTAGAATAAATCCTTTAAAGTGACTAAAATTAAGTAGTTGCTTGAATATAACGGGCTACTACGGAACCCTATACTGCGCGTGGCCCGACACGCACTTGGCCGGTTTTTTTTTAATGGCATCTCGCAAGTTAACCTATGAGACTAGCTTCTGCTAAACCGGACTATTCAAACAAACTCTTTTCTGTGGTACCTATACAAAAATGTGGTTCCGCACGTTCGGTCGCGTACGAGTATACAATGTTTTCTAAAGCATCATTCTGCGACGCTGACGTCAGCGGCGACCGACTGCCGTATTTTGTTCCCGCTGACGTAACGACCGACCGTACGCGACCAACCGTCAGCGCGACAAGAATTCAGGCCTTATATTAAACTGGTATAGTAAATGGTGGGTAGACTTTTGAAGGGATTGATCGAGGGCATTATTACCTACTTACAAATCTTACTCCATTGAATGGCATTGATAAGCAAACGCAAGGATGAATTAAAAGAGGTAATAATTATTAAAATAACTTATCTACTCTACGTGGTAATTTAATATAGCTTACTTAATCGATAGTTACGGCATATTCCATTGAGACGAAAACATGGTATTAAATGTTAACTATGTAGCTTGGAGTTAAGTTTATTATCTATGGTTGAGCAATTTATCTTCAGGCCAACCTTGTTCTATTATATTTTACTTTAATTGTCTATTATTAACATTTCATGTTTGATTTTATTAAAAGTTATTTAAGGTTAAATTACATTTTAATATATTTCAAGGAACTTATTGAGATTCAAGCAAATGTTTAATTTTCAGATATTTGAACATCCCTAAAGACCAAAACCAATGTTTATCCAATGTTGGTTCCAAAACGCGAAGCAGGGGTAATACGTCAGTTTTTAATCCGTTTTCAAATTAAAACTCGGACGTGAACCGTTTGGGTTTTATCGTTTTCCAGTTTTATTTATTTTTATGCCACGAAAATGGTATACTGGACTTTTTCGTAGAATTTTCTGCCATGGTTACCAGAAAGGTTTTCTACAATTCTGAATTTCGAGCTAGCAGGAAGCTATCTTTTTTTTTTTTCAAGATTTGGTTTTACTGCGCATTTATTTATATAACTGCGCTGACCAAATGTAATGTAAAAACATACACATTGTTACACTTGTAGAATCCTTACCTACTTAACATAAAATAAAAAGGTTAATGAAAAAGAACAAATCGAACAAAATAAAATCGTGTAGGAAATGAAATAAACAGATTTAAATAAAACTTAATTTATTCTATTATCATTATTACGGTACTATCTACAATTATATTGAATAGTTACAATATTGATAAGGTAAGTATTGCATTAAAAAAAATAAGCATTCGTCATGCTTAAAAAAAAGCGAGAGAAATTAGAATGAATGAATAGAAGAATAGAAACAATTGTGTAAGTTAAATAAAAAAAAAAATATTATGTTTGCTCTCGAGTCATATACTCTACTTTACATCTCGTTCTATGAGAAAATAAATAAGAGACACTTTTAAGTAATTAATGAATAAGTTTAATTAAAAAAATGACATGAATGTAAAAAAGGTCAATTACAAATTTATATTTATATCTAATACACTGGCGAAATTTTGAAATTTTATTGTTACTGTGTGTGTTTTATTTGGGATTGATATAGTTGTGGATTCATTTATACAGGATGACTTTTTTATCACTTTCCAAAAAAAAATGGGTATAATAGGTGAACGGAGTAGAAGCAAAAATGGCATACTCAGTTTTTCATTGCTTTTCGAAAAAAATTATAATTCGAAATTCATATCATACGCGTATTGAGTATGATTTGAAATTTAATAATTTTCATTTTTTTTTTCAAAATTTATCTCTTTCTTTGTTCTAAAATGAAAAGTTTACTTGAAATTTGTAGCGTTTTTTGATGATGGATCAATTTGTTTCTAAGCTGTGCAACAAAGAAAAAAAAACTAGGTTTGCCATAAGCTTCTACTCTGTTCACCTACAATGCCTATTTTTTTGGAAAGTGATAAAATAGTCCGGTTATAAAAAAGTATTTTATAAGATTTTTTTTTAAGATCGTCGCCTGTTTTTGCTTTAAATAAATAAGCCTTTTCATCGATCCTAAAACTCCCGATTTCATCAGTGTGACGAAAGCTTAATAGTCAGATATCGTAAGATCTTCAACATGCAGAAGAATGATCATTTACTTAATTGGATAACTAGAAATATTATGTACCTACTTGTCTATAAAATTGCTTTGTGTTATTTGTACATTTATAATTATATTCGAAATACATTTAATATTAATATGAAAATACAATTGTTGTACCAAGTTCTTTTTTTACAAGTGACACAATTTATACTCAATACTCAATAAAATATTATAAAAGAGTACTACTTAGTCGTGGTACGGCTGTTACTCGTATCATTTATTCTTACACTATATATTTAATTTTATATTAAATTATCTTATCATAGTATACTATAGTTTAATTTGACATGTGTAATTTAATATTAATAATCACAAGCCTTTGATAGTTTTTTTTTCTAAATGTCACTTTGTTTTACTTAAAGCATCTAACAAGAAAATATGCCATATATACTGCTTTGTCCATGTTGCACTGTTAGAATATTTTCATCCATAAAACATTATTATTATAGATTAATTAGGCAATAGATTCAATGGGGTAGATGACACACAAGATACTTTTTAAGAGCTGTCAAAACGCGGTTCTCTCATAGATTTTGTATGGCAATAGCCAACTTTGACGTCACTGTTTATTCAACTCAATGACTCAACTATTTATTGATTTCAAAGCAACTAAAAATCAAATTTGGCTATTAATTGAGAATAAATCGGGTTTTCAGGTCCAAAATAAAGTGTTTTTTTTAGAGTTGGGAGTCTTGGAATTATTGTTTTATGGTGTCATCTACCCTATTCCATTACCGTATTTGAGATTCAAAAGTGCCTTTTAATGACCTCATTGAAGCAAATGGTTTAATTTTTACTTTAACTTAAAGGACTAGTAAAAAAGGTAATTTTATGAGAGAACACAAACGCCTTAAAATATTGTTCTATTACAGGCAACAAAAAAGAACTGCTTAGCGGTTTCGTGATTTTAATAGCAAACTCTGAATTTATATCGAAGTTGGAAAATAAAAAATTTAATACCCGAAAATTTTGTAGATATTGGGTAATTTCAATTAAAATACGAACGAATCTTAATTATATTTGACTGTTCTGTCTGGTCTCTTGTTTACATGCTAGTATTTACTTACAGTTGGTAAAAAAAAAACGAAGTAGAATATTTTCTTCATATAACAACACAATAAAGCTTTTATTGTATACCAGCACGAATTAATTAGGAGTGTCACACATTATTGATACAGACAGTATAAAAATCACAAGTGATTTTTTCATGTTATGCCTAAAACAATAGCATGCGTCAGTCTTAATGAGTCCCATAGATATGGCCACCTGTTTCACTGCAGTTTTTTAACTGTATAATAAGACAATCAATGCCCAACCAAATACCGTAAAACGGGGTGAATGGAGAAGCGAGGGGGAATAGGAACAAAACTTTGAACGGCATTTTTCAACGTTGAATACAAAAAATAATTTGTAATTAACACAACAAAAAAAAATGAAAAAAAAAAAAATTGTGTTAATTTATTTAAAAAAAAAATGTGGGTGTACTATTAGGCCTACACATCTGCCTTACCCTTCGAGGATTACAGGTGTGATATTATGTTATGTAATTTAATAAAAATTAGAATCCTTATAAGCTACTAATAACTAACGTGAAAATTCCTTTCAAAGTTTCGTCCCGATCAACTAAGTTGCATTTGGATTTTAAAGGCTATGAAAGATTAGGGCAGGCCTAATCCAAGGTAGCCCTTAAAAAAACTAAACTAACGGGTGGATGTTGGTTTGTACAAATTCACAATCAGATTGAGCGTGTGCCGCAGTCAGCATTGTTCCACTCATAAAATTGATTGATCATAAATTCCTAATGAACTCTGGAATGAAATAATCTTCAAATAACCCTAATCTAGAAATTTCTAGATGAAAATATGAGACTACAGTGAAACAGGGCTTTAATTTACAAATGTCACGTTTTTTTTAATGGCCATAAACATTCCACTATTCAGCCTCACTAAGAAAGAAAGAAGAAAGAAACTCCTCCAGCCTCACTACGAACCATAGCTAAATGATGGCTCGAAATGTTGTTTTATTTAGTTCACTACTTTGTTCCAACCATTCTTCTTTTGAACTCAATTGGCTATTATAACCTAGTTTTACTATCTGTTGTTTTTTCTACTGGTTCCTCAACATCCTTTCTTCTGTCCTGGTCTTCTGCTTCTTTCAAAGAGTCTGGTAATTTGAGGTTATTTGTCTCTGGTAACGTGAGAACGAGGAATCCTGACAATGCCGCCATTCCTCCGAATATCATTGTTGGAAGGTATTCGTAATACCTCGTCTGCGGAAGGAAAATTGAAAACATATTTAATCATTCGTTAATTAATAAAAACAATTAATTCACTGCCGGAAACAAAATAATGTATATATATTTTTCATTGGTTATGATTGCCTTGTTTATTATTTATGTTGAAATAGGCATCACAGACAAATGTCGGAAACCATACAACCTTGTCAATCTTTTTGTTTTTTTTTTTAACTGACTGTCAATTTGTTTTACTTATTATAATATATTATGTTTAGTTTTATTTATTTTTTAAATTGTTCGAAGCGAACTCCGCTCACTGATGCAGTCATAAGATCATCAAGTGCGCATGTGTCATATGCAGCGAAGACGGAAGGTAAGCCATTGACTACATGGAGACACGACGCATACACACATGAAATCTGTGTTCTCCATACACCCCCCTCCATCTGTAAAGATTGTTTTCTGAACTGAAATTTTTGATACTTACAAGCAAAGGCGTTTGAGGAGCAACAGTAGAACCTATCCTTCCAATAGTAGAACACGCGGCTAATAACGACGTCCTGTAGTTGGTAGGAAAAACTTCAGCAGCAAACACATACAGGGAGTTGTATGCTAATGTTATGAAGAACTTTCCTCCGAGGTATAGAAGAATTGACCAGTTGCCGGCTGTAACAGAAGACATAAACAATAGGCATGATGACAGTATCAAAAAATTGCAAATCTATTTAGTCCGTCAGCTAAAGTATGGGAAAATAATTGACTCGTATTTTTTGTTTTTTTAAATCAATGAATATTGACAAAGATAAAATGCTTTGTTGCGTTTCTCGGGAGTGGGGGCCCGTGACGTCAAACTCACTAAAAATTATACCACGGCGTGCGCGCTTTGACGTGGAGTTGCGGACACCAGCCCGCTATACAATACAATACCACGGCGTGACGTATTGACAATTTTAAAAGCGTCGTATCTTCGTAAATTTTGGTTAACGTAACAAATGAAAAAGACGGGTCAAATATTTTTTGATAACCTATCTGACTGACTAATTAGATTTTTTCAGCCGACAAGCTAATTTAATATTTGATCGAAATAGTATTTCTTTTAGGGAAGAAGATGCCAAGGCTACACCATAGGTTCCATACTTTATAGGCTCTACGCATAAAGAAGATTGTTGTAACCAATTGAATGCAAACACTAGTGGACTGCCTCGTTAGGTCTAATGTCATTGGGTTTTTCCATCAGGATTTTATCAGAGTAGCCATGGAGTCTCGATCTGTGCTCGGTTGATGTCAATATGCTCGCCCCCTATTACATGGGACTTTAATAACTGGCGAAAAGTGGGTGTACTATTAGCTACACCTCTGCTTAACCCTTCGGGGATTACAGGCGTGATGTTATTTTACTAGTGGATCAGTCTCTGCAATCATTTTTGGGAAAAGCTTATGTCCCGCAATGGATAAATAAATAAATAAATATCGCTGGACATTACACACAGCGCTATCTAGTGCCACACTAAGCAACGAGGCTTGTGTCGCGGACACCAGATAGTTGATATACTACATGGATGTCTTCATTGTCTTCACGCTGATATGGTAAATCCAACAAGAAAAAAGAAATAACTTTTTTAATACAGTTGCTCAAAAAGTGGTGTATTGCAGGGACGTATAGCGTTCGGGATGTAGGCTATTACATACTAGTGCTTTTTTTTTACCTTTCCCGAACTCGTGCGTTCTCTTTCCCAACTGTCAAAATAATGTCTATTAAAAAGAAAAACCAACCATGAAGTTTTTACTAAAGAGTTTTTGTGATTCATACAAATACGTATATTTCTAAGAAGAAGCTACTAATTTATTTCAATATCAGATTTAATGATTTAATTGAATGAGTTAGGTTAGGTTTCATATCATTTCATCTCATTAAATTTCATTTTCATTTCATATCAATAAAAAAAATCTACTGAAGACTAAGCTGTATGGATAGTTCCCTTTGCCTACCAAAATGGGTGAAGAAAAAAAAAACTCTGCTTATATTCTACGGTTGGCGCCATTTTCCAGGTATTTTCTTTGCGAGTTTAGTTGTTTGTTGCACAATAGTATATTATTAAATTGCTTCATTTTTTCGCAACTGTATTAAAAATAGTCGTTCAGTACACCTGCGGAACCGTCATTGCAACTTGTTCGTTAGACATTTGTCGGAACTCTTTGCAACGACAGCCTTTCCGCACTTGTAATGAAATATACTATTAAAGGTTTTAGAGTTGACACAGCTTTGACATTACAAGTCCCTGTCATGACGTCACCGATACATAAAACAAAACAAATGTAAATCGACAACACAATCGGTATGAGGATGTAATTAACTTGTTTATCTAATAAAATAACGATTTGTGCAAACACATTAAACAGTTAAACAGTTTACGCTAAAGAATTACCATTTAAATACACACGTTATGCGTACAATAACATAACGTTATTACGGCTTGTGAAAGGTTAGTTCACAATCAATTGGCTGTTTTGAATAAATTAAGTAATGCGTATTAAGGGGCTCCCCCCCCATGCACACTAGCGCCACTTTAGTAAAAAAATCAGAACGCGTTAAATACACAATTAATATAAAATCTGATTGACAAAATCAATCTTTTGGTCTTTTAAATTATTTACGTCTGCTTAACTCATTGAAAAACAGCTCACTGTCGTTACAGATACAAAATGGAAAAAAACGGCCGTTTTTAGCAATTTTTCTAACTGTAACTACAGTGAATAATGAATTAAATAGACGTCAATAATCTAGAACTCTAAAGTATTGATTTTGTCAATCAGATTTTATATTAATTGTGTACTTAACGAGTTCTGATTTTTTTACTAAAGTGGCGCTAGTGTGCATGGGGGAGCCCCTTAACTACTAAGTTTAACACTTACGCACTTATAAATCAAAACCAGTCTTTATTTAGTTGTTATCTGCCTAGCCTTTTCAACTACATATTATTATGTTGAGGTCGGCTTCCAGTCTAACTGGATGCAGCTGGATACAAGTATTTTACATGAAGCAACTGCCTATCTGACCTGCACAACATAGTTACTGGGTAATACGATACAAGTCTTCAAAGTATTATCCGTTTTATTCGATCTGACCTTGTTTATTTATTTTTTCTTTAAGGCGGTTCCCCGAGCAAAATTAGCAACTCTATTTGTGGTGGTTCAAACTTCGTTTGAAAAACTGTTAGAATAAAGTTCTAATCAGCTTGCACTACAAAGTGATTGTTACGTCAGTCACTGCAAGCCGAACAGTGCGAAATGCGTGGTTTTTATTCTTTATAAAATCTAATTTACGTCTTTTGGAAAAAATAAAACTACAATTATGTTCATTATTAAATTGTCTATCCATTGGTATAAGTAGCAAATCAAAATAATGGTTACTTTACGAGGAATAGCATTTTATAAATCATTATTTCTCATTTCTGTGGTTTCGTTGTGAGGGGATTTATTAAACATTAAGCTACTTAAAAAAAAGAAACGACAATTTTGGAGTCAAGAATATGTAGTAATTTAATGTATTTTTATTAGTTGGTATTTCTTTTGGATAAAGAGGAGTAGGCTCCAAAAACCTGCTCGTTCAAGGTTATTTGCTCGGGGAGACGCTTAAGTATAAAATAAACTGTACAAAGGCTTTTCAATGCTTTAGGCAAAATCTTGCAGTCCATCTTATAGGTAAACCGTCTTTTCTAGCTATCTTTTATTAACGTTATTATGTCTATAATTAAGACAATCCGTCTTTTCGCTTGCACTCTCTCTTATCTACGGCATGGGAAATAATAAAAACTTAAACAATTCTATAATACAAAAGATGTCACTATACCTGGAACAAATCCATAGTTGATCAAAATCAATCCAGTCATGAAATACGCAGTAGCAATCACTCTCTTCCTGCCGAACCTGTCCAAGAATATTAGCTTGCAGATATTAGCCGGGGCTTCTATTACCAATATCACAATATAGTTCACGTAGCTGTTCCCAGATAGCTCTATGGCGTTTATCGAAAGGCCGTAGTAGACTAAAGTCGAAGATATCCATAGGAATGAGCATGTGAACAGCCTCTTCCAAATCATTGGCGATGTTAGGAGCTGGTTGAATGTTGACTGGTTTCTTTCTACATTCTCGCATTTTCTCTCATCCCTCTGCTTCGTTGCATGCTTCTCCACCTGCTCGTAATGCTCTTTCGGGACATTAGCTTTGTTCATCTTCTCTGATTTGCTGAGAACGTTTAGACCTTCTTCGTATTTTCCTTTGCTGAATAGCCATCTGAAGCTCTCAGTGAGAGTCCAGATGTATACGAAGACGAATACAGCGGGAGTGTAGATGATGAAGAGCAGGTAACGCCAGTTGAGAAGCCACCAGGAGAGCAAGGTGACTGTGACTCCTCCAAGTATAAACATGGTGTTGAACAGGAGGCTCACGAAGACTCTGCCTTTAGGTCCGACGAGTTCTAATGCTGTAACAAGAAAAAATGGCAATTAAGCAAAGATAAATGATAATTGAGCCTTAAAATATTACAGCTACAATTTGTTGAAAAGTAAAGCGTTTGTCTTTCTTAATAATTATGTTAAAAACCCGTCTATTTTTAGAATAGATACTGCCGCTGACTAAGAATTTTCAGGTGTCGATGACTCTTTACAAAACATCTTTGAAAAATAAACAACCAACGACTCGTGATTCGATCTTTACACGCTTCATTGAGTTTACCCAAAAAAGTAAAAAAGGTGTGAATGGCAAATTTTTTGGTCCCCATGAAGCAACAAAGCCTGACTACCGGTTTCCCATGAACAATGCAAGAAAGGATCTAAAACAAAGACCGGAAGATGAGTTACAAAAACCGTAGATTAGTTTCAACTGAATTATAAGGCAATCAATCGCGAAGGTTATTTGGGTGCTGATGGCTAAACTTAGATTAATAATATTGGTGACAATTCCGAGAATCACGAAACGTTTGTTGACAAGATGGTTGATAAGGAAAAAGCGATTTAAATGATTCTCAGAATTCCCGAGATTCGTTTTAAATAAGTCGCACTATTCATTGAATGAAAAAAACCTATTTTGACTTGCGAGTAAATTAAAAATTCCCTGCAAGACGTAGGCATTGTGTATTGACGAATCATTTTCAGTTTGTTACTTGCAGTTGCTTGACATGTTCCATTTGCTTTGATGATTGGATTTCCCATTTTAACTGCCTTCTAATCAAAACAGATCGGTAATAATGTTGTATATGCGGGTCGGTCTGTGGATGAGATCCGTGCCTTGGAAAGCACGTTAAGCCATTGGTTCCCGCTGTCATTTACAGACATTTGACAGTCGTTACAGGTAAGTCAGTGGCCCGAAAGTCTGACAACCAGTCTTACCAAGGGGTATCAAATTACCCAGTACCGATTGGGTTGTAGTGGTCAGATAGGTAGTCGCTCCATGTTAAAAACTGGTATCCAGTTGCGTCCGGTAAGACTGGAAGCCGACCCCAATAAATTTGGGAAAAGGCTAGACAGATGACTAACGTTGTATTTGAGAAAGTAACTGTCTGTTTTTGTTTTGAAGGCAGTAGATGAGGGGTAGATCATGACCTGAGTCCTTACTAATATGAAGAATATACTTGTTTGTGTCCTATGATCGCGTGGGATGTTTTTCGACCTCTAAACGGGTGAAGCCGCAGGCATATTAAGATAGTAATGGCCTTTTAACAATCCATGTTTTTACTAAAACAATAAAAATACAAACGAGAATGTTAATCTTTTTATGAGCTATAAAAACTGCTTTAAATTATTAAGAGTAAAAAGGAAACGTAAAAACAAAAAGTAAAGTGGTCGATAAAAATATTCTGAATGAATAGAGACAGTTTAAGATTGCTAAAACGGTACTACTCGTATTACAGGCACTGAAGCGGTAAATTGTTTAATTTGTCTAAATCGGTCCAATAGTCTTTTGGTCATCAACGTTCATGTTTTGAATCTTTCACCGATTCGGCGAAGGCTAAGCTAAAAGTACTAAGTATCCTTCTCTCTTTGGAGTAGGCATGAGTGAGAGGTTTGTATTTTTTCTTTATTGGGACACTACCCCAGGCCACCACAATATTGCCAAACCACTGCAACTCTTGAAAGCCAGAATTAACAATGGCGATCACCAGAAAAGCACCGCGACAATGAAGCTCGACGAAGTCCCAGAGAAACAATTTAACTGTCTTTGATCCCGCAACGAAATTAATCAGCAAAGAATAGCCGAAGAGTAGGAAAAACAAAGATTTGTGTTGTCACAGTGAACAGTACCTAAAACATGGATTAAACACTAAACAGCCTTTAGTCACTATATACACACATCAAAAGTATCTAGGGATCAACATATATTTTTGCAATAACTTTTCTCCTGATTGATATTAATTAAAATTTTCTTTAAGGATTCATCAAATAAAGTGTTTTCGTTTGTCACAGTAACGATAAACCAAGTCACCTTTGCATTAATAAAGAAATTTGCCATTTTCCTAATAAAGGGATTTTTGACATTTGAACCACTAACATTAAAGTTCGAAAAAAAGACTGAAATAACAGTTTTCTTTAAAATTTTATTGGGTAACTTAAACAATTAATAATCCGTGTTTCTACCGCGAACACTAACAACACAAGAACATCGGTTTGGCATACTCAAAATGAGTTCATCCAAATCACGCTGTGGAATGGCCGCCCATGTTCGTTGCAACAACAAAAAAAGGTCTTCTTGCGACTGGATACCCTCCATATTCGGCAGAGCTCTTCTCTGTAGCATATCCCATGCATGCTCAATCGGGTTCAAGTCTGGCGACTGAGCAGGCCAGGGCAGGACATTGATGTTAGCTGCGGCGAGAGTCTGTCTTACAACTCTTGCGGTGTGCGGTCGTGCATTATCATGCATTAACTGAAATAAGGGACCGATTTGCACTTGTAGAGGAACGATGACGTCTGATACAATCGTCTCAGCATAAATTTGAGCGTTGAGGTTGCCTCTGATCCAAATCAACTCAGTTCTTCCGCCGATCCAAATACCCGCCCATACCATGATGGTTCCACCACTATAAGGATGGACTTCCTGGCAGGATTTTAATCGCTGTTGGCGTCCAGGGGTTCTCCAGTGTCGTATACGTCTTGTATCCGGTCTCATACCAAAACGAGACTCATCAGAAAAGCACACGAAACGCCATTGTTCTTCTGCCCAATTTCTGTGTTCAAGAGCCCATTGATATCGAATCCTACGATTGTGCATTGCTATAGGTGGTACCCGTAGCGGTCTTCGGGAATGAAGGTTCACTTCATGCAAGCGGTTTCTGACTGTTTGGTCGCTAATTAAGTTCCCTGAAGAGTGATGAAGCCTCACGGCTAACATCATGGCGGTTATTGTTGGAGCTCTTCGAGTTAAGATTTGAATGTATCGGTCTTGTCTCCGTGTGGTGCAGCGATACCGTCCTCCATGGCGCTCAGCCACGGTACCAGTGCTTCGGTAACGTGTCCAAAGTCGACTGATAACACTCTGACTTGTATTCAGAGCTAAAGCTACAGTACGTTGCCGGGAACCAGCTTCTATCATTCCCACGGCTCTGAGCATTTCTTCCCTGCTTAAATGACGTCGCCGCTCCATAATAACGTTGGTTTTAATCAGTAGTAGGGAAACAGTAGCACTAATAATGTCTTCAATGCGTTGTATGTTTTTATAGGGAAAATATTGACAGCTTATTTTCATCTTTTACTCGAATTTGATTGAGAGTTCCTGATTCAAATTATGAAATGCACCAAAAAGGATCCATATAAATTTATAAAATCATAAATTTATTACAAAGCCACATCTCAATCTCAAGAAATCCGCATAAAAATGCTTGATCCCTAGACATTTTTGATGTGTGTAGGTCCCTTCTGAAAGAAAGTTGTAACACAATTAAATACGAGGGCATAAGACGGATTAGTAAATGACATAATCCATTCCTTCGAATTTTTTGGTTCTAGGACAAGATGGTGTATTTCTCACGCCATTTTCTTTCACAGTTTTGAGAGCAGAAGTGATGAAACAAAACAAGCATCCAGATTTCAAAACCTTATTATGAACCGTTCTTCATTTGACCAGAGTAAATTATAATCTTAATATATACTATCTTATGCTAGCTTATGCCCGCGTCTTCGCCCGCGTAGAGTTCGGTAGTTTTCCCACGGGATCGTACTACCTTGGTTAAAAAGTATTCTGTGTTAATCCAGGCTAAAAGCTATCTGTAAAAGCTATGTGTGCCTCATCCAATGCGGTTAGTAGTTTTTGCGTGAAAGAGTAACTAACATCCAGACATTCATACATCCTCACAAACGTTCGCATTTATAATGATAGTAGGATATATGAGTTGCCATGGCTGACCTGGAAGTCTTTAAATAGATTCCGGACCCAGGTTGGCCAAGGAAAACTTGCTCAGGTGGATGGCCGCAGCAAGGAAAACCTGCTCAGGTGGAAATTCATTAATGAATCTGCCCTGGAGTGTAAATGTGGTGCTGTTCCACAAATGATGGGGCACTTAATATCGTGTCGTGCGTGTCCACTACGCGCGCGTGCGTGTTTGTTCACTACAGGAACTGATGGACGCTACCGAAAGCGCCAAACTAGTCGCTCAGTTCAGGGCCGACTCAATTTAGATTGCCATCGACACGCTAAGAAGAAGTGGGATAAATGTCTTTCTACACAAACTTTTTAGCATTTCCAACTTTTACTTATACACCTACCACTGCTTGTCTCTGCATCACCCAAAGGTTGACTGGTAGAAAATGCCTATGGCATTAAGTCCGCCTCTAGAGAGCAGCGGTGGCCCAGTGGTGGCGGCCCCGACTTACGAACAGTAAGTCGTGGGTTCGAACTCAGACAGGCGCTTTACTTTGTGTAATTTATTTCATCACCACTGCATCAAAACGGTGAAGGAAAACATCGTGAGGAAACCGGCATGTCCTAGAACCAAAAATTCGAAGACATGTGACACTACCAATTCGCACTGGGCCCGCGTGGTTGATTATACTATACGCAAAATACGCGCTTTGACGTGGAGTTGCGGACACCAGTCATAAGTCATAAGTCATTTAATCATTTGTTAACACAGGTACAATAAATAGTTGTTACAAAAGATTACAAGCGCGCTATGTTATGCCCGAAGGCGTACAAATATTCATGGAGGTCATTGACATTAAAATTGATAACCTTTAAAATTATATTAGTGGAATGCAAGTATTAATTGATTTTAACAAAAAATAAAAACAAAGAAAAATATATAAATGTCAAAAGTAAGTGAAGCTTTACTACGTCAAAATTGAAAAAATGTATAAAAAAAAAAAAAAAAAAAAAAATACAGACCGTTGTACAATAATACAAAGTCCGCGTCTGTACTTTGTGCTTGATGTGTTATAAAGAACCAAAGGACCACGATTTCAGATTCGAGGTCGCGATAATTTCGGAGAGCTCAAATATTATTCCAGGGTTGTTATTTAGGCCTGAAGCCTATTTGTTGAGGAAGGTCCCAAAACTGAGTCCTAACCAGTTTGTTTAGGACTAACCCTAACTAATTCCGGTATTTGCCGTGACAATAATTTGGTGACAGAATTGGGGTAAATACTGGTGCTTTACTTTTTAATTTGAGTTGTGTGTTAATTTGGTTGGGTAAAGAGAGATATTTTGTAAAGGTTGGTGGCACAAAAATAGAACTAAATTGAAATAGATCTGAAATGTTTTCCTCTGACTGGAGTAAAATTATGGGCCACGGATTTATTTTCCTTTATGACTGAACTACTACGTAGCATTCTAAAGTTTTGTAAAACTTTGAGGATAATTAAGAATACTTTTATTTGAATAGTGCCCAACTCTGCCGAGAGGGCCCGATAGCTACTGGAGCCAGTGGGCATGGCGATGGTCTAAGTTGGTTGGTAGTGCCATATTTTGATAGAACTGTCTAAACATAATTTTAAAATAAGTTCAAACTTATATATTGGTATCGATTCTATGGTGCACAAACTAAACTTAATTTAGGCTATTGCTATCTTTTACTAAAAATCAGTGCGAGAAAAGGACGACTATAGCTATGAACTAAGTAGAGAGAGATGAGAGATGAGAAACTAGTTTATGCTTTGCGCTTCACCATGTTTTTAGTCGTCGTGTTTTTACGTGCACCCTTCATTTGTATATTAGTTCCAACTAAATTTGATAGCTCTAAATTACGTCCGTCTCTTGCTCGTTTTATTAGAGAGAAAAAGATAGCAATAGCCTAAATTAAGTTTAGTTTGTGCACAACCGGATCGACACCATTATCTCGATAGTCGACGCTTTCATTATGTCCAATAATGTCAAAGTGCATGCCACGTCCCATGCAGTGACTATTCTTTAAGGGTACAAAAATAGTTTTTCAGAATTCCAAACTCAACATTTGCCCAAGACGGATTCTCAATATTAGACTCTCCGATCGAATGCTCAACACCTTAATACGGTCTAAGACTGGCATGTCTGCGAAGTTAAAATAGAACTGGGCGGGGCACGTTTCTAGGATACAGCCGGATAGAAGGGGGAAGATAGTCACACAGTGGGTGCGCTGACGACGAGTGCCATAATCGAGGCAGACCCAGAAACGCTGGCATAACGATCTAGACTCATTCCAAAAAGATCCGTTGAAGAAGGCAAAATATAAAGAAATCTGGAAAGCTGTGACCCTTTGCCTAGCAGTGGGACAGAATGATTTTAAAAAACATCATTATAGAACGTATAACTATGTTATATGTAGTTATGTACTTGAATCAATAATGTTACGTTTTGGTCTGCATTTACAAGCAATCATGTTTAATCCTTATGAATGAAGGTTATAAATAAAGTTCAATAAATCTTTGCGACAATTAATTGATTCTGATTCTTTGTATTAATAACTAATTACTATTAGGTAGACGGCCATGTTGTAAGGAAACACATCAAGTAATACGTTTGTTTTATCTCTGAAATCAAAACAAAAAGTATCTATGTAGTATATCAACTATCTGGTGTCCACGATACAAGCCTCGTTGCTTAGTGTGGCGCTAGATGACACGGTGTGTAATGTCCAGCGATATATTTTTTATTTTATTTATTATCTTGTACATTTGGAACCAAGTGATTCAACTCCGTTCATCAACAAATTTTCTTTCGAATTTTGATTTAAATTTGGTTTTTTATTTGAAAAAAAAAATGTAGTGTCCTTCCTGTATTAGACTCGACGTCCATTATAAAAACCTGTATCAATCCATAACCTCCTAATGATGCAAGCGTGCAACCGACTGTTCTGAACTGATAGACAAAATTGGACTGCGTGTTCCATTCACCTTAAGAAATCATCAGCCTCTATATCTTCCGTCTGTGCGGTGCATTTATCAATAAAACTCTTATATGATAAGAGCTAGCAAGGCATACAACTCGATGTGTCAGAGTATTGACGATCTTGATTTATTCTCCATCAGTGATTGTAAACTAAAAAAGTACTATGTAAAATTTCTTTAAAAATCACTGAAACTTGTTCAATCTTTTTCTTACTTTCTCTTGCCTGTATATTGTTTTATTTTGTGCTACCCTTATATTGTTAGTGAAATTTTCAAATAGACCTTTTAATTCTTTCACTAGCTGTCAACTATCTGTATCCTAGCTATAAGTTTTCGAACAAGAAAAAAAGAACCAAAAAAGAAGAATAAAAATTTTCTTATGTGCAGTATAATCGATTTGCATTCGAAATTAGAACATCATACTCCCACTTGTTATTAAATGCACATTCATGTGTAACCAATGTTCCTCATGCTCTAACACCAACGTTGGCAACACGTGATGAAAACCATTTTTCACACTTTTAATCCGATTTTTCATTAACGAGAATATCGATGTTTGGAATTTTTCCGCTTACGAAATAACTGGTAGTAAAGTATCATGTTTGAATTTACAACATAATCAATATCTATGGCTAGTTATTTCCGTTAGAACTGTCACTTCGCCTTCGCCGCTCCAATCTCAAGGAAAATGGTGGTACTTCTGCTGTCAGTGTTCCGCGTGCAATGACCTTAGGTATTGAGCCGTAGTTGTGTCAGCGGCGTATGTATTTTGATACACTTTACTTGAGGTAACTGTCGTCCGTGCATGAGGTTCTGGTTTTGATTCCTGGGACGGGCATAGTATACTGTTGTTTTTCCATCAGGAATTTTTCAGTAGGCCGTGCCAGGATTTGTGCCTGATTGATGGTAACAAAAAAAAACAAAACTGACGAAATGAGGGTGTACTACAGAACACTCTATAATAATATTAGCATAGCAAGCAATTTCCAGAAAATAAGAGGTCCCAGTGCTTTTGTACCACCAATTCTTTTGCTTAAACAGACAATTTTCCAAAACAGAATAACTGTAGTTCAAAATGACAACAAAAAGCTCACTTACCAAGCACAAAACACGCTGTATAAACTCCCCCACCGAACGCTGGCTCCAAAAATTCAAATACAACGAACATGTCGTAATTAACCGACAATGCCCGAATAACTCCGAAGACGCCATTGGCCACCGAAGCGAACACGAGCGCAGGCCGTCGGCCATATTTATCTGATATGAGTCCAGTTAGAGGGATGGCTATGAAGAATCCAGCGTTGTGGACCGTACCCACTAGGGATCGCTTCCAGTCTTGACAGGCGAGGTCAAACTGGAAATAAAAGAAAAATAATTTATTACTAGGGAAATAACAGTCAATCAGTAAAAAAATGTACTCAGTCGATTCCTAAACCATCAGGTCAACATTTTTAGGAAAACTTATTAAGAAAACACTGAACCCATGGTAAAATTATTGGTATTTAGTTAAGGACAATTATATCCTAACACACATGTGACAAATACAGCAAGGAAGAACATAAAGAATGTATAGGAGGAATAATTCCTTAGAGGCATTTTAGGTAATCGTATGAAAATGAGTTACAGAAAATAATAATCGAAGGACAAAACACAACATACAGTGCGGTATTCAAACAATCGCAACGTCCAATTGAAACATGAGAATGAGTCACGGCGCATTATGACATAGATTGCATACTGTGAAATTCGATTATCAATACTTTTCCATACTAAGGAAATTTAAAACGCGCTCTTTATTCACGGTCAACGAATCAGTGAAATGACATTGTGATTTCGTCTTTTGTGTCAACCCGTTTTTTATTGTGCTGTTTCAGCTTTAGTTTAACAGCCTTCAGCATTTACAGTTTATAGAAAGCGTGGCGTAGCGTTGAAGTATGATGTGCTAACTGTTCACCAATAGCTGAGATTTCAAACGCAGGACGCATTTTTTACAAACTACAAGTAGATCCAAAATACTAGTACAAGTATCAAAATAGGCGCAAACAGGGCGTCAAAAAGGCTTGCAGCATGGCCACGTTGGATGTCAATGCTGATTTTTTGGCCAAAAAAAGGCCAGCCTTCTGGTCACGTGAAGGGTCGACCACCCGCTCGGCGATATTCCGAAATACTAGGTGGGCACTCGTACCCCATGGCCTTAGTGTTTCAACCCCCAACAGTTCAAACTCATTACTACCAATTAAATTATTGTATTTGTGCCGTTTGAGGTTTTCAGCACCTGCAGCAGCCGCTCCAGCGCAGCTCACCGTGCTATGAAGCTGGGATAGCGCAAGGGTGTCGACGCAAGTTGCATCCCGCACCAAAAGCCTACCCAACTTCCATGCTCATACCATCTGGTCTCTTCCAAATTCTCTAAACTGAAATACTACTCGGCAATTAACTAGACTATCGCGGTGCCCCACTGGACATAGGCCTGTCCCAAGCCTGTTATTGAAGTAAACTACGAAACGGAAGACCAAGGAACTCCTTGGAACAATGGGTAGTCATTGTTTTGTAAGCCAAAACGTATAATCTTGATAACCACTCCAATTACATGCATAAACGCAACACTAACTGTTTCTTATCGATAAAAGAGGAATGCTGTTTTCGCTAACACGTGGCGCTGTACAACATTGCACTCGGTGATTGCACTTCTATGAAGGCATTCATTTGTGTATCGAAACTTGTGGATAAATAAAATAAAAAAACAGACGAATTGATAACCTCCTCTTTTTGGAAGTCGGTTAATAATAACAGATAGACGGGTCAAGTTTTGAGGTTAGTGCCTGCCGAGTTTGGTTCGTGGATGGGTGACCATCATCACATTCGTGGGTTTTGGAGGTCGGATAGGCAGTCGCTCTATGAAACCCACACACATACAGACACACACATACACAGACACACAGTACAGATATTAAATTGTAAATCCTTAATTGGCTGTAGGATAGTCAAATGAAAAAAGAGCTGTGAAATTTTGTAATAAATTAAAAATACGGGTATACAGCTGCGTCCGGTTAGACTGGAAGCCGACCCCAATATTTTGAGAAAAGGCTAGGTAGATGATGATAATTTGGGTATCGAAAATAGGCTTAAGAGAGGTGTTATTTCTGACAAGGATGGCAGGATAGGTCCAGGCGCCTTTACCAGTAAAGGAGGCTGTTGGCAACCGACCAGCATTGATGGCGCGACCTTCACTCTTGAACGTGTTTGATTGTTTGACGTTTTTACTAACTTAATTATAGCGATTGCATTGTGCTGCGATTTTTTCTGCGTAAGCAGGTGATTATTTTTACGGTTTCTTTCGATGTTGACTTAGGTAACTTTTCAATTTTTTCAAAGTTTATTTAAGGGGCTCCCCCATGCACACTTGCGCCACTTTAGTAAAAAAAACAGAACTCGTTAAATACACAATTAATATAAAATCTGATTGACAAAATCAATGCCTTTTTTTTTTTTTTTTTTTTTTTTCGGATGGGAAATCATCAAATGACTTCTCCCGCTCTGGGCGGAGCAGGAGGGAGTGTCAGACTTTTACTGACTAAAACCCATCCATGTTCCTTCATCGCCCTTTGTGTTCCGGGGCCACGGTATCTCTTTCGAATAGTCCCGCAACCCCGGCAGGCATCGGTCCTTTCGGACCCCTTCCTTTAAGATAATAAACTATTAGCTTTAAGATCTGCAATTTGTATTTTCTTTTTGAACAGAACATCATCAAAAAGCAATTTCAGCTTCTGAATCACTCCTGAAATTCGAAATTAACTCGCAAAAAAATGCAATAAACGGCAACTCCATTCCTTTTTTGCTATACGGTAGTATCGATATTAAAATTGTTTATCGTTGAACCGTATCGGATCCTTGCACGCTTGCGTCGGTTTCATTTCGTGCGTTTTCAACTGGTATACAGTAAATTATTACACGTGCACTTCAGAACATCGATTCGATACATTTTAGGCTACTTAATTAAGATTCCGAGCTCTTTATTATTGTTTTGCGATGGATTGTTTTTTTAAGATTATTACGATCGACTTACAGAAGATCGCGGAAAGACTTAGATTAGACTCGCACAAGTCAAAGGAGCATGGCACAATATGGCAAGTTGTAAACAGACTTCACGAAGCCGTCAACCATGCATTCTGTACATCAAACTAATTAATTCAATGCAAGCAAAAATTATTGCTGGGAAACGACTTTTTTTAGGGTGACAAATCATCTTTTACGGCAGGAGTCAATGTAACGCAGTCAAAAAATTGTACTGATAGATGCTTTGAAAATACACACATCAAAAGTATCTAGGGATCAACATATATTTTTGCAATAACTTTTCTCCTGATTGATATTAATTAAAATTTTCTTTAAGGATTCATCAAATAAAGTGTTTTCGTTTGTCACAGTAACGATAAACCAAGTCACCTTTGCATTAATAAAGAAATTTGCCATTTTCCTAATAAAGGGATTTTTGACATTTGAACCACTAACATTAAAGTTCGAAAAAAAGACTGAAATAACAGTTTTCTTTAAAATTATATTGGGTAACTTAAACAATTAATAATCCGTGTTTCTACCGCGAACACTAACAACACAAGAACATCGGTTTGGCATACTCAAAATGAGTTCATCCAAATCACGCTGTGGAATGGCCGCCCATGTTCGTTGCAACAACAAAAAAAGGTCTTCTTGCGACTGGATACCCTCCATATTCGGCAGAGCTCTTCTCTGTAGCATATCCCATGCATGCTCAATCGGGTTCAAGTCTGGCGACTGAGCAGGCCAGGGCAGGACATTGATGTTAGCTGCGGCGAGAGTCTGTCTTACAACTCTTGCGGTGTGCGGTCGTGCATTATCATGCATTAACTGAAATAAGGGACCGATTTGCACTTGTAGAGGAACGATGACGTCTGATACAATCGTCTCAGCATAAATTTGAGCGTTGAGGTTGCCTCTGATCCAAATCAACTCAGTTCTTCCGCCGATCCAAATACCCGCCCATACCATGATGGTTCCACCACTATAAGGATGGACTTCCTGGCAGGATTTTAATCGCTGTTGGCGTCCAGGGGTTCTCCAGTGTCGTATACGTCTTGTATCCGGTCTCATACCAAAACGAGACTCATCAGAAAAGCACACGAAACGCCATTGTTCTTCTGCCCAATTTCTGTGTTCAAGAGCCCATTGATATCGAATCCTACGATTGTGCATTGCTATAGGTGGTACCCGTAGCGGTCTTCGGGAATGAAGGTTCACTTCATGCAAGCGGTTTCTGACTGTTTGGTCGCTAATTAAGTTCCCTGAAGAGTGATGAAGCCTCACGGCTAACATCATGGCGGTTATTGTTGGAGCTCTTCGAGTTAAGATTTGAATGTATCGGTCTTGTCTCCGTGTGGTGCAGCGATACCGTCCTCCATGGCGCTCAGCCACGGTACCAGTGCTTCGGTAACGTGTCCAAAGTCGACTGATAACACTCTGACTTGTATTCAGAGCTAAAGCTACAGTACGTTGCCGGAAACCAGCTTCTATCATTCCCACGGCTCTGAGCATTTCTTCCCTGCTTAAATGACGTCGCCGCTCCATAATAACGTTGGTTTTAATCAGTAGTAGGGAAACAGTAGCACTAATAATGTCTTCAATGCGTTGTATGTTTTTATAGGGAAAATATTGACAGCTTATTTTCATCTTTTACTCGAATTTGATTGAGAGTTCCTGATTCAAATTATGAAATGCACCAAAAAGGATCCATATAAATTTATAAAATCATAAATTTATTACAAAGCCACATCTCAATCTCAAGAAATCCGCATAAAAATGCTTGATCCCTAGACATTTTTGATGTGTGTAGTACGGGAGTAGTGGAGGTATTCTAAGTGAAATAATATTATTAAAAACATGTTTTAAGAAAAACAGTGGGTACCCCCAATTTGAAAATTAAATCAAAGTATTATAAAATTAAATACCTACCAACTTGATTAAGTAAATCATGTCGTTTATCTCGAAATGAATGAGATGTAGAACTGCATTCTTTTCTTTGTAACGAGTATTGGTTGGTAACATTGACTTAGAATGTTTATTTATTATCAACATTCTATAAAATTGCAATACCTTCTTACGCGTGATAAATTGATTTTAATTCGTCATACTGATTATTGCTAAGGCCAGCAATAAGTTGCAGCTCCCTTATTATTATTATACTCTTTGAGTTGCAGCCAGTAACTATGTGTGAGTAAATAATATTATCATGGTTCTTATTTTGTTAGATGTTTAAGGGTTCCGTACCCAAAGGGTAAAAACGGGGCCCTATTAATAAGACTCCACTGTCCGTCTGTCAGTCTGTCCGTCTGTCTGTCACCAGGCTGTATCTCATGAACCGTGATAGCTAGACAGTTGAAATTTTCACAGATGTTGTATTTCGGTTGCCGCTATAATAAAAAATACTACAGCACATTAAAACAGAATAAAATAAATATTTAAGGGGGGGGGGGGCTCCCATAAAACAAACGTGTTTTTTTTGCCGTTTTTTTGCTTGATATTAATAACGGCAACAGATAGACGCTTGAAATATTCACAGAATATTTAGTTGTATATTCACTTTAAAAATAAATATTTAAATTATAATAAAATATATATTTAAGGGGGGCTCCCATACAACAAACGTGATTTTTTTGCCGTTTTGTCTAATGTTGTATAGATAATGGTACGAAACCCTTCGTGCGTAGGTCGCTTACACTTGATTTAGAACTCATCATCATTATCATTTCAGCCGAAAGACGTCCGCTGCTGGACATAGGCCTCCCCCAAGTGTCGCCACATTGACTGGTCCCGTGCGACTCGCATTCAGCGGATTCCCGCAACCTTCACCAGGTCATCGGTCCACCTAGTGGGAGGCCTTCCAACGCAACGTCTTCCGGTTCGCGGTCGCCACTCCAGAACTTTTCGGCCCCATCGGCCATCCGTTCCGATCCGATTTAGAACTATTTGAACCCAAATTGTTGGCAGTTGCATATTCAAGCATTTTTGTTCGTGTCCAATAGATATGTACTCACTGTACACCATTGCTCTCTGTCTAATCCTTCGGGGATTAAAGGCGTGATGTTATGTGTTGCATATTTATTATGACAAGATTTCTTAGTGTGAACAATCAATCAAAACACATAATCGTTATTACCCGTTCATATTATTAAAAGACAATTAGGTATTGCAATATGGCGGATAGAGGTAACATTAAGACATGGGTTTTACGTAAACATTACATCAATTTGTTAAAGGAAATCACAAATTACTCTTGAATATTATCTTCAGAGAATATACGCTTTTTTTATTCAGTCTATTAGTAGTAGCAAATAAATTTATCATGTTTTTATCCTCAAATGAAAAGTGCAAAGATAAGACTCGTAGTTCTCGGCTATTATTGAAGAAGAGAAAGATTTTTGATAGTTAGAAGGCCGAAGTGCAAGCTGAAGTGGGAGTGGACTGGCCACGTAGCACTAATGCGCCCAGAGAGGTGGGCGAAGATCGTCACTCACTGGACGCCTGTCAAAGGAAATCGCCGTCGAGGAAAACCCCGCGAAGATGATGTGACAATCTGATCTTGTTTTCGGGGCGAACATGGCCAGAGATAACACAAGATAGAAAGGTTTGGAAGGAAAAAGGAAATGCGTTTGCCCAGCAGTGGGACAATCAATAGCCTAATAAAAAATAAATAAAAAAGTCCGAAAGTCCGATGATCAGGTTTAGCATTAAGGGGTAGGTAACGTATCAGGTGTTACCCATTAACTCGATTGCAGAGGTCAGATAGGTTAGGTTATTGGAATTCAACTCCAACATAGTTGAGCAGATGATGCTGATAATGGTGATGATAAGAATAGTTTTAAATCTTTTCCATCTGGAATGTAGGATTAGAGTGACATTTGTAAAAGAGTCGGAGAAGACATGACATTGTTTTAAGCTTTCACGTTTTACAACTAAACTTATATTGTCACTTACGGGATATCTTCCGTGATTGGTAATTGTTTTGAGCTCCCGATAACCTACCCGCGATCATGGCGCTTGCAACAGCGTCGAAATATCGGGAGCTCAAAACAATTACCAATCACGGAAGATATTTTTTTTACGTGATTTAGGTTTTTACGAGTTTAATATAATATTAACAAGGTGACAAACATAGCGGTTAAAATTCTTCTGGAATTGCAGTAATTTACTTAGTCTATTTTAGAATGTTTTTAGCACCTCTTAAAGTGGTTTTTCCTTTTCTCCAAGCTTTATTCTTACCCACTGTAGGTGGTTAGTAAACTATTTTTATTATACAAACATATAACGTATTTAGTTTGTACTGTAAACGCTTTAGAGCGCATCTAAGTTGCAGTTTAGACGTTTTTAACCGACTTCAAAAAAGCAGGAGGTTATAATTATGTTCGTGTGTATAGGTATATATATAATTTTTTTTATATATGTTCCTGATTTCTCTCCCATTTGTGGATCGATTCTCTAAATACTCGTGAGGTGGTCCCATTTAAATTTGGTGAAGATCTGCAGGCCTATTACGTATCTTTCTGATATCCAGTGACTATCAAGCTTCGGTTGTACACCGAACTTTGATGACAACCGTGAATGTCATAATATTGGTATTACGTATTACATAGAGTGGATATCACTTTACGGTGACTAACAGCCCTGGTACGGTGTAACGTCTTCCACAAAAGCCACTTCAAACTCAGTTGTCATCAATTAGATGTCTACTATGCTTACATAATCGCAATATTAGAAGAATTGATACGAAAGCGTCTGTCAAAATGAGTTACGGTGACTATCAGCCAAGATGTCATATTTGATCGCGACTGGTCATACATAATACGAAACTAACCTTTTGACAGTTATTTGATGGACACTGAGCCCAGTTACTATAATTTCGAGCTGTCAACAGAGATACGTAATAGGCCTGCTGATGCTGATCTTTGGAGATATACAATGGAACTCTTCAAAAATAGACGGCAAATCAGCCGTGATTGCTGCAATCGCTTGGATGTTTATTGTTTATACAACATCATGACGTAACAACACGCCTGTATGTTCTGAGGGGGTACGCAGATGGGTACAATACTCCCAGATTTTGAAAGTAAGGTATGTTTGCGGATGAATGGACAAATAGAGGAATTTATGAATATGTGAACCTTTACTTTGTTATCTTGTGTATTTTTAATTATATGTTATCTCTTACTCTTTTAGTTGTTGTTTTAGTTACAGTAATTGGTTTAAATATAACCGTTGTAATGAAATAAATGTTAAGTTCCATTTATTGGGGATAAGCCTATTACCATGACATCATGTGTTGATAAAAAATAAATTCATGGCGACTGGTTTGGGAACAACAAAAAAGGAAAAATAAATTAAAAACTTTTTTGCAATGAATAAAACCCACTTCAAAAAAAAAAACAAACAAAAAAAACAAAAAACATAAAAAATCTGAAAAATAACTTTAGGTTCAAAGCTTTTTGTTTGTGTTTTCTATAACAAGTGGAGTTCTCTATTATGCTGCGTAACCATCCCATTAACGACTGGTAACATATAAAAACTCGTCAAACATCACGCGGTAAACTTCAACCAACTGCAGACCAATTGGTTACAATTTGAGCATTTAAACGAACAATGCATTACTGGCAAAGCAATTTACGCCAAACCTATTTATCACGGAAAAATATATAATCATTATAATTCTAGTTACGTGGCTCACAGAAGCGTTACGGGACGTTTTAATATAGGAAAAAAAAAACATATAATGAAGCTATTGTTGTGTGCATTTGACAGATTATTCGTTAATGCACTTGAAATTCAAGATGGCGGATTTTCATGACTAGTAGAACTGCTTTTGGTTTCAGATAGCAAACGCGATTCATCATCATCAATCTCTTGCTTTCCCAATTCATTTGTGGTCGGCGCAGCATGTCTTCTTCTTCCATCCATTCCATCTTCTACTCGTCATCTCATCACACACCTCCTCTCTAGCCATATCATACTTTACACGGTCCATCCATCGTTTCTTTAATCTTTCTCTACTTTAATACCCATCCAAAACTTAGTACAGCACAGCAAAACGCGATTGTTGGCAGTATAATCATGGTGGATCACAAATCTATCGATGTGATTTTTTTGTTTGTTTGGCCGTATTAGATTTTAGATTTCATTACAGTGACTTTCATTTGTTGACGAGTTTTTACTATTTGATTGAATTATATTCTTGTGGGCCGTGTGGTATCCGGCAGAGTAGAATAGAACCAACCCATTACACTCACGGGTGTCGTATAAGGCGACTAATGTCTGAGGCAGAACACCTTGCGCCTCCGTAGACCAGAGAATGGGCAGCCGCGTTTTCTGTTAGTCTTTCATCACTGCGATCTCCAATCCGCCTGCCAAGCGTGGAGATTACGGCAAATTCCTCCCATCATGGGAGAGGCTTATGTCCAGCAGTGGACGTTATGGGCTGTTGTTGTTGTTTGTTGTTTATATTCTTGTGTTGCATTGGCAGCAGATTGTCATCTACTGATATGATATCATCGCTAAAAGTCTGAATATCAATGAGACTTGTACGTCGAACACTCGTATTCCAATATGGGTATTTGACCTTCACTACGTAGCCTTTTCCTTGTCACCTCTACGCCACCATCAGTCACCCTGACAATGTACACGGTGTAAACAATTGAATAGTACGAAGGTGTTAAAAGTAAAACTCTTAGGTACATTAAAAACTTGAATAAAAAAAAACTTGTTAAAAAGTTAGAACTTTGACCCTCAATATCTCCGTAACTAGAAGGTCCCCAGGTATGATGTAGAACAAAAAAATGATCGCAATGACGGGGAGAACAAGTGCGTTTCGGCTTCGTTAAGAGGTTTTTTGCACTCTTTATAGCTTGTTATTAATTGGTTGTCTTCGACTCGTGATTTTTCCTTATTGGAGGTAAGGAATCATCTACCAAATTAAACGCATACCTAAAACCTGCGAAAATTATTTAAGTACTTTTGGGCTTAAATAATTTCCAGTCCACAACAATAAAATCACTTGACAAAAACTAAGGTATCAACACGCCTGTAATCCAGGTTAGGCAGCGGTGTACCTACGTAATGGTACACCTTCATTTCGCCAGCTAACAAACCTATTGCCATCAACCGCCACAAATCGAGACTCCGTGGCAGCTACTGAGAAATTCCTCATAGAAAAACCCAATAAAACTTTGCTCCAGCCGGGTACCGAACCTAAGACTTCATGCTCAGCTGTCGCGCTTGCGACCATTTGACCAACGAGGCAGTCAACTAAGAAAAAAATAAAATAAACTATTACTTTCCGAATGACCATTACTTTCGCTAAAAAAGTAAAACTTTTCAATAGGCTTGTGTCCTGAAAAAATCGAATTAGTCCGTCAGTTAGATTATCATTTGACACGTATTGTTTCTTTTGTTACGTAAACCAAAATTGACGAAGATACGACGCTTTGAAAATTCTCAATACGTCACGCCGTGGTATAACTTTTAGTGCGTTGTGACGTCACGAGCCGCCACTCTCGAGTTTTGATGCGTTTTATCTTTGTCAATATTCATTGATTTACAAAAACAAAAAATACGTGCCCATTATTTTCCAATACTCTAACTGACGGACTAAATAGATTTGCAATTTATTGATGGTGGAAACTAGCCTATTTTATTTAGGTTGGCACAAAAACGCATCGTTGTCGTTTTCACAGAGTCACCTAGTGCAGTCGTGTCACTGCGGGCTGTTTTATCTGTCATAATGATTGCAAGTAAGCAGTGATAGCCTAGTGGGGTGACCTTCGGACTGTCAAGTCCATAGGTCTCAAGTTCAAACCCAACACACGCACCTTCGATTTTTACTTTATAATAGGGTAGTTGACAAAAAAAATCTAACTAGTCCGTCAGATAGATTTCCAAAAAATATTGGACACATATTTTTTTATTTTTTCACGCAAACAAAAAATGACGACGATACAGTGCGCTGAAAACTCGTGTGACGTTATATTTGAGTACATTTTTTACTCTAATGTGACGTCACAAGCACTTTGACACATTTTATCTTCGTAAATTTTTATGAATTTGATAAAACACAAAACACGTATCCAATATTTTTCGATAATGTAATTGACGTACTTAACAGAATCTTATTTTTTTTAGTCGGTCATCATCCCTATTATCACTTGCTTCGGTGAAGGAAAACATCGTGAGGAAACCGGCATGCCTGAGATATATTTCTCGACGGCATGTAAAGCCAAGTCAGAGGCCTGTGGGCGGCATAAAAACTCTGACTGACACCAGGTTAGGCACTAACCACACGATAAAGAAAGACTATGATTGCGTGAGGCTTTGCTGCTGTGGTTTGTTGCTGAGGTTGCTCAGCATTGGTAGATTGGGGACTTTGTTCCCTTTTTTGGGAAAAAAAATCGTTCTTGGGGAAATGAAATCCTTCCAAAATGTCGGACTGTAAAACTTAGGAAATCAAGACATATATCAACACAGGCACTAAATTCGATACCTAGCAGGCAGATAAAAGGTAGTGGGGTTGGTTTGCAAATGTGCGTGTCATCCATCCATTTTGTAAATAAAAAATAGCTTCGCTCGCTCTCTAGACCCCGCCATCCCCATTTTTCCATTTGTTTAATTTAAATAGAATGATAAAAAAAGTAGAACAACGTATCGTTGGGTGAATTATGGGAACGTTTTTAGATCTCATGTGCAATGCAATGCAATCGCCTGTCTTTACGAATACCTTTATCACACCTTTATGATTCACAAGGTCTTCCGTATAAAATGTAATTGTTGCTATAAGAAGTACCAGTAGTATTCATTTATTTATTAGGAGTTGTTGTTAGATATTAATTTATGATCACCATGACAGTAACAAGATAATTTCTATATTAAATCATACCATGTTGATAATGGATACTATTAAAGTTGTAATCGAATAAATATTAGGATTACATAAGACTACTTTATGCTCGGGGCTTCACCCGCGTGGATTTCGGTAATAGTCCAACGGGATAATAAGTATCCCATTTAGTAATCCAGGATATAAACCATCTGTTTGGCAAATTTCATCCAAATCGTTTCTGTAGTTTTTGAGTTTTTCGATTAGAAATTTCTTTATGGAAGCCACGGAGTCTGGATTTGTGCCCGGTTGATGGCAATAGGCTCGCCTCCTATTACATGAGACTAAAATAATAATAATAAATATCGCTGGACATGAACACACAGCGCCATCTAGTGCTACAGTAAGCAACGAGGCTTGTGTCGTGGACACCAGATAGTTGATATACTACATAGATACTTTTTGTTTGTAAATACATACTTATTACACATCTAAACATCCATGACTCGGAAACAAATGTCCATGCTCATCACACACACCTGTGCTCCAACCGGGACTCGAACCCGGGACCCTAAGAACGTAAGGCAGCCTCATCACCGCTACGCTATTCGGGTCGTCGAATTTCGTCGAGACTTTCACATAACTGGCGAAATGTGGGAGTAACAAACCCTTCAGGGATTGCAGGCGTGATGTTATGATATAATTGTTTCCATGACATAAATATGTACACAGCTGAGTGGACTTAGTCTAATGAGCAATGGCAATGCCACTCAATAAGTGAACGCGTGTTTATTTGTGTTAGTTTGATTACAATTACATTGTGTGCCAGAATAACAACAGCAATGACCTTTTGGCATGATATGTGATGCTCTGTCAACTGTCATTTGTAGATCTTTGACAGCCGTTACGCGTAGTCAGTGGCCCGAAAGTCTGCAGTCTTACCAAGAAGTATCGTATTACACAGTGATAACTGGGTTGTGGAGGTTGGATAGGCAGTCGCTCCATGTAAAATAGTGGTATTCAGCTGCATCTGGTTAGGCTGGAAGCCGACCCCAACATAGTTGGGGAGAGGCTGGCAGATGATCGTCATGTTCGTGAACGGAAAATCCGCCAATTTTATTACACCTATCTGACACTTGGGTTTTTGGGACGAATCTTATGATATCTTATTCGTATCGAAATCCATCCAGCCATTTAGAACATACGAGGTAATAAAGTTTACAAAGAAACATAAAAGATACGTGCGAAAACATGCCTAAGCCTTCTTTGACAGTCGGGTAAAAGGTTAAATGCAACTTGTAAAAAAAATATACCTACACACAAATAATAACAAAATTCATTCTTACCTCTTTAACAATAGAGTGCTCTTCCAAATACACGTAAGATTCACAGCCAATCTCCGTCGACGTATCATAATAGTGAGGCGAACATTGGCTGAGGTTGGCCAAATGCGACACATTGGCGAAGGGAGCGTAACGCAAGCACTTTGCTGGGACCCCATCATTGTCATGGGGGATGGTGAAGTTTATATGGAGGGGGTTGTCTTCGCATTCTGGTACTGAACATCTGGAGAAGAGAAAACACGTGTTAGAAAAAGTCCATTTCAGCCGAAAGACGTCCACTGCTGGACATAGGCCTCCCCCAAGTGTCGCCATATTGACCGGTCCCGTGCGACTGGCATCCAGTGGATTCCTGCAACCTTCACCACCTAGTGGGAGGTCTTTCAACGCAACGCCTTAGAAAAAGTAAAATCTTCTGAAATCTCAGTAAGTAAGGATGTCTGAAAGGTTGAAGGTCAAAGAAACGATGAAGGTTTTGTGTGGAAGTTGATCTTCTACTCTCTTCTTCTTCGTGTCGCTGGTACGACAAATGTTTTTTTGTAGCCCATAAATTAAAAAGCGAAGGCTATTTCCACATCGTTGTCGATAGCATCGCAGAGGTCACTTGGGTTGCATGTTTTTGGGCTTAGAGGGCAGGGGCCGCAGTCGACATAGATAGCGACAAAATCGATAACTTTCGATCGCTAATTACTAACGATGCTTGCGAGAAACGCATCTTGGTTGTAGAGACGCGTTTCCCGCAAGCACAGATAAATAATACTTCGCCCGCATGCATCGTTATTGCAACCAAATTTTTTCATTGTTATTTTAGCGATCGAAAGTTAACGATAATGTTGTTATCTATGTCGAGACTGGCCCAGGATAGGAGATGATTATGACTGGAAAAGGTGGTGATGTAGTCATTGCTAATGGAGATATGTGATAACTATGACACAGCTTCTGAAATTGTGATAAAACTGGGAGAAGACAATAATCATATTCTGAAATTTTACATAACACAACAACACGCCTTGTAATGTCCGACCCTATTGCCATCAACTGGGCACAACCCCAAACTCCATGGCAACTACTAAGTAAATCCTGAGGGAAAACACAATAACACTTTGCCCGACCCGGGAATCGAACCCAGGACCTAATACTCAGCAGTCGTACTGACTCTAAAATGTTATTCTGGGTCCAATTAACGCAATCACGTATCTGATCGAAATTAATCATCGAATTTTATGTATGCATATGCAATATTATGTGTATGACTGTATGTTGCATATTCTATAGCGGAAAGGAAAACATCGAGAGGAAACCTTTATGTTTTAATTGTAGTTTTTTGTTTTGTACGCTGAGACAGCTATTACTGGGGGAATACTGGTATTTTTAATGCTTGATTGTTTGCATTCTTATTACTAACGAGGCATGGAGGTTTCTAACACCTTGACGGTCACCGTTCAGGTCATGTCCTGAACGGTGACCTCGACACGTGCGTTATTATTACACCAGGTAGCCTAATCTGCATTATTACTTAATCCACTTGTAAATATTATTCATACAGGCCACCGCTCGTCCGCGCGGTCGGGCGGCGGTAAAGCGGATCTCATGTCGCATTGGCTTGTATGAAATCCATGTTTACTGCCCGACCGCACGAACGAGCGGTGGCCTGTGAGAATCGGCTGCCTCTCCGCGAGGCGCACCGCCAAAACATTTGCTTAGCCGCCCGCCGCCACCGCCCGACCACGCGGAAGAGCGGTGTCGTTTGAGAATCACCTTCGAAACGGGTGGTATATTGCATCAGCTTTCTCTCGGGTCAAACGAGATCTCTTTTCGCTCCTTTTGTTAAAGTTGATCGACGGCCAAAGAGAATTTTAATCTATAGGAAATTTCGTAGAACGGACAAATTTATGACGATTGACAACACGCACAGCGCCCGGGTATTGGAATACTTGTGTGTCAGCAATGAGAACATCTGGCGGATTATGCAACGAGAATTTTGAGCATGAGGTCCTAGATTCGATTCCCGGGGTCGGGCAAAGTGTTATTGGGTTTTTCCATCAGGAATTTCTCAGTAACAGCCACGGAGTCTAGAATTATGCCCGGTTGATGACAAAAGGTTCGCCTCCTGTTACATGGGATTTAAACATAAGGGGCGAAATGCGAGCATACTATCAGGTACACCTCTGCCTATCCCTTCGAGGATTACAGGCGTGATGTTATATTCATTTATATGCCTCCGAATATCAATAATTTCTCACTGATTACAAGAAAGTTTTGGTTCCCTAGCTCGAGAATGTGTCATATCTCTATTGTGATAATGTAGAATAGATTATAACTGTTGTGGATGCGTAGGTTACCTTATACATCAGTTTACTTAATTGAAACAATACGTGTGTTTCCATAAATTCTGATGAAACAATAAGATTTCGACAGCATGTTACAATAATATACCAATAGATTTGTATTGCGAAAGGTACCTAGTAGGCATTGGTATGTCACGTGTTTATGACAGAAATAACTATGGTAATTAACGTAAGGGACTTGTTGATCAACTCTCCAAGAGATAGTTACACAAGGATTTTCCAGTAACACCAGAACTGATTATCAGTAAATATTATGTTTAGCATGAGGTCCTGGGTTCGATTCTCGGGTTGGGCAAATCGAAGAATTTCTCAGTAGCATCAGTGAAATGGGACCCTCCTCATACTTAAATTACATAAAGATTTAAACGTCATTTTAATACAATTTCTGCAGCCCAAGCATCAATCTTTGTCGCGTGATTATAGTCAGGAATGACGCTGGCATCCAGGACATTAAAACAAAACTGGCGAAATGTGGGTGTATCGACTATTAGATACACCTCTGCTTACCGCTTCAGGGAGTACATGCGTGATATTATGTTATGGTGTTTAGTGAATAATGACGAACAGACATAAAATCGATGAAGTTAATGGATAGAGAGACAGAGGAATACTAAATAAAAGGTGGAGAGTAGAAGAAATTTTTTGCAACCCCAAGTAACATGATACATGGGCAGAAAATGATGATACATGTGGTTTAACAAGAGTCTTAGGGTACTAGGGAAAAAAAGGTTTGACCGTAATATAATAATAATTAGCGACCCGCCCCGGCTTCGCTTGGGACCAATTTAGAACAACAAAAGAAGTGCGCTTACTGTAAAATTATTTTATAATGCATGTTGTGTGGTAAAATCATTAAATGAGTCCTCCCGCCCTGGGTGGAGCGGATGGGACTGTCAGACTTTCTGACTAAAACACACTGACTTACCCCCGAATACTGAAACGTCACTCAAAATTTAAGTAGCACTTATACTAACAGATACTCAAAAGTGACGTTTGGCCATACGAAATTTAAAGTTTAGAAACTGCTCAAATGTTAAGCAGGCCTTAAATTTTGAGTGAGGTTTTAGTATTCGGGGGTAAGACACCCTGTTCTTTCGGTTGCCCTTGGGTTCCAGGGTAACCTTGGTACCCTGTTTAGACAGTCCCACAACCCCGGTAGTTGCGATAACTCCTAAGATATTCATTTAAATTGAATAGTGTTTAGGGAAATACGTTCTTAAATAGATATTGAAGATAATCTATATAGATTTACACCATACACCATAAATATGCTTCTAAAATAATACATTACTTTTTACGCAAAACTTAAAAGATGAAAATGGTTGGTGTGACCAACTGTTACACTGCGACCCCTTTTGTTTCGCTGAGAATTATATTTTCAGTCGCGTGTAATTTTAATTCTGTGATATCTTCTAAATTATTAATTTAAATGATATACTGTAAAGGGCCATATTGATCTATATTAAATGTACAATCTATTTACTTTTTATTTATATTAAATGTACTGAATTGGATAAGGATTAATGCTGTATTGCTTAAAATCGCTTCGTAAATAATATATTCTTTCTCATAAAAAGTAAAGGATAAAAAATGGTTACTGTGGGTTATCCCTAAGAGATAGAGATATACCATCGCGGACTTTTTTGTAGACCTTTTTAAGGTGTACAATACTGTAGTATATTATTTTGATCTATCTCGTAGGGTTCCGCCAGCGTTTGCAAAGTAGGCGCAAAAAAATACTTTGTAGTGAAGTGATAGTGATACCAGCCTATTACTGTTTTTTTTAGGGAAATGATAATTTACAAAATCTTAAGGTCAAGTTAAAATATTTCAATGAATTTTTATGTACCTCGAAGAATGAATTTAAATTTTAATTGTGGGTATGTTTTTCTATTTTAAATTAATTATTATTGAACATATGAATTGAAAAAGTCACGTTGGTACTTGCCCGGATTTGAACCCACAGCCTCATGCATGAGAGGCGAGGCCTTAACCTCTGGGCTATCACGACATTGACGGCCATCACGACCGTGGATATTATTTAAGCTAATGTGGTAGCTATGTGTTTGAGCCGTTTGGGGTTGAAACACTAGGGCTGAGGGGCCCACCTAGGCTTTCGGGAGAACGTCCCAAAGCGGATGGTCGACTCTTCCCATGACCAGAGGGCTGGCTTATTTTTTAGTCAATCAATCAGCATTGCCATCCAACGTGGCAATGCTGCCAGCCTTCTATTCCTGTTCTTCTCCATTCCTGTTTACAGCGATGTGGACGAATTTTTTAACGCTTTATAGTGCTTTTCTTTTTTTCTATTATGTTGTACATTTTTATTATTATTTTAAGTTTGGTTAGGGATAACCTAATGTTGATTCGTTTAGCTCTTGCTAGATACTGTCTGTTGCCCACAAAACATGCCTTACAGGCATATCGGTTGAGTTCAAGCTTCAAGATCAACGTTACTAGGCCATTGGCACCACACAGTCGTCTTTGCGTGAAGATTAACACTTGTGACAAGGCGACGCCTGTTCCAATGTGTACCCATTGTCCTTCTAGGTTATCAATGAGTTCACAAATAAAGGTCGAAATTCTTGTAACCATGTTATTTCCACATAAATGAAAATCAACTTTCTGCCAGTATAAATTAAGTTGATTTTTTCGTGTTTATGTTTGAAGTTGTAGAGCAAATTGAATTTTATGTGTAAGTCTTTGTTATATGTGTGAAAGCAGGTTTAGTCTGTGTAGGTTGCAACCTTACGCAAATGACAATTCTCTTATTAAATGAAATGCCTTCAGAGTCTCCTGCCTTTGAAGACTAAAATCTCTTTGGCACAAACACTTATTCCGCCGATAATAGATTATGCTGATGCCTGCTACCTGGATGCTACTGAGGAGCTATTAAATGAGCTTGAGCGTTTGCAAAATTTATGTATTCGCTTTATTTTTGGTCTCCGTAAATATGACCACGTTTCTCACCTTCGCAAAGAACTCAAGTGGCTCCCAATCCGCCTTCGCAGGAACACTAGGATTCTATGTCTCCCTTTCAATATCCTACACAACCCGTCCTATCCTTCTTACCAGCGTGAGCGTTTTTCTTATGCTCGCCCTACTGACGCACCGTGTAGATCGCACCTTCGATACTTACTTAAATCCCATCCTCACAAATCCAGCTATTACTCTTATTCCTTCTCCGTCCATGCTGTAAGGTTGTGGAACGCACTTCCGCCTAGCATTCGTGATTTGAAGACCATCTCACTGTTTAAATCCAGAGTGAAAGAGCATTACCTTTCCTCTCAACCATGATTTATTATATACATATTTATATTTATTAGTCTATATATCTTAGCATTATGTATTTATATAAGTATATATTAATATTTACTTATATGTGTATTTATATATGTATCTATTGTCTACATTTCTTTTTCATTTCTCCTTTTGCAGGTCTGCTGGCAGAAATTTCTTAAGAAATAAGCAGTTCCTTTGTACTCATATTTTTAATGTATTTTCCTGTGTTGTATACTGTGTGTACATAAATAGTAAAATAAATAAATAAATAAACTAGCAGTGCTAAGCAACTCGCTATTTCATTGGCACTTACGTAATAGTGGCGACGAGGGAACGACTACAATATAACGCTTTTGACCATCTATCACAGCATCATCAGCATGACATCGTCTCCAGCAGTGGTATACCGCCAACGACCTTGTGATTTCTGTCAAAACGGGTCTGAAACGCAAAGCGATATTGTTTACGACACTCAGCGAGTCCACCTACAAACTCACAAGCGACCTCATGCTGCCAAGGAAATTGGAGGAAGAAGAGTTCCAGAACATTTTGGACGTCTTAGATAAACATTTTACACCAAAGCGTCATGGATTCGCCAAGCGTTCAAAATTTTACCCGGCGTCTCAGAGGACAGATGAAGGTCACGCACAATGGCCAGTCCGATTAAGAGGGCTAGCGGCACACTGCGGCTTCGGGACCTGGAGGAGTCGTTGCTAGATCGGTTCGTCATGGGTATGATGAGCGGCCCCGAGCGCGACAAGCTGTTTGCGAAGGATGTTAAGGAGCTAACGTTGGCGAAGGCGGTGGAGTTGGCGGAAAGCATGCGTTGTGTGTGTGTGTTTAGTCTGTGCAGGTTGCAACCTCACGCACATGTCACTTCTCATAAATAAACTGGAAGTGCTAAGCAACTCGCTGTTTCATTCGCACGTACATAATAGTCTTAAAGCGACTTTTCTAAAAATGTAAATTTGTTTACATGTTTAGAAACTAAATCACGAACACTCCTTATGTAGTTTTGAAGACATAATTATTTGTGTATTGACATATCTCACTCGCGTGGTCGTTAGAGAAAGGAATTATGTCGCGTTATCATTTTCGTCAAATCAAATAATATGTAGTTTACCTATGACCGTTAGTTTACTGGTTAGGTAGAATCTATGAGATGTTAATGTGCCTCCAATAGCTAAGTTGCTATAGTTTATGAAAAGGGAATCACAAAAAAAACTAAGAACTATTGTTAAGCCGAACAAGTTCAGGATCTGACAATGATCCCAAGAAAATAGAAAATACGATAATAAAATAGATCTTACTTTTAACAGCTTTCTTATCAAATTCTGTGATATTGTTGTATACGCAAATGGCATAATAAATTATAATTGTAAAACAAAAAAAAAATATAAAAGACTAACCACGGAATTTATTTCCGGTTCCTCTCCATGGGAAATAAAATATTTTGAATTTAATAAAAAAAAAAATAAAAAAAAAAAAAAACTCTTTATTTAAAAAAAACATTTCAACTAACATTATACATAGACTAAATATCATGAAACCTAGAGTTTTCCGAATAGATTGGTAAGATCAATATTTCTTGGTTCAATCGCCGTTCCTCATACAGATCAATTTCATTACTATCTACATGTTAATATATTATTATGTCAAGGTGTAAAGGATATTATTACCGTCTAATAAGTTTAGTCGAAATTGAACTAGCCATGTATGAAGTAGTTCTGACCTCGTGCATGTGCGAATGTGTTGTCCAAACATAATACAATAATATATGGTATGATTTAATTTTAGCAATATGCACAAGGTGATGAATTTGCGAAGGGCGTTTTAGTACTAATATTAGTATCTAACTGTTACCCGCGACATTCGTTCGCGTGAAATAATTATAAAAAATATTAGTTCCTTATTTGTTTCGGATTTTGTTAACTACTACAACAGCCCATAACGTCCACTGCTGGACATAAGCCTCTCCCATGATGGGAGGAATTTGCCGTAATTTCCACGCTTGGCAGGCGGATTGGAGATTTTGTTAACAGTTAACAGTTAATTAGTTAGTTTTGTTTAACAGTTTCGTGGGTCTTAGTTTTTTTCACGGAACCGGAACCGTAATCCCTTTTTTAAAATTAAAGTAGTCCATTTCGGAGATTAGCCGGAATAAACAGACAGTCTGACAAAAATAAAAATAAAAGTTTTTTTTGTTATCTAGTTAAGAAATAAAAAAGAAAAGGGAGTGAATAATACGAGTGACGACTGACAGGGAGAATTGAAGAGAAGTAACATGAGATAAAGACTCCTGTCTTGATGCTGGGAGACCTGGCTCGACCATCTCTTTGACCTTCGACTCTTTTGTCTTTTGCCGTCTATTTTATCTGTCACTACCATGTTTTCCTATAGCTGAGCCAGGCTCTAGGGCCGTCCTAAAGCTCGTTGGGTCAACGATATTGTCAAAGTCGCTGGAATCACCTAAGTTAGGGACGCACATACCGTACAACCTCAGAAGGGAAGTGTGGCAGAAAAAACGGGGAGGCCTGTACCTACCTAGCAGTGGGTGATTCCTGGCTGATACCCCTTGGTAAGACTGGTTGTCAGACATTTTGGGCCACTGACTACCTGTAACGACTTTCAAAGATCACAAATGACAGCTGGGACCAACTGCTTAACGTGCTTTCCGAGGCACGGAGGAAATTCGGTACGTAATGGGTGGTCACCCATTCACAGACCAACTTAGGCAAGCACGGTTTAACCTAAAGATCGACCCGAGCGGCTGTTATTATTTAGCCACGAGATTATTATCAGTGTTTCATTTTAAATATTGTCATACATCCACATATTGTGCTGACAAATGACAAAAAGACTCTAAATATAAGAGTCACGAGTGTAACTGTAAATCCATTCAAACTAAACATTCATTCAAGAAATCAAATTACAGTTTATGCAAAGTGACATATTGACAGAAAACTCGTGAATCAAATTCCGACATTGACATAATTTAATTTGACGCGAATTAAGGCGATGCATATCTGTATCGATACTTACTTACATGTGTGCGTTGCAGTATGGGGTTCATAAAATGAATCCCGAAGACGAGCGGCACGTTTATCTGCCGTTGGTAACGTGCCGGTCGTCCGTAAGAACCCTTAAAGGGGAGGGGAAGCCCCAAAGTAACTCGAGAAATCCAAATTACGTGATTTGCAATTTGAAGGTCAGGTTGGTTGTTAATTTAAATTCCTATTGAATGAATTTTTCATAAAATAGTCGTTCAATGGGATTCAATAAACTAAGAGGGTTGTATTGATGATTTTAATGATTATAATTCTGTAAATATGTTGGTATAAGTGATTTGTTTATTTTGTACTTGTTATGCTAAAACGATGTATGTATGTAATGGTAGTTTTAACATACATATTTGCTTTTATCTACGCTTACTGGCAGATAACATTGTTTTAAACCTACTCATGTTTTCTCTAAAAGTGAATTTGTAATTCTTTTGAGAAATGAATATCTTTAATTATGAACTGTCCACCCGACCGAATCGGTCGGGACGCCATTGTTTTTAACTATTGTGTCTACTTCGTGTACAGATCATGCGTTAATCATACAAATATATACGTGTTACGGTAGCGAATTATATTTTGTCTAATATACAGCCTGCGACTGACCTGCAAATTGCAAAAAAGTAAGAAAGAACAAGGCTTACGGCCAGTACAAAATTAACCCACGTCCTACAGCAATACCTCGTCCTACTCAATTTTGTACTTCTATTCTTGTATACAGGCTGTAAAAGACCTCATCACGAAGCCGTCAACCAAGCATTCTGTACATCAAATTATGTAACTTTACACAAAAATTATTGCTGGGAAACGACTTGGGTGAAAAATCATGTTTTGTGGTAGAACTCAATGTAACGCACTCAAAACAATGTACTGATGGATGGATTGAATAGTACGGGGGTCGTGGAGGTATTTAAAGTAAAAATCTCCAATTAAAAACTTGTATTAAAAAAAAAACTTGTCAAATAGTTGGAACTTTGACTCCCATATCTCCGTAACTAGAAGGTAAGGAAGGTATGGTGTAGAACAAAAAAATGATCGCAATGACGAGGAGAACAAGTGCCTTTCGGCTTCGTTAGGTGAGGTGAGGTGTTTTACACCCTTTATTTTACTGCCCCCGAACGAATTTTCATAGCATTTTTTTATATGTTAGACTGTAAGTTAGGCGATCGGAACTATGCCATCTTTTTATACTAATTTTCATTATTCTCTTGAGATACTTCTCTTTACTGTAGGACGTGGGTGAATTTTGAGCCTAATTGTTCTTTAGAATTTTGCGGGCTACCATGGGGCTTCCACCTTAAGGGGCTCCCCCATGGCACACTAGCGCCACTTTAGTAAAAAAATCAGAACTCGTTAAATACACAATTAATATAAAATCTGATTGACAAAATAGACGCTTTAGACGCTTTGGCGGCTTTAGAGTTCTAGATTATTGACGTCTATTTAATTCATTAAAATATACTTCACTGTAGTTACAGTTAGAAAAATTGGTAAAAACGGCCGTTTTTTCCATTTTGTATCTGTAACGACAGCGAGCTATTTTTCAATGAGTTAAGCAGACGTAAATAATTTAGAAGACCAAAAGATTGATTTTGTCAATCAGATTTTATATTAATTGTGTATTTAACGAGTTCTGATTTTTTTACTAAAGTGGCGCTAGTGTGCATGGGGGAGCCCCTTAAGTTGAGGTGATGATTATTTATTGCAGTGCTTTAATAAGTGTGCGTTGACATTTATTTTGTCAGCAGTGGTGGCTCATTGGTAACGGCTCCGACACACGTTTGGTAAATCTTGGGTTTGAACTACTATTTTTTTAGCACATCAAGTGTCAGTGCTGGGCAAAAGCTGGCCCCTTTATCCTTCCAAACCTCTATCTTGTGCGAAATCTGGCCATATTCGCCACGCAAACAAGTTCGGGCGCATTTTTTTTGTTATATTATTTAGCCGACGTGGCCCGGAGAATTGCCAAACTTAAGCGGCAGTGGGCAGGGCACATTGCTCGCAGAACGGATGGCCGGTGGGGCCGAAAAGTTCTGGAGTGGCGACCGCGAACCGCCAGACGATGCGTTGGTAGGCCTCCTACTAGGTGGATCGATGACTTGGTGAAGGTTGCGGGAATCCGCTGGATGCGAGTCGCACGGGACCGGTCAACGTAGCGACACTTGGGGGAGGCCTTTGTCCAGCAGTGGACGTCTTTCGGCTGAAATGATGACGATGATTTAGCCTATAAGTATAGGCTGTTCCACTGCTGGGCACCCTCTATTCCTTCCACGAAATCTTTTCTTGCGCCTTACTTTGTGTAACTTGACGACCCGAATGGCGCAGCGGTAGTAAGGCTGCCTTACGTTTTAGGGTCCCGGGTTCGAACCCCGGTAGGAGCAAATGTTTGTGTATAATGGGATATGTATAATAAGTATGTATTTACAAACAAAAAGTATCTATGTAGTATATCAACTATCTGGTGTCCACGACGCGTTGCTCAGTGTGGCACTAGGTGGAGCTGTGTGTATTGTCCAGCGATATTTATTATTATTATTATCTCCTTTATTCATTTTATCATCTTATTATTTTCATTTTTAAATATTTCTTAAAAAAAAAACATTAAAACATTAAAAAAAATAAAAAATAAAAGTACTCCGCCGGTGTTTGGAGCAGGGTCCAAGCCACTGGTGGTTAGAGCTGCAGAGACAGGAACCTCCTCACAATACGAATAATAATAATAATAATTATTATTATCATGATTTATTTATTGTCATCACGACTGATTTCAAAAATGGTTTAAGAAAACATCTTAGGGAAACCGACATGTCCTAGATCCAAAAATTCGAAGACATGTGTCATCTATCAAATTTCACTGAGTCAGAGCGGTGATACAAATGCACGCTCCCTCTTAACGGGAGTAGGCACGTGTCCACATTATATGCTAAGCCAATCGTTTAGGCCTTAACCTTGGCTAAACTAAGCATAAAATTAAATTAGAAATGGAATTGTTTGTCACAGCTAATGGAAAAGTTCGTTCGTCTAAAGAAATGTCCAAGATAACGCACGTCATAAATCAACTTTCTCTCTTCGAATTTCTGTAAATTGGTATAAAAAAACCCTTTTGCACGTCACATCATGTTATATTTTAGAACTAGGTGGGTCTGGTATTTCGTACCTGACTACCTGAGAAGAAACAGCTGAAAAAATCTCCAAAAACGTGTAACGTCAGGGGTAACCAAAGAGATTTAAAAGAATTAGGTATAGAGCGGACATTGGGAATAATGTCATACAAAAATTTTGATCCCGAACATTTTCGATTTTGACACACGAATGCTACCTGACAATCGGGCGTATGACACTAGACAGAACGATTTGTTACTAAGTAGTAACAAGTATTTGGATTACGATTTCCTACGTATTGTCCCGTCTGTCGCTCGTAAATATTTGAATGTCTTTGGGGGTAACACTTTGAACTTCATCTGGCATAGCGTACTACGAAGTTTCAATAGAATGAGATTCCAGTTTTTTCTAGTTTTGTTTCTACGGATATGCGGCCTATTGTACAGAAAAAGTGGGCAGGACTGGTCACAGGTCGAGTGGCGCAAGTGCGACTGCTGAGCGGGAGCCTGGGTTCCTGGGTCCCGTAGTCCTGACAAGGAACTCTTATAGTTTCGTCATGTCTGTCTGTCCGAGGTTTTGCTAAGAGGACGTTAGTACTAGAAAGCTGTAATTTTGTAGGGATGTGTACATCAATTACGCCGACAAAGTGGAAAAATAAAATTTAGAAAATATTTTTTTAGGGTAGCTCCCCTACGTGTGAAGTGGGGATGATTCGTCGTCTGCCCCATCGTGTGGGGTATCGCTGAATAGGTCTTTTAAAATGACTTAGGGGTTTCTAATACTATTTTTTTCGATTTAATGGTCCATTTACGAAATATTAAACAATAAAGTGCAAATATTTGTTCCAGTAGGGTCCCCCCCCTCTAAAAGCTAAACTGCTGGCTTCAAAAATCTGGAAAAATGATGATAATTCATTTCATGAACTTTAAAGGAAAATTATAGCGGTTAAGAAAATTTTATTAGTTTAGCAGTAATAGTCGTTGACCTTGGGTGTTGGATAATTTTGTACCAAATGCAATAACAACACAATCGTTCGAAATTGTGATAACGGGCTACTTACTACGGAACCCTACACTGCGCGTGGCCCGACACGCACTTGGCCGGTTTTTCCCATAAGGAATTTCTCGGTAGTCTGGATTTGTGCCCGGTTGATGGCAATAGGCTCGCCCCTATTACATGGGAGTTGATCATAACTAGTGAAATCTGGGTGTACGATTAGGTACACCTCTGCCTAACCCTCCGGGGATTACAAGCGTGATGTTATGTTATGTATAGAGCAGTTTTTATTGATGGTTTATTTAATCTTGTTCTAAGTTAATAAAAACTTTTTTACTCTTGTAAGCACTAATAAATTGCCCTTTTTAACCGACTTCAAAAAAAGGAGGTTTTTTTTGTGTTTTAGCCTTGTTTTCGCCAATTTTGAACCGATTTCGATGATTCTTTTTTTGTTTGGCAGAAAATTACTTCGCGCTAGTCTCGTTTAAACTTGGTGAAGCTCTGATGCAGATCTTCGGAGAAATACAATGGAACTCTTCAATTACAGACAGCAAATAGGTCGTGATTGCTGCAATCGCTTGGAAGTTTGTTGTTTTCACAACATTATAACGTATCATCACGCCTGTATGCTCTGAGGGGGTATGCAGATGTGTACAGTACACCCACATTTCGACAGTTAGGTATGTTAGGTTCCATTTTATTGGGGATGAGCCTATTTCCATGACATGTATTGTTAACAACATGAAATAAATGACTGCCTCGTTGGTCTAGTGGTGGTGACGACTCAGCATGAGGTCCTGGGTTCGATTCCCAGGTCGGGCAAAGTGTTATTGGGTTTTCCATCAGGAATTTCTTAGTAGCAGCCATGGAGTCTGGATTTGCGCCAGCGCTCGCCTCCTATTACATGGGACTTAAACATAACTGGCGAAATGTGGGTGTAGGTATACTATTGGGTACACCTCAGCGTCCTCAGCCCAACTCTTCGGGGATCACAGGTGTGATGTTATATTATGTTAAAATAAATGTATAGCTAATATTTGTATAAGATATTACAACAAAAAATGGTAAAATAAAAAACTTTTTTGCAAAAAATTAAACCCACTTCAAAAACACAACAAAGTGAAAAATAACTTTAGCTTCAGAAGTCGGTGGTAAATAAACTGAATCAAACATACAGAAGTCACCGACTTCTGAAGCTAAAGTTATTTTTCACTTTGTTGTGTTTTTGAAGTCGGTTTTAGTTTTCGCAAAAAAGTTTTTACATTGACATTTATAAACACTATGCCTAGTATGTACTAGTGTAGGTAGGTACCTACTTGTCCTTGTCATTTCTCCTTGATTTAGTGAGAGGAGTTCCTTGTGTAAGTGATAAGTTGATAATACTAGTTTAAGTATTAAGTTGCTCATGATTTTAATAAATATTTATTTCAGATATTCTCAAAATATGATTTTAAGTCATGTCGCCATTTTAATGAAATTATAATATACTTTTAATTTTGTTTATTGTGTTCCGAAACCAATTACAAAGTGTGGTTTATTTTACTAAACAATAGAAAGACCAGTAAAAAAATGTATACCTCGTAGTGTTTCTCTGTCATTGGTTACAATGTTCATGATTTTTTTGGAAAGTTCAGTTAATCCATTCCTATATTTTTTTCTTCTTAGATTTTAATGAACTTCCTGTTTTATTTTATACCCATTAAACGCCTAAACTCGACTTAATAATCAGATATCAAACCTATGATCCGTGCGTCAAGAAAGTGATGATTTTCACTTAGAAACAATATCGGGAGTCGAATATCTTTCCACGCAACACTGTGTTTACTAACACAACCATATGTAATGGTTACATACCTGACCTATCCACATGCATATGAGTTCTTACAAAAGTAAGTACCTATTAATAAGTCTGTAAAACGATGCGAACACATATAATTTTTAATTTAAAAAAATACTGTCGGAAAAAAATCTGCAGTTTCATACAAAAGTACAAATATACGACCCTAAGGTTTTCAGATTGACATCTTGAATCAATGGAACAAGTTTGAATTACGAATATTACGATGTTCCTTTTTCAGAGTTTATGTTAATTTAAGTTTTTCCTAAATAAATAAATAATGATGTCCTTTTATAAAACAAAACTAAGTAACTGGCCATGTAACGATGCAGAAAAACTCTTTGACTAATTTCAAGATATCGATGTATCTTTGGTCCTTTTTGAGGAACGAAGGAGTCTCCGTGCCAACAGTTACTGTTACCATCAACGAAGATATATACACATTTTTGAATAATTGTAGAAACGCTAACATTCAAATAAAGAAGTTATTTTTAAAAAAGTAGTTACCGATTTCCTCAGGAAAAACTTACATGCTTACAATATAAATATAGATACATTTTTTTGCTGTCGAAATTTACTTAGAAGTATATCTCGACAGCAATAAAATATACTACTTTATAGAAAAATTTGTTCCTGTGAAAAATTATTTCTAAAATTTTCTTCGTCTGTTGTTACAATTCGGCCCTGTTCTAATACATATAAATAGGTATATTAAAATACATAACAATAAAAACCTTACCTATATTTGAGATCCATAACTTCAAAGTTATAAACTGAAGAATACATTCCCGCTAAAAACACAGGAAACAATATCAAAAGGTAACTGTAAACATTGAACTTCCCAAAAGGTCCCAGAACTGTCAAAATATCGTCCACAGACACTTCCGAGTTCGGTTTTTTTTCCGGATCCATGATTGTAGCACAGCACTATTACAATAAAAAAAATACAATAAATACAACACTTTGGTACGTAATTAATTGAAATTTTTGTTTGAATATGGAACGCGCGCGTGCGACGTCGAACGTCGGGCCGATAGTGCGCGCCGCGAACTCGATCTATGCTTTTTATTGTTCATGTTAAAATCATTGCCTATCGAAGCGGAGTTTACTTACGATAACATTGACTATGAAACTTTACTCTATTTACGACTACTTTTACTATGAGAAGTACACTTATTTACTTGAGATGTTAGCCTGTTGACTGGTCGTTAATTTATGATATGAACGATGCACGAGGAGCGGCAAAATTCATGAGGAACAGATTCATCTCTGTTGGAATGAATTAAAGATAAAAAAGCTAGATTTTCACCACTAGTCATCTGTTTTTCCTTTTCCCAACTAGGTTGGGGTCGGCTAAACAAACTAGAAGATAGTGTGGCCCATCCCAGACTTATCTTTTTGCTTTGGACCACAAGTTTTTTGTAGCAAAAAGTATGTTACTAGTGGCGAAAATCTTAGACAAACGTAACAGGTAGTCAGTGGCCCGAAAGTCTGATAACCAGCCTAACTAAGGGGCATCGTATTACTTAGTACGTATTGGATTGTAGAGGTCAGATAGATGGTCGCTTCACGTGAAGTACTGGTATTCAACTGCATCAAGTTAGACTGGAAGCCGACCCCAAGTCCACAACATTACAACATAGTAGGCAGAAGGTGATGATGGTTAGCAGAAGCCTGACTTAAGCCCTTCTAACCCTAAAATTAGCAACTTTATTTGTGGTGGTTCAAACTTCGTTTGAAATACTGTTAGAATAAAGTTCTAATCAGCTTGCACTACAAAGCGGTTGTTACGTCAGTCACTGCGGCCGAATAGTGCGAAATGAGTGGTTTTTTGCGATTTAAAAAAAATCTATTGATTGGACTAAAAAAATAAAACACATAAGACCTGCTTTATAGTTAGTTCAGTTAGTATGCCAAGTTTCATGATCTAATTTCAAGTACTTTTTGAATACTTGGTTTATTGTTCGATTTGGAGGTAACTTTGGATTTTTTTTCTATCGAGAAAGGTTTATGGAATCGTGTTCACACATCAGGACTTAGCATTAATCCTCAACTTTACCATATATTTATTTCAAAATTAATGCTGCAGAATTATAGGAGTAACGGAGGATCATGCTAAGAGCCATTTGAGGGATATATAGCCCTTAATAGACAGAACCTAATAATTGACTTGCGTAACTTAGTCGCTACTGTTAACTACAAGACAATGTTCTCGTAAACTTAACAATAAATTACGCAAAGACTTTCCTATCAGAAATGGAAAGTTATGGTGGACCGCCATTTTGTTATGTCGTCTTTTGAGGTAACCGCAGATGATTTTCACGTTCATTGGTTACCGGAATTTGGGAAAGGTACACCGAGAAGAGACACTTAGTGATCATAATCTACATATCTTTTACCCATAATTGTGGCTAGCTTTTAGTTCAGACATGAATTTTTAAAATTTAACTATTTAAAATATATGCATCTGTATAGGTCTTGTTTGCAGGGCGAACATTGCTAGATATTGCACAGGATAGAGAGGTTTGGAAGAAGAAAGGGAAGGCCTTTGCCCAGCAGTGAGACACTCAATAGGTTAACAAAAAAAAAAGAAAAATTTGTTTTATGCAGCTCTCAGCTCTCTCTCTTTTATGCAGGACTAACCCCCAAATACTGAAAAGCTACTCAAAATTTGAAGGGCTGCTTAACATTTGAGCAGCTCCTAAACTTTAAATTTCGTAAGGCCAAACGTCACTTTTGAGTAACTGTCAAATATAAGTACCTACTACTTAAATTTTGAGTGACGTTTCAGTATTCGACCATAAGGCTGAAAATTGTCCTGCCGGGGTTGCGGGACTGTTCGAAAGAGATACCGTGGCCCCGGAACACAAAGGGCGATGAAGGAACATGGATGGGTTTTAGTCAGTAAAAGTCTGACACTCCCTCCTGCTCCGCCCAGAGCGGGAGAAGTCATTTGATGATTTCCCATACGAAAACAAAAAAAAAAAGGCTGAAAATGGTGGCTCAAGCTTCATTAGAGATAACATAAAGTTATTGTCATATGAGGTATCCTCAATTCCCTTTCACTAAGTTATGAGTCCAGCTACAGTACACAAACTACTTACCTCGTATCCCTTTACATGAGAACTTGTAGGTATATCATTACTTGTTCTATTATCACAGTTCCTATAACAAGGTTCAAGCTAATCGTTTCTCCTGTTGGTGTTATATAATGGTAGCCATGTTTTGTAAACAGACCTTTGTTTGTCGACGAGTTATCGTTTGCTAAGACCTACGGTTAGGTATTACGGTACAAACTTAGTCTTTCTTTTCACTTTACTGGTGTCGATTCTGTTGTGCACAAACTAAACTTAGTTTAGGCTATTGCTATGTTTTTCTCTCTAAAAAACGAGAAAGAGACGGACGTCATTTAGAGCTGTCAAATTTAATTGGAACTAATATTTCTATATAAATGAAGGGTGCACGTAAAAACATGTCGACTAAAAACACGGTGAAGCGCAAGGCTTAAACTAGTTTGACATCTCTAACTTAGTTCATAGCTATAGCCGTCCTTTTCTCGCACTGCCTTTTAGTAAAAGATAGCAATAGCCTAAATTAAGTTTAGTTTGTGCGCAACAGTATCGACACCATTGTAAACTATAGGTAACTAGTCAAAACAAAACATAATGCCTGTTATCCCCGACGGGTTAGGCAGAAGTACGTACGGTCGAAAAAGCTATTTGGTTTACATTTTACAATGTAATTTGTTTTAAACCAAACAGCTTGTTCGACCGTACCTGACAGTATACCCACATTACACCAGTTATGTTTAAGTTCCATGTAATAGGAAGCGAAGTATTGCCGACGACCGGGCATGAATCCAGACTCCGTGGCTGCAACTGAGAAATTCCGGATGGAAAAACCCAATAACACTGTCCCCGTCACAGGAATCGAACCCAGGACCATGGTCAGTGGTCGCAATTCCGACCACTAGATCAACGAGGCATTCGAGGTGTACAAACAAAGTGAACAAACCTCATAATTAGAAAAATAAATAAATAAGTAAACATTTTTGTTGAGTTTCTTACTTACAGGCAGAAACACTTTAAAACCAAGTTGTACGAAGCTATTTGGTTTACAGTTTCACCCACAAATTACATTGTAAAATGTAAACCAAATAGCTCGTTCGACCGTACATACTACTTGTATTATCCGATCAATCATATTTTATTAGCTGTTGAAGAAAATTGTGGTAAATTAAATATTCTATTCTAAATGCAAGTATTTAGTTAACAACACTATTGTGAAAGAAACTCTATTTGTCATCTGCATCTTGTGCCCAAATGTCACGGTCCGACTCTTCATTTGTATATTTAGATTTTTTTTTTTGTTTTGCGGACAAAATAGTACCAGGCAAGGGTAATGCAAATGCAGGTAAATATGATGCGGGAAAGATATCTGGAGAAAAATAATGTAATGTGGAAAAAAAAGTGAAAGAACTGAAATCCATCTAAGAAAGAGTCCTATTTGTATAGATGTGAAGGGTTTTTAGGATAAAGAAATTATAGCCTTAGATAGTCCAATCGAATCTTCAGGTTAAGCCGCTCTTGCCTAGGTTGTTCCGAGGATGGGTGACCACCCATTACATACCAAGTTTCCTCCGTGCCTCGGAAAGCACGTTAAGATGTTGGTCCCGCCTGTCATTTCTAGCTCTTTGACTGTCGTTAAAGGTAGTCGGTGGCCCGAATGTGTGACAACCAACCTTATCAAGGTAAATCGTATTACACAGTACTAACTGTGTTGTGGAGGTCAGGTAGGCAGTCGCTCCATGTAAAATATTGGTATTCAGCTGCATCCAGGTATACTTGAAGCCAACCCTGGGAAAAGGCTAGGCAGATGATGATAGTCCCACCTGCTTCATTCTGCAGGTTGCCACAGTGAAGTGCAAGTCATCACAATAAGGCCAAACTTGTTTACTTGACTTTGACAATTCTTCTAACATGACATATTTGTTGAGTAACAACCTTGCCATCACAAAATACGCATCTTGTCAACATGGCTAAGTAACTAAGTAAATAAACAAGGAAGGTATGCTTGCGTATTTAATATTTACTTGCGTTGGAATGTCCTTAATTTTGGCACACTTTCTAGTGTTTCCCAAGTCTAATTGAGTGGAAAATTGCAGGGCATTGAGTCTGCAAGGCTACAAAAGTGTATCGATAACAATGTTAATTCTGCTTTTGAACTGAAATTCGGCATCTCCTGGGGGGGGAAAAGTATAATTTACTGTCCTTACGGGGATAATACTAGGCCGCTTCGATATTGGAAATCGCGTTGTGGAATTCGAATGGTGTTTGACAGGACGTCTATCAAGGCGTGGTGATGGCAATTGGAGTAAAGCTGTGACGTCCAAGGACTGGATAGAGAAATGTTGGTGGTCCGGCGGCGAAATGGGCAGACGACGTTCTCGTCATCGCGGGAATATCCTGGATGAAGCTGGCACAAGAACGTGGAGCTTGGCACAAGCAAAGAGAGGCCTATACCCAGCAGTGGGTGAAATCGGACTGTGGATGTAGTTGATGACGGAAATACTTCTAAGGCTTGCTTCTTAATGGGTATTGCATCTCTCACATCCAAGAACGAATACCTAATAGAATAAATATGGACAGTACCGAAACTAAGCTTAGTTGATGCATTATTTACCTACGCTCCATTGAAGCCATAGGGCTGTCCCTTTTAATGTTGTTAATATTTTTTATTTTTTATTAAAACATTTTTATTCTGTTGTGATCAATCAATCGAACTGAAATAACTAGCTTACAAATACAATTTAAATAGATTATCTTATGGCGTCGGTTAATCTAAACAAAAGACGATAGTTTAAACACGGAAAACAGTTTAATTAAAAAAAAAAAGTAAAATTGCGTGTGATACCTAGGAATTAAAAAAACCATTACAAAAAAAAATACCTTTATTACTTAAAAAAAAATACCAATCGAATTGAGAACCTCCTCCTTTTGGAAGTCGGTTAAAAATATCTCGTTATTACAAATTATTTACCGAAAAATATTTTCTTCTGCTAAGACATTTTCGGGATTCAATTTAATTGTGTAACAATAAATCATTCTTACCTTTCAAAGTCAGCAGAAAGATTAAAATACGATAGCTCCGGTTTTGATGAAGCCGAGTTCAAACAGCAACTTATACGTGACCACTCGTCTCGGCGCGATACGCACCGCAACGTCCGCTCGGGGGTTCCGTCGATGTTTGTGTGAGTGTGCGGTTTCGAACGTTTGTAGGTAGTTTCCGTACTGTCCATATTTATACTGTGTCACTGTCGTGCCTAAAAGAACGCTCGGTCTTCCAGTAATCTGCAGACCTGCAAATAAAAACTCGTGTAAACCTACACTAACTTTAGTGTTAACCACAATAATATAATTTGGAATTTTATTAGCTAACTCGAAACCGCAGTGTTTTATTGAAGATGTTTGTTGAGAATTAAACTCAGCACTTAGCATTAACTGAATTGTGACTGCAATAATGGTGTAGGGCTGCAGAATTATCGTTTCGTAATAAAATGACAGTCCAATCAACGGTCTCTCATTAAAATTTCTTGGTCATATGAATGGAATGCAATCAGTTTCAATTAAATTTTCTCAAGGTTTATCTTGGGTGTAAATCTACATTTGATAAGTAGTAATTATGTTATTCCATTTCAGCATTAGCTCTCTATCTGTGCTGATTTCCGTACTCCTATGTCAGATTGTCAGCCTCCTCTTGGTTGTACCCGGAATGGCATCAATGCACCCTCCCATCTCGCCGCTGGATGACCGACAATCAATTGATAAGAAATACAAGAAAGTTACCCTAGTCATAATAATATGTTTTCCTCTCGAGCCTGAGGTCCTAGCACGACTGCGCGCTGTAAACGTATCGAAAATACGTCGATTTTTTAATCGAAAATAAAATTATCCTATAGCAATTTAGTTATATGGTTTGCAACAAGCACAATCAGTGTCCATCTATAAATATGAAAAAAATCTCAAAATTAAGAAAATATTTTATGTGAAACAAGTACTTTTGATTTAAAATTCGACGTATTGACGTTACGATTACAACGCGCGCACGTACTAGGTCCTCAGAACATCTACGATTCAGTATTCTTAGTATATATATTGTTATATGAATATTGTCACCTTTAAGTTTCCTACTTCTGGACTGTTTATTCCCTCAATCTATCGTCTCTCTGATGGTGTCTTGTCAACTGCCTGTTTGTAACTTCCGACCATAAAGTTACGGTCAGCAACCACGTCCTTACCTGTAAATCTGTGATGTCTAAGATTAACATAGAATATTAAACCAAAGAAGTTAAATGTTATGCCAAGTTTTGAATTCACAACTAACCGCTATTTAGTATAACTCCAAAAGTAAATTGGGAAACTAAAACGCGGTTCGTTTGAATAGGCATGACGACAGTATCAAAAAATTTCAAATCTGTTTAGTCCGTCAGTTAGAGCATTGGAAAATAATGGACACGTAATTATTTTTTTGTTTTTCTAAATCAATGAATATTGACAAAGATAAAACGCATCAAAACTAGGGAGTGGGGGGTTGTGACGTCAGAACGCACTAAAAATTATACCGCGGCGCGGCGTGACGTATTGAGTATCTTCGTCAATTTTGGTTTACGTAATAAAAGAAAAAATACAGGTCAAATATTTTTTGATAATCTAACTGAAGAACTAATTAGTATTTTTTCAGTCGATAAGCCTATTATCAGGGTTGACTATGGCCCTCCTGCAACACGAATGACTAAATGCGTTTAGAGCTAATCATGTTAATACGGCTCTGTCATCTCTTCTGATTGACAAAAACATAATGATGTCTTGAATTCGATTATGTCGAAAACGAAACGTATTTAATTTAGTGATTTGATAGTGCTACCGGCCCGTAATTAATATTTAGTCATCCCAGGGTGTCAACGGCTTTAGAGATAGCCTAGAGATTTGTGTTTGGAAATGTCTTGCGTTCAATGACGTAAAAAATAGGTACCGAGCCAAAATTTTCTTCACATTTTTCTTTTAGAGTATAAACTAGATCTTCAACAGCTCCTAAATCCGGTTGAAATATAAAGCAGATTCTCTGCCAGAATCAGATAAGCATATAATGCAATAGCACCAACAATTTACATTGGTGGGCGGGCACACGACTTGTATTGCAAGAGATTTCCGTGTTTTATACCGTTGACGTGAACTAGCATTCGATATTGCGCGTCCTGTGGTTAAGTGATGTGCTCGCATTTCATCGATAATTTGAAAAAGGTATTTTTTTTTGTAAAATTCCATAAGAACTTTATTAATATCTCCCTAATTATAGTTTAAGGTTATATTGCTATTATGGATTTTAACCTTGCAACTAGTTTATTTTCACTCGGACCCCAGTTATTTTTAAACTAATTTGGAGCCGGAAATGAATGGAACGACCTTTCTTTTTGCAAGGTGATACCGCGGATTATGACAAGAGGCGGCAGGCATCGGTAAACGCTTATCTATTGCTTAATTATAGCGATTATGTACCTACAAAAGAAGGCTGAGTGAACGATTAATAACTATTTAGGACCAATTATTACGATTAACAATGTTGCAAACACTCTTAAATCGCATATTTCTTTTCCTCTTGGTGTCACGTTACGTAAACGAAACAGGACCAGTGGCTAAAAAAAAAAAAAAAAAAAAAAAAAAAAAAAAAAAAAAAAAAAAAAATGAGCACAGTACTCAGTAATGTCGTTGAATACGATTTTCAAGATTCAGAAGTTATTATGGACAATTTTCTAGCAGGATATCAGGATAATCTGGATATGTTTTTCCAATTTCTTTGATGACAGAAAGAAAACTAATGCTTGGAGTATGGAGTTTTACAAACAATTTTTTTTTCCAATCATTAAAGATTCAAGCAATAAAACCAAAAGTGATTGAATCGATCACGACAACTAGCAATTAAACACCAATAGATTGCTGATTTACTTCAAGTATATTGGCTCGTTCCTAATAAGGTAGCTACTGCATTATTAACAATATAATCAAGATTTTAACGTTTATGTCACAGTACGACATAACTTAAAGGTTTCACCGGTGACCAGTGTCCGTACTGACTTTTAGGAAAATACTGTAGCATAGGCTTGAGTGATAGATTTGATGCTCTTATCATCATCAGCCAACAGTCCACTTCTGGACATAAGTCTCCTCAATCGCACGCCACTCAACTCAATTCTCAACAACTCTCATCCAGTTGCTAACAGCCACCCTGCGAAAATCGTCGCTCCACCAAGCCTGAGGGCGTCCTACCTTACGCTTGCCGATTCGCGGTCCCCACTCAAGAACACGTCAAGAACAGCGGTTAACGGTTCTATGGCTAATATGGCCGACTCATTGCCACTTCAGCTTACGCTGCTGATGCTCTACAAAGCTGCTTATTTTGCAGAACCTAAATAAAAAAGAGAAAACAAAACATTTGATCTATATTCGCGAGTTATTTATCATCAGCCTACAGCAGTCCACTGGTGGACTTAGGCCTCCACAATAGCATGCCACTCAACTCGATTCTCGGCAACTCTCATCCAGGTGCTACCAGCCACCCTGCGAAGTACGTCGCTCCATCGAGCTTGGGTCATTTCTGCACGAGTTCGTTTATACATTTGATGCACTATTTGAAAAGCGATCGTGTTTGAAAAAACCTTTAACTCATGTCGTACTAACATAAATGTGAGGGGAAAAACACAAATGAATAATGTAGCAATGGAGTGATGTAACATTTGTCTAGTAACAGGCACAGCTTTGGACCATTAATGAGGCGCGATTCCGAAATGACTCAACGATCTGTATAGGAATGATTCTAGTTGTCAACACATTGGACGGTGTAAGGAAAATGCAGCTATGATTGAACTAGCGAATGTGATTGCAATTGAAATTGCCATTCTACTTCGCAACTTTATTTTGCAGCTCCATAAGACTAGGCATTTATATTTGTTTTAAGGTAAGTAAAAACCTTAGTTTGATAGTGGCAAAAATGTAAATTAAGCTGTCGCTTAGCTGTTTTTTTTGTGTTTTTTAATGTCCAGAAGAATATATTTTGATGGAGGGAGAGGAAGGCCAAAGAAAAGATAGATGGATTGTGTGAGGAATGTTAAGAAAGAGAAAGAAGTCAATAACGCCATAACATCTGACAAAGGAGAATCGAAGAAGAAAACGAATTGCGCCGACCCCTAATAGAATAGAATAGGACAACAGTAGGGAGATGATGATGACGTCCAGAAAAATATTCGAAACGAATATTAATATAACCCAACAAAATAATTTTATACTACACTTGCTTGGTAAGTGTAACACTACCCCATACTACCCCATTAAAAGGCTTGAAAGCTGTTCATTAAACCTTCTCAAAAATCTACGCAGTTATATTGTATGGAATTTCATTACTGCCCTGAAAATCAGGGTAGTAATACATTACTAACGCGTTTTGTTTTTTTTTAAGTCTTAATGACGTTGGCAATCAAACGATTTAATTTTACCATAAAAAGTACTGGCCACTTTAAAAAAAGCACTTTTAAAGCATACCTGCTTTAAAAGTGCTTTTTTTTAAAGTGGCCAGTACTTTGTATGCTACCGCATACATTCCGATATTTCAAACCTCTATGCGGTAGAGCGAGAGATTTATAACACTCTCTCGCTTTAACACGCGAGTAAGTTGGAACCTGCGAAACGGGGCGTTTTTACCTTCTCTAACGTCTTTTGGCGCGAAAACTGTTTGACGCGCTAAAATTTTAATTAAAAAAAAAACTTATTGTTGGTTGACGTATTTTGTAGAGACAATTTTCTTGGTAAAGTTTGTAACAATGTCAATATAACTTTTTAATAAAATGCTTTGTTGCTATTTTGTCTTTTACTTCTTTGTGCTTAAGTGTAGTATAAAGCAGTATATATCATTCGAGGGTAAGTACAGATTACTAAACTCGTGTGGTTCACGGCCCTCCGCTTCGCGTCGGGCCTCAAATGCACACTCGATTAGTAATCCGTGCCTTACTCCCCTTGGTGAATAAATAGCTATAATTATGTTGTTGAAAATATTAGGCAACCGATTTTGCAGTTTAAGCATTTTCCAACATCTACCCTTAAAACTATCGATACCATTATAAAACATAAGGAAACGGGTATTTATCGCAAATTTTACCTTTAATATAAGCCCTACGTTTCGACCGGATTGCACCAGCCGTGGTTGCGGGAAGACTGAAGTATTGGATCTAGGTACCGCCACAGCAAAGCGAAGTTGTTTATTCAACTACCCTCACTTGATCTTCATAAATGTTAACTAGGGCCGGTTCACACACTAGGACAGCACACTACACTAACAGTGTCCGCACACTGAGATGATTCCATATGTTTTATAATGTGTTCTGATCGTGAAAGTTTAAAAAAGACTATCGATACCATGTCCCATCCCTATCCAACTCTATTCTAGAGCCGAGCTCTTTGTGGGATTGAAACTTTTTGACTCAGAGGGATTGTTATCCGACAAGTAGCTTCAAACGTATGCCTTGCTTCCCACTTTCTACCTGATTCGTTTGTACAGATATTGCTATTATTATACTATATTTATTTATATTGAAATACCTTGTAGAAGTGATATTGGCTTCTTCACCTAAAACTAAGAGGAGCTTGAGCCTAAATAATAACAGCCGTTAGGAACAATCTACATCTTTGACCACGAAGACTTTTCTTAATTTTAGGAAATGTAAAGAAATCATTAGGGCTTAGGTCAGGACTGTGTGGAGGATGGTCAACAATTTCTACTTTTTCCTGCTTCAAATACTCAATCGTTTGACGAGCGCTGTGTGAGCTTGCGTTGTCGTGGTGCTGGATGATGCGTCGCTTTGAGTTAGATTTTTGAAGTTCGGCGTTGACTTGTGGTAAACAAACTGTGGTATACCACTCTGCGTTAACCGTTCTACGATCTTCAAGTACAATAGTCGCAACATGGCCGGTTTTTCCAACGAACGTGGCCACCATCTTCTTTGAAGTGCTTCGAGAACGAACAACTTTAGTCGGGTTTGGCTCGTCTTGAAAGACCCAGATTGTAGATTGTTGTTTGGAATCAGGATCGTAGGCATAGATCCAAGATTCGTCACCACTGATGATGTCGTAGACGTGATTTGACTCTCCTCGGTTGAACCTTTGCAGAGTTTTCTTACACCATCTGACGCGGGCCGCCTTGTGATCGCCGGAAAGCAGATGCGGTATCCAACGGCAAACCTCCTTCTCACACCAAGCGCTTCATGCAATATCTTCTGAATGGTTGTCCCTGAGATGCCTAATAGAGCCTCTATCTCTCGATACGTCACATGACGATCTTCGAGAATTAGTTGTCTCACAGCAATGATGTTATCTTCAGTGTAGGCGGATTTTGGGCGTCCTCCGCGAGATTTGTCACTAACACTAGTATGCCCACGCTGGGATTCTAAATACCAGCGTTCGACAGTCCGCAGACATGGGGCTTCATCACTGAACACAGATGTTAGCTCTTCAAAACACTTAAGCCGTGTCAGGCCTCTTCTAAAGTTGTAGAAAATTATTGCACGAACATTTTCCTTAGAAATATTCATTTTCGTACGTAACCTGACAGGTTCCAATCGACGCTGTGACTAAACAATAGCATTAATCCTAATACTTTCAACTGTTTTGAGATTCAAAATTTAAACACATACGAATTTAGAACAGTTCCAAATTCAAAATTGCCGGGAAATATGGAAACGACCGAACTTAAAAGGCATGCTAGTACAGTCGGATAAAAAGTACTTTGTGTAAGGTATATTTTACGGCAATAGGTTCGTCCCTTTTACATGGAATTTAATCATAACTAGCAAAATGTGGGTGGTCTATTGGTACCTTTAGGGATTACAGGCGTGATGTTACGAGTATAGATCTTGTAGTTTGAGTCGACCCAAGAGCAAAAACGCAGCCATCCATTCTTGTAGGAAAACAATGTTCTTGCATTAAAATTCTGAATGAAACATTTATGAATTCTGAATGAAAATGAAAAATCGTCATTTAAAATGCCATCATAATGACTAAATTAATGGTATTGTTCATTTGTTGATTGGAGTTAGTAATTAATATACCTAGTTATTAATAAAGCTTCTTAGTAATTAATGTGGCCTGCGAAATATAAATCATTTTAATAGACGTGACAATCGTATCCATTTCCATATTGATTTATGTGAGATTAGGCTTGTAAAGTATTCAATCTGTTTGAACAGACGATGGACTTACATTTAGATATCAATATTTTGTATATTAAGATATCATCTCGCCAGTAATTTCCAAAGGGTCAGGCAGAAGCTACTTATGTAGTGGTTTACAATGGCTGGAGGCTAAGCGTTGCCATACAACGTGGCAACGCCGCCAGACTCCACTCCACCTTCACCTTGGGGACATTACCAGTTGACAGCGTTGAGGAGAGGTTTTTGACGCTATTTATGTAGAAAATATTTTCTGATCACATCAGCTTTTACTGCAAGAATCATTCAAAAATACTTCTTGAGATGACTTTGAAGGATTCTCTTTAAAAAATTACAATCAGGTACATCGAACATCATGCCCTGCCGACCTTCACCTGATTCTCATTCTACCTAGTCATCTAGCCCAGTCTACGGGAATCCCACGTCTAAAAATAACACAAGTCATCGTACGACACAGCTACTTTTAACTGCAAAACCTTGGCCTTTCAGTGTTCCTTTTAATCATTTTATACCCTCAATAAAACAGAATATTAAATTTAAATACGCTGATTCAGCGACTGTAAATATATTGACGGCAATTTCAGTTCCAAAAACCTATGATGTTACTTTTCTAACTAATCATGGTTAAGTGCTGTTATTGTTGAAAACAAAATGGCGTTTGGGAATGAAAAAAGCGACTTTGTAATTATGGAATGAGAACTTGTACCTTGAAGGTGGCTTGCCTGTAGGGTTGACAAGCAACCATTGTTTTGTTCTGACACGTGCAAGGTTTAAGTATTTATTACAAAAAAGGCAACATTCTCTATTGCCAGATCTGGGTCAAGTAAAAACAAATGACAATCATGAAAAGATAATCTCAACACTACAATAAATAGAGACGAATTAAGAAATTAGTGAGACACGGTAGTTCGATGGTTCTCATCATTTTTTTGTGGTTTGTGGCTTTCTAGAGATTGCAGGTTTGAGTTCCACTCGATGTCAGTTGTTTCAAATATCTTAACATAACTCGGAGGTACAGATCTAAAAGCAGTCTCAAGTCTCATTAGATGTCGTTATTCTCTTCCAAGTGAGAATACATTTTGAAATACGATTGGATTTCTTAAAAAAGTTCCCATTCTGCCATGCCTTGACATTACGTCTTGGTATATTTTATAACATCAGCTATCTGCTAGCAAAAGTTCCACTACAATCAGTTGTCGTTTTGGATAGGATATTTCACGATTTTCCGTAAGTGACAGTGTAAGTATAAGTAATTATAAACCATGAACGCTTAAAACAGTCTACATTTTTAACTTTAAAAGCCATCGACTTATTATTTTATGCTCTGGCGAAAAGTAGGTGACCTAAATTGTCTGCTCTTTCCCTTCGGAGAAAGCCGTGATATTCATTTACTTACTCCAAAGAATTACAGTACACTCCCAAAACAACGAAAAAATGCCAAAAAGCAAAAAGCTTAATTTTAACATTTTATCTCTGGCAACCCTACACCTCACCCAGAGGTCTAAGGACGAATGGTAATTTAGTTGAATAAGTTCTGAATTATGAATACTGAAAATCTGACCCGAGAGTGTTGCGGAAGTTTCCTCAAATTATAAGTACTTTCTGAGGGTAAACAGATTACTTGCCTTATTTGAGGTGCCCGAGAAGGAAAATGTAATGATTTATGGCTATTTGTATGGTCAAATTATTCGGTTTTTTAAGTGTTGGTAAAGAATTGGGTGATTGGGTGTTTTGTTGAATAATGGCCAGTCTGTAACATAGATAACCTGTTCAGATACAGATTGAGATTCATTTATTTATTGTAAAACATGGGTACATTATAAGTTCTTATTTAGTAATACATTGAGGGCGCAACGTACAAGGTGTAAACGAACCCTTCACGAAGCCGTCAACCAAGCATTCTGTACATCAAAATAAGTAACTCTACGCAAAAGTTATTGCTGGGAAACGACTTTTTTTTTGGGTGAAAAATCACATTTTACTGTAGGAATCAGTGTAACGCCCTCAAAACCATTGTGCTGGATGGATTTAATAGTATGCGGGTCCTGGGTTTAAGTAAAAACCTTACATTAGTAACATGTATTTAAAAAAAAAAACTTGTGAAAAAGTTGGAACTTTGACCTCCAATATCTCCGTAAGTACATAGAAGGTTCTCTATTATGGTCTAGTAAAAAAAAAACTCAATGACGGGAAGAACAAGTGCCTTTCGGCTTTGTTAAGGGATCTTGTTACACCCTTTATATTTGCATCCGAGTTCATCAAATTTAGCGGTAGACACGCGGTAAGTGGAGACCAGTGCCATCGTTACCATCTATGCGGAATCTAGAGGAGGTTATCTGAGGTCTTCAAGTTCCCACATGATTTATGAACAGGCTAGGGTAATAAGTAATTAGTATGGTGATTGTTTTCTTCAAACATATATACTTATTGATATTAGGAAAAGGTTGCATAAAAAGGGAAACTAATCTAAGCTTAAATATAACATTAATTACTGCCTCGTTGGTCTAGTGGACGCAAGCGCGACTGCTGAGCATGAGGTCCTGGGTTCGATTCCCGGGTCGGGCAACTTGTTATTTGATTTTTCCATCAAGAATTTCTCAGTAGCAGCCACGGAATCTGAATTTATGCCTAGTTGATGGCAAGGCCCCCTATTACATGGCACTTGAACTTAGCTGGTAAAATGTGTAGGCGTGATTTATGTTATGTTTAAGTTATAAAATTTATTTGATTACTCAAACGTTTTTAGTTTTAATATTACCCCCAAATATGGAACCTCGGGCTGGCCCGGTGTATCCCTAGCGCGTGTAATGTCAATCTTTTGATTAATAATAATAAAAAAAATATAAATTATTGAACACTTACGAGTATTTAAATATATTCAAAACTTTTCTTGTGAGTATAATTATTTTATTGTATTAATACAAAAATTATTATCTCTAGACATACCTTCCAAATGAGTTATAATTTAAGCAGCTAACACCTGAATCCCAGTAGGAGCATAATTCTCTGGAAGTGAGTGCGTCGTCGTGTCGGGAATATCATAAGTAAGTACCTGTGTTACTGTGATGTTACTTATATTACATGCTTTAATTACCCGAATATGTTGTACTACTTATAGTCGTTCAAGCATTATTTGGTGTGTGCCAAAAATCGGAACTAATTCTGATCTTTAGTGTTGTCAAATAAATCGAATAAAAGTCATGGCACACTATACCGGCACCGCAACGGCACAGCTCTAACCCAGCAATAGGCATGACGACAGTATCAAAAAATTGCAAATCTATTTAGTCCGTCAGTTAGAGTATTAGAAATTAATGGATACGTATTTTTAGTTTTTGTAAATCAATGAATATTGACAAAGATAAAACGCATCAAAACTCGTGACGTCAGAACTAGCTAAAAATTATAACTAGGCGTGACGTATTGATAATTTTAAAATCGTCATATCTTCGTCAATATTGATTTACGTAACAAAAGAAAAAACACGGGTCAAATCTTTTCTGATAATCTAACTGACGGACTAATTAGTTTTTTTTTGTCGTCTCGCCTATTATCTTGTCATTCAAATTCGAGCATTAAATCGGGTGTCATATAATATATTTCATAATCTCAATATTAAAAATCCCAGGGCACGCAGTCAGCGCGCTTGCCGCTATCATATAACTTGATTCGCAGCCCTGCTAACGAGCAGACCGCATGCTTACAGCGCGCTGACACAGCGTGCTTACAGCGCGCCGACAGCGTGCTTACAGCACGCCGACTCTGAGTCGCCAGCGAAACAACGTCGATCACAAATGCCATATAACAATTGTGTTCGCGGTGACAGCAAGCTTACACCTCGCGGCCAGCAGGTGGACTGCGAGCTTGTACCTCGCGGACGCCGCGTAGTTAGCGCGCTGGCGGCTAGCCGTAGTCTAAATTCGAGGCAACGCCCGCCATGCTGCAGCTGTGCAGTTGCGGCCGGAGTAATGTGCCATGATCTCAAATCTCCCAGGTAGGTACGGTGTCAACCGACACGATAGTTTGTACCAACAATAGCTTCTAATTAACTAATTACTGTCAACTGATGATAACTGACGGAATGATAAATGGTTTTAAGCGGTCAATATAACAAAGATGCAGCTATTATACCCATACTTAGTCGCAAAAAGGTTTAATTATTCAATTAATCCTCCTATAAATCATGCTAGAGAAGGAGGTGGCGGAACGTGAGAGGGAAAGAACCTCACGTCCCGGCCGCCGCGGGAGACACCCCGGGCGTCGGGGGCCACCGTAGGCGCAGGCCTGTGGACGGTTAGCTCGCCGTCCGTCTCATGATGACAGGCGTGTCGACGGCGCGTTCGTGTTCCACGCGCGCCTCAAAGAGAGTCAGCAAAAAGGAAGGGGTCCGCAAGGACCGATGCCTGCCGGGGCTGCAGGACTGTTCGAAAGAGATACCGTGACCCCGAAACACAAAGGGCGATGAAGGAACATGGATGGGTTTTAGTCAGTAAAAGTCTGACACTCCCTCCTGCTCCGCCCAGAGCTGGAGGAGTCATTTGATGATTTCCCATCCGAAAAAATTAAATAAAGGACACAAGGGTAAAAACGAACTACATATTATTCTTCTAGAAATAACGAACGGTCTCGACAGTGATACCGACAAAATCGCTAACTTTCTTGCAATCGCCTGATTACTAACGAATAAATTCGGTTGCAATAATGATGCTTGCGTGGACTTGCTTATCTCACAGCTACCGGCGACGCGCACTGTGGCATACTTCTTATATGTCTACCATTTGTCTTCGCCGCTCACCGCTCACCGCCTCACACTGCGCTGCAAGCGTGGCTACTGACCATGAGGGTTCGATTCCCTGGTCGGGTAAAGTACTGTTATGTTTTCCCATCAGTAATTTCTCAGTAGCAGCTACGGAGTCCGGATTTGTGTCCGGTTGATGGCAATAGGCTCGCCCCCTATTATATGGGACTAAAACATATCTGGTGAAATGTGGGTGTGTACTTTTTACTTAACCCTATGGGAATTATAGGCGTGATGTTATGTTAAAGTGACTTGACATCACCAATAGCGGCCTGAAGACAACTACTTAAAGGTAGCGCATAAGTTGTCTTATGAAGTATGGCATGGCGCTCTTCACATTTTATTTGGATATGGTAAATACATGTCTGCTAAATAAAACCTTGTATTACGTAAGTTCTTCAGTAAATACAGCACTACTTACTGTCATAGTTACATTTTTAGCAGGTGCTTAGTAAATGCTAATATTTGTCGAGCTGTTTATGAATAAAGTGCTTACGTTAATAGATTTTGTTTGTGCAAAGTCTACGTAATTAAATTGATTCAGACACTTAAGGGCCCACTACACGCTTGAGCGAGTGGGAGGAGCTTAACAATAGCGTCTACCCGTGCGTGAAAGTGGTCTGCAATACACTGCCGCCGTGTGATTGTGATTGTGATTGTAATGGTGATTGTGATGGTGATAGCAATGGTGATGGTGATTGTGATAATGACGGTGATTGTGATAGTAATGGTGATTTTGATAATGATTGTGTTAATATGGTGATCGTGATAGTGATGGTGATGGTGATCGGGATAGTGATTGTGATAGTGATGGTGATGGTGATAGTTATGGTCATGGTGATAGTGATTGTGACTGTGATAGTTATGGTCATGGTGATAGTGATTGTGACTGTGATAGTTATGGTGATTGTGATAACGATGATGGTGATGGTGATTGTGATGGTGATAGCGATGGTGATGGTTATTGTAAAGGTGATAGTGATGGTGATTATGATTGTGATGGTGATTGTGACAGTGATGGTGATTGTGATAATGATGATGATGATTGTGATAACGATAATGATGATTGTGATAACGATGATGGTGATTGTGATTGTGATGGTGATTATGATGGTGATAGTGATGGTAATTGTGATAGTGATAGTGACGGTGATTGTGATGGTGATAGCGATGGTGATGGTTATTGTAATGGTGATAGTGATGGTGATTGTGATAGTGATTGTGATTGTGACAGTGATGGTGATTGTGATAATGGTGATGATGATTGTGATTGTGATGGTGATTGTGACAGTGATGGAGATTGTGATGATGGTGATTGTGATTACGATGATAATGGTTGTGATTACGATGATAATGATGTTGATTGTGTTGGTGATTGTGATTGTGATTGTGATTGTGATTGTGATAGTGATGGTGATTGTGATTGTGATTGTGATAGTGATGGTGATTGTGATAATTATGGTAATTGTGATAGTGATAGTGACGGTGATTGTGATGGTGATAGCGATGGTGATGGTTATTGTAATGGTGATAGTGATGGTGATTGTGATAGTGATTGTGATTGTGATGGTGATTGTGACAGTGATGGTGATTGTGATAATGGTGATGATGATTGTGATTGTGATGGTGATTGTGACAGTGATGGAGATTGTGATGATGGTGATTGTGATTACGATGATAATGGTTGTGATTACGATGATAATGATGTTGATTGTGTTGGTGATTGTGATTGTGATTGTGATTGTGATTGTGATTGTGATAGTGATGGTGATTGTGATTTTGATGGTGATTGTGATAGTGATGGTGATTGTGATAATTATGGTGGTTGTGATAGTGATGGTGATTGTGATAATGATGGTGATAGTGTTAATGATGGTGATTCCATGTGCCAAATTTCACAATCATTAGATTGTGAAATTTGGCACATAGATAGTTCATAACGTGGATTAACACGTAGGACACTATTTATCCCTTTAATATGATCCAGTGGGACGGTTACCGAACTTTATGCGGGCGAAGCCGCGGGCAACAGCTATTAATTAATAAAGTATAAAATCTACGTGATATTAAAAAAAAAGTATTGTGATAGTCTCAACGAGCAGCGGTGGCCCAGTGGTGGCGGCCCCGACTTACGAACAGTAAGTCGTGGGTTCGAACCCAGACAGGCGCATTATTTTGTCTAATTTATTTCATCACCACTGCTCTCAAAACGGTGAAGGAAAACATCGTGAGGATACCGGTATGTCCTAGAACCAAAAAGTCAAAGACATGTGACATCTACCAATCCGCACTGGACCCGCGTGGTGGATTATAGCCCATTCCCTCTCATTGAGAGGAGGCCGTGTCGCAACATTATAGGCAGATGATGATGATGATAGTTTCAACAGAATCTACAAATTAGCGCCCCCAAATCAGGTCTCCGTGATTTTTTGCCAAAACATGAGGATGGGAGAATGATGTTAAGTAACTAAATAAATAAAAAGTGATCTAAAATTCGCTTTTTAATTATTGTAGTAAAGATTTTTAACAAATAGTTATTCTTTCAAGCAAAAGCATACAATTTCAACAAGGAATATTTGCAATTTCGCCTTTTTTTTTTTACATGCCTGTTGTAAAACCTACTAGTTATTATGATACTTTTTGTTAGGTTTTATTGTCTTTTCTAATGTCGATAAAAATATATTCAAGTTTGAATTCTGAACTACTAATTTGAAGTTTAAAATATAGCAACCATCGTACACGTTTGTTAAGTTTTTATTACGCTATTTCCACAGTATTTAGAATCTTCAAATTACAATCACAACAAGGCCCCTTAACATTTGAATCTGTTAACTGCAAATAAGTAGATAATAGGACATAAGATCACGCTTGTATATTTCCGAAGGGTTTAAGGGGTACCCATAGTATATCCACATTTCGTCAGTTATGTTTAAGTCCCATGTTACAGGGGAAAGCCTATTGCCATCATCCGGCACAATTCCAGACTCCTGGCATCTATTATGAAATTCCTGATGGAAAATCCCAGTAACACCTTGCTTGACATGAAAATCAAACCCAGGACTCATGCTCAGCGGCGTTTGTGACTACTAGATCAACGAGGGAGTCCACACAAGCAGACACTAAAGATATTAGTGTGTAAGTATTTGTATAAATAAACAATGAAGTCACTCGATTCACATTAAACAGGTGTTGCTTTAAAGAAATCAATGATGGATGACCAATCAATTATGTAGTATTCTAACAGAAACATTATTGCGTGTTCCGAATTATTTTTAAAACACATTCGACGAACAGTACGTGTATTCTGCAAACATTATTATAATTTACGTGTTATCGTGATTTTTTGTGACGTCTGTTATTTATTGACAATTCATGATTTTAGACTGTGGAGCATTTGAGAGGACACAGAATAAAGGATGAGGCACGCTAGACCGTGTCGAGTCCGAGCCGAGTGTCGGCCGTAGCACGGTCAACTAAATATTACATATATTTTGTATAGACCAATCACGCTATACCGAGCGGCAACCGAGTGACGGCTGAGCAAAGGACAATACGATACAATACAGCCGACACTCGGCTCGGACCCGAGTCCCGACACGGTCTAGCGTGAGTCAAGCTTAAGCGCTCGACAGAGACTATGCTCCATATAATATTAAGGTAGTTTTATTCCGTGACTTCGCCGTGGTTGTCGGGAAAAGAACCAATAGGTGTTAATATTTTTCCTCATGCCATCTTGCAGGCGAACCTATGAGGCTGGCTTCTGCTTTACCGGACTATCCTAGTAAGGCCTCCAGCCAGAGACATAAAGCTTATAAACCAAAGCCTTGTAATTGTATCCACTAGGCAACAGTTGACGCGCAACTCGTGACGCTCAACATGTTGCGAACGTCACGCGATGTTGTGCAACGCTACCGGTTGCAACATGACAAAACAATACAAAAGTTGCTAAACAAAAGTTCCGCGCTGACTTTCAACACGTTGAGCAACATGTTGTGCACCCAATGTTGTCTAGTGGATATATAAGGCTTGAGCGACAGCGCGCTAAGGGCCACTCTTGTGGGGCACAAGCCTCTTAGGGCATCGCTGGAAAAATAGACAGGCTGGATCTGACTGAACTGCTTCCAATGTTGGTACACACATGCATGTTTTACAACATTTCTTGAAGCTATACGCATTCTAAGTTTTGCATATAAGCATTCAATCTTCGAACAGTTGTTCGAAGATTACATATTTTTCGTTATGTTTTTGAAATGCAGTATGAAAAGTCTTCAAATCTGATAGAGAGTTAAAACCTACATCTTTCAATAAAATTTTCATTCAGTAAAGTCGAATACAAGAAACTAGTGCCACGATTTTCCCTCGGTAAAAATTAGCTTGTATTTCTGAGCAATGACATCCAATAGGTACTATTTAATGAGCAATATTTGTATGTAATATATCCGGTCATGGAATAGCGATATTCTAGTTACAACAACAACAACAACTATTGTAGTACACTTTGTTGATTTGCAAAAAAATGTTTGTCAAAAAATTTGTTTGTTTATTCGCATTTTTAATCATCACGTTCTCGAAAACAGCTCTAACGATATCGATGACAGTCGCATTGTGGTGGTTTAAGGGGGCAAAAAATCGATCTAGCTAGGTCCCAGGTCTGGGAAAATTCGTTGTTCTCTATTTTCACCTGAGCAGAAATCGGTCGCCCAGATACATGTTAACAGTTATGTAAGTACAACTAAGCACACCGGTTTTAAATTATAATCATGCGTAGGTGAGTAATAATAAGTTAAGCCCTTATTTGCATGAGGAAATTATGCAAACAATAATACTGACACATGCTTAAAGGATAGTAGGTAAACAAAAACACCTTACGTCTGAAGTACGGTCGAATAAGCTATTTGGTTTACAGTTTAACCCACAAATTACATTGTAAAATGTAAACCAAATAGCTTGTTCGACCGTACATGTACAAGTGCTTTTGGTTTCCCAGTTTTGTAATAGGTAATAATTGCACTTACAGTGGTGACTGTACCTCTATAGGAATATGTTGCATCAATGGGCCCATGCCCATTCTTTGATTACACCCAAAGTGCTCCATAGCACTTTCAAAGAATTCTCATGAATTAGTTCACACGGTTGTATCGTCATCTGCCTAGCCCTTTCAGTTGCCAGTTGCCAGTTGCCAGTTACTGGGTTATAGGCCTATAACCCAGTAACTGGGCCAGATAGCATTAGGTATTATTTTAAGACTATCCAAGCTGTAATGTTTACTCAAATACAGGGCCGTCTTTAACCAATTGGGGGCTCTTGGGCACTTGAGAATAATGTTGTCCTTGTGGTATGCAAAAACCAGCGAAGCGAGCTCGAATTTTTTTGCACCCCGCCTCGGATAGGTTAGTTTTTCCCGTGACAGTTCGTATAAAAATAATGGATGTTTTAGCGGCGGAGAACTTAATTTTAGTATCCTGCAGTCTTGCCTGGGATAAATTAATTTTCTTTTCAGGAACTTGGGGCCCCATTGGATCGTGGGCCCCTGGGTAAGTGCCCAAAGTGACCAGTAAAAAAGGCGGCCCTGCTCACATGCATTAGTCTTTACCCAGTCCTGATTACTTTTCACAATCTGTCATTTTGCCGATTCTTTCGTCGACAAAACCCGTTTCTACGGTAGTCATGCTACGCGTGCTGAATTGATTGACTGTCCCTAACTTATTATGTATTTTAATTATGTTAGCCAACTTCCACATTGTATTATATACTTTATTTACAGCGGGTAGAGCTATATGTTAAATTGATAGTTTGACGTCAGCTAAAGTAAACGTTTTCCCTGTTTCGCCTCAGGCTAATCCTGCGATTGAATTCCAAGACATCTTACGTATTAATTTTAGCCATAATAATTATGTTATGGACATGACATCTTTGATACTGCGATTTGCTTTATTATTTACTTATATAAATATTAACTTTGTGCGCCAAGTCAGTGTGCACCATGACGCACTTTGCCTACAGCAGCGACTCCCTCGCAACATCATTCCAATGCCAAAAGATCTTTGTAGCGCTATAACTTTAATTTAAATTAGAGATGTACCAACTACACTAGACGACCCGAATGGCGCAGCGGTAGTGAGGCTGCCTTACGTTCTTAGGGTCCTGGGTTCGAATCCCGGTAGGAGCAAATGTTTGTGTGATAATCATGGAGATTTTGTTTCAGAGTCATGGATATTTATATGTATAATAAGTATGTATTTACAAACAAAAAGTATCTATGTAGTATATCAACTATCTGGTGTCCACGACACAAGCTTCGTTGCTTAGTGTGGCACTATATGGCGCTGTGTGTAATGTCCAGCGATATTTATTTTATTTATATTTACACTGGCCTGCAAAACTAAGTAGGTACTTACTACACTTTTAAAATTTCAATTTTTTCTAAACTACTTATAGATGTTATAGATTTAAAATAAAAAACGTTTTATAGCAATTTTTATCAGCTTTATTAGTTTTTATGTACAAAATTAAACTCTTTTTCGAGTACTTTTTGTTTCGAAAGTATATCTTGTGTACTTAAAAAGTTATTGCAATTTTAAAACTGTGATAGGTACTTAGTTTTGCAGGCCAGTATAGTCGCCGACTACTCGGGGAAGCGGACTATCTGGCCATATTTGTAGTCGGATTGAGTGATTGAATTGAAATTATAACCGTGGTTATTTTATTTTTGTGTCGGCTTAAGTTTGTTTTATACATACTTACCTAATTATTTTTTTAATTTTTATTTCTAATTAATATTCTATGACCGCATGGCGTTTCTTAGCTTGTGCTTTCTATGATGTACAGACTCATCCTACCTAAAACTGTCAAATTTTCCCAATCAACCTTAAACCTAATACTATAATTTGAAAGATTGAAGTAGTTTGATGTGCTGGCGTCTGTGCCGCCTGAACTGTGCCGAAAGCAATGATCAACTTGGCTGACTAGCCTTCTGATTAGTCGGCCTTTTTGCAACCGAAAAGTCGACCAGTCGAATAGTCGACCCATCTCTAATCTACTAAAAACTTTCAACCACAACAAAATTCTAACATCGACTGAAATTAAAACCTCATTTTAATTACTCCAAAGCTTACGCTGTACCCTCCAATATAATAACAAAAATCTCTGTCCTCATAAAAGTCGTATCAAGCAAATCTGTTTCTAATATCATTGGATAGTAGTTTGGAGCGAGCGCCTTGCAAGAAACTTATGCGCCCGGGTACGCTCACTTAGGTATATTGCAGTTAGCTACTACAAAGTACAAACTACAACTACTGTTTATTAACTGACTTTGAAGTTTGTTATTAAATGATAGAGGATTTAGTTCTGGGGAGATTTAGGGGGAGTATTTGGTTGTGTCTTTGGTTAGATGAAAAGATAGAGGAAAAGCAAAGAAATGATGGATGGACTGTGTAAAGGACGATATGGCAAAAAGAGGTGTCTGATGAGATGACGAAGTAGCTAATAGAGAAGTATGGAAGAAGAAGACATGCTGCGCCGACCTCAAAATCAAAATCAAAGCATTTATTTCAAGTAGGCCAGTTACAGGCACTTTTGAATTGTCGAAACAAAGATGAAAATTAAAAGTAGCTACAGTCCCAGTCACAAGACATAACAACTGTGAAAGTACTGTAGTTGCCCATTCCCTAGCGTAGATCTCTATGGAGAACAACGGGCAAGAAACTCCATGGACACTCTTTTAATTCAAAATATTGTTACAAAATCTTGGTTAAGTACATCATTCATGTGAGATGGTATATTATGTGAGAACAATGTAGCAAGATGTGCACGTAAAAAGTGTCCACAGTAAAAACAAAACAAAAAAAATACAATTCTAAAAACCAAAATAATTTATTCAAATAAGCCATGGAAACTAAGAGATGACCAGTCACAACTGACAGCGCCCGTTCGCGTCGCGTTGCGTGTGAATTTACCTTTTATACTCATCTTTTCTACAACACGAATCATTTTCGTAAAATACGTTTCAACAAGTCAATACCTTATCCATCTGGCAGCTTCTAAGCTAAAAGTGTAATGTACTAGAAATAGTATGTCAAACGCAGCACCTGTAATCTTGATCAGCATAGTGAGGTGATAGCAGATAGGCTGCGGTCTCCGCTTCAATCACACAAAGAGCCTTTATGCTGGTGTCAACTTGTAGGGATGGGAACGTTGGATGTTTATCGATATCGATGGAATAGTTTTAATGTAGATTGAAGGAGTATTTATTTGCGCCATAATTTGTTTTTGTGACATTATAAGTGTAAATGTTGCTGTTTTGATGAGAAATACGACTTTCGTTGCCATACTTCGAAATATAATAGAGCACCAAACTGTTAAAATGGACCGTTACTCACCTTTAATGCCTTACTGCAGATCTTAAGATAACTTTAAATCTGAAACTTTTCAATATTGCTTTGATGAAACTAGGAAATCGAACAATTTTCCTGTAGCTTTTGCAATATCCGGCACGCTAATAGCAATGCAAAACGTTTATGTTAGGCCTGAATTACTGTCACGCTGACGGTCAGTCGCGCACGGTCGGTCGCGTACGAATATACATTGTGTTCTATATAGCACCATACTGCGACACTGACGTCATCGGCGATCGACAGCCGTATTTTGTTCTCGCTGACGTCACGACCGACCGTCAATGTGACAGTAATTCAGCCCTTAAACTAGACATGCCGTATGTCCGATGAGATTATCTATCTGCAAAAATGACGAACGCTCATACCCTGTTTCTTTACCTCGGTTTCAGTTAAGAATTCCCAAAAATCTTTCTTCATTCATTTTTCTCCTCTTCTTGCATTCACGAAAGTGCAGCATTAAGGAAATAAAAAAAAAACAAACCAGTAAGAGTTGCTAGTGTTCTTACAGACGAGCGGCACGGTGCCAACTGCAGATAAACTGCAGCCGTCGACTGGTGGCGACGGCTGCCGTCGACGCTTGCAGTTGTGGCGTCGGCGGCTGCCGCCGGCGCGTCGATGGCAGCCGTCGACACACATTTACGCGGCATGCCACCACTGCAAGCGTCACCACCCGTCGACGGCTGCAGTTTATCTGCAGTTGGCAACGTGTCGCTCGTCTTTAAGAACCCTAAGGCAGGACTTTGATTAAATTTCATTGTCATTTTTATTTAGTTTCAAAGACATCACCTCATTGAAGATCTGACTTTATTTATCTTTAAATACATAACTAGAACACGAGTATCTCTAATTATAATAATGAGGTATGTCGATATGAAATCTTTTTATTACAACTTCAATAATAATATATAGTTTGAAAGCATTAATTAGTTTCTTTAAGCTTATTAACCTTAACTAATCAATGCAATGTAAACCGATACATACATCATTATTTTTGCCTATTATAAAACAAATCATAATAAAAATACGATTTTATAAACACGTTCACGTTTTACGATGTTATTGTATTATTGCGCTTATTGTGAACCACAAAGGATAATTCAGTGTCGCTTCAATCAACGTATTTATGTAATTTAAATTAAGTCAAACAATAATCATTAGCATGTTTAGTTGGCATTACAAAAATAATCACCGTTTTTTTTCTATTTAAGAGCAACGGCGACTTGCGTCAAAAGACACCCGCGAACCTACACACATCAAAAAAAGTTTGTGATCACTAGCATAAGCTGTATAATTTTTTAAATTGAACTTTATCAAGAAAAAATCTTTGTTGTGTGTTTTCTTTAAAAACCATTGAACTGTTTTATTGTTTTATATTCTAAATCTATATTAAATAAAGAATCTAACTAAAAGAAGAAGAAGTCATAATATAATATGTAACGTATATCTACCGTAACAAAAAAGATTTCGATTTTTCAAGTGATCGCAAACTTTTTTTGATGTCACATTAGGCCCTAGCATGAGCGCGCGGTGTAAACGCATTAAAAATACTAGTTTTACACATAATATTTTCATAATTTTAAGAATTTATTCATATCTATGGATGATACTGATTGTGCTTGTTGCAAACCATTTAACTAAACTGTTTAAAATTAAAAAATCGACGTGTAGGGCCTCGGTTTCCTTCGCGCGAGTACCGTCCCGATATTACTTTACTCTATGGTCCCGTTGCAAGTTGCGTCGCGGTAAGTCGTGGCATGTTGTAAACAATTTTTTTTTTATTGTTCCTGTCACAACACGCGTGTCGCTTGTGATCAACCGGCTTTATCGCGTAGAATTTTATCGAGCCTAATCTTGCTTAGCGAGGTTTGGTTTGAAGTGACGTGAGAAAAGAGTTCAAGGAAGGAATTGGGGGAGGCCGTGAGACAGTGGGTACAGGCTAAATAAAAAAAAACTTGCTTACTGGTGCTGTTGTTATATAAAATGTTATGAATAATAAACTCGATAATATTAAGCAATGTAAAAATCGATCTCATTGCCTTACGAGGTCATAAAGAGATCAAGCAGCCAACGATGATCCGTTATTACATCGACAACTTTTTCTATCGACATGCAGCACGTCACTGTGTGGCGATTTAGAGAAGTGCAATATTTTGGGAGGCGCCGCGCCGCGACCCGGGTGTTACACACAAAAGGGACGGGACCGCGGTATTGTTGCACCGAGATACCAACTCTCGACTCATTCTTGAACCATGCACTTGAATATTTTCTTATTTCTTAGACGTGGCATTTTTTTTGCAAGAAATTTCGTTGTTTTGGACTGATATCGCAAAGCGTGGTAATCAAGTAAACATATCCATCTGTGAAATGATGAGCTGATATCATTATTTTGAATATGATAAAGGTACGTACATGATTTAAGTGACATGTTGGTAGTCGCTCCACGTAAAACTGATGTTCAGATGCATCTGATTAGCCATGAAGCTGTAGCAACATACTCGTAGTTAAGAAAAGGCAAGGCAAATGGTGATAATGGTATAATGATGATAAAGTACATGTTTTTGAGTGCTATTGGCAATCGTACCTATTCTGTACATACACCTTCTTCTTAGATAGGTAAATGATAGGTATTATAGCTTCAAATGGTTGTGCACAGGAACTTATTAATCGGGTTAAAAGGTTAACCGGTTAGACATACAACCCGTATTTTTAAATAACCATGATTTTGGTTAAGTCTCCGAAAAGGACTCGTGGAGGAGCTCGTGGCTAAATAATAACAGCCACTCGGGTCGATCCTTAGGTTAAACCGTGCTTGTCTAGGTTGGTCTGTGGATGGGTGACCACCCATTACATATCGAGTTTTCTCCGTGCCTCGAAAAGCACGTTAAGCTGTTGATCCCGGCTGTCATTTGTAGATCTTTGACAGTCGTTACAGGTAGTCAATGGCCCAAAAAGTCTGACAACCAGTCTACCAAGGGGTATCTTATTACCCAGTACTAACTGGGTTGTGGAGGTCAGATAGATAGTCGCTCCATGTAAAATGCTGGTATTCAGCTGCATCCGGTTAGACTGGAAGCCGACCCCAACATAGTTCGGAAAAGGCTGGGCAGATGATGACAGGTTAAGTCCTTATCATTTATAGGTTTATTATTTAATTATTGAATGGAAGCGAGACAGCACAAAGCGCAGATTAAATCCGTCACTTTATTACATAATTATTTGTGTATAAACTAGCTTCTGCCAGCGGCTTCGCCCGCGTGAAGCTTGATATTTGTCCCATTGGATCTTACTGTCGGGATAAAAAGTATCTTATGTGTTAATCCAGGTTATAAACGTACAGTAGTTTTTCCGTGAAAGAGTAGTAGGAATAGGGAAATAAACTCTGTGCGTAAACGGTTTTATAGGTTAATTAACCCTATAATACGGGTTAATCTTTTTGCCGCGGGTTTTTCACCTAACCCCTATACGGGTAACCTGTTTGGTTATGCAATTATGCTTAGCCTGTCTCGTATAATCTGACTGCGGCGAAGCCTAACAAAAACCTAATGTTTTCAGATCACGTATTACAATCATCAGTCTGAAATACAAGTTACACGTGGATCTACCTCCTGCCATGGGAGCAAGGATTTGTTACGTAAACCACCTACAACAACAAAGAGCAGACAGCCCGTCAAGAGTCATTGTTTCAACTGTTTCACTAATTGGTCTAAACCTTGGTATTTATATGTAAGTACTTTTGTTAAAATTTTGTTGCTAAGTGCTTAAAAGGTCAAGAAGAAAGTATTAGTATTTCGTTTAAAAACTAAACAAAGAAGATACTCCTAGTAACTCTGATTTTACCCCATTCTCTTCCCTTGTCTCTCACTTCACTTCCGACTGTTGATTATAAGATTGATTACATAAGGCGCTGGACACAGAAAAGACAGACGGGGCGTGGACATATGTCTCTTCCGCATCTCTTTCATACAAAATGTATAGAAGCGTCGTGACGCAAAACATATAGAAAAGGTAGGGCGCGGACACGCCACTTGCGCGTCTGCGCCATGTTGTAAAAACAGAGAAAGGACGAGGAACAGGCGCGAGCGGACGAGGGGCCGGCGTATCGCGCGGCGCGCGAGTCGATCGTTGTCTCTCGTGGCGCTCAGCGTCACGTCCGTGCCTCGTCTTATCTATATGTTTTAAAAAGTCGCGACGGCACCCCGTCTGCGCCCTGTCCGCGCCCCGCCCTCGTCTTACGTCTTTTCCGTGTGTCTAGCGCTCGAGAAGTTTGGTCAACAGTCGGGTCGGGATCCACAGCACCTACTCCCGCGACCGAGGTTAGATTGTCAACAATGAATGGTCAACGATTATTGTTAGTCTAAAATGTCTGATCAATTTAAAAAAAAAAACAGGCATAAATTCTCTAGAAGTAAGATTTAATTAATCAAAGTCATTATCATCAGCCTACGGCAGACCTCAGCTAGACATAGGCCTCTCCAGCTCTCCAATAGCAAGCCATTACACTTGACTCTTTGTTAGTCTCTTCAAACTGCTGTCAGCCACCCTCTGGTAGCTCGCCTTACCGATTTGCGGTTTCCGTTCAAGAAGACGTCTACCTTTCAGACGAAGAGGTCTACTATAAGAGAAAGGCGTGTTGGGCGCTACTCCCAGTAGAGTCTGCCCTATGTCTTCGAAGTCATTCTTAGCACTGACTATTCTGGTCTAAAATGCGCCTTCGGTTTTTTAATCGACGAATGCTTTCTGGGATGGTAAGTTGCCCTGAAAACTTATTTGAATGCACTTAGAATTTGTAGTTCACCATTTGAACTGATCTTCTTCTGTATCTTGGTAATATTTGATGATTTTTACGAAATAAGTTTGAATCTTTGACATTTTTTTAATTTTTTTATTGACCTCTGTTTTTGATTTTTCTTTATCACACGACATCTAATCTTGAATTATGTTAACTTTTGCTAATTAATTGAAATTTTATTTTTTTTAAGTTTCAAATTGTTTATATTGTTTTGATTAATTGTTATTTTAGTTTTGCATTTACTTCGCGATGATTACATGGAAGACTTCCTGAAAAATGTATTGTTTTAAATCAATACATTTGTATGTTCATATTTGTACGCTTCACGGCAAAACATAGAGAATCTAAGTTCTACATTGTAACATCTCACACACTGTGTAACAACCTATGTTTACAAATAAAAGTTTCTTATTTATTTATTTATTAAAACTTTATGCACATAATGTACAAAGGCGGACTTAATGCCTTGGGCATTTTCTACCAGTCTACGTTAGGGTGATGCAGAGACAAAACAGTAGGTGCAAGTACAGAAAATTTTCAAGAAAAAAAATACAAAATATTTAGATATAATAAAATAAAACAATAAATACATATATACATACATACAAACAAAATATACAAAGTCAAGAGAGATTAAAATACAACGATGATGAAAAACTACTAATTAATTATGGGACAAGTCTGCCAACTTATTATGATTATGCTTCTTCTTATTCTTCTTATTCTCCTCGTTGACCAAAGGAATATTGAGGATTTCATGGATCTCTGTTGTCGGCTGGCACATTGCCACTTCAGCTTGCTTATCAAAGTAAATACCTACCAAATTTTTCGTTCTTGTTTTTTTTTTGTTTTCAAATTTTTATTCCATTTGCCGTATCCAACTTTCTGACATCCAGGATTCATTCCTTCTAGCTGCATTGTTACGTAGAGCGCTAAAGTTTGCAGTAGGCCGTTTTCACACCCCAAAAAACACGGTTTGTGGGCATGTGTCTAGCTTTAAATGAAAAACAAGAGAAAAATAGCACCGCCTCTTTTTCTAGAAGGCAATTTTTGTGAAATTAAAATGCTTTGTGGCGTGTAGCGAGCCTTCTCTTTAATGTGTGCCTTTTCTCAGAGCATTCTAGGGTTTAGAAGATATTTTTGTACGACTTTTAATGTTGGAATTGCGAATAAGAGTTTCTAAAGAAACTACTTTGACTTTTCTGCTTTTGGAGGTAATAAATAAAAGTATTCCATTGCCAGAGAAGAGCACTCCTTTTTCGGTGAAAATATTTTGTTGGTAAGTAAGCAATCCTTTTATGTTTTAATGCATTTCTGTCCAAAATTACCTCGAACTTTAAACTCAAACTCTAAGAATTTATTTCAATAAGAGCATTTCAGGCACTTTTGTAAGTAAAAAAAAATAGTGAAGCCACAGTTGAATGTCAAAATTACAAATAAAAAACAAAGCTACAGTCCCAGTCACAATGCATAATAACTTGTGAAAGTACTGTAGTTGTAGTAAACTTTACAGAGAGCTTTCGGCATTCACAATATTATTATGTTCCCAATTAATGTTATATAGCAATAGTCGTGATTACGCGTCACTCGCGTCGAACCTAACCCGTCAAACGCGAGTGACACATCAACGCCCATTAACCTGAAACCGCGACCATACTTTGCAACAATTAATCATGAGTAACATCAACGTCATCGCACCCCTTGCATACTTAAGTAATTACTTAAGCTTGGTTAAATATTTAAAGTAAGTTGGAGCGTTGCGGCGTAGTTTAATGAGCCAGGTACGCTTGAACTATTACTATGGTAATGATACTTAAATGAGGTTGATGTTCTGTTGTTTTGGTTGAGAATGGAAGGGAATTGAATAGGGAAGTAAGTAGCTTTGGTCGTCTTCATGAATTCTCTAAGATCCATGATAATAATATGTAGTGAGAGAGAGATTTTGTAACAATATTTTGATTCAAAAGAGTGTCCATGGATTTTCGTGCCCGTTCTTCTCCATAGAGATCTACGCTAGGGAATGGGCAACTACAGTACTTTCTCAAGTTATTATGCCTTGTGACTGGGACTGTAGATTTGTTTTTTATTTGTAATTTTGACATTCAAAAGTGCCGTAATGGTCTAATTGAAATAAATGCTTTGAGTTTGAGTGCTTAAGACATGTTATTATGTATCATCGTGACTGAATATTTGAGTACCCATATTTGTGATATCAATTACTTTTTATGTTTCGAGCGTAAATTGCTGCTTTTTGCTGTAGCAGGTGTACCTAAGTCCAGAGTACAAACATTTTATCCATTAGATAGAAGATTGTCACATTAATATTGAACCTCTATAGATCTGCGGAGGCTATGAACATCGTAATAAAACCAGAAAATATTTTACAAAAAGTTTATTATACAAATTGTGTATTCAACAAAAATGTATTTGTACCAAATACAAATGTAGTAATAAATAATAATAGGTATCATAAAAGCACAATAATGACAATCACTGATGCACTACAAAATAATAATATAATTATAATAATAATTACTTACTCTTAAACTAAATAAAATACCAAAAATGTATTTTAATATTAATAAACTAAAAATGCTGGGTGCAGTAGTAATTCGGTTGTATTACTACAAAGGTATGTCCATAAACTACGTCAGTTTTTTTTTTCAAAAGCTTTTCACAATCTTATGACAATAATCTTAATTTTTTATCAATGTATGTCTTTTAAAGCAGTTAAATTTACATACACATGAAGCGTTTTGTTGACAAACTTTTTGAATCACTTCATATAAAAGAAAAAAGTCGCCCGCCGCGTCTGTCCCTATGTATGCTTAGATCTTTAAAACTACAAAACGGATTTTGATGCAGGTTTTTTAATAGATATAGTGATTCAAGAGGAAGGTTTTAGTATATAATTTGCGGGCGGGCGAGGCCACAGGCATCAGCTAGTACAGAAAAAAAAAAACATTTTGACAAAAAGGTATTTAATGTCTAAATCTCTCGCTTTTGGCACTTTTAAAAGGCACTCCTGTAATAACTTGTAAGACAAACGTTCATAAAGGATACTATCTATAGTTAATAACTAATTTCCCATCTCAAAAAGCTAATTTAATTTACTGAGATGTCAAATTCCATGACAACGTCATTTAGACGTTGTCATTTGTTCAATAAATATTATATATACAATATTCAAGATGACATTTGACATCATTCATTGTAATAACAAGCCAGGGGTTAGAAGCAATTACTTGGTATCTGTGAATCCCCGTAAAACCCAATGAATTATGCATGACAGTTGACAATAATTTTTAATTTCAAATCTGCAACAACATTGTGATAATCTATCACATCGAAGTAATTACCATTATAAAAGATCCAATTCAAAAAGTGATTAAATATACATTTAGTTTTTTAAAACAGACTATTATGTGAATGATAAATAGTAAACTGTCACTGTAATGTTCAGCATTGAAATCACAATAGAATTTGCGATTAAAATAATGAAGCAATCAAGTTGGCATCATAATTACGTGATGATTTAGTCATTAGAAATGAATTCATCATCACAGTCAATGATGACTGGACTGGATTGATAGAATGATAATTCATTCCATCAATCCATTTGTTACATGTCATGGATGTTAAGACTTGTATGCGTATTGGAAAACTATGGTTTAATTAAATCTTTATCTGAGATTTGTAATGTTTACGTAATCTTGTGATTAACTTTGTTTGATATAACTATTTGAATGCGTCAAAAGAACGATTAAATGTAATATTTTTCAGTGAACAATAAAGTGTTATTGCTTAAATAATTGTATGTGATGATTCTTGTGTAAATAATAATAATTATGATGTTTCTATCGAGTTTTAAAATAACAATTTTATTGAAAGTAAAATGGGGTGTTAATGTCTTTATCAAACCTGTTGTATGCTACTGAACGGACTTCTTTTTACAAAATCAAGCAATTACTCGATGGTAAAAAAGTTTGAATACAAAATTAAAAATGAATTTTATAAGAATGTAGTATAATATTAGAATATTTTTAAATAACGACATTTAAAACGTAGTTTATGGACTTTTTTTTATATTGGTCCCACACTAAACTTAAGAACTACTAATTATAAATTGTGGACACTTAATACAAAAATACTGTTAAATATTAACGTAAATATAATTAATTGATGTTGGTAGTTGATGTTTTCAGCACAATTTGATTGCAATTTTAGAGGGGGCCGCCTCCATGACCGAGCGAATCGCAACAATTCAACGTATTTCTATACGAAAATATCGCCACGATTCTCTCGCTCGTGGAGACATCCCAAAAGAGAGTGTATAGAAATACGTGGCAAGGACGATAATATCGCCACGATTCTCTCGCTCGTGGAGACATCCCAAAAGAGAGTGTATAGAAATACGTGGCAAGGACGATAATATCGCCACGATTCTCTCGCTCGTGGAGACATCCCAAAAGATAGTGTATAGAAATACGTGGCAAGGACGATAATATCGCCGCCATTCTCTCGCTCGTGGCGGCGGCCCCTAAAGGTACAAGTATAATATGTATTAAACAATTATATTTTAGGCGCACTATTGACACCTGTTCGAGTCAGGCTGATTCGGCACAGTTAGACACCAAAATTCATAGTATATTTTACCATATTCTATTTTGTCAGTCTTTGTTATTAAGACAATTTATCGATGAATCATATCAATTTTTCTTCGAACCCTGATTTTAATGCTGCTTTATGCTGAAAAAATCAACATACTCTGGCCCAACATTGGACAACATCTTTGTTTTTTTTTTACATTTTCATTTTTATTCAATGAGTATGGATACTCCTTGACCCCTGCAATGCAGGGCAATGTGAATGTTTTTTTTTTTAATATAAAATATAAATAATATATCATTTAGTAGAAACTAAGTGATTTATGTATCATATTCGAGTTAGGTAACCAAATAATTGTAAGAAATGGTTTTGAAGTACGAAATTGTAATAATAATTTTGTAGTTTCTAATAATGCCCGATTACACAGTTAAATTTAGCAATAACATAAACCACGTTTCACAATCGATTAAACCATGCACTGACGTTTTAAAATACGGTCACAATAATAAATATCGGATACTAAAATACATTGCATCAAAGGAATATGGAAGGAGGCTGAAGTACGCCTCTTTGTTCGAAAACATATCAAAATGGTCATAAAATTTCTATTCGTTTTTGTAATTTATGGCATGTTGGTAAAGTCTATAAGAGTTCTAGATTCTCATTGTGTTTTCAATAGGTTTAAGTTAGGTAATATTTTGTTCTTCTGTGTATTGGTTTACGTTGCTGAAATGTACTGTGTATTCGGGCACTTACAAATGAAAACTTATGTTTTCAATTGGAAAATTAACAACAAAAGTACTTATTTCCATTGTTACTATTTTAAAGCCCTATTGTAATAGTTTGATAACATTTTTAAGTTTCACAATGGAAATCGCTTATACAAAAAAATATTTCTTATTCATTGATTTTAATTTCCTTTTGATTGAAGTATTGAAAGATGAACTTAAAGGAATTTAAGTGATTTTGTAAGCAGACTTAAATTTTTCTGAAGCAAATTGTTCGTAAAATATTGATAATGGCTGGGCGAAGTGTCTATAATAGTCTACCAAGTTGTAAATGGGAATCAAACCTCAATTGTATGACTTCATAGACTTTTTAGAACAAGACAACTCTGTTGGTATTTTTTTTTTGTTGGTAATTTAATTTGTAAATCAATTAGAACTATTTTACGGTTTCTTGGGAAAATTTTAAGTGTTTTGTGTTAATTAAACTTTAAGTATTTTGTGTAAGTACTTAGTCTTGTAAGATCAGTAGATAAGTATAATATAAAAGTGCATTGTAAAAAAGGACTACACATAATAATAACATAACGACACATTGGATCATTTTTACACAACGAAGTTTCACTGGATCTACCGGCGATCCTTTTTGTTGTATTCTTAATTCGCCTAAACATTAACCCCTCTCTTACCATGCGGCCTAACCAAAGCGAACGCTCGCGCGAGTGTACGCGATCATCGTATTCGTTTGTTCGGAAAAGCTGAAAGTGCCCCCTGTCGGCGCAACGACGTGTACGGGTATCTGAACAAAATGAATGCAACGGCCGTTCTGCTTAGGACTCGGTTTTCGGGTACAGTTTTTTGCCAACACATTTTTATAAACTTGGGACGAATAAAGCTCAGATTAATTAAGAACACACCATCACAACTAGCTTTAAAAATCAACTTTTTACAAACCAGGGATTAGCAAATAGCAACCCTTTTATCAATTTACCAGCTGCATTTCAATACAAAAGCCTAAAGGTCCCTGATGTCTTTATATTTTTGGACATTTATACCTACTTAATTTAGTTTTTTTTTAGGATAAACAGCCTCAATTCTTGGATTTGTTCCTGGAGAGTGCCTCTGCCTCCTCGATCGTATCTGGTAGCCTCATGTTCCTGGTCTCCGGAAGCATCAGGACTAGGGTGCTGGATATCAGACACATGGCCGCGAAGATCACCGTTGGCATGGATTTGTGGTATAAGGACTGTAAAGGGAAAATTCCCACATTAGTTTCTGAAAATGTGGAATAATGGTTTCTCTGAAAATTGCTGTCGTTTCTACAATAGGGTAGATGACAAAAAAATCTAATTAGTCCGTCAGACAGATTTCCAAAATATATTGGCCAGATAGTTTTTCTTTTTTCACGTAAACAAAATATTAAGACGTACGAATATAGTGCGAAAACGTATAGTCAAAAACTCGTGTGACGTCACATTTGAGTACATTTTTACCGGAATGTGACGTCACAAGCCCACACTCATGATCTTTGACGCGTTTTATTTTCGTCAATTTTATTAATTTGGTAAAACAAAAAACACGTATCCAATATTTTTCGAAAATCTAACTGACGGACTAAACAGAAATATTATTTTGTTTTAGTCAGGAATCATTCCTATTATTTTTTTATTTTGGCAAGATTGTATCTGAGGGATATCCAATCTGTTCATTGAAAGACAGATGGTTTGTTACACGTGAAGCGTGAACTAAGTGACAGTAGTTTTGCAAAAGCTCGGGAATATTCCCCGAATTGAGCAGATCGGAAAGTTTTCTATTATGTTTAATGCTAAGAAATCAGAAAGGGTCCCAGCTAGCCTTGTCTCTAGTTCAGTATAATGATTTATTTTATCTGTTCTTCCACGAACTCATCCCTCGTTTTTGAAATATTTAGAATAGCAATTTTATTACAATTGATATGTATTACGAGACCTTACGGATAGTCAGAATCCCGAAAGTCTTACAACTGGGGAAATCATGTTTGATCTGAAAGCTCATCATCTGCCTAGCTTTTTCCCGACTATGTTGGGGTCGGCTTCCAGTCTAACCGGATGCAGCTGAATACCATTATTATACATGGAGCGACTGCCTATCTGACCTCCACAACCCAGTTAGTACTAGGTAATACGATACCCCTTGATAAGACTGGTTGTCAGACTTTTAGGGCCCCTACCTGTACCGACTGTCAAAGATCTACAAATGATCGCCGGGACCAACGGCGTGCTTTCCGAGGCACGAAGGAAACTCGGTATGTAATGGGTTGTCACCCATCCATAAACAAACCTAGGCAAGCACGTTTTAACCTAAAGATCGACCCGAGTGGCTGTTATTATTTAGCCACGAGCTCCTCCAAGTCTTGAGTTATGTAAAATAGTAAAAGCTGACGCCGACAAATTTGAGATGAGGCTAGGTAGATGCTGTATGACCAGCGTCGTTCGTTGGCACTGAGCAGCCTGTGCATTTGGCTCTGGCTCGTCGTAAAGGAACAACGAAGGGAGGGAAGTAGCTCAGATGGTTCATAATGGGCGATTTTGGCCCATCGTCTAGGGCCTTTTATAAGGCTTTACCATATTTTCTGTGCATATGATGATGGATATCTTAGAAAAACCTCTCGACTCACCAACAAGGGCGTCATCGGCGCAACCAGCGAGCCAATCCTGCCGGCCATGGAACACATGCTGATAAGGGTCTGCCTCATGTTGGTGGGGAACACCTCCGACACGTAGATGTACACGGAGCTGTAGGCGAGGGTCACGCTCCATTTGCCGACCAGGTACAGCGGGATGGACCAGTAGTCGTCTGGAAGAGAAATAGAGGTTATTAGACAGTCAAAGAAAGAAAGAAAGAAAAGTAATTGTTTGTTCGCACAGTAATATAAAAAAGCAAATGTGATGGATCTCTATCTACTTGTTCAAGATTTGTAAATGGATATTTTAAGCGCTAATTTTACTTTATCATCCTATTTAGATATTAGTCAGTAAGTTTTTTGAAGATTAATCTAACTAAAAGGAGGATATATGCCAGTAATTAAGTTATTAGATGCATTGTTTCGTCTATTATAGCCTCTTACAATAGCAATCTCTCGCATTGACATTCTGACATTGCTTATCTTTTTATTTGATAATTTGACGAAAATTAGATATGTGCCAACTTAAGCAAGATAAGACAATGACGATAACAAGTATCTTTAGAAATTAATAGCTACCGAGAAAAACGTTTTATCATTATAGAGATTCACGTGTTTAATTAGTGATTAAAAAATAGATATATTTATCGTCTTTCGGACATTATTAGATCGTGTTCGTTCGTTTATGAAACTAAGCGCAGTACACACACGTGTAGAATGTTTCGCCATAATCGCAAGGTCGACGGACTGACGCGTCAGCGAAGACCGCTTTCACATTGGCGATTTATCGTGCGACTTTTGAAAGTAACTAGACATTTAATATTTATTGGTTAGCTATTATACAGCTAGTTTTTCTCTTGTTTATTAAATAAACATAAACATATATCTTAAGATTTCCATCTAAAGCATTGTAATGTATTTATTTTTTCGAACCGCTTTTTTTGCACCTAAGAACGCCAATGTTAGAAGTTAGAACCTTCAAATTCAGTTTCTAGTTTTAAATGTTATCACTGTTGCTGCTGCTGGCTGTGTTGCTATCATAGTGATAAACATAAAGGTCTGTTGTATTTTGTTGGACATTCGTTTCCGAGTCTTATGGATGTTTAAATTTATAATAAGTATTGTTACGTCGTACCCGTACCTACAGTTAAGGTAGTAGGTACCTACTAGTAGGTAGGTAGGTAAAACGAGTCCCGGATAATGTAGGTACAAATTCGCAAACTACCTACAAAAGAACGTCAGGAATTGTCATTGTAATTTCGACTGTACGCCGAGGGCATAAAGTACCTACTTCTTTGCTTTGTACAAGTTGTGGAAGTTTCTCGAAGGACAATGACCCACTATGGAATTGTCTAGAAGATTCTAGGAAGTCGTGGATATTTCTCGAACGTTCGATCGCCATATAAATAGTCGACGTGTTTGCGGGAGCAGGCAGTCTGATTTTGGCTACACAACGAAGCGAATCGAAGTGAACTAGAAGTGCGATATCTAAGAGAATAGTGATCAGTAGTGTATTTGTGATTGAGTTATAAGTGTTTTGTGATTATTAAAGTTATTTGTTGTTTAATCGGTAGTAATTAATTTATCCCATACCCAGCTCGTAACAGTATGTATTTACAAACAAAAAAGTATCAATGTAGTATATCAACTATCTGGTGTCCACGACACAAGCCTCGTTGCTTAGTGTGGCACTAGATGGCGCTGTGTTAATGTCCAGTGATATTTATACCCATTTTAGCGTCAGCGTCGGTGTGCCTTCCTCCTTGAATGTTGATTACGATGATTTCACAAAATGTCGCGATGTTGTTGAAATTAGCCGCGCGTTCGAAACCGCGAACATGTAATCAGCCTAATTAAATCCACTTGTAAACTAAATACATTATTTCCGCATTTTGTTTCCGTAGTAAACAAAACTTGTTTACAAACGCATAATCATTTATGTTTACTATATTCAGCTTTTATTTATAATAATTCTAATGCGGCTTGTTTGTTTATACTCGTTCGTTCGTAAATATGAGGCATTGAATGTTTTATAATTAAATATTGTTCGTACTTTGAATGACGGAATTAATAGGTAGTAGGCAGTATGTAGGTAGGTAGGTACAAATTATCTATGTATAGATATTTTTGTAACTTTTCCATTACCTTCATATAATTCATGTTATGGTAAGCACGTGCGCCCATTTTGTTTTTCGATTTATGGTTTTTTCCACTGTCTGAAGAAAATCATAAATGAATTAATTATTTGGAACTCCATATCTTTATTTAAATTAAAATACGATCAATTCCTCGTAATACAGGGTGAAAACAGACTCATCACGAAGGCTGTTTTAACTAAGCATTCTGTACATCAAACTAAATAACCCTACGCAAAAATGATTGCTGGGAAACGACTTTTTTTTTGGGTGTAAACTCAATGTAACGCACTCAAAACATTGTGCTAGTGGATAGATTGAATAGTGTGGGGGTCATGGGGGTGTTTAAAGTAAAGTTCTTACATTAAAAACAGGTATTTAAAAAAAAAAACTTGTGAAAAAGTTGAAACTTTGACCCCCAATATCTCCGTAACTAGAAGGTTCCCAGGTATGGTACTTAACAAAAAAAATATCGCAACGATGGGGAGAACCAGACAAAAGAGAAAAACAAAACCAAACACAAGTAGAAAAATAAACTTACGAAGAACAAAAAGATCATTATAAAAAGTAAATACTCTTTTTATTCTAACACTCCTCCTTACAAAAAAAAAATTAAAATTATAGATTTTCTAAATTTCCAGGTCCAGACACTAGACATGTGCATGGACATAATAATGTAAGTAGCAGTAGCCTTTTGGCTCATAGAACTACGATCATAGATCCATATAACAAGCACAGTGATAATTTTATTTAAAATTTATTACAATAGCCTTCCGGTGACAAGCTGTTGGCAGATGTTTAGATGTAAAAGGGATATGTCCTTTACCTATTATTGTGACAGTAAAGGTTAAGAATAAAATAAAATAATAAATATAGTAAAGACAGATTGAAATATCGTTACCAATGATGTGTTCAATGCTCGTAGTATTTTATACCACGATAGCGTGACCAAGTGGCGATAGATTGATCCTATGTTTTTTTTTATAAATAAATAATTGTACGATTGAACCCACGTTACTGGCAATGCATTATACATACTAATATTATTTACGGCATTGACCTAGTCTTCTTTATCGGTTTAAAATTGAAGGTTTTTAATATATTGTAATTAAATAAATTAGAATGGTTAGGTGCGTAGTACCTACTCGCAACCGGTGTACATGTATGACCAGATGTATGAAATTGTTCGAAGTAAAAGGAGTATGTATGTAAGGATCGTAGCAGATGGGACTCCGTAGTGTCTCACCTAATCCCATGAGAAAAGTTAATCTGTTTTGTTAAAATAGAAGGTTTTTATATCTTGTACTTAATTAAATAAATTAGAAAGGTTAGGTGCGTAGTTCACGCAACCGGTGTACGTGTATGACCAGATGTATGAACATCTGGTCATACACGTACACAAGGAGTATGTAAGGATCGTAGCAGGTGGGACTCCGTAGTGTCTCACCTAATCTCATGAGAAAAGTTAATCTGTTTTGTTAAAGACGAGGCTGAATTATTTACGGCATTGACCTAGTCTTCTTTATCGGTATAAAATAGAAGGTTTTTATATATTGTACTCAATTAAATAAATTAGAAAGGTTAGGTGCGTAGTTCTCGTCATGCAAACGTGTATGACCAGAATCAGATGTTCATACATCTGGTCATACACGTACACCTTACTCCTTTTGTCTCATCCACGTTCATACGTGGATGAGACAAAAGGAGTATGTAAGGATCGTAGCAGGTGGGACTCCGTAGTGTCTCACCTAATCCCATGAGAAAAGTTAATCTGTTTTGTTAAAGACGAGTCTGAATTAAGCACTCAATATAACAATAGGTACTCACTTCTTGGCAAGAAAGCGAACAGCAAGCTCATCAGCGAACAAGTCAGATACGTGGCCACCAGGGTCTGCTTCCTCCCATACTTGTCCAGCACTATCACGACCACGATGTACGCCGGGATCTCCACCAGCGTCACCAGCATGAAGCTCACGTACCTATTACTGCTCAACGATACAGAGTTAATCGACAAGCCGTAGTACACTAAAGAACATGTCATCCACAAAAACGAACAAATCATCAGTCTCTTCCATATTATACTAGAACGTATTGCCTTCGACAGCTGGGACTTCTTATCAGTAGTCTGACTTTCAACCTTCAGTAAAGGATCTCCTAAACAGTCCAGCTCAAGTTTTCTAGGATCCAAATGGTTGATTTTTGCTGCTTTTTTGAGGACGGAAACAGCTTGGTCTCGTTTGCCTTTGCTAAGGAGCCAGCGGGCGCTTTCGTTCATGAACCAGATGTAAATGACGACGATCAGGGCTGGGCAGTAGAGGATGAGGATGTAGGTGCGCCAGCTGTCGATGACCCAAGCGAGGAGGGCGATGAGCACCACGCCGATGACGAAGGTCATATTGCACATGGCGGATACTATGACTCGCTGCTTGAGGCCGACCAGCTCGATAACTGTAAAGAATAATTTAGTATCAGTATGGGCATGTCGTGAGAAACACCGTAATAGGTAAACGATGTTGAAGATAGTACGTATTGTGATGCATTTTCTAATAGATTTAGTGGAAATTGAAGCGGAATTAATAAAGGAATACTCGATTTTATTATTCTAAGGACTTGATTTATTTTTAAGTGCGGCAATTGCGATCTTTATTTACTGATACTCGTAATTCTATATCTAGAGTGTCTAGATTTAAAGATTAAATCAGTAATATGACGGCTTAATTTAAGATTACTATCATGATACTAGAAGACAACATCAATTAGTGTACTCATGATATCTTTTTATGATTACTCGATGTTATAAGACCCTTACAAAATTTTTCGGTGATAAACACTTCGATAATCTTAGTTCTTTATCTTTTAAAACAAGCTGTACCCATAGGCCCAATAATGAAGGCATCTTTGCAAAATGGTTGTTGCTAGAACTTTTTATTACTGCTGAAATTATATTGGTTTAAGTTGGCAACTACCTAACTTGCTGAGTTTCGTCGAGTCGTTAACTAATTCTGAACGCTTTCCCTAGAGAAGTAAGTCTAACTCCTCCGAATATAATGATGTGCCTGAAGTAGTATTAATAAAACTTATGGAATATTGGAGATCATTCATAGATGAGGAAAAATCATGATGATCCAAGAAAAAATAAAAATACTTACTGAAAACATAAGCCGATGGATACAATCCACCGCCAAACGCAGCCTCCAAGAAATGCATCGCTACATAAGTCAAATAATTTGGCGCAAACGCTCTCGCGAAACCAAATATGAAGCTTGTAATAGCTGCAAAGCCCACAGCCACTTTCCTTCCAAACCGGTCAGAAATGGCCCCAGTAAACAACATGGCGACGAACATCCCACAGTTGTGAATGGTCCCCACCAAAGCCCTCTTCCATTCCTGACAGCCGAGGTTAAACTGAAAGATGAAGAAGTCTTAGAAACTGTTCAAGTGTCTTTAAATTAAGTAGCATGTTTAGAGCGTGGAGTTTACATATTTGGCGCAGTGGCGTCCACCTCCTGAACTTCGATTACTGCGGACAAATATAGTATTATTATGTAAAGCCAATAACTTTGTAACGAGTCTACGTGTAATTTGTTAGGATGTTCAAATTACATATGGACTCGGACTACAATTGCCCTTATAAAATTCTTGGGCGATGCGAAACAAAATATATCAGATAAAAATGTACATTTCAATGATACAAGGCTCTTTTTTGCCAAAATCAACAATATTCACAGAGCAGTTGACATGAGAAAGTGGAATACGCAAACACAGTTTCATGTTACACAAATAAGGATAAGAGTTTCTTTCGCAAATATTTTTGTATTACTTCAGTAAGTAACGTAAGTACCTTACGAACAAGAAAATATTCTCAGTTGGAAGGCTCGATATATCAACTGCTATGCTTATAAGGCTAGACAGTACTCTTGAGTCTGCATTCTAGAAAGAAACTTAAACATTAATCTGTACTCAAATCTTACAATTTTGAGTTGAGATTACTGCTTGAGTTAACACAAGGAAGCGGTGAAATGTGTAGGCGTTTTAAAGAAGGGCTTGTTTCTGTTGACAAAGCACAAAGTGCTAATTCTCTTGATTCCTTTGAGTATCGTTCTAGAATAAGCCTATATAAATTCTATTCAAAGTTAAGTTAAAGGCAAAGAATTTTAAACGGTGCGGCTTTACGATCCATTGAAACAAAACTTAGTCTAATAAAAATTAAAACCTCGTCTAATCTACTGACCTCTTTAACAAGTGAATATTCATCCTCATAAACGAATTTCTCACAATCCATAGTTTTGTTCAATTCGAAGTTTTCAGGGAGACACTGGAACTCGGAGGTGTTAAGAGGTATGTACATCTTGCAAGATTCTGGCTTGTTGTGGATCTGGTTCGTCGGGATGGCGTAGTTGATCCAGGAGGTATCGTTGAAACGTTGCTCGCAGCCGTCGATCTCGCATCTGTTGGTAAAATAGTAGTTGTTTTATCAATAAATTTGCCACGCACTGATTTAGGAGCCAGATAATGTTGCTTGAGAGATTTTAGCGTCATTTCTTTTCCCGAACTAAAATACTAGAGAGTTGTGAACTAAGGCGGGTTTTTGAGGGATCTAATGAAATTTTCATGTTTAAAAAATTTTGATTCTCAGCCGAATTTTGTGTATGTATATTATTTTTGATTTTGATCTACATCTTAATCTTCGCGTGAGACCACAACGTCTACATCCAACGTACTACCTATTTACCTGAATGTTTTTTTTTTATCATATTCGGTATATTATCATCTATTTCCTACTACCTATTTAGTCTACCTGAATATTTTTTTTCATATTAGGTACCTAATTATCTATGGAAGGAATGCGTATAAAACACAGTAGTAACCAAAAACAATGGGAAAATCCTAATAAAGTTCATCAGGAAATTCTCATAGTTTTGTATTCAACGATACCTAGCCCTCTTTTTGTAATACCTTAAAATAGACGAGATGCAACAAAAACTTATAAGGAAAATGAACTCTGAGATTATTTTGGTACTATGAGAGCAACAACCGAAGCAAATTGAGACAGTAGCTGTACGTCAGGTATCCATTAATAAATTTTAAAAAGTAAAGTTCAATCACCTATTTATAACAAGAGAGAATGATTAAGCTTCAAAGCAAATTAAGATAATTGACTTAACTTATGACAAAAGAAAGAAAAGATTTAGTCATCTACAATCTTTGTCTGATAAAGTATAAAAGAAGTAATGTAAGATTTATTTAGAAGTGAATGATGTGACGGTAGAAAGAGAAGAATGAAAGAAAAATAAAATCAGATGGGGCTGTGTCGGTGCACACGGCCGTTGGTTTTAACGTGTAACGTCTATATCAGCGAGTCGCTTTTAGTGTTAAAGATTGAAAGAAAACCAGTAAGTAAGTGTTAATTTTTAATACTTACTGTTTTTCTTTTTAAAAACAAAAGTTATTGGTTATTTTTTATTTAAATTGACTGGTCTAAACCAACTCTGTAAATACATACACCGCGCTATCACTTGTGAGTCGTGATTTTTACTGAATAGAATCCAGCGAGAGCACATTCCCTCGCCGCCTCACCATGCAAACTTAAGGTCTTAGCAGCGAGCTAACTATATATATACGCTAATAATGACACTAAATTTATGTTTCTACGATGAATAGTTTTGTAGTTATTAACGTCAGACGATATAACCCAATTCGTTTCGCCAAATCGTAACGGTCCGGTTTTCTGACATGGTGTATGGTACTGATTTTAAAGACGTTTCATGTCAAAAACGAGTTGCGCCGGCCCCAAGTAACATGGGCAGCAAGATGATGAAATCTTCAGTATGAAACGGATATTAAATGATTTGATGTAAATATTATCTCGTAACGTCTATCCGACGGTGTGTATGGCTAGAAAGGAGGTGACTGCAGAGATGACGAGTAACAGAGAAGTATGGAAGAAGAAAACAAATGCTGCGAAATGAGGGCTATCGTTTTTGAGCTCACCAGATGGCGCCACTGTGGAGTAAGGTTCTGTCAATAATTCTATTTTATACTTTAAATTACCAATAACTTCATAAAAAAGTTTATTTTATTACGTATAACTACATAGTGTAGATACATATTTAAAATATTTTCTCTAAAATTAGCAAACATGAAACTAAAAAAAGCACGCAACGCACAAAAACACTGTATGACATCAGACATTTCGGAAGACCTTAGTCTACACGAACGCCTCTAGCGGCGAATTCATGCACGATAGCCCCCATTGGAATAAGATCAGAAGAAAAATAATGATGATCTCGTAACGTCTATTGTTGAACTTGGATTGGTAGGTTACCAAATCTTGTTCTGGAAACTTTGTACTGTTTATTCACTATGTTGTATTCAGTGGATCAACATTTATGCAGGTTCAATGTAAATGAGTAATAAAGTCTAGAATAATTACAAAGTATCATAATTCCACCAGGTGTAATCAACACGTTTAATTTTATAGTGTACCGATACCAATGTACAAATGGCATGGCAGTTAAAAGGATAATATGAGCATTATTAATGTTAAAAAATATAACCAAGTCCAGAGAAGAACAAAAGATGCTGTTTGTGTGTCGAAGTTTGTACAACAGGCTCTCTATACCTACATGAAGTAAGAGTATCTTCATGTTTTTGCCCTTGTCCCATTCTACTCAGGGTCGGCGCAACACGTTTACTAATCCCCCCTATCAGACGTCACGGCATCATTTAGGTACTCCTTTCTCTTTCATATCATTCTGCGCATAATCATCACCATTTATATTTTCACATAGTAAGAATAACTAAAAGTTAATCCTTGTATTTCCACCATTTTCTAGATTGATGGAGTTTTTAATAGCACTTCCCGATTTACCCACATCTTTGTCGAAACATAAGCAAGTAATGAAATTTCTAAGGTCCTGAGAAACGAAATTATTCTCAAAATTTTGCAACGTCCATAGAAGGTGAGGCGTTACACAACACTAACTGACAGTGAAGGCTAAAGGAACATTGTTGAAGAATAAATAATTCATTAATATTGTTCCTTTAAATTTTCAACCGTATTTCTATGATTCATTAAGAATTAATTTAGTTTATATTTCAGCAGAAGAATAAACAAATAAACCAGCTAATGAACAATTGTAAATAGACACAGTGGGTACAGTAAATTCGTCTAAATCATATAAACAGAAAAAGAACTATTGAGTTATCTTAAATAGGCATCTGCTCATGTTTTGGGTCAGAATAAGGACAAAACGGTCGTTACCACAAAATAGACACTGCATTATTTTATTGTCGATGAGAATAATATCAAAATGTTGAATTTTTTGGATGATAATGTTGCCATCGCGGGTAGAACCTGGATGATGCTGGCACAAACACTTAAGGACTTGCAGTAGAAAAAAGAGCAAGTAGTGAGTGAAGTCGGAATGAATCGTATTGTATGCTAAAGAAAGAAATATCTTCAAAGTTATAACGTCAGCCTGTTCCACTGCAGGACAAAGTCCTCTTCTCATATAGAGATGGCAACTGGCGTTGAATACCACGCTAAATGCAGAAGTGCAGATTTCCTCACGATGTTTTCTTTCACCGATGTCATTGACGTCATAGACAATCTAAATACCAAAGACTACTAAAAAATACCACAGTAAAACTCACCTATAAGCCAGCTCCTGAGCTTCAAAGATGAACCCACATTCGAAGAAGCTGCTCAGCAGAACAGGGAAGAGAAGGAAGACGAAGTTCAGTAGGTTGTATCTGCCGTAAGGACCCAACATCTCAAGGACTGAGTCCAAGTTGATCTCTTTCTTGATTTCCTCCATGGTGAGGTGCTCTGCTCTGCTTGTGATTATCTAGAAAGAAGAATTGAAGATTAGTTGTGTTGATAGTAGGATATAGAAGGCTGATGGGGAGAGAAGCTTCATTTTCTGAATTGGGAATATGAAATTGAGAACCGATCAAGCTTTATTAAGCATAACTTCAGGTTACTTTTAAATTCTTGAAGTTTGCGGGCTACGTTGAAGCAAGCTCTCACTTTAAGTAATGCTGAAGTTCTCAACTTAAAATTCTCATGTATAAACCGATTACTTTGCAAGGGATGTTTATTTCTTAATAATGAAGTAGTGGTTTTTATTTCTTCCGCATTAGTGGTACGGATGAATAGTCTGATAAACAGTGTTGGCAAGGGGTATGATGCTACCCAATAACTAGTTTTTCTAGGTCAGATAGACAATGGCCCTATGCTAATGATATTGAACTGCATCCGATTAGACAGGAAGCGTATCCCAACACAATTTGGATAAGGCAGATGATGTTATGGATGAATTTTTATTGCTAAGATTTACATTGAAGGTATTGACTACACGAGTCAGATCAAGTCCAAAGACTGCTAAATCTATGCATCATTAACTTCATCTATGTTTGTTTATCTTTGCATTACATTACGATTATGACAGCATTGCTGATCTAATTTTTCTATTGTCTGAGATATTCAATTAGATGTAGAACTGGCACATGCAAAGTCATGCGCGGTTAATTCGTCATTCTTTCCGTGATCAGAATGCACACGTGTACTTGGAACTAAATCATTGTTTCCGCTTTATTTCTACGAGTAGTTATCGCTTTGTCTTAACACGTTAACAGAATTCTGACCAGAGATGTTAATTAGGCTGTTGATCTTTGCCTAAGTTCTGTATGTTTTTTCGTCTTATCTGTATTTAATTGTTTGTGTGGCTTTTGTGAAGAATCTAGGTTTTATTGCTGACATTCACTACATTCTTACTAAAGCGACTGATATCCCTTACTTATTCGAAAAACCGGAAGGCGCCTTGTGTCAGCGCGACCACGCGTTCGGGATCCCGAACAACATGAAAGCAACAGTCGTCTTTTCGCGCGACGATCCTTATGTTCACAAGGTTGCGACCTAACCAAAGTGAACGTTCTTAGCCGAATTTGTTCTAGAAAGAGAGGGTCTTGAACCTAACCTTCTGTTCTCATGTTTTTGTTTGTTTATCAACTGGTAAGAACATCTACCAAAAACCGGTTTCATGGTGGATCTTCTCGCTGCATTAATGATTATAATATTAATGATATTCATTTTGCAAATTATTTGGGTCATATTAAATTATTATTCAAGTTTTTACTCACCACCCACACGCCATGATAATTTAAATGAGGTATTGTGTGCACGTTGTGTTACTTTGTTCTGATTATTGTGACCAATAGATTCTTCTTCATTGTTATTATCTACCTTTATTTTTATTACCTGCAGGTTTGGTTTTATTTCTGTTTTATTACTTGCTTTGTTTTGAGATAAATTGGTGTTTGTATGTTTCACTTAATCTATACTTGCGTCGTTGTTGATATTGAATTGGAATATGGTGGTGGTAATAATGTGATGAGTTTTTTTTGTTTCACAATGCAAAGAATATGGAGATAAATAAATTAATAACCATTATAAAAAAAAGGCAGCCAAATAGTTTAAGAATACAAGAAGGGGGGCAATACAGGGTGTAAACAACCTCATCACGAAGCCGTCAACCAAGAATTCTGTACATCAAACTAAGTAACTTCACGCAAAAATTTTTGCTAGGAAATAACTTTTTTTTTTGGGGTGAAAAATCATGTTTTGTGGTAGAACTCAATGTAACTCACTCAAAACATTGTGCTGATGGATGGATTAATTAACTAGTACGGGGTCGTAAAGGTGTTTAAAGTAAAAATCTTACATTAAAAACTTGTATTAAAAAAAAAAACTTGTAAAAAGTTGAAACTTTAACCCCCAATATCTCCGTAACTAGAAGCTTCCCAGATATGGTGTAGAACAAAAAAAATATCGCAATAACGGGGAGAACAAGTGCCTTTCGGCGTTTTACACCCTTTATAGTGAAGACCTGACGAAAGGTGCACACAGGCAACTAAAATTGCTCAATCCTGGTCAATTCTCGTCAACTATGGCGTTACGACTACATACAGCAATTTGAAGAAATATAATTATGGAGCAATTAGAAGCAATATTCTCGAAACAATTGCTTCATTTCATTGTTGGTGCTCCAGATTGCTCCACTGAATTGATCCAGATTGTTCAAATAGTGTTGCCAAGCAATTATTGCTCAAAAACAATCCCGTGTAAGAGCACCTTAAATGTGTTGTTTCTTACACGTCAAAATGAATGGATCCGCAGGTTAAGAAAAAAATACCTATTAAAAATTCTGTTGGGGGTTCTGAATGATGTACTGAATCTGTGGTAATCATTTTACGCTTGGTGTCCACCTTGTATTCTTAGTCCGTAATCCACAAGAAATCCAAATGAACTAACGCGCTGGTTTGTACTTAACCATTCGTTACACTCGTGGGTCGAGGTAGACCCTTCCTGGTTCAAATCCCACATGGTCGCACGCTGTCACGTCATAGGAATATTAATGTATCTGCGAATGATTCACACACTCTACATAATAGCAAGGCTTGTGGCGCTTATTGTATTAATTATTGTGGTTGGATTATTATCGCGCGATATTAATATTAATTTTGTTTTTATTATTAGCACAATTATTTATCACTATTAACTTGCTAATTTCCATGCCGTATAGTTATAAACGTTACTTAAAGTTAAGTGGTAATTAATAAAGAATAAATTTGTTGAATCATTGTTACAATCTTTTTTTAACCTAACTTCGCACTGTGACAAAAGCGTAACGAGTAAAATTTTAACAAATATTTAGAAAACAGAGTTCCCCAAACTGGGCTGCGCCTGTATCTTGAGGCCGGAGTTGCGTTTACTTAAAATTAAAACACATACCTATAATTTGTTATTGTGATACATGCGAGGTAAGTAGGTAAATGAGAAATACCGTTTTACAAAAATAAAATGATATTACAATAATAAAACAAATTCTAATGTCGTGTGAGAGTGAATGTGTGTGTGTGTGTGTGTTTGTGAGTGTGCATGAATGCGTGTGTGTGTGTGTGTGTGAGTGTGCATGCGTGTGTGTGTGCAGATGTGTGGGTTATTTTATGGTTTATAGTTTAATTACCTTAAAATCTCTTCTGTCTATTCATATGTCAGTTAGGCACACCATTTTATAATGTTTTTTTTTTTTGCAAATATGTATATGCGAGTTAAACGGGCATCGTCTGGCTAAGAGGCTATTTGCTTCGGGAAGGGGAATGTTAAGGACGCGTTTAGAAGTTACCTTTTCAAACTCGGATCTATTTTTCTGTGTTTTGTGAACAAGTAATGTTGCCTTTAAGATAAAAATAATGTCTGATACATCAGATTTATTTATTGAGGAGGTCGTTTCTAAATAATGGCAGTTGCTCGGGTCAGTCTTCAGGTTAAGCCGCGCCTGCCTAGAAATCTCATTTGTTTAAAGGAAAATAAATATGACCATCTAAATCAAGTATCTTGAATGGTTCACCTATTCAATAGGCGAGACGACAAAAAAAAAAACTAATTAGTCCGTCAGTCCGATCATCAAAAAATATTTGACCCGTGTTGTGGACCAAACCAAACCAAAGTTGACGAAGATATGACGCTTTTAAAATTCTCAATACATCACGCCTGGGTATAATTTTTAGCTAGTTCTGACGTCACAAGCCCCCACTCCCGAGTTTTGATGCGTTTTATCTTTGTCAATATTCATTGATTTACAAAAACAAAAAATACGTGTCCATTAATTTCCAATACTCTAACTGACGGACTAAATAGATTTGCTTTTTTTTGATTCTGTCGTCATGCCTATTTCATTGTTTTCAAAAATAAAATTTAACTATGTGGGTATAATTTAACATTGTTTGGTTTGTAAGGTTCTAAATATAATTTTATTGTTCTATACTTAGAATTGCTTCAAGTACAGAACTTATCACACGTGAGAATAATTTATATTTATTCGACTTTTCCTCAATACATACAAAGTTGTAAATGATTTCTGTAATTGGTTAAAACACTTCCGACTTACCTACAACTTTTAATTACCAGGACTATTGTACAGTAATAAATAAAATAAATAAATAAATATCGCTGGACATTAACACACAGCGCCATCTAGTGCCACACTAAGCAACGAGGCTTGTGTCGTGGACACCAGATAGTTGATATACTACATAGATACTTTTTTGTTTGTAAATACATACTTTTTATACATATAAACATCCATGACTTGGAAACAAATGTCCATGCTCATCACACAAACATTTGCTCCAACCGGGATTCGAACCCGGGACCCTTAGAACGTAAGGCAGCCTCACTACCGCTACGCAATTCGAGTCGTCAGTAATGCATAATACCACGCCTGTAATACCCGAAGGGTTAGACAGAGCCGCAGAGGTGTACCTAATAGTACACATTTCGCCAGTTATGTTAGTCTTACGTAATAAAGGGCGAGCCTATTGCCATCAACCGGGCACAGATCCAGACTCCGTGGTCTGCCACTGAAAAATTCCTGACGGAAACAAAAAAAAAAAACGCATTGCCCGACCCGGGAATCGAACCCAGGACCTCATGCTTAGCAGTCGCAAAACGAGGCAGTCTTATACAATTAGCTTGTTTTCTTGTTAAGATCGTTTATCGTTTTGATTAATTCAGTGTAAGGTCAATATCTAGATAGTAATCTTATTACATTTTGTAGTTTTAGTAAAACCAGCCAAGTGCGAGTGGGACTCGCACACGTAGGTTTCCGTACCACCATTCATCATCATCATCATCAGCCTATAATGATCCCACTGCTGGGACTCAGCCTCCTTTCAATAAGAGGAAATGGGCTATAATCCACCACGCGGGCCCAGTGCGGATCGGTAGATGTCACGTTTTCGAATTTTTGGTTCTAGGACATGCCGGTTTCCTCACGATGTTTTCCTTCACCGTTTTGAGAGGAGTGGTGATGAAATAAATTACACAAAATAATGAGCCTGCCTGGGTTCGAACTTACTGTTCGTAAGTCGGCGCCACCACCACTGGGCCACTGCTGCTCTCAAAACCACCATTATCAATACAAAATTAGACAAAACGGCAAAAAATCACATTTGTTGTGTGGGAGCCCCACTTAAATATTTATTTTATCCTGTTTTAGTATTTGTTATTATAGCGGAAACAGAAATACGTCATCTGTGAACATTTAAACCGTCTAGCTATCACGGTTTATGAGATACAGCCTGGTGACAAACAGACAGTAGGTCCCGTTTTTACCCTTTGGGTACGGAACCTTAAAAAAGGAACGTCCCGTTCGTTAGTAGGTAGAACGTCATGTTCAGGGTGTGCCCATAATAATAATCTGTTTAAACAACTCAAACTAAATAATAAACATACACACATTTTGTGTAATAATAATCATACTAATATGATTGGCGGCGGCGACCTCTCGCGTCCGGCCCTGGTGCAAGCCATGGTCCGGAGCGAGACGGAATGGGACGCCGTCACCTCCTTCTGCGCAGCAGTAATGCTAGAGAAGGAGGTGGCGGAACGTGAGAGGGAGAGAACCTCACAGCGTCCCGGCCGCCGCGGGAGACGCCCCGGGCGTCGGGGGCCACCAGGTGGCCCCCGGCCACCGTAGGCGCGGGCCGGTAGACGGTGGGCTATGGGCTAGCTCGCCGTCCGTCCGTCTCATGACGACAGGCCGTGTCGACGGCGCGTTCGTCTTCCACGCGCGCCTTAAAGAGAGTCAGCAAAAAGGAAGGGGTCCGCAAGGACCGATGCTTGCCGGGGTTGCGGGACTGTTCGAAAGAGATACCGTGGCCCCGGAACACAAAGGGCGATGATGGAACATAGTAAGTAAGTAGTAAGTAATACTAATATTCCGATTTTAGTGTTATACTATAGCAATAAATAATCTATAAATTATAAATTAATCGATATTATAAATACATAGAATTATTCTACAGAAATAGATCCAATTATTTTCAGTTCTAATAAAACAAACAACAGTTATTCCTACACCCTATATGTATATAATTCAAACTAAACGTGGGCGCATCCTGTATACACAGAACTAATCCGTAGTTATCTTAATTGTATAAATTAATCGTCCAATGGGTAATTGTGTAGATGAGCCGGCCGGTACCCGATACTCTAATTGACCTTTTAAATTATGAATGGGAGTGACTTTATTAACGAGGATTGGTTGAGTGACTCATAAGGCGGTAGGAGCTTAGGAATCTCGGTTTTTAATTTAAGTAACTATAGTCTGCGCCAGATAAGTAGGAATTAAAGGTCATTAAACCGCATATATTTATTCAAATACATAATTCCGAAAACAGAAATAAAAAATAATGACATAAACGTGTCCCGAAACGACCTTTATTGTGATCCTTGACTTTTTCTAGTAATAAAAAACGATTCATAAAGTATTTTCGGGGTACCGTACGCCGAAAAATTAAGGAAAGAGCAATGACCTTTAATTCCTACTTATCTGGCGCAGACTATAGCCATTCGGGAGGCTTTTGTCCAGCAGTGTTTTTAAAATGTCATGTTTTGTCATTACTAACTTTAGTTTTTAATAATAAATTAATATAATAATTAACCTATATTTCGCCAGTTATGTTTTAAGTCCCATGTAATAGGTTGTAAATCCAAACTCCGTGGCTGTTACTGAGAAATTCCTGATGGAAATATAATAATACCTATCACTTTACCCGACCCGGGAATTGAAACCAGGTCCTCATGCTCAGCAGTCGCGCTTGAAACCACTTGAAAAACGAGACAGAAAAAAACAATGTTTAAAAAAATCTTATCAATAAGGGATTTCCTTCTTCAACTCTTCCCTAGTCGCTGGATAGATGGCGCTGAACTTGGTAAGTTACTGCAAGGAACGGAACGTCACATTATTTCACTTGGATGTAATGGTTATATTCGGAAGCATGAGCAAACGAAAGTGTCAGTCAACGAGCGTATGTGACGTGATGCAATGTTTTTTTTCTCCAAGCGTTTTGGCTTTGGCACCTAGTAACGTAGTCAGTTCAACGCCATCTACCGAGTTCTTGGGAACTATTTGTTGTTTTAAATACTCAAAAAGAAAACCTCTCATTCCTCATACCCATTGGTAAAACGACATCTGCGTGCTCTTACATAAAACCGTCATTTTATTTACTTAGAAATAAACACTGTTATGCTAAAAATGATTCATTGTCCACATATGGTCCTGCCTACCACATAAGGTATGATACCGAGAAATATTTCGCAATACAGTGACAAATACCGGCTCTAACTGGTTATCAAGTTATGGTGACTGGATTAATCCAGTTCAGTTAAATTTTTGATAGAGTATATTTTTGGAAACGCCTCGTTTATTAATTCCACATTGCCAACTGGTGCTATTTTAGTACTTGACTGTATTTAATATTAATAAATTCAGGGGCAATATAAAGCTTTAAATAGGACTCCAAAATTATGCCTAAAGTAAAAGCAGGCGTTCTGTAGTTTATGGATACCTTCCTGGGAAAAAGGCATTCGTTTGTTTGTGTTAATTTATCGCTGTTTTTTTATATCTTTATGAATGCACATACAGTCTTCTCATTTTTAGGGTTTCGTAGCCAAATGGCAAAAAACGGAACCCTTATGGATTTGTCACGTCTGTCTGTCCGTCCGTATGTCACAGCCCCTTTTTTCCCAAACTATAAGAACTATGCTGTTGAAACTTGGTAAGTAGACGTATTCTGTGAACCGCATTTAGATTTTCACACAAAAATAGGAAAAAAAAAACAATAAATTTTAGGGGTTCCCATACTTAGAACTGAAACTCAAAAAAATTTTTTCACCAAACCCGTACGTGTGGGGTATCTATGGATAGGTCTTCAAAAATGATATTGAGGTTTCTAATATTTTTCTATATCTCTCTCAACTCTCTCGACTCAATTTTGGCCGGTTTTTTTTTTAATAAGAACCAACTGCCAACCAGCGATAACCTTGAAACCACCTAAAATACAAGAAGTTTATAAACCACTAACCAGTATTGAATAAGAACTGTGTATAACCCTCCAAAAGCCAATGAAGCCATTCAGAAACCATACAAAACCCCCAAAAATCACGTCCAACAAAACGCAAACATGGGATGCCCGTATAATCAATTTCATACTTAGTTCTGCAACACTGTGTGAGCGTTCTAAAGCATTATCCATGATGATGTGGTGTGCACTGATGCGCGATTCCTTGTGGACTCACCGCGAAGGCCGGTGTCGGGTAACAGCTTCGTTGTACGATGATATGAGTTTGTTTTGACTTATATTGTACTAGCTGAAGAGTAAAATAATGTGCATGAAATGCTTTAAGCCTCTCACTTATTTAAAATGAAAAGGATTAATACCGTATTATTTTGTGTAAATAGCTTTCCAATTACCACTTTATAATTGCCCATTTTTTAAAGTATTGAAATGGATATAGTATGTTATCCTTAAGAGCAGCTAAACATACAACACATGCCATCGCAGACTTTTCTGTAGACCTATATAAGATACACAATATTCCACCAGACATAACTTTGTTATATCTCAAAGGGTTTAGGCAGCGATTTCGTTAAAATCTCCCAGACGGCTTATTTTTTCCCGACACCTCCAACAAATATCATTATATTTTAGCCAATGTATACAAAAACTTGACAAATTATATACTAATACCTTCCTCTTGAATCACTCTATCTATAAAAAACCCAAATAGATAGATAGATAGATAGATAGATAAAACATTTATTTAGTGCACACAAAAGACATAACACAACACACAGAGGCACAATAATTAAATGATACAATTTACATGATAAAAAACAGGGTGCCAATATACAAAGAGAAGGACATATTTAGGAAATAAGTATCAAAACAAAAAAGTAGTCGTCGTCGTCGTAGTAGTCGTAGTAGTCGTAGTCAAATCATAATACGTTACGTAGTTTTAAATATCCAAGCATACATAGGGACAGACAGACGCGGCGGGGGACTTTGTTTTATAATATTTAGTGATAGTGATAGTGAAGATACGGGAGGAATGGAGAAAACATCGTGAGGAAAGTTTTGAGTATTAATGCAGAGGAAGACCAAAGAAACGATGGATGGACTGTGTAAAAGATGATATGGCAAGAAAATTGGTGTTTGATAAGATGACGAGTTATAAAGAATTATGGAAGAAGAAGACATGCTGCACCGACCCCAAATGAACTAAGATAAGGGCAAGAGGATTATTGTCTGAAAGCGGAATGACAGGACTGCTGTTCGAAGAAATTATTTGATAGCAGCTGATACTGAAATTGTAATCTTATGAAGTAGGACCTCTAAACGGCAGTCGATCCATGAACAGTACTGGTATTCAGCTGCATCAGGTTAGACTGGAAGCTAACCAAAGTCAGCGAAAGACTAAACAAATGATGATGATGTAATAAAGCCAGTTTACTACTAAAAGATATCAAGGATTTTCAAGAGTAACTATATAGCTCAGTTACTTTGCAAATTTTATAATATTTTCTCGTTTTATCAATATAACATATGAAATACCAAAGTCTCTAAGTAAGCAACGGTTCACGGCTATAATTCAGACACGCCTAAGAATTTGTCACGGTACAAATTCTACCTACTGACTGTTCGCATAGCCATTACTAGGCAAAACTGATTTCCTTTGGCTAGTCCGGACATTCTAAGCTATCAAGTTTCTGATTGTGATCACGGTATGCCGTTACAAACAAGGAAGGATGTTGTAGCCCATCCTCTTAATATAATAACCACTGTAGCTTCCTCCAGCATCTCTTAGTAATTAGAATAAACTCAGGAAGTCATGGACTGGTCCATTTTTACTGTCGAACTGGTTAATGCTTGCAATTCAAGCAAGGCATTTCTTAGTAGTCCGTCTCAATTTGTGCCTGGCTACACCCTATTACACGGGGCTTAAACCCAACATTTCTTACTAAACCATCGGATTAGAGGCATGATTTATTTATAAATAGGAGAACCAACAGCTATAACAAATGAATAACAATTGCATATTCAACACTGAGCGAATTAGAGGTTCTCACGAGTAAAAATAGAATGATGTTATTCTTGCAAACCAGAGTTTGGTGATAGTAACTACACAAGAACATTTTAAGCGACGGTTTTGTTACATGGAACTAAGTACAGTTTTCAGATTGGGTTTGCATTTGCTCGTCAGTTATGAATGGGGCAAAAACACGATGTGGCGGATTCTAAAGTGCATTATGTCAGGCGGTTGCTATTGAGGCCAATATTAACTAGGGGAAAACAGCCCATGGTTGTTAGTGAGTTCTCGTAGATACCAGGGACCAACCATATCCCGACGATGATGGGCCTCAAGCACAGTTTTCGCTTTCAGCACTTACGAAGCAACCGACAATTATTGTCATACGGTTGTCGTATTACCCTGACGGTAATTGCAAGTTGCCCAACTTGTAGCAATCATAACGTTACGTAATCACAGTTGCGCAATTATCACCAAACCGGTTGTTGTTGATGTATGGTGTTGATCATGGGAATTGATGGTGTGATTTAGTGGGAGCTACTTGGTTGAAGGTAAATTTGATGGTGGTCACCAGACTAGAGTGAGTGCCAATATTAATTTATCATCTTTCTGTCCTTGTCCCTTGTTATTTGGGGTGAGCGCAACACGTTTTTTTCTTCCATTCTCCCCTGGCAATCGTCACGCTAACATTTAATCCTTTTTCCGTCATATCGTTCCTTATACATCTTTTCTTTGCTCTTCTTCGCCCTCTCCATTATTCACCACTCTTTTAGTCACATGTGTTATTCATTATGATTTATGATAACCTAAATTCATTAATTTAAAAAACGAAAATCTTAATAAGATTGACGGTTCAAAAACCCTCAAGTTACTAAAAGATCCGAAAGCGTGGAATGCTATCTTATAGCGCATTTTTAAGCTAATTAAAATAAGGCTTAACCTTAAATGGATCCTTGGCTCGAAGCCAAGTTAACGGTAAAAGTCGAGTGGACATTCGGAACGGATCCATTCGTGGAATTTAAACGAATCTCGATGGAGAGATTAAAAGTAGATCTACTAATTTATCGTTGCATCAGACGACAGAATGCTGGGAAATATATCGTTGGGACAAAAGGCAAACTTGTTTATTAATTGCTTGGTGTTTTGTCTAGTGTCAAGACTGAATTGTGAGCAAAATAGATGAAAGAATAGGTGATTTTTTATGGGTTTGCAATTTGCAAGTTAAGACTGCATCTTCTTCCCAAAGGGGATTGTTGGTCTCATAACAACAAATATTAGTTTGATTAATAAACAATATGCAAAAGATACCATCAGCCATCGCATTTAGCCAGTGAATATAGTGCAAAAGCATCGTTGCACATTCCTCAAGCTCAGGAGACAGTGACGTGTGACCGTGCATACCTAAGTTTAAACTGCGAAACAAAAACTGCTTCTCGATCGTGCTGGGTCTAAACTACAGCACATTAAACTAACGTCTGTGCTCACTGAATGGCCTATACAAGTGGCTTTGAAAACGTTTAGTATTTTACGTTGACTGAAGAAGGATGCTAAAATTTTAATGTTCTTAGGTTTTTGATGGCCGATGGGGCCGAAAAGTTCTAGATTGGCGACCGTGAACAGGAAGACGTTGCGTTGGAAGACCTCCCACTAGGTGGACCGATGACCTGGTGAAGGTTGCGGGAATCGGTTGGATGCGATTCGCACGGGATCGGTCAATGTGGCTACACTTGGGGGAGGCCTATTTCCAGCAGTGGACGTCTTTCGGCTAAAATGATGATTATGATGACGTTTTAGGCAATTTGCAGGTCAGTGTCAGGTTGTATGTTGATTAAAATATGGTTCGCTACCGTAACAAATATAGCTTCACAGAGTTATAATCATTGGAATCATCAATACAACCCTCTAAGTTCATTTAATCAAATTCAATATCTTTTTCATGACATAGTGACCTGAAAATTGCTAAAAAATGTAACAAAAACTTGAATTTCGTGGACTACGCTGGCGTTTCTCCCTAAAGGATTGGCTAGCGTGTTCAACCGACTTTCAAAAAGAGGATGTGTTCAAATCGTCGTTATTTTTTTGGTGGCTAATGTCATACTATCATTGTTATCGCTGATAGAATCATCACTTTGTCTAGGCCTTACTGAACTGCGTGTAATTAGTTTTTAGGATTCATTCATGCCTAGTCAGTGCAAGGCCTTTACGAGAGACATTACTTACGATGAAATGCACGTCTGACACAAATGCTGACTAGATGTTGTTTTCTGACGCAAGACCCGTATTCGTGAGACTCGTGCCATGGACGTGCATTATTCGATTACCACAAAAACACGAGATCAACACATGTTCCATAAACACAAAATGACATATCGAGTTACTAGCTTTCCTCACGGCTTAGTTCGTGAGATCGGACTTTATTCCACAGGCACTATAGTTCTGTTCAAACTTTATGGCGGCTCGGAAGTTAGCTGCGAGTGACGGTCGTCGTAGATATAACGGTTCAAATCAAAATTTATGGCGGCTCGGAACATGTAACGTAAAGCTGCGCAGAACACAATATTATAAATCAGCTGGGTGCAGAGGACGATGCGCAGACCGTCACTCGCAGCTAACTTCCGAGCCGACATAAAGTTTGAACAGAACTATATTGTAATCTAAGTATGTCGTTAGCCAGGTCATGGTCAACCCGTATGCTCCATCCATTCAGCTGATATGAGGGGAAAATGTCACAGGCCTTCGTATAATAATATTCATAGTATAAATACATTTCCATTGTAAGAAAAACCTATACAATGACATTCAATGCGAGGTCGCTTTATATTGGAAATGGAAAATTAAACAATCAATTAAACCAGCGTGTGTAGGTCGGGATTATGTAGGTAAGTCGGTAACCCGATCCATTTCTCCTATATCAGTTTAAGTCTAGACCGCTCAGATAACAGTTTGTCATACAGATTAACTATGACCTTGACCAAGAGATATAAGATAATGTCACTGATATTGAAGACAGGAAATCTGTTAAATGATTGAAGAGTTTCATTGTCACGCGATTTTTGATGTAGGTACAAAAGTTATCCAGAAATGAATTGGAGCTTTCAACATACTTCGCAGAGTAAGTATGCAGAAGTGGCAGTGAGCTGGCCATGTCTGTCGAAGGACTGAAAGCAGAACAAACGAGTTCTGTAGTGGAGACCACGTATCGGCAAGTGATAACTTAGGATGTACCAAGCCAGATGGGTCAAAGACCCGAAGAATGTGTTTGGGAAAGCGTGGATGCGGAAGACCTACCTAAGAAGAGATACCTCTGACCAGATGAGTTACTATCATACACTATAGCAATCGATCTAACTTGCTGGTAAAGATTAAGAGTACAGAAAACATGGATTCACATTGGTCTTTTAACAATGGGACTAGAAGAAAATGTTATCGTAGTTTTTAGAACACTGCTGCTTCATACGTCTGAATAGATATTAAGCGATCTTAATTCTACATTTTAATGATTAAACTATGAAATTGCATTGTCATTTATTATCTAGCAATTTGGGGCATAAACTGAATTCGTTTAATACTCAAACCAAATAAAATGACACGGTTTCATATCAAAGTATAAGATTCAACGATGTGAACCTTGGCCTGAAGCAGAACTGTCGAACTGCGTAACGATAGCATTCGAATGATTCGTGATCGATTCATTTGGGACATTTAGACGGTTTTGTTTCACTCGTTTTGTGTCACGATTTTTTTGGCTTAATAAAGCTGCAATTACTTATGCTTGTTGGCACGAACACTAAACATTGTAGGCTGATGTTTCAGTTTGATTGTGTTACATTCCAAATACTTGTAAGCTGAAGAATTTTAACTGAATTTTAGTGTGGTACTGGATGGCGCTGTGTGTTAATGTCCAGCGATATTTATTTATTTTATTTTTTTATTGGCACGCGACGATGGCAAGAGACCGGACGGCATGTCTTTGTTTCCATGGAGGATGGTTAGGCCTTTAGTGTAGGATGCTACATGTGTCGATACTCTTGCGCCTTCCCATCTTCCTAATTCGTCGTGCTGTGCAGGGGCTGCTGCTTTGGCAGCGGAGAACCTCAAGCGGCGAAAATATAGTAACCTTATTGGTAACTATATTTTCGAGCCGTTTGGGTTTGAAACTCTAGGACCGTGGGGTCCGAGCGCTCACAGCCTTTTCAAGGATATTTCAAAACGTTTAGGTGACACTTCCCGTGACCCTAGGGCTGGCTTTTACCTTGGCCAGAGGCTTAGCATTGCCATACAGCGTACAGTCTCTTAGGGACATTACCAGTTGACAGTGTTGAGGAGTTTTTTGACGCCATTTTTTAAGTTTTTAGTTTAAGTTAGTTAGTTTAGTTAATTTTAATAAATTTGTAAATTATAATGAAATAATCAAAATTTGCTTTTTTTATTTAACTTACAGTTTGTCTGCAGTTCAATTCCTGGGAAATCCAAGTGTACACAAAGAAGAAATCGTACTTCTTACGCTTCCAAAAAGTTCACATTATCATCTCAAGTTTTTTAACATTTTAGGAAGTGTTTTAATTTCATTTTATAGAAAACATGTAGTGTTTGGTGTTGCACAATGTACGGAAAAAGAATGACTGATATAAGGGGAAGAGTGAGTCAATAAATGTGTGAAAGAGATGCAACGAACTAAAGGGAATTCCCACTATGAAAAAGGGGTGGTTTGGTATTTCCCAAGTTACACTTGATAATAATTGTAAATATTGTTTTAAGTTTTGGTTCTACAAAGAAGTGTATACAGTTTCATACGAAAAGCATTTCGTATGAAACTGTATACACTTCTTTGTACCTTAGGATATTCTGTAAATAGCAATTTACAGAATATCCTAAGTTTCGACTTTTCAGTGTTAATAATAAGTAAGAATTTTTGACATAATATGTATAATATCATGCCTGTTTTTCCCTGAAAAGTCAGGCAAAGGCGCTTATTACATCAAGTATTTTAATTCTCTTTAGAAGGGGGCGCCATATTGTCACCCTTCAGGCACAAGTCCAGACTGTCTGTAACTAAGAAATTCCTAATGGACCCGATAACACTTTGCCCAACCTGAGAATCAAACCCGGGACCTCATACTCAAAAGTAGCTTGACCACTACACCAACGTATGGTATTATTTTATTTTAATATGTATTGCTTATGTACATATAGAGGTATGTACAAAGCCATTTAATACCAAACTACTTATCAATAGCAGTCGGGTAACTCGTGGACGAATCATTTATTCCATTTAGATCCTATTGTTCAATTCTCATTGACTATTTAATAGTTCCAATCTTCGCTGTGGATTCATAAGATGCGGTTTGTTCTCACGCAATACAGATATATTAGAGGTAGGTAGATATAGATAATTGCATACAAAAATACATACAGGGTCCGCTAACAAATCGAACCATCAATATAATATGCAATATTCTTTTTTTTATTTCGATACGGAATGTTAAATTACTATAAAAATAATGACAAAAAGCGACATAAAACAAGACATAAATCGGCCAAACAACACAAAAGTTATAACCATTTAAACTTTTGTTTCTATCTCTCTCTAGATAAACGGAATTTAGTATGGATTTACGTCATTCGCTGTATCGGATCTCTCTGTCTGATCAGCAGTTTCAAATGCTTATAACTTAGTATTTTTATAGATATTAAAAAATATATTTTCACTTTGCTATTTCTGATGTTAATACGCTTTAAGAGTGATAAAAAAAAACATGCATATACGAGTACCCTTTCTAGTCTAGCCTTTTCCCAACTATGTTGGGGTCGGCTTCCAGTCTAGCCGGATGCAGCTGCGTACCAGAATTTTACATGGAGCGACTACCTATTAGACCTCCTCAACTCAGTTAGTACTGGGTAATAGGACAATACCCCTTGGAAAGACTGGTTATCAGGCTTTCGGGCCACTGACTGACTACCTGTAAAGACTTTCAAAGATCTACAATTGACAGCCGGGACCAACAGTTTAACGTGCTTTCCGAGGCACAGAAGAAGCTCGAAATATCGGGAGCTCAAAATAAACAATAATCACGGAAAATATCCCGTAAGTCACATTTTAAGTTTAATATTGATAAAGACTGACTTGCGTGCAAGAAATTAACGTTTTTACTTTCATACAGCCGCACTCTGATCGCGATCAGGGTGCAAGAACCGAGATGATTACCGAATTAGGCATTTCTATTTTTGTTAAGAACACTCTTTTTTTACACGGTGATCGAGAATTTTGCCATTTTTTTTCAATAAAAGTAATGCAAACGTAATTTTAAATTACAATGTTAACGTCATGCCTGTTATCCCCAAAGGGATTAGGCAGAAGTGTACCTAATAGTGCACCCACATTAATCGCCAGTTATGTTTAAGTGCCATGTAATAGTGGGCGAGGTGTGGGGGGGGGCGATTTCAATGATTCGTGGTTATTATTATTCAGTCAACACGTGGTCATTAAACCACAACCTTGAGAATTGATTGGATACACGTGGTTTTATCATATTGAACGATTCTAGAACTTTCAAGAATCCTAGTTCCCGCTTATGACAACATAATGTATTACTTCAGTTGAATAAAACACTGTTCTTTGAATAATGCATGTGGCCTCTATGGTATAATGTTGTTTTGTTTTTTTATAATGGCACTTGCTTTTTCACCTGTGTGGAGGACGGGATTTATCCCACGGGGCTGAACTATCGAGGAGCCCTGTGTCCAAATGCAGGTCTTTCCCTATGCCATTTTATCCAAATCTGTTCTGCCGTTAAGGCCTGATAAGGTAACTAAAGTAAGACAGACCGACAGACAAACTTTCGCTTTTATAATTCATATTAGGATTTTTAGGGATAGCGACCTCTCTAAACATCAGGCCCGAAGGCGCCTAAAGAGCCGATTCCTGCCGGCTTCCCTTCAGGATCAAGGTACTCTACGTAGTGTCTAGGTGTCTACTGTAGACAAATAGTATATAAAAAAAAAAAATATGGGACAGTGTGGATATAAAAAGATACTTTAGGGAAATAGGGTAGATGACAAAAAAAATCTAATTAGTTCGTCAGATAGATTTCCAAAAAATATTGGACACATTTTTTTCTTTTTTCACGCAAACAAGACGATAACAATGCGTCAAAAACTCGTGTGACGTCACATTTGAGTAATTTTTACTCAAATGTGACGTCACAAGTCTCCACTCATGATTTTTCACACTTTTTATCTTCTTAAATTTTTATTAATTTGATAAAACAAAAAAAAACACGTATCCAATATTTTTCGATAATCTAACTGACGGACTAAACAGAATCATTTATTTTTTTAGCCAGTCATCATCCCTATTATTTTGAAAGAGAACTAAAAAAAAACTTACTTCACAATCATTTAGTGGTGCCCTTGATTTCCTGTTTACAGTCTCACTGTGCTCAATGAATTTTATCAGTAAACTGAACTAAAAATGCCTAATTTTGTCCCTAATATACCTGCCATAGAGGGCATCGGGGACAGTCACTGAGCTAACAAAACAATAGATAAAAACAAAATGTCTAAAGAGTTTACATTTGATTTTTAACTATAATAACCTTTGAAAGGTTGATAAGATAATACTGACATGAGTTAAACAAATATTTTTGTAAATATTTACAAATTTTGATGGGTTTTAATTTTAATAACGAGCTATAATATTTTTGTAATCAGAATCTGCCTAGCCTTTTACCAACTATATTGGAGTCGGCTGCCAGTCTAGCCGGATTCAGCAGCTAAATACCAGTATTTTACATGGAGCGACTGGCTGTCTGACCTCCATAACCAAGTAACTGGGTAATACGATACCCATTGGTAAGACTGGTTGTCAGACTTTCGAGTCACTGACTACCTGTAACGACTGCCAAAGATCTACAAATGACAGCTGAGAACAACTGCGTAACTTGCTTTCTGAGACACGGAGGAGTCTTGATGTGTATTGAATGGCCAACTATCCACGAACCGACTTGGGCAAGCGCAGTTTAACTCTCGAACGAACCGTGCGGCTGTATTTAGCCACGAGCTCCATCCATAATAATGTTTATCAATTCCGTTTATTCAGTTCTCGATTAAAGACACCGTACCAATCGAGACGAATGCTAGAGTCATAAAATAAAGTTGATTTTATTATGTCGATAAGTCAATCTGAGGGTCCTTTGTACATTAATAAGCTGATTTTATTGCTTTGTATGCAAGTTCAATAACTTGAATGTAGATACGTGAAGATAAAAATAGGTTTATCGATATATCGATAAGTGCAGATAGAAAGTACTGGATAGTGATAGTGTTGTTTAAGATAACAACGTTTTAGTTGGCGTGGAATTGCTGACATGTTTTTTTTTATTATTCGATGAATGTGTAGATTTGGTTACGGAATGCGTAACAGTTGTAGGCATTTTTTTAATATGTAAGTACGACAGATAAAGTTATTTATGTAATCCGATAAAGAATACTGCTACTGTTTGTATGTAACGTCTGTATTTTAGTTTTACTTAGGCTTAATAGAACTTACTTTATTGTTTGGAAATTTCAGAGTATATTATTTGTATTTTCGAATGTATTTTAATCACCAAATTTATTGCCATTAACATAGTTCTTACTTACTTCTACGTTCTTAGTACTTCTTTACTAACCCATATGAACCTTGTTGTTCGAAATAAATAAATTTTAAAAAAAATTCCTTCTGAGTTTTCAAGTAATTTAGTAATTAATAATTTTCCTGTAAAAGTTGGAATATTAATAGAGTCGAATCATTATATTTAATTAATATAATCGATGCATTTACGAGTGACGGAAAATATTTAAGTACTTCAAACCACGAGGTACGAAGTTATTTTATCCTGTGGGCCCACTCTGACACCAAGTTAGGAACTAATGCTTACCCTGGTGTCATAATAATATTCATATTACTGAACATACATAACATAACATCACGCCTGTAATCCAGGGTGAGGCAGAGGTATTGCCATCAACCGGGCGCAGATCCAGACTCCGCGGCTGCTACTGAGAAATTCCTGATGGAAAACCCAACACCTGGCCCGACCTGGGAATCCCACGTATAGAATCCTAGATACTGTACGTTGACACAATTATACTAATAAAAAAGGTAGAAGATACAAATGAGTAATATCAGACTGTCGCAATTGAGTGTATTTGAACAATGAAGACACACAAAAGTTCAAGTACAATACGTTGTGACGTATGTCAGTACCTATGTCATGCGAGCGTATGAATTATCACATAGTGGTCACGTGTTGTACGCTTCACGACTTGGCAACGGTGATGGGGGAACCGACTGTTTTGTTTCCCTCAGGATGTGCTTTGGTACAGATGGAAGAATTACGTTCAGTTCGAAACTCTTTGCATCTCATCTCTCTCTATATCGTATCGGATTGCGACCCGATTATATTTCTATGGGCCCGATCCATCTGCCTAGCCTTTTCCCAACTATGTTGGGGTCGGCTTTCACTTTGAGCGGATGCAGCTGATTACCAGTATTGTACATGGAGCGACTGCCTCTTTGATTTCCACAAGCAATCGGATAATGAGAGTGGTGGGAGAAGTGTACACCTGTGTTTGCGCAGACGATTGTACACTATGATGTCTCCCGCGTCAATGGAAAGTCTCCGCTGACATTGGCCGCCATGACCGTGACCGATCGGGAGTCTATCAGAAGAGCCGTATTAAATATCCAAATGTAAAACGCAGTCCACACCGCCAGCTAGCGAGCAAGCGAGCGGGCAGTGCGAAAATCCTTTTTCATCTTTTTATACTTCGGTTCGGCAATTTCGGTACCTAGTTTGCGGTGTCGTTTCATACTTCGGTTCACAAACCGAAGTATGAAAAGAGGTGAAACGTTGGTCACGCGGCTCGCACGGTCGCTCGCTAGCTGGCGGTATGGCCTGCGCTTAAGTCTCTTCCAGATATGAGCAGTTTAAACCATATCATCGTTGGCTACGTCACTGCAAAACGGTTTTGTCAACAGCTGCCATAATTTCTTCCTAAGTGATGACCCCAAAATTCATCATTTGCCTTTTCCCAACTATGTTGGAGTTGATATGCCAGTATTTTACATGGAGCGACCACCTATCCACCTCCACAACCCAGTTGATTGCCTTAAAATGACAGATAGCGGTACTTTTGGGATCTTGTCATTAACTCTGAATCATCCAGATACCAGCCACATTATTTTGCAGACAACATGCATGACTGCTGATGGACAATTAGAGCTAATATTGTAATCCTCTTATCAGCACTTAAATGGATGGATAGCTACAGATAACGTAGGGGGATGCATTAGGAGAGCTTTCACAAATGAGGTCGCTTCACGCACTCAGATATTTGGGTAGTCTGATAGCAATTTTGCTATTTTTTCCGAGATAGATTCCCGTGTAGAGAAAAATTTAGAAGTATTTTTGGAAGTCATTGGGGTGTCGCGGTCGTGACTAAACAAAAACTTCCAAATAGACAGTCGCTTTATGTGAAGCCTGGAAGCCTATCCCAGTATAATATGGAAAAGCACAAATGATGATAGATTTTGAATGATGCGTAGGTTCCTAACTGAATGGATGCTGAGAGACGGCAGAAGAAATGTTAGCAAACAGAAGTCAGAAGGGTTCCACAATAGACTGCGAGAAAGAGCTGTATGGTACTCACATGGAGCAAAATTGAGAAGACCTAATTAGAGCAGTTGATGAAGGACTAGATAAAATGTGATGAATTAAATCATTACAGAACCTTACAAAACGAGACTAAAGTATGTATTTAGGTATCCATAGGTTTAAATTAATAAATAATATCTCACTGAGGTAATAAATTAAGCTTTATCTTATTAATTACCATTAATTGCCGACACAAGCTCAAGATTATCGTCTCAATGAATAAGTGTATTGTTTGGTTTAAACCAGGGTTTGAATGAGATGACTGTACGTGATCTTCGTTGGAAAATTAAGAAAAGTAACGATTTCTGACCGTTAGCCTGAGCATACACGGATTTTTAAGATAGATAGATAGTATACAACATACCCTACGGACCCGAACCCATTGTGCCAATTCCTTTCAAGCAGCTAAGAAGCTGGTTAAAGGATCACACTCGTATACAAGCGGAGAAATGGTGGACCTCGACACCAGGATGCAGGCAATCCAATTAAGGTATGCCATCCCTGGATACAAAGCTGACCAGGCGCCTTCTGCGCCTGGACAGAGATAGCCTGCGTCTGGTGGCGGGGACCATCACTGGACACTGTTCACTGAATAAACACTTCCACACCCTAGGTATCACTGACAGCCCCCTGTGCAGAGCATGAATGGAGGCGGAGGAAACGGTGGCGCATGTGCTCCTTGAGTGTACAGGCGTTACCAAGATTCGCGAGGAGACCCTGGGAGCACCAAGATCCCTTGTGGATGCCCTGAGGAGACCGGGAAGTCTGATCTGCTTCTGGAGGGAGGTGGGCTGGTTGGAGTAATCGGCCACCATGGCTCACGCACAATGGTCCACTTCAAGGACAAAGTGCGGAAACCTAAACCCCATTATAGATAGATAGTATACAATGTAAGGCACTTACTACATCATACATATTTTGAATGGCTTTGGATCATAATGCGTGTAAAAGTACCCTTAAGGCTGATGCTCAGGGTAGCCCGCGAAATTCAAATTTTCTTACGTTTTTGCAATTTGCAGGCCAGTGCTAGGTTATAAGTTGATTAAAATGTTATGGAGGGTTGTATTGATGATTTTGATGATTATAATTCTGTAACTGCATACGTTTAACTGCCGCGAATAATATTTTAATCAACATACAACCTAGCACTGACCTGCAAATTGCAAAAAATGTAAAAAAAAAGAATTTCGCGGGCTACCTTGAAGCATTCACCTTAAGGTGATGCTCCAACTAGCTCGCGAAATTCAAATTTTCTTACGTTCGCCAGTGCTAGGGTATATGTTGATTAAAATATTATTCGCGGCTGCAAGACGTATACGTAGCGTAGGCGTATACGTAGACGTAGATACAGAATTATAATCATCATAATCATCAATACAACCCTCCAAATTCATAAAGGTGTAGGAACCAAAAAAAAACAGAAAAAGTCATTTGTACACCTATATTTTAATCAATATACAACCGCGGGTTACCCTGGAGCATCAGCCTTAACGAAGCTGCAGCTGAACTTGTGTTCTTGACCATATCGGGGGTCAAAGATTTTCAAAAGTTTTTTTTTAAACCAGTTTTTAATGTTATATTTTCAATTAAATTACCTCCACGACCCCGTCCTATTTAATCCATGCACAACACAATGTTTGGAGTGCGTTACATCGAGTCCAAGTAAAACGTGATTTCTCACCTTAAAAAAGGCGTTTCGCAGTAATAGTTTTTTCGTAGAGTTACTTTAGTTTGACTTACAAAATGCTTAATTGACGGCGATTAAGAGAATTTATTTTAGACCTTAAAACCTAGCAACGTAAGGCTGCCTTATCTTCAATTTCCGTCCAATGCTCAAAATAGCAGCATAATTTGAGTTCATAATTGTAGTTTGGTCTTGACTAAAAGCGATAGTTAAGAATTCTAATTCAATGTTAAACCATTACAATGGATCTTCGTTTTCCTCCTTTTCAGACTACGGTAAATAGCTTTAAAATACATTTTACAGAAATTTTCAGGGTAAAATCAGACAATGTTTTTTCCTCTTCAACAATCAAAGGTTATTAATGAATATTGTTAGGATTACCTGTTTTTTCTGTACTTGAAGTGTAATGATAGCACTTTCGTCATAGTACAAGTATAAATTCAAAACATTTGTGGACTAGCATTTTGCCCGCGACTTCGTTCGCGAAAATTGTGAGAGCTCGGCTAATTTGCATGATATCAATATAATTTATAGCTTATGTTACTCGGTAAAGATGTCGCTTTCTAATAGTGAAAGAATTTTTAAAATCGGTTGAGGAGTTCTTGAGTAAAATCGTAACAAACGAACAAACAAAAAACCAAATCATTCCTCTTCATAATATTAGTTTATTTATTTATTTATTTAAACTTCATGTACAATAGTGGTACATGGGTGGTTTAGATTTAGATAGCTTAGTTATGCTTCTGTAACGTGTAATTTCTTGATAATCTTAGTGACATTTCACTGAGGAAATCTAATTTATTACGTCGTTATTAATAGCTTAATGGTTTATCTACTTTGCATGATATTGAAACTGTATTTAATGTTGATAGTACGAGTAAAGGAGAAAGTGAAAGGCGTCATATACTGTTCATTCAATTATAACGTATCAGATGAATGAGAAGACATATGACATCAACACAGACATAATGGGTACGCATGGGGGATAGGCATGACGACAGTATCAAAAAATTGCAAATCTATTTAGTCCGTCAGTTAGAGTATTGGAAATTAATGGGCACGTATTTTTTGTTTTTGTGAATCAATGAAAATTGACAAAGATAAAACGCATCAAAACTCGGGAGTGGGTGCTCGTGACGTAAGAACTAGCTAAAAATTATACCTAGGCGTGACGTATTGAGAATTTTAAAAACGTCATATCTTCGTCAATTTTGGTTTACGTAACAAAAGAAAAAACACGGGTCAAATATTTTTTGATAATCTAACTCCGTCAGTTAGATTATCAAAAAATATTTGACCCGTGTTTTTTCTTTTGTTACTAATTAGTTTTTTTTTTGTCGTCTCGCCTATTGTAGCTACAGCCCATTTCTTCTTACAGAGAAGAAGCATCTGCTCCATCAGAGCCCATATTTGAGGCTGATTAAATACTTGGACTTGATGTGAAAGAGTCTTGTTAACATTTAGTGAAAAAAAAAGATCCAAATACAAAGAAAAGGATTTGAAAAAACAGGGTTCAGGCTAGGTGGAGCGACAATCATTGTTGGGTGGCTTGTAGCAACTGGGAACTGAGAATCACCTAGCATTGAGGTAAATGGCGAGGGTGTGGCAGTGCATTGATAGAGAAAATGTAACCGTAAATGTTCATGCTTTTAAGGCGCCTCCCCGAGCAAATGACCTTGAACGAGCAGTTTTATGGAGCCTACTCCTCTTTATCCAAAAGAAATACCAACTAATAAAAAATACATTAAATTACTACATATTCTTGACTCCAAAATTGTCGTTTCATTTTTTTTTTAAGTAGCATAATGTTTAATAAATCCCCTCACAACGAAACCACAGAAATGAGAAATAATGATTTATAAAATGCTATTCCTCGTAAAGTAACCATTATTTTGATTGCTACTTATACTAATGGATAGACAATTTAATAAAGAACATAATTGTCGTTTTATTTTTTCCAAAAGACGTAAATTTGATTTATTAGAGAATAAAAACCACTCATTTCGCACTATTCGGTCTGCGTTGACTGACGTAACAATCACTTTGTAGTGCAAGGTGATTAGAACTTTATTCTAACAGTATTTTAAACGAAGTTTGAACCACCACAAATAGAGTTGCTAATTTTGCTCGGGGAACCGCCTTAAGTGCAGAGATGCTAAAGTAAATCGATTATATAAATAAAATAAACAAACTCCGGAACAGATAATTAGGAAATTCTTGTCAACTCTGTATTTACGCAGTTATCAACTTAAAGACTTATTAATGTTTTATTTGCTTTCCCCAAGTTGCGTCTTGATAAAGTTCCGATTTCTGTTGGCATAAATCTCTTCTTATTTATTATTTGTTTGTTGATCTACGTTGAACCGAATGAAATTATACATGTATTTGTAACTAGCCATCGGTATAACTCCGCTTTATATTGCTTCAGAACAAAATAAATCATTGTAAATGGTAGGTCACATTTGCAGGATGGGTCAGGAAAGACGGGTCAGAATCGTCTCACAGTGGGTGTCTGAAGACGGTATCAGGACACTTGCGCGAAAGACATTTGCGCGAATGACACTCGAACACACTTGTGCACACACATGCGAGCATATTTCCGTTCGCGCAAAAGTCTATGCGGGTGCGGGCATATGTCTTTTCGCGCAATTGGGTTCGCGAAAGTGTCTTTCGCGCAAAAGTCCCAGATCCACTGAAGACGGTCGTCATCAGTCGTCACCGAGGCAGGCCGAAGTATCGTTACAATTTGGACTCGTTCCTGACTGATTGGTCAGAGAAGGCAAAACACCGGGAGAGTTGGAAAGGAATGTGGGAAGACTTTGCCTGGCAGTGGGACAGAAAACGCTGATTAAAAAAAAGTATTAATGACAAGGGAAGAAAAGAGCGGGGGGGGGGGTGGCCAATATGAGAGTGTGAGTGGGTCAGAGCAATATGAGAGGAATTAAACTCTGGGCCGATACAAAAAAAAAAAAAAACCTCTTAACCCTTTGCGTCATGACCTCAAACCCAGCAGAACGTTTGCAACCATTAGACCAAAGAGGCAGCTGATAATTAGGTAAAGATAGTAAAATCGAAAAGGATTACACCAGCGACCGACGAAATCTTAGTAAAGAATGTGTAAGCTCATAAATAAGAGATCTTAGGAGAGTGCTGCGTTTTTCCTCTAATGTATTTTGTGCATTAACTTTGATGCGTTTGACGTACAAAAGATTATTTGAAGATAAACTAGCGTCTGACGCGATTCGGTTTGACCTTCACCTTGGCTTGGAAGAATCGGCTGTTGCCAAGGCTACACCAAACTATGTATGACGAACTCACATAACATAACGAACGATATAAGAGAACAAGTCATGCTATATGTGGTGAGAGCACTGAGGTCTAATGAAGCCAGCGAGATTGATACTATAAGCAAGATTGGTAGCGGAGCTGGTAGGGACATACAATCGTGCTAAAACACACCGCTGGGGGTGCTGGGTCCTTCACTACACGATGAATCATACGATTTAAGTCTTTCCTGTGTGCCAGGCGATGAAGGTAGTGGCACCAAGCGAATATCCTAGTCATGTTCGACCTTATGGTTTTGTTTCACGTCACTACCCCAAAAGGTTAAAACGTATAGAACGTTTTAACCTTTTGGGGTAGTTTTCTACTTAAATTGTTCAGCTCTCGTCATCTTTCTATTCACTTATCCTAATTTAGTAGTGGTCCGGCGTAGCATATCTTTTTTTTATACTTCTCATTAGTCACTACACTCTGACAACACTGCTTTGTATTAACCATCGTAATTTCCCTTATCATTTAATCAAAGTTGACTCGTGTAATGCCAGTCTTAACACATTAAACTTGCTTATAAAATAGATCACAGGGCTTAGTAGCTATTTGTGATAAGATACAGATATTAGATTGTACCTGTTAACAAGGCAAATGTTATAATCCCTGATGATAAGGCTCATTCATTTTGATGAACAAAAAGGTGTTTCTATTGATATTATTATAGACTCTTATATATTTCACTTCATCAACAACATCCATGTGGAAATCACAGCTTTTAGTACTTCTAAAACGTCATTTATCAGGATTGACAATAAGCTTTTCGATACTTTACGTCAGAGCATTTCTGACTTTCCGTCATCTTTATCGTCTGCATTTCATTTTGTCTAGGTAATCTTGTTACAATTATTTGTTTGCAGTCTGCGATATTTATCTACATGTTCAGTTCTGTTCTCATAATTGTGCCTCCAAAACAATTTTGGCACGTACCCCTCAAGTTCTTCGCGTCTTGTGATGCGTGACTACGACAGTCGGTTATTCCTTTGATGAAACATAGCTTGCTTATTTGTTCCGACGTTAAACTTAGGATAATTACAATTTCATTTTCGTTTTTTTCTGGCAAAAAATATTGTAGAATGTAATGTCGGCAGCAATACTAAGGAGTGCTAGCCGAAAAGGTTGGTGGAGCGTCCTAAAGTTCACAGGCTATTTTAAAGTTCGTCGAAAATTCGGTAGGTAAATGAAATTTGCATGGTGAACATAATAAATAATTTTCTATGTACGTGTATGTTTTCTATGTAGGTAAAATAAGTAAAATAGAGGAAATAGAAAAAAAACATCCGGTCGTTCACACTTGAATATTTAAATGATAATGACCTTTCAATGCCACCAGAGGTAACGAAATACGACATTAATTTACCAGAAATATTCGTAGTACCTATTCGTCGTATTCGTCACATTGTGAAAAAATGTTTTCGTATAATAATTATGTTTTTTTTTTTTTTATTCGTTTTAAGTATTGACAGTTATTATGGAGAACTGAAAGCATATATTGTAGGTACTGTTATTTCATCAGCATCATTTAGACGAAATATCAAACTTACTACTCGTCAAATGAAACACTATAGATTTTGAAATGTTGTTTCGAAGCACAAGTTCTTGTTATTTATGTAATTTAAAAGGCAGTCAGTGTGTCATCAGTTATTTTACTTGAGTTTTCTTTTCATTTAAACCTATGTGTTTAAATTTTAACAGAGAAACTATACAATTCTCACATAGATTCCCTTGAAAACTTCCATTGTTTGCTGACAAGTAAAACCCATTAAACGAAGCTACTAACGTCATAGCAATATATTCTGTAGTAGTTATTAGTTTTAAACAAAGCCACTCCCGTAAGAAGTGGAAGTCTATAAATTAATTAAATTCTATAGTTTTTACTGCACGCACTAAACATTCCACGGTTTCTTCACCCTCCAGTGAACATATTAATAAAGAAGCAAGCTTTTAATAAACATACCATTACTTTCTAAGAAGATTAAAATGCTCTTATAAAATATTCATTCAAATGGACACTTTTTACTAAACACAGCGAACAATCATGAGGGGACCCAAGATAATCCCTTGTGGAATGAACGGAGCAGGTAAGGTCCGTTCAAATTTCTTAAGATACTTGAAACCGGGACGAAAAAGGGACTGTCGTAATCGGGTGTGGGAACAGAACTAAAATTTCACAGATCAACAAAAATTTGTCGCTTAACAAAGAAGAAATAAACGGCAACGTTGATGAAATAAGAGAAATATAACTTGAATATAACGAAGGGTTAGGCAGAAGTGTAATAAAAAGTAAATGCATTTCGCCAGTTACATAATAATGTTTAAGTCAAATGAGATGAGGGATCAAGGGATCTCGCATGATAAAGCTTTTTACTTATGTACCACAATAGCGACACCATTTGAATCTTTCAATGAGTTCCAAATAAACTGCTCAATTTATTCTGTGCAGTCGTATATCTATTAATTCGACCGGGTTGAAAGATGCGGTTTGGAAGGCCATATGGTCAACATCACGCTAGGATTGGCTTCACATAAGTGAAACGGCTTAATCTTAAAATTCCTTAGCAACTATTATCATAAATATTAACGCTGTGAAATTAGTTTTATTATCAACGTTAGTTTTGCTAGTTCTCATCACTCAGTGTGTTGTATCCACATGTTGACAGTTATTATTATCACATCCGGGATAGATCTCGACTTGTTCAGACTTACTCAATATGGCGGAACAAATTCATTGTAGTTAACTTTTAGGTACTTTGTTCCGTAGTGAATTATTGCAATTCTATTTTTAAGTGCCAAAGCGATGTTGGATGAGGTCTCTTTTTTGTGTCTGCTATTCCTCATGTGAGAAAGGTGCCCCAAAATAGCCATAAATAGAGCAGGAATTAATTAATGAATTTGAATAAAATAAAATTGTACTAGCATACGCGTTTGTCAATATTATAATCAAGGGCCGTTATCAAATCTACCACAACGACGTCACATCCGTTTCAATAGGTAGAGAGGTACCCGAAACCACAAAGTATACTACAGTTATAAAAGATCCACAGCTGACAATGGACAATAACAAGCCAACAGTTACAATGACTCTGAGCGAAACAAAAAATATTGCTACGCGTACACACACTGTTCTAGATTGTTCTGTCTGTGTTTACATCTCCAGACACCTTATGAGTGTAACAGAGACCGTTTGAAAGAATCAATGAAAGAAAAGTTGTGAAGATTGTGATGTTTAGAGCAAGAGTTTTGCAGCATTGATCAATTTATCAACATGATGAAGAAGTAAGAGCAGATTAAAATCAGGTTGGTGGATTCCATGACGAATGATATGAACAAAAAGGAAGTTGATGATGGGGACGGAGGAAAATAGAAGAGAAAAACTTAGTCCGACATAACATAGTGCAGAGAACGCATCCTTCATCACCCATCCATACATTAAAAATCAGCTTTTGATTTAAATTGCTTTACCAGACTGACTTTATTCATATAGAATCACATTATTCACATTTTAAAAGTAACTTAAATCAAGGGCAGATAGAAGAAGAATAGTCCCCTTTTACAAGTACTTGTTACCTAAACAAGTACCTCAATCAGAAGAAGAATTACAGTCCCTTATCATAAGAAGACTAGTTTTCAACAACGATAAAACGCAGCTGCCAGAGCAGATTGATCTCTAAAAAACTGAATCGTCCTCTTTGACTGCATTGACATTCGTTACTTATCAAAAACCAAATAAATTATTGTGATTCATCAGTCGGTATGATTAACGTTGCGAAAATTATCTTATTTACAATATTTACTGTGTGTTTAAATCACTAATGACCGGCTCTTGAATTTAATGGGTTTATCAGAGTTATAATGAGACAATTCTTTAATTCATTCGGTTTTAATTCTCGTAAAATGTCAACCCGTTAGTAATTTTTATTACATCGGTGTCTTTAGGATCGTTTAAAACTTCCACTAGTTCTTTTACATTATCATCTTCATCTATACATATGTATTTAATTTTTCATTGTTCTGAGACCGAAACTAGATACTTACTATCTATTATCTTTTTTTTCTTACTTCTGGTTTGAATGATATAATCGGGTCAGTTATAACAAAGCTGCGTTCCTTAGCAAGAATTATAACTGTGTTAATATATTAAGATAAATTTAACTGTTAGATACTTCTCAAAATTTTTAGATTAACATGAGACCTTCACCAAACGGTATAGTTAAAATGAATATCGTGTACTTAATAAATAATCTCACTAACTGAAAAGGTACGCGTTGAATATAATTTTTTAAGGTAATTTAGTTTGCTTGATTAAAATACACACATCAAAAGTATCTAGGGATCAACATATATTTTTGCAATAACTTTTCTCCTGATTGATATTAATTAAAATTTTCTTTAAGGATTCATCAAATAAAGTGTTTTCGTTTGTCACAGTAACGATAAACCAAGTCACCTTTGCATTAATAAAGAAATTTGCCATTTTCCTAATAAAGGGATTTTTGACATTTGAACCACTAACATTAAAGTTCGAAAAAAAGACTGAAATAACAGTTTTCTTTAAAATTTTATTGGGTAACTTAAACAATTAATAATCCGTGTTTCTACCGCGAACACTAACAACACAAGAACATCGGTTTGGCATACTCAAAATGAGTTCATCCAAATCACGCTGTGGAATGGCCGCCCATGTTCGTTGCAACAACAAAAAAAGGTCTTCTTGCGGCTGGATACCCTCCATATTCGGCAGAGCTCTTCTCTGTAGCATATCCCATGCATGCTCAATCGGGTTCAAGTCTGGCGACTGAGCAGGCCAGGGCAGGACATTGATGTTAGCTGCGGCGAGAGTCTGTCTTACAACTCTTGCGGTGTGCGGTCGTGCATTATCATGCATTAACTGAAATAAGGGACCGATTTGCACTTGTAGAGGAACGATGACGTCTGATACAATCGTCTCAGCATAAATTTGAGCGTTGAGGTTGCCTCTGATCCAAATCAACTCAGTTCTTCCGCCGATCCAAATACCCGCCCATACCATGATGGTTCCACCACTATAAGGATGGACTTCCTGGCAGGATTTTAATCGCTGTTGGCGTCCAGGGGTTCTCCAGTGTCGTATACGTCTTGTATCCGGTCTCATACCAAAACGAGACTCATCAGAAAAGCACACGAAACGCCATTGTTCTTCTGCCCAATTTCTGTGTTCAAGAGCCCATTGATATCGAATCCTACGATTGTGCATTGCTATAGGTGGTACCCGTAGCGGTCTTCGGGAATGAAGGTTCACTTCATGCAAGCGGTTTCTGACTGTTTGGTCGCTAATTAAGTTCCCTGAAGAGTGATGAAGCCTCACGGCTAACATCATGGCGGTTATTGTTGGAGCTCTTCGAGTTAAGATTTGAATGTATCGGTCTTGTCTCCGTGTGGTGCAGCGATACCGTCCTCCATGGCGCTCAGCCACGGTACCAGTGCTTCGGTAACGTGTCCAAAGTCGACTGATAACACTCTGACTTGTATTCAGAGCTAAAGCTACAGTACGTTGCCGGGAACCAGCTTCTATCATTCCCACGGCTCTGAGCATTTCTTCCCTGCTTAAATGACGTCGCCGCTCCATAATAACGTTGGTTTTAATCAGTAGTAGGGAAACAGTAGCACTAATAATGTCTTCAATGCGTTGTATGTTTTTATAGGGAAAATATTGACAGCTTATTTTCATCTTTTACTCGAATTTGATTGAGAGTTCCTGATTCAAATTATGAAATGCACCAAAAAGGATCCATATAAATTTATAAAATCATAAATTTATTACAAAGCCACATCTCAATCTCAAGAAATCCGCATAAAAATGCTTGATCCCTAGACATTTTTGATGTGTGTAATATGCGTAAAGATTCGTCCATTAACATTAGATAATTATATTGATCCCTTTTAAGTTTCAATTCGAATAAAATGAAATACTTCGATTGGCTGTTTATGGTCGATTATTTTATTACTTACGATGTTGGTCTCGGCTGTCATTTGTAGATATTTGACAGTGTTTACAAAACTTCCGTGTGTGGCCAGTGATTACATACGGGACCGAAACGTGGTCGCTCACAATGGGCCTTATCAGAAGGCTTAAAGTCACCCAAATGGCAATGGAGAGGGCTATACTCGGAGTTTCTTTGCGTGATCAAATCAGAAATGAAGACATCCACAAGAGAACCAGGGTCACCGACGTAGCCCGAAGAATTGCCAAACTTAAATGACAGTGGGCAGGGCACATTGCTCTCAGAACGGATGACCGATGGGGCCGAAAAGTTTTGGAGTGGCGACCGCGAACCGGAAGACGATGTGTTGGAAGACCTTCTACTAGGTGGACAGATGACTTAGTGTTTGCAGGAATCCGTTGGATGCGAGTCACACGGGACCGGTCAATGTGGCGACACTTGGGGGAGGCCTATGTCCAGCAGTGGACGTCTTTCGGCTGAAATGATGATGATGACAAAACTTCCAGACTTCTGACTACAGAAGTCTGGAAGTTTGACAACCAATCTTACCGAGGCGTGATATTTCACAAAGTTACTTAGTTTTGGAGGTTAGACAGGCAGTCACTCCATATAACTGACTGATAACCGATCCAAACCTAGCAGCAATGTATTAAGAAGATGGTATGGGAGGCTGGTGTTGATTAACATCAACCACGTTTAACATTCTTGAGATCGATGATTGTTAATTTAGTTTATTGCACCCAATATCTTGATAAGATACAGACTGATACATGATTGTTTCGACTAGTTTTCTATCTTATCTTTTATTTAGAGTCTAGACGAACAAAAACATCCAACAAATCGACTGCAATACCGTCGAAATACAACGGCATTTAGAACAAAAAGAAGAAGATGTTATTCTTAAACGAAAAACAGTCTCCCGAACTTAAAATAAGGAAACTTAGTCCAATATACTGCCATTGTAGGATCGTCTTCCCTGGCAACAGTGAATCACATGAGTTATTTTCGTAACAGCTGCTAAAGGAATAAAAGCTTTGTTGCAATGACTGTAACACTGTTTTTTAAATATTTACTCTTAGAGATCAGAGTAACAAAGTAAAAGTGCTATATTAATTCATTTAATTTAAGACTCTTGTACAATTTCACAGTTCCATAAAATGCAAGAAAGTAACCTTGGTATTTGAAATTAAACGTGTCGAGATCTTTTGGAGTGGTATTTCTTTACAATTTTGTTGCAGGAACAATGTTCCTACAAAGTGATCTTTATGAAATAGGTATTTGGTCTTTTTCGGTTAATTTTGAAAATTTCGTTTTAACCCTACAAGTTTTTAACTCTTGATGTTCAAGTCAGTATCAAAACTTTCTGGTTTCACACTCCTCTTCGTTTTTTTTGTTTAACAGGTTTGGTGATATCAATATTTTCGTCAGCTGGTAATTTTTTTGCTTCTTACGGTAACTGTGGTCACGTTGAGGCAGATAGTTATGGCTATTCATAACGCAACTGAGCTCCCACTGTGTTTGTATTGTAAGACGTGTCAGGTATTTTTTAACAATACGAAGAAACACGTTAGCCAAGACAATGAAGTTTGCTCACGCGAAAAAGCGATTCTTCAACACTAAATTACTAAAGTAGAAGACAAAGTTTATCGGTCTATTCGTGTTGTCATTAGTAAAAATGTAAGACGCTTAGATTCTGTTCGATTTATGGCACAGAAATGAGTGACAGTTATTAGTGATGATGAAGAACAAAAGATTCAGAGAACAAATGTTGTATTTTTTTTTAAATGTGTTATTAGTAAATTTGGCACTTTTAAATAGGTCGAATTATTTGTAAAATATTACAGCATTTAACAGAATACGTCGATGGTTAAAAAGAACCGTATGTTGCGACATTCGTTACACTTCTGAAGTTACGTGGAATGTGTAATCCAATTAACTAGAAACATATTATAATGTATGAAAAATACACTTGGATGTAAAAGGAATAAATTTTAAAAATAGCCACAAAATTTTCAACTCGGTATCGACTAAAAATAATCGATATAAACGAGCCGTACTAAATTAAGGTACACCGCCACCACTACTCTGATTTCACATTCGATTTTTGAAATGTTTAAAAAGTAATACTTACAGAGAAACTTATAAATTGTACACCATGACCCAATTCACAGAACACCACGTTGGAATGTGCAGTTTATAACCTTAAAACAATCACGACGTCACTTGAAAATTCACATGTTTTGTACACGATATTGAAGAAAGGAGTTTATAAAGCAGCTGGAGTTAAATTGACACGGATTTTTGTACGATATTTGGGTAAGAATGGCCGGCCGGCGAAGCGTGCGCGTCGGACTGAGGCAAAACGTCTAGCGGGCCCGACCGACACTGCATTGGTTCCGAGCGGCTTGGCTCGTCACACAAACGTCATTTTATCGCGCGACGCGCTTACGCCGCTTTCCTTTCCGACCGTTGGTATCGCTTGCTCGTGCTACATGTCTGTTTATTCCAACCGCTTATTTACGTATGCCACTGTGCGACCGGCGTCGGATAGCGAATTTCAAGAAGTCGTGTGTTGTGTTTCAGTTTGTTGATGTGTTGGTCGATATATGCAATGTGCGGTTAATGTTTAATGCATTTTAACATAATCTCATCGAGTTGTGCTGCGATGAGAAAAATACCACAAGTGCTTATAACTACATTAGTATCGATTTGCTATCTAAATGAATGAGTGACGATGACCCCATTAGATATTTTTTAGTTGAACGTATAGTGTGATAGTCGCGTGATCGTGTGTGTACGAAAAAACCATGTGTCAAAAAAGTTCAAGCAATTATGATTTTTAGCACTTTTATAATAGGGTGTAGAACACTATAAATTACCGAATCAGCTGTTAATTAGCCAAAAGGACGTTGGTTGTATTCACACGTGGCGTGATGTAGACGGATATTTTATATGAAAACACGTGAAAACTACAAATGACACAAACTGTGAAGAAGTGTGATATTTTAATGAAACAACAACAACAACAACAGCCCATAACGTCCACTGCTGGACATAAGCCTCTCCCATGATGGGAGGAATGGAGAGTGAAGAAGTGTGATATTTTAATGAAAATATTAATAATATTCCATAAAAAATGAACGTTCTGATCGCATATGGCGCATTGTTGAATACATAATTTCTGGTGCCGTTACAAAAAAGAACACCTACGTTAGGTCAGCCACATGTTTCTGATAATTATTCTTTTTTTTATTTCTACTGGTTCATTCCTTTTAATATTGTACAGATAATTTAATTTAGGTAAGTAAGTAGGTACAATGGTCATTTACATTTTTATTCGAATAAAAATATACTTTTTTCCTGTTTTAATCAAGTAGGTACCTACTGATTAGCAACGATTTAGAAATTCTACTATAATCGTTCCAAAATATTAAAAGAGTTTTTTTCAGTGTTGCTGCATATTTCACTGTCATTTTTATACCTACCTAGCAGATGTATAGTTTGTTTTTCGTTATGAGAATGTAATGAGTGACATAAACAGTAAGTACCTAAACGGCACGGTATTTTAAATTTTCTTTTGAAGCATTCTGTGAATTCATTCACAGAATAGTTTCGTTAAAACACTCTCACTCTTTTTCAAATTGTATAGGTAGATCCACCTCTAGTAGTTACTTTCTATTTCTTATGACTTTTTTAGCTGTAGTTTTATACTTGGGATTTGTCTAATGTTACAGTTACCTATTCAATGTCCTGCAAAAAGAAGAGAGGCGTGACATCTTAAAGTGTTTTTAAATTTTAAATTTTCATTTCTCAAAGTATTTGTTCACCTAAACATGACTTTTTCTCTTGTAACGATTCGTTCCACATCGATTTCACCAAACATGTCTCCGAATCAACATCGTTAAACGTACATGGAGCAAATTCGTTCATTTCAAGTTTCTACTACTATTACCTATGGAGAACTTTCTCGAACGTCTGTCCGTCCTTTTAAGGTTAAGAGCTATGAGCAATGGCGTCGGTTCATAGCTGGCAATGTCTAGACAAGGTTCTCAATTAGTGATGCATGATCCGATCCGATATTTTACAGTATCGATACGGCTGGACTCTAGAGGCTATATTCCGATATTTTGGATGGACATTGTGCCTAAAAAATAACAGCTGCTTGGGTTGATCTTTAGGTGACGCCGCGCTTGTTTAGGTTGGTGCATGGGTGACCACCGATTACAAACCAGGTTTCCTCCGTGCCTCGGAAAGCACGTTAAGCCGTTGGTCCCGGCTGTCATTTGTAGATCTTTGACAGTTGTTACAGGTAGTCAGTGGCCTGGATCGATGCAATTCGATACGATCCTAGAATCGGATCACATAATTGCGATCCAAAGTACCGATACAAATGCAAGTTTCATGCATCCCTATTCTCAAGAGAAGCTAGCAGACGCACTGACACGTTTTAGATGAGTCATTCGTGTAACATTGATAGTGCGTTCTTTATCAGTTTACTGTGCGAAGTCATTGGCCTATAAAATTAAAGTGGTTTCGTTGCTCAGTAAGTTCAGTCTTTACAAGACTCAGTAATATCTAAACTTCTCTAAAAATAAATATCAACAATTTTTTCGACCACACCACGGACGGTTTCCAGGCGGTACTTCTGCACTTCGGGTAAATGTTCTAACTTACCTATAAGTATCTACCTACTAACATAATGTGAACTTGTATCAATTAATGTATACGCTTGGTCTGAAATAAATATTTACATTTTCAATTTGAGTTTTTCTTCATAATATTTTTAAGTCAACTTTTTATCTATATTTTAAATTGGTAGCTAGATTTCAGTAGACGACTGCATTCGCTTCATTTATCATCAACATCTTACGTTGATCTGGCTCGTTGATTTAGTTCTGAAAAACACTTTATTTTGTGGCCGTCTCCATCCTCTTAGTAACATGATTATCTTTTTTTTAAGTAGTACACTTTATCTTTCATTCACCTTTTAGCCTTTATTATTCTCTAACTATGTCTTTTATCCACCAACTATGCCCCGGCCCACGTGGTGGGTGACGGACTGACGGCCCACAGAGAGGAAGCCTGCATGTGTCTTCTATGTTATAATGCTGGCCATGCTGTTGACTGGTTCTCACCAAATGGGAACGCCTGTGGCGGCTTTATGACATAACATAACATCACGCCTGTAATCCCCGAAGGGTTGAGCAGGGGTGTACGAAATAGGACACCCAGATTTCGCCAGTTATGTTTAAGACCCATGTAATGGGGGCGAGCCTATTGCCAACAACCGGGCACAGATCCAGATTGCTCCTACTGAGAAATTCCTGATGGAAAAACACTTTGCCCGACCCGGGAATCGAAAGCCACGCTGTTCTAAACTACGCACGCACTGGGTACACTGCACTGCTTGCGCTATTTAACTTTTAAATAATTAAACAACACATAATTTGAAAGTGAAGTTGACGAGGAGGGCTTCACTAAAGTAGAAAGGAAGAAGAAGAAGCCCTGTTCTCGTAACTTGTGTGGTGCCGCACCGAGTGGACCCAACATGCTGCTGCGTCCTGCTGTGCCTACGACGCAGCTGTACATTTCACGTCTGCATCACTCCACTACAACTGAGGAAGTGGTGCAGTATTTGAAAGTGAAGACCAACTGGACTCTGAGGGTCAAAGGGTTGGAATCGCGCCACAACATCAACTTTAAGTCATTCGTGGTACGAGTTCCAACCCACCATCTACAGACCTGCTTGAAGGAGGACTTTTGGCCGAAGGGTGTCGTTTATCGACGTTTCCGAGGACGGTTACGCGACACCACGCAACGTAACACGACGCCGACAATGTTACGTGAATAGTTTTAGTTTCTTATGGTTTTAATTATGTATTAGTTTATTGTTGATAAATGGTATTTTTGTGTATTTATATCTATGCAGGGCCTTTTAATTGCCTGATAATAATAATAATTATTATAATTTACACTCATTTCATACTGTGGATAAATCGTTATTCCGTTCGTCTATGACGAGGTAACGTAACACCCCATACCATCATGTGATTGTACAAACCGAGCGTCACCTAATTACCATACACCCATCACCACTACATAAACGAAGCCATGTTTGTACGTAATGTATATGTACATGTGGTATATGCCCTTGTTTCAACAAATAGATTGTATATTCAAGTGGTGCGTGAGGTTATGTGGATAGTATTTTAAGCCTATTTTCAACCTTAATGCTTTAGTAGTAAGTACTGCTATATCTATACACTAGATGACCCACGGAACTTCGTCTGCGTCACATAAGAGAGAAAAAGCTCACAACAGGAATAAATATTCTCCGTTTTTGCAACATTTTTCATTTATGCTCCGCTCCTATTGGTCGTAGCGTGATGTTATATAGCCTATAACCTTCCTCGATAAATGGACTATACAACACAAAAATAATTTTTCAATTCCAACCAGGAGTTCCTGAGATTAGCGCGTTCAACCAAACAAACTCTATTAATATTAGTATAGATAATACACGACTTTTTCGCGAGAGTTTAGACAGAAACTACGCGAAAAAAAAGGCCACCTGAAACGATCTTAGCATACGTCGAGGCGTTAAAGATTGTAGAAAAAGATTCGATACGAAACGTTTGTAACTTGGCTAGGCCTTCTGGTCATACACGCACGCCGGTTGCTAGCGAACCTGACCTTTCTAAAGAACCTCACCAAGAAGGTCAGTGTATGTCTTTCAAGGGCATCTCCTCCCGCTGTTGCCTTTCACATCTGCCTTGTAATTCTCTCTATACTCAAACTTCAGATGACCAAACGAACTTAGCATACGTTTGTACTTTATTATTTGGTACTGCTAATACCTTCTGCTGCTTCTGCTTCTCCTTGTCCCATGGACCGAATTTATCGGCGTAATATGTATTTGTCTTCCATGTTCTTCGGTTAGAGTCATATAAATATGATGTCATAGGTTTAATACGGTCAGGGAGATCTGCAGTAGAGTCTAGTAACTAGTTGAAGACAAACGTTTAAATTTCGACATAATATTGGCTCATCGCATTGTTTTTTTCGACAAAGCATTGTGTGGAATTAGCAAGATTTTTTGCCATTTGCAACCTCGATATTGGTGTCGATTCTGTTGTGCACAAACTAAACCTAATTTAAGCTATTGCTATCTTTTACTAAAAGGACTGCGAGAAAAGGACGGCTGTAGCTATGAACTAAGTTAGAGATGTCAAACTAGTTTATGCCTTGCGCTTCATCGTGTTTTTAGTCGACATGTTTTTACGTGCACCCTTCATTTGTATGGAAATATTAGTAGTTCCAACTAAATTTGACAGCTCTAAATTAAGTCCGTCTCTTTCTCGTTTTATTAGAGAGAAAAAGATAGCAATAGCCTAAATTAAGTTTAGTTCAACAGAATCGACACCATTGTGGCAGAATTCTGGTTCAAATTAATTTGATTCAAATAATTATGGGGCATGGGTATTATCGATACTACGAAGAAGATACTCGTAATAATGATTTCGCTAGTAGATTATTTTGACCGAAGTTTTGCAATCATATTATAAGTTCTTACCTTTATGGTTAATGATATGATCTCAAAATAAGTATTTATAAAACAAAACATTATTGAACATCCGGAGTCGCTAATAGATTTTTAATGACCTCAATCATGATTATAGTCGAAGGCCGGACAACATCAAAACTGCCGAAATGTAGATCAATTCATTATTATTCTGGTCCATTGTATTGAGGTTTGAGGCCTGTTTAATACATGCGGCCCTTGACCATGTGTCTAATTTTAAAACGTTAGTCATTGTTTATCCAAGTGTACCTACACACATAATGTACTACAATAGTATGTATAACTATAGTAACATTAATTGAAGATTGAGTTATTGCTGTTATAAGGTCATTTGGTTATGCTCTTCTAAGGCCAGGATCTTCCAATCGACCTGTTTTTGGTTGAGTCTTAAGAAATTAAATAGTCGTTGTTTTAATCTAGAAAAAATATGTGTTGTTGTTCATGAACTGTTCTTGATTATTGTTAGGCTCAAAACACGATAGTTATTACTGCTTTCGATCTTATAAACATGCAAAGATAGGTAAGTTTATGACTATTTTCAAGTTTTACATAAAGATTATTAACACTATAAATAAAAAATATACACTGAAAAATGAGAAATTACATTGTCTACATTATTCTGAGGTTACTTTTTTAAAATATGTATTACATTTATTATAATAAATTAAAAACCACTCATTTCGCACTATTCGGCCCGCAGTGACCGAAGTAAAAACCATTTTGTAGTGCACTAACAGTATTTCAAAAGAAGTTTGAACCACCACAAATAGAGTTGCTAATTTTGGAAGATCCTGGCCTTAATGATAAAGCGAGAACTATCGGTTCATGTGGAGCGATGATGCGGCCTAGTGTGGAGCACGCTTGCTAAGAAAAGACCAGTTCATTCGAACTTTGAATATATCGAGATTATAATGATCAGGGAACAGAGAAGCCGGCAGTTAATTCCAAAGGCTGTTGATGGTTCGCATTATAAATGCACACACACCCACACACACAACATACATCCACACCCACACCTACGCACAACACACATCCCCACCCACACCTACACCCACATCCACAAACACGCCTACGCACACACACACTAGTACATTAGCGTCTAGTTACTCCAATTTTTTTTTTTGTTTTTTCATCTTGAACATCACGTCTGTAAAGTTCCTCTAGCTAATTTAAACCTGCATAATTGATTTTCAGTAATTACCCTACACAACTGTCAAACTATTTGGTCGCTTGTACTTTTAGTTTAAAACCTGTAAAACTATTATTCGTAGTCGCGGGATTCAATTATGATGGACCTTAATTGAATCCCGCGACTACGAATAATAGTTTTACTTCCTTACTTCCAGTATGTTTTTTAGGGTTCTATACCCAAAGGGTAAAAACGGGACCCTATTACTAAGACTCCACTGTCTGTCGGTCTGTCTGTCTGTCACCAGGCTGTATCTCATGAACCGTTATAGTTAGACAGATGAAATTTTCACAGATGATGTATTTCTGTTGCCGCTATAAAAAACAAATACTAAAAACCGAATAAAGTAAGGAGCTCCATACAACAAACGTGATTTTTGGATGATAATAATAATAATCATTTTATTATCAGGCAACTGTGGCCCATAGGTTCCTGCCGGGGTTGCGGGACTGTTCGAAAGAGATACCGTGACCCCGGAACACAAAGGTCGATGAAGGAACATGGATGGGTTTTAGTCAGTAAAAGTCTGACACTCCCTCCTGCTCCGCCCAGAGCGGGAGGAGTCATTTGATGATATCTCATCCGAAAAAAAGGCCCATAGGTTATAGTATTATGCTATACTTACACTTTATATTCATCATTTATAATACTATTTATCATCCTTTTTATTTGTTTATATTTTACACTCAACAAATCGATGTAATTACGACTCATTAACTTAAAAATTGCTGAAATAAAATATTAACATAATTTTCATGTTGTGACAAGCCAAATTGTCAAACTGTCAATTACTTTTTATTTCTCTTCCTACCTTAGTCTATGATGATTTTTGGTTTATAAAATTAAAAATATTTTTATCAATATGTGTTTAGCTATTGTATTATAGAGATTATTACGATTGTTTAGTAAATAGCTTAATTTTAAATTATATTTATAAAATTCTTTAGGCACTCATGGATATGTCCTGGCCGACTACATTTGTCAGATGACATGATGGCCACAAGAAAACTAATATTTGAAAATTGAAAAAGGAAGACTACTTTGAAAACGAGCTGAAGAACCGCTAGAGGCGGTCAACCATTGAATCTGAGATAAGAAGCATCAGAAAAAAGTTTGGTTTTTGCTGTTACATATCTATATTACCCAGGGGATTCCACTAAAGATTCCGCCTGGTGCCTCTTCTCCCGATCTTCGGAAGCTATCTACATGATCTGGGACCTCTACTCCCGATCTTCTGAAGCTGTCTTGCTACTTGTCTCGCCTGCCTTACTACAGAGCTGACCTGGTGGACTCTGAGATCTGCACGACGCCCTTCCTGCAGAGGTTTCCTGAAGCTGAACCTCGAAGTTGCCCAGGCATTGACCTGCTACCCTGACGCCTGTTCCCGTCTCTCCTACAGTGCTGAACTGATTCCTAACCAACCAAGTGCGTGAACTATAAAACTATCCTAGAGTGCGTGCTAGGTAGGTTATTTATAATTAGCTGTATTGTTTTGTCCATTTGTAAATCTTCCCCTAATTAAATTTTAATTGAACAAGTCTGTTTATCCCTTTATTAATTAGGAGCAAGTAGATTTGTTACAAGGTAAAATACACAATTCCCTATCATAGAGAGGAGGCCTGTGTCCCAGCAGTGGGAACATTAATAAGCTGATGATGATGAAAATACACAAAATAATAATTAACAACAATAATATAGTAATAAATATTTTAAATCATACGAGACTAAAACTATACACGCAACGTTGTCGGCGTCGTGTTTCGCTGCGTGGTGTCGCGTAACCGTCCTCGGAAACGTCCAGAAGTCCTCCTTCATGCAGGTCTGTAGATGTTGGGTTGGAACTCGTACCACGAATGACTTAAAGTTGATGTTGTGGCGCGATTCCAACCTTTCGACCCTCAGAGTCCAGTTGGTCTTCACTTTCAAATACTGCACCACTTCCTCAGTTGTAGTGGATAATGGTGCGGAACCTTTCGTGCGCGAATCTGACTCGCACTTGGCCGGTATGAGATATATCTACCTAGTGGTGATGAAATAAATTAAGTACACAATATAATGCGTTTGCCTTCCACCACCACCAGGTAGAATTTAGAGTCCGACCATTACAGAGTAAGTACATTGATTGTAATGTCTTATTTTTTCTTGATCCAGGATCCGGGAGCTGTTACGGCGCTTCTATTGTAAGTGAACGTTCCTGTATGATGTTTCATTGAAAGTTTCGCTTAGACTTGAGGCACTGCTGATCGAATGCAGTGCGTATACGAATGTTTATTTATGAGCTTTCTTATCCGAAGTCAAAAAGATTTGAACTGCTGCTACTGTGACATTAAGGAACGCCTATTAATATTGTTACAGCATCAAATTGTGTGAGTGCTACACCCTGTTTATATTGACATAGATATAATTATAATCATAAAAACTTGCAATATTTTAATGTGCTTCTTCATTCTTGTATTGTCAACATAAGTACAAACGTATCGCTAGGTTTGTTTTATGTTCGGATATTATTTTGTTATGCATTGTGTTGTGATTACTATTTGTTTTTTAAGTATGTCCCTGCGACAAATAAATATTTTTTCTTTCTTTCAGACAAACCAGTGTGGATTAATATTGTGGACGTGGTTTCGTTCACCAGACTCAAATAAAAATATAATTACTTATGTAGAATATATTTGTCAGTTAGTGTCCGGAATTTCTCCGTACGGGTATGGATGAACCTTAGGAGTCGGCCATTGATAGATTTTGTAGATACAGACATTAGACCGGGATCCACGCTTCGTAATCTATTCAGTATGGAATTCACAATCTGAAATTAGCTTTGATGCAAAGGCCTCTGATTTGGAACAGATTTTGAATTCCTGATTGATTTCGACGAACATGGAGCTAGATTTGCTTCCTAATGTTTTGTGCAGTAGTAAATTCCTCGTGCGGTTAATTTAAGTCTGAATTTAGCAACCCAACAACGACCTTATGGGTATGAAAATAAAGATTACTGTTATTTGACAGACTTGTCAGTGATAGCAATCGGACAGGAACCTAATCAACCTAATGTTTACGAAGATAAAGATCATTGTTATTCTGACAGTAATGCCTAATCAGAAGTAAACTAACTTTGAAATAACAGTGGACAGTCACTTGTCATCATAGATATTTTCACTGAGTAATGTTGCGTTGAGAAGTGTTGCTATAGCATTAATTCTAGGCGCTTTCGTATGAGATTTTTGCAGGGATCGATGTATCGGGTTTAAAGGTTAACAGGTCAGACCAATTTGTTTGATTAACTAATATACGGAATTACCCTAATAATGGTTCATTTAAATATTGCTTATTAACCAGAATGAAAGAGACAAAGCAACTAGCGTAGGCTTACTCGGTGACTTTCTTGCACATTTTTTTAACGTACAACAATTAACTCTGTGTCAGAACCGGTTACTATAGGCAGATTATCATTATATCACGGGTTCAACTTTACTGTAGTGTTTGTCAACTAACCCTAAAAAATAACTTGATTAAACCGCTGATTGTTAGTTGTCGATGTTGTGAAGATGAACCAAATTCACAAAATAAGAAGGAAATAATTTAATTTTAGAGACAGCACTCGACTTTAATGTTGTCATTATTTTATTTTGATGTTCGCTTCATTATTACGAAAATCTAAGATGATAAATTGAAAATGCGCCGGTATCGGAAAACAAATGAAAAACATATATATTTTAAATTGTTTGAGGTAATTCTTTATTATTTGGCTGAGGTTTAATTTGTACCATTAAAGTTATTTAGACAAAAAGAATTAAACTTTTCCAAATGAAAATATATTATGCTTGATTCTTGGCTGTATAAATAGTAATATTTATTTAGCATTGGTAGTGTTTAATTAGATTATATGCACCTAGTTATAATGATTAAAACTTAATTAGTTAATTATACAGGATTAATCATTAAATGATTACTAAGTAATGATTATGGCACACTTATTCAAAACCTTTTTCACTTGCTACTCACTGAAAGAGTCTACTATGTATTTCGATAAAGCTTAAATTAAAATAACAGTTAAATATAACTTTGTTGTAATTTTAATAAATGTGTAACTTGTATGATAAACAGTCTAAAAGCTGTCAAATCTCATTCGATTTTGAACTTAACCATCAACATTTTATGGTATAACATAATTTGGAGGAATTTGACAGTTTGTGGTAACTTGATGAGCTGGCGACTGTACAAATATGTGACGACCCAAATGGCGTAGTGGTGGTGAGGCTGCCTTACGTTCTTAGGGTCCCGGGTTCGAGTCCCGGTTGGAGCAAATGTTTGGGTGATGAGCATGGACATTTGTTTCTGAGTCATGGATGTTTATATGTATAATAAGTATGTATTTACAAACAAAAAGTATATATGTAGTATATCAACTATCTGGTGTCCAAAAGCCTCGTTGTTTAATGTGGCACTAGATGGCGCTGTGTGTTCATGTCCAGCGATATTTATTTATTTTCTAAACAAATGTTTTGAGAACTGGTTCCTTTAAAAGATGATAACACAAAGTAATGCACCTGCCTGGGTTCGAACTTACAACTCGTAACTTGCTACCACTGGGCCACCTCTCGGCTCTTTCTTTTTTTAACCGACTTTCAAAAAGAGGAGGTTATCAATTCGTCAGATTTTTTTAAATTTACGCTTATGTACTAGATAAGTAAGAAATACTTCTAGAATATAGGTTCACAACAAATCTCACTCATAGCACTCTCACGGACTGGATTTCCCTGTGAATGCGTAAACACGCAAAAAATAACACTTAGACTGAGGCCAAACGAGCGTAATTTTGTGAGTCGCAAAAATTCGGTTTCATACATAGTTGGGCGCATTATACCTACGTCGTGACGACGCGACGACGTAAAATATGTATAAAACTAAAAAAAAATACGCTCGTTTGGCCTCACTCTTACACAAACATTAAACACCTTCCCCGTAATAACAGCAGTTGTACACGGATCTTTTGGCGCTTGGTCATTATCGGAACTAAAGCCGCCATCTTGTTTTCATTACTATTTCCACAGACAATTATTTAACAAGTTTTTTTTCAACAGCGTCCAAATGTCACCCAACCGCCACAAGATCCATGCACCACTGTACTCGAAATAAATAGTTACAATCATTATTAACTCCAGATAAACAATACATTTTTAGAAGTATGCGTTTGGTATTTTACCCCATGTTGTTAAATGAGAAGACTGCCGTAATTTTAAGACTTAGGTACATAGTTATTTCAACTGAGCAATAGATATTGTGCGTGAAGATACTAAACCTAAATAAATATCATTATAAAATAAATTTGAAAGGTTTACTATTCGTCAAGAACGAGGAATTACAGAATCGGTTTAATCTCAAAAATCTTTAAAGAGCGAGAATATCCTCCATTTTTGACATAGATAATATAGTAAAAAACAGTGAAAAATGCCATACTATTTATCACTTGGGTCACACAATAAATACATATAAGAACTCCTTGGAATTTTAGCCAAACAAAATGAAAAGCTATCAGAAATATTTCTCTCTCCGTCACACAGTTCAACAATCAATTGTCAAAAACGAGACAACACTTTTCCCTGTTAAGCATTTTCTTTCCGATGTTTTGCTTTAGATAACATTTCGGCATCTTCGATGGTGTCTGGAAGAGGCACGTTGATGGTTTCAGGCAGCGTGAACACTATGAGACCAGCTATGACAGCTAATGTGCCGAAGAATATTGATGGCAAGTTGTCGTAGTATAAAGCCTGAGAAAAAATAAAGACAGAAGTTCAATTATATGCAGAATTTAATTCTAATAAGTCACTTCAAGTTCAACCAAGAACTTTATTAGGAAATATGCAAATTTTTTTATTTTTTTATTTCGATACGGAATGTTAAAGTACTATAAAAATAATGACATAAAGCAAAAACAATACATAAATCGGCCAAACAACACAAAAGGTATAACCATTTAAACTTTTGTTTCTATCTCTTTCTAGAAAAACGGAATTTAGTATGGATTTTGTACGTCGATGCAGCGAATGACGTCATTCGCTGTATCAGATCACTCTGTCTAATTAGCAGTTTCAAATGCTTATAACTTATTATTTTTATAGATATTAAAAAATAATTTCACTTTGCTATTTCTGATGTTAATACGCTTTCTTTAGAGTGATAAAAAAAAATCATGCCTAAACCCTAAATTTCTCAAGCCTGCTTAAAAGCATTTCGGCTCCCATTTGGCTTTTGCCGATAAGCATAACTTCAGCTCCGTTGAATTGTCGGGACTGTACAATTCAAGCTACACTGTACGGCTTTTTTAGTCTCAAGGCAATATTAGGTAAAAAAAGAGACAAGGAGTCAGATTGGTTCAAAGAAAATTCATGCAATATTATACATTCTAAATCTAAGAGAGAAGCTTCACCACTTACCAACAAAGGAGTCAAAGTTGCCAACGTAGACCCAACCCTGCCCGTCGAAGAACATATGGCTAGCAGTGACTGTCTGACATTAGTAGGGAAGACTTCAGACACATAAATGTAGACGGTACTATAGGCAATCGTGATGGAAAACTTGCCGGAGAGGTAGAAGATGAGGGACCACCAGCTTTGATCTGAGGAAATGACACAGCGTTAGTACAAGTGTTTATGGGTGTTCCAAATATTTGTCGAGGCAGTAAGATAAAAAACAAGAATTGAAACAGTCGTAAAGTGATGAAAAACGGATATAAAGTATTATTGGCGAGAGGTTCTTTTGCGAATTTAGAGTTCACACTATTTTACCTTTTGCTTCAACTCTTGCTCAGTAGGGTTCGACTGTCGTGGCACAATTTAAAGTTGAAGAGTGTTTAGAAAATTATTAACGTGTATTTAAGTTGAAAATTGTCAGCACTGTTTTAAATTACGTAACCTCTCAACTTAATCCGAAAATCAACACTAGATAATCAAAGTTTATCAAAGCAAATCGAAGACCATAATAATTACTTTTAGATTCGTAAAATCGAAATTCCGAATTCATTTATTCGTCTGAATGTTCACAAAACAAACCATTTCGAAAACGCAAAGTTAGGTAAAACCACGAAAATTATTTATGTTTTACTATTGCCGTTTGCGCTGTCGGCTTTGAAATCGGTTTAACTTGAATATTCCATTAATTCAGGCTGTTATACAAGCAGTGATTACTAAATAAACAGTGGAGCAAAATTCTCTCAAAACTCGTGTCAGAGTTAGTTTCCATTGTAGTACTAGAGAAATGTTGTATGTCGGATACTGCATTCGGATCCGAGAACGTGCGCTGCCCGCGTAAATCTAATTTTAGGGGATGTAACGTGGTTTGAATCTGAACATCCGTAGGTTTTGCGTATATATCCTCTCCCAAAAGGGACTCTCTCTCTTATTGATCGTTGTAATAATCTCTCCTTGGAGGATACTGTCCTCATCACAGACCCTTGCTTCGCTAATGTAACTTCCTACTTCTGGGACAAAGGAATCCATTCGGTAAGACAACTCATCGCAACACAATGGGAACACTCCTACGCCTCGTAAACTGTTCCCGGATTATCTAACTCGCCTTTTGTTCGCGTCAAATTATGTTTGTTCGTTTGATTGTAAGGGAAGTAATTGTGAACACAAACTACAACTCATTTGGTTATAAAATTCACGTTAAAACTGTGTTGGTTCCGATAAGAACAGAATTGTTCGTAATTTTTTGGAATGAATTTAAATGCTTTTTTGGTATTGATATCGAAATTGTTGAATAAACTCGGATGTTTGTTGATGAGGTTTGTTTACTTAAAAATTCATGCGGATATTTTAATGTATTATATATCCGTTTCGTGGTTACGGTATGAGAGGAAGCAGATGAACAATAATTTAATGATTTATGTAATGAATTCTACTCACCTTTAGGCAGGAACGACAAGCTGATACACAGGATTGCGCTCAAAATATAAGTCGTAATCATGACTCTCTTCCTACCGAATCTATCGAGCACGGCCAAACAGGTGAAGTTGGCTGGAATCTCTATGAAAGCCGCAAGCATAAAGTTCACGTACTTATTTCCTGCCAAAGACACTGAATTAATCGACAGTCCGTAGTACACAAACGTGCAAGTAATCCAGAGGAAGCAACACGAAACCAATCTCCTCCTAATAATGCTTGATCGTATCACTTGTAAAAAGACTGACGGCTTCTTTTCAATTTCAATTTCTTCTTTAACTTCTATCGGCTTTTTCTCCATCTCTTGAAGTGGGGCTAAAGCTTCGTCTGTTAATTCTACTTCATTCATTTTTGCTGCTTTCCTTATAATTGCTACAGCTTCTTCATGTCTGCCTTTGCTTAGTAGCCACCTGATACTTTCATTCAAAATCCATAAGTAAAAGAATATTAAACAGGATGGGGCGTATATGATTCTGAGGAGTGTCCTCCAGTCTTGCAGTAGCCATGATAGTCCAGCTAGGGACATCAAGCCACACACGTAAACTACGTTTATGAGGGTGTTTCCAAACACTCTTCCTTTTGGTCCCACAAGTTCCATAGCTGTAGAAAAGTTATTCGTTAATATTAAAAGTTATTAAAGATGGGATGGCGGTTCGACACGAACACGTCAACTTCAAAACTCCGGGCTACTACTGAGAAATGTATTATGGAAAAACCCAATAGCACTTTTTAATCGACCAGGGAATTGAACCCAGGACCCCATGCTCATTAGACGCGCTTGCAACCATGAGACCAACGGGGATATCACACACTGAGGTTGTGTTTAAACAATGAATAATTAAAATAACGAAAATGGTTGGTCAAATGATCTTACCTAAAACAAAGGCAGTAGTATAAGCACCAGCTCCAAAGCCGGCTTCAAAAAACTCAAACGCCACCATCATAATATAATTAGTAGAAAAAGACCTCAAGAAACCAAATATGCAGTTCATGAGAGCTGATATAGATAGCGCCACTTTCCTTCCAAACCTGTCTGAGATTATGCCAGTTAGAGGCAAGGAAAGGAAGAGGCCGGAGTTATGGATGGTGCCTATAAACGTCCTCTTCCAATTTTGGCAGCCGAGATCGAACTGAAACAAAGAACTTCGTTGAAATGACAGAAACAGAAGACAATTTGGAGAAAAAAGGCACAGGCCCACTTGCACCACAAGTCCTACACATGTTTAAAACATCATTCTGCCTTTGTCATGGTTGGAAGAAACAGAATGATGTTTCATATTCGTTTGGCACTAAACTTATTTAGTGTTGTACTATATCATTTGTAGATCTTTGGCAGTCGTTACAGGTAGTCAGTGTCCCAAAAGTCTGAGAACCAGTCTTGTCAATGGGTATCGTGTTACCCAGTACTAACTGGGTTGTGGAGATCCTAAAGGCAGTCGCTCCATGTAAAATTCTGGTATTCAGCTGCTTCCGGTCAGACTAGAAACCGACGCCAACATTGTTAGGAAAAGGCTAGGCAGGTGATGATGACTAAACTTATTAAGTGTTTTGAGGCGCAAGCGGGAGAGAATTGAATTTGCAATAATTAAAGTAGTTGCATTTGATAATGATAAAACGAATGTTTATAATTATCAAATCGAGCTCCCGTAACAGTGAATGCATTACATCCATTCACGCAACACGTGCTTATTGAAAGTAAATAAAATTACGATGAACGTTATTATCAGTCTACTGCCACGAAAACAGGCTGCTTGCCCAAGTATTGATAGGTCGCGTGATTGGTTAAATTATTACGTTTGTGGATGGGTATTTTTGTTGCTGTCCATTGGGTTTTGTTTGAAGGGCTGGCAGCTTCAACTTTTTCTGAAAGTTCATCTTTGGAACTAGTGTTTGTCAAGTTTACATATCGGTTTCTATGATGGGCATGGGAAGATACTTCGTCTGGATTAATTTCAATATTTAAATGTGTAAAATAACGGTTTACTGGTATTAGCAGGGATTTCTATAATGACAGTACTGTTAATACTTACGTCTTTCACAGCCGAGTCTTCATTACTATAAACATAAGAAGAGCATTTTTCTTTTACAGCAGTATTAAATATATCAGCTGCACAAGTACCATTACTAGTAGTGATATTGTTCTCTATAGTGGGGTATCTCTCACATTTGGAGTATCCATTTTTTTCTTTTGGTATGGCGTGGTGTAGCCATAGGCTTGTGTTTGTCGTGCTTTCACATTCTTGCACTGCACATCTGGAACAAATAAAGGTTAATTTAGAACTCGTCAAATTAGAATAATCATCATCTGCCTAGCTTTTTAACCAACTATGTTGGGGTCGGCTTCCAGTCGAATACTAGCTAACACTATTTTACATTGAGCGACTGCCTATCTGACCTTCACAACTCAGTTAGCACTGGGTAATACGATACCCCTTGGTAAGACAGTTTGTCGGACTTTCGGGCCACTGACTACCTGTAACGACTGTCGAAGATCTACAAATGACAGCTGGGACCAACGGCTTAACGTGCTTTCCGGCTCATGTCGATAATCTAGTCGATATTCTAGTCATTCCCAAAAACAACAAAAATTTTCAAAACATGAAGATCACTTTTCAGACAGTCTTGTGCAGTTGGTTGGAGTTACTCAAACTCATATTTGATGCCACCAACTGCATGAAAAGTGATTCTATTGTTTTTCTTATATATATTTTTGTCATAGTTTTATACTTCATTTTGATTTTGCTTTAAATTAGGAATCCGGAAAAATTAAAAACTTAATCATTTACCTTTGAAACATAAATACAAACATTTCACTCATTTACGTTGTTTGAACATGTTGTTTGCTTCGAAATATTGGGTAAATACGCCTCAGAATATTTGATATTTTGCCTTTGAATTATTGCATGGTAATTCCCGGCGCATCGACGGTGATGCCATTAGAGTTAGTGGTTAATACAAATTGCTTGTAGCCTGCTGGTAGGATGATATGTATCGTAGTATTTGGATATATATTAGACGAATAATCATAAGGTCAAATTAAAATAAAAAAATAAAATAAATATCGCTGGACATTACACACAGCGCCATCCAGTGCCACACTAAGCAACGAGGCTTGTGCCGTGGACACCAGATAGTTGATATACTACATAGATACTTTTTGTTTGTAAATATATACTTAATATACATATAAACATCCATAACTCGGAAACAAATGCCCATGCTCATCACACAAACATTTGCTCCGACCGGGATTCGAACCCGGGACCCTAAGAACGTAAGGCAGCCTCACTGCCGCTGCGCCATTCGGGTCGGGGAAATTAGCCAGTGGAATTCTGCAGACGTGATGGGTTGATACCCCTCAGGTCTACAAAGTTTCTTGAGGCTAATGCCGCCACACCGTTATCGGACTGGTAAAAGATTTTACCACCGCGTCTATTGTTCTTACATTCGTGCTGATATGAGAGAAAAAAGAAAACTTGAACTTAAGTGGGAACAGGGGCTGCAATTTAAAATACTTATGACAAAAAATACCCCATTTTTACGGCCGTAATTAGAGGATTACCAGACAAATTCGAAAAGGCTTTAACATAAAAGAAATTGATAGGAACCTAGACATACTCATTCTTAAAATTTTAATGTCAAAAATAATTCGAAATTCGAAAAGATTTTAACATAAAAGAAATTGATAGGAACCTAGACATGCTCATTCTTAAAATTTTAATGTCAAAAATCATTGAATCGGCTCAGTTTTCGAGGAGATAAAAGGAGAATACGAAACGTCGATCTGGTAAAATTTTTGTGATACAATCGGTCCGAGCTGCAGCTACCCCTATCGCACTCTACAGGGGCAGGCTTAACGCAGCGCAACGGCAATATTTTCTTCAAATGCCTAAGTTTTGCCTCTGTTCCCTCTTAAGACCGATGCGTAGTTCATACAAACGTAATACCAAAATATTTTTTAAATCAATCATAAGGTAGTGTGTATATATTTCGATTAGATTACAGAATATCTATGTTCCCAAATAAATATTTTGAAAGGACAGCAATAATAAAGACGAGATATGAAGAATTTAAAAAAAATCTCATAACTCTTGTTTAAATCGTCTTTAAATCAGCCTCTTAGTTTGTAGTCTCAACAATTTTTTAATGACCTTCCAGTAGATATATGTATATAACGCTTGTATCACTAAAACCTCATTTAAAAACAAATTAAATAAGTACCTATATAATATGTTCTGTCAAAGCAGTAGAGTAGAGAATAGTTAAACAATGTTAACACACCTGTTTTTTGTTTTCTTGTTATTTTAAGGAATTCAAGAATAGTTTTATTTTTTTTTTTGTTTTTTTTTGTTAATTTTTTATTACTTTGCTTTACTGTATTTGTGGAAAAGTGTCACTATGAAAATGTTAATAATTGTAAAGGAAAAAGGAGCTACGTCTGCCAACAAACTGTTTTGCAGTTTGGCGGGGTAATTAAGTACCATGTAAACAATATTTTCGTGAATAAACACTTTTTCATTTTCATTTTTTTTAAGCGTTTATTTTCATTTTTTTTAAGCGGGAAAGTTATCCTACGGCATGGCGGCACCTGGTAAAAAATATTGATTTTCTTTATTTTGCATGAAACTGAACGATACAACAAACATTTTACTAGGAAGTGTCAAATGTAAAGGTCAATGAAACGCTTGGTTGGCAACAGGAAAAGGTTCAATAAACACCTAATTGACGCCGAATTATAATGAATAATTGTCACATTCCTATCAATAAGTACTACACCTTATTATATCAATCAAAGCAGTTTGTTGCTATGTGAGTATGAAGAGTCGTTATAAAGTTTGGAGTACTTTGGAGGTATTTGTACCTAAGAGTAACTGTGTTCATGAATGAAATGTTTTTTTGTACATAAAGAGGATTTTGTCTTATGTGTGGTATAAATGAATAAATATATTTAATACTGTTTGTTCCGTTCCCACAGACAAACCGTGAGAACGGTTTTGTGGGGAATAGTTCTTAAGTTAAGATTTTTGCAAAATTTGTTTAAATAAAATAAATAATTATAAAAAAAAATCAGCCAATAGTTGTATGAATAAAGATGGAGGAAGACGAAGAAACGATGGGTACCTATGTGTGAAAGATGATATGCCTACAAAGCGGCGTCGGAGGGAGGGACTTCATATTATTACTTATCGACGGTGAAGTGCCAATAACACCTAACTGACTTTTAAAAAACTGCTTTTTCAAGTTAGATAATGCCATAAAATAAACATGTTGGTATAGCTGGGAAGTATTTCCACATTTTAATTGAATGCTGTTGCAATTAAAATACACTTAGGAGATTTCACTAAAACATGCGAAATACGCCTTTAAATTCAAAATGATAAAAAAGTTAATTTCTCGAAAAATGTCAGTTAGGAGGTATTGGCACTTCACCGTCGTTATATGATTTTCTTTTAAAATGAATAAATAATGTGATCCTTTTTAATGTTGGTCCAAAACATCAAATAGTATTTTAATGAAATGAAATGATGTTTATTTGCAAGTAAGTTCTTACAAACACTTTTACACGTCATTTTTTTAGAACTAGATGGGGCCGGTGTTTCGTACTGACTACACTGAAAAGAAACAGCCGAAACAAACTCAGAGGTCAGTTTCTTTTAAAGTCCAGACATAATCTTGTTCAATTCAGATGAGGACTATGCAGATTAGTGTCTGAGATGGTCATTTGAAGAAAGAACTACACAGATTTGAGTGGACCACTCCACTAGACTGTCCAGTCAGTGTCCTAGTGCCGTAGTGCCCTAAGTAGAAAATTTTACTAGTAAAATAATTATACCACATGCTATGAAATCCCCTTTAAATGCTAATCGTGTGGTTGGTATTAAGTAACTTGCGTTTACTAATTATACAGACATTTTGTAACATGATCGAATTTTCATCCAATACTCATTTATTAAACCTCAAAAATTCCTCTCAATAATTTTCGTACACCAAATGATACTCAATCACCTACTGAAAAATATCTGTCTGTCGATCGCGTATCGTAATGATAATTAATATCAGTCGCGCTCATGATTGATTGCTGGTCTCCCAGCTGTTCGTGATGGCGTCTCAGGGTTGAACAAGATTTGGGGGCTGGTCGAAGACGGAGGCGGGGGCGGAATGGTTCAGTTGTGGTGGACTTTTTTCCAATGAAAGTTTTTGTCTTCAATATTTTTTGTGGTGTGGATTGTAGATCAAATTGAGAATTTTATTCAAAAGTTAGTGTCTTTGAACTTATGTCTAGAAAGAAAGATATTCTATTTAATGATCTTCTTGAAGACATCTTTGTATTGAGCGGTATAACTAATGTATAGTAACTACTGCCATCGATCTTCACTTGTTACTTTGACTTGAACCCCTGCAGAAACATATTTAATTTTAGTGCCGAAAAACTCAAGAAGACATTAGTACTGATCTTATATTGTCACTTACGGGATATCTTTCATGATTACTATTTATTTTGAGCTCCAGTATAAGTTTAGTTTTAAACTGTGAAAGCTTAAACAGTTATTAGTACCGATGTTTCAAAAACATCCAAAAATTACTAATCTTTACATAGTCTCGCTGTCTGTACGCTTAGATCCTTGGATACAACTCGACGTGATCCGTGGCTAACGTGATCTGATACCGTGATCGGTGGAGACAAACCTCTTTAAACTACGCAACGGATTTTAATGCAGTTTTCAGCAATATATAGAGTGATTCAAAAGGAAGGTTTATACATATGTATGTATGGGCTACATTGCAGCCGTGCAAAGCCAGGGCGAATCGCTAGTATTCCATATTTATATCGGTTGCCATACAATTTTTATCTTTATTTGTCAGGCAGTGTCACAAGTGTACCCAAGGTCTCCATCGTACGACCTGGTCGTGATCTCCACGTGCTCACCGCACTACAGCGATAACCGAGCGTCGGCCCACATCCCGGTTCGTTGATAGCGTATCGGTTTTTTTAGTTATTGTGATAGGTTGTTTACGTTAAATTACGAAAATAGACTGTTGAAATCAGGTGCCTTCGAATTAATTTGCTCTGTACCTAATAGGTTCCGAAGGTGCAAAATTATCTGATGAAAGTTACAGTAGTTGTTTTGACTTAAGCCTTAAAGGTGCCTTATCAAACCTTTTAGCGTGCGTTCATGATGGGATAAAGGGGTCATTGTATTCATAATTATGAACATCTTTTAAAAACTGCTCTACCCTACATTTTTTTTACAGTCAGATGACCAAAAAAAAAAGGAGTAGCTGATTTTTTCTTGTTTCTGTACAAAATCGAATCTTGGAATGTTACGTTGCAGGCGAATGCTCCGGTGATCCCGAGCACCTTATGAGGCGATTAATTATTTCTATGACACCTTGTATTACTGTTTCAGTTTCTACTACAATTGAATTTGAAATACACACGTCAATCATAAATATGGCACGTTTAAAATTGCCGAAGGACAACGAATCAACTTTGTTATATTTAATGCATTATTCGCGGTATTTATAAAACGTTCACACCAGGACTAATACATATAACTTGGCTGGATATGGTAAGCCGAGACTGATCTATTCAAACGGTTTTTATTAAGGTGCAAGGCTATATAAATGTAAAGCGATCAAAATGCATGATATTCTACATTCGGTAAAATGTTTATTGGTTAAATGATAAATCAGAGAAGTGATTTAAAAAGAAATTAGAGATGAGGACTAATAGAGAAGTATTGAAGGAGACAAATTGTGCCCTTCTTAAAGATATTGAGGTAAAGGCAAGAGATTGATTACGGTCGGACACCATTCTTAATTTTAGGGTTCCGTACCTCAAAATGAAAAACGGAACCCTTATAAGATCACTTTCTTGTCCGTCTGTCCGTCTGTCACCACCGGTTTTCTCAGGAACGGGTGGACCTAGCAAGTTGTAATTTATACCATATACTGAGGTCCATAGTCCCTATAGGTGTATAAAAATCAAGGTCCTGAGTCAACATGATAAAAAGATATGGGCAAATTTAGATTTTTGCGAAAACTTCTAAGTACCAAAATTTACCTTAATTTTCAACATTTTTTATTTTTCGGACTTTTTCTTTACTTTACCTTGCTTTTAACCAAAATTGACAATTTTAGATCTACTAAACTATAGGTTTTGGGTCGAAAACCCATATGGTAGTTCCCATTGACCTAGAATCACGAAATTTGGCAAAAAGCAAGGTCTTACAGCACATGTACAGGGAAAAATCTGAAAACTGTAAATATATAGTTTAATAACAAAAAGAAAGCGATTTTACTATTACAAACTTATTATTTGCGGTTGAAGCAATAGCCGTTTCTAGGGATCGAACAGCAAAGTTAAGTTTGTCCTTTAAAAAGTTTGTACGGGACCCTCGATGCGCGCGTCCGACTCGCTCATGGCCGGTTTTTTGATTGACGAAATACCAGAGACCCTGATTCTTCTTCACTGAGAATATTATAATGTTTTTAGTATTTAGTTAAATTGTATGAATGGGCTTCTTTTATGAGGTGCTGACACAAATACTCAGTCAGCTTAGATATTAATGTGTTTGGTCGTTTTGTTCTGGTGTAGTCATCACTAAGTAGGTAAATGAGGACCGCAACATCATTGCCAAATCAGGTCAAGAAAACCAGTGCAATGATAAAGCCACCTTTTTTTTTTTTTTTGGATGGGAAATCATCTAATGACTTCTCCCGCTCTGGGAGCAGGAGGGAGTGTCAGACTTTTACTGACTAAAACCCATCCATATTCCTTCATCGCCCTTTGTGTTCCGGGGCCACGGTATCTCTTTCGAACAGTTCCGCAACCCCGGCAGGCATCGGTCCTTGCGGACCCCTTCCTTTTGCTGACTCTCTTTGAGGCGCGCGTGGAACACGAACGCGCCGTCGTCACGGCCTGTCGTCATGAGATGGACGGACGGCGAGCTAGCCCATAGCCCACCGTCCACAGGCCCGCGCCTACGGTGGCCGGGGGCCACGTGGTGGTGCCAATCGCCGCTTGGAGGACACGGCGGTGCTCCGCCCACGCTGGACACACCTCCACCATGTGCTTCACCGTGTCCTCCGGTCGATCCTCGCAATGGAAACACCCGGGCGTTTCCTCCCACCTGATTCGGTGCAGGAACCTCCCGAAACAACCGTGTCCGGTGAGGACCTGCGTCAGGCGGAAGGTAAGGACGCCGTGGCGTCTCTCAAGCCACTCCTCAAAGAAGGGGACTTACCGCCACTATTGTGGAGTGCCCTATGATAAAGCCACCTAAACTCAAAACTCGTCAGAGGTATAGGCATTGCTCTTTATGTCGTTACAGGTAATAACCATCGAATGGCCGAGTTCTAACGTTACTTAACATGTACTTTAGCCATGCGTTACTCCTGTAACTGTCACACAAATGTGAAACTGCAAGTGCAAGACAGAGATGGGAACATGTATGAGTTAAAGCACGTGCTGTATGACGTTTATAAGTGTCGGCCTTAGACTTGATAAGTAGGTTTAAGACACACTTCGGCTGAGTGGTTGATATCTGTCTTCCGCATGTTTTTGCGTGAACAGATAACTTACATACAGAAGCAACTGCCGCACTATCGTGCACGTACACTTGTGCTTATAGCACGTCATTTACTTTGTAACAACAAATAAAGAAATACAGTTTTTGAGTGTTTTAAAAGAAAAAACAAATTGCATTGCTGTCTACCACATGGTTTCAATTAATGATTAGCGGCCGTTTTCTATTATTTACTTAAGTATAACTGTTGGTTAGTGTGACTTCTTCCGTAGCTATCGGTGTTTCTGTAAACAAAGAATATCCTATCCGTGTCACCTACCTGTCACTTGATTCATAGAAAAATCAAAGAAAGCTTTTCTGGCGTTTTGTTTCTAACCATCCAGTAAGCAAAATGTCAAACAGTCAGAGATAGCAACCTACCGAAACCGGCTAGTAAGTTATTGAAAATTGCCGTAAGTCATTTCTCAATCATCATCATCATTTTAGTCGAAAGACGTCCACTGCTGGACATAGGCCTCCCCAAGTGTAGCCACATTGACCGGTCCCGTGCGACTTGCATCCAACGGATTCCCGCAACCTTCACCAGGTTATCGGTCCACCTAGTGGGAGGTCTTCCAACGCATCGTCTTCCGGTTCGCGGTCGCCACTCCAGAACTTTTCGGCCACATCGGCCATCCGTCCTGCGAGCAATGTGCCCTGCCCACTGCCACTTAAGTTTGGCAATTCTTCGGGCGGTGACCCTGGTTCTCTTGCGGATGTCTTAATTTCTGATTCGATCACGCAAAGAAACTCCGAGCATAGCCCTCTTCATTGCCATTTGGGTGACTTTAAGCCTTCTGATAAGACCCATTGTGAGCGGCCACGTTTCGGTCAGGTATGTAATCACTAGCAACACACACTGTCGTCTTGAGACACTGCGGTAAGTTGGACGAGAAGATACCGCGCAGCTTCTTGAACGCTGCCCAGCCGAGTCGGATTCGACGATTGACCTCTTTCTCGAAGTTAGACCTACCTAACTGGACCGTTTGTCCCAGGTACACATAATCGTCCACAGCTTCGAGTGTAGTTTCTCCGATTTTGATAGGAGTGGGGACATGGGCATTCAACATAACCTTGGTTTTGTCCATGTTCATTTTTAGCTCCACTCTTTCGGAAGCTCTACTAAGGTCATCGAGCATTATACTGAGGTCCTCCATGGTCTGAGCCATGACCACTATATCGTCGGCAAACCGAAGGTGAGTGATGTACTTGCCATTGACATTGATCCCTAGCCCTCTCCAGTCCAGAACCTTGAAAACATCCACCAGTGCAGTGGTGAACAGTTTCGGAGATATAACGTCTCCCTGTCTAATACCTCGCTGCAGAAGGATAGGTTCGGAGGCTTGGTCTTGAAGTCGGACTGACATGGTGGGATTTTTGTACAAACACTTCAACACCTCGATGTACCGGTAGTCGATTTGGCACTGTTGGACTGCAGTACGGGCCAGGACTCGATCGAATCGAAGGCTTTCTCGTAGTCCACAAACACTAAACAGAGAGGCAGGTTATACTCTTCGGTCTTCTGTATAACCTGCCGCATCGTATGTATGTGGTCCACGGTGCTAAAACCTTTTTGGCGCAGCCGTGGGGCACACAGCACATACTATGTTTTCCTCCATAATTTGTACCTTTTTTATATATGTGTGTGTGCTTTAATAACTGACGTCGAATAAATACCTTTCTTTCTTTCTTTCTTTTTCGGAAACCAGCTTATTCAGGAGGCTGAAAATCGTCAAACCTGCGCGCGAGACGATTCGTGATGACTCTTGAAAACAACTTGTAGACATGGCTTGGAAGTGAGATGGGCTTATAATTCTTCAGACGGGCATTGTCACCCTTCTTGAAGAAGAGTACCACCACACCCCTGCACCATGCCTGTGGCGTTTTTCCCTCGAGTACGACTGAATTAAACAGCTTCTGAAGGGCCTTATGTACCGGTTTTCCACCCGCCTTCAGGAGTTCGGCCGTAACTCCGTCATCACCCGGTGCCTTGTTGTTTTTAAGCTGTTTCAGAGCTATCCTAATCTCGTACAGCCTAACGACCGGGATGTCTTCGGTATAGTGTCGGGTCAGTCTAGCTCTTGAGTCGTTTGCTAGATCTACAACGGGATCTACGACAACTGCCCATAGAAGCTCTCGATCTCCCTCAGAAGCTCCTGCCATCGCCGGTCTTCAGTTTCGTGAGCTGGCTCTGCCCAATAGCCAGATCTCTAGTAAATACCTTGGAGCCTTTGTTCCGCTTGATCGCGTCTTTAATGTGACCTCCGCCACTTTAAGATCTTTTAGATCCGTCTATTGAGCTGCCGGTATTTTAACGCCTCGTCTGAATACTGCAGGATCATCTCAAGCCGCTCCTTCATAGCTTGAGAGTTCGATCGGAGAGTCTCTGGTTCTGATCTGTACGACGTGTCTTGAAGAACTTAGACCGGGTCGTATGGACAGTTTCCACGAATCCATCGTTGTATTTGTCCACTAAGCTTCCTAGGCACTCGATACGATTCTGGAGTTTAAGCTGAAAGCTCTCGGGGTTTTGGATTTGGATCTGTGCTGGACGGAGCGTAGACTTCATCAGTCGAGACCTTTCTAGATTGATATTGATGTTCAATGTGCCTCTTACCGGTGATCGCTCCCGGTTTTCACCGAACTGATCAGAGAGACATCATTGAAAATTTGCTTCTTGGTTGACATGATGAAGTCAATCTCGTTTTTGATTGCACAATCGGGGCTCTGCCAGGTCCACTTCCTGTACTCACGCTTTTTGAAGCAGGAGTTCATTATATAGAGGCCCTCCTTTTCCATAAAACTAGCCAGTTGGTGGCCACGGTAGTTCCAACGTCCAACTGCAAATTGCCCCACCTGCAGCTCATCCCCGCCTTGTTTGCCCAGTTTCACGTTGAAGTCTACCATGACAACGGTGAAGTGAGTTTTGAGACCATGCATGGCTTTAGAGATATCCTCATACATGGGCTCCACTTCGTCGTCGGGGTGTGCCGTTTCTCAATCAATTTTGAGGTAAAGACAAACCTTCACATAAACATAACAGAACATTACGCCCGTAATCCCCGAAGGGTTAGGCAGAGGTGTATCGAATAGTACACCCACATTTCGCCGGTTATGTTATATCCCATGTAATAAGTGGCGAGCCTTTTGCCATCAACCAGGCGCAAATCTAGATTCCGTGACTGCTACTGAGAAATTGATCATTGACAATTGATTGATTGTTTCAATAGATAATTTAAATTATTTTTCAATCAATTTTGAGTTACAGACAAACTTTCATTGGAATTAAAAAGTTGTATCGTGTTAATAAAAACTTCGTTAGAATCCAAACCCACAAAACTTCATACATTATCCTTAAAGTCCAAAAACCTAGCAACGTAAGTCTTTTGACAGAAGGGTAATATGACTTCGCAAGTAAAACGGGCAACTTCAGGAGCCAGGCTTCAGAACTAGGGCAAATCCACATAAGCCGGGGCTCAAGCTGACTAATCTCCGCTAATGTTCTGATGAACATTTACATACGGAGGCATATGGGACACTATTCTACAGTGTTGCTGGAAATTCAAGCTTTTTCACTTTATGGCGTAGGTAGGAAGCTGGATGCTAATTTATGACTGCTTTGAGATAAATCGGGACGGTTAGGGGTTTTGGTCCTAGCTAGGTTACGTGTAATTAATCATCTGTGGTTCGAAGTGTACTCGAAGGGACTTTGATCAACGGTGATTCGCTGATGATGTTAAAATACACATCCTAAGCACAACACGATTTTGACCTCACCAGCATCAAATTGGCTGTTAAATTCGTGTGCGAGCACAATTTCTGTATGTTGTTGCAAATTTGGATTCACATCATCCTAACTGATCTATACAACATATCAAAAATGCAAAACTATAATTATCACGCTTTAATTTTTCTATAATTTTTAGTTTTTAGAAAAAAGCTTTGTTCACGCCTACTGCTAGCGCCACCTATCCACAAGATGACGCACAGTGCGTGAGCGCAGCGGCCCGACCTCTGCAGCTGGGTGGACATCAGCTCCGCCTAGTTCGTCCACTGGCCACCACGCTCGCCTGGCGCTGCTACGTTCATTCTTCAGCATCATACAGTCATTCAGTCATTCTGTTCATTCACAGCGGCTATAAAAAGGCTTGCATTGTATCGAATCATTCCTTTTCACCTCGCATCCATCATCCAGTACAGACCCCCCGCCATGGCCATGGCGGTGTAACCCAAAACTCTGTACAAATCCAAAATTATTTAATATAGATGTGAAACCATAACGATAGATTCATTTCATCACCCGGGAACAGACCTCATCCTCAACAAGCTTTTTGTAATTTTTAGAAGAGTCCGTTTACACCATATATAACAAGAAATCCATCGTATTTTAATTTAAATAATGACATGGAGTTCCAAATAATTTATTTACGATTATCTTTAGACAGAAACAAAGTATGTAGAAAAGCGCAAAGCGCAAGCTTTCAGATTACACCATAACATGAATTAAAATTATTTAACGATAAAAAAAGGGGCATGGAAAAATTACAAATTATCTACATATATATAGATCACCTGTGACTACCTTTTAATTCCGTCGTCACATTGAGTAACATTGACTTTGACCGTAAAACGTGATTTTTCCTACCATAAAAAAGTCGTTTCCCAGCAATAATTATTATTTTGTTTGATGTACAGAATGCTTGGTTGACGGCTTCGTGAAGGGTCCGTTTTTTTTAATAGCCAGTCATGTGTCCCACTGCTGGGCAAAGGCCTCCCCTTTCTCCTTCCAAGCCTCTCTATCACAACCGTCACACCACCTTCGTCGCGGTCTACCTCGACGGCGATTTCCACCGTTAGAACCTTGCATATAAAAAAAACTTTAGAAACTCTACATTTCTCATTCCCAAAACCTGCACAAAATGGTACACACCAGTAATACGGAACACAGCTGGAATGATTTGAGTGATGCAAATATATGTTAATGAGTTGCATGGCATGTCTGTGAGTGGCTCTGCCTTTCGATCTACTGCTTTGACGATTTGCGTTTAAGATGAGAGGAGGAATGAGGGTTATTTAATTACTTGTGTGATACCGCCAAGAGCGATGCAAAGTTAATGTTACATTTTAAATGTATGTAAAATTAACTGTGTAGCAAAATAAGACAGCAGTTCAACCCAGTTGCCCCAACTGAAAACTATAGCTGACAGATGGGACAGTCCCATACTGGGGCATTAGATGCGCCCACATAGCACTGTGTCGCATAATTAATAATTGTTTTGTTTTTTGTTCTTCGGGTAGATATAAGTACTAACACTAGTTTCTAAGTTGTGTGTTGTACTATGCAAATGGACTTTGTCTGGATAAAAACAATTTTATTTTATTTTTATTTATTTATAACTGTGCTATCACAGTGACGAAAATCGTGGGTTTTAACACAGTAACGACTTTAAGTAATTTTTTATCACCACTGCTCTCAAAGCGATGAAGGAAAACATCGTGAGGAGATTGGCATGCCCTTGAACCCAAAACTCGAATAAATAGGTGACATCCACCACAAAGTCTTCGTGGTGGGTTTTGGCATCTTTCTGTCATAAAAAAGACCCAGCAAAGTCAAAGTCAAACCAATTGTTTTAATTAGGCTATTGAATGTAAAACACTAAAGTAGAACTGAATGTATCAGAATACATGCATTGAATGTATTAGAATACATTCAATTCTGTTTCTATTTTTAAATCTATCCAGCAGTGGGACCGTTATTATACTGATTATATTAAGTTTCATAGAAGAAACGGTGAAGAGCTTTATATCTGACGTGCAGCCTACGCTCTTTACCGTTTCTTCACCTTGTTTGATATCTCAGAAATGACAACTATATGACTGACATTATTTAATTTCTAAACCTTGTTTCAATATTTTAATCCTTTGACAAACAAAATATCTAATATAATATATATCTATATTATTACGTAGATACTTGTTAAAATAATATTGACTCCACTATGCAATAGTATTTGAATAATATTGAAATGACTGTGTTTATTTGTGAGTTTAATATGCCAGCGATATTACGTGGAAGAGTAAATAATTTACCTACTATCATAATATGTATTTAAGGAGCCGTTCATATTAATATTGGATGTTTAACTATTAAGATATCGGTAAATTTACAATAAAAATATATCATGCAAGAAACTACAGACACAATTTTAATTTTGTTATAGCCTAGCTAGACTCGATATCTGTCCATAGAAATTAAATAATCCAGGTATGTCAAGGAACGGCTAGCATAAAAGCGCTGTAATGAAAGCTCGATTTAAATAGCTGGAATTTTTACGAAAGTTAGCTCCATCAAGAACCTATAACAAATTTTAATATTTCGCTAGCGTCTCCAACATATCATATTATTTGTTAAACAAATTAATAAGTAAGTCAATGGTTCTTCTCGGTAACAACTGTGGCATCCTTAATGTGTACCTAAATAAAAAAAAAACAATAAAATAAAAATACAAGACACAAAACAATATGCAAATTGTCATCGTTCGTCGGCCATCTTTTACCTCATCGAGACCCTTCAACACGACATTGTCACGCGTTTTGAAATCACGCGATTGCATCGCTGCAGCTGTTCGTGTGCAAGGTATCTAATGTTTGTTTAGTTTTATTTCCTTGTGATAAGTAGACCTTCAAAGTGAGTCTATTTATAGTTTTTTACTTTAGTTACGGTTATTTGTATAAGTTCATGGAATATGTATAATGTCTTCGATATACCGGAAGGTGTAATTGCGTAACACAATTACAATAGCAAATTGGCAATACAATACATTATGATAATTCACGAGCATTCATTGTGTAATTTAACGTTTCTTAGCAGACGATTTTTGAAATAAATTACGCAATAGATTAGGATTTCCATCAAAAATTCATCGGATTGTGACAGAAAGTTTAGTGTGTTAAGAATTTGTGTATAAATTATGTATTGTTAAAATCTCTTTTTCAACCCGGTCAACTATGAAAAGATTTCAACAATCAATACGATGTCACTTTTCCTGTCTTATAAGCTGATTACATAAAAGGTATACACCCACAAGCATTATTATAGCGAGTTTTACGTTGAATAATGATTGTATTGTTGTTGTGTATAATTTCTATTTAATTAACTCACAATACAAGTTCCAAAATACTATCTTCGTAACAATACAAAATTATATTCAAAATAACATTGCATTGGTGTAAATTACTTTGTTGTTTATTGTATACAGAAAAAATATTGTAAAAGAAGAGAGTTGTTTTGTTGTTTTTGTTGTTGTGAATAGATAATCTGTAATATTAGCGTAATCAATAATATGAGTTCCTATGACATAACTACATTGTTGCTAATTGACACAATGAAAGGTAATTTGTAATATAGTAACAATGATGTAAGTACAGTCATACGCAATTGTTTGCTTGCACATAGTGATGAGCGAATTTTTGACGTCCGTTCATAGTACATAATAATCTACTCATCGTTGAAAAATGATTGCATGAAATAGAGATAAGTTTCGCTTAACTTCAAACTCGGATAAATCCAATTCTGAAATTTTTTAAGATTTTGGTATCCAAAGAAAAGGAAAAAAAAATGCTTTTAAACAATTTGATTAGTTGTGTATAAATCAGCATGGTTCTTGAGAAATAAACCGTCAAAATCATAATATTTTAACTAAGTCAGATAGATCCATGAGACAGTTTTTTTTAAATGTAGTAAGCAGTAGTAAGTCCATGAGAGTCAATCAGCTTATTGTTTGTTCAATATGGCCGTCAGTCGACGTAAACTTTGCGACAGTAGTACCGCTTTTTTACTGTTTCTATTATTTATATAGTTCCATGGATAATTCTATTAAAATTGTGTCGACAAGTAAAGCCCGCCAGCGGCCTAATATAAAACTACTAAATAACTATAATGATTACATTCCATCATATCAAATGAAGGTAAATCCATTACATTTTTGAATGGTTTAAATACTGAATTTGTTAGACAGGATCGTTTTCTTCAATAATGTTGCCATAATAAACAAAATACTGCCTTTTAATTCATGGAATTAAGACTATTATCCCTTTTTCTTAAATATCTCATAAGAGGGTAGAGTGGATTTATCGGAGTTTGAAGTTAAGCGACACTAAGAATGTTGAGATGGATGTGTGGAGTGTCAAGAATGGATATAGTAAGGAATGAGTATAACATATTAGAGGAAGTTTGAAAGTGACACCTGTTACAGAAAAGTTGAAAGGGACTCGTTTGTCTTGGTATGGACATGTAATGAGGAGAGATGAAATGCATGTCACTAAAATATTGATGGATATTTAATGTTGATGGATAGAGAGAGAGAGAATTGCCAAATAAAAGATGGATTGATTGTGTGAGGAATGATAGGAGTAAAAGATTCCGTGATGTCTGACAGAGGAATGGACGAAGAAAACGTGTTGGAATGGATACATATTTTATATAATTCTAGCGTATTTTACTCTTGTCTGTATCCGCAGAATGTTGACAAAATAGGAAGTCTGTATTGAGTTAAAAGCAAACATTACAATTCCCGCTGAATTTTGGAGTTCATTTATTTACGTTAAAATTTCTAATATGACAATCGTTTCAACTTATTACAATGGGGTTATGATAACAACTGTTAAACTGCGCATGCGACTATTCACCTCTGCCAATGCCTTCAAATACCATAAACGAACGGATGTAAAGACACGTTACTTGTATGTTTAGATTTTCATTGTCAGCAATAGTAGGCAGGTATATGTTTATTTTCTGCAGATAGATTATAACTGATTACTAAACCTATTTTTTCGTATAAACCAAAAAAACTTATCGAAAGAAGCCCGTAGTTTGAAATTTTGCCAATATAGGACATTGAAGGCAAGCTAAGATAAGCTTGCCCTAAAATTTGAACTGAAATATCGACAAAATATCTCGATGAAAAACCCTAATGTGGAAAGAAGAATTGACTAATTTATCATTAATTTCCAAATTACGAATCATTTTTCTAACTAGCGACCTGACTGGGACATGCATCCGATTCTACAAATACATGCCTTGAAGGAACCGGGTATAGTAGCGGGCTAGTAGTTTATAATGTATACAGGCTGTAACATAATAAACGCATGGCCTCTCGTTAGGTGCCTCAGACCAAGAAACTGAAAAACTTTTTTTCTATAACTTTTGGAAATTTATAACTTTTTCCAAGGGGTTTGATTTTTTTTTTTAAAGTAGCGGCCACGCATTTTACTTATATTAATAGCTGGTATCAATACAAACAAGTTTTAAAGTGTCACGTTTCCGAGATATGAGCTATCAAAGTTAAAGTCCATTTAATAATGGCATCTTCAGCACAAATTTGATTTGATCAGTCCACGCATAAAACGTGTATCAATCGATAGCTGGCATCAATACAAACAAGATGTGTTCAAAGTAAAATGTTCTAAAGTGTCACGTTTCCGAGATACATACATCAAAAAAGTCTAGGCAACACGCATCATTTTACAGAAACTGCATGTTTTATTAATTGATACTTTATTTTTTCTTAACAAAGTAGATTGGTATACAATCTTTTTGTTCTCGGAAACATTTATGCTGGCTGATTTTAAAAACAGAGACTTTTCGATTGTGTTTTGTTTTCATTAAAATAAAAGCTAATTATTTTTTCCCGATTTCATGTTTTCGTTGCTTGTTAAATTTGGTATTTATCTCACTTTTTTTCATTTTGAGATATACCTACAGTTTTAAAAAAAAGTGAGTGGCGAGTCATTTTTTTCTCGTGGAGCGACGCCATTTGACTGCTGATGAAATGCAGAGAGCTGTAGGAATGCTACAAGCGGGATGAAATCAGTCCCAGGTACCTCGGCATTTTGGTGTCAATAGGAGCGAGATTTGTCGTCTTTGGCAGCGGTACGTTAATACAGGGGATCCTGCTGAGCAGCACCCAGGACGTGGAAGGAGAACAACTGCTCGACAGGACCGATACTTAAAACTGACTGCAAGACGTCAGCCGATGTTAACCGCCCGGGAGATAGGTTTAAAGCTACAATTCTTAAGCGGCGTTGTTGTTAGCCATCAAACCGTGAGAAATAGGCTGTATGAATACGGCCTACGAGCACGACGCCTAATTAGGTGCCCACCTATACGCCATGGGAACACTTGACATGAACCCAGGATCAATGGGATGAAATTTTGTTTTGCGATGAGTCCCGGTTTGGATTTAGGCCTGATACGAGAAGGGTAAGAGTGTTTCGTCGTCCCGGAAATTTTGAACGTCGAGATGCGTCCAGGAAGTGCAACTTACAGTGGCTCCGCAGTGATGGTTTAGGCGGGTATTCTGAAGAACAGACGAACTGAGCTCGTTTTTGTAGATAGCAATATGAACGCTGAAAGTTATGTTGAAGATGTCCTCGGGCCTTATGTTCACCCATTTGCACAAAGTCTTGGCTCAGATTTCACGCTCATGCATGACAATGCGTGTTCGCACACAGCTCGGAGGACTAGAGAGTACTTTGCAATGGAAAACATCCGGGTATTGCCGTGGCCTGCACAATCGCCAGACTTCAATCCCATCGAGCACACTTGGGACATGCTCCAGAGACGTGTTCTAGAGAACCTGGACGGAGTGTCGACAACCCAAGAACTGAAAGACTTGATAAAATTCCATTGGGAGCGATTGCCGCAGGATCAAATAAACAATCTTATAAATTCAATGAAAAATCGTTGCTGACAAGTTCTAAACAACAGAGGCGGTCACACTTTGCATTGAATTACAAAAAAAAGACGATTTTTTATTTTGTAAAACGTATAAAATTTAATTTCGTTTTAACTTCATTTTATACTACGTATGTTTGGTACACATATTGTTAACTATTGTGATTAAATTAAGGTGATTACATGAGCTAAACGCGAGTTTTATAATGCAAAAAAGCATATGATTCACTGCAATTATAAACAAAACCAGAAAAATTTATGATATTCTTCAGGATATTTGCTAGTACGATAGTGTTTTGAAAACATAATACAACAAATTTTATTCGATAGAAAAAAATTACGAACTTTCTTTTAACGAGTAAAAACCATACTAAAATATATGCGCTCATTCTGATTTTTTGGCAAATAATTCTACAAGCAAAATACTAGTATCATAGTGTTTTACTTTTTTAGTCCAATCAACAGATTTTTTGTAAATCGCAAAAAACCACTCATTTCGCACTATTCGGCCGCAGTGACTGACGTAACAACCACTTTGTCGTGCAAGCTGATTAGAACTTTATTCTAACAGTATTTCAAACGAAGTTTGAACCAACACAAATACAGTTGCATATTTAGCTCATGTAATCGCCTTAACAATTGAATGAAGCATTTTGTTGCTGTAGTCACTGAAACATAAAACAATCCATAGCTATTATTTGTAAAAGAAATATAAATATATTACAATAGTAAAAATCGTTCAAAAGTTAAAACCGAACATGTTGCTTAGACTTTTTTGATGTGTGTATAAACGTTGTGCTATAAGCGATTACAACGCCATATATTTCGGAAACTTGACACTTTAGAATATTTTGTCTCAGACAAAACTTGTTTGTAATAAAAAAATATATAATAACATAATAAACGCAAGATCACTCGTCTTGCGTTTATTATGTTACACCTTGGTATATACCTGACCCTGCTTTGCGCGTTTTTACGATAAATGACAAAGAATTGAATTTCTGTTGTATTGTTTATCGGGCTGGTGTCCGCAACTCCACGTCAAAGCGCGTATTTTGCGTATGAATTCCTGTTATGAGATTACTGTGTTGAATTTCTGTTATTACATTTTTAATACTAATACACCATTCGAAGACAAATATCTATAAAATGATGGTAAAAACAGCGAAAAACCGGTTGCGCAGATCGAAAAAACAATGCTGTCACACAAACAGACTCAGTAAAGATACACTAAAAATACATATTGCAAATAGAAATAATCTCATCGTGGCATTCTCCACCAAGGTCACTGCTGTAAAGGTCGGCAGGACGACTTCTGAGAATCTCTACCAATATTACGACATGTAGATTCGAATCTATATCAATGTTGTGTAAGTTGAGATAGTGGTGTGTGATAGTAAGAGGGTATTGAACAGTACGGTGATAACGTAGGTCAAACAGAAGCAAGTATGTGTAAGTATTTACCTTTTGATATGTCTTGCGGTGATTTGTGCGAAATTTATTTATGCACATAATACAGAGGCACATAATACTGACAGACTACAGACTGCCATAGGCATACCGTGATGATTTTGGGTAATGCCTCTGCATCAACCAAAGGTGGGCTTGATTGGTTTTTTTTTTACCTGGATGGTGGGGAAATTGAATACTTTGGTCGTAAATGTCGTGAGTTTTTGAGTATGAATTTGGATACAAGAGTAGGGGAAGACCAAAGAAACGATGGATGGACTGTGTGAAAGATTGTATAGCTGGAATCATCTTCATAAGATGACGACTACTGAAGAAGTATAGAAGAAGACGATATGTTACAACATCTGCCTAGACTTTACCCAACTATGTCGGGGTCGGCTTCCAGTCTTACCGGATGCAGCTGAATACCAGTATTTGGTAGATGATATGTTGCGCCGACTGAAAATAAGTTGGGATAAGACAGGAGAATGAAGATTGTTTTGTTGTCAATTTCTCAAAGATTAAAACCTTTAGATTTGTGTTACTAATGCGTTAAAAAAAATGGTTGCATTGCCATTTCAATAGAATTGCTTACTCATGCTGAAAATCGTATCTATCGATCCACGCAGGGTGTGTGAGGTTCACTCTACTTTAAATGAAAACTTTTTTGCCTGACCAAAATACCATGACATCTGCATGATTTTTTTTTTCGATTTATGGTCTATATCCATCGGAATGTCATAATGCACGTCACGAAGAGACTTGTCAAAACAAACAAAAACTTACAAAAACATTTTAGGTTTTGCGATTTACTAAGAAATTATTTAGTACCTATTTGAAACACGACGCACAGAAACTGGTTAGAATTTATATCTGACTGTTTTAATGATTTAAAACAGCAATTTTTTGTCGGTGTTGTAGTAAAAAAAAACTAATGATCCGAAATTCTTGGCGAATTAAAGTTTGCATACTTCAGATAGGTTATTGTGAGACATACAATTTTAAAACACAGTTCCTCAAGCAAATCAGTAATTTAAATAATTTTGTTTATTTACTATTTTATTTATTATTTATAACAGCATCATGGCCTTTCCTGCTTAAGACCTACAACAACAAGAATAATAATTAAATTTAATTTAATGTTATCGACAAACGTCATGATTACTCATGATATAGGTACCGTGAACGTTAAATTTATACTTATTTTAATAGCAATATTAAAATAACTGGTAAACTCTAGGAATAAGTAATATAATACAACTCTTCCTAACCCTTCGAAGATACCGGATTAAAACAACAATAAAATTTGTCAGTGCAAGCAATGCGACTGTTTCGCAAAATGGGTCAAATCAGTGCCCTGAGGAACCCCATTTTTTTTCTCGACGTCAACACGCATGCGCGAACTTGACTGGGGTGGCGTGAGACACGTCAAAATCTAAAGCAATATAACCCCAAAATAAAAACACACCGATTCACACTGATTTACAATAAAATACTAAAGTTTGACACTGTTACAAGATCAAACGCCTTAGCAGAAGCCACTTTCGATTTTAATTTAGCCTCCTTTAAGTCATAAATCTAGAAAAATAAACTAAAAGCTTACCTGTAACTGATGTCTGAAGCCTCAAACACGAATACAGAACCATACAATCCCGCCAAGAAGCACGGAAATAAAAATAAAGCATAATTTATGATATTATACTTCCCAAAAGGTCCCAACTCCTTCAGGATAGCATCTAGTCCAACTAACGATGTTTCTTTCGACATTTTTAACAACAATTATAATAACAGCCTTTATTAGAACACTTTAAATATCACTCGGAATTGTTTTATTAATATTTTTATTTATAAAAATACGAATAACAACACGCGGCGTCGAGATGTCGCGATTTCATGTGTATAAATTTGACAGAAACGCGCGCATGCGTATTGCGACTCTTTACGTGGTCATTTTTGCAAACAAGTTGGTTGGTTTTTTTTCGCCGAACGAGCGGTGCCGGCAGATGTCTAAACTTGTATGCGTTTGAATAAAAAATAAACAAGAATAACCGGCTAAAGTCTGTTGATGACGAAGAGATATTGTTCTGATTGCGCTATAGTGTCAGAGCATATTTGCAATTGTAAGTGAATAAGAGGGAAAGAGATGGATATAGGTTGACTGTTTTGCCTTAAAAAATGTAAGGGCTTTTTAAATTGTCGTGAGAATAATCGAAGTATTTATGATAGCATGATTATTTATTTAATGATAATGTGATCTGTAGTAAAGGGTGATTGTAGGTCAATGATTTCACTATCCTAAATAGAGATAAGAGAATTTATTTTTAGGTCGATTGGTGATGTAATGTTAGATTTATTTTTAAACTCGCTTGTGTGATTACTGCGTGAATTTATTATTTTTAGCACGTAGTTTGTATTAAACAGATTCGTAACGATAAGGGCACGTGGAGTTTTTTTTGTGTGCCTTCAAACATATTGGATGAGAAAACCTGGAACCTAAAACATTTAAAGGCATTCGTTTTTTTAATAAAACAATCACTTTTAATATTTTTGTAAGGTCAAGGCCAAATTATTTATTAGTAGAATAATATATTTCAATTAATGCCAGCACGTGTTATTTATTCTTAATACGTCATGGACAAGAAACAATTATCATAAATGAACACGTGTGTTTCAAACCAGTAAATCTAATAATCGTTAATGAAACCGGTATACAGGTTGGAACATTGACTCACAAAAGATCACCACATTATTCTTCACCCCAACATTTTCATCAGTAATACAAATATATAAAAAAAAATCCATAACAAAATCTATAAATAAATCATCATCATTAGCTTATAATGTTCCCACTGCTGGGACACGGCCTCCTCTCAATGAGAGGGATTGGGCTATAATCCACCACGCGGGCCTAGAGCGGATTGGTAGATATCACATGTCTTCGAATTTTTGGTTCTAGTACATGCCGGTTTCCTAACGATGTTTTCCTTCACCGTTTTGAGAGCAGTGGTGATGAAATAAATTACACAAAGTAATCCGGCTGTCTGGGTTCGAACCCACAACTTACTGTTCGTAAGTCGGGGCCGCCACGACTGGGCCACCGCTGCTCTAAAAAAAAATCAAATGTAACTAAAATAGTGACGAATATAAATGTTGATAAGATAGAGAGAAAGTAGGAAAACCAAGAAACCAACGATGGATGGATTGTGTGAGGAATGGTATGAAAGAAAATGGAGTACATGATAGCGTGGCGGTTGACAGAGGAGAGTGGAAGAAAAAAACGTGTTGCGCCGACTACAAGTAACATGTGATAAGGGCAGACAGTAGGTACTGCACTTTTGCAGGTAGCAGCAGATTTTTCTAACATTCAAATTCATTATCATGAAATCCAAAAGGATCACAGTAAAACTAGTATCTTTGTGTTCCTAATAACACAGATAATATATTCATAATCATAACCTTTATTTCCTAAAAGAATAAAAACAATACAAAAAAATAACTAATACACTAGTACTTAGTTTCTATGAAGCTAAAGGATTATACACCCAATTAGTTACTCGGTGGGAGGAGCTCATGGCTAAATAATAACAGCCGCTCGGGTCGATCTTTAGGTTAAGCCGTGCTTGCCTAGGTTGGTCTGTGGATGTGTGACCACTCATTACATACCGAGTTTCCTCCGTGCCTCGGAAAGCACGCTCTTTCTATTAAGCAGTTGGTCCCGGCTGTCATTTGTGATCTTTGACAGTCGTTACAGGTAGTCAGTGGCCCAAAAAAGTCTGACAACCAGTCTTACCAAGGGGTATCGTATTACCCAGTACTAACTGGGTTGTGGAGGTCAGATAGGCAGTCGCGCCATGTAAAATACTGGTATTCAGCTGCATCCGGTTAGACTGGAAGCCGACCCCAATAATACTTGGGAAAAGGCTAGGCAGATGATGAGTTACTCGGTACACAATAATAAATTCTGGTTGTTACGAAACCGAATTTACACTGACCCCCGTACTGGTAATAAACTGTATTACGGTGGGACAGGTTTCCTCGTTCTCAGTTAACAATATTATAATTGCCGATTTGAGAAAAAATAATTAGGATAAACTACTTTTTAAATATTACAAATCAAAACTGTGGGTAAAATGTATCAAACATTCAAATTGTTGATCACTGAGGTTTTTTTTAATTTGTAGGTAGTAGCGTAAATTCACATAGTATATGCAAAAATTTTAGATGTTAAGTTTGTTTACAAATATTTGAACTGTCTTCTTGCTACTTTATATAAGACAAAAAAAGATTGATTCTAATAACAAAAAATAATAATAACATTAATCTAAACAAAAAATTAAAAATATTAAAATTTAATAAAACTTTTTCTCCTTACTTTAACATGCCATACCTCGTGTTTTCTTGTAAAAAATATAATACTACCTAATTACTTTACTATCACTACATATTATAAAACAAAGTCCCCCGCCGCGTCTGTCTGTCCCTATGTATGCTTGGATATTTAAAACTTCGCAACGGATTTTGATGCGGGTTTTTTTTAATAGATTAATGATAGTATTTAGTTTGTCAAGCGGCCAAAACCGCGGGTATCAGCTAGTAAACATTAAGAAAACAAAAGCGGAAGAAGTTTATCATCCAATTTGTTCACTTTGTGTAAAATTGGTTGCTTTATTACATTCTGTATAGTTACTATTGTAATTTAGGAAAAAAACCGACGTATTACGTTGTGGGAAAGAATAGCGTACTCCTTCAATTTATTCATCTAAATTACAAACTGGGATTTCCTCCCCAGCGTACCATCCAACGTATTAAACATGTCTCATCATGTCATCTTCCTGCCGTTGCGTTGTTCGATGCCACCTGTGGTCGTATATTTTCTTGCTTTTTCCCCTTTCTATTATCGATCGTTTTTCTTTTATATCATTCCTCACTCAATCCATTCATATTCTCTTCGGTCTTCCTCTCCCTTTCCATCAAAAAGAGTGATGTTTAAAAAAGTCATCGCACTTTTAATCACAATAATTATGTGTTTCGTGGCATGTTCAAACATTAAAAAAAAAACAAAAAAAAAATGCAGTATTTAATTATTTTTTTTGCTTAACCAGTTTGTTTAGGTAGAACACACACGCATGTAAGACTCGAAAGGTTTAGCAGGGCTGTACCTAAAAGTACACCCACATTTCGCCAGTTATGTTTAAGTCCCATGTAATAGGGGCAAGCCTATTAAGCACATTAATCGGGCACAAAACCAGACTGCGTGGCTGCAACTGAGAAATTCCAGATGGAAAATCCCTATAACACTTTGCCCGACCTGGGAATCGAACCCATGGCCTAATGCTCAGCAGTCCCGTTTACGATCACTGGACCAATGAAGCAGTCCACCAGTCACTGTAGAACACCTATGCAAAGTAATGTTTATTATATCATAAGTCATTATCATTAAGGATGAGGCCAAACGACCGTAATTATACCTTTAAATGACTAATTAGTAGACACAATAGTTAAACAGTTAACATAAATCACCTGGAGGTTTAGTAACGGAGGGGAGGATGAGTCGCGTAAATTCGGTTTCATATAGAGTTGGGCGCATTTTACGACGTCACGTGACGTAAACCAGACTTTCGTATGAAAATGTGGCGTAAATTACGTTACTCTTAACTCATAAATTACTTTCGTTTGGCCTCACTTGGTCCTAAAACCGAAAATTTGAGAAGACATGTGGCGTTTTCCAAGCCGTCGCGCCCTGTCGACGGCTGCCGTCGACGCTTGCAGTTGTGGCGTTTCAGTTTATGTGCAGTTGGCACCGTGCCGCTCGTCTGTAAGAACCCTTAAAGGGAGGCACGTGTCAACATTATAGGTTCGTTATACTAAACTAATCGTTTAGCCTTAACCTTGGCTAAACTAAACATACAATTTAATTGTAAATGGAAAAGTTTGTTTGTCTAAAGAAATGCCCAAGAATAACGCACGTCACCCATACTTCCGTAAAATTATACTTATATATTATTTGTTTGTTACCTGTTCACGCCTAGACCACTGAAAAAATCATCCTGAAATTTTGCATATAGGTACGTTGTCAGGTATACAGAAACGGACATACCTACCTACCTTTATTCCGAAAAAAAGTACTGTTCTCGAGGAAAACAACAACAACGATAATAGATGGCGCCACGTGTCTTTCGAATCACGATTGAATTATATTATTACAAACAGGGTACAACCCGATTGTCAAATTCTAAATTAATGCGAGCGAAGCCGCGGGCAATAGCTAGTATAAAGAGTGTAAAACACCTCTTAACGAAGCCGAAAGGCACTTGTTCTCCCCGTCATTGCGATCATGTTTTTGTTCTACACCATACCTTCTAGTTACGGAGATATTGGGGGCAAAGTTCCAACTTTTAGACAAGGGTTTTTAAATACAAGTTTTTAATGTAAGATTTTTACTTTAAACACCTTCACGACCCCTGTACTATTCAATCCATCCATCAGCACAATGTTTTGAGTGCGTTACATTGAGTTCTACCACAAAACATGATTTTTCACCCCAAAAAAAAGTTGTTTCCCAGCAATAATTTTTGCGTAAAGTTACTTAGTTTGATGTACAGAAAGCGTGGTTGACGGCTTCGTGATGAGGTTGTTTACAACCTGTATATATCAATAAATAAAAAGTAACACATAAGCACGAACACTATAGTTATTTAGTTAGCAAACTGTTAAAAATGTAAATAGATACAATGTTAAATATAGGTATTAGGTGTATTAAAATACCTACTGTGTGACGTCCTCGAGTACAATCACTAGTACAAACATATATAGTAATAATGATGACTTCCAAAATACCACACATCCGTAACAACATAAAATTACGAATAAACGAACGAACGAAATTACCGTTTATTCCCATCTACCACCCCAATTCTACTACCCGGGGTGGTGGATGGGAATAACTAGAAGCGTTTACATGATTAACATTTATTCCCATCTACCACCCCGGTGCTAAAAGTGATTTTAAGGACTATTTGACTTATTTTTGTTTTTTTTCGACTATTTTACTTGTTTTTTAGACTATTTGACGTTATTTGTTTTTGTTGGTTGGTAGAATTGGGGGTGGTAGATGGGAATAAACGAAAATTACAATCAATCAATGTCATCATCATCTGCCTAGCCTTTTCCCAACTATTTTATGGTCGGCTTCTAGTCTGACTGGATGCAGCTGAGTATTACCAGTATTTTACATGGAGCAACTGCCTACTGACCCAACCTAGTTAGTACTGGGTAATAGTACGATACCCATTAGCAAGACTGGTTGTCACTTTCGGGCCACTGGAATACCTGTACCAACTGTCAAAGATCTACAAATAACAGCCCGGACCAAACGGCTTAACGTGCTTTCCGAAGCACGGAGGAAACTCGGAAAATTACTACGAATGCTTACGAATTAATCGTCTTATTGTCTTCTGTACACCACGGAGTATTTCCTATAAATATTGGAGTGTTCATGCATAGATAAAAAAAGGCAAGCAAAATTTTATGCGTAGAGTTATTTATGCATTTAACACTTCAAGCACAAAGTACAGAGGCGGATTTAATGCCATATGCATTCTCTACCAGTCAACCATTGGAGTTACTAGGTAACATGTACAGACTGGTTTTAGATTGACGGCTTCGTATTGAATTTTAGCAGTAAATATTAACACATACAGTTTAAAACAGTTCAGTCATATAGCATGCATGTGGTATACCGTATAGTGATAGTTTTATGCCGGCTGTATACTCTCGCCGAGACAGTCCGAGGCAAGGCGAGCGCGAGAGTGTAGATGGTAGCGCTCGCCCACCTCGCCCTGTCTCGGTGTTAGATACTACCTGGATCAATATTAAAAAGTTTTTAAGTGCCTATACCTCCTCAAATGGCTTATCATGATCCTCCGTTACGCCTATAAAATACTGCAGCATTAATTTTGAAATAAATATATGGTAAAGTTGAGGATTAATGCTAAGTACTATGTGTGACGAAAACACGATTCCATAAACTTTTCTCGATATGAAAAAAATCCAAAGTTACCTCCAAATTGAACAATAAACTGCTGGTATTGAAAAAGTACTTCAAATTAGATCATGAAACTTTTCATACTAACTGAACTAACTATAAAGCAGGTCTTGTGTTTTACTTTTTTAGTCCAATCAATAGATTTTTTGTAAATCGCAAAAAAACCACTCATTTCGCACTATTCGGTTACAGTGACTGACGTAACAACCGCTTTGTAGTGCAAGCTGATTAGAATTTTATTCTAACAGTATTTCAAGCGAAGTTTAAACCACTACAAATAGAGTTGCTAATTTTAGGGTTAGAAGGGCTTTAAGTTGCTGTAAAAGTCTTTTTTGCTCTCAAAACACTTCAACAAAGTCAAGAACTTCTTTTAAAACATTATCATCACCTTCCTGTCCTTGTGCTATTCTATTTGGGGTCGGCGCAACTTTACTCCTCTCTCTTTCATATCATTCCTCACACAGTCCTCCTAAACCAAAAACCCAAAAGACATACAAACCTCAATACGAAAACCTTCAAATTCTGACCTAACAAAGTGACATTCTCATAGTAAACTAAAACAGTGCTTATCGGGCGAGCAATCTTGGCAACAATGAAGGGACCACGAGATTATCTCATAGTCGAGACACAATGGAGCATGGTGCGATGGCCTGCCACGTGGAACAGATAACGCGCTGCTATAGTTTCTTATGGGGGTAAAGATATCTGTGTTTACTTACTTTGTACTATTTTGTGTATGTTATGTTCGATGTAGCCGTGTGGTATCCGGCAGAGTAGAATAGAACCAACCCATTACACTCACGGGTGTCGTATAAGGCGACTAATGTCTGAGGCAGAACACCTTGCGCCTCCGTAGACCTGAGAACGGGCAGCAGCGTTTTCTGTTAGTCTTTCATTACTGCGATCTCCAATCCGCCTGACAAGCGTGGAGATTACGGCAAATTCCTCCCATCATGGGAGAGGCTTATGTCCAGCAGTGGACGTTATGGGCTGATGTTGTTATGTTCGATTGTTTTCTTTATATTTCTCGCAAGTCCATCCATAGCTTTTCCGTAGATTGGATCGAGTGTAAAGAAACACCTTTAAATGAGCAAAACAGTCATAAAATACACTTTTATTACCCGAATATCCCAAAGGATAGATATTTGTAGATTTTTGTCGTTTATTGGACTTTCGACGTTTAATAAAATACCAACGCAAAATTTTGAAAAAATATGGTGTTCTCAGTGGCACTTTCATTTTGTGTATGTTATGTTCGATTGTTTTTTTTATATTTCTCGCAAGTCCATCCATAGCTTTTCCGTAGATTGGATCGAGTGTAAAGAAACACCTTTAAATGAGCAAAACAGTCATAAAATACACTTTTATTACCCGAATATCCCAAAGGATAGATATTTGTAGATTTTTGTCGATAATTGGACTTTCGACGTTTAATAAAATACCAACGCAAACATTGGTAAAAAAAATGTGACGATACTACCTATACGAAAGTCAAAGGTCTTCCCTATCAAAGCCGTTGAACTTCTCTGCTGTATAGAGATATACTTAATACATAGAGTATAATTGTAATACTCGTACCTACTGGTGAACGTAGCAATAGTTCGATATTACAATATAGTGCAGGAGTGATTGCAGATTGCAGTAGCTAATTGCAAATAATTGAAACAAGATAACTTATCGAGTATTGATTTTAGTTATCTGTCGCAAATAGTATCTCCTACCTTGGTTGAATGAATGGAGCGTCTTGCTTTCAACTCAATTTGTAACTATAACTAATTTGCACCTTATTAAGTATAACTTAAAGTTGCTTTTTCTGTGAGATCGGGGTGATCTTTTAAATAATGCAATGGAATTTGATGCGGTTTGCACTGTTGTGTACCTATACTGTCACTTACGGGATATCTTCGTGATTGTTGATTATTTTGAGCTCCCGATATCGAGTTTAAAACTAAACTTAAACTGTCACTTAGGGGACTAAGTAACAGTATAAGTTTAGTTTTAAACTGTGAAAGCTAAAACAGGGTTTTCACTATTATACAGGGTGTAAACAACCTCATCACGAAGCCGTCAACCAAGCATTCTGTTAGTACATCAAACTAAGTAACTTTACGCAAAAATTATTGCTGAGAAACGACTTTTTTTTGGGGTGAAAAATCATGTTTTGTGGTAGAACTCAATGTAACGCACTCAAAACATATTGCTGATGGATGGATTGAATAGTACGGGGGTCGTGGAGGTGTTTAAAGTAAAAATCATAAATCAAAAACTAGTATTTTAAAAAAAATTGTCAAAACTTGGAACTTTGACCCTCAATATCTCCGTAACCCGGTTCCCAGGTATGGTGTAGTGGAAAAAAAATGATCGCAATGACAAGGAGAACCTGTTCTCTTTGTCATTGCGATCATTTTTCCTCTTAACGAAGCCGAAAGGTACAAGTACCTTTCGGCTTCGTTTTTAGGTTTTTTACACCCGCCGGAACAACTTCTTTATAAAATAGAAGTTATTCCGGCCGCCATATTAATTTATAGTATTCAGTTTTGTTAAGTATATGAGCTCTTGCTGTGTCGTCTGCCAGTGAGCGAATTAAAAAATAAATAAATTGAAGATGTCGATACATTGGAAATATAACATTATGTTTTTTATTTTTATTTGCCATTTATTCAAAAATGAAAAAGAAAATCCTGCCTTGGGTTTGCTCTTTTGTAACAAAAGCAGTACAGTAACAAAGTTATAATAGAAAATAAAAAATAATAAAGGAACATCTCACAGAAACGTAGGATATGGTACAAGGTAGAACTTTTCTAAGAAAACAAATAAATGCCAGGATTTTATGAACGATTCCTACGCGTATCGTAGTGTGTAGCTTGTTAACTTTGACAGTGAGGTGCATGTGTCGATAATTTGTAATGAGTAAATATTTTTTTAAAGTTAATTTTATGAACCTCTAGCTTCTGGGCCCCTACCGCGACCGGCAGAAAAACTATTATTATAAAAATATAAAATAATTTTTATTTCCAGTTTACAATTCCAATGTCACTACATGCTTCAGCAATATATTATTTAAGTTGAGAATAGGCATGACGACAGTATCAAAAAATTGAAAATCTATTTAGTCCGTCACTTAGAGTATTGGAAATTAATGGACACGTATTTTTTGTTTTTGTAAATCAATGAATATTGACAAAGATAAAACGCATCAAAACTCGGGAGTGGGGGGCTCGTGACGTCAGAACTAGGTAAAAATGATACCTAGGCGTGACGTATTGAGAATTTTAAAAGCGTCATATCTTCGTCAATTTTGGTTTACGTAACAAAAGAAAAAATACGGGTCAAATATTTTTTGATAATCTAAATGTCGGACTAATTAGTTTTTTTTGTCGTCTCGCCTATTGTACTTAACACAGACATATACACATCTGACACCCAAGCTAAGATTGAACTTGCATTATGAGTGACAGGGCTCTCTTAGTTCACTAGGACAGTAAATACATCAAAATTCGTAAGTTTGATACACGTCAACGGGAAACAAAGACATAATAATATGGTATAAAAAGAAAAAAAATAAACAACTAAATAATAATTAATTAATTAAATTAAAAGGCAAAACATATTATATATTGGCAAACATATATTATTCTATGTGTAATCAGGCTATTAACTATCTGTGTGGCAGTATGGCACAATAACGTAGAGCTTGGCACAAGCAAAGAGGGGCCTATATTCAGCAGTGGGTGAAGTCAGGCTGTGGATAATGATCTTGTTGTGTTACCAAATATCATCCAAATCCGTACAGTAGTTTTTACGCAAAAGAGTTACAATCATCCATCCTCATAACTTATTTTTCGCATTTATGTGGGAATTTAAGGTGAGTTAAGTGGCAATACTGATTGCATGAGGGAATGTAGGATGATGGAGTGACAACACTGTATGTCAAGAAAAGATGCGCAGAGAGCATTATTAGATGTACGACGGAACGGACGACGAATAAGAAATATGGAAGTCAGAAGATTTTCAGAAGAATATTATAGAAACTAAAGTTTGCTTGCTGTTTTATTTTGGAATCCCACAACACACACTGTATTTATAATAGTAGTAAGATTAGCTGTATAAGTAAAGCATTTTTTGAGGGCCTCACACCATAGATTTCTTGATTGTCTGAATTTATACCCGGTTTTAGGCAACTAGCCTGCCCCCTTATCGTATACAGTGCCGTAAATAACCTTTTCTGAGCGCTGCGCAAGCTTTTTTAGATATTATAGGTACCCTAGCTAGAGCATGTATGTATAGGCCTACTTTATTTCATTCAGGGTGACAAAATAAAGCAGAAGGACCTTGGTATTCCGGGGTTGCGGGACTGTTCGAAAGAGATGCCGTGGCCCCGGAACACAAAGGGCGACGAAGGAACATGGATGGGTTTTAGTCAGTAAAAGTCTGACACTCCCTCCTGCTGCAGCTGGAGAAGTCATTTGATAAGTTCCTACCAGAAAAAAAAACGGACCTTGGTATTGGTGGACCAATTATCTAATATTTTAGAAGAAAAATGTATTATTTTAAAGAACTAGAACTGATGTGGGTAAACAAGCAGACGAGCTATTTAAGTGGACCCTTCGCCTATTATACCACTACTACCCACTGTATCTCACTCACTAAAACTCAAACGCAAGTTCAGTAGTATAAATGCGTTGCCTACCCTGATGCTTTTATATTTAATTTTAAGTACTTGGTATGGTAGTTTGTGTTGGAATCTAGCACTAGGGGCGCAGCGGGAACTTATCAGGAGCAAACCGAAAAAATAATTGTCCTGTCTGGTGTGGCCTTTCTTGCGCCCCCCAGAGTCTGCGCCCTGTGCCTGGACACCGGTGGCGCCGCCCTATTTACGGCACTGATCGTATAGGTCTTTTAAGATCTTGCAGGTTTACGGATATGCGAGCACATTAAGACTGATGACTTTTTATTACTTTCCAAAAAAAATGGGTATATTTGGTGAACGGAGTAGAAGGTACCATACCTAGTTTTTTTTTCTTGATCTCTCTTGAATTGATCCATCATCAAAAAACGCTACAAATTTCAAGTAAACTTTTCATATTAGAACAAAGAAAGAGAAATTTTGAAAAAAAAAAACAAATTTTTAGTCATACGCAATACGCGTATGATTTGAATTTCGTTTTTTTTTGATTTTCAAAAAAAAAAAAACTAAGTATGTCTTTTGTTTTTACTCCGTTCACCTATTATACCCATTTTTTTTGGAAAGTGATAAAAATGTCACCTGTATAGTATAAGACATAATTTAACTTGAGAAATGTGGGAATGACAGGCGCGATATAATGATAAGTGTCTTAATAAATCCTTGCAATAGTATTCTTTATGCAAAATAGTTCTAGTAATTAGTACTTAATCAAAAGTTAACTGGTAGAGTACACACACATATTTTTTCTTTTGTTACGTAAACCAAAATTGACGAAGATATGACGCTTTTAAAATTCTCATTTATTCACGCCTTGGTATAATTTTTAGCTAGTTCCAGTTCCGTAATCCAGTTTTGATGCGTTCTATCATCATCTGCCTAGCCTTTTCCCAAGTTTTATTGGGGTCGGCTTCCAGTCTAACCGGATGCAGCTGAATACCAGTATTTTACATGGAGCGACTGCCTATCTGACCTCCACAACCCAGTTAGTACTGGGTAATACGATATCCCTTGGTAAGACTGGTTGTCAGACTTTTTGGGCCACTGACTACCTGTAACGACTGTCAAAGATCACAGATGACAGCCGTGACCAACTGCTTAACGTGCTTTCCGAGGCACGAAGGAAACTCAGTATGTAATGGGTGGTCACCCATCCACAGACCAACCTAGGCAAGCACGGCTTAACCTTAAAGTTCGTCCCGAGAGGCTGTTATTATTTAGCCACGAGCTCTATGCGTTCTATCTTTGTCAATATTCATTGATTTACAAAAACAAAAAATATGTGTCCATTATTCTCCAATACTCTGACGGACTAAATAGATTTGCAAGTTTTTGTAACTGTCGTCATGTCTATTGTACCTTTTTTTTTCGGATGGGTAATCATCAAAGGACTCCTCCCGCTCTGGCAGGAGCAGCAGGAGGGAGTGTCAGACTTTTACTGACTAAAACCCATCCATGTTCCTTCATCGCCCTTTGTGTTCCGGGGCCACGGTATCTCTTTCGAACAGTGCCGCAGCCCCGGGCCACAAGTGTACCTGAGGTATATGAAGATAAAATAAATAGTATCGTGGTTTATGGTAGCGTAGTCTGTTTGGGTACCTATGCTCTGCGAGTCAGTATAGTTGGTCTGGAGATCTGCAAAACACTTTAATAAAATTGTTTATCTAGTTAATTTAATTAGCATAGACTTCAATTAATACAAATTCTAATCATAATTCAAAAGTCGATGTTCTCATTAATGATCGATGCTTATCGATAAAAAAATTCCCAACACTACATTGTTAACCACAAGTCATGATAATGAGCGATCTATATTTTATAGTAGCACAAAGCGCACGTTTTACGAGAATACCATCAAACCCATACAGTTCTGATGAAAGCAGTACTCCTAGTTTATGGGGGATTTTTAGTAGAATCCATGGTGATTGTTCCCCATGTCTTGCTTGTTATGAAGTTATGTCCAGCTTTTTATTATCGAATTTATTTGCTTGGAACTATAATTTTTTCTTTCTTATAAAAGAAAGTTGTAAGTGCTGTTGTTGTCTGCGTGTAACGGAAAAGTGTATTGCACTCTGGTTTTCAATTAACACAAGTAAATTTTGAATTCTGTCTTTCATTATAAGCATCATCTATGTCCCGAATTTATCCAACTATGTTGGGACCGGTTTCCAGTCCAAAGGGATTACTTGACCTCCACAACCCAGTTATTACTGGGTAACACGACACTCCTTGGTAAGACTGGTTGTAAGACTTTCAGGCCACTGTAACGACTGTCCAAAATCTAAAAATCTTGGACAGCCGTTACAGGTAGTCAGTGTTCAAAGGCCGTTTTCTATAGCTTACTTACGTATAACTGTCAGTTAATATGCCTACTCTCGTAGCTATCAGTGTTTCTATAAACAAAGTTAGTCCTATCCGCGTCACCTACCTGTCACTTTCATCATCATCATCATCATTTCAGCTGAAAGACACTGCTGGACATTGGCCTCCCCCAAGTGTCGCCACATTGACCGCTCCCGTGCGACTCGCATCCAGCGGATTCCCGCAACCTTCACCAGGTCATCGGTCCACCTAGTGGTTGCTACTCGCGGTTGCCACTCCAAACTTTCCGGCCCCATCGGCCATCTGTTCTGCGAGCAATGTGCCCTGCCCACTGCCACTTAAGTTTGGCAATTCTTCGGGCTACGTCGGTAACCTTGGTTCTCTTGCGGATGTTTTCATTTCTGATTCGATCGCGCAAGGAAACTCCGAGCATAGCCTTCTCCATTGCCTTTTGGGTGACTTTAAGCCTTCTGATAAGGCCCATTGTGAGCGACCACGTTTCGGTCCCGTATGTAATCACTGGCAACACACACTGGTCATAGACTTTCGTTTTGAGACACTGTCACTTTATTCATGGAAAAATCAAAGAAAGCTTTTCTGTGACGTTTTGTTTCTATCGGTCGGTAAACTAAATGTCAAACAGACCGATGTAGTTATTGAAAATACCCGTAAATGGCAGCCGGGGGCAGCTTAGCGTGCTTTCCGAGTCACGGAAGAAACTCGGTATGTCACAAATTATCATCATAAACACAGTATCAATAGTCCAGTTCAACCATTAAACCTTTTAAAGCCCCATAAACTTTAATGCACCAAAGTACCACACATCAGTATAATATAATTATCCAGGGTGTTACAGCAGTAAATTATACAGGGTGTTATCTGGTGAGGACACACGCACGGCGCGTCGATAACGTTATGCTATTAGTCGAACATGCCCGTGACTTTGATTAATAGAAGCTATGTAGCTTGGTTGCGTTGAAGGGGTAGGCAGGAGTGGTAGTGACGGGGAGTTTTAGTTTGAGTGCTGGTTGAGTGTATCTTTGAGGTTGAAGTTTTTAATGCTAGGAAGTGTTTTGTGACGGAAAATTGTTGCTCATTAATAACAGGAAGAAAGAGATGGCGAGATTGGCGAGATGACCCGAGGGCTAATTCACGCAATTTTATGACGATGAAGTTGTAGTGCAGTTGCAGTTAAGTTAAAGTTCGAGTGATAAACGGTATTCTTGTAATATTTGAACTGCGCCTAAGCTGCGCGTGAACTGCACGTCAACTGTACGACAACCAAACTCTACCAAACTTACTTGTGGTGTGGCCATATGAGAGAAAAAATATTACTCACTAAATAATCTAATAGAATTGATTACATTTCAATGTATATGTCGTTATTAAAATATTAAAATAATACCCCAGCACAGATTTTAGTGCTTTTTCTTACTTAGTAGAATACCGATCATGTTGCGTTCGCAACATGATCGGTATTCAGGATCGGATGATGCGTGCGTTCGTAAGCACGCACCAAAGACGCGCAACAGGAATGCCGTTGTTGCGCTCGCGTGACGCGAACTTGACGCGAGCGTGTCTGACAGTGGTAGAGAATACGAAAAGCGTTGTTTTGATCGAAACTTAACTGCAACCGCACTGCAACAGCACTTCTTTAGTTACGTGAATTAGCCTACTGGACGCTCACTGTGATGGCTAGTTCGAGATGACACACGAACAGCGTACCTGGAAAAATATGGGGGTACTTTCCCAGCAGTGGGCCACTTAAGACTAATAAAAAAATAATAGATAGCAGAATAACGAAATAAGTTCTAAGTTAGTTAAATCTGAATTGATTTTCGCCAACCTCAATAACCTTGAAACCAAATAATAATACCTATAGAAATAGTGGGTATTGGCAAAAATAGGATTATAAAATTTTCGTTACAAACTCTTATGACCAAAACTATACAGGGTGTAAACCACCTCATCACGAAGCCGTCAACCAAGCATTCTGTACATTAAACTAAGTAACTTTACGCAAAAATTATTGCTGGGAAACGCCTTTTTTTTTTGGGGTGAAAGATCATTTTTTGTGATAGAACTCAATGTAACCCACTCAAAACATTGTCTTGATGGATGGATTAAATAGTACGAGGGTCGTGAAGGTGTTTACAGTAAAAATCTTACATTAAAAACTTGTATTTAAAAAAAAACTTGTCGAAAAGTTGGAACTTTGACCCCCAATATCTCCGTAACTAGAAGGTTCCCAGGTATGGTGTAGAACAAAAAAATGATCCCAATAACGGGGAGAACAAGTGCCTTTCGGCTTCGTTAAGAGGTGTTTTACACCCTTTATATTTTTAGTTCACGATCAAAACATGCAAGACAGTTATTTTCACTAACTTCACCAATATAATTTCCTAACTAACTAAATTATAATTATTTAACACACACTTTAATTATTTAACTAATCTACGTATATCTGATATTCTGATCTATCAGACACGCAGGCACGTCGCTTCGATGTAAAGGAGCCGCATAAAGCTTACGGTTTTGATATATTAATTATCGCATCACAGATATTCCCCGTAATTAACTCGGTAACTCAGAAGTTAACCGGTTCAGTTATCCTTAACAAAGGATTTCTGGGTAATGAAATATCATGTATTTCCGTATGTACTTGTGGGGGGGCTGAGCTGGAAGAACTGGCGTACCACTCGTAAAGATTTCGAAATAGCGTGCATCGCAATAACGTCATTCGAATCTATATATAAAAATACTAAATATATTTCTATAGATGTCTTTTACCTTTCAGTCATATAAATATTGTTTGTTTTACGAGATTATGCTAGTACGCTCATAAATTGCTCGTCCACTATTTATGCGAAGACACTGCCTCCTAAGATACAGGATCTTCCTAGTTTAGGAGTCAGGGCTCAAATTTTGTATTGACTGTACTGTTATTCATCTCTCACACACAACTTCTGTTTGCTAATTTTTCTGTACCCTTGTGACTGTTGTGTACTTTAATATGTGTCAAACTTGTATTATCCTAATAAAGACTTATTATTATTATTATTATCTCCTTTATTCATCATAATATCTTATTATTTTTACATTTTTAAATATTTCATAGAAAAAAACATAAAACACTTAAAAATATAAAAAAATAGTAGTCCGCCGGTGTCGGGAGCAGGGTCCAAGCCACCAGCGGTTAGGGCTGCAGAGACAGGAACCTCCTCACAATGCGAGCCGTATCGAGGACTACTGCCTTCTGAATCAGGCCCTTGATCCAACCGCCTAAAGAGAGCTTCGATAGATGGTCATCGAAGCTCTTGGCAATAAGGCCATTGGCCGTCACGACAATCGGCACAATGATAACCGAGTTCATATTCCACATGTCGCGAACCTCGTGTGCCAAGTCGAGATATTTTATTTGTTTCTCTTTCTCAGCTTTCACGAGGTTCTCGTCATGCGGAATGGTAACATCGATTATCATTACGCGGCGCGCTGATCGGTCCATCATCACTATGTCAGGCTTATTGGCGACAATAGTCCTGTCAGTAATGATGGACCGATCCCAGTACAGCGTGACATGGTCTTTTTCGAGAACTGGGTCGGGCACATACTTGTAGTACGGTACCTCAGATTCCACAAGTTTATATTTCAAGGCAAGTTGCTGGTGTATAATCCTGGCTACTTGGTTATGCCTGTGCAAGTACTCGCCGTTAGCCAGACGAGAACAACCAGAAATAATATGTCTGATGGACTCACCCGGAAGGTGGCATGCCCGACACACGTCAACCGTCCCGTCCTTCATAATATACTTCCGGTAATTGTTCGTCAACATAACTTCGTCCATAATCGCACAGACAAAACCTTCAGTTTCCGCAAAGAGGTCGCCGAAACGTAACCAGGACACGGACGCTAGAAAATCTACATCGGGCCCATAAAGAGCCCGGTAGAAGCGCCCGTGAAGCTCTTTGCCTTGCCATACTTGCTTGCGGTCATCGGTGGTAAGTACCTCAGGTTTGTGCCAGTTCTCTTTAGCCATGGACAGCGGGGTGAGTCCCTTGTCCACTGCGACCACATCTCAGTGCATACCCACCTCGGCTTTTAAAAAATATTCTCTGAGACTGCACACCTCGCGGTTGTGGAGGGTCTTCGCGTTTAAAAAGCCTCGACCTCCGCACTTCCGCGGGATGTACAGTCTCATAACCGATGATCGTGGGTGATGCATCCGGCTTTCGGTCAGCAGTGTACGAACTCTTCTATCCAGGGCGTCGAGTTCGGTCTGAGTCCATTTGAGTATGCCGAAAGAGTACATTAAAACCGACATGACCCAGCCATTGAAGGCGCGCACCTTGTTGCCGCCTGAAAGAAGGCTATTTAATACCTTTCTCAGGCGTCCGAAGAAGCGCTCCCTCAACGATTGCTTCATGTCAGTTACATTAATGCCTAACGCTTCCGACATACCCAAATACTTATAGGTTTCAGATGAGGAAAGAGATCTCAGCTGTATGGAGTCCGAGAGCTGAAGTCCCTCGGACTCCACAATCTCCCCTCGCTTTACATACATAACTGCACATTTGTCCACACCAAATTCCATCCTGATGGCGCTACTAAAAGTTTCAGTTACTTTCAGTAGCTCCATCAGTCGCAATTTGTTGGGGGCAAAGAGTTTCAGATCATCCATGTAAAGCAGGTGAGATATAACCTGACCATCCTTCCTCAACCGGCAGCCTAGGCCTGCATTCTCCAGCAATGTGCTTAGAGGATTCAGGGCTAAACAGAACCAAAGTGGACTCAGACTGTCGCCCTGGAATATTCCCCGCTTAATCCATACAGGCTCATCGCTCCCCTGGATCTGTCGACATCCTGGATATCGAAGGACAGTCTTCCATTGCCCCATACATGACTCAAGAAAGGTGCGTAGAGTTGTATCTACTTTGTACAACTCCAGCACCCTCATGAGCCACGTATGTGGCACCGAGTCATAGGCCTTCTTATAATCTATCCAACATGTCGACAGATCCTTGCGAGATCGACGAACCTGTTGGCTAATGGCCATGTCGATGAGGAGTAGCTCCTTAGTACCGCGGGACCCATTCCTACATCCATTCTGAGAGGCTGACATGATGGAGTTTTTGTCAATGTGTGTATTAATTTTCACTCTCAGAATGGATGTAAGAAGCTTGTAGATCGTCGACAAACACGTGATCGGTCTATAATTTTTGGGTTCCGCGGGACTACCTGACTTATGGAGCAGGTGGGTAACGCCTGTTGTTAAAAACTGTGGGAGGGACCCGGACTCTAAGGATGACTGGAATTGCGATGCCAGGCAAGTGTGTGAACTACTAAACCATTTGAGCCAGAAGTTGTGCAGTCCGTCCGGTCCAGGGGATTTCCAATTTGGTAACGGACGAACTGCTCTGACTACATCTAAAGGTGTTATAAAAATTGGCTCCATTTCTGGGATACGTTCACACACTCGGTCGACATCACGCATCCAGTCAGCCTCAGTATGACAAACGGGTACCGACCAGATGCTGCGCCAGAAAGAACTCGTGGCGGCATCATCCGGGCGGCACACATCTGTCGTATTTTGCTCGGGTCGCTCCCAAGCTCTGTATACCCACCTCTCATCGCTCTGGAACATGCGATTCTGTGAATACCGATCAACCCGCCGCTTATACCTCCGAATACGGTTCGCCCATGCATAAACTTTCTGCTTCAGGAAGTCGATGCGCTCTGTGACACGGGACATGTATTCTTGAGGACTGATTTCAGTCCCCGAGAATGCCCGCCTCACAAAGCGCATCACTCGTGGTCGTGTGTTGCCCTCCCTGAAGCAGTATAGTTTGCCGATGAGTACCCTGGCCCCGTCGATACGGCGCTCGATCCTTCGCTGCCAGGCTGGTACGGCTGGTTTCGGTCGAGTAGCTACGTCACAATTTGGAAACTTGACATTAGCTAAACGACATGCCGTAACAGCCCCACAGAACAGGATCGAGTGTGTATCAACGAGGTTCTCGCTACTCTCGAATATATTCTTGAGTTGCGAGTCCAAGGCACACACCAGCGCCCTATTTTTCTTATGCATGGGTAACCGTGGTAATCGGGGCCTAAGTTCGGTAGGAGTGGACCGATATTCATGAAGCGCATTTTCCAGAGCGCTCCTCAATCGGTCGTTGCACTGGCTACTTACCGTGGCAACTCCATCATCCTCCTCTACAACAGCAGGGTTCAACGGCGGTGGTGTTGCGTCAATAGCTGACACTTGCACCGCGGTTTGTGTCGGAGTTAAGACGATAAGGTTGCTCAGTACTTCTGAGCGCAGCCTATCAAGCGCGGCGTCGTCCAACCTGTGACTGCGTTGGATGACCCGCACCTGATCCGATAGTCGTTGGGCCGAGACGTTGACGGTTGGTTCAAGATCCTGGAACAGAGACAGCATCCTAACACGGTACGCAGTGAGGTTAGTTCCCCCCTCTGTAGACCCGTAGTATGCGCGCATGACGTTCTCGTTTATGGATTGAGTCCATTTCATGCGCTGCACACAACCACCGGTAGCGGGGACCCGGCCCTGGGCCTGTTGGCCCCTAAGCCCCCTCTCCCCGCACGACGTACAGGTAGTGGCGACGTCGGCGGAGAGAAATACTCGTCGCTCGAGCTCGACGCAACTGCCACGGCCGATGTCACAGCGCTCACGATGGGGCTGGGTTCCGGCGGCGGCGAGGCAGAGCTGAGCGACGGGTCCGGAGGTGAAAGGCGTGCGTGACGAGCAGCGGCTCTGGTCAACATTGTCTTGATATAAGCTTGATTTCGTTGTTGGTGAAAGCCATTCAAATATAATTATTACGAGCTTGTTTTGACATATGTCACTATTGATGGGTTTTTTCAAAGGTTTTTTCTTCTATGTTTATTTATATTTTTTGCATTCATTTTATTTTTCTAAGGTAAAATTACGTTATAGAATATTGTAAATGGATTCCTGGCTATTTAAAAACTCTGTAAAATAATTATTTATAAACGAAATACCAAGACGTCTGTTGACGTTTAGTGTTGCCATTATTATTATTATTATTATTATTAATCTTCATAGCACCCGTGTGGTCGGAGAATCCTGTCTTTTCTATTAGGATATGAAGAACTTTACACCCTGTTCCTCATACTCGTATTTCCGCAATTATAAAAATAAATAATTACACATTCAAAGGTTATCAACCTTGATCTTATTAATAAATTCTAAGACCTTTAATTCAAAACCCCATGAAGGAGCTTACTAACTTAGAAATAAGTAAGTAAATATTGTAGTTTTCAAACAGCACGCTACGACGGGGCTATTACAGTAATCATGTTTGTCTGTCAGTACACTGTTTGTGATCACGCCATACCTGCCAACTTGTGGACGATCAATAGTGTTTATTGAAAAGGAGGCCTTTGTCCAGCTCTGGGAAGGCTGGAACTAGAAGGAATTGAATTGGTTGGTCAGTGATACGATACCCCTTGCTAAGTCTGGTTGTCAGACTTTCGGACCACTGACCACCTGTAACGACTGTCAAAGATCTACATAACTTCCGGGACCAACGGCTTACTTTAATGGGTGGTCCCCCATCCTCGGCAAGCGCGGCTTAACCTGAATATCGACCCAAGCTGCTGTTATTAGTTAGCCACGAGTTCCTCCCCATGGCTTTATTGTGTATTGTATAATTTTGTAACAATACATCCACCTTGTTTTTATACTCAAAAACACCATGTGTATGGTGTAGGTAAATACATAATATTACCCACATAATAAGCTTTAAACACATCCCAAACAGCTCACAATAATACTCATAAACTATAGGCAAACTCAGGCCCGGATTTAGAGGCCTCTAGCAAATTCAATAGTCCTTTTACAAAGTAAGTAATCTGTGGTTTTTCTCTAGCAATCGTCAAATCAGTGTTAGAAATACAAACGCGTTGTTAATAGTTATGTACTTGAACAAAATTACGTTCTGAATAATAGGTGCTATGGTAGAATCGTCATAAACTGGCAAAACAGTTGAATGTGAACTTGTACCAAAAATTCGCAATGGTAAACGATAGCTGTCGCTACCTAAATTTACTGTAACCCAACTGACCCGACTGTTGTGTGTGTGTGTGGGTTTTGTTGACAGTATCATATCATATCATTCATGCGGGTATCATAATACACAGTACACTGTATGATGCATTAAATAAGATATTTAGCGATAGTTAGTACGGGTAGCAATAAATATCGTTTACAATAAAATTGGGAGTTTTTGGTACAACGTCACGTACAATAAAATTGTTTTGCCTAGTTAAAGCGATTTGACTACAGCTATTTAATTAACTTCTTCCCCACTGCTCAACTAGATTGCTCAACTGATTAAAGTTGAGCAGTGGGTAATACCAACGGCTCAACTGGTAATTGCTCAACTATGAATAGTTGAGCCGTGGGTAATACCCGCTGATCAACTAAACCTGCACAACTATATAGTTATAGACTAGAAATAAAAACTCCAAATCTCTTTAATTAATAAACACTTTATTTAAGTAGGTACCCTCAATATACATAACACTACTATGAAATTTTAAAAGTAAAAACCAATTTTATATTTCTTCTTTTTGCTTGAATGTGTTATTATTTTTCGAGAGCATGCCCAATTGAGATTTCTGAATTAATTCGTTGCATTTGTATGTAAATAATTATATCATCATTATGTAAATATACTTCTTTCTTCTCCTGTTTGCTGTTTTATCTACAGCAAGCACGTCAATGACAGCTAGTATTTTTAATAATCTCAACAATGTCTTGGTGTTTTTGTTAATAGGTTATATTTTTGAATGCCAACCTTCGAGCACATTGTTGGTTCTATGTCGCTCTCTTAACTTACTGATTATTTTTATAAAGTCTTTTTTCTTTAAAATGTTGTCCACATACGTCATAAAGGGCTGCATTTCAAGTTTCGTATTTTCATATTCGCTTTTAATGTAATTCAAACCTTCCATTATTTTTTCCTCACCTATTAATGGCAACATGGAGCAGAGACGAACGATCCGTTTTTCATGTTTTGTTTTGTTTTCATTATCAATGTCAATTACAAATAAGTGTATTAAATAGGTATTAACAATAGATTAGTGGCCAGTGCAGTGCCTCAAGAGCAGTTAAGCTGTAGGTTATATGTTTGATAGAATAACAAGATGACTACTGATAAACTAAGTTGAACAAAAAATAGTTGAGCTATAAAGCATGAAATGTTCGGTAATACAAACTATGTCCTACAGCTCAACTGCTCAACTAGTTGAGCAATCTGGTTGAGCAGTCGGGAAGAACCGATTTAATTATATTACATATTCTGGTATAAACCCTAAATGGTTAATTTTCTTAAAGCAGGTGCTTGTGTGTAACAGTGAACGAAACGAGTTCCAGCATTTTAGCACCTGGGCTACAAAAGTTTTTCTTTAGACCTTTCATACAGATGTAAGAAATATTTATCCGGTAGCATTTACTACTCCTGTTACATAGCTAAGGAAATTCACTCACGATACCGCTCGTCCGCGCAGTCGGGGTCGATTTGTATAAATTCGTTGATGCCTAACATACGTAGGTACGAGTACACCACACGAACGCGCGGACGAGCGTCGTTCACCGGCTCTCCGCGCGGCACACCACCTTAATAAATTTTTGCTTTAAGAATCGTCAGAATCATCATCTGCCTAACTCTTCCCAACTTTGTTTGGATAGGCTTCTAGTCTAACCAGATCGAAGCCGATCCGAAGTCGCGCGGACAAGCGATGTCGTGTGAGACTTGCCAAATCCGTCCCTGGCCAAACTCGATTACAATACATTTTGCAATCAGCCATTGTTATCGTTCGACAATACTTCATGCTCGGATCTACATAATTCACTGCCCCTGGATTAAATATATGATGAGAACCGAAGTTATGTGAGGGACGATCCTATCGGATAAAGGGATAGTAATACCCGTTAGTTCTGGGTATACGCCTGTTGAACTCGCCTGTATTGTGTTTTGTTAAACCACCGGGAGTAAGGACTTCGCAAAGAGTGCGTTTCTTGGTATTTCTGAAGAGGCGTTTAGGAAGTTAATTGATCAGGGGAAGTACTTGAGTTCCTGGAATTTGTCCAAGTAACTTGAAACTTAGGACTTGAAAGCTCGTAGTCTGAAGGTTTAAGTGCCACTAATTAAGTACGACTACTTACTTAAGTAGTATCAAATTATTTTTACCCGACTACGGTCAAGCAAAGAGGAAAAGGAGGGTTACGATTTTGACTGGTATGTATGTATGTTCATCTGTTCGTCTTCTGACTTCTAAACTACTTGTCATGATTTGACAAAATAAGGTATTGTTAGAAGCTTCTTGATCGTCCGCACGGCAAGTAATAGGCTACGTGCGTCACATTAAAACTCTAATTTGAATATTATTTTTTGTATTTAGTCCGATTTTCCTAGTTATTCTAGTCGGAACCACTGAGCTTACTACTACGTATAGAGAAGACAGCTCGAACAAAATCTGTGCTCTGTTCAACTGCTGTCGGCCGGCTGCAGTTCACTCAGTAGCTTGCTTGCCACAGCATCTATATATACGGGGTTAGCCGCCCCCCGCGCGCCCCGCACTGTGCACAGATTTTGTCCGCGCTGTCTTCTCTATACGTAGTAGTAATAGCTCAATGGTCGGAACACGTTCCATTTTCGTCTCAAGTACAATCGAAGAGCAAGGCCGTTGAACCGAACACCTATTGTCTGTGATATGCACCCTATTCGTAAGTATTTATGTTCGGATTCCATGTCAGCGTGTGTATTGTGTTTCGTGTTAGACTTGTGGTTATAGGGTTAGGTAAAAATTGAGATCAAAATTTTTACACCAACATATTGATTCTGTTAACCTTGTTCCGTGCAGGGATCGAAGTCCCAACAAGTAGCGCAGCAGCGGATTGCTCAACCACTGCGCCGACCGTGCCGTCAAAATTGTTTTTTGTAGGTAAAGTTTAACAAGGCGCAAAGCATAATATTGATGTGCTATTTTCAGCTTCAGTAGTTACAATATCTACAGTTTTATTATACCTACGCTACGTAGATGATTATTACGACATTATTTAGTTTACTTGTTCCCATTCATTTACATAAAACATAACATAACGCCTGTAATTCCCAAATGATTAGGCAGAGGTGTACCTAATATTACACCTCTATTACGCCAGTTTTGTTTAGTCCCATGTAAAAGGGGTCGAACTTATTGCCATCAACCGGGCAAAAATCCCAATTACATGGCTGCTACTAAGATACACCTGATATACCTGATGGAAAAACACAATTTGCCCGACCTGGGTATCGAACCTCATGCACCTCAACGAGGCTGTTAGGCTATCCATTCAGAAATAGGAAATCCCTTAAAAACAACATAATATAATTTTTCATAGTCCCAACAATATATCGTCAGAAAAAAAAACAAACAATTTATAGATTGATCAATATATTAAGAACAGAATTCGGAAGAGAAACGTAATGAAGTAAATTGCGCGTAAAATGAACACAGCATCCGGTAAAATATGGCTTCGGTAAGAAAAACAGGAGGAAAACCAAGTTACGATGTTATTACGATTAATACTATTTTTATTAAGATTTGTCGTGCTTTTCAGTTTTCTTGTTGTTGGCATAAAAGTAATAATACTAATGTTTTAAAAGTAAATGGTGGTTTAGAAATGTATTTTCCTTTATTCGACTTAACACAATCATATAGTTAAATTTTTAAATATGCCAATATAAAACAATACCTATAAAAAAAAGTAGCCCAGCAGCGCTGGGAACAGGGTCCGAGCTATCGATAGTCAGGGCTCTTGAGAGAGGAACCTCCTAACAATACGAGCCGTGTCCAGGAGTACCGCTTTCTGAATCAAGCCCTTGATCCAGCTGCCTAACGAGAGCCTCCTGAGGTATTTTTCCTTATTATTAGTGAAATTAAATTGAAATGAGATAACAATACCACTGTTGACCTTTTGAAGGAACTTGTTTGTGTCACAAGGAGCAATTTGATTAAAAATATACTGATACTGGGCTAATGTGGACCACTGGTCGTTGGTTTTATCCAGCTCGTCCCGCCGTCTTCTAAGAGGTCTGCCGCGACGTCTTCTGGCTGTGTCAGGGCTCCAAAAAGTGGCTATTTTGGCCCACAGCTCATTGGGCATGCGGCAGACGTGGCCAGTCCAGTCCCACTTCAACTTAGCGGCTTTTTGAGCAACGTCAGTAATTTGTGATTTGGAGCGCAGTGAGGTGTTGCGTAAACGGTCGGTTAGTTGGACGCCTAGAATACTGCGCTCCATTGCACGTAAAAATATGTATGTATGAACAAAATCTGACGCCGCAAATAAATTAGTGATTCGATTCTCACAAATATGTTTAATGGGGTTGTCAAATTCTATAAAAAAGATTCCATTGAAAATCGCTTCAAACATGCTTGCCATTATATCATTGGAGCAGCACTTTTAACGAGAAAATAAAATGAATTAAGTAAATAACAATACGTGTTTACGAAATAATGCAATAAACTCACAATACCTGGTTTGACTACCTCTTTGGCCTAGTGGTTGCAAGCGCGACTGCCGAGCATAAGGCCCTGGCTTCGATTCTCAGGTCGGACCAAGTGTTATTGGATTTTTCCATCTGGAATTTCATTAGCAGCCACCTCAGACCAAATAAAAAGGTAAAGACGGAACTCTGCAAAGAGCAAAGTGAGGCCCGTCAAATAACGTCTCGCTCTGTTCATAAACGCTCACACCCACACATTTACATCAAACTACAATTAAACACAAACAAATGCACAACATGTTTACAAAACCGGCCTCACTTCTCTGTTCGCAGAGTTCCGTCTTAACTTTTTTTTTTGGTCTGACAGTGTTTGAGATAGTGTGGATTTTCAATAAAACTTGTACTGGCTGCTACTCGTAAGTAGTATATTTGTACAGAAACGTGAATACAGTACTTTCGAAGGTTAGATTTTACAGAGCAACGTTGATTGGGTTGAGCTCTGCATGTGGCCACACGTACACGACTGGTCCAGCTGCACGAGCGGTAAATAGCGCGCTCGCTTGTGGTGGGCACGCAACGTAGTGTGTGTGCGTCGCCGGCGCCTGTTGATGTGTATGTGTGTCCGCGTGGTGAGTTGGCGTGGACAGAGTGTACACGGCGAGACGTAATTTTACGGGCCACACTTTGCTGTTCGCAGAGTTCCGTCTTTACCTTTTCATTTGGTCTGAGGCAGCCTCGGAGTCTGGATTTAAGCTTGTTTGAAGTAGGCTCACCCCCTAATACATGGGACTTAAACATAATTGGCGAAATGTGGGTGTAATATTGAGTACCTCTGTCACCCACCCACCACCTCTGTCGAACCCTTCGGGGATTACAGGCGTGATGTTATTTTAAGAAAGCAGGATCACTACTCCTTTAAAATAAAATTAAAAAAAAAAAACTTTGTAAACCTTTACAAAAACTGAAACAGCCTGTATTACAGACCTAGGTAAACGGAAATTGAATGAAAAATCCGATTTAAACACTCCATAATAGCAAACAAAATAATGGGTATTCTGAATACTTGAACATAATCACATTCAGGTCGGCTGTTGTAAAATTTCGTTTTATCTCGCAAGCCGGGTTCGCGAATTTCGATTAAACCTTCAAAGGTTTCTGGTACATTTATTCGGTGAAGTTAGTTTCGGAACGAGTTCGGAAGTTTATCAGTGGCCCCTACTATTTGTTTTGCATCATACAACGAGTTGTATAATAGAAAGAAAGTAAAAGTAGTAGCATGAGGTCCTGGGTTCGATTCCCGGGTGTTATTAGGTTTTTCTATCAGGTGTTTCTCATTAGCAGAAACGGAGTCTGGATTTGTGTCCATTGATGGCAATAGGCTTGCCCCCATATTACATGGGACTTCGATTTAACTAGCGAAAAATTGGTGTACTATTAAAAATGACTAGTGGAAGTGTGGAGTCTCCTAATACAAGCAATTCCTTGCTTAAAAGGTGATCGCCAATAATATGTATCAAAATGCCTATTGTAATTTAAATTACAATAGGCATTTTTTTTTTATTTTTTTTTATTTTTTAGTCTAGATTATTTAATTAATCTAGACTAAAATCAATATGGGTCCCGACTGTTGCAGTCAATGTGTCCTGTCTCCTGAACTTGTTTTAATCTTTTCATGTTTTATTTAAAATTATTCGTTATTTTTTACGCAGTCGGGTTTTTTAATTTTTAAATTATTATTTTTTAAATTATTATTTTTATTTTACACTTTTTACTCAGATATACCATTTTAAAATCCTCATGATGAGCCCTTGATCAAGCCGTTCAGGCTGCAGAGCGTGCCAAACATATGAATTTGGCGCCAAAAATTCGGCATTTTTGTTTTTTTTTATTTTGATATACCCAGTGTCACTCCCACTGTAAATACAAATCTAACGACACCTCTCAAGCTAAAATCGATCGAGCCGTTCAGCCACAGAGCGTGCCAAACAATTATACATACATACATACTAACATACATACTTACATACATACATACATTTACTCGAAAAACATAACCCTCCTTCTGACGCAGTCGGGTAAAAATTGTTTTTTTAATTGACTTTGTTTATTTTTCGTTTAAAAGTCTTTGTTGAAAGTACAGGACTTAAAGACGTATTAAATAAAGTCACTGCAGTTCGATAGTAGGGGTCTTCGCCAACCTTCCGAGTAACCGGGAGGAGCCGCGATCCTCGAACGATACGTGCCGCGTTTAAGTGTTTAAGATCTCGATTACGTGTTGCTGACTTTGCTTAATGGCCTCCAGGTGTTCTGGGGTTCTGTTGTTGGTGGCCAGTTCTTGAGATATTGGTGACTGACATCCAATTGTTGTAGATTCTATTGGTAAAAGATAACCAGAGAAGCGAGGGCCTAGATGGCAAAATCTCTAAAAGACCTTTTCATTTTGCCATTTAAATGCGCTTCGTCTTTCAGCAACGACTCTCAACAGAATAGACTTGTGTACTGAAAAAATCGAATCAATCCGTCAGTTAGATTATCAAAAAATATTTGACCCGTATTTTTTCTTTTGTTCCGTAAACCAAAATTGATGAAGATACGATGCTTTTAAAATTCTCCATACGTCACGCCGTGGTATAATTTTTACTGCGTTCTGACGTCACGAGCCCCCACTGCCGAGTTTTGATGCGTTTTATATTTGTCAATATTAATTGATTCACAAAAACAAAAAATACGTGTCCATTATTGTCCAATGCTTTAACTGACGGACTAAATAGATTTGCAATTTATTGAAACTAGGTGGAAACAAGCCTATTAACATGATTAAGGTTATTGGTAGCTTATGCAAATCCAATACATTTGAGACTTTTCCATCATTTCTTTTGCTGACTAAGTATTAATTTGGCTATGTCTTCAGGTTACCATGTTAAGGTGACTTCAGTTGGTGACAACGATCTAATTGATGCTGATCTTGGTGATCAAAACTGAAGTATGAAAGCTATGTTAACACTAACACAACAAACTTATATGTTTTTACTAACACAATTTGTATTTTATCAGGTGCATGTTAGTCTGTAAGGTATATGAATCTATTGGCCAAAATTACGTTTTTTATAGTTTCAGGCTCGTTTGTTGCAACAAAGCCTATCGTAGTCCACTGTTGGACATAGGCCTCTCCCAACTTGCGCCACAACACCCTGGACCCCGTCCGCACCCAGTCTGAGCAACCTTTTAATTTCGTCGTCCTACCTAACATGGAGGCTGAGCAGCTTAAAAAAAACACACTCACATAAAAGTGAAAATCACAAAAAAAAATACCTACAATAAATTCCGATTACTCGATCACTGATTTTTACAAAAAAATCGCGTAGTCGACAAAACACGTACCTACGGACTCGCGCGCTTTTCACACTGGCAACAAAATGGCGTCGGTGCTACTAACGAAGCTCTTTGTTGCACCTGTTGGACCGTAGATATAGAAAGGGAGCGACATTCTTTAAGTGAACGATAGTTTGACTTTTATTGATCGTTTAATCAAGACAGCAGTGTGGATGGGGGAAGGTATAAAGATTTGGAGGTATAAAGATTGAAATATTGGAACTGGGGTATAAGAGTCGGGCTAGGAACATTAGTTCAGGAGAGGATTTTTGTTTTAGTGGCGAAATAGGTACTAAATTTTATATTATCTATACTAATTCCACTGCTGGGAAAAGCCTTCTTCAAGTCCTTGCAGGAGTTTTAAGGTGAACGCACACTTATCAGAGCCGAAGGAAGCGAAAGAGCCGAAAGAATCGTACTTTAGAATTACTGGTATGAAGTTCTATGTAGTTTCGCACATTTATCCGCGCCGAATCGGACGAATAAACACCTAACGTTATACGTATGATAGAACGTTTTCTTTCGGCGCGGTCGATTCTTTCGGCGCGGACAAGTGTGCGTTCATCTTTAACGTCACGCCATCGCCACCCGGAACCAGCCCTCGTGGTACGCATCCAGGTCGTCTCGCTAACTCTTTTTGAGTCGGCCTCAACGGCGCCGTTCATCTTCTGGCAAACATATTGCCCAGCGCGGCGGTCTCCGTGCATACGGCAGACGTGAGTATAAGATCTTTATTTTATTTCGTCGTAGTACCTACTGACGAAAATTATTAACCTAGTAACAAGAAGAAACTTTCAGAAAGTCATAGCATTTATAGCATAGCCGACATTAGTAACAGTCCTGTTCTGAACAGTTCCAAAGAAAACCTAGACCCAACAACTCACCAAGTCCCCCTTCAATCTCAAAGTCAGTTCCAAAAAAATTACATTGCCAAAGTTAAGCGGGCGACTCCAAAGTTTTCTATGTTCAGGGGTTGAAAACCTGGAAGTCGAAACGAGACCATTATTTTAGGCTTTGCTGACCATTCGCCGCGTTACCTGTAGAGATTTATAAAAAAGGTTGTGAAACCACCACGGAATATTTTACAAGCCTAGTATTCGTGCGATTGGCTTTTACAGTGTTGCGGGGTTTTATTTTGTTAGTAATTGTGTTGGGTACTTATCTGAATTTTTCATAAATATGTTCCAATTGCCTTTCCTGACTTCTCTGTAATTGGCGTTCAGTCTAATTATTCGGCAAAAAGTTCAAAGGCCCAAAATTCTGTTTTTTTTTTTATATTTTTTTTGAATGCACCTACTCATCAAAAATTTTGAATTTCTCCGTAACAACAGACATCATCTGCCTAGCCTTTTCCTAACTATGTTGGGATCGGCTTTCAGTCTAACCGAATGCAGCTGAATACCTGTATTTTACATGGAGCGATTGCCTATCTGACCTCCACAACCCATTTAGTACTGGGTAATACAGTAACCTTTGGTAAGACTGGTCGTCGGACTTTTTGGGCCACTGACTACATGTAAGTCATGTAACGACTGTAACAACAGACAATAATATTATATTGAACTGGCTAAATGTGGGCGAACTATATGAGGAACACCTCTGCTTAACCCTTTGGGGAAACTTGGCGTGATGTTATGGTATGTTTGTTATAAGAAAAATTGACAGTTTACTTAAGAAGGATAACGTGATGTTGCAAAGGGCTTGTTAAGCTTACAATGTCGGGCTTATTATTGCCGCTTTAATTAAATTCATTAATTAAATTCAATTAGCAAGGTATGTTACTGACTGGCCTGTCCCTAATTAGTTTAGATTGTACATAGTACCTTACAAAATACAAATATTTATCTTCCTCAAGGATCTGTGGAAAAATACTTGATTATTTGTAACACAGTAATGTCCTGGGACATTCCAGACCAATCAAACGAATTTGTTAAATAGTCCTAGCCATTGTCTGCATTGCCTAGGCATTGTTTTTAAAGGCTAATGTTACTGGGTTGTAAGGCAGAGCACCAGTTGGTCAGACGCGATCAAAAAGGCTGTTGGAGGCTGCCTGTACCGTACGGTTACACAATGCAAGAGACCGCATGACTTGGAGACGTGTCATATGTCAGTGACGGAACGACAAAGATGAAGTAGTCTTCATTGGCGAATACCAAAGATAAACCAACAGGACTTTATTCGCTCGTCACGACATGAGAAATGATGAAGCATGTTGTTTCCAAAACCTCTTTTTAAAATAATTATTTATCCACATAGCTGTCAATGGAAAAATACCCAAACTAGCTGCCTAATAAAACTCTTGTCAGGTACGTACTGTTTTTCCAAGCTTAGAAATATAATGCCTGTAACAGCCCGAAAAATAATTACAAAATTCTTCTTATTAACTGTCTTTAGAAGTACAAAGTTGTATGTTGTTTATATATCACGTGATCATCAAAGGAAAACAGTTTAATAAGGCACCCCAGCCGATCCCCGACGAAAGTCGGCTTTAACGATTCCGTCATCTTTTTGATTTCGCATCCAACATCGTTATTTTACTTGTGTGGTGTGGTCCAAGTGAAGAGCTTATGTATATGTTGTGTTTGAAAAGGTTTGATGTTTTAAAGCAAATGTTAGAGCTGTGCAGGTCGCAGGCCACATGCTAGTCTACCATAATTTGAGTTCATCAACTCGAAAAGAAGAACAAGAAAGGCGTAATGGTAAATTGTTGGCCTAGTGTTACCTCTGTTCACAACCTCAGGTATGCAACTTGCGGCAAGAGGCACGCGCATGTGTCGCTCGTTTCTTCCACGTGAGTAGTACCGTCACGATGCAGGTCTTGGCGCGGTAATTCGTGTCATGTTTTGAACAATTTCTTTCATTTGTTTTCCCGAAGTCGATAATTTACCCGAGCTTAACAAATGAAAGAAATAATAATGTTTTTAGTCGCCAACATCCTGTAGCTTACACAAAAATTTTAAATTGCAAATATTTTACAAGACTTCGTTCTAATATAATAAAGTATCTTGTCGACGTCTAACATATTTTTTAAATGCCAGTCAATAGAAGGATTACTTCGTAACGAACATAAATATATGTTATACTTATACCTTAGTGAAGCATAATTATGTATTGTATTGAGACATATACATGTATAAGAACTCAATATAAATGAAATATGTTAAGGGATTACAATAAAGGGTACCCATTTGAAACGGTGTTTGTGTTGGTGTGATTCAGAAAATAAATATATTATTTTATCTTTCTAAGATGGCGTATCAAGTCTGCATTTTAGTCACGTTTTTTTAAATCTTTATAAAGAACGATGCTCTGTTAAAAATCTTGACTGGAAACCAATAGGTTTCATTCTAGAACTTTTTAAAAGTATCAATATTTTTAAGGTCCTTCGAGCTGGATCAAAATGTACGCCCACCCTAACAAACATCACGTACGGCAGCAGTTATGTGAAGGGTGTGACTGTACATGAAAATAAATAATAAGTTACAGGACCTACTTAGACTTAGCAGCCTAACAAGCCAGGTTAGTTTTCAATAATATTATTATTACATGTAAGTTGAATATTAATCAGTTGTACATAAAACAAAATCCGGAACAAATTATCTACATTATGGTGAGAGCAGCATTCAAATCCATCACGAAATTTTGTAGAAATACCGTGGTCACACAAATGGATAGAAAAAGCGACTACAACTATTTCTATATATACCTAGCTAAATAAAAATTAGATAAAGATTTATAAGTTCAGACTATTTGCGTCAGCTTCTAAATGTATTTCATTGTAGCACTTAACCGAATCACATTCTATTTGTAACACAAAAAGAAGAAACGGTTCTCTCTATAGTTTATTTTACAATCCATTTGTGAAAATATAAATTAATCAAATTGATTGATTCTGTTTCATTTTATACACAGTGGTGCGTTAGTTACTAGTCGATTCTTGTTTAATAACGGGTAAGAACATACATAATATGAACTTGTTCAACATGGATTTAATAATTAGGTTATTATTTTATCGTTTCTCATAAGCAACAGTCAACAATTCAAATTGTTTAATTTATTCTAGACCACACCTGGGAACCCTCTAGTTACGGACATAATGCGTGTCAAAGTTCCAACTTTTTCACAAGTCTAAAGAAATACAAGTTTATAATGTTACAACTTTACTTTAAATAGGTATTGGAAGTAGTAAGTAAGTGCATTTTGAGCTCCTGATATTTCGATGTTGTTGTAAGCGCCATGATCGCGGGTTGACAAATCGGGAGCTCAAATTAAACAACCATCACGGAAGATAGTATAAGTTTATCTATCTATCTTTTTACATCTTTCTTTGACTAAAATAGACCTTATAATAACCATAGTGGCCCATTGACACGACATAACTTATCCAAAACGAATTCAACCAACCAAGATACTTGGAAATCTACAAACTGATACGAAATTCTCCCTTTTCCCCCTTTGTAAGTTTAAAAGTTAGCAGATGGCACAACTAGATAGATATAATTCCCCAAGTTTGGATAAGGTGGGTCCCCGGGGTATTCGGCGATATGTAGACTCAAATCGAAGTATTTATAGGGGCTTTAACTTTATTTATGAATGAGAGAGGCTTTTGAATTTTGAATTATGCTGGGAATATGATCATTGGTGTTGCGTGTAGGTAAGTACTTGCAAAATATTGGATTCGATTTTCGTTGTTTTTGACATAGGAGATCTGTAAAACTGGATAATTAGTTAACATTTCTGGGTTCCTCTTTGCGATATTATAGACTTTTACATCACATCACGCCTGTAATGCCCGAAGGGATAGGCACCTCTGCCTATCCCTTCGGGCATTGGCCCTCAGACATATAGCAAACTCGAAAGTCTTAAAAACAATCTACTTCGCTTTATGCCAATCTCTTTTAGTTTATTGTATAACGTCTTGAGGTGCGGTGTGTAAAACCGTAATGCTGAAACTTGAGCGTGCCCAGAGAGCGTTACTTAAAGTTAGTGCTTTTCTTCCGTTCTATCATCCCACTATCACCCTTTACCAAACCTGTGAAGTTCTAACAGTGAGGCAACTTTTCATACTTTACACCATCATCAAAATGCATGGTCGTCTGACTTATGATCCTATTGCTCTCCTACATAAACGTAGGAAACATACAGTTTGCGAGTCCAAAGCCTGCCGTACTCAATTTGCGCAGACATTTTTCACATTTTAAGGTGGCCATATATGTAATAAAATTAATCAGGCACTGACAATTTATCCCCTAACTAAACAAAATGCAAACAAACTGTCACTCGATGGCTCCTTAACCTTGATTATTCTCAAACGGAATAAAATCATAAATGTCCCGAAGTAAAATCAGGCCAGAACTGACATAATCATCTTCATTCTCTGAACTAACATACATAAAAATTGCGTACACACCAAAACACTCACACTCATTTTACACCACACTCACCAAAGCACCCATACACACTATCACACCCCACACCAAACACAAAATACTACTACTACACTTAAATTCCTTGTTTAATTATTGCACGATTTTTAATTTTCTCTATTTCTTAGTCAGTTTTAATGTAATTATTGTATAATGTTAAATATCTAAATTTTGTAGTCTACCAGTGTTGGAATTGTCATCAATTAATTCTATAATTATAATAACGAAATTTTGTCCATGAAAGTGTACTGATTTCCAAGATACAGGTTCTTTACCTAGTTTGGAAGTCAGGCGTCCACTTAGTTTTTTGCAGCCTTTTGTTGTACGACCCATAATGGATGACATTGTATTAGGCTATATTTTAATGAGTTCAATAAACGATTTATTTATTTATTTACTGTTTGTACCTTATAGTATACCACATTTCGCCAGTTATGTTTTAGTCCCATGTAATAGGGGGCGAGCCTATTTCCATCTGGCCACAAATCCAGACTTCGTGGCTGCTACTAAGAAATTCCTGATAGAAAAACCCAATAACAATTTGTCCGACCTGGGAATCCAACCCATAACCTCGTGCTAAGCAGTCGCGATTGCGACCTCTAGAAGAGGCAATTTTACATTTTGAAGAAATCAGGAACAACCGGAATTATATCAATTATATTTTCCATGTGATAACATGGAAAATATAATTGATATAATTAATAATGTGGTAGTGTGGAGTGGTGGTTTGGTTTATAATGTGGTAGTTTTAAGTTTATACACTAACACACTTTGTACTATTATGATATATATGTTAGTCTGTAAGGTATTTATCCATGGGCCAAAGTAGCCTGAATATAAAGGATTTATTATTTATTATTATTATTTATTATAACCCTAGTTATCACATGGAAAATATAATTGAACAATTTTGGGTGTACCTTCTGTTGTCTTCTGCTTACCTTGTGTTGCCCTTATCCTTCGAGGATTACAGGTGTGATGTAATGTTTTACACAACTATAAAAGGTGATAATGGGTATAAATATAAAAAAAAATACATTTATTTCGAGTAACATTAACTCGTATGTGGAGTACACACAAATTCAGACACACAAAGGATAATAAAACAAATAAAATAAAAAAAAAGTATCTACCACTCTTTCACTATGACAGGACATTGGCCTTACACTATATCTGGGTTACGGAGGTCACACAGTGATCGTCTTAATATTTATTACTAGCTGTTGCCTGCGGCTTCGCCCGCGTAAAGTTCGGCAACCGTCCCACTGGATCATATTAAAGGGATAAATAGTGTCCTACGTGTTAATCCAGGTTATGAACTATCTATGTGCCAAAATTCATAATCATCACAATTATTATCATCACAACCACCATTATTACCACAATCATTATCACAATCACCATCACTATCACAATCACTATCACAATCACAATAACCATCACCATCGCTATAACCATAACAATCACCGTCACTATCACAATCACCATCACAATCACCATCATCTTTATCACAATTATCATCATCGTAATCACAATCATCATCATCGTAATCACAATCATCATCATCATAATCATCATCATCATTATCACAAAGACTATCACTATCACAGTTACAATCACTATCACCATCACAATCACAATTACCATCACATTCACCATCACTATCACAATCACTATCACCATCACCATCACTATCACCATCACCATCACTAACACTATCACCATCACCATCACCATCACCATCACTATCACCATCACTATCACCATCAATATCACCATCACTATCACCATCACTATCACCATCACTATCACCATCACTATCACCATCACTATCACTATCACCATCACTATCACCATCACTAACACCATCACTATCACCATCAATATTGTTATGTATGTAGCTATAGCTATAGTTGCGGCTGCGCCGCATAGTAAGAACAGCGCGTAAATACAACAGTGCGAATCATTCCGTCTCTCAGTTCACACCTACATAGCTTCCTACTTAACATTGGCGACGAGTACCCACATTAGTGAAATATGTTTGGTGTAAATTCAATTTTTGGATCTATATCCAATTTTGATCATCTAACCCAAGACTGGAAGCTATACAAAGGGCGACTTCAGCAATGGTTCATCGCCAACAGCATCGGCGAGGATAATGACAAAGCTGGAGTAAAGAGGAAAGCGGTATTGTTGAGTGCACTCACGGAGAACACGTATCAACTTGCGTGTAATCTCGCCTTGCCTGACGACATAGATACAAAGAACTATAGCGATATTCTGAAAATCTTGGATGACCATTTCGTGCCGAAGCGCTGCGGGTTCGCGGAAAGGCATAAGTTTTATACGGCTGTGCAGCAATCCGGTGAGACGCACTCGCAGTGGGCCGCTAGGTTACGCGGCCTTGCTACTTACTGCGCGTTCAAGAATTTAGAGGATTATCTTCTAGACAAGTTTGTCATGGGCATGTTACCAGGTCACGAACGAGACCAACTGTTTGCCAAAGATATCAGCGACTTGACGCTGAGTAAAGCTGTGGATCTAGCAGAAGCTGCACGCTGTGCGCGCGCTGGCGCCGCATTGGGACCAGCTGGAAATATTGTTGGAAACCAGGATTCGGTCTACAAAATAGGTCAAAGCAGTAACAGCAAAACTTCGGCCACGTCATCAAAGGATCAGCGTGAAAAGTGTTCGGTGTGTGGTTATAAGAACCACAAAACGTCAGACTGTCGTTTTTCTAACTATACGTGTAAATTGTGCAATCGTAAAGGTCATCTGCGTAAAATGTGTTCGAAAAATAAAGTGCAACGCATCGAACAAGGTAGTAGTGATAACGAGGGAGATGACGGTGAGTTACTTTTGAATATTTATTGCTTCAATGAAGTGCCGATGACAGAAACTGTGAGTCTGGAGGGTCATAGTATAAAATGTGAAATTGACAGCGGTTCGCCTGTTTCTGTTATTTCTGAAACCTTATATAAAAGTACTTTTCCAAAAGTTCCGTTAACAGTACCTACGAAAAACTTGATGACCTATACAAGTACTAAAATGATAGTAACGGGGTGCATGATTATGAACATTTCATATAAAAGTCGTACGGTTAAATTGCCAGTCTACGTCATACGTAATGGTGGACCTCCCCTTCTCGGGCGCGATTTTATGCGCGCTTTTGAATTACGTATTGTATCGACACTTGGTAACTGTAATAATATTACCGCTGCAGATAACTTATTACAAGAACTTATTCAGGCTTATCCGAATGTGTTTTCTGATGAATTAGGTTGTTTTACTAAATTCGAAATTAAGTTACCCCTTAAAGCAGATGCAAAACCTGTGTTTTTCAAGTCGCGTCCAGTGCCATTCGCATTAAGAGATAAGGTAAACATAGAATTGGACAGATTGGTCGCGCTAGGTATTCTTAAACCGGTTTCTCATTCAGAATACGCATCGCCGATCGTGCCCGTACTCAAACGTGATGGTAGTGTTCGCATTTGCGCCGACTACTCGGTAACGATAAACAAGCAACTGTTAGTAGATAAATATCCATTTCCCACTGCACAAGAGCTTTTCACCAAACTGCATGGTGGAGAGGAATTTAGTAAATTAGATTTATCAATGGCCTACAACCAACTGAAAATACACAATGAGTCACAAAGCATAACTTGCATAAATACTTCTCGTGGATTATTTAACTACACTCGACTAATCTTTGGTTTAGCTAGCGCCCCATCAATTTTTCAAAGGACTATTGAAAATATAATAGGTAACCTGGAAGGGGTTCTAGTGTTTCAAGATGACATTTGCATAACTGGTGCCAACAGACTTGAGCACTATAACCGTCTAAAAGTAGTGTTAAACCGTTTACAAGACGCCGGATTTACCTTAAGGAAAGACAAATGCGTATTCTTTCAAAAAGAAATATCGTATCTAGGATACATTATTGATAAGAATGGTATTAGAAAGAATCCACTCAAAGTTGAAGCTATTTTACAAGCGGCAGTGCCTAAAAATGTAAGCGAGTTACAATCGTTTCTAGGCTTGATCAATTATTACAGGAATTTTACTCCGAATGCGTCTTCAATACTAAACCCATTACATGAGTTATTAAAAAAAGGTATCAAATGGCACTGGGGATCGGAGCAGAGTACTGCCTTTAGCAGCATCAAAAAACTAATGTCTTCAGATAAGATACTAGCACACTTTAATAACAATGCAAAAATTATACTAACAGTAGATGCGTCCCCAGTCGGATTAGGTGCAATATTATCGCAAATAGGTAGCAACGGCATAGAACAACCGGTTTCATACGCGTCGCGCTCATTAACAGTAGCAGAAACAAAGTATTCACAAATACAGAAGGAGGCCACGGCTATTATCTACGGCGTAAAAAAATACCATCAGTATCTTTATGGTAGATCAATACCCTTCATCTTACGTACGGATCATAAGCCTCTGACTATTATATTTAAGCCAAGCCGTGGCATTCCCGAAATATCGGCAAACCGACTACAACGTTACGCAATATTTTTAAGTGCATATAATTATGAAATTGAGTTCATAAGCAGCGAGCAAAATACAGCTGATTTCTTATCACGTGCGATCCCGAGAAACAGTATGTTAAAACAACAACAAGTTTGTGCGATAGGTGCGAAGGAGAAAGCTGCATATGTGAATTTTGTTATTGATGGCAGTTTGCCTGTGACTGCACGTCAGTTAGAAATAGAAACTGATAAGGATCCGGTTTTAAAAAAGGTATGCAGCTTTGTCCAGAATGGTTGGCCTCGCAAAGTAACAGATGATTTATTAAAGCCATATTTTTTATGTCGTATGCAAATATCATTTGAAAATGGGATTCTATTGCGAGGACATAAAGTAATTATACCCCAAAATTTGCAAAGTAAAATTTTAAACGAACTCCACAGCTCACATTTTGGAATAGTCAAAATGAAAGCAGAAGCCAGAGCTCGATTTTGGTTTCCGGGCATCGATGGAGCACTGGAAAGGTTAGCAAGTGCATGTGGAATTTGCGCGCAGCTGCGGCCATCTCCGCCACGCGTACCGCTCGCGCCATGGCCTCAACCGCCGCACGCTTTCCATAGAATTCACATGGATTTCTTAGGCCCCATGTCTAATAAAATGTTTTTAGTAATCGTGGATGCATATTCAAAGTGGGTTGAGTGTTACATAATGAATAATAGTATTACAACACAAGCAGTTTTAACGAAACTGACCGATTTTATGTCAAGATTTGGCATACCTGATACAATTGTAACTGATAACGGAACTTCATTTACTTCACACGACTTCACAAACTTTTGTATGATAAATGGCATAACACAATTATTCTCGCCTGTTTATCATGCTATGAGTAATGGTCAAGCAGAGTCATTTGTAAAAATAATAAAAAAAGGGATAAAGTCCATTGCTGCATCAAGTCAAATGAATGAATTACAAAATCAGCTATCTAAATATCTTTTTGACTACCGTAATTCAGTAAACAGCACAACCGAGACTACTCCAGCTCAGTTAGTTTTTGGACGTAAGCTACGCTCACGCTTGGATCTTATTTCTAAAACGGCTACTGATTCTCCCTCGTCATCGGCGCTACCCGCGTTAATAAAAAAAAAACAGTGCTTACAGGTTAAAAATTATGGTGGTAAACCACAAAAAAGTTACTCGAATGGTGACACAGTGTGGTTCAAACAATATACAAATAAAAAAAAATACAGTTGGGCAAAAGGAACTATACTAAGTAAAATGGGCAAAGTAATGTACAAAATAGAAATACCAGGAATAAATAAGAACATTATGCGACATAAAAACCAGCTTCGATCATATAACGGTAAACAAACAGTAACCAGCGACGTCACAACTGACTTGTGGGATGTTACATTACCACAAGAAGAGGAGAACTTTGGAAACAATGAAAATTCAACAAGCAACGTGTCAACAACGTCGGAAAATTCACAAACTGTGTCCACTGACACACAAACCATTGACACCGTTAACCATGACGCAGTGAGTACTGACAACACAACGGAAACATCAACATCATCAGGTACTCCTACGATGCCAGGGACGCCTAGTACGCACACGCCGCCAAGCAACCCGGTAGTGGAAGGTAGTCCAGAATTCAGCACCCCACAGCCGGCACCAGCCGATGATGATATCTCCCACACGCCCGTTGCAGTTCGTGTTCGTAGGAATAGGCCCATAGTAGATTATAAAAAGTATTTTTAGTTACTTACCTTATATTTGTATAATTTTAGTTTCTGTTTTCGCTCTTTCAGAAGGGGGAAAAGTGTTATGTATGTAGCTATAGCTATAGTTGCGGCTGCGCCGCATAGTAAGAACAGCGCGTAAATACAACAGTGCGAATCATTCCGTCTCTCAGTTCACACCTACATAGCTTCCTACTTAACAAATATCACCATCACTATCACCATCACTATCACCATCACTATCACCATCACTATCACCATCACTATCACCATCACCATCACCATCACTATCACCATCACCATCACTATCACCATCAACATCACCATCACTATCACCATCACTATCACCATCACCGTCATTATCACAATCACCATCGCTATCACCATCACAATCATTATCACAATCATCAGTATCACAATCATCATTTTCATAATCATCATCATCGTAAACACAATCATTTTCATCGTAATCACAATCATCTCATCGTTGTCACAATCATCATCATTATTATCACAATCATCATCATCGTTATCACAATCATCATCATCATTATCACAATCATTTTCATCGTAAACACAATCATTTTCATCGTAATCACAATCATTTTCATCGTAAACACAATCATCAGCACCCCTGATAATCTCGGTATCGACACTACTACTACTGCTACTACTACTACGATTTTTAGACATTTCAACCCCATCGCACCCCAACAGGGGATGATGATGGTATTTCAGGTCCGCCACATTAAATCCTAAAATCGTTGGTTTTGTTACACACTCGACCCGATACCCCATACAAACAATACCGGTGTTGATTTTCAGACTTTGTTACCCCATTTTCCCCTTTAGGAGTTGAATTCTGAAAAAACCTGAAACACAAATGTTAACTCATTTATCGATAGGAGTGCTCCTGTGAAGTTTCGAATAAAACAGTCTTACCTAATCTTGTTTCCCCATACAAACTTTAGACTCCCGTTTCATCCCCTTGGGGTTACATTTTGAAAAATCCTTTCTTATTGCACCTCTTAACCTCATAAGGAACGTATGTGCTAAATTTGGAATCTCTAGACTCAGCGGTTTGGGCTGTGCATTGATTTTTAGACTTTGTCACCCCATTTCCCCCTCTTAGGGGTTGAATTCTGAAAAAACCTGAAACTCATTTATCAATTACTCCTGTGAAGTTTTTAATAAAATAGTCTAATTAATCTTGTTTCCCCATACAAACTTTAGAGCACTGTTTCATCCCCTTAGGGGGTGACTTTTGAAAAACCCTTTCTTAGTGTACCACTAGACCACTTAAGGAACATATGTGCCAAATTTGGAATCTTTAGACTCAGCGGTTTAGGCTGTGCATTGATTTTTAGACTTTGTCACCCCATTTCCCCCTCTTAGGGGTTGAATTCTGAAAAACCCTGAAACCCATTTCTACTCATTTATCTAAATTAGCACTCCTGTGAAGTTTCGAATAAAATAGTCTAACTAATCTTGTTTCCCCATACAAACTTTGGAGCCCCGTTTAACCCCCTTAGGGGGTGAATTTTGAAAAATCCTTTCTTAGTGCACCTCTAGACCACATAAGGAACCTACTTGCCAAATTTGGAATTTGTAGATACAGCGGTTTGGGCTGTGCGTTGATAGATGAGTCAGTCAGTCAGTCAGTCAGTCAGTTTGTTCTTTTATATATTTAAAGATTAGGCCTTACGAGGTTATATTTAAAAACATTGCTTCAAGTCTGTAATTTTCTTTTGTTGGTTTTCATAAATATCTATCATAAACTTTTATTAAATCTTCATTTTGATTTTAGTCGCCAGTGTCAAGGCCAAAGGTTTTTCATTTATGCTTTGTACAGATAAGTCGAGTAAAGATAAAACTTTTATTTAATTTATAACTAGTTAAATATTATTCTGAAAGCGTTTATTTTAACTAACATTCAAACAACAATTAAGTTATCCGTAATTTACTAGTCTCCTTTTGACCTTTAGGATCAAAAATGATTCGCTTAAACAAACGTTCATACAGTAATATTTGTACAAAACTTTTGGCTATTCTCAGAAATCACGAACTAACCTTTCAAACGCACACAACGTACTTTTCAACTGAACACGTAATTACAGCACCTGGTAATAGATGGCGTTACTAGTACCAAAGTACTTTATCTACCGCGGAAAGCGTACAAACGATTTTGTTTAGCCACAACTAAATACACAAAAAGTTTAACTTTTATGTACACATCAGTATACTATGTACTATATTATATGTATGCTACGACAGCGGCAGTACTTCAGTCCGCTACGAGCCGTCGTAGCGTTGCTACGAGTCTACGGCGGCGCTACGCTGGTGTTACATAAACTTAGAACAATGTCACAATGCCGGTAAATAGAAAATGTGTAAGAAAGACTTACTTATTTAATAAAAATATACATTCTTAATTCGTTAAGGTTTTAAGTGAGCAAAAAGTTGTGTTAAAAACAGTGAGAAGTCGTGATAATGTAGCGGTTTTCGGCTCCTTCCTTTCGATTTTGAAATCGGAAATAAGGTAAGGCGAATTATATTTTATCGTTTATGTGAGGATTTCCATTGAGGTCGTACCATTAAGGCAGAATGTGTTAAACATTTATTTTAATGGTTTCACAAAGTTCAATCGGATGGAATGTGTTTTCCGTTATATTTTATTTACGTTTGACATTTTCCGTTTTAGATTTAATTTGACGTTTTGTGTGTTGGGAAAATGTATCTTTAATGTTTGTACAACAATTGTGTTTAAAATCTATTGTATATTTTTGAAAAAAAGACTAAGTCCAGATTACTTTTAAAAACATTTTTTTTTCTGTAAAATATTACTTGATGTTGGTGGTGATTTCTGGTATTCAGTCACTGTTATGTACCTAGGAAGTGATAGGTTCTACATGTTATGATTGCAGGTTGATACAATGACAACCATGCACCCTATTTTTAACCAGCCGTTGATCTTTGAATCCCCTGTATGTCATAGAGAGCACACACGTGCTTCGTACCTTTGGAAAAATTCACCAACAAAATAAAGTCATAAGAACGTAATATAATGTGGTCAAAACTATCACAGGAATATTTTTGTCACTTGTCACAAGTTCATGATCCTGACAACCGGTCTCAACGAATACCCTAGGGATATATCGGCATAGCTTAGTTATGGGGTAAAAGTAGGGGTTGTGTAGGTCAGGGCAGTACTTCCATGTTATTCAGCTGTATCTGCCTGCAGTATTAGGTTTCACGGAGGAACCCCAGTTTAGTTCTCTACACATAAATTAACATCGCACGAGTAAGGGTCATGAAGGGTTTGGTAGATGTGTACTTATAGTACAGAAGTCATATTTAAGTGGCATAACCTTTGTACTGAACAGCTGATTTTTGGTCCCATAGTAAAAGTTGTTTGTTATCTTGAATACAATCACGTGTTTAGGTATCGTACACTAATTACCAGTCAACCTATATAAACTTCAAGTTGTACAAAATTAATGCCGAAGGGGCGAGCATGGGGTGGTATCGTATAATCCAGTACTAACTGGGTTGTGGATGTCAGATAGGCAGTAGTGTCATGTGAAATACTGGTATTCAGTGGCATCCGGTTAGACTGGATGCCGATCCCAACATAGTTGCTGAGGATGATGCTAATAGGGGCAAGCATCTTAGAAATTGTAACGGTACGGAAGTTCGATCCAATATGATTTGGGGACAAATGAGATTGGCAAATTGTTATTGGGTTTTTCCATCTGTCTATAGTTGTGCCCGGTATATTACTGACTTAAACATAACTGGCGAAATGTGGGTATTCTATTAGGTACACCTCTGCCTAACCCTTTGGGGATTACAGGCGTGATGTTATGTTATGTGTTATGATGTGAGTTTGGTTTCAAGATCTCAGCAATGAGGTTTGTTGAATTGAAGATTATTGAATAACACTGTTAATTTTAATTTGTTGCCAAAGTCACTTTTAAACTGACTCAGACGGAGCATCAACGGTCTTTGTGCATGTGTGAATTGACAAATGTTATATTTAAGTAGTGACCGGATTTTGTTATTGCAATGATTGAGGAGAAGATGGCTGGACGCCCTGTATGATTTTCTAGTTTTTGGCGAGAAGAGGCGCCGCATCGGAAAAAGTGGAAGGAAGGAGCTTTACCCAGGAGTGGGACTGTTCAAGCTAACAAACTATGCACATGGTTCTTTGAAAGTATCTCGAGTTGGTAATAAAAAGTGTCTTTGTCGCACTGTTTGTACTCGTGTAGATTTATGTGTGCATGAAATAATTAGAACTTTTGTGGAAAAGCTGTCCAATGTGTACCTAATGCACAGGTTTTGAACCTGTGGTTCTAATAGACCACAGGTTTATTAGGTCTACAAAAGTTCAAATTCTAATTATAGCTAGTTCAAAAGCGAATTCACGAATCTTTGAGATATTTTCATGTTTTTTCTTGTAATTAACTTAAATAACTCTCGTGGAAACAAATAATTAACTGAAATTCCTATAACTGAAACAATACTTTACAGGCTTATAATAATATTTACCTTCCTTAATAAATGTAACTAAGAGATTTTGATGTAAAGAAAGTAAGAAAGAAAACATATTTATTTAGCACATGCCACAAGTGCACACAACATAAAGAATTCATCATCTAGCCAATCTGGCTTTTCCCAATTATGTTGGGGTCGGCTTCCAGTCTAACCGGATTCAGCTGAAACCAGTATTTTACATGGAGCGACTGCCTATCTGACCTCCACAACCCCGGTAGAACTGGGTAATACGAAACTTCTTGGTAAAACTGGTTTTCAGACTTTTTGGGCCACTGACTACCTGTAACGACTGTCAAAGATCTACAAATGACAGCCGGGACCAACGGCTTAGCGTGCATTCCGCGGCACGGACGAAACTCGGTATGTAACGATATGGTCTGTAGATGGGTGACCACTAATTGGTGGTCACCCATCCACAGACCAACCTAGGCAAGCACGGCTTAACCTACTGATCGACCCGAGCGGCTGTTATTATTTAACAAACAGTTACAACATAAAGTAAAAATAAGAAAAAATCAGGTTCACAGGTTCTAGTCTGATTTCTGAAAAATTCATTCCGAAATTACAGATATTTACTATTGTAAGTTAGTGACAGTGGCTACAGTAGCATAATATGCTTTATCAACCTATATCGTGCTCACTGTGGAGACACAAACTTCTCCTCGATACGAGGGAGTGATCTGAAATCGACCAAGCGAGCTCGGCCACTGCCAGTCACATGACTTATATTTTCAGTTGTAGGACATGCCGGCCGCTTTCTTCACGATATTTTCCTTCGCCATTTTGAGAGCAGGGTCGTTAAATCGGCAACAGACGATAGGTTATGCATGTGCAGTTTTGAAACTGTGCAGATACAACTGAACTTGTGTACGAGAAAACTGTACAGTTATCCTTGAAACGGAATTCGGTTATACGTGAAGGTTTTGCATGCACATTTAAAACTGCCATGCATAACCGCGTGTATAAGCGACCTACCCAAATGTCCTTTCTTTGGTATTGTTCGTCGTTTCGTTGAGCTCCTCGAGTTATAAGTCGAGCTACACGATAACTGACAAATGCTTGCACTGACTGGAGAGGTCCACTCAAATCTGTGTGGTTCTTTCTTCAAAAGACCATCTCAGACACTAATCTGCATAGTCCTCATGTGAATTGAGCAAAATTATGACTGGACTTCAAAAGAGACTATGACCTCTGAGTTTGTTTCGGCTGTTTCTTCTCAGAGTAGTCAGGTACGAAACACCGGCCCTATCTAGTTTAAAAAAAAAATGACGTGTAAAAGTGTTTGTAAAAACCTACTTGCAAAATAAACATCATTTATCATTAACAGACGAACCTTCTTCATTTAATACGAGACACCATTTCGTTATTATAAACGGTCATGATTTAAAAATGTTGAATAGCCAAAATAAACACATAATCAGAACCATAAACAAAGAAATGCACATGTTTAAATTATTTTTAAATCCATAACATAATTATGAACGTGTGCAAAGTTCAGCCTTTCATTATGGCGCATTCGGAATATTTGGCGCGCTTTTGTGCCCATCCCCTCATGCGTGAATGCAATACAAAGCGTTTAATTGTGAAAAAATAATTAAATTCCCTGCTTTCGATACCTATATTATGAGTAGGCAGCAATATTATCTATGTACATATATGTATTTTGAATGAAAACATAACATCACGGCTTGAAATCCCCGAAGAGTTAGGCAGAAGTACCTAATAACACAGTCACATTTTACCCTGCGTTATCTCACTAATGTACTCACGTCAAATATAGTACATTACTGAAGCGGCCAGCAACAGAGGCATTGACGGACAAACGTGTAAATGTAAGATAAGAACACACATACGAAAGTCCATCAACGCCTAGTTGTGGCTAAGGCTTGTATAGTACTTTTCACAAATAATGCGAGGAAATTAAAACTCTCGCGTTGAAGAGTTCATTTGTTTATTTTTTCAATAAACCGCTTCCTATTTGCAAGCTAATTCGAAATTTAAATAAAACATTGATAAGTTACCTCCTTGGTTGCCATGTTTCAGAGTAAAAGATCGTTCCATTTTTGGCACACATACGTAAGTCCATCAATGCCTAGTTGTGGCTAAGGCTTGCATAGTACTTTTCTCAAATAATGCGAGGAAATTAAAACTCTCGCGTTGAAGAGTTCATTTGTTTATTTTTTCAATAAACCGCTTCCTATTTGCAAGCTAATTCGAAATTTAAATCAAACATTTGATAAGTTACCTCTTTGGTTGCCATGTTTCAGAGTAAAAGATTGTTCCATTTTTAAATACCGACAGATATGAGTTTACTATGTAAATTATTTGGCCGCTAAACACGACAGATATGGATTTTCATACAACTTTTGCCGGCCGCTGGTCGCATGTATCTGGCCAGTAAAGCTATTTCGATTTATCTCGAAGAAGGTTGTCAAAATAATGCTCAAATTTCCAAGCACGTTTGACAAAAATATTTTTTCTTTCTTTCTTTTCGCTGCAGGATAAGGCTGGCTCTCCCCATAACTTCCAGTTGTTTTTCTCCAGGGCTAATGTGCCCACTGGTCTTTGGTTTAGTCCAGGTCGTCCCGACATCATCAACAAGCTTTTGGCTGTGTTAGGCCTCAAGAAAGTGACTATTTTGGCTCACAGCTCATTGGGCATGCGGCAGACGTGGTCATAAGTAATTCCGATTCAGCTTAGCGGCTTTTTGAGCAACGTCAGTTATTTGGGTTTTAAGGCACACTGTGGTGTTGCGTACACGGTTGATTAGTTTTAAAGCCTAGAATGATGCGCTCCATTGCACGTTGGCTGACCTTGAGTTTGGACTTTTGAATGGTTTGTCAGAGATCAAGTATGTACGAACCTATCTGAGTGAAAAGTAACCAAAGAGTATTTAATTATGGACAAGAAGTCAGTTAAGAATTGTTCAGTATTCACTGATGAATGTTGATTTAAACCAGATTTGCATAGAAATAATTATGAAATCAACCATGTTTTAGAATATGGGCTGGTTTTAACACTGCCTGGTATAACCAGTAGCCGGCCCTGCTATGATTTTGAAGATTGACGTTTAATTGAACATTATGCTATTTCCTATTTCAAATACAGTTCATGTCAATATGTAACAAGAAGATTGTCTTACCGAACATTATTGGTTAACCATTCAATGTTACTGTCACGTACCTAACTTGGGCAATATATTCAGACAAATACATGTATAAAGATTACATTTAGTTTGCTTCATAAACACAGAGAAGGAGTGTTGTGTCCCAGTAGTGTTTATGTTATTGGCTGCAGCTCTCAGGCTAGTTCCATAAAATGACTGAAACCCTATTGCTGGCATAAGGTCCTGGGTTCGGTTATTGGGTTTTTCCTTAGGATTTTTTTCAGTAGCAATAACCACATAACGATAGTCTCACCCATGTTAAATGGGACTTACACTTAACGGGCAAAATGTGCACTAGTTTAATACCTAAGAATGTTACGTTTTAAGCTTCATGAGTAGGTTACCCTTATTAGCTTCGCATCTAAAGTGTGAGTTTGTAATTAATTAGTTAGAATCTTAGTAAATATTGAAGTAACCGATAGCTGTAAATCCCACTTCCAGGAATTAAAGTTTTTATCCCTACCCTGTCTCTACATATTTGAAGTTTGTAAGTTCGTGCGAAAGTATCCAGAATTCTTTACAAAAAGAGAGGACATACAATCAAAAATTGTTTTAAGACACAAAAATAGGTTAAACCTTGGTCATGTGCATAAAAATTTACAATAAGTTACCCGAAGAAATAAAGAATTTAAATAAATATAACACTTTTATCAATAAATTAAAGCTTTTCCTTCTAGGCAAATGCTACTATAGTATAAGCGAATACTTAAATGATAAACTATGAGTACTTCACTATCGAATTGTTTCTACAAATACTCGTTAGAGCCACGCACACCTACTCATGATAATATGGAAAACAGATACACATTAAGAATAATAAAAATTAATTACGTAATAAATAAAGACAATAAGAAATCAATAAAGCAATAAATTATATTATGATATTATATTATTTATATTTATTTTAAATTTACAATGTCTAATAAATAAATCTATGTAATTTATAAAGCAATAATTGTTAATTTAAATTAAATTCGTATTAGATAATAACTGAAGTAAGCCAGTAGTCTTCCTCCTCTCTCCTACTTAGTCTATGCTGCGCCCGACAGGGTCCATAATTGTAACATTATTTATTTTCCTCCACCTTATAAACATTATGGTATGCAATAAAGAATTGAGAATTGAGAATTAATTTCATACCTTCTCAGGTCTAAGAACGCAATTAGTTGAAGAATTTAAAATTAATTGCTCTTTAAATTAACCATTATACTCCGAGTTTGAGGAAACCAGGTTTAATTGCACTTAATTTATTATACTCTGTGCGGTGTGGTTAAAATAGAACTTGACTTATATATTAGGGGTTAAAGTATGAAATTGCCGTTGTATAGTAATAGACACTTCGAATTGACATAAAATCATCATGGTGTGAGAATTTCGTGTGAAACTTTTTTCACGTGTTACCTATGAGGTTCTTCTTTTAAAAAATGTGCAACATTCGATTTTCAACTTTCAATTGTTTTTTTTATCATCATTTTTGCATCAAAACAATAAGATAAAAAAATGAAAAATGGATACCTCATGATTTGACTGATCTGCAGAAAAAAAAGCGTGTTGAAACTTGTGTTGCTTTGTTGAATCGGTACAGAAATAAAGGAATATTGGATCGAATTGTGACATGTGACGAAAAGTGAATTGTTTACGATAACCGTAAGCGAAGCGAAAAATGCAATGGCTGACTCCTGGCCCTAAAGCAAAGCTTACCAATAAAAAGGTAATGGTAACTGTTTGGTGATCTCTTTATTGTGTTATTCACTATAGCTTTCTCAGGTGTGGTCAGGCAATAACAGCAGATGTTTACTGTGCCGAACTTCGAACAATGTTGGTGAAACTAGCAGTGAAACAGCCCCGACTCGTGAATCGATCTTCACCATTATTGTTCTATGATAACGCAAGACCTCACACTGCACGAGAAACCGTTGTAACTCTACAGGAGCTACAGTTAGAAACTATACGTCATCCTCCGTACTCGCCAGACCTTGCTCCAACGGACTAACATTTTTTTCGTGATTTGGACCATTTTCTACGTGATAAAAAATTTCTTCCCAAGAGGCCGTACAAAATGCTTTGACACAGTTTGTCGAATCTAAATCCTCAGAGTTCTATCGTAAAGGCATAAATGAACTTCCGTTTAGATGGCAGCAATGTATAGATAATGAGGGTTAACATTTTGATTAAATAAATATGTTATATCTTAGAAAAAAACGAGTTTCAATTTTTCAGTACAAATCGGCAATTTCATACTTTAACCCACTTTAATACTTACATACTGTTACGTACGTGCGAATGAAACAACGAGGTGCTTAACACTGACAGTTTATTATAAAGAAGTGACATGTGCGTTAGATTGCAACCTTCACAGACAAGACCTGCATACACATATATAACACCCCTCCCTTACAAGTATTTTCTTAATTCTAAACAAACTGTTTATAATCTACATGAGGACGATTACGTTTCGCCCTGTCTTGTGCGGCAGTATGTGGTAATTCAAGTCCCAGTACTCGACATTCCGTTCACACAACATCGTCTGCGGCACACGTAGCTCCACCTTCAGAAGCTACTGCTGACGAAACTTCACTGTGATCAGTCTCCGTCTCCTCCTCCACAGTCCTAGTAACATGAGCAGTGGTAGTTGGGCAGTCTGTTTCCGACTGTGATATGATTTCCGAATCAGTTTCAATTTCTGTTGCGTCGGAAACACTGTAGGTATCCCATCCTCGTCGCCACTGTTACGTACGTGCGAATGAAACAACGAGTTGCTTAACACTGACAGTTTATTATAAAGAAGTAACATGTGCGTGAGATTGCAACCTTCACAGACAAGACCTGCATACACATATATATAACACATACTTTGTATATCCCTCATGTACTACAAAACTTTATGAACCTTAATAAATTATTATTATACTTAACCCGGGGGTGGTTGTGAAGGGTATAGGAAAAATAGTACATTTCGATACATGTGGAGAAAGTTTGTTATTGTATTCGAGGCGGAATTAACACCCGAGCCGCAGGCGAGGGTTGTTATTGAGCCGAGAACTGCAATAACAAATGTCCACGAGTATCAAACGACGTTTTTCAATACACTTTTGAAGAAATAAAATAAAAAAACGACAAATATTTTTGTCCTGAATTATTAGGAAAATATGATATAAATTTTCTTTTTTTTCCGCGCTTTGCTTTCGCCAGGTTGAAGGAGAAGCAAAGGTATAAAGCCGCTAAACAGCCTAATATGAAAAATAGAAAATTCAATTTTTTTGAGTTTAGAACACAAATAAATGTTTTTTGTTCTTAAACGTTTATTTTATTTTAATAATCATGGTTTTTGATTATATTCTATTTATAAACATTATTTAAATATTCAAAAAATATTAACGCCGTAGACGCTTAACTCTTTGCCGAGATTTAAAAAAAAACAATCACCGCCGACTATAGGCATTGAACCAATTTTGACTAAGTATAGGTATAGTTATCTGTGGCAATTTTCATTCCCGCACACGTGTTGGAAAATGAGAAAAAATGCACGCGTGTGAAATACATTGCATGTTGAACCAAATCGTAATGCGAAAAGAACCAGTTTTCGAGGATGCGTATTGAAAAAAAAATTGTGTACATTTTTAGTACACTCATGATTTTGTGCGCTATGGAAAAATAGGCTTTACAATGGTAATAAATAAAGAAGAAGGTGCGTTAATATTTATTTTCTTCGAATTTCGAAGACTATTGTCGACCTGAAAATCCGCGATGATTTATTCTATAAGTCTTCAGAAAATCGTGTTCATTTGGAACAAAATTTACCGGAGACCTTATTCTCATTGTGCTTATAACCTAGTTATTAGTGAACTTTACAGAACACTCTACAGTTTTTTCTTTAGGAAAAAGAAAACCGTCTCCTCCCTTGGCAGGGAAAAGATAAAAGATATATTGGAACCTCAATCTGCCGCGCATGAATCATTGCAATATTTTCTCACAACCTTTTTTATACCAGATATTAGGTAAACTACGTCCAACATTTTTTCACACACATTATCAAAAAAAAAAACTTCATCGACAAGTGATTATTCCAAACGTCAGTGTAGCTCTGGCTCTTGTACCAGGAGTATGTCCAGCAGTGGACGTCTTTCGGCTGAAATGATGATGATGATGATTACCTCTTATAGGGTTCATTTAGGCCACCGTCACGGTCTTGTGCCCGTAGACCGGGAAGTTGAAGCTCAACTGGATTGAATGTAAGTTAATCTTATATCTATTGTTGTTTAAAACACTATGTCATAAGTCTCCACGATATTTAATAAAAAAAACATTAAATTGAATCTGTATAAAACTTTCGGTTCTTCGACAGTTATCGGTACCATAATAAGAACTGACACTAAATGGGAATCGCGTTCATAAAGAGCGAGAAAACGGGACATTTTAAAACCCTAACTTGCTCTAATTCAATTTATCCATTAGATCTAAACTGAGTTATAACAAAAGTTAACCTTCTCTCAGAACTGTTAAATCTTTTCATGATAAGACTCCATTCTTTGAAACAAAGTTCCGGGAAAAAAACTAAAGAGTCGTCTTTAAAAGAAAAACATTTTTTATTTTCCGTGTCTTATATTTGGGCACGTCGCATTTCGAGTAGGTACATTTTTCCGTGCAAATATTTAAGGTAGAAAAAAAATACAGCGATTTGATTAAAATTGTTTACTTAGGAGCAACAAATGGAGGTCTTTTGCTCAGTATTTTTCATCGGACGGAATTAGGGTTTTTCACGGAGTACCCTCCAGATGTAATTACTCTATTGGACGGGTGAAAGGTTTACCTTTTAGGCCCTTAGGTTGCGTTTTTGAAAAGGGCAACGGAGCAACGTATTGTGACGTGTGTTGAATATGTTTGAATTGCATTGAATATTGGGTTCAGGAAGATGGCATAAGGCAAATGATTTGGAGAAGTACTGGTCGAGATTCTTTTACATGTAAAGCTACTGTTGTTTTTTTGTGCGAGGGTTTTAATTATGACTAAGAAGATCTAGTGCCGCTTTGATCTAGTGGTCGTAAACACGTCAGTTGAGCATGAGATCCTGGGTTCGATTCCCAGGTTGGGCAAAGTGTTGGCTTTTTTGTGAAGTATTTCTCAGTAGCACCGATGGACTCTGGATTTGAGCCCGGTTGATGACAATCCACAAGGCACCAGAAATATAGGCCGACCCTGCGCCCGTTGGCAGGACGAGATTATAGCGAATGCTGGACGAGACTGGATAGCCACCGCTTCGGATAGAGAAAAGTGGAATTCTTTGGAGGAGGCTTTTACCCGAAGGGGGTCCACACATTAATTTTATTTTATAATTGTTAATCATGATTACATATTATTATTATCACAATTACATTATTTCAACTTACAATTTTATTATGAGAAATTCAATAATCTTAATTACGTAATTTTAAATCGATTTAGTTAACTGAATGTTTTTAATTTAATGTAATTTAAATATTGTTTATTTTATAATTTAAGGTTGTTTTTAATTGTGTTTTTATTTGATTATTGCACATATTTATTGTTATTATTTGATTGCTAATAATGATCATATATCAAAATTACGTATAATCTATATCTGAATTTATAATTTTATCATTTAAAATTTAATAATGTAAAGTATTTTTTTTTTAATCGAAATAATAATGATTTTTTATAATTTATTGTAATTTATTTGTTGATTTTATAATTAAGGCTATTTTAAATAATTGTCTGATTATTATTAATAGTTATTGTTATTATTTAATTCTAATTTGATTATTTTTCGATTGTGTGGAATGAATAAAGCTTTTTATTTATTTATTTGATGACAACAGACTTGCCCGGACTTGCCTCCTGTTAAATGAAACCCAAAAAACATTTATGGTGGAAAACTATACTAATAGGTATACCTCTGCCTAGCCCTTCGGGTATTACAATGTTGATGTTATGTATTGTTTGTTAATTAATGAGTAAACGATTAAATGCCAACAAGTACTTAAGCAAGCTTGGTTTTCTCAAATCAATACAATCATCAATGGTTGTCAGTCAGTCCATGGAATTGGTACATTTTGCCTTGCAGAAAATTAGGTAGTTCTGATTTTTTTATGTTTTAGGTGATAAAGTAGCTATGTCAAATCCAATTTTTCGACCTCCAAAACCCTCCCGATCATTGTAAATTTTTTGAAAAACCATTAATTTTTCGTACTTTTTTTAGTTTTTGACATTTTTTTTTCCACAAAGGACCTATTAGATACACGTTTGATTGCCTTCTCGGATTACAGGCGTGAAGATATGTTATGTTAATACAATCACCATCATCATCATTCGAAACCTGTTATACCCACTGCACCCATAAAACAGTACCTTCCTTAGGAACCAGCACCTGGACAGGTCTACTCAAATCTGTATGGTTCTTTCTTCAAAAGGCCATCTCTTACACTGATCTGCATAGTCCTCATGTGAGTCGAGCAATATTATGTCTGTACTTTAAAAGAGACAGTGACCTCGGCTGTTTGTTTCGGCTGTTTCTTTTCAGAGTATTCAGGCACGAAACACCGGCCCCATCTAGTTTAAAAAAAAAAATACTTGATGAAGTGTTTGTAAAAACCTATTTGCAAAATAAACATCATTTGTCATTTCTTTTTACACCATTAATATCCTAATCCCCAGCTATTGTAACGCTCTCAAAAGCTTTACCTACATACATTAAACGGTTAAATTCCAACGAAATTCTCACATCATTTAAAACTGCATGGGAGAGTTTTACTAAAGCCAGTTGGTTAACTGAAAGTTTAACTTCAATCAACGGCTTAATCTCTATTAGCTTGCTAACTACTCTTTTGTGTTATATCTGGTCATGGATAGGATCTGCTTTGTGATTTTAGTAGTTGAGGTGTAGGGGAGAATATATGATGTTGGTTGATGCAAGACTTTTAGTGAGATCGTCTCATTATCTGCCTAGCCTTTACGGCTTCCAGACTAACCGGACGCAGCTGAGTACCTTTACATGCAGCGACTGCTTATCTGACCTCCTCAACCATGTTGTTAATGGGTTTATCATTATCATCATCATCATCAGCCTATTAATGTTCCCACTGCTGGGACACAGGCTTCCTCTTTATGAGGGAATGGGCTATAATCTACCACGCGGGCCCAGTGCGGATCGGTAGATGTCACATGTCTTCGAATTTTTGGTTCTAGGACATGCCGGTTTCCTCACGATGTTTTCCTCACCGTTTTGAGAGCAGTGGTGATGAAATAAATTACACAAAGTAATGCGCCTGTCGGGTTCGAACCCACGACTTACTGTTCGTAAGTCGGGGCCGCCACCGCTGCTCTCACCGCTGCTCTCTGTTAATGGGTTATAATATGATTATAGGAAATATGTTTATAACTACGAGTAAATGAAATAAGTATTAAAAAAAAACCGGCCAAGCGCGTGTTGGGCCACGCGCAGTGTAGGGTTCCGTAGTAGCACGTTATCACAATATAGAACGATTCTGTTGTTCTTATACTTATGATAATTTATGTTTTTTTTTTTTTGGATTTTCTTTTTCAATGCAAGTCTTTACCCGTTATAAACAAGCAACGACTTCATCTTAGTCACTTTAAAGGATTTATTCTAAGGATTTTGTATTTGGTACAAAATTCTCAAACGCCCAAGTTTAACGACTACTACTGCTAAACTAATAAAGTTATCTTAACCGCTATAATTTCCCTTTAAAGTTCATGAAATGCACTCATCATCTCCCTGCCCTTATCCCAAGTTACTTGTGGTCGGCAACACGTTTTTTCTACCATTATCCCCTGTCAACCATCAAACAATCATTTACACCTTTTTCATTCATATCATTCCTCACACAATCCATCCATCGTTTCATCCATCAACATTTAAATTCATCACTCTTTTAGTCACATGAGATTCTTCCTAGTTCATGAAATGCACTATCATCATGAATTTTTCCGGGGGGGAGGGGGGGGGGACGCCCTACCGGAACAAAACTTTGCCCTTTAAAGTTTAATATTTCGTAAATTGAGCATTAAAACGAAAAAATTGCATTGGCAACCCCTAAGTCATTTTACAAGACCTATTCAATGATAACCCCCACACGATAAGGTAAACGATGAAAAGAAAATTCATCCCCACTTCAAATGTAGGGGTTGCCCTAAAAAAAAATTTTTTTCCAAAATTTTATTTTAGCATTTTGTTGTGACGAAACTATAAGGGTTCCCTACCAGGACTACGGAACCCTAAAAAGGGACGAATGGACTTGAGACCGGTATTTTAGTATTAGAAAACCGATTCATGATTACTGCCTCGTTGGTCACAAACGCGATTGCTGAGCATGAGGTCCTGGGTTCGATTCCCAGATCGGGCAAAGTGTCATTTGGTGTTTCCGTGTGGAATTTCTCAGTAGCAGCCACGATGTCTACATTTGTACCCAGTTGATGGCAATAGGCTGGCCCCCTATTACATGGGACTTAAAAATAACTGACAAAATGTGAGTGTTCTATTAGGTGCACCTCTGCTTAACCCTTCGGGGATTACAGGCGTGATGATATACATTATTTTAATACTGTCAATCAAACTAGATTTACTTTTTTCTAACAAAATCTCTAGTTTACAAGTCTGTGGTTTTAAGCAAAGTGCCTAAACGGACTTGCGGCGCTAAGGTAATGTTCCTAGAACATAAAAGCGGGGTCGGTCGATACAGAATATTTTGGACTCGTAATTGTAACTAATTCTAGTACAGAAGATCAGAATAAAAGGTAGGATTTATGTCTTATGGCGATTACATGAGCTAAATAAGCAACTGTATTTGTGTTGGTTCAAACTTCGTTTGAAATACTGTTAGAATAAAGTTCTAATCAGCTTGCACGACAAAGTGGTTGTTACGTCAGTCACTGCAGCCGAATAGTGCGAAATAAGTTTTTTGCGATTTACAAAAAATCTATTGATTGGACTAAAAAAGTAAAACACTATGATACTAGTATTTTGCTTGTAGAATTATTTGCCAAAAAATCAGAATGATCGCATATATTTTAGTATGGTATTTTCTCGTTAAAAGAAATTTTTAGAGATAAGTTCGTTCGTTCGTTCTATCGAATAAAATTTGTTGTATTATGTTTTCAAAACACTATCGTACTAGCATATATCCTGAAGAATATCATATATTTTTATGGTTTTGTTTATTGCAGTGAATCATATGCTTTTTTGCATTATAAAACTCGCGTTTAGCTCATGTAATCGCCTTATTTTCATGTTTTTGGAGCTGTCTGGAAATAATGATAACTAGGTATGAATATAATCACACATCTCCTGCCGATCATGCCAACTACTTGCACCTCTCAGGATTTGTTAGACAGATTGTCAGACTTTCGGGCTCCTGACTACCTGTAACGACTGTCCCATCTTCAAATGACAGCCGGGACCAACGTCTTAAAGGGCTTTACGAGGCACGGAGGAAGGTCGAACCTAGGAAAGTGCGACTTAATCTAAAGATGGCGGTTTTTAACAAGCCCGCCACACTGTTCCCAAACCACTGTAACTCCTGAAAGCCAGAATCAACAGTGGCGACCACCAGAAAAGCGCCGAGACAATGAAGCTCGACGAAGTCCCAGAGAATGAATTTAACTGTCTTGGATCCCGCAACGAAATTAATCAGAAAAGTATAGTGGAGGAGTAGGAAAAAACCGTAATTTCCACTTCCCTCCATTTCAGCAGGAGACAGAACGAAACAAGGCCAATAGGCACAAAGGGACGTTTACAACTGGGATAGGCCCAGTTGCCTAGCACCACGGATAAATATTAACATTAATGGGTCCTAAGTTGTGAGCTGTTATATTTGATTCCAATAATAGGTATGGCAAAAACGCTTGAACGCACGGAAATTTGTTCTAGTTTCCACAAGGTCTGTATAGTAAATAACTCCGGATGTAACCTGTACACTATCCAACATAATGTTGCGTTCATTCTGCCAAAGACTGCACTCCCATAAAATGTGATGTGCTGATTGTTCATATTCGCAGTCAGATGTGGAACATTGACAAAAAGGCGAGTCAACAAGCTTGAAGGAAAATAATTTACTCTTAAAGTTACCATGACCGGTGAGAAATTGGGCAACACAGTGATCAACATCCAACCATGTCCTGGCCAGCCGTTCACGAACGGATGGAAAGAACTGGTGGAGGTGTCGGCCCTTGATGGAATTATCCCACCTACCTTGCCATTCAGACAAAAGTTCCTCCCAGACGTCGGTCTGTGGTTTGAATAATCTAGCAATCTTAACACGGTCACGTAGGGTTAAAAAGTCTGCGTCCGCGGTCTCACGTGCGTTAAAGATGGCGGTTGTCGTTATTATTTTGACCACAAGCTATTCTCCTCCCTTTTTATGTTTCATAATATAATTCAGGTTAACATCATCTGCATAGCCTTCCCCAACTATGTTGGGGACGGATTCCAGTCTAACCGGATGCAGCTGAATACCAGTATTTTATATGGAGCGACTGCCTATCTGACCTCCACAACACAGTTAGTACTGGGTAATACGAAACCCCGTAAGACTGGTTGTCAGACTTTTTGGGCCACTGACCTGTTACGACTGTCAAAGATCTATAAATGGCAGCCGGGACCAACTGCTTAACGTGCTTTAAGAGGCACGGAGGAAACTCGGTATGTAATGGGTGGTTACCCATCCACAGACCAACCTAGGCAAGCACGGCTTAACCTAAAGATCAACCCGCGCGACTATTATTATTTAGCCACGAGCTCCTCATAATATAATTCAAGTATTAGTAGGTTATTTATTGGCATATACGTACAAGCAGGTCCATTTCTTGTGAAGCAATACCTTTGATGATTATATGGTAATAATCAGCTTTATTTGAGTCTCACTCACTTTATTTTTACAAATAAAAGTAATTAAGTTGACCGTAATTAAGAAGTTTAATAACAACAAAAAAAGCGATTTTACTATAAACTTATTTTTTGCGGTTGGTGCAATAGCCGTTTCTAGGGATCGAATAGCAAAGTTAAGTTTGTCCTTTAAAAAGTTTGTACGGAACCCTCAGTGCGCGAGTCCGACTCGCTCTTGTTTTTGTACCTACCTCTTTTCAAGTGCCTTCTAACACAATTGTATGCGTCTTTACGTATATTTCAGTTTAATTAAGGATGCCTTAAAGCACACTATTGACATAATCGTCTATCGGCCATTTTCAGTAACTTAATGTTCGGTTTCGTTCGGTAGGTTGCTGTCTCTGTCTGTTTGACATTTTGCTTACAGACGGTTAGAAACAAAACGTCACAGAAAATCTTTCTTCGATTTTTCAATCAATCAACTGTCAGATAGGTGACGCGGACAGAATATTTCAAGCTAACTTTGTTTATAAAAACACTGATAGCTGCGACACGTGGTATATTCACTGACAGTTATACGTAAGTAAGTTATAGAAAACAGGCCTAAGTAACTAAGTAATAAAAAAGAAGATTAGGCAGGTTCTTAATGCACACGATGAAGCCATTTGGAAGGAGCCCTTTGCCCAGCAGTGGGCCAAACGACAGACTAAGAAAAAAAAATGTTCTACATGTATTGGTAATAGGCGAGACGACAAAAAAAAACTAATTAGTCCGTCAGTTAGATTATCAGAAAATATTTGACCCGTGTTTTTTCTTTTGTTACGTAAATCAAAATTGACGAAGATATGACGCTTTTAAAATTCTCAATACGTCACGCCTAGATATAATTTTTAGCTACTTCTGATGTCACGAGCCCCCCCCACTCCCGAGTTTTTTTGCCTTTAATCTTTGTCAATATTCATCGATTTACAAAAACAAAAAATATGTGCCCATTAATTTCCAATACTCTAACTGACGGACTAAATAGATTTGCAATTTTTTGATACTGTCGTCACGCCTATTTCAATACTTTATTAATATTCTGAGACATAGAAAAACCAGCCATATCAAGAAAGACACACCGCACCAATAACTCAATATATCTCACAACAATTCTCAAAATAATTTAAATTTATTACATAACAATTTTCCGTATGTCACCGCTGAGTTCCGCAGTATCACGTGCGGACAATTTATCTCTTCCCGAATATTCAGTCATGGAAATTGTGCAAAAAGTGCTTCGGTTCTCCGTTTAGGAACGCAGTTATATTAAAAAAAAAAGTTCCAACTCAATATCATCGGGGACGATTGCCGATTGAGGACAGCAGGTGTTATGATAAATGGTGTGGGTATATTTGAAGAGCAGCGTAAATGTTGGGATAGAATAATAAAGAAAAAATAAAGGTTTCTAGAAGAATACTGGAACTGAAAATCAATATTATTTTTTATTAAGGACGATGTAAATGTCATGATGGCCTATAGTTGGTGCCAGTTAAGATGAGAATAGCGGTCATTGACCCACCTACATTTATTAAACTTCTTAACTTTGAAAACCAAAAACAAACCTGTTCAAGTCTTGAATCGTCATCTATCGTGATCTTCAACATTTTTTGTAATGAAAAACAATACATGGTTTATTTGTTTTGATCCGTACGAAGAGATATTAAGAAAAGGGCAATGACCGCTATTCTCATCTTAACTGGCACCAACTATAGAGGTTAAGCACCTCTCATGCACGAGGAAGTGGATTCAAATCTTAGTATTTTCTTAGTTTATCATGGACAACAAAGACATTAGTGAAGGAAACCATCGTGAGGGTACCTGGACATATAATAAAATAAGTCTGAAATCGCCAACGCGTTTTGGGCAAGCGTGGTGATCAATACTCTTGCTTTCTCTATATGAGAAGATGCCTTTGCCCAGCAGTGGGACAGTACTAAGGAGGTATTATTGTTTATTATTAAAGACTATATTTTTCATAAGTCTACCGATTTCTTAATTACTTAAGTATCTTCGAAAACAACGAAATTTAGAACAACAGTAGATTATTGAAAATTCCTCTCGTAATAGGAGTAAATAGAGGATAAGAACTTGTGTGGAAGTTCGTAATTTTTTCTGATCAAAAATCGAATCGAGCGCAAAGTTAATAAATAAATACACACATACTTTAAAGACTTAACCAAAAACCGATCGAGATAACGACCATTTGATATAACGTTTCAGATCCGAATAAAAAACTCCGAAACTCGAATATAAAAAAGAGTACAACCATAAAAATGTAGGTATTAAAACGTTCTGGTAATAAATTATTTATGGTTCTACCCGCTTCCCGTTCCCTTGATAAAAGTTTCATGAAAACTCCGAACGTATGGGTTTTTCTAACCATAACATGTAAGCACGTATTACTTATCAATACGATAGATATATTTAGGGGCCATATTTTTTACAAAGTTGATGATTTCGGGATTCATTGCTGTGTAAAAGAATATAGAGTGAGATGGGTGTATATTTTTTGTGTGAGGTTATGCTGGGTTCGCGGAAATGCTGCGGGGGATGCGAAGTACGGGTCTGTAATATTAATATTACATGTCTAGAACATGGTTGAAATTATTAGTTTAACGATACATTATTAATGAGGAATTTTAGTGCCTAATTCCAGTTGTTTCTTCAAAAACTGCAATACGTTCATTGTCAAAATGTATGGAACAGGTAATTCTGTATTAAATTACCGATGTAAAATGTCCATACGGGGTGTTTAGAATGATATATAGAATGTGACAAACGGTCCAGTTAGGTAGGTCTAATTTCGAGAAAGAGGTCAATCGTCGAATCCGACTTGGCTGGGCAGCGTTCGGGAAGTTGCGCGGTATCTTCTCGTCCAACTTACCACAGTGTCTCAAGACGAAAGTCTATGACCAGTGGGTGTTGCCAGTGATTACATACGGGACCGAAACGTGGTCGCTCACAATGGGCCTCATCAGAAGGCTTAAAGTCACCCAAAGGGCAATGGAGAGGGCTTTGCTCGGAGTTTCCTTGCGCGATCGAATCAGAAATGAAGACATCCGCAAGAGAACCAGGGTCACCGACGTAGCCCGAAGAATTGCCAAACTTAAGTGGCAGTGGGCAGGGCACATTGTTCGCAGAACGGATGGCCGATGGGGCCGAAAAGTACTGGAGTGGCGACCGCAAACCGGAAGACGTTGCGTTGGAAGGCCTCCCATTAGGTGGACCGATGACCTGGTGAAGGTTACGGGAATCCGCTGGATGCGAGTCGCACGGGACCGGTCAATGTTGCGACACTTGGGGGAGGCCTATGTCCAGCAGTGGACGTCTTTCGACTGAAATGATGATGATGATGATGATGACAGAATATGTGATAAACGTTTTAGCGTCGGTATAGATATACATAATATGTAGATATATAAAGAGACCGGTGGAAAAGGATCGCGAAGGCAGCAACCCCAGTTGTGGGTGACCCTCTATGACCACGAACACTGTCAAGAGTGACAACTAAAAGAAGAATTATAATGATTAAAGGTTTACTTCACATACATTTCTTTCGTTCTTGTTTTATTTATCAGAACAAGATTATGACCAAATAAGATATACGTAAAATACACGCGGTGTCCACACCCGTCGATAATCTAGTCAAAATGTTGTTGTCCCTAATTATACAGAATGGGGCTTGACGCTATCGAACACGATCCAATATAAAATTCCAATTACTGGCCATCGTTAGAATATAAATTCCCGATATTCTTTGGAATAATCTGATGTAAGAGAACTGGGAATGCTGGATGGGGCGTATTATTTTTCTTGGCTGTTTTATTTTTTTCGATTTGCTACTAGCGTTTTATTTTGTTAGTTGCTCACTGAAAAATGTCGTGTGGTATTTGAGTGTGAATGTGGATGGGTATAAGAGCAGAGGAAGACCAAAGAAACGATGGATGGACTGTGTAAAGGATAGCAAGAAAGGTGTCTGATAAGATGACGAGATGGAGATAGAGAAGTATGGAAGAAGAAGACAAGCTATTTATGCCAATCACAAATAAATTGGGATAAAAGCAGGACAATCATGAGTAGCGCACTGAATAAACGCTACGTGAAAACTTGTTTTTAAAGAACTTTCTCTCTCTTAAATGTAGGTAAGAGTTCTTTCCACATTAGTTCTATAATTTTGATGATGAGATCAGCTTCCTCACTTTTTCTTTACATTCGTCAAGTTTTTGGTTGTTGCTTCCCGTCTTTACACCCTAGTCTTATTTATAGCTGTCTACGTACACACATCAAAAAAAGTTTTTGATCACTAGCGTAAGCTGATATTTTTTTTTTAATTGAACTTTATCAAGAAAAATTCTTTGTTGTGTGTTTTCTTTAAATAGAAATACCCTTTTTCAAATTATTTTTTTTTTATTTTTTATTATGAAGAATCTAAAAAGAAGAAGAAATCATAATATAATCTACCGTAACAAAAAAGATTTCGATTTTTCAAAGTGATCGATTTTTTTTTTGTTGTGTGTTTATTGAAATGAATGGTTGCTTCTTAACAAAAACAAAAAAATGTGATAAACATACATGTGATGTACGGTCGAACAAGCTATTTGGTTTACATTTTACAATGTAAATTGTGCGTTAAACTGTAAACCGAATAGCTTGTTCGACCGTACATACATGTTAAAGTTCCCACATACATGATCATCTGGCTAAGTTTTTCCTATGTTGGGGTTGGCTTCTAGTCTCAATGGATGCAGCTGAGCAATAAGCATATTCAGCCTGTTCCCACTGCTGGGACACAGGCCTCCTCTATATGAGAGTGAATGGGCTATAATCCACCACGCGGCCCAGTGTGGTTTGATAGATGCCTTCGAATTTTTTTGGTTCTAGGACATGCCGGTTTCCTCTCGATGTTTTAAAGTAACCCAAGACTTACTGTTCGTAAGTCGTGGCCACCTTTGGGCCACCGCTGCTCTCATGATGCAGCTGAACACCTGTATCTACTTGGACGGACTGCCAAATCCTGTATACACATCTCAATATTATTTATATGATCCCCAATATCCCAATCGCTCAATCATACCCAGTCACAATATCTCATCTTGCACACAGATATCCGTGATCCATTGAAAGTGGGACTCTAACGAGGTTGAATGTATGCGCATACATTTCCCACTCCCGATTGAATGGAACAACGTTTCGGATTTGTGTGTTTGTTGGATGTTCGAGATAAAGATAAAATGTTCGATGGTTCATCAATCATGCTTCTACATGGCAAAAATTGTTTAAAGGTTTGGTCGTGATTAGTGTGCTTGGTTAGGTTTTGTGGGGTTATTCGGTTACAGTTTCCAGTTCAAAGTAATCAAAATAGCGTACTTTTGAGAATTTATTACATAACATCACGCCTGTGATCCTTAAAGGGTTAAGCAGAGGTATACCTAATTGTACACCCGCATTTCGCCAGTTATGTTTAAGTTCCGTGTTATAGGGGGCGAGCCAATTGCCATCAACCGGGCACAAATCCAGACCCCGTAGCTACTACTGAGAAATTCCTAATGGAAAACTCAATAACACTTTGCCCGACCTAGGAATCGAACCTAGGACCTCATGGTCAACAGTCACGCTTCCGACCACTAGACCAATGAGGCAATCTATCTATCTATGGTTACAATGGCGGCATCATCGCTGATAGTAAAATAGTATAATGAACACTGCATAACCACATGAATGAAGAGATAACTATAATAATTCCATGGATAAAATACCTTAAGTTAGAGCCTTTCCCAAAGTGGGCTATAACGCCTTGTGGGCGCTGCAGGCCTAAAGGGGGGCAGTAAGAGACCCAGAAAAAAATGTGGGCGTTGGAGGCTCAGGGGGCGATTTGTAATTTCATCTAGGAATACTCTTAGACACCGACTGAGCTCTCGACTCTCGACTAGAACTTCTCAACAGCATCAGATTCATCCTTCACATCCATTTTTATATTTGAATCGATTATGTTTATTTTATTTTGAATAACAAGAAACTCTGTCTGAATACTATAAAGTTGCGTTTAAATAATCATTCTCATTGGCAGGTGTAGCCTGTAAGAGTTAACTTGAGACCTGAGCACCGTTGTGTACTACCTACTGCGCTCAGGTCTCAAGTAAACTCTTGTTAGAGTAAAAGTCTCGTTTAGAATGAATGTGTAATCTCCGCTAATATAGCTCACAATAATTAATTTAATTTGAATTTATAGTGGTTTTTAAGTAGGTGAAAAAATGGGGGCCCTAAAAAAATTCTCAAAGTGGCCAGTAGACAAAATAAGTTTGGGAACCCCTGAAGAGGAACACCTACACCCCGTACATGAAAAGATACCAACAGTATTATCGTATTGAATGTTAGAGTATTGAATGTTCTCAATAGCCCAGTAATGACTGCTGGCAGGGTCATGGCAACAAGTATCATTGAGCTGCCTTCACGATCTTTAGAAATCAATTCAATGCCATTCATAAGCAACCGATGCCTTCCCTATTTTTATAACAAGCGGAGTTGGCTTAAATACAAAATAATTTACGGGGCTAAAAGTGAGCTTGGTACCCTTATATAATTGGACTTAGTGAATTGCCAGTTTGTAAAGTTAAATATGATTACAAAAAAATGATAATGTAAGGAACCTTTGGTTCGAGAATGTTATTGAAAGCGAGCCACTGCTGTTGGTGACAGCGTTTACAAAATTATTTTGAGGATTGTATTTAAGAAACAAAATGGCGGCGTTACTTCTGATTATGACCGTGCGTCAAAATATTCTTGTACAGCTTTAACATAAGATAGGAGAGTTTAGACCAGTCAGAGTATGAAAAATAAAAAGTCTTTGAACTATTATCGCAGCAATAACAATATTTATTGATTAAATTATACTTCAATGTATACCAATAGTTACTTTATAAAAGTTTGTTACAACGCGATCATGTAAAAGTATTAATCCTTCTACCATTTTAAAATACAACACACACAATAGACAAATGTACGTGTATCAGTACCGATCTACACAACAAAACTGATAACAGACACCAAACAAATGATAGCCCCCCGCAACATATTCCGAATCACGTCATACAATAGTCCACGCAATGCATAAAATTCAACGAATTACTGTCGTTGACCAGCGACCGTTCCAACCGTCATGTGTACGCACATAACAGTAATATATAGTGGCGATTTGTGATTTATGTGATCGGGCGGTATTGGACCAACAAATTGATTCAAATGCTTTGTATTGAACTGTTACTGGACTGGTTAGGATGGTTTTTGGGGTTTGTTCTTTGAGGGTTTCATGTATGTAATGGTAACTCGAAAGGGTTTGCTGTGGTTTCAATTCAATAATCGGCCTATAATGTTCCCTCTGCTGGGATTTAGGCCTCCACTTTATGAGAGGGAATAGGCCTATAATCAACCACGCGGGCCCCATGCGGGTTGGTAGATGTCAAATTCTTGGTTCTAGGACATGCCGGTTTCCTCACGATGTTTTCCTGAGAGCAGTGGTGATGAAATAAATTACACAGAGTAATACGCCTGCCTGGGTTCGAACCCATGACTTAAAGCTCGTAAAACGGGACCACCACAACTGGGCCACCGCTGCTCTCTTCAATTTAATACGAAACAATAATTTTAAAACAAGCAAATACATTCTTACTGCCCAAAGCTCTGCTCACAAATTTTTTGTTTCAGTGCTCAAGGTCTGACCATTTGTTTTGGACGACGTTACAATTTATGTCGTTGTGAAGTCATTTCCCTAGGTGACACTTCTGTTTATGAACTACATTCAGAATTTTTTGTTGCCGGTCTCATTAGCATCAGAAAGATCTCACGTTAATGTCGGTACAGTTTTATACTTTATGCTTTATCTTCTATGACATAGTCTGAATACTGTTTCTTTCATGACGTTATCCTGTAGTAGTGATAGCTTAGTGGTGTGACCGTCGGACTGGCAAGTCACAGGTCTCGAGTTCGAACCCAAGACACGTACCTCTGAGTTTTCGGATTCATGTACAATTGTATAATTATCATTTGCTTCAGTGTAAGCAAACATTGTGAGGAAACCAACTTGCCTGAGAGATATTTCTCGACCGTATGTAAAGTTAAGTCAGGGGTTCCATGGCGGCATAAAAACTCTGACACCAGGTTAGGCACTAACCACACGGTAACGAAAGATGACGTTACCTATATCTACGGTTTCACTTACCAGTTTTCAAGCTTGGAAGTAGCCGATGACATTTCGAAGTCACTAATTGGCAGCGAACAGCTCAAAAAGACGCTCATAGAAATTTATCAGCAATAGAGAACTTATTGGGCAATTTGTTTGGTGTTTGTCTGTCACCGAATCTACATTTCTTAGAAAAACGATTCCAACAACAAACCGTCTGTCGTTCTTCTAAGAAACTTCTTTCAAAGGTCAACGACTGAAAAACGCCTAAGGACGACGATAATATTAGTGTTATTTACGAACAAAATCCAAACCTAAAGGATCTTCATCATAATAAAACTTCTAGAGCTGAAAACAGATTCATTCGTGAAATTATCCGCGCAATTGAACATGAACTGGCTAAAACGGACTTTACACAAGTAAATTGATGGATTATGAAAATTCCTTTAATATTCTTAGTCGACGTTGAATATCTAAAGTTTGAACTCAGCTATTGGCTTCGGGGAAATGAATTTCACTTTAGACTAATGAAAATACTTTGATATCTCTTCGGATGAGCGTTAAAATTCTCGCCCTCCGAATATTTAAAAAGTCTAATCCACTATTTATTAGTGGACTAGTGGTTATAGGGGTATATGCATGTATTTATTTTATATTTTCAATTCACTGTTTACAACGTTATAACATAAAAATATAAATACTGATTAAAAATTAAGATAAATAGGTAAAAAAAAAACAGAGAATAATTTTGAGCTGTATAAACGCCGCCATTTTCGCGCGCTCTGTTGATGACGTCAAACGCTTTAACCAGCGACAGCCCAGTCCATTGTTTACTAACAAGTGTTCTCGTTGTTAACTTATTTCACCATGAAAAAAGCTCAAAAGCAACCTTCTATTTATTGCGTTGTACCTTAAATAAAAAAAATATCAAAAGTACACCTGATAAAGTGTTTTTTCGAGTCCCGGTAGTTGCAAAAACACGTAAGAAATGGTCTAAGGTTATGCGAAGAGAATTTATATCAGCAACAACTTGTGGGGGCGCGGCAGGCGGTCTCAGGACTTTGCCCCCTGACCGCGGAGGCCATACCTGGGCCCGCTACTGCGGAGCTCGTTTCTAAGGAGGACACCTAGTCCAAAGTCCTGTTGGGCGCATAAAATCAACATGCGGGGCGCATGTTGATTGAGTGATTGTTCAGATTGTTGTGAAGATTACTTTGAAGTAAGTATGACGTATTTTGATACCATAAATATGATTTCAGTTAGTCAGAAGTAAGTTTTGTATTGAAAATCAATCACACAAGCAGTAGATAACTGTATCTTAATATATCTTATACAGTTTACAAAGTTGTATGATTTCGTCTATTGTTTTTACCGTAAACAAAAAAAAAATATTCAGCTCGGTCCCTAAATTAAACCACAGCAGAAACGAGAGATCCCTTCAGACACGTTCATCCCTTGAAGTTATACCTACCTACATGTTTTGTTTAATTTACAATATAAGGAATATGAGAGTGAGTTTTAATTACAGAAACACAAAATTATGTTCAATACAAACAACATAATGAAACAAGATGTAAATGTGATACTACGATTAAATAAAGGAGTTCTTCCTCACATATTCCATTGCCAAACCACCTGATAGAAGAATGGATGCTATCATGAGAAAACGGTTCAGTTCTTCCCCTAATGAAGAAATTAATCATTAAAAAAAAATTGTTTGCCGACAGCCAAGATCGTTAGTCAATGTCTGGAAGGGCTACAAATGTTATGATAGTTCAAGACTGGTTATTTGGAACGTTTACCACCTAACCAAGCAGTGATGGCAGACAGAGGATTCAAAGATTTGTTATGTTTACTAGAAGCTAAAAGATGTACACTTATACAACCACCTCCAGTTTCAAAGTTGTCCCCAAGCACAAAAGATGAAGTAAAGCTGTCAACACAGATTGTGGCATTGAGGACACATGTGGAACATGTAATAGGTTAAGGGAGTATGACATACTGCTTCCTCAAGCTTGTATACACCACAATTTAATTCCATTGATAGATGGAAGTTATAATAATAGCTTGTGCAGCATAATAAAAAGTAAATTCAAATTAAATTTTGTTTTAGGTATTTCAAATAAAAACACTTAAAACTCAAACTCAAAGCAAATTCAATTTATAAATTTAAGCCTGTTATCGTTTGCTTGTACCAACTGAAGATAGTTTGGATTTCTTCCAATAGCAGTCAATGCTAGTAGTTGGTGGGTCTTCACATCTCCTGTGCAGCCACGCCAAAAAGGCAACAGCATGCTTACACCCTCCTTAAATAGAAAACAATTATAATTATTATATTTATAAATAGCATTGACTAATTAGTGTAGATCAATGATGTAAGTACACATGAAAATAACTGTACTAAGTATGTATGTAAATCATAGCTGCTATTATTTGATATTTCCATTGTACTAAATTTAGATGATATTATTTAAACAGATAAAAAGAATGCAGGCTTTGATGGTACGGCCACATAATGAGAAGAGATGATCAACCTACCTGTGTGCTGAACACTCTTCACAGTTAACAGAAAGAATATTTCCTTCAGTTTCATAGCAAATAGCTGTCACAGCATAACATTTCTGTCGCACGTTATGCTCAGGTCTTATTCGATCTCTAACCACACAAATCCCATCTCCGTCTCTTTTCACTTGTACATAATTATCCGGTGTACATATCCTATTGCTGAATTTCCATAGGATACACGTTCAGATCTTGAACAAAAAGTAAAAATCATAATTTGTTTATGTAATTTTCTGCCAAATAACATAGAAAGTATCATAGTAAACTTGACAGACCGCTAATAACATCACATGTGATTAGTTTTAGCAATAACATACAGTGTATAAATACTTAGCTTCGTTTAACATTTGTTTGTTTTACAAAATCAAAAATTATAGGTTATGTTTACCGCTTAGCATAATAACATTGTATCTATGTCTAAAATAAACTATCATAGTGTGTTGTAGAATAATTACCTTGCCGTTTTTACTACTTTTACTTCAGCGGATGTAGGATTTCATTGAATATAAGCCGACTGCAGACTGCCGACTGCTATTCTAGGCAGATTAGCGGATTGTACTTTTACAAAAAAACTTTCAGTCATTGTCGTAAATGGTTTCTAATCTCTGTATGATATAAAATTTCATTTAAACACTAAATTAATTCACAACACTCACGTTATTACTAAGTTTTAGAATCAAAGAGTTGCAATGCCATACTAATGTAGGTAAGTAGTACGAACTTGTTTATATAGCGATTGACGTCACGTTTTGTTTCAACCAATGGTGACGCGTATTAAAAATTTGAATTTCGCTCGCTTATTTTGCACTTTAATTTTTAATTTTTAATAATTATAAAGACTTAATTACTAAAATAATGGATATAGATTATATGTCCTGACAATGAAGATTCGGAATAAAATTACATGCATATTCCTTATTCTGTGATAATGTTTGTGGAGTAAGTTTTAGGTAAAGATAATATGATAATAATGAGTTTTGTAATGGTAACGGGCAAAAACTTTGTTGGTGATTGGCGAAATCAGGAATGTAAATCCCGAAAGACAAATAACATGACAAACTGGGGTATTCTAGAACCATCTAAACACACAATATTAGAAGAAGTTGGCAGATTCGTCTCAGAACTAAGTTGTTATAGTTTTTCTTTATGTACTTATTCTTATATGATTTAGTTATAAATGTATAAATATTTTCTATTCTTTTTTTCTGTTATTGCACCTACTGTGTATTATCTCTGCATCACCGTAAGGTAGACTGGTAGAAAATGCCCAAAGCATTAAGTCCGCCTTTGTACAGTTTTTTTTACCTGTGCATAAAGTTTTAATAAATAAATATTATAACTTTGCTGACAAGTCCATACAACTGCACTTTGGAGGACCTAATGAACGCCAGATACTGATATTGGTGTGGCCACTTACTGGGTTCAACTGATCTAAAAACCGGCTAAGTGCGAGTCGGACTCGTGCACGAAGGGTTCCGTACCATTATCTATAAAACACAAGACAAAACAGTAAAAAAATCACGATTGTTGTATGGGAGCTCCCCTTAAATACACACATCAAAAGTATCTAGGGATCAACATATATTTTTGCAATAACTTTTCTCCTGATTGATATTAATTAAAATTTTCTTTAAGGATTCATCAAATAAAGTTTTTTCGTTTGTCACAGTAACGATAAACCAAGTCACCTTTGCATTAATAAAGAAATTTGCCATTTTCCTAATAAAGGGATTTTTGACATTTGAACCACTAACATTAAAGTTCGAAAAAAAGACTGAAATAACAGTTTTCTTTAAAATTTTATTGGGTAACTTAAACAATTAATAATCCGTGTTTCTACCGCGAACACTAACAACACAAGAACATCGGTTTGGCATACTCAAAATGAGTTCATCCAAATCACGCTGTGGAATGGCCGCCCATGTTCGTTGCAACAACAAAAAAAGGTCTTCTTGCGACTGGATACCCTCCATATTCGGCAGAGCTCTTCTCTGTAGCATATCCCATGCATGCTCAATCGGGTTCAAGTCTGGCGACTGAGCAGGCCAGGGCAGGACATTGATGTTAGCTGCGGCGAGAGTCTGTCTTACAACTCTTGCGGTGTGCGGTCGTGCATTATCATGCATTAACTGAAATAAGGGACCGATTTGCACTTGTAGAGGAACGATGACGTCTGATACAATCGTCTCAGCATAAATTTGAGCGTTGAGGTTGCCTCTGATCCAAATCAACTCAGTTCTTCCGCCGATCCAAATACCCGCCCATACCATGATGGTTCCACCACTATAAGGATGGACTTCCTGGCAGGATTTTAATCGCTGTTGGCGTCCAGGGGTTCTCCAGTGTCGTATACGTCTTGTATCCGGTCTCATACCAAAACGAGACTCATCAGAAAAGCACACGAAACGCCATTGTTCTTCTGCCCAATTTCTGTGTTCAAGAGCCCATTGATATCGAATCCTACGATTGTGCATTGCTATAGGTGGTACCCGTAGCGGTCTTCGGGAATGAAGGTTCACTTCATGCAAGCGGTTTCTGACTGTTTGGTCGCTAATTAAGTTCCCTGAAGAGTGATGAAGCCTCACGGCTAACATCATGGCGGTTATTGTTGGAGCTCTTCGAGTTAAGATTTGAATGTATCGGTCTTGTCTCCGTGTGGTGCAGCGATACCGTCCTCCATGGCGCTCAGCCACGGTACCAGTGCTTCGGTAACGTGTCCAAAGTCGACTGATAACACTCTGACTTGTATTCAGAGCTAAAGCTACAGTACGTTGCCGGGAACCAGCTTCTATCATTCCCACGGCTCTGAGCATTTCTTCCCTGCTTAAATGACGTCGCCGCTCCATAATAACGTTGGTTTTAATCAGTAGTAGGGAAACAGTAGCACTAATAATGTCTTCAATGCGTTGTATGTTTTTATAGGGAAAATATTGACAGCTTATTTTCATCTTTTACTCGAATTTGATTGAGAGTTCCTGATTCAAATTATGAAATGCACCAAAAAGGATCCATATAAATTTATAAAATCATAAATTTATTACAAAGCCACATCTCAATCTCAAGAAATCCGCATAAAAATGCTTGATCCCTAGACATTTTTGATGTGTGTATTTCTTTTATTCTGTTGTTAAACCGGGTACAGAAAAACATCATCTGTGAAAATTTCAACTGTCTCTAGCTCTCACGGTTTACGAGATACAGCCTGGTGACAGACAGACGGGGTCCCGTTTTTACCCTTTGGGTACGAAACCCTAAAAATTACCAAAGTCACGAAAATACGAAGAATATCTAGGTATGGCATCTTCTTTTTTCAAATGCGCCCAGCTAGAAGCTAGTTTTATTTAATCACTTTTCTGTTCAATAATTTTATCCGTTCCAAAATCGAAATAAGGTGATTCTTTAATAGTTTGTTTTTTAAATTATTAGGGTAACAAGTTTTGTTCTTTAAAGTGGTTATCCTTTTTGGATCATGGATACACAAAAGCATTCCTCCGCACCCCTTTATAGATTACAAGATTAAACAAAGGTCATGTTTCAAGCTCATTGATAATACAATGTGTGTACATTTGATCCCAAGGCCTTGTCCAGAGAGGTTGCACGGTGGTTGGGGCTGTAGCGGGAGCGATTTGGTGGCCATAGTGCATCGCTTTAAAGTGGACCGTCATTATAGAGTTGTACCACAGGGTAAAACAATAGACGATCGCTCTAAAGCCAAGCTTGACTGCTTAGGCGCCGTAGGTAGGCCAATTGCGCGTGTATCATATTTTGTTTTATGGCGTGATGGCTCGTGGGATATCCCAACATGTATCTTTCATTTACGTTTTCTTGGCGGTCGAGTTATGTACAGGTGAAATTTTTCCGCGTTAGCTTCCCACACTAAACAAGGCCTAATAGTTATTCCAATCCCACTGAAACCAAGACCACGGTCCAAACCGCGCTAAGTTCAACGCAATAATTTATTCATGATATCTTAAAAGCAGATAGTCTTAGCGAGTCCATCATAATTCGCTGGAACTGGTCAAAGGTCGCTTCCTATAAATATTGAAATGTCCTAATTCCGAACGTTAAATTATGCCTCAATTTTCACTTGTGAAATTGATTTTCTGAAGCTAATTTTGAATAATTGAAATAAGGATGCATCCTTTTGTTACAATGATTATATTTAGATCTTTTGATTAATCTCGTTAGCAAGCTGGAAATTAATGCCCGATGTCTATTTTCAGTTCTGTTATTTGATTGAAAACCCAGATTTCTATAACTCTATCTTCTTTCTATATTTCTATTTTATATATTTGTTTTGCTTGTGAATCTACGAGTGTAGTGGTTGCAATCATTCCCGTGGCTTCGATTCCCGTGTTGGAAAAATTGTTAATAGGTTTTTTCATTGGCAATTTCTCAGTAACAGCCACGGAGTCCAGATTTATCCCCGGTTGACAATAGGCTCGTCCCTATTACATGGGACTTAAGGCGATTACATGAGCTAAACGCGAGTTTTATAATGCAAAAAAGCATATGATTCGCTGCAATAAACAAAACCAGAAAAATATATGATATTCTTCAAGAAATATGCTAGTACGATAGTGTTTTGAAAACATAATACAACAAATTTTATTTGATAGAAAAAAATCACGAACTTATCTCTAAAAATTTCTTTTAACGAGTAAAAACCATACTAAAATATATGCGATCGTTCTGATTTTTTGGCAAATAATTCTACAAGCTAAATACTAGTATGTTTTACTTTTTTAGTCCAATCAATAGATTTTTTGTAAATCGCAAAAAACACACACAAAACTGACGTAACAACAACTTTGTCGTGCAAGCTGAATAGAACTTTATTCCAACAGTATTTCAAACGAAGTTTGAACCAACACAAATACAGTTGCTTATTTAGCTCATGTAATCGCCTTAAACATAACTGGCGAAATGTGGGTGATGTACATGAGGTACCTTTACAGTACACCTTTGCCTACCCTTCGGGAATCACAGGCGTGATGTTATGTCATGATATTGTTATGACTAACAGTAGATTTCCCTAATGAAACTTAACGAGATTAGCACACATTCCATAGCGATTGAAACTGTCAGCTGCTCTAGATCTTTCTAGAATGTTCGCTTTCATTGGTGAAATTCGCCCTGCCTCATCATAATATGTCTATCCTTTTCTATGTTGGGATCGGCTTCCAGTCTAACCTAAAGATGCAGATGAATAGGTACCAGTATTTTACATTTTTTTAGGCGACTGCCTATCTGACCTACTTAGACAATCCATTTAGTACTGGTTATTATAATACCCCTTTCAAGACTGGTTGTCAAACTTTCGGGCAAAATAGATATGCGATAAATTCACAAGCACTTTTTAGCGGAATTTATGAACTGCATCAAACTAAGATAGTGTTATGTTTAAAGTCTAACCCGCTTGTCACTTAAACAGTGTATTGTATGAAAAGCAATGTTTAGTGGAGAAATACCGAGACAGCGACGCTTAAGTGGGCGAGTCGCGTGAACGTGTACAAAAGACTTAGTAAAATATTCATATTAGTCGAGCGCCACCCCTTAAACGGTAGGGTTGTACCACTTCCCGGATCTTTATACATTGTTACTCTTTGACGTGTAAGTTTTAATTGAACATGCTGTTTATGTTCTAAGCCATCGAGATAAGGAGGCTTTAATGTGGAGTTTGTTTAGAGATTGATGAATTGTTATCGTTATACGGGTTCAGTTTAAATAATACGTCAAAATCTTTAAAATTGGTACTTTAGGCCTGAATTCCTGCTATGCTGATGTCGGTCGCGTACGTCGATCGCGCGTACGAGTATACATCACAATGTGAACACATTCTATATAGCACCACACTGTGACGCTGACGTCAGCGGCGCGTATGTTGCTACTGTATTTCTCGCTGACATACGCGACCGACCGTACTGACATCAGCGTCGCAGGAATTCAGGCCTTAGTGTTAAAGAAGCACGAAGATTGAGAAGACACTCGCACAGAGAGGAACAGTGCACCCTGTTTTTTTTTTTTTTTTTTTTTTCCGATGGGAAATCATCAAATGACTTCTCCCGCTCTGGGCGGAGCAGGAGGGAGTGTCAGACTTTTACTGACTAAAACCCATCCATGTTCCTTCATCGCCCTTTGTGTTCCGGGGCCACGGTATCTCTTTCGAATAGTCCCGCCACCCCGGCAGGCATCGGTCCTTGCGGACCCCTCCTTTTTGCTGACTCTCTTTGAGGCGCGCGTGGAACACGAACGCGCCGTCGACACGGCCTGTAGTCATGAGACGGACGGACGGCGAGCTAGCCCATAGCCCACTGTCCACAGGCCCGCGCCTACGGTGGACGGGGGCCACGTGGTGGCCCCCGACGCCCGGGGCGTCTCCCGCGGCGGCCGGGACGCTGTGAGGTTCTCTCCCTCTCACGTTCCGCCACCTCCTTCTCTAGCATTACTGCTTCGCAGAAGGAGGTGACGGCGTCCCATTCCGTCTCGCTCCGGACCATGGCTTGCACCAGGGCCGGACGCGAGAGGTCGCCGCCGCCAATCGCCGCTTCGAGGACACGGCGGTGCTCCGCCCACGCGGGGCACACCTCCACCGTGTGCTCCACCGTGTCCTCCGGTCGATCCTCGCAGTGGAAACACCGCCCGATTCGGTGCAGGAACCTCCCGAAAACACCGTGTCCGGTGAGGACCTGCGTCAGGCGGAAGGTGAGGACGCCGTGGCGTCTCTCCAGCCACTCCTCAAAGAGGGGACTTAGCCCTGCACGGGGTTGCGACAGTCGCTCTCTCCATGTCGCCATGAGATCCCGCCGGAAGTCTGTCCGCTGAGCGACAATTTGTCGCGGCAGCGGAGTTTCCCCCCGGCGAAGCGCCTCCGCGCGCCATTCATGCAGGCGCGCGAGGACTATCGCCTCCAGATCCCATGGCGGCAATCCGGCTAGGAGGCACGCCGCCTCGCGGGCGATCGTGCGGTACCCACGGGCCAGCCTTACGGCTACCACCTTTTGGGGCGCGTTCAGGTAGTGGGCTGCACGTAGCCTCAATGAACGCGCCCACACCGGGGCCCCGTAAAGGGCCATGGACCGCACGACACCCGCGTAGAGCCTCCGGCAGGAGGCGTTCGGCCCCCCCAGGTTGGGCAGGAGCCGCCTGAAGGCAGCCCCAGTCCGTTCCAGTTTGGGGGCCAAACGTCGGAAGTGCTCCACGAAGTTCCACCGGCTGTCGAGGACGAGTCCTAGGTACTTTAAAGTCGACTCGACACCGATGGATACCCCTCCTACCGTGAGTAAGGATCCCGGAGGTGGCGCATTCCGAGGCCCATGAAAGCACATGGCCTCGGACTTGTGCAATGCCACCTCGAGACCCAGTTGCCGGATCCTCTCAACGACTATCGCAACCCCGCGTGTCATGATTTCGGCCGCCGCCTCGTGCGACCCCCCCTGTGCCAGCACCAGCGTGTCGTCTGCATAGCAAACCACGCTGACGCCGCTAGGGAGGTCGGCGCGCAGCACCCAGTCGTAACCGATGTTCCACAAGGACGGCCCTAGGACCGATCCCTACGGAACACCGCACGACATCTCACGCCGGTTCCATTCTCCGCTGCGACCGGGGTAGATGACGGCTCTATCCGTCAGGTAGTCCCCGACCACACGACGAAGGTAGGTCGGCACCCGGTGATACCGGAGTGCCTCCCTAATGCAGCTCCAGGGCATGGAGTTGAAGGCGTTGGCGATGTCAAGAGACACCGCCAAGACAACCCCACCCCGGGACACCGCATCCCCCGTCGTGAGGGCTCTCACGCGCATGATGGCGTCCACCGCGGCCCCTTGCGGAAACCAAACTGGTGTTCTGCAAGATCCGGCCCCGTCCCCGCATGGTGCTCGGCGAGGCGGTTTGCAATTACTCTTTCAAAGAGCTTGCCCACCTCGTCGAGCAACACTATGGGCCGGTATGCGGACGGAGAGTCCGCAGGGCGCCCCGGCTCCCGAATGAGGACCAGCTTCCCCGTCTTCCAACGAAGCGGGAACTGGCCTCTCTCCAAGCATGCGCTTAGGAGCCCCTCCAGTCGGGGCCCGAGAGCCTCCGAGGCCAGGACCCAGGCTTTGCCAGGCAAGCCGTCGGGTCCCGGGGCGGTATTTTTGGCACTCAGCCTGCGTACCGCCACTCTCAGGTCTACCCCAGTCACTACCGGAGTGTCGTCGTCGTCGTCCTGATGGTCCGCTTCCAGCACCGCAGGTGGCGGAGCCATAGGCGGGGGGGGATGTTCCTCCCGCGTAGGGAACAGAGTGCTCACTACGTCCTCCACGAGCTCAGGCCGGAGACTCTGCGTCAGTGGGGGGGCCCAGGTGCGGAGTTTATCCCGCACCATCTGGTAAGGGCGCCCCCACGGATCTCTGTCGAGAGTCCCCAGCATCTCCTCGCGGGCCTGATCCCTGGCCCGCAGGACAGCCTCGCGGAGGGCGGTCTTCGCCACTCTGTACCCCTCGTATAGCTCCGCCTCAATGGCTGCCGCATCCGGTGGACGGATGCGGAGCCTGCGGTGCCTGGCGTACAGGTGTCGCGCAGCTACGCACGCCTCGCGCAGAGACGTCAGCTCTCGCGACCACCAGTACACCTGACGCCGGGTGCTTCCTGGCCGGACTCGGGGCATTGCCACGTCACAGATGTCGGACATGGCTTCCTGGAACCACCCTGCCTCATTGTTAATGTCGGCAGGCCTGTCCGGTGATGTCACCCAGGCCTGCACGATCGAGGCTTCCAGGAGGAGCTCCCGGTCCAGCTGCTTCAGCGCCCAACGCGGACCACTCGGGGCCTGTTGGACCGGCGCGCTTGAGGTCTGGGTGGAGACGTCGAACCGGATGTACCGGTGGTCGGAATAGGTCTCCACCCCCTCCATGACACGCCAGTCAACGACACGCGGCGACAGAGCGGGGCTAGCAAACGAAATGTCCACCACCGACTCGCCCCGCATCCGCACACACGTGGCGACAGAACCCCGATTTAGGACGACCAGGCCCTTCTCCAGAGCCCAGTCCTCCACCATCCGTCCCCGCACGTCTGTGCAACGAGAACCCCAAGCCAAGTTCTTGGCATTGAAGTCCCCGAGGACAAGCACGGGGAGGGAATGGTTTCCGACGACAACACTTAACTCTGCGAGAGAGTTGTGGAACTCGGCGAGAGTTCGGCTCGGGGAGAAGTAGACTCCCACCACTACAATCTCCCCGAACCGTGCTGCTACGCACCCCCGACCCCTCCTGACACCTTCAAGGGTCGGAGTACCGGCGGCGGCCGATGACACTATGGTCACTGAGCCGCTAAGGTCCACCACCCAGTCTTCCCTGGGCAGGACAAAATACGGCTCAGCGACCACAGCGATATTAATCGACCACTGCGCCATGCTCTGGAGCAACAGATCCTGAGCACAGGCGCAGTGGTTGATATTCGCTTGGAGGAAGCGTAATGGGGCCGTTATTGGCACTCCATTACCGCTTCCTCCTCCCTGGCCCCTTGTGAGGGCCCCACTGTGGCGGCGACAGCGGCAGCGGCGGCAGTTGCGGCTGCGGCGGAGGCGACGGTGGCGGTGGCGGCGGAGGGCCTACCCTTGCCTCTGGTGGCTTTGGTGGGTGGAGCGCAGGCCTTGCTCCCAGCCCGGTGATCGGCCGGCTTGCCAGCCGCCGCACATGCACCGCAGTGCGGCGTGGCGCAGCAAGCTGCGGACACGTGACCCGGCTGGCTGCAACGGAAGCAGAGGCCGCTGCGGTCAACCTCCGAGGCGCACTGTACTGACACGTGGTGTCCCACGTGGCAGCGATAGCACCTCAGAGGTCTGGGCTCCAGCAGCTTCACCTGCGCTGAAACCCAGCCCACCAGTAGCCTACGGCCCTCCACTATAGCTTTGGCCGCCGTCACAGGGCAGCATACCGTAACGGTATGCATACCCGTGAGGTCCGGGCGTAGGGCGCCTTCCCTGACCTGCTCAGCAGGACACCCACCGGACCTGGCGACGGCGGCCACCACCTCCTCGTTGGTCACCGAGTCGTCCAGACCCAGAATGCGCAGGTCTGCGCATCTCACGGGCCTGGACACTCGGGCCTCGTCCGCGTTTAGGGACGCTCTGAGCTTTTCCGCCAGAGCGTCAGCGGACGAGCCGCTGGTTTCACCGGGGATCTCCAGCATGCGTGCCCCCGTCGCGGTGACTTTTAGCCGGAGGCCCCCGGTGATCCCGAGCTCCCCGAGATCCACCGTCTCCTTCGCCTTCGCCAGCAAGTCGCGGTAGGACACGCCCCTCTTTTCCGCTTCCGGCTGTAGTGTTATCACTACAGCCGCGGTCTTCGGGGCGCGGAGCCTAGCCGCGATTTTTCGCGCCCTGTGCTGGCGCTGCCGCTCCTCCTTTCGGGCCTTTTTGGCCGCCTTTCGCCCCTTCTTTTCCTCCCCGACCACCTGCCATCCGGCTTCAGCCGAGGGAGGTGTAGGGGGCTGGTGGGGCGGTGGTGGTGGCGGCGGCTGCCGTGCCGCAGGCACTGGCCCATTCGCCGTAGGCACTGGCGTTGGCGTAGTGTCCACCTGTGCAGCCGCCTTGCCCTTCCCTTTTTTGCCCCCCTTTTTAGCCGGTGCCGGTTTCGCCGGCACCGGCTAAAAAGGGGGGCAAAAAAGCGCCGGGGCTGTGGCGCCCCTCTTCGGGGGAGAGGGGCGCCACAGCCCTGCTGGAGGGCTGGCTGGACGGCCCCGGTCCGGGTGCGGTAGCCGCAGCAGCCGCGTAGGAGGCCGCCTTCGGGCCCGTGGCTGCCTTGCTTGCCGCCAGGGGGGGGCGCAGGACAATTCCCTCCAGAACGGCGAACCGCGCCTGGAAGGAAGCCAACTCCTGTCGAACCAGGTTCAGGACCTGGTTCTCCACCGGCACGGGCTGGCTTTGTCGCTGCTGCTGGTGCTGGTGGCCCCCGTTTGAAGGCGCCACGCGGGAGCCTGACTTACGCAGACTTGCCAGGTCCGCTTGGAGCTTCGCATTCTCCTGCTGGAGAAGCTCTGTGGCGGCCGTCAGGCGGGCCACCTCCTCTCGCAGTTTGGCTACATCTCCCTCCGGCGAAGGAGGTGGTGGAGGCCTCGCAAAGTTGGCCTCCGCTGCCGCCATGATGGAGGCGGAAGCCACGGGTATGGCCTTGAGTTTAGATGAAGTTTTCATCTTCAAGGCCACGCCCCTTATCGCGGCTTCCACCTCCTTAGCAAACCTGGCCTTACGCTCCGCCTCGGTGCCGCCAGTTGCACCCGCTTCGTCGCCAGACCCGGGTACAGCATTGCCCGGGTGACGCCCCTCCTCGGCAAGCCTTACCGACCTCACTGAGGCAGAGAGCCCCCTCCCCTTGCCCCGGATCCCACCACGCTTGTTGGTGGGGATTTTTCGGGCCGAGGCCTCTTCTTCTCCGGATGACGACCCCCGGTCGCCGTCCCGCCTGGGCCGCTTGCGGAAGAACTTACCGTTCTCCGCGGGCGTCCCGGCCCTCGCGCGGCGGGAGCTCCCTGAGCCTCCCGCGCTCCCATCGCTGGATGCGATATCGGACTCCGATCTCGCATCCCTCCTCTCCTCTTCTATGCCGTTACCGGCGGTGGTTGTTTGGTTTTTATTTTGTTTTTCCATATTTGAACCCACGAGTATGGGGGAAATAAAAGTCAATCTGGGCAGAGACCCCTGTACCCAAGATAAGCAGATTTTAGCATTTATTACTCGCCAGAGGGTCTGCAGGTACCCTGGCGAGGGTGAGCACTAGCGACTGATTCGTTCCATGGGAACACCCGTCAACCATACATCCCCTCGCGGTGCGCCGCCGCTTGGGATTCGGGGTAACTTTTTATAGAGGTTTTCTACCTCGCAGTCCGGGCGGTTAAGCCAAGACCCTCGGTCCCTATCGAAGCCGCGAGACGTGATCCACAGCACTTCGACAATGGGATTACGAGACTGACGGTGACAAAGAAGGACGCATCCTACTCTGTCTGCTCGGAGGCAGGGTGAGTGCACACCGAGCCCGCCCTCACTCCTCTGCTATGCCCTCTGCTGTACAGAGGGTCACGCAGAGGAACGCACCGGTGGTCCTGGCAGGACCCCACCCATGTCAGAATAATTAGCCGCGGCAGTAACTCTCCCCGAGGGATAAAAGGAAATTCTCATTTCCTCTCATTCCCCGGAGAAGGATACTGCCGCGCCCAGGATGCACCGGCCCAGCAGCTGCTCTTCCCTCCAGACGTATCGAGAGGGACCAGCAACCGCCAGACACACGTGGAGGACTTCTGACATCGCACCCCAACAGTGCACCCTTATAGTCTGTTTTATCTATGCTATAAGTTTGATTTCAGAGAGAGATACTTTTTTCACTGAGTTCAGTGTTAGGTCTTCACAAAAATATTTTATTAAGCGGTTTTTGAAGACCTCTTCAAAAACCGAGTTAGTATTTAAATATTTTGCGTATATTATAGAGGTACAATTAAATTTATCGTGAAATCAAGTTTGGCAATGGTGTCGATTCTGTTGTGCACAAACTAAACTTAATTTAGGCTATTGCTATCTTTTACTAAAAGGCAGTGCAAGAAAAGGACGGCTATAGCTATGAACTAAGTTAGAGATGTCAAACTAGTTTATGCCTTGCGCTTCACCGTGTTTTTAGTCGACATGTTTTTACGTGCACCCTTCATTTGTATGGAAATATTAGTTCCAACTAAATTTGACAGCTCAAAATTACGTCCGTCTCTTTCTGGTTTTATTAGAGAAAAAAAGATAGCAATAGCCTAAATTAAGTTTAGTTTGTGCACAACAGGATCGACACCAATGTCATTTAGTACAAAACTAACACAAGTATATTCTGTAATGTAAACAAAATAGATATAATTCCCAGGACGGCTAAAGTGTGATTGGGTTCTTACATCAGGAATAGCAGTAGCCCAGTCTGGATTTGTGCACCCTATACTTAAACTTTAACAATTAAATGTTGGGTACAGAAAACACGTTTGTAGTGTGGGAGCCCCACTTAAATATTTATTTTACTTTGTTTAGTCTTTGTTGTTATATCAGCAACAGAAATACATCATCTGTGAAAATTTCAACAGTCTAGCTATTACGGTTCATGAAATACAGCCTGGTGACAGACAGTCAGACAGACGGACAGTGGAGTCCAGAGTAACAGAGTCCCGATTTCACCCTTTGGGTACGGAACCCTAAAAACACCGGGGACTGTTATTGTAATTTCGACCGTACGCCGAGGGCGTAAAGTACCGACTTCCTTCCTTCCTTCAAGTTGTTTGCCATCCTTTTTACGTATAGTTTCTTTTGTTTAATGTATTTATGAATAAAGGATTGTTTCGCGAACAATACTACACTAGAAGAATCTAGAATATTTTGTGTATCTGCTGATTATATAGAAAATACACAGCACCACAAGAGTATCGATCAAGGATTTGCAAAGACAGTATCGATCAAGGCTTCTATGGGTGAATTTCGTTTCAATATTCGAATAGTAAACAGTTCTTTCGTGATCATACTTGGATAAACAGTTCGTTCTGATATTTCCAATATTTAACAGCTTCGTCTTGAGTTATTGTGAATATGAATACAGTAAATAGTTTTAAGTTCAGTTTTCCAAGTGTAGAATTCCGTTCCATTGATCGTGTAGTATTTATTGTACGCTACTTTTACCATAGTCATATACACACATCAAAAATGTCTAGGGATCAAGCATTTTTATGCGGATTTCTTGAGATTGAGATGTGGCTTTGTAATAAATTTATGATTTTATAAATTTATATGGATCCTTTTTGGTGCATTTCATAATTTGAATCAGGAACTCTCAATCAAATTCGAGTAAAAGATGAAAATAAGCTGTCAATATTTTCCCTATAAAAACATACAACGCATTGAAGACATTATTAGTGCTACTGTTTCCCTACTACTGATTAAAACCAACGTTATTATGGAGCGGCGACGTCATTTAAGCAGGGAAGAAATGCTCAGAGCCGTGGGAATGATAGAAGCTGGTTCCCGGCAACGTACTGTAGCTTTAGCTCTGAATACAAGTCAGAGTGTTATCAGTCGACTTTGGACACGTTACCGAAGCACTGGTACCGTGGCTGAGCGCCATGGAGGACGGTATCGCTGCACCACACGGAGACAAGACCGATACATTCAAATCTTAACTCGAAGAGCTCCAACAATAACCGCCATGATGTTAGCCGTGAGGCTTCATCACTCTTCAGGGAACTTAATTAGCGACCAAACAGTCAGAAACCGCTTGCATGAAGTGAACCTTCATTCCCGAAGACCGCTACGGGTACCACCTATAGCAATGCACAATCGTAGGATTCGATATCAATGGGCTCTTGAACACAGAAATTGGGCAGAAGAACAATGGCGTTTCGTGTGCTTTTCTGATGAGTCTCGTTTTGGTATGAGACCGGATACAAGACGTATACGACACTGGAGAACCCCTGGACGCCAACAGCGATTAAAATCCTGCCAGGAAGTCCATCCTTATAGTGGTGGAACCATCATGGTATGGGCGGGTATTTGGATCGGCGGAAGAACTGAGTTGATTTGGATCAGAGGCAACCTCAACGCTCAAATTTATGCTGAGACGATTGTATCAGACGTCATCGTTCCTCTACAAGTGCAAATCGGTCCCTTATTTCAGTTAATGCATGATAATGCACGACCGCACACCGCAAGAGTTGTAAGACAGACTCTCGCCGCAGCTAACATCAATGTCCTGCCCTGGCCTGCTCAGTCGCCAGACTTGAACCCGATTGAGCATGCATGGGATATGCTACAGAGAAGAGCTCTGCCGAATATGGAGGGTATCCAGTCGCAAGAAGACCTTTTTTTGTTGTTGCAACGAACATGGGCGGCCATTCCACAGCGTGATTTGGATGAACTCATTTTGAGTATGCCAAACCGATGTTCTTGTGTTGTTAGTGTTCGCGGTAGAAACACGGATTATTAATTGTTTAAGTTACCCAATAAAATTTTAAAGAAAACTGTTATTTCAGTCTTTTTTTCGAACTTTAATGTTAGTGGTTCAAATGTCAAAAATCCCTTTATTAGGAAAATGGCAAATTTCTTTATTAATGCAAAGGTGACTTGGTTTATCGTTACTGTGACAAACGAAAAAACTTTATTTGATGAATCCTTAAAGAAAATTTTAATTAATATCAATCAGGAGAAAAGTTATTGCAAAAATATATGTTGATCCCTAGATACTTTTGATGTGTGTATTATTTCATTTCTTCTCCACCCATAGTGCTGTGCTTTCCAAACCTACCGCTCCGTTCCACAAAGTTAGCGATGCTGCCGGAACCTATCAATAGCGCGGTTAGTGGCTCAGATTTGGTTCCGTTACAGTTTTTAAATTTCCTAACACGATTCCACCCATTCCGGTACAGTTTTGCATAGTTATATAAATACAAGACACACAATTAGTTACTGTTCTATTGTTTTGAGCCTTCAGATAGCTTTGTGGATTAATAAAATGTTTTATTTTTTTCTTTAAGCAATTTTTTAGTTTATTGTTAAGTATTATTTACATTATTTACAAACTACAACTATTTACAAGTAAAAAAAAAAGTACAAGTATCAAAAGGTTTACAGGGCGTCAAAAAATAAAATGTATTGTTTTTATAAAATAGGCATAATAATAGTATACAAATAAAACGTTATCCAAATAAAGTTTAACCTCGAGCAATATTCGCACTTACGTTTTGATTCGTAACACCAGTCATTCCCCACACGATGAATGATTTATCAGTTTAACGACCGAACGAATGAACCAAATGGCGCATGCCGCGGAAAAAATAAAGATATTTTTCTATGAGACCTCCGTGAAGGATTTCTGCGTTGAATTTATTCATAAAGAAACGGTTTTTTCTTTTTTTTTGGTAAAGCTTTGCGTGTTGACGTAGAAATGTTTCTTTATTGATATTTTTAAATGTAGGAAAAATATGAAGAGAGAAAATTTGTAATAGTAGGTATTGGTGGAAATCGACGGTGTTTTTGGTAGGTACTTTTCCTCTACTAATCAAGTTACAAGTAAAGTGTTATAAATAAGTAGATATATGTCCTTTGGGGGGTACAGACCCTGCCGGGGTTGCCGGGGTGGGCGGGACTATTCGAAAGAGATACCGTGGCCCCGGAACAAAAAGGGCGATGAAGGAATATGGATGGGTTTTAGTCAGTAAAAGTCTGACACTCCCTCCTGCTCCGCCCAGAGCGGGAGGAGTCATTTGATGATTTCCCATGCGAAAAAAAAAAAACAAAAAAAAAATGGGGGGTACAGAGTTATGTTATGTTTATTTGTAACTCTTTCACGTATTTGTCTGGCTAATAAGCAAGCAATTCATGTAATGATAAGTGGTCGCAGGTCAATGCCACCTATGACCTATGAGTTTGCAATATCGGACGTTTTACAGATATAATATCTATCTCATATGATACCGGAATCAGTACGTAATCAATTCTATTGGGAATTTGTAAGATTTCTGAGTAAACCACTCATTAAGCATCGGAGCACAGTAATTACCTCATCTCTGTGATTCATTCTATAGTAAATAATTTTGCAATTTCGCGCACTGCAGTTTGCTTGTAAGACAGAGGTATGTTGTTATCTAAGTTACATAATTAAAACGTCACTCAAACCTCTTACAAAAATATAATAATTTATGTTTAGCATTCACTGTACAAGTATTGTTCACATGTTGCTACTGAGTATTTCCTCTTTGAAATATCCAGTAAAACTTTGGCGACCCGGGAATCTTGTAGCGGCTCTATAAAAAGCATGCACTGTAGTGACTACAGCAACATAGTACAAAAAGTACTACAGCGCCATCTATGTCTAAAATGAAGAACTACTTTCGAATTCCTAAATGGCGATTGTTCTCCGCGACTTAAGACTATATAGGAAACCCGACAACAACTGTCGGGCAACAGACACAACACCCGTCTGGTTGGAGGATCTTTCCTTTTCTGCGGGGCATAAAGAAATTTACATTTATTTTTTTAAATTTATGGAGAACACTCCATACCCCTATAATCTAACCTATATCTTCACGCTCTTTACCTCAGCCTAATAATAGGCTAGTTTCCACCATCAATAAATTGCAAATCTATTTAGTGCGTCAGTTAGAGTATTGGAAAATAATGGACACGTATTTTTTTGTTTTTGTAAATCAATGAATATTGACAAATATAAAACGATAAAAAAATATTGGTCAAATATTTTTTCACTTCTCATGCTCTTAAAGTATACCAATATAGCCCTACTATGCGGGCCTAAAGTGGCCCTTCAAGACCCTAGGGCAAGTAAATCTCGTACTCGTGACTTGTTGAGCCACGAGTACCACGACGTGCTCTGTCCCGGCTGCCGCGACCTGCTGCTGCGTGATGCGCACATTTAGCTTCAAGTAAACAAATCTGACGTGATTTTTATTTTATTAAGTAATATTTATTAAATGTTTTTGTAATAAATTGACTATTTTTCTCGTACTCAAAGTGATTGTACAGTGTAACACACGGCGCTAAAATCCCATTATAACTCGGTTCCTATTTACTACCTCGCTAAAGCTCGGTAGTAAAACTACCTCGTATATAATGGGTCATTTTAGCCCCTTGTATTACAATTTACTATTGATAATCTAACTAACGGACTAATTGGATTATTTCAGTTGACAAACCTAAGTAATTATCTATATAAATATCAAAGTAGGCGATATTTGACAACTCATCACTCAAAAGCCAACGTCACAGCTTGATTTCCACGTAAAGCCATCGAAAAACAATTGAAAAACAAGCCAGTTCGCAAAAAAATCAGCAGATCTAGTTTTTTGACGTTGAGTTAAAACAATTTAACAATAGTCCCAGTGGTTTGACAGTCCAATTATCATGGCTCCGCCTCGATCTACCCTGTTTTCGATGTCTGACTTTTTTCAGGAAGATGAGACCGGGGAAATAATTGCTGTAGCTGAATAGGTATTGTTTTAGTTTTTTTTTTTTCAAGTATTTTGTAAGGAGCTTTTATTTGCTGCCTGGTTTTGTAAGACTGCAAGAGCAAGCAATATCAATTTTGTTTTCTTGTACACCTTAGAAAAGATGGGAATGTTTTGTTACAATTTGTTGTTTTCGATAAAATGATTTTCATTGGTTTTGATAAAGCTGTTTGAACTAAATTGAATGAGTACCTGATGCAATAAAAACAGTTTCATCTCTTGTGAAATAAAACAATCAACCCTAAAAACTATTCACACATCAAACTGACATATCTATTTCAAATTCACCCTGTATTGCTAACCATTACGTATAGTTTTACCAACTTATATTGCAACCACACAGACAAAACCCGACCCAACCACTTCGGGATAGAGTGTAAATGAAATGCATTATAGGTGTGTAAGAGTACAGATCTATTTTCAGAGATGGGACAGCCAATTTCGTCGCATGCCCGCTTGAACATATCCTCTTGGTGGATGTTCAGTGGACGTCTGTACCTGTTTCTGATGTTTATTGATGAATACTTGAACCGTTGGGAAAACGGGTTACGATGTACTTAGGGGAGTTAAGAAGGATGTATTGGAATAACTTATAATTTAGCTCTAAGGAAAGAATGATCATGGGAATAGAAGACTATTTTTAGGGTTCCGTACCCGTAGAGTAACCAACGGAACCCTATTACTAAGCCTCCACTGTCCATCTGTCCGTCCGTCTGTCTGTCAACAGGCTGTATCTCATAACCCGTAATAGGTAGACAGTTGAAATTTTCACAGAATGACGTGTATTTTAGTTGCCTCTATAACAAAAAATAATAAATTAAAACTAAAGTAGGCTTCCCTACTACGATGGTACAGAACCCTTCATGCGCAAGTCCGACTCGCACTTGTTTAATATTATCCTGTTGCTTGAGTCACACAATAATACCTCATGATATGGTATTAGCGCATGCCAAATATTGTCTCATCGTCTCCAGAGGATTGTATCGTCACTCGTTAATGGCCGGTCGTGCCATGGTCTCTCTATTCTTATTCTTTCGTAAATTATGGAATTCATACCGAATTATGTAGGTGTGCTTCTCATCTTGCCATCTGGACTAAATCTCACAGTCTCTTTCAACAACACCCATTTTGAAGTTAAAAGTAATTTCCGAGTTTTAAACTTCAGTCCCTAAGCTTAGTCTAACTATATCTACCAAGGCTCGATGACGAGTTGGCGATAAACATATACCAACAAAATACTCCAGAGTCCACAACGTAAATAACATCGAAGTAAAAGTTAAATCGAGTGTACTCTAGAGTTACACTTTGTAAGTACTCGACGGCGCTTTGCTTTTTAGGGTTCCGTAGCCAAATGGCAAAAAACGGAACCCTTATGGATTCGTCATGTCTGTCTGTCTGTCTGTCCGTCCGTCTGTCACAGCCACTTTTTTCCGAAACTATAAGAACTATGCTGTTGAAACTTGGTAAGTAAATGTATTCTGTAAACCGCATTAAGATTTTCACACAAAAATAGAAAAAAAACCAATACATTTTGGGGGTTTATTGAATGGATGATGGAAGGATTTGATGGATATATGGATTAATATTAAAATTGTTAACAAATATCTATATTAGCCCTCCTCCTAATTTTTATGTTGTTATGCCCGACATGGCCCACAATGCTCCAAAACGAATGTATGTCTTTATGTACCTACCACCTAAGTTCACATTGTGGAATGCAATAAACGTAATGAGTATTGAGTATGGGTTCCCTCCCCATACTTAGAACTGAAACTCAATTTTTTTTTCAACATACCCATACGTGTGGGTATCTATGGATAGGTCTTCAAAAATGATATTGAGGTTTCTATTATCATTTTTTTCTAAACTGAATAGTTTGCGCGAGAGACTCTTCCAAAATGGTAAAATGTGTTCCCCCCACCCTGTAACTTCTAAAATAAGAGAATGATAAAACTAAAAAATATATATGATTTACATTACCATGTAAACTTCCACCGAAAATTGGTTTGAACGAGATCTAGTAAGTAGTTTTTTTTTTAATACGTCATAAATCGTAAACCGCAATTTACCTTTCATTCAATAAAGTTTGTGCGGAAACCTCGTGCGCTTGTGACTCACTTTTGGCCGGTTTTTTTCTAGAACCCTCCATTGTTTTATTTTCATATAACACTCGTAATTCTCTACTTGTAGTTTAGATTTGTGACGGTTTAGTTAAAACGGGCTCGCCGCCTATTACAAAGCACTTAAATCATCGTCCTCATTTTTGTCAAATTTATTTGGGGTCGGCGCAACATTCTTCTTCTTCTATACTTCTCTCTCTCAGCAGTCACCTCCTTTCTAGCCATATCATCCTTGACACAGTCCAACCATCGTTTCTTATAAGCGTAGAGGAAGACCTCTACACTTATATTCACCTACTCAATACTCAAAAGTTTTCTAACTACATTTTCCTCACTCCTCCGCATCACATGTCCATAAAACTATAACCGATTACTACACAACTTTTCAGTCACCAGCGCTACTTTCAGACTTCCTCTTGTGTACACATCCCCCTTAACAATCTCATGTCAGCCATATGCAATAGCCTTTCACTCATGCCTTTTATGGTCCATCATTCTGATCCATACAAAACAGCAGGTCTGACTTGCAAGATATGGGCGCACAATAACATCTCGAGCTCCGAATAGAATCACGAAATAACATACACCGATAGCACCCTAGCCGTGTGGTATCCGGCAGAGTAGAATAGAACCAACCCATTACACTCACGGGTGTCGTATAAGGCGACTAATGTCTGAGGCAGAACACCTTGCGCCTCCGTAGACCAGAGAATGGGCAGCAGCGTTTTCTGTTAGTCTTTCATCACTGCGATCTTCAATCCGCCTGCCAAGCGTGGAGATTACGGCAAATTCCTCCCATCATGGGAGAGGCTTATGTCCAGCAGTGGACGTTATGGGCTTTTGTAGTAGTAGTTGTAGATAGCACCCTACACAGTCGCCCTGTTTGTTTCAGGTCGTTTCTCCAAATTCTGGCTACCCCTTCGAGTATAAATAGGCGTTATGATATGATATGTCAGTGCGATTATCCAATGTTTAACATAAGCCTCTATATGACCGGTAAAAGAAGTAAAAAGATAAGCCAATATTACCATAATTATCATCACGGTTGGCAAGCGAGTAATTATCGTTAAAAATGAGGCACGAGAAAGTGCCACAGTTACATTATCTATTCGTTGTTTTTATGACTCTCACGGGTTAAAAAGTCCATGGACAACTCTTTTATAAGGGTTTCAAAATCTCCATGGTAATAAAACGTTCATAGAAATAATAATAGAAAAGAAAAAAAAAAGTGCCTGAATCTTTTGTATAACATCACGCCTGTAATCCCCGAAAGATAATGCCTCATGCTCAACAGTTAACAAAAAAATATTTATTGTGAAAATAGGTCCTATAATCTACTCAACTTAGTATCTTTCGTGATTATTATTTGTTTTAAGCTCCCGATATTTCGACGCTGTTTGCAAGCGCCATGATCGCGAGTTGACTGGAGAATGCAGGTAGATGGAAAATATACTAACAGTTGTTAGGAGCAGACAAATCTGTCTACCTTCTATCTTTGTCTATTGCTACGCGAACTATTGGAACTCGACACTATGACGTGAAAACGTGAAAGTTTAAAACAGTGTTTTATATTCTACTTGTCTCAAAACCAAATTGGGCAAAAAGTGAAGATTAATGTTACTGATAATGGTAATGATACAGAGCATGGAATTGACTCGCAGTGACCCTAAAGACGTATCTTTGCTCTGAACTCTATCTCATTCAACAAGTACTCATCATGTCAAAAATCTAATCAAATATAAAATAATTCATCTTTATGGTTTAGCTGTGTTTTAGTAGCTTCGCCTACGTGGAGTTCGATAATTGTCCCTCAGGATCATACTGTCACCACTGTGAGGATCGACCGGAGGACACGGCGGAGCAAACCTGGGGGGACTGCACCGCGTGGGCGGGCATCGCCGTGTCCTCGTAGTGGCGATCGGCGGCGGTGACCTCTCGCGTTCGGCCTTGGTTCAATCCATGGTCCGGAGCGAGTCGGAATGGGAAGCCGTCACCTCCTTCTGCGAAGCAATCATGCTAGCGAAAGAGGGTGGCGGAACGTGAGCGGGAGAGAACGTCACGTCCCAGCCGCCGTGGGAGACGTACCAGGCGCGGGTCTGTGGACGGTGAGCTATGGGCTAGCTCGCCGTCCGTCCGTCTTATGACGACAGGCCGTGTCGATGGCGCGTTTGTGTTCCACGCGCACCTCAAAGAGATGTCAGCAATAGGAAGGGGTCCTCAAAGGCCGATGCCTGCCGGGGCTGCGGGACTGTTCAAAAGAGATACCGTGGCCCCGGAACACAAAAGGCGGTGAAGGGACATGGATGGGTTTTAGTCAGTCAAAGTCTGACACTCCCTCCTGCTCCGCCCAGAGCGGGAGGAGTCATTGATGATTTCCAATCTAAAAACCAAACAAAAAAGGATCATACTACCGGAATAAAAAGTATCATATGTGTTATCCAGGTTATAAACTATCTATCATCCAAATCTGTTCAGTAGTTTTCGCGTGAAAGAGTCACAAACATCCATCCATCCAAACTTTCGCATTTATAATAGCAGTAATAATAGAGATACATACCATATAGAATTACTTCTGGCAGATTCTTCTAGGCAGATGATAACTTGTTCCGGGGTTGCGGGACTGTTCGAAAGAGATACCGTGACCCCGGAACACAAAGGGCGATGAAGGAACATGGATGGGTTTTAGTCAGTAAAAGTCTGACACTCCCTCCTGCCCTGCCCAGAGCGGGACAAGTCATTTGATGATTTCCCATCTGAAAAAAAAAAAAACAGTAATAATATAGATACATACTCGTACCATATAGAATTACTTCTACTTTATTAAACAATTTCGTAACCCAATACCGAAGCTTAGTGATAAAACTTACTAAAAGATGCTTACCAACAAGAATATTGTGAAGTACGTAACTGTTAATAACATCAGAGTAAAAGTTTAATCGAGCGTACTTGCAGTTACACGTCAGCACTTTCAAACTCCATACTTTTTCCACCGCCCTCCGAGATATTTACTTTTCAATTATGGAGCTTGTTCATTTATCATCGTTGGCGATAAGATTGTTTTGTTATTTTGTATCTTTGTTGTGTTTTCTTATTCTGTAAGCTTGGCTTCAGCTTTAAGAAGCTGATTTGTCTGCTAGACTTAAAGAAAAGAAAAAAAAACCCAGGTTAAGACACTCAAAAATATACATTTAGGGAGACTTGCCTAGCCTTTTTTTTTTTAAAAAAAAAGGCCTTATTAAAATATTGTGTGACACACAAAAATAGACATTTAGGGAGGTCTTAGCCCAGGGTTGTTTAAGATTCTTATCAAAATGCCTTGAGTCCTATATTCTTCTTATTCAACTTTTTTTTAATCAGTCTTCTTTTGTATCTACTACAGAATGACCACGTCTTTATTATCTGGGTCTTAAACAAAAACAAAAACTGGCGAAATGTAGGTATACTATAGGGTACATCTCTGCCTAGCGCTTTGGGGATCACAGGCGTGATGCTATGTTTTGCCAAAAAACTTGAAACAGTTTTTCCAACGGATATTTTTAAACGAGCTATTAAAAACGCCAATTGCATCAAATCCGTGGTTTAACATTTTCCTACACGGGTCTCTAAAAATATAATCGATTAAGCAGCAAATCCCATTTAAGCCCACGTGTGACGTCGATGACACGACTGAATTTAAACTATGACCAAAAAACATAAAACGGCCACAGGCTAGAAAAAACAGATAAGCAATATAGAAAGCAATACAAGGTGACATCGACGCACCAACGATATACATCATTCCAAACCCGAAATAGAAAGGTCTTGGAAGATTTGGGTATGAAGGCTGGCCGGCCTAACATCCGCCATTTTGTTTTTAAGTTGCGGTCATGCATAAATCCTATATTAATACTAAACGAGTTTTGTTTTACTTGTTTGTATTGTTGCCAGCTATCGATTTTCTGGCTATTTTTCGTTGCTTAGTGTGGCACTAGATGGCGCTGTGTGTTATGTCCAGCGATATTTTTTTATTTAGTAAACTGATCCCACACAGGCGGATCCCGCCGGATCAGTCGACCTAATGAATTCCGGCCATTTAATCCAATTCCCTTTTCATTGATATTTTTCTTAAATCAGCCGCTTCCTTCATTACTGCAAATGCGGTCAAAATGTATGGAACAGCTATATTTTTTAATTGTCGACGAAAAATTGATAAGGGGGGGGGAATGATATGCTGAATATGTGGTAACCATTTTTGCGTCGATTTCACCCTGTATATTTCTAGAGCTCCACTTCTTAATATACCCAAGAGTTGGTCAAGTTTTAACCTGTTACCTCGTTTGTTAGGTAAACAATTTCCGGGACCCAGATGTTTATTCCTGTATAAGCAAAGCCTGAGTCTATTGTTGCACAGTTAGCCTACTATATGAGCTGTGAAAACACTTCAATCACTTTTTTAAAAAACGTAACTTACCAAGAAAATTCAACCTTATAATGCGGAAAAATCCTCACCTAACGTTTGGCCCAATCAATTTATTTTATCTATAAATTAATTGGACGTCTGCACCAGCCATACTGTGTCCAAATGTTCAGCCTAAAGCCAATTAGAGGCACGCGACTCCCCATTCGCGTTAATTCGCGTGATTAACCTTTTTGCTAAAGGCTAATGGCGATTTTTTTTTTTACCGCTGTCAGTCTAAATTCACGTAATTTTATTGGTGTTTTTCGTAATTTTTGTTTAATGTTCAGACGCCTGTTGCGTTTTAATTACTGATGTGTTTAATTTGAAGGTTGATTTGTGCCTAATGTGCTCTAATTTGGGAGTTTTGTGTTGTGATCTTTGGGTGTGGTCTGTGTTTTGCTGGTGGACCGTACGTTGATGACTTTTATTTGTAACAACATGACTGGCGTGTGGACATGCATGTTTGTGATTGGAGAGAGAGAGGAAAGCCAAAGAAAAGATGGATGGATTGTGTGAGGAATGATATGAAAGAGAAAGGAGCAAAATTATGCCGTAAAATGATTTGTAGCAACGTGATGGCATGATGTATGGGTAAATGCCTAATGACTTTTAGATCATGGTGTAGAGATAAGCTTATTTGCTTATAATAACACTGCTACGAGCTACGGCGTAGCGATGGCTACGCAAATATGCTACGCTGTCGCAGCAAATACCGGAGATTTTTTTGTTTTTGAAATTATCCGCATCACATTTTACACTGGGATATTTAATCCTTATTTTTGTTGATGTCTTAAAATGATTTTTGATAAGGTGTATAATTATGTGTAATAACATCTCGGCTATAAATGAAGTATTCTTTCAAAACTAACATATTAAACATTTACAAAGTTCACTTATTCAACCACCACAATCTATCAACCAACATACATAAAGTATATATACGCCTCTGCAATATACTTTTAATCCTTACGGAAAGCGGGGCACAAACAAGTATTGTAGTAAAAATATATACTTTAGAGGTTGCAGCGTTCCGCGGTGTGCTTTACCAAAGGATTGTCCTGTACTTTCCCGAACGAGAGATTTAAAGTAAATATTTTTGGTCAGGTACTTTTTAGAAAAAGAGCTTTTAAAATTGATGAGATTCGGATGTGCAAACGCTGAAATATGGTAAGTTGTAAAACAGTGTTTATTTTTAATGTGCGCAATATGTATTTAAAAAGAAAACTATTCAGGATTGGTTGTATCTGCACAAGGAGGGACGTATTCCTGGACACAGACGCCACAGCTCCAAACAAAAGAAAGGCGTGGTCATAAATAAAAAATACGCGTCGAATTGAGAACCTCCTCCTTTTTTTCGTCGGTTAAAAAACGACAATATCTGTCATCAGAATTTACCGTCCTAGTTTGAAAGAAAGAAAGAAAGAAAAAAAAATTATTTGACGTCAGCTATTATAGCACACATACAATAATATAAAAAGATACAAATTAAGGAGGAAAACATAATATGAGCTGTGTGCCTCACGGCTGCGCCAAAAAGGTCCATTTCAGCATTCATGCCAGACAGGTGATGCTGTCTGACGCTGGTCTTCCAATGAACCTTGAGGGGAAGTGAATGAAAAACAGTTTCAAACATAATATATAAATAAATGGTTTCAAATAAATAGATAACGAGTAAATTTATTAAATTTGGTATGTGTGTGTGTGTGTGTAATGTGTGTGTGTAGCTTGATGGATCCTGTTATTTCATACTAACTTTTGCATGCGACTTCGCTCGCTTTATGATGGGTTCCACGGGAACACGCCTTATATATATTTTTTAAATAAAAGTTTTGATATTCGGAGATAATGTAACGTGCCATAATTAGTGAAGGAAAGCGGAATCGGGTCAGTAAATCCGAAGATTACTCCCAATTTCCAAACTTAGAAACTTTACTTCTTTATAACATAAACTGTAGGGTTATTCATTTAAAAATCTTGATAACACCACAAGAAAAGAATGTAATTAAATCAAATTATTATAACAATATTTTTTAAATAGATCAAATTAATATTAAAGGATTATCATGACAAAAAAAAAACTAGAAACAATAAAATTGGACAAACAAAAAAATAAAACATTCACTACGGGACACAGTATGAGACATGAGTAGATTTTGATCCCTAAGCTTTATATGACACTAATGTCAATGATGAAACCAAACTCCAAAAAGAGAATTCACTAAGCTGTTTCAATTTACACATGGGTAAGTATTTTATCAGTTTTATACAATGTTACAGAACTATTAGAGCCAATTGATTTTGTGTGAGCGAGTTTGGGCATAGTTCCAATATCAAATTGTTCCTGTGAATTTCACTACTCGTATTACAGTTTTCACAACCTGGGATGCTGCCTGATTTTCCCGTGAACTCGTTATTTTTTGGTCTACTCAAAAGCAGTTCCGAAATAATGGGGATAGGCTAGGGCTCTTTAGTCACCTGATCCCGCGGGATCAGTTTACTAAGTTATTATTTTATGTCATTTTGTTTAGTACATTGGTCATCATTTGCCTAGCCTTTTCCCAACTATGTTGGGGTCGGCTTCGAGGAGCTCGTGGCTAAATAATAACAGCCGCTCGGGTCGATCTTTACGTTAAGCCGTGCTTGCCTAGGTTGGTCTGTGGATGGGTGACCACCCATTACATACCGAGTTTCCTCCGTGCCTCGGAAAGCACGTTAAGCAGTTGGTCCCGGCTGTCATTTGTGATCTTTGTGAGATTTGACAGTCGTAACAGGTAGTCAGTGGTCCAAAAAGTCTGACAGCCAGTCTTACCAAGGGGTATCGCATTACCCAGTACTAACTGGGTTGTGGAGGTCAGATAGGCAGTCGCTCCAAGTAAAATACTGGTATTCAGCTGCATCCGGTTAGACTGGAAGCCGACCCCAACATCATCATCTGCCTAGCCTATTCTCAAGTTTTATTGGGGTTGGCTTGTCAGACTTTTGGGCCACTTTGACAGTCGCAAAGAACACAAATGACAGCCGGGACCAACTGCTTAACGTGCTTTCCGAGGCACGGAGGAAGCTCGGTATGTGAGGGTGGTCACCCATCCACAGACCAACCTAGGTAAGCGCGGCTTAACCTAAAGATCGACCTGAGTGGCTGGTATTATTTAGCCACGAGCTCCTTACTAGTACATTGGTCCCGCTCTTAAAATAAATAAAAAAATTCCATCGAATTTCAAATTTGAGGATTTATCTTCAAAAGAATTTGGTATAACTGGTTGTATACAAGTTATTACGAATTTATCTTATAGCATCCAGTCATGGGCCCAGTGGCTTTCGTTTTCAAAGAGTTTTGTCATTATACACATATGAATGATGTTAATATTATTGGAGTTTATGTTATTCAATACACTTTTTGCTTTCCCAATGCGACTCTACTGCGATTAAAATGTATGGAAGAAGTCGACGTGGGAAAAGTGTCATAAGGAAAAAAAACCGGCCAAGAGCGAGTCGGGACTCGCGCGCTGAGGGTTCCGTACAAACTTTCTATAGGACAAACTTAACTTTGCTGTTCGATCCCATGAAACGGCTATTTCGCCAACCGCAAATAATAAGTTTGTAATAGTAAAATTGCTTATTTTTGTTATTAAACTACATATTAACGGTTTTCAGATATTTCCCTTCACATGTGCTGTAAGACCTTGCGTTTTGCCAAATTTCGTGATTCTAGGTCAACGGGAACTAGCATATAGGTTTTCGACCCAAAACTTATAGGGTACTTCCGGTTGACCTGGAATTGTCAATTTTGGTTAAAACAAGGTCTTACAGCACAAGTAAAGGAAAAATTCCGAAAAATAAAAAAGTTGAAAATTAAGATTAATTTTGGTACTTACAAGTTTTCGTAATCTAAATTTTCCCATATCTTTTTATCATGTTGACCCAGGACCTTGGTTTCCTTTTCCTTGATTACACCTAATAGTGACTAAAGACCTCAGTATCTGGTATAAATTTCAACTTGCTAGGTCCATCCGTTCCTGAGAAAATCGGTGATGACAGACGGACAAGAAAGTGATGTTATAAGGGTTCCTTTTTTACCTTTTTCGAAACGGAACCCTAAAAAATGGCAAGGAGAGTGATTATGATTCATTTCAATATGTTTACCCCTCTCTGGTCCACGATTGTGTTTAATTTTTGTCGACCAATCACAACAGAAACATCCAATTTCAACACCGGATAATTAAGGAAAGGTTACAAAAGCAAATAATAAATATTTGAACTTCCTAAACCAACAATTACAAAACATAACAATGAAAAACGTCTCTTATTTGTAACATTGCAACAAAAAGGTTCACAAACAATTATTTCACAAAGAGAATTATTTGCTCTGTAATTAAAAGTGACCCTAATGAAATAGTGTCATTAATTAGTTGTTTTTTTTTCTTTCGTAAAGAAACAAGGCGTTTTCTCATTCTGCCCGACTTTTTTCTGGTGTTAAATTAACAAGATTATTTTCTTTGTTTAGTTTTAAAGATAGGCTTTCTTATTGATCTTGTTGTTTCGTAGATTTACGGTCAGAGAGTCTATTCTTGTGTTGAATTGTTTTAATTAGAGGCCAAGAAAATACTGCCCTTGTTGGTGTCATGGTTGGTTGGTAATTATATTTTTTAAAGAATCAACATTAATGATTTCTTGCTACGTGTTTTGTCCTTAGTCAAATGTGGAATATTGTTGGTTTTGTCGAGCTGGTCGCGCCATCTTTTTCGTTGTCTGTCAACAACAAAAACAACAACATCAACATCAAAATAACATTAAAACAAACACAACAACAACATTTAAATATCACACTCCTCGACGGCCTTGTCGATCTAGTGGTCGTAAGCACGACTGCTGCGCATGAGGTCCTGAGTTCGATTCCCAGGTCGGAAAAAGTGTTATTTGAGTTTTTCCATTAGGAATTCTCAGTAGCAGCTACGGAGTCTGGAGTTATGGCCGGTCCATGATACTAAGCTCGCCCCCCATTACATGGGACTTAAACATAACTGGCGAAACGTATATTTACTATCAGGTATCTACACCTCTGCCTTACCCTTGGGGGATTACAGGCGTGATATTATGTTAAATATCACACGTTTCTGGATTATTTTCAGGCCAGTATTAATTAGCATGTTGTTTGGTTATAATTTTCAAATAATTTTAAAGTTTGAATTGGTTCATTATCCTGAATGAATGAATGGCATCATTTCTATTCAAGTAGGATTGTTGAGCCATTTAGCCGTTTCTCTTATTATTTCCATCTCACCTCCTTCCCTGCTTGCACCCTAAATAACCAATGAAAGCTTCTAAAAGTGTTGTTACCGAGACCAAGTTTCGGTCAACGGTAATCTAAAATTTTGGAAGTTCTCAACACAGTGATAGTCATCAGTACCCATGTAATAGGCATCATCAAACAAATGACGCATGACATTAACGTTGTACGAATCAGCTCGCTCCATCCCCTAGAGAGAAGACCCTAAATTAGGATCTATCTGTAACCTTGTACAAGCGGCGTATTTCACCAAGTTTCCTGTACCCCCTCCCAAGGTTAATCAAATATATCTCAACTGTATAAATTATATTGTCAGTATCCAGCCTTGCTTACGTGTAATCGTTAGTAAACATCCTGATTTCGAAACAAAACCTACCTTGATACGGATCGTAACCGAGCAGAATCATCCGAAATCCAATATCAAACTTAGAACACAAGAGATAGAGTGCAGAATCGTTTGTTAATTCTTTAATAAGATTGTTAAGCTCACGCAAGTGCTTTCCGGGGCGTGATTTGTTGCGTCAAGCGATTCTGGTTGAAGAATAAATTTGTCTGTTCGCGAAAGTACTGGAGTTACCCAAAACACTGAATAATTGCTGAATCGTCTTGGTGCTGTTACGGTTTTTGATAAGACTGCAGTGTTTATAACTAGTTTATTTTGTGGCAGTTGATTTGCAGTTTGGTTTTGCTTAACCCAATTCGTTCAAAAGAGGTTTTAGTTCTGGCCATTCATCCTGTTGTTGTGTTTTGGTTATTTTGAAGTACATAGTGGGCAATGGCGTTGTTTTTATTTTGAACTGATTAAACGAAACTAAATATTTTCTTGTTACATAGTTACTGTTGGCCTGTGTTATCCCAATGCTGCGCTAAGGCCTTTTCATAAACCCTGACAAATCCAAAAGGCGACCTCGCAAGAGATGGCGGGACGAGCTGGATAGAACCAACGACCAGTGGTCCACATTGGCCTTGGATCGAAGGATTTGGAACTGATGTTATAGTATATAGGATTAAAAGAACGCTTCCACAATCATTGTGACGGTATACTTTTTCAGAGTGCTAAATCCAGCGGTACGTCCTTGAACCAAATATTTGAAGAAATCTAACATCCAACCAATATGCATCGGGACAGTTGGTAGATTGTGGTCGACTCCCTCTTATGCAGTGTAGGTTTCTGTTCCAGCAGTGGGAGCTTTACAGGCTGAATACGTACTACCGAGTTCACAGACGGTCTATCACTCTTCACCCTTATGTAATAAGGTTGAAAAACGGTTGATCGTCATTGAATTTTTAGCACCACAAACTACTGATAGTTTGTGGTACTAAAAATAGGTACTGTCTAACCCTTCTTGAAAGTAAACTTAAACCTTATCCTAAGTAAAGTCTAGATATAAATTAGTTCGTTTAGCCATTATCCTATGACAACACAACGGCAGGAACTATCATTTCATTATCATTCTCCATTCTTAATCTATTTGGGGTTGACGCAACGTGTCTCCTTCTTTCATACTTCTCTATTACTCGTCATCTAAGCAGTCGCCTCTTCTCTAGTCATATCATCCTCATCACAGTTGCTCCATAGTTTCTTTGGTCTTCCTCTACTCTTATAGCTATCCACATTCATACTCCTCGCCACATTTTCCTCACAACACAACGACATTAACCTTTCAATTTCGTTACTTAGATAGAAATATAATTAAGTCTATATTTGCTTGGCATTACTCGTCTAGTACCTAATAAGCCTGAAATATATGTCTGAGTTAATTCCCAGGGCTAATTCAATGAGTTGGGTTTGCACTCACAACCTCTTGATTGCCATTTCGAAGCTCAGACGTGGGATATAATAGGCTTGTTGTGTCTGCAAACAGATCAGACAATCCTCAGAAGGGGGATAGGTAGCTATATAGTATTCTACCTGTATAGTAATAACTTTGTATTGTTTGTGAAGAATTATGTCATGAGCGCTAGAGATATTAGGATCAGTGCGCTAGTTTAAGGTATTACTTTAGACGGCTGTAAGAATAGGGGAAGAACAAAGAAAGGTGGACAGTAGGGTCAATGATGATCATGGGTAGAAGCAAAAGACCCCAATCTAGCCTAATCATATTTTAAAGCTGACTGTACTCTCTCTCACCTAGACACTCCGAGTTAGGGCAAGTGTGATAGTATACATAGTAGCGCTCGTTTAGACTGCCCGTCTTTCCTTGTTCTTTCTAGGCAAAGAGAGAGCTCTCGGTCTAAGATGTACAGCCACCATTAAGATGAATGAATGAAGAAGATAAGCCGCGCTAACCCCAAATGTTAAGTTTATTGTCATTTTAATCAAATCAAATTCAATCAAAAAGATTATCCGGGTCTTGAAAAATAGTAATGTGATGAATAGCATTATATCAATGTTAAGGTACGAGTAACTTCAGTAATTTTAGGAACCACCTTTAAGTGAACACTATTTCCGAAAAGAACACTCCTGACTAAACTACTTCTTAACAAATCAAAATTCCATGCCGTGCTTTCGAGCAATTCCGAAAGCGTTTCCGAAGAAAACGTTTTCAGAAAACACGAAAATTTTCTATAGAATGTTCTACACTAAGACCTGGGTGGAATGGGAGAGAACTGCCGGTGCAACTTAGATCGAGTGCCAAGCATTCAACGGAGTATGAATAGTGCATGTGCGACTTGATTTAAGTCAAAGTTTCTCAGCAAAATAAACAACAAATTCACGAATAGTTATTACGTGTGAGAAAGAATTGTGGGGTGGTGCGGCAAAATTGTTTTTCGGTTTTGGTTTCTTGGGATGTAGTTTAAAGTTAAGGATGAGTATTAAATTTTTATAACTTGAAAACTAAGGAAAACCAGGAAAACGATGGATGGATGGTTGAGGAATGATATGGTAGGTAAAAGGTGTAAATGATTGCGTGACGGTTGACTGGAGAGAATGGAAGTAAAAAACGTGTTGAGCCGACCTCAAGTAACATGGAATACCTAAGAGCAGGAAGATGATCATATATTTTTTTTAACTTCTTAGTAATTACATAGTTTTCTAATTCAGAATACATAAGACAAAGTACTCTAAAAATAATAAATGGATAATACTCGTATAATAATTTGAATGAAAGTAAATTCATTTATTTAGCACAAAATAAAGTATTTATGATTTATTTATGATCACCACTTTTGATGACGGATTGGTAAATGCCTCTTGTTACTTACCTTTAGCAAATACGAAAATGCTTTTTTTGATTCACAAACAACTTTATTTAGCTTGTAACGATACCCACACGACAGGGGGACAGTCGTATTTCCAAGAACCGATTAACAATGTACCATTGAGGATTTAGAATTCTATGTAAGTCATAAAGCTTCCTTCACGTCAGTTGTCAGTGTGTATGTCGAGCTCTTCCTAAAAATCTCATTCGCTGTCCTTGTAAGAAAATTATAAGAATATGTTCGTAAATGTTTGCGTTCGTCGTAAAAGGTTTTATGATATAGGACGTAGGTAAAAGTAATTGTGGAGGCTTTCTTAGTTTTCCGAGTGACGTCATTAAAATGAGTACTCAAGGTGGTTCAGGATCGACGCTTTTCTTGATTGTTTGGATATGTAACTACATTGTATGAATAGGTCAATATGTGGAAAAAAATAAAAATCTGCGCAGTCGTACCGCGCAGGCACAAACCAAGCGGTGGGAAAAAAAATGATATTCTCTAGGTTGCATAAACACATGCAACCTAGAGAATATCAAAATACTATTGAAGTGAAAACTTCTTTAGGCGCGTTGAGCACTTTTTGGGTGAAGGAAAAACATTGAACTCATCGTCACGTCACGTAACGTGCGGTCACGCTTCGTAGCTGTTCGTAGCACTCGTAGCATCCGCTACGGCGTAGCACCACATAAGCATGCGCGGGGCATAACTAGTGCTACGACTGGGGTGGGGCCTGTGTACTTATTGTTTTTACTTCTATCGGCAGTCTCCAAAGACTGCTCCGATTTTATTTTTAACACCAAGATAACTGTACAGTTTTCGTCTGCAACATGCATGCCTGCACAGGCAAAACTGCATAACAACCACACATGCATAACCTATCGTCTATGGCCGGCTTTTGGCGTAGTCGTTGTCCACAGCAACCGCACCGGAGGAATATGACCGTGTAGTATAAAATTACATTTCAAAAGCCTTTCAAAAGAACAAAATTCCATTCTTTCCACCAGTTCCTTTTCAGCCATACATTCCACACCACAAAACTACAACTCCAAACAATGCCGTACACGCAACAAAACGCACTCTGTATAACGTAAAGGGTGTTGCCACAAAGCTTCGGGATAAAGAGATTAATCATAGGCCGTGAACGCGGTTAACCAGCGTTTGGGTGAATCGCGTTTGGCGTGCCTGTGGTAGCGGCAACACGTAGTCAATGTATGAAATTCAAAGTTTAGTTTAAATATTTTGTTGTGTGTAATAAATAAATAGTGCTAATGGTAAATGATGCGAAGGAATGAGGACAATGTGGTGAGGAAAGTTTTGAGTTGAAAGGCTATACGAGTAGAGGAAGACCAAAGAAGAATGGATGGACGGTTAGACAGCTGAGATGACGAGTGATAGAGAAAAATGGAAGGAGAAGACATACTGCTAAGAGCAGGAAAATGATGAATCATTTAATGTGTGAAAGGAAAGGTTTTGAATGTCCGAATTAGAAGCTATTTGAAAAGTCATGTTTTTGTGGTATTCGGTGAACATGATTACCATAATCAACCTGTTAGGTTCCCCCCGCTGGGACTCAAGCCTTCTCTCTGTGAGAGGGAGGGGGCTTCAGTTCATGACACGGATCTAATAAGTGACAAGTGCCAGCCTGTGTTCTAACCTATGACTTATAATTTGTAAGTCGCGGCCGTTAACTATTTCTGCCAAAAAAAGTATTATTTTGGTCAGTGTACTCGTAGTCTTCAATTGAGTCTCTGGTTGACTGGCGCAATGCAGTGATGCGAGGTCATATCCTAAGTGGCAAGAAACGAGCTTTGTTTTCAACTCAACGGATACACATAATATGTACATTTGAGTTATGCCCGATTCTTCCCGGTTCCGATTGGTCACCAAAAACTTTTTCCATACTGTGCACGTGTTGAGAGTAAGGTGGCTCGATAATAGACTTTTTTTCCCATTTATATATTTTTCTGAAGTTGTGATTCCCCGTGAATCATCATGTAAACATTCAACGCTGAAGAATCATTTGTGTGTTCCCAAACATCCCATAACTATGTTTAACTAAATGAATCAACTCTGCCTGTCATAGTCCTCTGCTGGTCATTGACCACAACTTACTCCCTGATCTTCGGTCTGCCGCATCTAATCAGTCCCTGCCACCTTTATAAGATCTTTGGTTCTTCAAAAAAAAAACATCTGTTCCATACATTTTCACCGAGTAGGTATGAAACATCTGTTTTTAGGGTTCCGTAGCCAAATGGAAAAAAACGGAACCCTTATGGATTCGACATCTCTGTCTGTCTGTCTGTCCGTCCGTATGTCACATACACTTTTTCCGATACTATAAGAACTATGCTGTTGAATTTTGGTAAGTAGATGTATTCTGTGAATTGCATTAAGATTTTCACCCAAAAATAGAAAAAAAAACAATAAATTTTGGGGGTTCCCCATACTTAGAACTGAAACTCATTATTTTTTTAATCAAACCCATACGTGTGGGTTATCTATGGATAGGTCTTCAAAAATGATATTGAGATTACAAATTTGATTTTTTTCTAAACTGAATAGTTTGCGCGAGAGACACTTCCAAAGTGGTAGAATGTGTTACTTCTAAAATAAGAGAATGATAAAACTAAAAAAAATATATCATGTACATTACCATATAAACTTCCACCGAAAATTGGTTTGAACGAGATCTAGTAAGTAGTTTTTTTTGAATACGTCATAAATCGTAAACCGCAATTTACCTATCATTCAATAAAGTTTGTGCGGAACCCTCGGTGTGCGAGTCCGACTCGCTCATAGCCAGTTTTTTTTAAATAACTGACGTAAGTTTTTGACTCACGGAAAGCGCACGTGTGGCGAAGTCCCTTAAACTCAGTGTTATACTGAAATAAAACCAAAATTCTCTAACAAAAAAGTACACAATAAAAAAAAACTAAGAAACTCAGCATGCCAGTGATCAATGTTCCCCTCGCCGGGAATTCCGTGGTCTATCTATGGCCGTGGCGTGGGTGTGGCGGCAAAAACGCAGCCTGACTTTATTTATGGCTGGAGATTTTTCCTCAACAGGGAAGCGTTTTATAGGTGTTACGAGGTATATTAGTTACGTGTCTCAGTGTGCGTCAATAGCACACGTGCTGGATTGACTTGTTCTTTTTCGTATGGATGAGGTGCAATGACGTCACTAGGTACTGTGTTTTTGGTTCTAGCTTTTGCGGGGAGGTCAGTAGTTATTTCTGTCTATACGTATGTCTAGTTACATCGATGAAGGTACGTTCAGCCTTTAAGGCTCCTACCTAGCCTTTTCCCAACTATGTTGGGGTCGGCTTCCAGTCTAACCAGATGCAGCTGAATACCAGTATTTTACATGGAGCGACTCCCTGTCTGACCTCCACAACCCCGTTAGTACTGGGCAATACGATACCCCTTGGTAAGACTGGTTGTCAGTCTTTTTGGGCCACTGACTAGCTGTAACGACTGTCAAAGATCTACAAATGACAGCCGGGACCAACAGCTTAACGTGCCTTCCGAGGCAAGGAGGAAACTCGGTATGAAAGTGTGGTCACACCCATCCACAGACCAACCTAGGGAAGCACGGCTTAACCTAAAGATTGACCCAAGCGGCTGTTATTTTTTAGTCACGAGTTCTTCCTTTAAGGCTCACTAAAACTGAATAATATAATAATGTAAAAGTGTAAAGAGTTCAGAGAAATGAATACCAGTAATACTTTTAAAGACAACATCAAAAAACGACGCTTTTATATTCATCAGAGACACTTATCTCAATTTATTTGGGGTCGGCGCAATATGTCTTCTTCTTCCATCCTTCTCTATCATTCGTCATCTCATCAGACACCTCTTCAGAACTTGTTAAGATCATTATTATTTTGTTTGTGAGTTCAAAAACCTTGTAGAAACACCCTGAAGTACATACACTGACTTTATTCGTTACTCGCGGACGTCACGCGGTTTCATAGTTTAGTAGTTCGTCCGCGTAGTTCCCGTTCCCGTAGGAGTACGGGGATAAAATATAGCCTATTTTACTCAGGGTGAATGTAGCTTTCTAATGGTGAAAGAATTTTTGAAATCGGCGCAGTAGTTTTTGAGTTTATTCATTACAAACATACATACACACACAAAAATACAAATCTCTCCTCTTTATAATATTATTATAGTGTAGATAGTGTAGATTTGGAAAGGTCAGGTGCGTAGTACATACAACCAATGTCGACGAAGCAAGGGAATAATTAAGGATCTTAGTTCTTGGCGTTCTGTGACTATCACTAATGGGAAAAAGGGGAGAGTTTTACGCAATTTTTGGACTGAATAAAATCCGAATTAGTGCATTCTTTTACCAAATAACTTTACCCACCCCGTTAGACTACAAAACCGTGATGTTACGTATGTGCTGTGAAAGCGTTAAACCTAGCAGTTAACTCGAATAGCAGCCAGCGTATGATGTAACTTTATTTGAATTTTAGTGCATGCTGCCATGTAGTTGTTGCCATGAAAACTATTTACTTTATGGCGTTGATGACGACAGTTCAGCAAAGGGTTGTGTTAGAATGATATTTGTAGAAGGCTCGTTTAGATCTAAGCAAAGGAGAATTTTTTTTTGTTTGGAGAACAGGCCACCCACATAAATTGTAGCAGATATTAATGAAACGTATATAGATTTCTTCCTTATAATCTCTAGATTACAGTGGTAATATTATTAGCTAAGCTATGTCTAACCTGAATGATGTGAAATTCGAAAATGAATCCACACACATACAAGTTGCTGCATGTCTGTAGCAGTCTCTGAAAGTAATTGTATGCGTTGAAATCTTACTGCACAATTGACACAACGACCAACGACCACGAAAATCGAAATAAACAGAAAGAGTAAATGTCAAAAAATGAAGTTGTCTGTCAACCACTAAAAAGCGGATTTACAACGTTCCATGCCACGTTGATTGTTTAAACCATCTACGCGATTTTAGTGTAAACCTTTAAAAATAGCATTAAAAAGCTCACAGTTTAATTATATTTCTTTTATATTCTATTCCATTTCCATTATAATTAAAGCAGATAATCATTACCAGTAGGTACCGTACTTTTCACGTTTACAAACACGTAAAAAACGCCCCTATTCACGTAAGTATTTTCTGTCAAATGACATTGACCGGTGACCACAACAAGAATGATTTGACTCGCAGAAAAATATCGTAATATAACTTATTTATTATGATTTTAAGATTCCGGTTTCGTTTATAAGCAATCTTTCGTTTATTACTATAGTAAAATGGTTACTTGTTCTTGGTGTAACATGAATAATAATTATGCAATATCGAAGAGGGCCTAAAAAAACTGTCTTCTTTTCATCACCAATTCTTCTGTCTGTCGTACGGGATAGCTTTCCAATTTCCCTGTTGCTCGTTTATTGCAGTTATTGATAGGTCAAAATCAAAATATTTTATTTCACATAGGCCTACATGGACACCTATCGTAACGTCGAGCAATACTTCAGGTTGGTCGTTTCCCATGGAGAAGAACCTGAAAGAAACTCAATGGTTCCTCTTTTAAAATTGTTTGATTTTGCAAAATTATATTATATTATATTAGTATTTAATCGTCCTATGGGAGGACAGTGTAGGCCCGTTGGCGTCAGCGGCGTCGTTCCTTACTTCACAAAAACGATAAACAAGAACGGGAGAGGTGGGCTATACAGTTATGGCGATGTGATAATTTATCTTAGATTATTAACTTACCACTTCTGTATAGTGTCATCAAAACTTTTCTCAAGACTATTATGTGCCTAATTCCTCATTATCACAAGTCCACAACATGACATCCAATTTTCAGACGACACTTCTCAAAACCATTTCAGACTATCCCCTTGGAACTTTTCGTCAAGTATAGTATAGGTTTGACGTACAATTGATGCACAAGTGAGTACCGTCAATACATCGACATGTTTGTATAAAAGCCTGGTGAACATCGCGTTGCGTGCGCTGACTTGTTTGACTTTACTGTTACGGGTAGAGCGTGAACGAGGCATGGCGGTATTGCGTGACGCGAAATAGGTACGTGACAGTTAATCAATTGCTTTGTATAAGTTATAAACGTGGCTTTACCTGGGTTATGCTCACTTTTCTGCCTGTTTCAAATGCTGGAAAACACTCTGATATTAAGTCATTTTGAAATCGAAATCCATTCAGAAGTGACTCTCGAGTGTATTTGAGTTGAGATTTTGAATAGCCAAATGAAACGTGCCCTTTCAGCTGCAAGTTATAATGATCTAAAGGGTAAAAAGATAAGCAGTAGTGTGACTCGGACATGGCTTTGAATTCAATGCCTACTGTCGATCAGGGCTAGGGTTGCTACTATCGGGTATACTGTGTGGCCTATCGTTAAGAAAATGACGCGACGCGCGCGACTCTCAGTCTGTTCGCACCTTGAAGTATCCTTACGGGTCCGAAGGGGCGCTCGGTTAATTACGTGTGCATTTCACTCCTTTCTTTAAAGCCAACCTACTGCTTATAATTTTACTTTGGCGGGGGTGACATGAAAGTCAGAAATAACAATTTGATTTAGACAATCGTTTTTCCTTTAAGAGCATATTCTTCTGCTTCATTTTTGTTACGCCTTGTGTGATGTGAAGTCCTAGACAAAAAAGAAAAAGAAATAATAGCACCAAAAATATGTTCTTTGAAGGAAAACTTGGAACAGAAGCCATTTGCTAAGCTACTGTGCCAAGCCAATTATATTAACAAAAATACGTGTTTTCAAGAAAATCTTATACTTACAATAAGTTTACGTATCTTTGTAAGATGCATACCACAACCACATGCTCAATCAACAATAAATCATTCCCAATTATCCCATCTGCTGTCACATTATAATAAATTATAAAATGGCGTGAACTTACTGTGTGTTTGACTTAAGCTGCGTAGCGCGAGCTTAGAATGGCCGGTGCGTGTCGCGATACGAGTACTCAACTAAGGTGTTTACGAAATTATTGTAAAGGTGTTTATGAAAGTTATTTCGATAAAATTATATTATGCCTACAGATTGTTCCTTGTTAATTCATTCAGCAAAACCATTTGGCCAGAAACTACACGATCAAGCGAAAAAACGCGCACATTGTGATGCTATGTTTCTTGACGTAGACCGCATCACCGAAGGTCCGGAATGGGGCGTCAAAATCAGCTTAGACGAAGCTCTTCTAACCGATTGCAATTAATTGCAAAATTTATTTTATTAAAAAACAACAACGACAAAATAAAAAAAACTACAAATAATAAATACACGACAAGAATTTATTTGTATACGTGTATATACATTTTCGTAAACAAGAAGTTATTTTTTTAGACATTATTTTGTACCCAATCACAATGTCAATTCACAATGTCAATGTCACATTAAGTCCGCCTATGTACCACTAATGTACATGAAGTTTAAATAAATAAATTAGCTTCAGCAATCTGACACCTAAACTAGGTTAATTATAAATATTGTTTATCTTTCACTCGTTTATTAAACTCAATTTCAAGAAACGCAACTCTTTGGTCGTGTCCTGCGAAAATGTGGCAAACTCCTTTGCCTTTAGCTTCTTCTCAATTATTTGAACTAAAGTTTAATTTATCTTTGTTTCAGATGCGAGTGAAACTAAATAGAAACAGTGAAGTGCAATCTAATTTAGTTTTTAGTGAAAAATGAATTAAGTGTTAGTAAGCTAGTTTCCACCATCAATAAATTGCAAATCAATTTAGTCCGTCAGTTAGAGTATTGGAAAATAATGGACACGTATTTTTTGTTTTTGTAAATCAATGAATATTGACAAACATAAAACGCATCAAAACTCGGGACTGGGGGCTCGTGACGTCACAACGTACTAAAAATTATAGCACGGCGTGACGTATTGAGAATTTTAAAACCGTCGTATCTTCGTCAATTTTGGTTTACGTAACAAACAAATACGTGTCAAATATTTTTTGATAATCTAACTAACGGACTAATTAGATTTTTTCAGGACACAAGCCTATTGTACTAAAATGAAGATGTATAGGAAGTTATTCTGGACGTTGATACATGGCTTCGCCATGTTGCCTACGATAGCAGTAAGAGGTAAGTTCTGATAAATAAATTAGTACCTTATAGTAGCGACCTTTTTTTTTTTTCGGATGTGAAATCATCAAATGACTTCTCCCGCTCTGGGCGGAGCAGGAGGGAGTGTCAGACTTTTACTGACTAAAACCCATCCATGTTAATTCATCGCCCTTTGTGTTCCGGGGCCACGGTATCTCTTTCGAACAGTCCCGCAACCCCGGCAGGCATCGACCCTTGCGGACCCCTTCGTTTTTGCTGACACTCTTTGAGGCGCGCGTGGAACACGAACGCGCCGTCGACACGGCCTGTCGTCATGAGACGGACGGACGGCGAGCTAGCCCATAGCCCACCATCCACAGGCCGCCGTAGGCGCGGGCCTGTCGCCTGACGCCTGGGGCGTCTACCGCGACGGCCGGGACGCTGTGAGGTTCTCTCCTCTCACGTTCCGCCACCTCCTTCTCTAGCATTACTGCTTCGCAGAAGGAGGTGACGGCGTCCCATTCCGTCTCGCTCCGGACCATGGCTTGCACCAGGGCCGGACGCGAGAGGTCCCCGCCGCCAATCGCCGCTTCGTATAGTAGCGTCCTTAATTAATCTTTTTCTTTGTAGTCAGTCATTGTGGCCGCAGTAAGAAGCACCACTGCCAGCTATTTAGTGTTTTGTGAAATGATTACTTATGAATATAAAAGCCTTAAAACTTTGTTTTTGTAAATAAAGGTTTGAAGCTAAGCTTATACTGTGTCACTTACGAGATATCTTCATCTTATTTTAAACCATAAAATAAGTTAAGGTTAAGTTCAAAATCTAAATAATTTGACAGTTTGTATGATTAATAGAAGCGTGACACAACATTATTAACAATCTGATTTTAAAATTATACTCTAGCTGTTAAACCACTACTAACTTAATGTGTACTTTCTACTAGGTACATATTTAAGTGTCGGAAATATCTTAAACTTGATCAATATTAACGCGCGACTCAGAGGCCCAATGTTTGTGTTAAGTAATTTGAATACTAAATGAAACTAGAAGAACCCTAAAAAGTTAAGAGCGACTAAATGTATGAAAGAACTTACAAAAACAAAAATACAAAATCTTACTTTTTTGTTTACGATGTATATTAGTTGACTAAGCATGGATTCTATTGCAGCTAATATTGTAGGTTCGTCTTAGAATTTCATCTGTACAATATTGAGTGTTTGGGCCAAATCATTAAAGGTAGGTTAGGTAACTGAACGGAATACTATATTCCTTGATGCCTTCAAACTTGTAATTCCGCGATCATCAGCTCCATTGCTAATCAATATCCGTCACACAGAGCGCAATGAAAAAAACGAGTTGTGGGACGTAAGTTCGAACCCAGCCAGGTGCAATACTATTAGCAATTTATTTTATCACCACTGCTCTCAGAATGGGGGCAGAAATCATCGTGAGAAAACCAGCATGTCCTACAACCGATAAAAAACAAAGACATGTACCAACATGCACTATGCTCGCGTTGTAGATTGCCTCCTATTCCTGCGAGCAGAGGCCTGTTTCCAACATTGCAGGCAGAACATAAATGCCTATAGGTGCAAAACTTCAATGACCTTTGTTACCAACCCAGCCAAACGCTTATCCCAAAAATGATTTTTAACTCCATTATTATAAGTCACATTTAACCACAGCACACCATGCCATTAACTAAGCCCCACTTTACTAAGTGATACTGATTGACATTAAGTGGTCACTAACGCATCGTCAGACGTACGACCCTGGCGAACAGCCAAAACTAGGCTCTGTACTATTTACATAAACGGTTACGTGTGGAGGGTATCTAGGATTGAATCTGTAGACCTTGTGATAGCATCTTTGGGGATTGGGCAGACTGGTCCTTATATTTTGCGGATCAATATTGGATCAAGCAGCTCTGGTCCCACTTAGCAAAATTCAAAAGCGAATTTCTCGTCAAATGATTGTTTCAACTTTGAAATTTGCGAGAATTTAGAGATAATAATTATAGCATTGAAATTACTATGTTCGTCACAAAATAAAAAAATCTCTTCGGCAAGCCACAGGAGGAGGTAAATTTTGAAGAAGGTTTCACCCATATTTTTTTCAACCCCTTGTTAAATCCTCCCTTAGGAGAGGAGCATAAAAAAAATACTTCAAATTAAAAATTGTAGAGTAAACAATTTGCTTTAAAAAAATATTTGACCCTAAAAATGTTTACCGTTTCGGAGATACAATTTTATTAAATTTTTGAAATTTCAACCTCATCCCCAAGTTAGGGGTTACATCAAAATCGTTCTCGAAATGATAAAAATATTAAACGGTCCAAAAAGTTATGGACAAAAAACTTATTTTCGAAAAACCGGTCTTGGACGAATTCACGAACTTAACCTAAGTTTTGACCCTTTCGATTTTTTGGCCAAGTTTGAAAGCAATCGGTGCATAATTGCGACCTGTAGAGTGTGGCAAAATTTTTCTAGGCACCCCACATACCAACATAACGTATACATTTTTAACCGGCGGTTGATTTGGGATCAAGGGGTCATAACTAGACGTCCTATGGTGAAATTTTCTGAAAACTCGACTTTAGGTGCAAGACCAATAGATTTGTAGATTTGTCTGACGAAATCTACCCAATAACAATCAATGCAGTAGAAGAAAATGACTTTTAAAAGTTGCAACGTTCTGAATTTAATGTCATGACTCTCTCACTGGTGTTACTGTGGCCAATGAATCACAGCAGTGATATCTTGATAGCTATGAGACATCCACCAACCCACACTGGGTCCGTGTAGTAGATTATGGTCCATTTCATCAGCCAGAGAGGAAGCTTGTGTCCCAGCAGTGGGACATTATATACTGCTAGCTGGCTTTCGAGTTGATCAGTCGTTTAGTAATCGTTTTGTTACAAATATAGTTAAATAATAAACATAATCATTACCATTTTTACAAATAAATTCGAGCCATAAGAAAAGACGAACTGAAAAATATACAAAAAAAATCCACGACATACCAATCAACAACACGACCAAAACATCCATTACAGCTACGTCAGTCAAAACGTGTTAATAAACTCGGCGTAAAACCCACAGAGTAACATAATCGAACTTATTACCAGCTCACTAGGGGCTGAAGCCAGCGACTGTTTAAAACGTCAATCCTCCCTTTACATTATCGCATACTGTTGGGGAAAATTACCACTGACACTTCAGAAAATTGTAGCCGACTACCAATCAATATTTGCACCTTATAAACCACCTTACGGTACAAAATTCAGCTTTATGTGTTAGGCAGTAAGGGTGTAAAGATTAAAGGTAGCAGTTTCCCGACTAATTAAATAGTTTGCAAGTAGTTTGTCAGGCTGAAAGTATTTCGTTAGTATAATTTGTTCGGTATGAATAACGTGTCCCGGTGTAATTAATGTTATATGTAAAGCGATTAGCTGATACGTTTTGCGGATAATATAATAGGACCGTGTTTTATTGGTCTTTTCATACGTTAATTGGTCTTTTCGTTTAGTAATTCGGTTTGCAAAATTGTTGTTTCTCAAACACCGCTTTAAGCTTTCACGGTTCATTACTATACTTAAAATGCCACTTACAATCAGTAATCACGGAAGATATTCCGTGATTACTGATTACAACAGCAATTGCTTGCAACAGTGTCGAAATATCGGGAGCTCAAAAATAATCAATAATTACGGAAGATACCCGTAAGTGACATTTTAAGTGTTGTTGTTTCTCGTTGTAATAATAAATATTGCCATAGATTTAAATGAATGGATATTGTTATGGTTTAACCTCAAAATTATTTTAAGTCCCTTTTCATGCAAACCTAAAGTTTCTAGATAAGTTCTAAACCGGCTTAGAAAGAAGGTCTAGATGAACATGTTTAAAGCGTTTTTTAGTTTAGTAACGACTTTCTACGAGATTGATTTAAAGCATTTCAGGACCTTTTGTCAATTCAAAACACATTATGAATAGGTAATCGGTGACTTTTCAAATTATATTCTAGGGTATCGGCTATCGTGGTATAGACATGTGATACGGAGGAATGAGGATAATGTTGAATATGAATGTAGATCAGATGTCTATAAGAGTAGAGGAAGACTAAAGAAACGATGGATGGACTGATGTAAATAAAGATATGGCTAGAAAGGACGTGACTGCTGAGATGACGAGTAATGTATACTATGGAAGAAGAAGACATGCTGCGCCGACCCCAAATAGATGAGGACAGAAGAATAATGATTTTATGGCATTTAACACGATCACATAAATACTAATCTTTCTACTCACAAAAAAAAAAGAAAACAAAAAAACAGACTTATTGAAATGTAAGAACAACAATATCAGACACAATCGGAACACCAATCTAACTTTGACGATCCCAGTTATGTTTGCCGTAATTATAACGAAGTCTTATTTCCTTCAGAATAAGTAAATAAATGTCTCCGTCGATTCCGGGACGGAAAAATGGCGGAATATTGACAAGAGTCGCTTATTATTCCGCTTAAGTTGGACGAGTCAATTAGGGGGAATAAGTTATTTTGATGCTTTTGCTTGTAAGGGTAAGTAAACAGATTTTCTGGTGCAAAAATCTTTGGCCTTTCCATAAGAGAGAAACAGTTCAGGTAAATAAACTAAATAACTTTTAAAGTTGGCTAAAATAAAGATTCTGTATTCAATAAATAAAGGGTGTATAAAACCTCTTAACGAAGCCGAAAGGCTTCGACTTGTTCTCCCGTCATTGCGATATTTTTTTTTGTTCAACAGTGTACAAGTTTTTATTGTTAGATTTTTACTTTAAACACTTCCATTTCATTTTCAATTCAATCCATCCACCAGCACAATGTTTTGAGTGCGTTACACTGAGTTCTACCACAAAACATAATTTTTACCCCAAAAAAAAAAGTCGTTTCCAAGCGATAATTTTTGCGTAAAGTTACTTAGTTTGATGTACAGAATGCTTGGCTTCGGATGCCAGTAATCAGTAATTCACTGCCGGCTTCTCTGTTTCTCGATCATTATAATCTGGATCTCTAACAAATTCGAGCGCAAGCCTATTTAGTGTAAAAAAGTCAATCATATTCCGAATTTGAACAATAAAACTTTCCTTTACTGTTTAGGACCTTAGCTTATGGAACATCAACTTTACTTATAAACCTGCAATGCGAATAAGTTTTTGAGGTATTCATATGGATTTAAATTTAGTACCTACTGCGTCCTTCTGTAACATTCATCTCTAATTTTCTATGTAACATTAACATACCTCGTACCTGAACTGCTTCGTTGGTCTAGTGGTCGCAATCACGACTGCTGAGTATAGGGTCCTGGATTCGACTTCCAGGTCGGGCAAAGTGTTATTGGGTTTTTCCATCAGGAATTTCTCAGTAGCAAGTGCGGAGTCCGGAATTGCACTTGGTTGATGGCAATAGGCTTGCGTCCTATTACATGGGACTTAAACATAACTAGCGAAATGTCGGAGTACTTTATTAGCTATACTTCTGCCTAACCCTTCGATGACTAAAGGCGCGTTTAAAAAGAATAATCGCACCAAAGGATATAAAAGTTACAAACCACATGTCTTTTCCTACATAACCCCAAGTGTGAGTATGTGAATACATTTGCTAAACGGATCGATCGAGTATTCGTGACCAAACGCTTATAAATAGCAGAAAAAACGAGGTTATACCACAGACCAACCTAATGATTCAGTAATCGATGGATCAAGTATTATTGTGGCTGGCTTTGAGGCTAGATAAGTGGATACAATTGGGCTTAGCCTAAATCTTATCTTGAATTAGAGTGTCTTACTTTTGGCTTCTCAACAGTTAGTTGCTAAGTGATTGAGAGGATTGAATATACCTTCCCTGTTCGCAGATTAATGTCGTATTTTTGTACTTTGAGGAAAACTGTTATTTATAATTATACGAATAGACAATAATAAGAGTATTAGGCATGTTAATAATAACAATACGTGATCTTTGTAGCTTTAGGAGAGTTTCCTTATTTTATTGAAAAAACCTGAAAATTTGACTAATGACTTTTTAGTACCTAATAGCATTTGAAACTATAGGAGCTCGTGGCTTAATAATAACAGCCGCTCGGGTCGATCGTTATAGGTTAAGCCGTGCTTGCCTAGGTTGGTCTGTGGATGGGTGACCACCCATTACATACCGAGTTTCCTCCGTGCCTCGAAAAGCACGTTAAGCCGTTGGTCCCGGCTGTCATGTGTAGATCTTTGACAGTCGTTAGGTAGTCACGAGGCCCAAAAAGTCTGACAACCAATCTTACCAAGGGGTATCGTATTACCCGATACTAACTGGGTTGTGGAGGTCAGATAGGCAGTCGCTCCATGTAAAATACTGGTATTCAGCTGCATCCGGTAAAACTGGAAGCCGACCCCAACATAGTTGGGAAAAGGCTAGGCAGATGATAATGAGCATTTGAAACTATAGAATACAACGTTTTTCGTCAGGGCCAATTAAGTGGCAATTACTTTCAAAGCGTATCGTTTTTCTCCAATGATTGTCAACAGGATTGCGATAATGTCTTCAATACACTTCCTCAACAACTAGCTCTTACTGGTACTAAGGTGACACCTAAATTCAAACAGTACTTATTCAACATTGTCCCCTAATCAATCGCACTACATAATTTGGAACAATCATCATTATCATCAGCCTATAATGTTCCCACTGCTGGGACACGGCCTCCTCTCAATGAGGATGGGCTATAATCCACCACGCGGGCCCAGTGCGGATTGGTAGATGTCACATGTCTTCGAATTTTTGGTTCTAGGACATGCTGGTTTCCTCACGAGGAGTTTTGAGAGCAGTGGTGATGAAATAAATTACACAAAGTAATGCGCCTGTTTGGGTTCGAACCCACGACTTACTGTTCGTAAGTCGGGGCCGCTACCACTGGGACACCGCTGCTCTGCTCTATTTGGAACAATACTCAGTTTATTACTTATTCAGTATTAAATATATAAAAATAAAATGATTTCTCGTCGAGAAAGTAGTAAATTTAAAAACAATACACTCTTTGTAGTGCTTATTTTCATTTTTATGTTGCATATTTTGCCACTTTTGTTTTAATTTTTGAGCATTTACGATGTATATTTGCAAAAGCGTATTTCGACGACTTTAAGTTGCATATAATCCGGTCTCTAGTCATAAGTTCGTAAACAGTTATACTACGTATAACCTTTATACATACAGGGTGTAAACAACCTCATCACGAAGCCGTCAACCAAGCATTCTGTACATCAAACTAAGTAACTTTACGCAAAAATTATTGCTGGGAAACGACTTTTTTTTTGAGGTGAAATATCATGTTTTGTGGAGGAACTGAATGTAACGCACTCAAAACATTGTGCTGATGGATGGATTGAATAGTACGGGGGTCGTGAAGGTGTTTAAAGTAAAAATCTTACATTAAAAACTTGTATTTAAAAAAAAAAAAAACTTGTCATAAAGTTGGAACTTTGACCCAATATCTCCGTAATTATAAGGTTTCCAGGTATTTATTTATTTTTTTATTTATTTAAACTTCATGTACAATAGTGGTACATAGGCGGACTTAATGCCACAAGGCATTCTCTACCAGTCGGTTCTCGGTATGGTGTAGAACAAAAAAATGATCGCAATAACGGGGAGAACAAGTGCCTTTCGGCTTCGTTAAGAGGTGTTTTACACCCTTTATAAAGTTATAAGTTTATTCGAAGTTACAAAGAAGCAAATCGTTCTAGATCAAGATTTATCGTAGTCAGCGTTTAGATTGGATTGGCCTCGTGTTAACCAATTTAGGCTTACAGTATTTTATTTCAGTGTTAAATTTTCGTTTTAGCACTGAAATAGCTTTATAAAATGTAGACTAAAAACATTTTCCGATTTTGAGCAGTCGTTTGATTATTTATCTAACTTATTACAAAAATTTAAAGTTTTTTGCACTCATATTTCATACACTTCCAATATATGTATCAAAAATATTGGAGATAAATATATATTTGGAAAAATTTAATTAATCCTTAAAAATGTAAATACTTTTTTAAGTTTCGCGAAGAAGCGAAGGAGGAATTCCTGATTGGGTGTAATCTTCAAAAGCGTATATTTTAGTTTTATACCAACTTGTTTGCCGCTATTTCGCAACAAGTATTGGAAGCTCATTTTCTTCACAAACATTTTCTCTTACGGTAAGCAGGATATTTCTTTATTCATAATATTTTTTATAGAAAAAGTACTGCATCGGGTAAAACCCGTAGCGGAGTGTTTTCAAACTCGGTTCATATTATATTTATATTAATTTTTCTTCACTTATATTTTATGAAATATTGAGACAGATAACAAAGAGTATCAAGAGATATATTAGCTGGGTTTGTATCTGAAATTATTTTTATAAATATCTCGTTTCAGTACGATAATTATTTCCTGTTAGCATAACAGGAATGGTTATCTTACGTTTTGTTTTAACCATACTCTGTTATTGATTTTAACATAAGTTTGTTCTTTTGGTAAATACTTAAAGTTATAGTCGTCCTGGACAGTAAATAGTAATAAAAACTCTCAAAAAAATTGCCTTGTATATCTTTAGAAAGTGAATAAGAATAATTGTGAAGAACAAAATACCATTCTTCCTGAAAACTAGGAACAAAAAATAAATCAGCGACAGTATCCAAAGATTCCTTCCAATTAGAATTCTGTCACGTCAGAGTAGCTCTCGCAGCTAAACGGAGAAACAAAGAAAAAAAAATAAAAGCACTCATTAGACACTTGATTGTGTTTTAAAAAACGACCCTGCTTAATTAATTAAAGACGTAAGTCTTTTTTCTTTGTAGTAAATTAAAAACAAAGTTTTTGGAGAACAATCAGTGTTCACATTTAATTTGTTTCAGAAGATTCTTTCTTTTATCAGAGCTGTAATAGAATCGGGCTTTTACTGTGAGATTTTGCAATCGGATAAAAATGTAGTTACACTGTTTCGACGTCGACGTCGTACATGCTCACTTAAATGTCTCGCTGATGGTAGCGGGTGTGTCGGGTCATTTAGTTCCCTTCAATATGGTTGAGTTGAATGGCGCCGGTACATGCGTCATGTTTGTGAACGGGCGCTGTCAGTTGGGACTGGTCATCTCTTAGCTGCCAAGGTTCATTTTAATTACTTTATTCGTAAACTGTTGATCTAATCTTTTACTCTGGACGCTCTTAGTGTGCACGTCTTTCTACATCGTTCTCACATATATGTATAATCTCAAAATTAACCAAGATTTTGTAACAATATTTTGATTTTAAAAGAGTGTCCATGGAGTTTCTTGCCCGTTCTTCTCCATAGAGATCTACGCTAGGGAATGGGCAACTACAGTACTTTCTCAAGTTATTATGCCTTGTGACTGGGACTGTAGCTTTGATTTTCTTTTTTGTATTTTTGACATTCAAAAGTGCCGTAATGGTCTAATTGAAATAAATGCTTTGAGTTTTGAGTTTTGAGTTTCGATTGGTCACAATATTGTCATGAAGAAAGGAGGATGGGCGTTTTGGTACCCGACAACTTATAACATTCAATAAAATAATTTAGGTTTCATATATCTGAACGGACAGTGATCTGAGATTTTCCGCCTTAGCGACTATTGTTATACAAAATTAGACCTTTAAAACTGGATATTAATAAATTTCGGATCCTGCTCACCTTCCGTACATTTTTGCCCATTATCCTTTGGAGTAATTCATATTTATGTCTTAGTGGTTATATGAAAAGTTTTATTTGACGCTCTTATACACAAAATAAAAGTAATGGCTAGTTTGAAGTGGGATCTGCGTAATTATTAGTCTTTATCTCACTGCAATCTGCCTAGCGTTTTCCTAACTATGTTGAGGTCGGCTTCCAGTCTAACCGGATGCAGCTGAATGCCAGTATTTCACATGGAGCGACTGCCTATCTGACCTCCACAACCCATTTAGTACTGTGTAAAACGATACCCCTTGCTAAGACTGGTCTACAAATGACAGCTGGGACCAACGACGAGGACGGCGATGACAAAGGAAACTCTGTATGTAATTGGTGGTCACCCATTCACAGACCAACCTAGGCAAGCACGGCTTAACCTATAGATCGACCCGACCGGCTGTTATTATGTAGCCACGAGCCTTTGTTTTTTTGTCCTTTATCTCACTGCAATCACATGTCGTAAAAAATGGGCACCAAACCCTGGACGAAAAAGATAAAAGCTCGCTTTTAGTTATAAAAGAGATGGTAACGTGATGAACGAATTTAATTAATTAACGCAATCAATGAAATTAAACTTTTATCGTTCAATTTATACTAATGAAAGCAGCGCCATTGACGAGCAACGAAATAATTACATTGACCTCGATATAATATACGTCGAAAAAAATGGACATTTTTATAACGAAAACATACAGGACCAAGTTTACAATCGAATCAATCGTTTCACGCAGTATTCGATAATATTTAAAAATAAAATGTTATTCTGGCTCAACATGGCTACACGTGGATGGATTTTTGCTGAATGGTACTGGTCAGGATTTGTTTTACAAATGTTTCTTCAATGGAGCTTCTATTCCATCCCTTAAATCTAAAAAAAGAAAAAAAAAAACCCGACAAAAAGAACCCGAGGAAAATAATTATTAACTTTAAATAAAAACTGAGAAGAAAAAAAACAAGTTCAGGAAACAGGACATATTGACTGCAACAGTCGGGACCCATTTAATAATCTAGACTAAAATCATTACATCCAATATGGGTCCCGACTGTTGCTGATCGAGCCGTTCAGGCAGCAGAGCGTACCTAACATTTGAATTTGGCGCCAAAAATCCGCCATTTTGTTTATATTTTGATGTACCCAGTGTCACTATCACAGTAAACACAAGTCTAAAGACACTTCTCAAGCTAAAATCCATCGAGCCGTTCAGACTGCAGAGCGTCACAAACATTTGAATTTGGCGCGAAAAATCCGCCATTTTGTTTTTTTTTTTATATCCTCTGTGTTACTGTCACAGTAAATACAAATCTAACGATACCTCTCAAGCTAAAATCCATCGAACCGTTCAGGCCACAGAGCGTGCCATGAACACCATGTGACCGTTTAGGTACATCTTCTTCGTCGTTCCCTCAGTGATCGCGACCACAAATGACACGTCTGCTAATCATGCGCTCTCCTGCAGTGTGAACCGATTGGTACAGCTGGGTTACCTCACATGCACTCGTCGCGAGATCACAATGACAAGACAAGCGTCCACAAGCTCACGCAAACCAAGCCAAACGCCCTTTTAACACGCTTGTGGACGCTTGCCGAGCCTTGGCAAGCATGGAAAGGCACCATAACAGCCTTCTTGATCGCGTCTGTCCATCTTGCCGTCTCTGCCTTGTGCGCGTTTACCTTCTACTCAGCCTAGTATTATAAACCTTTCTAGACAATGCCTAGGCAGCCTCATAATCTGTCCGAAAATGCTGAGTGCACTGTCCAAGCAGATTGTGGAAAGCCTCCTGAGCTCCTCCAGTATAGAATTACTAGTTCTCATTGCGGTCCGTCGTATTTGTAGCAGCCTTCGCCAACAGCACATCTCGAAAGCATGAATCTTACTGCTTTCACGACTTTTAATGCACTACGCTTAAGCGCCATCCAAAAAGATCGAGAACACCAGTGCACAGACCAATCGTACTTTGGTACTCCGCTGTATGCCACGGTTCTTCGAAATTTTTCCTAGTTTTGGATAGGTACTACAAGAACCTACTAGTATTTGTATCATAAGTAATTTCCTAACTTAGTCATAGTCATAAACATAGTCTTTATTTTACAATCTTCTAAAACAAAAACGCTATAGACCGCTACTCCTAGAAAACTCATCCACTTAAAACCAAACATCAAAATACCACTAAAACTGCAGATGCACATTATTTACAACCAATACTCGTCTCAAAATATACAGTACATTATTAATAATAGATATAATAAATATAAAGTGTACTGTGAACCAGCTGTGAGAAACCTTTGGCCCATTGCCACAAGCATGTAGCGGTGTGGAGCTCATGTTTTCGATATTAGAGTTGCTGCGACGCTTCTCAGAAATTGAATCGAATAAATATTGAGGAGATTTGTTATGATTCCTTTTTCATATTTATCGGGTTTTTGTATTTATGTGCAGTTGTTTGGTGAGGAAAAGATGGATCTAAGTTTTGGTATTTTGGTTCGCAAACACTTTTACTATTTCAGTAATCAAATTGTTTTAGTTACTAATGATGTGACAGATCTTCTGGCTAGTCACCAGTTCTATCGTTCACCTGCAAATCTTAAAACTGACTATTAAGACAGGTGGCTCTTCTGCAGGTACAAATGTGTCAAATGGACGTTTGCAAGGAAACAATGTGTGGCGATATCTCAACTTGTATTTTGAGTGAATTATCCACATTTTACAAATCTCGCATTCGAAATTTAAGGTTTGCTGTAAGAAAACCGTATTCTAGGTTAAACTCGCTGTTGAAAATAAGCCATATATTACAATTTTTGTAGATATCTTTTTATTATTTGTTCAAAAATGCTGTGAATGTAACAAAGTTTGAAATTCATTTAATACAAATTCTTTTTACACACTGTGTCCACGTCTCTTTTGTCTGTATGTTGTTCTTCCTGTAATGTATTTTGTGAACTGAAATTTATTGTTAGAAAAACGTGTAATAAAATCACTGGATATCCATACACTTTAAAACACACTTGTCTTAACTTACATAAATGTATATGATACTTGAAGTAATAATCTCGTTTGAGTTAAATGGGGCTTATCTCTCGTAACAGCGCTGTGTAACTAACCTCTGTAACGAATCTAATAATTTATAATGCCTATAATCCTGTAACATGGTTGGTTATAATTCCCGGGTTCCACTGCTTACGGTACCTACATGAGGCACAAAGTAGATAAAGGATTTATTTTACAATTTGCTGTTGCCCGCGACTTCCTTCGCGTTTATACCGGAAGGTCTATGTATACAGGGTGTAAACAGACTCATCACGAAGCCGTCAACCAAGCATTCTGTACACCAAACTAGGTAACTTTACGCAAAAATTATTGCTCGGAAACGACTTTTTTATAGGGGGTGAAAAGTCATGTTTTGTGGCAGAACTTAATGTAACGTATTCAAAATATAGTGCTGATGGATGGATTGAATAGTACGAGGGTGGTGGAGGTGTTTAAAGTAAAAATCTTACATTAAAAACTTGTATTAAAAAGAAAAACTTGTCAAAAAGTTAGAAGTTTGACACCCAATATCTCAGTAACTAGAAGGTTCCCAGGCATGGTGTTAACAAAAAAATTATCGCAATGACGAGGAGAAAAAGTGCCTTTCGGCTTCGTTAAGAGGTTTTTTACACCCTTTATAATACCAAAATATTAAAGTTGCGTCTACTAAAGTAATCTTAATGTTTTTCGTCAAGACGTAAAAAACCGTGCGATACAGGGGCGGGGTTACTAGTGCTGCATTCTCGGCCAGAAGTCCTTAGCACAGGGTATCCTAGTTTGGATTCCTTACTCCCAAAATTTTTTGTACCCCAATAACAATATTTGTAACATCTGTATATATTGTAATCGTACTTTGTGGGAGAAAATAAATCGTTATTAAGTTATGTATTATTAGGTTTTTAGCGCGTGGCCACAGTTGGAACTAACGACGCCATTTGGTTTTCAACATTATTTCCAAAATCACTTTTACAAAATTAAAAAAACCAAAAAGGACCAGCACTATACATTTGGTGGTACTTACACGTAAGTTCATCGGGTGTTTAGTCTGAAAGGACCAAATCTAATGGACCGCGGTCCGCAGACGTAGACAAAAAATGTTTAAGTCCGGACGGACCGGTGTCAAAAAACAAACAAATGAATACACTTCATCAAGTACATTAAGGTGCAAAAGTTAAAAAAATGAAATAAAATGTTAACTTATTGCCCGAATACGGCGAAGCCAAAAAGAAGTCACCGCTACAAAAGAAGAAAAAATATCGAATCAACAACGAAACCTCACCCATCACAATTAAAAAACAAAAGAACACAATCAAGCGTCATACCCGATTCACAATCAGGAAAATCTCAAAAAAAAAACACAGATTCAAAAATACCAGGCATTCATGGACGAAAAGAGTTAATCGTCCGATCGTTTGAGTGCACCCAACACAGCACAGTGTGTGATAATAAAATCCATTATAATGGAGAGACTCGACACGAAATATGCCAATTAGCTTATGTAAATGTGAGTGGATACTGTGAAAGAAAAAAAAACTTTTAAAATTAAATGATGTGAAAACAATGCAGTGTTGCATTTTCAACTTTAACGTTGAGTTGTCTGTATTTAATGACGCTAAAGTTTGTTTTCTTTGTTGAATCAATTTTGTGGTCTAACGAGTTTTCGTTAAAGTGAAGCTGGTAAATGTGAATGCTTTTTATAATTGAGTAAGGTCCAACTTATTTATAGGTATTGGATATTTATTCGGATCTCCAACAAAGGGTATACAGCAGAGGTTAAATACATTGTAATATACATAGGTGTTTCTTCAATTACAGGAAACCACAGCATGCACATACAGGGTGTAAACGGACCTTTCATGAAGCAGTCAACCAAGCATTCCAAACTAAGTAACTCTACGAAAAATTATTGCTGGGAAACGACTTTTTTTTTGGGTTGAAAAATCACGTTTTACGGTAAAACAAAATGTTACGCACTCGACACATTGTGCCGATGGTCGCATTTAATAGTAAACCGGCTATGGAGATATTTATAGTAAAGTTATTACCTTAAAAATTACATAGAAATTGAAAAAAAGCTTGTGAAAAAGTTGGAACTTTGACCTCTAATATCTAGTAACTATTAGGTTCTACTGGGGTCTAAGGGTCTACTTACACCCTTTATAACTAAAAAATTATATAAAGGCTATACAATTTTCAACAAAACTGATTATAACGTTGTACGACATCTAATCTTGAATTATGTTAACTACTGCTAATTAATTGAAATATTTTTTTTATTTTTTGTTAGCTTTAAATTTTTTATATTGTTTTGATTAATGGTTATTTTAGTTTTGCATTTACTTTTTAGTGTTGATTGCATGGAAGAAAAATGTATTGTTTTAAATCAATACATTTGTCTGTTCATATTTGTAAGCTTCACGGCAAAACATAGAGAATCTAAGTTCTTCATTGTAACATCTCACACACTGTGTAACAACCTATGTTTACAAATAAAAGTTTCTTTCTGTTTCTTCTTCTTAAGATGCAAGCTTATATTCGGCACTAGACATTTTCCAACCCGTTAGGTAGACAAGAACGAACCGGCTTCGTTTCAATATCACGAGAAAACACGGCAATGTTCTGGGATTCTGCCAAAAACCTCTGCCCTATGACATTTTCCAAGGCCTAGTTAGGTTTTCTTAGGAAAAAGAAGTGCTTTTAGCAGATATAAGAAATATATACCTAATTAGAAACACAAAATTGAATAAAAAATTGCATATAATTTGCATAAAACTTTAAGCATTGCCAAATTTTTTTTCCATTACCCCAAAAATTCACACACCTCCGAAACAGTCAACACAATGACTTCTATCTGTATTGTGTTAGAGTTGAAATTGGTACAATTGTTTTTATAATGTAGCAGCAGTTCATTTGGCTAAATGAACTGACAGTTTGCCACCCACTTTGGAAACAATCCGGGGAACTTGGCCCGGGTACCTTTGTTAACCGATTTAATTCAAAAGTTTTGGTCCGGGAATGTTTTTTGCATTTTAGGTTACGACACCAGAGGAAATGTGGCTTTAAAATTCTTTATGGTCCAACGGCGTCAGTACCTGGGAGGAGCTCGTGGCTAAAAAGGAACTCGTGGCTCTATAATAAGAGCCAGTCGGATCGATCTTTATTCTATCGTTGTTCCGTGGATGAGTAACCTGCACCCATTACCCCTACTTAAGAAGTTGGCAGACTCGTCCCACCATTGATTTGTTGTTTTTCTCCATCTGTTTTATTTTATTTTTATCTTTCCTCACTTTGTATATTTTGTTGTATGTATGTACATCATCATATTCATCAGCCTATAATGTTCCCACTGCTGGGACACGGCCTCCTCTCAATGAAAGGAAATGGGCTATAATCAACCACGCGGGCTCAGTGCGGATTGGTAGATGTCACATGAAATAACAAAATACCTGTTTAAGATCAGCAGTGGCCCAGTGGTGGCGGCCTCGACTTACGAACTGAGCGCATTACTTTGTGTAATTTATTTCATCACCACTGCTCTCAAAACGGTGAAGGACAACGTCGTGAGGAAACTGGCATGTCCTAGAACCAAAAAATTCGAAAACATGTGACATCTACCAACCCGCACGGCTCGCGTGGTGGATTATAGCCCATTCTCTCTCATAGAGAGGAGGCCTGTCTCCCAGCAGTGGGAACATTATTAGGCTGATGATGAATAACAAAATACCTACAAGTTTATACGGAACCCTCGGTGCGCGAGTCCAACTCGCACTTGGCCGGTTTTTAACCCTGTGTTGCTTACGTATCGTCACTCACTCATTCACGTCGAGGCAAAAGATACTAAGTGAAGTATTGATTGTAACGTTCTTCGTCGATGCGGTTTCGACTTTTAATTACTCTGAAAGCAATTTGCATAGTTAATTTAAGTCTATAGGTATTACTGCAGTAATAAGTCCACTCATAATTTAAACACGGTGAAATATAATTACTTTTTGCTTTACTTTACTTACTTTTAACAGAATCGAAAAGTTGTATTTTACTTTTGCTCAAAATCTATCGTTTTACAAGTTGATAAGTCAAACAGCTTTAGAAGTTTGGAAACTAGAATTAATATTCTGTTTATTGAAGTTCAAGTTTCAATAATTTAATATTTATTACACGTGTTATGCCTGAATTCTGAACCTGAGTTAACGTTAACATTTACGTCGTCGATAGTGACAATCGAGTGTCTCTAAGACAGTGAGGACAGTTTCGAGCACGACGCTAACGTTTGCATGTATAACGCGAGCGCAAGTTGCAATTTTGACAGTTTTGACAGCTCGAATACGAAACGCAGTCACTTGCGAGCGTTGCCACTTAAGATTTTTTGGTGAGATCATCGTGAGAGTGGAGCGTGAAAAATTGTCACTTAAGATTTTGTGGTGAGAGCATCGTGAGAGTGGTGAAATAACAAAGTAAATTAATTTAATTTCATATTGTGAATAAATCTTACAATGAAATCTCGTACTATTTCGTTTGGAGAATGTTTGAGACCGCAAAAGCACAAGATAAGCGTAATTTATTGCGAGTTTTTTTTTACGTATCGGGCGCGTTAACTTTTACGCAAATTTGTATGGCGCTGGGTTAGCGCCACCTAGCGTAATACGTGAGAACTACATATTGTGAGTGATATTTTTAAACGTATATACTATCGTTAACTTACTCTCAAGTTAACGATAGTATATACGTTTAATCGCGAGATCCTAAAATACATTCATTCGTTTTTCGATAATTCACCGTGAGACGCGTACATTAGTAACCAGCCAAAATAAATTGACATTCGTATTTTGTGTTCATGATAGAAGCGACTGCCTATTCAACTAGTGGTGGTTATACAACGAAGTTAGACGACATTATTTCGTAAACTCGATTTACGCGATCAAGACATTACTCGAATTTTAGTATGACACTCGCACTAAGCGTACAGGGTAATATAGTGTCAAGTATTTACGTAAACAGATGTCAGAATGATATATATCTTTGTTTCTATAATTTTATAGGAAGACATCACAACCGATCCAGTCAAAATAGGCTACCAAGTAAACACGCAGTTACAAACAGACTGTATAATTAAATAGCGCGTAAATGTGCGAAATTCGCGCAATGGTAGGCATTCATCGTTCAGCTTAATAGTGTTCCAAAATTAGCATACTTGAATTTTGATTAGCAGTAAAACACAGTTGAACTTTGTAACTGTGCTCTGCCAAGCTCCCATTAGCGTTGGGTTAATGGACAAAACCTCTGTCATTATGATTGTGTGGTATTCCCATAAATTGTGGGCCGACAGATTTTACGACCAAATTTGGTTATTGTTAAATGAGTCGAATTTTTTACTGAAGTGAAGTTTGGTTATTTTTTAAATATATTCGGATTTAATGGCGTCGTGTGCAATGGTAATGTGCATTGTTCTTATGCAGTGACACAGTTGTGGAATGATGTCGGCGCAATTCCCAATGAATATAATGTAAGTAGTATACTTTCGGCGCCTTGGAAGTCGGCAGAGTCGGGCTCCCACCCTGCCTTACTGACAATACTTCACTTAGCTTGCAATTGCCTTTTAGTTAACAATCACAGACATGAAAGACATAGCACAGCATTTCATGTTCCTACTACTGACACAGGCAATCTGTCTATAAGAGAAATAGGCGCTACGCAAAGTGAAGGTAGTTATGGAAGCACCACCGCCGATACGAATTGTGCGTATATCAGCATAAGAGCGGGACTGCATCGCGGTGCTTGCGTAATTCCTGGAGAGATAGTTGTTATGTCTATTTTTAAGTTTAGCCCTAAGACCACACTCCGTGCGCGCATCCGAATCTGTAAACACGTATTAAATAGTAATTAATCAAATTATTAATTTTATTTCAAAAATCTCGTTTAAGACGCTCCCAATCCTGACTTGGTTGGTAGATGTCACATATGTCTTCGGATTTTTGGTTCTGAAAGACAGGTGTATTTTTAATTATTATAATTGTAAAAATCACTTGTAGCAATTTGATGCCTACAGACTTCTTTCTATAGCTTACATTCAAAGCATGGATGAACTGTCTTTTACGTTTATGGAAAATATGATAGTGTTGACTTTTTTAATCCTGGATTAACCTAATCATAAGAAAGTTCGTTTTTGTTGTTTTCCTGCATTATTTTCGATATTTTTTCATCATTTATAATATAATTAGGATAGTAGGTGGTAGGAATACGCCATGAAAGCTCTATACATGTAAGTTTACTTGAAACAGATACAAGCTCATGTTTTAATTAAACCTGTAAACAAGATTCGTACAATCGTTTACAAATCCTCTTCCAGGATTTATTCATAACGGCCCGTCTTCTCATTTCAAAACGGCCCAACAAAACATTACCATAAAAAACAATTCGTGTAAAACATTCAAATAATACAATTATTACGGCGAAATAACAATAAACGGTCACAAATCGGTCCTTCTTCGGTCCGAGAACGAAACACAATGTTCGGAGGGAAGGGACTTTTACAATAGATCCCTCGGGATCTCGCTTTTATTAATAAATCTTTCCGATGCTTCCTTTAAGCGTTGAATAGCATCGGAAACCCGGAAAGTCCTGTTTTCATAAAGGCTAAAATGCTTATATTTCCGTATATCGTTACGTTGCCAAGTCGTGACTAAATGGTGGTAAATTCAACACACGTTGTGTCTATTGTTCTTTATGACGGAATTTTGATGAATTTTTGAATTTTATCGCTTGTGTGTTGATGAGATTGTTTTTTTTACGGGTTTTTTGATTTTTTGTTTTGTTGTTTGGGTACAATCTTACTTGTGTTTGTGGTTTGTAGTTTAAACACCACAGTGAACTTGAAACTTTGAAATGTTGGTTTTTATTTATTTATGCGTGTCAATAAAATTCACGTCAAAAAAACACATCATAATACTTTAAACGTTACATAAAGCACAAATGATCGCACATTAAGAATAAATTGAGAAAATACAATAAAATACTAGACCAATCGTTTTGTGAACAAATAAATATTTCATAATTAAATCATTTACCTCAAACCATTTTTTTATGTTACTCATTTATAAGCCTGTTTGGTTAGCCAGCTTTTTAGTTAAGCTTTGAAAGCATTGTTAGACGTGAGCGCTTAAAACATCATTAAAAAACGGCATACAATCAACGAATCACCAGATTTAGCGATATGTAACGGCTCAAAAATTACTTTTGATTGCCAAATTTAGTAAATGATTACCAAAATGAATCCCCATTTTATCGTGTAATTAGAACCAAAAATTTATTTTTTTAGTTAATGACCACCAGAAATTGAACTGTTATGCTATTGCATCCGAGTCGAAGGAGACCCGGTCGAAAGAGCCCCGAGTCGCGGGGCTCCTACTTCTCAATGGTTTATAAAAGAATAACCACGAAGGGTATGGCGGGGTCTATTCGCAGGTTTCACTCGCTCATTCGACCCATTCGATTCTAACCTAATCTATCCGTGTCGGGGTGCCCCAAGTCGGCCTAGGTAAAACTAGTTTGTTATCAACCACCTCATTAAAATTTGGTGCTCAATTCACTAAATTTGGTGATCAATTGATATTTTAGGTGATAGATGTTAGTGGTCACAAAGTTAATTTTCGTGGTCATAATTTTCCCCCTTTAAAAACGATTGCTAGTTGTCTAGACTAATTTGTTTCCTTGAAAGTCTAAGCCCATATTGATGACAACATACTTCCTTCAAACCCGGTTTAAGGCTTTCACGGCTTAAAGCTAAATTATACTGTTACTTGCGGGATATCTTCCGTGATTGTTCATTATTTTGAGCTCCCAATATTTTGACACTGTTGCAAGCGCCATAGTCGTAGGCTGACTGGAGAAAGCAGGTGGATGGAAAATAAATTGTTAGGTTAAACTTCCTAATACCATTCTAACACTATCCGGCAACCATCAAAATCCAACTACCATGATCCGTCGTCACCCTTTAAAATCCTTTAAAAAACGTTATATCCAAGCGGAAAAGGAAACTTTAAGGAGAGAATAAATAAAAAAAAGAGTAAAAAATCACCCTTCCCGAGTTTCAACTGTGATTATCTGGAATAGGTGTAATTAATTTGACAGGCCCGGGGGCTGGCCCTTAATTACGACTTGGAATTAAGACGCTCGAGGAAATTATTTGAGACGGTTCACTGTGACAACCGAGTGTTGGATGCTAATGTGCGTTTTTAAGAATTTATAGACTGCGGATTTAAAATTTATAATATAACACCACGTGCATTTAAATGTGAAGGCACTTGCCCCCCCCCATGAATGTGACATCATAACGATTGATGTTCGGACTAAACAAATCTTTGATTGATTAAAATCTGTTTTGGTAATAATTTAGTTACAAAAATCATGTAAGCACTGATTATCGTAATTTAACCTTAAAATATGGCTTTCATACATTTTTGAGCTACATTTAATTAGATTTAGAAAACAGACGTCGGCAATCCGTCAATGCCTTGTCACGCGGCACCATTTTCGACAACCGTTCAAGTCAATATGGCTGCCAGCAACGCCATGACGTTCCGCCAGAGATACTTCCAGCCAGCTTCACCTTCGTCTGTGTAGTTTGCAATGTTAACCATAGACGACGCCATGCAGGGGCGCCGTCAAATTAAATAATTAATCCAATTAGGTAATCGTAGCCACTGTATCCTTATTTAAAAACCTTTAGCAAAAAAAGGCAACTTAATGATAACACACGAAAAATTCAAGAAAATCTTTTCACCCATAACATAATATGTAGAAGCAAAATCTTGTATTTCCACATCACCGTCATTCATTCGTGGAATACATATGTAAAGTATTTCTCACAGCTTTAATACAAGCCGTATGAATATTTTCAGGCGGCAAGATGAATGGGTGGTATTTTCATTGTGCATTCAGTTTTACGGGTGTTAAGTGTACGTTGTGTATTGTTCTGGGTGGTTAAGTTTGGGATGTACTGAATGGTTTTGTATTTGAAAGTAAGTTGAATACTTGTGTGGTGAATAAACCACCAAAAGAAAGTAATTGATTTTCTCAATGTTTAACAAGAAGATTTTTTTATGGTTATTTTTTTCTGCCTTATTTGTCTAGTGGTTGCAATCGCGACTGCTGAGTACGAAGTCCTGGGATCGATTTCTGGGTCGGGCAAATTGTTATTAGGTTTTACCACCAGGAATTTCTCAGTAGCAGGCACGGAGCCTAGATTTGTGTCCGGTTGATGCGATAGATTCGCGCCCTTTTACACGGGACTTAAAAATAACTGATGAAATGTGTGTGTACTATGAGGCACTTTTGCCTTTGGGAATTACAGGCGTGATGTTATGAAATAAATAAGTTGGATATTGTTAATGTTTTACTCTCAGTTCTCAGCGTTCCTACACTTTATCTTAATTGGCATATACAAATTGTAGATACACTCATTACCCCATAAACAATACAGTACTTGCAACCGAATATTCTACCACAATACACACATGTATAATATTATGATTCATGTCATTGCCAAGCTGTGTTGCCAAGTACCTAAAAGCTAAACTTACTGCGAACAACGGAACTAATGTATTAAGTTCTAATGTCAAGAGTAATCGATAGTGGAGATCCGCAAATATGATGCACATACTTCAGTACTAAGTTAAATAATAACAGAAGGCTAAACTTATTAAAAAAAAAAAACTGGCCAAGAGCGAGTCGGACTCGCACACCGAGGGTTCCGTACAAACTTTTTAAAGGACTAACTTAACTTTGCTGTTCGATCCCATGAAACGGCTATTGCATCAAACGCTAATAATAAGTTTGTAATAGTAAAATCGCTTTTTTTGATGTTGTTTAACTACATATTTACGGTTTTCAGATTTTTCCCTTTACATGTGCTGTAAGACATTGCTTCTATTTTTTCGACCCAAAGCCTATAGGGTACTTCCAGTTGACCTAGAATAGTCAATTTTAGTTAAAAGCAAAGTCTTACAGCACAAGTAAAGGACAATTCCGAAAAATAAAAAAAGTTTAAAATTAAGGTAAACTTTGGTACCTACAAGTTTTCGCGAAAATCTAAATTTGCCCATATCTTTTCATCAGGTTGACTCAGGGCCTTGATTTTTATACATCTAATAGGGACTATAGGCGTCAGTATATGGTATGAATTTCAACTGGCTAGGTCCACCCTTTCTTGAGAAAATTGGTGGTGACAGACGGACGGACGGACAGACGGACAGAGAGTGATCTTATAAGGGTTCCTTTTTTTACCTTTTGAGGTACGGAACCCTAAAAACAGCCGGTTTGTTGACGGGTTTGTTTAAAACTGGATGTTAATACTCGGATTTGCGCGTTGTATTGTATACAATGGCAATATTTTAGTCATCGTACAGTCCACCGCAGGACGATGGCAATACTTTGACAGGTCATCTTATACTGATCTTGTTGCCGCTCTACTGCAACAAGAGGTAACTGCTTCTCCCTTCACTTTTCATTGTTATTTTAATGATAGGCACCATGTATTTGGACAACAGTTACTTTCTGGTCCATTCACTTTAGCCCATGAATGTTCTTTCTGTGTTCTTAAGTTTAAGTTACTCTACGTTTTAACTATGAAATGCTAAGAGCGCGGGTGGCGCACCTGCCTTACCTTCGAATGAAATAAATTGTGTGTAAGTGTACCATAACCTTAGTGGCTGAGGTTAGTCTCAAATATGTTCGGACTTTACAGAATCATTTTTTTTTTTAGTCAGTCATCATCCCTATTAGGTGTGGGCTGGTATTCATGTAGTTTAATGTTTATACTCAATGTTGAGTCGTCGAAGTTTTTTGTCACAGCATACGGCACGTTTCAGAAAGTTGTGGTCATATTTTAGGATGTGGTATAAAAAAACATTAACCTGAACACGCTAAAGTGGGAGTAGGCTTTTAAGGTAGCACGAATGCACCCGGAGAGATGGGCAGGGATCATCACTCACTGGACACCTTATCGAGGAAATCGCCGTCAAGGTAGACCGCGGTTAAGGTGGTGTGACGATCTGATTTATATGCGTTTGATTTTTATGGATGTAATATTTTATTAACCTTCCTGCAAAAATCCAAGAAGCTATAAATTGTTACCATCTTCGACTTTCTATAAATTATTTCGATTTATCCTATAATTTTCTTTTCTCCTACATTTTTCAATGAAATACGCTTCAACACAATAAGAGATAAATAATTACGTCACACACTGCATAATTATGCCGACCGAGATGCCTCGTTCGAATTGCGGACTCGCTGTGCCACTAACCCGCAACACTCGCCCGCTAAGTACAATGTGTGGATTTAAAATTCCATTTCCGTGGACGTGATCGCATAAGTTCCGATCCGGATTCCGGAACGGAGCCGTGTTTGTGCAGTTCCACCGGTTTTAAGTGTTCTCCTTTTTGTTTGTCAGTTCCGCGGTTATGTTTTGTTACAGTTGCGTATTGATTGTACTTATTGTGAGCGGAGAGAGGGTTAAATATCGCTTTTTGTTTTATTGTATCGGATTTTTGAGTTGATTGAGGTTGATTGCCAGTTTTGTTTGGCAAGTTGGAGAGGAGTTATCGATGAGAATACATTTGATTTTGTGGTGAATATGAAGGAGTTTCGGTTTTTAGTGGCAGATGTTTGTTTCTGACAGATGAACGATAGGACTTTGTCTATTGTAGTTTATTAAAGTTTTGCTTATTATGCTAGTAAGTTAAGTAAGTTGCGCTGAGGCACAACAGCAGGAATGTTAATTTAAAGTTTTGTTATTAGTTGTTAGAACTTGTAAATCAAAAATTTACGTGGTTAACATAAAGAGAATCTAAACGATCCACTGAATTCGAATATGAATTGAACGAATTTCATAACCGAATTCTAGTATTGAAACACTTTATACATGTATTCTTACAAAACTTATTACAATTTCACTCACACTCAAGAAATAAAACCTCAAATATACCTTCACCCGACAAAATACTTAAAGCCACATACCCTAACAAAAACCTAACTTTAATACTGGGAAAGCGTTTGCCCAAAATTTAAATGCCTACATCTTAAGTCGCATGACCTTTAGGGCAACCCTTTCTTGACTATTTCCAAGACTATTTGTCATCCGGTATTATCCCTACCCGGGGAAACCCGGGTAAAACCATCACTTATTTGAATTAATTGCTGTGCCCGAGATCAAAACATGGGTTGTCTAAGATTTAGACATTTTTGCCTGTAATGTAATTCGTCTTAGTCTATTTTAAGCGCGTGTAACATAATTCGTCTTAATTAGGTCCAGACTTTGGTGTAATATGTAGCTTGTTGTAGGAGTAGAGACCGGAGTATAATATAATCTAATATAATGGATATTATGCAATATAAAATCGTCGAAATATGCATGCTAATGCTAAAATGCTCAAAACACGCAACAAAAGTGCAAAACTATGCAGCATAAAATTGAAATAAGTAATACAAAATAATGTTTTTAATTTTATTTTATTTACTCGTACCTATTGCATTTTTGACTACATTTTCTAATGAAACTCGAATTCTGTTCCTAATTATTAATAGTACGATTGAGCCTTCTATTAGTCAAAATATTTATTTTTTATAACTTGAAAACAATCGTTCTACGTCCACTTAGGTCAGTGGGCACTATTTGAATTGAAGTATTTTATTGCGAGAATCACCTTTGGCACTTTTTTCAACTTTTCCAGTTAGGAGCAGATAAAATTAAACGAAACATGCCCAAATATGCAAGATATCCCGATTATATCTATCTGATTATATGCAATATCTTCAAAAAACACCACAAAATGCAAATGCAAATGCAAGTATGCATTTGCATATAACCCGGTCTCTACGTATGAGTTATGAATCGTTCTGCTGTTTTTCTTTTGGTCGGAAACGTTTTCTTGTCAGCAACTCCTTATTCTCATCTTATTTACAAGATTTTAGCCAGGTGCGGTGCAGTTGTCGCCCGTACACCCATATTAACGACCTCTTATTTAGTATTTTTTAATCCTGTGTTCAGTGACAAAACTTTGTTCCTCATTATTATAGTAGGTGTTTACTAAACACGAGGTGGAGCCCTGACTCAGCCAGATGCGACGCGGTAGACCTCGCAGGAGATGGCGGGACGAGCAAGATAGAACCAACGACCAGTGGTCCATATTGGCCCTAGATCGAAGGATTTGGATTTGACCTTTGCCCAACAGTGGGATGACACAGACTAACAGTAAAAGTACTCAAATGCATTATTGCCTAGCCTTGTTCAGAATAAAAGATACAAACTTGTACAAAGATGCTCCTATCCCATTCTCTATCCTAATTGCAATACCGTTTCGTTGACCACTCAATCTCGAACAAAGGTAACAGCTTTCTGCAGCTGTTTAAAAATGTAACGGAACACAATAGTGGTCTAGCAAGGGGTCGAGACTCAATTAGTGCATGCCTTCACTATGTTGGAGCAACCACTTAATTAAGAGAATGTAAATAATTTGTTTTTGGTGGTCCAAGTTACAGAATTTAGCAGCTCTTCTTCTTGTTCTGAAATGAAATGAAATGAAAAGATGAAATTATGTTTATTTTTGCAAGTAGGTTCTTACAAACACTTTTACACGTCATTTTTTTAAAACTAGATGGGGCCGGTGTTTCTTACCTGACTACTCTGAGAAGAAACAGCCGAAACAAACTCAGAGGTCATAGTCTCTTTTGAAGTCCAGACATAATCTTGTTCAATTCAGATGAGGACTATGCAGATTAGTGTCTGAGATGGTCTTTTGAAGAAAGAACCACACAGATTTGAGTGGACCTGACCAGTCAGTGCAAGCATTTGTCAGTTATCGTGTAGCTCGACTTATAACTCAAGGAGCTCAACGAAACGACGAACAATACCAAAGAAAGGACATTTGGGTAGGTCGCTTATAGTACTCAAACTGCCAGACAGTCGTGGGGAAAAAAATAAAATATGTGACCCACATGATCCTCACATTCACAAAAATTAAATAAAATTAACAATAATTTACAAAACGAATGTGAAAAAAAAAAATAATAATAAACATTAAATGTCACAATAATAATAAAAAAGTAAAATACTTAACAAAATAAGTATTCATGTCAAATCAATACCTGTCACATAAAATAATGTAAAATAAAGTAAAAAATAATAAAATACTGAACTAAGTATTCATGTCAAATCATTCAATGTTAAAGTGTATAGTGTATATTGTAAGTGTAAAAGAAAGGAATTAATAATAAACAAGCGAAGTCCGAAATTTCGACATTCACAGAGCAAATTTCATTGTTGCAGCTTAATCCCAAGCCTTTTTATCTTCGAGATAGTGATTAACATGATAGTAGGCTTTCAGTCATAACTTCCGTTTTATAAACTATTTGAATTTATTTAGGCTTAGTGTTTGAATAGTGCTCGGAAGTTTATTGTAAAAACGTGTACATTGGCATCTGAACTACCCCCTATTTTCTTGAGCATCGTTGCAGGAACATCAAATTTGTGTTTGTTCCTCGTATTTATGTTGTGGATATCACTGTATTTTTAAACAAATTAATATTTTTATGTGCGTACAAAAGGTTTTCATAAATAAACTGAGCGGGCACAGTTAGAATATTAATCTCTTTAAATGTTTCTCTGAGGGAGTATCTGGGACTTAATTTATAAATTGGACGAATTGCCCTTTTTTGTAAAACAAATATTGTCTGAATATCGGCGGCATTACCCCACAAAAGAATACCGTACGACATCACGCTGTGGAAATAACTAAAGTAAACTAAACGGGCAGTCTCTAAATCAGTTAAATCACGAACTTTTCTAACGGCGAATGCTGCAGAGCTGAGTTTTTTTGATAATTTGTCTAAATGTGGGCCACACGGCAGCTTGGCATCCAAAGTTATGCCCAAGAACACTGTGCTATCTTCCGGTTTCAACTCTTCAACCTTGATTTGTACAGTAGTTTCCACTTGTCTTACATGGGGTATCGTTAACTCAATACATTTAGTTTTTTTCTCATTTAGGAGTAGATTATTCACATTAAACCAATTAACGACTTTTGCCAGGGCGCTATTAACCTCGTCCGTAACTATCTGCTGACGTTTGAGTTTAAATAAAAGAGAAGTATCATCTGCAAACAATACTATGTCATGATTTTCCTTTATGAGGTAAGGCAAGTCATTTATATAAATAAGAAACAAAAATGGGCCAAGAATTGAGCCCTGGGGTACCCCCATTCTTACAACGGAACCGGGAGATCATTTCCCATTAACATCAACTCTCTGAATCCTATCGCTTAAATATGAAGTAAGAAGATCCAGAGAGGCGTTATGGATTCCGTAGTGGTGTAGTTTCCTAATTAATGTTTCATGAAGAACGCAATCGAAAGCCTTAGACAAATCGCAAAAGAGGCCCAAAGCATCGCATTTGTCCTCCCAGGCATTATAAATGTGTCCTAAAAGTTCAACACCAGCATCAGTAGTTGAACGACCCCTTGTAAATCCGAACTGTTTATTATGCAATAACTTATGTTTATTAAAAAATCTTTGCATTTGGTCTAAAATAATTTTTCAAAAATTTTACTAAATGTGGGTAGTACTGAAATGGGTCTATAATTAGTAGGGTCTGATGTACTACCCGATTTAAACAATGGTATTATTCTCAAATCAATGACTCAGATTTTGTCCGACCAGTACGTAGCGTGTGTTGAAAACATGACATAAGTGGTAGGATTGAGAAGAACTACAAGAATTTATGGTGCATCGTTTCGATCTGTGTCAATAAAATTGTACCAGTAGATAGGTAAAAGGTGTGTTATCACAGCGAGTAACAAAACTTTTTTTTTTTTTAAGAGTATTTTGAGTTAAAAACTCTCAGCCGACTTAGAAGAGTCAAAGATCGAGTTTCATAGCGTAGCATAGTAAGTCCATATATATTTATTTTATTCCCGGGTGTTACTATAGGACTAAAACCAGTTTATGCATGCCCTAGCTATGTTACAATACCCAGTTTTCTACAATCCGCTTCTGGATGCGAATTGTGGAAAACTGGGTATTGTAGTAGTAGTAGTAAAAACATATTGACAGACTGGTCTGTCAATATGTTTTTTACAAACCACCAGAACTTAACTGACAGTCAATCTACTAATCGAAACTCTTCGCAAGATTGCTTTACCCGTATGTCCAATTTGAACATTACTTTTCCAAACCAGTGGCCAAGCTTTACTTTTGATAAGTAAACAAGGTCAGATGTGTATGACGTGCCAAATCATGGGAAATGAGATGATTCCTTCCAATGATATTACTTCCGTCGTTTTCGACTTCCCACGCCATCGATGTGTGTGTGTGACCAGACTGCCAAGTCATAGGTTTCAAGTCCTAACCTAAGACACGCACCCCATTTTTTTTGTGCGTATTGTTTATTAGCGGACGTCACGCGGTTTCACCCGCGTAGTTCCCGTTCCCGTATGAGTACGGGCATAAAATATAGCCTATGTTACTCGCTGATAATGTAGCTATCCATTGCTAAAGATATTTCTCGACAGCAAGTAAAGCCAAGTTAGAGGGCATAAAAACTCTGACACTAGGTTAGGCACTAACCACACGATACAGAAGATCTGTTTTAATATTCATAGTTACCTATAGTGGGTTGTGGAAGGTTGTTGGCTCCGCCGAAGCCGGCTCAGGATGAACTGGTGAGACGCCTAGACGCGTACCGCTAGGCCTGTTTCGAGGTGGCGTGGGAAGAGGTCCTGAAAAGACTTGGGATGCCTTTGCCTAGCAATAGAAGAGTACGGACTATTGAATAAAGTCTGTAAAGCTATTGTTTTGTGTAAGCTCAACCACGAAACGTGTCGTTCAGGGATGATATCTAGGTCGGGTTGTGTGCGACCGTCAGGAATTACCGTGTAGCAACTCGGAGTCTGGATTTATGTCCAGCTAGTGACAATAGGCGCACCCTATATTTCATGGGACCAAATTATTTAGGACAAAAATTAGTTATCCGTTACAATATTCATAGAGCTTAGGTATAATAGGCCACACTTCTTCAGTTCTTTTTTGATGGACTTAAAACAAAATTGGTGAAATGTGGCTAGGTACTCCTTTGGCAAGAAAATTTTCTATTTTCAAATCTCTGCTTTCTTCCCCGCTTCTTACATAAAATTGGGCCAGACTCCTAAGAATTCTCGTACCTACGAATATTGCGTCAGAATTGGATTAAGCGGTGTTTAGTTAAAACCGATGAAAGGGTAAGATCCAGTGATTATTCCACCGTATTGTCTAATTTAGAGACTGTAGTAGCTACTTGTAATTTCCTCGACTCTGTGGAAACGGTGTAAACTTCGATCTTCAAACGTAATTAAAAAATGGCTTTTTATTGTCGTGGGTGGCTTGTAAGTGTGCGCTGGTTTTAAGAACTGTTCCGCAATTTTGGAGGTTCTTTTTAGAATATCTAGATGTTTTCCTGATTTTGATTTGTTTACACGAATAAAGTTTGGATGTAAAGAGGTGATCTTCGAAACTACTCATCCAATGAGAAGACGAGTTTGCCCAGCAGTGATACTGTCATCAGGCTGGTTGGTATCATTGTTATTATCAGTAGTAATAGGAAATTGAAGAAATGTACGTAAGGTATACGGCTAATAAGAATCCTCCTGAATGTGAGAACCAAATGGTCGTAATAACAATTCCGGCAAGTATTACGTGACTCTAATATTAAGTAAATAGGAGTTATCAGTTGGCTGTCTTCTTATGAAGAAGCAACAGTGATGCATATAGAGAAAGAACTGATATTCTATGCATACCCAGCTAATATAATTTATCATCAACTAAACTCGGCACACCGAGCGGTCGGGTATAGTGTTCTTGAGATTTTACATCAGGAATTTCTCAGTAGCAGCCATGGAGTCTGGATTTGTGTCCGGTTGACAGCAGTAGGCTCGCCCCCACATATTACACGGCACTTAAACATAAGTTGCAAAGATGTGGTGCAAATGTGGGTGTGCCTATAAGGTACACTTTTGTCTAAATATTATATTTGGGAATTACTGGCACGTTTTGTGTAAAAAAATGTAAAATACAATAAATATAATCTTCAAACTAATTCTACACAGCCATCAAACTTTCCCAATAACACCTCAAAACATGCAATTACAAGTTTGATTAACCAAATAACTTGAGAGCAACATGTAAGATTCAATGTCGATGCAATCCCATTACTGAGATTGGAATGGGCCACGCTAATGGTAGTTCGGTAAACCATGAAATTGTGAGTTCTCTTGCTGAATGAGAATCGGGTTTTTATTGTATGTAGGTATGTTTTATTCTTGGTTTTATGCGTTAAGGAAAGAGGAATTTGTATATTTGATAATTATGTACATATAAAAAAAAAAAGTACGAGAAAAATACAAGAATATTTTTACATAATTCAGATAAAGATAGGAGAAGTACTTGGTACATCGACATTTTGCCAGACAATTGGACTTGTCTGGCAAAATGTCTTATTTTTTTGTTTTTGATAGGTAGGTACATAATTATCAAATATCTTGTAGCAAATTCTGTTTTACGCAACTTTGACTTCGCAAATGAGGCAAGCCTTTTGCAATCACATGCAATTTTTTTAAGCCTTTAGTGCAAAGGCATAGGCCTCCCCCAATTCTTTCCATGTGATCTTTTCCTGCACTTCCTCGGGCCAGATATTGGTATCAACAAAAAAAAATATCGGGCAAAAATCCAAGCTCCACTTTGCTCCTGAGAAATTCCTAATGGAACAGCCGAATATCATTTTGTCCGTCAGTGCATCCGCTGAACTGGCGCGTTTGAAAGAAATAATGAAAAAGTATTTATTAAACTCACACATGACATAACAAAAAAAAGGTAGAATAAACAATACGACAAAATTATAAAAACAAAAAAAAGGAAACAAGAAAAATATAAAACAATCAAATTGGTCCTTTACGAGGCCAAAAGGCTCCTATCTCAGCATGGTGCTGTGACACTTAAAAAAGTCACAGCGCTGGTATTCTGATAGGGCCCAACGTAGCATCAGCCACGGTCAGATACACGAATATAAATTTGCGACCAAAGAAACAAAAATACACAAGTTTTGTGTTTTTGAGTATTTGTTATGGTGTAAACCCTTGCTACAGAAAAAAATAAAAACCATCTAATATGAGAAAAGGCACAAAGTACAGTCCCGATTCCAGGAAAATTGCTGAAAATGTATGAAACGATGTTTCTATGGCGCCAGAGATAGTTGTTTTGGGTCTGAGTGTTTGTGCATGTTAAATTTTGTGCTTGCAAAGCTACATATACAGAAAAATATACATTGTGTAGCAACTTTTTGTTTGGCTTCACAGAGATTTGATTACAGTCTCTCTCCAGTGCAACCTACAAAGAAGGATCTGTCAAACTGTTACGGACCGCCTGTGGACACTGGACACTGACAGATTACCTGAACCTTTTTAGTAATTTAGGAATGAACTCTGTTGTTAAGAAAAAGTTAATAAAAAATAAGGTTGAAATTAGAACAAGAAAGTGTTTAGAGAGCTTATGATATAAACAATATTATGCTTTTCAATAATTATTTATGTTTAATCGTATAAACGCCTTTTATTTATTACACTAAAATATTTCTGTCACGCAAAACACCCGATCCTTTGTACTACAGGTATTTGTATGGATGTCCACCCTGGAACATTTTGTCTGTAGGTACCGGATTGACCGAAATAGTTATCTGAGTTCGATGTCTGGAGCCGATACGCAATTTGGCAGATGCTAATTTGACAGATAAAATACAGTGGACAGAAAGTTTTAGGTTCGTCGTTCTAGACCTCAAAGGTCAAGAGCGATCCCATTTATTAACGAGAAAACTTTGAAAAGTGTTTGTATTATATTTAAAAAATATTCCGTAAAAAAATGTCAGTCCACGCCACACGTGACAACTAACAAAAACCAACAAACGGCGTCCCATTTATAATTGTCGTTTAATTAATATTTTAGTAACATTACATCGTTCGCTTCCGGCTTAATATTTTGGTTGTACGTCGGTAAAACATACTCCTAATTTACATAATGTTTCCGATAATACTGGATTAATTTACCCTTATAACTTGTTTTCGGTTTGTTTGCGAATATGTAGAAGCTAAATTATAGGAGGATAATTTATTCTGTGCGGTCCTCGATTGTAAATATTTCAGGAAATTTTTTATCTCCCTGTAATGTTTTAGGATCGCGTTGTGACCGGCATTAACCCTTGTGCGAAAAAGGCAGAATTTCTGGTCGTCAGGATTTAAAACACATGACGATAATAATATACAGTGTGTTTCCAGCAGACGTTTTATAAACCCAATTTTCCTCTAACTTTAGAAGTTAGATGGGGATGGAGACACAATTTTTACCACTTTAGAAACAAATATCTCATCAACCATTGACTTAAAAAAAAATGTATTTAAGAAAACTCAACAACCCACACTGTTATAGTCATAGATTTTTTTTTCCAACCTTCAGTTACGTGTAAGGAGGGCAACTCCTTTTTTTTTTTCAGAATTTCACATCACATCACTCTCCAAATTTCAACTGTGTCGTGCATACAATCTTGGAGTAAAAGGACTGTGATATACGGACGGACAGACAGACAGACGGCCATGACGAATCTTTAAAGTTTCCGTTTTTGGGATTTACAAAAGAACAATCCTAAAATAAATCTTAGTCCGACCAGATTCCTATCAAATTGCACTGCTATAATAACTATCACAGATTAAATCCCGAAACTAAAATTGCCATTAGAAACACAAAGACCCGTCACATGGGTGATTCATTAAACTGATGTCGCTGCGGTCGGAGAATGAATTGTGGACCAAATTAATTGTAACACGTTTGTTTAGATTGTGTTACTTGTTTACAAGTCACCTTGTTTTATTGGAAAGTCAAGTAGAACTTTGTTCTTTTGAATACTTTGTTGGTCGTTAGTCTCGCGACTGCTAAGCGTGGGTTTCGGGGGTGATTCCCAGGTAGGCAAAAAATGTCATTGGGTTTTTCCATTACAAATTTCTGAGTGGCGGCCCGGAGTTCAAAATACTTCGTGTTTCATTTTCGGCCGGGCCAATTATTTATGGAATCTTTGTCAAAGCATGTACAATATAACAGAACATAAGTAAACCATATTTAAAATAAGAAAGGAAACTAAACTACAATATTTTTAATTTTAAATACACGTAAAAAAGACAGAGAAAATATACCAATAAAAGAGTTAAAAGTGTCAGCTTAATAAAAAACATCTTCCATCCATCGTCACCGAAAAACTCTACATCCACGACACGACATACTTCTATCCATCTCGAGGCAAATAAATCATACTTCAGTTTACTATACAGGGTTAGTTTTCAATGACCGGCCAAATTTTAAGAGATGGTTTAGAATCGATAACATTTTCGATGTAATGACAAAAAAACAACATTTTTTTTTTCATAAAATTTAATTCCTGTCCACCACTAAAAAGCGAACGTGTGGATATTGCAACAGCACAATTCAGTTCAACAACCTAGACAGGTAGCAGTTAGCACACACATGAAAATTGGCGGTGCATGCGCGCTCACAAGTGCATTGATTACCACTAGGTTTATAATTTAGGAAATTTTTAGGACATTTTCAAATGAATGCTATTATTTTATTTTATACTTTTTGACAATAATATTTAAAATGCACTTTTGGTTTCATATCTAGACTTTAATTTTAAATTTTGGCTGGTCATTGAAAACTAACCCTGTATGTAGTAGATTTTTCTAAAGTACCTATCTATCGAGTATCGTAAAAGGCGTTTAATCTTCCAAAGTAGGTCAAAATGAGGCAGGCAGCATTTCCTTGCTATCTCCTAGAAATAGGATATTGGAGCACAATAAAATGGTAGTACCTTCCAATACCTAGTCATTTTCTTTTTGGTCATATTTATCATTTTCATCAGTCGACTTTGGAAACGAATGTAGGGTTCGCCTTCATAATTCAATCTTAAAATAAAAATTTTATTTTCTCGACCAATGCGTTTTGCCGAATTCCGTTTAGTTTTTAATTCGTCATACAAATTGGAATTTTAGTAGTACCTAGCAACTATTTAAGCCTATATATGCGTATGAAACATTCACATTCCACTGATATCGAAAAAAGTATCTAATGCTCATAAAAATAAAGCAGGTATTCAGTATATATAAATCCATAGCTCATGTACGAGTGGACGTTTCCACTAAAACATTATCCTGCCATTTGACCGTATTGCCATTAATCTGGCACAAATCTAGACTCCGTGGCTGCTACTGAGATGTTCCAGATGGAAAAACCACCAACCACATGCTTAGCAGCTGCGCTTGCGACTATTAGAAAAGAAAAGAAAGAAAGAAATAAAATTTATTTGGCACTAAAAAAATATCTTTAAATAAATATCACTGGACATTACACACAGCGCCCTCTAGTGCCACACTAAACAACGAGGCTTGTGTCGTGGACACCAGATAGTTAATATACTACATAGATACTTTTTGTTTGTAAATATATACTTGTTATACATATAAACATCCATGACTCGGAAACAAATCTCCATTCTCATCACACGAACATTTGCTCTTACCGGGATTCGAATCCGGGACCCTAAGAAAGTAAGACAGCGTCACTACCACTCACTACCACGTTATTCGGGTCGTTGAACATGCCCCAAGTGCACACAAAAAAAAATAAGAATAAAATAAAAAACTTAACACTAGACAGAAAAAAAAGTGTGTCTAAATAGGCCCTAGATCATCAACTGTCCTTTTTTTAGCCCAACTGTCCTTTTAAGTAGCCCATCTTTATAATCCAGATCGACTTTTATCCAACCTTGGTTGCCCTACAGCTACGTACTTCATGTGATGCTCTTCTACCAACTTCACTTTTAGATTTCGTGGAAACCTCGAGTGTTTTTGCGGTTGTTAACTAAAGATTTAGTACCTACTTAAATCAAAATTAATTTAAGCGTGGGGAAAATTTATATATTATCGTATTACTGATGTTACAAGAACAAAGTGACATTAGGGAGAAATATTTAAAGTTTATGTTCGGATCACCTTTTAGTCTGCAAAGGAGAGATATGGCTGTAATTTGCAAAGCGTCATGTTCTTTCTCGAGTATGTATCAAATGTAAGTAATTCTTAGAAGTCTATCATCAGAGGTAGGTGTTGCAGGTATTAATTTATAAAATAACTCTTTGTAACTGTCAGTAACCATCCTTTCTAATTCTAAATTTTCTTGCCTCTTACCATGGCTACCACATACCGGACAAACTGTGGGCTAAAATAGCAGGAAACTGGTACCCTGACACAGTGAGGCGAGGTCGCGGCAGGCCACGACGTAGATGGCTTGATGAACTGGGGAGGATTTTGCCCAGGAGTGGTTCAGAGAAGGCTAAAAAAAAATCACTTGGCCTGGAATTTAATTTAAAAAAGGAATGAATTGTTCACTGATTCTCACTAGGTAACCTATTTTGGTTTTTATTATGTTATGAGACAGTGCGGAAATTTTCTACATATTTCAGGGCGAAGAAAACACAAAACACTCGTTTGCAAAACACTCTATGGCGTTCAGGAGTTACTGACTGGGAATTACACCAATACTACTACTACTACAACAGCCCATAACGTCCACTGCTGGACATAAGCCTCTCCCATGATGGGAGGAATTTGCCGTAATCTCCACGCTTGGCAGGCGGATTGGAGATCGCAGTGATGAAAGACTAACAGAAAACGCTGCTGCCCATTCTCTGGTCTACGGAGGCACAAGGTGTTCTGCCAACAATATACAATACACATTACACCAATAATTACAGACTATTCTATATAGCATTACCACCCTACCAAACATCCATAAAACACTCTCCAAAAAGCTTTTACACGCCTTATTAATGAAAATCGAAGAAGAAAAAAACCCATTAGTCGTTAAAACGAATACGTCTGAACACCGACGACTGAATTCATATCGTTTAAAGATCTCATGGTTGTTCGACGATATCGCTCGGTAAATGGATATTCCGTCGACATCTGCGGGCGACAAATTACCTATTCTATCTGTCATCTCGCTACGGAACTCGGTACTGGTGGATTTGTTGGGGTTCCGTAGGTATTTAGTTGTTGTTTTCTACTTATTTTATTGGTTTCTGATAATGAACGTTTGAATTGACTGTTGGCTAAATCTCCGGACTTGCCACTGTCCGATCGGTTTACACCACTCACTGTCCTTATCCGCTGTACTTATTTACTTTCCTAAACACTTGAAAAAAAATGTTAATCAGGTTTTTTCATTGCCTGATTTATGTAGGTACTACATTGGGTATAGATTTTTCAAATTTTGTACTTAGCTCAAGGAATTCATGTGCAGATTTTCATGATTTTAGTCCTAATAGGCTTCAGACAGCGGCTTCATTCGTTATCTGTTAAAGAATGAATGAATACAAAATATTTTTAAACAGATTCTTTTCTCAGTTCACAGTATACAGAACCCATCAACAATCCTTACCGCCAGTCTTCTTTTCTCACCTTATGTTTTCTCGAAATATTTTCGTTGGTTCAATGATTGATGTTCGCTTGACACGTCGCCGACTAATGCCATCTAGAAGATGGATATGTCCCCACGGTATTAGCTACGTGTTTCATTCCTCTATATTATTTAAATACGACGCTGTAGGGGTAGGAGGGGGAGGGTATTCGGTGATGAATAGGTATTTGATTGCTTTTAAATATATTTGCTTTCTTCTTAGTCTAAATGTAGATGTCTTGTTTGAGAGTTGTAGAAAGTATTTTCGAACGTAAATTTGTCTGTACGTTCTATAGGGTGTAAAAAACCTCTTAACGAAGCCGAAAGGCACTTGTTCTCCTCGTCATTGTGATTATTTTTTTGTTCTTCACCATACCTGGGAACCTTCTAGTTACGAAGATATTGGGGGTCAAAGTTACAACTTATTTTTTAAAAACAAGTTTTAAATTTAAGATTTTTACTTTAAACACCTCCACGACCTCCGTACTGTTCAATCCATCCATCAAGACAATGTTTTGAGTGCGTTACATTGAGTTCTACCACAAAACATGATTTTTCACCCCAAAAAAAAGTCGTTTCCCAGCAATATTTTTTGCGTAAAGTTACTTAGTTTGATGTACAGAATGCTTGGTTGACGGCTTCGTGATAAGGTCTTTTACACCGGGTATAATATCGAGAGTCGTCTATCGTCTATGTATAGTGTCAACTTAGGAACCATAAATAAAGAAACAGTACTTATACCGACTTCATATTCTTAGACTTCTGTCTTAATATTCTCATGCAGGTTGAATTCAAAGTAGAATATTACCTAATTATATCTCGTTGGTCTACTACATGGCTCAATTTAGTTATCTTGCCATAATGTGTTTGATTCCCGTGTCGGTGAACTGTTATTTGGGTTTTTCCATCGGGAAATTATTGCTGCTTTGATGGCCCGGATCATGACAACGGATACGCTCCCTGCTCATAACATAACTAGTGCAATATGGGTGTATTTAGGGTACGCTCCTGCTGAACCCTCCAGGGATAACAAGACGTGGTAATTTCAATAGGTTCCGAATTTTTAACATGGTTACATCTTCGTGAACAACCTGTCTACTATAGGACTATTAATGTCCCAAAGGCCTAAGTTACTAACCTAATGCCTCGCCTAAGGCATTCCAAAGACCGGTATCAGCTAGTAATTGGGATGCCAATACTCAGCAATATGGCGACGAAGCCCTGAAGTTTGCAAAGGCGTCCGACCACACACTTGTCTTTGATGACTTATTTTAGAAAACTGTCAGTAAGACTGCCTCGTTGTTCGCAAGCGCGACTGCTGAGCAGGAGGTCCTGACTTCGATTCTCGGGTCGGGCAATGTGTTATAACATACCTTAAGTATTTCTATGGAGGTGTCCATGTACACGTCCACGGACACACAGACGTCCGTAGTTTGTCCGTACCGGCTTAACTGAACCTTAAGTATTTCTATGTAGCTGTCTATGTCCGGACCCACAGACGTCTTCAACTTGTCCGTACTTGCTTGACCGAACTTTAAACTCAACCGTAAATGAAATTACATTCACACAGCAGACGACAACCTCTCGTTATGTTTCCTCAATAAACAGAGCCCGACATTAAATCGCTAACAAGCTGGTTGAGCGATTAAAGAGCTTGTTGACATTAAAATATAAATAACGTTTGAAAATTCCGCTTGTACACAAACAAGTGACTGAAATGTCCGTTGACTTCGTTGGATGGAAATAGAGATATTTTTATTTTAAAATTTTAAAACTCTTTCTGTTTATTTTTTACAAGAGTTTTTAATTCGTCACAAATATTTAAAAAGCGAGTTGTGTGCTGCCTTGTTGGTTTAGGGGTCGCACGTTACTGCTGAGCATGGGTTCGAGTCTCGGGTCGGGCAAAGTGTTATTGGGTTTTTCCGTTATCAATTTCTCAGTAGCAGCCACGGAGTCTGGATTTGTGCCCGGTTGTGGCCCCCATGGTTGTGGGAAATAAGCTAGCCCCCTATTACATGGGACTTAAACATAACTGGCGAAATGTGGGTGTATTATAAGGTACACCTCTGCCTAACCCATTGGGGATTAGAGGCGTGATGCTATGTTATGAGTTTGTTTAAAACAGCTTTCAATAGATTAAATTAAATTAAATATTAAATATCGCTGGACATTACACACAGCGCCATCTAGTGCCACACTAAGCAACGAGGCTTGTGTCGTGGACACCAGATAGTTGATATAATACATAGATACTTTTTGTTTGTAAATACATACTTATTATACATATAAACATCCATGACTCGGAAACAAATGTCCATGCTCATCACACAAACATTAGCTCCTACCGGGATTCGAATTTATTATTTATTTTGTTATTATTTTTTTACGATTACGATGGTGGTCCCATGGAGAAAGTTGTTCAATTTGATGGTCTGTAGCACACCCTTCCATATGACTATACCCTGTCTGTTACACGTTGTATAGCGCTATTTCTGGAAAAGCATATGAGACAAGCTTTTGAAAACAAACAATATCCCAAAGGAACGACTTACCAGGATAAAAAGTAACCTATGTTCTAACCCAGGACCACGATTTCGAGACAGACCAAACGAGTCTAAAAAAGGCATTCGACTGAAGGACAGAGATGCATATGTTTTTTTAACCATTCTAATGTATTTAGGAAAGCTCGTACTATCGACAAAGTGGTAAAATTGTTTAAAACGATTCTTTATACTTTAATACCTTAAAGCTTAAGAATTAAAGTGTAAACTAGTTTACAACGTGACTTTGTGTAAAAACACCCATTTATCTCCGTTTCTTTCTAAGACATAAGAACGAATTCACCCCGCACGACTCTTCAATTATTCACTATAAAATTAGGAGTAATTGGAGTCCAGCAAAGCAATCTTGATAAAAGCCTCGGATGAATATAGCCCATGAACGCTTTAAGACGACTACGTACCGCGTTTACTGCCTACCCTGAAATATGATAGGTGCGCGATGTAATCTTTTTGAGTACCTATGTCCAAGATTTACTTTACGATGATATTTCCGTTTATGTCGGTTTTATGTAAGTGTATCTGTTTTTAAATGGTTTACTTTTTATTTCTGTTGGGGTAGGGTAAAAAGTTTATAGGTATGGAACTTTTTTAGTGGTTTGTACTAAAAGGTTAAAGTGACTTGGATGGGGCCTTTATAAATCAACGTGCGTAAACAGTAAACTTTTTTATCTAGCCTTGGAGATGTAAGAATAAGTATTAATCGGCCTACAATGTTCTCCCTTGATAAAACTCGGGACTCCTGTCTGTGAGAGGTAGGATTAAATGACTGTTATGGCTAACTTAAATCACACATGTATTTTCTAAGGTGTTTCAGAACACCAAAATTTTGCCAGGTGTAAGCGGACCCCTTTACGAAGCCGTCAAGCAAGCATTCTGTACATCAAACTATGTAACACAACGCAAAAAAGTGACTGTTTTTGGGGTGAATGATCACGGTTTACAGTGGCACTCAAAAGCATTGCGCTGAAGAATGCATTGAAAAAGTACAAGGGTCACGGAGGTATTTTAATAGTACATAAAATAAAACTTCTTTCACCACAAAGTATTTTATACGTTTACCAATCACATGTGAAACATCATTCCGTTTTTCTCATCCTAAAACCTAGATACATTAAATTAAATAACAGACCTTTAAATCCATGCTTAAGCCTACAAAAGGAATTTAAATAATTTTAATTCCCAATTAAAAATGGTGTAAAACTCACGCCAATATAATTATTTAATTAATTTCGATACAGAATCGGTATGCACGAGTACTTTCAAGATCATTATGTAGATGACATTCGTTTTAATTTTTTAAAATTAAATAATTTATTTTAAATGTACGTAAAAATGGCTGTTTACAGATGGATAAATCGGTTATCGCAACGGTTTAATGTGCTCTGCGAAGCGTGGAGTTGCATCATGTGAAAAGAATGACCAACGTTTCAGTAAAGCCGGAAATTACTGTGAGGCTGGCATTAAAAACTTAACCTCACAGGTCATTAAACTTTACATGAACATACAGAAACTCACGTGTTCTTCAAATAGGAAAACTGCATGGACGAAACTGAGAGATGGATTGATTGGAATAACATAGCTTCATGTCTGTGTTACTTGTAAGGTTTGTATTCTGTTATGGGTACACCCACATTTCACTAGCCTGGTTTAAGACTTTTCCTGATCTGGTTAAAATCAACACTGAAGGCGAGCGCGCGGTGTAACCGTAACTTAAATACGTCGATTTTTTAATCTAAAATACAATTATAATAAAGCAGTGTTTCCCAAACATTCTTCTGCCAAAGCCCGGTTATTTACACACTGCCTCTTCGGGACTCACTCAATAGTTTTTACCCGCTAGTTAAATTAGATAAACATAAAAAATGTTTAACTAATATTTAGTGTGAAATATGGAGCTGCTGCTTATTTTTCCAAAGAATCAAAGATCGCGTGAAATGATGAAAGTTTTTTTCTGAGATCTGCTCCACTTCAAGTCAGTTTCTATATAAGATAAACTAGTGTTTAAAACCCATCTTCATTTTATAATTTGCAACAAAGGCATTGAAAAAGTTATTGCTTGATGAGCTAATTTTGTGTATTCTTCACGACAAGATAACCAAAAATCTATCAATGGTCTTGTGTCGAATATTGTTATTGTTAAAACAAGGCGGGAATGTTGCGACCCGGTATTTTATTTTAATGGCCCGGTACCGGGTCGCGACTCGGCAAATGGGAAACGCTGTACTATATAGCATTTTAGTTAAATTGTTTGCAACAAGCACAATCAGTATCATCCATATTTATTAATAAATTCTTAAAATTAAAAAAAAAATATGAAACAAGTTATAACCTTTTTTTTTTTTTTTTTCGGATGGGAAATCATCAAATGACTTGTCCCGCTCTGGGCGGAGCAGGAGGGAGTGTCAGACTTTTACTGACTAAAACCTATCCATGTTCCTTCATTGCCCTTTGTGTTCCGGGGTCACAGTATCTCTTTCGAACAGTCCCGCAACCCCGGAACAAGTTATCATCTGCCTAACCGTTTCCCAGCTATGTTGGTTCAGCTTCCAGTCTAAGCTTCCAGTCTAACCGAATGCAGCTGTATACCAGAATTTCCAACATGTGAAACGAGTATTTTTAATTTTAAAATCTTCGTATTTACGTTACGTTTACACAGCGCGCTTGCAACAAAGCAGTCACTTTAAAATGTTCCACAAAATTATAAAAATAAATGCTTTCCTAAATCTATATTCTACACAATAGTAGGAGGGTAAAATAGCAAACGCCGATGTATAAGCCTGCAACATGAGTCTCTTCAGTCTCTAGACTGAATGACACTCAGGCTAATGGTGCACCATTCCCGCCGTATTTTACCCGGAGGTGGGAAATTAACAACGATTGGCTGATCCTTTATAGCTTTTCAGTTACTTCAGGCGTGTTAATAAGTGTTAATTATGCTTTGCACCATAGTTGTTTTTTGTTTTATTGTAAAATGAGGGATGTTTTGCGATCGTATCCATGATTTTTTTAAGACAAGTAGCTTTCAAATCGTTCTTACACAATGAGTTTTTTTTTTCTATCAGGAATTTCAATAAAACTAGCAATAAATTGTAAACCAGTTGTGTTACAATTTTACAAGCTATTTGGTTTACATTTTACTATGTAATTTGTGGGTTAAACTGTAAACCAAATAGCTTGTTCGACCGTACAATAAAGTATTTTATACTATGTAAAGCTCGTTTTATTTTATTCTCAGTAGCAACCACGAAGTCTTGATTTGGTGCCCGGTTGACGGCAATAGGCTCGCCCCCTATTACATGGGATTTAAACATAACTGGTGAAATGTGGGTGTACTATTAGCTACACCTCTGCCTAACACTTCGGGGATTACAGGCGTGGTGTTATGTTATAAGCAGATTCAAAATACAAATACATAGTTGAAAGAAGATATTACGTTACTGTTTTAATGCTTTTAAATGTATAAGCCACAGTACAAAACATTTAATATCAATCCAACATTTTAATAGCAGCTCGCTAAACTCTCTTTGTTTTAAAATGCAGCGTCACTCGTTTGTCCTTCCATTTAATTTGTTTACTCTACCGTCAATTTTCGAATTTTGCATCAACTGTTGATAAATGTACGGTTTCCGATTGGACGAAACATATAAATCTGCTTTTTTTGTGTTCCACAATATGCTAAATTTAGTGAAGGCAATTGATGGGTATTGTGTTAGATTTTTTTTTGTGAATTTTCGCCGAACAATAGATTTAGATTGGGCCGATTATGTTTTTCAACTGGCTGTGAAAGGGTTGATTCATTTAGGAATAAATAAAGGCTCTTTTCATATTTTGGTTGACGAGTTTTGGGGAAATAAGTTGGTCTTTTTAATTTATTAAATGTCTCTTGCCACTTCCGTACACATAACTTTTTTTAAATTACTATTTATTCTGTAAAGTAAAAGAAAGATAGAAGGGTTTTTCCATGAAGAATTTCTCAGCAGCAGGCACGGAGTCTGGATTTAAGCCAGGTTGATGACAATAATTATCATCATCATCATCAGCTTATAATGTTCCCACTGCTGGGACACGGCCTTCTCTCAATGAGAGGGAATGGGCTATATCCACCACGCGGGCCCAGTGCGGATTGGTAGATGTCACATGTCTTCGAATTTTCGGTTTTAGGACATGCCGGTTTCCTCACGATGTTTTCCTTTACCGTTTTGAGAGCAGTGGTGATGAAATAAATTACACAAACTAATGCGCCTGTCTGCGGGGCCGCCACCACTAGGCCACCGCTGCTCCGTGATGTTATGTGTGCATGTATTTACTTTGTGTTGTATGCGAACACAAAAAAGTATTCACCATTTTATTTACTTTTTGACGACATTTATGGATATATTTCACCTGCACTGTAGCTATTGGGTGTTATCTCAAAATTTTCTCCCCAAAGTACAACTCTCGTGCCAAAAATACAAAACAAACGTGACAATTTTCTTTCTTTATCCCCGTCTGCCCTCCTTAGTTCCGTGATTTAGAACAGCTTTAAGGAGACAAGCTTTAAATTTAAATTTAATTACTTTGTTTGGAGTTAGCACACGATTCCTTGTTCCCTTAACAATGAACAGTTTAGATTTACATCACTAATTGGTAAACGGACGGACGTTTTCTATGGACTGGATTTGGATTAAATATGGTATAACACTGTACAATGTTGCCGTGAATGAAAACAAAGAAACAGCAGAATACAAGGTGTAAACGTACCCTTCACGAATCTGTCAACCAAGCATTCTGTACATCAAACTACTTAACACTAAGCAAAAATTATTGCTGTTAAACAACTTATTTTTTGGGGTGAAAATCACTTTTTACGGTAAAACGAAATGTAACGCACTCAAAACATTGTGCTGATAGATGGATTGAATGTACGGGGGTCGTATTTTATGATCATATTTTGGGTGAACCCAAAAGATTAAAAACTTACTTTTTTTTTTTAAATCGTCACATGACTTGTGTCTTTATCAGATGATCTATGAAAAAACATGACCTATTTATTCACAAAAAATTGGCAACAAACCCAATTTTCCCATTCCACGACATTTAACAGTAGAACACCGAAAACAACCACAATGTTATTCGAGTTCACTCTTCGATTTCTCATTTTTTTAACCATATTCACTTAGCGATTGGCCGCTCGCCTCGACATCGGTTTGGCTCCGACTCAAATCGTTATCAGCCCCCTGAGACGTGATATTGAACTGTTGAACTGTTATAAGCGGTAATAACCGGATTTTGGCAGTATATGCCTATGCATATACTTTAGGCAGAAAGCCTTTTAAAGACACTTTTTTCTCAGAACCTCTTTAAAAATCGTCTGCCTAGCCTTTTCCCAACTATGTTGGGATCGGCTTCTAGTCTAACCGGATGCATCTGAATACCAGTATTTTATATGGAGCAACAAAACCCAGTTAGTACTGGGTAATACGGTACCTCTTGGTAAGACTGGTTGTAACTAATGGAAATATGAGATGAAATAATTTGAAGACATTCTATAAGAAATTTGGCAGTATTTGATTTAAATTCATTTATGAGCATGATCATCTGTCTAACCTTTGCCCAACTTTGTTGGGATTGGTTTCTCGTCGGACCGAATGCTGCTGAGTACCATAATTTTACAAATAATCCAGCAAGAGGGCTAAACGATACCCCTTGGCCAATTAAGATCAATTTCAGATGTTTAGTCTTCACTGCCATTCATCGTCATCATCATAAACTTACAGCAGTCCACTGCTGGACATCATTATCGACCTATATTGGTCCCACTGCTGGGACACGGTCTCCTCTCATGATGAGAGGGAATTACATCTTTCATCTGGACATAGCCCTTTTTCATCCAGCTACTACCAGCCACCGGCCAGGCATCCCACCTAAGTGCGTATACACATAGAACGCTGGCTACTGGCGCCGAACGTCGCCGACAAATTCCGATCTGCTAACGTCGGCCTTTATCGGCGCTGGGTCGGCACAAAATATAGAGACTGCTTGCGCCGACAACCTGGACCGGTGCTGATAAGCGCCGGCAGATCGGTGCCGGCAGCCAGCGATCTACGTTTTCGCTAATTCGCGGTCTCCACTCTCACGTCAGAACACGTCTAGGTCATCGGTTCTAAGGCAAATATGGCCGGCCCATTGCCACTTCAGCTTTCTTATTAACGACGACTACACGAAAAAACTGCCACTAACAACTATAAAAATCTACAAAGTTAATATTTGAGTATCGTTTAATTATTTCAAACCATAAGTCCGTGTCAAAAGGAATAGGTACTACAGTCAAAAAAAAAACCCGCTAAATCCTTACAACGTTGAAAACTTAGCTAGAAATAAGTACAGTGAACACAAAAACAATTTAATTTACATTTCCACTGTTATGAGTAAAACCTAATGAGGTAAATTCAATTTTTTCTGTGGCTTGTTTGTATCCTTCGGAGTATTCAGCAGATAACGAAACAAAGTTGTATTGAAATTACGTCATATTGAGCAGTGAATGAAAATTGTATTGCATTGGCTGAAATGATATGATTGGTGAATTTGTATGCGCGTCCATAAATTATACTAATATTAAATTTTATTATTAGACTGAGAAGACGGAGGATGATGTTTGTCTGATGTTGGCCAACAAATAAAGGTGGATTGAAACGCTACACAACAAATGACCATGTAAGCCAAGATAAAGAAAGATTAATAATAAAGTAGACAAGAAAAAGTGTGGTCAAGTTAGACTGCCTTGTCTAGTGGTACGGCTGCTGAACACGTGGTTCTGGTTTCGATTCCCAGGTCGGGCAAATTCTGGATTTGTGTTCGATTGCTGGCAATATATTAGTCCCCTTTGACAAAGGACTTAAACATAACTGTCGAAATGTGGGTGCACTATTTCGTACACCTCTGCCATACCTCCTGAGGATTACAGGCGTGATGTAATGGTGTTATGTAATGAAAAACTAGTACCACCTCTTTTTCACCCTCACACAATTCCTTATCAAGTATTCAAGCCCTGTTATTCGACGGCCGGCACCCATCGTCTCTAGAGAATTAACGTTGAGTAATGATCCCGGTGTTGTAGTGGGCACTTACCTTAATAGTGTCTGAGATTGTAAACTACTTTCTTGTCTGGTTTTGACATAAGATGAGGGATTTTGATGAGAATTAGAAGTGTCAGTTTTGTTAGTTAGTATAAAAACTATATTGAAGTTAGTTATAGACTACTGACATTATATTTATACACGGTGGAAGAGATACTGATGCAGATACGCTTACCAGTGATGCAGTACTTAATTCTGAACCTCCCTCAACGAAATTTTTTTTTGGTAATTTAAAAAAAAACTGCCGCCGGTCCATACATTTTGACCGTGTGATTTTTTTTAAATTACCGTTGAAAAATTTGTAGAGGTTCAGTTTTCTATTTATTTAAAAATTTGCTATGCCCGACAGGGTCCATAATTGTTTCTATTTTTTTTATTTACCACCTGTAAGTTTACATTATGGATATAGCAATAAACGATTTTGATTTGATTTGATTCAGAATGACGGTACATCATTCTGAACCCCTTCATAGAAAGTTTTCATCGGTAATTAAAAAAAACTGCCAACCCCTTACATTTGATCGCGTAGGTATTTCAGTTTTGTAAGAAACAGCTATTTTTTTTAAAATTACATGAAAAAATTATGTGGGGAGTTCACATTAATTTACTGAATACGAGGTAAGCGCCATCATAATACCTCCAGCATTCGCACCAAAAATAAAAGTCGTTTTAGAGCTAATATTTGCGCGGATCATGACTTGATGATAAGTAATTTAACACCCTGTGTTAAATTAAGATTAAATACGTATAATTTAAAAATTGAGTTAAATAGTTTTAGTTTGAACTGACCCAGTACTGGGCAAAGGCCTCCCCAATTCGTCCCACGTTCTCCTTTACCAACAAGCGCGTCAAGTTTGTCTTAAATCTCTACTCTTGCGAATACGGCACCACAGCATTACCAGCATTCTACAAACATGACCCAGAGTTCAAAGTAAGGCCAATCTTAGGTAGTCAATAGATTTCCTCACACATGAGACCATTGAACTAGCGAAGCCTAATAAACCTCAATCAATCAACTCCGCTCAATCTGTTCAAAATTCTCTTTGTCACTTTACGTATACTGCTACCCCACTACTACTAATACCCCATACACTTGACATCGTAGGTACTTAGACCTAAGTAGAACCGAGTGGTTTTCCCCAGAGGGGCGCCTTCTTGCGGTTTGGCGAACGGTCAACTCGTTACCGGGCCCCCGAGACCGGAATATTAAGATGGGGCCTTTAAACAGTGTGTGCTCACCTTAATACATAATCTGGTACACTTGAGTTGCTAGCCAATGAGTGGGAATTGATCGGGTTGTGAGCGAATGAGATGGCTATATTTTGGTATGATGTATCTCCAAAGTACTGATAAATTATGTTTATTTTGAAAATAAGTTTTTACAAACACTTTTACACGTCGTCTTTTTTTAAAACTAGATGAGGCCAGTGTATCGTGCCTGACTACTCTGAGAAGAAACAAACTCAGAGGTCATCATAGTCTAAAGGGTGTAAAACACCTCCTAACGAAGCCGAAAGGCACTTGTTCTCCTCATCATTGCAATATTTTTTTTGTTGTACACCATACCTGGGAACCTTGTAGTTACGAAGATATTGGGGGTCAAAGTTACAACTTTTTTTTAAATAAGTACAAGTTTTTAATTTAAGATTTTTACTTTAAACACCTCCACGAGCCCCGTACTATTCAATCACAATGTTTTGAGTGCGTTACATTGAGTTCTACCACAAAACATGGTGTTTCACCGCAAAAAAAAAGTCGTTTCCTAGCAATAATTTTTGCGTAAAGTTACTTAGTTTGATGAACAGAATGCTTGGTTAACGGCTTCGTGATGAGGTGATTTACACCGTGTATACTGTTTTTGTCTCTCTATTTTGAGCTAGTGTGGACCAATCCTGCCTGTAGGTCTCAAGTTCAAAACACAAATTGTAGTTGATTCGTTACCTAATAGTACACCGACATTTCGTTAGTTATGTTTAAGTGCTTTAAAACATGGGGCGAGCCTATTGCAATCCACCGGGCACGAATCCAGACTCAATGGCTGCTACTGAAAAAATTCAATAACTGCCCGACCTAGGAAACCCAGGACCTCATGGTCAGCAGACGCATTTTTTTTGGGACAAGCTCGCCACACTGTTCCCAAACCACTGTAACTCCTGAAAGCCAGAATCAACAGTGGCGACCACCAGAAAAGCGCCGAGACAATGAAGCTCGACGAAGTCCCAGAGAATGAATTTAACTGTCTTGGATCCCGCAACGAAATTAATCAGAAAAGTATAGTGGAGGAGTAGGAAAAAACCGTAATTTCCACTTCCCTCCATTTCAGCAGGAGACAGAACGAAACAAGGCCAATAGGTACATAGCAGACGCATTTGCAACAATTTGCCTAATTTAATTAAAACGTGGAACGATACACAATTCTGAGGTTCAAAGTATTGTAGTTGGGTTAGAATAATTACCCTTCAAAGAGGTAGTTATACTAACTTTTTGGGTCTAAGCCAATTGCTTTAGTCGTGAAATATTTTATAGTAGGTATGTTGTGAATATTTACAGATCTATGTAGCTTTAAAAGATTTACTGCTGTTCAGGTACACATCACACATGTATTCCCCAAAGGGGTTGGACAGACGTGTATAACAGGATACCCATATAACGTCCAAATATCCCATGTGACAGTGGCGGGCGTATAACGGGCTTTTATCTATACTTCGAGCCGCTAATGAGAAAGAAAAATCCTATAGGTATTACTTTGCCTAGCTATGAAATCGAACCGAAGCTCCCAAACTAGCTACCAAACTACGAGGCAGGTCTTCATGGGCCATAAGAGCCACAGATATTGATGTAACTAATTAAGGTAACGCAAGTATCACGATCTATATGTAAACCAAACGTGTTATGTTTTGACTACCTGCAACAGTAGCCACGTCAGACATCAAATGTTTAAGCCGGACATATGACGTAGGCGCTCTTGCGTTATCTAGGCATATCTATATCTGGGATAAAGACAACATTCCATTTCTAAATACACGTTCCTTGGTTGTCTGACCTTCCTAAGGGCACAAAAGTCAGACAGCGCCAAAAGTTCATTTTCTCACAATTTTGTGCTTAGATTTTGTTAATTTTATCTTCTAAGAATGCAAATCAGTTTATAAAACTTCCAAAACACGTTTTGACACGCAATTTCTTTTGTGGCTCAGAGAAATCGCTCGAGCGGCCGGAGGGGTCCGACCTTTTTAGCGAGATTTAAGAAAAAAAGTAAAAATTAGGTGAAAATATTTGGAGGTCCCTAGTGTGGGGATTCTGAAACAATCCGAGGACAAAATTAGTCCCCAAGCTAGTTGGGTCCTTTTATTGTTTAAGTTGAATAATTATTTTCCAGGGACATTTTATACGTCCGGTTTTAGGGACCGGGTTTTATTCAACTTATTTCGGGTATTGCTTGATAAACACACGTGAAATTTAATGAGTTTAAGTGGTTCGTGCTATAAATTTTCAGTGGGGTTGTGGACACAAAATGTGATTTTAACCCTAGTTTAAGAATTTATGTTTGCAAATGTATAAAGTAATGAGAGACCTTTCGTTATTTATCTAGCTGTCGCAGTGTTGGAGAGTCTAAATCATTTTAGTGTTTGCAAAATATAAAACCATTTGTTACTCAACTGTCTTTTGCAAAGCAGACCTTATTTGCTATTCAATTATTTGAAAAACTTAAAATGTTTTTTTTTTTGCTTTATTTTTGATTCATCTCTTTTACGATTTGCCTTGCGTAAGCTTTTAGACAACTTCCATTCTTATTTTCATTTATTTTTCACATACTCACATCTCGCCCGTAAACCCCGAAGGGTTAAGCAGAAGTGTACCTAATACTACACCTATATTTCGCCAGTTATGTTAAAGTCCCATGTAATAGGGGGCGATCCCATTGCCATCAACCGGACAAAAAACCAGACTCCATGGCTGATACTGAGAAAATTCGTAATAAAAAAATCTAATAACCAGACCCAGGAGCCCAGGACCTCTTGCTCAGCGGTCGTACCTGCAGCCACAAAACCTCCCAAGCAGTCTGTCAAGTGACTGGTTGACTTATCTTTCAACTACCAAAAATCCAGAATCAAATCAAAATACGCCATAAACATCCCACAGTGGCCGGTCAAAGGGGTAATTACCGAAGTTAAAACAACTTACCCTCAGTAATTCGCCTGTGACCGGTAATTACTTACAAGTCCGTAAGAGTACGGGCTACGGGAAGGGGACTCCGCTTGTAAATTTGAAACTTTAAACGTTGGACGTAACGGACTGGACGGGAATCTTATGGTAATTAGATATTGTGTGATGTATTAGGGTGTTAATGCGAAGGACAGTTTTCCCTAAACTATAATTTTATTTGGCGAGAGAAGAAGACTTTGCTGTAGCCAGATGAACAGGGTGATAACTTTATTACACAACCTCTAATTTCCTAAAAAATCAGAATTCAGTAACTGCTTTTTCACACCACCTGCTCGAAAATGTCAAATTATACGTCAAACAACCTTAACCTAAAGTGAATCATTAGTGGCCGGGGGCACAGCCGGTCAATAATGTTGTACTGGATTTCATTATGACCCGCTGGTCAATAATGTGATTTAAATTTGGAATGTCACATGCTCAGCTAAATTGGCAGTATATTACTAACAAACACCCTTTGGTGCCAGAAAGAGGAAAGCTATTCTCGATACCCTTACTACGCGTGGATGATATTCTCGATTTCCTACAAAATCATACCGACTGCTTCTTCATATCCGTCGCCATGTTTTCGAAGACATAATATTGTAAGAATAATTAGATAACTACGAACCATTTTTTAAAAGGAATGACGCCGCGCTGTAATACCGTAATAGTAATTGGCTGTAACATTAGTTAATTTATTTATTCTTACTGTTTGTTTATTTAATAAATACTTTGTTTTTCGTACTATGGCTATTATTTTCTCACAGTAGGTGTACGAAATAAAATGCGTGGGAAATTAAAACTTATTGAGTTTATTGTAAATATAAAAATACAGTCGAGAGGCACACCGTTTTACGTAGCAATCAGACAAGAAGGAAGAAAAAGTATTGCCACTACACAAAGGAAAAAATTGAACAAAACAGTGTTGCAAGCTTATTTACTAAAAATGATTACTATTTTCGTTAACACTAAAAATTATAAATCTATATGTTTATATTGTTCTAAACAGTAGGTGTAAAAAGTAGAGTATCCTCCTCTGGGCTAAAGGTGTCTTTGCCTTGGGTTAGCTTGAATCCCTCGCTGCATTCAGGATTCTTGTACTGAACTGTAAACTCTTAACTCCCTCGCTGCCCTCGGGAGTTAAATCCCGAATCGTTCATTGCACTCGAGATTCAATATGACGCCCGTGACATAAGACACAACTTTAGCCCCTCGGTGCATAATCTACTATTTCTAAACAAAATGTTATTTGCCAGGAGAAAACTTTGCTTTAGCCTGTACCAACTATGTAGATTTATACAATCGTGATCGCTAAATATAAGTCAGTGGCCCAATACATTTGGATCACGTTAGCTTTGAAATTTTGTATAGGACATCTAAAACTACAATTTGAATAATATATTTGTATTGTAATTTAAGGAAACTGTATCTAGATTATGTTGTAAGTTTAAAATGAAACGAGTAAGGTTGTTGTTGTACCTGTTTGATTCTCAAATAAAACAAAACAACTCAAAAAAAATCCCCCCCCCATTTTCCTCCCAAGAATTTTATTAATATCCAACAGCCACTCACTAACCCCGCAAAATGATCTCTGAAATATTTATAGGAATTTTATTCATGATGGTGTACAATAAATAATTCAAGCACTGTAAAAATGTTATTTAAATTCGGTTTAAAACGTACAGTATCCATTAATCAGTTGGCATCGCACTGAATTCTGGTGTCCGGAGTTCAGAAAATGGCGGCGTTTTATTTTTGGATGGGTCGAAGGGTTTATCGGGACGGGATAAGGGTTCCATTAGTGTATGTATGATGTAAATTAAAGGAATATTGAGTGGATAGTTGTATGTTAGTTGTGGATATTAAGTGGTTCAACTTTCAATCGCTGTTGTGGATAATTTCATATTGTTTGAATCATTAATAACGCATTGTGTTTCTTTCTAAACAGAATATGAGAGACATAATTATAATATGGTTTATTACTCTTAAAAGTTTAAAAGGTTTTTCTTGTTTTTAGGTTTTCTGCCTCGTTGGTGAAAATGCCTTTGGTTCGATGCTCGGGTCGGTCAAATAGTTATTTGGTTTTACATCATGAATCGTCGCGTTCATAATATGTTATATGTTACATGTATGGTAGAAAACCGGAAAGTGCGCGACCACACATTCTGTTCCGCCGAACAAAGAGAACACATGTTGATGACGATCGCATGTTAGCGCGGCTACTTAGTGCGGGACGATCGCTTTGTTTAGGGCGCGACTAGTGCTAGCGTGAGTTAGTTAATAACATAACATAACGTCACACCTGTAATTCACGAAGGGTTAGGCAGAGGTGTATCTGTAATAGGAGGCGAGCCTATTGCCATCAACCGGGCACATATCCAGATTTCGTGACTGCTACTAATACAGATACTAAATAAAATAAATACTCAGAAATTCTTAGTGAAAAAACCCAATACCGATTTGCCCGTTCCGGGAATCAAATCCAGGACCTCATGTTTAATACTCAATAATAATATTAATATAAACTGAATTTCACAGTTGTGTTTAAATACTCTGCGTAGTCAGACATACTCTCCTGTGGTAAAGTCAAACGATTTTTGTTAACAAATTAGCCAACCTACTTAATCCGAAACTACGTGACATTACATGGAAGAGTGCCTTCAGTAATCTAGTTAGGAGCCTAGATAACTTAAATGGACCAGACCGTAGGACCAGTCTCCATTATACTTTGAAAGTGGCGAGTCGCCGTCCAAACTGACCGTTTTGCCTTCGTTATCTTAAAACCCAATTTAGAAGCTGACAATGTGATTACCTGGACTTAAAGTTTTAAAAGTTTGAAAGCCGTACCTGTACAAACAACTTTGTCTTTGAATTCTGGGTAATCCTATCCTACTAATATTTTTAATGCGAAAGTTTGTGAGGATGGATGAATGGATGTTTGTTACTCTTTCACGCAAAAACTAGTGAACGGATTAGGATGAAATTTAGCACACAGATAGTTTATAACCTGGATTGACACATATAATACTCTCCGTAGTCTGATCCCATCATCTGCCTAGCCTTTTCCCAACTACGTTGGGGTCGGCTTCCAGTCTAACCGGATGCAGCTGAATACCAGTATTTTACATGGAGCGACTGCCTATCTGACCTCCACAACCCAGTTAGTACTACTGAGTAATACGATACCCCTTGGTAAGACTGATTGTCAGACTTTTTGGGCCACTGACTAACGACTGTCAAAGATCTACAAATGACAGCCGGGACCAACAGCTTAACGTGCTTTCCGAGGCACGGAGAAAACTCGGTATGTAAGGGTGGTCACCCATCCACAGACCAACCTAGGCAAGCACGGCTTAACCTAAAGATCGACCCAAGCCCTGTTATTATTTAGCCACGAGCTCCTCGTAGCGATCCGTGCTCTCCGTATATAGTATGATCCCGTGGGACAATTATTAATCGAACTTCACGCGGTTGAATCCGCGGGCATATGCTAGTTTAATATGAATTGGTCAGACAGTACAAAATTTATTTATTTACTCCTAATCAACTGTCTTATCAGGTCTTAATCTATTGCGATAGTTTGGCTATAATCTAAAGGATGTAAAACACCTCTTAACGAAGCCGAAAAGGATTTCTTGTTCTCCCCGTCATTGCGATCATTTTTTTGTTCTACATCATACCTGGGAACCTTCTAGTTACGGAGATATTGAGGGTCAAAGTTTTTTTTTAAATACAAGGTTTTATTGGAAGATTTTTGCTTTAAACCCCTCCACGAGCCCCGTACTATTCAATCACAATGTTTTGAGTTCGTTACATTGAGTTCTACCACAAAACATGATTTTTCATCCCAAAAAAAAAGTCGTTTCCCAGCAATAATTTTGCGTAAAGTTACTTAGTTTGATGTACAGAATGCTTGGTTGACGGCTTCGTGATGAGGTGGTTTACACCCTGTATACTATAATAATATAATATATAAAGAGGAAAGATTTGTATTTTTGTATGTAACGAATACGAGTAAACTTAAAAACTACTGAACTGATTTAAAAAATCTTGATTAAATCAGCTATGGATAGCTACATTATCAGTGAGTAACATAGGCTATATTTTATCTCCGTACTCTCACGGGAACGGGAACTATACACGGGGTGAAACCGCGTGACGTCCGCTAGTCTATAATATTGTTTAGGACAGTTTTAGTTACCCTCTATTATCTTATAAAAAATCACGAATAGACTCCAATTTAAATATTTACTAATATTTTTTGTGAATTCTTTATACTTAGTAGCGAACTTAGGTTAAAGATAAATAATTTCCAAAATATTTGTTATGTTCCTACTAGTTAGTCTTCGTTCCATCAAATCATATCAATATGGAGTAAGGAATACTACCAGCTACAGCTTTCTCAATAACAAGGCAAATTTGAGGAGTTTGCCGGCTTGGGCAAACTCAATAGGTTTTTTTTTTTTTCGGTAACAGTGAATTTATGTTTGGCTCAACATTTTTGAAGCAGAAGTTTGCCGTGTCCAAAAACATTTTATTTTAAATCTACACTAATATTATAAAGAGGAAAGATTTGTATTTTTGTGTGTATGTTTGTAATGAATAAACTCAAAAACTACTGCGCCGATTTCAAAACATCTTTCACCATTAGAAAGCTACATTCACCTTGAGTAACATAGGCTATATTTTATCCCTGTACTCCCACGGGAACGGGAACTACGTGGGTAAAATTACGTGACGTCCACTAGTGTAGCAATAAGAAAATTGAAACTGAAATGGACAAAAATACATCAATTTCTATGATAATTTCAGTTCTGTTATTCTTAACCAATATTAAATCATATATTTCTAGAAAGATATCTATAAAAATATGTCTCTTGTCGCAATATCCTTCGAGGGTCACAAACAAAACAATCACAGCATTTGATCTGAGAATCAGTCATCGAAGAAACCTTTTGATTATTCGCGTCACGCGAGGACAATAGTTCAGGAGCAGTCGCGTACGGCTACTTATCACCGATCTTACAGCTTTACACACGTTCAGAATTTATTACTGAACTGTGGGTTTTTTTTGGGAGAAGGAAAACAACTGGAAAATATTGGAGGGTAAGCGACACATATTGGATGTTTTTGTATTGTCAGAATTCAAATATGTATCGTTACTTCGGATCGTAGGACCAGTAAGGACCTGAGATGACAGTTCTTAGAAATCAGATCAAGATAGTCGCAGCGGGAATGATTCGAATTATCATTACACAAAGGTCCTGCGATATGATGTGCATGTATGGTGAATGGCTACTAAAGAGAATCTAAGTTTATTATATACTAAAGAATAATACTAGAGTATAATAAACTTAGATTCTCTTCAGTCTGTAGGTGTATCGTTTGTGGTTTAACCTTTTAGAATTCTCAGATTTCTCAGTAGGAGCCACGGAGTCTGGATTTGTGCCCGGCTGATGGCAATAGGCTCGCCCCCTATTACATGGGACTTAAACATAACTAGCAAAATGTGGGTGTACTATTAGGTACACCTGTGCTTAACCTTTCGGTGATTACCGTGATGTTAGGTTATGTGGAAGACCAGAAATAACATAAAATAATGACTGTTTTTCCCATAAAGTTCAAGGTAGAGTTCAAATAGGCGGTACTCCTACATTTTATCAGTATTCTTTAAGTTCCATATAAAGGTATCTGAAGGCGTAAATGCCAGCAACTGCTCACACATCCAGACTGAAACCTTTTTACAGTAATCTGTGAAGCTTATTTTTTAACACACAGACCATTACATAATAACAACCTACTTCAAGTTGAGTCGTCTAGCTCTAGAGTATTTGAGCGCAATCAAACGAGAAGTGAGCATTGAGATAAAACCAATAAAGCGTGCTCAACACACCACATAAATTGTACACATGGACAACACGCAACAGTATCTATTTTATTGAATTAACTGAATAATTTATGGAACAGTAATGTTAAATTTCATTCTCATTACAGTTTCACGTGGTTGCGTGTCCATTTGAAACTTTATACTTTGTTCCAAAACACAAATAGCTGACGTTGGCCACATTACTGCACTGTGAAGTTAAAGTGGAGGTGGGTTGTTCATATAGCTCACGTGTCGTTAGAGCTATGGGCTAACATTACTACAGAGGATCAGATGATCTATGCCAGAGGGCCTAGGGAGTGACATGTTTTAGAGGTAATGATAATGGATAAAGTGAAAATTAATTGAATCGATTAACACAGATTGACACATAAGACACCGAAAACCATATGTTAATCCTGTTGAAACATGCTGTGAAAACATTAAACACACACACAAGTAAGCTTCCACCTGTCCGCATTGTAGGCATCAGAATCTGTTCAATAATACTACGATCCGTTTGATGCGATGCGTCCGATGCGTACGATGCAAACAGGTGAACGCTTATCTTTAGAAGGTACAATACAAATATACACAATATAAGCTTAAAACTGAATTAACGGGAAATGTACTAGTACAATGGTAAATACACACACACACACACATGCATATACACATAGCTACTGTAGGTACTAAAAATAAGTTCAGTTGGCCGGGTGAACAATTAAACGTTGTAGACACGACACATAAATCGTAGACCGAGTCAGGAGACAATAATATATTATTGAATGGACGGCTACGATACACGGACGTAGGAAAAGTGGAACAGACTGTATTTTATTTGATACTTGCTTTTTAAGGCAAGAATCCCAGGTTTTATTGTCAAACCTGGGATTCTTGCCTGAAAAAGCAAGTATGTATTTATTCTTGTTAGAAGAAATGTAAGAAACAAATGCAGAATAAAAATATTGATTGAGGCATTTCATCTCCTTTTTCGTGAATATTATTTAAGTGTTATGCAATGATAAAACGTGCTCAGGTTGAGATTCATTAATGACTCTGCCTTGGAGTGTAAATGTGGTGCTGATCCACAAAGTATGAGTCACCTAATATTGTGTCCTGCGTTTTCTGTTGTTTGTTCATTACAGGAACTGATGGGCGTTACTGAAGGCACCAAACTAGTGGCTCAGTTCTGTGCTGACACAATTTAGATTGCCATCGACACGCATAGAGGAAGATAATAAAAGTAATTCATAAATGACATGAATTTCTATAAATTGGATAACAAAATACTTCACACACAAAAAAAAATATTTTTATCTAGATGAGGTAGGTATTTTCCTTTCAACGCTATCGATTTACGGAAACCTTTTCATGAAATCGCGTCGCTTCTGTTTGCAGTTACAGTCGCCTGTAAAAGAGCACCTTTAAGCAACTACAATATCAAATCAAAATAAATGTCTAAAGCAAGTAAGTATTGAAGCAACACAACGTCATATTTCTTACTATTGTGTGCATGTTTGTATCTCTTTCACACAAAAACTGCCAAACGGATTTGAATGTGATTTGGCAAACAGATAGTTTACAACCTGGATTATTACATAGGATACTTTTTATCCCGATAGCACTATCCTGTGGGACAATAACTGTACTCCACGCAGGCGAATCCACGGGCATGTGACACATGTGTGCAAGGATATGTGTGTAATGTCAATGTGTTTTATTTATGGTAGTGTATAGTTGTGAATGTTGTAACTAAACTACGTGGATTTATTATCTGGAAATAAAAGATTTCATTTTGATAAGCTATTCGATAAACCTTCGTCTGTGGACCCGACCGATTCGGTCGGGACGCCATTGTTTAACTATTGTGTCTACTTCGCTAACAGATGAAGGGTTAATACTCCTCAAAGAAACCCTCTATTTCTCGACAAAGGAAATGAAACATTAGACACAGGAGACGAAGAAACAAATTGCCAATTATACGGACATGGACACATCAAACAATTTTCTGCCATAAAACAGATTTGTAAATAAAAGGTTTTAGTCTCTCGAAGGTTTCTATATTCCATTTCTATAGTGTATCCGTTTGTTAGTTTAGTTTAGTAACCATCATTCATTCATAGCTACAAAAATATCGGTCAGAATAAGTTATTGTGCATTTGACGGCCCGAATGGCGCAGCGGTACGTTTTTTAGGGTCCCAGGTTCGAATCCCGGTAGAAGCAAATGTTTGTGTGACGAGCATGGACATTTGTTTCCCAGTCATGGATGTTTATATGTATATTAAGTATGTATTTACAAACAAAAAAAGTATCTATGTAGTATATCAACTATCGGTGTCCACGACACAAGCCTCGTTGCTTAGTGTGGCACTAGATGGCGCTGTGTGCAATGTCCAGCGATATTTATTATTTATATTTATTTATTTTTATGGCCTGACTACTAATAACTTACTACTAATACCAACACACACACAATATACAATAAACAAAAACAATAATAAAAATAAACAACAAAAATAATAAACAAAAAATAAATAATAATAAACACAAAGAAATAAAATGATGGTGATCATGTATAATAATATATACTTCTACTAATAACTTCTGAGAGCAGCGGCCCCGAGTTACGAACAGTAAGTCGTGGGTTCGAACCTAGACAGGCGCATTACTATGTGTAATTTATTTCATCACCACTGCTCTCAAAACGGTGAACGAAAACATCGTGAGGAAACCGGCATGTCCTAGAACCAAAAATTCGAAGACATGTGACATCTATCGATCCGCACTGGGCCCGCGTGGTGGATTATAGCCCATTACCTCTCATTGAGAGGAGGCCGTGTCCCAGCAGTGGGAATATTATAGGCTGATGACAAATAACTTTTACCAGTTATGTTTAAGTCCGTTATATGAAGGGGCGAGCTTGTTGTCATCAACCGTACACAAATCCAGACTCCGAGGCTGCTACTGCGAAATTCTTATAAAAACCCAATGGCACTGTGCCCGACACAGGAATCGAATCCAGGACCTGATGATCAGCAGTCGCGCTTGCAACCACTAGACCAACGAAGCAGTCAACTAAACACTCAAGTTAAACTCAACACTTTTAATACATAAACCAATTTCCACATAAAATACTAAGTTCAAAGTTTACACCAATTTCCTCCTGAAGAAAAAATACTTGGTTCTAAGAACCACTAGACCAACGAAGCAGTCAACTAAACACTGAAGTTAAACTCAACACTTATATGACATAAACCAATTTCCACAGGAAAGACAAAGTTCAAAGTTTACACCAATTTTCTCCTGAAGAAAAAATACTTGGTTCTAAGAACCACTAGACCAACGAAGCAGTCAACTAAACACTCAAGTTAAACTCAACACTTTTAATACATAAACCAATTTCTACATAAAATACTAAGTTCAAAGTTTACACCAATTTCCTCCTGAAGAAAAAATACTTGGTTCTAAGAACCCCTAGACCAACAAAGCAGTCAACTAAACACTGAAGTTAAACTCAACACTTTTAAGACATAAACCAATTTCCACAGGAAAGACAAAGTTCAAAGTTTACACAAATTTCCACCTGAAGAAAAAATACTTAGTTCTAAAGTACCTAATTGTTACGTCGGTCACTGCGGGCCGAATTGTGCGAAATGAGTGGTTTTTAATTTATTATAAAAAAAACAATACATATTTTAAAAAAGTAACCTCAGAATACTGTGGACAATGTAATTTCTTATTTTTCAGTGTATTTATTTTAATAATCTTTAAGTATAACTTGACAAATAGTCATAAACTTACCTATATTTGCATGTTTTTATGATCGAGAGAAGTAATAACTATCGTGTTTTGAGCCTAGGAATAATCAAGAATAATTCATGAACAACAACTTTTTTTATGGAATAAAACAACGACTATTTCACACCTTAAGACTCAACCAAAAAACAAGTCAATCTGAAAATCCTGGCCTTATTTATACAATATTAATCAGGAGATAACTTGTGTATAACTAACAGAATTTCGCTTGATTATACATTCCTATGTTTATTGATTTTGGTGTTTAACTGTTGATAGAGCATTTAGGCAAATAATAATTATCATAACTTACGCTATGTTAGTTACTGTAATTATTGCTTTAGCGTTGATTGAGAACCTGTTAAGGGTTGATTATGTTTAGATTGATATCCGACTGCGCGACAGCTAAGTATGAGGTCCTAGGTTCGATTCCCGGGTCGAGCAAAGTGCTTCGTCATCAGGAATTTCTTAGTAGCAGCCACGGAGTCTGGATTTGTGCCCGGTTGATGGCAATAGGCTTGCATCCTGTTACAAGGGACTTAAACATTACTGGCGAAATGTGGGTGTACTATTAGGTACACCTCTGCCTAGCCCTTCGGGGATTACAGGCGTGACGTTGTGTTAGGTTATGTTAGTACTGATCTGGTTTTCTATTGATTCCTTGGTTAGCTTGCTACCTGACTTTAATCGTGGTAATAATTTATCACATCTTTTATTTTTACCTAAAAAAATAATTTGCCCATAATGGGGTGGATGACACACCAATCAATTGAGATAGTTTTTAAGGGCTGTCAAAACGCGGTTCTCTCATAGATTTTGTATGGCAATAGCCAACTGTGACGTCACTGTTTATTCAACTTAATGACTCAACTATTTATTGATTTCAAAGCAACTAAAAATCGAATTTGGCAATTAATTAAAAATAAATCGGGTTTTCAGGTCCAAAATAAAGTGGTTTTTAGAGATAGGTGTCTTGGAATTATTGTTTTATGGTGTCATCTACCCTATTATCATCAATCTCTTGTCCTTATACCAAATCATTTGGGGTCGGCGCATCTTAACTTATTTTTTCAATATTTTACTATTACTCGTCATCTCATCAGACACCTTTTTTCTAGTCATATCATCCTTCACACAGTCCATCCATCATTTCTTTGTTCTTCCTCTACTCTTTGCTTATACGAGTAATCATGCGAATCAAAAACAAAGTGAGCCATACCACCAAAAAAATCAAGCACCGACTCTGTACGACATAATCATATTCAAGCCAACACAACTGTTTTTTACCTGAAAACACATTTACCTCGATACCGCTCAAATAGCCTAATACAAGCGCTCCGAAAGTAAGAATCGAACGTTTTTTTCTCAAACGTCGAAAACGATTTTTCAATTACGTACCCATTCGATTTTCTGAGTGGATACATTTGGTTGCCGAGCACGTAAGCTGAAGAGTTCTATGGCACTCATTTCCTGCTCTCATGGCGAATGAAAGGGTAGTGCCTACGGTAAGCAATTAGGGGTAGTTCTTTAGGTAATTTGTGTGTATTTACTTTTTGTTTGTTTGTCTTGTTAGTTGTTCACTTATTTATAAAGTATCATTAGAATTAGATCTCTTTGTCTAAAAAACTTTCACTTATGTTTTTTCTTTGGTTATTATGTGTTTGTTTATGTACTACCGAGCTCACTGACGGTCGAACCATTTTCACTCAAAAGTTGAAAATTGGTCGACCCTCAGTGAGATCGGTAGTACATTATCAATGTCGGTAGCATTACTTAATATCATTATTAAAATCCATATTTCATTCATCCAAGTATACTATGTGTTTTAAACTACCTGTGTGCTAAATTTCATACAAATCGGTTGAGGAGTTTTTGGCGTGAATGAGTAACAAACATTATCATCCTCACAAACTTTCGCATTAATAATACTCGTAATAGTAGAATCATTAAAATTGATCATTAAAATTACATCTCCTTTTTTGAAAATACGACTTTATCTAATATACACATAAAGTACTTACGGGATAATATGATATGTCCGTATCTAATATAGTTTTTCTTTGCTTATTATGTGTGTTAGTCTGTCTACTCCCGAGTTCACTGAGGGTCGACTACTTTTAACCCTTATGTCCTAAGTTATAAGGTTGAAAAATGGTCGACCCTCAGTGAGATCGGTAGTACATTATCATTGTCATTAGCGTTACCCTCGATCATTATTAAAATCCATGTTTGGCATCTTATAAATCAGGAAAAAGTCATAATAAGTGAACATGCAAATAACTACATAGTTGATGATGAATCATGATGATCAATCTATGAAGTGCTACGGATATACAGGGTGTAAAAGACCTTATCACGAAGCCGTCAACCAAGCATTCTGTACATCAAACTAAGTAACTTTACGCAAAAATTATTGCTGGGAAACGACTTTTTTTTGCGGTGAAAAATCATGTTTTGTGGTAGAACTCAATGTAACGCACTCAAAACATTGCGCTGATTGATGGATTGAATAGTACGGGGGTCATGGAGGTGTTTAAAGTAAAAATCTTACATTAAAAACTAGTATTTAAAAAAAAGTTGGAACTGTGACCCTCAATATCTCCGTAACTAGAAGGTTCCCAGGTATGGTGTAAAACAAAAAAAATATCGCAATGACAAGGAGAACAAGTGCCTCTCGGCTTAATTAAGAGGTGTTTTACACCCTTTATAGGAGAATCGGAATAATGTAGGAGGAGAATAGTTCTACACTAGCAAACAATAAAGATCAAAGTCACAACCAATTAGGGCTACCACACACTATACACTATACAATTACCCTACTAGTGCGAGCGAGAATACATAGTCTGTCTCGCTCGCACTAGTAGGATAATTGTCTGTCTAAAGACAGTCTTGTCTATAGTGTTCGGTAGCCCTTATAAACATTGAAGCGTAAAAAAAATCTAGCTCTTAATTTACATACGAATTTCAAACTCACCTTCCAGTCAACACCGCCACATCGCGCATACATCGTTTCGGCTCTGACTTTTGGTAGTTCGCAGTGTAAACCAAAGTATGAAAAAAAGTGAAACGATGCCCCGCCCGGCTCGCTCACCAATCGCTCGCTGGCGGTGTGGCCTGCGCTTTATGCCAAAGTATGAAATATAAACATCAAAATATAGCCAGGTAGCCATTTAAAATGCGCAGCCGTATAGTGAATAACGTCCAAATACTTTTTTATTTGTGTCATATTTTGAAGCATCCTATTTCGCCTACATTTTTCCGCTCGGACAGTTTTTATACGCCCGTGAAATATTTTAACTGGGCCTACCGTGGGCATTTTTGAAAATATTGGTGCGAGCCGTTATTATTATTCTATAGCCAAGCCTCGTTAGATAAGGGCACGCCACGATAGTGGCGATAAGTCCCCTCTTTGAGGAGTGGCTGGAGAGACGCCACGGCGTCCTCACCTTCCGCCTGACGCAGGTCCTCACCGGACACGGTGTTTTCGGGAGGTTCCTGCACCGAATCGGGCGGGAGGAAACGCCCGGGTGTTTCCACTGCGAGGATCGACCGGAGGACACGGTGGAGCACACGGTGGAGGTGTGCCCCGCGTGGGCGGAGCACCGCCGTGTCCTCGAAGCGGCGATTGGCGGCGGCGACCTCTCGCGTCCGGCCCTGCTGCAAGCCATGGTCCGGAGCGAGACGGAATGGGACGCCGTCACCTCCTTCTGCGAAGCAGTAATGCTAGAGAAGGAGGTGGCGGAACGTGAGAGGGAGAGAACCTCACAGCGTCCCGGCCGCCGCGGGAGACGCCCCGGGCGTCGGGGGCCACCACGTGGCCCCCGGCCACCGTAGGCGCGGGCCTGTGGACGGTGGGCTATGGGCTAGCTCGCCGTCCGTCCGTCTCATGACGACAGGCCGTGTCGACGGCGCGTTCGTGTTCCACGCGCGCCTCAAAGAGAGTCAGCAAAAAGGAAGGGGTCCGCAAGGACCGATGCCTGCCGGGGTTGCGGGACTATTCGAAAGAGATACCGTGGCCCCGGAACACAAAGGGCGATGAAGGAACATGGATGGGTTTTAGTCAGTAAAAGTCTGACACTCCCTCCTGCTCCGCCCAGAGCGGGAGAAGTCATTTGATGATTTCCCATCCGAAAAAAAAAAAAAAAAAAAAAAAAAAAGCCTCGTTAGATGAAAAACATGTAGATACTGCAATGATTTTTTGGCGCTCTATTGAAGGCTGGCTCGAATGACATTGACAGAAGTGAGGGGGACGCGGTCGGTAAGCATTCGTTACAGACTTTTAGGTTTTGATATTTAACAACACACTTTTTACAACAGCAACTCAATAGTAGCCTTATTTCAACGGAAATAAAGATTTCTGTCATTTGAACAGTAATGCCAAATCAGAGGTCAATAACTGTGAATAGAATCTTGTTTTGTGAAATGTATTAAAAACAAGATGGCCGCGGTGTAAACGTAACTGTAGGCTGTGTAGGCTGCCTTACGTTCTTGGGGTCCCGGGTTCGAATCCCGGTAGGATCAAATGTTTGTGTGATGAGCATGGGCATTTGTTTCCGAGTCATGGATGTTTATATGTACATAAGTATGTATTTACAAAAAAAGTATCTATGTAGTGCATCAACTATCTGGTGTACACAACACAAGCCTCGTTGCATAGTGTGGCACTAAATAGCGCGGTGTGCAATGTCCAGCGATATTTATTTAATTTTAAATACGTCGATTCAAAATTGAAATTACTCGTTTCACGTACATCATTTTATAATTTAAAAAATAATACATTTTTAAAATGATGTACGTGGAACGAGTGATTTATATATATCTATGGATGATGGTGGTTGTGCTTGTTGCAAACAATTTATGGAAAATGCTAATAAGAGAATAGGGATGATGACTGACTAAAAATAATATGATTCTGTTTAGTCCGTCAGTTAGATTATCGAAAAATATTGGATACGTGTTTTTTGTTTTATCAAAAATTTACAAAGATAAAACGCGTCAAAAATCATGAGTGGGGGCTTTTGACGTCACTTTCCGGTAAAAAATGTACACAAATGTGACGCCACATGTGTTTGCGACGCACTGTATCGTCTTCATTTTTTGTTTACGTGAAAAAATATGTGTCCAATATTTTTTGGAAATCTATCTGACGGACTAATTAGACGTATTTAATAACTTAAATACGTCGATTTTTAAACGTAACCGTATTCACCGCGCGCTTGTGAAAAGGCCTCTGATGTTCCACGTGCCTTCCTTGAACCACGTATGCCTAAAGTGTTACCTTTTTATTTAATTCCGTATATCTTTTACCTACATTATGAATTTTATTGCCTGATGTATCTGTCAGACTGGTAATGTTTGCTAAAAGGTTACATTAATGTTAGGGTCTTTAAATAAAATTATTATTCTCAGCGTGTACAGAATGTACACGTGTTGGTAGGTACTTAGAGAGGTCATTAACCTTTAACCTGTATGGTAAATTTTGGTCTTAAAGCAATGTAAAATTGCGGTTTAGATTATAATTATGGGGAAAATGTGTGGGGCAGTCGTTGTGGCTATTATTTGGTGATAAGACCGGGGATTATGGGATTCTTACCTTACTTAAGGCGGAGATTCCCGAAAAGGAGGTTTTTAAAAGCAGTGTATCTCTTAAACCATAAATAATTTTAACAAATAAAAAAAATATTTGAAATTTTCAAGTCCTTTTTGCATACAGTGATGGAACTCAAAACATAATTTAAAAAACTTTAATGCATAAAAAAAATCTTTAATTTTGATTTACGTAACGAAAGAAAAAACACGGGTCAAATATTTTCTTTTTCTGATTTTTTTTGTCGTCTCGCCTATTGTAATGATACCTAATCTTTAATGAATAATGAAGATTTAATAAGTTACCAACATAATTTCAATAATGTAATTTTGATGAATATTAACACGGTTTATCGGTTATCGGTTTGTCTTTTCGTACCATATTGTACGCCACAATATGGGGCTAAATATGTTAGAACTTTTCTGTAAATTATTATTATCTTGCATGCAATGTATCATGTACACCATGTTTAAACAAATAAAATTTTACTTACTTACTAAATTGTAAGAATTGCAAAGTTTCTCACCCGTAAATTGAACATTAGGGGATTACTTGATGCCTGTATAAATTAAATAAACTCACTGTATATTGTTACAAATTAAACACCGTGGTCGGACGTAAAGAATAGCACCATCCCATATCTTCCCGTGGGTGTCGTAAGAGGCGACTAAGGGACTTACCAGAGAATGGGCAGCAGCGTTCTCTGTGCTTTTGTATCAACCGTACTGCGATCGCCAACCCGCCTGCCAAGCGTGGCGATTATGGCAAAACCCCCCCTTTGGGGGAGGACCATGTCCAGCAGTGGACGTCTTTCGGCTGAGGCGGTGGTGGTGGTGAAACACCGTGGACCGATGACCTGGTGAAGGTTGTGGGAATCCGCTGGATGCGAGTCGCACGGGACCGGTCAATGTGGCGACACTTGGGGGAGGCCTATGTCCAGCAGTGGACGTATTTCGGCTGAAATGATGATGATGATGAAAGAAAAATATATCTAATAAGTACTGGTAAGTTTTACGGCAAAATTATTTTTCTTTCTCTTCAGAATTTCTTGATATTTATGAGAACAAATAAAATATGTAGAAACTGAGTGATACATTTAAAGAAATGTATTCTATCATATTCATACGTTTGTCAGAAATCTCTCTAAACAGTCATGTATATCAAAGGATAACCCGTAAACAGCTCACACGATGTAATATCTACCCAGAATACATAGAGTTTTGAACTACCTTTTCTATGTTAATTTCTATATAATATATTCGTGGAATACTAAGTTTTCTTACTAAATTTAAATTTCATAAGCGATATCTTAAATTGAACTGTGTAAGCAATTTCAATTCCCTGAAGTGGGTTCAATACTTATTTATTTCTTCGTAAATAGGAATTATTTTACGGAAGGTAAAAGCTTTTTCGTAAATAAATGTAGATTTATATGTTGGTATCATTTTCTTTTTCTTCCGCGTTTAGAGGTTTTGTGTCTCAATTTTGTTAGGCCCTAGCACGAGCGCGCGGTGTAAACGTAATGAAATGGTGTTGAAATTATGTTTATTTTTGCAAGTAGGTTTTTACAAACACTTTTACACGTCATTTTTTAAAAACTAGACGGGGCCGGTGTTTCGTACCTGACTACTCTGAGAAGAAACAGCCGAAACAAACTCAGAGGTCATAGTCTTTTTTGAAGTCCAGACATAATCATGCTCAATTCACATGAGGACAATGCAGATTAGTGTCTGAGATGGTCTTTTGAAGAAAGAACCACACAGATTTGAGTGGACCTGTCCAGTCAGAGCAAGCATTTGTTAATTATCGTGTAGCCGACTTATAACTCAAGGAGCTCAACGAAATATAATTTATCCTATAGCATTTTAGCTAAATTGTTTGCAAAAAGCACAATCATTAACATACGTTAAATATGAATAAATTCTTAAAATTATGAAAATACTAGCTTTAACCGGCGGCGTTGCCTGCGTTCGATAAATTGTTCCATGGGATCATACCACCGCATAGTAGGCTAGGATATCGATTTAGCGCGCAAAAATTTTTCGTAGTGTTACTTTAATAATAGTTCTAGGATTAATCGTTTTTTTTTTAATTAACCATTCAGTAGTTTTTGCGTGGAATAGTAACAAACATCCATCCATCCTCACAAACTTTCGCATTTACAAATGTATTATTAGTAGGATTATTTGTGAAACGAGTTTTTTAAACGCTCTTGCTAGGGTATTGGCATTTATTGGATATTCCACTCTATTAGTGCTGTTCATTGAGTCTCATTATACAGCTTAAAGTTTTTAAATAATGTTGACGTTGGTAGGTAGAAACCATCATTGAATTGTTTAGCGTTAGTTACTATTCTATTTCATTTCCCAAATATGTTGGGGTCGGCTTCAAGTCTAACCAGATGCAGCTGTACCAGTATTTTACTCGTTGCGACTGCTTATCTGATCTCCACAACGCAGTTAATCCAATATAAAACTTATTAGAACTCAAAAAAAGTTAATGTGTGTAGGTTACACACATTCTCTTTCATCATTTTCCTGCCCATAACCCAATTAATTTAGGGTGGACGCAGCATGTCTTCTTCTTCCATACTTCTTTATTACTTTTCATCTCAGCAGTCACCTCCGTTCTAGCCATTCATCCTTCACACAGTCTATCCATCGTTTCTTTGATAAACCTACACACACTTTGATACATAAAAGCCAACAACATACCGTCATGTAGGCATTGAGCTAATACTACTACGTATAGAGAAGACCCCGCGAACAAAATCTATGCTCCGTTCAATTGCTGTCAGCTAGTTGCAATTCACTCAGTTGCTTGCTCGCCACAGCATTATATTACGGGGTTAGCCGCCCCCCGCGCGCCCCGCACTGCACACAGATTTTGTTCGCGTTGTCTTCTCTATACGTAATAGCTCAATGCATGTAGGTATGTACCTAAACAAAATACCTACCTACATATATCCGACTCCAAATCTCAAACAACCCAATACCCCATCCTTACCTCGAGGCTATGTGCGACAGTCCTTAATTGATGTAAATTTTAAACAAAAACACTTTGCGCATTAAAAATACAAGATCCCCCTTCATCTCGGGGGAGTTAGGGTGGGGCGTAGGGAGGGGGTAAAAGGGGGGAGTCTTCATAAGAGGATTAAACACGGTAATAAGGTTTGCATCCTACACACTTGGCCGGGTCAAGTAGGGTTTACCGCCGCTCTTGTGCTATGTTTTTGAAAGGGAGCTCTTTCATATTATTATCATTTTTATGTCAAGTTTTTTTTCTGTTTCTTGAGGGTTATTGACAGATAAATGATAATTATGCCTATTTGCTTTGAATGGTAATCAATGTACTGATAAAAATATGTTAGTGGAGTATTTTGGATATAATATTATAAATATATATGTTATATTATTTATTGTTTTTCTATATTTTTAAGTACCAAACTATTTGGTAACCAAAACAAATCTAGCAAGTGAGAACCATCACTATGGTGTCCTACTAGTAATATTATACTTACAAGGTCAGTTCCTAGTGTTTCTTTCGGATTAGTTTTGAATGTAAAGATATTTATAGACCCTAAAGGTATTTTAGTCAGCAGTGCACTAATGACCACTGAATCCTTGGGTTCAATCAACGAAAAGCAAAGTTTTGTTGTATTTTTCACTAGCATTTTTCAGTAGTAGCCCTGTTTCAGGGTTAATGGCAATAAGCTCACCCCCTATTACATGAGACTTACATTATAACTGACAAAATTTAGCCGTACCTGCCTTCGCCTCTGGGAACACAGGCGTGATTCATGGAATGTTATTTTAAATGAAGGAACTGGCCGTCAAGCTAATGAATACATAGAGAAGAAAAACAACAAAAAGGTTAATTCCTGTGTAAAAATTAGGCTTAAAAGGATTACGTAATACCTCCGCGCCCAGCATTATTTCCTTCACAAAATGTTTCCTTATTGGATTAGTTGGTGATTATTTTGGTGTTGACCCCTACAAGGATAAATTAGGGTTTTCTTTTTTCACACGTGGGACAATTTAATAATTTATAATCAGTCTGTAGCAGTTTAGTGCTGGACGTAGGCGTTTCCAAAGTGTCAAACACCACACTGTCCTCCCGCCACCGTTTTCGGCGTTTAGTATATCATAACCACGTCGTTTTTAAGGTCCTCGCGCTTGCAAATACGCAAGCTTCACTCCGGGTCTCGTTTGCTACTCCAGCCATCGGACAATTGACAATCATCGCCAGTCCACTGCCGTTTCAACTTGCTAAGTTTGGATGCTAAGTCTGTAACTCTTTAACGTACATGATCGCAATTATCGATTAATATGTTTTTGATGAAATATCTTTCACGATTAACAATACTTTTAAATACATATTCGGCACACCCCGACCAAATAGCACGACGGATACCTTGGTTACAGGCAAATTTTCATATATATCCTGGTTGTTACGAACTTGTTTCAGCTGGAAAAACAAAAACTATTTTAGAAGTGTTTCATTAGGGGGTATGTATATTATTTAAGTGAAGGTTTCCGGGTTGATATAAAGTTATAATCACGAAGAGTCTAAAAATTGTAATTTTCATAGTTCGTTGCGTGACCGAGCTTATTAAAGAAGACAGTTAAATAAGGGACGTAACTTATTCACCTGGATTAATCAAAATGTCAAATTTTAACTTTCACAAAAGAACAATTTTCGACTCGAGAATCGAGTCTGTAGACTTCAGGGCACAAAATGAGTATATTTTAAAATTTGTGGAAAAGAAACCCAATATAGCTTTCCCCGAAATAGGGGTCAAACCCAGAACTTCACGATTGGCTTTTGTGCTTGCTACAACGACACTAACGAGGTAATCCAATATTATTTTTCTTAGCGTGTCGATGAAAATATTCAAATTAGAGTCAACCCATTTGGCGACGAGTTTGGCACTTTTGGTTGCGTCCAACAAGTAATTTCATTAATCAATGCACTAAAGAGTGATCATAAATTAACGGAACAACACAGCATGTAGGTACCGGAATTGTACTAAATTTTAATTTACAAAATAAAGTAAAAGTTGAACGTTTATGCCGTTTGCGGCAATTATTTCTATGGGGGTTTTAATATAGGTTTCGGTGACAGGTGGTGGCAGTCACGGGTTCGTGGTGTTTGTTTCCGTTTCCATAATTTTAATGGTGTTTTTTGAGGGGATCACCTTTAATCACGTTCGCCGACACGTGATTAGAGGTAATTGTGTTAGCATATTATTTCTTCCAAGAATGTGTGTCAATGTTTTTGTTTTTAATTATGTAGGTATTGGCCTTAAAGAAGAAACTGCCCTCAGATATTATTATGCAATCCAGTTATCAATTTTCCTCCTATTGCAGGCCAAAAATACAACTATTGAGAATTTATCTGAGAATATAGACGGTTTAGGTTGCATAAAAATGTCTTTTTTGCAATCTCATCTTTTGATATTAATGAGTGTGTGGGCTTCAATTTAGCACAGTTTTGATATAATATACGTGTTAAGGCTTGGTTAGAATTTTGCAGTGCTTTTAATAAAACCGTTCGTTTACCACTATAGGTAAGTAATGACGTATAAAGTTTTTTACTAGTTATCTACCGTTTAACACACCATGTAGCACAATGGAAACGCACAAGAGCTACTCATGCCGTGACTATGCCAATAGCGTTACAAAGCTAAGGAAGCTAGGACTCAATTATGTTCTGTTTTAATTTCTGCGGCGTTTAGAAACGTTTACTTCTATTTACCATCATTAACTCCTGGGTTTTGACATGTGGCTTTAAAACAAAAATTAAAAAGTAATTGGGAAATCGGAAGTCAGTCAAACTGATATTTGAATTTAATGGGCGTTTTGGCTAACGAAGGTTTCGTTGTTAATCAGCATAGGCTGATCAAAACCTGAAAAGTTCAACAGATTATAGACTCTGTTGAACTTGTCAGGTTTTGATGAGCTCATAAAGTATTACTAATTTGCATGTTATCGTGGTCCCACGTTGGGCGCCCGTATCACTATTGGCGCCCAAGGACCCGCAGTTGGGCGCCATTACAAAATTTTGATTAGTTTTTAAATGTCAATCGATGTAATCTAATTACTTTCTATAGTGTAGTCAGTAGTAATAAATGCACAAGTTATAATAAAATGGGATTAAATGAAACCCCATATTATTATAACTTACGCCATTTTTACACTCAATTTTGAAGATTAACCAGCAGATCAGTTTTTGTCACAACCTAGGAACTAAAGTTCGTAAAAAACCTGACTACCAAGCTTGGACTACAGATAATAAATTAATTTTGATGTCTTCGATTCCAAGTTTATTTCAAGTAATATATGCGGGTGCGCCTAGGTCAAAACTATGCAGCTTTACTTCCATCCAAAAATAATGGCAATTCAAATGAAAATGTAGTTACAGATAAGTAATGGCGAACACCACAGTAATTTAGAAATCCTGAATATCCAATATCCAATAGCAATGAATCACACTAAACCGTTAATAACTGAACGATACTTTTGCACGCTCATGCAGTTTCATAATTATTGATGTCGCATTCCGGTTGCATAAATTGAATACTTGATAAGTTACGTAATGGGTTCGTGAATTACGGAATTTATTGAGCTATCTCTGTCATTGTTTTTACGAGGTCAGTATTGCTGTGAATGCTTTATGCTCCAAATTATCAATACGTGCCTTACATAAATTTTGTTCCCATTTGTTTCCGAGTCATGGATATATGTATAATAAGTATGTATTTACAAACAAAAAAAGTATCTATGTAGTATATTAACTATCTGGTGTCCACGACACAAGCCTCGTTGCTTAGTGTGGCACTAGATGGCGCTGTGTGTTAGTGTCCAGCGATATTTATTTATTTATATTTATAAAGGAATTTTAGTCCCATTTGTTATTAAGCGAAACATGAGGTGTCTGAAGAGTGAAAAGACCTACTATTAGTTGCTAGTAGGTGTTTGAAGAGAAAAGACCTACTAGTAGTTGCTAGTAGGTGTTTGAAGAGTGAAAAGACCTACTATTAGTTGCTAGTAGGTGTTTGAAGAGTGAAAAGACCTACTATTAGTTGCTAGTAGGTGTGTGAAGAGTGAAAAAAACTACTATTAGTTGCTTGTAGGTGTCTGAAGAGTGAAAAGACCTACTAGTAGTTGCTAGTGGTGTTTGAAGAGTAAAAAGACCTACTATTAGTTGCTAGTAGGTGTTTGAAGAGTGAAAAGACCTACTAGTAGTTGCTAGTAGGTGTTTGAAGAGTGAAAAGACCTACTATTAGTTGCTAGTGATTACACTTTTGTCTTAAGAAAACTTTAGAATACACAAAATACATAAACTCACAGCTTTTTCGCATGGAGTTAGGCAGAAACCACAGAGCGTCACCTACTAACTACGATCCTTAACTATCTTAACCTTTCTGAAGAACCTCACCCATAAAGTCAGCATCTCACTTTAGAATACACCCTGATAAAAAGTAATAGTAAAAGAAAAAGTAGCAGATAGGACGTATTGTGAAATAAGTCAAAATGTTAAATGAATGTTGAGTTTTTACATATCTAGCCCTAGTTACATCTTTTAATAATTGCTTGTAAAGTTCCAGGTGTAGCCATTCTCCTGATGTTTAATGAAAAAGAGAAAAGATTGATATTTTTATTATGTTTTATCACAGCCCACGCTGCACACAGGCTGTCCATTTTAGCTTTGTAACTGAATAAAAGCTGCTGATAATATTCATTTACGAGATTCCTAGAACTGATCCTTTGAAGTTTGTATTTTCAATTAAAATGGTTTTTCCTGGTCGTCTTTTTCTGTTTTTAGTTAGGTACTGATTTATTTACAAAGTTTCCTTAAACGCTAAGGGTGTTTTAAATGCTCATTAATTAAAAATAAACACCTAATATTTTTACAAATCTATATTCTATTTGCTCTCTACACTGCGTCGTGATTAAGTTTCCTAAGATAACACAAATATGTGTTTTTGAAAAAAAAACTGCTTTTTTTAACTAATTCAATTTGCGGCACAGCGTGTATTGCTTTTTCAATAATACGGGATTTTTATAGGCATATGGTATAAGTTATAAGGAGTAACTTAAGTATTTTTATTTTACAAAAAGTATCACATAGGATTCCGGGCAAAAAAAAATAAAAATAGGGAAGCGGTTGCGAGGCACAGCTAGTTTACAATAAACCCAACATTCAACTTCAAAAATCTTCAGGAAATATTATTATAAACAATCCAAGGAGTTTCTAAACTCCACGACCTAAATACAATAAGATCGATACAAATAAAGGAAGCTAACCGCTGCATTCTTACTTTCTTAAATTATTCATGTATGGACACAGCTGGAGAAGCCACTGCCATTAACGTCGTCTTAAATATTTATAGAGAAATGTGAATTATTAGGAATAGAAGGGTCTCTATGATAGGGGTTTGAATTGTTTATAGTATTTTAATGAGTGTTGAAATTGGTTTTGAGGTTTGTGATGGGCTATTGTGATTTAAGAACGTGGTTTGATTTTTGATGGACGAAATCAGTTTGACCGTAAAGTTGACAAAAGAAAAAGGATGTTTTATAAAAAAAAAAATATTCTCAAAGGCTGCCCAACTTATATGGGACTGCAAACAGCAAACGCATACGGCAAATATGTCCAGCAGCACATGTTTGCCGTATATAAAAACTGTGGGCTAACATAACATAGAACTGGTTCCCAAAACATACTATAGAGGGCTTGGTAGACCACGGCAAAGATAGCAGGACCAATGGATAAGTTCCAACAAAACTAGAAGGAGGTTGCGCGGGGTCGAGACAAATAGATGGAGTGGATGGGAAGCTTTTGTTTTGGAGTGGCACAGGGCAGGCTAAGAAAAAACAAACGTTCAGCAAGTTAATTAAAAAGGTATTAATGAAACCTACATTAATCCCAGAATTGTGGGTATAAGAGTAGAAGAAGACCAAAGAAACGACGGATGGACTGTGTGAAAGATATTATGGCTAGAAAGGACGTGGCTGCTGAGATGACGAGTAACAGAGAAGAATGGAAAAAGAAGACATGAATACAAAAATATGAGATAAAGGCAAGAGAGTGATGTCAGCAAAAAGGAAGGGGTCCGACCGAGCAAGGACCGATGCCTGCCAGGGCTGCGGGACTGTTCGAAAGAGATATCGTGGCCTCGAAACACAAAGAGCGATGAAGGAACATGGATGGGTTTTGGTCAGTAAAAGTCTGACACTCCCTCCTGCTCCGCCCAGAGCGGGAGGAGTCATTTGATGATTTCCATACGAAAAAAGAAAAAGAAAAAAAAACTCAAGCGAATATAATGACGATGATGATTAATTCCAGAACTGTTTGTAAACTCAATACAATCTAACTCAAACTTTTAATACATTAGTACAAAGACAGCTGTTCGGTGTTTTCACTACCGGTGTGACGCGTTAACCAAATTAACATACTTCATTTATTACATAATATTTTATATTATATTCAGTGCACTTTTGTCTACCGCGTTAGCCGGGTGTATTCAAACATTATAATAACATCAACATTTCATTCACGTTTTAAGATTAAGAACATTTTGAGTGTGAGACAATAAATAGTGATTTACATAAACTTTGGTTTCTACTCAACAACACCCGACACCTCGCTGCGTACCCCGACAATAAACAAGGCTAAAAAGAAAACCACAATTAAAACTAAAAACCTATTCAAGATAAGTGAGGCCATTACCACAATTTTATTAAAACCCCATTAGGAACTAATGCAAGTGCTGGAGAAAATTACAGAAAGGTTACGAATATATCCCATTTCTTTAATTGCGCCGCCATATTGATCTCGAACTAACGGTTAATGCTATTCTAAGCAATAGTAGCAATGGATGTTGCTTTATTTGCTTACAATTACGATAATTCATTGGTTTTAGCGTGTTAGTTTCGCGTTTTTATTGCTGTTCTTTCTCGGGTTCGTATTTCTTTTACAAATGGCGAGTGGTAATAATAGGTCTTACGGTATTTGACGTTAATACTGTTCTTAGTATTTTCTAATAAAAGGGAATAGACTAGTCACTAGTGACAGTTTCTTTATTCAACAATGACGACAACAACATTGGTCTAGTAGTCGCAAACGCGATTGATAAGCATAACGTGCTGGGTTCGATTCCATCGGGAATTTCTCAGTAGCAGCCACGGAGTCTGGATTTGTGCCCCGTTGATGATAATAGGCTCGCCCCCTATTACATGGGACTTGTATGGGTGTGCTATTAGGTACATCTCTGCCTAACCCTTCTGGGATTATAGGCGTGATGTTATGTTATGTCTTTCACTATGATTATCCTTCCACAAATTTTCGGTAGCTCATGACAAATACATATTTTTTTTCTTTTTCATAATTGTTAACGTTGACAAAATTTCACTATGTCTAAGCTTTGCTTGTAAGCCAAGTCTCGTTATAAATTGGCACTATTCTAGTTAGACATTTTCTACGATAGTACTTTTGGTTTAGTGGGAGTTATCCAGGGTAATATAACAATGAAAAAACAAGTTATTTCATCATGCAAGAATTTCTTTTCAAAACATTTCAAATTAATATTCCTCTCTCAACAGCGGCATAAAATATTCACAAAAAAAAATCCGCCTTGATTTACGGTTCAACAGCCAATAAACAAATTAAATATTAATCATATTAAAAGTTTCCCATGTTACATCGGTTTTCACGAGATTGCATTGTTGGATTGTCCAGTTCAGGCTGAACTCCCCCTCCTGTCCCATCCTTTAGAAATTTGGAACATTGAACAGGAAATGTTTTCAGACGCAGAGGTCGAGTTTCACTAGTGATTGAAGTCGACCCGTGGGTAAACAATTAGTAAAAGTTAAACATAGATTGGGCCTAAACTCGATGTATGGGGGTAGTTCCTCATTTGCAGTTCGGGAGAGCGTAGATTATAGATAGGTGGCTTGTTCAAGAGTAGTCAAACACAATAGGTCAACAAGTTTGTAGAGATATACTCGTATATATGTTTTTTAAATAAAAAACGCCGCGAACCGGAAGACGTTGCGTTGGAAGACCTCCCACTAGGTGGACCGATGACCTTGTGAAGGTTGCTGGAATCCGCTGGATGCGAGTCGCACGGGACCGGTTAATGTAGCGATACTTGGGGGAGGCCTATTTCTAGCAGTGGACGTCTTTCGGCTGTAATGAATTAAAAAACCAGCCATACGTAACATTTCTTTCCAATATGACACTTGGTGATCGTTTGGTGCTGGCCCGAGCATCCAATAGTTCGGTTTTATTTAGTGTGCTTGCCTTGATGGTCTAGTGTCGCGAGTGCGACTGCTGAAAATGAGGTCTTGGGTTCGATATCCAGGGCGGGCAAAGTGTTATTGGGTTTTTTCATCCGTAATTTCTCAGTAGCAGCCACGGCTTCTGGGTTTTGGCCCGGCGAAATGTGGGTGTACTATTAGGTACATATCTGCCTAACCCTTCGAGGACTACAGGCGCTATGTTATGTCATTTAAGTGTGATTGAGTTAAACTCAAACTCAAACTCAAAGCATTTATTTCAATTAGACCATTACGGCACTTTTGAATGTCAAAAATACAAAAAAGAAAATCAAAGCTACAGTCCCAGTCACAAGGCATAATAACTTGAGAAAGTACTGTAGTTGCCGATTCCCTAGCGTAGATTTCTATGGAGAAGAACGGGCAAGAAACACCATGGACACTCTTTTAAAATCAAAATATTGTTACAAAATCTTGGTTACATCATTAATTTTGAGATTATACATATATGTGAGAACGATGTAGAAAGACGTGCACACTAAGAGCGTCCAGAGTAAAAGATTAGATCAACAATTTACGAATAAAGTAATTAAAATGAACCTTGGCAGCCAAGAGATGACCAGTCCCAACTGACAGCGCCCGTTCACAAACATGACGCATGTACCGGCGCCATTCAACTCAACCATATCGAAGGGAACTAAATGACTCGACACACCCGCCACCATCAGCGAGACATTTAAGTGAGCATGACATTGTCTCAGCCACCAAGGCATATTCAATTCAATGAAAGATAAATAAATGTAAATGGTGGCTGAACAGTACAAAGTACTCACACATGTGCTATGCAATTATATAATACTAAGAACTGGAATCTATATAATGCAAGCATATTTTTACAATCTTCTGCAGCTTCCACAATACATTAACATGGGAATCAACTCTTCATCTTCTTCTTTACGTGTCGATGGACTCAAATAATGCCCGACCGGAACAAACAACTAATTTGCGCCTTGATGCCCTATGGCTGTGGAGCAGGACCAGCATTTAGCCAAGCATTTTTATCATCAATGTAATCCCCCAACTTATAATATGCTTGCCTACATAGTGTGCGTTTTATACAAGATTTAAATTTCGTCTCGTTCAGTTGAAGAATGTGGGGAGGTATTTTATTGTAACGTTGAGTGTTAGTGAAAAGGAGAATTATTCACTTGTTATCCCTAACACCCACAGCAAACAAAAGGCTAACCCTGTTCAGATCAGTTAGTGAAATGACGGCTACGCAATCCATGTTGGCGACTTGGATAACCGGCTGGAGCATTCCAGGACATAAAATACAGTACAGACTTTTTATAAAGAAACCGGTCAAGTGCGAGTTGGACTAGCGCACCGAGTGTTCCGTATAAGCTTGTAGGTATTTTGTTATTAAACTACATATTTACGGTTGTCAGATTTTTTCCTTTACATGTGCTGTAAGACACTGTTTCTTGCCAAATTGCATGATTCTAGGTCTATGGGAAGTACCTTATAGGTTTTGATTTCCTTGTGAAATCACAAAATATGCGACGATCTTTTGATCGCGTTGACTTGTAAGTTTGTTTTTCACTATTCAAAGGGTTAGTAGACTTGAGTATTTGGTATTAATTTCAGCTTGATACCTCTACGCGTTCTTGAGAAAAAGGGTCTTGACAAACGGACAGACAAACGGGCAGACCTACAACAAAGTGATCCTGTAAGGGTTTCGTTTTTGCTGACTGAGATACGGAACCTAAAAAGAGTAACATATACCCACATCGATGAAAACAAAACACTGCGCTATATCGCCAATAATCCCATTAACATCCGACTGCAAGGGTTCAACATAACCCCCAAATAGTTGGCATATTTGGTAGCGAAATGACACATTGCGGGGCAAAAGCGCCGAAGTTGGGCGGTGATTCGGCCATGTGATTGTTAAAACTTCGGCCGAATGTGGCCGGGTTAGAATGTAAGGGGTTGGCTTCGGGCTGTACTGAACTGAGGATTTCTACCTACAAAATACATTTGTAGGTTTTTCTACGTGTTGATGGGAATATTGGTATGTTTGATTTGCACTTCTATTTTTAAGATTCACTATATACACGGGGCTTAGAATATTTTGGCCCGCTGACATGATGCCAATGGACCATAGGTGTGTGTCAACCTATCCATCACCTAACTATATTCAGGCTTTTCCCAACTAAGTTGGGGTCGACTTCCAGTCTGACGAATCTGAATAATTTATCTATGATGAAGCTGAATACCACTATTTTAAATGGAGCGACTACCTATCAGTTCCCTCGCATCTCGAGGTCTTCTGCCTACACGTAACAACTATCAAAGATCTACATCTGTGACCAACGGAATAACGTGCTTTTAGAGATATTTCGGTGTGTAATAGAATCATCCATTACCCATCCACCGACCAACCACGACAAGTGTTGCAAGAAGATGTATATGTGTAGCTGTTATTAATTGGTCACTAGTGGATGGCACTGAGTACCAGTATTTTACATGGAGCGACTGCCTACCACTAGCTATCTGACCTCTACAACCCAGTGACTGGTTCTGGTTATGTCTTCAATGTACGGTCGAACAAGCTATTTGGTTTACATTTTACAATGTAATTTGTGGGTTAAACTGTAAACCAAATAGCTTGTTCGACCGTACATAGATTATTATTCTGCAACCCTTTTTCTGGTTAATCATGAGTTGGCGTAGCATGTCTTTTTCTATATACTAATATTATATAGAAAACTAATTTTATAAAGTAAAAGTGTGTATGTAGGAGGTAATCTTCGGAACTACTGATCCGATTCCGAAAATTCTTTCACTAACGGGAAGATACATTATTTCCGAGTGTCTTATAAGAATACATTTAAAACGTTCGTTTAATTTCTGTACATAACGGGAGTGATGCCGCGAGAAAAAGCTAGTCTTCCATAATAGGCTGGTGTCGCAAATATAGATAGCGGCTAAAAGATAATAGGCTAGTTTTCACCATCAGTCAATTGCAAATCTATTTAGTCCGTCAGTTAGATTATCAAAAAATATTTGACACGTATTTTTTCTTTTCTTATGTTAACCAAAATTGACGAAGATACGACGCTTTTAAAATTCTCAGTCATGCCGTGCTATAATTTTTAGTGCGTTGTGATGTCACGAGCCCCGACTCTCGAGTTTTGATGCGTTTTATCTTTGTCAATATTCATTGATTTACAAAAACAAAAAATACGTGTCCATTATTTTCCAATACTCTAACTGACGGACTAAATAGATTTGCAATTTATTGATGGTGAAAACTAGCCTATTATCTTTTAGCCGCCATTTCAGCTATCGATACGCTAAGAAGTAGAAGTAGTCACCCCCTTTCTATATTCTCTTTCTCACAGTTCATCCATCGAAATGATCTTCGCGTAAATCGTGGAAACATACAGTTCTGTAAACGTAGAACTATTACTGAAGTCGAGTTTGCACGAGTTCACACGAGTTAAGATAACTTAGTTAACAATAAGACCATGTAGTTCTTGTGAGTTTATTCGTTTTAGTTCATAATAGTTCTGCGTTCTGAGCGAAATGGTTTTCTGATAGTAGTTTTGGATTCCGAATGGGTCTGTGTATTTTTATGTAGTGTGTGTAAAATTGGGTAATCATGAGATCAGTTAATCTGCCATATAAACTAAGAGACGTAATTATGTAGTTTTGTCCAATCTGGTTTGAGGTTGGAACCAGTCTGGTTTTTTTTTGCAGGCCTGTTAAGTGTCCTACTGCTGGGCAAAGTCCTGTTCTTGCTTCTTTTAAATCTCTCCATCTTGTGCGATTTCCGGCCATGTTCAATGTTTAATTTCAAAATGATATTTAGTAAAATAATCTTCCCACGCAGGACACTCATTTGGTAACAAAATCAGAAATTTTGAATAAATTTGTAGTCAATTTGCTTCACGGTATGATGCATTTTAGAGAACCAAACACCAATTATTTTGCAAAAAGTTACCACAACTTCAATTATTCTATTTTAACTTGTTAGTAATATACTAGTTTTAGGTTTTAATGACACCTGTTCACATAAAAGCCCTCATAATCGAAAAATAGGCTTAAAAACTATTCTGAGACACAAATAGAACACCCGAAACAGTCTACCTTGTTCTCTTTCATGCAATAATAGACCCCGACACTCACAAGCTTTGATTATTTTTCGTTGTTAGTCCCTGAAAGAGACCTAGTTTGCTAAAGAAAACTTGATTTTGTTCCAATTATTTGTGAGATACTGCTAAAATATTAGATTTTATTATATTTTTATGTGTTTACACAGCCTAGATTTTGAGACCCTTTTAGAACAAGTCTATACTATATACTATAATAATATTATTAAAAAGAGGTAGATTTTTTTTGTATGTAGGGGGTTATCTTTGGAACTACTGATCCGATTCAAAAAATTCTTTTACTAACGGGAAGCTACATTATCCCCAAGTGCTATAGGCTATTTAAAAAGATCCCGTGGTTATTTTCATACATAACGGGACCGAAGCTGCGAGTAAAAGCTAGTATTTTATACGATTGTGTCGCTAGTATTTTTAGAACAAATATTTTATTCAGGTTCTCGTATGGTATATCGGAATAAATGTTTTTACTAGAACGTTTTTCGTATTTTTCATAGTTGATTGTTCCTTAGGAAACAGCCTTCTTTGTTTTTCTTACATAATACGAGTATGTACGTTGATTTCTTTGTGTGTTCAGTATCAAGAGGCTAGGTTTTTGTTCTGATTAAAATGATTCGGGGTAATCGTTTGTTAGGTTGGGTACTAAGGTAACTGACAATAGTTCAGTCTACTTTAGTCGAACCATTGAAATTCATAGCACAAAAAATCTGTCATTGAGAAAAGAAGCAAATACTAAGATTTTATTCTTTGTCTACAGATTCACATGTTGTCAACCGCAAGTTGGTTGACGTGCCCCAGTTCGAGAGACCCATCGGCAACCATACTTTCCACATCGGGAAGGAGGCTCTTCTTGGGTGCTCTGTTATCAACCTAGGGAAACACAAGGTAAGATAAAAAAAAAACACTTATATACTTCGAGGTTAACGCCGCCGATAAATCTCTTTTGTGCCAGAGTTTACTTTTAACTTCTGGGACGACAACGCACCTACTGCAACTTTTCATAGCAGACGCGTTGAAACCCAAAGATAGAGCTGAGTCTCAGTCTCTTGAGTAAGTCTCTGAGTCTACGTGTGATGACCATATATTACTCTTTAAAATAATACTCATAACGATGCTTAGATAGGTAATAGTATCTACAAATACAAGGTTTGATCATGTGGATAGAATGAGTGAAAGCTGACTTATTTACAAGGCTGATTTGAGTGACAACGCTAGGAGCGGACGCCTTAGAAGGACGTACAATGACCTCACTGGTGAGGTTCTTCAGAATGGTCAGGTCATCGAGTGCATAGTACTCGCAACCGGCGTGCGTGTATGACCAGATGACGTATGAACGAGGAAGAGACAAAAGGAGTATGTAAGGATCGTATCAGTTATCAGACATTCTGTAGTTTCTGCCTACCTCTATAGGAAAAGGCGCAAATTTATGTATGTAAAAAAGTGAGCTAGCAAAAATACAGTCGGTTATAAAAATCGATATATCTCAACAAAATCGAACAAAACTTGTACTATTTAAGTTTACCTCGGCGGTTCTGATAGTATACCTTTAGCATAGAAGCTTAGAATCCTTGGGAGACTTGTGTCCCTTTTCATTAACAATTTTTCATTCCACAAAGAAAACACGCAGCATGCGAAATGTTCAATTCCTCCTTGTCATAAAATATTTTATTCAAACTGGTAGTCCATAAAAAATCTTAACAATCTTCTTCATAACCCTATCGTATATTAAAATTTTAATGAGCATAGCGTCTGAGACATTAATTTGCTGGATGTTGGTCATTACGGGATGTTTATGGGCAGGTAGCTCGAATTATGGCGGCCATTTTGTTCAGGCATTACCTGGTGTCTTGGGGTACTTGAATGGTGTATAAACTCCATAGTAATGTCAGGTACGTAAATGGGCGAGGCTTTACTAAGGTATTTTTTAATGGCATCTCAGGTCAACCTAAGAGGTTGTCGTCAGCTTAACCGGACTATCCTGTGGGTGCCGGGACAAAAAACCTCTTACATACATAATATCTTCAATATAAATAAAAATGAAAACTTTTTCGTTGGTAAGCATCCAGTATAGAAAACGGCATCACAGTTTTGATGTTAATACTAACAATAAACACAGAGTGGATAAAGAAATAAGTTTCAAAGTAGTTAAAAAGTAACATTCTATAGATTAAGCTAAGCTAACCTAAAAACTACAGTCTTAAAGAACCATTGCCCTAGAAAACAAGGGTAATTACCCTCTCTCCTAAAAATTACCCTAATTTCGCAAACGTCTTTTCTAACACGGCTTTATTTTCAGTAAGTACGCACTGTAACTGAAAACTTTTCGCTGTCTCCCCTACTGTCTTAATTATAATCAAAGTAATTAACATGGAGTGCTATTTTCCTTAATTATGTACTGTGGTATTATAATTTAATTAATTGTATTTTTCTTTTATAAATGGGAGGTTATTAGGGGGCTCGTATTGTTTCGTAATTTTCTTGTTATTGGTTTTTGTTTTTAATTATCATTATTTTGCTCGTGTCTCATGTTACGTAATTTCGATGGTTGCACGTATGATTGACAGGGGATCATCCTCTGTTAATCATAACGTTTTAAATTGATTACATTTTTGATCACTAAGTCGATGGTTGCACGTATGATTGACAGGGGATCATCCTCTGTTAATCATAACGCTTTAAATTGATTACATTTTTGATCACTAAGTCGATGGTTGCACGTATGATTGACAGGGGATCATCCTCTGTTAATCATAACGCTTTAAATTGATTACATTTTTGATCACTAAGTCGATGGTTGCACGTATGATTGACAGAGTTTCATCCTCTGTTAATCATAACGCTTTAAATTGATTACATATTTGATCACTAAACTTCATTCCTCACACAATCCATTCATATTTTCTTTGATTTTCCTATAACTCCATTAAGATGAAAATTTTGAGTATGGCAGCCTCATCAATCCGAGGATCGGATCGGAGATTAAACCAGTAGGTAGTTAGGATTGGTAGATATGTTTGTCTGCCCAACTGGCAACGGTAAAGATTGATTGACCTTCGGTAAAAGTAAGACACAACCTTTTATTTTCCACAGATTTCTTCAAAAACTCTCTCTCTCACACACACTCGCTTTGAATATCCTTGATACCTTTAATAATTATACCAGCCTATTACTGTCCCACTGCTGGGCAAAGGCCTCTTCTCAACAGAGAAGGCACGAGCATTGATCACCACGCTTGCTCAAGATGGGTTGGCGATTTCAGACTTATATTAATACCTTTACTACAAATAAATACCATAGTGCAATTTATACGTAGGTTCATGTAATTTTCTGGGAAAACTTCTTGGTTGTATTTTATTTCTTAAAGATATAGATAGCAGCGTAATTACTGGGCGTAGTTAATTAATGGGGTGTATTAAAAAGTGCAGGTAACGTACGTCTGGTAATAGGATTTTATGTTCTAGAAAATTTCTTGATAATTAACGAAGAAACTAGTTCTTCGTGAAATAAGCTTATTTGAATTTTAATGCAGAAACTTTTCTCAAAGGGTCAATTAGTTAGTTAACTACCTAAGACTATTCTATTCCAAAACAACTGTTTTTTTTTTAGAGACAGAATGTTAGGTTTTTGTAATAAATCTAACTTTTGAGGGTTGAGGGAAAGCGAAAGGTTAGCCAGGGAGATTAAATTTATCCAACTTTTCTGCAATTTGCAGGGTGTCAGAATGTATGTTGAACAAAATATGATACGCGACCGTAACACGTATGTAGGTATGTATTTACAGAATTCATCATCATCATCATTTCAGCCGAAAGACGTCCACTGCTGGACATAGGCCTCCCCTAAGTGTCGCCACATTGACCGGTCACGTGCGACTCGCATCCAGCGGATTCCCGCAACCTTCACCAGGTTACGGTCCACCTAGTGGGAGGCCTTCAAACGCCACGTCTTCCGGTTCGCGGTCGCCACTCCAGAACTATTCGGCCCCATCGGCCATCCGTTCTGCGAGCAATGTGCCCTGCCCACTGCCACTTAAGTTTGGCAATTCTCCGGGCCACGTCGGTAACCTTGGTTCTCTTGCGGATGTCTTCATTTCTGATTCGATCGCGCAAGGAAACTCCGAGCATAGCCCTCTCCATTGCCCTTTGGGTGACTTTAAGCCTTCTGATGAGGCCCATTGTGAGCAACCTCGTGTTGGTCCCGTATGTAATCACTGGCAACACACACTGGTTTCACAGAATTATAATCATCTAAATCATCAATACAGCCCTCTAAATTCATTGAATGACTTTTTCCTGACAAGTTATGATAAGATGTGTTAAGCCAAATTTTTACGGTCACGAATTAATTTATTTTATCAATAGGTACACAAACTAACACTGATTTGCAAATTGCAAGAAATACGAACGAAGCCGCAGGCAAAAACTAGCTAGTTATACCTGTATAACCTCGCACTTAGCAAAGCAAAGCAAGCGTGAAGCGAGTAGGTTATATAAATCGTAATGAAGAGACAACTTACGTCTGTTTATTTACCCGTCTGAGTTGACTCAAACGACATACCTATTTGTACATCATTCCTTGAATAAATTGGATAAGTTAATGACACATGCGCATAAACATTGGTTTGGAAATTTATTGTTTTGTAGTTTTGTTTGTGTTGCAAGAATGAAAAATGACTTATTAATCGTATTTCCTTATATGTGATATTGTGATTTCATGAGGTTTGCCTCAGGGCGTCTTAAATATTCAGTGCGGTTGTTTTCTGTCAAGCCTGTTGTACTTCACTGCTGGGCTCAAGCCTCTCCCACGCTGTGCCACAACACCTTGACTTCCTCTTCTAAATCCAATCCTCTTAAACCCTGCTATCATATGAAGGTCATTGGGCCATTTAGTTGGGGGCGTCCAACGGTGTCTTTGCCGCTGTGCGGTTTCCACTACAGAATTCGTTTGCTCCATCGGTCTTCGGTTTTTCGACACACATGGCCTTCTTCAAGGTCTTTTCAGGATGACATCATTGTCTTATTATTTATAACCTGGTGTCAAATGTTTTTTGCCACCCATGGGCAACACATGGGCACACTACTTCACACCTCTCCTCTTTTTGTCTATGGAGTTCATTATGGATCTTATCCTTCAAAACAACTACAAGTTAGTCCGCTCCATAGTGCGCTTAGTAAATGATAAATGATGTTTATTTTGCAAGTAGGTTTTTACAAACACTTTTACTTACACGTCATTATTTAAAAACTAGATAGGGCCGGTGTTTCGTCCGCGGCGGTGTGGCGTCCGTGTTCCACGCGCGCCTCAAAGAGAGTCAGCAAAAAGGAAGGGGTCCGAAAGGACCGATGCCTGCCGGGGTTGCGGGACTATTCGAAAGAGATACCGTGGCCCCGGAACACAAAGGGCGATGAAGGAACATGGATGGGTTTTAGTCAGTAAAAGTCTGACACTCCCTCCTGCTCCGCCCAGAGCGGGAGAAGTCATTTGATGATTTCCCATCCGAAAAAAAAAAAAAAAAAAAAAAAAAAAGGGCCGGTGTTTCGTACCTGACCACTCTGAGAAGAAACAGCCGAAACAAACTCAGAGGTCATTGTCTCTTTTAATGTCCAGACCTTGCTCAATTCATATGAGGACTATGCAGATTAGCGTCCGAGATGGTCTTTTGAAGAAAGAACCACACAGATTTGAGTGGACCTGTCCAGTCAGTGCAAGCATTTTGTCAGTTATCGTGAGCTCGACTTATAACTCAAAGAGCTCAACAAATACTTTTCTCTATGGAAACTAATTCTATATATTCTTAAAATAATGCCCTTACATAAGCCAAGTCTACACTCGACTAAAGCACATCAGGCCACAATAATTCACCGCTACACGTTTCCCAAAAATTCCCCAGCTCTAAGTAGAAAAAACCTTATCCATTTATATTTATTCGCGACGCCAGAAACTCGCGTAATTAAAGGGTGTGCGTTAATCTCAATTGCTTGGGCAAATGCACACGGCTTATAAACTGGTGTAAGCAGGAGTGTAGGTAAGTGGATATTTAATTATGAATTTCACACTAGCCTTATTTTGGCGTGATGTGTATACGTAATTTAAATCCGGAAACTAGGTAATGGAATTTTGGAATAGGTGTAGTTTTAAGAATTGGGTGTTCAGAGTATTCAATGCTAGACTTGATTTTTGCCTCACACAATGACCATCATCTGCCTAGCCTTTTCCCAACTAAGTTGGGGTTGGCTTCCAGTCTATTTTACATGGAGTGACTCTGAGCGATCTGACTTCCACAACCCAGTTGGTAAGACTGCTTGTCAGATTTACGGGCGACTCACTACCTGTAACGACTGTCAGAAATCTACAAATGACGGGACCAACGACTTAACGCGCTTTCCGAGGCACGGAGGAAACTTGGTATGTAATGGGCGGTCACCCATCCACGGACCAACCTAGGCAAGCGCGGCTTAACTTTAAGATCGACCCAAATTACTGTTATTTTAAGCCACGAGCTTACTTGTTCCTCGCACAAGTAGCTCGTGACTTAAAATAACAGTCGTACATTAATTAAGTGTCTATAGTTCCTTGCACAATATAGATACTTAATTATGTACCTACCTATGTCCACGGTATGATGATGTTCGACACAGAGGGAATGAAACCGAGAAATTTCAGAAATCAACGGGATACGGCGTAGAGGAAATATTGAATGAGACAATTAAAATTCGTTAATAATTTGATTGATCTCGTCAAGCACGATTGCTGAGCCGGTCGTGTCGTATTGCCATCGCGTCGGACTATGAGAGTACAATAACACAGAGTGCACCTGTGTTAGCGCACAAACTTGAGCACTGTAATATCTTCCTCTACTTGGAAAACCTCTGTCGAAGGTTTTGCAGTCAAGGCTGTCTGTCAGCCATGTCTGAAAATCGGTCGAGGGGATCCCTGCTACTATCATAAATGCAAAAGTAAGTCTGTTCGTTACCTTTTCACGTCTAAACCATTGAACCGATCCTCCTGAAATTTTGCATAAACGTCGTCAGGTACAGAAACAGACATACATACCTTAAATCGCGAAACCACGTGCCACCAAGCCACGTGTCTTTCGAATCATGATTGAATTATATTATTAAAGAAACTTGAGTAGTGTGTTAAAAAGATAATTCTCAAATTCTAAATTAACACGGGCGAAGCCGCTGGCAAAAGCTAGTATTATTATATTGATGGAAAAACTCCTTTAATATGCAATGTAGTGCTGTCGATAAAAATAGGTCTTGTAAAAGGAATCCTTTGAGTCGATGGCCAATAATAGTCCGTAGGAAAAAGGGCTGAGTGGGGTAGGTTTCACGAAGGGTGGATTTGTAAGTGGCTGATGAAATATTAATGTTAAGAATGTATGTACGAGTATAGCGTGATGAATCATTGTATGCGGGGTGAAACGACTTATTTTGTACGTCATACCAAACCCTCCCGCATTTCTGTTTAAGGCATATTGCCAAACCTTCTACTCGTGCAGCCTATGGGTGAGTCATACCCGACGGGCCGCCAATGTCATTAGAGTACAGTACAACAACATATTCAGGATGCTGTAACGGCTGCCTCGTTACTGCAGTGCATCTGCAATGTTTGCGGAGGCGCGCACAGACGGCTTTCATGTGATTATCCGCAAGAAAGTTGCGTATCTTGAAGATGATTGCTTCACGTACTGATTGCCCAATCCAACAGAGATGGATGAACGTCATGTTGGAACGTTAGATGTCGGCAAACTAGCGCAGGAGTTTGTTGGTGTTTGGCGGAGGCCTTATAGGGATGTAGGTGACGGGTCTGGCTTGCCGATTGATTGTTGTTTTTTATTATTCATTTTATATTTTTTATTTATTGATTGTCTTGTTATTTATTTTGTTACTCAATTTCATGTTATTTTAGAATTAGATAATTTAATTATTAATAATTGTGTATTTTTTATGATTTTAATGTAATTGTATTGTGATTTTTATTTTAATTAACATGTAAGATGCCATTGACGATTTTTTTAGTCTGAAATAAATGTTTTAATAATATCAATAATTAGCCAGTTTAAAAAAGAAATCTTGTGTTTCCTACAAAAGTGCAATAGCTACACGGTCAAAATATATGGAACAGCAGATTAAAAAAAATCCATTCGGCAAGCCGCAGGAGGAGGTAAATTTCGAAGAAGGTTCCACCCATTTTTTTTCAATCCCTTGGACCAAAAACCTTTTATTTTTGTTCATGTCTAAAATCTTAATTTAACGGGCAGCTGATGGTTTTACAGATGAAAAATGGTTATCATAAATTTTAAAAACCTCCCATAAGAGTTTAGCATGGAAACGACCTCAATTTTCAGTTAATATTTTTTTATTTCGAAAACTCTAAGCTCTAACTCTACAGCTCTACAGCTCTAACTCTAGCTCTACTCTAAGCTCGGTAAACTTTAAAATAAAAAATTGTAGAGTAAACAATTTCCTATCAAAAAAAAAATTGCGATGTTAAAAATGTTTACTGTTTCGGAGATACCTATATTTTTTTTTCGAAAATATTTGGAAATTTCAACGCCTTCCCCCAAGGTAGGGGTTGCATCAAAAAAGTTTTAGTTTGAAAGTGGTCAGTATTCTTACTCGGAATTATTGCTTGTAATGCAGAGTGGAGTAATAAACACAGTTGGAAAGAAGTGAAATATTTAATATATATTATTATAAAATTACACATGACATGTTTTCATAGGAAAAATAGTTGCCGAGTGACAAACAGAACGAACACCAGCTTTCACATTTGAATCTGAAGTAAATTCTATAGATGGCCAGCGTTATACTTCCAACACCCCCCCATAACGTGGGCATCATGCTGGCTTCATGCCACACCAAGCTGACGAGTGAACACCTCGTGCTTGACACAGCCCAGGGGCTTAGTGAACACATCTGCTAACATCTCATCCGTAGGGATGTATACAATTTCTACGTTAAACCTATCTATCATATCTCTAACGTAATGAAATCTTATTTCTATATGCTTGCTCCGTCTGTGATGAGTGTGATTGATAGCAAGCTGTATAGCAGATTGATTGTCACAATACATTACTATTTTACAACTAGTCTTCATTAGCAATTCCTTAATTAAAGCTTGTAGGAACACCGCTTCTCTACTCGCTTCGCTCAAGCTACAATACTCCGCCTCGGTGGACGAAAGCGATATGCAGGACTGTTTGTAGCTACCCCAAGATACCGTATTACCGCCGTATTTAAACACATACCCCGTGTACGACTTACGATCAGGATCTGCCGCCCAATCTGCGTCAGAATAACCCTCAAGAACAGGATCTACATTCGACTTCTTAAATACCAAAGCCTTTTGCTTAGTACCTTTAAGATATCGCAGTACACGCTTAGCTTGATTCCAATGGAATTCCGTATAACAACTGTTAAATTTACTTAAATATGACACGGCAAACGAAATGTCAGGTCGCGTAGTTACACATAAATACATAAGACTACCAATCAACTCTTGATACGGAAACTTCGTTACAACGTTATTTGTAGCATTATTAGAACTCTCAATTACCGAACTAACATTAGTTATCATGGGAGACTTTACAGGCTTACAGTCTGTCATGCCAAAACGATCTAACATATTGTCAATCCGCTTTTCCTGACTAAGTTTTATGGAAGTTGCGTCACGTTCTACCTTTATACCTAACATGTTTCGTACCGGGCCTAAGTCTTTGAGTTTAAAAACATTTAACAAAGAACTTTTTAACGTTTCAGCCAGACGTTTGTCATTATAGAACACGAAAAAATCGTCAACATACAGAGCGATAAAAACAATCGACTCACCTGATCTCTTAGTAAAGTTACAGTCTTCTTGTTTACACTGTCTGTATCCCAAAGAAAATAAGACATCTTTTACCTTTCGGTACCAGGATCGCGATGCTTGCTTCAACCCATAAACAGCCTTTCGTAATCTATAGACTTTGTTCTCACTCCCAGGGCATATGAAACCTTCCGGTTGTTGCATAAAGATCTCCTCTTGCAAATTTCCATTCAGGAATGCTGTCTGCACGTCTAAATGATCAATCTTAAGGTTCATTTCTACTGCCAGAGATAGCAACAATCGTATAGAACAATGACGAACGACCGGTGAAAAAGTTTCTTGGAAATCTTCACCATATCTTTGAGTATAGCCTTTAGCTACCAACCTTGCCTTATAACGTATAATGTTCCCATCCGAGTCTCGTTTAAGGGTAAAAATCCACTTATTTTTAACGACGTTCTTGTCAACCGGTTTATCAGTAAGCTCCCAAGCTCCGTGTAAGACAAAAGAATCGATTTCCTCTTTCATGGCCTTCTGCCATAACTCTTTATCTTCACATTTCAAAGCTTCTTTGACAGTACGTGGCTCTATGGGCTCTGTCACATTACACACGTTAGTTATGTTACAGGTTGTCTTAGGCATACGTGAACGTAGGTTATATCGTGTACTAGTAGAGTCTGGTGCCAATTCAGGCGACGTTACCGAATCTTTACTAGCCTCGCGTTCACACTCCAACTCAACAGGATGATTTGGTAATTCTGCAAGAACTGTATCTGGCTCCGCCTCAAGTGGATGATCTGACGACTCAGGCAACAGGTACTCTGACTCCACCTCAACCGACGTAGTCTCCAGCATCTCCCTCTCATCATCACCTCACACTTCACTCTTCTTTGCAATGGGATAGACGAACACCTTCCTGGAGTAGTCGTCTAGAAACGTGAGGACGTAGCGCTTGCCTCCGAGAGAAGTTGTCGGCATCGGCCCCATGACGTCACTATGAATGAGCGCCAGCCGCGCCTCGGCCACCTGTTTGTTATGATTGGTCACAAAGGGAGCGCGGGATTGCTTACCCTTAAGACACACATCACAAACTTTCTTCTGATTATTGACCTGAAAGTCAATGTCGTTAGCCACCTTCCTAAGTGATGCCAAGCTGTCAAAATTTATATGACCTAAACGTTGATGCCATAACATCATATCCTTAGACGTAGATGACGTTGTCAGATTGACTTTACCCACAGAATGAAGCCTGTAAACTCTCCCAACTTTCCTAGCATATAAAACTACTTTACCAGTTTTAAGTATTTTACATCCATTTTTATCAAAAATCAATTTAAATCCCTTTTCAGCAAGGGTAGACACAGATATTAAATTAACAGTAAGATCAGGTACAAGCATTACATCTTTCAAAGTAGTATCTATTGTATGTCCACAAGAGTTAACCGTAAAATGTACTTCACCTTTCCCTTTCACATCTAACTTATTTCCGTTAGCAACACAAACCTCCTTAGTCGACGATTCATCAAGAGCTTGAAACCATTCTTGGCGTCCTGACATATGATCTGTCGCTCCAGAATCAATAATCCACGAACTGTCAGTGTTAAGTGCAGACAACACCATGGAAGTCGACGTCGCTCCATTGCGGTCCAATTGAGGACAATCCTTCTTGCCATGTCCTTTAGAACGACACTTCCAACACCACAACTTGTTCGTACTTGACGAGGTACTAGCGTGTTTTGATGTACTTGAGGCATTTTTCTTCTCGCCTCGAGAGCTAGCCTTTTCATTACTACGATTCCGTGTAAATAAGCAGCCATCGCCATTATCAGCGGCACTCCCTTTCCATCTCTTATCTTGAAGTAGTTTTGTTTTAACCATATCTGTAGTTATGTCTATCCTAGAATGCTCCAGAGCCATTATCATTGGGTCATAATCTTGAGGCAACCCTTGGAGCATAATAGTAGCCAGAAATTCATCATCAAGTGGTTTCTTCATGCTACTGAGTTGTTCAGCAAGTGACAAGATCTCATTGACATAAATTTCCATGCTATCGAACTGTTCTAGCTTAATCGAGCACAAAGTTCGCAGACACGACAATCTCCTTTGCAACCCGGTGTCATCGTAAGCCTTCTGCAAGGCATCCCATACATCCTTCGCAGTTTTCGCCTGCACAATGTGAGAATAGCACGATTTTTCAACACTCAAACATAGCCTCGCTCGAGCTTTCTCCTCTCTACGAGCTAATTTGTTAGCGTTCTCACCTGAGGTTTCGTATTTTCCAGTAATACATTGCCACAAATCCTCGAATACTAGTATATTTTGCATTTGAAATGCCCAATCGCGATAGTTGATGGTACCTTTTAGCTTTTCCATCGTAACTTTCGAATTAGTATACTCATCCATATTTCGAGTAAAATAATAATATTTTCACAAAATATTTACACTTCACACATGTAGCACATAACCTATTGCTTGTAATGCAGAGTGGAGTAATAAACACAGTTGGAAAGAAGTGAAATATTTAATATATATTATTATAAAATTACACATGACATGTTTTCATAGGAAAAATAGTTGCCGAGTGACAAACAGAACGAACACCAGCTTTCACATTTGAATCTGAAGTAAATTCTATAGATGGCCAGCGTTATACTTCCAACACCCCCCCATAACGTGGGCATCATGATGGCTTCATGCCACACCAAGCTGACGAGTGAACACCTCGTGCTTGACACAGCCCAGGGGCTTAGTGAACACATCTGCTAACATCTCATCCGTAGGGATGTATACAATTTCTACGTTAAACCTATCTATCATATCTCTAACGTAATGAAATCTTATTTCTATATGTTTGCTCCGTCTGTGATGAGTGTGATTGATAGCAAGCTGTATAGCAGATTGATTGTCACAATACATTACTATTTTACAACTAGTCTTCATTAGCAATTCCTTAATTAAAGCTTGTAGGAACACTGCTTCTCTACTCGCTTCGCTCAAGCTACAATACTCCGCCTCGGTGGATGAAAGCGATATGCAGGACTGTTTGTAGCTACCCCAAGATACCGTATTACCGCCGTATTTAAACACATACCCCGTGTACGACTTACGATCAGGATCTGCCGCCCAATCTGCGTCAGAATAACCCTCAAGAACGGGATCTACATTCGACTTCTTTAATACCAAAGCCTTTTGCTTAGTACCTTTAAGATATCGCAGTACACGCTTAGCTTGATTCCAATGGAATTCCGTATAACAACTGTTAAATTTACTTAAATATGACACGGCAAACGAAATGTCAGGTCGCGTAGTTACACATAAATACATAAGACTACCAATCAACTCTTGATACGGAAACTTCGTTACAACGTTATTTGTAGCATTATTAGAACTCTCAATTACCGAACTAACATTAGTTATCATGGGAGACTTTACAGGCTTACAGTCTGTCATGCCAAAACGATCTAACATATTGTCAATCCGCTTTTCCTGACTAAGTTTTATGGAAGTTGCGTCACGTTCTACCTTTATACCTAACATGTTTCGTACCGGGCCTAAGTCTTTGAGTTTAAAAACATTTAACAAAGAACTTTTTAACGTTTCAGCCAGACGTTTGTCATTATAGAACACGAAAAAATCGTCAACATACAGAGCGATAAAAACAATCGACTCACCTGATCTCTTAGTAAAGTTACAGTCTTCTTGTTTACACTGTCTGTATCCCAAAGAAAATAAGACATCTTTTACCTTTCGGTACCAGGATCGCGATGCTTGCTTCAACCCATAAACAGCCTTTCGTAATCTATAGACTTTGTTCTCACTCCCAGGGCATATGAAACCTTCCGGTTGTTGCATAAAGATCTCCTCTTGCAAATTTCCATTCAGGAATGCTGTCTGCACGTCTAAATGATCAATCTTAAGGTTCATTTCTACTGCCAGAGATAGCAACAATCGTATAGAACAATGACGAACGACCGGTGAAAAAGTTTCTTGGAAATCTTCACCATATCTTTGAGTATAGCCTTTAGCTACCAACCTTGCCTTATAACGTATAATGTTCCCATCCGAGTCTCGTTTAAGGGTAAAAATCCACTTATTTTTAACGACGTTCTTGTCAACCGGTTTATCAGTAAGCTCCCAAGCTCCGTGTAAGACAAAAGAATCGATTTCCTCTTTCATGGCCTTCTGCCATAACTCTTTATCTTCACATTTCAAAGCTTCTTTGACAGTACGTGGCTCTATGGGCTCTGTCACATTACACACGTTAGTTATGTTACAGGTTGTCTTAGGCATACGTGAACGTAGGTTATATCGTGTACTAGTAGAGTCTGGTGCCAATTCAGGCGACGTTACCGAATCTTTACTAGCCTCGCGTTCACACTTCAACTCAACAGGATGATTTGGTGATTCTGCAGGAACTGTATCTGGCTCCGCCTCAAGTGGATGATCTGACGACTCAGGCAACAGGTACTCTGACTCCGCCTCAACCGACGTAGTCTCCAGCATCTCCCTCTCATCATCACCTCCTGTAAGATAAATAGGTTCAAACACACGTTTTGGCCCTATTTTAGAATTTCTCCCTGGAAACACAGATTCGTTGAACACCACATCACGTGATATAACGATCTTATTGTCATCAGGGTTGAACAAACGATATCCTTTGACGTTATCACAGTAACCTAAAAAGATTAGCCTTCTACTTTTGGGGTCTAACTTTTTACGTTTACAGTCATCTACATGAGCAAAAGCCTCGCAACCAAAAACACGCAGATTTTTAAGACTTACTTTCTTATCACTCCACACTTCCTCTGGTAATCTACCAGAAAGTCTCGAGCATGGCGATCTATTGATCAGAAACGCCGCAGTGTTTACAGCCTCTGCCCACATCTTGTCATCAAGGTTTGCGTTATACAGTAGACATCTGACCTTGTCAAGTAAAGAACGATTTAGGCGCTCCGCGGATCCATTCTGCTGACTAGAATAGGGTACCGTCAGCTGATGTACAATGCCTTTCTTTTTAAGAAAATCCGTTAACTCAGCATTTACATACTCAGAGCCATTATCTGTTCTCATTACCTTGACTTTAGCACTACACTGATTCTCTACCAGTCTAATAAAATCTTTAGTGTACTTACACACTTCACTCTTCTTTGCAATGGGATAGACGAACACCTTCCTGGAGTAGTCGTCTAGAAATGTGAGGACGTAGCGCTTGCCTCCGAGAGAAGTAGTCGGCATCGGCCCCATGACGTCACTATGAATGAGCGCCAGCCGCGCCTCGGCCACCTGTTTGTTATGATTGGTCACAAAGGGAGCGCGGGATTGCTTACCCTTAAGACACACATCACAAACTTTCTTCTGATTATCAACCTGAAAGTCAATGTCATTAGCCACCTTCCTAAGTGATGCCAAGCTGTCAAAATTTATATGACCTAAACGTTGATGCCATAACATCATATCCTTAGACGTAGATGACGTTGTCAGATTGACTTTACCCACAGAATGAAGCCTGTAAACTCTCCCAACTTTCCTAGCATATAAAACTACTTTACCAGTTTTAAGTATTTTACATCCATTTTTATCAAAAATAAATTTAAATCCCTTTTCAACAAGGGTAGACACAGATATTAAGTTAACAGTAAGATCAGGTACAAGCATTACATCTTTTAAAGTAGTATCTATTGTATGTCCACAAGAGTTAACCGTAAAATGTACTTCACCTTTCCCTTTCACATCTAACTTCTTTCCGTTAGCAACACAAACCTCCTTAGTCGACGACTCATCAAGAGCTTGAAACCATTCTTGGCGTCCTGACATATGATCTGTCGCTCCAGAATCAATAATCCACGAACTGTCAGTGTTAAGTGCAGACAACACCATGGAAGTCGACGTCGCTCCATTGCGGTCCAATTGAGGACAATCCTTCTTGCCATGTCCTTTAGAACGACACTTCCAACACCACAACTTGTTCGTACTTGACGAGGTACTAGTGTGTTTTGATGTACTTGAGGCATTTTTCTTCTCGCCTCGAGAGCTAGCCTTTTCATTACTACGATTCCGTGTAAATAAGCAGCCATCGCCATTATCAGCGGCACTCCCTTTCCATCTCTTATCTTGAAGTAGTTTTGTTTTAACCATATCTGTAGTTATGTCTATCCTAGAATGCTCCAGAGCCATTATCATTGGGTCATAATCTTGAGGCAACCCTTGGAGCATAATAGTAGCCAGAAATTCATCATCAAGTGGTTTCTTCATGCTACTGAGTTGTTCAGCAAGTGACAAGATCTCATTGACATAAATTTCCATGCTATCGAACTGTTCTAGCTTAATCGAGCACAAAGTTCGCAGACACGACAATCTCCTTTGCAACCCGGTGTCATCGTAAGCCTTCTGCAAGGCATCCCATACATCCTTCGCAGTTTTCGCCTGCACAATGTGAGAATAGCACAATTTTTCAACACTCAAACATAGCCTCGCTCGAGCTTTCTCCTCTCTACGAGCTAATTTGTTAGCGTTCTCACCTGAGGTTTCATATTTTCCAGTAATACATTGCCACAAATCCTCGAATACTAGTATATTTTGCATTTGAAATGCCCAATCGCGATAGTTGATGGTACCTTTTAGCTTTTCCATCGTAACTTTCGAATTAGTATACTCATCCATATTTCGAGTAAAATAATAATATTTTCACAAAATATTTACACTTCACACATGTAGCACATAACCTATTGCTTGTAATGCAGAGTGAAGTAATAAACATTATGTATATATATTATTGCAGAGTGGAGTAATAAACACAGTTGGAAAGAAGTGAAATATTTAATAAATATTATTATAAAATTACACATGACATGTTATCATAGGAAAAATAGTTGTCGAGTGACAAACAGAACGAACACCAGCTTTCACATTTGAATCTGAAGTAAATTCTATAGATGGCCAGCGTTATACTTCCAACACCCCCCCATAACGTGGGCATCATGATGGCTTCATGCCACACCAAGCTGACGAGTGAACACCTCGTGCTTGACACAGCCCAGGGGCTTAGTGAACACATCTGCTAACATCTCATCCGTAGGGATGTATACAATTTCTACGTTAAACCTATCTATCATATCTCTAACGTAATGAAATCTTATTTCTATATGTTTGCTCCATCTGTGATGAGTGTGATTGATAGCAAGCTGTATAGCAGATTGATTGTCACAATACATTACTATTTTACAACTAGTCTTCATTAGCAATTCCTTAATTAAAGCTTGTAGGAACACTGCTTCTCTACTCGCTTCGCTCAAGCTACAATACTCCGCCTCGGTGGACGAAAGCGATATGCAGGACTGTTTGTAGCTACCCCAAGATACCGTATTACCGCCGTATTTAAACACATACCCCGTGTACGACTTACGATCAGGATCTGCCGCCCAATCTGCGTCAGAATAACCCTCAAGAACGGGATCTACATTCGACTTCTTTAATACCAAAGCCTTTTGCTTAGTACCTTTAAGATATCGCAGTACACGCTTAGCTTGATTCCAATGGAATTCCGTATAACAACTGTTAAATTTACTTAAATATGACACGGCAAACGAAATGTCAGGTCGCGTAGTTACACATAAATACATAAGACTACCAATCAACTCTTGATACGGAAACTTCGTTACAACGTTATTTGTAGCATTATTAGAACTCTCAATTACCGAACTAACATTAGTTATCATGGGAGACTTTACAGGCTTACAGTCTGTCATGCCAAAACGATCTAACATATTGTCAATCCGCTTTTCCTGACTAAGTTTTATGGAAGTTGCATCACGTTCTACCTTTATACCTAACATGTTTCGTACCGGGCCTAAGTCTTTGAGTTTAAAAACATTTAACAAAGAACTTTTTAACGTTTCAGCCAGACGTTTGTCATTATAGAACACGAAAAAATCGTCAACATACAGAGCGATAAAAACAATCGACTCACCTGATCTCTTAGTAAAGTTACAGTCTTCTTGTTTACACTGTCTGTATCCCAAAGAAAATAAGACATCTTTTACCTTTCGGTACCAGGATCGCGATGCTTGCTTCAACCCATAAACAGCCTTTCGTAATCTATAGACTTTGTTCTCACTCCCAGGGCATATGAAACCTTCCGGTTGTTGCATAAAGATCTCCTCTTGCAAATTTCCATTCAGGAATGCTGTCTGCACGTCTAAATGATCAATCTTAAGGTTCATTTCTACTGCCAGAGATAGCAACAATCGTATAGAACAATGACGAACGACCGGTGAAAAAGTTTCTTGGAAATCTTCACCATATCTTTGAGTATAGCCTTTAGCTACCAACCTTGCCTTATAACGTATAATGTTCCCATCCGAGTCTCGTTTAAGGGTAAAAATCCACTTATTTTTAACGACGTTCTTGTCAACCGGTTTATCAGTAAGCTCCCAAGCTCCGTGTAAGACAAAAGAATCGATTTCCTCTTTCATGGCCTTCTGCCATAACTCTTTATCTTCACATTTCAAAGCTTCTTTGACAGTACGTGGCTCTATGGGCTCTGTCACATTACACACGTTAGTTATGTTACAGGTTGTCTTAGGCATACGTGAACGTAGGTTATATCGTGTACTAGTAGAGTCTGGTGCCAATTCAGGCGACGTTACCGAATCTTTACTAGCCTCGCGTTCACACTTCAACTCAACAGGATGATTTGGTGATTCTGCAGGAACTGTATCTGGCTCCGCCTCAAGTGGATGATCTGACGACTCAGGCAACAGGTACTCTGACTCCGCCTCAACCGACGTAGTCTCCAGCATCTCCCTCTCATCATCACCTCCTGTAAGATAAATAGGTTCAAACACACGTTTTGGCCCTATTTTAGAATTTCTCCCTGGAAACACAGATTCGTTGAACACCACATCACGTGATATAACGATCTTATTGTCATCAGGGTTGAACAAACGATATCCTTTGACGTTATCACAGTAACCTAAAAAGATTAGCCTTCTACTTTTGGGGTCTAACTTTTTACGTTTACAGTCATCTACATGAGCAAAAGCCTCGCAACCAAAAACACGCAGATTTTTAAGACTTACTTTCTTATCACTCCACACTTCCTCTGGTAATCTACCAGAAAGTCTCGAGCATGGCGATCTATTGATCAGAAACGCCGCAGTGTTTACAGCCTCTGCCCACATCTTGTCATCAAGGTTTGCGTTATACAGTAGACATCTGACCTTGTCAAGTAAAGAACGATTTAGGCGCTCCGCGGATCCATTCTGCTGACTAGAATAGGGTACCGTCAGCTGATGTACAATGCCTTTCTTTTTAAGAAAATCCGTTAACTCAGCATTTACATACTCAGAGCCATTATCTGTTCTCATTACCTTGACTTTAGCACTACACTGATTCTCTACCAGTCTAATAAAATCTTTAGTGTACTTACACACTTCACTCTTCTTTGCAATGGGATAGACGAACACCTTCCTGGAGTAGTCGTCTAGAAATGTGAGGACGTAGCGCTTGCCTCCGAGAGAAGTAGTCGGCATCGGCCCCATGACGTCACTATGAATGAGCGCCAGCCGCGCCTCGGCCACCTGTTTGTTATGATTGGTCACAAAGGGAGCGCGGGATTGCTTACCCTTAAGACACACATCACAAACTTTCTTCTGATTATCAACCTGAAAGTCAATGTCATTAGCCACCTTCCTAAGTGATGCCAAGCTGTCAAAATTTATATGACCTAAACGTTGATGCCATAACATCATATCCTTAGACGTAGATGACGTTGTCAGATTGACTTTACCCACAGAATGAAGCCTGTAAACTCTCCCAACTTTCCTAGCATATAAAACTACTTTACCAGTTTTAAGTATTTTACATCCATTTTTATCAAAAATAAATTTAAATCCCTTTTCAGCAAAGGTAGACACAGATATTAAATTAACAGTAAGATCAGGTACAAGCATTACATCTTTCGAAGTAAATTCTATAGATGGCCAGCGTTATACTTCCAACACCCCCCCATAACGTGGGCATCATGATGGCTTCATGCCACACGTCATGTGGACATGTTTTTAGTCTGAAATAAATGTTTTAATAATATCAATAATTAGCCAGTTTAAAAAAGAAATCTTGTGTTTCCTACAAAAGTGCAATAGCTACACGGTCAAAATATATGGAACAGCAGATTAAAAAAAATCCATTCGGCAAGCCGCAGGAGGAGGTAAATTTCGAAGAAGGTTCCACCCATTTTTTTTCAATCCCTTGGACCAAAAACCTTTTATTTTTGTTCATGTCTAAAATCTTAATTTAACGGGCAGCTGATGGTTTTACAGATGAAAAATGGTTATCATAAATTTTAAAAACCTCCCATAAGAGTTTAGCATGGAAACGACCTCAATTTTCAGTTAATATTTTTTTATTTCGAAAACTCTAAGCTCTAACTCTACAGCTCTACAGCTCTAACTCTAGCTCTACTCTAAGCTCGGTAAACTTTAAAATAAAAAATTGTAGAGTAAACAATTTCCTATCAAAAAAAAAAATTGCGATGTTAAAAATGTTTACTGTTTCGGAGATACCTATATTTTTTTTTCGAAAATATTTGGAAATTTCAACGCCTTCCCCCAAGGTAGGGGTTGCATCAAAAAAGTTTTAGTTTGAAAGTGGTCAGTATTCTTACTCGGAATGATAAAAATGTTAAACGGTTGAAAAAAAAACCATAGGAAAAAAGTTGTGGCCAAAAAAACTGATTTTCAAAAAAACCGACCCATGGACGACTTCTACCCATTTTTTTCTGACGACATCTACCTAAAATTAACTGATTAAAGTTTTTATGTGAGGGGGCTCCCCCCTCACATAGAAACTTTAATATCTCAAACTTTGTCAAATCGTAAATCACATTTAATTAGTTCTGTTGATCATCTTATAAGAACGGCCAATCAAATCAATACCTAGATGAAATATTAGGGCAATGGATTTTATCTCAATAGGCTTTCAGAAACTACTTGTTTTTCCTGGTTGATGATTATTTGTCACGTTGTAAATCGTACATTATTCTGAAGCCATTGACAAAGACCGCTTTTAGTCCCTGTATTATTATCCTCGTCTTTGTGATGGCAGTACAAGATATATTTTCTTTGTAATGAGAGAGTGTTATTTTTTGCAGAAGACGTTTACTTTAAGAATAGCTTAACCCTGTTTAACTACACTACTACTACAACAGCCCATAACGTCCACTGCTGGACATAAGCCTCTCCCATGATGGGAGGAATTTGCCGTAATCTCCACGCTTGGCAGGCGGATTGGAGATCGCAGTGATGAAAGACTAACAGAAAACGCTGCTGCCCATTCTCTGGTCTACGGAGGCACAAGGTGTTCTGCCTCAGACATTAGTCGCCTTATACGACACCCGTGAGTGTAATGGGTTGGTTCTATTCTACTCTGCCGGATACCACACGGCCAAACCTGTGCAAAGAACGAAGTAACATTTTTCGTGTTATTTGCTTAAAATATTATGTCATTTATTTCAGCAGGGCTAAGAATCAGTACATTTTTTTTGTAATGATGTCAAAATGACATAAGATTGTCACTCAAAACGCCTTGCGACTGTCTAGTGTCTTAGCTGGGGAGAAGAATTAGTGAAAAAAAGGCCTCAGAAACAACACTTTTAATATCATAACTCTGATGTTTTGTAATTTTAGTAGACAGGTAAGCTTTTTAGAAAATATGATTTGTCCTTTTCATCTAACTTTTTCATTAAATAAATGAAGCAACATATAATCCTATTTTAAATTCAAAACTCTTGTCTCTACAAACGGTTTCACAAAAAAAGACCTACAACAAAACTCCATGACAATAAAAAAGAATATACGAGCGTAACTATAAAACACATTTGTAGCTCCCCAGAGCAATATAAGCTCTGTACAAACATCATAAATTTCAACGCACACATTTTGCTAAATGAAGAATTTGAATCACGCACCGCTTCCAAATTGATTTGGTACTCGTCAACCACCACATTTAAATCCTTGGTCACGTTCTGTTTTATTGTGAGCCAAAAGTTACAATGGGTCGGCTCGAATAAGTAATCTTTGGGCGGGATCCGTTATGTGATTCTTGAAAATTGCTGGTACCTTGATTCGGGCCGAAAGTGTAACGAATCAGAGTTTGAAATACGTTATGTTAAAGGACTCGGTTTGGTCAAAGATTTTTGCTAAGAACATAGGCCTATCTCTACCTACCCGTATTGAAATCAAAACCAAAACATTTTGTTTCACATAGGCCTAAAAAAAGGCCAGAAGAACCGGAAAAACTCCATAATTAGTCTTTTAAAATGATTAGGTTTAATAATATGTTACTGAGTTTGTACTTAGGATGTGAGTATGGGAGGATAGAGTGGGCCCGACAATAAGTCGTTGCATAATTCACAATAACGTAAAACAAGATAGAAAAGTTAACAAGCATCTCAAACAACAATGTTCACACATTGATAAACAGTCGGTAAAAGAGAATCTATACAAAGAAAAACATGATAAAAACACTATAATTACCCAAGTGACACAAAATTTTTGACATCAGTGCTGTAACTACTCTGAACAAAAGTTGTTTATATACAATTTCAAAACTATTGTAAAAAATCTGATTAAATGGAAAAGAAAAATAATTTTGATTGAGAATACTTAGAGATATATCTTCACATTTTTATGCCGCAGAAAGAACTAAAGCCAAACTTCTTTATCTTCCACGTAGTCGTCAATTTTCTAATATGCTTTTTTATAAGGACACGTTTGATGTTGTTTTCAAACTTTCCATTGCATCGGTCCGTTCTCTAACTGCCGTAAACAGTTTTATTGCCAAATACCAAAAAGAATTCGTTTTTTAATAAGTTAAAGTTATTGACAGCAGTATCAAATGTTCTGCATTCGCTAACTGCACCATCAAGCAACAAAAAGTTCCGCATTAAGATATTATTCGAATGTTGCCATATTGCCCAAATTACAGCACTAAAACCCGTATTCCCCATTCTTACTTCAAACATAATTTCGATTTAATTCCAAAATCAACGCAAAGTCATATTATTACTTGGAATATCATTTGACATTAATTAATGCCCCTTTTATCTCATCATAAACACGGTATGAAACCTTTTAATGAAACGTAAATATTATCCAATAAAGAATACCATTTCCCACCACCTAATATATCTTTATGACTTCGTATAATCTTTAATATGCAGCCGGAAATATGATTATCATCTCATACAAACACGGTGTTATTATACGCGACGCGATATGGGATAGTGATGGGACACGAGATTGCTTTTCTATGCGAATTATTCGATGTTAGTCGATTTTCCGGATCGAGGACAGTGCAATTTTGTGGTGTATTAAATCTGGAAAGTTAATCACGTTGAGTTGATGATCTTTACAAGCTGTATAATAGGTATAATATAAGTTTATTAAGTTAGGAAGTGACTTTTCGTGTGGCTATTGATTTTATAGTAAACATAAAAAAGACAGTTATCACACATAAAGTAACGTGAATCGGCTATCACAAAGTTTTACTTTTTATGTTCAGTTGTATCTGTACAGAACAAATTACACGATTAGTAAAAGAAATGTGTTAATCTTCTCGTCGTAATGTAGTCGAATTGTGCCACACAGCTCGAATAAATTATTCGACTGAAACCAACCATTCCCATCTCTTAAGACTCGTTAATTTTATACGTTTGTACAAGGGGCTTTCTTATTAAATGCAGATATAATTAGCAACATTAATGTCAACAGTAAAATAAGAGACAAAATTAATTTCAAGAAAGCGGCGCTACCTAGAAAATACCTGTGTAAGATAATTTTGTTTTGTTTATGTAAAGGAGAAACAATGAGAATGGCTATGGTTAAGAGTGTTTTTAATAGTATATTTAGGTTTCTGTGTTCTTCGGTCATTACTTTTAAGACTTTTCTAGACATTTTAACACTGCTTTCTTGAGATTTGTAAATTCATAATTATAAATTATCGTAGGTACTACCTCATTGGTCGTAAGCGCGAATGCTGATCATAGGGTCCTGGGGTAGATTTCCGGGTCGGGTAGTGTTATTGGGTTTTTCCATCAGGAATTTCTCAGTAACAGCCACGGAGTCTGGATTTTTGCCCGTTTGATGGTAATAGGCTCGTGACCTATTACATGGGACATAATTGGCGAAATGTGGCTGTATTATTAGGGACACTTCTGCCTAACCCTTCGGGGATTACAGGCGTGATGTTATGTTATGATTATCGTAGAAAAACTGTTGAATAGGAATCATAAACCTTATGTTCTGTACGGCCATAAGTGGGATACAAACTCTGACACCAAGTTAGGAACTAACCACACGAGAAAGAATAAGTGACAGCAATTCAACCACGGATCTGAAATGAAGAAGCCAATTGCCCAGTCAATGTGCCAATCCTGTTGCAAGCTTGACTTGTTATTTTTTTTTTTTCGAAAACAAAAGAAATTCAAATATGCATTGTATGGCGTTAAATTGACCACAAATACCTTCTTCTCAAATTGATACTAGACGCTTCATTCGAATCAATGCTTTACTCGAGTATTTACGAATGTTCATTTTTGTGTATATTCACGTTAAATTTTTATTCATTTTGTATTCAGACGTCTATGTTTGCGTAAAAAATGCCAATTAAAAGACAAGAACTAACAGAAAATGAAGCGTATGATTTAAGCTATAGGTACTGTATTAAATAGGAATTGTAACAGGAAAGGTCTTTTCTTGGAAGGCTTATTGTATAAAATGATCAAGAGAGCGACTCGACAGTACATTACAAATTATCGACTAAAAATTTATTGTTTTATATAAAGTTTAAAATTACACCAAAGGGACTATGGATCATTTTCGATGAAGGCAAATAATTAAATTATTTGTCTATTTTTAGCTATCACGAGATTTTAATTATATTCTTAATCGATTGATGTTCTAAGCAACTTAAGCATTTGCTTTCGAGTTATTAGATAGGTCAACATACATTTTTAATCTATTTTAGAAAATTAAAAAAATTATTTAAATTTGTTATTTATTTTTTATAAAGACTCCTTCTAGTAGCTGTAGATACGCAAATAAACATAACATCACGCCTATAATACCAATAAAGGGTTACGCAGAGGTCTACCTTACACAGTACACTTATATTTCTCCAGTTGAGACGCATGTTAGAGTGAGCCTATTTAATTGCCATCAACCAGGCACAAATCCATGGGACTTAAAACATAACTGGCAAAATTTGGGAGTACTATTAGGTACACCTCTGTCTAACCTTTCGGAGATTACAGGCGTGATGTTATGATGTGACGTTACAATCTATCTAAGACAAAAAAAAAACAATTTATTTTCCAAAAACTTTATCTCTTCAAATCTCCAGAAACACTAAACTAAAATTAATGACTCTGAAACGAAAAGCAATAACTCGTATAATTAATCTATTAATAACGTTTGAGTCCTGATTACAAATCGCGATAATAAATTAATGGGATGATGTTTGTGAAGACTGTGAAATATCTGAGATAATCCGTCGGTGATGGAACAGATCCTGTTGCAACAAATAGGGGAGTGGTCCAATTGAGAGGAGGTATTTTATGACCTTGGATTTTAAGATGGGAAGACAAAACTAAACTAAACTGTCACTCCCCTACGATATCTTCCGTGAGAATTTATTATTTTGAGCTCCCGATATTTCGATGCTGGTAGAACCGCCGTGATCGCGGGAAAAGAAATGTGATTAATAATCACGGAAGATCCCGTTTTATAAGTTTATAACTAAAGTTTAAAACAGTGTTTATAAATGAACGATTTATGTTAAATTGCCCATTTTGTACTTAATGACTTACTTCATAGCGAAGCTATTCAAGTTGTGATATAGCATAGAATTGGCTACATACCTATTCGGTAAAAAATGCTGACATCTGGAAACATACAGCTTCTATTATTATTCGCAGCTTGTTGTTTCTTTTCAGTTTGAGAAACAAGTATAATTATTTCAGTGTGGAAAGTTTTGTTTTAAACCGATAATTCCGTATTGCTATTTTTGTTTGGGTACAAAATGTTTGTTTGTTTGTTATTTAATAGTGTGTAAGAAGAAACCATTATGCACTGACCCATATTGGGATAAGGATTCAAGAATACGATCATAGATAACGATGTTTATAATTATTTCAAAAATTCAGAATACAAAACTATTACCCAGGATTGTTCGCCTAACTAACCTTTCTTTGCTAATCTAAATCTCGCTCACTCAGCAATATTACGCACCCGTCCCAATCTTAGTGCCCGTATTAAATCTACCGACCTGACACAAATAACAGTCTAACTCAGCCTAAAGATTTTCTAGCATCATTTAAAGTAATTGGACCATCACCATTGCGCATAAAATTAATGGTACCTGTCAGAATTCGTTGAAAATGCTCTTCGAGACGAACAAAAGAGAGCGGGGGGTGGGGTACAGGAGTACCCCATCACTCTTGAAGCAACAATGGGGTAATAAAATGTACAAGAATAGGGGAAGTGTAGTCAGCAAATGTGCGATGTTTGATAACTGTTTTGATGGGTACGCCCGTTTCGTTGGATCGTTTATTTTCTGAGATATTGTTGGCGAGTTTGTCAGGATTAAGTACCTACTTAGTTATTTTATACCAAGTTTTCTGCAATCTTTTAGGGACTCAGTTTACTCAGAAACTTTGTACTGAAAGTCTGATTCAAATAATAAAATGAACGAATAAAATAATTGCAGCATTGAGCTAATAATAAGGAGGTGATGCATTAACTCAAGCTTTTTTCTTTTGGGGATAGGCAGAAACTATAGAACACCACCACCGGCTACGATACTTACAAACTGCATTTGCTTCGTTAAGTTCATTGCGCTGGTTGCTGTTGAGTACCTAATACGCTCCTGATTTTTTTGAAGAACATCACAAATGAGGTCAGTGTATGTCTTTCTAGGGCGTCCCCTCCCGACGTTTCTACTCACCATGATTGAATATGACAATTTTATTACTTTATCAATTGTTCTAATACAAATAATATTGCACTTCGTTAAAAACTACCCATAAAACAACTCCAATGTTTCATCTCCAATTCTCATTACAAGCTTAGCAACTCGCTCATTTATCACGTTACACTTACACTCTTACGTTACACTCTCTACTCACTCATTCTAGACATAACTCAGTTCATTTACTACACTATGTCATTCGCAGAACATAAAATATTTACAAACATTTTCTCATACTCATTTTTCTCAAAAAAATCTCATTACTAATGTTACTGAGATGGGGACCAGTCCCCCAAGTCGGGGGATTTGGGGGCCTGATGCACTCCCCCGTATAGAAAGCATCTCACAAAGCGAGTCCATTTGGTAGCAATACGTTATAGTGGCAGGAGATTTAAACGTATTTTGTGGGGGACGCCGATACTCAATTGAAGAAAGTACAAAAAGGTGCAATAAAAATGCTTGTAATGTATTTTAATTTTAGATTACTGTTTCTAGTGGCCCAGCACACATTTAATTGTCAGTTAAATTCCATCAGCGCTCATCTGGCTAAGGAATAAGACCTACACGAAATGATCGGTGGTTAAACTGCGCTAGCTGAGGTCGGTCCATGGATAGGTCCATGGACCGACCTCAGCTAGCGCAATTTAAAAAACCTTTCATAATATTCCTCAAAGTCAAAGTCAATTCAACGTACGGAGGAGCCGTACGTTATTGACTTTGACTTTGAGGTCAGATAGGCAGTCGCTCCATGTAAAGTCTCAACGCATGAAATCTTACCACCGATACGGCTCATTTTGTTTACAGCATCCGGCCGCTATTGAAGCGCTTATGTACGCTCATCAACCAATAGCATCGCAGATCTGATCCCTTGTCTTTGTTAATGAAAGAATAAAAAGAATACAATACAATACGGGTGGTAAGCAGATGTGGACATCGTGTCCACGGGATTTTATTTAAAACATGGTAAGATTTCGTCAGACATAATGGTACTGGTATTCAGCTGCGTCCAATTAGACTGGAAGCCGACTCCAACATAGTTGGGAAAAGGAAGATGTTGTAATTTTCTAAAAATGTTTACTTTTGTTAGCCTATTTGAGAGCCCCACTGCTGGGCAAAGACCTCCCCTTTCTCTTTCCAAATCTGTCTATCTTGAGCAATATTTTCAATCTAAAATATTTTAAGTAGATGTTTTTATTAAAACACGTCTTACGTATAACATCTTTAATGCTATGATTTTCTTCAAGATAAATAAATCTAAATTAAAGTTCAGTCATCAATCATCATTCATTCAGTCCAAAGAAATATTTATCAAATTATCAGTAACAATGATAAATGAATGAATCTATCATGTCACTTCTGAAAACTGACAAATATCCATTAAGTTATCGATTATCACTACGCTAAGAAGAAGAAGATTGCAATAGGCTCGTCCCCGAAACATGGGACTTAATCATAACATCGCGGGTGTAGCCTGGATGAGGCTGTCACAGAAACGTGAAGCTAGGCACAGGCAAAGAGAGGCCTATAACTAGCAGATGGTGAAGTCGGGCAGTGGATGATAATAATAATAATAATATGTTTTATTCAAGAAAATGTCACAGAATTTTACAAATATCTTTTAGGCTATATTTTTCACAACGCAAAAGAATTTAACATCTGTAGCCGAACTAGGCAAAAACCTGTATTTCGGCTATCAGTGCCAATCCCCTCAAGTAATTTATAATTAATGGCAGCCATCGAGCAGAAATGTTAACCTTAGTGGGTTTTAAACAAGCAATTTTTACCAAAATCATAAAAATAAAATGTTTAAAATAAAGTTAATACAAATAATGAAATAATTACAATTAAATAATTTAAATAAAATCACTAGATTACCATTGATACAAATTAATAAAATAATTAATAAGAATCCATTTGAATAAAATCACTAAAATAAAGATATGAAATAAATAAATTAACAAAATCATGACAATAACATTGGTGATACAAAATAATAAGATCCTTAAAATAAAATAAATTCTGAAATAGTGTGTAGGTATCCTCTCTTTGTGTAATATGTTAATGTGTGTGCGTGAGTGTGAGAGGGTGGTTATCTGTGGTAAGCAGACAATCACCTTGGTATATGTAGTAGAAGTTCGGTCTCTTCGTATGAAAGTTTTTGTAAGTATTCAGTTACCTTTTTCTTATATTGTGTTTTATTTAAGGGGTAGATGTTTATAGCTTTGTTTATCTTATTGTAGATGTAGGGTCCAAAGAAGTTAGTAAATCTAGTGCTGAATCTAGTATTAGTAACATCCTTTCTGACACAGACCCTATCTTTTCTTCGTGCTTGTAGATTTAATGGATTAAAGTTTTGTTTACAGTGTTGTAGGAGAGTAAAATTTAATATATACAGTTGTCTTACGGTCAGGACCTCGCAGTTCTTGTACAGTTGAGCGGTGGGGAAAAAAATACGTTTGAAAGTGCTGACCTTGAGTACCGCACGTTGGGCGATCTCAAGACGCTTTAAAGTTGTTTTAGAGGAGCCACCCCAGGAGGAAATACAGTACGACAAAAGCGACTGACAGAGAGCATAATAAATCTGTTTCAGCAGTTGTGGGTCAGCGACATGCCGCAAATTTTTAAATACAAATATTAATTTACGGATCCTTCCACATACAAGTTTAATGTGTTCTTTGAAGTTGAGATTACTGTCAATTGTGACGCCCAGGTATTTAAACGTCTGCACACGCTCAAGCAAAGGGCAAGTGCAGTCTGATTTTACTTGACACTCGTGTGAGACGATTTTCAGGGTACTAGCGACACCACTTACATCCCTAATGCCGAAACAGACATACTTAGTCTTATCTACATTTAAAGTAAGAATGTTACTCTGCAGCCACTTTCCAACCATATCAAAACTAAGCTATGCAGCACTGAAGGCCTCTTCCCAGGTATCGGCAGCAAAACAGAGGGCAGTATCATCTGCGAAAGAGATTATTTCGCCTTAGGACAGATTAAAATTAGTGAGTTGATTGATGTATACAAGAAATAAGGTTGGCCCTAAGATGCTACCCTGCGGCACTCCATGCGTTATTGGAAGGTTATCACTCGTATGTGCATCTAGACGAACACATTGAGATCGCCCAGACAGATAGCTTTTGAAAAGCTCGTGCTGCGTGCCTCTAATTCTCAACTTTTCCAGCTTATCCAGGAGGATGGAGACAGAAATCGTATCGAAGGCCTTTGCCAAGTCGAGAAAGATAGCGATACATTTTTTTCTTTTATCTAGATTTGAGCTTATGTAATTTGTCAGTTTATTAACAGCTTGCTCAGTCTACTTACCCTGCCGAAAACCGTACTGATTGGATGAAAGCAATTGTTTTTTTTCTAAATAATCAACCATAATTATAAAGACGCAACATAAATGTCGAAATATTAACGACAGAATCATCTCATGAAAGACACTCGTAACTACGTATCTCATCATGAGTAATTCCATCAAAATCAAAGCACTTATTTCAAGTAGGCCAATTACAGGCACTTTAGAATTGTCGAAATAAAGATGAAAATTAAATGTAGCTACAGGCCCAGTCACAAGACATAAAAACTGTGAAAGTACTGTGAAATCCACAATCCACAATCCTTTATCAACGCGTATCCTATTCAAGTGTCATTTGAGAGACGCCATTAATTCCCCCATAACGCGATGCAACGCTGCATCACATGATAAAGTGTGCTGCTTCAATGAAGAGCCCTTATGTTCGGAAGTAAGGGCTGCTACATACTAGTTCGGGTCGACATTGCTTAGCAAAGCCGGGCAAAATCCAATATTATAACTAAGTTACGGTAAATGTGAAGTTTCTAGTTAGACAGTCTTTCTTAACCTTATGAAGCTTTGTGAAAGTGATAACTTTAAATTGGAAAGGGACCTTTCTGTTGACTTTTAAAGCTATAGACAGGTAGATCGTTACCTGAGTTAGCTTGTAGGATATTTATTATTTCGGTAGTACGTTCTCATGGATTAATTTTCGACCTCCAGGCGGGCCAAGCCACAAGCAAAAGAGAATATATGTAAATATGTTCGAAAAAAGTCGCATACCTGAGCTGAAATTGACGTGAACAAGGCTATTCTATTGGGGTAGATGCCGAACGAAGTTACCCGACTCTCAAGAGCCGAGTAAAAGCCGATTACTTTCGGGTCAGTTTTTTGTTGAACTTATACTGCCGATTAAAATTTGTCTACCCGAACAAGCGTGTGGCAACCCTAATAAAAGTTTTAAATTATAAAATGTTTGAAGCACACTGAAGTTATTGTTTACTCTTAGGTACTTAAAGTAATTAATTGGGAAAAAACTAGTTAAGTAATAAAGATTTTAATTAAAACGGGGTAATTAGTCTTTAGAGGCAATTTGTTGGAAAAAAATATCATCGTGTTCCAGATAGTTAATTGGATCGTAGATTTCAAATTAGTGTGAAATTAAAAGGGCTGTGAAAATATTTAAATGAGATAATTTCATATAACTAATAGCTATTCAGTTTCGTTTCGCAATCACTTGTAGATTGCAATCTACAGATCAGTAGCAGCTTTAGACCATGAGGTCATGAGGTCCTGGTTTCGATGACCGGCCCAGGGAATGTTTAATGGGATTTTTCATTACAAAATTTTGTAAGAAGCAACCCAAGTCATGGTTTTGTGCCCGGTTGATGGCATTAAGTTCGCCTTTTATTATCTTGGGACTAAAACTTAACTGGTGAAATTAGGGCTCACTATAGATATATACACCTCCGCCTAGCCCTAGGGTGATTTAAGGCATGATGTCTTAGTTTGTTTCACGTTTTACATATTCGTCGCAGATGCAAAAATATTATCTGTTTAGGTTTGTTATTATTTATGACGAAGCACTCCTTTCACTCATTATGACGGCGAAGAAAACATCTTGAGATTACAATGAAACATCATTTATCTTCATTTTACTTAGCTTACGTCAAAAAAATACAAGATAAACTCAGTAGATTCTCAAGCTAGCAAAGTCACCAGAAAAACTTAGTCGCTCAAAACAAATCTTAATTAAAAAGCCGTTTGAAATTTAAAAATAAATATTAAACAAAATCACATTAATTAAGCAGAAGATTAATTATAAGTTAAAATATTATTTGTAACAGATAAAGGCTCTCACTCGGGAGAAATTAATTTGGAGTATCCATTAATTTTGTAACAAACAAAGTACCAATTTCACCCGAAAATTTGTTACTAGACATTGTTATTATCAATTTTGATAAATAAAAGGGACAGAGTTATTAATTTCATAGCCTTATTGAAAGGAAATAATATAGTGGTTTTAGCTAAAGATTTATTAGCTCAAATAGATTAAAAACACCTTTCATAGCTAATATCAAATATCTAATTAAATTTCATAATCATTGTAAAGAAACGTCAGGTAAAATGAATTATGTTAGCAATTACATGTCGAAGAAAAAACTCATTTTGATGTTAAAAGACATGCATACTAAAGAATCACATGTGCCTAGCGTTATCTCAACTTTACTATGCTTCGAGTCAAACCACAGGCAAGCTACCAATATAAACTAAGTATCAATTGAAGTAGTACATACTATAGAAATCAGAGGCCTATGGGCGTCATAAAAACTCTGATACCAGGTTGGGCACTAACCATACGAAAAAGAAAGAAAAGACAAAAACTCTAGTACTATAACGAACCCCTAAATGACGATCTTAAGAAAACGTAGCAGCTAAAGATCCACACAACGAAAATACCGAAAATCAAAGCACTCAACGAGACAACCTACGCACAAGACTACATAGAAAACAAGAACATAGAAGGTATATTAGAAATGAATGTATTTGATAATGAAAGCGTGCATTACGAAGCAGACGTAACAATAATAGATAATGATGTTACTCCAGGATTAATTTCAGAGGAACTATACGAATGGGAGGTAATGGAAGAGATTATTGTGTTTGCTTTTGCTGCTAATCTTTTCCTTGGGGTTGTGATTCTGTTGGTATAATTTGTTTTGTGAAGGGAAGTGGAATTATGGCTTGTTTTATCAATGATGACTCATACATATTATGTGTGTTTAGTGACAGCGAAGCAAAAAGGAGGGTTATGTTATTTTTTTAATTTTGTCTTTCGCCTCAAACATTACTTCTTCCTCTTATTGTCATTCGTATCCTGTAGTTCATACCTCCACAGTCACACAGTGTGTTCATGCCAATCATCTATTATTCCCCACTTTGACAATGTTGCCAGTCTTTCAACTCCACATAGGGAATGTGGAGTTACAGAATCATAATGACTCCTGGTCATTCATATGAATTTCAATCTACATAGTCAAATGATTTCCTAATCGAATTGAGCACAATATCATTGGGCCAATTTAAATACATTTTTGTACACATTTTTATTTTGTTAAAGAATCCGCTATATACTCTATAATCAACCTTAAATAAAAATACAAACTAAATTTACACAATATAAGGAACTAAATTAAGACTAAAACTACAACCACCACTAACCTACATGTATATAACGACGACAATAGGACACTTAAGCGTTAAAGGATTCCGCGTTGCTGTTATTTTGTACATGAACAATCTAAGTCAAATTACAATTTTACATACAATAAATTGCAATTGAGCGACACAGTATTAAGATAGATTATTATCTAATCGATGTGTTATCTCTAGTATGTCATTTGTGGGATTAAACATTGAAATAACAGTACGTAAAATGAAACCCAAAGCGCTGTCTTAAAAACTTACTTGAAATTTAATCGTGGTGAAAACTATTTCGAAATCCGCGCAGTACTTCCCAAGATTAGCCAGAATATATTATACAGTACCGTCGGCTTCATTTATACTATCTTGTATGGATACCTACAAAATATGCATGTATATTGCGCGAATGCATTTCAACGCCAACTCTCTTGAGGAATTCAACTGAATTTCTGTATTTCTCTATTGCCGTATCTTGCACTCCCATAATAACATCTAGGAGAGCCAAAATAAAGAAATTCTAGAAACAAATGTTTCAAAAACTTTGTATTCTCAGTGTTACATTTCGTCAATGTACGTTCATGTTAATCCCTGTTTAAAATTCAAAGAGCTTGCGGCCTCGCTGCAGTCTCGAGTAAATTAAATAGAAGACCCGGTGACTTGGCGGGATGAGATGTAAATTCTGTACTGTTGCAACTATGGTGAGAGCAAAAACTAATTTGCGCATTTTAAAATGCCTTCGCTTTGGAATCGTGGATCGGTGAGAAATGGTTTACTTTAATGAAATTGTTGTTTACTGTTATTTCGAATGTTTTTGACAGTTTCAGTTTTAAATTAAATGTAATAGAATTACTATTGTATTGGCGACACGCTGCGAATAATGATTTGTCTCTGCAGTTTACAGATGTCCTAGAAGTTTGTTTCCATTAAACGAGCGAATGTATAATTATTCCACATTCATTTTATACCTACTCTTCCAAATTCTTTTAGTTTAAAAACGGACTGAACATAATTGTTTAAAGGCGTATCTGACAGAGCATAATATTAAGAAAATAATGTTTTTAGTCTTGTTATAGTTGTATGTTCGTTTAGTAAAAACTAAATGAACCCAGCTAAATTTTAGGCCAACTCATTATCAACCAACCCACCCACCACCCAACCCATCATCTACGGACCTGCTTGAAAGAGGACTTTTGGCCGAAGGGTGTCGTATATCGACATTTCCGACGACGGTTACGCGACACCACGCAACGTAACACAACGCCGACAACGTTACGTGAATAGTTTTAGTTTCATATGGTTTTAATTATGTATTAGTTTATTGTTGTTAAATGGTATTTTTGTGTAATTGTATCTATGGGCCTTTTAGTTGCCTGATAATAAAATGATTATTATTATTATAACATAAAAATAGATTGAAATCGACACGCTAAAAAGAAGATAAACCAACCATATGAGGGATATTTGCGAATATCTCCAGAATTTTATCATTTTTTAATCTTTTCTTTTTCTCCTCAGGTGGGCTGGCTGCGAGCTGAAGATCAGACAGTCCTATCCCTCAACGACCGAGTGGTCCTCAGTCCTCGGTACACAGTGAACCTGGACACACCCAGCACTTGGCAACTGAGGATCAGGCCTCTTCGGGCTGAAGACCGTGGCTGCTACATGTGCCAGATCAACACGCAACCCAGCATGAAGTGGCAGATTGGATGTATTGATGTTTATGGTGAGTGAAACTTGGAACTGGCCGTTTAATTGTGGTCTTTATTGCTTTTACTTTAGAGCAGTTTATCAAGAAAATAAAGAGAGCAGCGGTGGCGCAGTGGTGGCGGCTCCGACTTACGAACAATAAGTCGTGGTTTCGAACCCCGACAGGCGCATTACTTTGTGTAATTTATTCACCACCTTTGCTCTCAAAACGGTGAAGGAAAACATCGTGAGGAAACCGGCATGTCCTAGTATCAAAAATTCGAAGACATGTGACAACTTCCAATCCGCGCTGGGCCCGCGTGGATAGCCCATTCCCTCTCATTGAGTGGAGGCAGTGTCCCAGCAGTGGGAACATTATAGGCTGATGATGATGATGATGATGATCAAGAAAACATAACACTAATCCGTTTTCCACGAAGTTTCGGGCCTGTTGTACCTGTAGTAATTTACATTTCGCCAGAGTAGAAACGAGCCATCAACAGGACACAAATCCAAAATCCGAACTGTTATTGATAAATTCCCGATGAGTAAACCCAATAACACTTAACCCAACCAGGGAATCGAACCCAGTTCAGCTGTAGCGGTTGCGACTATAAGACCTATATTAAAGTTCGCAGTTTATAGCACAACAATAATTGAGCACAAAAGGGATGATTTTATGGTTAAGAGAATCTGAATGGAAAATTCAACGATACTTCAAATAATAACTCAAGTTTTCAATAATAACCGTATTACAAAGCTAGTTTAATTTATTCTGGGTTATTTGGTCTATCAATACTCATCTATAAGTACCCGCTTATAGGTGTCGTTTACAAATAATCCTTTGTTATAAACAATCCTTTTAGTTTACGTCAAAACGTAAACGCTTTCAAGACTTTTAATTAAAATCGCTTAAGTATTTATTATAGTCGAAACAGTAAATTAAAAAAGTAATGACCAAAACTCGTACAGCGATATTGAAAAGGTGTAGCTGTTAAGAACTTAAGTAAATTACACAACAACAAACGAAATTGAAAACTTTTCAAACAGGGAGAATATACTTTTTAATAAAACCCCGAAACAAACGATTCCTAAACGAGTAATAGGTAAAAACAAAAGGAGAGGCAGTCTTAAGCTTATTAAGGATAGGGGACGAATCTGAAGCTTCAAAACATTTCAAAGTACTTACGTAGAACTTAGAACAAAACTCAATATCAATGAAACGTCTCGAATGAACGGTGGAAAAGTATTTTCTTCAGAAAAATAAATCACCTTAAGAGAAGTTAACGTTATTTCTCCGCGCCATTGAAGGTGGGCGCCAAGTTTTATCGTTCGCAGCTCAAATTAGTTCTGGGGGTTTATTCTTTTTTTTTTCAATTCTCAAGTTTTGAAGTATGGATTTCAATATTGAATTTTTACTATGTCTCTGGAGGGGCCGGTGTAACTTTCAGGAGGGTGAGGAATTTAATATGTAATATCGCGCCGGTAGTCACGGGGGATTTATTTTTCAAATTGTATAAAAGTTCAAATGAAATATTAGGAAGTATGACCGAGGGAGACATTTGATTGGTTTCATTTAGATAGAATTTAGATTGGAAGTGATTTTGAATGAGGTAATATTAATGTCACATGTCAGTATTTAGAGGTTACAAAAATAAAATTAGATAGAGCAGTTGTTGCGTTTTAGCATGGCAAATTAAATTTCTTCATAATCTGCCGAGCCTTTTCCCAACAATTAGTGTCGGTTTCCAGTCTTATCGGATGCAACTGAATACCAGTATAATAAATGGAGCGACTGCCTATCTGACCTCTACAACCCACTTAGTACTGGGTATAAGGATACCCCTAGGTAAGACTGGCGGTCAGACTTTCGGGTCACTGTAACGACTGTCAAAGATCTACAAATTATAGCCCGGAGGAAACTCGTTATGTAATGGGTGGTCACTCATCCACGGACCAACCTAGGGAAGCTCGGCTTCACCTGAAAATCAACCTGAGTGGCTGTTATTACTTAGCCATGAACTCCTCCAACACATCTAAAGAAAAATGAAGGAAAAGAAAAAAAAGAAGATCAGATATAAGAGGGAAAAGGCAATAACCGCTAATAGGGTAGATGAAACAAAAAAACTAATCAGTCCGCCAGATAGATTTCCAAAAAATATTGGACACACATTGATGATACCGTGCGTCTAAAACGCGTGTGACGTTTGAGTTCATTTTTTACTCAAATGTGACGTCACAAGTCCCCACTCAGGATCTTTGACACGTTTTATCTTCGTAAATTTTTATTAATTTGATAAAACAAAAAACACGTATCCAATATTTTACGATAATCTAACTGACGGACTAAACAGAGTCATATTTTTTTTACTCAGTCATATTGCCAAGCTAAAAACATCCATAGAATATACAATACATTAGCAAAGCTATTTTCGCAACTAAGGAACGCCTTTTCCCCATCATCGACATTTGGTGAAAGGTAAAAGCTGTGTTCATCGAGGCAAAACTGTTAATTGTTCTGATTCAATCTATTAAGAGCCCAAACAACTTTTGGCTAGACGCCTCAAGTTTCATCGCGTCGAGTGTTCGACCAACTTGATAGCTATCGATTTTGGATTACTTTCGTAACTTTTGTGGCGTTTAAGCAACAGTTGATAAAAAGCCTATTAAGAGCCTAAAAAGTATGATCAATTGGTTTTAAGTCTTATAGTCTTACATAGATTGAACTCGTGGTTAATATTATTATTTTTATTCTATTTATTAATTTTTTATTTGTATTTTGTTTCAATGTAACTTGACATACTTTTTTATATTTTTTTAATTCAATTTAATTTATTACATATTTGCATTAGTTAATCTGGTTATTTTAATTTATATTCATCTGGACTACCTATATACATTGCTACTAACTTAGTCTTAAGATATTTAATATGCTACTAATTTACTTACTTAACTTTTTTTTAACTTAGTATTATATAATTGCATAGCACATGTGTGAGTAGGTACTTTGTATTTTTCAGCCACCATTTACATTTAGTTATCTTTCATTGACTCATTGATTGAGACTTGAATATGCCTTGGTGGCTGAGAGAATGTCATGCTCACTCAAATGTCTTGCTGACGGTGGCGGGTGTGTCGGGTCATTTAGTTCACTTCAATATGGTTGAGTTGAACGGCGCCGATACACGTGTCATGTTCGTGAACGGGCGCTGTCAGTTGGGACTGGTCATCTCTTAGCTGCCAGGGTTCATTTTAATTCGTTTATTGTTAAATTGTTGTCTTTTTTTACTCTGGATGCTCTTAATGTGCACGTCTTTCTACATCGTTCTCACATATATGTATAATTTCAAAATTAATGATGTAACCAAGATTTTGTAACAATATTTTGATTCAAAAGAGTGTCCATGGAGTTTCTTGCCCGTTCTTCTCTATAGAGATCTACGCTAAGGAATGGACAACTACAGTACTTTCTCAAGTTATATATAGTATACCTTGTGACTGGGACTGTAGCTTTGTTTTTTATTTATAATTTTGACATTCAAAAGTGCCGTAATAGTCTAAATGATATAAATGCTTTGAGTTTGAATTTGAGTTTGTCTATCAAAGTATGGACATTACCCAGTCTGAAATAAACATTTTTATTTTTTATTTATTTATATAATAACAGCCGCGCGAGTTAATCTTCAAGGTTAAGCCGCATTTGCCAAGATCGGTCTGTGGATGGGTGAACATCATTACATACCGAGTTTCTTTCACGCCTCAGAAAGCACGTTAAGCCGTTGCGTTGGTCCCGGTTGTCATTTGTAAATTGACAGTCGTTACAGGTGGTCAGTGGCCCGAATGTCTGACAACCAGTCATGTAAGACTAACTACCCCTAATAATACGATACCCCTTTGTAAAGGGGTATTTTATTACCTAGTACTAAGTGAGTTGTAGAAGTCATTTAACCAGTCGTCACACTCGTGAAATACTGGTATTCAGCTGCATCCGGTTAGATTGGACGCCGACCCCAAAATAGTTGGAAAAAGGCTAGGTAGATGATGTTTTGATCTAATATGGATAAATCAAAAATACCAACCAAAACAAAAGTAAATGAACATGTCCTCAATACCACATTCCCTTTGCTATCAAATTCCCCTGCCAATAAACTGAGCATCGCACAAAGGCAAAGTTAAATACCAATAAAAAACAGTCGCAACCTCTCCGATCTAACACGACACACTTATATTATGTAAATAAGAAAGTGATTCGAGCACGAACGATACACTCGAGTTGGCTCGAGTTGGCTCGAGCACTCATAAGCGTATTTTTATGACTGCTCGAGCTATACTGACTCAGGCAAATGTTTAAATGTAGAAACTAAATGTACTCCTGCAAAAATTGTTTGCAATCTGCCATGCATATCGTGTGTCATTCTCGCGGGGTTTTCACGTATATTTGCCGTTCGAGTTTTTCTGTATGTTTTTGTTTTTTTGACCAGTCTGAGTGCATTTGAGCTATCTAGTGGAATTTAGCCAACGTGCAAATATAGGGAATTTTGCTAATTTTTACTTGGAATGAATGTGTCTTGTTTTAGTGAGAGATTATTTGATGTTAGTTTTTCGATTCTTTTTTGGAACAAAATAATGATAATTAGTTATCTAAACATCTTTCTGTACTTTAATAAATGAATACTCAGACACACCCTGGCAGTTAAAAGCAATTCTATCCTGTATAATTTAAGCTAATTTTACTTGGAGTAAAAGTAATTAAACATTAATGACATTGTAACGAGCTAAATACATATCATTTCTAGCGACCCCTAATCTTAAACATCTTCTTCCCAGTACCCCCTGACATCATAAACGAGGAGACATCAGCAGACGTGTCAGCGCAGGAGCTGGACAACGTGACCCTCATCTGCAGAGCTTCAGGGCATCCTCCGCCCAAGATCACGTGGAGACGAGAAGATCATGAACCTATGCTACTGAAGAAAGTTGGCAGTAGGGATTTTTACAAAGGTATGTATTTTAATAAATAGTTTGTTAATTATCGAAGCCAGGTGGGCCGCTGCAGATACAACCTGGTCCGGTGGGGGTATTCCGATGAAGCCATGTGTGACTGAGGTGCCTCAACGCAAACTATGGCTCACCTCCTGTCCTGCAATATGTGTGACCATCTGCACTCTGAGAGGCCTGACCGAGGCCACCCGACCACCAGAGAGAGACCACCAGAGTACTGGTCGAAACAAATTTAATTAAAAAAAAGGAAATCATCGACACGACGAAGATGAATTATCTAACCCTACATTGCAAAACATTTTTTATCCAGACTTATTACGAACTTTCGCCGAATTGACTACGCTCTTTAAAAATAGTGTTTTTTTTTATAAAAATGTCCATCGTTGTTGAATGTTGTTGTTGTTAGATTCATAATGTAAGATGGAATTAAATTCATCATTATCATCTTCCTGCCCTTCTCCTATCCTATTTGAGGTCAGCGCAACACATTAATTAATACTAATACAAGGTTATATTGCAAAGAAAGACTTAGTCAAAGGCCTCATTGTAGAAGGGTCCACTGCAATATAGTGATGAATTTTCTTTTTTTATTGTTCTTCGATAATTGGGTAACTTAACGTATACGTTTACGAGTAACATAACTTCAAACAGCCTGTTGCTTGCGGACCCCTTTCTTTTGCTGACTCTCTTTGAGGCGCGCGTGGAACTCGAACGCGCCGTCGACACGGCCTGTCGTCATGAGACGGACGTACGGCAAACACGGGAAACAGCCTTACACAACGCCAGACGTATCGAGAATGACAGACAAAACAATTGGCGGGATAAAAAATAGCGACCATCATTATTGCCGTGAACACCCGACGATGACCGTACGCTGAGCGTTCTAGCCGTGTAGCCAAATATTAAGTGATATTGCTAAGTTTGTAAACGAGATTATTAACTGCATATATCAAGTGACCGAATGACGTCAGTAGTTTGAATGTTAAAATTTTTGGACAATTATCATTATTGCAGTGGACCTTTTCATAAAGCGAAAGCAAATAGTACTGTAGTTTATAATGTGAGTGAGGTTATATTTCTAACAAAAAATGTCTTGGAAATCTCACATAATTCCTAATGTATTGAAAAGGCTATTTAGAAAAAAAAATACGTTATATGAAATTGTGAGAGGAAATCTCAAGAACCAATGGTCCGGAACATTGCATACTTGAGGCCTTCAAGTCACCAAGAAATGGAAAACAAAAGAAATCATTTGTAACGATACCTACTATTGAAAAAGTTTTTGGAGCGAACCTCGCTTTGATCAAAACGTTTTCATTACAATGTTATTTTTGGATTGTGAATCGAGAATGGCAGTCATATTTTGTGGCGGTAGTAGTTTTGGTAACCATTATTTTAATACATCAAAGAAAGACGGACTTTCCCAGGACTGCACTAATACTTAGCTTTAGGCATCGTGCTACGAGCGGCGTAGGCCGTAGACGTCGCCTACGCCGAAGCTACCGCGTAGACATAGCTGGAGCTACACGCATCAGCCATGGATTAATTCGGTGCAGCAGTCATTGTGTTTTATTTTTAAGTTTTTAGGGTAGCGTAGTTATCGTACCTTGATTTTTTGATAAAGCTAAATGTCAAACTTCACATTTGATGAATTAATTAACGATTTACGAAGTCTTTAAGTACGGTCCTGCAAAAGTAAGTAGTACCTGAGTACCTAAAACAAATGAGTCGTATCTTAAAACTTTTCTTTGTTCAGGTATTAAGGCCAAGACATGCTGCGGTGACCCTAAATAAAATAGAAAAGGCCAGGAGAACGATGATAACGAATTTTGGCAAACCAATAATAATAAATAATCACCAATTCCATTAAAGGACATCTCATCTTTAATCCAAACTTGTCGAGTTCGGTTCATTATTCCGTCCCTTGGGGTTTATCTTCCTTAATATAGGACCACCCCTTAAAGAGAAGTACCCTTTGGCCTTTTATTAATAATGTCTTAGTGCGAGCACAAATCCGGCTGTCAAGCATATTGATTACTAGGCGTAGGAGGATCTCTAGAGGTTCTCTGAAGGATATCCTTGGTCCACTTCCAAGTAGTTTAAAAGTACTTAGTTTGTTTTTGCGGGATAGTTTAGATTTCAGTAGAATTTTAAGAAAACATGTTTCATCAAACTGCCTCGATGTTGTAAGTGTTCGTAAGTGCGACTGCTAAACATGAGGTCCTGGGTTCGATTCTCAGGTCAGGCAAAGTGTCATTGGGTTTTTCCATCAGGAATTTCTTAGTAGCAGCCACGAAGTCTGGATTTGCGCCCAATTGATTGGAATAGGGTCGCCCGCTATCATATGGGATTTAAACATACCTGGCGAAATGGGGGTGTACTATTAGGTACACCTCTGCTTAACCCTTCGGGGCTTACAGGCGTGATGTTATGTTATTATATTTATCAAACTAGGGTTCGTTGGTATGTTATAACAGTAGCACGGATCAATCAAGGTAAAGCTGCGCTTGCCAAGGTCAATCTGTGGATTTGTGACAATCAATTACGTATTGACACACCTCTGTATATCGGAAAGTAGGCTCAATTGTTGGTATGGCTATCATTTGTAGATCATTGATAGACATCAGTCAAAAGCCAGGTAGTCGGACAAACAGTCTTACCAAGGGTTATCGTATTACTCCGTTATTGAATTGGTGGTCAAATATAGGCAGGCGCTCCATGTAAAATTTGATATTCAGCTGCATTGGCGGTTAGAGTGGAAACTGACCGACATACATAGTCGGGAAAAGGCTTGATAGATGATGCAGGTGTCCTTTATTTCTTTATTACATGACCTATTTACGTTCTTCTTTCTTTCTTTATCGTGTGGTTAGTGCCTAAACTGGTGTAAGAGTTTTTATGCCGCCCGTGGGCCTTGACTTGGTTTTACATGCCGTCAAGAAATATCTCTCAGGCATGTTCGTATCCTCACGATGTTTTCCTTTACCAAAGCAATTAATATTTATACAATACGCACATAAATCCAAAAATTTAGGGGTGTGCCTTGTTTCTTTTTTTGATTATATGTTTGTTTCGGTTTCTCTCGGTACAAAATAATATATAAGTGTATTTTCTCTTGTCTAGTGGAAAGCTACACAGGCAGTTCTCTCCCGCTGTGGCGCGTGGATCGACGACAGATGGGCGCGTTCCTGTGCATCGCAGCCAACGACGTGCCGCCCGGCGTTAGCAAGAGAATCATTCTGAATGTTAATTGTGAGTATTTAGTAAAGGCCCCGTTCATACGTCGATGAGTAGTGTGATATTTTAGGGTAAAAGTTTGGATTACACGTTAGAATACGACACAATCATGACCTCAAGCGCTGTGACCGTGACTGTGGTTGTGTCACTCGTTTACTTCGCGTGAGCACTAACGAGCGTAGTTTCTCGATAATCAAAATCATAATGATAAATCTTGACTTCACATAGGCACATTCTATTATGGAGAAAGGTGCTGAAGCCGGAAAGTCCTGAAGCACAGATATATAACATTTTAATTGTATCAAAAATTTAAGTCAAGATAGTAAAGTTGAAACTTGTAGTGGGTAAATAAGTACCTTTAAAATTAATTAGTTGTAATTTGACATTTAAGCAAAATATGAAATTGACGTTAAAACAAACTTACTAAAACGTTATGACATACTAATTGTTCGAAAGTTGTACTACGGTAAAAACATAATAAGTATCATAAGAAACAAAAATAAATTTATATAAATTTTGCTTGCAAGCATAATAAAAATTATCCTACCTTACCTATACCTGTAATGATAGTTGTAAGTTGAAAAAATAATTAAATTATGGATTGTACAAAAAAGTCGTGGTAAACAATTTCTTTCAATGGGGAGGCTAACTGTGGAACTAATGGCGCTAGCATAGTTGGTACCCAAACATCGTCATTGGTTGAAAATGTGGTAATGTCATTTATATTTCAAAATAGCTTAACGTCATTGGTCAGATTGAGGCCAACTATGGTGACGCCATCTGAGATTTACTTTGCTTTAGCCACTCCATTGTGCATTGTTTTCGTCGCGCTCTTTGTCACACACCAGTGTCGTTTGAGCGCTCCGGTGCCTCGAGTAGACTTTAAAACAAATGCAGTATGAAACTGTCATATGATAAAATATCGTAATGATAAAATCCCCGTGTGAAACTGAAACCCTAAATGCGCCTTTGTCGTATGTGATTTTAGTTTCATAACATTAATATGAAAGCCGTGGCACTACTGCGCTCTCGGTTAACCAATTTTCAACCTTATGGACTCACGGTATAAGGGTAAAAAGTGATCGACCGTCAGTGAAATCGGTAGTGCATTAAACATGACGTAGACACACATGATACTTTTATATTTTTTTGTTTATTGTAAAATAAATGTAATTTTGAATATTTTATGTACACCCATGCTATAAAAGATGGCGCTGTGTGTAATGTCCAGCGATATTTAAAAAAAAAAAACTCTATAAAAGTATCTAAACATAACGTAAACAGTTAGCTTATTGCCAACATTAAAACAGCCAGTGTCATAATAACATCCAAACGGGTGTTATATTGTTGTACTAAATTTCATTATGCAACTCATTTAAAAAAGAACACTGTTGCACACAGCGCCGTAATAAAAACAAAACTTACAGGTTAATTCGAATTCACGTCGTATCCCGTCATTTTTGTTTGATATTGCATTATGTACTTTGTTGTTTATAAAAATTTGTGATACAAGCTTTGTGCATTTTAATAATTGTACAATCTAAAATGTAAATAATTATATTATTACCTATACATAGTTTGTTTGTATTAAATACTTAGCAATTAAACTTTCCATGAATTTACATAGACTTCATACAACACTGGTTTCAGAACCTTTTATGGAGGATTCATATCATGGATGTAGATAAAGTCTTGTATGCAACTGTACATAATTAGGTATTAAAACACTCATGAGATACTATTATCACCTACGTTAAACCCACATTCGTGTTTTAAGGCTGTGGTATCTGCTAAATTAGCAACTCTATTTGTGGTGGTTCAAACTTCGTTTGAAAAACTGCTAGAATTAAGTTCTTATCAGCTTGCACAACAAAGTGGTTTTTACGTCGATCACTGCAGGCCGAATAGTGTGAAATGAGTGGTTTTTATTTAATTGTAGCCTAATAAATCATCAGACCAAAATACCAATTGTAAACTTTGTGAAGAAAATAGTGACAAATATTTGTGTGAAAAAAAAAATACTAAAACTTACGAAATTTCAAAGAAAAAATGCTTCGCTTTGAATATTTTTTTCATATAGTAATAATAAAGTTAGAATTATTTGAATTGTACCAATTAAAGTTTAGAGTCAAATAAGCAACATTTTTTTTTTTTACACATTTATATTCACTCATCAAGGAGGAGTTACATGGAGAAAACCTCTCGTTAGCAGATGTAGAGACCCCCTTAATACCCCTTATTATACAACAGTGGCATAAATAACTATTAAAGGATAATCAACTTTAATGAGCGTGATAAGAAAACCTAATGAGTTTCTTGATAACTACATTTAAAAGTTAACGTGTTATTCGTAAGCTTCTTTGAAAAATATACGACGTTCTCTGAAACCACTGACTTAGTTTCATAGAACTTTATAAGCCTGAGTTGCTCAGATAAAATGGAACGTAGACTTTCTTTTTGAATTCCGAGTATTGAGAAAGTAACTTTAATTACTTTCCCAGAATCAGCAATTCATTTAAGACGTCATTATTTTACATCCTTCGAATCGAACTCCAATGTCATTGATAATAGGCGAGACGACAAAAAAAAACTAATAGGCCGTCAGTTAGATTATCAAAAAATATTTGACCCGTGTATTTTCTTTTGTTACGTAAACCAAAATTGACGAAGATATAACGCTTTTAAAATTCACAATACGTCACGCCTAGGTATAGCTATTTTTAGCTAGTTCTGACGTCACGAGCCTCCACTCCCGAGTTTTGATGCGTTTTATCTTTGTCAATATTCATAGATTTACAAAAACAAAAAATACGTGCCTATTAATTTCTAACACTCTAACTGACGGACTAAATAGATTTGCAATTTTTTGATACTGTCGTCATGCCTATTGGAAAAATTAAAATCAAAATCACAAAGAAAGGAAAATGTTCTGTTTCGAGAATCATTTAATATTGAATAACAAAGTTGATTATAAGGAGATAACGAGAATCTACCGTTTGTCTGTAAATAAGGTCGGAATGAAACAAATTGAGCGGCTCTCACCTCTGCTTCCAATACAATTAGACGATTATTCCTCTTGCCTACCTTCGTATAACTAACCTGTTGGTGCAAGTCATGAGCGAAATCTGTCCCCTACAAAAGGTCGAAAATTCATAGGTATCTACATTTTTTTCATACATCATCATCATCATCATCAGCCTATTAATGTTCCCACTGCTGGGACACAGGCCTCCTCTCTATGAGAGGGAATGGGCTATAATCCACCACGCGGGTCCAGTGCGGGTTGGTAGATGTCACATGTCTTCGAATTTTTGGTTTTAGGTCATGCCGGTTTCCTCACGAAGTTTTCCTTTACCGTTTTTCCGTTTTTTCATACATACTTACATTATCATCAGCCTAGAACAGTCCATTGCTGGACATCGGCTTCTTTAATCGCACGCCACCTAACTCGATTCTCGGCAACTCTCATCCAGTTGCTACCAGCCAACCTGTGAAAATCGTCACTCCACCGTGCCTGAGGGCGTCCCCCACCTTACGATTCGAGGTCTCCACTCAAGAACACGTCTACCCCAACGGTCATCGGACATTTTTTTGTTGTTTACTACCTACTTATATTAATTGAGAAAATGTTAATAAAATGAAGTAAGCATTTCTATACAAATCTTGGTACCTTTAAAGTCTATGGATAAAATGGCATGCTAATAAACAACAAGTAAGAAAAAAATTAAAAATCATAATTTATCGTTGAGTCGAGATGGTAGAATTTATTGTTATTTTAGGCCTCAAAAAAAACTATTTGTCAAATTCTTGTTATTGACGTAAATAAACTATATTATACAATGTTGTTAGACTGCGATTTATGTATTCCAAACACAACCCTTGAAAAATCTCAATAAAATACAGGCGCCCGTACTTACTCAAAATCACCGCTAACACAATGTAAACGAAACCCGCTATTTCTTACACCTGACCCCACAGAAGCAGTCGTGATAAAGCCGAATTGATCTCTCTCTTGTAAGCCGTCCTTGCGTATAATTGACTCTTCCCTGTCATTGGTTCCCGAAGCCTCTCTAAGCTGATATAGGAGATCATATACTTGGAATATTTAGTGGTCTCCGAATCTAATGGATGGGCGTTTTTTGTTTTATTAATAGATGTACTGGATAATTTAAAAAACTTCAATTTTACTATGAATGGAAGAGTTTTTATGGTCGATTTTTATTTTTATGTACTTGTAACATTGCTGGATTGGTTCATCATCAACATTATTTTTTGTAAACATACTGCAAAAGCATAAAAGGCCCTAGGACATACATTGACCTTATTGGTGAGGCACTTCAGAAAGAGTGTGTATCACCAGATGTATGAACGAGGCTGAGGCCCAAGGAGTATGTGAGAATGTCGTGGGGATTTTGGGACCGGGACCGCGGTCCCGGATTCCCCCTAAATATTTTTGAGTAGTATTTTGCAACCACAAATAAAATTTAGTTCAGATTAAATCTTGTGCGACAAAGTAACTTAAAAATATATGCTTAACTATACCTTACATGCTACACAGTACGTGGCCCTTGTGAACTCACTCAGTGTACAGGTGAATATGTCTATGGCATCCGCCACAGTGTAGAGAGTGCGCAGCGCGCGAGTCAGCGGTGCGCGCCCCAGCAGGTTAGTGCGCACTCGGCACCACCAGCAAAATAAACAAAGTTATGTCTTGGGAAAGTACGGTCAACCAAACAACTTAGTTCTGTAGTTTCAGCCAACCCCAATGGCAAAAAGGCTTGAGTTTATGTACCTATGTGTACAGTCCACCACCAGTGGTAATATCACGCGACCTACTTACAAGTCTACCCACACCTACAACTACTTCTACTGTATATCGCACCTAGACATTCGTTGCACAAAACCCATCATCTTTTGCTCACAGGATGTCCGAGTCTAACAGAATAAATCCTGACAATTCGACATACATACAATACATTACATTATTACAAGTCATCATCTGCCTAGCCTTTTCCCAACTATGTTGGGGTCGACTTCCAGTTTTACCGGATGCAGCTGAATACCAGTATTTTACATGGAGTGACTGCCTATCTGACCTCCACAACCCAGTTAGTACCGGGTAATACGATACCCCTTGGTAAGACTGGTTGTCAGATTTTTGGGCCTCTGACTACCTAACGACTGTCAAAGATCACAAATGACAGCCGGGACCAACGGCTTAACGTGCCTTTCGAGGCACGGAGGAAACTCGGTATGTAATGGGTGGTCACCCATCCACATACCAACCTAGGCAAGCACGGCTTATCTTAACGACCCCAACTTCTGTTATTATATAGCCACGACACAGACATAGACATTAGTTTAGACATAGACATCAGTTTAATTAGACATTATTACATGTATGCAAGGTATAAACTGCCCTGCTCTTTTCTTTTCAATTAGTGCTTTTTTTAAGCCCTCACAAACCCTAGGGAGTTGGATTTATATTATAATCTTTGATAGCAACTAATAGACGTCTGAAATTACTCTATACATCTCCCGACGTTATCCTTTAGTTGCCTGATATTACTGAAAATTACTCAGTATAATTAGTAATAGGATTATCGGCATAGATTTATCAATTCAATAGTACGTCTGACGTTGCACGAATCTATTGATAATAGTACGTCTTTGAACGCTATCTGACTATGATTAGATTACCTAGTTTGCTGGTAGGCCAGTATAAGCTGCTATCTCAACTAGTGTTGCCCAAAATCGGTCTTGGTCTTGCAGTCTTGGTCTTGTTCTTGCATTTTTGCAAGACCAAGACCAAGACCGACTTATTGTAGCAAGACCAAGACCAAGACTGAACCCTGCAAGACTTGAGCAAGAACAAGACTAAGCCTGCAAGACTCTTGCGTCTCGCAGTTAAGTCAAACTGAGATTTGAGCGTTATAGTAGGTATTTGGTTTCAATCCCGATTTTGATAGACGTTCCCCAGTTTCAAAACCGTATTGTCATAACACTAAAAGGTATTGTATTGATTATTATATATTTCGACTATTTATTAAGTAGGTGGCCTGTTACTTACAAATATGTTCCCATGTGATAAAAATGTATCTAGCATAACTTTCTAGCAAAGTTCATACCTTGTAGGTATATTTACCTATAGTATTATGTTATGCTTTTAAAAGTCTAATGTGCAGATCTAACGTTAGTAGATTGGTAATCATTATGTAGGTACTTATGTTTCAAAGTTTATATTATCCTTCTATTCAGCAAAATTTAAAACTAACAGCGAGTCGAGTAGGTCTAGTACTAGTAGCAGTTTTTAAGCCAGCCGTGTTATGGTACAGACGCCAGCACATCAAGTTACTGCAATATGCCAAATTTCTTTAACATATTTTCAACTTTTTCGCTAAATCATTAGGGTTCATGGTTGATTGGGAAAATTTGACGTTGCGCGAATAAACCGTTGGTCGGTCGGTGCATTACATACCTACTTATTTGATAATTTACCGACAAAAACGCCGCGGTGTATCAAAGACTGTGCAACGAGTGTATCACAGCATTTGACACTGTATGAGCGCCGCATTCGCCGCCACAGAGTATGGACAGAAGCACACAAAATTGTTACCTATTTTTATGGTAGGGTTGGCACAAGAGGATAAAATTAAATGACCTTGAAGATGTATCAGCAGTAGGTATAAATTGAATGAGTCATAGAAGATACATTCTCACAATCACTCGAATCCGAACACTACAGCGGGCGGGATAATAATAGCCAGTACACGTACAGAAAATCATTAAAGGTACCTACATAGAGTTAGTAATTACGCTTAGGTACTAAATTGCGTCATTTTTTTTAATTATTGTCAAGTTAATTTTATTAATTTGGTGGTTACTACACTATGCCTGTGTCAATTTAAGCTCAACATGTACCTACATTACGTTGTTCTAAGATCTAAACTAACGTGTTTATTATATAGCAATAGGCTAATAGGTATTTGCAAGTAGTCTATTCTAAGTAGTAGAGTCTCGCAAGACTTGCGAGACTCTTGCTGCAAGACCAAGATCAAGACCAAGACTGAGAGCGCAATACCAAGACCAAGACCAAGACCAGGTGTATTGACGCAAGACCAAGACCAAGACTGGCTAAGGTCTCGTCTTGGTCTTGCATTTGGGCAACACTAATCTCAACCATTAAATACTTGCCTGACAAGTAGCACAGCTGCGACTACTGATCATGAGGTCCTGGGTTCGATTCCTGGATGGGGCAAAGTGTTATTGGATTTTTCCATTAGGAATTTCTCAGTAACAGCCTGGATTTGTGCCCGGTTGTTGGAAATAGGCGCGTCCCACACTCTTCACTGTGTCTGTAGCCGAAATAATGTGTGGAAACGTCGTGGTTTGTACATTAGCCTACTTCTAATATATTGTAATATTTTCTGTATTATAGGTACATTGTAAATTACTTTTCCGAATAAATTAATAACCAGCTATATACACGCACTGTGTAATTAATGCTAGTTTTCACGAATACAAGCCAATACTTGAATTTGTGCCTAAATGTATGTATATTAGCGTCGCTGGATTTTCAACCTTAAACGCAGAGACGAGTTTTGAAAAAACCAACAACGCGCTTAGCCCTTGGTTAGACTTGTTACACGTACTGTTAGCACTTACCTAGATAAAGGTAGGTACCTAATACAGTATAACTCCCTGTTTACGACATTAGCTGTTGTGTCTAAACAACTTGTACGTTAACACAGTTTTTATGTTCTTTGTCCTATTAAGGCGAGGATAAATTTTTAACGGGACCGTTTCCTTTGTGATACGTCGTAATACTTGTTTAAGGGGATGTAATTTTGTCCTGTAATCGGCTGGGTTATTTTGTTACGGTATAACTGCTGGCTAGTTTGATTAAAAGGCGTTGTTTAGGTAGAGATTCAGAAAGTTTCTTTAGTGGGTTCTAAAGAAACTTTTTGAATCTTAATGCATTTTTTAACTTTCTGTATTGGTTACATTGTATGTAGTATGGCATAATTAATTGCATGTTCATTTATTTGAGTGACTTTTTTGTCGATGTCATTCGAAAATCACTCATGTCCTTCCATCTCGAAAATTGGTGCATGGAGTTTTTGAATAATATATTTTTTATTCCGTGGGCCGATGTATACATTCGTTTAGAACAGGCACCAATAGATTAATTGCGTCTGATGGATAGCATCTCAAGAGATAATTATGATAAGGTAACATTTCCCATGACAATTATTATACCATTCAAATAAATTCCATCAAAACCCATAGACAGATCCATTTATTCTCTACAGACAACTTTGAATATCAAAACTCTTCATATCACATTCTTCACTAAACCCCATTTTTATTAAAAACCTCGGGTTATACGAAACGAAAGGATTTCAACAGCGGTTTGTACGCAAGGCAATGTTAGATAAGACGGGAACTGATCCCGGTTTGCGAATCGGGATTGCGGATCGGTATTCCGAGCGGGATCGGGGCCGATGGCTCGCGAAATTCACTCTACACTCTTGAACGAACGCTGCTAAGCTTTCGAATTGTTCCTCAGATTGTCAAGCTTAGGTATGTATTTAGTTTCTTAGATGGGTTAAGTGTTTATGGAGTCTGTCTGAGAGCAGGATGAAGAAAATGACTTTATCTTTGTTTGAATTTGTACGTGTATATTTTACTACCTTTACTAGGTTTATTTTTAGAGAACGCTCTCGAATGTAATTTTACCTTTTAGTTTAATATCTTCATCTTTGGGACATTATCAAACAGGGATCAAAAATGGCCGTTTTAGCAGAATCAATCTGTAAAGCCGTACCAATTACATACCGAGTTTTCTTCATGCCTCGGAGCATGTTTTCTTTAGACCGTTGGTCCCGGTTGTAGATCTTTGACAGACTTTACAAGTAGTCGGTGCCAGTAGTCCGAAAGTCTGACAACCAGTCTTACCAAGGGGTATTACCTAGAACTAAATGAGTTGCGGAGGTCACACAGGCAGTTACTCCATGTAAAATAGTGGTACTTCGTTGCATCCGATTAGACTGTAAGCCGACCCCAACATAGTTGGGAAAAGGCTAGGCAGATGAAGTCTCTGTTGAACAAAACATTTGGAATCACTTTTAACAAATCAAAACATTATTGTCAACCACCAACAAAGCCACAGCCTACAACTCAAGATAAAGATAAGCTAACAGGGCGATGAGTAAACTGAAACGCGACCATTGACTTTAAAATATGCTATTGTGAAGCGACATTCATACAATCGCTTTCAAAATGGCCGTCCACGGGAAATGTTCACGTGTTAACGGGATATTAGCAGCGATATTCATGCAAAGTGCCGTTGAACAAATAAATAGTTGCACCAACTATTGTGGTGGGAACGTTTATGATTGTATCTTTGTGAGTTTTACTGACAATTGGCTGTTTTGGGAGTTTCACCTACGTTCTGCCTCAAATGGATTTTAAAGGATGAAATTTTTAGGAAGACTCAACTCTAAACATAAATATTCCTTCCTTGGCAGTCGGGTAAATATCATATTAGTGTACCCTTCCGTTCTTCCTAGAGTGAAAAATTTGAAAACATGTGACATCTACCATTTCGCAGTGGGCCCGCGTGGTGAATTATAGCCCATACCCTCTCATTGAGAGGAGGCCGTCCCAGCAGTGGGAACATTATAAGCTGATGATGATAATGATACCCTACTGCCTTGTTAGTCGTGTGGCCGCAAGCGCGGCTGCTGATAATGAGGTTCTTGGTTCGATTCCTAGGTCGTCCAAAGTGTTATTGGGTTATTCCATCAGGAATTTCTCAGTAGCAGGCAAGGAGCCTGGATTTGTGCCCGGTTGATGGCAATAGGCTCGCCCCCTTTTACATGGGACTTAAGACATACCCGGCGAAATGTGGGTGTGTTATTAGATACACCTCTGCCTAAACCTTCGGATATTACAGGCGTGATGTTATGTTATGTTATACCTTTTATTATGACCACGCTTGTCTGATAGGTTATGACGACCCGAATGGCGCAGCGGTAGTGAGGCTGCCTTACGTTCTTAGGGTCCCGGGTTCGAATCCCGGTTGGAGCAAATGTTTGTGTGATGAGCATGGACATTTGTTTCCGAGTCATGGATGTTTAAATGTATAATAAGTATGTATTTACAAACAAAAATTATCTATGTAGTATATCAACTATCTGGTGTCCACGACACAAGCCTCGTTGCTTAGTGTGGCACTGGATGGCGCTGTGTGTTAATATTCAGAGATATTTATTTATTTATTTTTTATGTGCGTGTGTTTTGAAAATTCGATATTTTTGTTTTTGGGTAGCTTCATAATTCAGGTTTTTTTATAGCCATGTAAGTTTTTGGGTAAGAGTGGCACAGAATAAGAACATGCGATAACAATATGAATTAATTTATTGATCAGTTTTTTCAAAGATCTATTTTTATTGAAAACAAAAAGTCAGAATATGTCCTGACTTTTCGTATAAAGCTGTTTTAAAACCACTGAAACAAATTATACATTTCAGCAGAATATCATTTACCCAAAAGAAAAATACACAGAAAATCACTTAACCTCCTAAACTCTTGAGAGTTAATTCGTAAAGAAATCTAAAATACTGCTGTCTTAAAGATTCCAGTCTAGGCACGTTGGTCCCTTAGGCCGTCCCTCAGGGAGAGAAATCACGGAACCCCTTCATTTAGGAGCGGCTCAATTCCGTAGTAATTGTTTTTGATGCGGATAGAATTTGTATTAGTATCACTATGTGATCGGACGAGATTTATAAGGAAAAGGATTTAAGGTGCATATTTTTGTCGTGATTGGCTGTTATTGATTTGGGATCAGATGTTTTATGTGCCAATGTGACGGAAAGGGTGTCCGTGGGAATAATTTGAAGGAAACCACGGAACCAGGTCAACATAAAAATATTATCAATAAAATAAACGGGAGTGGGTAGGTGCCGCCCGGCGGGTTTGCACGGTACTCTCCTGGCACAGCCCGGCGTGACGATGTCCGTAGCGGTGTGCCACGCTGCAGACGCCAGGTAGGGTGACGGTCGGCAGATAATCGCGCCGATCCGTAGAACTCGTCGCGGCCACGCAGGTAAAAAAAGGTACCCGCTGCGGAGCCCGCGTTGCCCGTATTATGGTGGTCAGTCGGAACCTAGGATGACACCCGGAACTTGGGTGTCAGCCGGTGCTTCGGATGTCAGCCGGTATCTTGGACCCTGGGTTGGCAATACTGTGCGATGACTTGTAATACCGAGGATTGGCCGATGTGTTACTAACAATAGAGTTTCAGTTGAAATAAAATTACTACTCCTGACTGCTAATTACTACATATTATAAATGCGAATGTTTGTAAGAATCGATGGATGTATGGATGTTTTTACTCTTTAGTGCAAAAACTACTGTACGGATTTGGATGCAATTTGGCATCAACCTTTACCTGAATATACATATGAAGACAGACATTAGAATTATAATTCTGAAAGGAGTTTAGAATAAGTTCTGCTAACTATCTAACCATAACCGGTGCCACTAGATACTACCATTTTTATTTTAGAAATTTTTGCTTTTAATGGTGTTAGATAGTTGGTCACAGTTCTTACCTAACCTAAACTATTTGGTAAGAGTGCTACGCGGGGCTCCTATTTCTGTCTGTAGGTTTTAAAGTAACCTAACATGAAGGGGATAGCATTTTCGTTAAAATTAAATATAATTGAAAAATACAGCGAACAAACAATATTCGCAAAAAGATTCTACTGTAAGTTTGTTTAATAATTATGTTAAATTCATTGAAATGTGTTTCTGTGAAACATAGTTTCATTGCAGTAAATAGTCGTTTAAAACAACAATATTGGATTATAAAAATACAAGGACTAAACAATAATATGAAACATTTTCTGCGAAACCAAAATCTATGAAATTTCTGTCTTCGAAATCAGGACACCAGTTCCACCACAAGTTTTTTTGCATTATTAGGTAATTGAATTTCACATGTCTCCCGACATGTGAAATTCAATTACAGTAGGTCTTCTTTACAATAGCGCCTTTTTTTAATAATTTGTAAGAATAAAGGCACTCACCTGTTCGTTTCTTGATCGTGTAAAGATCCTTATAACAAAACTGGATAGACCTGCGTCTTTAGCTAGTCCCTCAATTTATCAGAATACTGGGAGTTAGTCCTAAAACTACACAGACGCTGCCGCTATATTCCGAAATATCTTACAGCTCCAAAATAGCTTTGTATATGATTATCCTGAATCAAACGCGGCACTAGTTTGAATATTCTAACATCTACGGTTCAACGGAACTAGGATTATTTAGTAGTTATTGATTCCGTACCTCTCTGAACTGAGCGGTTGGTTGATCTCATTATGCGTCGTTGGTTCTGTTCGAGTGAATTAATACTGTTAACCGATTAGTTTACAGTGTATTTTTGAGTGACGATTCTTGAATTCATACCGATAAGGGGCTCCCCGAATTTTCGGCGTGCACACTAGCGCCACTTTAGTAAAAAAATCAGAACTCGTTAAATACACAATTAATATAAAATCTGATTGACAAAATCAATGCTTTAGAGTTCTAGATTATCTGACCTCCACAACCCAGTTAGTTCTGGGTAATACGATACCCCTTGGTAAGACTGTTTGTAAGATTTTTTGGGCCACTGACTACCTATAACGACTGTCAAAGATCTACAAATGACAGCCGGGACCAACGGCTTTACGTGCTTTCCGAGGCACGGAGGAAACTCGGTATGTAACGGGTGGTCACCCATCCATAGACCAACCTAGGCAAGCACGGCTTAACCTAAAGATCGACCCAAGCGGCTGTTATTATGTAGCCACGAGCTCCGAGGTGGAGATTACATATTATGAAACAATTATTATTCACATTATGACATCACATTATTAATTATTGTTTGTTTTATTTTTTGTTTGTTTGTCCTAGAACCAAAAATTCGAAGACATGTGACATCTACCAATCCGCACTGGGCCCGCGTGGTGGATTATAGCCCATACGCAAAATACGCGCTTTGACGTGGAGTTGCGGACACCAGCCCGTTATACAATACAATACAATACAATAATGATTGTTTCTGCTTCTAAATTCTGCTTCGTTTTAACTGAACACATAACACTTTGTCCCACAGTCTCACCAACAGTGATAGTGCCAAACCAGTTGCTGGGCGCGCCACTCGGCACGGATGTGATACTAGAGTGCACCGTGGAGGCCTACCCTAACACCATCAACTATTGGCTCAAGAACAGAGGGGAGATGCTACTTGATGGGTAAGTAAGCGGAGATAGCTTCGGAGAAGATTTAGGGATATTTCCGATAAAACTGTGAGAGATGGCATGAAAAAAAAACAACGGATAGAACCTTTTCATATCTTACTTTTTACCACTATCATAAATGCGAAAGTTTGTGAGGATGGATGGATGGAAGGATTGTTTCACTCAAAAAGTACTAAACGGATTTTTTTTTTGTCTTGCAAGGACGCAAAGCGTTATTTTCTTTGCGTTCTTACACATGTCTAATGAAAAGTCCTAATAACCGTTAAAATATCCCTGCTAGCGAATAGTGAAAGCATTTTTTTTTTCAGTCATATGTTTTGGTTATGTGACTTTTTTGCATGTACCTACCGACCTACGTCTTTGTATATTGTGTGTTTGTCTTTCACGAGTTTTAATTTTTTAGTTCACCAACTCTGGGATTAGTTTACCTCCTAAAATATCTGACTGCCACGTTGGTCCAGTGGTCGCGAGCTGAGCTCGCGATTATGAGGTCTTGAGTTCGATTCCCGGGTCGGGAATTCTCAGTGGCAGCTACGGTGTCTGGATTTGGGTCCGGTTGATGGCAATGGGCTCTCCCCCTATTACATGGGATTTAAAACATAACTGGAAAAATGTCGGTGTACTACACACCTCATCTTAACTCTTCGGGGATTATGTAATGCAGGCTGTCGGTTAGCCAGCGATGGTTCGATGGCAAAATACTCATACGGAAACATATTTGAGCTTTAAAATTAAACTGGGTACCACAGGTACCCGATACCGGTTATCCGGTAGCCAGAACATGTGAAGAGGGTGTGTGTTACACGTGCCTGTACCGTAACAATAGATCCTAATGCTATCGAAGCAGGCCTTCGTATATAAGCTTCAAGGATTAATTACTATTATTATTATAGACATGCATTAACAATACAGGGTGTATCGACATTATCTGTTAACGTCATATCGGGAATGGATAAAGGGCTTGATTAGTGTTAAAATAGTTTTGTGGTAATAATATCATCTTTATCTCTGTAAATCTGCTGTCGAAATAAATATCGTGTTAAATGTAATATTACAATGGACGGCTCAGACCCTAGGTGCCTTTTGCGACGTCTCCCCACTGACAATGACCTTCCATCTTACACTGCATGCCGTATTACCTGCCCACCTGGTTACCTACTCACTGGATCAATGAGAGGGGTTTGCGTGGCTGAGTTTTGGGCTAAACAAAGGGCTTGGAAGATTTTTGTATGAAGCGCAGCCGGATTAACGTCCGCCATTTTGTTTTTTTTTTTTAAAAGCAGCCACGCATAAGACCTATATTAATCGATAGCTGGTATCAATACAAACAAGTTTTGTATCAGGCAAAATGTTGTAAAGTGTCACGTTTCCGAGATAATTATGAGCTATGAAATATTTTGTCTAAGAAAAAACTTGTTTGTATTGATGCCAGCTATCGATTGATACACGTTTTATGCGTGTTTGTTTAAATCAAAGTTGTGCTGAAGATGCTATCAGTCAACGGATTTTAACTTTGAAAGCTAATATCTCGGAAACGTGACACTTTAGAACGTTTTGATTTAGATAATACTTGTTTGTATTCATGCCAGCTATCGATTGATACACGTTTTATGTTTGTTTAAATCAAAGTTGTGCTGAAGATGCTATCAGTGAAAGGATTTTTTTTTTTTTTTTTTACAACATAGTTGGGAAAAGGCTATGTGGTTGGCTAATGAACCAACTAGCCAACCACATATTTCAATAATAATCATAATTATAATAAAAAAAAAAAAAAAACTAAATCAAATCATCATAATTATTATAATCATATTTTGTAAATAGAAGCTCACTAAAAATCCAAAAGTGTTATAAACCGTTAACGTAACGTATCCAGCCAATTTTAATACCTAGCTGCCGTTAGCACGCTTACAATGACATAAATAGTTGGTTTTATCGGTAAATATTGAGCATCGGACTGGTGTATGAATGAGTTTGGGAAACTGCATTTTTCAGTGGTTTACTAAAAGTGAGTTTAGGTCGTTATAATGTATGTGTTTTGAAATTGACACTTTTTCATCTATCGTACTTATAATTTTCTTCGAATAAGGTATTCAAAATCAAAGTTTTCTTTTTGAGTCTGATTATTTTTCAATTCTTGCACTTTTAGTATTTATTAACATGAAAAACTAATAAAAAAAAATATATATCGCTGGACATTAGGTACACACAGCGCCATCTAGTGCCACACTAAGCAACGAGGCTTGTGTCGTGGACACCAGATAGTTGATATACTACATAGATAATTTTTGTTTGTAAATACATACTTATTATACATATAAACATCCATGACTAGGAAACAAATGTCCATGCTCATCACACAAACATTTGCTCCTACCGGGATTCGAACCCGAGACCTAAGAACGTAAGGCAGCCTCACTAACGCTGCGCCAATCGGGTCGTCAAACAACGTAATAACTAGACAAATTAACTGGACGAATTATTTGAAAAGGGACGACTAAACAAAATCATGTTGTTGGCCGACGACTTTTCTGAAGGTTCTAAAAAAAATGCACATTTCAATATTCGGCAATTTTAAGAAAACCTTACATCAGTTCAATTGTTCATCAAAGAGGTTTTATTCTCACAGTTTGTGGTATCCACATACTTATAACAAGGAGGCTCACTCGACTGCACAACATCAAGTTTTAGTACCAATAAGTGGCAATGTGGCCATAAGAACAACGATTGTAGTGAAATTTATATTGGTGCAGATTTGAGAGGCACTAGGAATTAAAAGGCAGATTCGTTGGTCTAATGGTTGCAAGTGCTACTGGTGAGCGTGAGCTATGGACTTCAATTCGATTCCGAGATTGAGCAACTTTTTAAGAGCCAATAGGCATGCCAGTTAAATGTCACACCCCTATTACATGGGTTACATTTGTACATAAGCAGCAGTGAGGCTGCCTTATGTTCTTAGGGTCCTAGGTTCGAATCCCGGTACGAGCAAATGTTTGTGTGATGAGCATGGACATTTGTTTCCGAGTCATGGATGTTTATATGTATAATAAGTATGTATTTACAAACAAAAAGTATCTATGTAGTATCAACTATCTGGTGTCCACGACACAAGCCTCGTTGCTTAGTGTGGCACTAGATGGCGCTGTGTGTAATGTCCAGCGATATTTATTTAATTATTAAAATTTAGGTAATCTCTAGGTAAGTTCTCCTCTTCAAAATAGACGTGCTGTTTTGTAGGTTTAATCCATTGCTTCTAAGGGCTTAAAGTAAAGTTTAGTCCACCATTGACCTCATGCTTCTTCATTACAAATTTCAGTGAAAACTAAATGTTCACTCTGTAAACCAGAAATAAATGGGGTTAAGTTCATAGTGGTCATTTGCAACGCCGAGGCCTGCGTTGGCGACCTATCATAAACGCAATTAATTATAATCCCCAGTTAAAATTTAGTCAAACGAACGATTATACATATTACAGTGGCCATGGCTTATTTGAATGAATTATTTTAAATTGTATTTTTTTTGGTGTTTTTACTATGGACACTTTTAACGTGCACATCTTGCTACATTGTTCTCACATAATATACCATCTCAACATGAATGATGTAACCAAGATTTTGTAACAATATTCTGATTTAAAAGAGTGTCCATGGAGTTTCTTGCCCGTTCTTCTCCATAGAGATCTACGCTAGGGAATGGACAACTACAGTACTTTCACAGTTTTTATGTCTTGTGACTGGGACTGTAGTTACATTTAATTTTCATCTTTGTTTCGACAATTCAAAAGTGCCTGTAACTGGCTTATTTGAAATAAATGCTTTGATTTTGATTTTTGATTTTACAGACATCTTTTTTTGGTTTCATCCCTCTTTTGCAGTGAAAACTAACGAAACGATTCTTTATTTTACTTAGATCGAAATTCATGAATGAAAACTGCAATCAGCAAAAAAAACAGTCAAATCAGAAAAATAAATTAAATCGACCAGGTTCCCACTCTCATTTCATGGCCCTCTTTCAAGGGTTAGATTTCAATGTCTATTGTATTGAACGCAGTAATAAAGAGTTCATATAGGGGATGATTGATACCCCTACTGTTGAAGCTCACAATACATCCACGATCACCGTGAATGGTGGATCCATTGTGGATCAAAATCACTCGTAGCGGTCAAGTGGCACCAATGGATGGGCCTTTTTATTAGTATTCTCCTTTTTTATAACGAGGGGGGAAAAGGGATCTTTAATGATCAGTGGATTCATAAATCATCATCACACATTTGCCTTTGTGGTTCATTAGAGGATATGAGCTTTTGTGTAGGGAGAATAGAGATGATTGTTGTTTGATCATGTTTACTGGGCGTGTACCCTTTTTTTGCTATACAATACGAAAACAACTTGAAAACAACATCATCTCATTCTCATCATAAATTATCCTATTGTAACGTTTTTCTTAAGAAAAATTATAAGAATAAAACTGTAAAAATAAGTTCTTTAGAAACAACTTTATAAACTGTGTTTGTAACTTGTATTGTTAATTCCAATAACACCACGAATAACCTCTTAATACCTTGAGACTTGGACTTAACAAAACCAAAAGGAACTTCTTCTCCCTGTCATTGCAATATATTTTTTGTTCGGAACCTCCTAGTTGCGGATATATTGAGGGTCAAAGTTCCGACTTTTTTACAATTTCAAAACAAAACTCTAAAAACCTTAATAATCCCTGTACTGTTCAATGCATTCATCAGCACGTTTTGAGTGCGTTACATTGAGTAAAACGTGATATTTCACCCCCCCAAAAACGAAAACATTTCCCAGCAATAATTTTTGCGTAGAATTTGATCTACAGAATGATTTTTGGAGGGCTTCGCGAAAGGTCCGTTTATACCTTGTATATGCGACATTAATCTTTGCCAACTTATTTGAGCTGTTATCTTCCCTCAGGCCAAAGTACGTGATAAGTGAAGACCGGTCATCGTACAGAGTGATGATGAAGCTGACCATCAGACTATTCTCCAGGAGTGACATTGGCACTTACAACTGCGTGAGTACCAACTCGCTCGGTAAGAGTGAAGGGACGCTCAGACTTTATGGTGAGTTAAAAAATATGTTTTTAAAATAAATTAAAATATTTATTTAACACAGTACCGGTTCTGTGTTAAATATCGATACTGTTCATATGGATAATGCATACAGATACAAGGAAAATCAAATATTGGATTACGTGTAGCTTTTACAGTTTTATTTGTATTGATGGATATATTCGATTTAGTGGATGTGAACAAATTAGTTATTGATCTCAATTGTTCGTTTTTTAGTTACACACATAATAAAATAAAATTTCATATAAAATTTCAATTTACTCACATCCATAAAAATAGACCTCGGTAATGCCAACTTGACGAACCATTACAAAAGTAACTCTCCTAATATTTTTGTTACAAAATAATTCATTCCAAAAATGTGTACCTAATAAGAAAACAGAGACATAGAACTCCCAAGAGAAACTGATATTGTATATTTTTTTACAGAAATAAAACTATACCCCAGCTCCCAATCGGCAGCCGAAGTTAACATAGGCGGTAAGTAAATAAGATTTTAACTCCTTTGGGTATGGACCGTATATACCAATATGAATAAATATATGAGTAATGTAACTGAAGGATATTGAAACACGTAGACGTTAGGATCCTGTCCGGGGAATTGTTTTAAGGCATCTGGGATCCGTCTGGATCAATTTTGAGATTTTTTTTTCGTTTTTCGTGTAGAATTATATTTTAGGAAGATATGATTTCTTTACTATTTATAAGTCCTAGATGGATTTGCCTGTAAATAAATTCTAAGAAAGCCATGACATTAAACCGCCAAAAGTGGAGAGATTCCGAAGAGACCTACACTCGGCATTGGGTGGGCAAAGGATAAAATTCTAAGTTAAAATGGGCTGGCAAACAAGTAGGCAACCAAAGATTGAAGAGTGGCCAACTTTGCTAAGGAAATTAGCATTGTCAGTGGAACTTTAAAAGAAAATTTAAATTGATCACCTGTAAATGTTTTTAAACTGACGCACCACGCTGTTTCGATATAAGTAAGAGCGTTACCAATGCGATGTTCCATTCATATAAAACGCATATGTAGCTGATAATCAGGAGTCTCCCCGTAATTTTTTGTGGAAAATCTCTATTTCTGATAGAAGAAAACCTACATTATACTACACGCCGTATTTTTAATGCTACTGTGTTATCAACATGTTAGTATTCTGATACGATTCTGTCTTTCCTAAAATTATTTTTCTCTTCTAAGGATTTGTCTAAAAAGCATTTCCATCCACAGGTCTTACCGAAGGAGCAGTGAAGCAAAAAACTTCGTTCAGTAACTCTACCAACATGTTACCTAAAACGCTCAACATAATTATGTTGTTAATATTATTATTGTATTGTTAGCCGCCATTGTTATTTGGGATATAATTTAGTGTAAATATGTACATATATTTTACACGGCCATTAAATTTATAAGCGTTATAATTTTAGTATGTAATATAATAATAGCATTTTGTTAGAATTTGGGGTTACGAAATTCAGATTTTGTTTTGATTGTAATTACAAAAGCGACTTTCAAACAATAAATGCGCGTGTTGGAAAACGTGATTAAGCTATAAAATGATTATAACGCATTAGTGAAAAGGTGATAAGAACCTACTCTTAATGAAAAACACGATTTGTTTAATGAACAAGGACGAGAGTTTCATTTTACAGGGACAAAACAGAGGAATACGTTTGTATGGGCTCAACGCCGCTAGCCTTTCCAGGGTCAGTTCACGCCGAGACGCGTGTGTACCTTTTCGTATAGTAAATAAAGTTATATTTTGAGTAGCTCTATTCAAATGTGCACGCAGCGTCGCGTCGCGCCGCGTCTCGGTGTGAATTGACTCTTAAGTATTTGTATGGAGTTGTCTGTTTCCATGTCCAAAATTTGTCCGGACGTGTTTGCCATAACCCTTGGAAAGTCAGAGAATGACTGATTTTAGATTGTTACTATCGTCATTGTGAATTTGAAATTCACTATGTTTTATATTTATCGGTAAGTTTTATTAGACAACAAAACTGAAATTACTCGTCAACAAAAATCTATTACAATACTTGTTTTTGTTACCTAACAATTTCTACTGAAACATGTAAGTACCCAAATATTTTAGATGTAAAACATAGTATCCTTGTAACCTACACTAAGAATTGTTATCCCTACCCTGATTATTGTAAACAGTTCTCCCAATAAACATTTTAGAAGAAAATGTGTATTACTGTTTCCCTTTTTTTTTTTTTTTTTTTTCGGATGGGAAATCATCAAATGACTTCTCCCGCTCTGGGCGGAGCAGGAGGGAGTGTCAGACTTTTATTGACTAAAACCCATCCATGTTCCTTCATCACCCTTTGTGTTCCGGGGCCACGGTATCTCTTTCGAATAGTCCCGCAACCCCGGCAGGCATCGGTCCTTGCGGACCCCTTCCTTTTTGCTGACTCTCTTTGAGGCGCGCGTGGAACACGAACGCGCCGTCGACACGGCCTGTCGTCATGAGACGGACGGACGGCGAGCTAGCCCATAGCCCACCGTCCACAGGCCCGCGCCTACGGTGGCCGGGGGCCACGTGGTGGCCCCCGACGCCCGGGGCGTCTCCCGCGGCGGCCGGGACGCTGTGAGGTTCTCTCCCTCTCACGTTCCGCCACCTCCTTCTCTAGCATTACTGCTTCGCAGAAGGAGGTGACGGCGTCCCATTCCGTCTCGCTCCGGACCATGGCTTGCACCAGGGCCGGACGCGAGAGGTCGCCGCCGCCAATCGCCGCTTCGAGGACACGGCGATTACTGTTTCCCTTATAGTCAGTCAGTCGGTCAATCACTTTGAATAGGTTTCTTCTTTTACAAAACACTTATAAAAAACTGAAAATGGTTTTATAAAAAAGCTTAATGTTTGACTTGCAACTACGACCCGAATGGCGCAGCGGTAGTGAGGCTGCCTTACGTTATTAGGGTATCGGGTTCGAATCCCGGTCGTAGCAAATGTTTGTGTGATGAGCATGGACATTGTTTCCGAGTTATGGATGTTTATATGTATATTAAGTATGTATTTACAAACAAAAAGTATCTATGTAGTATATCAACTATCTGGTGTCCACGACACAAGCCTCTTTGCTTAGTCTGGGGCTAGATGGCGCTGTGTGTAATGTCCAGCGATATTTATTTATTTATTTATTTTATTTATTTATTAGTAGAGGTAATTTTCACAATATTTTACTCAAGTTGGTGTAAAAATCATCATCACTGACCTCATTTTTGACATTTGATTGTAAATGCTACTACTGAGCGTGAGTTCTTAATTCGATTGCCAGTTCGGGTTAGATTCTATCGGTTCTTCTATCAAAAAATTTATTTCTCAGTATCAGGTCGGATTTTAACTTTACATCCAGGTGGTTTTGTAGCGGCACTACAAATAGTAGTACAGCACATAGAACAAAAAGTACTACAGCGCCATCTATGACAAAAATGAGGAACTACACAGCAAAATCCGTCAGATTCCTACATCGCGCAAGCAACATTAGCTTCGACTTAAGAGTGTATACAAGAACCCGACAAAAACTGTGGGGCAGTAGCCCACCAGACATAACACCCGTCCGGTCTTTCCTATGGGGGGTGAAGAACTTTACACCCTGTTCTTTGTACCCCCCAAATTGGTGACCCCGACGTGATTTGAACACGCAAAACACCCTCAAAGTATTGCAGACACGATGTCATGTTATGTTGCATTGGTTCTGGTTGTGGTAGCTATCCACTCTGCAGTGCAGTGTCGGATCATTAAGTTCCCTTTAAAATGGTTGAGTTGAATGGTGCTGATCCATGCCTCATGTTCGTGAATGGGCGCTGTCAGTTGTGACTGGTCATCTCTTAGTTGCCATGGCTTATTTGAATGAATTATTTTGGTTTTTGAATTGTATATTTTTGTTTTGTTTTTACTGTGGACACTTTAAACGTGCACATTTTGCTACATTGTTCTCACATAATATACCATCTCAACATGAATGATGTAACCAAGATTTTGTAATAATATTTTGATTTAAAAGAGTGTCCATGGAGTTTCTTGCCTGTTCTTCTCCATAGAGATCTACGCTAGGGAATGGGCAACTACAGTACTTTCACAGTTTTTATGTCTTGTGACTGTAGCTACATTTAATTTTCATCTTAGTTTCGACAATTCAAAAGTGCCTGTAACTGGCCTACTTGAAATAAATGCATTGATTTTGAGTAAGTGCAGTCTAGAGTGCCACTGAATTCCACTAAGGTATTTATTGAATTTACTGAAAGTCAACCAAATTACAAGTTCAAATTCTCACTTTCAAGCATTCCGCGCCAATTTAGTACTAATTCAGTAGTAATTTAGTATTAATTCGTTTCATTTGTCGAAACATTGAACATTTAGGTTACAATCAAGGAACTATTGAAATATAAAACATCAATTAAAATTATCAATAAATCTATATTTTTACTACGGCACTCATAGGTGTAGTAATCGCATGAGTTCCTGGGTTCGATTACCGGGTCAAACAAAGTGATTTTGGGTTTTTGCATCAGGAATTTATCAGTAGCAGCCACGTAGTCTGAATTTGTACGCGCTTGATGGCAATAGGCTCACCCCCTATTACATGGGACTTAAACATAACTGGTGAAATGTGGATGTACTATTAGGTACACCTTTGCCTAACCCTTCGGGGATTAAAGGCGTGATGTTATGTTATGCTAAAAAAAATAAAAATTGTAATAAAGTTTTATCAAAAGCTGTTTTTTTATTGTATTGTAATCCCTTGATGGTCTTGTGGTCGAAAGCGCGACTGTAAGCATGAGGTCCTGGGTTCGATTTCCAGGTCGGGCAAAGTTTTATAGGGTTTTTCCATCTGGAATTTATCAGTAGAAGCGCTGCAGGTCTTCTGCTTTCATAACTCATTCTCTATTAGCCATATCATTTTTCAAAGTCCATTCATTGTTGCTTTGGTCTCCTCCTAATGTAATAGCCATTTAAACTCAAAAACGGAATGTGCTAAACAGAGAAAACTAAATTAAAGATTAGACTTTTTAAAGACTTTTATATCCGTTTCCAAAAAAAATGGGTATAATAGGTGAACGGAGAAGAAGCAAATTTTAATGGCATACTTCGTTTTTTTAAAAAAACAAACAAAATAACGAAATTCAAATCATACGCATTAATTAATTTCTCTTTCTATGTTCTAATATGAAAAGTTTACTTGAAATTTGTAGCGTTTTTTGATGATGGATCATTTTTTTCTAAGCTATGGGAAAAATAAAAAAAAACTAGGTATGATAAGCTTCTACTCCGTTCACCTAATATACCCATTTTTTTTGTAAAGTGATAATAATAAAAAAGTCATCCGGTATAAAAAGTCTCTGACTTCATATGCTAGACATTCCTCCTCTTTTTACATTTCGTCCTCCCAACTAATGAAAATCTCGAAGGTCCTCACAGTTTTATGTCACTTCTTAAATTCCATGGCTTAAGGTGCTGTAAAGTTGAGCTACAAAAGGCAGATGACGTTTTTCCTTGCTCATTACTTCGGAAGACTGAAGATATAGCCTTGGATTGACTGAAATTGAAAAAGTAATGTTTGACGTTGATTAGGTAAAAGCGCATCCAAGGCAAAGTACTTGTTTTGACATAGATGTATAGTAAACTTAGGAATTATCGATACTTAGATCATTTTATTGCATGTAATACTTTTGTACACCCTAGAGGCAAAACACAGCGCCCTAAATGTACCAAATAAGAACTTATAATGTACCTGTGTTTTACAATAAATAAATGAATACCGAATATTAATACTTTATATGAGTGGGAAATGTCAAACGTGAGCGGAGGCAGTAAACACAAGCATAATTATCATCGGACAGCTGAAAATCAAGACAACAATTATTAGGAAAATTTTAGTAACTAAACAATATCGAGATTCAATCGAGGAGGCACGGGAAAAGAGTATACGGAAGGAATGGGGGCTATCGTGCATGAATTCGCCGCTAGAGGCGGTCGTGTAGACTAAGGTCTTCCGAAATGTCAGATATCATAAAGTGTTCGCGCGTTGCGTGATTTTTTATCACGTATTTATCTTAATACTCACGATTGTGTTCTAGACTGAGCCATTCCTGATTAATTATGACTTGAAGATTTTAGGTAGCAACTTAGGATCTTGTTTGTTAGTACTTGGAGATAGAATGATTTTTAAATGTTTCATGCTTGCTAATTTTAGGGAGAATATTGTAAATATGTATCTAAAGTTTACACTATGTTGTTATACGTAATAAAATAAACTTTTTATGACGTTATTGGTACTATAAAGTATAAAATAGAATTACTGACAATACCTTACTCGACAGTGCGGCCATCTGGTGAGCTCAAAATTGGGGGAGGCCTCTGCTCAGCAGTGGGACAGCATCACAGCACAGGTTAATAAGAAAAAAAGACAATATTTACCCAACTGTACGCATCCAAAATGAAGGTTTAGCTTTTGTGTGGTACGTATATATGTGTTTATAAACCTACAATCTAGCATTCCGAAAAGCGTACGTCGTGTTTATAATATAATTTATTTTGTGTACACAAAGAAAGAACAAACTTACATAGCACACAGTGAATAAAGTTGTACAGTGTATTTATATAGGTATATTTAATATTATAAATAAAAATATATAATTACCATCATTTAATTTTTTTTATTTTATTTTTTTAAATACATTTATATTTTAGTATTTTGTGTGTATATAAATAAATAATAAATAAAATGCTGACTTCTGCCTCCTAAACTAGGCCAGAAGACTGTATTTTAGAAGCCAATGTTCCTTCAAATGATTGGAACCATGCAGTAGTTACATAAAAACTTATTACGTACTTATAGCACTGGGTATTTTAGGGTTGTCCTACAAGTAGTACATATAAATAATGGTATAATCGTAGAATTATAATACAGTACAGTTATCTATATTAATATTATAAAGAGGAAATATTTTTTGTTTGTTTGTACCGAATAAGCTCCGAAACTACTGGACTGATTTTAAACATTTATTCACCAATAGAAAGTTAAATTATCAGAAAGTAACCTAGGCTATAAATTATATTTTTACAGACGAAGTTCTAGTTTAGGATACAATTTGAATAACATAAAAGTCAATCCTGTTCAAAGTTGTTATAGAATTAGGCAACACCTTGAGAAACGACTGCTTAGTGGCCCTTAGGTATTGCTATATTGCTGTCCATACCCTTAAACGCATAATTATCTCGAAACGTACTTCATATCCTTCGACAACTTTTTTTTCTTTCTTTTACTTTTCCAAAAAACAGTTGAAAACCGTTCGGTTTCCCTGAAAACTCCAGATCAATACTGACCTGCGCAACCAATAAACTGTTAGAGTTACAACCGCGGCTCATCTGTAAATTGATAGTGTTTAATGAAATCCAATAAGAGAGGTCTAACTTACTTAAGTTATTGAGTCGTTATGGAGGAAATGAAATTCTATGTTTAGTTATTGGTATAGGAAATTATTTGTTTTGCGGTTATCGGTTTCGTTTTGGAGTGAAGCTTCGAGTTCTTTTTTGATTAAAAAGTTTTTAAGTGATGGTATTGGTCGATTGGTTACCTGTAGGGGTTACCAACATCAATTGAAATACACCTATATAGTTAAAAATCATGTCTAATAAACCATTCCCCATAATAATATGAACTTAGGACAACTTAGGACCCATTAATGTTAATATTTATCCGTGGTGCTAGGCAACTGGGCCTATCCCAGTTGTAAACGTCCCTTTGTGCCTATTGGCCTTGTTTCGTTCTTTCTCCTGCTGAAATGGAGGGAAGTGGAAATTACGGTTTTTTCTCTATACTTTTCTGATTAATTTCGTTGCGGGATCCAAGACACTTAAATTCATTCTCTGGGACTTCGTCGAGCTTCATTGTCTCGGCGCTTTTCTGGTGGTCGCCACTGTTGATTCTGGCTTTCAGGAGTTACAGTGGTTTGGGAACAATGTGGCGGGCTTGTCCCAATTAAAAAATAAATAAAAAATAATATGAACTTCAAAATGATCGTTGTACTTTTGAAACTGATAAGCTTTGTCTGTAACAAATATTGTATTTTTTAACGAATTAAAATCAATAATAATAATACATACACATATTAAAATAATAATACCACTAACTATGCTTCAATCCCCTTTTTGAATGACGATTTCATGAAATCCATTATCCCAACTTACAAAATTGTATGGATGATTTTGATTCTGTAAATATCAAATGCATTAAGGTCGTAAATAAATTAATAAAACAGACAAATATACCGCAATCTTGTTAAGAGGAAATATCGTGAGAAAAAATTGCAACCGGAGAAGCAAATAGACCTCTTCTAATACACACGTAACAATAATTTATCGGAACAGAGTGTTCAAGGAAACCCATTGTAAAAATAATGGTTTAGGGGAGCGACCCCCGATGTCGGCAGTCCCAGCGATTACCAAATCAAACAAGTCCATTTAGACCCTATGGTTGACAAAGTTGATCGCTATAAAGTTCTTCAAAAGGTTCAAGTTTAGGTTCACAGTGGGTGGTAGTGCGTTTGGTTCTGGATTGGTTGTGCTGATCAGAATTATGTCCAAGAAATGGTGTAATTATGTAGTTTAAAATTAGTAAAAAATATTGAGAAACCGAAACATTATGTGTCTATTTTTAACCGACTTCCAAAAAGAGGAGGTTATCAATTCGTCTGTTTTTTTTTTTGTGTATGTTCAGCCTTTTTTTCGCCAATTGTGAACCGATTTCGATGATTTTTTTTTTGTTTGGAAGAAAGTTAAATAGTCGAATTTTCTGTGAGTTTTGCTGAATGAAACTAAAACTGTTTTTTTTGCTATAGAGCTGTAGAAAAGCAAGAAACAAGAATGGCAGGGTGTCATTCAGTCATCAGTGTGTTGAACAAAGTAAATTAGCTATCTTAACCGTCTGCCTAGCTCTTTCTCAAACATATTGGGGACGGCTTCCAATTTATCTATTTATCTGGATGCAGCTGGATTTGGCAGTATTTTACATGGAACAGTTATTTGAACTCCTTAGCCAAAAGCAAGTGAACTCTAACAAGATTCAATCTAGGTTACTCCCATAACTAAACTCGTCACACAACATCCACAATTTCATGACCCATAGTCAAGCCAGCAGTAAACTGGACACAATACTACTACCTTCTTTATCTCTTCAGATAATTTTGAAGTACCCATCTAAGTACTTTACGAGCTTGTAAAGCCTAACCCGATTCGGTAGTAAAAAGTTTAATAACTAAATAGGTTCTACGATTTTGTTACAACGACGATGTTATCTGAGTCTTAAATTGGGCCCCTCAGTTTAATTCGGAGACTATAATTTCTAGTTATACATATATATAGGATGGAAATCAAAAATGTTTTTCTGTGAGCTAAGCATGAATGCGCGAAGTAGACTTGATGTAATAAAATCGAACGATTTATGAATTAGTTTCGTTTACGCCACGAGCACCTGAGGGCAGCGGTGAACGAGTGGTGGCGGCCCCGACCTACGAGCAGTAAGTCGAGTGTTAAACTCTGGCAGGCACATTAATACCAGCCTATTACTGTCCCACAGCTGGGCAAAGGTCTCTTCTCAACAGAGAACGCACGAGCGTTAATCACCACGCTTGCTCAAGGTGGGTTGGCGATTTCAGATTTATATTAATTATAAGTCCAGGTTTCCTCACGATGTTTTCCTTCACCGATGTCTGTGATGTCCAAGATAAACTGAGAAAGTAAGTACATATAAATTGAAAAATGAATTGAACCCATAACTTCATGTATGATAGGCGAGGCCTTATCCTCTAGGCAATCATGGTACATTACTTTGTGTAATTTATTTCATCAAAACTGCTCTCAAAACGGTGAAGAAAATCATCGTGAGGAAACCGGCATTTCCTAGAACCAACTTTCGAGGACATGTGACATCTACCAACCCGAACTGGGCCTGCGTGGTAGATTTATAGCCCATTCCCTCTCATAGAGAGGAGGCCTGTGTCCCAACAGTGGGAACATTATGAGCTGATTATTATGACGCCACGAGTCGTGTTAGGGTCTCTGCCTCTTAGACAGTTAGTTAAACATTGCCGTTTTTATCGTACAGGAAATAAGAGAGGTGGGCTATTCACTCGATACTTATAAAGAAATAACCTTAGTCAGCAAAGTGCCTGACCAACTACTTTTGCACGACGACTAATCTAATTTACAACACCTTGTGAAAAAACTAGAAACCAAAACATCGAAAAAATAACAGCAACGTGCAAAGATATACACTGGCGAAAATTCGGCCTTTTTATTGCATTCTAAATCACAAGAGAGCCTTAATTTAATATGGCTTGCTCGATTTGTTTACAAAGGAAAAATTTATTCATGAAATTTGTTTTGGTGGGTCCAAGCCTGCTTGGATAAAAATAAACTTTCCTAGCGTGGGTTACTTTGACCCAGGATCCTTTTGGGCAACAATGTTCTTCATATTTTTTCGGTTACGTCTTGGTTTTTGAGTGTTCTTGGGATTGCTATAAATATCATAATTGATTGCATGTAGTAGTTGAGATTATGTTGTGTGGGATTGGTTTGGTTTTCATGTAATAAAAGGGAAGGTTTCGTTTACATGTTAGCGCAGTAATTGAGATTTTAATATCAATTATCGTTGTGTGCAATTTACAGTTTATGTAAAGATAGTTAGTTAATTACAATACATTGTGTCGTCGTTGTTGTGGTCTGTATGGTGTGGGACGTAAAGAATAGCTCCATCCCATATCTTCCCGTGGGTGTCGTAAGAGGCGACTAAGGGACTTACCAGAGAATGGGCAGCAGCGTTCTCTTTGCTTTTGTAACAACCGTACTGCGATCGCTAACCCGCCTGCCAAGCGTGGCGATTATGGCAAAATCCCCCAAATGAATAGCGCATCACAGAAATGGCCCCTAGTGCCCGGCAGCCAGTCTACCCTCGACTACGGCAGCGGTCGAGGCTACGGCGTGGCAAGGGGTGCGAAGAATCTCCGGAAGGGATCCGGCTGCCAACACCAGCGACTGGACCTGGCAACATACAACACACGCACACTCCGAACCGACGATAAGACAGCGGAACTCGAAGAGGAATTGAGCATGCTGCTATGGAATATTGTGGGATTATCTGAAGTCCGAAGAGAGGGGGAGGACACGATAATCCTGAAATCCGGCAACCTGCTTTATTTCCGAGAGAGTGACCGGCAGTCCCAGGGTGGTGTTGGGTTTATCGTCCACAAGTCCCTTGTGAACAACGTGGTGAAGATCGAGAGTGTGTCGAACAGGGTGGCGTACCTTATACTCAGATTATCCTCAAGATATTCGCTGAAGGTCATACAGGTCTACACCCCGACCTCGGCATCCACCGATGACGAAGTGGAGACCATATATGAGGATATTTCTGAAGCCATGCATGGTTCCAAAACTCACTTCACCGTTGCCATGGGGGACTTTAACGCGAAACTGGGCAAACGAGATGGGGATGAGCTGCAGGTGGGGCAATTTGGAGTTGGACGTCGGAATCGTCGGGGTCACCAACTGGCTAGCTTTATGGAGAAGGAGGGCCTCTATATGATGAACTCCTTCTTCAGAAAGCGTGAGCACAGGAAGTGAACCTAGCAGATCCCCGATGGTGCAACTAGAAATGAGATTGACTTCATCATGTCAACCAAGAAGCAAATGTTCAATGATGTCTCGGTGATCAATTCGGTGAAAACCGGGAGCGATCACCGCATGGTAAGAGGCACATTGAACATCAATATCAAGCTTGAACGGTATCGACTGATGAAGTCTACGCTCCGTCCAGCACAGATCCAAATCCAAAACCTCGAGAGCTTTCAGCTTGAACTCCAGAACCGTTTCGAGTGCCTAGGAAGCTCAGTGGACGAATACAAAGATAGGTTCGTGGAAACTGTCCATACGACCGGGACTAAGTTCTTTAAGGCACGTCGTACAGAACAGAACAAGAGACTTTCCGATAACACTCTCAAGCTCATGAAGGAGCGGCGTGAGATGATCCTGCTGCAGGTCTTCAGACGAGGCGTTGAAATACCAGCAGCTCAATAGGCGGATCTCTTAATCCTTGAAAAGCGATCTCCACTGCTTTAATACTGAGCGTATTAAAGACACGATTGAGCGGAATAAAGGCTCCAAGGTATTTACAAGAGATCTGGCTATTGGCCAGAGCCAGCTCACGAAACTGAAGACCGACGATGGTAGGATCTTATCCACCAAACCGGAGCTTCTGAGGGAGATCGAGAGCTTCTATGGACAGTTGTACACGTGAACCAGTAAACCCATTGTAGATCTAGCAAACGGCCCAAGAGCTAGACTGAACCGACACTATACCGAAGACATCCCGGACGTCAGCCTGTACGAGATTAGGATGGCTTTGAAGCAGCTCAAAAACAACAAGGCACCGGGTGATGACGGAATTACGGCCGAACTCCTGAAGGCGGGTGGAAAACCGGTACTTAAGGCCCTTCAGAAGCTGTTTAATTTCGTCATACTTGAGGGAAAAACGCCACAGGCATGGTGCAGGGTTGTGGTGGTACTCTTCTTCAAAAAGGGCGACAATGCCTGGTTGAAGAATTATAGGCCCATCTCACTTCTAAGCCACGTCTACAAGTTGTTTTCAAGAGTCATCACGAATCGTCTCGCACGTAGATTTGACGATTTCCAGCCTCCCGAACAAGCCGGTTTCCGAAAAGGCTTCAGCACTGTGGACCACATACATACGCTGCGGCAGGTTATACAGAATACCGAAGAGTATAACCTGCCCCTCTGTTTGGCGTTTGTGGACTACGAGAAAACTTTCGCGTCAATCGAGACCTGGGCTGAACTGCAGTCTCTCCAACGGTGCCAAATCGACTATCGGTACATCGAGGTGTTGAAGTGTTTGTATAAAAACGCCACCATCTCAGTCCGACTTCAGGACCAAGCCTCGGAACCTAACCTCCTGCAGCGAGGTGTGAGACAGGGAGAAATTATATCTCCGAAACTATTCACCGCTGCACTGGAGGATGTCTTCAAGGTACTGAACTGGAGAGGGCTAGGCATCAACGTCAATGGCGAGTACATCACTCACCTTTGGTTTGCCGACGATATAGTGGTCATGGCTGAGACCATGGAGGACCTCAGTACAATACTCGATGACCTCAGTAGAGCTTTCGGAAGAGTGAGTCTTAAAATGAACATGGACAAAACCAAGGTTATGTTGAATGCCCATGTCACACCCACTCCTATCAAGATCGGAGACTCTACACACGAAATTGTAGACGATTATGTGTAGCTGGGACAAACGGTCCAGTTGGGTAGGTCTAACTTCGAGAAAGAGGTCAATCGTCGAATCCGACTCGGCTGGGCAGCGTTCGGGAAGTGGCGCGGTATCTTCTCTTCCAACTTACCGCAGTGTCTTAAGATGAAAGTCTATGACCAGTGTGTGTTGCCAGTGATTACATACGGGACCGAAACGTAGTCGCTCACAATGGGCCTCATCAGAAGGCCAAACCACCCAAACGGCAATGGAGAGGGCTATGCTCGTAGTTTACTTGCGCGATCGAATCAGAAATGAAGTTATGCGCAAGAGAACCAAGGTTACCGACGGAGCCCGAAGAGATGCCTAACTTAAGTGGCAGTGGGCAGGGCACATTGCTCGTAGAACGGTTGGCCGATTAGGCCGAAAAGGAAGTAAAGCCGGAAGACGTTGCGTTGGAAGGCCTCCCACTAGGCGGACCGATGACCTGGTGAAGGTTGCGAGAATCCGTTGGATGCGGATCGCACGGGACCGGTCAATGTGGCAACACTTGGGGGAGGCCTATGTCCAGCAGTGGACGTCTTTCGGCTGAAATGATGATGATGAATACATTGTGAAGAAACCAGGATGTCCTAGCACCAGTAAAAATTAGTGACAACCATCAACTCACACACTTCCACAGAGAAGAGGCCCGTGTGAATATAGGTTGATGATGCGTATGTTATAGAAAGTACCTATTTGCTTGCTTTTAACTTTCTTGCAAGTGGTATCAAAACCATCGTCATCAAAAAACGGTTATGTGAATCGTTAAAGTACGATATTTTCACAACAAAGTAAGAAAAACCACATTGTATCAACACGAGAGCAAACAATTTCCAAAACCTATCCTTAACGCTTAATCTCAGCACTAAATTAATATCATCATCTGCCTAGCCTTTTCTCAATTATGTTGGGGTCGGCTTCCTGTCTAACCGGATGCAGCTGAATGCCAGTATTTTATATGGAACGACTGTCTATCAGACACCTCCACACCTACTTAGTACTGGATAATATGATACCTCTTGGTAAGACTGGTTGTCAGACTATCGGACCACTGAGTACCTGTAACGACTGTCAAAGCTCTACAAAACGACGGTCAGAACTAACGGTTTGATGTATGGCACTAAAGTAACACCACTCAATAAAATTAAACCTTTGTCTAATCTAAAGATTAGACATTTGTACGGGAAGCGAATAAAAACATTGTACAGTTTAAAAGTCAACAGGGGATAAACCAACAGCGTCCGTGGTACAAACGGATATTAACAAAAGATCCTCTTTTTCAACGCATTATGAGTCGAAAAAATTGCGAAAACCTTCATAAATAACGTGGTATGAAATGTTGGATTTTTCGGTTCGTGGTTTGGCTTTAACTTTTCAAGGTGGATTGGGAGGCCCATAAGTGAGAAAACATGTTTTTGTTTACGGTGATTTTCTTTGACCTTGCAAAGGATTGATTAACTCAGAGGTGACAATGACCCTGATTTCAAATGATGAGAAGCCTTGAATATGTTGTAAGGAATTAGACAACATGTTGTATTCTGAAAGTTGTTGATATCGCTACAGCTGTCACTTTTTTAACCGTTTTTCTATAGAATTACGAAAATAAATTTATTTTCGTAATTCTATAGAAATCATTTATCATGAAATACCGCTCTTTTGGGTACTAAAATAATAACCACTCAATTAAGTATTATTATAACAGGTTTAATAGGTATTCGATTGATTCAGAATCAATATTTTATTAACTACAGAGCAATATAAAATATTGCTACACATTCACGAATATCGACAAATTAATCATTCTCTTTATTGTGAGTATCCTTGCACGAAATAATTTAATCATCCGTTTATTTTCACTTGTATAATTACTTAAGCGCCTTTTCATAATTAGAACTGTGTTTTATTCAAACCACGTGATTCATAATTCATTCAACAATAGTATGACAACCTCCTATTAAGGCCGGACGGCATGGCAAGCGATTTAAATTTTTGGCAATGGACATTCAAACGTATTGATATAGATATACAACCGTGGCGCGTCTTTCAATGCAAATCCCTTTCGATGCCACGGCATGCCACGCCATCATTATAAAGCATAACAATTTATGTCGTATTTCTATATCAATACGTTCGAATGTCCATTGGTAAAAAAATAAATCCCATGCTATGCCGTCCCGGTCTGCGTAGGCAGTTTATTCTTCAAAGAAACAAATGACTCACAAATTTTCAACCCCGCCTGACTCAGACCACTAAATAAAATACATTTTTAAAATCATTTGGCACTGTTACAGTCAGACAAATAGATCTGTCTGCATTCTGAAACAAAATACTACCTACGTTATCCAATTTGCAGTAATAAAATTGAGAAAGTCTGAAGTCCGTATTATTTGCGAATCAAGATTTTAGTGGTCTGCCAAACAGTGCTGTTGTCTGGTGCAATATCCTGTCTGTCCCGCCTAGATTAAGTTCGTATATAACAAGTACATATTGTTGTAGGAAATTGTTTCCAGCTTAGAAGTTCACTTAATTGTTTGTGTGAACTTGGCTCGGAATTCGTGGTGCATTTTGTCGGTGAAATCTTAATTAGTTTTCAGGCATGGAAGTGCAATTTGTTTTTTAGTGGCAGTGTTCGGATTGTGGGGGGATTATTTACGATCTTAAATTACTATTCTACTTATTTTACGTATTTTATGTAATTAGATTATTTGTTAGGAAGTCTTCTTAGATAAACAATAACTGCAGCCAAGTTTTGGTTAAAATTTGATATCTTGTCTTCCAAAAATTGAATAATAAACAAGATAGAGAAGTGATAGAAATTAGAGTGAGAACTACCAACAAAGTCATAATTATCTCGTTTTGAATATTTTGTACTTCAAACTTGTGTTAGGAATAATATTTGATAACCACACTATCAAATTAGGTTTAAGAATAACCTGTAATGATAGTCATTGTAAGTTGGTTAAATAAAATAAAAAAAATAATGTGATATCTTAAAATATTAACTCTTTCGGACCCGTCCACTGTCCGGGGTTGCGGGACTGTTCGAAAGAGATACCGTGACCCCGGAACACAAAGGGCGATGAAGGAACATGGATGGGTTTTAGTCAGTAAAAGTCTGACACTCCCTCCTGCTCCGCCCAGAGCGGGAGAAGTAATTTAATGAATTCCCATCCGAAAAAAAAAAAAACCCCGTCCACTGTCACGTGCAAGGCAACACCCCTTGTATGGAACGATTTCCATATACTATTAATGCACTATGGCATATTTCATAGAACACTATTAATGCCCCGAATATGCTATACTCAAGTCGCAAAGAGTAATTCTCACACAAGTTCATGAGACCTCCAAGGCCAAGTTACTACCAACATCTTCAAGCCATAAACAAAACTAATCACTAAAACAAAGCACATAAGAAAACTTTATAAACATGAAATAAATATCAATCTTTGCCAGTTACGAACTTAAGTCTCTGTAATCTTTCAAGTTATTTTTTTGTGAGCAAACGTGACCTGATACCATTACGTTAATACCTGAAAGTTTGGCGGGCGAAGTATAGTGAGACTATAAATATTCGTAGGGAGCTCACGCATGGTTTGGTAGTCGGGGAGATAGTTTAGTGGAAATGTATTGTACCTTCCATTGTTGTTTAATGTAACAAAAATAAAAAAAAATGCCTTCTGATTAGTCCGATGGGTATTTTAATTTATATAAATAAGTACGCTTTCTGTGTCTAGCTCTAAATGATTTCAGAAATCATCTTCAGGGCATACATATTTGTGTCTACTTAGTGAAACAATGTGTGCGTCCTTTCATTCAACAATCATTTAGTTCTGCAGTCGATATTTGAAGCTAATTCAAAGCTTTGACATAATGTTAGAACTGTATAAACCAAATACTTTAAAAAGTGCCATTTTAGTATTTTATAATTTATAAAGTGTCTTTTTGTATTTCCTTATTTGACCGCTTTATCTTCTTGTAGAATGACCGTCGTTGTTGTTTTTTCCAAAACCCTTCAAATAATAAATTATTCTTGATTCGTAAATACTGCATTTCTTCGATGGTCTATTGGCCGGAAACGCTACTACTGATCCTGAGGGTTTGAGTTATATTCTCCGGTCGGGCAAAGTGTTATTGACTTGGTCCATTAGGAATTTCTCAGCACCAGGCCGGAGACAGTTGGTATCGATATGTTATTCTTCATTTTGCGCAATTTTCTCTTACGAAAAACATATTTTTCTTTCGTATATCAAGCTTCCCTAGCTCCTATCCTAAGAGTAAAGTTGCAGGAACTTAATAACATCCTAGACTCGAGCACAGACCACGCGAGCTTTGCTAAATGAAATATGCTATGATTATGTTATACTTGTACGTTGTCAAATTGAGCTCATATGCCGAGAACTTGCATTTTGTATTATATTGCATGCATGTTGCTCAGGGATTTTCTGGAAAAATGGCTTGATATTGTCTGGTTTCTTATTACTAGGTAAAAAGTCGCTTGGTAGGTGCTCAGATTGCAAGTACACTTCAAAATTCTTGTGATAGACGCCCGTTATATCTTAACCAAATTTGAAAGCGAACAGTCTAGTTGCCATAACCAACTGCCTAGTTTCGGTATGAGTATAAAGTGTGAAAATTGTCAATGTTATAGGCTTTATAGCCTTAAGATGCGGTCAAATGTCCTTTCCATTATCCAATCCCGAATAGATTGAAGGATGCAAGAACAGCAAACTTTTATAGATAATAACACCAAGCCAGTAATCCCCAAAGGGATTAGCAGAGGTGTACCTAATAGTAAACCCGCATTTCGCCAATTATGTTTAAATCCCATATAATAGGAGGCGAGGCTATAGCCATCAACCGAGCACAAATCCACACTCCGTGGATGCTACTGAGAAATTACTGATGGGAAAACCCAATATCACTTTGCCTGACCTGGGAATCGAACACAGGCTCTCATGCTCGTCAGTCGCGCTTGCAACCACGACCAACGAGGCAGATAATATTCTGGAATATTTGTCATAGTCCTATGTCCACTGTTCGCTCGGTCTGACCGCACCTCTGAGATTACGTGGGATCACTCATGCGGTGTTTAAAATAAATTTAAAAAAATATCTCATAGCCAAGTGCTATTATACGATATCGGATTTTTTAAATGAACGCAATTAATTAAATATCGATTCCTATAATAACGAAATTTTCACAATTTGACCCTCAAATCTGATAAAAACAATACTTTATTTTTTAATTAGCATTAGGAATATTATTTTTTAGTTTGCTGCGTAGACTCAAGTTTTTTTTTATGGTATTCTAAACCAAAAAAATGTTATTTTGTACGCTATGAATGGCAAAACATGCAGATCTACCTACAGGTAGATACATCAAATAATATGTGCAAGGTCCTAAAATAACATTTTAAGACCTTGCACATATTATTTGATGTATACTCATGTTTTTACAATAAATATATTCTATTCTATTCTATTCACAATTTTTCTATGACATTTCTTATAATCGCCTCGTTATCTTAAACCTCTTTGATCCATTGTTGTGAAAGGGATTCTAATTAATTGTTACTTAGGAGTAGAAAATTCTAGGCATTTATTTAAAAAAAAAAACTTAGTCGGTCCAACCTTAATTTTATACATGAAAAACAAGATCAAAAATAACTGTAAATTATACATACTTTTTATTTTATTTTATGAAAAGAAAGCGTATAATATATTTTGTTTAAAAGAAACTGTTTAGTGTGTTATCATTTCTAGTGCTCTCTTGTGAAACATTTGTTGTCTTTATAGACTTTGTAAAGTTCTACTTCGTTAATGTTTCCATGAAGTTTGTGCAAACGTAACTTATTAAGTCTAAATTATGTTCGTAACCTTTAACAAACTTCTGAAAGCGAAGTGTGTGTTTTTATTTACTGAATTTCACAAAGTGAAAACCTTTATTGTTAAAGAACGTCTCAAATATCTTTTAATAATTTGACTTTTATATTTAAAATGCAATTTGATTTACGTTAGTTTTAGCATTTTAAAAGGTAGTTGCGGAGCTAGCATTATATTGCAATCGCTCCCTTGTGGGTCATATAGGAAGAGTAAAGTGTTCATAGAAACAAGGAGATCTGCACTTCATGAAAAATGCTGTAGAAATCTATTTTTTTTTTGCTTATTTTGATAACGTGTTTTTAAGTTGTACATTGGTGCCGATTCTGTTGTGCACAAACTAAACTTAATTTAGGCTATTGCTATCTTTAGTTCTTTATTAAAACGAGAAAGAGACGGACGTAATTTAGAGTTGTCAAATTTAGTTGGAACTATTATTTCCATAAAAATGAAGGATGCACGTAAAAACATGTCGACTAAAATCACGGTGAAGCGCAAGGCATAAACTAGTTTGACATCTCTAACTTAGTTCATAGCTATAGCCGTCATTTAAGTAAAAGATAGCAATAGCCTATGTTGTGTTTAGTTTGCGCACAACAGAATCGACACCATTGCAAGTAAAACCGCAAGCTTATCATACTCAAAAGATCTAAAAATATTCTCCTTTTTTTGGAAAAATAAGTCAGCCTTATAAAAAAGCTACTGACGAGAATTATTACTATCATCATACAAGAACCATTATCGATACAATATCAACAATCTTTAACAAATGATGTCGGTCGGTACTTTCTTTCTTTAGCAAAATTCCCATGATGCTTATTGGCCAGGAGTAGTTTCTTTCAGAAATCCAGGAAAAAGCAAAACACGAACTCATTACCCGAAACTGTAAAATTTTCCCAATCAACCTTGAACCTAATGCTTTAGCAATAAAATTGAAAATCTATTTAAAAAAAATGGACAGATTGCAGTAGCTTGATGTGCTGGTATCTGTACAATAGAAGAAGCTTAACTCTCATTCAAATATGACATATATTTGGATAATAACAGAGACAATGACAAACAAAATACCCACTTTAAACATTCATAAAACATACGAAAAATAAAAATGACCTAGATATTCCAAGAGAATATTCCAGAAGGTGTTTCAGTTTAAAACATAAGCTGTCATATTACTGCGCAGGTCTCCCCTCGGATATTGCACTTGAGTAAATCGTCTTGCGAAGAAATATTACGTAAAATTGCCTCGCATGGCGCAAACTTGTGTACTGTCGAGTTACGTGATAGATTTTTATTGTTTTTGGTTCACAGTTTGTTTGAAATTGCATCATTATAACAAGTATTTTTTTTTTAGTCCCTGATGTTTATTTTTTACACGAACAACATTATTTTCCGTTAATCCATTCAATACATAACTTCCTAAGTATGAGAATCTTGTCGGTTACGTCAAGCTAAATCTAAACAGTAATCTCTCCATTTTTCGCAGTGCTCCCAGCAAGCCAACCCTGTGAGTTTGTGGGAGCGTTTTATAACTATTAGCAAAATATCATCATTTTATAATCATTACTTACTTGAGAATCCTTGAGGCCAGGGTTAATCTTCTCTTCAGGTTAAGCCGCACTACATAGGTGGGTCAGTTTCCTCCGTGCCTTGGTAAAATAAGTCAGCCTCATAAAAAAGCTACCGTCAATAATTAATTTTGATAAAAAATTTCGTAAACAATTGGTCTTGGCTGCCATTTGTAGATTTGAGTTGGAGGCCCGAAAGACTGACAACTAGTCTTAGCAAGGGGTATTGTATTACCCATTACCAACTGGGTTGTGAAGGTCAGATAGGCAGCAAACATGTAAAATATTGCTATTCAGATGCATTTGGTAAGACTAGAAGCCGACCCTAACATAGCTGGGAAAAGGCTAGGCAGATGAATAATTACTTACTTACGCTCTGCCATTTCTGATACCAGCATAATGTGTCTTTCTCTTCAGTATAACAGTAATATTTGTATCCAGGTGTGAGTCAAGTCTTCTCTGAGATTATACTTATTTTGCTGTAGGTAATCTGGGCATAGCGTCGTCACATCACCCATTTTTCTCGTGCTATTTACTTCTAAAGATCTCCTAGACTATCGTTTCTTTTATCCCTATCTTCTGTCCACTACTTCTGAAAAGAGCCAATTAGCCGATCACTATACCGATATCATTATCATCATTATTTAGCCCGTTTCCCAATTCATTTGGGGTCGGCGCAGCATGTCTACTTCTACCATTCTTCTTAATTACTCGTCATCTTATCAGACACCTACTTTCCTTTATACTTTTACCTTATACCTATATATTTATGCCGTGTGGCATATCTAGCCGTGTGGTATCCGGCAGAGTAGAATAGAACCAACCCATTACACTCACGGGTGTCGTATAAGGCGACTAATGTCTGAGGCAGAGCACCTTGCGCCTCCGTAGACCAGAGAATGGGCAGCAGCGTTTTCTGTTAGTCTTTCATCACTGCGATCTCCAATCCGCCTGCCAAGCGTGGAGATTACGGCAAATTCCTCCCATCCTGGGGAGGCTTATGTACAGCAGTGGTTATCGGCTGTTGTAGTAGTGTAGTATATATTTATACCTTTTTTATTTTTCCGATGGGAAATCTTCAAATGACTCCTCCCGCTCTGGGCGGAGCAGGAGGGAGTGTCAGACTTTTACTGACTAAAACCCATCCATGTTGCTTCTTCACCCTTTGTGTTCCGGGGCTACGGTATCTCTTTCGAAATACCGATATCCCTTAGTTGATATTTAACGATCAGAAAATCATGTCTGTATACAACTCCATCTAACTCTTCTGGGAACACCTTAATGTGATACACGTATGTTGTGTTGTGTATTTTTTTCTGTGTTTATGTGGGTTTAACTGTGTTTGTTGTGTTTCCCGAGCTGGTCACTAATAGAGCAATTAGTACTAATTGTTTGTAGTAATTCTCTGTTCATTATTTTTAACTAGTTACCCTCCGGGGGTTTGTTTCAGTGGAGGTTGGGGGTCTCATATGTGAGATTACGAGCTCAGAGTGTACGTCTTTTGAAACAGTATTTTATGTCGGTAATGGATTTTTTCGTTTATTTCGATAAATAAGCTACTGTCTATAATTGCGTGATCTTTGCCTACCTATTTAATTCCTGAACTAAGTCAAAAACGTACGATGACAACACAGCACAGTAGTATACATAGGTAGGTATATTGATTGTGTGTGCCACTGCTGCTTAGTTCAAATCTAATACAACGGTACCTTATTTGTTAAATCGGTTACAAGAGAAACTCGTGTCTAAATAATACCAGCCGCTCGGGTCGACCTTTAGGTTAAGCCGTGCCTAGGTTGGTCTGTGGATGGGTGACCGCCCATTTCATACAGAGTTTCCTCCGTGCCTCGAAAATCACGTTAAGCCGTTGGTCCCGGCTGTCATTTGTAGATCCTTGACAGTCGTTAGGTAGTCAGAGGCCCAAAAAGTCTGACAACCAGTCTTACCAAGGGGTATCGTGTACCCGGTACTAACTGGGTTATGGAGGTCAGATAGGCAGACGCGCCATGTAAAATACTGGTACTCAGCTGCATCCGGTTAGACTGGAAGCTGACCCCAACATAGTTGGGAAAAGGCTAGGCAGATGATGAGGTTAGGTTACAAGACAATCGTGACCCCCTGTTTAGGCCTAGCTTACTTAGTTAAATTATAGTAAACTGTTGAAAATTGTTAAATACTTTTCTTGGAGTGCCAACATATTACCGTAACACCGATTTTTATTTGGATCTTATTCATCCTCTGCCTAGCTTTTTCCCGACTATGTTGAGGTCGGCTTCCAATCTAATCGGACGCAGCTGAATACCAGTACTTTACTAAAAACTGACCTCAAAAACCAAGTTAGTACTGGGTTATACGATACCCCTTGGTAGACGAACAACTGACTGACTGAACTGACAACTAGTCTTAGTTGTCAGTTCAGTCAGTCAGTTGTTCGGCACGTCGCACCTATTTTGACGACAATAAATATAAATGTTGCCTATTTTCTTGGTTTGCTTGATCACACACATCGAGCATCTAGCTTATCTATGGGCATATTAAAACATCTGTTTCAGTCCCACTTCAAAATCCACCATAACGAGAGAGAGAGAGAGAGGTTCTATCCCTCTCATTCTCCCTTTCAAATTGAGGTGATAAATAATTGTTCAAATGTACCTTACTAAAACACTTTTAACCTGTAATATATCACTGAAAGTAAAGGTACAAGATTTAAGGGCACAGAACAATGCTTTCCCTATACCTCCGGATCGTTATCATCCCGTGCTATGTTGGCTGAAAGTCCCTTTAGCTCATTTTAAAAATATTATTTTTGGGTTTTAAATCTTGTTGTTTAATAGTATATGTGGCATGATTTTTGTTATTGTTTTTTGTGAGGGAAAGAGTGAAAGGAATGAATTTTGATAACATCAAGTGTAGCCTATATAGCCTATTTTAATATTGTTAATTTTTTAAAATAAAAATTGCTTTTGACTACTATCACGCATCGTTTTTGACGATTTGAAAACCTTAGACGGCTAAGCCTATTTCACGCCTATTTTTGGCCTATTTCATGATGTCCTAATAACCACTACTTATCGAATAAATTCAAAAATGGAACAGAATATGAATTTATCTGTCAAATAAGTAAATGGAAACTTAATCGCTGGTGGTGAAACAGGCCCTTAAACTTACTTCTTAGCGTATCGATAGCAAAATATGATTAAAATATGTTTGGTCCAAAATTATGCTACGCGAACTTTGTTCACTGAAAGAGAGATGGGCAGTATTGTCTCTAGGGGAATATAACTTACTAGCATTATTGTTTTAGAAATCTAGGTAAAAACAATATATCTTATTGAAGAGACAATTCCTAGATAAGCAAACTTTAGAACACGTTATTAAAAACCTAACTTATTACAAAATCAATTTCATTTTAAAACTACATATTTTATTGCACAACATTTTTTTTATTTAAAACAAACTGTATGTTTTAGAATTAAAAGAAAAAAAAAAGATTTTGCTATAATGTAGGTTTCTTTTAATAAGAAAAACTTTATTTTGATTGTTCAGTATAAAGCCATAGGGATTTGATCCTTGCCTTTAAATTAATAAGAAGATATTTAAAAAAAATGGAAGGCTAATACAGACCTTTACATATTTAATTTCAAATTTTTATTATTCTGAAAGGTTATTTCCTTTGTAATATATAAAAAATACTTTCTATTGTTTAAAAATAAAATTATAAATTAAACGTTACTGAGGAAAATTCATGGGATCTTCAGTTGAAGATCGTACGTTGAGAAAGTCATTGTATTCCATAACAACGGAAGTGGACTTTTAAAATATATTAAAAAAAAAACTAGTTTTTCTCATCCGACTCCACCTTCTCATATCAAATCGACACATCTATTAAAAACACTTCGAATTTAATATAAGAGTAGACATTATCTCATCCATACAGGTAGTGTGGTAGGAGCAGTCACTGCACGAAAGGCTTAGTGTGGTGATGAACCAGTGTAGTGATGGGATTAACAGAAATCTACAGTCACAAAGTACTATTATTATTAAGAATAACCTGTATAGGTGGCAGTTATAACACGACACAACTCTTCCACGCGGTCGAGCAGTGAAGTAGATCTCACGTTGGTGTCGCACAGGCTGTTATGATATCCGTTGGAGCCTTTTTTTTTTAGACAAGCCCGCCACACTTTTCCTAAACCACTGGAACTCCTGAAAGCCAGAATCAACAGTGGCGACCACCAGAAAAGCGCTGAGATAATGAAGCTCGACGAAATCCCAGAGAATTAATTTAACTGTCTTGGATCCCGCAACGAAATTAATCAGAAAAGTATAGTGGAGGAGTAGGAAAAAACCGTAATTTCCACTTCCCTCCATATCAGCAGAAGACAGAGCGAAACAAGGCCAATAGGCACAAAGGGACGTTTACAACTGGGATAGGCCTAGTTGCCTAGCACCACGGATAAATATTAACATTAATGGGTTCTAAGTTGTGAGCTGTTATATTTGAATCCAATAATAGGTATGGCTTTTTGCCGCTTGAACGCACGGAGATTTGTTCTAGTTTCCACAAGGTCTGTATAGAAAATAACTCCGGGTGTAACCTGTACACTATACAACATAATATTGCGTTCATTCTGCCAAAGACTGCACTCCCATAAAATGTGATGTGCTGATTGTTCATATTCGTCAGATGTGGAACATTGACAAAAAGGCGAGTCAACAAGCTTGAAGGAAAATAATTTACTCTAAAGTTACCATGACCGGTGAGAAAATTTCCGTCGAAGCCTAACACATGTACAGCACCCATCCGCGCGGACGAGTGGCGATCACCACCTCTTCACGCGACGCACTGCCCATACATCCGCTTCGTCGCCTCCGTCCGACCGCGCGGAAGAGCGGTATTGTGTGCGAATCGCCTAAGAAAGACGCAATTCACTGATTTAATATTTCAGCTTCATGTAACATCAATTCACCATTTATAAACCATTTTCATCTACCCACCCACTCCATAACTTTCCAAACAAATAATACTACACGACAGCGGCCCACTCTAAATAAAGCCAGATTTTCTTTTACGCGCGCATTTTTCATGACATGGAGGCATGCAAATGCTGGCCATAACGGAGCAAACTGAATTATGCGTCAGCTTAAAAGCGTTTATCGGTCGACGTCATTTAATACTGCTGAAAGCCTCTCGGGGTGTTAATGATATTAGAGAGACAGTTTGGATATACATTTTAGACAGAAGTTAAGATATTAGGTAATAGGTTAGGTTTTGGTAGGATATATTGACATGTCACATGCCTTAAAAATGGACTCCAAAATGTTTAGTTAAAAACCAAAAAGTGAGAGACTTGGTTGTCATGGAAACCACTCGAATAATCTGAAATTATACACACATAAACTCTCGCCTTTTCCCATGGGGTTAGGCAAAAACCTGCACAGAACGCCACCTGCTACGACCCATAAATACTCCTTGTGCCTCGTTCACGTTCATACATCTGGTCATACACGCACGCCGGTTGCGAGTACTACGCACCTGGGGCCCTACTCTCTAACGCTTCGTCCGTATATTCGGATTTATCCGTCTCTCTCGCGCACGTCTGCAGATGAGTGCGAGTGAGAGAGACAGATAGATCCGAATATACGGAGGAAGCGTTAGAGAGTAGGGCCTCTGACCTTTCAGAAGAACCTCCCCGATAAGGACAGTGCATGTCCTTCTAGGGCGTCCACTCCCGGCGTTGCCACTCACATCTACCCTGTAAATACCTTTTGTTAGTCGTCTGAAATTATTAATCTTATGAATTCAAAAATCAGTCATGGGAAGAGGCATTTTCCCAACATAGCACCATCACGTCATTATAAACACACACATCGCGAAAAGCAGGATCTACAATCATACACCCAAGACACAAGCGCGACAAGTCCTCATACAGTCATAACACGTCTTCGTATCGCATGATCGTGTCACGTGTTCATGTCAGTTGTATTATCTTCCGTGGTACCGAGATGTCATCACAGACATAGAAGAGATTACAACTTAGAAGAGCCGATGCTAGCAAGATTACTGTAACTTGGAATATAAAGCTGTGAAATCACGAAATCAAGGAATCACGGATTTTTGACCAATTACTAATATTAACACTTAAAACCCACCCCTGATAAACATGGCAAAGAACGGCAACGCTAAAATATTACTATATTTTTGGAAGAAACCTGCAAAATTACTGCATCGGTAGTTGACAATAAGGAGCAACAAAATATGTAGCAAACGACTTGAATTTTTCCGCCAACCATAAACAAAGATACCCACCATATTTTTCTTCACACAATTTTATTTACTTCTCTCAAAAAAAACTGATTACATCTCTTTAGAATCGTGTCCAAACACGAACCCTGCAATTGTTGGCAAGAAAATGTTTAAAAATGTCCCCTCCCTTGACAAAAGTCGCTCGAATCGTTACCACGCGAAACTTGCTTCTCCATAATTGTTTTCAATTCGTTTCTTTTTTCCCTTTTTTTCCCCATCGCCCTTTGTGAGGGGAGAAATTGTCGAATCATTACTATGAGCGTTTCTGTAGGTGTTAAATTCATTAATGAAATCGTATTACGTAGCGTTATCGGAAGTTATCGAGAAGGCAATAACTGTGTGCTGATTGTGCGCCAATATTACAAGTTACATTAGTTTTTTGTTATTGTTTTTGGGGAAATTGTTGAGTCATTAGCTAAAAGAATTGCTCTTAGGTTAAGTTTTTTAATTTATTAATCTGCAGTGTTTGATTTCGATTAAGATACTATTAACATTTTGTGAAATGGTTTCTCTTGAATGTCTCATCAGCAGGCCTAGCCAAGTTACAAACGATTCGTATCGATTCTCTTTCTACAATCGTAAACGCCTCGGCAAAAGCGATTGTAGAAAGCGCTAAATTGGTAGCCAAGTTGACACGACTGAGTCGATCGCTCGTTCTCTATTGTCTGTAGAAAAAAACCTACACTTTAGTCTATGGTGAGCGTTCCTACCAAAGAGTTTAGCGATCAACATTGTAGAAACGATAACATTCTATTCTATCATTTTGAACGATGTAAACTTTTCTACAAATTTTCTATTCGTTCGTTTTGATCACGTGATTTAACGTTGAGATGATGTCATTCCCATTCATTTGAATAGTTTTCTACTAGCGTTAACGATTGTAGATTGTCAACTTGGCTAGGGGTGCAGAATCTGCATCGATGAACTTAGATCTTCACTAGCGCTCCTTTAACGACTTTCGAGTGATTGCGATTTGCAACGTGACTTGCATCTCGCGACACGCGCTTTCATTCATTGCTATACCGTCACGCCAGAAGTCACGTCGGTGTGACTCTCTAGCTCGAAGTAATTTCTTTCATAACGTTTTATGCAAAGTCGCTGGGATCACTAGTACTTGAAATGTGCATATTATAACCATAACCAAAGAGTACAGACATGGTGTTCGTTGGTTTGTTATCGACACCTTACAGAAAACCATTTCTCTTCTAATCACATTCATTGAACAATGTTCATTACGAAGACAGGAGTTTCCCAACCTGTTCTCCTTGTCACGGTCATTGGATTTTCGAAGGTGCTGTTTATTTTTCCATAAAGGTGTTGCTCCACAGCAGCTTACGGCTAAGCTGTAAACTTTATGGAGATTTTTTTAAAATAATGTTTTGTTTCCCGAAAGCGCCTTTCTGTTACCGTCATTTGATCGCAAAAAGATCTCTATTCCTACACTAGTATTATATATTATTATCTGTTCCTGAACGCAAAATAATTTACTTAAGAATACATTAACCAGAATGGCCCAAGAATCGTCTGAAAACTGAATACAAACTGTCTAGCTCTTAAGCTATAACCGCGTAACATTTATAGGGATATTTTGGGAGCCCCTCGGAATAAGATTCTAAAATTTTCTTTTGGATGTCAGTTGTGCCACATGATTGTGTATGAAAATCTTTCCGGGATCGTCATTTGCAACGCGTGACCAAGCTACACATGCAACTAGTGCCAGCATACAAAATGAATACTGAATAACAATGAACTTCTACTGCGGACGAATTGCCGCAACATCACTTGTGTAATCACGCGGAAGAAACAAGTGACGCGCACGCAACTCGCAAGTTGCATCGCCCGAGGCCCTACTCTAGTAATTCCTTTGCCAAAATCATCGAACGTGTCAGCCCTATAATACCATACCTGCAAAGCTTGGTTTGCAGTTGACGCTCTAAGCAGTTTGTGGTCAATATAATTCCAGACGCAACCATGTCAGCGCTAACGTGTTGATTAGCTAAGCTTTGGTCGGCTAACGCGTTGACTATGTACTTGAGATTTGGATGTCAGTGTTACCACAACCTCGAGTAGCCGTTTATATTGTGTCTTGAGCTGTTCTCTTGCTGCTAATAATCTGATAATAAAATACAAGCCGTTTGTCTAAAGGTTATTGTGATAATACCTACCTTTTTCCTTCCTTTTTACCTTCTTCAATATACGTTGAATTATGATAACTTTTTTTAATAGGACGCCGCGCCGAGCGACCGGAGCTGAGGTCTAAAAAAAACACTTTATTTTATTTAGATTTATTTTCAATTAATTGCCAAATTCGATTTTTAGTTGATTTGAAGTCAATATATAGTTGAGTCATTGAGTTGAATATTAATAAATATTTAATTAATATTAAATATTGAGTAACGTCACAGTTGGCTATTGCCATACAAAATCTATGAGAGATCCGCGTTTTGACAGCTCTTAAAAAGTATCTCAATTGATTGGTGTGCCATCTACCCCATTAAATTGTCAATACCAAAATTCAAAACTTCGCCGAATTTACAGAATCAAATCAACAACAATATAATCAAATTAAACCAACAAAACTTTCCCGAAATCTTCCTCACAAACCCCTCATAAAAATAATCCCATGAAAACAAACAGAAACATAACATAAACATACATTAACAACCACGCAACAGAAAACTCCAAAGCAGATCGGAAATGAAAAGGCATAAATATCAACAACTGGCAGTTATTCGCGGCGAATAAATTTAATTATAGCAACACTCAGTGATTCACGGGTATTGTACATGAATAAACAAGGGGAAGTTCTATGTTTAACATGACATCATGCTTGTAATCCCCGAAGGGGTAAGCAGAGATAGGTACATATGGTACACCAACGTTTCATCAGTTATGTTTAAATATTTATGTATTACGAGCTGTTTGCCTGTGACTTCGTTCGCGTGGAAATTTAGATGTGTATATGTGAAAAAAAAAAAAATAGCCAATAAAAAGATAGCCAATACATAACGATCCGATCACCCCTTTAATCGTGAAAAAGTTACAAACAAACAGTTACTTTCGCATGTATAATATTTCTATGTAAAAAACACAATAACACTTTGCCGGACCTAAAACGAACCCAAGATCTCATACTTAAAAGGTGTGCCTGTAACCAGCTAGCAAAGCAGTGGATGTAAATTGAGAAAAACTTCCTATAACAGATAATGAAACTAGAGTTTTAGGAGACTTGGTGAAACCTTTCAACCTCTCTAATCATCATCGTCATCATCATCATTTCAGCCGAAAGATGTCCATTGCTGGACATAGGCCTCCCCCAAGTGTCGCCACATTTACCGGTCCCGTGCATCTCACATCCAGCGGATCCCCGCAACCTTCACCAGGTCATCGGTCCATGTAATAGGAGGATAACGCAACGTTTCTCCCATCAAGCAATACCCTAAAAGTCAGTGACAAAGAGAGTACTTCCATCCTAATTAAAAGCGTTATGGATCATAACCAACGCAATTATGAACAAATATTCCAAAGGGGAAACAGGGGAAACAAAGTTTCTTAATGTTGTGTGTCATTGTGATTAAATTAGTTAGACGGGACCCTCCCTGGCTTGCGATAAGGCTGTCTCTACTGCCTTACAATTGGATGGGTGCCTGAACGACAATCAGTGTTCGGATGAATCATTTTTGCCTGTATCTTTTTTGTAAATAGAAAATTCTACGAAAATCGAACGACAATTTAATTTAAACTAGATTATAGAGACTTCTAAAAACCGATGAGTCGAAAAAGTCTGCGAAAAATCTATTCGAGGGAAAATCCGATTCGGCGTTATTTAAATTGAATCCGAAGCCTGACTTTTTAAAATCTGGACTAAAGTCATAATTTTGCTTAATTTGATTTTGATTCTTTGATAGTTCATACGATAAAGCTGTTCAAGACCAATGGTCCAAAACATAAAATAGTTTTAAAAAGTAAAAATTTGGAGTCTATGGAAATGAGAGTCTCGAATAAGATGGCTCCGTGTGCATTTTGCTTCTTTTGTTAAAATGTAATAAAAACGTTTGTTAGTACAAAACAGCGATTTTTTCTATGTTTTCTACACCTCACCAGCGCATCTCCATAACGGTGTGAAACATAGAATTAGTCCTTCGAGAAACCGTCTTCGTTTTCAAAAATATACACGTGTCGAGTTTGGAGTTGAACTCTCGTGGCGGGAACGAAAACCCTGCTGCAGAAGAGCCTCCGGCCCCCGCGTATGCCTGTGGAACTGTGTGCCTCAATATTTTGGTGGTAACATACGAGATTTCCTGCACCTGAAGAAATATTACGGCGTAGCGTCCAAGTGCGTGGCGTGGTACTTCAGGAAAAATTGTGGGCATTCTCAACCTTTGCCAGGCTACAATTACGAAGATTGCCGAAAATTCTAAGAAAAAACTGCGAGGGAAAAATTCATCGTAGTACGAGCTTCTCATAAAAGTGTGTATGGAAGTGAATGACGTCATCAAATCGAAAAAATTGCAGTCAGCCATTTTGCAAGCTACAATTTCAAAAAATCCGTGACAGCCGTGGCTGCATGTCGTGTACGAGCGTCCAACGCATAGTCTATAGAGTTACGTGCTGCCAACCTCACAACAGCGTGAATCGACCAATGAGGAAGCGATTTCGTCCCGAAGCCTTACGAAGATTTCCGAGGTTGTACCGACCGAGCGCCGAGCGTTCTTCGACCATCGACGACGCCGATCACGACATCACGTAACACGTTTCGCCATTTTGTTTGCTCACTTTACCTTTGTTTAATTTGTAAGGTTTGAGATTTTTGTACAAGCTTCAGAGTACAGAGTAATAATCATAATAATTACTAATAATTACTACAATACAAAGTTTAAGGGTATTAAGTTACTAGTGATAGTTTGGATTAAAGTCAAGCACTTATGGCGTTACCACGTTACCAACCCATTGAGTGTTTTGTTCCATTGCACCAGAAATCAGGATGTCTCAATCCCAAGGCGATGATTTGGCGCAACTTAAGCTCCGTAGGGGCTATGTCAAAGGTGCCATCAGTAGGGTGGAAGTATATTGTAATAGCGCCGATATTTTAAGTGCATCTATTGAACTTCTAAACGAACGTCGAAGCCGGTTAGCGGAGAATTTTAAAGCTTACGAGGAGTTAAACAAACATATATTATACGCAAATAGCAAAGACGAGGAGGACCCTGGAATTTATGAGAGTAAGTGTTATAATTGCATTGCTATAATTGACAGGGAAATCCATGGTCGACGATCCACTCTGCCTGTGGCGGAGCCGCCTAAGGCAAACACTAATTTTAAAAAGTTACCACAAATTAATATCAAAGAGTTTGATGGTAAAAATGTGATAGAATACATTCCCTTCATCAACATGTTTAAAGCTATAATTGATGCTGATGACAATTTGGGTTTGTGTCAAAAATTATATTATCTACGTTCGTTTTTAGCAGGGGAAGCGTTAAATTTAATTCAAAACTTGCCATTAACTGAACAAAATTATATTGCAGCATTAAAATTGCTTGACAATAGATATAACAATGAGCCAATGATCATAAATCATCACATTAATGCATTGCTTGATTTGCCTTCCTTCACAAAATGCACAGCTTCAAATCTCAGGTCACTCGTTTCAAGTGTCAACTTGCACATAACTGCTTTAAAGGGTTTACAAGTGTCTGTGGAAACATGGGATCCAATAGTGGTTAATGTTTTACTTAGAAAGATTGATGCCTATACTAATAGGGGTTTTCACTTAGAGAGAAATGAAAAAGTTGTGCCTAAGTTGAATGAGTTCCTCGACTTTCTAGAGAAACGAGCCCTGGCCAGCGAAAATTCTGTTATTGAAACAGCACCTTCGAACAACTCTAAGAGTGTGAAGTCAAGCAAGCCTACCTGTAATGTAGCAGCTCCGGCATCATGTAAGTATTGTAATACTAACCATAAATTATACGAGTGTGCAAAATTCAAGCTTGCTACTGACAATGATAAAGGTCTGTTTGTTAAAAAGCATAAGCTGTGCATAATCTGTTTGAATGCGCACAGTGGTAAATGTAAGCTGCGTTTAAAATGCTCTAACTGTCAGCAACGGCACAATACGCTTCTGCATGGTGTGGAAATGACTAAAAAGGAAGTAAGCAATGCGGCTGCTGTTAGCCCTACTACTCCAGAGCTTACTGCTGGTGCTGGCAAGCCTGACAGTGTGGTGGTTATGTCGAGTACCTCACCTGTTAAAGATGTGTTGCTTCCTACAGCTGTGGTGCGTATTATCGCTAAAAATGGTACATTTATTTGTGCACGAGCTTTGCTAGACACAGGCAGCCAAGTGTCTTTTATTTCTGAGAAACTGGCTAGTCAAATTGACTGCAAAATAACACAGGCCAATCAACTTATTACAGGTATCATGCAGGGCACTAGCAACGTGCATCTTAGGGCAGATTTTGATATTTATGCATCAAATACCAATTTTAAATTATGCTTAACTTGCTATGTAGCAAAAAACATAACCTGTGAGCTGCCACAACAAAGTTTTTATAATGTTGGGTTCAATATACCATCTCATGTCAAATTAGCAGATGAACATTTTAATAAATCTGGTGAAATATTGTTACTATTAGGGTGTGACGTATTTTTCCAGGTACTCCAGAGGGAGTCGCTGCCTTTAACGCCGAATGGGCCCTACCTGGTTAACACCAGCTTGGGATATATTGTGGCAGGCAGTCTACCAGTCTCTGCTGGCAAAGTATGTTCATCAAATTTGTGTGTGACAGTTCAAGGTACCCCTTTTAATAATTCTTATAAAGAGCAGTTAGATAGTATTGGTGACACCATTTCAAATTTTTGGAAATGTGAAAAAGTACCTGAAATTTATAAAGAAGGTACTACTGAACACCAACTAGCTGAGGAATGTTTCCAAAATTCTGTGAAACTTGTTGATAAAAAGTTTTTTGTAGACTTGCCCTTAAAACTTAATTTAAATGACATTCAGTTGGGTGACTCATTCAATCAGGCACTTCATAGGTTTTATAATTTAGAAAAACGTTTTGCTAAAGATAGGGTGTTGCATCAGCAATACAAAAACTTCATTCAGGTTTATCTTGAACAGGGCCATGCCATATACTTGGATATCTCTAATTATGATCCCAAGGTAGGTTTTTTTTTTTTTTTTTTTTTTTTTTTTTATTTGTTTAAATGATGTTATGCTTAACGGGCCAGTTGTGCAAAATGATTTATTTGACATTTTGACACTATTTAGGACTTATAAATTTATTTTACTTTGTGATATTAAGGCCATGTATAGAGGTATATTTGTAAACAATTACCATTGCTGCCTACAAAATATTTTTTGGCGAGATTCACCTGATCAAAGTGTACAATGTCTCCAGTTGCAAACGGTAACCTATGGCTTGAAAAGTTCTGCATTTTTGGCAACAAGGTGTTTGATTGAGCTTGCTGAAAGGTACAAAGAGCAATATCCATTGGCATGTTTTGTGTTGAGATATTCAAATTATGTTGACGATGTATTATGTGGTTCTAATGACATTTCAGAACTTGTTGAAATAAAAAGACAACTTATTGAGCTTTTAAACTTAGCTAGCTTTTCATTACATAAATGGTGCTCTAATCATAGCGAAATATTAAATGATATTCCTATTGAAACTCATCAATTAAATAAAGAGGATTTTGACAAAGCAAGTACTTATGTCAAAACGTTAGGTTTGTCCTATGATGTAAGTTCTGATACCTTGAATATGAAATGTCCAGTCACTGAAACGCAGCAAACATATACTAAGAGACAAATGTTAAGTTTTATCAGTAAATTTTTTGACCCTCTGGGTTTGGTAGGTCCTATTCTGGTGCAAGCAAAATATTTAATGCAACAGGTCTGGTTTGAAAAGTTAAAGTGGGATGATGTATTACCAGATTGCTTAAATAAGAGATTTCTTGAATTTACTGAAAGTTTGATGCATATGTCCTGTATCTCTGTTCCCAGAAATATCAATGTACACCCACATCAAAAATTAGAGTTAGTCGGTTATGCTGATGCCTCGAATATTGCGCACGGTTGTTACCTCTATTTGAGAGTAGTTGGCAAGGACAACACAGTGAATGTCAATCTTTTATGTTCAAAATCTCGTGTAAATCCTAGACATAAAACCTTAACTATACCTAGACTTGAGCTTAATAGTGCTTTATTATTAGCTATAGTATCAAACAAAGTACATGACACTTTAGCATTAAAGTATAATAATATCCATACCTATTTATATTTAGATTCAAATATTGTTTTATCATGGCTAAAAATTGAACCTGTAAAACTTACTGTTTATGTTGCTAATAGAGTAGAAAAAATCAGACAGTTGTCAAAAGATGTACACTGGGACTATGTGAACACCAATGAGAATCCTGCAGATTGCTTGTCTCGTGGTCTTAAACCAGAACAATTGAAAGAACACTCATTGTGGTTTCATGGTCCTCAGTATTTACAAAACCATGATTATGTTCATTGTAATTCACAGCTGAATATGAATGTATCTGATATTCCTGAAATTAAAGTGCCTCCAGCTACATGTAATACTTGTAATAAAGAAAATATTTATTTTCATAGTTTCATAGAAAAATATTCAAATTTGGATAAAATGACTAGAATAATGGCTTATATCAATCGTTTCATATTTAATTGTAAACAACAAAATATTAACAAAAGGCAAGGACATTTAGTTTCTTCGGAGATGGCTCTTGCGTTGCATGAATTAATAAAAATTGCTCAAAGTAAACACTTTGAAAATGAGTTGAAATTGTTAAAGTCAAAAGCTAACTTAAATTCTTATTTGAGTAGTTTAAATCCTTTTATTGATGGTCAAGGTTTGTTAAGAGTGGGTGGTCGTTTGCAAAATGCAAATCTTACATTTCAGCAAAGGCACCCCATTATCCTACCGAAAAGGTCGACTTTGACTAAACTGATCATTTATAATGAACACATAAGACTTAAGCATGCAGGGCAGAAGCTAACTCTTAGTAGTTTAAACGAGCGGTATTGGCTGATCAATGCTAACAGAGAGGTTAAAGCTGTGTTGCACAAATGTGTACTATGTTTCAGATTTAAGGCTAAAGCTTCCAGTCAACTTATGGGATCTCTGCCACTTGATCGTGTCAATATTACTCGTCCTTTTCAAATTGTAGGAACTGATTATGCCGGTCCTTTTAATGTTAAACAAACCAGGATAAGAAATCCTGTTATTACAAAGGCATATGTTGTAATTTTTATATGTTTTATTACTAAAGCAGTTCACATAGAATTAGCATCAGATATGACTACTAATACTTTCTTAGCATGTTTAAAAAGATTTATAAGTCATAGAAATAAGCCTACAAAAATTTATTGTGACAATGCTAGTTACTATAGAGGTGCTGATAATGCACTCAAGGAATTGTATGATTTACTGAATTCCACAGATCATAAAAGCAAGGTTTTTGATTATGGTAGTTCAGAAAGGATTCAGTTTAAATTTATTCCTTCATACTCTCCTGTATTTGGTGGTCTGTGGGAAGCAGGAGTAAAAAGTATTAAATATCATATGAAACGCATAATTGTCCATAGTGTGCTTACCTATGAAGAACTGTACACAGTTCTAGTGCAAATTGAAAGCATTTTAAACTCTAGGCCGTTGACACCTATGTCAAGGGACTGTGATGACATGTCTTACCTGACACCTGCACATTTCCTCACTGGTTCTCCATTAACCTCTTATCCAGAGTTAAATTTAGTTGATGTAAATGTAGGAAGACTTAGTTTCTGGAAGCAATGTATTCAAATGCAACAGCATTTTTGGCAACAATGGCATAAGCAATACTTAGTTATGCTGCAAAATCGTCCTAAATGGAAAACCCAACAGCCTAACTTAGAAAAGGGTACTTTGGTATTGCTTAGGTCTGACAATGTATCCCCATTGAACTGGCCTGTAGGTAGAATTGTAGAGGTCATTCCAGGAAAAGATAATTTAGTTCGTGCAGTTGATGTAAAAACTGTTAAGGGTTCAATTATTAGAACAAGTGTAATGAAAGTTTGTCCGCTACCTATAGATTATGATTAGTGTTTGTTGTCTATTTTTAAGTTAGTAAGGATAAGATATCTACTAAGGTTTTTTAAGAAATAAGTTAATTAGCCTTAAGTTAATTAAAATCTTTTAGTTACTTGCAAAGTTTGCTAGTTTAATTTCTAATTTTGTGTTAATTGTATCACATAGTTTTTGTTTTTATTAATTCTCTAAAATTAGCTTTTGGCTGAGGCCCCAGCATGTTCAAGACCAATGGTCCAAAACATAAAATAGTTTTAAAAAGTAAAAATTTGGAGTCTATGGAAATGAGAGTCTCGAATAAGATGGCTCCGTGTGCATTTTGCTTCTTTTGTTAAAATGTAATAAAAACGTTTGTTAGTACAAAACAGCGATTTTTTCTATGTTTTCTACACCTCACCAGCGCATCTCCATAACGGTGTGAAACAAAAGCTAACTGCTATGGAGAATAGAACTGGCCGGAGATTTTACTTAAAGATCATAGAAACAAGCATAGATCTCATTTACGGTCTAAATAACGGTAAAAAACTCATAATAATCTCGGTTCGATTTTTTTCATCAGGAATTTCTCAGTAGCAGCCACGGAGCCTGGATTTTTGACCAGTTTCTGGCAACAGGGTCGCTTTCTCTGGCGGAATGTGGGTGAACTAGCAGGTATACCTTTGCCTAACCCGTCGGCAATTACAAGCGTGATGTCATATAAAATTAAATTTACATTTATAAGAATCTTACCTCACATAAAGTCTACAAACCATAATAATCCTTTGTAACACCATCGACAACAATTAACCTTTTGAAAGTATTACAGGGAACAACACCAATAAAAAAACAAAATGCACGTCGACCGTAAAAGGCGCTTTTTCGCGTAAGCTTTTATAAACGTTGCAGTGAATGCAATCTTCGTACAGAACAACAGACAAGCGTGCAATGGCATTGTAAAAAACCTTTTCGCGACCGGCGTTGCAGTCGCGTGAAAATAAAAAAAAAAACATGGCGAATTGTTTGATGCTGGGATTAAAAGGTTCCGTATGCAATAAGTTGTTTGAAAAACGAATTCATAAAAATGTATTCCTGTTTTGAACGCTTGTGGAGAATGGAGCGCCTACCTTTGTGATGCTACTACTACACTACACTACAACAGCCCATAACGTCCACTGCTGGACATAATCCTCTCCCATGATGGGAGGAATTTGCCGTAATCTCCACGCTTGGCAGGCGGATTGGAGATCGCAGTGATGAAAGACTAACAGAAAACGCTGCTGCCCATTCTCTGGTCTACGGAGGCGCAAGGTGTTCTGCCTCAGACATTAGTCGCCTTATATGACACCCGTGAGTGTAATGGGTTGGTTCTATTCTACTCTGCCGGATATCACACGGCTAATGATGCTATATTTATGTATATGCGATAATCAGTGTAAAACCTTTTGTGCCAAGTATACGATTAATATGTAAATAAATAATTAACATGAGGTCCGAGTGCTCACCTAGCTAGGCTTTGGGGACATCGCCAAGCGGTCGATCGACTCTTCACGTGATCAGAGAGCTTGCCTATTTTTTGACAGCATGGCCATCCAACCAAATGCTGCCAGCCTTTTGGGCACTATTCCTGGTGACAGCGACGAATTTTTTGACGCTCTTTAATGCTTTTCTTCTTTTCCATATTATGTACATATTTTATTATTATCTTAAGTTTGTTTAAAAATATTCATAAAATAACACAAATATTTGAACTTACAAATTAACCTCTTCAAAAGTTAAACTAATCTCGGCCAAGGTAAATTAAATTTAAATAATTATTGCTGTGGCCTGTTATTTAAAGACTTGATTAATTTCAAATACAACTTACTTGTTTGTATAGGAGTTCAAATATTTGAGTTTATGTCTGAGGTTTAGTTTCATACTTTTCAGAATGGTTTTCAACTTCAATTCTCATGACATGTACTAGCTTTGCAAAAATTTTAATTATTTTTTATTATACGCTTTACTAACTTTATATATTTACAAAGTAAGCCTTCATGACCCGTCTAACCCGAGAAACAAAATTTAGTTTTTTTTTATTTATCTCATCCATGATTTCTAATTGTCGTGGGATAACAGGCTTCACTCATAGTCAGCTTCCCCATTTCCCCTATCAACGTGACAGATTTTTTTTTCAATATTTCCAAAGCGGAACCCTAAAAAAAGACACGATGGAAATTAGATTACGCGCGCGGTGCATACTCCGTGTTATTATAACTTTTTTTTAAAGTAAAAATGAATGCAAAAATGTGTGAGTAAATTGTAAATAATATTATTACGTGGTTTTTATAACAAACCTATTTTTGTTTGTAGATTTTCGTGGCGAAAGGAATATTGTTTATGATTTTAGTCGGTTTTAATTTCACGATTATGTTCATTGAGCGCGAAGTTTTGCTTTGTTATTAGTTCTTATTCAGCAAAGCATACTGTAGCCAACCATTTGTTATTTTAGTCTACTGTAGCTTCGCGTATGTTGTTCAGAGTAATAAGTTGTTTTATTAGGATTTTCTTTATTATCATTTAGATTGCTAAAGGATAATACAGTCTTATGTCTTCCCTGGAGTATCGTAAACAAAGTCTAAGAGAGGTACCTGTGTCTGTGAAGCCCTTATTATAATATCTCTCTGATCTTATACGAACTATTCTTCCAAAAAACTAGACTATCTCCAATGGGTTAAGACTTTATGTTCTCGTATATTTATTCAATGTTAGTTAATTACGTGACTACTAACAAAAAACATACTATAAAGTATTTTCTCCCAGTGATGCCAGCCTCTCCGGCAAAGGCAAAAGATTCATAAATATAATAATAATAATCTAGACTAAAATCATTACATCCAAAATCCCGACTGTTGTCCCGTGGTCTCGACTGTTGCTGTCAATATGTCCTGTTTCCTGAACTTGTTTGTTCTTTTCAGTTTTTATTTAAAGATAATAGTTATTCTTTACGCAGTCGGGTTTTTTAATTTTCTTAATTATTTTTTTTGAATATCATCTTTGTGTATAGCAAATCAGAACCCATAACAATGGGTTTTTTAATCGGGATTTTTTCAGTACCAGACCCGGAGTCTAGATTTATGGCAGGTTGATGGAAATAGGCTCGTACCCTACTACGTATGGGACTTAAACTTAACTGACGAAATATAAGTGTACTTAGATACACCTCTATGGAACCATTCCAGGACTATAGGCTTGATTATATGTACAGTAATCACTAATTCCCTCATTAATGCCCCAATAGAGGTTGCCGAAAGTCGGCATTAGTTCGTGTTCATTCGGGACCAATCGGAAACAATCTGCTCATAGGATCCTTGTTTACTAGTGGATGCTGTTTGTTTGAATTAACACTGGTTTAGGGACCTGAATAATTTGATGCTTCTGATTCTAACGTTTATGGATTTTTTACAAAAATGCTTCAATTTGTCTCCCAAAAATGCGTCTAAGTCGTCAAGCTAGCGTCTTCTGGCACTCATTTCGTTACGGCTCTGGTCCATCAGTCTTGATGCATTTTACAAACATGGCGTGGTGTAACCGTCGAATTGCAAAGTCATAAGGCACGGGGTTTGAAACCAAGACACGCACTTCTAAATTTTCAGATTAATGTGCATATTGTATAACTATCACTCTTGCTTCGGTGAAGGAAAACTTCGTGAAGAGAGATATTTCTCCCTGAGAGATATTTCTTTACGGCATGTAAAACAAGTCAGAGGCCCATGTGCGGTATAAAAACTGTGACACCAAATTAGGCACTAACAACACGACAAGGAAAGAAAGAACTTTAGGCTCGATGCTTTAAAAATAAAGTAAGGGTAGTCCTACCTAATCATTGGTTTACTGAAACGAAAACCACTATTGTCTTTTCAATAAACCACTTAAGCTTCATTGCTTTTAAATAGGCATACTCAATTCGACTACATTCAACAACCCTTTCATAACAGCTCAACTCCGAAAATAGAACAACACACAAACTTTTATCAACTCACGTCAACACATCACCCGAATAACAAAACAAACAAACACAGGTCATAGTTCATCTCCACACATCTTAGAGACGACAATGACATCTAATTTATTATCATAAAAGTACTCATTGAAGTGCTAAGTCTGCGTTTGAAATTTTCCAAAACCAATTTATATTTCAATTTCGTGGAATGTGTTTGGCAACGTCGTAAACGGTTTGGTTTCAGGTTGAGGAGTGAGATGAGCGAGGAATGAACGAGGTTTGGGAAAGCGCTGGGAGTTAGCAGCAGGATCAGAGTCATCATCATCATCAACCTACAATGTTCCCACTGCTGGGACACAGTCTCCTCTCATGATGAGAGAGAATGGGCCATAATCCACCACGCGGGCCCAGTGCGGATTGGTAGATGTCACATGTCTTCCAATTTTTGGTTCTAGGACATGCCGGTTTCCTCACGATGTTTTCCTTCACCGTTTTGAGAACAGTGGTGATGAAATAAATTACACAAAGTAATTTGCCTGTCTGCGTTCGAACCCACGACTTAGTGTTCGTAAGTCGGGGCCGATCAGAAGGGGATCAGAGTGCTAAACCCCAATTGCGTATCACATTTTCGGTCACAATCTGATCCGAAGATTTGTTAAGAAAATAAAGCAATGGATACTGTTGGTATACTGTTTATTCACAGATTTATTATCAGCATCATTCTCTTGTCATTATCCCATTTTATTTGAGGTCGGTGCATCATGTCTTCGTCTTCCATACTTCTCTAATATCCGTCATCTCATTAGATTAGACACCTCATTTCTTGCCATATCATCCTTAACAATCCATCCATCGTTCTTTCTTCTTATAACATTAAGTATCAGATGCTTTTAATTTTAAATCTAATAAACTAATTCTAGATAAAACATTGAATTGACGTGTCCTGTTTGTTTTTTTATCAACTTGTATTTGTTTGGTTTCGTCAACTAGTATTTCATTTTCAACATCATTTCCTCTATTTTTTTTTTAAATAAAAATCGTACAACAATACGACACCACCTTAACACCAAAGCCATATCAATGGGAAACCATCCACCTGACGCAGTCATTTCAGATAGACACAGTGGTCATGGCAAATTGAATGCATTGTGGTGCGGTGCAATTATCCGAAAGCCATACAATTCGCCTTGGTTACGCGTAATTACTACGTACGATCGGAGCTCAGCCTCAGTTAGTATCAGTGGTAGAGATGGATAGAGTGTAAGGCTATCACGGGACGACGAAATTTGATACACGAGTACCTACGATTAGAAGACTGAAGGCTTGTTACATACTACCAAGGTTACTGAGGGTCGACCATTTTTCAACCTAATTACTTATGGCATAAGAGTAAAAAGTGCCAAAAACACGGTGGTGTTTATTACTTCAGCTGCATCCGGTTAGAATGGAAGCTGACTCCAACATAGTTGGGGAAAGGCTAGGCAGATGTTGATTAAGGGTGAATAGTGGCAGACTGTCGGTGAACTCGGTAGTATCTTCAAGACTAATTAATTATCCAAAAGCCTGAAAGATAATAAAGCGTTATTAGGTAATATGCATATATTTTCTTTTTTTTATTTCGATGTTGATTTTGATGTTAAAGTACTATAAAAATAATTACAAAAAGCGTAAACAAGACATAAATCGGCCAAACAACACAGAAGTTATAACCATTCAAACTTTTGTTTCTATCTCTTTCTAGATAAACGGAATTTAGTATGGATTTTGTACGTCGATGCAAATCCCTCTGTCTAATCAGCAGTTTCAAATGCTTATAACTTAGTATTTTTTATAGATATTAAAAAAATAATTTCACTTTGCTATTTTTGATGTGAATACGCTTTGTTTACAGTGATAAAAAAAGTCATGCATATACCCTATTGCTAAAAGTTGAATTCGTTAGTGGAAACCGATGATAATAGGTTCATAGTCTTAGGCTAGGTCTTAAATTTTAAGCCTTTTCACAAGTACGATGGGGTGGCTTCCAGCACATCCTGAAGCAGCTGATGGCAGTCACATAGAACAACTGCCTGTTCGATTTCACAACCCACTTCGGTAAAACTTTGCAAAATTGACAGAAATTCGGGCTTCTTACCGTCTGACTTCAGACTGTCTGAAACTACATATAAAGAAATAAATTGTGATTTTTATATGCAAATACCACTCTGCTAAAAATCATAAACTGCTTTAGGTACTTGTCTACTATTTTATTCTAGAATCTTTGAAAATAACAAAGAGAACGTAAAAAGAAAAAATAGTTTCTCTCGCTGTGAGACCAGTCTTCAAAGTTACAAAATAAATATTGTAAAGCTTTTATTTCTTTCAGTGTTCGTAAACTTTGTTGCAGATTGTTCATTTTAGTGTCGATAAATTGTATCTTTTTGAGAAACGTGAAAGATATATATCCTTTTTAAAACTGCGACAATCATGGATCTTAGTTTTTGAATAAATTAACAAGGATTTAAATCGTTAGATCTGCCACACTGCGATAAAAATTATCACGTGACTGTCTTGTTGACATTTGAAAAGTACTGTCTCACTCACTCATACTTAAAATCATAATTATGTATTGTTCGCTACCGGATTTGCAAGGTTACAATTTTCCGGTTATATAAACAGTATTTTTATCTCGAAAGCTGTTTTACACATTCCTTGCTAAACACCTAGCCTAGCCTTTTCCCAACTATGTTGGGGTCGGCTTCCAGTCTAATCGGATGCAGCTGAATTCCAGTATTTTACATGGAGCGACTGCCTATCTGCCCTCCACAACCCAGTTAGTACTGGGTAATACGATACCCCTTGGTTAAACTGGTTGTCAGTATTTTTGGGCCACTGACTACCTGTAATGACTGTCAAAGATCTACAAATGACAGCCGGGAACAACAGCTTACCGTGCTTTCCGAGACACGGAGGACACTCGGTATGTAAGTGTGGTCACCCATCCACAGACCAACCTAGGCAAGCACGGCTTAACCTAAAGATCGACCCGAGCGGCTGTTATTATTTAGCCACGAGCTCCTCTATTTGTTACTACTCAGTTTTTATATAAAAAAACAACTTAAATTCGAAAACAAAGCGGAGCCTAACGCTGTGTCTAAAAACTCGAAATGAACAAAAGATAAAGCCTGTTGTAATACTCGTACAACAATAAAATAAAAAACTTGTCTCCTGAATATAAAACTACAGAAGTTTGTCATTATTATGCCCATGGGAAACTCCACAGGGTACAAGGCCTGTTAATTTATTATCACCATCATAATCTGCCTAGCTTTTTTCTAACTTTGTTGGGTGGGCTTCCAGTCTAACCAATAAATATCAGCATTTATCATCGAGCGACTACCTATCTGACCGCCACAACTCACACGGCCTGTTCATTGATAAAATACAAAACAGAAAATATTGTGTGGCAATCAATACACACTGCTTCAGTATAATTATTACACCCACGGCCATGTTTGTATCATAATCTGATTAATATAAATCTATTCGAACAAAAACTAAATAGTTAGGGTTGTAGGTATGTTAAAACGAGTTGAAATGAAATTCACATTACAATACCAAACGAATTGTGAAAACATAAATAACATTTGCTAACATTTACTATCATTAAAGTGTTCGTTTAGTTTCTTTTAATTATTGTCAAATGACTTTAAATGTGTTTAATTTGTTATTTTAGAGGTAAAGAGGTTTCTACTTGTTGTTTAACTATCTATGTGTGAGTTTAGACTTTTAATATCATCTAGGAAAAACAAAAAGTATTAAAAATGTAATAAAAGCTAATTTAAGATTTCGTATTCAATTTAACAGATTTTTACTGATGAAAAGCTATTTTTAGTTTTCAGATTTAGTTACTTTAAATATAAATCTTATACAACTTTAAAAAATCTGGTACTATTGCCCCTTTGCTATGAGCACACAACATTAAGTTATAGACGTTTAAAATGTAAAGATTTTTTTTTATTGGCCTTTATTTTCCCACTGCTGGGCAAAACCCTCCCCCAATTCCTTCCAAGGTAAATATTTACACACACTTAAGAAGACAAAAATCGACAAATAAACCAAAAACCGAAAACATTAAAAAAAAAAACAACAATTTATTTATTTACAAGAAACGAGGAAAATAAACTTTCTATTATAATGGAAACGGAATAATATATTATTCAAAATCTCGTCCAATCCTGACACAAACGAACCTTCGGACGATTGAATAGAAACTTCTGGAACGCACACAATCTATTCAAGTGAGATAAAGAATATGTTTTTATGTAGAATTTATCAAATAGTTGAACAAACTGTATTAAAGTTTGCTGTAAGAGGGATGGCGTTGCGTGCGAAGGGACTAGACTGGATGGTAGTATTAGGGTTGCCGCGAATTCTTTGAATACTAACTTGCTAGGATTTATTTTAGGACCAACTTTGACTTATCCTCTTGTTGTCTCGAGACTGCCTCGTTGGTCTAATGGTCGTAAGCGTGACTGCTGAACATGCGTGACTGATGATCCTGGGTTCGATTCCCAGGTCGGGCAAAGTGTTTTACCTAGAGTTTTTCCATCAGGCACAGCTCTGCATTTGATTCCTTCATAAAAAATTGGTACTAACAGTAGCTTTTGGAAAAAGTAAATTAAGAAAAACTGTAGTTAAAAGATATTCGTGCGGGTTTTCAGAGAACGTTGTTGTAAAATAAGTATTCTTGTCTCCTTTAGAACACAAAAAGAGTACAACCCTAGCTAGGTTATCTTTTAGAAATGGGCGCCAGTTACACCATTGCGTAACTAGTGTCTATAAATTTATATATTATTTCAACGGTGGCATACATTTGCATTATTACCGTACTCTACCTAATCTACAGTGAATAGAGTCGTCATGTTATGTAATGGGGTAATTCTCATTATTACCATTTACCTACTAGGTACATATTTCAGGACTTAATGATCAACCAACAAAAATTCTATGACAACATTGCCAACTAACTTACGGTGTTTTTCCTACTCCGCTATTCTTTTTTGAGATCCAAGACCGTTAAATTGTTTCTCTGTGACTTCGTCGAGTTTCACTGTTTCGATGGTTTTCTGGTGGTCACCATCGTTGATTCTGACTTTCAGGAGTTGCAGTGGTTTGGGAAAAGTGTGGCGGGCTTAACTTACGGATATGATTAGCGGTCAGTTTCACTCTCAGTTTTAATTCTGTTTTGTTTAGCTGCAAGTCTTCCATAATTCATTAATTAATTAATAATAATATCCGCGCTCCCACATCTATAAACTGTCCAACGAATTGTGATACAAGACGAACGCCAAACATTACAGCCAGTAATATTACACTTCCACCGAACTACAGACCATTACACAACCTTCTAACCGTAATCCTAGCAAGACATCCCGAACCCATCCCGCAGCACTCAGAGAAAACGTTTCCAAACTTGTAAGAAGTTGTAAGTAGTCTGAAATAAAACGTGGTCAGGCCTTGCCTCTAACAACTGAAAAGGTCCGTGAAATCCTAATAGGAATGTTACCTACCCATTTTGACATGTTCTTCGTGTATTTCGCTAGATGGGTCCTACAGGCCACAGAACATAGGATGGTCTTGTTCGTAAGGTTAAAGAAAATGTCCAAGGAAAAGGTTCGAAGTCTGATTTCTTTGCACGGTTTGAAAAGGAATGTCTAGAAACCAATCTATGTGAATTAACTTACATCAAAGGTATTCTGCAATTTTTTTTCTAATGGCGCAAATACGATAATTTAATTGGTAGTTAGGTGTTTGAGCTGTTTGGGGTTGAAACTTTGGAGACATGGGCTCCGTGCCTACTATAGTAGTATTTCGAGATATCGTCAAACGGTGTGGTCGAGCCTTCTCGTGACCAGAAGGCTGGATTATTTCCCGGCCAAAGAATCAGCACTGTCATCTAACGTGGTAATGCTGCCAGGTTTCTAGGCATTTTCCCCGTTTGACAGCAATGCGGACGAACACGTTTATTATTTTTATTATTATTTTAGGTCTGTATAGTAAATAATATATTTATATATATAATAAATAATATATATATATATATATATATTATGAGCAAACTCGACGCGACTAATGTCTGAGGCAGAACACCTTGCGCCTCCGTAGACCAGAGAATGGGCAGCAGCGTTTTCTGTTAGTCTTTCATCACTGCGATCTCCAATCCGCCTGCCAAGCGTGGAGATTACGGCAAATTCCTCCCATAATGGGAGAGGCTTATGTCCAGCAGTGGACGTTATGGGCTGTTATATTATGAGCAAGCTAAAAAAAAGTTTCTTCTTCTGCAATTGAATTAGGTTTGATTTTGACAACATTACTTTTCGAACTCAGTTCTCTGAGTTACATAATCTGATTACTCAGGGTTTGCACGAACTGGCAGCAAAGTATCAGTATTCTATGCATTCAGAAATGCGATGACTTGAATAAGAATTGACCTGGAACTACTTTGTTGGTGGTACTTGTTTAATATCAAAAGTAGTACGATTTCTTGATCAGTTAGTTTTGACGACCCAAATTATGGCGCAACGGTAGTGAGGCTGCCTTACGTTCTTAGGGTCCCGGGTTAATACCGGGGAATCCTGGTAGGAGCAAATGTTTGTGTGATGAGCATGGACATATATTTGTTTCCGAGAGGGATGTTTATATGTATAACTAGTATGTATTAACAAACAAAAAGTATCTATGTAGTGTAGTGTAGTGTAGTGTGGCACTAGATGGCGCTGTGTGTAATGTCCAGCTATATTTATTCATTTTAATCCTCCGATTAAACTATGAAAATGTTTTATCATGAAAACCATAAAAATGATGCTTTTGACTGCTGAGAACTTGGTAATAAACATACCAATATCGGCTTTCTTCAGATCAGCTCTACAATTCTCAATGCAATACGACAAATAAATGTGTGCGGACCTGATTAAAAAAGGGGTTTCGCGAAATAATAGGGTAGATGACACCATAAGACAATAATTCCAAGACACCAATCTCTAAAAAAAAACGTTGTTTAGGGCCTGAAAACCCAATTCATTTCAATTAATTGCCAAATTACATTTTTAGTTGCTTTGAAATCAATAAATAGTTGTGTCATTAAGTTGACAAAATAGTGACGTCACAGCGTGCTATATATATATACGAAATCTATGAGAGAACCGCGTTTTGACAGCTCTTAAAAAGTATCTCAATTGATTGGTGTGTCATCTACCCTATTGCGAATGTTAATGCGAATGCGAATATTTTATACGAACAGTAACGTAGAGTATTTTTAGCATCATATTAGATCATTTTCGTATTTTTAGATCATTTTCGTTTTCGTAGGGCGGAATGTCAAAGGGGAGTTCCTCCCCCTCGAGTTTTTATTTTTGCAGTGTATTTTTTACTTTAGCACACCCGAACTATAATGAATGAAGTTATAGGATAGAAAACGTTATCGAAGGTACAAAAGGTTTTTAACACTGATTCTTCTATTCAATAAATTGTTCTTGCTATCAGCAATTAAGACTGCAACTGTAACTGCTGAACTGTGATTAAAAAAATTCTACAAAAGATCCTATTTAGCTTCCATATCTATCTCTCATAACAATCTCAATAGACATCACCACATCATAAAAATGTTCCTCACAAAATAAAACAAAAAAGAGAGATATGGGTGAAAAATATGCAAGTAGCATTGAAGCGACAATCAGTGGGACCATCTGAATTGCACATTCTCTCTTTCCACCCTCACTTATAAAACCACGTTTGGTTGCTCATTGCTTTTTATCGTTATTTTTTCCTCCAACTTCAATTTTAGACGGCCTTTGTAATAGAATATTTTAGTATGTTGCTGTTGTTTTAGTTTTGCCTTTTTAAGATTTTTTTCTTCTGCTGTTTTTTCGCTCAGTGTTTTGAGTTAGTAATGATGGCTAATTTCTTCTACCTACCTGTTTTTTTAATGAAGTTCAAACGTTTTATGCTGATAAAATACACCTTTAATATTGTCATTAAGATATTTCAAGCACTAGTGCTCCAAATTATAGATGCTTTGTTTTTACCAAAGTATGGCTTTTCTCAAAGTGCGAATTCTAGCATGTTTTAAGCTTACGATATTGTTTAAATAAATATTATTATAGCTAGCCTGTATTGTCCCACTGCTGGGCAAAGATCTTCCATTTCTTCCAACGGTCACGATTCTGTAATATTTCTTTCCAATTCTCAAGGAAGACATCCAGTTCGTCCCGCCATCTTCTGCCGGGGCACCAATCCTGTGCCTTTAAATAAATATTTTAACCATAAGTCACATTAATAGGTATGTCTTGAAGACACGGGTCACGGATTTATTATGTACTCGTATAATTATAGTTTGTTTAGCTCTTGTGTGTATTTGAAGTTATTAGATTAATAAATATTTGTTCTTATTAAAAAAAAAACAAACGTTTTCTTTTAAAGCGTCTGAATACACTGTGTTCGATACTAATTCACAAACACGATACATAATAAGTCTATAATTTCCAAGCCTTTACAACCATGTTAAAGGAACTCAAACAATGGTGAAAAAGCTCAATATACGAGGAAACTGCCCATCATTGCAGCACGTAATCCGGTTAAACCGGATAATCCAGTTTAAAATTTAAAATTCCTTACCAAAGCCGGTTATATCCGTGATTCGCTGTTAGCCGAGTTTAATTATATTTTACATCAATTTGATTGATACCTCTGGTAATCGAGTTCACTTGTGTTACTTTGTACTTAAAAGATAATGTGCTACTGATAATAATAATGCTTTTGTTCAGACATTAAATTGAATAATGTGCAGTTTGAGAGCAGCGGTGGACCAGTGGTGGCGGCCCCGGCTTACGAACAATAAGTCGTGGGTTCGAACCCAGACAGGCGCATTACTTTGTGTAATTTATTTCATCACCACTGCTCTCAAAACGGTGAAGGAAAACATCGTACAGAAACCAAAAATTCGAAGACATGTGACATCTACCAATCCGCACTGGGCCCGCGTGCAGTGGATAGCCCATTAGCCCATTATATAGCCCATTCCCCTTCATTGAGAGGAGGCCGTGTCCCAGCAGTGGGAACATTATAGGGTGATGATAATGATGATGAATGTGCAGTTTTGCTTAACGTTGGGCTTGGGAAAAATAAGGCACGACAATACTCCTGTTATTAAAAATGTTATTCAAATAAAAACAAAAAATAATCCAGGAAAAAATCTCGAACGTGAATTGGGAAGAGCGAAGAACCAAAATAAAAGGCGGTAGCTAAAATATTACGGCACAAACCGTGTGTTTTTGGTTCCTTTAGCTGTATCAGAAATCATCATCAACTTCCTAGCCTTTTTTGTCTATTCTTACTATTTATTGCACACAAAATAAAATAAATGCATACAAAATTACAATATATAACTTATGTACAACGGCGAACTTAACCCAGAATTGTATTTTCTTACAGCAAACCTTGCTTTGACTGCGAGATCTATATTTTGGGTCAGTTTTCAGTGGACAGCTGAATACCAGTATCATACATTGAGCAACAGACTATCTGACCGCCTTTATCAGGAATAAATAAAGCAATAAACACCTGAACTACGAACAATTTATGGACACAAAATTCAGACTTAAAGCCCATGAATATCTCTGATTGACTCAAAACACATTGACACAAGTTATCCTCGAACTTAACAAGATACTCGAAGACAAATTACGCCGTGACAGCTCTAGAATTCGATTTAAATGAATTGATTTACAGTTATATAGGCACTCTTAATTGAACCACAGGGACCGCATTCACTCCGACCACAATCCGACCACGTTGCTGTGAAGAGCTGCCGTCTGCCCCGCTTAATTGGTGGTTAATTGATTTGTAATTCACCAAGTTTGTGTGCTGAGCTCATGTATAGTTTGTTGCAATCCAGTTTTGAGTAAAGATTCTTTCTTGGAGAAAGAAGGGCAAAAAGATTATTTCTTAAGAGAAAGAATCTTGGAGTTGAAGGTATATTATTATATATTATTTGTTGAAGGGAGATTGTCAAGTTTATTTGCATTTTCGTTTCTTCATGAGGTAATGATTTCAGTTGTTCGTATTGTTATAATAAGCTTGCGCATAGCTGAGTACCTCTACCCATATCTTCCAGTTATTAATGTGATAAAACTGATTGTCGCCTGTCAATTAATAACTTATCCAAAATCTGTCAAATGTAGAATCTGTCGATTGTAGAATCGGTCAAACATAGAATCTGTCGATTTTAAAATCTGTCGATTGTAGAATCTGTCAAATATAGAATCTTTCAAATTTAGAATATGATGTCAAAAGTAGAATCTGTCAAATGTAGACTAAACGGTATATTCATTGTTTATTTGTCATTTTGTATGCACGTCATGTCCGTGCGACAAATAAATATTTTTTTCTTTCATATAAAAGCCAAATAATAGTACACACACACACGCAAACACATTGCATTTTTGACACATTGAAAAAATAAAAAACTAACAGTTAATATCGATTCAACTATGATTCATACTTTTATAAAACACAAGTGTAAGCATTCTTTACAAAGGTATCTTCCAACGCTACTCGCAATTTCAATAACTAGTTCAATTTTCTACAAGGACCAATATTCTGCACAAGTGCACTTACCCATCCACCGTCCAAATCCCAGGTCCCTAATACCTAAACGTTATTCCAAAGTGCAATGTCAGAGCAAAGAAGAAAATAATACTTTTTTATAGCATGTACAGAACCACACTAGGTTCTTTTCAGAGAGAATAAACATCTCTTGAGCTCACAAACATTAAGTTTCAAGTGCAAGCGGTTGGAAGCAACTACCATTGTAGACTGACTGTAACTCTGTGAGAATTTTCTGAATCCGTTATGGGGAGTTGGATTGTACAGTTTGTTAGGATTTCTTGTTTCTTTCTAATCTTTTCTTACTTACATCATAAGGTAAATGAAAGCCAAGCTATACTGCAAAAGACTCAGGACCTTTAAAAAAATGACAATCCATCGGCGGTACAGTATGAACACTTAAGTGTGAAGTTCAAGGTGGCTCTGCTCGTCAAGAAAATTTGCATCGCTAGGTCAAACTCGGTACATTTATTTTCGTTCAGTGTTTTCAGGAAGTAAGTATAAGTTGGTTGAAGTGTACCGATGTACGAAAAGTCAAAATTTTCTGCAATTGACGTAAGCTACCGAAGAGTCTGTCAATTCTGACGAAAAGTGCTACACTTCAACCAACTTACCTGATCAGGAGGAAAAACACAGAACTAAATCAAATGCACCACGTTTGGCTTTGACCGTGGACTGCAAAATTAAAGTGGTCATATTGTGTTGAAGTACGAAACGTCAAGCAAATTATTAATACTGGTCTAGGTCCTCCATCCCAATTTAGGTTTTAGTCTCACAAGTCATTACTAGTAAAGCCTAACAGGTCCTTTGATTAGACTCTTAAATCGGGCACTTCCAAAGGATACGGTGTCTTCGACTAGTTAGTTCAGAATACTTTAGTTAACAGGTTCACTGCCACCTACAGGATAAAAATTTATCCCTAAGGCCAAATCCTTAGTGCACGACACTGTCTCCTCAATATCACTGTCATGCAGAGCCGACTTGTTTTCGCCGCCTTTTAGACCCAGAAGGGCCTTCTCCACAGTGTTTGTAATTTTTTACAAGTACGAAAAAATAAAAACACAACCGTTCAAGAATGGAAAAAAAAACCACAAATACGTAACGTTTTTTTTTTAATTTCAAGCATAGTGCCGATTTAAATACAACGTCCCAAGCCGTATGCGGCCCTGTACTGATTCTTTAAACTTTACTAGGCGCAAACAAGCACGGGTGCGTGTTCGGCACGCCAATTGCACGCCACGGATTAAAAATTAAAGAGAAGATTTTTTTTTATTCATTTTACTTAGCAAGACTCTGATACCAATGTGGTAGAGTCAAAATTATCAATTCGATTGTGAAAAAATCTATAACGTCTTTTTAAAACTATACATATATATATACGAAATACTCTTAATTTTCCTAAAAATACGACTAGAACTGTTGTACGTCTTCACAGACGAGTGTTAAAGTATAGCAAAGTACTTATTTAGACTGACAGCTTATACGGAAAATTTAATTTCCCCCCAGGAGTTCCTTAACAATAATTTGTCAAATTTAAATAAATAATTTATCAAATCTAAAAACGAAAATAGAAGAAAAACTCAATACGATTCAGGCACAAATAGTAAGGGCCGAGTTTCTTTCTGTGTCGCGAAAGAAATTCTCCCCATGAATCCCGTCTACCGCACACCTGAGAGTAGAGGACGTTGACCCCTCGTTTTAGGAAGCGTTTTAAACTTTGCGTCGTTTCGACGTACTTTTATTGAGTTGTGAGAACTGGACCGTAGTGGCGTGTAATGGGCGACTGTGTTTGGTTTATAGATTTGTGATGTAAGCTGTTATTGGTATGACTAGAGGAAGATTACAAATTAATGATTATTATTGATTAAAAATGTTATGTCAGATATGTAACCTAATAATGAAATTAACTTCCTCATTGGTTTAGAAGTTGAAAGACCTACTGCTAAGCATGAACTTCGGTTTCCAGGTTGGGTAATATATTGGGTTTCCTCATAAGTTTGAATTTGTGGCCGGTTGATGGCAAAGGGGTGAAGAAAGCTTTATTTTATGTAAACAAAACCAAAAATTAATAATAATAAATTCACAACTTATTAATGTTCAGTAGTTTTTTGTACAAATAACTGAAAAATATCCAAAATGGATGATATTCTTTATCTTCAAATACATTAATCATTATCATAGTCATCAGCCTGCAACACTCCTCTGCTGGACATAAACCTCTTCAATCGCATGCGACCTAACTCGTTTATATGCAACTCTCATACAATTGCTACCAGCTACGAAGATCATCGCTCCACCGAGCCTGCGGGCGTCCCTCCTCAGGGTAAATGTAGCTTTGTAATGGTGAAAGAATTTTTGAAATCGGCGCAGTAGATTTTGAGTTTATTCATTACAAACTTACAAATCTTTCCTCTTTATAATATTAGTGTAGATGTAGACATACACATTTACTGTTAATATTCTCTTCTTTTTGTCACAGATTTCAATACACCTGGAATCTTGAACTTCTAAACGGATTTCGCTTTTCATAATTCAAGTAAATACACAATCTTCGTCCCAATTATGATGATGAGTATAAAGATCACTTACAAGTGCCATTAAATTTTCTCTTTACAAACGTTTTGCTGAAATATAAATAAGCTTCTTGCGTAAATAGATGAGCGTCTCAATTTATTCAGAATCAGTTTAATTGGAAGATCTTCAGCAAACTGAGTGGCCAAACTAAAGGCCAGGTCCAAAAGTCGAAGAATATTTAAATTTGTGAATACAAAGTTGTTACTCAAAGCTCATTTACAAAGTAGCTTTTGAGAATTGGCAAAGGAAATTTAAATCTAAGACTTGTAGTATTGTCGGTAGCTGAATAGACGCGCTGTGCCTGAAAAGCAATTTAAACTGCTCCTGAGTCTATGTACGCTCAAGTGAAGATCGGAGAGCGGGAAAAGATATAGCTATTCACCTTTTTTTTCTTGGGCCCTAATAGAACTGATTGAAGAGTAACGATTGTGGAGTGTTTTGAAGACATGCTGCGCTGAGCCCATCAAAAATGTTATTATTTTTTACTACAGGCACTTATTAATTTTTTCGTTAATTGTTAATGTAATATATAGATTGATAACGTATTGTAAAGATTAAACTCTGATTTGACACATAGTTACCTTTTATTCTACGAAAGAGGAGCGGGAAACCTACCATATCGCAATTCGGGTTAGGTTAGGAACGATACGTCGGGTCAAGTTAGGAATAGGGTTAGGTTCGGAATAAAATTCTTTTTTTTTTTCATGTTCCTAACCTAACCCGCGACCGGGTTAGGATTTCGGGTTAGGTTCGGAATAATCCCCAAATAAATCGTGATAGGGGCGGGAAAACCATGATAATGTTTTGAAACAGTGTTAAAACTCGAGGTGAATATATTTTTATGTACAGAAATGACTAATATAATTATTTTCAGTGACACTATCTTTTCTTTTTCTCTTCTTTTTTATCTTCAAATATTATGATGGTTTCAACAAGTTATGCTCGACTCGCGGAGAACTAATCTCATAAAATATGCATCCTCATTATTATAAAAAATAAAGTAGTTACTATATTAAAGGCAACATGAAAACTATAGATGTGGTATGGCAATTTGAAAACTGCCATCTTTATCGTACAGTTAAATCACAAGCTAGCTCAAACTTTTATGGTTGAAGTACAGGTTAGCTTATTTTTTTAACTTCTTTTGTTAGCTTATTTGAGTGTCCCACTGTTGGGCAAAGGCTCCCTTTTCTCTTTCCAAACTTCTCTATCCTGTGCAATATCTGGCCGTGTTTGGCCGGGTAACTTATATTTGTTTTTTTTGGGTTTCCGTAGCCAAATGGCAAATAACGGGTCCCTTATGGATTCGTCATGTCAGTCTGTCTATTCGTCCGTATGTCACAGCCACTTATTTCCGAAACTATAATATATACACAAAAATAGAACAAAAACAATAAATTTTGGGGGTTCCTCATTCTTAGAACTGAAACTCAAATTTTTTTTTCATCAAACCCATACGTGTGGTTATCTATGGATAAGTCATCAAAAATGTTATTGAGGTTTCTAATATCATTTTTTCTAAACTGAATAGTTTGCGCCGAGAGACACTTCCAAAGTGGTAAAATGTGAGCCCCCCCCCCCCTGTAACTTCTAAAAAAGAGAATGATAAAACTAAAAAAAATATAATGATGTACATTACCATGTAAACTACCACCGAAAATTGGTTTGAACGAGATCTAGTAAGTAGTTTTTTCTAATACGTCATAAATCATAAACCGCAATTTACCTTTCATTCAATACAGTTTGTGCGGAACCTTCGGTGTGCGAGTCTGCACTTTTTTTAGGTTTTCGCTTCCACTTACAACTCAGAACACAAAATTTAAGAAATACACTGTGACAAAGAAGGTGAACACACAAGTTTGCCTTATAAAACTAGTGAACTCACGGGAATAAATAACTTTGCCGCGCTTTGATTCTGTGCTTTGGTGATTAAAGAGACTTAAATTTAAACTTTGTGTAAAAATAAAAGATGTCGTGTTCGTTGCAGCGTTCTGTTGTGTTGTGACTGTACTTATTATTTGTTTCACTACTGTTTGGTGCTTGTTGAAGCAAATTGAAAAGTTTTAGTTGAGAGTTTTAGCTGTTGTTTTTGGGGATTCTGCTGACATTTGAAAGGCGACTGTTTAATGTGCAACATGTTCATTGCTGTATACAGGGTGTAAAAGACCTCATCACGAAGCCGTCAACCAAGCTTTCTGTACATCAAACTAAGTAACTTTACGCAAAAATTATTGATGGGAAACGATTTTTTTTGGGTGTAAAATCATGTTTTGTGGTAGAACTCAATGTAACGCACTCAAAACATTGTGCTGATGGATGGATTGAATAGTCGTGGAGGTGTTTAAAGAAAAACCTTACATTAAAAAATTGTATTTAACAAAAACTAGTCAAAAAGTTGGAACTTTGACCCCCAATATCTCCGTAACTAAAAGGTTCCCAGGTATGGTGTAGAACAAAAAAATGATCGCAATGACGAGGAGAACAAGTGCCTTTCGGTTTCGTTAAGAGGCGTTTCACACCCTTTATGTTTAATAATATAATATATTATTATGTATGATAAGTAAGTAATATGTGTTTAATAATATATTCTATAAATGCAGAAACTACACAACGCCACGTGCGATCGTCACATACTCATTTCGCCTCGTCAACGTTTATATATGTAAGCATCTAAAGCACAAGCCCGTGGTGTAAACGTAACCCAAATACGACGATTTTTGAATTGAAAATATTAGGTATCCCATAGCATTGTTTTAGTTAAATTGTTTGCAACAGGCAATCAGTATCAGATACGAATAAATTCATAAAATTTAGAAAATATTAAATGTGAATCGAGCGTTTCAAATAAAAAAAACGACGTATTTACGTTACGTTAACATCGAGCGCTCGTGCTCTTGTCGTACACGCACCCTAGTTGCGAGTACTACGCATCTGATCTTTCTGTTTTTTTTTTTCTGATTTTTTCCTTCTCTTTCCAACAAAGAGCTTAACATTCTTTAAGTTTGAAGTTAAAATGAAAACAAATCTAATAACTTTTTCATTGAATTAACACGGAGTAAACGAATTTAACGTCTATACCTATAAAGAGGTAAAGTTTTTAAGTTTGTATGTCCCTGACATCCAAACTTCGGACCTACTTCAACTACTGATTACGAAAGTTCTTTTACTTATGGGAAGCTACATTATTCTTGATACTTAAGGTGGAAACGCCAGGGTAGACCGAAAAATTCAAATTTTGAAAGAAAAGGAGAGTGGTAAACATATGTACGGGGTCTTTTTTTTTTTTTTTTCGGGTGGGAAATCATCAAATGACTTCTCCCGCTCTGGGCGGAGCAGGAGGGAATGTCAGACTTTTACTGACTAAAACCCATCCATGTTCCTTCATCGCCCTTTGTGTTCCGGGGCCACGGTATCTCTTTCGAACAGTCCCGCAACCCCGGCAGGCATCGGTCCTTGCTTGGGCATTACATATACTAAATGTATGGGGTCTGGGCCCACCCTTCAATAGTAACATTTGATATACCGTTGGATAGGGATTTTTAAGCGGAACATTAGTCTACATCTAAACTAATATAATATTTAATATAATATTATAAAAAGGCAAGATTTGTATTTTGTGTGTTTGTAATGAATAAACACAAAAACTACTGCGCCGATTTCAAAAATTCTTTCACCATTAGAAAGCTACATTCACCCTGCGTAACATAGGCTATATTTTATCCCCGTACTCCCACGGGAACGGGAACTACGCGGGTGAAATCGCGTGACGTCCGCTAGTTACTAATAAAACTAAGGTCAAATGTTACGAGTAGTACTTTCGGAGATACGACGTCTGAAAGTCATCTATTTATAAGGTAGAATATTATTACGTATTTCACTTTTAATCAAAAAATATTTATTAGACGTCCTGGACATCAATAACAACTTGCCAGACCCGGAACAATTACTTCTCGGCCAATCGCCGAGGTTAAAAAACATCAGGCGTGCTCAGTACTTGGATGGGTGACCGCCTGGGAACAACGCGTGACGTTGGCTTTTTGTCTTTTTTTTGTTACTAACCTCTATAAATGCATTTTGCTGTACAAGTCTAGCAAAACCAGACCCGCTTTTGCTTAGATTGGAATCACATAAGGCAAATTAAGTATAACTCCGAAAATACTCACTTATAACCTTAGTCGTAATACTAAGTTTTATTCTGCATAAAAATACCTTATTCATTCATGAGTAAGTTATTGCTATTGAGAGGTGGGCCCACCATTACTCATTGTCCTTTGCTTTTTGCGGTCTATCCTGGGCCTGCAGTCTCAACATAGATAGTGACAAACGCAAACTTTCGATCGGTGAGTACTAACAAATAATTTTGGTTGCCAAAATGATGCTTGCGAGAATCGCATCTTGGATGTAGAGACATGCATTTGCCCGCAAGCATCGTTATTGCAACCAAATTCTTTCGTAGTTTTCTTCTAATTTCGTACTTTTCTTTCTAGTAATTAACAATCGAAAGTTAGCGATTTTGTCGTTATCTCTGTCGAGACTGCCGGGCCCTGGGCCTGGCATGTCCACCTTTAAACATTAAGAGGGCCCTTCCCGGCGCGTCTATCGTCAACGCGAGCATGGTCGAAAAGCTTGTTGTTTCATCCAGAGCCACAGCGGTGGAATTCTTTCAACTCCCCTGTCTTACCTAGCCCCGACAACGCACTACTCGTCACTCGCGCGACTCATACCGCCTAACGCGAGGACATTGATCGAAAAATAGTGTGTGAAAATTTATATAATTAAATAAAAACTTGTTACGTGTATACGTGTTTTTGAATAAGTCTTAGAAGTTTGTGAAATAAATATTTGTCATTTTGAATCTCCACTACATTTGCAAGGCTTCTATCAGGATATTTTCTTTACTTTTACAATTTATGAGTACGTTATGAACGGCCAAAGTTGAGGTAAAATTTGTGCAAAACAGCAATTTTTGGAGGCTCATACTGAATTTGTTTCTACAAATTTTTATTTTTTGGTTCGATAGAAGCCTAGATATAGTGCACAAGATACCTATCAATGCAAAAAAATATATATACGTGTAACAACGGTATAATCACGCACGAGCGTTTGTCAAAATTCTCGCGAAAAGTATGGCGGGTTGGCCGCTCTTAAAGTAATAATTCCAGAACATAAAGCGAGCGAAGCCGCGGGCAAAAATTACTACTACTAAATATAATTATTTGTTGACTCGTCGTTCTTTGTCACTTGTATACTAGCAAAAGCTGTTTTTGTTTTATTTGAACAACAAAGTTGTAAGATATTTCAATATCTTTTAAGGTCTCACGAGGCAAGAATGTAGTTTTCTTAATTATTTTTGTTTTAATTAGTTTACATTGTCTTTTGATTAAAAAGCTTTTGTCAACTTTGTTTGTTCAATTTTGATTCATCAATACAATATTAGATGAATGAAACTTATTTCAGTGACAAAATGTTACTGAATTACTTTTAAAAATATTCCGAGTGTGTGTAATAGAGTTTGTTCATTACTCTGTCGAACAAATAACAAAGATTTTTATTTCTAGGTACTTAGAAAAAATTATAACATTTTGCTTGATGGTAAGGCAGTATTTTCCAAAAAATATAATTATACGTATCAGTTTTGCTAAAGAGAATACATTCCAGGAATTATAACAGACTTCCAACGAGTCGCCACCCACCAAAATATTGGTCCATCTATCCGTGTTACTCTCACTAAAAGCTTATACAGACAAGGAACTTTTGATCACGGAGCATAAAAATCTCTCATCACGACCTCGGGTTTTTCATAAATTTCTCAGTAGCAGCCAAGGAGCCTGGACCTATTCCCGGTTAAGGGCAATAGGTGCGCCCTTAATTACATGGGACTTAAACATAACTGGCGAAATGTGGGTGTACTATTAGGTAAAGCTCTGTTTACGCTTTGGAGATTACAGGCGTGATGTTATGTTATGTTTATGCTTTAACGCAACAAATCAGCATTCATGCATCCGCTTCAAGACCTACAAGAGTCCCTCAGCTGCGCAGACCTTACCAACACACATACACTAAGACACACACGCGAATACACACACACACAAATAGTTGCGTTACCTGCCTCACCGTTGCTTTATTACACCTGTCAGATACACATACATTTGAAAAAGTAACGAGAGATACCACAATAGACATGAGCGTCTGAAAAAATATACAATTTACACGTGATAAGGGAAAGGCCGTTTAAAGAACAAAAAAGGCTGTTTTGTTTGAGAGATAAGTCCGGTTTTATTTCAATACTTTTGTCGTTAATTGTGTAAATGTATGATAATAATCTTTTTTTTTCTGTTTGGGGGTTGAAAAGTTACTGAAAGAGAATAAAAAAAGTGGATAATTGTTGCGTACTCACGAATATATTACTGGAAAATTTGGTATCTTTAACTTACTAGAGTTTCGCTAAGTGATTGTTTTTATGTTTTTTAATAAATGATCAAATTGGAAAAGTAACTAAAAAAACTAAAACTGCCCCGTAAAAACTAATAGGCAAGAAACATGGAGTAATTCATCAACTCGTCCCACATGCCTACGGCCCATTTGGGACGAGTTGATGAAAATCAAAATAAATAATATTTTCCTTTTGCAACTCGTCCCACGTTATTATCTAAATTAAAAAGGTATAATCAGTAGTTAAACTAAACAAAAGTTGTAAGCAGGTGGGACCCATCTAAATAAAAAATATGAAAACATGGAATGATGCCTACTACCAATTTTATTTTTTACATTTTTTTTTTGTCAGACACAACCCTCCTTTTGGGCTTCGCCGCAGTCGCATAAAAACTAGAAATCGGAAACTACTCATAAACCACACACTGCTAAGAAAACATACAAATGGATACATAAGTTATATTACAACCGAAACAATACAATAACAACGTAACAATCGGGACCATTTTTCATGAAAAACCTTTTCTTTAAAACACCTTCCAGACGCCTCTGACCTCTGCCAGTGATCCCGGAAAAATAACTTAAAAAATAAAAAAAAGATCACGGTAAGGCCTTTAACTAAGGACCTTAAATAGCCGCCCTTTATCCCAAAAAAACCGTGTCTTTTAAAAAAGCGTTCAAGCCCTTTCTTTAAGCAAACAAAAAGGCCAAGAATCAGCAAACATTTGTAATCCTGGAAGCAATTTATCAGACGGTATTGTTACACCAGTCTTCTATATTTCATCACAGTACCTCGCTGGTAATGATACCCATTTGGACACGAAGTCTGATGGTGTGTGTTCCCGACTAGAAAACCTTTATATAAATGGATGTTATTATAGTTGAAAACTTTGCTAGTTTCCTTCAAGGAATTTGTGCTGAAAGTGCTTCTGGTTTTGATAAATCCGAAGATATTATGAAACGTCGTTTTGGCTTCTTAAATACATATTTTCTGTGAAATAGAACGGAATAGAATCGTGATAAAACATGAAGTTTTTGTGGTAAGATAGCTTGACAATCACTCTATCCTTTTTGTGAGCAAAGTGTTTGCCTAACACTGAGTCAGGTTAGTAATATTTTATTTGCCAAAATATAAATAACTGCACCGATGAAGACACGATTGAATGACCAATAGTTAACAGATATTTATTTATACGTAACAGCGAATTGCGATTCACTGAAACAATACAATTCGATTTTAAAACTGATACATATAAAAGCCAGTAAATCCCTGCGATACTTTGAAATAATGTTTCTGATTGGTATCTCTACGGTATCAACAATCATCATCATTATCAATCTTATCAGTGAAGTATATTTTAACATTTCCAATATTTATTACCAAATTTGTAGATTTTAATTCTACGAATTCGATTCGTTGAATTATTTTCTCGTTTCCAACTATAATTTTGATTAAATATTAACGTTTTTGGTATAATTGTAACCAGCATGGTTTCGAATTTTTCGATCATTTGCCCGTAGCTCTCTGATACAACTTGTGACGCGACTTGCGTCAAGAGTCGTGACTTAATATATTTTATTTTTAACCGTAGAAACAGCAGGATATTGATGATGTGATGTAGTTTATTTTATACCTATCTACGTATACCTAAATATTTGATTAAATCATTATCATCATTTCAACCGAAATACGTCCACTGCTGGACATAGGCCTCCCTCAAGTGTCGCCACATTGACCAGTCCCGTGCGACTTGCTTCCAGCGGATTCCCGCAAAGTTCACCAGGTCATCGGTCCACCTAGTGGGAGGCCTTCCAACGCAACGTCTTCCGGTTCGCAGTCACCACTCCAGAACTTTTCAGTCCCAACGGCAATCCGTTCTGCGAGCAATGTGCCCTGCCACTTAAGTTTGGCAATTCTTCGGACTACGTCGGTAACCTTGGTTCTCTTGCGTTTGTCTTCATTTCTGATTCTATAATGCAAGGAAACTCCGAGCATAGCCCTCCATCCTCTTGGGTGACTTTAAAGCTTCCCATTGTGAACAACCACGTTTCGGTCCGTAATCACTGGCAATTGTAATCACTGGCAACACACACTGGTCATAGACTTTCATCTTGAGACACGTTGACAGTTGGACGAGAAGATACCGCGCAACTTCCCGAACGCTGCCCAGCCGAGTCGGATTCGACGATTGACCTCTTTCTCGAAGTTAGACCTACCTAACTGGACAGCAGAATATTCTGTAATAAGATCTAGTTTAGCTGAAACTAATCGTACATCCTTTTGATTTTGCTGAAGGTGAAAGAGAATTGGTTTTAGGGTTTAATATTGAATATAGAAGAGAGGGATTTGCTTAAATATTTGTAGCAGAATATTCTTGAATTAAAAAAATAAATATATTTGTTTTTATTTATTTAGGTGGGTTTGTTTTATGAATTATTTTTATTTATAGTTAAGATTTATTTCTTTTTTAGGGTTCCGTAGTCAACTAGGAACCCTTATAGTTTCGCCATGTCTGTCCGGCCGTCTGTCCGTCCTCGCTTAATCTCTGTGACCGTTAGCACTAGAAAGCTCAAATTTGGTACCAATATGTATATCAATCACGCCGACAAAGTGGTAAAATAAAAATTGGAAAAAAATGTTTTATTAGGGTAGCCCCCCTATATGTAAAGTGGGAAGTGATTTTTTTTTTATTTCAACCCTAACGTGTGATATATTGTTGGAAAGGTATTTAAAAATGAATAGGGGTTTTATAAAATCATTTTTTGATAATGTCAATAATTTCGGAAATAATCGCTCCAAAAGTAAAAAACAATGTGTCCCCCCCCTCTAACTTTTGAACCATAAGTTTAGAAAATATGAAAAAAATCTGAAAAGTAGAACTTTATAAGGACTTTCTAGGAAAATCATTTTGAACTTGATGGAAACAACAGTTTTTGTACAAAAAAGACAAAAAGTTGTACAAAATAATTTCTGGACTAAGTTTGTAGTATATTCGTATATGCAAGCATTTTGGAGCGCGAACATAATGGATACCCACCTTTAAACTCATAAGTGGGAACACTTATTGTGACGGACGGGAAACTACGGAACCCTACACTGAGCGTGGCCCGACACGCTCTTGGCCGGTTTTTATTTATTTGAGTTCGGGGTACTTTACCTTGTTATCGATATGATAAATCAATATATTTTGCTTGAAAAAGATATTTACCAGTTTTTTTTTAATTTTTTAAGGTTTATTTTATTTTTAGTATAAATTGATAGAAACAAATTTCTTTCTCAAGTTTTCAAAACAAATGCTTATACAAGCTCATTAATTTAATTAAAAAGTAGGTCATTTAAATATTTAGGTACTAATAGAAGGATTAATAATAAAATAAGAAAAGTAAAAAAAAAAGACCTGTAATAATATAGGGATCTTCAACTGGATTTGATTAAATATTATAATAAAATTTTCATGTTCATGGTATATCAAAATGATACAAATACTAATCACGTGTTTTTTGAATTTAGCTAGAGTAAAATTAGATTACTGATTACTGTCAATATAATGTTCGGGTCTATTTTCATAAATACATAATTACGTTTTGGTAAATGTCAAACAACAAATCGCAACTAATTTGGCATCACCAACTAACTACCTATATTTTTAGACCAAACTTGTAGTGGTCAAACTTATTTATATTCAAACTTCAAATGCTGACAAATACTTAACTCGTAAACTTAAACCAAACTCAAAACCTCAAACTCAACAACCAGAAAACACACTCCAACCACACAAAGGTAGAACAGAGACGGTACCTACTATTTTCCTTTAATTCTCTATTAACTCCACTTTAATTCCACTTTAAATTGTCCAATGGATCCCCCTTGAATTGTCGGACTCACAAGTCAGTAGAACCCAACACAGATCGATTAAGGAAAGTGCAGCACAAGAGTAGGTCATATAAACTGTTCCGAGGTCCTAAGCATAAGCGCACGGTGTTAAATGTAATGTAAATACATCAATTTTGATCGAAAATACTTTTTTTTCGAAGAGCAATTCGTATCACCTATAGATAATAATTACATAACATCACGCCTGTAATCCTCGAAGGGTTAGGCTGAGGTTTACTTATTGGTACACCCACATTTCGCCAGTTTATATTTAAATCCCATGTACTAGGGCAAGCCTTGCCATCAACCGGTCACAAATCCAGACTCCGTGGCTGCTACTAAGAAAATCTTGATGGACAAACCTAATAACAATTTGCCCGACCCGGGAATCGAAGCCAGGACCTCATGCTCAACAGTCGCGATTGCGACAACCATTAAACCATTGACAATCAAATAGATAATTATAAATTCTTAAAATTCATGAGCATCAGATGCTCATGAATTTTAAGAATTTATAATTAGTTGGGAAAATGTTGGGAATGTTGAAGTTGGCTTCCAGTCTAACCGGCTGCAGCTGAATACCAGTATTTTAAATATTATGCAAAAACGAATCAGAATCATAATCTTTATTTGTTAAACATAGGTAGTTACAGGTGTTAGGTTAACATATTTGAGCGCTTTGTTTTGCCGCGAAGGCATACAAATGTTAAATAAAATGTAATGAAAAAATTAAATAACTTAAAAAAAAAACGAAATAAAACAAACAATAGGGACAAAACGAAGCATAAACTAAAAAATATTTTTTTATTTATTTATTTATTTAACAACATACATCTACCTATATTAAAAAAAATATCATTTATAAAATCTGGAGCAGTTTAATAACATTTTTCTATTGATAGAAAGGAGAGAGCTTTCTTTAATTTTGATAGGATTGTTCCTAAAAAACTCTATGAGTATTTTCACTTCAAAATCGCTCATTTGACATAACGTTTACACCGCGCACTCGCTAGTGCAAACAGACTCCCGTCTCCGTAAACACAGAGAAACACAGTGTAATACAGTGCCACAGTGTGTCCTGTTCCAATTCTGTTTCTAGTCCAACCGGGGTCATTAAATAGCCTGTAGGAAAACTTTTCTAATTAGGCACTGGGCATTAATCTTCTTGACGGCCCGCGATTCGCTGTGACTGGCACAAGTTGCCAAATTATAGAAATAATTACTACAGTGGAATTTGTATTGATTGTTGAGTAGGTGGGACTGTTGATAGCGTTTCTTGATTTGGTTTGAGTTTTGAACTGTTTTGTTGGTTTGTTTGTTAAAGTTGTTAAATTAGGTCAAAATTATAGATGTTTACTAATTGACTAGACTATTACAGTTGTTTATTTAGTTGGTTTATATTTAGTTAGGTAGCCGACCCCAATATAGTTGGGAAAAGGCTAGGATATTTAGTTAGGACTACCTAACTAAATATAAACCTACTTTGAAAATAATAATAAAATTGTTTTGTATAAAGAAGTTTTTTTTTGTAAAATTTCAGTTTTTAATCCATTACTGAACTGTTTTACAGCTACTTCAAAGGAAATAACAAAACACCTGTATTCCTCAAGGGGATAGGCACTATTAGGCATCAACCACACACATCTCCCCAGTTTCGTTTACGTTTCATTTAAAAGAGATTGAACCCACGGCCAGGCACATGATCTCAGGCTACTTAGATATACAAGAAATCCTTAGATCAACAAAAAAATCCTACTTTTTTTTAATAACATTTAGAAGATAACTGTAATAAATGAGATGACGAGTAGCTAATAGAAAGGAATGGAAGAAGAATACATGCTGCGCCGACCACAAATAAATTGGGATAAGGGCAAGAGAATGGACGGGGGTGGCGGTGTCCAGGGGTGGGGTTGTCTTGGCGGTGTCTCTCGACATCGCCAACGCCTTCAACTCCATGCCCTTTTTTTTCGGATGGGAAATCATCAAATGACTTCTCCCGCTCTGGGCGGAGCAGGAGGGAGTGTCAGACTTTTACTGACTAAAACCCATCCATGTTCCTTCATCGCCCTTTGTGTTCCGGGGCCACGGTATCTCTTTCGAACAGTCCCGCAATCAACTCCATGCCCTGGAGCTGCATTAGGGAGGCACTCCGGTATCACCTAACCAAAACTAGGTATGCCATAAGCTTCTACTCCGTTCACCTAACATAACATTTTTTTTTGGAAAGTGATAAAAAAGTTATCTGGTATAAAACTCACCTCAAGATAGTCTACTGATTGTCAAAATACAGAAACTTCAATACGACTTTACTTCCGCCTATTTTAAACTAAAACAAAAAACAAGTAAGTCTCAGTCTCAGTTAGAGACGTAAATCTAATTCGAACCCTCTGTTCTTAAGGCAGGAACATCGATCTGGAACGAACTAACATTTCGCTGCTAAATGAGTAGACGCATTAGATTATTCCCTAGACGAAGGTACTACGTGAATATTTGTTATATTCTATCTGATAGCAATTACCAAAAAGAAAAAGTCGATTGGCATAATTATGTTGTTTACAAGAAATTTCTTTCTTCTTCTAAAGTTACGTATTTTCGATCTACTAGATATTGCACTATTCTTGTTTATACTGGCTGTAATATAGTAAACGTAAGATCTCTCGTGTGGTGTCTTAGACCATAAAACTGAACTACTAATTTGTTCAATGAATTTTGGAATTTCATAACTTTTTTAGTTTTACAATACATTTTGTTAGTAATAGCCACGGAGGCTGGATTTGTGCCCGGTTGATGGCAATATGCTCGCCACTATTACGTGAGACTTAAACATAACTGGCGAAATGTGGGTGTTACATTGGATACGCCTCTGCCAACCCCTTCGGGGATCACAGGCGTGATGTACTGGTGTTTTTTTTTACTATGATAGAAAACTTCTCCCGAACAATCCAAAATTCCAATATTTTCTACTTTATGATCAGCGATCACTAACGATTTTGTTCGTTACCCACAGAGTCAACAATACGTAATACGTTCCCCAGTAAGTTACGTTGAAAAACAACGTACGTCACATCAGAAACAGGTACAAATAACACGGCTGTTTGTTTACGTAGTAAACGTAAACGTGTCCGTAATGGGATATTATATTTTAAACGACTAACATGTTGGGTGTATTTGTTCTAAGCATGGCCTTGTTTTAACGCGTTGTGGGCGTATGTTTGAGTATGGAGCGTTGTAGCTGGGGGCGATATTGAGTAATTTCCTTATTTGTAAAATAAAGGATGTAAAGGAACCCGACAACAAGCTTCTCTCAAATATTTTTTTAATCGATATATAATTGGACTCGTTCCTGACTAATTGGCCAGAAAAGGCAAAACACCGGGAGAAATGGAAAGAGATAAGGAAGGCCTTTGCCTAGCAGTGGAACAGTATAGAATAGGTAATACAAATAGGTGAATACTAAAAAAATATATAATTATATCTTTGGATCCTGCTGGTAATTTGAGATAACTCGGGCAAGTTCTATGGTACATATATCACATACGTCTCGTCTTTTTTTAAGCATTTTGTTGTAAAACGAATAACAAATTGGAAAGTTACTTTCCTCTTTGTGCGTGTGAGTTACCTCTTTACACTTTAACTATTGAATTTGTTTTACGATTGTTACACAAATTGTTTAATGTTCAAAACTAAAGAGGTAGCTTGAGATCATGAGAAGAATTTATGAAGCTTCTTTTTGTCTTGAATAATAAATATTCGAAGAATCATTTACAAATATTCTAAGAATCATTTACAAATATTCGAAGAATCATTTACAAATATTCGAAGAATCATTTACAAATATTCGAAGAATCATTTACAAATATTCGAAGAATCATTTACAAATATTCGAAGAATCATTTACAAATATTCGAAGAATCATTTACAAATATTCGAAGAATTATTTACAAATATTCGAAGATACAGTTACAAATATTCGAAGAATCATATTTTACAGTTTCTGTCAATAAGAAAACTCAAAATGACAATAGAAAAGGGACAGTCAATCGCATAATGTGGTAACAATTTGATACTATTAGCGGACTTATGTGTGTCATCTACATAAGAGTGGTTTTCGTAGTGCAAGTGTTACTATTAATTTGCAGCTGAATTTACAAAAAACCGTTGTTAAATGTCAAAATTTCACGAATGACGTGGTGTGACTTACTACCTACAAGCTTAAGATTGTTTCAATGAAGAAAACTCTAATTAGTGTGTGTAGTGGAAACTAATTAGGTCTCTACTACAATGTTTGAAGACTTTTCTTTCTTCGATTAAAGTGTACTACGTTTCTCTGAAAATTCCAATTACGTTTCTTACTAAAGTGTTGCTGTAAAAACTTTGTTTTTTTTTTCTAAGTTACACACACAGTTACAGCTGATGTTTCTATTTTCCTAAACTGTAAAATATCGATTTAGTACCATAATGTCGTGGATTTTAAGATACTTTTCAAACTCGGCATAACGTTCCCTTTGGATAATTTTCTATCTCCAAGCAAGACAAAGCCATGGGCAAGAGCTAGCTATTTATATTTTGGGTTTTTTTTTTTTTTTTTGCCCTTATATTTTTGACATTCAAAAGTGCCTGTAATGGTCTAATTGAAATAAGAGTGAACGAAATTTAGAATATTGTAAATAGAAAGTATATTCTACTGAGAGTAATAAAAATTAAAACAATGAGTTATATTTGATAAGATAGAAATATAAACTAGGAATACGTTCACAAATACTCAGTTAAAAAAAAAAAACAGAGCACGTTGTTCAATTTGAGGAGTGGATTAAATAGTTATATTTGTTTAACCGTCAACTTGGAACACAACATAGTAAATAATTACTCACACTTTAGGGTACAAAACCCACAAAAATGATACGCAGCGAGTATTTTTTTTCATCCTACACTATAAACAAAAAATCTTGAAGGAACCAACTTCTTTGAATAAAATGGTGTAAATTTTCACCAAACTTTAACCTATGTTAAAGTTCAATAGTTGAGCTTTAATTCAATAGAGCGTACCTACACTAAGCGTAAAACAATTTTCATAAATAAGCATTTTCTGGCAAACTTCCCATGACTTTGAGCGCGGTATTATTCAAATGTAAGCAGATTTGAGCACTTTGGTGCAGGGCAGAGCACTGACTTTGTTTTCCGCAAGTTTTTGTCGGAATATTTGTCAATAAGTACTTTTAGTTCTAGGTATAGTTTTTGTGAAACTTGTTTTGTCGCAAATAATTGCTATTACAGATAATATTAACCGTGTAAATTCATTAATTTCAAAATTCCTCCACCGGTTATTGACTAGGGACTAAACTTTTAATTACTGAAACCAAACACTGTCGCGCGTAGTATCTACATTATTTAATGACCTAAAGAATGATTTTAAAAATGATTTAATTTAAAAACTAAAGAGTGTATTATGACTAATGAGTATAGCTTTAAAGGGATAGCTTAGTAGCGTCTTGTTTTCTACTTTTAAAATGAAATTTTGAGACTAAAATCTGCGAAACGGGTTTATTATCAGAATATGCTAAGTAATTGATGTTGTCGGTAAGAGGTTTGTTTTCAAGAGTTACTAGTCAAATGACGTTCAGAAGATCAAAACCTCTAGTCAGTAAGACGATTGGCAAAAGTATGAAGTTGCAAAGAAAATAAATATGCTTTTGCACAACCTCGCAACGCAAATCTTCCACAACTCTTGATAGAATCAAATACATTGTTCATACAAAATATGAACAAACAATTTGTTTCTCACAGAACATTTTATTGTGAAACTCACTAGTTTTGCAGCGTATATTTTTATATTCTCCACTGGTACTGGCCTCCCTGCAACGAAGTGCTTACATTTGAATAAACGCGATCCGTTGATGATACAACTTGAGTTGCAATTAAATTCAGGCTTATATTTGTAACTTTGTGTTCCTGTTTAAAATTACTTTTATTTAATGTGTTGTTTCGTGAATTGTTTAAATGATAAGGGATTACAAAAAAAATTGTTGGCTTTCTCTAATGATTTTTCGGCACTGCGGGTTTCTACTTGTTATGATATAATGACAATCATAAGACCGGTTGACGTAACGAGCGGTGGACCGGGCTGGTCTCTACCAAAGCGGATACGAGCGCAGCAGAAAGGAGAGCAAACGAGCGGAAACCGATCAATCATATTGGTTAAAATCTATTAAGCGTCTCTCCGGTGGTTGGTCCTAATTAAGCAGGGGAGGATGAACAGGAATCTTTCATTGTTAGACTTGGAGAACAATTATAAGACAATATGAGTGAAATTTTAAATTTTTTTTTGTTTGAGAAACCTAAATTAAAACGCTGACAATTTTTAATGATCTCTGGAACCTTAAAACTCATACTGCATACTTCTTAATATAAGTTTAAATACAACTGTTTAAATATGTTTATTGGCATCAGAAGGCGACGAAAAAATAAGAAAGTTCCTTGCCTGCTTTTATGATCAAAATGATGATACGTGACGAAATAACTTCAATCTGAATCACAAAACTAAACTTCAAACAACATAATGATCGTTAAATTAAAGAAATCCCCTGTAACAAGTTTACATACAACAAAAATTAAAGAAATCCCCTGTAACAAGTTTACATACAACAAATATTAAAGAAATCCCCTGTAACAAGTTTACATACAACAAAAATTAAAGAAATCCCCTGTAACAAGTTTACATACAACAAAAAAGTACCTATTCTTACATTAACTTTTACGAAACTTTAATTAAACTATAAACAAACAAGCAAGTAAGTTAATAAAAACTAACATGATTTTTTGCTCAGTTTCTGCCCAAGATTAACATGAAACTTATTTCGTTTATTATAAATGAAATACTAACTCAATAACTTTGTAGACGGTCTTTATAACCACTTTGCTGTTTTCAGCAAGTAACTGAAAGCACATTTGCCGAATAAAAACGCTCAGTACGAAGTTTAAGGATAGGAATATACGGGAGCAAAGGTTTGGTGCGGGCGCGTTTAATGCTTCAACCTGTCATCATTATTGGTGTCGACTCTGTTGTGCACAAACTAAACTTAATTTAGGCTGTTGTTATCTTGTTCTCTCTAATAAAACGAGAAAGAGACGGACGTAATTTAGAGCTGTCAAATTTAATTTGAACTAATATTTCCATACAACCGATGATAATATTCCATGAAACCGGCATGTCCTAGAACCAAAAAATTCGAAGACATGTGACATCTACCAATCCGCGCTGGGCGCGCGTGGTGGATTATTATAGCCCATTCCTTCTCATAGAGAAGAGGTCTGTGTCCCAGCAGTGGGAACATTAATAGGCTGATGATGATGATGAATATTTCCATACAAATGAAGGGTGCACGTAAAAACATGTCGACTAAAAACACGGTGTAGCGCAATGCATAAACTAGTTTGACATCTCTAACTTTGTTCATAGTTATAGCCGTCCTTTTCTCGCATTGCCTTTTAGTTAAAGATAGCAACAGTCTAAATTAAGTTTAGTTTGTGCACAACAGAATCGACACCATCTTTCTACCCTTGTCCCACGTTTTTTAACCCTCGACGCAAAAACGACGACGGGGTGTTATAAGTTTGATATGTCTGTGTGTGTGTGTGTGTGTAGCATCGTAGCTCCCGAACGGATGAACCAATTATGATTTTGTTTTTTTTTTGTTTGATAGGTGAATTAGTCGGGAGTGTTCTTAGCTATGTTTGGACCGATTTTCACAATCGGTCAAAGATGGCTGCCGCCACAAAATGGCGGATTACATATTTTTTTCACAACTCCCTCAATATGTGTATCAAATGATGCTTGACTAGTAGAATAATGTACACTATTTTGGAAGGGAATGAGGAATATTAACTAACGAAATCGAAACTAAAAAAAAAATTTTTTGTCGTCAATCCCATCCCATTTGTAATCGAGCTGGAGAAAAGTGGAGTGATGACTGGTACCTAGGACCTAACGAATTATTTTTTATTTACCTTTTTGACGGTTACATAACCTGATTAAAAACCAAATTACCTGAATCTTAAAACGCAAGAAAATTAAAGAAATTAAAAAAACAAAAAATTAAGTAGTTCCTACAGAAAGTATGAACTAAATTAAAATTAAATTAAAATTAAAAAAAAACCCCGACACATCTAAAGTATAAATGTAAAACCCTATAAAAAGAAAAAAATAACCTTGAAATTATGACCCTACATGTCGGGGGTTATTTACATTTTTAATTTATTGTAACTTGTTTCATCCATTCTCCCTTGTTAGACATTACGGCATCATTTACTCTTTTCTCTTTCATATCATTCCCTCTCACACAATTCATCCATCTTTTCTTTGGGGGTATGAAGAACAAGGGGGTATAAACATCCCCCATAGAAAAGGGAGGATACTCCGACCAGAGGGGTGTTATGTCTGGTGGGCCACTGCCCGTGGCCCACCAGAAACCCGTTAAGTCGCGGATAACTTTACTTGCGCGATGTAGGTTTTTTTTTTTTTTTCTCCCACAAATATTTAGATGTAAACAGTAGAAGATTCAAAAACATAGTAAAAACCTGTGCTACGGGTCTCCTGGTCTCCTTATCTCGGATACATTATTGAGAGCAGTTCTAATGCAAATACAAATAACAGTAGCAGGGAGCGCTACAGCTAATGAACATAAAATTAAGTGGATAGATTTCGATGTTTAGTTCATCATTTGTGCAATAGATGGCGCTGTAGTACATTTTGTGGCGCCGCTAAGAAAAAAAAAAAAAAAAGGCCTTGCAATCCTTCTCCATTAATCAACATTCATGTCCATCACTCTTTTTTCACGATCCACATGCACAGTTTGGGCATTGATAAATACATAAATAATAAACACACTAAAACATTTGTCGTCCTTGCCCCTTCAAATCTGTGCTTCCTAAAACCGCCGCGCTCCCGACCCTCTTCCACTCCCGTAAATCCCTCACAAAGAGGTCTGCACTGAACTACTCCTCCACATTTGTATAATGCGGACATTTGTTTATACAGCACGTGGATCATTTACAATCGTCTCGTATACAGGGTGCTGTAATATTGTTTACTTCAACAGTACTTCTTTTTTCTTGAAGTTGAAGAGATTTCCTAAATGAGTCTTTTCTAAAGTAAATCTGCATAATGAAAAATTACGTAATTTATGAATAATCCGTGATCCCGGCTATCATTTGTAGATCTTTTAGTGGCCCGAAACTCAGACCACCAGTCGTGCTACGGGGTATCGGACTACCCATTACTGACTAGGTTGGTTGTGGAGGTCAAATAGGCAGTTGCTCCATGTAAAATAGTATTCAGCTGCATCCGGTCAGACTGGAAGCTGACCCCATCATAGTTGGGAAAAGGCTACGCAGATGATGATGATGATTGATGACTATATTATCTTTGATTTGTGTGGACTATCTCTACCTGGATATAATTTGTTGAAATAAATTTGAGACAATTCGGTAACATTGAAATTTGCATTGCGGGAGGTTTCAAGATTTTCTCTTATCAGAAAATAGAAACTGTCAAAAATCAGTATGGGTGCAGTTATTCCTTATAATATCGTCAGAAGTACCTAGTCTTCCTAAGTATCAAGTCTTTGGAGTTTGTCACCCCCATGTAATTGCCATTTGATTTATCAGTTTCCAAAGAAACGATGGATGGACTGGATGTACTGTGTGAAGGATGATATGGCTAGAAAGGAGGTGACTGCTGAGATGACGAGCAATAAAGAAGTATGGGAGAGGAAGACATGACGCGCCGACCAAAAATAAATTTGGTTAGGGACAGGACAATGACGACGATCTATCAGTTTGTCATGAAAATCAAATGGAAGCTCGTGTTGACCATCCGTTTGATTTTCATGACAGGCTACACAAATAAATGCCTGACCACGGAAAATGGTAACCACATGCAACACTAACAGTGTCTATCACATCAACCGCAACATGGACACTACCCACAATGTGCCTGATATAGTTACATGAATTATGTCAATAACAAAACAAAAATCCGATATCCCGTTGAAATAACATAAAAAGTAGCAGTAACAGGATTCACATTTGATTTGTAATCTAATAATATTAAGTTATTTACGGGCCGCAGGGCAATAAGTTCTTGTTTCCGATGAAATGTTGCCCGAGGACCGAGATTGTGTGTGGTGCAAGGTTTGAATGACTTTTGTTTGGGGAATATTTTGGGGTGTATTGTTTTGGTCTCACGGAAAATTTGAAAGATTTCTGAAATATAAAATAAGGGCTGGTAAGATTTTTGAGAATTTTATGCATATTTAGTTGGTTAAGAAGAAGATTTACATCATCAACATGATAGCTTGACTTCATCCACTGCTAGGACTAGGTCTCCGTTAGTTTATGCCAATCAGCACGTCCCATTATTATCAAACCCTGAAATATTCCTGGCGCAAATCGCACCGTTCGGGGAGACGGCTTGGTTATATGGGGCAGTAGGTTTACGGCAGTGTTTTTTTGGGTGCAAACCCAATAAAAATCACCGCCGTAAACCTACTGCCATAACTTTCGCGACCCATTCAGCGCAACTCGCCTCCGGGTACCAAACTCCTCCGTCCGGGCTCACCTGAGACATCGCCACTACTCGTGAAAAAACAGCTCGAGCAATCAGCCTCGTGCAATGCGACGATGATAGACTCCCTAATCTATCGCTCACTCGCTGCCACCTCCTAGGGCAGCATCAGATCGCCATGGCGCTTCCTCCACCCGTTCATTTACCAACCTCTTTCAGATTTTCCCCCGATAGCAACGATGGCGACTGTTCATCTCGCTGCCGGACGACCATTTTTTCCGAATCTTTAGACGCCTGTTGGTTATAGCTTTATCGGTTTTACCTGTTATCACCGCCGATTCTACAAGCCACATCCTTTCTTGCTTTTGTATTTTGTCACCAGGTTCATTCTAATATTATGTCTTAATTTTCTAGTCTCTCAGTTTTTTTTCAAAGCAAAGGCTTTTACAAATCTTTTCATTTTCGTTTTTTCACCCAAAACTAAAACAAATCCTTCAGCTCATAACTTAAACCTCAATGTTGCACAGGGGAAAATTTATTCATGGAATTCAATTTACTTCAGGTGTGGCTTGACCCTTAACGGGGAATAAACGGGCCTTATTATGAGTGACTTTTGCTTTTGTTTTTTTTTCGTTCCAGGGTAAGGTTTTTTTTTCGTTACGAGTAGCCGTGGTAAATTGCGCGGATAGATTTCAATTTGTTGAATTTGGATTCGTATAATTTGCTCGGTTGTTTTAGGTTCTTTGCAACTTTTTTTTTTCGGTTGCTTTTTTCAGGGATTTTTATGTGCATAGCGGAGAATTAGTGATGAGTTTGTCTGTTGTACCAAAGTTTGAATTTTAATTATGATTTTTTGTTAATTATATAAAAGTATTAAAAAATGTTTTAATTTAAATTCAATCAAATGTTTTATATTCCACTCTTTTGCAGTCTAATAAACTATGTAGTTAGTGAATCTTAAGAGCTGTTCAGCAAATATAACCATGGTGTGATTATATAGATACATATATTTTTTTAGATTCCTATAAAATGTAGAACACTCAAAAAGTGCCTATTAAATACCTCTAAAATCAACACCATTTGACGCCATAAAACTAAAACACTGAAACCAAAGTAAATCATCCCGTTTTTCCCACATTTCGCTCAGTTTGCCAACTAAACGATTTCCTCAGTAACCAACTGCAAGAGTTTCCTCATATATTTGTGTTTTTGTCTACACTTTGTCTGCATTATGCTAATCTAACTGGAATTACTAATTGCCGCGAAAACTTTGAGCTGCTCGCGATGACAGCAAAAACCGGAACCGGATTTTGTGTCATTATTACTTGCATGTCCAAAACAGAAATGTATTACCTCGTAAATGTCTACCGTTTAGCGTGAACTTTCACCGCGGTTAAAGGAAATTATGTTCGTGGAATGTTAGAATGATTTGAATAGTTAGGGAATTGTAATTTGAATTCGTGTATCAGTATGACCAGCAATTAGTGGTGAATAGGTCAGTCTATGCAATAGAAATAGAATAGAATATTATTTATTATGTACAGTACAGCATACAAGTTACATTAATTAAATTAAAAAATTTACATAGGGTGACAGTTTACATAATGGCTGGTCTTATCGACAAAGCGATATTTTCAAGACAATCTTTAGATGCATTACAGGAAGCGGGAGAGGCAAAACTGCATGTAATCTGTGGTTATCAATTACAAATTTAATAGATGAATACTTTTGCTACACTACACTTTTCTCTCAAGGTTTCACTCACTTATTTTAGGCGTTAAAACCAGTTAACGCTTTACTGTAGAGAATAATAATCATATTAGTGAACTAGCACTTCGTCCGCGACTTCGCAAAAATTCTGATAGCTCGGCTAATTTGCATGATATCAATATAATTTATAGCCTATGTTACTCAGTAAAGATGTAGCTATATAAAGGTGAATTTGGTGAAATCGGTTGAGTAGTTCTTGAGTTAAATCGTAACAAACACACAAACAAAAAATCAAATCTTTCCTCTTTATAATATTACTTTAGATGAATCATAGTTGTTTTTTAAAGCTCAAGTAATTAGATATCAGGTTTCGTTTCAGTCCTGCTTCATGATAATACAGAATTACCATTCAATAAATAAAACGCAGAATGTCTGTCCAAAAAATACGTAAATACTATCAGAATACTATCGGGCGACGCTTCACCGACAAACATGTAATAAATTTGTGTAGCCCTCGACAGATGCGCGTACGAATTCAAATAACAGGGCTCCACGTCAAAATAATATGTATTTTTCCAATAACATTGAGATTTTTCTAGAAAATTGTGTCTTTAAGTTGGCATCAGGAGCATAAACATGACAGCCAAGATTCAAGGTTTTTGAGAACGTCCGATACATCTTGTCTTCACCGACCTTGCTGATATGCTGATGAGCATAATCAACCTATATCATTCCCTCTGCTGGGACAGGTTTCGTCTCAATGAGAGGGAGTGGCCACGTGAGCCCGATTCCAGTTCCGTCACTGTTTTGACAGCAGAAGTCATGAAATAAATAACACATAATAAACCAGCTGCTCGAGTTTGATCTCCCGATCACTCATAAGTTGGGGTTCATGGGGTCTCCACAGCAATTCCATATCTCCAGTTGTTGCTCAGGTTCAGTTGAAAACCAGCGACGGGCATTAACTGTTCAGCGGTTTGCTGAACTGGGCCTATTTGGCTCAAACGTGCAACTAGATTAGATCTGTTAAAAAACTAAAAAGTCGGTTAAAAAATATATCAAAAGAAAGATGATAATGTAAGTAGGTATATTAGCAGTGCAAAAATACCACCCTGAAGCAGTACAGAAATGATGAACAGCCCATTTCACTAGAATTGTTCTAAAATGTTCCCCAACAAGACGTAAAACGCAGGTGCAGTTGTTCCAGTGAAATATTATGGGAAAATTCTCAGGTTTATGCAGAAAATAAAATATCACAGATAAATTGTGAGATACACGAATGTATTCGTGGAATGTTCTAGACTTGTTGTACTCTTATTTGTTTGGTTTTGTCATTTGTATTTTGATTTATGTTCAATTGTTCAGTGTCTTTTGGTTGTCGTTGTTGAAGTTGCCTTATTGGTTGGAGCCGATTTGATTTAAGGATTAAGTTGTTATTTACTGTCGCATTAATATAGGGGTTCAAGTATAAAATTGCCGATTGGTACTGAAAAATTGATACTTATTTTTTTCGAGGATATAAGATTTTTATTTAATCAAAATATTTACCCTCATTATCATACCCTCACCCCCCCCTCTCACCCTCTCTTACCCTCATTGCTGCCATCTGAACGGAAGTTCATTTATGCCTTTACGATAGAACTCTGTGGATCTAGATTCGACAAATTGTGTCAAAGCATTTTGTACTGCCTCCTGGGAAGACTATTTTTTATCACGTAGAAAATTGTCCAAATCACGAAACAAACAGTAATCCGTTGGAGCAAGGTCTGGCGAGTACGGAGGATGACGTATAGTTTCTAACTGCAGCTCCTGTAGAGTTACAACGGTTTCTCATGCAGTCTGAGGTCATGCGTTATTATGGAGCAATAATGGTGAATATCGATTCACGAGTCGGGGCTGTTTCACTGCCAATTTCACCGTCATTGTTCGAAGTTCGGCACAGTAAACATCTGCTGTTATTGCCTGACCAGACCTGAGAAAGCTATAGTGAATAACACCATGAAGAGACCATCAAACAGTTGCCATTACCTTTATTGGTAAGCTTTGCTTGAGGGCACTGTTGTGGCGTTTGACCTGGGGTCAGCCATTGCATTTTTCGCTAACGATTGTCGTAAGCAATCCTCTTTTCGTCACATGTCACAATTCGATCCAATATTCCTTTATTTCTATACCGATTCAACAAGGCAACACAAGTTTCAACACGCATTTCTTTCTGCAGATCAGTCAAATCATGGGGTACCCATTTTTCTTATTTTTTTATCTTATTGATTTGATGCAAATGAGTCAATACTGTAGGTAAGGTATCGTTAAACCATGCCGCTAATTCCTGGGTAGTTTGACTCGGATCGACTTCTACCATCTCCTTCAATTCAGCGTTATTCACCTGTGGCGGCGGTCTATCACGTGGTTCGTTCTTCAAGTCGAAGTTTCCATTACGAAAGCGTTTATACCAAAAATGCACGGTGCGGTCATTCCGCGTCTGAACTCGCATTAAAAAATTACTCGGATTTTCAAAATATCCATCTTTACGTCTAAGCAGAATAAAAAAAACATTGAAAGTCGAAAATCGAATTTTGCATTTTTTAAAAGAAGAACCTCATAGGTGTCACGTGAAAAAAGTTTTACACAAAAATCTCACACCATGAAGATTTTATGTCAATTCGAAGTGTCTTAATAGACACTTAAAGTATGAAATTGCCGTTGTATAGTAATCTATACAACGGCAATTTCATACTTTAACCCCTATTATTAATGACATTTGCAAAGAGAAGATTGTTTTACTGAAATAAGAACACAAAGCAATAAATAAAAATTATGTAGAAAATTACGAACAAAGAAAAAAGAAAGCAAACCGATTTCACAATTGCATAGAAATAAGAATAACCATTTTTAAACGGTACAATTCAGGCTCGTAATAAAAATTAACTACTTTTCCGAACTATAAAATGGTATGAATAAAACAGCTAGTTGCAAAACACTTGGAACGAATCGTAACAGCTTTTTAAATACGAAAAAGTAACAAAGTGATTCGAGCTGTATTTTTGAAAGTTTTCCTTTTTATTTATAAGTGTCTCTTAAAAGGTGGTTTTGTTACAAACAAAAAGTGCACATTGGGGCACAGATTAAACTTAGGAACTAAATTAATATTCTTTACTCTCTTATTTACTAACAACGATAGTGGACGAACGATGGTGTTGACGCTGACTCATAAGGTAATATGAGTATATATATTTTATTGTTTTACTGTTTCGGTAAAAAAATAAAATATTGGATGTCACTTTGGCCAATAGTTTCAGTCTCTTTAGGAAGAGTAGGTACATTTATTTTAAAAGACTGAAATCAAAATTAAAAACAAAACGCTGAAACAGAATTTTCGGTAGTATTTTAACAAAAAAATGATTTCAAATTTTCATTTCAATTTGTTTTGAGAAAGTTCAGTAAATCACTTAATTCTACTCATAAACTACCTATTGTAAGTTTTCTTTCTTGTTTTATAACCCAGTTAATACAGAAAAAACTAGTAATCACTAGCTTCACCTTTGAGCAATGGATGGAATCCAAACCTACAATTCCCAGTCATTCCAAATGCCTGGACAAGGCGCTTATAGCCCTAAATTCAACAAAAACAAAACCGAATCGCTCAGCCCTAACTCTGAACACAATCCTATCCCCGACAATATTTCCCAAAAGTTGTCGGAACGTAATCGCCGCTTCCTTTACTCCTACCCGCGATCTACCAAATTGAAAAATAACTGAGCGTCCTTACAATAAATTTCAGTCTGAAAACTTTCCCGTTTTAATCGTTAAAACGGAATTTTGGTCATTTAAAGTACTGTTATTAAAGTAGGAGACGTAAATAAGTCGGGTGACTTAGAGGAGTCTCCTATTGTATATCTTTGGATGAGATTAAAATGGGTGGAATTTTCTTTTGTTTTTGGCCAAGAATTTCGAGTTAAAGTGCTTAGAATTTTGGATTCGGGAAGTTTGTGAGAGACTCTTGAATTTGTTGAAGACAATGTTGTGAGTTGTGGGAAAAAAATGGAGTGTGAAATGCTTTCCCACTGATGCCAGATTGGCGACCATTCACTGTAATTTATATCTATTATTGTGTCCGTTCTGCACTTACAAAACTGATATTTGAATTCAATACCTGGATACTATTATTCTACTTATTTCTTTCTTTATCGTGTGGTTAAAGCCTAACCTGGTGTCAGAGTTTTTAAGCCGCCCATGGGCCTCTGACTTGGCTATAACATGCCGTCGAGAAATATCTCTCAGGCATGCTGGTTTCCTCATAATGTTTTCCTTCACCGAAGCCAGTGATAATTAAAATACAATCATCATTATCATCATCATCAGCCTATAATGTTCCCACTGCTGGGACACGGCCTCCTCTCAATGAGAGGGAATGGGCTATAATCCACCACGCGGGCCCAGTGCGGATTGGTAGATGTCACATGTCTTCGAATTTTTGGTTCTAGGACATGCCGGTTTCCTCACGATGTTTGCTTCACCGTTTTGAGAGCAGTGGTGATGAAATAAATTACACAAAGTAATGCGTTCGTAAGTCGGGGCCGCCACCACTGGGCCACCGTTGTTCTCAATAATACAATACGCACATGAATCCGAAAAATCAGAGGTGCGTGCCTTGGGTTCGAACTTGAGACTTATGACTTGGCTATCACTGCTTTTATTTTTATTATTATACTAGTAATAAATCATTTATTCACAAGAAACAGACTCGTATTGTTCGTTGCAATATTAACTTGCAAAATACTATGATGGACTGACAATGACATAGATTGGAGCTCGTGGCTAAATAATAACATCCGTTCGGGTCAATCTTCAGGTTATTGGGGGGTTGACCCATTTAACACCAAGTTTCCTCCGTGTCTCGGAAAGCATGATAACCCATTGCTCCCAGCTGTCAACTGTAGATCTTTGACAGTCGTTACAGCAGTGGCCTGTTTTATTTTAAAATTTCTGTTTTTGCCCAAATATTTGCAATCGGTTCAAAATATTGTTTACAGCAACTACCAATGACTGTCCACAAAATTATTGTGAATTACATTCACACTTTGTCTGTGACAAAAGGACCAGTTAATTTAATTTTAAATTTCAAAATACAGCTAATTATCTTGGAGCCTAAATATTAAATATTACATATTAATATTAAACCATACTAACTATATAATAACATACACATACATTATTAAATATAACTGGGCACATTAATTCAGATTAATAGTGCTTTCAAATAATTAATATATGGCCAACACAAGTGAAGGAATTAGTAGTGCGGAAATACTTTGGTAAATTAGCACATGATAATCGTTTTAATAGTAAGCGGGGTTTATGAAATTGCCTAGTATCCTACATGTATATACATAGGTGTATTTATTTTAAGTGATAATGGGATGGTAGTTAAACACATAGATGTTAAGATTTGGGAAAGATGTAGTTTCAATTTTAATAGTTAATAGGCTACTGTTTACATCTTTGTTCATGTTTTTATACGGGAAACCTGTATAAAGCTGGCACACCAACGTGGATAATAATTAGCACAAAAAAGAGACACCTAAAATACCCAGCAGCGGTTTAAATTTAATTTATTGAATTTCAACCCCTTTTTTTTTTCGGATGGGAAATCATCAAATGACTTCTCCCGCTCTGGGCGGAGCAGGAGGGTGTGTCAGACTTTTACTGACTAAAACCCATCCATGTTCCTTCATCGCCCTTTGTGTTCCGGGGCCACGGTATCTCTTTCTAACAGTCCCGCAACCCCGGCAGGCATCGGTCCTTGCGGACCCCTTCCTTTTTGCTGACTCTCTTTGAGGCGCGCGTGGAACACAAACGCGCCGTCGACACGGCCTGTCGTCCTGAGACGGACGGACGGCGAGCTAGCCCATAGCCCACCGTCCACAGGCCCGCGCCTACGGTGGCCGGGGGCCACGTGGTGGCCCCCGACGCCCGGGGCGTCTCCCGCGGCGGCCGGGACGCTGTGAGGTTCTCTCCCTCTCACGTTCCGCCACCTCCTTCTCTAGCATTACTGCTTCGCAGAAGGAGGTGACGGCGTCCCATTCCGTCTCGCTCCGGACCATGGCTTGCACCAGGGCCGGACGCGAGGGGTCGCCGCCGCCAATCGCCGCTTCGAGGACACGGCGGTGCTCCGCCCACGCGGGGCACACCTCCACCGTGTGCTCCACCGTGTCCTCCGGTCGATCCTCGCAGTGGAAACACCCGGGCGTTTCCTCCCGCCCGATTCGGTGCAGGAACCTCCCGAAAACACCGTGTCCGGTGAGGACCTGCGTCAGGCGGAAGGTGAGGACGCCGTGGCGTCTCTCCAGCCACTCCTCAAAGAGGGGACTTATCGCCACTATCGTGGCGTGCCCTGAATTTCAACCCCTAAGGTGGTGAAAAGGGGCTGAAAGATGAAAAGGGGGCTTTAACAATTTTTTTTTCGGATGGGAAATCATCAAACGACTTCTCCCGCTCTGGGTGGAACAGGAGGGAGACTTTTACTGACTAAAACCCATCCATGTTCCTTCATCGCCCTTTGTGTTCCGGGGCCACGGTATCTCTTTCGAACAGTCCCGCAACCCCGGAATGAAAAGGGGGCTTTGTTTACAATTAAAGTTCTTTATTTTTAAGTTAAAATCATGTGTGTAAACAAACTTTTCACGAAGCCGTCAACCAAGCATTCTGAACATCAAACAAAAAGAAACCCTACGCAATTTTTTTTGTTGGGAAGTGACTTTTTTTGGGGTGAAAATTCAGACTTTTCGGTAGGACTCAATGTTATGCACTTAAAACATTGTGCTGATGAATGGATTGAATAGTACAGGGGTCGTGAAGGTTTTTTAAGTAAAAAGCATTTATCAAAAACAAATATATAAAAAAAAGTGAAAAAGTTGGAACTTTGACCCCCAATATCTCCGTAACTAAAAGGTTCCCAGGTGTACTGGTCGTAAACAAAAAAATGATCGCAATGACGGGGAGAACAAGTACCTTTCGGCTTCGTAAGGAGTCTTTTTACACCCTTTAAGTAAGTAACACAACGTAATGCGTTGTTTTTTTTTTTTCAGTCTACAGAGGGGTAAAAAGGGGGATGAAGTTTGGTATCGAAGTGGGTCATTCGCTAAACGAAGAACCCAGACAGTAGAAACTTGGGCCTGGCGTTACAGAGCTAGAATTTTGTCATAAATTAGAGCATTTGGGAAGGTCTCACGAGCCGAATTTTCACGTCTCCCAGCAATGGCCAAATTGGTAAAATCAAACAATGTTTACATTTTAGGTTATTTTACTATTTCAGTTATTGTGATAGTTTCTAATTAGCTTTTAAAAGAGTTATTTAATGTTGGATTTCTTATAGATGTGATCTCATATAATACGTAGTTTGAAAATTACCTTTTTAATTAATAGAGATAGTTCAACGAAATTGGTGCCAACATAAACACAATATTTATTTAAGTGTAAGGTCGTAGACACGAAGTCAGAAGGCATGGGGCGACGACAGCGCGGTAACGCACCGGACTAGACTGGTGCGTTAATTGCGTTACCGCGTTATAGCACAAAGATTACTTATTATCCCAGAAGTAAGATCCTGTGGGCAATTTCAAAACTCCACGCGGGCGAAGCCGCGGGCATTAGGTAGTACAGAAATAAAGAAACATATTCAAAATAAGATGTAGTGAGTTTTTAGAGTCTTACTTAACTAAATACAAATACTCCAGCAACCACAAAATATAACAACTTTCTGAAATGAAATAAGATAAAATTTCACCGATACCTACTTCTACAAAATAATTTCATATCATCGATACATCTCGGATAGGTATCGTTGAAACGTAATCCTCCCTTGACAATTGAAAATAACATTTTCATTACGCTGAGTGGTACAAAACTCGGTTCAGTAAGAGGATATCAGATCTGCGACGAATAATTCCTGTTGGGAATTGTCATGAAGTATTGACAGTATGTTTTGACAAGTCGGTTTTAATAATGGTTTTTGTGAAAGTGATGATTTTGTTAAGTATAATAATTTATGTTTGTATTAAATTCTGTTTTATTTGGTTTTCTTGAGAGTAGTGTGAAAGTTAGTTGATGGAGTTAAAAAAAAAACAACCATTGATAAGTGAGTAACAAAAAATTTAACACTAATATCATTGTTTAAGAACGTATTGTCGTTGATGTCTGTTTAAGTATTGTCGTTTGTGTGTGTACTTTCAGTACAAAAATATCTAACACTACGCAGAACCAGAGATATCTCGTATTTTTTTTGTAATGATTTTTTGATGTTTATTAGCCTCTGTAACTAATAATTTTTCTCCTCAAAGAAAATAATGTTCTCGATAATTTAAACAAACACACCAATATGCCATATTCCAACAAAAAAAAACATAATTTCACTTAACAAAAACACTTTTCTCGCAAAGTAGGGAGCAGTATCATCGCAATAAAGTAAAGAGACAAACTTTGATAGCGACAGGATATTAAGGCATTAAAAATCTCGAGTTTTAAGCGTAGTACTGAAACTTATTTCATTATGTGAGACTTACGCTCTACTTGAGAACATGAATGCCAACGTGAAGGAATTATGACCGGAGATTAAGATGTACTAGTTCAGAGGCGCGGGTTCTCTTGGGTGGCATTTGTTTTTTTTATAATATTCATTTGCCTTGGTGTGCCTTGGTCGACAAGTAAAACTCACTGGTTGATACAGGTTTACTTTATGATACCAGGGTATTTTGTTATTGTTAGAAACAACTTCTATTTTTTTATAAAACCTTCTCTGTCTCGAAGTCTTTCCCTATTTCTTTTCATCAGTAAGGAACGGAATAGATGCGAACCGGAAGACGTTGCGTTGGAAGGCCTCCCACTAGGTGGACCGATGACCTGGTGAAGGTTGCGGGAATCCGCTGGATGCGAGTCGCAGGGGACCGGTCAATGTGGCGACACTATGGGGAGGCCTATATCCAGCAGTGGACGTCTTTCGGCTGAAATGATGATGATGATGAGTAAGGAAGGAGTCTGTTCATCATGCCAGCGAGTCTTCCATAGAATTCACTTAAATACATGATGATTGCGGGCTCCAATTTGGGACGAAACTAGATAAAAACAGCTAAGCTCTTCTTCCTTACTATTTTACATGAGCTCTAAGACCTTATGAATGATTTATGAAATTTTAGGCGCGGTTTTTCTCGAGTGGAGTTCGGAAATGTTTCCAAGGGATTGTACTACCGGGGTACAATGTATCCGATTACTTAATCCACAATAAAATAAAATCAAAATCATTTTTATTTGTGTAACATAGGTAGTGAATACAGTTCTTAAATTAAAAATAGGTCGCTATGTTATGCCAAGAGGCGTACAAATATATGGTTGCATGCGAAATAAAAAAATATAAATCATGCGACAGGTAAACACAAATTATGGGGTGGGTTTGTCATAATTAATAGCATGATGATAAAAAAACAAAAATTATAAAATGGCACAATATGAAGTAATTACTACAGTCAATGCTTATACAGGGTGTAAAAGACCTCATCATGAAGCCGTCAACCAAGCATTCTGTACATCAAACTAAGTAACTTTACGCAAAAAATATTGCTGGGGAAAAAACTTTTTTTTTTTGGATGAAAAATCACGTTTTGTTGTAGAACTCAATGTAACGCACTCAAAACATTGTGCTGATGGATGGATTGAATAGTACGGGGATCGTGGAGGTGTTTAAAGTAAAAATCTTACATTAAAAACTTGGATTTCAAAAAAAACTTGTCAAAAAGTTGGAACTTTGACCCCCAATATCTCCGTAACTAGAAGGCTCCCAGGTATGGTGTAGAGCAAAAAAATGATCGCAATGACGGGGAAAACAAGTGACTTTCGGCTTCGTTAAGAAGTGTTTTACACCCGTTATAAATAATCATATCATAAATTACCATTGCTCTCAATATTGTATAGAAGTTGTCTATTGCGTGTTTTCTCCAGTCAAAAATAAATAAATAAGTCTACACTAGTTTGTCATTCAGAAATTCATCAATCGTATAATAACATTTTTCAATAACAACAGTTTTAATTTTTTTTTGAATTGTGTAACATTAAATTTTTTTTATTACATCTGGCAATTTATTGTAAATGCCCGGTGTCATGCCTAAAACGCTCTTTCTCACTAAGGCCGTCTACTAATACTATCAATCAAATCATCCAGTCTCACAAACTTTCATAAATAACAGTAGTATTAAATAAGTAAGATTATTTGGTCACCAAAAGACTTCTCATTCACAATAAAAACAACAAAAAATTTCATTTGTAGTAACGGACAATATCTGTACAGCTCTTTTACTGTCTGGACTACACTTTTCTTGAGACGGAAGAATTTAAATATTATGTAGGTACTTTGTATTTGTGAAGAATACTCAAAGATGCGACTGAAACTGAGATAAATGTATTGAAGTCTAGCGAGACTAACTTGTTTACTATATCTGGTATGTACAGTCGCTGCTCGGTCGGTAGCTTGTTCGACCGTACGTCTGTCTAGTTTATTATTGGTTTATGATTTGAATGAAGTGGAAAATATGTGATACACATTTTCATGAAGGGATTTGAATTTAATTAAATTCATAATTGGAAGGATTTGAAAAAACTAATCAACTTAAAAAAAACATAAAGTACAAAATAATGTAAAAAAAAGTTTTGGCTTTACCCTTTTTTTTTGTTGCAGTATCCAACATTCTTATTTCATAAATTAATTTTACGTTGTGAATAGAAAATGCTGGTGGAATACATAACCTCCTTCTCTTTTAGAAGTCGGCTAAAATAATGTCCTTCTGCACGTAGATTTGAAACTAGTAAATCTGTTTTGAGGTAAACTAGTCATGTCTTCATTGTCTCTTACAAAAATACCATTGTGTTTACTGATTTCGTGAAGGACTCTAATAATACGAGTATGTACTGGTCTTGATTGATGTATCTCTAACTGAACGTTGACGTTCCTACCTATTTATTCATATTCTGTGGTAGTACTGCTCTGTGGCATGTTTATATTCTGACCCAACCCATTCAATTTCCATTACACATTATTTCATAAATCAAAATAACTCGCAAATATCACACTAGTGCTATAAAAATATTTATTTCAACATGTCCAAGAGCACAGTTTAAATTTTACAGCCCGTAAAAGTTTTACACCTTTTCAAAAAGGGAGGGCGGTACCCGGTTGTAAAATTTGTAATTTATTGCTGTGCATGGAGCAGATATACGGCTATCGCGCGATAGAACAGAAGGATTTGCATACTATAATTTTACGTGTAATAAACAATTTGAAGAGAATATAGCTGTAGTGAACCGTAGTGATAAATTGTTGTTTCATTTGTTGAGAGAAAATAAAGTAAAATGTTGCATTTTTATATAGACAACTGTTGATTGATTACAATTTTAAGCAATTTGTGATTTTTTAATTCAAATTACGATCTTACTGGCGGTTGCTCGCGATCTTCATCCGCATGAAATAATGTTAAAGTCCAAACGTTTCGGAGATTAGCCGGAACAAACAGACAGACACATATGACAGACAGACAAAACTTTTAAATATAATTATGTTTTTTTGTCCTTAGTACCGTATTAAATACTTTCCTATGCATTCAGTAAAAATCTGTTATTTTGATAAAGCAGCAAACACAAACAGATACTTAAATTTTATTTATTTGTATGGATGTTTAGATTTCAATATTAAATATAATGAAGCAGCGTTATTAATGTATTATATTATGTCTGAGGCAGAACACCTTGCGCCTCCGTAGACCAGAGAATAGGCAGCCTGCGATCTCCAATCCGCCTGCCAAGCGTGGAGATCGCAGGCTGCCGTACGGCAAATTCCTCCCATCATGGGAGAGGCTTATGTCCAGCAGTGGACGTTATGGGCTCTTGTAGTGTAGTGTAGTGTAGTGTAGCGTTATTAATTAGGTTCTTTTGGCGATTGAAACGTGTAGTCAGATGGACGCTGCCGTGATACATTTGTAAAATTCTTTCCAGAAAATTAATTGAAAAACATGGTGGCAGCGTTAGTTTCCGCCAGTTGTATCATTTAGCACTATACAACCATAATTTTGCTTGGGATATCTAAAGTTGTCAACATGTAAAGAATAGGCTTAAATCAAAGCGGGCCTGTTCTCAGTATTAGAATTGGATCTTCTTAGTGTCCTATAATTAGATAGTCATTAGCCATCAGTGAAAACAGATTACCGAGAAAAACGAAGTCAAAGGTTTTTAAGTAGGCATTATTCGGGTTTAGTCGGAATTTGTTTTGGTTTGAAACGTAATCTTTATTCAATTATTAACAATAATGATTGCTGTTTGTGTATGTGAGTTCAAATGTTTGTAAACACACCCACAATACAGGAGAAATTCTAAGTGAGGGGCAAAGTTTAAAAATAAAACTAGTGTCTCATTGGTCTTGTAGTCGTAAGCGCGACTGCTGATCATGAGGTCCTGGGTTCGATTCCCATGTTGGGCAAAGTGTTATTAGGTTGACCGCGGACCAACCTAGGCAAGCACGGCATAAGCGAAAAATCAACTCAAGCGGCTGTTATTACTTAGCCACGAGCTCCTCCAAAGCACTAAAAATATCACCCGAAAGTAGAAAAGCAACAAATAATATAATATTCAACAATTTGACGTCAACAAAATCTAACCGCAGAAATCAAAACACGTCGCAACAGCGTGTAAACGAATAAATATAAAACCATGAATATTTACAAAATGGCAGCCATTTTCGGAACATGACGGAATTTCACGTTTAGATATGCACATTAATAATATTCCGGTGGCATTTTTTAATTTTCATGCCTCACTTATTGGTGAATATTAAAAAATGTCGTGATGGCTCCGTGGTTAAGACCTCGCGACTTTAGACTGCGACTTTTTCAATACATGCGTACTTTCTAAGTCTGACTTTGGTAAAAGAAAACACTGTGAGGTAACCTAGACTTGACATAATAAAGGCACTGGTCCTTCCCGTCATTGCGATTTTTTTTTTCTAGACCAAACCTGAAAACTTTCTAGTTATGGAAATGTTGGAGGTCAAAGTTCCGGCTTATACAGAAGTTTCTTTTTTAATAACTTAACTTTACTTTAAATGCCTTGATGACTCCCGTACAATGCACTCATCAGCACAATGTTTTGAGTGCGTTACATTGAGTTTGGCACTAAAAAGTTATTTTTCACCCCAAAAAAGTCGTTTCCCAGCAATATTTTTGCGTAGGATTAGATGTACATCTAACCCTTCGCAAAAAATTGCAAAGAGAACGCTTCTGGAGATCGCTTGGGCTTCGTGAAAGGTCCGTTTACACCTTTCATAAGTCTAAAATCGCCTAACCGCCTTGGTCAAGCGTGATTGTGATTAGTGTCTTCTCTGTATGAAAAAAGAAAGTCTTTTTTAACAACAACAACATTCATTCTTTCATACTTTCTTTTTTTTTTTTTAGCTCAGCATTTGGAGAGTTACAGGCTGGTATTTTCTTTTTATTAAAAAAATATGAATAACTTGTGTTGTTATAATTTCCATATTGGTCTGGGAATATCGGAATGACAATTGGGCACAATGTACCAAGTGCAGATAAAATTGGCTCGGAGAGGTAGATATGGGTATCTATTATTGGAGTGAAATTAAATAAAAGGAGTTTTAATTTTTTTGGGATGCATTTTTTTATTTTTACTGTAGATTATTAAAATTCTGTAAATGGTCACAGACCAGAGTGTCTAGTGCGAGTTTTTTTTACGTATCGAGCGCGTTAACGTTTACGCTAATTTATATGGCGCTGGGTAAGCGCCACCTAGCGTAATACGTGACAACTACATATTGTGATTGATATTTTTGAACGCATCGACTATATTTAACTTGCGAGAGTGAGATAATACATTCATTCGTTTCGCGTTAATTCACCATGAGAAGTGTTGCGTACATTAGTAACCAGCCAAAATAAATTGACATTCGTATTTTGTGTTCTTATTAGAAGCGACTGCCTATTCAATTAGTGGTGGTTATACAACGAAGTTATACGACATTACTTATCTGTGGTCAATGGTCATTAGTTTTGTTTATATTTAAGAAAGTTTGTGTTGTGCAAAAAAAAAAAAATGGAGCAGTTAGTGTAATTTATATCTTCTGGTGTGTAGTGAGTGACCTTGATCCATATGTGAAGTTTGTAAAACTAAGTTTGTTACTTTTTAGGCATGGAGATCTAAGCAAATGATCTAATAATGCCCGAGTGGCTTTTAGTGGAGCACTCTATCTTTGTTTACGTGACCGTGTTTACGTTTTTGTGGCGTTAAATTACGCTTATCTTGTGCTTTTGCGGTCTCAAACATTCTCCAAACGAAATAGTACGACATTCCATTGTAAGTTTTATTCACAATATGAAATTAAATCAAATTACTTTGATATTTCACCACTCTCACGATGCTCTCACCACAAAATCTTAAGTGACAACGCTCGCAAGTGACTGCGTTTCGTATTCGAGCAGTCAAAACTGTCAAAATTGTAACTTGCACTCGCGTTATACACGCAAACGTTAGCGATGTGCTCGAAACGGTCCTCACTTTCTTAGAGGCACTCGATTGTCACTATCGTCGACGTAAACGTTAACCTTAACTACATTTACGCGATCGAGGCGTTACTCGAATTTTAGTATGACACTCGCACTAAGCATACAGTTAATAATTTTGAATTGTCACTTTGCGACCATTTTACGATTTTTAACGTAATTCATATTAATATCCAATATGATTCTGGTAAAAAAACTGCAGCTAATCATGAGAAAATCAGGAACTAATAAACCTAGCTACAATCATCATAACTTCAACCCAGAATCAACCATTGTTAGTTACAGGCGTCGTCTATCTTCTGCCACCACAATCACCAAATGAAAATACAATATTTCTGACTAGAGGTTAGCATAAAACAATTCAAATTATAAATGTTTGTCAATTATCAACCTTTTACCAAAAGACCAAAACACTCATAACATACACATATTTAATATAAAACCGTACCTACAAATGGAACCCACGCATCTCGATAGCATAACAGATATACCTGCAGGTCTTTCACGGTAATTTATCCTCCGCCCTTACAAAGCTGTCAAAATCATAATGATCTTTATACTTATAGAAGTAAAGTTGTTGTTAGGTTGCTATCACTGACAAGTCTGTCAAAATTATAGTGGCCTATATATTCATGAAAATAAGGTTGCCGTTGCACTGCACTTGTTAAAGGTAACTGTGAATAGACTGAACGTAATATAAAAGGTACGTACTACCGTGTTCACAGACGGTTGATCACTTTCCAACCTTATTGCTTAGGGCATAAGAGTGAAAAGTGACAGACCTTCAGTGAACTTGTTAGAACCTACCTACAGATATGTATAATATTATATGAGACTCACGAATTCGGAAATGGGATGTCGCGACAAAATCCCGGAATGATTGAAGACAGCACTAGATTGGCGGGCATTCGTACATTCATAACTTACCTATCTATGTTTAGGTCGAAAATGCGGTGAAGTAGAAGACATTTTACCGTGTATAGGTCGAATTATCAGGCATGAGAGTTTTGGTGAATGAATTCGGAATTTGTCAGGTTTTGAAAATAAGTCAAATACTTCGATTTGGGGGCATATTTTATTACTGACTAAGTTTTACCAATACCTTATTTTGTTCCGGCTATGCCATCAATAACAGAAAATTAAATTAGTAAAGTGTTGTTTATTCAAAGCTTCAAAATATAACAAATGCCAAAACGAAAGAATTTATTTTTGTACAATTTGTTTGCAGTTCAGTAACAAATAAAACAATTCCAATAACAAATCATGAAATAAAATAAGTCAACATTATTAAATAAAAAAGACCAGAACCAACGGCCAACGACTTAATATTGGTCCTCTGCCTTCAGTCGTGAAGGGATCCTTACCTTTTTCCAGAAAGTTCAATAACGCAACGTAATGGCTCATGAATCATCCAAATTACGTGAATATTACAATACTTTTTGCGCCATGCCGTGTAGATAGATTTAAAATACGTGTACCTAGTTATTTTTCAATGTTGGCCGTTATTTATAACTGTATTAATTTGATTTATACGTGGAAAAAAGCTTGAGGAAAAAAGGGCCAATAATTGCGGGGTAAATCGGGTTTACCTTGTATAATATTATTATTGTATTTATAGGTGTTTATGTAGGACTAAACCCAGTGGTTTACTCACTGGTCACTGGTCACTGGTACCAGTGATACACACTGGTACCAAAAGTCAAGAAACCTCTCGCAACGCAGGCGTACAGTCTGTAACTGTGGAATAAATTGAGCAATTATAAAGGCTGATCTTTAATTTTAATTTTTGTCTTCTTTGACAAAAGCCCAATACGGATGCTATAATGGGTGTAAATTATGCTAAACGAAGCCGACAGGGACTTGTTCTCCCCGTCATTGTGATATTTTTTTGTTCTAGACCATACCTGGGAACCTTCTAGTTATGGAGATATTGGGGGTCACAGTTCCAACTTTTTCACAAGTCTTTTTAAAATTATTATTTTTTAAGTTATAACTTTATTTACCGCCACGGCACGTTTACCATTCAATTTATTTATTAGCATCAATGTTTTAAATGCGTTTCATTGAGTTTTACCGTAAAACGTGATTTTGCAGCCCAAAAAAAAATTTCCCAGCTATATTTTTTTGCGTAGAGTTACTTATTTTGATTTACAGAATGCTAGGTTGATAGCTTCGTGACGGGTCCTATTATACCCTGTATTGTAATGTTTTTGTTTAGGATCGAAGGACTGCTTTAATATTTTCTACATAGTGTTAAACTGGCCTTTCAAAGCATTAAATAAATCAAACCACTGCAACCTTGTTAGTCCGAATCCGTCACAACAAATTAGTCCATTTCCCTCATTAGCCTTTCACATTCAAAGCGCATGTAAATTCCATATTCCTCCCCATTCATCTTTGCATGAAAACTCGGCGCAACAATACAGCGCTCCTAATCAAACCGGCCATGTTAAATAAATAGAAACCAAAGCTTGTTATTTCCTTATTGTTTGCATTACGGATAATAACTAAAATTAACCCTCAAAACTCAAATAATAGAAGGAAAGTTGAGCAGAATTAAATTAAATTGCAAATGTTTCAAGGTAAGGAATACAAAGGTATCAAAACCCTTTGGCTAATTATGAAGTAGATTGGCATTCATAATTATAGACCCTTTATTTAATGTTGCCAGACCCATGACAAGTTATTAGCTTTGTTACTGTATGTTACTTTTTAGGGATTTTTGTGTTGCCAAAGGGTGTGTTTGTTTGAAATTTTAATTGTGAAGTATTTGGGTACGCGGGTGGGGGTGGCTACTTAGAGTTAATGAAGCCTTCTGGAAATGTTGCTTCTTTTTTTGAGGTCAACATACATAGGTACGTGCAGTCGCTATGGATTGAATCTATATCAATATTATAAAGAGGTATTCTTTTGTAAGTGTACGGGGTAATCTCCTTAACTAATGATCCAATAGGCATGACGACAGTATCAAAAAATTGCAAATCTATTTAGTCCGTCAGTTAGAGTATTGGAAATTAATGGACACGTATATTTTGTCTTTGTAAATCAATGAATATTGACAAATTAAAAACGCATCAAAACTCGGGAGCTGGGTCTCGTGACGTCAGAACTAGGTACAAATTATACCTAGGCGTGACGTATTGAGTATTTTAAAAGCGTCATATCTTCGTCAATTTTGGTTTACGTAACAAAAGAAAAAACACGGGTCAAATATTTTTTGATAATCTAACTGACGGACTAATTAGTTTTTTTTTTTTTCGTCTCGCCTATTATTGGAGGCTTGACAAAAATTGTGAGAGTTTTAAATTTTCGTCCATCAAAAAAAAACTCAAGAGTCAAGGTGCTTTGGACGAATCCTACCAAACTTTCACAGATACGTTGTGTGTCTTAATCTGTAAATAATTAAACAGTCAGACGTCAATTTTAATTATATCTGAGACCACAAAGAGACTCTATTTCATCACAATTCCTTCCAATAGACGACTGATATATGTACGACTGAAGATTTTTACGTAAAAAAGAAAAATAAATTTTTAAGAAAATAAATATCGAGGTACAATCTATCATGGGGTTTTGGTTTCCGCACTTAATCCTTAAAATAGACCATTGTGCGTGAGCCATGGTGGCCGTTTACTCCAACCAGCCCACCTCCCTCCAGAAGCAGATCAAACTTCCCGGTCTTCTCAGGGCATCCGCAAGGGATCTAGGTGTTCCCAGGGTCTCCTCGCGAATCTTGATAACGCCGGTGCACTCAAGGAGCACATGCGCCACCGTTTCCTCCGCCTCCATGCATGCTCTGCACAGGGGACTGTCAGTGACGTACAATATTTTTCCATTAACTGAATCATGTCTGAACCTATTCCTTAGAATGACCTTAACGACTTCTTCTCAGAAACATAACAAATTTTCCAGTCTAGAAAATTAATTTTCCACAAACTGGACGCAAACTCAAACCCTCATCATTGCAAACTGCAGGATTAATATCCTGAAGATAAACATAAACTAGCTGTTTATATTAGTCAGTGACCAAGTAGAGTATGTCTTGCAGTCATTTGAGTAGTGGTGACCAAAGTTGGATCGTCGGCCATGTTTACCCCACTTTATGTACCAGGCTGTTGCGCTTACGATATTTTTATTGGACAACTGCGGTACTAAGTTTGGGATTGGATGATGTGGAAACATGGAGTGGCTGGCATATTGTTCGCTTTTATGAGATATTTTTTGTTGTTCTATTTTGAAGTTCTATTTTTGAAGTTCCATTGTTTGAGTTAACGACTTTTGTGTCTCCTTTGTTTATTAATGTTTGCATTCGTTAAACTTGTTTCTTTGCTGTTATAGTTAGAATCTAGTCTGGTAGAATACGTAAATTATACCAGACGTCAAGATGGTTATTTCCTTTGAAAATTATCGGATGAAAATCAACCGTGTTTCAGAACTGAATCTTTTGAATTTATACCGCTTTTCGGTAGCGTACTGCAAAATACTATACTAAAAAATCTGTTTGCTCACTAAACACAACGTATGACCATTTTTTTATACACTAGACGCATTTGGATACGCACGGAAGCGGCAAATCGCATCCGGATACACGAGAAGTGACATCGGCAAAGATTTGTATTGTTATCAAGATATTTATCACATCGAACCCTGTTTTAAAGGCATAGCGAGTGAAACCCAGAAGCCGTAGACATTTTATTTTGTAAATAAAAGTCTACATATAAGTCTTTCGTGCATAAATTAACAGACTTGACCTAAATATGTTTCGTGGATCTTAGGACCCAACAATTTAGTAAAATTTTATCGTTTAACGGAGTCCAGCCCAAAGTACAATGAATATCTTGGGTAACCACCTGTAACCAATAATTTAAAAGAAAACAAAGGATGATAATTATGATAATAAATATTAGGCACAAAAAGAGCAATAAAATAAACGAGCTCGTAAAGAATGAGGATTACATTAATGGTATTTTACTTTGTGTAACATGATTTTTGGATGAGATTAATATCGAGCCGAATCGAAAATACGATAAAATTTAAGGCATATAATATTTTTTGGTTTTCTTATGCATCGAACACTTATTTAGGAATTAAAGGGTGTAATAATCTCATGGCATGGTGGATCCGTGGATGGGTGACCACCCGTACATACCGAGTTTCCTCTGTGCCTCGGAAAGCACGTTAAGCCGTTGGTTCCGGCTGCCATTGTAGATGTTTGAGAGTCGTTACAGGTAGTCAGTTGCCCGAAAGTCTGACGTTAACACTGGTTAGTATTAAGGGGCTCCCCCATGGCACACTAGCGCCACTTTAGTAAAAAAATCAGAACTCGTTAAATACACAATTAATATAAAATCTGATTGACAAAATCAACGCTTTAGAGTTCTAGATTATTGACGTCTATTTAATTCATTAAAATATACTTCACTGTAGTTACAGTTAGAAAAATTGCTAAAAACGGCCGTTTTTTTCCATTTAGTATCTGTAACGACAGCGAGCTATGTTTCAATGAATTAAGCAGACGTAAATAATTTAGAAGACCAAATGAATGATTTTGTCAATCAGATTTTATATTAATTGTGTATTTAACGAGTTCTGATTTTTTTACTAAAGTGGCGCTAGTGTGCCATGGGGAAGCCCCTTAACGTATTACCCAGTTCTAACTGGGTTGTGGAGGTCAGACAGGCAGTCGCTCCATGCAAAATACTCGTAGCCAGCTGCATCCATTTAGACTGGAATCCGAGGTCAACATAGTTGGGAAAAGGCTAGGCAGATGATGAGAGTGCCTAATAAAACAACAATCGCTTTCAAAGCGTTTCTTCTTTAGCGTTTGTCAAAAGCTTTTCGGAAAGCTATGTCAGTCTCGTACATTTTCATTTTCAGTATCGTTACCGCGGGTAAAACGTTACTTTGTCTGCCCATCAGTTTCTAAAAGATAGTAAGACGACAAAGTCTCCTTTTATAAAACAACTTTAATTTAATTAAAATTCAAAGTTCTTATACCTATTCAAAATACGGTAAAGTTTATTCTAAGAGAAAATAAGCTGCTCACAAAGTGAATTAGAGTTTAGCTCAAGGCTGAAATAACAGAATACTGATTAGGCACCGAATACAATAAAACTACTCCCTCTCTAAGGCGTAATTTATACTGTAAAGCGTAGATCACACTGTAAGGCTTCGTTTTCACTGTGAGGACTGTATGATAACGTCGTATGAAAGGTGCCACACAAATCTGCACTCCTCGCATCTTTGTCTACAGTAGAGGATTGCACATGCTGCCACAGAACTATTATTGCAGGTTTGGTTGTGTAGTCTACTGCTCATTTATGTGTGCTCATGATGCGTTTATAAGGTCTTTTGTTAGGCTATGACTTGTGAAACTGAACAGAGTAGGCTAGCAGCAGATTTAATGGTAAGAAACAAATCAGCATCAGTTTGAACACAGATCATAGAAACAACAGAGTTTGAACGACTTTACCGCTTTAGACATTATCAGTGCTCTTCCTTAGGTTTTGAGATAATGCTCTTAACTATGGAATTGGCTGAAGCTTTGACCTAACTGATGTGAATTTCGCGCCAGATGAGGTAGTGACGAAATAACTACATTTAGGTGTGGAAACCGGCGCGAATAGTCGTTCGCGGGATCATTAGAAGCAATTGACGCACACAGTAGCGTTCTGAATCACGGGTGGGTTTCGCCAGAGCTTTTATTGCCTACCACGGTCATCGCCTCGCTAATTATTAGGAGCCTCATTTGTCATCGCCTTGCTATTTGTTATTATTTAACTCGCTTGGCTCCTTTATGAGTACTGTCCCTTATCCAACTCGCACTATCCATCTTGCTTCTTCCATCTCACTTACCACCTAATATGACCCAGCCACATTTTTTCTTCTGCCATTTCTCCGTAACAGAACAATTCCCAATTTACCCTGAAGAACATAAAAACAAGCTCTAGGCACGGAATAGTTTCTCATCTCCCTAGAAAGGCCTGTCTTCTCACAATACATAAATTTATTCATCCATAAACATCCTTCATCCCATATTCCAGAAGGTATAGGATGTCGTAAAGTGTTGCTACCACAACTGTGTTTATCCTGTTATACTAGAATGTATAAATTTCGTTGAAATTCAATATGGTGTTGCTGTATCCAAATTTGTCTCAGTCGAAAATTTTGTTACCGATCTCCGATATAAGAACTATAGTTTGGTTGTAAATAGGAATTGTTTGACCAGTGTGTTATTTTCGTTTCATTGCGTTCAGTTGCGTTTTATTCGTTACGATTCACAAGTTCTACACATTTAGAACTTAGTACTTTAATTGTAGAACTTGCGAATCGTAGGACCAATTTGTTTTTCACTCTTTCGTAAAGTATTGGACCTCTCCTGAGTCTTGCCACAGCGCATCTCTAATCGTTTATTGCTATCTTCAATGTGCTGTTACAGGAGGTAAATAAAAAAAAAATAGAAACAATTACGGACTCTATCGGGCACAGCGAGTTTTTGAATTAATGTTTATTACTTTTCCTTGTTATTAAGTTTGAATTATTTTATATCCTATTAAGTATTTTATATTAACATTCACTAAATTATTCTATTATTTTTCAAGTCTATCTACTAATTTATTTATCATCTGTGAAGGTTAAGAACTTTTTAAATACTGAAGTTTGCTCGCTGAAGTTCCCGTTAGCTTCGTAAAAATACATGACCTTTATGATCAAGTATCGAGCAGTGATTGTGATTTTGCATGTAGTTTGAATTTATATGATCATGGTGTCACGCACCTCACGCGACCGTTTACGGTGCGACTTTTTAGGCTCGACTTATTAATGTTTAAATTCATCTGTACATCTAGCTGGCAAGAATACCCATTCCTTAAATAAGTAGATTTTTGTACCGACTAGTAACTATATTCAGGCTCAGCAGCTTCTCAACTCCATTATGACAAAATATGACTTATTCCTTGAGCTACACCTAGAGATGTAGCTCAAGCCCACCCCCCAAAACCCATGAAATACACTTGAAGACCCGCCAACAACCACACATACAGCCTATTACTAATCGCAATTACAACAGCCGTCCATTGATCACAGTCGTTACCAAAGTTTATTAGCAAAACGTGAGATTTCCTCCTATCTCGCGGCACATGATAAATTGTTGTTGTGTAAAATTAACGGGTATAACATTAATTATTTCTCTAGTTATCTTTAAGTTTTGTTGGTGTTTCTAAGGGTTTAGTTGGAGCAGATTTGTATGAAGTTTTGCTGGGGTTTGGGTTAGTTTTGTGTGATAAAGAAAAATTAGACTGCATCGTATGGGTCAAGGCCAATGCCAATAGACTCTACTGTAGAAAATTTTCCTGTTTTGTGATAATGTTAGCACCAGTGTGGTTGAAAATATCAATGCTAACAACTAAACTGTTTTAGGGTAATTATGAACAGCATTGGTGGCGGCATACCTCATCATCTGCCCAGCCTGTTCCCAGCTATACTGTACCAATCTAACCGAATGCAGCTGATTACCAGTATTTTATATGGAGCGACTGTCAATCGGAACTCGACAACCCAGATATAATGGGTGGTCACTCATCCAAGGACCAACCTAACGATTGGCCTAAGCGACTGTTATCATTTAGAAGTGGCGGTTGGTACCTGACAGCAGAATATTACGAGTATTATTAAACATAGATCATTAGAGCAGATTTACTATTTTTGCGGCAATACGTTTTCATTCAATTTAAAACAGCACCAAATATTATAATCGACAGATTATAATATATCGTATACTTTAATGACATGTCTCCTGCATGTGCCGTGAAACTCGTAAACGTAGTCAACTATACAAATTCCCGATCCTTCCATATATCCGTCCTCAATACTAAAAAAACCTCATCATCATTTGTAACCTTACCTAGTGCCTCTCAGAAAAAAGGTATAAAGATAAATAAGCTAGAACAATCCACAAAAGGACCAAGGACGTATACTTAGGTAAAGGTGGCTCAAGTGTCAAGAATATATAGCCTCGTATACGCCACATAGGTGAGGACTAGCAATATGCGTCGCCAAATAAAACCTAGTGCTCGTCGTATTTCCGACATTTTCTTACCGTTTTGGGTGACACAAGTTATGAGCTGGTGGAGATGAAAATATATTCTTACAGTTTTTTATTTCATCATCATCATCATCATCATCAGCCTATTAATGTTCCCACTGCTGGGACACAGGCCTCCTCTCTATGAGAGGGAATGAGCTAAAATTCACCACGCGGGCCCAGATGTCACATGTCTTCAATTTTTTTTTGGTTCTAGGACATGCCGGTTTCCTCACGATGTTTTCCTTCACCGTTTTGAGAGCAGTGGTGATGAAATAAATTACACAATGCGCTTGTGCGGTTTTTCATTAAGTTCACCATTATTCATCGTCTGCCTAGCTAGTTTATATGGTTCATCTGCTTATCTGACCTCTACAAAGTATTTAATATTGGGCAATACGATACTCCTTGATAAGACTGCTTGTCAGACTTTCGGGCCACTGACTTCCTGTAACGACTGTCGAAGATCTACAAAAGACAGCCGGGACCGTCAACTTAACGTGCTTTTTAAGGCACGGAGGAAACTCCGTACGTAATGGGTCACCCATCCACTACACTAAGCTAGGCAAGCAAAGCTTTACCTCAAGTATGATCCGCGTGGCTGTTATTATATTGCCACGAGCTGCTCAATTCAGTTCATATTTATTATTAGAATTTAATTCCTCTAGGTTTATGTCTTTGCTACTACATAAACTTAGTTAACAAATCACACCTTTGTGAACCAAGAACGGGTCGCACTTTTCAACAAAAATAGAGCTTAAGAAAACCGCTGCTACATAACTTTAGCCCAAACCCCAAAAACTTGGCGTGAATTGTTAGTTCAGAAATCGTAGCTAACTCGAAGCAATAAGTCTGCGACCCGGCGTGACGGCCGCTCCTTTAAACACACGCCACTTGACTCCTTAATGTATGGATTGTTTTGGCGCAGTTCGGTGTTCTGCTAAATCGGACCCTTGTACCTTTGTGGCTTGTACCTTTGCGGCTTGGGGATAGTTTCGATATATGTAGCTGTGGTTTCGTGTGTTCTGGAATGTTCTTGTTAAAAAACCAACAAATTGTGTGTGTGTTTGTGGCAATTTTTAATATTCTGTAAGATATTTGACGGAAAATGCGCAATTTTTAACAAAATAAAAAAAGGTCTACGGCGTAGCTGATGTGCTATGCTTGCTACGCTTTCGTAGAGGGTATTATATATATTAAACACACGCCACTGGACTTTTATGTATGGATTGTTTTTGCGCAGTTCAGTGACTGTGTTCTGCTGAATTGTACCTGTCGGCGCCTCACATATGCGTGGACAACTCAATGAATAGACTCGGTGGGACTTTGCAATAAGAGTAGTGGACTGTATAGAAATATGTGTAGTACCAAAATTAACATTAATTCAACATGTAAAGAGTAAACAAAGAAATGCCCGGAGTGGCCGATGTCTGAGAGCTCAGTGAGTGGAAGGGCACGCAGCGGCGCTCGCGTAGCTGGGTTCGGTACGCCGCGCCCCACGCCCTCCCCGCGGTTGTCCACGCATACGTGAGGCGCCGACATATTCCCCGGGTTGAAGAGAAGTCTTCAATCTTCGACTGGTAGGGGGCAGATGCAGTTGAAAGCACGGCGAATGGTGCCCCGCTTCGTCTTCATCTCAGCCACTCTCGTGACCCCGTCTACGCCGGGATAGGTCTTCGTGACCCGACCCAGGGACCAGAGCAGGGGTGGCTGAGATGAAGACGAAGCGGGGCACCATTCGCCGTGCTTTCAACTGCATCTGCCCCCTACCAGTCGAAGATTGAAGACTTCTCTTCAACCCGGGGAATATGTCGGCGCCTCACGTATGCGTGGACAACCGCGGGGAGGGCGTGGGGCGCGGCGTACCGAACCCGGCTACGCGAGCGCCGCTGCGCGCCCTTCCACTCTTTGAGCTCTCAGACGTCGGCCACTCCGGGCATTTCTTTGTTTACTCTTTACATGTTGAATTAATGTTAATTTTGGTATTACACATATTTCTATACAGTCCACTACTCTTATTGCAAAGTCCCACCGAGTCTATTCAGTACCCTTTGTACTTTTGTGGCTTGTACCTTTACAATTTGGGTATAGTTTTGGTACAACTGCTGTTGTTACGTTTTCATGTTAGAAAACAAATACTGTCTACACAAAACTTTTTTTTGCTATTTTAAACATTTAACAATGTTAAGAAAAAGGGTCTACGTAAATTGCTACGGCGTAGCTAATGTGCTACGCTTTCGTAGCGGGCTATAATATTATTATTCTTTGAGTTATTTTGCTGTGTGGTTTTTATCAGTTGATAAAAAGAGCCTGTACAGTATGTTATTTTTAATTTTTGTCTTTATATTCAGCACAAAACGAGCCATCATAACCAATGTTCCAACACCATAATTCAATTTAAAACCAGTGACTAAATCATCATTCATTTCGTATTGAAACGATGATCTCGTTAGTTCTCCCATTGGCTAGCCTTTGCCTATCAAAGGGGCTATTATAGCCTATTAGCACCGATATTAGGCTTCGTTTAAACCATGAGTTAGGACATTATGAAACTTTATTATCTTATGGGAAATGGTGTTTTGCAGAATTGCATTAGGTCATATTGAGTTGAAACACATTTGCATTACATTGATGTTCTATTTGTTCTCACGTTTTAATTAATCTTCTGTTCCTATGCTTAGTGGTCTTGTATTACCCAAGTCATCGTCATCATCAGCCTATTAATGTTCCCACTGCTGGGACACAGGCCTAATCTCAATGAGAGGGAATGGGCTATAATCCACCACGCGAGCCCAGTTCGGATTGGTAGATGTCACATGTCTTCGAATTTTGTGGTTCTAGGACATGCCGGTTTCCTCGCGATGTATTCCTTCACCGTTTTGAGAGCAGTGGTGATGAAATAAATTACACAAAGTAATGCGCCTGCTTGGGTTCGAAACTCCGACTTACTGTTCGTAAGTCGCGGCCGCCACCACTGGGCCACCGCTGCTCTCAAGTTACCCAAGTAATTCTATACTAATACACTCGTGGTCAAACAACACGGGTCGATGACGACAATCCCTGTAATTTGCAAAAACTTTATACTATCACACAACGTAGTTTCTTTCATTCGTGCCGCTACTATTTTAAGAGTAAGAGATAAGTTTATCGTACTGATCCGTATGACCTCAAAATCCCCACCATAGTTCAATTTATCAAACGCCTAACTAAGGGTTTTTTCGATAAGGTTGAAAAACACCCAAACCCACTGATTTCCTCAGCAGCCAATTACGTCCCCTCCAATCTATCTAGAATTCGCCGACCTAGGCTCACCCTCCTCACACCCGACGACCCCATCACCCTTCTCCAAGAGAGCTGTAGGGAAACCAGCACACTCAGTAAAAACAGATACAAGAACCGATATAAACCGCGAATCCGGCCCCGCCGCCGAGGCCCTCCGCGACCCCCCAGTAACATCACTGCCCGACCCTTCCTCGACGAGCTAGCCCGCGACGCTGAGCATGTAACGACAAATTCCCCAAATAATGATCCGACCCAGCCTGCTGTCCCTTGCTGCCCTCTCCTCAATGACGCACTAAGCTGAGGCCCGAACCCCACAGGGGGTGCCCTTAGTGACTGTTCATTTAACTGTGTAAATCCTTAGTTTGTAAGCCTTGGCTGGGGGCCTTAAAGTCATTTTTGGCCACCACAGGATTGTCCGGTTAAGCAGTTAGGCAACCTTAGCGAGTTGCAACTGCGAGTGGTCCATACTAAAAAAAAAACAAAAAACTGATCCATATTCGTCGTACGCGGGTGTACGAGTATTATATTAAAGTAACTGTCTGTAACTTTTCCACGCCCTAACGATTTAATAGATTTCGATGTAATATAGCGGACATGTGGACCAAGTAGATCTTGGTCCACATGTCCGCTATCCAGTCCGGTCCGGTCAGCACATTTTTTTTCTTTCATTCTAATGGTTCAGAGGAATTATTATCAACCACCAAGCTAGAGATGCCGCAGGCAAAAGTTTTTATATTTATTTTTTGGGAGGTTTTAATAGATTTTTTTACCCAGTTGCTATGTCATGTGGGATTATTTCTGTCCTCCACGAGGGTAAAGTCACAGGCAAAAGCTAGTGTTTATATTTAATTCTGAAGAGGTTTTAGTTGATAAACAAATATTATCTAACTAAATATTTGGAATGCCTAATTTTTCTTAGGATTGTAGAGTTCTGACTATAACATTTTATTTTCATGGAAAGTCTGAATGTTAGAATAAATTTTCTATAAAACTCAAATAGCCAATTCATCAAAATAATTCTCACTAAAGCTTTATATAATAAAGAAAATAACCTTCGAAGATAAAATAACAATTTTAAATAACTCGAAACATTTTATCGATTTCTGTGTGAACTTTAACCACGCGCTGCTTATGGTAACACACCGGACCGGACCTAAAAGTATCTCCAACACCTTCACCTGTCTGGCATAACATGAATGCTGAAATGGACCTTTTTGGCGCAGCCGTGAGGCACACAGCACACACTGCTCCTTATTTTGTATCTTCTTTTTTTCTTTTATAAATGTGTGTGTGCTTTAATAACTGACGTCAAATAAATATTTTTCTTACTTTCTTTCATTCTTTCAACAAAGTTTCATCATCATCATCCTATTAATGTTCCCACTGCTGGGACAGGCCTCCTCTCTATGAGAGGGAATGGGCTATAATCCACCATGCGGACCCAGTGCGGGTTGGTAGATGTCGCATGTCTTCGATTTTTTTGGTTCTAGGACATGCCGGTTTCCTCACGATGTTTTCCTTCACCGTTTATTAAACAAAGTTTATTTATGTTCATTAATAAATTATAGGAAATAACTCGAATATTCCAAGTGTTCGCTTTTCTCTATATCTAAACCAGGTAAAACCTAAAAAGGATTCCTTTTCATTTTCATAAACTTCTTCCGGATTATTTCTCACTAATAAAATCGTCTCTTTATGGATTTGTATATTTTTTAATTAAATCATGAAATATCAACATGACGATGAAAGCGATTCATTATCATAACTATGACAAAGTAAAAGCAAATTACTTTAGTTGAATATCGTAAATATATATTACGTATGTATAAACAAGCGCTTGGGTCTGCGGTACTTACCATTGCGAGACCGCAGAAAAAGTTCACCAGTCGAGAGCCCCTGTGGCTCACTAAGAATATCTAACATGGCTAGATAATCTATAAGAAGTCGCTATACCTAACAAAAAAAAAAACTACCCAAAAAATATCTCACCCGTGTAGTTGAAAAATAATGTCAGGGCCCTTACCACCTTTTAAAGCAATGTGCACTGTAGTGTCCGGAAAAAATGGTGATGTTAGGCCTCCAGGTCAAAACGGCTCAGGGGCTGGCGTACACTCCCTAGCGAGACTCCAATGCGAGTGTGCCGCCCTAACACAGGCTGCAACAGCCGTAAAGCGTCTAGGGATTCACAACTACGCAATCAGGTTCTTATCTGACAGCCTACATAGCTTTGCTTAAAGTCCTAGAAAACAAACAAACTAACAGTAAATTAATATTTGAATGTCACCTCGCCCTGAAGAGTATATCGCTGTTTAACAGAATAACCCTCCAGTGGATTAAGAGGCACAGTGGATCCCTAGGCAATGACGCCGCAGACGAACTTGCTAAGAGAGGTTCCGAGATGGCAGTGCTAGCGCTAGGCTAGTGCATGGAGCCCCTACTCTACTCTACTCCACTAGGCCTCCAGGGCCGGCAGTCTCGACATAGATAGCGACAAATTCGCTAACTTTCAATCACTAACGAATAAATTCGGTTGCAATAATGATACTTGCGAGAAACGCATCTTGGATGTAAAGACTTGCTTTACACGCAAGCATAGGCCCAGGTCGTAGAACTGCAAACAAATGAAAATCGATTCAACGAACTTTCACCCATCAACTTCGCCAATCATAGCCATTCACAGGTCAACACGAAAATAATTTCCCCATAATTGTCAGATTAAATTCAAAGATAGACTCATCAAAAATAATACCAGACTATAAACTTTGATAGCACGAAATTGGTCTAACCTGGACACAGAAAAGATAGATGCAAAAGGTCGATTTCATATAATGAAGAAAAATGCACGCACGCATAGACATACTTCACGTACAGCGAGTGCAAGCGTACCCACGACCGTCTTTTGTTTGGAATCGCCGTACGTGTATAAGTGTGTGTGTGTGAGCATGTTTTTACCCGTTACATGGACCTGGTCTTCTGTACCTATCTTTTCCTTTCATAAATGGTAGGTAGACCGTAATTATTAACAGTCCCTTAGGACCAGTGGTCTCTTTAAGACTTAGTTAAGCTATTATAACTTGAGTTACTTGTTCAAAGCGATAAGAAGTTTTGATAAAGATTGTGGGTGTCATTCAACTTAGTTTCGAGTTGTTTCCTTTTTCGGAGCATCAATTTACTTTTAACTTTGGCCTTGAGATTCACGATCAAAACGACACACGTCTTGCGACAGAAAATGCAGAGAAAAAAAAAAAAATTGTTTGACATACCACTAGTCAGCGCTATTCCATGCGAAAAAAATGAGTGAGACGTTTTACTTGATGTTAGTTGCGTCGCAAGTTGCCTGACAGAAACCTGTAAACGCGGTCATACGACATACAAGTATTTTCTTAATTTCAGGTTTCAGGGATCAAAACCATAACATGCATGAAGAAACCGCAAGAATTCTAATAGCAACTTTATTTTTGATGACAAAACGACAAATGAAAAAACTTTTTTTGTTAATTTTTGTACCTAAGTACCTTAGAGTAACTTGGATGAGTTTCTAAGTTAATAGAAGGTATGTATAAATTTACGAAATTATAAACAAGTGCGTGTTGGGCCCCGCGCAGTGTAGGGTTCCGTAGTAGCCTGTTATCACAATATACAACGAACCCGTTGGTACAGCGCCATCTAGCGGCAGCATTGTGAAACTTCTGAATTTTATGTTTTTTTTAGTTTAGATTGTTTTTCAATGCAAGTCTTTACCCATTATAAACAAGCAACTACTTCATCTTAGTCAATTTATAGGATTTATTCTAAGGATTTTTATTTGGTACAAAATTATCCAACACCCAAGTTCAACGATTATTACTGCTAAACCTATAAATAATAATCTTAACCGCTATAGTTTTATTTTAAAGTTCATAAAATGCACTATCATCAATAATTTTTACAGACTTTTTAAGCCATCAGTTTATCTGTTAGAGGGGGGGGGCGCCCTACTGGAACAAAAATTTGCATTTTAAAGCTAAATATTTCGTAAATGGAGCATTCAATCAAAAAGTAATAATAGCGACCTCCAAATCATTTTAAATGACCTATTCAACGATACCACATGATGGGGTAGACGACGAAAAAAAAAAAACCCCACTTCAAATGTAGGGGACCTACCCAAAAAAAAATATTTTCAAAAATTTTATTTTACCAGTTTGTTGACGTTATTGATATACACACCTCTACAATTACAGCTTTCTAGTACTAACGGTCTCTTAGCAAAACCTCGGACAGGCAGAGAGACAGACAGACGGACATGACGAAACTATAAGGGTTCCTTGTCAGAACTACGGAACCCTAAAAACAAAACCTAAAAGAAAATATTTTCTTCTCTATAAATTAACAACTTTTATTACAACGCATTTCCTTTCTGAATCTTTAGTAAAAATAACACAAAGGATTTTATGTGGTTCCTACTAAAATGACTCTGACATCATAAACTTTAATTGCCATTTCACGCGGTGACAAGCAGCGATCGTAAAAATTGTAACACTACCATTGCATGCGGTGCACTTTTCAGCGGTTTTTATTAGGGTTGGAATATTGCGCTCCTTCAAAATAAAATGTTTTGGTTTTCAGTAGAGATGTACCGACTATTCGAGAAAGCCAACTATCCGGCCGTATTTATAGTCGGCCACTAATTAGATGAAGTGACTGATCCTTTATTAGGGTTCCGTACCTCAAAAGGTAAAAAAGGGAACCCTTATAAGATCACTTTCTTGTCCGTCTGTCACCACCGATTTTCTCAGGAACGGGTGGACCTAGTAAGTTGGAATTTATAGCAGATACTGAAGTTTTTACTCCATAATAGGCGTATAAAAATCAAGGTCCTGAATCAACACCTAGATTTACCAAAATTTACCTTAATTTTCAACTGTTTTTATTTTCCGGAATTTTCCCTTTACTTGTGCTGTAAGATCTTGCTTTTAACCAAAATTGACAATTCTAGGCCAACCGAAATTACCATAGGTAGTTCCCGTTGACCTAGAATCACGAAATTTGGCGAAAAGCAAGGTTACACAGCATAAGTAAGGGGAAAATTCTGAAGTTTGTATGGAACCCTCGGTGCGCGAGTCTAACTCGCTCTTGGCCGGTTTTTTGTTTTTTGTTATTGTTAATAATTTTGTCTCTAAAATCAGCCTTGCAGTTTGTTTAATTATCAAGGAATCGGAACTCTTTCTAGTGGTAGGCAATAATTAGTATAATTTTAACTTTTAACAGAAAAAATAATTTATAATTTCTATTACCGAAACGAGCGTATTTTATGATGTACTCAATGTGAGTAACTCAGCTGTTCATGTAACTCCCCGGACATTGCATATGGACTCCACCGACAATGACTAGTCGGCCGATTAGTCGACCTTTTTGACGCCTTGTCGGCCTATCACTAGTGTTTAGCTGCATAATGAGACTCAAAATGTATTAAAAGTAAAAATAAACTTCTTCGTCGCCCACGAGACGGTTCCTTTGTTTAAGGTATGTTTTGTTGTTGTACCTCTTTATATTTTTAATTCAATGGGTTCAATGTACACTCGTAGGCACGCCCTTCACCAAAGAATAGAGAACAATAACCTACATATCAACGAGTTCATATTTCATTGTTCTTTCTCATGTCTTACCAACATTATATCGTACAATACCTCCGTAGCCCACGAAATATGGCTCTCACGGCAAATTACACGGAACACGTGAATCGTCACAGCTAGTATCACATGTGGCAGAGTTGTGTGACGAATGACGTCATATCTCACACATACACTTACCCGTGAAGTGGATTAAGTGGTGCTTTCAACCGCTTGATGTATGGACGCGGATCTTGCTTGATTCATAAGGACCATTTTCGCGTAACGCGGTTGGTACTATGGAAGCGGTGTGTCATTTTGTTTTCGCTCCCGTCTGTCGGTGCTTATTGTTCCAGTGGTTCTTTAAAGAGAATGATGCTTAATTCATAAGGACCAAATCCGCGTGGCGAGGATTTTGACGTTGCCTGAAAATGATTCCCTTTAGTACTTTATTAGGAGTATTCTGTGTAGTTTTCCCTCTTGTTTTGTGAGTTTAAGTATCCCTTTTTTTTAAGTGTTGTTGTTAATCTAGTATTGTTTTGAACTGCTTGATTTATGAACGTGGTAAGTGTTTCATGTATTCGCGAGTGTTTTTATTTTTATTCCTTACAAATTACGTTTTAATGTTATGTTAATTTATTACTTTCATTTTAAAAGGCCACAGGCCAGATTTAAGCTTTAACCATCCGGAAAAATAATTGTTTGAATGTGGGTGGACCATAATTAACACTAATTTAAGCCTCACATATGAGAAAGTAACTAGATTTAAAAAAAAAGTATCAAACACAAACACATATTTGAATGTATGACTGTACCTACAAATTTTACATCACTACTTTACTTTGATATTTGGTTTGTAAATATTAGACCCCGCAGGTAATTATGATGTCAGTATATAAATAAATATTGTTAAAGCTACGGTTATTTACGAGTATTTTATTAAACTGTACACCAAAAGTTATTTTTTAACCAAGAAAATGTATGTTACCGTATTTTCTAAAAGTTAGTTATGTTATAAAGTAATAATCAACTACCTTTACAAATTCAAATAAGGGTTTTCAAGCTAGAAGAAATATCCTATCGTAGCTAATTACTGATGGCCGCTCTTGACAAGGTAGGTCTGTGGATGGGTGACCACTCATTCAATACCGAGTTTACGGTTACGTACCTACTTACTACCGTATTACCCAATACTAACTGGGCTGTGGAGGTCAAATAGTTAATCCATGGCTGCATGTAAAATACTGGTATTCAATGGCATTCGTTAAGACTGGAAACTGCCCCTCTAAAGTTGTAAAAACGCTAGGCAAATGATGTATCTAATTACTGATGATCAGCTGCATCCGGCTACACTAGAAGCCGACTTCAACCAAATAAAAAATAAACTAAGCAATATAGATTTAAGTCAAAAGACTTGAACTACAAAATTTAACATTTCTGAAACCAGGTTAGGCACTAACCACACAAAAAAAAAAGAAGAAGCAATGAAAGACAGACGACTGCATAGCCATGACTGCAAACCGCCAAAAGTGGCGAGATTCGGAGGCGATCTAAACAAGCATTGAGTCATCGTCATAATCATCATCATTTCAGCCGAAAGACGTCCACTGCTGGACATAGGCCTCCCCCAAGTGTCGCCACATTGACCGGTCCCGTGCGACTCGCATCCAGCGGATTCCCGCAACCTTCACCAGGTCATCGGTCCACCTAGTGGGTGGCCTTCCAACGCAACGTCTTCCGGTTCGCGGTCGCCACTCCAGAACTTTTCGGCCCCATCGGCCATCCGTTCTGCGAGCAATGTGCCCTGCCCACTGCCACTTACGTTTGGCAATTCTTCGGGCTACGTCGGTGACCCTGGTTCTCTTGCGGATGTCTTCATTTCTGATTCGATCACGCAAAGAAACTCCGAACATAGCCCTCTCTATTTCCCTTTGGGTGACTTTAAGCCTTCTGATGAGGCCCATTGTGAGCGACCACGTTTCGGTCCCGTATGTAATCACTGGCAACACACACTGGTCATAGACTTTCGTCTTGAGACACTGTGGTGGTGTGTGTGTGTAGCATTGAGTAGCCTAAGGTTAAGGAAAAAGAAGAAGATAAGCATTACAAGAGAACAATGTAGAGAAGTTCATCGTTCATGACTACAGTCCCCTCACTAATCGCATCGTCGAGAACAAAGTGAGTACACAAACCAGTAGTACCTCCCCGTGCAATTTTATGTGGCAACTTATCATCTTTGGCGGAGCTATTTTTCGAATGTTTTACCTCGTTTAGCTGATGTTTGGTTCCTTTGATGACATCCTGTCTATTAGGGGTAGCTATCAACCTTTGTATGCCACGTTTTTCCTTTGTTCATACGTGAATATTTTTCAGGTATGTGGGTGAATATTTGCATGAATCTGTTTGCGTGTTTTTTTCCCTTAAGGTACCAAAATATGTATGTAATGTTCTGTTGGGACGTTTTTGAGTAGGTATATTATTTACTTGCCTGACAGATGAAGACAGAAATTTTGGCGTCAATTTTCATAGTTCTGGTTGTTGAACCGATTTAGGTACTTTTGGCTGTTATGATATTATTAGGCATTAACACTTGGTACTGTGTTTAACCTATTATTCGCCTAGTTTTTGGCAAAATTTTGTTATTAATTACGCACCGATATTGAAAACGAAAACGTTGGCCCACACTTGAAATTGCTACTGTATAGTGGGTGCGTTTACAAAAATTTAAACTCACATAAATAAACAGCCAGACCCGGAACAACTACTTGATATAGAACCCGCGACACGCAACGCAGCAGTCAATCGCTCAGCCACTGCGCCAATCGTGCCGTCATTAATTACTATGATATGCCTTAAGCGGCTATCACACATTGTACTTAGAAGTTTTTATGCTTCTTGAATACATAAATTCCTTCTGAGCAACGTATAACTTTCTTTGACTAGAAGCGGGGTTATGAAGATAAACTCTAATAACCCCCACTTTTATTTCACATCACGAACTATTCTTTCGCGAGAAGTATTGTATAATCGCAGCTTAGTATCATACTGACCTCTTACATTCAGCTGTTTCTACTTAAACGAATATCCACGTTATACAAGTGTTAATTAAATTGATTTCAGAATGACTTGAATGAGAATATTAGAAGTTTCGCCACAAAGAGAATATCATGAGTGGGTATGAAAGTTGTTTCTCCAAAAGCACTCATTTGTTTACATTATTAGGAAACTAAATTGCAAACACAGTCAACATAACTTAGTCTATGAAACTAGAAGTTGATTCGTCTGTTTTATTAGTTGGAGGTAGAGCAATGAATGTAGCTGCTTTATGAAAGGCTGCAGGCTGTTGATACAAGGAACACGTTAGTGTTCTAAGCTTTACTAGAATTAGAATAAAGTTTGTTTTGTTTGTGACTTCAGAATTTAACGACGGCTGGGAAGATGGATGTTTTATGTACAACCTAACACTTTTGTGTTTGTTATTAGGTCTTGTAGAATGCCAGTGGGTGTGGTGCGGATTTTGAGTACCGTTGCGCATTGGTGCAATGCATACGGCTTGTAGGCGACAAACAGGTTGTAGCTTTAAGGTCATAGCAAACATATCAACTCGGAAAGGGATCGTGACCGCATCGTGAGCTGGTCCCGAGGCCAGACGATTACATTACGATTCCAATGAACGTTGCGTTGTAGGAGTTTCATACAAAGAATACTGAATGGCTGGAGTTGATACGGTGACGATCCCCTTCCGAGTTGATATGTGTGCTGTGACCTTTAGGCTTAACTTATCCGGAGAGGGAGACCTCTAGTCTCTTTGCCTAGCTTATAGACCGACGAGTGAGTGATGTCGTCTTCTGGTAAACCGTCAGTAATTAACGTGACCTACTGGGACCAAATAATTTGATTGAACGTAAAAACTATTCCAGTCTTATGTTGTGCAGTATGTTACTGACTATCATTTCGACTCCACCGGTGAGTTAGTTCGTCATCTGCCTAGCCTTTTCCCAACTATGTTGGGGTTTGCTTCAAGTCTAAGCGGATGCAGTTGAATACCAGTATTAAAAATGGAGCGACTGCCTATCTGACCTCCACAACCCAGATAATACTGGGTGATACGATAACCCCTTTGTAAGACTGGTTGTCAGACTTTTGGGGCAGTGGCCCCAAAAGTCGTTACGGGTAGTCAGTGGACTACCCGTAACGACTGTCAAAGATCTACAAATGACAGTCGGGACCAAGTGCTTTCTTTCTTTAGAGGAAACTCAGTATGTAATGGGAGGTCACCCATCCACGGATCAACCTAGGCAAGTTAGTCGGTGAGTATTGTCATGATCGCAAAAATGCCGTCCGACATAGTTTTAGTATCTTTGACGTAATGCATTGATGACTTATTAGCAGGTGACAGCATAGAGTTTAAACTCGGTGACTTCGCGAAGCTTATGGCAACCTGGCTGTGACAAAGAGTAGTCATGTCACTGTGCTTTGCTTTGTGTTTAATAAATAAATAAAATAAAAAAAGCCTTTTATTTCCTGTAAATTTACATTTCTTAAAATTTATGCATGTGTAAGTTTGGTTTATTCTATGTTATTTTTTTATTTCTTGCTTAATATAAATTTATCTGTATCAAACGTACCTATTTGTACCTATACAACGTGCAACAGAAAGGTTATAGTCACACGGAGGGGCGTGCCACTGACCATCAAATTGCTTGTATAATACACATCGATAACATAACATTACGCCTGTAATCCTCAAAGGGTTAGGCAGAGATGTACCTAATAGTACACCCCTATTCGCCAGTTATGTTTAAGTCCAGTCCCATGTAAAAAGAGGCGAGCCAATTGCCATTAACCGGCCACAATTCCAGACTCCGTGGCTGCTATTGAGGTATTCCTGATGGTAAAACCCAATGACATTTTGCCCGACCCGGGTATCGAATCCAGGACCTCATGCATTACGAACACTAGACCAACGAGGAAGTCTTTTAAACTGAACACGAACTGGCGGTGTCTTCGCGAAGCTTATAACAAAATGACTGTGGCAAAGAGTAGTTATTTCACAATGTGCTTGTTTAATACATTGCTATCATATCGACATACTAAAACAGCAGTTAAAATACTCCCAAAGAGATCTTTAAATCTCTCAAAGAAACCAACCAGAGCCGAACAAAGACAAACCGAAAATCTTCAAAAACCAACGTTTCCAACCACTATTTTATTCCAACTTTTAACGAGCAGTAGTTCGTTCCGTTTCACGGGCAGTCCGTCACGGCTACCGACTTTGTTTCAACGCGCCACATAAATCTTAGCTTCAGACTAGCAGCGGGCTTTTAGGCGAACGTTACTTTTGAGGTTGTGGAATCTTTCTGTGGAAACTATGGAGGGAGTTTAAAGAGTTGGAGTGGAGTACAGATAGGGTATTTCGTTTTAACATTCATGATCGGCCAAGAGGGAAGTGTTATACTAGTTCGAATAGCGTTGGCAAATTCAAGAGTTCCTTCACCCAGTCCTAGTCGCAGCGATCGGTTGCGCGATTCGCGAATTCTTCTCCATAGAGATCTATACGCTAGGGAATGGGCAACTACAATACTTTCTCAAGTTACTATGCCTTGTGACTGGGACTGTAGCTTCGATTTTTTTGTTTTCTTAACATTCAAAATTGCCATAATTGTCTAATTGAAATAAATGATTTGAGTTTGAGTTTGGTTTCACGATCGCCGCGTTCATGTGTTCACTCATTTGTTTAGATGACAAAAAGGCGGTGTTGCTAATCAGAATTTCTTACTCTTTCTTATTCATCTTCTAAGAATGTCAATTGATAGGTAACGTAGGGCTCTGTCCGTACGCGCAAATATGATAGCCCGCGGGTTTGCTCGTTGTACTGCAGACGTAAAGGTGACGCTCTTTAGAGCATTCTGTACCACCTTCTACACTTGCAGCTTGTGGGAGAATTATTCTTTAGCGTCGTATGGAGCCCTTCGTGTTCAATTCAATAATGCGTTCCGGAAACTGATGGGGTTGCCATGGCGTTGCAGTGCGTCAGTGATGTTTGCGGCGGCGCGTAGGTTGTTTTTACGCAATAATGCGGAAGCGCGCAGCATCAATGGTGGCTCACGTCATGGTCAGCCCTAACAGGGTTCTGAGAATGATTGCTGGCAGAGTGGACTGTCCTTATGTGGTTCGCTGCTGTCAGTTACATGTGCCACCGTATCGTGTTGTTTTCTAACTCTTAGTTTTTAAGGAATATGTTACTAACCCTATATGAGCCTCCGCTCGAATTAAAGTTTTTGAATTTGAATTTGAATTGCTATGAGTTGATTATGGAAAGGATTAATTTTTTTGTACAACCATTTTCAACAGGTTTGATTTACACTTTTTGTTAGGTACCAGAGTGAGTGAGGAACTCATGGCTAAAGCGAGCTGATGACTAAATTATAACAGCCGCTCGGGTCGATCTTCAGACCCATTACATAGCGAGTTTCCTCCATGCTTCGGAAAGCACGTAAAGCCGTTGGCCTCGGCAGCCATTTGTAGATCTTTGGTGGTCGTTCCGTGTAGTGATCCGAAAGTCTGACCAGTCTTAACAAGCGGTATTTGTATTACCCAGTACTAACTGGGTTGTAGAGGTCAGATAGGCAGTCGCTCTATGTAAAAGCACTGGTATTCAGTTGCATCTGGTTAGACTGGAAGCTGATCCCAACATAGTTGGGAAAAGGCTTGGCAGATGTTGGCCAATGCAATACATTCTTAACTTTTCATCACCATAATTGCAGAAAGAATGAAACTATATCTAATTTCTTAGAAATCACGATAACTCCTTGTACTAATAGAGATATTCAGGCCCTAGCTCATATCACCATACCAAATCAAACCAAGATCTTGATAGAACGAGCAATAGTTCCAAAGAAGAAGTTCATCAAGAAACCATTCTGACAAACAACGAACCATTTCAAAAGTGTCATTCACCTCGTTCAGTCGTTCACAATGAATGAACCAGAAACTTGTCGGTTTAACGGAGTGAAGAAGAAACAGATTGTGTTAAAACTAAGTTCTATGGAACAGTTTCAACGGAAAATATGTTAATGGTACTTTAAACTTGTTCGAATTAGTTTTCTTTTTGAATCACATCGCATTTGCTTTTTAAATAGCATCGATTTAGAGTTTAGTTTTGTGTGACGATTAATCTGTTAGTAACACTGAAGGTTGTACGAATTTATTTTGAAACTATGCCTTTTTTTCGCTCTTTTCGTGTCGGGTTTTGTTATCGGTTTGACATTTTGTTGTTTTGTTTCACTAGGGAGTTGACAGTATCAGATTTGAAAATATAAGCCTAAAAATATGGTAAACCCGAATGTTGATATTTATGTCTGCGACGCAGACTCTGCGTGTATCTTTTTTACGCATGACAACCTGGATTTTGATGAGTTTGGAACACTGGTAAAGCATTATTTCTGACTTGGTTGGCCTTAAGGCCTGAATTCCTACTACGCTGATGTCGGTCGCGTACATCGGTCGCGCGTACGAGTATACATTGTGTTCTATATAGCACCATACTGCGACGCTGACGTCAGCGGCGAGTATGTTGCTACAAATTTCTCGCTGACGTGCGCGACCAACCGTGCGCGACCGACGTCAGCGTAGCAGGAATGCCTAAGTCTTGAAATCTTTTTAAGTCAGTGGTACTTACGTTCCCGTAGGACAATTTTCAAACCAAAAAAGGCAAAACCGCTGCCACAGCTAGTGTAAAATATTTTTTCAACGTACAACAACAACAGCCCTTAACGTCCACTGCTGGACATAAGCCTCTCCCATGATGGGTGGAATTTGCCGTAATCTCCACGCTTGGCAGGCGGATTGGAGATCGCAGTGATGAAAGACTAACAGAAAACGCTGCTGCCCATTCTTTGGTCTACGGAGGCGCAAGGTGTTCTGCCTCAGACATTAGTTGCCTTATACGACACCCGTCAGTGTAATGGGTTGGTTCTATTCTACTCTGCCGGATACCACACGACTCCAACGTGAAATAGCAATAATATATATTAACCATTTAAATATAATTGGACTTTTTCGTACGTCTTACTATAAAATACTCAAGAAATAACGTCATTTCTATAACAAACTAACCTAAAATAAAAATCCAAGCTATTATAAAAGCTACTCAATCAAGTCCAAAATATCTTCGGTCGTAGCGAAGTGTCCGCGCTAACAAGTTAGACCGACAAGCTGCAATATCCGGAGACTGAACACACCGACACACTTCTGATGCAGAATTGGGTAACTAACTGCACATTTTTAGTGACAATATTTTTTTAATCTGTTCGTTTTGTGTTATTACTTAAAATTGTCATGAATATTATACGACAATAATAATAAAGAAAGTAAACGAAGTACTAAATAGTAGATAAAATGAGATAACAGCATAATTTTTAGCTTGGTTATACGATAAAGTGTAAATTCAGTGTAAAAACCTATTTCTATTGTATAAATATTTATCGTTCGATGCAAAGCATGCAATTTAGACAGATTTGTTTGTTTGTGTTTTGTTTGATTTTTTTTCGATGGAATAACAGCTAGTTGAATTCCGGTTATTATGAACAAATAGGCTAATAAAAGTACATGTTATGGGCTTATATGAGAATTTCTAATAAATCAGTTTAAAATATGACGTCACGGCCTCGAGCTGCATGCTCTAAGCGACTCATGCCTTGCTGCAGCGAATGCTGTTTATTTTCGATGTTTATACGCAGGATACAAAGGGTGTAAAAAAGCCTTTTAATGAAGCCAAAAGGTACTTGTTTTCCCGTCATTGCGATAATTTTTTTGACCACCATACCATACCTGGGAACCTTCTAGTTACGGAGACATTGGGGGTCAAACTTCCAACTTTTTGACAAGTTTTATTTTGAATACAAGTTTTTAATGTAAGATTTTTACTTTAAACGCCTCCACATTATTCAATCCATTCATCAGCACAATGTTTTGAGTGCGTTATATTGAGTTTTACCACAAAACATGATTTTTCACCCCAAAAAAAGTCGTTTCCCAGCAATATTTTTTGCGTAAAGTTACTTAGTTTGATGTACAGAATGCTTGGTTGACGGCTTCGTGATGAGGTTGTTTCCAATGAATTTAATATACTCTCGGAACCGTTTTCAATAAACTACATGAAGCTCGTTTGTTATATTTTTTATATTTTCATCATCATCATTTTTCTAGCTTTATAACATACTTTAATGCCCCAAGTTATGCTGAGAATATTAAAAAATAAGTCATAACAGCGTGATATTTTTCAAGCTTATATGACCACGAGTGCAGTGAAATGAGGAACTTAATTGACAGATATTAAGAAAGTTCTTTGTCGTTAAAGTTTTCATTTCGTGTCGGCGACGATTACTAATATGATTTTATATGGGTTCGTTGACAGACGTAATTACAGATAAAAAGACCCAGTTTTACTGAAAATATCACGCAAGCGCTATTAAACTGAATTTAGTTATCACCGAAGTTAACTTACTTACCTACTGACTAAATGAAGAGGTACTAAATTTTATCACTTTGTTTTAGTTCAGAGAAATTGCTAGCTAACTAACAACATCTTTTTTTTGTTTTTTTTTTCGGATGGGAAATCATTAAATGACTCCTCCCGCTCTGGGCGGAGCGGAGGGAGTGTCAGACTTTTACTGACTAAAACCCATCCATGTTCCTTCATCGCCCTTTGTGTTCCGGGGCCACGGTGTCTCTTTCGAACAGTACCGCAGCCCTCTTTCTTTTGCTGACATCTCTTTGAGGCGCGCGTGGAACACGAACGCGCCGTCGACACGGCCTGTCGTTATAAGACGGACGGACGGCGAGCTAGTCCATAGCTCACCGTCCACAGGCCCGCGCCTGCGGTGGCCGGGGGCCACTACGTGGCCCCAGACGTCCGGTGCGTCCCGCGGCTACTGGGACGTGTGGTTATCTCCCTCTCACGTTCCGCCACCTCCTTCGCTAGCATGACTGCTTAGCTTCTGCTAAGTGACGGCATCCCATTCCGTCTCGCTCCGGACCATGGATTGAACCAAGGCCGGACGCGAGAGGTTGAGCCGCCGATCGCCGCTAAACTAACAACACCCTTACGTCATGTTTATAAACCATTTAAAAACAAAAATAAATCAATCCAAAATAAAAGTAGCTAATTAGGTTATCGTTTAAATTTCTGACAGAGCGCTACATCCAAATTTTAACGCTTCGTAATTACTATTAGCCCTTAAACATTTTGAAAAGGCGATCAGATAAAACTCTTTAAATCTGTTAAAAAGCTCAATTAAAACTTGGTACATACGTCGTCTCATAAATTCTGACCCCTAATGTCTATGCCACTTACCACGTTATGACGTTGACCAGCCGATAAAAGTAATAACGTGTGGAGCTAGCGATGCTCCCCGTTCTTTGTCCGAGTCCTTTAAATACACTTATTATCATAAATAATTTAGAAAGTTTTTGCAATTTTGACAATATTTTATCGATGTGGAAACTGGGGTATTTTATATCCTTATAGGCTCGTGGCTAAATAATAACAGCCACTAGACGCGATCTTCAGGATAAACCGCGTTTGCCTAGGTTGGTCCGTGGATGGGTGACCGCTCATTACATACCGAGGTTCCTCGGTGCCTTCCCGGCTGTCATTTGTAGATCTTTGATAGTCATACAGGTAGTCTGACAACCAGTCTTATCAAGGGGCTTCGTATAACACAATAATAACTACGTTGTGGAGGTCAGATAGGCAGTCGCTCTATATCAAATACTGGTATTCAGCTGCACCCAGAACTGGAATGGAAGTCAACCATCACATATTTGGGTAAAGGCTGATTGGCATTCGTTAAATATTCTACAGTCCTTTCTTGCGTCGGTGTCGATGTCAAAAACAAAGTGAGTAAAGCAAGTTGTCATTGACCACCTTCCTATGTCTGTCATAACTAAATGAGCACTTGTACCGCGGATCTCACGACCCGAATATTTCTGAGCAGAAACGAGTATTCCCGAAGGCTGCCTTTTACCACAATATAAATATGGACAGTACGGAAACTACCTACTAAAGCTCGAAACCGCACACTCACACTAACATGCGCATCGACGGGGCCCCGAGGCTGTCAGTAGCGCGTGCCGCGCCAAGACGAGTGGTCACGAATAAGTTTTATCTCCCAATACGTCGTATACGGCTGTTTGAATTTTTTACACAATTAAATTCAATAATAATGAATTTCGAACGTGTCATAGCAGAAGAAAGTATTTTTCAGTAAATTATTTGTAAATAACGAAGTTATTTTTTTAAGCAATAAAGGTATTTTTTAATTGTTCTACAAGTTGTTGTGTGTTAATATTAAACTGTTTTCCGTATTTAAACTATCGTCTTTTGTTGAGATTAAACGACGCCATAAGATAACTACGCCATAAATACTATTTCAATTGTATTTGTAAGTGTTGTGTTGTGTAGTTGTGTTTGTATATTGTATTTCAATTCGATCGATTGATCACAACAAAATAAAACTGTTTTAATAAAAACGAATATACCGTCTACGTTCCGTAGTGGTTAAAAAAAAACAATATCAACAACATTAAAAGGGACAACCCCTATGGCTTCAACGGAGCGTAGGTAATTATTGCATCAACTAGGCTTAGTTTTGGTACTGTCCATATTTATACTGTGCTTTTATTTTGGTCGTAGTATTTATGAGCATTGAAGGCATTTGCCATTCGACATGACAATTATGCGACCACTTTGAGTACGCTACGTTCAAAAGATACACTTTCCTAATAAAATTAAAATAAAATATATCTCTTAGCATGAAGGTTTATTCTAAGACACCGTCTGCAGAGCAGCGCCTATAAGGAAAGGTGCACGAATATTATTTCTGCATTAAGACAAAATGTTTTGTTCATAAATAAAAATTACAGAGTAATTTACGATTTTTGTAAAAAAAAAAGGAAGATTCTTACAGCAAATCGCCAAGAATGCAGGAATAGAAACTCTGTGCCAAACCGTACAGTGTAAACTTTAATGTCAGATCTTTGGTATTGTGGCATAAGTTTATTTTTATTATCAATGCATGATTAGGTTTTTGTCTCAATATTATGTTTTTTATATCGTATTGTGGAGAAAGATATGATCCTTTAATCGCTTTTAAATTTTTACAGTTATTCAGTTCATCCAATTTTCTGAAACATTTCACATACATACCTTTTAACATCACTCAAAACGCTCCACTAATCGCAAGTCTGCACCCTCCCTAGCCTACAATGGTACGCATATCCACACTTGCCATGCAGCTTTCAGCACGTCATGTTTGAGACAGACTCGCACGAACACGACGGGATTAAGCTGTGTGTATCGTGCTTTACGTGAATTTGCTTCGTATTAATACACTGCCATAGAAGACGGTGAAATGTAGCTGACATTATTACTTGGCATTCACCTGTCCTAGCAAGCAATGTATTAAGCAGGTAAGTAACAATAGACCTTTGTTTAAGTGTTTTATGTACATACTAGCTGATGCCCGCGGCTTCGCCCGCGTGGATGTCGATTATCGCGACCAAAAGTAATCATGAAATTTTGATCCCATTCCCGCAACCCTCCAACAAATATCATTATATTTTAGCCAATGTATACAAAAACCTGACAAATTATATACTAAAACCTTCCTCGAGAACCACTCTAATATCCATTGGTGAAAACAGCATGAAAATCAGTGCTGTAGTTTTTGAGTTTATCGCGAACAGACAGACAGACGCGGTGGAGGACTTTGTTTTATAATATGTAGTGATTTAAGACAGAACCAGTTAGGTACTGCAGTATTTTGTAGGAACTTAAGGCTGATGCTCCAGGGTAGCCCGCAAAATTCAAATTTTCTTACGTTTGTTTTTTGCAGTGCTAGGTTGTATGTTGATTTGAATATTATTCGCGGCTGTAAGACTTATGTAGTTACAGAATTATAATCATCAAAATGATCAGTACAAGCCTCCACAAGTTCATAGGTGCGGGAATTCTTTGACCTTGAAAAAGTAATTTTTCCAATCAACATACAACCTAGCACTCGCCTGCAAATTGCAAAAAACGTAAGAAAATTAGAATTTCGCGGGCTACCCTGGAGCATTCACCTTAATGTTTAGTCTTTTTCAAAGTCTCAATATAATAATTATATTATAATATAGGGTATAAGCAGACCTTTCACGAAGCCGTCAACTAAGCATTCTAAATATCTAAACGTTTTCCTTGCAGCCTTTCGGCTTCGTTAAAGGTATTTTACACCATGTTAGTTGTTGTTGTTGTTAGTTTTATCTGTATTACTTTTACGATTAAAATACAAAAAACACTGCCTCGAAAACAAAATTTGCATCCAGTTATTGCAATTTCCGACCCCTTGTGACACTATGCTTGACTTATACAATTAACTACTTGTGATTGGACTGTACACCTCTGATTAAATGAAAGTGTAATGGTGTATTTCTGAAAAAAATCAGGAAAGTAATACTTTATTTCCAAAAACACTACTCACAAACGAGATACAGCAGAAGTTTCCATAATTGTTATAATTCATGTACAGTTTTTTGTGCACCTCACTGTACAGTCAGTGTAACGTCGACGTTTTTACATTTACAAACACGTAGTTCATTTGCAGTGTATTCAAAATGACCCAGTTTTATTTAGTTTTTAAAGGTAGCCTAACTTTTAGACGGGCAGTTCTTTTATTTTTCCTTTTTAATTTAATGTTCCTTTCGTTGGCCATTTACATGTGTTTGCAAATGAGCTTTCAGTTAAAATGTTGGTATTATTTTATTTGATACTGAATGGATAATTAACTCATTATTTTTTTAACTTTATTAAAATGTTCTGGTTACTATTTTATCATCCTGTAATGTTCCCAATGCTGGTTTTTCTCTTTGGACGGGAGAGTAAGTTGGATCAAAGCAGGGTATATGTACAATATCTCGTTATGCTTTATTGGTCTAGCGGTCGCAAGCGCGACTTTAGAGCATAAGGTCCTGGGGTCGAGAAAAGTGTTTTTGTATTTTCCCATCAGAAATTTCTCAGTAGCAGCCACGGAGTCTGGATTTATGCACGGTTGATGGCAATAGGAACGCCTCTATTATATGGGACTTAAAACGGTAACTGTCGAAATGTAAGTACTGGCGTAATGAAGTAGATATTACATGCAAAATCGCTAGGTTTAAAAAAGACTTTTATCTACACCCATGCTATAAATCCTCTATAAAAGTATCTGAAACAGTTAGCTTATGGCCAACATTAAAACAGCCAGTGTCACAATAATCATTATAACACTCAAACGGGTGTTATAATGTTGTACTAAATTTCATTATGCAACTCGTTTTAAAAAAAGAACATTGTCATGCACGTGCGATTCACTACCACAGCGCCGTAATTAAAACAAAACTTATAGGTTAATTCGAATTCAAGTCGAATCCCGCCATTTTTGTTCGATATTAGTATTGCATTACTTTGTTGTTTACAAAAATGAGTGATATAAGCTTTGTGTATTTTAATAATTGTACAACCCAAAATGTAAATAATTATATTATTACCTAAAAATGGTTTGTTTGTTTTAAATACTCAGCAATTCAACTTTCCATGAATTTACATAGACTTCATACAACACTACAACAACCTATGGTTTCAGAACCTTTTATGGAGGATTCATATCATAGATGTAGATAAAGTCTTATATGCAACTGTACATAATTAGGTATTAAAACACTCATGTGATACTATTATCACACTCGGCTTCGCCTCGTGTGATAAACCCACATTCGTGTTTTAATACCCCTCATTATACAACAGTTGCATATATAACTAATAAGTCACTGTACCCAAGTCGTAATATTTTGTTGTTCTTGTATTACTATTACAGTATATTTTTTTCTAATTGCTCATTTCCGTTGTTATGATAATTCATCTTTTAAGTAATTCATCTTGTTTCTTTTGTATTTTTTTTTGCGTAATGTATATTGATTTGTTTAGATTTTTGACCTTATCAAATTTACTGTATGTACCTACCTAGATTATAAGTGAATGATGTGGTCTCCTATAATTGGAAACGCACACTTGTATTTGTCCCTGATCTATGTATAGGCTATCTTGCTTGTAATTGTGTAGTTTCTGTTGGAGATCCAATAAATAAAAAAGTAAATAAGTAAATAAGTAAATAAATAAATAAATAAATAAATAAATATGGATGTGCTATTAGGTATGACGTTATGTATCTTATTATCTTTGAATGTTGCCACCTCCTGTTAATTCTGCTTGGGTAAGCCTGTTAACCTTCAACTTGCATTTTCTACAATCTATTTTACACTCTAGGTACACTAGTACACACAATGCTTTTGACACTGCATTTTCACAGTGAAGGCACCTGATTCAAATCGTTGTGTAGCTCTTGGCACTTCCACGTCTCACCCACGCCTCATTCACGTCACTTCACGTCTCACCCACGCCTCATTGACGCCACTTTCACGTCACACCTACGTACCGTCGATGTACGTGTATTTTGACGTTTCAGTGTTGTAAAGCATTAAAGGTCAACGCGCAGGTATCAGCATTGCACGAGAGCATCGCATTAACCCGAGCCGATAAGAATTATTTTAAGGTGGGGGAGCGCCACAGTGGCCCCGAAATTATTTTTTTTCTTACGTTTTTTGCAATTTGCCGGACCGTGTCAGGTTGTATGTTGATTAAAATGTGATTCGCTTATAATATTGTTTAGTTTTGACTGTCATTTTTTAAAAGATCTCAACTGACCAAATCGATATATTTCATCTAAGAGATCTATAGCAAATTATGGACGATATTGGACGATATCCCTTTATTTTTTTTTCTCTTTTGTCTCAAAGCTTTAGTTCACAATTAAACCACTTTGAAAAGACTCCCTTTAATCTATCCTTCTTTGATTCAGTTTGTAGTCAATAAATGTTTTCCATTAGACGGCAATGTAATGAGATAGTAAGCCACTATATATTGTTCTGTTCCGGTTAAGTGAGCGCAATGTAGACCGGGAGCCAGGCTCGGGTTTTTGCTTTTTGTGATTTATGAATAACTTTGTTGAAGACTGTCATGTTTCTGGCTGAAGGCGACGCGAAAATGTAAGTGTAGCAAAGGACTTGTGTTTTGTATGTCATCATTGTGATGAATTGATAATGATGATGTTTACCTAGTAATCATTGCAGGCTTCAATAACATAGACTGCAGACAGTTATTATAAAATTTTTCTTTCTAAGAAATTAGAAAAATAAACTGGTTGTTTGTAAATAAATGCAAGATATAAGAAAGAAAATAAGTAGTTAATTAAATAATATAAAAAAAAACATTAAAATTCAAGTGATAGGCTAATTACAAAGCATTCCTACTAAATTTTAATTTAATGAGATAGTGTACGGTTTTATTTGATTGTTTCCTTTTGAAATAAATACCGTGCTGCATGCGAATACGAGTATGATGTAAGACCGGGAGAATAACAAATATATGGGACAGGTTTTTGTAACACCGTGCACCGTTTATTTAGATTATTAAAACTTTTAGTACAACTACAACAGCCCATAACGTCCACTGCTGGACATAAGCCTCTCCCATGATGGGAGGAATTTGCCGTAATCTCCACGCTTGGCAGGCGGATTGGAGACTAAAACTTTTACTGGGGGAATTTAGTATAGCAACAACAAAATAATTACTTGTGTTTATTGCTGAAAATGAAGTCTAACACGTGCTATGTTAATTACGTATCAAGACTTGTGATGTAAGAAACTGTTAAAATATGTCTTAGAATTAATAAGTAAACTCTAATTACATTTAAAAGCAGACGATCAAATTTCGTGTAACAAAATAAAGATCTTTGAAGTTTTATATTGCAAGCTTTTTGATTTAAAATTAAATTGACTAATTGGTAAATAAATTGTTCGGTCTGAAGTCTGGATTTTTCAATTTCATTAATTAAGTTTAAGATCATTAATTAAACCTTGACTTTGCTATCTTAGCTTAAAACCTGTTTGTGATTATGTCAAGGCCTTTTTTAGACTTTAGTTTTAAACTTCTCAAAAGCTTTAAGTTTTCAAGTTAATAAAATGTTATTTTTAATTAATACAAAGCGAATCTCTTGCTTGTATAATTTAATTTGTTTTTCTACATAAAATGGATAGAGTGTTCTTTGGGGCTGAACCAGGGTGATTTTGTTAAATTTTTGGATGAAAAGTGTAAAAATATGCAAATTCATATTTTTTTGTCTTAAAACATCTCCAAGCGATTGTTCCATATTTATTATATTAATAAAAACGGAACAATAATTTCGAGAATATTTAAAAAGTCCATATAAGCTTTTTAATATTTTTTGTCACCTACGCTACGTACGAAATAGGTCGTAATATTGATTTAAATATATTTGAAGACAAAACTGCCTACTGTCAACTCGAATCGGGGGCGTCGGCCACGGGTGCCGGTAATCTGCCGCCATAAAACAAATAAAGAGCGGAATTATCGCATTCGATTAATTTTTTAAAGATAAAAAAATGGACTGTACAAGCTCCCGTCCTATCACTAATGGAGTTAAGTTGCATGTTTCCTTTGTCTTACCTGTAGTAACGTTCCCGTGCACGGAACCCATAACAAACTCCATCGATCATGTTCTACTGTACCTCTATGTATTACTCTCTCGTCTATACCTACCAGTTGAGAAATACACTATTTTTTGTACCTTCTGTGAGTAAAGCAAAATTATTGCAATCGATCGTTGAGATGTAGAGAAGACTTTGATTCGATGAAGATAGTACTTTCATAATGTTTTAGTAACATCAATGGATACAAAAAAATAATGTTCTCTGTAAAACAAAAACAAAATATATTACTCTATTTTTTTAACATAAAGTTCCATTAGAAAGTTATGAGTTTATTAATGACAGATACTGGTGAAAGTTTTATTCGTCAGTCAGTCACTCATTAAATTGATTATATTAACCATCGTCTCAAAAAGAAGAAGAATCAATCACTGCGATAAATCCATAGCTTACCTACATTACTTTTAGAAACTGTAAAGGTGGCTGTAAAAGATGGCGGGACGAGTTGGACAAAACCAACGACCAGTGGTCCACATTAGCCCTGGATCGAAACAACTGGAAGTCATGGGGAGAGGCCTTTGCCCAGCGCTGGGATGACGCAGGTTAACATTAGTAAGGTGGCCGTACACTCTCGCACTCGCCCTGCCTCAGAGTGTCTCTGCCAGAGTGTACATTTACCGGAAGCTTGAGTCACAATATAAGTATGTTATCAGTAGGAAATCATCAGTAGAACGCCAATATTAACCAAAACTAAGCTCATTGCCGGTTTGACGCAAAATTTTGGTCAAAATATTATTTAGTGAGAATCTAATTTTAAACTGAGCCAACATTTTTTGTCGGCTTTGATTGCAATTCGGATTATTGATCTAGATAATCCTACCAATCAATAGCCGACGAGATTGTGATGAAATTAAAAATGGAAAAAAAATAATGATGGGAAAATAGTTTAACCTGGGTTTTCAATTGTCACCAAGTTTGTTTTGTGATTGTGGACTAACTCTGTCTGTATGTTACCTTTTCATATCTTAACAGCAGACTGAACTGATTTGATGAGGCACTCCGTTGGCCGTAGAACCGATGACCGTTGGGGTAGACGACTTCAGGCTCGGCGAAGCGACGATCGGGGCGTCGGGGGTCACGTGGTGGCTCCCGGCCACCGTAGGCGCGGGCCTGTAGACGGAAAGCTATGGGCTAGCTCGCCGTTCATCCGTCTTATGACGACAGGCCGTGTCGACGGCGCGTTCGTGCTGCAGGACTGTTCATATGAGATACCGCGGCCCTGGAACACAAAGAGCAATGAAGGATCATGGATGGGTTTTAGTCAGTAAAGGTCTGACACTCCCTTCTGCTCCGTCATTTGATGATTTCCCATCCGAAAAAAAAAAGGTGGCTGGTAGTAACTGGATGAGAGTTCCGAGAATCGAGTTAAGAGCGGCCAACCCGCCATACTTTTCACGAGAATTTTGACAAACGCTCGTGCGTGAATATGAAGTTGTTACACATATATCTTAAATTTTTTTGAACTGATAGGTATCTTGTGAACTATATCTAGGCTTCTATCGAAGCAAAAAATAAAAATTTGTAGGAACAAATTCAGTATGAGCCTCCAAAAATTGCTGTTTTTCGCAAATTTTACCTCAATTTTGGCCGTTCATAATGTACTCATAAATTGTAAAACTAAAGAAAATAGCCTTGCAAATATAGTGGAGATTTTAAATAACAAATATTTATTTCACAAACTTGTAAGACTTATTCAAAAACACGTATTTTCTGGAACACGTTTTATAAATTTTCGAACACTATTTTTCGTTCAATGTCCTCGCGTTAGTCGGTATGAGGTGCGCGGGTGACGAGTAGTACGGAGTCGGGGCTAGGTAAGACAGGGTAGTTGAAAAAATATCACCGCGATGGCTCTGGATGAAACAACAAGCTTTTCGACCATGCTCGCGTTGACGATAGACGCGCTGGGAAGGGCCCTCTTAAGAGGCATATGTCCAGCAGTGGACAGTTGAAGCCTAATGATGATGGCACCGTGGAAGGAAGGAAGACCGTGACAGTTATAGGATACCCCTTGGGGTAATTACCATCTATACATATAAAATGAATCTCTATTTCCCTTGGTCACGGCGACACGCGTGAACAGCTGGACCGATTTCGCTAATTCTTTTTTTGTTATGTTCGTAAATGTCATAGAAGGTTCCTCAGAAAGAAAATTTTGACATTTAAAAAAAATAATTAATTACCTCAGAATGTCCATATTCTTCATTTGTTTTTAGGTAGGGTAGGTAATACATATTAATAGTTAAGACAGGACAACGTCTGTCGGGTCAGCTAGTTAACAATAATTACAAGTGACAGTAAATGACGATGAACAACATTATTTTTCCAGCTCCACAAACAATCTCGCGGAGGTCAGACCCTCGATTTAGGTAATCCCATACAAGTATGGGCCACTATTTCCTCTAAGAGCGAGCTAGAGAGAAGTTATTATTTAAGCCGGCGCTTGGCGCTGACGGGCTTAGCTAGGACTCAAGTTATAAGCGAAGGGACGTAAAACATAGTACCTACTGTTGGCATCCCCAACATTTTATTAATAATATTTGTTGTCTTGCAACACTTCATATTCTGTCATGTTGTGTCAATGTCATTTTTTATGTCACATCAACTGTCAGTCAGTTCAACAAATATAGCACCTCGATTGTCTCCATGAACAAGTCACGTTTTTTATTCCAAAAACCCCTCTCTCAATTCTACCAGCCTAACCCTGGAAATACAACTCTCAACACCTACCTAACATTAAACTGTCAAGTAAAGTGAACATGCTTTTTTTTTTGTTAGAAACCAGAAGTAAGTCTCGAATATGTATCAAAGCAGAGTATCTAAGCATCGTCGTAACAGGTGGCGTTCTATGGTTTCTGCATACGCTAAGCAAAAGGTCACATCGGTTAGTTTCCTAGACTGATTCCAAAAATAAATAGTTACTTTTTCTAACTCATTTAGTAACAACAAGATTTAGATTATTTCAAAAAACTTCGCTACTCTTCATAATAGAGACCTTGTAGATTCCTACATGCTTGTTAACTTTATATCTTGTTTTACGTTTCTGTGAAGTAAGCAATAACTTGTTGTCGGGCCTACGCTGTCCTCCCATACCTAAGGACTAACGCTATAACATAATAATATTACAAACCCAAAAAAATTAAAAGACCAACCATGACGTTTTTTGACGGTTCTTCTCCATAGAAAACGACCAACCCGAACTGTGCACCTTTTCTTGGCGTTTTATAAGTACCCATGTAGGCCTATGTGAAATAAAATATTCTGATTTTAATTTGGATTATGCAACATCACATCCCCGGAACATATCCTTCTACAACAAAAACTTTCTAAACTTGGACCAAACAACAAAACTAGACGACAAATCCGTTCAAAAAGCTACAGTATGATAAAATGCACTTTCCGTGCAATATGGCGTTTGAAATTACGGAATGTAAAGCTAATGTTTGACATTTTCTTTACAATCTGTCATAGAGAATTACTTCAGCTAAAAAAGCAAATACCTCTTCTTTGGATAAACCGGAACGGACCTATTGCGGACTGGATTCCGGTTAATGGGTTTTGGAAGAAAACATTTCGATTCCCAGGTAAACAGGAATGGGCAATACTCTCCAGGTGTTACGAGAATTAAAACAAAGTGACTTGATAATAATTACAAAGGACTGTAGAATTAAGAAAAGGAAAAAAAACTAAATTTGAATAGGCGAGAAAATCCTAATAATGAATCGCTTGGTGGACGATGACGCCATGTTGTGCCGGCCGGTGCGCGCTCCGCGACCTAAGCTCTCCGCCCACGGCCGTCCGGCGACGGCTGCGTGGCGTGATATTCTCGACACCAGGTCGGGCAAAGTGTTATTGAGTTTTTCCATCAGGAATTTCTCAGTAGTAATCACGGAGCCCGGATTTGTGCCGGTTTATAGCAATAGTGTCGCTCCCTATTACATAGGACATACATAACTGGGAAAATGTAGGTGTACTATTAGGTACGCCTCTGCCTAAGCCTTCGGGGATTACAGGCTTGAAGTTATGTAATGCGAAAGTAGCTGTCAGTCTGTCTGTAGTGATGTCGCGTGATATTATGTCTAATTTATTGCAGTATCAGTCAGAGTGACGAACCGATTGGACAAGACTTCGGACACCCGCAGGCAGTCTTGTCCAGTTGGTTTGACAGAACCTTTATTCGGGCAAAGGCAATAAGATATCAGTGTCTGGCAATACCCGTATTTTTAAAAACCGTCACATTGTCAAATATCTTTAATTTAAACATTGATTCAAAAATCAAAGCATTTATCACAAGTAGGCCAGTTACAGGCACTTTTGAATTGTCGAAACAAAAATGAAAATTAAATGTAGCTACAGTCCCAGTCCAAAGACATAAAAACTGTGAAAGTACTGTAGTTGCCCATTCCCTAGCGTAGATCTCTATGGAGAAGAACGGACAAGAAACTCCTTGGACTCTTTTAAATTTGTCGCTGCGTTGGAATATCAAAACTAAGATTTGAAACGTTTTAAATCTTCCTATTCAAATAGAACTGTATTAGTTATATATGCTTCATGTTAACCTATATCCTCCGCATCGTGGGAGTTATTTGACCAGCAGCCGGATAGTACATACGGCGATACTTCAAGCCATACATTTCCAGTATAACATGGCCTCATTTTGTATAAATTTCCAATACAATGAAAGATCCGCATAAATTGGGTTTGTATAGCTTGTTTGGTCGCCGTGCGTGCAGTTAACAAAATGGCGGCCTAACTGTGTATGATACTATTTTAGCCAGACTTAAATCCGTCTCTAACCTAAATAAAAGTGCATTCAGTAGGTAGACTTCATAAAATTTTGTATTCAGTCAAAATGCCTCACCATTATTTATCTTTATCTTTTCTATTGATTTACAAAAAAGGACAGTCCAAACCGTAAACATCAGAGCACAAATAAATTCATATCATTCTTACCGACAGAAATTCAATCTCTTTTGAAATATCCTGTCCTATTCCAATAATATTTCTTGGAAAACACAATGTTTATCGTTTATTTCATGTATTCAAGTCGACGTGACATGTACGTCTGCGACATGTTAGGCTGAGGACACATTTCCTTGGGAATACGCTGTGGCTGACTGTCAGATATGTTGTGTTCAATAAGGAATGTGCAAATATCGATCAATGGGAACATAGAAAGTTTCTTACGGTAAGGAATTTTGACTCTATAAATGGATGAATTGTGTGAGGAATGATATGAAAGTGAAAGGTGTAAATGATGCCGTGACGTCTGACAGGGGAGAGTGGAAGGAGAAAACGTGTTGCGACGACCCCAAGTAGAATGATGGAAAATACAGGACCAGACAACGTTCGACGGCTAGGTATTGTTAAGGCCAGCAGTGAACGAAATGACGATGATAATGATACATTTTACCTTTTAGGGATATAGAGAATAATTTATTTACTTTAGAGAAAACATGACAGTAAAGATCAATCACATGTGTTCCTTATCCCTCAAATGTGTCCACACCCTTACCTCGTGTATTCAAATAGTTCAGAACGTCACGTATATACAAAATTTTACTTTTATGTTGAAGTGCCGATGAAAAAAGGGGTTAAACACAGCTACAGAAATTGAATCCCGTTGATTTTATGAAGAATATAATTTCCATGTGAATGAAATGAATTCGTTTATTGAATAGGAAGGCTGTTTATTGCTTTGAATGTACGATTGACTTTGATATATATATATATAAAAGTGAAAGGTTTTAGAGGTGTTTATGGAAAAGTCTGTTCTGTAGATTTTGATTATTATGTAGCAAGAATTGAGGGACGAGAAAAGAATAAAAACAAGATCTAACGATTCTAGTGTTATTTCTTTTTCTAAATAGATAAGCTCATGGAAGGAATTGGGGAAAGGGAGGCTTTTGTCCAGCAGTGGGGCAGATACAGACTAATAAAATAAAGTTAGATAAAATGTAATCTGAATTTGAATTTGAAACCAATGAATTTAACTCCATCTGTACATTCAAACTAAAAATCATCTTTATTAAGGTGGTGCATGTCTGGCAAAAATGCATCGGTATGTAAAAATTGATACATTTATTTTAGTTTGTGTATCTGTGTTTTCTCGCCTGCACAGATACGTTGGTTGAAGTATACATACATAATGAGAGCTCTCGATCGCGGTTCACATGGGATGATCCTGTTCAGTTTCGTTGATGAAATTCACTCTTATTATATTGTGCTCGTGTAATAGACTTTACGGTATGGTCTTCTTTAAAATTGACGTAAAAGCACTCAATAAATAGCCGTATATTCTAGGGATTTAGGTCATATTTTGAGAGGCTATATTCTGCCACGTAATTGCACCAACGCACCACAAAAAACCATCTCATTTCGCTATCTGACTAAGTTCCAAACTAGGTTTCTATACGTGTCTGTGAAGTTTGGTGCTGCCAAAGCTGTGTTGCTAGAGGTAGTCCTTTGTAATTTGGATTAAAATACTATTCAATCACGAACACTGGGGGATGTGAGGATGAGATTCAAAGGAGATGCGCTATCACAAGATCTGCCGCTCAAAAGAATCTGGGCCAATCATAATATCATTAAAGCATTATTTGCTAAGTTCTCGGATGCCAAGAAAGGTCCCGTGAGAAGTCAATACAAAAACCTCTTAATTACCGGTGGTTTTAAAACAGCACTACTGAGGAAGAGTGTTTTCTGCATGGGTCCAATAATATTTAATAAACTACCAGACGGCATAAAAAATGACACTCTTCAACAATTTAAAAATAAACTCAAAGCGTTTTTGTTAGAGAAATGTTATTATTCAATAAGTGATTTTTTGAATGACCCTATGTGTGACAGTTCAATAATCCTATAGTTTTTTACATTACTTATGATACTTTGTTAAATTAATTTATTTGTAACTGTTGTAATCATTTTCTATTTCATAATACTCATATTATTCTTTTAATAATTTTTTGATGCAGAATTCTATTATTGGTTATGTGATTATTTGTTTTATTTTTCTATTTTGATCCTGTGTTTGACATTCCAGCAATTTAATATTATTGACATTATTTGATACTTTGTGCTTAATAATTTATTTCTACTGACATTATTTGATATTTTGGGCTTGATAATTTATTGATACTGACATTATTTGATACTTTGTGCTTGATAATTTATTGATACTGGAATTATTTGTTAAATTTTGCATGCCAAAACTCAGGCAGAATGTACCCGGCTCACTATATTTTCTAACAACTTTATTGTACAAATACCTACATTCTGTGCGAATAAATGATTTGATTTGATTTGATTTGATTTGATTAAAGCCGCAAAAGCCCACCTGATGAGAAGTTTGGTTTTTTTAATATTTCTGTACGGCGCAGAAACATGGACGATTCGCCTCAATGACCGACGCAAAATGAACTCGAAATGTGGTGCTGGCGGCGACTGCTGCGGTTCCCTTGGACGGAGTTTCAGACCAATGTCTCGATCTTGGAGGAACTTCGAATCAAGGAGAGGTTATCATCGACTATACAGATGCGAATCCTCAAATACTTCGGCCACATTGTTTGAAATGAACGCTCCATGGAACGATTTGTTGTCCAGGGGCAAGTAGAAGGCAAGAGGTCACGCAGTCGATCACCTACGCGTTGGACAGACCTTATAAAAGCTGCAACACAAACGTCCATAGTCCAAAGCTCCTGAGACGCTGAAGACCGCAACAAGTGGAGGCGCATGGCAAGGGCTACGTCATCCAAAGAAAATGCATCATCTTCAACCACGACCATTCTGTCAAGAATGCAAGACTGAGGAGGAGGACTATTCAATTGGCTTCGCATAACGACACGGCTCTGGCTGTCGCAGAGGTGTGCTTATAAACTACAGAAGATGTGCCGATAAACCGTTACGCAGTTTAGTGGGTTCGTAATAATGTATACAAAATTTTCGGTCCAGAATATATAATTTCTTACTAAATATATATAACTAGATTCTCTGGGTTCCCGATGGGAAAAGTAGTATAAGGTATTTCGTAAAAAGACATTCTAAAAAGCTTCTCATAGTATTTTTATTTACACAACAACACAACATGTGTGCGTCCTTACCAACAAGGCATAAGGGTCAAATTCATACCGAAGTGGCAGCGGTCGGCAGTGGTCGGCAGCGGCCAGCAGCGTCTAGCACTTTGCTGTAATGCGCCGCTTTGACGGGCGTGTGACGTCTCGCGGCGCCGCGAGCGGCCGCGCGTCTTTCAAACGATGTATTCTCTGTAACTATGTATTTCTTCATGAAAATAAAACATCAAATAGTTTGACAGTGAAACTGACACATCTTTATTTTATGAACTCAAAAATAGAGGTTCAAAATTCAAAAACTTTTGAAAGAAAGACAGAAAAATATTTTTTTTTTTTTTGGATACACCAATGACAATGACGAATTGGCACCCTATTCTATCACTAGCATTGGCCATCGTGTAAACAAGCCCAGTGACTGTCCATCTCACACTGAAACCCCTTCACCAAACAAAAGTAGAATAAAACATTTTCTTTTTTCAAAAACTCGAGCATTCTTCGCGAATTTTTTCCTGTCTTTGTTAGTAGAGACGAGAATTTCTAACTGTCATGATATTATTATAAATCTTGCAGATAAGTGGCTGTCGCGGCGGCTCCTTGGTTTACACTAGTCATTTTTGTAAAAAATAAAATAAGAAGAGATAAAGGATAGTGGAAGTTTGGTAGGACGAGTTTTTAAAAGTTTCTCTTGAGTTCTTTAAGTGTTTATTTCGCGTTGACTTAGCAGTTTTTTTTTTTGGGTTATTGAGATAAGTTGAGTGAGACGGTTGTTTATTTTAGCTACATTTTCAGTCTATTAAAAGGACATTAAAGAAAATTTGAATTTCGCGGGCTGGTTGGAGCAGTTAGGTCCAACCAGCCCGCGAAAGCCGTGGCAAGCGTTAGCCGTGTGGTATCTGGCAGAGTAGAATAGAACCAACCCATTACACTCATGGGTGTCGTATAAGGCGATTAGTCGCCTTATACGACACCCTGCGTACGTCTATACGTCTGTCTGAGGCAGAACACCTTGCGCTTCCGTAGACCAGAGAATGGGCAGCAGCGTTTTCTGTTAGTCTTTCATCACTGCGATCTCCAATCCGCCTGCCAAGCGTGGAGATTACGGCAAATTCCTCTCATCATGGGAGAGGCTTATGTCCAGCAGTGGACGTTATGGGCTGTTGTAGTAGTAGTAGCCCGCGAAAATCAAATTTTCTTACGTTTTTTGCTATTTGCAGGCCAGTGCTAGGTTGTATGTTGATTAGAATATTATTTGCTGCTGTATGACGTATTTAGTTACAGAATTATAATCATCAAAATAATAAATACAACCCTTCAAGTTCATAAAGGTGAAAAAGTCATTTAAAAAAAAACAATTTGCAAAAAACATTATAAAATTTGAATTTCGCGGGCTACCCTGGAGCATTCACTTACAAACAAGGCGAAGACACATTGATTACCTCGTTGGTCAAGTGGTCGCAAGTGCGATTGCTAAGCTAAAGGTCTTGGGTTTGTTTACCAGGTCTGGCAAAGCGTTATTTTGCTTTCCATCAGGAATTTCTCAGTAGCAGCCACGGAGTCTGGATTTGTGACCGGTCGATGGCAATAATGGCCACTATTACATGGAACTTAAACATAACTAGAGAAATGTGGTGTACTATTAGGTACACCTCTGCCTCACCCTTCGGTAATTACAGGCGTGATGTAGCGTGATGTGCGTGTGTACATTATTTCTGTCTAAATTTAAGGTTCGGCCAAACCGGTACGGACCTAGTGGAAAGATCGTGAACAGCGAACTATGATAGATACTCCAGTAAATTATCTGTCAGACTCCGGTGCACAGAACTGCTGTCCTATTTAGTCCATACTGTATAGTATTTATGCTATACTTACACTTTATATTCATCATTCATATTACTATTTATCATCCTTTTTATTTGTTTATATGTTTACACTCAGCAAATCGATCTAAATACGATTCATTAACATAAAATATCTGAAATAAAATATGAACTCATAATTTTTATGTTGTGACACTTACGTCAAATTGTCAAAATATCAGTTATTTTTATTTCTCCTTCTGCTTAGTCTATGGATGGTTACTTTTTGGTTTATAATTAAATTTAAATTATTTTTATCAATATGTTTAGCTATTATATTTAATAGATTATTACGATTGTTTATTATATAACTTAATTTTAAATTATATTTATAAAATTCTTTACGCACTAATGGATATGTCCTGGCCGACTACACTTGTCAGATGAGATGATGGCCACAAGAAAACTAATATTTGAAAATTGAAAAAGGAAGACTACTTTGAAAACGAGCTTACGAACCGCTGCCGCGCTGGGAGCAGTCTACTGTTGGATCTGATATAAGAAGCATCAGTAAACAGCTTGGTTTTTGCTGTCACATACTTAAACTACCCAGGGGATCCAGCTAAAGATTCACCTGGGACTTCTACTCCCGATCTTCGGAAGCTATCTACGTGATGTGGGACTTCTACTCCCGATCTTCGGAAGCTATCTTCGTGCCTGGCTACCGCTTGTCTCGCAGAGCTACCCTGACATCTGGCCCAAAGGACTACACTGGTGCCTTCCTACAGAGCTAACCAGGTGCGTGACTGAGAGCTGCCCTTCCAGCAGAGGTTTCCTCAAACTCGATCCTTGAAGTTGTCCTGCTAACTGACCTGCAGTGCTACCCTAACGCCTGTTCCTGTCTCTCCTACAGTGCTGAACTGATTTGTCGCCAACTAAGTGCGTGAACTATAAAACTACCTTCTTCAAACTATCCTAGAGTGCGTATTAGGTAGGTCTTTTATAATTAGCTGTATTTTTTTATCTCACCTGTAAATATCTTTCCCTTATTAAATTTTAATTGAACAAGTCTGCTTATATCCATTTATTTTGATAGGATCAAGTAGATTTGTTACAACTGGTATCACCAAACCTTTTGATAGAGCCTTTATTAGTTTGCGATTAAACTTGTAAACCTACATAGACCTATCAACAATACATAGAATTGCTAGTGGCAACAGATATGTTTTACATACCTGCAACATTCAACACAAATACCTACAGGTTCAACCGTAGCTCGGGGCGGTATTGTAACGCAATAGGAATAGTAAGACAAGGGTGTCGACGCCCACTATCGTTCACGTTCTAGAACAATATCATTGCATTTATATCGAAGAGCGAGGTGGATACTCGTATCAGAGAACTCGGTCTTGTTTGGGTCACGATGCACCTACAACAGCTCTATAGGGTGCAACTTGGGGAAAATCGGATAGAAATTTACATAAAGCATAACATCACGCCTGTAATCTCCGAAGGGGAAGGCAGAGGTGTACCTAATAGCACACCTAGTGTCGATCGAAAGAAAAATACCATTATTGGTATTTTTCTTTCGATTAAGCAAGACGTGTTGTTGTTTGGATATCTGTTAGTCAATAAGTAATAAATAAGTAAATAATTAAATAAATCTTGTAGTCAATAAGTAATTAGGTGTTGTTTGAAATAACACTTAAAACGATAAAAGTTGCAATAATTCCGTCAAACAGTTTTCGATTTCTTGAACGACTTTATTCTATTCTCCATTACACAAAAACGATTCAATGGATTTGAATGATTGGCACAAAGGAGATGTTCCAGAAATGTATGAGCCTGGGCCAGCACTATGTTCACTATATGTAAATATAGCTGTATAATACAGTTACCGTTTTTTACTGCAAAATTTTCTTTAATTTCACTTCGTTTCAATGTATATTCAAATGAACTTTGTCAAGGAGAGCAAGCATAAAATTAAACACGGTGGATCAGAGCAGCAGTATGAGAAAAATGTCATTTTGACAATGCCATTTGATTGAACACAGCGAATCCAAACTCAAAGCAAAGACAGACTCAATGACGTCCGGGGTTGCGGGACTATTCGAAAGAGATACCGTGGCCCCGGAACACAAAGGGCGATGAAGGAACATGGATGGGTTTTAGTCAGTAAAAGTCTGACACTCCCTCCTGGTCCGCCCAGAGCGGGAGAAGTCATTTGATGATTTCCAATCCGAAAAAAAAAAAACGACTCAATGACGTCACTTCTTAAAACTCACGTCGTCAAACATCGTGTCACACAATTGTCATGTCTGCCCTAAAAAAAGGGTTATCTTATTAAAAAACTTAATTTTTGTACACCTTCAATTTAATTTGTTAGTATTTTTATGAAATTCCCTTATTTTATCCTATTTATCTATGTAGCCGACAGCGTTCGGTTCACGAACTTCCCCAGGGCGTATATTGGTGGCCCAAAATCAAAAATCTCCTTTAGTTTATAACCTGGATTATTATCATAGGTAAAACATGAATTAATTTTCGTTGCGGGGTCCAGGACAGTTAAATTGCTTCTCTGGGACTTCGTCGATTTTCATTGTCTCATCGCTTTTCTGGTGGTCGCCGTCTGGTGATTCTGACTTTCAGGAGTTGCAGTGATTTTGGAATAGTGTGGCGGGCTTGTCGTAATATAAAAAAAAACCTGGGTTATCACATCACATAGGATACTTTATATCCCTGTAAATGACATTAACTCACTTCTGAAGTCAACGCAGATGATGTCGGGGGCAGAAGCAAGTACCTACTAAATCTAAATAAATCAACGCAACTAAATATCTAACTGAAAAAAAACTAAGCAACAAAATATTAATAAATCACACAAAACAAAACACTATCTCTCAATTTCTTCATACACACATTTATTACGTTACACCCACTAATATCTGTAACGCTAATTGTTCGGAACAAGCCACGGTACATGTTTGCTGGGGGCGTCTTCATCAATCTTCTGTCGGCCATGACAGATGGCATTCAAGGCGGGAGATATCATTACGGGACTTGATGTCGATTACTTTTGGTTATCTGGTTCATGAATTTCTTGCTGTGTGAGTGTTTGAGCGTGAAGGAGGATTATTGCTGTATTGATTGTGTTACTAACTGAGGAGCTCGTGGCTAAATACTAACAGCCGCTCGGGTCGATCTTTAAGCTTTAGCTTTAGCTTTTAGCTAAGCCTTGCTTGCCTAGGTAAGCTACTCTGTGGATGGGTAACCACCCATTACATACCGAGTTTCCTCCATGCCTCGGAAAGCACGTTAAGTCCCGACTATCATTTTTGTAGATCGTTTTGTAGTCAGTGGCCCAAAAAGTCTGACAACCAGTCGTACTAAGGGATATCGTATTACCCAGTACTAAGTGGGTTGTGGAGGTCTTAAATAGGCAGTCGCTCTATGTAAAATACTGGTATTTAGCTGCATCCAATTAGACTGAACATAGTTGGGAAAAGGTTAAGCAAATGATGATTGTGTTCAATACTGTTTTAAAAGAGCTTGCGGAAGCAATAATTAGGTTTATGCTGTAGACAATGTAATAGGCCTCTGCTGATGTTGTTGACTGTCTATTTTAGAATGATGAACGACTGTCGTACATACTAGCCGTGCCGCACCAGCTTCGTCCGGTGACGGCTTCTTATACAAACTTTCAACTTTATTTAACGCGTTTATGGGTTGAATTTTCCGAAATCCTTTTTAACGGTGGACAACGTCATAGTTGGTATCTGAAGCCGGTCCGTTTTGCCACATCAGTTAGCAGACTCGTCTCGTCTTACAGCTCATAAAGTTGATATTTTTCATTGATTTGTATCATTTATTTTTACACTAAAAATGTATAGCTAAAGTCTTGTGATTGGCTGCAATTCGCCTGTTGTGAAGTAATAATGCGGCCTAGGGTGGAGCACGCATGCCTAAAAGAAACTGATTCACTTGAACCTCGAGGAAATCTGTGGCCCTCCTCAATCTTTTAGTTACGCATGTAACTAAATCTCATCTCTCATCCCTTCTCATTACATATCCATCCCAAGACAAATGTCTTCCTTTCAATTTTTCTGTAACAGGTGACATCCATCTTCTTGACCTGAATAGGTCCATACAGTAAAATTTTTATAATGTATGTACATGCACAAACCAAATTAAAATCAACGTTTTACCATGCACTAGGCTTAGATTAATCACAGCGACATCCGTATCGGTAATGCGGTAGTAATACTGCGGTAATATTTCATTCGTCGCCCATGGGAATGTCTCGCGAATCGACGTGTGTCACCCTGATTTACGTTAACGGTACCGCGTTTGATACCGATATAATTTTTGTTTATTGTAGCTATTGATTTAGGGTTGATTAAGTGTCGATGAATTGGTGTTTCAATGGCGAATGTCAATTAGTTAATTCTGTTATGTGTAGGTCATACAAATAACAAAGTTATCTTATTGGCGTAGATTTGCGCAGTAGCCACAAATTAGGTTTGTTTTGTCTGTTGTTACACTAGATGGCACCTAAATTAACATAACATCACGCCTATAATCCCCGAAGAGTTAGGCAGACGTAAAATTAACAGTACGCCATTTTGCTAGGTTCGTTGATTCCACATGTACAAATCCAGACTCCGTGGCTGCTATTGAGAATTTCCTGATGTAAAACCCAATAACAATTTTTCCGACCTGGGAATCGATTCCAGGTATTAATGCTCAGCAGTCGCGATTGCGACCACTAGACCAACGTGGTTTGTGTGATATTTAAATAAAAACACACGGTTGGATTTCCAACTCTCTGCTTAGCGTCTAGAGCTGAAATTCGAACGGTGGAATAACACCTAAGCATTCACACAGCTTAAGAGTTACAGTTTGACTACTAAATATTATTACATAACGCACTAGATGTAGACGAAAGCTTTTGAGTAAAAATATAAATGGCCTTTTCAGAAAAAAAAGTTATGTCTCTTTGAAATATTCGAATTTCAAACCCAGTTCTAAAATACTTTGGTTGATTCGATGTTTACTTACGTTATGTAGGCACAAAAATGTTTTGTTTGCATGGCGTTGTAATTGTATTAATAAAATCATGAACAGGCTGTCATCATATCTCGTTGGGTCGACGACATCGTCAAAGTCGTGGGAAACACCTGAATAAGGGACGCACAGAACCGGGAAGTGTGGCAGAAAAGGCCTATACCCAGCGGTAGGTGATTCCGAGCTGATATGATACTCGTAATGATGATATCTCATGACTATCGTATTATATGGCCAGGCCGTTTTTCGAAAGCAATAAAGTTGTATCTATAAGTATTTTTCATGTTCTACTTTTCTTCATGTTTTTACTTAGTCAGAAATGTCCCACTGTTGGGAAAATACCTCCCATAAAGCCTTCCTATATCCAATCTCTCATAAACGCCTCTAGGTCGTCACGCCAACGTTAGGCCTCCTTCGGCGACCGGGGTTGCGGGACTGTTCGAAAGAGATACCGTGACCCCGGAACACAAAGGGCGATGAAGGATCATGGATGGGTTTTAGTCAGTAAAAGGAGTCATTTGATGATTTCACATCCGAAAAAAAATAAAAGGCCTCCTTCGGCGAAGACGCCCGTTATATTCTAAAACAAGAAAATTCGTTGTAGTAGGATTCGCATGTACAGATAATAAAACATCTAACAGTTAAGTAGACCCTACAAAAATCGATTGGAAATCAAATTCTATTGCGACAACCAAACCATTTCCTTATCTTCACTTTCAAACCTTACCCTTTACATAGACCGTATACCAAATGAATGATTAATTCATTTATAAAACACTATCAATAGCTAACCGAAAGGTCAAAACATTTAACTTCTGTACCCTTAAATATTGTATGAACAGAACACATGTGTGTGTGTCACGAAAACAAATTAAACACACCCCTTTCCTTTTGCTGTGGCTTTTAGAGGCTTAAGGGGTGGTTGTGTGTTTTGGTAGTGATTAACGAAAACATGGAGAAATTGCACAGTTTAACATGCTTTATTTTTAGTAATAGTTTGACACGTAGCTAGCTCTATTAAGGTCTATATTTATCGTGTGGTTAGTGCCTAACCTGCGGTCAGAGTTTTTATAACGCCCATGGGTCTCTGACTTGGCTTTACATGCCGTCGAGAAATATCTTTCTGGCATGCTGGTTTCCTCGCGAAGTTTTCCTTCACCGTAGCAACTGATGATTACACAATACGCACATGAATCCGAAAATCAGAGGTGCTTGTCGTATGTTCAAACTTGAGACCTATGAGTTGGCAGTTACACGGTCACACCACTAGACTATCATTACTAGCTATTAAGGTGACACCCGTTACCTTAATAGCTATAGCTATCCTTACCTTTGATCAAAATTGATACGGTTTTAATAGGTTTGTGTCTTGAAAAAATCTAAATAGTCCGTTAGTTAGATTATCAAAAAAAATTGACACATATTGTTTCTTTTGTTACGTAAACCAAAATTGACGAAGATACGACGCTTTTCAAATTCTCAATAAGTCACGCTGTGCTATAATTTTTAGTGCGTTGTGACGTCACGAGCCCCCACTATAAATGCATCAAAACTCGGGATGCATTTTTTTTTGTCAATATTCATTGATTTACAAAAACAAAAAATACGTGCCCATTATTTTCCAATGCTCTAACTGACGGACTAAATAGATCTGAAATTTATTGATGGTGGAAACTAGCCTATTGACAATGAAAATAGTATCTACAAAAATGAACTTTTAACAGTTTATTGTTTAAAAATAGAAATGGTTTTATTGTCTTGGTTCTCTATTAAAGCAGGTATACAGCCAAACCATATGAAGTTACCTGCAGCTAGCTTATTTAGTATTGTTTACCAGTGAACCCAAACTAGACAGTTAGCATATCATGTATCTTAGGTATTTTGACGTTAGTCGAAAGGGGCATGAGCCAAGAGAGTTGCTCTTACTTAGCAATTCCTGCCGATACTTAAGTACGTCTATATCTTGTAAGCTTGCCTTCTTGAATTGAAACCTCTTCGCTATACCAGGAAACAGGAAAGCGGACGTTACACAAATCATATCATATTTCAGGTTCACCCTTTTTTTTTATTGAGTTGGAAATCATCAAATGACTTCTTCCGCTGTGGGCGGAGCAGGAGGGAGTGTCAGACTTTTACTGACTAAAACCTATCCATGTTCCTTCATAGCCCTTTGTGTTCCGGGGCCACGGTATCTCTTCCGAACAGTCCCGCAACCCCGGAACACTCCCGCGACCCCGGTTCAGGTTCACCCTTACAATGCGTAAATCTGCTGCAAAAAGAAATTCCTTTGTAAGGGGGTCTAAAGCTAACACAGCAAAGGAACTAACCTGCCTCAGCTGCATAGTTTTACAACGTAGGAGCTCGAAACAAAACTGTGCAACTGAATATTTTATTAAATAAATTGCGTTTTCTTCGTTTTGCATCGTCACCGTCGCTGGCTGTGGTCGCACTATGAAATTGTTATTTTTGAATAAAAATATGGAATAGTATGTGAATGTCATGTTTTATTTGTTATTTCGTTGTTCTGATGTTGATTTTGTGTGAAATATTGCATTTTGGAATTTTTGCCATCTTGAAAGTGGAAAATGATATAGGTAGGTGTAAATATTGTGACAGTTGAGAGGAGAAAATGGACGAAAAAAAACGTGTTGTGCTGACGTTAAGCAACATGGGAAGAAAGAGATGATGAAAATGCAAGAAAGTGTTGAGTATTCAGAAAATCACAAACGTAAGGTGGAACGCCCTCAGGATCGGTGAAGTGACGATCTTCGCAGAGTAGCCGGTAGCAACTGGATGAGAGATTCTGAGAATTGAGTTGAGTGGCGTGCGATTAAGAAGGCCTATGTCCAGCAGTGGACTGCTGTTTTTTTTTGTAGTTAGTTTAGTAGAACAAAACGAAATAATAAACCATAAAAAAACACATTATAGATCATCACCCACTAGAAAAGAAATACCTATTTTACCAATTTCTAACAAATTAAGCCAAAACTTATTCTCATTAAAAACAAAAGCAAAACGCCAACATAATAAAAAAACTTCAAAATATAAAAAGAAATCTTTTATACACCTTTCGGGAAAATTGCTAAAACAAAAGATAAATCTTGGCATTTCCTTAACGCGGTCACGTTCAGAAAATTGTAAAGCATTCGAATGTTTCATCAGTAAATATAATATTATATAACGTGTGTTCGTCGCTTTTGACATTTTATGTGTTTAATGATCGCGCTTTGTCGTTCGGTGTGAATGCTGCCTTGTTTTATTTTCTTAGTTCAATGTGATGTTTCTTGTTGTGAATGAATTGCGAGACGACGGTTTTAATGTTTCTATTTTATATAAAAGCATGAACGTTTTATTTTAGCTGTAAGTAAAAAAATCTTCCTCGTTGCCTCGTTGGTCTAACTTGAGGACCTTGGTTCGATTCTCAGGTCAGGCAAAGTGTGAATGGGTTTTTCCATCAGGAATATCTATGTAGCAGCCCCGAAGTCTAGATTTACACCCGGTTGATGACTCATAACTATCGAAATGTGGGTGTATTATTAGAAACACCTCTGCCTAACCCTTTGCGTATAACGGGCATGTTGTGCTATGTAAAAATGGAAATATCCATTCACACGTTTTTTTTCCCGACCCGAGAATCTAGTAAAAATAAATAAATAAATAAATATCGCTGGACATTACACACAGCGCCATCTAATGCCACACTAAGCAACGAGGCTTGTGTCGTGGACACCAGATAGTTGATATACTACATAGATACTTTTTGTTTGTAAATACATACTTATTATACATATAAACATCCATGACTCGGAAACAAATGTCCATGCTCATCACACAAACATTTGCTCCCACCGGGATTCGAACCCGGGACCCTAAGAACGTAAGGCAGCCTCACTACTGCTGCGTCATTCGGGTTGTCAGTAACTAGTTTGTCAGCTCGTTTGTCACAATAAAACATCTAAAAAAGTTAGATAAATCTCAGATACACGTGCAATCGTGCAGTGAATGATATTTCCGTCACCAACGTTCAGTCAACGTATCGATGGCACGTTAAACTCAATCTAGTTAGTGTCCGAGCGAATAAAACGACTAAACCGTTTGCTTTTTCAACTAAAATCAATTTGTGTGCTAAAACTGGGTTTAAAGCTTGATCAAGTAAATGTGTGGTCTGAAAAAATGTACGCATTTTGTGTTTTTCTTCTCTCGTTTCCACATAAACTAATTAAAGAATAACTCATAATGGAAATTTATAAGGTTTAGGTAAGGTAGGTTTTGGTGATATTAATTGTTTACTATGTTTTTTAGCTTCTCATTGTAGACACAATTTTGGAATAATGGTTGTAAACAATGAAATGGTTCCTTGTCCATGTTTGCATCTTTTTAGGGCTGACTGCACCTCCTCGTGGGAGATAGCACTGGCTCTTTTAACACAGGTCTATAAAATAGCACAGCAGTCAGGAACTTCACATAATTTTTTTGTAACAACTTTCTTGTGTAATAATGATTATAGTGCATAATGTTTTAGACCAATACTATTCTGTAACCCAAAGCGCTTCAGAATCTATCCGAGGAGTAATGAGAAAAAAAATCTTAGAATAGGTTTTCCATTGACGAAAAATCTTTTTTTTATTTAGTATAGTATTTAAAACCATTAACACTAAATTAAATACCTAATCCTTTTACTCGGTCTTCTCGCAGAACCACAAACATTCCAATAATATCGTCTTCTATTCATCAGCAAACAAGTCCAATCCAGGGTTGGTCTCTACGAGAGCGTTGAGGTTCGTAAGCATACGTGGTACAGGCGAAGTGGATCGAGCTACAGTGCGACTAAATGGAACATTAAACAATTTATGTTTCCTAGAGCGAATATAATTATTTGGAACAAATAATTGACACAGCTCAGCATGTAATTCCGACGCGTTGGTATAACCATGTATAATTTTATACGCAATTGTTAGTTGGCCAACAGCACGCCTGACTTTAAGGGAATTAAAATTCAAACATCCTAAAAGAAATTTAGTAGGATACATATATAACCAACAGCTTATTTTTTTAAATAAAAGACTATATTATAAACAATGAATTATATCATAATAACAACACTTAGTTAAGGATAGTCATTAAATCAAACAATTACTTATTCGTTATATAGGTAGGTTAGGTTAGTTTGCGTAATGTTAACGTTAGAAAAAATATCAAAAAAGCACCAAAAAGCCATAAAATAAGTTTTTAGATACTATATATCCCCGTGGATGTTTTTTTTTTTTTTTTTTTATATCTCTTCATGTAAGGAACACATAAAAGTATTTCGATGCCTGGGCACTGCCTGGTCCAAATTGGCCAATCTCCTTTTACCTCTTTATAATATTATTATAGATATAGAAGTTAAAGTGTCATTAACGACGAGGTCGACCGCGTGATGTGACGATCTGATCATGTTCACAGGGCAAACGTAGCCGACATTGAAAGAGGAGACCAGCAACACAATGTGAGCCAATTAAAAGTGCCTACCAGTAAAACTCGTAAATCGTGGCCGTTTTCGCAACTCAAAGAATAGTTCATGTTGACATAAACATATGACAGTCAGACGAATATAAACAAATACTGACGCTCCGTACACACCAATTACGACGATGTAGACACACCTTTAGACCACCACCTAGCCGTGTGGTATCCGGCAGAGTAGAATAGAACCAACCCATTACACTCACGGGTGTCGTATAAGGCGACTAATGTCTGAGGCACAACACCTTGCGCCTCCGTAGACCAGAAAATGGGCAGCAGCGTTTTCTGTTAGTCTGTCATCACTGCGATCTCCAATCCGCCTGCCAAGCGTGGAGATTACGGCAAATTCCTCCCATCATGGGAGAGGCTTATGTCCAGCAGTGGACGTTATGGGCTGTTGTTGTTGTTGTTGTTGTTGACACACCTTTGGCATAGTCACTCGTGACTACTCGAAGTACACTATCTCGTGTTAAAAGGCGGTAAGCAACGTAGCGCAATGCGCAGTCGTTTTCTTGCAGTGTACTATGTACTGGTCGTACAGTTGCACGCCATTGTACAATCTGTCACATAACAAGGATGAAAGACGTTAACACGACTGAGTGTTCACGTTGGTTGGTGCAGGTTTGTGTGAGGGCAGACACCACAGAACGCTACCTGCTACGATTCTTAGATACTCCATTTGCCTCTTCCAAGGTCATACATCTGGTCATACAAGCACTCCGGTTGCGAGAACTACGCACCTGACCTTTCAGAAGAACCTCACCAATGAGGGCAGTGTATGTCCTTTTATGGCGTCCCCTCACGGTGTTGCCCACACATCTTCCTTATACCTTTTGTAAATACCTCGATATTACAATTACCTCGTAAAGTGTGGCCATCTCTACGCGACAGTAACAGGGGGATATGGAGTTCTGTCCCAAACTATGTTTTAGCTACTATCCTGACTTCTGTGCCTTGAACATGCAGTCAGTGTCTTTTGCACTTCCACTGATGACGTTGTAGAAGTAGCACGGCGCGATTGGCGCAGTGCTTGAGCGATTGGCTGCTGCGCTGCGAGTCACGGGTTGGATTTCCACACGGAACAAATATTTGTATGGAATACGATAGTTGTTCCGGATCTGGCTGTGTGTGTACGTGAGTTTAAATGTATGTGTACGCACTTACGCACCCACGATACAGGAAAAAATCCTAGTGTGGGGCAACGTATAAAAAAGTATCTATACTACCGTCGTGCCAGTAACATGATAATATTAAATTACTGCACTCGTTTTATTATTTATACCTACCTTTTTAAAATTGTAATATCCTGTTTCAAAGAAAACGTGCAAATATTTATGGAGTAAAAAAAAAAACAATTTGGTTTTAATTATTTTTATTTGTTGTAAACAGTCTTATAATCGAGCGATGAGTTTACATTTTATTTTTATACGTAAACGTAAACAATATTTCAATTTGGCTGGTTTTCTCTAAGCGAATACACGATCTAATCTCACAATTATTTTATCGTTGTCATTACATTACATTTAAAGATACACCTTAACACAATATTTACAAGAATTGAAACAATGTAATTGAATTACGTTCCCGTCCCTCGTTTTTATTTTTAAGCGTGAGATATTTTGGGTGTGACGTAAGACATAAATAATATATAATATAAAGCCTTGGGCAAACCACAAACTGTAAAATTCTCAATCGATTTCGAACTTAACCGTCAACATTTTATGGTTTAAAATCATTTTGAGAAAACTTGATGTGGTGGCGACTGTACAGTTTGTGCCGATTGTGTCAACTTACTTGTACGATGGTGTACAAACTGCACCTCTAGCCAAGTTGACAATCTACAATCGTTAAGGCCCGGTTTCCACCAAAGCGGAGACGAGCGGAGCGGAGAGGAGAAGTGTGAAAACCGACCAATCACATTGGTTGAAATCTACATCGCGTTTCTTCTGTGATTGGTCGAATCTTGCTCATCTCCTCTCCGCTCCGCTCGTCTCCGCTTTGGTGGAAACCGGACCTCACGCTAGTAGAAAACTATTCAAATGAATGGGAATGACATCATCTCAACGTTAAATCACGTGATCAACACAAACAAATAGAAAATTCGTAGACATGTTTACATCGTTCAAAATGATAGAATAGAATGTTATCGTTTCGACAATGTTGATCGCTAAACTCTTTGGTAGGAACGCTCACTATAAACTAAAGTGTAGGTTTTTTCTAAAGACATTAGAGAACGAGCGATCGACTCAGTCGTGTCAACTTGGCTACCAATTTAGCGTTTTCTACAATCGCTTACGGCGAGGCGTTTACGATTGTAGAAAGAGAATCGATACGAAACGTTTGTAACTTGGCTAGGCCTGCTGGTTCGAATAATTGCTTGATTTCCTAATCATCGCGTTCTGCATCCTCGAGATGGCCAGAAATTTAAGATTGAAGAAAGATTTCAGATGAATTTTCTACGTGACCAGTTGATTCAGTTCTTCCAAAAGCCTGAATAGCTATAAGTCTATTCTGTAAACTAAACCCAACATCACATAATTTCTTCCACTTTTTTCTTAATTACTTTCTAGGGAATGTCAAAATCTGTGACGTAAGCCGTATTAACAGTCAAATTATTACATTAAGTAAGTGAATTCCTGTAATCTTAAACTTTAAGGTCTAAATAATATTTACCATGAAATTCTTTTATTATAAACGAGGTATGATATCTTCCAGGAAAATATATTTACGTTAATGTCGCGGTTATTACGACCAAAATAAAAGGTACATTACTTTTTTTTTACAAAATTATTATAACATTTCCTGGAGCTTATATGTTATATTTAAAACATAAAAGAATTTATTCTTCAGAATTCCTTGTTAAGAAATAATTAAAGTGAAAGATTTTTTAGTGTACACAATTAAAAATATGTAATTGCTCTAGACTGTAAAATTAGGAAAATAAAATGTTACATAAAATCACAAGCTACTTTTTTTTTACGGAAACCTATAAATCATGTACCTTGATCCAAGCAACCATTATTTTGATCCGATTAATGCACAACTCTATACATGAACCAGGACCTCTTTTTCATACATTCTTCCGCCTATTTCCGGTAGGAATTACAGAACGCCTCTTTCTCAATTCTTCTACAAGGTGTCGCTTTGCATCCTGTTCAAATAGAAAAGTAAATGCCTGTTCAAGTAAATTTAATTTTGAGACCGAGCTATCGTATTAGAAACATTCCTGTAATGATAGACGTAAGGGAGTTTTTTTTTATAATAAATTCAAGGAGGTACCAATGGTTCTCAACCCAAATCAATAATAAAATGGTTTTTTTTTTACGGAAATCGGTAAGTGTAAGCAACTCGTAGTGAAGCGCAACCCGTCTGTTACTAGCCCTATAACCGCGCCTTCAAACACAAATAAACACGCACAGCGACATGTCGCGCGATGGATGAATTGGTTAAATACTTTCGTGTTATTCTGAAATAATATCAAATTTAAACAATTTTAAATAGTAGCTACATTAATTATTCACCAGGTATCGTAATTTAAATTGATTATTTATGTATTTTTGACAAGCTCCTGAATTTTGACTAGGATGCAAAACTGCACTTTTATTTTTTATTTTTCGGATGGGAAATCATCAAATGACTCCTCCCGCTCTGGGTGGAGCAGGTGGGAGTGTCAGATTTTTACTGACTAAAACCCATCCATGTTCCTTCATCGCCCTTTGTGTTCCGGGGCCACGATATCTCTTTCGAACAGTCCCGCAGCCCCTGCAGGCATCGGCCCTTGCGGACCCCTTCCTATTGCTGACTCTCTTTGAGGCGCGCGTGGAACACGAACGCGCCGTCGACACGGCCTGTCGTCATGAGACGGACAGATGGCGAGTTAGCCCATAGCCCACCGTCCACAGGCCCGCGATGCAAAACGGCACCTTGTATCACCTTACATCACACCCAAAACCCATTCTAACAGTATGTACAGACTCACAATAACTACGTAAACAAGTATAGCAGGGTAACGTAACACAGCAGTAGCGTTAACATCGTCCTCTCCCGGTGGACTGGTCGGCAGCCGCCCTTGGCCGCCTCCGTCAGACCTGCGGTAGGAAAGGGTAGGTTTAGTTGCGTTCTGATGTGTGATTTGGGAAGGGGTTCTGCATTTTAGGGGTTAATTTGCATAATTATTTCTTCGGTACTTTTTTTTTAAACAGTAGGCCTCTAGGAACCATTGTAGGGTTGAAAATATTAGTTTAATATAATAAGTAACATTTGCTGCTCCTAGTATAATAAAAACAAAACTAAAAAACTCTTCTTTTATTTTCATTTTTCCTACTTATCTAGTTTATAGATGTCCGAATAGACGGGACGACAAAAAAAAACTTTTTTTTTTTATTTTGTTACGTAAACCAAAATTGACGAAGATATGACGCTTTTAAAATTCTCAATAAGTCACGCCTAGGTATAATTTTAAGCTAGTTCTGACGTCACGAGCCCCCTCCCGAGTTTTGATGCGTTTTATCTTTGTCAATATTCATTGATTTACAAAAACAAAAAATACGTGTTCATTAATTTCCAAAACTCTAACTGACGGACTAAATAGATTTGCTATTTTTTGATACTGTCATCATGCTTTTTCAACATAGTAAAGTTGTAAATAAGTACAGTAAATATCACCGTCGTTCCACTGCTGCTTCATAGAAATAGCCCCAAAATTATAACAGAATGATGCAGAATGTCAATTTGTTTAAATAAGGAGCTACTGAGGAGTTTCGTGTCAGCTCATCTCCATAACAAAGCACTTATTGAAACCATACTCGTGCTGTGCAAACGTTTCGTCAAAAAAAAAGAACAAATTTTGAATCAAACATTAACGTGTCTTCTATTTGACATTTATTTAAAACAGTATTTATTTATCTACCGAAGCATAGGTAAATTATCAAGAAATTCGATAAAACAAGTCGCAAAGAACTTTTAAAAGACGCCAGAGGGCGCCGTGTGCCCTCAAGCATGAATAAGATGAAAATTAGGCTCAGAAATCAGTGCCGCAATTTGCTGTGCAAAAAGAGTCTTTAAGAACGATGCTACGAAAATGAATAAATTCCATTCATCGCTGTGAATAGTCCGTTTTCCAATATCGGTACAGTTCCAATTGAATATATTGTAAGAGGTATCAATAGGAATAATAACAGTGTTGCTACTGTTACTGCCGTTGCGTAACTATCTTCAATGCAACAGACTATTTTAAAGGTATGTGCCTGTTGATACTCATAAGGGACGTACCCCAATTAAATTAAAAAAAAAGGATAAGCTTTGGCGATCTTTTTGTTTCCAAAGTTTTTATGCGTTTGGCTGCAACTCGCCTGATATAAAGCAATGACCGGCCTAAAGTGTGACACGCTTGCTTAAAAGAAAACCCCGTACGTACCCCCCACAAATTCAAAGCTTTCTCTATTTTGAGTTACATGATCTGGTTGCACCTTGTTATATTATTGTCATTCTAAAGTTTGCAAGCATAGAGTTGTTTATCTCATTTCTTTTTTACCAAAATTGATAAGTACTTTCATGTTCGTTACAGCTCTGTATAGATCTCACCATCGCGCGTTCGTATTTCCGAAGATAGACGAAAATTACCGAAACGCATACTGTCGCAGGAAGATCTATGTGTATTATTATTGTTATGCTATTTGGAACATTAAGTTACTCACCACCAGCTACGCTGATCTGATTGCCGAAATCTTCTGAGTATGAATTGAGTTTTATTTCTGTAAACAAACATTAAAATGTTGTTACATTTTTTTTTATTTCACAATAAAATTCGGAAATCTAACACAGTGACTTGATCATAGTAACAGTTCATTGTATTATCAGTGTATGTAATGTATTAAGGTGATGATGTATAGTACTTTCTGTTCCTTGAACTGACTCTGACAAGGTTCAGAGAAACGGTAGTCCTAAGATGAAAAGTTAAGCAAAATAGTAGAGTATTTGAACCATTACATAATCACATTCAAAAAGTGAATGAAACAGTCAGTCATATTCTACTCACCATAAAGTCGGAGTGTCCCCTCACTCTTGCCGAGCGAGTTGGTACTCACGCAGTTGTAAGTACCGATGTCACTCCGTGAGAACTGTCTGATGGTGAGCCACATCGTGACCTGGTACGACTGCTTCTCTTCTGTTATTGTGTATTTGGGCCTGGAACAACGGGAATTTTATTTACTGGAAAACAATAAAGAAGACACGAAAGGGCAAGCATTTTAGAAACAGATACCCCAAGAATTCAACTAGTTATAATCTATTTTCTGGGCACTTTTCCTGTTGACAGCGATGTGGACGAATTTTTCGACGCTCTGTAACCTTCTTTGATACTTGTAAATATTTTTATTTCTATTACGAGTATAGAGTTAGTGTGTAAATAATGTAAATATAAGTATGTATTTACAAACGAAAAGTATCTATGTAGTATATCAACTATCTGGTGTCCACGACACAAGCCTCGTTGCTTAGTGTGGCACTAGATGGCGCTGTGTGTAATGTCCAGCGATATTTATTTATTTATTTTACAAAAGCCGTTCTGCTAGCGTAGCGTGAAAATGGCGAATAACCTAGCCAGCTGTTTAAAAGCTACCAATTTGCAAAAGTTTTCTAGTTTTTTGTTGCTGCCAAAAGCAAAGGGGAAGATCAGTCATAATGCCCGCTCAAGCACAATAGACGAATACCTCGAATACCTGTAATGACATGATAGGTATTTTTCAAGCCTGGATCACGTTATTTAGCTGTCATATAATTATGTCAAAAAGTTTGTATCACACACTATTAGCTGTCATATACAAGGTGTCGTAGACCCCTTCACGAAGCCATCAACTAAGCATTCTGTACACGTAAGCCATCAAATAAGTTACTCTACGCAAAAGTGATTGCTGGAAACCGAATTTTTTTTTGGGAAAAGTCACGTGTTACGCGAGGACTCAATGTAACGCAGTCAAAACAGTGTGCTGATGAATGCACCGAGTACAGAGGTAATGGAAGTATTTAAAGTAAAGTTATTACATTAAAAACTTATATTTTAAAATAAAGTTGAAACTTGACCTCAAATATCTCCGTAACTAAAAGGCCCAGAACAACAAATCACAATGATAGGAATAACCAATTCCCTTCGGCTTCGTTAAGCGTATTTTTACACCCATTTTATTGTATACACAAAAAATACACAATAGATTTAATATCACATTTTTCTACACATATTTCAATCCAAACTTTTAATTTTACCTAACATGCTCGCTTGACCGCTAATTAATCAACTTTTATAAAAACTTCGTCTGACTACAGACTAGGTATTGTAATAATTTTCCAGAATTTTCTAACTATGCAGCACTGTTAACTGACATGATAATTTTGCTTGATAACTACACTATAATTAACTTTTGCAGTATACCTAAACACGAATAGTAAAGTTTTTCCACTATTTGAGTTTGTATTTGTAAAGTTACTTTTCGGTTGGCAACCGTAAAGGTTGATGGGCAAAATTGTATGGAACCTGGCACCCGCTCCAACAGCAATATTTTTTATACAGCGAGAAAGGTATATTTATGAGGTTTATTAATAGGTACTTTAGCGCTTGTTTTGGTTTGTTGCCGGTTTCGAGTTATTTTGAATCCTATTTTTTGTTGATTATTATTATTATAAGCCTATATTGTCCCACTGCAAGGTGAAGGCCTCCCTTCCCTCCTTCCACATTTCGCGATCTAGTGCGATTGTAGGCCTATCCTTTGCGAAAGAGTCTAGCTCATCGCGCCATCTCCTTCTGGGCCTGCCGCGTTGTCGTTTCCTGCTAGTTTTATTGATTATTTTCTATTACACGGGTAATATATGTAACTCTATGGAAATGTCAACAGGCCTTAATTAATATTCTTCTACGGTATCGTTTTTATAGAGTTACCTTTTATAAATAAGAATTTCTCAGCTCTGCAACGTTACTTTTTCTGAGAAGCTTAAAACCGACCGTTTCTCAAAATTAATAGTGCAATTAAATACAACAGAAAGAGAGCCTAAAGAAGTTAAGTAAAGGAAAATGATGAAGAAGCTGATTTTATTAAATCTTTATTTAAGGCGCCTCCCCGAGCAAATGACCTTGAACGAGCAGTTTTTTGGAGCCTACTCCTCTTTATCCAAAAGAAATACCAACTAATAAAAAATACATTAAATGACTACATATTCTTGACTCCAAAACTGTCGTTTCATTTTTTTTTTAAGTAGCTTAATGTTTAATAAATCCCCTCACAACGAAACCACAGAAATGAGAAATAACAACAACAACAACAACAGCCCATAACGTCCACTGCTGGATATCAGCCTCTCCATCGCAGAGATCGCAGTGATGAAAGACTAACAGAAAACGCTGCTGCCCATTCTCTGGTCTGGTCTCAGACATTAGTCGCCTTATACGACACCCGTGAGTGTAATGGGTTGGTTCTATTCTACTCTGCCGGATACCACACGGCTAAAATGAGAAATAATGATATATAAAATGCTACTCCTCGTAAAGTAACCATTATTTTGATTTGCTACTTATATATATACTAATGGATAGACAATTTAATAATTAACATAATTGTCGTTTTATTTTTTCCAAAAGACGTAAATTTGATTTTATAAAGAATAAAAACCACTCATTTCGCACTATTCGGCCTGCAGTGACTGATGTAACAATCACTTTGTAGTGCATGCTGATTAGAACTTTATTCTAACAGTATTTCAAACGAATTTTGAACCACCACAAACAGAGTTGCTAATTTTGCTCGGGGAACCGCTTTAAGTACATAATCACGTTCAAGAATAACTGTTACTTAATCTAAATGAATTAGGTACTTTTTAATTTATAGCAGTGATAGCCAACTGTTAGGTTTCGACTACAAACTCAAGGCAACTGCATTTTATACAAGGAATTGCATTTTATACTTAAGTTTTAAATAATATTGGCAGCCATAACACGAAATAGAATTAACAGAAAATAAAGCAGAAACGATACGAAATCACAACTCCATCCGCCAACAGGAACATTACGAAATTTTCAATAGAGACAGTATTTTCGTAACATTGTAAATGTATATCTCGCAGCCAAAGTAACGCTTCACTTTTATAAATATTTATGCACAGTAATTTGAAACACCAGTATGACTGAACGTCGATACATGAAACGTAAAATGTACGAGTGTGTTGTGTAAACAGGCCCTGGGGTGTATTTATGTAACAAAACAAGAACTGAAATGAGCGTATTTCTCTTCAAACGGGAAAGATTTGCTTACTTACATTTTTTGGTGGGATCAAACTTATTACTGTGTTATTTGAAAAAAAAAAGACTTTCTCTTTGATCTAATGGTTGCCATCCCGACTGCTGAACATGAGAGGTCCTGGGTTCGATTCCCGAGTTGGGTACGATTTCCGAGTTAGATACTATTGGGTTTTCCGATCAGGAATTTCTCCATAGCAGCCACGAAGTCTGGATTTGTGCCCGGTTGATGCAATAGGCTCGCCTCCTATTACATGGGACTTAAACATAACTGGTGAAATGTGTCTGTTCTATTAGGTACACTTCTACCTAACCCTTTGGAGATTACATGCGTGATATGTTATTTAAAAAAAATAGTTTACTTGATTTGAGGTATTACTATCGGTACCTAATTATGTCAAAAACAGCAACAACATTGCCGTAGTGCCGTTGACCTAAACTTCCAAATTGCACAAATAATTTTATCTGTATGTTGTGTATAACGAATTTATGAAATTAGTTTGTATGTAAATTAATTAAAATGACATCTCTCCAAAACAATGAACCGTTTGTATCGAGAGTTTTCCAGAGTTGCTCTTCACCCAAACACGACTCCGTCGGTGAACGTTTGACACAACCAATTGGCATGCTTTCCGTTATCAACTGAACCAAATAATTGAATCGGTGTTTGTGATTCCTGCATATTGAATATAGGCAAATATGAACGTAGGAGTAAACAAATAATTTTATATGTGTGCGTTAGTGAAATAAAGCGAATGGAATAAACATGCATTTATACTAGGCTGTGAAAGAGTTGTAGCAAAAACCAATCTGTACCTACTAGTTTTTCGTTGGAAAAAATTCACTACGTAAAATGGCTTTAATTCCCGTCCTTCGGTACCCGAAGGGTAACCAACGGGACCCTGTTACTATGCCTCCGCGGTCCGTCCGTCTGTCTGTCAGCAGGCTGTATCTCATGATCCGTAATAGGTAGACAGTTGAAAATTTCACAGAATGTGTATTTCTGTTGCCGTATAACAAGAAATAATAAAAAATACCACTACGATGGTACGGAACTCTTCGTCCGACCGCACTTGGCCAGTTTTTTTAAATTGTGGTTGGTCAATGACTGCTAATGCCGTGGTTAAACGCAACAACTGAGAGTGTTTTGGCACTACATCCGATCCAAGTCCGATCCCTACCCGTAAAAATACACTCTAATACAAAATCGGATGACGGAAGGCGATCTAGTGCGTAAACTAAAATAGAAATAGTTCTACGACTACTCCGGACCGGGTTTGGATCGGATTCGGATCGGACGTGGTGCGAAACCGCTCTGAGCCTTTTCAAAAAGCAAATTTATACACCTTGGCTACCTAGTTACTTATTTGGCACCACCACAATCCTCTAGTTGTGCTATTATGCAATGAATTGCCCTTTTTCCAACTTATATACCTTTTTTTTTTCGGATGGGATATCATCAAATGACCCTCCCGCTCCGCCCAGAGCGGGAGGGAGTGTCAGACTTTTACTGACTAAAACCCATGTTCCTTCATCGCCCTTTGTGTTCCGGGGCCACGGTATCTCTTTCGAACAGTCCCGCAGCCCCGGAAGACATCGGCCCTTGCTGACATCTCTTTGAGGCGCGCGTGGAATACGAACGCGCCTTCGACAAGGCCTGTCCGTGGTCATAAGATGGACGGACGGCGAGCTAGCCCATAGCTCGCCATCCACAGGCCCGCGCCTACGGTAGCCGACGCCCGGTGCGTCTCCCGCGGTGGTTGGGACGTGAGGTTCTCTCCCTCTCACGTTCCGCTGCCTCCTTCGCTAGCATGACTGCTTCGCAAAAAGAGGTGACGGCTTCCCATTCCGTCTCGCTCCGGATCATGGACTGAACCAGGGCCGGACGCGAGAGGTCGCCGCCGACCTTATATACCTAGGTCTAACTTTTTAATAAAAATGTTATCTCTTCTTACCCATCAAGTAGCATCTCCCCTCTGTTCTTGATCCAGTAGTTGATGGTGTTCGGATGCGCCTCCACGTAGCACTTTAGTTTGACGTCAGTGCCCAGAGGAGCTCCCAGCAATTGATTTGGCACTTTCACTGTAGGTGCAACTGTTGACAAAGAGAAGTTGTGTTAATTAGTCGTTGATTATCGGCTTATTACTGTTTGGTTTATAAACATGATAAGATCACGCCTGTAATCCCCAAAGGGTTAAGCAGAGAAGTACCCATCCCACCATTTTGTTTAAGTTCCATGTGATAGGGGGCAAGCTTATTGCCATCAACAAGGCACAAATCCAGACTCCGTGGCTACTACAGAAAAAAATCCTGATGGAAAAACTCAATATCACTTTGCCCGACCCGGGAATCGAACTTAAGACCTCAGGCTCAGCAGCCTCGCTTGCAACCACTAGACCAACGAGGCAAGTTTAGTTGACGAGGTTTGGTTCATATACTGGCAAAGTGACCATGAGTACATAGGTTTACAGATTGCTGCAGAATTTAATTGACCTACTTATGTGTATTAAGATCCTAATTTAGAAGGAAATCACATTTGCATGCACAGATCATTGTTTTCAAGTGTTGCTATCTCATTCTATCTCGTAAAGGCGTCATTTGGCAGAGCGAGAAGTCAGGTCGCAAGCATCCGCATTCATGTGCATTGGAAGCACTTAAACGTGCGATTGGATATCTCAATTTAGTGAGCTGCAATTCTAAGTAACAGAAAGAGATAATGATGCAAGGAATGATTGTTCGAGTGGTTGCAAGCGCGACTGGCTGAGTATGAGGGTTCAATTCCCGGGTCGGGCAAAGTGTTTTTGGGTTTTTCCATCAGAAAGTTTCATTCGATTAAAAGCGATTGCCACTTAGTTCGACCTAAGAACCTACTTGGGTGAAGTAGGTCGGTACAAACGAAATTGAACTTAATAAGCATGCTACAAAAACACACGTTTCGTTTCTTATAGGGGTTCGGAAAGACCAACTAGACACGTTCTGACAATCAGATCTTTCTTATGAACGTACAACGAGATCCTTATTGAAGCGACAGATGTCCCCATCAAGACATTCGATCCAAAGGACTCCTAAGTTCATAAGATATTTTGAGAAGATTACCTAGATATCTGTATTTTCTTGGTTGTTGCCTATATTTGATTGTGGCACTACATTTAGAGCACTGATTTGTATCATTATTGGGTGAATGGCACAAACTCAAAGCATTTATTTTGATTCCAGATACCTACTTTTGAATGTAAAAAAAAACGGATCTACAGTCCGAGACACAAAGCATATTAAGGAGAACGTGGAGAAGAATCTAAGAATCTTCAATCTCAATAGAGAAGAATGGAAAAATGAAGTCCATGGACACACTTTAAATAAAAAAAGTGTTACAAAATCTTGGTTTCATTCATGTTGATACTATAAATAAATATGTGAGAACAATGTGGAAAAACGTGCATGTTAGGAGCGTCCAGAGTAAAAAAATAAAATCAATAATTAAAAAATAAAATAAACCGCACTACATTTACTCATAGTAGCATCGTTCATCAAAGCCTCGTGCAAGTGGCAGCTTTTAAAGCTTATGGTGTAGTGCCGCAGGCATAAGGTTTTACGTGAACGCTCATGTACGTGCCTGCGTCTAAACGTGTGCTAAGTAAGCTATTCCACTTATCTGAACCCATTAAAAATTTAGTTGGGTTAGTGGGCAACTCGTCCGCTTCGAAACTGGGACCAGGGACCATTTGGGTTTAGCCAGTGGTGGATCAGTTTAATTTAAAATTCACAAATACACATAAGTATAGCAAATAGAAGTAGTTCCTAGGTAAAGGCTAATAATTAATAAGAGTAAATCTCTCGCCATTTACTATTTTCCAGAAACAAAAACAAGGTCTATTATGATACAATAACATTTTATAAATAGCCAGTTCATAATAATACAATTAATTACAGCTTTCGAAGAAATCCTCTTGCAAAGTCAACGCCAACCAAAGTCGATGCGATCCTCCTGCCTCCAGATTTCCCGGGAATTTTAATTTTAATGAATAACAGAGGCCGGCTATCTTGTTATTTTAGCCTTCAGTGGCATTCCGAAGGCTTCTGCAGACCGAAAACTGCAGCCAACACAGACATTCATGCCACTATAGTTTAGTTTTCGACCTCGACGTCACATCTACGACTACAGTGGCAGTTCTTTAGAGAAGTGAAGTGAGTGAGTGAGTGAGTGTGATTAGTTAAGTTTTGCGAACTCATTTGTCATCCAAAAAATAAAATAAAATGACAGTCTTTGATAGGACTGGTATGCCGCCTGCAGTCGCCGTTTGGCCCAAGCAACAGACAGATATCGCAGTATACGGATTCGTTTTCAAAGAAATGAATATAAAACCCTGGGCTGCCTCGTTGGTCCAGTGGTCGCAATCGACTACTGAGCACGAGGTCCTGAGTTCGATTCCCAAGTCGGGCAAAATGTTATTGGGTTTTTCCTTCGAGAATTTCTCAGTAGCAGCGATGAAGTTAGGGTTTGTGGCCGGGTGATGGCAATAGGCTCGCTCTTTATATCATGGGACTTAATCATAACTGACGAAATGAGGGTATACGATTAGGTACACCTCTGCCTAACCCCTCGGGGACTACAGGAGTGATGTTATGTTATGTATGAATAGAAAGAAGTAGGTCTGCACTGCGGCACTGCCGCTACGGTCTACAGTTCGCCGAATTTGTACCTTATTAAGAAATACAATTTCTACAAAATAATTTCTACATGAAACAAAGTTACGCCCCAGGCTCTGAGTACTTTTTTTGCGCCGTTTTCTATGAAGGCTCTCAGCAAAAAATCCAAAACTTTTTAACGTCTGCAACTAAAAGATAATTCTCGGGCCCAGTCTTTTCATTATAACTCATTAAAATTCATAGAATATGATTAAATCTTTAGTTTTATACTTGTTTGAATTTTTTAATACAACTTTGACTGCAGTTAATCTTATGCCGTCAAAACTTCTCTCACTTTGCAGTTTTTTTAGATTATGGATGTTTTTCTTGAGGTGTTAAATGATTGTTTAGAATAACCGACGTTGCGTTGGCGTGACTTTACACTAAAAACCTTTGACTAAAAATCTGCATAACGCATTCTCCTGTCTACTGTTAAAACATGACATTACATTCTATTGTAACATGACCGCTATGAAACACAAGGAATCCGTAAAAGAAGCAATAGTTAAGAACAAGGTGTTGTTCGTTGCAATACTTAGGCCTCATTCACGAAGTCAGCGGCAGCGGCGGCAGCGGCGGCAGCGTGAGCAGCGTACTAGCGGCGTGCAGCAAACGAGCGGTGGCCGCTGGACTGCATTGACGTAAGAGTAATTTCTCGTAACACAACACTACGCCGCTCTAGCGCTGCCCGCTGACTTCTAGAACGGGTACAGCCGCCGCTGACTTCGTGAATGAGGCCTTCGGTGTAAAAGCTAACCCAACTCATGTTGGGTATTTTACTTGGAGCAGCTGTCTATCTGACCTCGATAACCCAGTCAGTACTCGGTAATAAGATAACTCTGATAAGACTGGTTTTCAGACTTTCGGGCCACTAACTACCTGTAACGACTGTAAAAGATCTAGAAATACAACAACGGAACAACGGCTTAAATTGCTTCCCGAGGTACGGAAAAAACTGGGTATGTAATCGGTGGTTACCCATCCACAGAAAAACCCAGACAAGCGCGGCTTGAACCTGAAGATTGATCCGAGCGGCTGTAATTATTTAGCCACGAGCTCGTCTGTAAACACCAGCACACTAAGGAGAGAGACTTTCGATGACCAACTCTATCATAAACTCAACCTCGCCGATACGACTTCTGCTAAAACGATAGCTACAAAAAAAAAACAAATGATCTGAAAACTAGAAAATAGAAAGATAAATCTTGCATCTATTCAGTAGCAACCGTTTTGCTGCAAAGTCACGTTTCCTGGTTACTGCTACATAGAGGGACTTGTATCATTTTGGATGCCATCCAAATTCGTGACGGGACCAACCCTGAACGGATTATATTATTCAAAGTGACAAACAAACCGATGGGGGCATTTTATATTGGTTTTTGAGGGGCTAAGAAGGGGGATATGGATAGTTTTTGCTGTTTGGTTAAAAGATAGGTCTGTAATGGGTACATGGTAATGTTATTGAGTTTTTCAGCTACAGCCAATAAGCCTTAAGCTTTAAGCCTTTCAAATTTTACAAAGGGAATTACTGAAAAGTATTATTATGCAACAGCATTTTCTCTGATTGTCAAAGTTGTCAGTCTAGTGCGTTTTCAACATCACGAACACACATCAGTTTAGAGCACACTGTGGCTTCATTCCCTCCATACTACGTACGGTTTCTAAAAATCGCTAAAAGTAAGAGAAATAATTAGATATTGGTACTTACAATTAACATTAAGAATGATTCTCTTGCTGACGGCGGGCGGCACGTCGTTGGCTGCGATGCACAGGAACGCGCCCATCTGTCGCCGATCTACGCGCCACAGCGGAAGAGAGCTACCTGTGTAGCTCTCCACTAGACAACAAGAGAAACAATTATTAACACTAATCAACGAGTTGTCATCAATGCCTTTAACACACTAATATTATAAAGGCGAAAGTTTGCATGTGTGTATGTTTGTTAGTCTTTCACGCAAAAACCACAGAACGGATTTGGATGAAATTTAGCACACAGATAGTTTATAACCTGGATTAACACATAGGATAATTTCTATCTCAGTAGTATGATCCCGTGGGACAATTATCGAACTCGACGCGGGCGAAGCCCCGGGCATGAGCTGTGCACTAATAAATCAGAACTTGTATATCTTAGACAGTCGTCACAGGTAGTCAGTGGCTTGACAGTTTGACAACCAATCTTACCAAGAAGAAGCGTATTATCCAGTTACTGTGGTGTTGGTCAGATCGGCAGTCACTCCATCTAAAATACTGATATTTAGCTGTAACCTGGTAAGACTGTTTGGGAACGCAAGAAGAGAATGTTCGTTCCCTCTTGTTTCGTACTCACGACTTGAGCTCACGACTACGATGTTCATCAAAAATAAATCAAGCGTAAATTAGGTAATATTGAACCATATAATATTGAAACTTTCTAATGATATACAGTACACGTTTATCACTGTGAATGTTGTAGGAAGGGTTTACAATCTCAAATATTAAGTTATAGCAAATCAGCGCTGTAATGTGACTTGTTACGGCTGCCTGAATAAAAGCCCAGTCCACAGACTATCAAGGCTGGTGTTGCCAGCGCTTATGGTTGCGTTCATAAACGCCACAACTGGATGCCAACCCCGGAAAAAGGCAGAGTTGATGATTATGATTTAGATAATAGGTAACAACTGCATCCAATGCTGTTTCCACGCTAAGCCAGATTACACTATCTCTATAGAACTGTTAATCATACTAGCCTAGAGGAAAGACCTATAATCAGTAATGGAGGCTTACCGTTTTATAACCTCAGCGGAAGTCGTAACAGTTAACTAGGGGAAATAACTGTGGTTATGAAACCGTTGCTAATTCTCTCACTGCCTACGGTTACGGGCTACAAGTTTAGTATTGTTATGGTTTTAAAACTTGTTGCTTTGATAAATACATGTTACTTAGTTATGGAATCAGATGTTATTGAGCAGGTTCTATAAAATGTCACGTAAATATATTTAGTTAAGGGTTTATAGGCTTGGGTTTAATTTTTTTTTTTGAGTATTTTTTTACGGGCAGAAGGTGGTGCTGCATTTTGCATCTAAGCCAGGTTCTAGAGTTCGAATACGAACCCAAAATAATTAAAAAGATTGATGAAAAAGTAATATAACTTCTTTACCGTTAAAGAAATATACAAGTTTAAAATTTTGTTTTTAATATTTTTTCAAGCCATGTAAATAGTTTGAATAATTATTTACCGTTTGAAATTTGCCATTATTTGACTAAAATCAAAAATCAATGTAATCGATAATGTCCAGTACAACGACCTGTGCACCGGGGTGATCTACCACCCCGATGGTAAAGGTCGTTGTACTGGACATACTTAAATCTAAAATATACAGAAACAAAAAGGTGAGTGTGTTTTCAAGTTTTAATTCGTCGTCGGTTCAGCCTGCAAGAAAATAACTATATAAACCTTTTTTTTTATTTCCTCAAGTGTCCCCGCCATTTACCTTCTCACACCTGCTCCACATATTTCACGTATTACCACTAAAAGGCTTCCTTGATGATCAATATAACAGTAATTATCACCACAGTAGCGTTGGGTATACCAATAACTTAAGTAGGTTACACGCAAGCGTACAACGTCGGCTCTGAAAGCTCGTGAATGCAAAGAAAAACAGAAAAATATTATAATAAATAGAACAAAATTCATTTTTCCTTTTAAGTTGAACCTTAGCAAAACGATATAAGAGAAATTATTGTTGACAGGTATGCCGTGAATGTGGTAAGTTGCAATTTTATTGTAAAGAAAAACTATTTTATTTATTAAAACATACTTAGAATTCAACTTGGTAATGCTGCCAGTCTTCTGGGCATTTTTCCGCATGTGCAGAAGGACTTAGACGCCAAAGCGCCCTGTTGTTTATTTAGTTAGTTTATATAAGCTAATATTATAAAGAGGTAAGATTTGATATTTTGTTTATTTATTTGTTACGATTTAACTCACGAACTACTCAACCGATTTTAAAAATTCTTTCAATAGTACCGAGTAACATATGCTATAAATTATATTGATATCATTCAAATTAGCCGAGCTATCACAATTTTCGCGTACGACGTCACGGGCGAAGTGCTAGTTTTATATAAATTAATTACTTTTTTTTGTAAATATTTAGTTTTACATAACATACATAACATCACGCCTGTAATCCCCGAAGGGTTAAGCAAAGGTGTACCTAATAGTACACCCACATTTCGCCAATTATGTTTAAGTCCCATGTAATAGGGGGCGAGCTTATTGCCATCAACTAGGCACAGATCCAGACTCCGTGGGTACTGAGCAATTCCTGAGAGAAAAACACAATAACACTTTGCCCGACCTGGGAACCGAACCCAGGACCTCATGCTCAGTAGTCACGTTTGCGACCACTTGACCAACGATGCAGTCGGTATTTGATTCTTGATAGAATCAAATACCAATTCTTAGTGAATTATAGTACTTTCTAGAATAAATAATTGTTTTTTAACGACCTAAATAAACTGTCTTGAGTAAAAGTCCTGAATTTATATGCTCTTTTACGATATAATTTATAGTGCTCGCCTGCATTCCAGTTAAAACCTCATTACTGACTCCCAGGAAACTTATGTATACAAAGGTTCTACGACTGGGTTAATGACAATAGTTCACAGATCCATATCAAGTTGAATAACAGTCAATAAAGCAGGGTTCCATTGAATGATAACTGTCAATTGACACTTCACGCTGGTAAAAGCTAGATATTTAGTATTTTGTTTAGGACGTTATTGTTCAGTAAAAACCCTTCTTTTTTATATTTATTTTTCGTGTGGTTAGTGCTAACCTAACCTAACCTAACCTAGAGTTTTTATGTCACCTATGGGCCTCAGACTTTTACACGCTCTCGAGAAATATTTCTCAAGGATGCTGGTTTGGTTTCCTAACGATGTTTTCCTTCTCTAAAGCAAGTGATAATTATACAATACGCACATGAATTTGAAAAATCAGTGGTGCGTTTTGGGTTCGAACTCGAGACCTATTGACTTGGCAGTCCGACACTCGGTCACAACACTAGGCTGTCTCTGCTGACGGTCTTTTTCTTCTTCTTGATGTTGGCTTTAGCTGTTCGTTTCTCACAACATGATAAGATGACATAACATCTTAGAGCCATGTTTACCGAAAAGATAACGGTCTGATTACCTAAAAACAGCTGTTTAAAACACATTTTCATGTTCACCAAAGCAAATCAACCGATTAAACACGCTAATCTACCGTTTTCTCTAACCGAGGTTTAACTACTAACCGGGACTTAAGGTCCCCAGGTTGTTTTAAGTCCCGGTTAGTAGTTAATCGGTGTATTTGTAAATTGCAAATATAACAAATTTTAAGGTTACATCCAAATATTATTGTGAGAATTCAATATGCGGTCTGCTTTGAATTATATTTTGGAAGAGAATGACGTTTTGGACGAGTTTGAAACCGTTGAAAGACTTTTGCAAACTCCTCGTTTGTATTCCACCAGACGACACTACTTCACGGAGTTCGGTGAAAGAGCCTTACTATCAAGGTTTCGCTTGATTGAAATTCGTGACAAATTCTTTTTCGTCATGCTTAAAATTAGCAATGTGCATCTTATACATTGTATTTAATTTAAAAACTATTTCAAAAGAACAAAACTTCAAACACAACAAATAATTTGATGTTTATAAAGAACTGTCATCTCAGGTATAATGCAACCATTTTAAGATGTTTCGCATTTGTACGGTTTTTTACGTGTTAAGTTACCCACCCTATATGACTGTATAATAATCATTCGGTCTTTCATTCCTAAAACACTCGTTTACATAACCGAGCTAGAAGAAGTTGTGGTGAACACCAAAATTTCTACCTTAAACAACAACTGTGTTTAAGCAACTGTTTACGTTTAAAACGGAACAATCGGTTATTTTGCTGTTGGTGAACATGGCCCTTAATTGATAATCGAACCCAGGACCTCATGCTCAATAGTAGCATTTTCATAAAAAAAAAACATTCAAAGTCAATTTAATCAGAAATACGGAACCCCAATTATAGGCTCTACTACCCTGAAATCTTATTTACATAACCTACCCCCTGACACCGCGCATAAATGGAAAACAAACATTTTAGTATTCCAACAAATAGGTTCCTCATAAAACATAACGTTTACTTTAGACTTAGCCAAAGTAAACGAAGGGAAATGAATAAATATACTGTTAGGTGCCTCGTGTGACTAGGACGAATAACATAACGCCTGTAATCCCCGAAGGGATAGGCAGAGGTGTATCTAATAGTACACCCTCGTTTTGCCAGTTATGTTTAAGTCCCATGTAATAGGGGGCAAACCTATTGCCATCATCCATCCATTCTTGCCTTTTCCCAACTATGTTGGGGTCGGATTCCAGTCTAACTAGATGCAGCTGAATACCAGTATTTTACAAGGAGCGGCGGCCTATCTGATCTCCACAACCCAGTTGGTACTGCGTAATACAATACCTCTTGGTGAGCCACTGACTATCTGTCATCAACCGGGCGTAAATCCAGACTCCGTGGCTACTACTGAGAAATTTATGATAACCCAATAACCCTTTGCCCGACGTGGGAATCGAACAAACACGAACGAAGTGAAATGACTTAATATACAGGTTAGATGCCTCGCGTGACTAGAACGAATAATTCCCAAAATATAGCAGAACCATATCGAAGTACGGCCATTAGTTCAAGCTTTGATGTTAAATGAATATTTATACTTTATGCTAAGAAGTGAAAAAAGGGCTGTCAAGGTGACTTATTAACCCCAAGGCACAATCTGGTTTAGTACGTTTATGGGGTGTTAGTTTTAACGACGAACATAATTGTATTTTGGAAGTGTTGTTGGTACTTAAGAAAATGATTTATTTCTACTATTAGGTTAGCCCTGAACGTAGTTAGTCAAATATAAATTTGATTTAAATGTGGATTTTAACTTTGCTTATAATTTTTAATTTTGATTTTAATAATGTAATGTAATGTGATTTAATTTTAATGTAAATTAAATAATGATGTCTCGGTGATCAATTCGGTGATAACCGGGAGCGATCACCGCATGGTAAGAGGCACATTGAACATCAATATCAAGCTTGAACAGTATCGACTAATAAAGTCTACGCTCCGTCCAGCACAGATCCAAATCCAAAACCCCGAGAGCTTTCAGCTTGAACTCCAGAACCGTTTCGAGTGCCTAGGAAGCTCAGTGAATTTCCAGCCTCCCGAACAAGCCGGTTTCCGTTCACCGCTGCTCTGGAGGATGTCTTCAAGGTTCTGGACTGGAGAGGGCTAGGCATCACTCACCTTCGGTTTACCGACGATATAGTGGTCAAGGCTGAGACCATGGAAGACCTCAGTGCAATGCTCGATGACCTCAGTAGAGCTTCCGGAAGAGTGGGTCTTAAAATTAACATGGACAAAACCAAGATCATGTTGAATACCCATGTCACACCCACTCCTGTCAAGATCGGAGACTCTACACTCGAAGTTGTAGACGATTATGTGTACCCGGGACAAGGTCCAGTTAGGTAGGTCTAACTTCGAGAAAGAGGTCAATCGTCAAATCGATCTTCTCGTCCAACTTACCGCAGTGTCTCAAGACGAAAGTCGTAAGTCTATGACCAGTGTGCGTTGCCAGTGATTACATTCGGGATCGAAACGTGGTCACTCACAATAGGCCTCATCAGAAAGCTTAAAGTCACCCAAAGGGCAATGGAGAGCCTGCCGGGGTTGCAGGACTGTTCGAAAGAGATACCGTGGCCCCGGAACACAAAGGGCGATGAAGGAACATGGATGGGTCTTAGTCAGTAAAAGTCTGACACTCCCTCCTGCTCCGCCCAGAGCGGGAGGAGTCGTTAGATGATTTCCCAACAGAAAAAAGGGCAATGGAGAGAGCTATGCTCGGAGTTTTCTTGCGCGATCAAATCAGAAATGAAGACATCCGCAAGAGAACCAAGGTTACCGACGTAGCCCGAAAAATTGCCAAACCTTAGTGGCAGTGGGCAGGGCACGTTGCTCGCAGAACGGATGGCCGATGGGGCCGAAATGTTCTGGAGTGGCGACCGCGAACCGGAAGACGTTGCGTTGGAAGGCCTCCCACTAGGTGGACCGATGACCTGGTGAAGGTTGCGGGAATCCGCTGGATGCGAGTTGCATGGGACCGGTCAATGTGGCGACACTTGGGGGAGGCGTATATCCAGCAGTAGACTTCTTTCGGCTGAAATGATGATGATGATGATGATGAAATTAAGTAATAATTATGAGCCTGAGTTATGGGTTAATGCCTGAAATAAAAGATAATAATAATAATACGGCTCGCATTGTAGGAGGTTCCTGTCTCTGCAGCCCTAACCGCCGGTGGCTTGGACCCTGCTCCCGACACCGGCGGACTACTATTTTTTTATTATTTAAGAGTTTTTTTTTTGTATCGTTTTATTTTAAGAAATACTTAAAAATGTAAATAAATAAACGGAGTAATAATAAAGAAGCTCTCTTTAGGCGGTTGGATAAAGGGCCTGATTCAAAAGGCAGTACTCCTCGATGCGGCTCGCATTGTGTGGAGGTTCCTGTCTCTGCAGCCCTAACCAGCGGTGGCTTGGACCCTGCTCCCGACACCGGCGGACTACTATTTTTGTAAATATTTTTTGATGTTTTTTTTTAGAAATATGTAAATAATAAGATGTTAAGATGAATAAAGGAGATTATAATAATAATAAATGAAAAACGGACTGCCTCATTGGTCTAGTGGTCGCCTCGCGACTGCTGAGCATGAGATACTGGGTTCGATTCCCGGGTCGAAGAAAGTGTTTTTGTGTTTCTCCATCAGGAATTTCTCTGTAGCAACCACGGACTCTAGATTTGTGGTTTTTATGTATCATCCACCACGCCTGGATCTTTTTTGCGTAATTAAAACTAAATATTTTGCATTACATTTAAATGTCATGGAATGAAAGTTTAGAATAGAAAAAAAATGAAAGAAAGATAACTAGATTCTAAACTTATCATTTTATGACATTTTAGTATAGTTTTGTTTGAATTGTTCCATAAGGGTCCTTACGGTACTTATAGAGTGAAAAGATCACATCAAACTCATTACTTTGACATAATCCGTTAACAAGCACCTTAACGCCCCTTTAACGCCGACTCCAATCACCCCAAAGGACTATAAATTATATGGTTAACCTAATATGTTTGTATCTTTTTTGCTTGTTCAAGTTTTATGCCCTTAATGATCAGAAGTTTGGTCCTTGGGTACAAATAAACAATTATATTCTTAGAAAATAATATATAATAACCTTCGTGAACCCTTTCCAAACTATGTTGTGGTTGGCTGCCAGTCGGATGCAGCTGAATACCAGTATTCTAACATGGAGCGACTCCAGTGATCCAGTAACTGGGTTATGGAGACAAAAGCCTCTACTTTCATCATCATCAGTCTATAATGTTCCCACTGCTGGGACACGGCCTCCTCTCAATGAGAGGGGATGGGCTATAATCCACCATTCGGACCCAGTGCGGATTGGTAGATGTCACATGTCTTCTGATTTTTTGGTTCTAGGACATGCCGGTTTCCTCACGATCTTTTCCTTCACCGTTTTGAGAGCAGTGGTGATGAAACAAATGACACAAAGTAATGCGCCTGTCCGTGTTCGGTTCTATACTTTCATATGACCGAAAATATCTAACTGACTTATAATAAGAACTGTTTTTTTCCTTGCCTTCTCTTTCCCACTCCCGGGTAAAGGCCTCCCTCTACTCTTTCCATTTCTCGCGAAACCACGCGTCCTCCTTCCAGCTCTGACGGAAACTGTACAGTTCGTCCTGTCCCATCTCCTTCGTGGCCTGCGTCACTGTGTTGGGGCACCAGTTTCCTAATATTTTGGCTTACAGTTAGTCCGACAATCGGCAGACATATCCTTCGCAGTCCCATTTCAGTCAGGCAGCTTTTCGAGCCACGTCAGCTATATTTATTTTGGAGCGCAGTATTATGTTTCGAACACGATCCAAACAAGAACTACTTAAGTATTCTATTTTATTCTCTTATTTTCTTCCTTCAAACCCACAAGGGGTTAGACTATTAAAACATTTTAATGACTCTTAACAAATTTTAAAATATCAACAAAGATGAAAGACCCTCCTTGAACAAGATCGTTTATCAAAGGGTCAAACAAATGAGTAGATATTTTTCCAAATATAGCTCGTTTCGAAACACTTATCGAGTCATGTCAATAAATAACATTGTCACACTCACACCTACGCAAGTTATCATAATGTTTTGTTATTATGATGTTAAGTTTGTGGTTATTAATAGGGACCTACCTAATAGGTTTTAATGTTCTTTTTGTAGTTTGTATTTAAGGGTGCTGTTAATGTATTTTCATTTGGATTTAAATCACTTATTCGTGGTTATCAGTTTTTACTTTTTCAGTCGGTGAAATCAAGACGAAGGTATTTCTTTTTCTTATAGAAAATATTACGTTATTCCAGCTCAATGTATTAACACCAACGACGAATGAATTATGATCGATTGTATCAACTTACTTCTACTTTAAAATGGTTTGAATGCGTCACGGTACCTATTAATATTTAAATAACGAAAACTTGTAATGACTGAGTTGTTGTTGACGAAAATGAGTTATTTACAACTCAGTTTTGTCAACTCAGTCGTTACAATTTCGGATGAAAATTCAGCAATATTATGTCTACTCAAATAATGTCATAAGAAAAAATAAAAAAGCCAGCCTTTATGTTCGTCACACTGTTATCGATTCCATGTTGTATTGATTATTTGCTATAAATAGTTATCATCTATTATTCATGCATTGCGGAGGAGTGTTTTATTTTGCGTTACATAAATGAATTGCGGCGTTTATTTTCTACTTGAACCTTTTTTCTCTAGTTTCAATCATTAAATTTTCTCTCAGTGTCAATTGGCATTATAAAATACTAGCCCTTACCCGCGGTTTCGTCCGAAAATATTACGGAAATGAATGGGAATAAAAGTATCCTGTATTTAATGTGTTCTAACCGAACATACGAAATCCGTATAGCCTTGAAAAGGAATCAGACAAGATTTAAATTTATTTTTTTATGTAGTAAAATAAAATTGAAATCCCGACACGCGTTTGTTTTAGTTCCGTTGTTCAATATCGTTTGTACATTGAACATATTGAGGTAACGTGGTTTCAAAACAGTGTAATGTCGTGAATTACCTAATTTGGTTAGTGCATAACTAACTACCTGTTAACAAGGCCGAACATTGAAAGTTAGGAGCTGTTTATGATAGAGTAATTTAGTTTATAGACTAGTTTATATTAATCTGCTGGTAGGTGAAATTAATTCGATGTGATGATGGTGTTTTTGGGTAAAATGTTATTACATAGGTAGGTACTATTTTAGCAATATTTAAATACTATACTACCAACATGAAAACATTTTCGTTGCAAATTAATTCACGAGGCTCTTAATAAAAATACCTACTCTTACAAAAAGGAGTAGGGTAGACCTATTTTAAAATGTAACTAACCACTCAAGACTTATTATCGCAATAGTAATTAAGAAACAGGTAATGTATTGGTATAATTCACACACATGCACACACACATACACACACACACACTCACACACACACACTCACACACACACACACATTTTTGTTTATTACTATTTTTCTAATATTCTTATTGTTAGTTTATTTAAAAAATTAAAATCAGGACGTGTTTTACCTAATTAAAATTATTATGGACATGTTAATTTATACTTTATTGTGAAGGGAAGGAACTGACCTTTCAGGATACAGTATCATACTAGTCTGGAGGTCAGAGTCTCACCTGAAAGATGCACTTGTAAAGTTCATAATAAAGATTTGTCTATTGTCTATTGTCTATTGTCTATTGTCTCGCGATAAAATTGACTAGTATGTCACCCTAAAAAAAACATTTATTTAACATACATAGCACTCTTATTTTCACGAAGAGTAAGTCAAAGGTACACCTACACTTTACCAGTTACGTTTAACCTTTAATCGCTGTCGCACGTATGTGATACTGAGAAATTTCTTATGGAAAAACCTAATAACACTTAGCCTAACCTAGAAATCGAACTCAGTACCTCATACTTAACGGTAGCGCTTGCGACCAACGAGGGAGTTTCACAATAACATACCTTGACTTGAAATACACAAATACGTTTTTCGGACGTATCTTAAAATGTACGCAACAATGCGCACCTAAATTATCAAAACAAACGAGCTGAAACCGCGGCAAGAAGCCAGCTTATTAAGGAAACGTACGTACATACGTAAGGGGACATTATAAATATGTCTGGTTGGGCTTGAGCCGCTGCCTCCGCTCATTTCCCACTTTGAATTAAGAACAAGGGCAAGACGTAGAGCTAGGAATGATATAAAGTAGCCTGTCTTGAGACTGGTCCTTTCTTTGTAGTTTGTTATTAAGCTCTTCGAATGTAATGTATTTATGATGTATATGAATACTGTATGTAACGAATTCACACGGTTAAAATCAGGTATCTAGAAAAAGCATTGCTCATATCGTAAGCTTGAACTTTCTATGTTAACAGAAATCAATAAGAGTATAGTGTTTACATATTTTAAATAATTAATATTATAACATGGATTGACATTAAAACTCCAAAAAGTTTTTATTTAAATAAGAACGGCACCTAACGTAGATAATTACAATGAAATACGTTCAAAAATTTATCTACGGGTAAAAAATAGGACACTAAGCTTTCCTTTTCACTTGAAAAATCACGAAAAACTTATATAAAAAATCCTTACCCAGCATCAAACAGGCAATCGCCGCAAAAAATACAAAAAACTTAACAAAATCACCTATCCGGCTCGAAGGACCAGATTTTGCTCCGTGTACCTATCTAGTATTTTAGATAGTCAACGGACCGGGTAATGGGAGCAACACGTTTCCCTTACCTACCAATTTGTTCCGCCACCTGTGCCCGGTTATCCCATACATGTCGAGCTTAATCTTAAGATTAAACTTTAAGATGTAAACAAAGTTATGTTTACACAAATGTTGTGTTTTGAACTGTTCTGTTTCGTGGTGAGATTTAGGATTTGGTTTTGAGTGATGTGTCAAAGGAAGTTGAGATTAAAACGTTTAAACTAAAATTATAATTAATTACCATTAATAATTTTAGATCATCTAAAAGTTTACAGGTAAGTATGCCACTTGGTTAGGAATTTCTAATTTGCAGAAGCTAAATATTAAAATAACCACTCAAACTAAACAATACCCCTCGAACAGTTTTTAACAATCTAAAACAAGGTTTATTTATTCATGAACTAGATAGGCCGTTTCACCAGCTTAAAACTAGCAGGATTTTCTGGCTTTCTCTACTGGCCGGGATTAACCCTTCACCTTATTTATGAAAAACTTTATTGTACACTAGGTTTTGTCCGCAGATTCGCTCCGATTACATACGACGACGTTTTGAATGTAGCCTATAACACTCGGGAATAATATAGCTTCCCTTCAGTAAAGTATTTTAGGAATCGGATCAGGAGTTCTGAAGATAATCCTGTACATCCAAACTTTGAAAAAAACAATCTTAGAAACACATAAAAAAACAGCATTATAATTTTCTCCTTCTTACCTTTATCAAACTCCCTAGATTGTGGCTTCTTCAGCAGCACAGGCTCATGGTCCTCTCTCCTCCATGTGATCTTTGGAGGCGGATGGCCTGTTGCCTTGCAGGTTAGCGTCGCGTTTTCCAATTCTTGGACCGACACGTCACCTGAGGTCTCGTCACTCATAATGTCGGGAGGCACTATGGACAAAAAGTTAGGGTTATTGATCTGGTAATTTGTGTAATTTGTTCTGACTGATGTTGTTTTATTTTGGACAAGTTATATACCATTCCACCCAAATTTTCATGCCCCTTTACCCCTTTAGGAAATGACTTTTTAAAAAGTATTTTCATTAGCCTTCTCTACAGAATTCTTCACGACCGAGCGGTTAGACTTATTTAAGATTATGATTAAGTAGAAGCTGGCTGAAATATCGTTATCTTAAGTAAATGGGTACTTCAGCCAACAAAATTAAAACTTATTTTTTAAAGAGACCGAAAGTGTATTACCATTTTAAGAGCACTAAAGGGTCTACTAGCCCTAAGCCCAAATTCCCTAGACCAACATGAAAACAAAGTTAAGCATTTATATGAACAGCATCGTAACACCTTTCAGACCTAGACATAAAAAATGTACGATATAACCTAAAACAAAAAGTGTTCCATAAAAACGTACGCACGACTCACCGCAAGGGGCTGGCAATTTTTAACGCGAAAACTTTTTGTACCACTGCCGGGGGGTGAACGAAAGCGGAGAGGGGTGAAAAAAAGGTGAAGAGGGGTGAAAAAAGGTGAATTTTCACAATATTGTTGTGATTTATCGTACTGCGCACGTTGTAGAAAACTTTTTGGTACTTTAACCGTTTTCGTTCGACGCCAACGATTTGCATTCAACTGAGACTTGAATTTCGTTAAGTTTTGCTTTATTTACGATTTTGAATCTTTGTTAATGTCGTAAACTCATTTGTAGAGGTTTGTTCTGGAATTGAATTAGTAATTGTGGGTGTTTTATTGTTTTTACTTGTAGTGTGGATGGAAGACGAGTTTGTAAGATTTCAAAACTAATTATTACAGCAATTGAAAAGGAAAAAGGTTTGAAATGTTAAATATTTAATTTATTTATTTAAACTTCACGTACAAATAGTGGTACTTAGCGGACTTAATGCCACAAGGCATTCTCTACCAGTCAACCTTTGGGTTAAATAGGAAAACATAGTGAATGGGTTCAAAGTAATGCCTAAAAAAACTTTTTGTTAACGAGAGTTTAGATTTAGATTGATACTAATACACATATACAGATAAAATAAACTAATAGATATTTTAACAAATACCAAAAATTAAAAAGAAAATAACAACAAACCTAATAATAATTATTATGACGACTTCAAATTTAGAACTATTTATTCTGACTTAAATAGTAGTTACGAACTTTTCTTTTGAAAGTGAATTTACCCCAATTTCCCTTAGCCCACACAAATTTTAAGCGACATCTAAGTGAGTACCTAAAATGAGTTTAAAAATACCCTAAACGAAGCTAAAAGGTACTTGTTCTCCCCGTTAAGCGGCATTGCGATATTTTTTTTTTGTTCTGGGACATAATTATCTTTATCACAAGATTTTTAAAACTATTTATTTCGTCATAACTTTACTATAAATACCTCCATGACTTCCGTATACTATTCAATGCACAATCTTTTTCGTTACATTGAGTCCTAACGTAAAACGTGATTTGTCACCCCAAAAGATAAAGTCGTTTCCCAGCAATATTTTTGCGTAGAGTTACTTAATTTGATGTACAGAATGCAGCTTGGTCGGACGGACCCTTTACGAAGTCGTTAGACTTCGTAAAGGGTCCGTTTACACCTTGTATATTTCTATATAACATAGTAGTGTAAGCGAGATCGGGTACCAGTAAGATTCAAGAATACTTATTAAGTAAAGTTAAGAAATAAATAAAAAGATCAAAGCCAAGCTTCTCATTATAACCCATTTACCTCAAACGTCTGACGTTCTCGCAAACTTAAAAAATACTTAATTCAAAATGAAAACGTTATAACGTAAATCAGACTTTATCCTTGATGCATTTATCAAACAGAACCCTGTCTGCTTTTTAAAGTTTCTGATATATAACGATAATTAGTAAGCTGGCATATAAATGACTGAAACGTGCAAAATGTCAAGATTTGGTCACGCTATACTAAATTGGGTCAAATTGATTAATGAAATATATATTGGATGAAGTTTCTTTCCAGTTCTTCGTAATTAAAAATAAAAAGCGGTTTTTAAGGAACTAATTAACGAGGGCTATGAATTATTCGTGTTATCTGAGGCTTGGAAAAATAAAATTAATTGTTCGTTTTTAAATTGGGCCAGGTTGAGAATGCCACTTCGGGTTTCTTGAATTGGAAAATGCTACTTAGATTTTGTTAAGTTAGTTTTAATTTTTGTTAATCTATTTATAAGGCAGGGAAGATCGATGCCTTTTTCACAGCACCTAGCAACTTTTGTAACCTTATTTATCGGCAAATAAATCTTTGACTTTGACTTTGACTTTGAATGTAGAACCTGGATTTACCACAGTACAGCCATTCAGGTTTAGAGCGCAATGACATTGTTCACATATGACGCTGTGGTAGGCCGTGAAGAAGAAACGATTTTTTTTAGGGTGAATAATCATGTTTTGCGCTAAGACTCAATGTAAATGTGGTACGAGGGTCGTGCAGGTATTTTAAGAAAAGTTATAACATCATCTGCTTAGCCTTTTCCCAAGTTTTATTGGGGTCGGCTTCCAGTCTAACCGGATGCAGCTGAATACCAGTATTTTACATGGAGCGACTGCCTATCTGACCTCCACAACCCCGCTAGTAATGGGTAATACGATACCCCTTGGTAAGACTGGTTGTCAGACTTTTTTGGGCCACTGACTACCTGTAACGAATGTCAAAGTTCACAAATGACAGCCGGGACCAACTGCTTAACGTGCTTTCCGAGGCACGGAGGAAACTCGGTATGTAATGAGTGGTCACCCATCCACAGACCAACCTAGGCAAGCACGGCTTAACCTAAAGATCGACCCGAGCGGCTGTTATTATTTAGCCACGAGCTCCTCCTTAAGAAAAGTTATAACATTAAAAAAAAAAAACTTGTGAAAAAGTTGGAACTTCGACCTCTAATATATCTAGAAGGTTCCTAGGTATAAACAGTCCAGAACAACAAAAAAACCGCAATGACAGGGAAAACTTTTAGCCTTTCGGCTTCGTTATGAGTACTTTTACACCTTTTATATGATAAAATTTCTTTAGTGGAAGGAATTAGGCTAACAATGAGCCATTTTGGCCTACTCGTAAGAACGAGTCAGTCGATAAAGGAGAGGTAAGAGTAGGATTCCTTCCAGGCGCGGTTCTCCGTCCTGGAGGGAATTGTCTTGCGCCCCCCCCTGGCGGCAAATAAGGCCACCACGGGCCCGAAGGCGGCCTCGTATGCGGCTGCTGCAGCCGCACCCGGACCAGGGCCGTCCAACCAGCCACCCAACAGGGCTGTGGTGGCCTCCCCCAAAAAGCCAGCTCCAGCAAAAACGGTGCCGGCCAAGAAGGCCCACAAGAGGGGGAAAGGCAAGGCAGCTGCCCAGGCGGTGACTGTGCCGGCGCCAGCGCTGGTGCCAGCGGCGAGTGGGCCAGCGCCTGCGGCATGTCAGATGCCGACGCCGCCACCACCCCCCCAGCCCCCCCAGCCCCCAGCTACCCTTCCCGCGGCTGAAGCCGGATGGCAGGTGGTCGGGGAGAAGCGGAAGGGGCGAAAGGCGGCCAAAAAGGCCCGCAATGAGGAGCGGCAGCGCCAGCACAAGGCGCGAAAGATCGCGGCTAGGCTCCGCGCCCCGAAGACCGCAGCTGTAGTGATTACACTACAGCCGGACGCGGAAAAGAGGGGCGTGTCCTACCGCGACCTGCTGACGAAGGCAAAAGAGACGGTGGATCTCGGCGAGCTCGGGATCACCGGGGGCCTCCGGCTTAAAGTCACCGCGACGGGAGCTCGGTTGCTGGAGATCCCCGGTGAAACCAGTGGCTCGTCCGCTGACGCTCTGGCTGAAAAGCTCAGAGCGTCCCTAAACGCGGACGACGCCCGAGTGTCCAGGCCCGTCAGATGCGCAGACCTGCGCGTCCTGGGTCTGGACGACTCAGTTACCGAGGAGGAGGTGGTGGCCGCCGTTGCTTGGTCCGGAGGGTGTCCTGCCGATCAGGTCAGGGCAGGCGCCCTTCGTCCGGACTCCACGGGCATGCGAACCGTTACGGTAAGCTGCCCTGTGACGGCGGCCAAAGCAATTGTGGAGGGCCGTAGGCTACTGGTGGGCTGGGTGTCAGCGCAGGTGAAGCTGCTGGAGCCCAGACCTTTGAGGTGCTACCGCTGCCATGTGGGACACCATGTGTCGGTACAATGCGCCTCGGAGGCCGACCGCAGCGGCCTCTGCTTCCGCTGCAGTCAGCCCGGTCACATATCCGCGACTTGCTGCGCCACGCCGCACTGCGCCGCATGCGCGGTGTCTGGCAAGCCGGCTGATCACCGGGCTGGCAGCAAGGCCTGCGCTGCACCCGCCAAGGCCAAGGCCAGAAGCAGGGGAGGGCCCTCCACAGCCACCACCACCGCCACCGTCGCCACCGCCGCAGCCGCAACTGCCGCCGCTGCCTCTGCCGCTGCCGTAGAGGGGCCCTCACAGGGGGCCAGGGTGGAGGAAGCGGTAATGTTGTGCCAATAACGGCCCCATTACGCTTCCTCCAAGCGAATATCAACCACTGCGCCTGCGCTCAGGATCTGTTGCTCCAGAGCATGGCGCAGTGGTCGATACACATCGCTGTGGTCGCTGAGCCGTATTTCGTCCAGCCCAGGGAAGACTGGGTGGCGGACCTTAGCGGCTCAGTGACCATAGTGTCGTCGGCCGCCGCCGGTACCCCGACCCTTGAAGGTGTCAGGAGGGGTCGGGGGTGCGTAGCAGCACGGTTCGGAGAGATCGTAGTGGTGGGAGTCTACTTCTCCCCGAGCCGAACTCTCGCCGAGTTCCACAACTCTCTCGCAGAGTTGAGTGTCGTCGTCGGGAACCATTCCCTCCCCGTGCTTGTCCTCGGGGACTTCAATGCCAAGAACTTGGCTTGGGGTTCTCGTTGCACAGATGTGCGGGGAAGGATGGTGGAGGACTGGGCTCTGGAGAAGGGCCTGGTCGTCCTAAATCGGGGTTCTGTCCCCACGTGCGTGCGGATGCGGGGTGAGTCGGTGGTGGACATTTCGTTCGCTAGCCCCGCTCTGTCGCCACGTGTCGTTGACTGGCGTGTCATGGAGGGGGTGGAGACCTATTCCGACCACCGGTATATCCGGTTCGACGTCTCCACCCAGACCTCAAGCGCGCCGGTCCAACAGGCCCCGAGTGGTCCGCGCTGGGCGCTGAAGCAGCTGGACCGGGAGCTCCTCCTGGAAGCCTCGATCGTGCAGGCCTGGGTGACATCACCAGACAGGCCTGCCGACATTAACAATGAGGCAGGGTGGTTCCAGGAGGCCATGTCTGACATATGTGACATGGCAATGCCCCGAGTCCGGCCAGGAAGCGCCCGGCGTCAGGTGTACTGGTGGTCGCGAGAGCTGACGTCTCTGCGTGAGGCGTGCGTGGCTGCGCGGCACCTGTACGCCAGGCATCGCAGCCATGGCAGGCATGGCAGCCATTGAGGCGGAGCTATATGAGGGGTACAGAGCGGCGAAGACCGCCCTCCGTGAAGCTGTCCTGAGGGCCAGGGATCAGGCCCGCGAGGAATTGCTGGGGACTCTCGACAGAGATCCGTGGGGGCGCCCTTACAAGATGGTGCGGGATAAACTCCGCACCTGGGCCCCCCCACTGACGCAGAGTCTCCGGCCTGAGCTCGTGGAGGACGTAGTGAGCACTCTGTTCCCTACGCGGGGGGTACATCCCCCCCCGCCTATGGCTCCGCCGCCTGCGGTGCTGGAAGCGGATCACCAGGACGACGACGACGACACTCCGGTAGTGACTGGGGTAGACCTGAGAGTGGCGGTACGCAGGCTCAGTGCCAAAAATACCGCCCCGGGACCCGACGGCTTGCCTGGCAAAGCCTGGGTCCTGGCCTCGGAGGCTCTCGGGCCCCGACTGGAGGGGCTCCTAAGCGCATGCTTGGAGAGAGGCCAGTTCCCGCTTCGTTGGAAGACGGGGAAGCTGGTCCTCATTCGGAAGCCAGGGCGCCCTGCGGACTCTCCGTCCGCATACCGGCCCATAGTGTTGCTCGACGAGGTGGGCAAGCTCTTTGAAAGAGTCATTGCAAACCGCCTCGCCGAGCACCTTGCGGGGACGGGGCCGGATCTTGCGGAACACCAGTTTGGTTTCCGCAAGGGGCGCTCTACGGTGGACGCCATCATGCGCGTGAGAGCCCTCACGACGGGGGAAGCAGTGTCCCGGGGGGGGGGTTGTCTTGGCGGTGTCTCTTGACATCGCCAACGCTTTCAACTCCATGCCCTGGAGCTGCATTAGGGAGGCACTACGGTATCACCGGGTGCCGACCTACCTTCGTCGTGTGGTCGGGGACTACCTAACGGATAGAGCCGTTATCTACCCCGGTCGCAGCGGAGAATGGAACCGGCGAGAGATGTCGTGCGGTGTTCCACAGGGATCGGTCCTAGGACCTTCCTTGTGGAACATCGGGTACGACTGGGTGCTTCGCGCCGACCTCCCTAGCGGCGTCAGCGTGGTCTGCTATGCAGACGACACGCTGGTGCTGGCACAAGGGGGGTCGCACGAGGCGGCGGCCGAAATAATGACACGCGGGGTTGCGATAGTCGTCGAGAGGATCCGGCAACTGGGTCTCGAGGTGGCATTGCACAAGTCCGAGGCCATGTGCTTTCATGGGCCTCGGAATGCGCCACCTCCGGGATCCTCACTGACGGTAGGAGGGGTATCCGTCGGCGTCGAGTCGACGCTGAAGTACCTGGGACTCGTCCTCGACAGCCGATGGAACTTCGTGGAGCATTTCCGACGTTTGGCCCCCAAACTGGAACGGACCGGGGCTGCCTTCAGGCGGCTCCTGCCCAACCTTGGGGGGCCAAACGCCTCCTGCCGGAGGCTCTACGCGGGAGTCGTGCGGTCCATGGCCCTTTACGGGGCCCCGGTGTGGGCGCGTTCCTTGAGGCTGCGTGCAGCCCACTACCTGAACGCGCCCCAAAAGGTGGTAGCCGTAAGGCTGGCCCGTGGGTACCGCACGATCTCCCGTGAGGCGGCGTGCCTCCTTGCCGGATTGCCGCCATGGGATCTGGAGGCGATAGTCCTCGCGCGCCTACATGAATGGCGCGCGGAGGTGCTACGCCGGGGGGAAACTCCGCTGCCGCGACAAATTGTCGCGCAGCGGACAGACTTCCGGCGTGATCTCATGGCGATATGGAGAGAGCGACTGTCGCAACCCCGTGCAGGGCACGCCACAATAGTGGCGGTAAGTCCCCTCTTTGAGGAGTGGCTTGAGAGACGCCACGGCGTCCTCACCTTCCGCCTGACGCAGGTCCTCACCGGACACGGTGTTTTCGGGAGGTTCCTGCACCGAATCGGGCGGGAGGAAACGCCCGGGTGTTTCCACTGCGAGGATCGACCGGAGGACACGGTGGAGCACACGGTGGAGGTGTGCCCCGCGTGGGCGGAGCACCGCCGTGTCCTCGAAGCGGCGATTGGCGGCGGCGACCTCTCGCGTCCGGCCCTGGTGCAAGCCATGGTCCGGAGCGAGACGGAATGGGACGCCGTCACCTCCTTCTGCGAAGCAGTAATGCTAGAGAAGGAGGTGGCGGAACGTGAGAGGGAGAGAACCTCACAGCGTCCCGGCCGCCGTGGGAGACGCCCCGGGCGTCCACCGTAGGCGCGGGCCTGTGGACGGTGGGCTGTGGGCTAGCTCACCGTCCGTCCGTCTCATAACGACAGGCCGTGTCGACGGCGCGTTCGTGTTCCACGCGCGCCTCAAAGAGAGTCAGCAAAAAGGAAGGGGTCCGAAAGGACCGATGCCTGCCGGGGTTGCGGGACTATTCGAAAGAGATACCGTGGCCCCGGAACACAAAGGGCGATGAAGGAACATGGATGGGTTTTAGTCAGTAAAAGTCTGACACTCCCTCCTGCTCCGCCCAGAGCGGGAGAAGTCATTTGATGATTTCCCATCCGAAAAAAAAAAAAAAAAAAAAAAAAAAGAGTAGGATTTGAATCAAATGGACTTATACCAACAACAAATAAAATAATTAGTGTTCCGTTTTTAACTCTAGAAACTTTATTTAGAGCACAATGATTACTCGCAAATGTCGCCGCCGTAGTGACTGTCGGTTCGATACGATAAGTTTACTTATGCAGCACTATTTTTAAGCGTTCGCATTAATATTGTAAGAGCTTTGAAGCGGCATGAACGTGGATCGTGAAACAATAAATAAATTGAGAATTTTATTTCCTATATTGAATTTGTAGGTGTTTAATTAGCAGTGGCGTGTGATAGGCTTGATGTTTTTAAATTGGCTTAAAAATTATTACGCTGTGGCTTGATTAAAACCAAATTAATAGATCAGATACATTTAAAGACTGGGCATTGTTGGAGGTTTTTCAATTGGCTTTAAAATGATTACGCTGCGGCTTGATTAAAACCAAATTGATAAATCAAATAAATTCAAAAACTAAGCATTGTTGGATAAAAAATTTGGATAATAAAGACTGCATGTGGCAGAACTGAGTGTGGAGTGGTTATAAGATAAAGTAGAAATATGCTTAAAAGAGGAAGTTTGGAAGTGGCGCCTGTTTCAGAAAAGATGGAAGGGAGTAATCTGAGTGACCAAATGGGTTAGGTTACGTAAGAAAAGTGCGAAAACGCGAGTGAGCCGAGCGAGCGTAGAGAGCGGAACCGCGGCAGAGGCCTACTACCTACATCTTAGATGGATGCGTATTTTCAAGTCACTGTCTTCACGATTTGTAGTAGCTAACAGTCATTTGCTTTCAACAGTTACCGTGTCTCTGAGGTAAAACCTAAGATTTTACCTCAAATGGTGGATGGTGGTAAAAGTTAGAAATTAACAATGATTACATAATAGTTTGGACTTTTACCATGAAGAGTTGTTAATTTATTTATTTATTTAGGTATAATACAAACATATTTACAAAATATGCTTGTTGCAGTTATTATGGCCAATTATAGGTTTCCCTGTATAACTGGGATATATGTACATTCAGTCAAAAAAGTATCGGGAATGGATGATTTGTTTATGGTTCCAAATTCAAATTTTTGTTTTTTTGTAGTTGTTAGATTGGCACAACTGTTTTCCATTTTGGCGCGGAGTTTGAGTTGCATCTGTTATTTATATTAAATACAGTGCTGGTTTTAGTAATATCATATATAGTGTGTATTGCGAATTTCATAATGGACAAAAATATCGAACAAAGAGTTTGTCTTAAATTTTGCATCGCCAATGGAATTTCGTGTTCGGAGTCACTGAAAATGTTACAGAAGGCTTACGGTGAATCGACTTTATCAAAAACTCGTGCTTATGAGTGGTTCAAAGCGTTCAAAAGCGGTCGAGATGTGATGGAAGATTTGCCTCGCTCTGGTAGGCCGTCAACGTCTGCAACTGAAGTTAACATCGCAAAAGTGAAGAAAATAGTGACTGAAAATCCCCATTCAACTCTGAGAGAGATAGCCGCCGAACTTTCTGTATCTCACGAGTCGATCCGTACCATTTTAACTAATCATTTGGGTATGAAACATGTTGCTGCTCGGCTAGTCCCAAAAGATCTGAATTTTCTCCAAAAACTCAATCGCATGAAAGTCGCAGAGGACATGCTAGAACGAGTCAGTTCGGACCCAACATTCATTAAACGCATTGTTACTGGTGACGAGACGTGGGTTTACGAGTTTGACATGCAAACTAGTCAATGAGCTTCGGAGTGGCGCCTTCCAACTGAACCGAAACCGAAAAAACCACGCCAAAGTCGATCAAAAGTCAAAGTCATGTTGACTGTTTTCTTTGACTATCGCGGTGTTGTGCACTCTGAATTCTTACCGGAAGGTCTAACGGTAAATAAAGAATATTATTTGAGCGTTATGCGGCGTTTAAGAGAGCAAATTCGACGAAAAAGGCCAGATTTGTGGAAAGAAAATTCTTGGATTTTGCACCACGACAATGCGCCTTCGCACAAGGCTATCATTGTGAACGAATTTTTGACCAAACACTCAACAAATACCATCCAGCAACCACCATATTCACCAGATATGGCTCCTGCTGACTTTTTTCTTTTTCCTAAACTCAAATTACCACTTCGTGGCACCCGTTTTCAATCGATAGAAGACATAAAGGAGAATTCGCGGCGAGAACTGAACTCAATTCCGGAAGCAGCGTTTAAAAAATGTTTTGATGAATGGATTATTCGTTGGCGCAAGTGTATCGTTTCTAAAGGAGCATACTTTGAAGGTGATAAAATTGGATGAATAACAGACATTTTGTGTATTATTGATCTTTTCCCGGTACTTTCTTGACAGAGTAGTATAACACATGCGAACGGACTAATCCCAGATATTTTCAAAAATAAAATTACAATATAATACAAAATAAATCAACTCCAGCGAATTCCGAGTTATAAATTCGAGCAATGCGACTCAAAACACAGTTCTTAGAATAGTTAGTAACTCTACTAACTATTCCAAGAACTAAAAACTTAAGATTTAACACAAACGTCTAGGAATGCGCAACATTGTGTGTTAAATCTTAAGTTTTACCGTAGTTTGGGCTTTTCCAGTAACTTTCCAGATACAAAAGAAACAAACCTAGACATAAAACGTAATAAACAATTGGCTATTTACGTTTACAAAATTCAAGTCCCTCGCATATATTTACTGACCTATTATCTATGTAGGCCACTCTTCAAGGCTGTTCAAACTTTTTAAAACGTCTATTATTTATAAGTTAAGCTTGTGTTAGTTGAAAATTAATTCTAAATTGTTACGTTAGTGACTGAGTATAAATTATGAGTTCGAAAATGAAGAAGATTTTTTGAGATTTGAGTTTGTTAGTCAAACAAAAATGGAAATTACATTTTATTATAAATCAAATACTAGTTCTCGTTATATAAATATATTTAAGAAACTATTAGTTGTAAAAGAATATTGGGATTAGTAAGTGATTAAAGTAATAAATAAATAAATAGTAATACCAGGCGTCAGCTTCCAGTCTAAAGGATGCAGGATGCATCTGAATACCAGTATTTCACATTTAGCGACCGCCTATCTGACCTTTACAACCCAGTTAGTACTGGGTAATACGATACGCCTTGGTAAGAATGCTTTTTGAATTGTCAGGCCACTGACTACCTGTTACGACTCTCAAAGATCTAAAAATCAACGGCAGCTCTTGCATTGATAATGAATAATTCACGCTCCCAATTCATTTTAATTCTGCTTTTGACGTTAACTTTGATTGACAAAACTATCAAGGCTTTTAAATAAACGTCGTTTAAACTCCTGTTCAAAATGTATTAGCAGAGTAAGGCAGACTAGAGGAACGCGTGCATTTGCGACCGCCAATCAAAATCCGACAAGAACGATCAACGTTTGATCAACGATCCGTGGTTTCAAATTTTATTTTGTGTCAACGTGAGGTGACCAGAGTTTATGTTTCGTTTGGGACATTGTTTTGAAAGAGAATTTGAAAGAGAATTTAAAAGAGAAAACTTAGACCAGATTTTCATTTGAGGATCTATTTATAAGCCTGTAGTTTAACTCCATTTTCGAGTAGTTTTACTTCATATTTTCTTGCTAATGATTAGAAGGTCCATTGGCTTAGCTTACCCTCAACATGAGCGGCAAATTTTGTTTCTGGAGATATATCATTTTTACTCGTCTCTACTCAAAACGACATAAACCTTCCATGGGTGTAGGCAGAAACTACAAAACGCCGCTTGGAACAAGGAGTAAGTATGTGAACACCGTAGGATATTCATAAATCCTTTTGAAAGCTCTACTCATGTGTGTTTAAAACTTAAAGCAATGAAACCTACTGATGACACCAATACCAATAGCATCGCGATCTCTTTATTCACTTCATTCTAGCTCCCACTGAAGCCAGACAAAAATCTAGTCCAACCGGTCCCAACCCTAAAAACGAAACGATGGTAACCCTACGCTCGCTTCCCAAAATGCCGTATTCCTGAGTGCAAAAACTGGTCGATCAATCATTACGGATTTAACTATACACACTACGGACTTAAACTTTTATTGATATTGGACAGAACAGGACAATCTTTTAACTACAATATATTTAAAACTCTATCTACACACATCAACACGGTCTAGGGATATTTTAAAAAAAGCGAATTACTATCAATGTGTTAATTATTTATATGACATGTATATATTTAAAAGATACGTTATTTAATATTCTACCATTTTTTAATAATGGTTAAGGTATAGATTAAAATTTCAGGATTTTATGGAAAAAAAATGAAGCGTAGACGGAAACCGTATATGAATGAACTTTTAATTTGTGAGTAAAAACTGAAAAAAATAGAAAAATCATTTAATTTGTGTTTATAAACTTGAAGTTAATAGTCTGAGAAAGTGCCCATGATGTTCATAACACATCGGCAACGATTCGGCATGCTCAGAACAAGGTTGTCAATGTCTTGCTGCGGAATATTGTCCCATGTCCTTCTGAGGTGCGCAAAAAGTTGATCTTCTGTAGCCAGATTTTCAGGAACTTCCTTCAGAGCTCTTCTTTGCAGCATATCCCACGCATGCTCAATGGGATTTAGATCTGGCGATTGAGCAGGCCAGTCTAAGGCCCTAACATTATGTGTATGTAACCAAGCTGCTACCGTTCTCGCCGTGTGTCCGGGCATTGTCGTGCATGAGCAGGAAATCTTGCCCCATTTGTGTTCTGTGGGGCAAGATTACGGGCCCCAGCACCTGTTGGACGTATCGTTCTGCCGTCATATTGCCCCGCACCCAAACGAGATCCGTCCGTCCTCCAAGACGAATTCCTGCCCAAACCATAATTGTTCCTCCTTGGTATGGGTGAACTTCCTGAGGGTTCTGGAGACGGCTCCATCGTTCAGGAACTCGCCAAACACGCGTCCTTCGTGAATCTGGATGGAAGCCGAACCTGGATTCATCCGTGAACAGCACATTGGACCATTGGTCACGGCCCCAGTCCACGTGGTTCCGAACCCATTCTAATCGTCGTCCACGATTGCCTCTCCGTAAAGGTGGGACCCGGAGTGGTCTACGAGAGCGTAGATTGCTTTCATGCAGTCGCCTTCTTACAGTTTGGTCACTCACAAGCACTTGGTGTTCCACTCGCAGCCTTTGGACCAATTGAGTCGCCGTTGCATTTGGTTGTGCTCGCGCAGTAATTTGCAAAAATCGGTCTTGTCTGGGGGTAGTGATGCGACTTGGCCCCCGGTGCCTCTCCGCTACTTCACCTGTGGCACGATAGCGTGTCCACAATCTTGAAATTACATTTTGATGGGTCCCTATGGCCTCAGCAACATTACGCTGAACAGATCCAGCTTCCAGCATTCCCACAGCTCGTAACATCTCCGCCCTCGTCAAATGTCGGCGTTGCATGGCTACAATACCTCAATTTTAACTTTATCTTTCGTTTAAAAATGAAAAAAAACTGTAACTAAACGTAATTCGTATTGTTTTCTAAATTTCGCACAAATGAAAATTCCCTCTCCTATACATCAAGACATTTTTATGCCACCGAAACAAAAGAATTTTCAAAAATTTGAATTTGGAATTAGTCTGAGATAAATTACAAACAAATCGGTGTATAAAAGATTCCAATGCGGCCAGTACTTTTCGAGTTATTTAATTGAGTATGAAATATCCCTAGACCGTGTTGATGTGTGTATTTCAGCCCACAGTGCATTTTTTTAAAAAACGCTAACTATTCGTTGTTTTTAATTTTATTATGACAAGCTGCTAGTGGTGTGAGATGGTTAAAAAGTTTGTTTATTTTTATATTGAAGTGAGATAAAATAGGGTGAATGATTTATTTGGTGTATTGAGTTACGAGTTTATTCGGATCGGGTTTTATGGGATTGATAAAAATTTCGATTGAGTTTTGTTTGATTGAAATGATTGTTTGTTGAGTAAAAAAGAGATGATGTAAGTAAGTAAGAAAAAGATGATGTTGATAATGAGATACTATTCATTATCAACATCATCTACCTAGCCTTTTCCTAACCATATTGAGGTCGGCTTCTGTCTAACCGGATGCAGCTGAATGTCAGTTTTTACATTTGTGTTTTTTTTTTTATTTTTAGGAACAATATTCACTACATAGTATAAAACAAAGTCGCTTCCCGCTATCTGTCTGTCCCTAACTATGCTATCTTTAAAACTCCGCAACGGATTTTGATGTGGGTTTTTTTAATAGATTTAGTGATTCAAGAGAAAGGTTTATATGCATTTAACATGCATAATATAGTAGAGAAACACTGATAATTTTAGAGGTTTCTAATGTAATGCGAACCCTACGACATAGATCAAAATAATGAACCACAGTATTGTACACCTTAAAAAGGTCTACAAAAAAATCCGCGATAGTATATGTCTATCTCTTAGGGATAACCCACAAAAACCATTTTTTATCCTTTACTTTTTACGAGAAATAATGGCTTATTTACGAAGCGATTTTAAGCAATACAGCATTAATCCTTACCCAATTAGGTATCTGAAACACATTGTGCATTGAATATAGATAAATATGGCCCTATTCAGCATGGTTTAAAAGATATTACAGATTTAAAATACAGGGTCATACCGGTTGCGGCGGTACCGGCTGGGGGGCTGGCGGCGCGTGCCTATAAATAGCGCGTAGATAGCAGTCTAGAGATTCCAAATTTGGCACATAGGTTCCTTATGAGGTTTGAAAGGCACTAAGAAAGGATTTTTTAAAATTCACCCCCTAAGGGGTTGAAACGTAACGAAAGTTTACATGGGGAAATAAGATTAGTTAGACTATTATTCGAATCTTAGCAGGAGTACTCCTATCGATAAATGAGTAAACATTAATTGTGTTTCAGGTTTTCTTCAAAATTCAACCCCTAATATGGAGAAATGGGGTGACAATGCCTGAAAATCAACTCATAGCCCAAACCACTAGGTCTAGAGATTCTAAATTTAGTTTGCGTAGGTTTCTTATGAGGTCTAAGGGTGATTGTGATGATGATGATTGTGATAACGATGATAATGATTGTGACAACGATGATGATGATTTTGGTAACGATGATGGTGATTGTGATAATGCTGATGATGATTGTGATCACGATGAAAATGATTGTGATTACGATGATAATGATTGTGATAACGGTGAAGGTGATTGTGATTGTGATAGGGATTGTGATTGTGATAGTGATTGTGATAGTGATAGTGATAGTGATTGAGAATGTGATTGTGATTGTGATTGTGATTGTGATGGTGATTGTGATATTGATTGTGATAGTGATGGTGATTGTGATGGTGATTGTGATAATAATACTAATTGTGATAGCGATGGTGATTGTGATGATTATGAAATTTGGCACATAGATAGTGTATAACATGGATTAACATGTAGGATACTATTTATCCTTTTAGTATGATCCCATGGAACAGTTACCAAACTTCACGCGGGCGAAGCCGCTGGCAACAGTTAGTAATTTTATAATTAAAAAAAAACTAATCTAAACTAAATCTTTTAACATTTTGTTGTTGCACAGTGAGCAAGAACTAAATAACTTTTGAATTTATAATAAAAAAAAACTGTCGTAAAATTGGAAAATAAAGTTTGAATGAATAAATTAAATGAAGTTAGAGCAAACACAGAATTTTTTTAGAACCCTTTTAAATAAATCGTCTCACTGCTTTTACAACTTTAGTTTTGAGCTTTTTTTTTCTATAGTTTCGTTAAAAGTCGTGACCAAAAACGACCAAAATCAGAACTCAGCCAACCAACACTTTGACAGTTACAAAACTAAAGACATTACAAATAAAAAACGTGCAAAAGCGAATCGAACGGGCCGAAGTGGCTTAAAAATGGAACAAGTTGGAAATTGGAAATACTGGCGACTTCCGTCAGAGTCATGCAAAACGGAGGTGCGAATAAAAGTAAATTGGTAAACTTTAAGTATACAGCGGCCGGCACAAGTAGTGTTGGGAATTGAGGGGACCGCGAGAAGAGTCGGACGTGAGAATTTAAATTTGGAAGTGTTTTTTTTTTGTTTTTGATTTAATCCCGGGTCCCGGGTTCGAATTTCGGTAGAAGCAAATGTTTGTGTGATGAGCATGGACATTTGTTTCTGAGTCATGGATGTTTATATGTATAATAAGTATGTATTTACAAACAAAAAAGTATCTATGTAGTATATCAACTATCTGGTGTCCACGATACAAGCCTCGTTGCTTAGACACTAGATGGCGCTGTGTGCAATGTCCAGTGATATTTATTTATTTTATTTATTTAATCATGGCTCAATCTACTAAAGAAAATGACATAAAAATAATAATTTAGTAAACTGATCCCGCGGGATCCAAATGAGCGGGATCATATTACTAAAGAGCCGAATGGTGGACAAAATTAATGTAAGCAAGCCCATGAAATTAAAAATAGGTTTCATTTAATGTTTTCATTAACCGACTTTTAAAAAAGGAGGAGGTTGTCTATCCCACTAGCATATTCTATTTTTTTGTCATGCACACCGATTACTCCGTAATTGCTGAGCTGATTTATGTGATTTTAAATTTGAAAGAAGAAGCCCCCGCGGTTGTCTCATTTACATTTTATTAAATTTGTTTGAGTAGTTTATCAGTTAACTCTCTTTAATACATATTTTTTCTTCTTGGCCTGATGACATGATGGTTCCTTGATAACTTCTAGTTACAATTTAAAATTTATTCATCACAAGAATTTGTGTGGGATACTACAATTAAAAAGAGTAAAATAAAAAACTTTTTTTTTTTTACCTACAGTAGCGCTATGACTTTAAACTGCCTGAAGCGTAGTCATCATCTGCCTAGCCTTTTCCCAACTATTTTTGGGGTCGGCTTCCAGTCTTACCAGATGCAACTGTATACCAGTATTTTACATGGAGCGACTGCCTATCTGACCTCCACAACCAAGTTCATACTGGGTAATACGATTCCACTTTCGTAAGACTGGTTGTCAGACTTTTTGGGCCACTGACTACCTGTAACGACTCTCAAAGATAAGATACAAATGACAGCCGGGACCAACAGTTTATCGTGCTTTCCGAGGCACGGGAAAACTTGGTATGTAAGGGTGGTCACCCATCCACAGCCCAACCTAGGCAAGCACGGCTTAACTTATAGATCGACCCGAGCGGCTGTTATTATTAAGCCACGAGCTACTGCCTAAAGCGTAGTACCGGGTTTAAATGGACTAAGAAACCAGCTTTGCATAAAAAGTGATAGTAGTAAAAATATACAAAATAAGGTACGCATATGCGTAGTTTCTTTTTGCAGCAAAATCTATTCAAACACACAGAAGAGTAGTTTATAACACAGTACTTATGTCCTATGTGAGTTGTTAAAGAAACTCAAGAATCTTAGTTCCCATTAAATCTTTAATTAAACAACGTTTCACAAGTTTTCGTTTAATGTCATGTAAAATGGGAGCGTGAATAAAAGTAAATTGCTAAACTTTAAGTACACTGCAGCCGCCAGTTAATAGTGCTGGGAAACAACAGGTTCGATCGATTACACAAAGTTGAGTCAAGTCTTTTTGTAATCGATCGATTTTGTTTTACAAGCAGATTATATGAATCGATGTAATATGTAAGGGAATAATTTTATTTTGTAAGTATTAGATACAGATTTTGAGGGTCAAAGTTTCAACTTTTTTTTAAATGTTTTAATGTTTTAATTTTAAATTAACTTTACTTTATCCACGATCCCCGTACTATAACTTTATATATTAAATGCATCCATCAGCACAATGTTTTGAGTGCAAACTAAAAACGGTAAAACGTGATTTTTCATTTTGAAAGAAAATACGTTTAATAGCAACAATGTTTGCGTAGAGTTACTTAGTTTGATGTGCATAATGCGTGGTTGACGGTTTCAAGAAGGGTCTGATTACACCTTGCACAGCAATTATGACATGGACAGGTCTTGAACGCGGTGTAGATGTGCTGGCGTTTCATCGAGGAAATTCGACCTTAAAGGTAGCAAAAAATAAAGCTTCCTATCACGAAAATACCTAATCCTCTCTTCTCCACAAGTTCCCTCCAACTTGTCCATTGCCTCGACTCACTCGAGTGTAACAAATTGATGTCCCATCACTACATCAAAGAAACTTTTCCTTTGTGTAAACGTGTTAACGTTGCTGCTACAGTAATGTTTGTTATGTCGGAGTTATTTTATTAGGTACATGAATCAAGTATTTTTGTAATATTAGTAAATTCAACAGAGATTGACAACAAGGAACTTTTTAAATGTGCCCTCCAAAAATTGGTTGAAATTTTTCACATCAGTTTTATCGTCGTAATAATCCTCGAATATCATTGTTTTATTTATTTGAACTGTACTCTATGGCTTTTTTATTATCTAATATAACTATCTATTATGAGAAATTTCCTGAGTTTTTTTGTTTGACAACTCGGTTCGGATATACTATATTTTTCGTCACGTACAAAAAGCGGAGTATGCAAATGGAGTGCATTTATGCATCCTCGATGTTTTCAAGGCTAATTCTTCTAAAATTGCATTCAAAGGAAAGAAAACTACTCTAAAGGAACTCGATAATACCACTCCATACAAAAAGGTTACCATCGTACCCCAACCCAATGAAGAGCCCAACAAATTGGGTGCAAAATTCGGTCTTTCCCACCTTAACAAAACTAAACAAACATAAACCCAGCCTCACAAAACTCCTCTTTATCTAACACCAACGAAGTTTACCTTCTATCAAACCAAGAAAACATTCGATTTTCATCGAATACAAGTTCAGATAGAAAGCAATCTTAAAGTTTTCACACTATTATGTTTCTATATATCACAGTTACGTCTGTGTCGCCACTTGAGACCTCACAGATGGAGTTCAGCACAAACTTTATTTATACCAAGTTCCTCGGGAAATGTTTAATGTTGAATTTTTATTCCCTCCTCTTTCAGGGGCCCGTTTTACTTAAGAATTTTTCATTTTAAAATGCAATATATGTACTGGTTGTTTGATGTGCCATTTAGTATATTAGTGTGTATGTGTGTACTGTTTGATGTTTTCTTTGAGTTTCGTGAATGGACTTGTTAGTAGGTCATCTGCTTAGTCGGGTGCTTGTAAATTAAGGTTTGTAAGTGGATCTGGCTTTAAATATTTTGTTTGGTGTGTTTGTGCTGTGCAGTAAACAAACCAAAATCTCATTTTCTCTATGTATCTTCCCTTTTTGAATGAAGACAGCACGTTACATGCAAATGTTTCGCCAGGACAAACACTTGGCGATTTTAACAAAAAATGTTATCCGACTTCTTCCTTTAACGATTGTTGCATATAACTACGGCAATTAAAGCGATTCTCTTAGAACACCGCTTGTCTGCGTGGTCGGGCGTCTTCGGCGAAGCAAATGTATGGTCGGTGCGCCGCATCTAGACAAATGTGTTAATCATCAACGGATTTCATACAAGTCATTGCGACGTATGCGACGCTTCACCGCACTACCGCACGTACGAGCGGTGTCGTGTTGACAAAAATTCATTTGTTTTCATATGGTGACGAGTCGGGACTTCTAGTATGGAAAACATTTTTGGTGACCAATCGGAATCGTGACGAATCGGCCATAACTCATTGCTTATACAATCTTGGACAACACAATCTACAATCACGTCAGTTTGTTTAAAGTCCTGTGACTGGTTTTGTATTGGTTTTGTTACGGAATCCATAAAATATATAGTACCAATACTTTGTTACCATAACTCTATACGGACAAACTATCGTCATACCCTCATGGGCATGACTCAAGCACAAGTTCAATTTCGATGCCCAAACACCATAACAATACCTAAGCTAAGACAACGCTAGCCTTGTGACGTCACGGTGAAGCAGACAAAGCCTTCAGTGTGCAGCGTGTCTGTACCTCTATCGTATCTTGGCTGCCCAAGGCAGTGGCGATCGCAAAGTCAACAAGATGTCAAAAATGTTGTGTGTTTACTTTAGCGCCTTAAATGCTTGGGTTGGCCATCTCTTGGTGCGGGTTCGAAGGAACAGAATGGTGTATGATCGACTTTTCATCATATTTTATTGACTGCTAAATCATTGGTCCATATTGTGTTTCTAAAATGTACCTATGGGCAGGATTTTCTTACTTGACTTTACCGAGGTAGTGACTTCGGTAAAATGAAGAATTTAATTTAATTAGAAAATCCTCCCCTTAATGATCCTCCCATGTTATGGAGTGCCATTACATATCGAGAACTCTCCGGGTCTCGCCAAACGCCTTCAGCAGTTCGTCCCTCTTGTCATTCGAAGATTTTTGAGTCGTTACTGGACTTATAAGCCCGAAAGTCTGACAATTAAACTCACCAAACATTACCCAGTAACTGTGTTTTTGGAGTCATCATCATCAGCCTACAGCAGTCCACTGCTGGACATAGGCCTCCTCAATCGCACGCCACTCAACTCTATTCTCAGCAACTCTTATCCAGTTGCTACCAGCGACGCTGCGAAGATTGTCTCTTCACCGATTCTGACGGCTTCCACCTTTCATTTTCCGATTCGCGGTCCTCACTCAAGAACACGTCTACCCCAACGGTCATCAGTTCTACGGCTAATATGCTTCAGCTTACTTACTCTGGTTCACTGTCGGATTACCTCGTACCTCGTTGAAATCGTAAATTAACCATTTAACTAATTCTAGGATTTGGCTGCAAGTGCAGACTAGAAGCCGAACTCAACATAGTCGGAAATAGCGATGACGAAGGTAAAGTCACCAATAAGCACAGTATTTTACTACATACTTATCATGACTGTATCACTGAATTTCGAATGGATAAAAATATAAAAAAGAAAAAAAAAACGTCACGTCATGATGTTGTATTATATTGTATTGTTTATATAATATATTTTATTGTTTATATATATTATATTTTATTGTTTATATATTATATTGTTTATTTACATCCAAGCAATTGAAGCAATCACGACCAATTTGCCGTCTATTATTGAAGAGTTCCCTTGTATATCTCCAAAAATCAGCATAAGCTCTTCACCAAACTTAAACGGGACTACCGCGAAAATAATATTCTTCCAAACAGAACCTTCACAATAGGCGAAGATATCGCTGAACATACACAAAAACAGACGAATTGAAAACCTCGTCGTTTTGGAAGTCGGTTAAAAAGCAAAAAATATGTGCAAAAACATATATATTTCTATATATCCAGTCTGTAGCAAATATCCACTATATTATCCTCCCAGTAAAATAATATCCGATCCCTATATTGACTTATGTTTTCTTTGACTCCAAGATCAGCATTGCGACATTTTAAGTTCCGAGATTGTGTTCGTGCGATAAGTTTTAACAAGTTTCCAACTTATCCATTGCCTTCAATAAATTCGTTAAACTTTATAGAAAAATACGTTTTTTTAATCTTTTTGTTGCGGTATGAAAATGTGCTTGTTGGGTTTTTACTTGGCAGGTAGACTTTTATGTTTAAACAGGCAAAAAAGTTGCTGAAGACATTTGTGAGAATTTTGTGATTTTTCTAGAGAATCGTGAGGTCCTGGGCTTCTATTCCCAGGTCGTGCAAAGTGGTATTGGATATCTCCTCAAGGAATTTCTCAGCAGGAGCCTGGAGTTTTGATTTTCTGAGTCCGTTTCATGGGACTTAAACATAACTGTTGTGAGTGTATACCTACTACCGGTTCATTTCTGTTTAATCCTTTGGAGATTTGTCTATGAAATTATTTTGATAATAGACGTTAAAAAAAAGCTAAATGTCCCGCTACAAATGAATAATGAAATTCTTCTTCACTAAATAGTAAACATTCAATATAATAGATTAACTTTGAAGATCTCCAGACTTATTGTTATTTGTACAAAAAGTCAAAGTCTAGCGTGTCTATAAATAGTCGATTTTCTTTGATCCTGAGAACAAAGCGAAAACTATATCTTGTTAACAAGGTACAAAGCAATAATTTTAAATACCCACAGTAAGTTTACAAATAACTTTCCAAATTACTGTAATAAACGCAGCAATTAGTAAAGCACCGTAAACAGTTATTACCAAAAGTTTACCACGGACTAAAATCACTTGTTGTGTATTTTGTAGCCTAGTGAACTGAAAAATCATTAACTATACACGTAGTAATTATTATTTGCACACCTATAGTAATCATTACTTATACACCCGGTAATCACTACTAATATACCCGGTAATCGCTACTTACGCACCTAGTAACCACTTTGCGATTAATTCATAAACACTACTTTAAGTTAAGTGTTAAGTTAAGCGCCTAAATAACAACCATATTTTTCTCTAATATTTAAGCGTCTCTTTACTTTAACCGGCATTTTTTAATAACAATCTTTGTATTAACGACTATTTAATCACCCAGTAATCACTATTTATATACCTAGAGGAACAATTAATTTTATTACTACAATTATTAATATACGATTAAATAGATTATTCTTTTGATCAAATACCATTATTTATTTGAGCAGCTGGAATTACTGCATTGTTATTATTATTATTTAAGAATTGTTATTAGAGGTATTATAGTTATAAATTATTGAGGATTTATTGGATCATATATTTTAATAATTGGTCATGGTTTATGTTTTTCTGGAATATTTTGTTTCTATTTCGCTCGCAAAGAAATATACGCTAAAAATAAATATGTTTAGAAAACTCGAAGAAGGTTCTCCAGTGTCTCAAAGACAGTAAAAAACGATTTGCAAAGCATTTGAGTCAGGGTTGTCAAAGAAAGCAGACTGACGACGAAGCTCAGTCTGTTTTCTTTGTCAAGAGCAGTATCTTTTAACTATTGGGTACTGAGAGTATCGTCGCTGTCGAGTCGTTATGGAATGTAATGGTATGGGTTTTATACGTGCTACACAGATGTTCTGGACAGCATCTTTCACTCGCCTACGGACTGGCGATATTATCGGTGTCATGTGAACTTCAAATTAAAATCTTGTGCAAAATGCCATACAAATAACGAACAGGCTTAGCGGTTTAGAGAGTTTGTTATTTATCAGTGAATTTAAAATTTTGATTGTGTAGTTGATTGTGTACACATTAACATCAAGCCTGTAATCTGGCGAGCTTATTGCCATCAACCGGGCACAAATCCAGATTCCGTGCAATTAATGAGAAACTCCTGATGAAAAAACCCAAATAAACTTTGCTCGACCCGGAAATCGTACCTAAGATCTTATGCCCAGCAGTGGCACTGGCAAGTTTTTTTGTTTATTTTGTTTTCTGTTTAAAAACCTTTGAAAAAAATACTGCAGAAGTCTGCCAGCCCTAGTGCATGATATTAAATTCTAACAAGTAGCAGTGCGCTACTAACAAGGTATCGTTTTCTACGGTAAACTAGAGAAAGTGTCACAGTGCACCGAGGAACGCTTGTGATTAAAACGTTCTCGAGAAAACTGTGTCGTTTAATTAATTTAATTTGTACAATAATAGTTGTTATTTAAGAATAGTTTGTCCATTTATGAACTGATGTATTTCCGACTAGACAATATTTAGATAACATTACGCCAGTTTCATTTAAAGTGGTAGATAGTCTATTATGTGTTCATCATTTTCCGTGAAAGCATAAAAATAATAAGTCGTTTACACAAGGTGTAAACGAACCCTTCACGAAGCCGGTAACCAAGAATTCTGTAGATCAAACTAAATTACACTATGCAAAAATGTGTGCTGGGATACGACTTTTTACATGAGGTGAAAAGTCACGGTTTACGATAGAACTCAATGTAACGTACTCAATGTAACCATGCTAATGGATGCATTGTATGTATAATAGTACGGGGTTCATGAAGGTATTTAAAGTAAAGTTAAACCTTTAAAAACATGTGGGTTCCTAGGTATGGTCCAGAACAACAAAAAATGATGGCAAGAACGGGGAGAATAAGTGCATGTTATGGTATTTTTTTACATCAGTTTATTGCCAATGCTGGAACACAGGCCTCCTCTTTGTAAGCAGAGGGGGCCGTAATCAACCACGAGGCTCCAGTGCGGGTTGGCAGATTCCAAGAAAACAAAAGCAGAAAATACTCAAATAAACATTTCCCTACAGATTTCCACTTCCCTCAAAAAGTCGTGACATTTCATCCTACTCACAAAACAACGGCCAAACATAATCACCTTTCACACCTAAATTTAATCTTCGTACGTAACAGGAATCAAAACGTTTACCATTCGTTACCGCCTTGTCGAGCCAAGTGACACAGCTCCCCAATAAACTCGCGAACAACTTCGAAATTGAAAAAGAAATCCCGGCCGGGGCATGCAAATATCGGGGAACACAAAATTGCTAAACTCTGGACCGTCTACTTGGAAATTTTGCCATAAATTAGACAGAAGTTTTGTAATGAAATATGATTTCAATAAGGTGTTTTTTTGGGAGGTTTTCGTGTGATTAAAATGGTGGTCGTTTTTTAAGGATATTTTACTACAATGCTGGAACTGTACGATGGATAAAAACGTTTGAAGGAATCATTCCCGGACGCTATGTCGATTCCCTTTACGTTGACTCATGATTTTTCTTGGTTTTTAGGTCTTGTGTTTTGTTTCGCCTCGACATGGCTGTCAAAGAGTAGATATAAGAGTCATATTAAAACGAAATACAGCTGTGCTTTTAAATAATAAAGTAATCCATCCCATCCATCCGGTGATACCGTATTTTCAACCGTCGTCCAAAAAGAGGAGGTTCTCAATTCGACTGTATTTTTTTTTTGTGTTTGTTACCTCCGATCTTTCGACTGGGTGAACCGATTTAGATAATTCTTTTTTTATTTGAAAGCTGGTGCTTCCCGTGTGGCTCCGTTTAATTTTGTGAACAGTTGATGTTGATCTTCGGAGATTTACAATGGAACTCTTCAAAAATAGACGGCAAATCTGCCGTGATTGCTGCAATCGCTTGGATGTTTATTGTTTATACAACATCATGACGTAACATCACGCCTGTATGCTCTGACGGGGTACGCAGATGTGTACAATACACCCAGATTTCGGCTGTTAGGTATTTTAAGTTGGCGCGTTCGTGTTCCGCGCGCGCCTCAAAGAGATGTCAGCAAAAGGAAGGGGTCCGTAAGGTCCGATGCCAGCCGGAGCTCTTCGAAAGAGATACTGCGGCTCTGGAACGCAAAGGACTAAGAAGGAACATGGATGGGTTTTATTCAGTAAAAGTCTGACACTCCCTTCTTCTCCGTCCAGAGCGGGAGGGGGGTAATTTGATGATTTCCCATCCGAAAAAAAAATGGAAGTTAAGTTCCATATATTGGGGATACTTCTATTACCATGACATGTATTGTTAACAATGTCAAATAAATTCATGGCAAATATTTGTTTGGGAACAACTAAAAATGGTAAAATAAAAAGAAGTCGGTTTTATTTTTTGCTAAAAAGTTTTTTTATAATACATTGATAACCCTCCACACCACCCACCCACCCTGAGAGCAGCGGTAGCCCAGTGGTGGTGGCCCCGACTTACTGTTTGTAAGTCGGGGCCACCACCACTGGTCTACCGCCGTGGGTTCGAACCCAGACAGGCACATTACTTTGTGTAATTTATTTCACCACCTCTGCTCTCAAAACCGGTGAAGGAAACATCGTGAGGAAACCAACATGTCCTAGAACCAAAAAAATAGAAGACATGTGACATCTACCAATCCGCATTGGGCCCGCGTGGTGGATTATAGCCCATTCCCTCTCATAGAGAGGAGGCCTGTGTCCCAGCAGTGGGAACATTAATTGGCTGATGATGATGATGATGATGAACCCACCAAAAAGTACCAGGCGGAAGAATGTATAGGCATGAATGTATATGTATGAATGCTTGACGGGTTTGGTCAGTCTCGTTGGTCTAGTGGTAGCAAGCATTATTCTACTTTAGTTCGATTTGACTGATTCATACCGTAAGGCTGATTATAAAGTGAAATAGGCTTTTGTCCTGAAAAAATCTAATTAGTCCGTCAGTTAGATTATCAAAAAATATCTGACACGAATTTTTTCTTTAGTTATAACGTAAACCAAAATAGACGAAGATACGACGCTTTTAAAATTCTCAATACATCACGCCGTGTTATTATTTTTAGTGCGTTGTGACGTCACGAGCCCCCACTGCCGAGTTTTGATGCGTTTTATCTTTGTCAATATTCATTGACTTACAAAAACAAAAAATACGTGTCCATTATTTTCCAATACTCTAACTGACGGACTAAATAGATTTGCAATTTATTGATGGTGGAAACTAGCCTATTGTTTAACAATCACCACAGCCGACTAGTCGGGCCCTGTTTGTCGACTATATCTGTACATAAAATCCATTAATAAAATAAAAATAAATGGGACGTTGAGTGTCCCATTTACCCACAACCAGTCTTTCTCAAAGACATAAGTTGTGCACCTACACGACCCACATAAGGAAACTCTATTGTAGTAGGTAACTAAACCCACCTTACCAACATGTCGCCGCACCCATTTTATTCCATTTCCAGTTTCTGGCACATATAAGACCAGGGTGATCGATCGCCGCCGTCAAAGGCTCGTACCACACGGGTGGATTCCGATTTCCGGACGCTATTATAATTTTAATGTGGCCTCACTATAATGTTGGCTTACTGTCATGTTCCGAAAAAGGTCGAATGGTCGGATGGCAGGATGTAATATTTTTCTGCTTTTGAATGGAGCTAGAAAATTGGACTGAATAAATATAAAAAGTAGGTTATTTATGGAATTTGGTAATCTGTGGTTGCTGTGAAAGGAATGTCAATTGAATGTGGAACAAATTGAAATTCCTGCGACGTTACGTAGTTTTTGAGAAACGCGTCTGTTGCAGACAGACGGACACACAATTGATATTTTTTATGCTATGCTTTTCTTCGGTCCTTGTGTACAGAATGGAGAATGTAGAAATATTGGAATAACTAAGTCAAAATAGTGTCTGAGAAAATTGTTTGTGACAGACAGACTGACACATCAGATGTATTTTTATAATGTGCTTTTCATTGGTCCTTTCACACGGAACGCAAAAAGTACCTATTAGCATCTGATTTAGCGACGACCCGAATGGCGCAGCGGTAGTGAGGCTGCCTTAGGTACTTAAGGTCCCAGGTTCCAAAACCGGTAGGAGCAAATGTTTGTGTGATGAGCATGGACATTTGTTTCCGAGTCGTGGATGTTTATATGTATAATAAGTATGTATTTACAAACAAAAAGTATCTATGTAGTATATCAACTATCTGGTGTCCACGACACAAGCCTCGTTGCATAGTGTGGCACTAGATGGCGCTGTCTGTAAAGTCCAGCGATATTTATTTATTTACAGAAACAAAAACTCAAATTTTAATATCGTTAAAAGCAAAAAAATGTCACCACTATCATCAATAAGGTCGTTACCTATGTACGTATATTTTAGTTATGCCTACTTTCTTCAGTGTAATTACTCCACTATCATTAAAACCCCGGTTTCTGGTACTCATCGTTGACATGAATTAATTATGAATTCGTTCAATCTGTAAAGGTCACCGGTGGTTTTACTTACATACATACGTAATAAGTGAATGAACTCTCATCCAGTGAGTTTTTAAGCAACTATTTTTGGATTGCTTTCTAGCACCCACGCATGCACTTGAATTTGGCTAATGAATATGGAACGATATGACCTTTACAGTTTGGCCAGTTTTCAGACTAAAGGACTTTTATAGCCAAACAATTTGAAATGAAAAAATGTCGAAGACAGAAAAAAAAATTGAGAGGATATTTTACCGTTGCAAAGTTTAGAATGGCAGAGAGGCCTACGTGCAGGTCTACTACCAGACAAATACCTGTGAGCGAGTAACACTTAAATGTAAAGAGATTGCACACATATTCTTATCTCAAAAAGATTGAGCGTTACTAACCCCCGAATACTGAAACGTCACTCAAAATTTAAGTAGCACTTATATTTAACAGATACTCAAAAGTGACGTTTGGCCATACGAAATTTAAGGTTTAGGAGCTGCTCAAATGTTAAGCAGCCCTTAAATTTTGAGTGACGTTTCAATATTCGGGGGTTAGGCCTGAATTCTTGTCGCGCTGACGCGGACGGTCAGTCGCGTACGGTCGGTCGTGACGTCAGCGTCGCAGTATGGTGCTATATAGAAAACAATGTATACTTGTACGATACTGATCGTGCGCGACCGACCATCAGCGTGATAGTAATTCATAATTTGATGAATGTATGTCGAAATAAATGGTTTTTTTTCTGACTTCCCTTTACGGGTTTTCTAAGTATGGCAGCTGGCAACAACATTGTATTAATTTGCCCTGATAATGCTAACTACACAAGTAATGAAGAGCAAGACTGCAACAACCTTGAATCAGGCCATTCTCGATTTCTTAAATGCCGTTCTGGTCAGCTCACGTTAGCATTTAGAATGTTGTCTTCGAAAATAACGCAAGTCAATCAAAATGCCCTTTTAAATGACAATAGAATACATTGAACAGAGGGCCTAAACCAGCGGAAATCGCTGTCAATCGTTTCGTATTTCAACACTTCTCAGGAGCTAATATTAATCCAATACATATTTGAGTTTTCTAGAATTTATATTTTTTTTCTGATTGAATGTTCTTTGCTCAGTTACACGACTCCGCTCCCACAAATAATGTAATTCAAATATGTATGTATTTCTCTTAAGATATACTTTACATTGGCATTGACGGCGGTAAGCCCGCTGACAGCGAGCTGTCTGCTAATTAATGTTGCCAATGTAAAGTATATCTAAAGAGCAATACATGAAGCACATACTTGAATTATATTCTTTTGCCCGGCGGGAGCGGAGTCTTTTACGTGGGCATAACCTGATGTAAAACAAAAAATGTAATTTTGAGATAATTATACACTTTTCAATTTTTTTTTTGTGTTAATCGATGCTTGCTTTAAAAAATATCCCTCTTGCCATTGGTCATCCGGGGGCAAGAGTGATGGGCAGACAGCATTGTTGCCATTGCAGGAATATCCTGGATGAGGCTGGCACAAGAGCGTGGAGCTTGGCACAAGCAAAAAGAGGCCTATACCCAGCAGTGGGTGAAGATGAGCTGTGGATGACGATGATGCCATTTGGTGACTTATTTTTGCATTATCCTTAAGTCTGATTTTTTTTTCAATAATACAGGGTTTGTTTTCAATGACCAGCCAAAATGTCAAATTAAGATCTAGCTATCAAACCAAAAGTGCATTTTAAATATTACTGTCAAAAAATATAAAACAAAATTCATTTGAAAATGTCCTAAAAAATTCATAAATCACAAACCTAGTGGGAATCAATGCACTTGTGTGCGTGCATGCACCGCCAAATTTATATGTGTGCTAACTGAATTTATGCTATCTAGGTTGTTGAACTGAATTGTGCTGTTGCAATATCCAGACGTTCGCTTTTTAGTGGTGGACAGGAATGAAATTTTATTTTAAAAAGTTGTTTTTTTTTCATTATATCGAAAATATTATCGATTCTAAACCATCTCTAAAAAAATTGCTGGTTATTGAAAACTAACCCTGTATATAGCAAAGACAATGAAAGTTGAGTGGGGTTTTATCGAAAAACCTAATATTTTTGTATTACAATAGTTTACAATCCACGAAGCAACCTCCCTCCCTAATTTAACCCCTCAAAAACACACCCGTCTAATCCTCCAATACCCTCCCGTACAGAACTGCAGCACACGCGATTCAAGAAGCCACACCTATCACTGTAACTGAGTGACCCATATCTTGAAGACGTTTCTAATCTATTTCTAGTAGGATTAACTGAGCTTAGTCACGGTTGCCGCCTATACGGCTTGAGTACTGGATAAGCTGCCTATCCGTCACTTAGAACAGATAAAAAGACGTTTAAGTTGTTAACCTCGCCTTAATTGGTTGATCTATGCTGGAATTAGGAGCTAGCATGGTGGAAAAATGTGGAACAAGCGTCCTTCGGAAGACGGGTAGATGTTTTATTGTGGTGTTTTATCATTCGTTGTAATCGTTTTTTAAGGGGGCGAGTAGCTAAAGTGGTGTGCGGGACGATCAATCTTTCTTGAGTCACACCACACCCATTGTTTACACATTTAGACTTGACATAATAATTGTGAAAGTTTTTCAGGAATTCCGAAAGGGTTTTACGTTGGGTTTGACGTTTTATGTCATTTTACTCCCGAAAAACGAATATGAAATGACGTATTACATGCATAAACACAACTGATGACAGTATCGTTGGTCGAATGGTCGCAAGCGCGACTTCTGAGCATGAGGTCCTGGGTTCGATTCCCGGGTCGGGGACCCCTGTAGGGATTACAGGCGTGATGTAACGTTACGATTTACAGTTTGGCCGCTGAGACAATGCGTTTCAGACGTCTGTCAGTTGGTACATAAATATAGCGCTAAATTAAAACATTTATTGTTACTTGAATGATATCGTTTTTAATAATATTATTTGTTAAAAGGGCAAAAAAACGATAGTTATATGTTTATCGTAAATTCTTCGCCACTTCAAAGTTACATCGTCCTTTCGCTCACGACCTGTCAGGAACGCATTGTCTCAGCGGCCAAACTGTACATAAACTCACGCCATTTTCACGTGAAGCTAGGCAGAAACTATTTACAGAACGCTATGTTCATCGATCGTTTCGCCTTTCGCCCTCGGTCATACATCTGGTCATACACGCTCACTGGTTTCACACACCACTCACCTGACCTTTTCATCACATTTTATTTCACCGCAAACCCATCTCAACAAAATTTGAAAAGGCAATTTATACTATAACGGACTATTGCAGCAAAAGTTTCAAGTTCCAATAAAGCGATCAACCGGAAAACTGCACTACATTCAGGACGCGATGAAAAAGAAACCGAAAAACAAATGAAAATCAAAGTTTCTCGTGTTTCCAAGTCACGGTAGAGAACAGCTAAACGTTGACAGGTGATGGATGGGTTGTCAGGCCCCGTTCAACGGGGTGGTCAACCGACTACAGAACGGGGATTTATCTTAGCACAGAGGCTAGTAGGGTAACATAGTTTTTATATCTGGGTTTTGCTTTGTATTGGACAATAGTTATATGTATTGAAAAGAAAATAATTTTATTTAATCGAAATTCATAGTTACATAATTCATTAAGCGCAGCGATAAGACCGCCATTGTAACCATAGAATTAACATTATTTATTGTAAAACTTTGGTTGTGTTTCAATTTGGTGTACAATATAGTATAGGTACCTATTCTATTTTAATGATTTTGCTTTAAACAAAAGTAATTCATTTGTGGTACTTTTGTAAAAATTGTTTTCAATAAGTCTAGTATAATTTATTTGATCAAATATTGCTGTTCTAATAAAAATACTACTTCTCCAAATGACATGCGTGCTAAAAAAAAATTCTGCATGTTGACTCAAAATAAATTACTTTTCATACTCCATACAACAATGAACAATGTTCGTTTTACATAACTTGAGTACCTAATTACTTAGCCCATGGTGTTTCATACCCATATTGCTGTCACCTTCTAAGTCAGAGGATACAACGTAACATCGCAAACTTTGCAAGCAAGAAGTCTAGCCTAGAATCTAGCCTTCCAAAAGTTCCACATACCATAAACATCAATGCATCCAATCTGCCACTTCATGCTGGGTTGCGTGTTGATCTGGCACATGTAGCAGCCACGGTCTTCTGCCCGAAGAGGCCTGATCCTCAGCTGCCAAGTCCTGGGAGCATCCATGTGGACTGAGTACCTTGCGCTGAGGACTGCTCGGTCGTGCATCGTGAGGACTGTCTGGTCTTCTGCTCTAAGCCAGCCTACCTGGGGAGGAAAGAACAGTTTAGAACGTCAAAGAACAAAGGGTCAGACTTTAAGTTTTAGTTCCCATTTAAAAGTTTACACACACCAGCACGCGTTGCATGACCACTGTAGAAACGGGTTTCTCTTTAGAATAGACAAAATGTCAGATTTATTTTCTTGATCTGTCATTTTGTCGATTCTTCCTTCCGATTTGAAGGTGCTGGTGTTTATAACAAGTCCTGTTATCAATGTATTTATAATAACACGTTCAGATGCATACTGGGTCTGACATAATATTTGTTGAGATTTACACAGTTTTGAAAAACCTTCAGGCCGTCACTATAAATTGAATACAAGGTAAAAAAAATATTTGTATTATTTTATCTACAATAGTTCCAATGTTTTGTTGTAATTGGTGATTTAAGGTCTATTCAATTTTTTTTATACTAAACCTGCTTGGAAAGTACCTTGATACTTTATCAAATTTACGGTAGAAAGTACGTCATTGCATATCGAACAAATATGCGGGGAGAAAACGCATCTGAGCGGGAGAGAAAAGTGTATGAAAATCCATTTCTTACGTGGTTTTTCTTTTTTAATTTTGGGTAAGACTATGCGCCGGTAACCTAAATATCAAAAGCCAAAAAAAAATTACAGTGAGTTTTTATCTCCAAGTTCGCAAAATGACACTGGCCACTAGCTGTGTGTTGGATGGTGTCGGGCTGGCAGTGATAAACAATTTGAAAAAAGAACATGTGAAATTCCTCCTACATTGTCGCAAACATCTCAAACAAACATTAATGGAAAAAGTGTTACATTAAGCTTCACTAACTGCAACAATTTCAATATAAATTTCAATTAGTAAAGATTTCGTTTTTTATTTTCCTCGTAGGTATAGTATAAAGCACTATGTATCACTCGAGAGAAAGTGCGATTCCCGATCTCGGGTGTTTTAAAGCCCTCGCCTACGGCTCGGGCACTTTCTCTTCTCGGTGAACAATGTACTATTTCAATGCTCTATGACAGATCATAAAGTAACTAATAAATTGTGAATGGTATATAAGAAAATTATAGGAATATAAGAATATGATAATTTATTAAATATCAGGCGTCAGGAGGTCGGCGAGCAGCACTAATTGCTGACGAGCATAATCATATTATAATGATCACCAATCACTTTGCGAAGCGTGGTGATAATGGCAATTAGCTTTCAGAACGTATTCAAATTAGCGTTGTGTTAGAGCACTGATGTTCAGTACTAATTAAAGATGAAATTGATAAAGATAATGTTACAAACGACTTTTTCTAGTGAAAATCTGTATCTAATAAAATGTAAAATTAAATTTGAACCTTGAAAATAATTGTGTTCGAATAAAATTTTAAAGCGTTTTGGGAGTAGCGGTGGCCCAGTGGTGGCGGCAGTATGTCGAGGGTTCGTACCCAGACAGGTGCATTACTTTGTGTACTTTATTTCATCACCTCTGCTCAAAAAACTGTGAACGAAAACATCGTGATGAAACCGGCATGTCCTAGAACCAAAAATTTTTGGTTCTAGGACAATCGGCGCTGGGCCCACGTCGTGGATTATAGCCCAATCCCTCTCATATAGAGGAGGCCTGTGTCCCAGTAGTGGAAACATTTTTGGCTGACTATGATAAAAGTTTTAAATTAGGCTAACACAGAATCACTGTTTCTATGTCGTTTACCTACTCCTCCGTAAATAGGTACCTACTCAAGAATAACTTTCTAGTTTTCAAAATGTTTGTTAGTACAACCCGTGTTTATGTTAGAATATTGGCGTGGTTTTGTTCTAAAAGTTACTTTAAATAGAATAATTTGGCTACCAAGGTTAGTTGTTAACTTTTTAGACCCAGATAAAGGATTACGTTGGATTAAATTGGGATATACTCTGCGAGGTTGTGGGTTTCATTGTTTGTTAATATCTACATTTAATTCACTGAGCGAAACGAGCCCAGTATATTTATCACATTTGTGCCTGTTTTTTTTTAATTATTGGCGATCATTCTGCAATATCATCATAATCTGCCTAGCCTTTTCCCAACTATGCTGGGGTTGGTTTCCAGTCTAATCTTCTTCTTCTTCTTCTTCTTCAACCCTTGGCCACCCAATGCTGAGTGTAGGTCTCTTCCAAATCTTTCCACTTTTGGCGGTTTTGTGTCATGGCTATCCAGTTTCTTCCGGCCACTTTAGTGAGATCGACTGTCCAGTCTAATCGGGTGCAGATGAATACCAATATTTTGCACGGAGCGACTGCCTGTCTAACCACTTAGTGACTACTGGGTAATACGATACCCCTTTGTAAGACTGGTTGTCAGACATTCGGGCCACTGACTACCTGTACCTCTCTCTCTCTTCTTCAACCCTTGGCCACCCAATGGTGAGTGTAGGTCTCTTCCAAATCTCTCCACTTTTGGCGGTTTTGTGTCATGGCTAACAACAACCACTAATGACAGTAACCTGTACCTAATGACTGTCAAATATCGACAAATGACAGCCGGGACCAACGGAAATATACGCCTAATACCCAAATAACGTTTTGATAATCATCATCATCGTTAGCCCATAAGGTTCCCACTGCTGGGACACGGCCTCCTCTCAATGAGAGGGAACATTTTGGTAATGATTAGCAGATTCTATTAGCTAAGTCTTATTTTTGTCTTGAAAAAGGTTTCAACAGCGGCACATTTAGTTTCAAAATCACACACTCTAGCGAAGATTTTCAGCAAATCCTCTTATAAAAGGTTAGGTAAGCCAAGCCTTTGGCAGCAGTCTTTTAATGTTCGTGTGGTTATCACGAAACTGCAGGCGGTAAGTAATGGTACCACTTTTATCGAACAATTTGTTCCCACGAACAGTGGGAAAACGGGAAGTGGGTCTATATTTAGAACAAAAACCTATTCAACATTTCATGAATAAAGAAACGATTTAAAAAAAAAACAGAAATAGCAACAATCAAGTCAGCCAATCACAGGCCATAGGCCAGGTCATAGGCCTCTCCCATACTGCAACACTATATTGCTTTTCGCACCGATTCAACCAGTTTATCAGACTCATGCCTCGAAAAGAAGTCAGTAAAATACTTAGTGAAAAGAATAACGGCTTTTTTATGCAAAGAAAAGATAAATAAAGATACAAATTATTTCCATTATGACACTTATATAGAGACACAAAAACAATAAACATGAATCTCACGTCAAACTCAAATTCACGGCAAACAGGCAAATGGCGCGCTAGGAACACAAACATTCAATTTTCCAGACAATGTGTATCTAATAAACCAAATGTGTGTACTACCTCATAACTTTATACAGGTAGGTATCAGCAGTATGTACCTATATTTCATACTTTACGATCAATCGAATGTAACATCGTGCTTAAAATAAACCAAAAGAAAATAACTTACGAATATTAAAACCCTTGATCTGTCCACGAAGTAGACACAGTAGTTAAACAATGGCGTCCCGACCGACTCGGTCGGGTGGACAGATCATGATCTATGCTTGTTATGCATTTGAATCTCCCTAGAACAATGATTTAACGATCTTTTAGCACGCGGATGGTGTCGATAGTGCGGTAAAAATTGGTTGTGTCATTTGTGATATTTTCAAGAGATACGTGTGATGAGGAGGGACGAATAGCATGTGACTATAAGAGTAATGACTATAAATGTAGATGGATCGGAGACAGAGGAAGACCAAGGAAAGGTTGTATGGATTATGTGAGGAATGATATGAACTGAAAAGGAGTAAATGATAGCGTGACGTTTGACAGGGGAGAATGGGTAAAAACAACGTTTTGCGTCGACCCCAAGTAACATGAGACAAAGACAGGAAGATGATGATTTGTGACATTCTTTTATAAAATGTTGTTATTGTAAGAACAAGAAGCGGACGGGTCTAATTTTAACCACACCAAGATGCTTGGATAACTATTAAAGAGGTACGGTAAAAACTTGAAACCATACCAAAGCAGATTGTTCTTCATTTACATTTTAAACATAAATGTATTTTGATCATGCTTTAGTTAGTTACAATTTACATAATAAATGGAAATAAACTAAAAAAAGGGAATGAATGAAATGGTATTTTTCTGTTTTTTTTTTTACAAAATGGGCCTGCTCTTGACCTCGATCACGCATGATGGAAAGCGATGGATGAGGTCTATGATGGAACGAGCGTGCCCAGAAGATGCCTGTTCACTCTTGCTTTGAAGGCAGGCGGGTTCAATGTGGGTGGGAACACAGACGCATGCAGAGAGTTCCACACTTTTTACACAAAATTTGAGGAGAAGCGCTTAGTACGACTCGTCGGAATATCTACCAAGTGCGGATGGTACGCCACAGTACGTCTGCTAGTCCGGTGGTAAAAGGTTGATAGTGGGCTCAGGTCGTGGAGTTCCTGCGCTTATTTTTTTGTACTCTATCACAATGTTGTCCATTGGACTCAAAGGTTGACTGGTAGAGAATGTCTCGTGGCATTAATTTCGCCTATGTACCACTATTGTACACAAAGTTTAAACAAATAATAAACCTCATTTTAATAAATATACAGGTGATTTTTAATCACTTTCCAAAAAAAATGGGTATAATAGATGAAGGGAGTGGAAGCAAATGGCATACATAAGTAGTTTTATTTTTTTTCTTTTTCGAAAAAAAATATCAAAAAATTTCAATATTCATTCAAATCATACGTGTATTGCGTATGATTTGATTTTTTTTTTTCAAAATTTCTCTTTTTTTGTTCTAATATGAAAAGTTTACTTGAAATTTGTAGCGTTTTTTTAATGATAGATCAATTTCTTTCTAAGCTGTGGAAATAAGAAAAAAAACTAGGTATGCCATAAACTTCTACTCCTTTCACTTATTATACCCATTTTTTTGGAAAGTGATAAAAAAGTCATCCGGTATATATTTTACCGACCTACAGTCATACTAATAACTTGTGAAAGAACATTTGTGCCCTAGATACTACTTGTATAGGTTTATTTATAGAACTGCGTCTTTCTGATCGTATATTATGCCTCACGTAAGGCAACAGACATGTAATTATTTACTTTCCTACTGAGTAAATAAAGTAGCAAATTGAATTAATAGAATAATGTTACAAAATTGGATGATGACATGAAAATGGGGAGAGAATTTACTTTTAATTTTGTGGAAAGCACATTACTAAACTATTTTTCAACGACTTGTCAAAAAGGTGGGAATGAAAACAGTCAGTAATGATTTGATTTAATAGTAGGTATTGATAAAAACGAGAAATAAGAAATTTAAATTGGAAATATAACAGACATTGAATAAATTATGACTAGATTGTGCTTAGTCATTGTAATTTACTGCTTCAAAGGTTTTACTAAACATTATTAACTTTTTTTTAAAACAATTTAATACAATAACCGAATATTCGTCATTAGAATATCACACAGAAAAACATAACATCGCGCTTGTAAACCCCAAAGGCTTACGCAGAAGTGTACTGATATTTCGCCAGATAATAATATGTTTTTAAGTCCCATCAAGTAGGGGCGAGCCTATTGGCATCAACCAGGCATAAATTCAGACTCCGGCCTCCTACTGAGAATTTTCTAATGGAAAACTTAATAATGAAGGATATACACTGATCTTATTGGTGAAGTTCTTCAGAAAGGTCTGGTGCGTAGTACTCGCAAAAGCCGTGCGTGTATAAAAAAAAAAAATATATATATATATCGCTGGACATTAACACACAGTACCATGTACACTAAGCAGCGCGGCTTGTGTCGTGGACACCAGATAGTTTATATACTACATAGATACCTTTTGTTTTTAAATACATACTTATTATACATATAAACATCCATGACTCGGAAACAAATGTCCATGCTCATCACACAAACATTTGCTCCAACCCGGGTCGCTATAAGAACGTAAGGCAGCCTCACCACCGCTGCGCCATTCAGGTCGTCAACCACCACCAGACCAGACCAGAACCAGACCATGACCACATGTATGACCTTGGGCTAGGCAAAAGGAATATGTAAGGATCGTAGCAGGTGGTGGTCTGTAGTTTCTGCTTACCTCCATGGGCAAAAGGCCTGAGTTTATGTATGTATGTGAAAACTCAATTATATGCTCGACCTAGGAATCGAGCCCTTTTTCAGATGGGAAATCATCAAATGACTTCTCCCGCTCTGGGCGGAGCAGGAGGGAGTGTCAGACTTTTACTGACTAAAACCCATCCATGTTCCTTCATCGCCCTTTTTGTTCCGGGGCCACGGTATCTCTTTCGAACAGTCCCGCAACCCCGGAGGAATCGAGACCTGGGGCATAGAATTTCATACCTTATGAAACACAACCAATTTGCTTACGGCTGCCTCCTTGGTGTAGTGATCGCAAGTACGACTGCTGAGCATGAGGTCCTGGGTACGATTCCCGGGTCGGGTAAAATGCCAGGGTTTTTCCATCAGGATTTTCTCACTAACAGTCACGGAGTCTGGTTTGAGCCCGGTTGATTTGAGCGGCTATAACATAATAGCGAAATGTGGGATTACTATTAGGTACACGTCTGCCTAAACCCTTCGTGGATTACAGGCGTGATGTTTATGAATGTACCTATGTAATGCACTAACTTCTTAAACCCGAAAAGATAAATCCCCATACGTCTTTAAGAATAAACTGTACAAAAAAGATTGTAAACATTTTCGAAACAAAAAGAAAAAAAACATGACACAAACTAAAACAAGACAAGTTAGAAATCAGTTCGAAACATTCGATATCACTGATGAAGATTTCTTTCTAGGTCAGGGACCCAGTTAAGTCTTCGGGCCTTCGTATCCCTTTGTGTTTAGCCCTTATCTTTCATTCTGATAGTTTTCTGGCCTGTCAAATTTCTTCCGGGGGATCACTGTGAAGTGTCGTAAACATCGCTGTGTTGTTTCGTGATTTACTTTAGAGGTTATATTGAAAACTAGCTGTTGCCCGCGGCCTCGCCCGCGTGAAGTTCGGTAACCGACCCACTGGATCATACTAAAGGGATAAATAGTGTCCTACGTGTTTCATAATCATCACAATTATTATCAGCACAACCACCATTATTATCACAATCATTATCACAATCACCATCACTATCACAATCACCATCACTATAACAATCACAATCACCATCACAATCACCATGACAATCACCATCGTCATTATCATCGTAATCACAACCATTATCATCGTAATCACAATCATCACCATCATTATCACAATCACCATCACTGTCACAATCACCATCACAATCACAATCACTATCACAATCACCATCACTATCACAGTCACAATCACCATCTCCATCACCATCACTATCACAGTCACAATCACTATCTCCATCACAATAACCATCACCATCGCTATCACCACCACAATCACCGCCACTATCACAATCACCATCACAATCACAATCACCATCATCATTATTACAATCACTATCATCATTATCACAATCATCATCATCGTAATCACAATCATTATCATCGTAATCACAATCATCATCATCATCACAATCATCATAATCAGTATCACAATCATCATCATTGTTATCACAATCATCACAATAAATCAACAATAACCCTGTATAGAAGTTGAATCCGCCATCTTCTGGATCTCAAAATAAGTGCCATTTTCGTAATCTGCACCCCTGATAATCCCTGATCATCATCATCCCTGATCTCGGTATCGACACCCATATTGACTTTTAGACATTTTCAACCCCATCGCACCCTAACAGGGAATGATGGCATTTCAGGTCCGCCACGTTAAATCTTAAAATCGATTTTTTTGTAATACACCCGACCCGATACACCATACAAAGTACAAAGAATACCCATGTTGATTTTCAGACTTTGTAACCCCATTTCCCTCTCTAGGGGTTGAATTCTGAAAAAAGCTGAAACACAAATGTTAACTCATTTATCGATAGTACTCCTGTGAAGTTTCGAACAAAATAGTCTAACTAATCTTGTTTCCCCATACAAACTTTCGACTCCCATTTCACCCCCTTAGGAAGTAACTTTTGAAAAATCCTTTCTTAGTGCACCCTTGGACCTCATAAGAAACCTCATCATCTGCCTAGCCTTTTCCCAAGTTTTATTGGGGTTGGCTTCCAGTCTAACCGGATGCAGCTGAATACAGTATTTTACATAGAGCGACTGCCTATCTGACCTCCACAACCCAGTTAGTACTGGGTAATACGATATCCCTTGGTAAGACTGGTTGTCAGACTTTTTGGGCCACTGACTACCTGTAACGACTGTCAAAGATCACAAATGACAGCCGGGACCAACTGCTTAACGTGCTTTCCGAGGCACGGAGGAAACTTGGTATGTAATGAGTGGTCACCCATCCACAGACCAACCTAGGCAAGCACGGCTTAACCTAAAGATCGACCCGAGCGGCTGTTAATATTTAGCCACGAGCTCCTCCGAGACCTCATAAGAAAACACATAAGGAACATACTTACCAAATTTGGAATCTCTAGACTTAGCGGTTTGGGCTGTGCATTGATTTTTAGACTTTGTCACCCCATTTCCCCCTCTTAGGGTTTGAATTCTGAAAAAACCTGAAACCCGTTTCTACTCATTTATCAATAGGAGCACCCCTGTGAAGTTTCGAATCAAATAGTTTCACTAATCTTGTTTTCCCATACAAACTTTGGAGCCCCGTTTAACCCCCTTAGGGGGGGGAAATTGAAAAATCCTTTCTTAATGCACCCTTAGACCACATAACGAACCTACTTGGCAAATTTGGAATCTGTAGACCCAACGGTTTGGGCTGTGCATTGAAATGTGAGTCAGTCAGTCAGTTTCTTCTTTTATAAATTTAGATCTGTGTATATTTTGTTTGGTTTTCTGTGTATTTAAAGATAAAAAGAAATAATAGCAACTGTTCGTTTAATGTGTAGTTTACACTCTAAACCGTTTTGAATTATGAGAGCGAAGGTATTTGTAAATACAGATGCACATTTTATTTTATTTATATTTTCATATTTTTTGCGCTCACACTTGTGCACTATAATATCTCCCGGGTCACTGGATAGTCTTCGCTGAGGTTAAATGCAATGGCCGACAACGACCAGAACTAATAATAAATATTTTTTCTCCTCTTTGTGAACTAAGAATCAATTACAATTTACACAATTATGTTTCGCGTTCAAAATGCCATGACAACGCATTTTCTCAAATGCTGAACGGAACACATTCACACATCTTGGCAGAAAAAAAAGTTCCTATTTCGAACACAATAATTTTAATTTACTTGGAACACCTATTTCACACTCCCATAACCAAAAGAATCAGATGTTGCAACAAACAATAAGATGAAATCACGACAAAAGCTAAAAAGAAAGCAAACAGGCAAAGGCAACAAAGAGTAGTACAGCATTCAGCCACCGTACCGTGTGTACCGGTATTAAAATTCACGACGTGAAAAGGTGCAGCACTATTTCGTGCATTGTTATTCTAGGCATCGAGCCAGCCAGTGTAACAACTCTTAATGAAGGATAATCGGTAAATTTTTGTGGTTCTAATTGTAGCAGACAAAAGGCGGGGGAACATTTTGATTCCAGTGTCCGCTTTACGCAAGACGCCGCCATTTTGGCGGTGTTCTTTTTTTTCCGTGGTTATTTTTTTTGTTTTCCCGTGTTTAGAGATGTTGGGATTTAAGGTGGAGATTATTGGGATTTTCCTTAGGGTCTGTCATAATATTATGTAATTGTGATTATGTAATTTTGGACTTAGTAACAGTAACTGATAACAATAAGTGGAATTTTTGTTTTTCCTACTCCTCCGCCATTATTTTCTTATTAATTTCAATTGTTTTTTTGGGACTTCGTCAAGCTACATTGTCTCGGCACTTTTCTGGTGGTCGCCGCAGTTGAATCTGGTTTTCAGGAGTTGCAGTGGAATGGGAATAAATAGTGTGGCGGGCTTGTTCCAATAAAAAAAGTAGGTGTTAATAACAATAAAAAAAAAAAAGATTTTACGGTTTGACCTCATCTTATCGCGCGCAACACACACACCACAAACGCAAAACACAAAGTTACACGCAAAACACAAAGTTTCCGCTAGTGTATTCTGATGCAGTTTATTTAAGGTACTCAAGATAGTATTATGTCACTCTTATTTCCCATATGATTAAAGCAGAAATTGTTTTATAAACACAGTGACACAATGAGACGAGACGCAATGCACCAATGCCCACACTTTTTAGGTTCAATAAACTTCCACTATGTGTGTGTTTTCATTCTTTCTCAACTGATTATTCTTACACTATGAAAGAATAACAATTTAAATTTCACACCTGTTTGAACTATGCAAGAATTTTCTCTCTTCACCGCGGTATAACACCCTAATTGTTCTTGAAACTAACAGACAAAATTTATGACCAGCTAAAGCTGATGCTACACCAAGTTTCTCACAAAAATACGACCATTAAAGTATATAAAAACATTTGAATATTAACACCCTAAATACAGATTGATGTTAATTTTATAGGTGGTACAAGTTGGCCCATGTTCTTTGGATATTGGCGATATATCAAACTAAGTGTGAAAGTTCGGAACATGTTAGCAACTGGCTTACTAGCGGGTTTAAGTGTTGGCTCTGAAGGTGTTATAGTTGGTAGCCATATTGGGCTTGTTATAGGGTATGTTGGCCAAAGTTGTGTGTTATTTAAGTGTGACTAAATAGGGTAAATGATCTGGGGAAAGCGCTTAAAGTTGGTGCAGTTGTTGCAGTATCAGCTGCGGCCTTTTAGTCTACTGCAATTTACTGCCCCGAGAGCAGCGGTGACCCATTGGTGGCGGCCCCGACTTACGAACAGTAAGTCGTGGGTTCTTTGTGTAATTTATTTCATCACTATTGCTCTCAAAACGATGAAGGAAAACATTGGGAGGAAACCGGCATGTCCTAGAACCAAAAAATTGAAGACATGTGACATCTACCAATGCGCAGTGGGCCCGCGTGGTGGATTTCACTGTGGCCCATTCCCTCTCATTGAGAGGAGGCCGTGTCCCAGCAGTGGGAACATTATAGGCTGATACTGTCCATGGCTTTATTTAAGCTTTAGTTCATGTACCTGATACTTCAGTTAATTGTTAATAACATAACGCCACATTAAATCCCCAAAAGATTAGGAAGAGGTGTGCCTTATTATAGTACGACTACGATTCGCCAGTGTTGTCTGAGTCTTATGCAATAGTGTGCGGGCTTATTGCCATCAATCGGGCACAAATCCATAGTCTGTGTCTGCTACTGAGAAATACTTGATGGAAAAATAAAATTACAATCGGTCCGCCAGGTAATCTAACCCAGGACTTCATGATAATTTTTCAATAATCTTCTTTCTTTCATTCTACATAATACTAACGCTTACCAACGAAAAGCTTTTGATTTATATTAAAGATTATGTTTGTATGATTTTTTAAGTTAAAGGTTGTTGTTAATAAATTGATTTAAAAGTCGTACTATATTTTTCTTACTAACTGTACTTTTTGACACGCAAAAGACAGTGGAAAAAAATGTATGGGAGTTGGTCCAAGCGGCGCCAAGGATGAATCATATACCAAATGACAGGGTACACTGTACTGTTCAAACATGCACAAGGGAATCACAATCTGTCCAAGGGATTTCGAGAAATTATAGCTTATTTTTGTCTTGAATGATTGAAATTAAAGGGTATAATAATCCTTTAATTTGGTTTATGATTCATCCTTGGCGACGACGCTTGGACCACATTTGCCCACTATCCTTTACACTGGTGACGAATCTGGAATTCAATTAAAAGTCAAAAATTAATTTGTTTTCTTAAGGTGACAGCGCTTGAAATATTCACAGAATATTTCGTTGTATATTCAATTTAAAAACAAATAGTTTAATTAAAATAAAATAAATACCGGGGAGCTCCCATACGAGTACAACAAACGTGATTTTTTGCCGTTTTGTCTGATGTTGAATGAATTTGGTACGGAAACCTTCGTGCGCGAGTCCGACTCGCACTTGGCCGGTTTTTAATAAATGTGTATTTATGAGGGAAGTTTTGTGCTGAATTGTAATGTAAGTTCTGACGGGGTTTATTCCGAGGTATTTTTCACAATAATATTATTATCATATTGTGTTTATCACAATGGACACAACTAAATCTTGATCACGGTAGCAGCCCCGACCGAGATATTACACAAAGAACAATATCCAGGTTACAAATTTCGATAGAACACCCTTTGTTTAGCCTCAGAAAACTGACACGCCTATTATCGTCGATGGGATAGGGAGAAGTGAAGTGGCAATTAAAGTCTTACAGTGAAATTTGTAAAGTTGTATGCGCTTAGAGATATTTTTTTCTTAATTATAGTCAGTTTGTTTCACCTGCTGAAAATCTCCCACCTGGACATGAATTGCCGTGACTGACCTGGAAGTCTTTAACAAGAAGACTGGAAGACTCTGGACCCATTTTGGTTGCCCTGCCCTGTTTTTTTTCCTACTCCTCCACTATTTTTTTCTGATTAATTTCGTTGCCGGATCCAAGACAGTTAAATTCATTCTCTGGGACTTCGTCGAGCTTCATTGTCTCGGCGCTTTTCTGGTGGTCGCCACTGTTGATTCTGGCTTTCAGGAGTTACAGTGGTTTGGGAATAGTGTTGCTCTGCCCTGCTCAGGTGGAGATTCATTAGTGACGCTGCCCTGAAGTGTAAATGTGGTGCTGTACCAAAAACGATGGGGCACTTAATATCATGTCCTGCATGTCCTGTTGTTTATTCATTACAGGAACACATGGACGCTACTGAGGGCGCCAAACTAGTGGTTCAGTTTTGGGCCGATACAATTTAGATTGCTATCGATACGCTAAAAAAGAATTAATCAATAAAAGATGAATTGATCAGAATGAAAAAAATCACTACAATCCATGCAACAGAATTTAATAAACTGAAAACATGAAACGAGGAACATGAATTACTATCGTCTGAAAACATGATGACCTACAAAGAATAGCTTTAAAATGTGAGCTTTTTGAATTAATTTGATTTCATCAATATTATGATTACCATTTCACCATTCATACGTCTTCCTTCCATATTATAGAGTTAAAGTTCCCAACCCATGAAACACACACGCACCATAACAATCGTTTTAAAATGAAAATCCATTAACTATGATACTGATTACAGTTAGGCTGTTTAACGACCGGTATCGTGATGTACCCACATTAACCTAACGTGCTCGCATTGAAAACCATCTAACTTTAATCATTAAGGTATATGGTTATGGAACTTCAGGGGTTTTCAATTTTGATAGATAACTACACTTATAAACGTATGTGCTTGGCCTCTTTGTGTTACATAGGTACTATCGAGTTTACTGAGGGTCGATCACTTTCAACCTTATTACTTAAGGCATAAGTCCATAAAAAGAAAAGAGGTGTATGAGATTGGTACACCCTTTTGCAGTTAAGACAGGAGTACACCATCTTACATCTCTGAAAATTTAGTTACGCAAATACTGCTTATTGACGCATTCTTATGATCATCAAGGGAATACGAGACAGACCGCATAATAGAATACATTGTCTGTGGGGAGACGCCGCATTGATGTTTGAGTTATCCATGAACCCCGGCCTGTGGAGATTGTTTTTGCTCAAATAATGGGTTCCTAGGGTTACCTCTGAAGCAATGGGGCTGTCGCTTGGCTTTTGCTCTTTTAAAACCTAGTCAAGAGAAAGAGTTGCTACCAATAGAATTGCAGTCATATTGTGATCGTTATTAAGCCAGGTGTGATGGATGACTGATGATAAATTCATCCATCCCAGATTGAGAAATCCAGCGTTTTAACAATAAGATATTTATAACATTTAACATAAACTCAAACTCAAACTCAATACCGTTAACATAAAACTTACTTTATGTTTTCCCAGATTAGTGACAGCACAGCCTAGTACCGCTTCTCTTCCTAAGAAGAACGTATGGTTGCCAATAGGACGCTCAAATTCTGGCTCCTCGGAAAACTTCTTCGTCGTCATCTGAGAATCTGAAACAAGATAAAAGAAATATTTTAAAATAATTTATGTTGCTTGACTATTGAAGGTTTTGATGGCCGGGAATGATGAATATTTTTTCGTCTTCAAAACGACTAGGTACTCAGAGAAACAAGAGTTTACGGAACTCAAGCAAACTTATTGGCACTTAAGGTACAATTTCGAAAGGACACGCCACAATAGTGGCGATAAGTCCCCTCTTTGAGGAGTGGCTAGAGAGGCGCCACGGCGTCCTCACCTTCCGCCTGACGCAGGTCCTCACCGGACACGGTTGTTTCGAGAGGTTCCTTCACCGAATCGGGCGGGAGGAAACGCCCGGGTGCTTCCATTGCGAGGATCGACCGGAGGACACGGTGGAGCACACTGTTGAGGTGTGCCCCGCTTGGGCGGAGCACCGCCGTGTCCTCGAAGCGGCGATCGGCGGCGGCGACCTCTCGCGTCCGGCCCTGGTTCAATCCATGGTCCGGAGCGAGACGGAATGGGACGCCGTCACCTCCTACTGCGAAGCAGTCATACTGGCGAAGGAGGTGGCGGAATGTGAGAGGGAGAAAACTTCATGTACCGGCCGCGCGGTCCTGTGGACGGAGAGCTATGGGCTAGCTCGCCGTTTGTCCGTCTCATGACGACAGGAGGTGTCGACGTTCGTGTTCCACGCGCGCCTCAAAGAGAGTCAGTAAAAGGAAGGGGTGCGCAAGGGCCGATGCCTGCCGGGGCTGCGGGACTGTTCAAAAGAGATACCGTGGCCCCGGAACACAAAGGGCGATGAAGGAACATGGATGGGTGTCATTTGATGATTACACATCAGAAAAAAAAAAGGTACTATTTTGAAGGGTTTTGCTATCGCAAACCGCAGCAACACAACTGGTTTCACTCTATGGAGTCAGACCTCATCTTTCCGTAGATTGCAGCATTGCCGCCAGTGTCCGTGTTCATGGAGTCTCACTAGTTATGTCACAGCAGTCTGTCGTTGGACGGCTTTGCTGCTACGGTTTGTTGTTGCGGTCAACTTCAGAAGAACTTCAACTGCCGGAAGAAACTAGATAGCCATGGCTGAGAACCGCCAAAAGTGGAGACATTTGGAAGAGACCTACACTCAGCATTGTTTAGCCAATGGTTGAAGAAGACCATTTCCCTTTGAAAATATTATAATGTGCCATGGATATAAGCTTTTTTATCATTATAATAGTTCGTGAGTAATAATTCAGTTAATATATCGCACCACAAACAGTTAATAATAGAGTAGGTATTTATTGTAGGTAAAATGGACCCATTGATTTATTCAGTAGTCTCACGCAAACGATTATGACTTAATTAGTCCGACGAGGTGGTTATTTTCCATGTGGAAAAATGTAGAAATTGTGAATTATAATATGATATGAATAAATATAAAAGTAGATACTCTTTTTCATAACGATAGTCTGTCCTTGAAAATGAATTTAATATCAACGAAAACGTGTCGCTTTTATAACTGAGAATTCTAACTTTTGACAGTTCTAACTTCAAGCAATTACTAAACTACATATTAAAATTCGTATCTCAAGTAATCACTTTGGCTTGTTTATAGATACGGCTGTAAGTAACAGAAATCGTGGAAAACCGTAGAAGTGGCGAAGTTATGGGCCAACAAAATTTTAAATCCTGTCAGTAACCTGTAGAATTCGGACTATATTCTAAATAAACCCTTCTGCAATTATAAAAGTTACAAACAACGCTAAGAAGCCATGTTTAAAACTCTTAGCGGTAAATCAAAAGTTAACGGTTAATTTGCAAGCTAAATTCATAATATTTGGAATATTTCTACTTCTTTGGAGTTGGTAACTTTTTGGCCCATGATTTATTATTCCATTTTGTTCCGCAAGGAACTAGCAAAGAGGTCAGTTAAAGGTTAATGAACTTTAGTATACATAGACTAAGGCTATGAATTGCCAAGTACGTTCGTACAACAGACTCGCATTTACATGAAACTTATCTGTAACTAGCTGACCCGCGCAACTTCGTCTGCGTCACATAAAACTGTGATTTCTCCTAAGATATTCATTGAAATCAAATGATGACCGGACCATTTTGTTCAAAATTGTATTCTAGTGATAAATAACGTATGTTGTATAAGTATAGCCTATATAAATAGCCTTTTTTTCGGATGGGGAGTTATCAAATGACTCCCGCTCTGGATGAAGCAGGAGGGAGTGTCAGACTTTTACTGACTAAAACCCATCCATGTTCCTTCATCGCCCTTTGTGTTCCGGGGCCACAGTATCTCTTTCGAACAGTCCCGCAGCCCCGGCAGGCATCGGCCCTTGCGGACCCCTTCCTTTTGCTGACATCTCTTTGAGGCGCGCGTGGAACACGAACGGCCTGTCGTCATGAGACGGACGGACGGCGAGCTTAGGCAGATAGTGTCGCTAGTTCGATTCCCACACGGAACAAATATTTGTATGGCCTACAGTCAGTTGTTCCAAATCTGGCTGTTTGTGTATGTAAGTAAAATTATTGTTAACGTACCCACGACAAGGAGAAATTCGTAGTGTGGGGCACCGTTTAAAATAAAGAAAAACAAAAAAAAAAAAAACACGCTTCGATAGGTAATTCAACTGCTATCATATGCACCCTACTTATATACATTATAAACGATCGATGTCATGGATGTATCGTAATTTAAATTTTAATTATTCACTAGCAAAGTTTATTTTAACCGACATAAGTGACAGTTGTTACAGGTGTCCCGGAAGTCTAACAAGCAGTAAATAGCCTTCCTCGATAAATGGCCTAGGGAATACTAAAAGATTTTTCAATTCGAACCAGTAGTTCCTGAGATTAGCGCGTTCAACCAAACAAACAAACTCTTTAGCTTTATAATGTTAGTATAGATACACGTTACGAGTAAACCTTGTTTTTTTTTTTTTAAATTAAATACTATAGAAATATCTCCTGTATAAGGTAGATCTTTTCATCCCATCCAATTCACAGAAGATCACTAGTTAACTAACGCTAAACCAAATAAAAGAATTTTTTATTAAAAGCTAAGCTCAAAGAAATAACCGTCAACGTAAAATCCGACTAGATATTGCAAGAACCCCACATAATCTACATTTTTTCTTTTCCTATCATCGGAAGCAACAGGCCATTAAACACTGAACTAATAAAGTTGCCATCAACAAAAAAAACTAGTTGCCACTTTAAAACTCGCTATCAGGTCTCCGAGACCCAATCAACGTGAATTTTTTTTTTTTTTTCAAGTTTCAACACTGCTGTGACGTCATTCGATCGAGGAGGTGTAAATTGCATCAAAGGCTGTTTGTTGCGTATTTTTTCATTAATAGAGAGAAATTCCATGGATTTTTACTGCATTTTCGGTAGATGCTTTAAGAGTGTGTCAGTCTTTTGTGACTGAATTTTTCATTCATATTCAGAGGCATTACGGGAAAAACAGGTAAAGCGGCGTAATTTATTTACACAGGCAATCAAGTTCTGATGGAGGTTTTTAGCAGATTAAGTTCAGAATTCCTATAACCTACTCAGAATAGATCATTGTGTTGCAGATGTGTGTTGCGTGACTTTATTAACATTGGTTAATTATAATGTTTCCCATGAACGTAAGATTGCTATCATACAACCGTAGACTATTATAGTATAATTATATAATAGATTAATTATAATGTTTCCCATGAACGTAAGATTGCTATCATACAACCGTAGACTATTATAGTTTAATTATGTAATAGGATAATTATAATGTTTCCCATGAACGTAAGATTGTTATCATACAACAGTAGACTATTTAATTATAGTATTAGTATAATTATATAATAGGTTAATTATAATGTTTCCCAAGAACGTAAGATTGCTATCATACACCCGTAGACTATAATAGTATAATAGGTTAATTAAAATGTTTCCCATGAACGTAAGATTGCTATCATACACCCGTAGACTATAATAGTATAATAGGTTAATTAAAATGTTTCCCATGAACGTAAGATTGCTATCATACACCCGTAGACTATAATAGTATAATTGGTTAATTAAAATGTTTCCCATGAACGTAAGATTGCTATCATACAACCGTAGACTATAATAATAGTATAATAGGGTAATTAAAATGTTTCCCATGAACGTAAGATTGCTATCATACACCCGTAGACTATAATAGTATAATAGGTTAATTAAAATGTTTCCCATGAACGTAAGATTGCTATCATACAACCGTAGACTATAATAATAGTATAATAGGGTAATTAAAATGTTTCCCATGAACGTAAGATTGCTATCATACACCCGTAGACTATAATAGTATAATAGGTTAATGAAAATGTTTCCCATGAACGTAAGATTGCTATCATACACCCGTTGACTATAATAATAGTATAATAGGTTAATTATATTGTTTCCCATGAACGTAAGATTGCTATCATACAACCGTAGACTATAATAATAGTATAATAGGTTAATTAAAATGTTTCCCATGAACGTAAGATTGCTATCATACAACCGTAGACTATAATAATAGTATAATAGGTTAATTAAAATGTTTCCCATGAACGTAAGATTGCTATCATACAACCACAGACTATTAATAGTATAATATGATAATCTAGCAGTTGGTTTGTAGACATGAGCAGCTAACTCATAACTTAATCGAAGCTTATGTTCAGACTTCGAATAGACTCCATTTATTTGATTCGATCAAGATAAAAGATTTTGATTTGATTGATGATGATGATCCTTTCTTTCAAGTAAGGAATTCTTTTTATTTATTTTAAAATAATTCGTCTTTACTATTTTTAAACAATTAATTGACAGAAAAAAGCAATTAATTGAAAGAAAATCACGTTTATCGCATATATAATTTTTAACACTGTACGTTAAAAATTATGTATGCGATAAACGTAATTTACAGTACAAATTGGTCTTAGTGACAGAAATTGAGACAGTACATACCTATCTACAGGGTGTTTGGCGTATGGACCGACACAATTTTTCCAGGGGTTTGGGAGGTCATTCGCTAGGTCTATATGAACAAGATTTATAACTTTAGTTTATAAAAACATAATAACCATAGAGGTCTTTTCTTAACCCTGACTCTCCTAACTAATATTTTGACTAATTAATTAATTGTTTTTTTATGACATGTAGCATACCATTAGAAAGGGTATCAACTAAAGAAATTTTTAAAATAAAGCTAAGTTCAAAATGGCTTTTAGATTTTTTTTAAATAAGTTTAGAAGATGTAAAATTTCATAGATTTAAAAAACAAAATAACTTTTATAGCTCGTAAGAAATTTTCTTGAAACCAGTTCTATCAAACAAATATTTATTTAGATTTAAAAGAGTTTGGAGAATACAACAAAATTTAATTTGTGCCATTACACCCACAAAAAAAAAGTTATTTGGAATTAAAGGAAACTAACTATCTGGTGTCCACGACACAAGCCTCGTTGCTTAGTGTGGCACTAGATGGCGCTGTGTGTTAATGTCCAGCGATATTTATTATTTATTTATTTATTTTGGGTATTTTTTCATTAAAAAAAAACATGTAACCAACCGTGACATTTAGGACATTTGGGTGTTTGGGTAAAACCTAGCTAATGACCTCCCAAATCCCTGGAAAAATTGTGTCGGTCCATACGCCAAACACCCTGTATAAGACAAGAAGTAGCACAGTCTCTCCTTAACTTTAGGTTATGAATGAATCATCAAGTATATTACAACACCCCTATTTCCAGGCTCATTACAATTCTCCAAATACCAGCGGTTAACGGTTCTGTGTTTTGACAGCCTCTCCGAGCGGTCTCATTTGCATAGATCACTTCAAAGTTTGATACTGTACCTACAGACTGTTGGGCTCCGTAGTTCATCTTCAGAGAGTGCTTAGTTTAATATCTAGTTATGTTTTAGTGGAATGTGGGTAGGAAGGTAAATGATAAATATGTTTCTGTTAATTGGTTTTAACAAGTACTTGAGATAAATAACTTCAGTACTACACGAGGTTGGTGTTCCATAGTCAAATAATAATATAACATAAAACATAACATCACGCCTGTAGTCCCCGAAGGGTTAGGCAGAATTGGACCTAATAGTACACTCACATTTCACCAGTTATGTTTAAGGAAGCGAGCCTATTGCCATCAACTAGGCGCAAATCCAGACTCTGGCTGCTACTAAGAAATTCCTAATAGATAAACCCAAATTCACTGCTCGACCTGATAATCGAACCCAGGTCCTCATGCTCAGCAGTCGCGCTCGCGACCACTAGACTAACGAGGCAGTCATATACGTAATCTTATTATTTACTGTATATTAGATTGCGTGCGAGTGCGACAATATCACTATCACTAAATATTAGAAAAAAAAGTCGCCCGCCGCGTCTGTTTCTATGTATGCTTAGATCTTTAAAACTACGCTAAGGATTATGATGCGGGTTTTTTTTAATAGATAGGGATACTGAAACCTTCCTTCAAGAGGAAGGTTTTAATATATAATTTGCGGGCGGGCGAAGCCGCGGGCATCTGCTAGTTTCTATACAGGAGACTTTTTTACCACTTTAAAAAAAAAATGGTATAATAGGTGAACAGAGTAGGAGCAAAATGGCATACGTAGTTTTATTTTCAGTGCAGTGCGATGCGCGCTCGAACACGGACGTGTTTCCACTGTGCACGGCACGAATTTTATTCGCGTGTTGCGCGGCCATAGCCGCTGCTCGTCATAACTATGAGTTCAAAACAACTTATTGTAAATGAATTGCTGGCATTCCTAGTCCATGCCATCGACTACATGGACGAGGTGAGCATCCTGCAGATTTGCCGGTCCAATTTCAAGGAGGATGACATCAGCAGCGGAAAACTCTTGCTGTTCCAGTCCCTTGGAAAACTGGACCAGATGCCCTCTCGGCGCAGAGATGGAACTGAGAAGAGCCTTCAAGATATCATCGATATGTTGAAGAAGACTGACCCGGACGACGTGCCAGATTTCGTGGCGAAGGAGCTAAGTAAACTGCCTCCCGTCACTTTCGATCACGTCGACGTTACGCGGCTGCTAAAGGACATCACTACCTTGAAAGTGGAGATGACCAGGATGCAGTCCAGAGTGGAGGTTTCAGAAAAAAATAATACTGAACTACGTGCGGAAATAGCATTATTGCGCAACGTGGGTTCGGAAATTGGGTCACCTGAGGCCTCAAAGGTGAACACACGTCGAGGGGCGCAAAATGCAACCATCGGCAGTTTTGAATCGGCGAACACAAGTGCGTCACCAGCTGCCGATAGCGCTGAGCAAGCGCCGCTCGCCGCCGTCGTCGCCCGCGCCACAACACCGGTTGCGGATACGTCACGCGTAGGAATATCGACCCCAAAACGTGCCTATGCTGCTATTGTCACCAGCGGTAAAACTGATGCGTCGCAGCCTATGCGACAAACCAGGAAAGGGGAAAAATTGAAAATGGGCGCTCAACCAGCCCTGGCTGCAGTCCGTAGCTCCGTGCCAAGAACGAGCCAAGTTGATGAGGAGGGCTTCACTAAAGTGGAAAGGAGGAAGAAGAAGAAGCCCTGTCCTCGTAACCTGTGCGGTACCGCACCGAGTGGACCCAACATGCTGCTGCGTCCTGCTGTGCCTACCACGCAGCTGTACATTTCACGTCTGCATCACTCCACTACAACTGAGGAAGTAGTGCAGTATTTGAAAGTGAAGACCAACTGGACTCTGAGGGTCGAAAGGTTGGAATCGCGCCACAACATCAACTTTAAGTCATTCGTGGTACGAGTTCCAACCCACCATCTACAGACCTGCATGAAGGAGGACTTTTGGCCGAAGGGTGTCGTATACCGACGTTTCCGAGGGCGGTTACGCGATACCACGTATATTATATACACGATATTTTAGTCCCGTATAGTTAAAAATATGTATTAGTATGTTATTACTGTTAATTATTATTTTGTGTATTTTACCTATGGGCCTTAGTTGCCTGATAATAAAATGATTATTATTATTATATTATTATTTATTTTTATTTTATTTTCGAAAAACAAAAACAAAAAAAAACGAAATTCAAATAAAACATTCGATATGTTTGTTTTTTGTTTTCTAAATTTCTCTTTCTTTGTTCTAATATAAAAAGTTTACTTGAAATTTGTAGCGTTTTTTGTTGATGGATCAATTTTTTTCTTAGCTGTGGAAAAACGGTATGCCATAAGCTTCTACTCCGTTCACCTAATAAACCCATTTTTTTTGGAAAGTGATAAAGAAGTCATCCGGTATAAAACACAATCCAATTGATGTGAATAGATTATTTAATTGATTAAATTCGAATGTCCTAGTTTGATAAGTAATTTAAAAATCATAGTTGTTAATTTACACATCGCAATGATATATTTATAGCAAAACGATTCCGGTTTATGGTTTATCTATAATAGTGGATTTAATATTACTGAACAAACACTGTCAGCACATTTAATCGAATAAAATTTTTAAACAAACCTGTTTTGAAATGTTGTTTACATCAACATGTCCGATGCATGATCATTTAAATATTGTAATCAGACATTAATATAAGCCTGATTTACACACAATACTGAAAACTCAGTACCCAACTGCTCTTAATAGAACTGGGAAAATCCCACTCTTCACAAAGATATGGTCTCTATCCCAGAGAGAGAGGCATAGGATACATTATAGGCTGATTGCCATTTTTTTTTTCTTATGGGAATACATCAAATGACTCCTCCCGCTCTGGGCGGAGCAGGAGGGAGTGTCAGACTTTTACTGACTAAAACCCATCCATGTTCCTTCATCGCCCTTTGTGTTCCGGGACCACGGTATATCTTTCGAACAGTCCCGCAGCCCCAGCAGGCGTCGGCCCTTGCGGACCCCTACCTTTTGCTGACTCTCTTTGAGGCGCGCGTGGAACACGAACGCGCCGTCGACACGGCCTGTCGTCATGAGACGGACGGACGGCGAGCTTAGGCTGATAGCCTCAAACTTCAGTTGCGCTGTTTGTCGCTAGTTCGATCCCCACACGGAACAAATATTTGTATGGCTTACAGTCAGTTGTTCCAAATCTGGCTGTTTGTGTATGTGAGTTTAAATTATTGTTAACGTACCCACGACACAGGAGAAATTCGTAGTGTGGGGCATCGTTTAAAATAAAGAAAAACAAAAAAAAACACGCTTCGATAGGTAATCCAACTGCTATCATATGCACCCCACTTACATTATAAACGATCGATGTCATGGATGTAGCGTAATTTAAATTTTAATTATTCACTAGCAAAGTTTATTTTAACCAGTAAAGTGCTCGCTATTGCTGCTGAATGGTATAAGTGACAATTGTTACAGGTGTCCCGAAAGTCTGAAAAGCAGTCTTACCAAGGGTTATCGTATTACCCAGTACTGTCTGGATTGTGGAGGTCAGATAGGCAGTCGCTCCATGTAATATACTGGTATTCAGCTGCATCCGGTTAGGCTGGAAGCCGACCCCAACATAGTTGTGAAAAGGGTAGGCAGATGCTGAACGAGTGTGAGCTGGCCAGGGTGTACCGCGTTTGGAATCGCAGTTCGATATTTTTATCACCGTTCGGTAGACTCTTTTGAGAGATATGCAGGTAGATACGCGGGTCTAAAAAAGGTGAGTGTAATCGGCACACAAAGAAGAAAATATATTTTTGAAAATATCCATTGCTTTTTTCGTGTCAAGTTAACGAAACAAATCAAGTTATAGATTTTGTAGCTTACGTCAATGATTTTGTAAAGTTAAAAATAGATATTTTTTAAACTTTGTCTAAACTCTTCATTGACATGAAAAAATAATTGAGTCAACAAAATCCCCCAAGACTTTATACAATACCTTCGAAGTCCATTCACGACCTGAGAGCATCAAAGTAATCAATTCCATTCAATTATTAACTTCACAGCCACTTGTGAGCAATACTAAACCTTAGCCACTTGAGTATAAAGTTAGGAATTGGGTGCCGATACTCTATCATTGATGAACCAACTTAGTACCAAACTCTCTTTGTTATTACTAACCCAGTTTGAAAGTTTGATATTTCGCAGGTAGTTAGCAAATGAACCCTTGCTTTTGGTCGATTTTTTGTATGAATTCTCTGCTGAAGTTGGGAACGTTTATCTTTGTTGGTGACAGTTTGTAATATTGATCGAGAAGCAGGCTTGTATAGTTAGTATTTTATTATATGTCTAGATACCTATATTTAATCTTTATACATACTACACCGGTAATACATAACATGAATCTTTCGGCACTTAAGGGGATGTCAACACCCGGGGTTGCGGGACTATTCGAAAGAGATACCGTGGCCCCGGAACACAAAGGGCGATGAAGGAACATGGATGGGTTTTAGTCAGTAAAAGTCTGACACTCCCTCCTGCTCCGCCCAGAGCAGGAGAAGTCATTTGATGATTTCCCATCCGAAAAAAAAAAAAAAAAAAAAAAGGGGATGTCAACACCAAAATGCGCTTACAATGGTGTCGATTCTGTTGTGCACAAACTAAACTTAATTTAGGCTATTGCTATCTTTTACTAAAAAGCAGTGCGAGAAAAGGACGGCTATAGCTATGAACTAAGTTAGAGATGTCAAACTAGTTTATGCCTTGCGTTTCACCGTGTTTTTAGTCGACATGTTTTTACGTGCACCCTTCATTTGTATGGAAATATTTGTTTAAACTAAATTTGACAGCTCTAAATTACGTCCGTCTCTTTCTCGTTTTATTAGAGAAAAAAAGATAGCAACAGCCTAAATTAAGTTTAGTTTTTGCACAACAGAATCGACACCACTGTCTATTTGTATCGGAGTAAACAAGAGCGAGAGAGTTACTGGGAGGCCAGGTTTTAGAAGAAAATAATGAATAAATATTGAAATAAAAAAAAAATGTGAAATTTGTCTCGTTAGCGGTTTAGGTATAAATATGTTGACATCATGTTTTTAATTGCAGAACCGTAGAACCGTTTAATTATGATTTTAAGACCACTCTTTGCAATTATTTTCTATCGAGCCGATTTCGTCCAATTATATATCCAGTCCGTCCACGGTCTTTGAAATATGATGAATATTAACATAATTATATTGTTTTGATGTGTTAGAACAAATAGTTTTTCTTAAAAACACTACTTAAAAAACATCAATAGGTGTTGTCAGCCCCTTAAAGAACGCCGTAGGAAGGCGGTTTTTGTAAACTTAACTGTACTTTTAGGGTTCCGTAGCCAAGTAGGTAAAACGGAACCCTTATAGATTCGCCCTGTCCGTCTGCCTGTCCGTTAGTACGTCAGAGCCATTTTGACTAATAAATGTCTGTCAATGTCCGGAATCCGCAGCCGGTCCGGACTCTAATTCAATCAGTTTGGATGGACCTTATTTATACAGGTACCACTACACAACTGTTATTGGGACGGTCTATTACTGGAGCCTATTTTCAGCAGAAGGCGCCTAAATTTATCTAAAAATAGCACAATTTAGGTACCAGCTCGTAACCGTCTCACGGCTAGACAAAGGCCTTGTTTCATGCAGAAAGGGAACGAACATTTATCACCACGCTTGTACACTGTTTGGTGATTTATTTATTTAATCCTTACTAATAACATAAGTTCACGCTTGTAATACCTGAAGGGTTAGGTAGCGGTGTACCTAAAAGTACACCTACATTTTTCGCCAGTTATATTTTAATCCTATGTAATAGAGAGCGCGCCTATTGCCATCAACGGGGCACAAATTCAGACTCTGTGGCTGCTACTTAGAAATTCCTGATGAAAAACTCAAAGACACTTTGCTCGACCTAGGAATCGAACTCAGGACATCATGCTCATCATTGTGCGTACCACCACTAAACCAACGACCAATATATAACATAATGCAAATGTTACCTTGTCTGTCTGTCTGTCCATCTGTTATCCTTTCACGCCTTGACGGCTGGATGAATGTTAATTTGGTAGACCATGACCTAGGTAAGGCCAAAGGATACTTTTTATCCTTTTTTTTTTTTTTTTGGATGGGAATTCACCAAATGACTCCCCCCGCTCTGGGCGGAGCAGGAGGGAGTGTCTGACTTTTATTGACTAAAACCCATCCATGTTCCTTCCCAGAACACAAAGGGCGATCCCTTTGTGTTCTGGGGTCACGGTATCTCTTTCGAACAGTCCCGCAACCCCGGCAGGCATCGGTCCATGCCTCTCTTTGAGGAGCGCGTGGAACACGAACGCGCCGTATACTTTTTATCCTGAAAGTAGGTTTTTTTACGGATAATTTTCAGTCTTCAAGCGGATGAAGCCGTAGGCAAAAGACACCTAGTTATTTCTATTACACGATGTGGAACTCCAGATTTCTTGATGACGATGATTTATTATGCTAGAAGGTTAGTCATCATCGTCATGATTCTCCTACCCTTATGCCAATTTATTTGGGGTCAGCGCATCATATCTTCTTCCATACTTCTCTATCACTCGTCATCTATTTTGGAACTCAGGTACTCTCCGCGAGATCTTTCCCGGGGAAATAGGATGGATTTAATAGTTTCCCACCCGCACGCAAAATACTTGACGTGGAGTTGCGGACACCAGCCCGTTATACAATACAATACAATCACTCGTCATCTCAGCAGTCACCTCTTTTCTAGCCATATCATCTTTCACACAGTCCAAGATTCCAAACAAAATATTTTACAAAAATATTGTCGCACAAAACATCTCTGAATTTTGTAAGGTTAAATAAATAATAACGGGTCTTCCTCTACTTTATTATTCTCTTGGGTTTCGCGTCCGTTTGGCTGGACAGGGTCCCTTGGTCTACCCTTTACGCCAGATTAGAAGGCTTAACTTTAAAACGGCGATAAAGCTACAATTTCTGTGAGAAAACAAAAAGGGATACCGTTAAAGGTTGCGTGTTTTAGGTACAAATCTATCTAATATTTATAAATCTTCTGTCACAGTGTTTGTTATGGAACTCCTCCGAAACGAGTTGACCGATTTTTATGAAGTTGTGTATATTTGGTAGGTCTGAGAATAGGTTGTAGGCTATTTTTAGTCTCACACATATACATCGAAATTTAAGCTAGTACTAATATAATAAAGCTGAAGAGTTTATTTGGTGAACGCGCTAATCTCAGGAACCACTGCTTCGAATAGAAAAAATATTTTAGTGTTAGGTAGCCCAGTTATCGAGAAAGGCTACCTATATGCTATATAACATCGTGCTAAAACCAATAGAAACGGAGCATCAATGAAAAATGTTGCGAAAACGGGTAAAATTGTATTTATATAATAATTTCACGTGGATGAAAGTCGCGGGCAACAGCTACAATATGACAATGTTTTAATTTTGAAGTGTTGTTTTACATACATAAACTCAAACCTTTTACCCATAGCAGTAAGCACAAATGACAAAACATCTCCAGCCCGCGTAGCATGAACGCTGTAGAAACGAACGAAAAAGAGAAGACGAATCTTTTGTTCATCTGTCATTTTGTCGATTCAATGACAGATGAACAAAAGATTTGTCGATTCTCTTTCGTATCCACGGCGTTCTTGCTAAGCGGGCTGCTACCTGTCATCTTGCCTTTCAATATTCGTTTTCAGCTGACCCTTGGAGCAACTTCAAAAAATATGGAGTACTTTGGGAATAACCCACTGGAACAGACATGACCTCTCAATTCTACACAATAATGTTTAGGTCCATAACTTTTTCATAAAGTATGGAGTTAGAAAGTTGATATTAGCGATGCCAATGACGCAGTGGAGATCACAGGAAGAATTTCATCAATAACCTTGTTTAGTATGCTTCAGAAATGTCAGGTGGGTTTCACCAAATATATGAACTAAGACGAAGCCAAAGGAGTATGTAAAAGCGATCCTTTAGGTTCATACTCCTTTTCCAAGTCCCTGCTAAGACCCAGGTGGTGTTCTTTAGGTAATTTAAAAACACAAGATGTACCAAAAAGAGCAAAGCATAAACTCCAAAAACAATACAACCTAATCATCTAACAATTTACGATACTCGAAACTCTCGTTTTACAAATGTGAACGATAAAGAAAAAGCTCTAAAACAGCAATAAAATAAGATGGCCACATAAAATGGGCAAGGCCAGCCGTGGTGTGACTGCGAGACGGCGCCGCGGCTGTTCGCACCTGTCACCAAATGCTAATGCATGGGCTTCACACAAAAACGCCTTGGTTGGTCTAAGGGAGCGTGTACATTGAAGTAGGCTTCGGTTTGAGGCGTGGTGGACGTAAATATTGTTGCTTGTTTTATCGCCGACCCAGGAATAGCTGGCGAGATCACCTGCACGCGCACTGCGATGGGGGAACTCTTTGCCTAGCAGTGGGATATCCAAGGCTTTTATAAAAAAATAACATGTAATGCTCCATTCACGATGGCGATGAAGACTGGCGGAGCGACACAAAATAACATCACAACATCAAGCCTGTAATCCCCGAAGTGTTAAGCAGAGGTAGTAGAGACCCACATTTTGCCAGTTACGTTTTAGTCACATGTAATAGGGGACGAGCCTATTGCCATTAACTGGGCCAAATTCAGACTCCGTGGCTGCTACTGAGAAATTCCTGATGGAAAAACCTGAAAACACTTTGCCCGACCTGGGAATCGAAACCTGGACCTGATTCTCAGCAGTCTAGCTTGGGACCACTTGGTCAACGAGGTAGGTGAAGCGACACGTGTCATTTGATTGAACTCCGCATGAGTAATGTCGCTTGACAGGTTGAATCGCGTTGAATCATGGCATGTTTTTGTTTCATTTGTTTTTTCTGCAGTCCTTATTGTAACACGAGCGCAGCTTGCGGGTTGACTCTGTTGCCGAATCAAATTCAGGTTCCAGGTGGTTACTAAGAATTCCTTAGAAAACCCACTTGACTGATCTAGACCACCCATTCCAGCAAATGGAAAGAAGTTTTCTGATAAGGTTCTTGGTAAATTAACTGTAAATTTTCCAAGAACTTGAAAGATTAAGGTCACGCAAAGGTCAAGAATAAACTTAGCTGAACTACTTAAAATGCTAACTATTGGTAATTATAATGCTTTGATATTTACGAGAATATCTTCGAAACTATAAACGACTGGAACATTCTTCAGTCATGACTATGAATCAAAGCTTATTGTTCAGAGAGTTTACTTATTTTTGTAATTTTAAGACCCAGCGTACAGCGTAAAATTGAATCAGTTAAAACACTACAACAGCTCACCGAAAACCACAACTCCCAAGGCTTAAAACAACCACAAAATATAAAACAACCCACCTAGTACAGAAAACCGTACATTACTATACATTCAACCAAAGCGTTACTATTAATTCCTAAGCACCTGCACACAATGTAACAAAGGTTTGTAACACAATATAACGATTAAGGAAAACACGTTGAACCACACATTTATAACAGAACTGAACGTGCGTATTGCTGGTGTGAGAAGAGTGGGGTAATAAGTATCACAGGCTGTCACTTCCAATATGATGTATTGAGAGGACGTGGTTTGCACAGGGATGACAGTATCAGTAGAGGAAGTGGGGAAAAAAATACTGGAAGTGTGAGAATTATGTTGTAACGTCCTGCTTGTTTTTTTCAAGGATAATTATGCAATAATGTCAGTATACTTACAAGTGTATTTGTTTGTAAGGTCATGCTGTCTGAAAGTCGTCACCATTGCAAATGGCTGTCAAATATTTCGTTGTTTTGATAAAGTATTAAAATATTCCGCTTGTAATCGCCGAGGAGTGAGACAGGATGCACCTTTAGAACGCCAACGTTTCCTCAGTTATGTTTGAGTCCCATGTAGTAGGGGATTGAGTCTATTGCCATGAACAGAAATCCAGACAACAGATTGCTACTGAGAAATTTCTGATTAATAAACTCAATAAAACTGCCATCTGGGAATCAAAACAGTCCTCATTCTCAGCAGTACAGCTTACGACCACTAGACTTATAAGGCAGTCTTTCTTTACTATTTAACCAATAAGATTTTTGCTTAAAAATAATTAATTCAGGAAAAATATTTTTTGCCACTACATTTTAGCTTTCAGCCAGTCTAAACGCTCCTCAATACCCACGGTTACAACTCGCATTGGTTCGCACGATTTATTCCCGCGTACTATTTGCTCGACCGACTCTGTCAGGCGTTTTACCGCCTAACCGTGGATTGAACCATTCATTGTTGTTTGGCACTCATGCTTACACATCTATTGGGTAAACAGAAAGGGAAGTGGCAAAATATTTTTTTTACTGCTGTACGTAATGGGTAAATATTTGAGAAATCTGCGCGTATATTTTATAACAATTTAGTTGTTTGGTATAGTCGCTGATCCAAACCCAGACATGATTATGTTGTGTAATTTATATAATCTCCACTGCTCTTAAAACAGCGGGGGAAAATATTAAGAGGAAATCGGCATGTCGTAGAACCAAAAATTCGAAGACTTGTGACATCTGCCAAACCGCATCGACCCCGTGTGGCCAGTGGATCCAGGGGCGAAAAATATTATCCTGGGTTTCACCAGGATCTTTATTTTGAAAAATTATGGCCACATTGTCCACGAGCGATCTAAGGGACGACGGAGATATTGAGATCCCAGCGCAGGGTGTTTTCTGTGGGGAGCAATATTCTTGCAGGTTCGCTCGTTCAACAGTCTTTAAATTAACCATCCTTATGGCGTTCTATCAATCGTTCTACTCAAGCAGCCTGTGGGTGTCATACACGCGACGAGCCTACAACCTCCTGCGTCTTAAGGATGCTGTTCGGACTGCCACGGGGCCGTAGCGCGTCGGGAATGTTCGTGGAGATTGAACACAAATGGCTTCCAAGCCATCATACGAAGAAGGCCGCCTACTAGGTGGACTGATGACCTGGTAAAGGTTTGCGGGAGTCCGCTGGATGCGAGTCGCACGGGACCGGTCAATGTGGCGACATTTGGGGGAGGCCTATGTCCAGCAGTGGACGTCTTTCGGCTGAAATAATGATGATGATGACGATCTATTCCATTTGGTTTAGTACCTAGTCGAACGCGCTAGCCTGAGGTTCCTCAATTTTTTTAAAATCTTTACGAATATTTATAGCAATTTATTGCGGTTTCTGGTCGTAGGTGTAAGCACCAGAATGACTTTATTTTAGTCAGTTACAAAATGTTACTGTAATAGGATTTGCTAAATTGAAGAGAGATTTTCTCTCATATTTGCGGTTATTTTTTTTTACATTGGTATTTTTGGCAGTAAAAAATACGTGGGTGAATATTTGATAACATATAAATAAAGTAGCTATTGACATAAATTCAGTAAATTCCCACGCTACCTCAATATATTTATCATAAAGAAACTTCAAATATTTTTGTGTAGGTTTAAGGCAGTAAAAATATTAGTTAGGTATATGTCAAGTTAGTTTTTATAAAGCGTTATAAAAAAACGTAAAGCAAAACTGTGGGCAAGGTGGGAATTACCACCCCGGAACGTGTTAAAGATTTAAAAAGTATCCCATGTCTATAACTTAACATAACATCCCCGAAGGGTAAGGCAGAGGTGCACCTAATAGTACACCCACATTTTGCCAGTTATGTTTAAGTCCCATATAATAGGGGGTGAGCCTATTGCCATTCTCCGAGGCTGCTACTGAGAAATTCCTCATGGTCTATCCGTTCAGCTATTTAGCCATTTTTTTAGATGTTCAGTCGTTTATTAAGGCATTGAAATAAGGCAGAGAAAGACCGACAGACTCAAACTCAAACTCAAAGCAATTATTTCAATTAGACCATTACGGCACTTTTAAATGTCAAAAATACAAAAAAAAAACAAAGCTACAGTCCCAGTCACAAGGCATAATAACTTGAGAAAGTACTGTAGTTGCCCATTCCCTAGCGTAGATCTCTATGGATAAGAACGGGCAAGAAACTCCATGGACACTCTTTTAAATCAAAATATTGTTACAAAATCTTGGTTACATCATTCATGTTGAGATTATACATATATGTGAGAACGATGTAGAAAGACGTGCACATTATGAGCGTCCAGAGTAAAAGACGTAACTTACTTTCACTTTTACAACATTAGTAGGGATTATTTAAATATATCCTATCTAACTTTAACCATAAATTAACACAATAATCATAACAAAACCCAAAAATCTATTTAAATATAAAATCCAAAAATTATGAACCACTTATAACCATTGCGGTTTATCTTCTAATTAAGCTCCACTAAGTTATAAGTAACTTGGTAAGTGGTACTAAGCTAAGTTAATAAGATATGAATTTTAACTGCCTGCCCAAAAGCTTGGCGTTAATGAATAAGTTTAGTTTAGCTTTAAACTGGCCTTTTGCTGTGGTTTCGCTCGTGAAATGGAGGGTGGATTGCTCAGGTAAAGGAAGTGTGATATTATATTTTAAGTCAAAGTTAACAGAGTTATATTTATATAACTTACTGTGCTTGAGCAAACACCAAGAGAGAGGAAATATTATCACATCTTGTTTTAAAAATTAAAAAAAAATCACGTCAAAGTGTGCGTGTAATCCTAATCGCAAAATTTTTTGATCATTTATATACTCATGGTAAAATGTAAACCAAATAGCTAGGTTGACCGTACATACAATAGGCATGACGACAGTATCAAAAAATTGCAAATCTATTTAGTCCGTCAGTTAGAGTATTGGAAATTAATGGACACGTATTTTTTGTTTTTGTAAATCAACGAATGAAAATGAATGAATTGATAAAGACAAAACGCATCAAAACTCGGGAGTGGGGGCTCGTGACGTCAGAACTAGGTAAAAATTATACCTAGGCGTGACGTATTGAGAATTTTAAAAGCATCATATCTTCGTCAATTTTGGTTTACGTAACAAAAGAAAAAACACGGGTCAAATATTTTTTGATAATTTAACTGACGGACTAATTAGTTTTTTTTGTCGTCTCGCCTATTCACTGGGTAACTGCGTATTGTTTGTTTTAATAATTCGCAAGTGAGACTAATGGTGATGATTAGCCTTATGGAAAACTGTAGGTAGGTACTATATTTTACACATAAAAATCTTGTTACGGTTTTTAAGCACACACGCAAAGAGATTCTTGTAATAAAATAATTTCGCCAGACACTAATATTTCTTGAGAAATCCCTAGAAACATGTCTGACAAGAAACATGAAATATAATATTTGTAGTAGTTACACAAACGCAGCTGGCTCTCTCGTTAGTTTCGTAGACAAGAAACAATCCATTATTTAGTAATTAAGATGTCTACGAACACAATAAGTTTCTTACTTGGTACAACCTCGTTTGTAAATCAACGTTTCATTCTGTTGATATTCCTCAAATTACGAAATTCGATAATTATCAATGGGACGACACATCAATAGGATAAGATGATAATAGGATAAACAGCAATCTCTGTCTCAAAGCGTCTATTTTATTTATATTATTCTGTCTACAAACACTTTTAAATTGATCTGTCACAAAGTCAAAACTGTTTCCAAAGTATAGTTTCCTGTGGAAAGGATGGGAGTGGAGCTATTTCTGTCTACTTATGACAAACTGCGATCACCAATCTAAGGGTATAACAATACCTTTAACGAAGCCGAAAGGCACTGATTGTCCCTGTCATTGCGGATTTTTTATTCTTGACCATCCCTGGGAACCTACTGTACACGTTTTTTTTTTTTAAATACAAGTATAAAATGTTACAACTTTACTTTGAATACATGGATGTATTTATTACCCCGTACTATTCAATGCATCCATCATCACAATGTGTTGAGTGCGTTACATTAAATTCTACCGTAAAGCATGATTGACCAAAAAAAAAAAAGCTTTTTCCCAGCAATATTTTTTGCGTAGAGTTACTTAATTTGATGTACAGAACACTTGGTTGACGGCTTCGTAAAGGGTCTGATTACTCCTTGTATGTGTCAAACGTGGCTATCACCCTTTCCCGAGGCTTTTCCTGACTCGGTTTTGGGGTGCCTTCCTGATGATGAATACCAGTAATTTTCATGGAACTAGTTACACGTGTTGCCAGTGATTACAAACGGGACCGAAACGTGGTCGCTCACAATGGGCCTCATCAGAAGGCTTAAAGTCACCCAAAGGGCAATGGAGAGGGCTTTGCTCGGAGTTGCGCGATCGAATCAGAAATGAAGAGATCCGCAAGAGAACCAAGGTTACCGACGTAGCCCGAAGAATTGCCAAACTCAAGTGGCAGTGGGAAGGCCACATTGTTCTCGTAACGGATAGCCGATGGGGCCGAAAAGTTTTGGAGTAGCGACCGCGCACCGGAAGACGTTGCGTTGGAAGGCCTCCCACTAGGTGGACCGATGACCTGGTGAAGGTTGCGGGAATCCACTGGATGCGAGTCACACGGGACCGGTCAATGTGGTGACACTTGGGGGAGGCCTATGTCCAGCAGTGGACGTCTTTCGGCTGAAATGATGATGATGATGATAGTTACCTATAGGACTACCATAACTAAATTTCTGAGCACTGTATGTATGATATGGGCATGTGATCCCGAGGAATTAAGAAAATGTCATGAAAATAATTTTGAGTATGAATGTGGATAAATGAAGAAGAAGACCAAAGAAACGATGGATGGACTGTGTGAACGATGATATGGCTAGAAATTAGACTCGTCATCTCAGCAGAAGTATGGAAGAAATACCCCAAATAAATTGTGATAAGGACTGGAGAATGTTCAAGATGGTATGACTTGTCAAGCATGATGTTAAAACCAATTTGCACATTCCCAATAAATACAGTTAACACTACAAAAGCCCCGTTCAACAAGTATATTATGATGCTGATCAAAACATTTCTGATAAGTTTGACATTTTAAGGCATCAAAGTTGAGCTTTCAACCTATGTAGACATAGGTTGAAAGCTCAACTTTGATGCTGAACTTATTTATGGTAAATTTAGTACTAACATGAATACCAAGGTATCAAACTTAAACCCTGACTCCTAGACTAAAGATCTACAGTTTAAACATACGCTTATTTACCTATACTATCTTCTAAAGCTCTCCCTGGAGCGTCGTAAAAGACAACTGAGAAATTGTACCAGGTAGATAAAGAGCCGGGTATATAATAGCTTTAGGAACCTATCAGGATAAAAAAAACACGGAACATTTTGGCACTGATAACATCTTTCTGTGATAACTAATCCGCCTGCCTAAAGCAGCATTTATGGCAGTGAGTTTGAGTTTGTTTTTACCTCAGTAGGAAGGTGATCATTCATAGATTAGTTTTTATTACATTTGTTAAGACATTTAGATATTTACTGTTGCTATTCTTAAGATTGAAAATAGAAGAATCTTGTGATATTACTTACACTAAAATTTGTAAAATGTAAAGTTTGTAAGGTTGGATGTAGGAGGTGATCTCCGGAACTACTCAGCCAATTGCCATAGCATATGATTTATGCTAAAACAAAAAGCACGCAGTCACGGACTTTAGCTACCGTGTAGCAAAAAGTCAGTATCTACTGAAACATTGAGTAACGAGCTTATTAATTATCCTTTAAAAGCTATTCTTTCATCTTTTTTTTTTTCATAATTGCACCAACCAGTTTAATGGATGTAATTAATTCAAAAGCTTACCTTTCAAAGCCATAGTGGGTAACAAAGCCAAAGCCTGCAGCATCGACCAAAAGTAAGTCTTCCCGTTCTTCATTCCGTTTTCATAAACTATTCACACGATTTCACCCGAAACAGTACATTTTACACTTAAAGTCACTCTGTGTTCTTTCATTTAAATGTTCATTTATTTCGGTCACGATTCATTTAATCTCTTCACCCTTTCATCTTGTTTTTTTACGCGAACGCCGCGTGTTTGCGTACGTGTCGACTTTTATATTTTTAAATGGAAGTTTGTGTAAATCTCGTGTTTTTTTTTTCTCAGTTAAAAATTATGTTGACTGTGTAATTGTGTGTCCAGGTGGACACGTAACGTTTTAACTGAAAATGTAAACTTTGGCTAGAGTATTTTAAATGGATTAACAATAAAATTTCTACGAATGTTTTGAATCAAAGGTAAACAGATTTTTTGAAAAGTTTCTCTTATTTGATTCCTTAAAAAATACTAGCTGCATAATGAAATGCAGTCAAGACAAAATTTCGATTTACTGAACTGTCTTTGTGAAATTAATATCCGGGAGGATGCAATGAAAATGTTCCACTCATTTGAAAATAGAAAATAATATCTATAATCATATCAATCATCAATATTTATCACAGATAAATTATTTAGAATTTTCAATGCAGTACTGTCTCAAGAGATTTAGTTACATTGACTATTTAAAAAATAATCTTTCAGACAGACCAGTACTATTCGTTTTGTTCACAAAAGATAATTATATCTTAGCGTCTACAGGTGAATAACTGGTGTCCTCCAATTAACAATACTATATAAAACGAACCCATTGTGTTATTGTCATTGTTACAATTCCATTGAATGGCTACAATAGACTGACAACTATTCAAATATTTACTTTACTATATTAGTCTATCGTTATCGAGACTTCAGAGAAACTAGAACTCCTGAACTCTGAACACTGAAACTACTATAGAACCCCAAAAAGTTAAATTGTGTCTGAAAGTAAGACCCAGGACACAGTTGCCAACTATTGCGACGATAAAACGCGTTCTATATTTCACCGAAACAAAAGACTATATATTTCTTAACAAGTGCAATGAGGAAATACTGCCTCAAGATTTTCACATCTTTGTTTCAGATAAAAAACACGATAAATCCAATAAATCACACAAAAATCATGAACAATATACCCTAAACACCACTATCCACTGCACACTTTAAAAAATAAATCCGTTCATTTAAAACCGCAAACATTCATTCAAGAAAAACGAACACAAGTTGAAACCGCGAACATCGCATCGTAGCGTTACGAAAGTGTTACTACGAAACGTCCTCCCCGCTCCGGGTCTCGTAGCAAACTGGAGCGTAGCGCGTAGCACACAGCTACGCCGTAGACTCACTACGTCATGAAAAGGTTATCGTTCAAACCCTTATACATTGCGCCTTTTGCTTGAATAGGAATGTGTCATTTTTGCCTATTCCGTTTTGTGACACAAAGTATGTTTGGATTTCTTGCGTGGAGCTGAATGGTCTGCAGTTAAAGTGTCCATGTACAAAGGAATGACGACTTTGGAATAAGACTGTGCAAGTATTCCTGCTTGTTTTACGTGTGTCGTGGAAATTACAAGAGGACTTTGGAAATAGCGTTTGTAATTGCATGTGTGAAATATGTTGTTTGTAAAGCCTTATGGTGTAAGGAGTGGTGAATACGTACTTGTGATGGATATGTAGTAAGTATACATAGGTATAACAAATCAATAAAATCAACGTACGTCTATTTTTAAGTCTTATCATCTGCCTAGCCTTTTTTCCGAACTATGTTGGGGTCGGCTTCCAGTCTAACCGGATACCAGCTAAGTACCAGTATTTTACATAGAGCGACTGCCTATCTGACCACCACAACCTAGTTAGGACTGGGTAAAACGATACCCCTTGGTAAGACTGGTTGTCAGACTTTCAGGCCACTGACTACCACGACTGTCAAAGATCTACAACTGACAGCCGGGACCAACAGATTAACGTGCTTTCCGAGGCACAGAGGAAACTCGGTATGTAATGGGTCACCCATCCACGGACCAACCTAGGCAAGCAAGGCATAACCTAAAGATCGCGCCGAGCGGCTGTAACTGTATGACAAAGGTAATTCCATGATTTTCAAAACAGTTTTGCAGTAGATATTTATGAGAATGAAATTAGAAGATAGAATTTATTTTTTAGTCTTTTGTTGGCAGGTACTAACAACTATTAACAACTGAATTGGTTTGTCCTTCATAGTTTTCTTTTGTTTTCCTTCGTTATGCCGCTAAAGAAAAAGGTCTCTTCACGTCCATTACCTACTCCTCTAATTGAGTTACTCTATGAGGCCAGCCCTTGTGTCGTCAGTTGTAACCTTAATAAGACCCTTATGTTGGTTAGGAAATAACCAATTAACCAGACATAATCTTTTTCTACTCGTAGGATATAAACATCACGCCTGTAATCTCTCAAGGGTTAGGAAGAGGTGTACGGATATATACATATCTCTTAGAGAGGCTGGTGTGAATGCCGCATCTTCGATATATGGGACGAGCCGAGCAGTGTGATCATGTACTCTTTAGGTTAAGCCGTGCTTGCCTAGGTTAGTCCGTGTATGGGTGACCACCCATTGAATACCCAGTTTCCTCCGTGCCTCGGAAAGCACGTTAAGCCGTTGGTTTCGGCTGTTATTTGCAGATCTTTGACAGTCGTTACAGGTAGTCAGTGGCCCAAAAAGTCTGACAACCAGTCTTACTAAGGGGTATCGTATTGCCCAGTTCTAACAGGGTTGTGGAGGTCAGATAGGCAGTCACTCCATGTATAATACTGGTATTCGGCTGCATCCGGTTAGACTGGAAGCCGACCCCAACATAGTTGGGAAAAGGCTAGGCAGATGATGTGGCAGTTATTGGGAGCATCAGTTCTTGAAACGCGGGCCCGATAAGTAAGTTTAAAGCGACACTCTTACAGCCGCCGCTAGCCGGTTGTATTGCTTAAACATTTAAAGAAATATCACTGGTTGTACACCCACATTTGGCCAATTTTTTTTTTAATTTCCTTGTATTAGGACGACCCTTTTGCCATCAACCGGGCACAAATCCAGACTCCGTGGCTGCTACTGAGAAATTCCTTATGCAAAAAAAACGAATAACACTTTGCCCGACCCGGGAATCGAACCCGGGACCCAATGCTTAGTAGTCACGGTTGCGATCACTATACGACTAGACCAACGAGGCAATACATAACTGCCTACAATTTCTAGGAAAATACATGTAGGTATACATACATTATATTATTCACAGTTATTTGCCGAAAATAACCAAACATTTTTAGTATGACCAAATGACCCCTGATCCAATATTTGGGTCACGTTATATCATTTGACATTTCAACACAAATAATACAAAAACCCTAATTATTATCATATGTGCTAGTTACTAGTTGACATTTTGATAATAGTACTACGAATATATCAGAGCAGTAATGCCATTAAAAAAAGGCCTTAAATATTTTTCTTTGACGACGAAATTTGAACTTTGTTACGACTCCTTATGATAGAAAATTGAGTGTCGTGAAGTTTCGATTAGTTCAGTCAGAACCTATATTTTATCGCCTGTGAAAAGCACTTGTTGTGCGTTTAGCTATGAATGTTTGATAAGAATACATACACAGCCTTTATTTTTTAAGGGTCAAAGGTTTTCGTAGTGAAGGTCTAAAGTTAAATAGTAACGTTTTTAGAGTTCCGTAGTACAAGAAACCCTAAAAGGAAGGAACCTTTATAGTTTCGTCATGTCCGTCTGTCTGTCTGTCTGTCTGTCCAACGTTTTGCTAAGAGACTGTTAGTACTAGAAAGCTGTAATTTTGTAGAGGTGTGTATATCAATAACGCCAAAAAAGTGGTAAAATAAAATTTTGGAAAATATATTTTTTTAGGTTAGTTCCACTACATTTGAAGTGGGGATGAATCTTATTTTCGTCGCCTACCCCATCGTGTGGGGTATCGTTGAATAGGTCTTTTAAAATGACTTAGGGGTTGCTAATACTACTTTTCGATTTAATGTTCCAATTACGAAATATTCAACTTTAAAGTGCAAAATTTTGCTCCAGTAAGACGCCCCCCCCCCCTCTAGAAGCTAAACTGCTAGCTTGAAAAATCTAGAAAAATTCAGGATGATAGTGCATTTTATGAACTTTAAAGAAAAACTATAGCGGTTGAGATAACTTTATTAGTTTACCAGTAATAGTCGTTGAACTTGGGTGTTGCATAATTTTGTACCAAATACAAATTCCTTAGAATAAATCCTATAAAGTGACTAAGAAAAAGTAGTTGCTTGTTGATAACGGGTAAAGACTTGCATTGAAAAACAAAATCTAAAATAAAAAACCATAATAAATTATCATAAGTTTCACAAAGCTGCCGCTAGATGGTGCTGTACAAACGGGTTCGTTCTATATTGTGATAACGGGCTACTATGGAACCCTACACTGTGCGTGGCCTGACACGCACTGGGCCGGTTTTTTTATACAAACTTTGCTCCACGCCAGGAATTTCTCCAAGGTTGAAAGGTTCCTGTCGATACAGAAACGACAGCACAGATCACTGTAATTTTGACAGACTTGTCGATGACAGCAACCTAATAGTAGCCTTATTGCCACGACATTAAACATCACTTTAACTTTGACAGTGATGACAAGTCAGATGAAAAATAATTGTGAAGGTCAGTACCTTAGACAAGTATGTCATATGTGTAAGAAGGCTCGTTTCCTCCTTTACCATAAAGGAGTTTGCCCACTTCACCGTATCATACCATGACCGTGCTATGAACGTATCAGGGGGGCTACTCTCCAAGTCCGTCAACGAAGATACGGGGCCCATCCGAAATATCTTTATATTTTGAAATGAACCCTACTCCCTAAAATTTTCGGATTCGTGAATTTTGAATACACATCGGGATTAAGTTCAAGTTTCCTAGGAATTGCACCAAAAATATTTAATAAACTACCTAAATCAATAAGAGCATCAAGAGATTTCATTCAAAAAAACACGCTATAAATTCTTAATTCAAAAAGCCTTTTATTCGGTCAATGAATAGCTGGAAGAAAAATGAAAATTACTGTTTTTATTTTATATTTTTATTACTTTTAGTAGCTTTAGTCCTTATGATTGTTTTATTTTGTTTTTTTTTTTAAATTTTGCATAGTTAAAGTTATTTTGTTTATTGTATGTATCTTTTATTAAAGATTTAATATTAGGTGATAATAACGTTAGTTTTAGTTTTAAGTTTCAGTTATACACATACAAACTACCTTACACTACTTTTGTGTAAACATTAATTGGACGCCTTGCAAGGCAACACATAGTGAGACATATTTTTTTTATAACACCATGTACCTTTTTTATTTTTACCTATGTGTAACAAATAAACAATTTTGAATTTGAATTTGAATTAAGGACAGATTCTGATGACCAATCGAGTTGTCCTTAATTTTTAGTTCAGGCCCCTGACGAAATGTCCGTAAATGATACGGAAAAGGAAACGACCGTAACTTCGTGCGAAAGCACGGATTTCGTTCTTAGAGAGTAGACCTTCTGGCACGGTAAGAAACACGACACAGACTACTATAAAATATAATATAATATAAATATCGCTGGACATTACACACAGCGCCATCTAATACCACACTAAGCAACGAGGCTTGTGTCGTGAACACCAGATAGTTGATATACTACATAGATACTTTTTGTTTGAAAATACATACTTATTATACATATAAACATCCATGACTCGGAAACAAATGTCCATGCTCATCACAAAATATTTGAAAAAACATTTGCTCTTACCGGGATGCTCACTATGCTCACTACACCGTATCATACCCGTTTGTAACCGGTTTAAAACGGTCATCATACCCGGTTAAGCCATAATATTTGGTACTTTTCAATACAAAAAAGCAAAGGTGACAAAACGGTCTACCGTTCCGTCTCCTTTGCGTGCCATGCGTAGAGCGTAAACAATTGCCGGCCCAATACACCATACGCAATACACGATGTTGGCCGGTGACGGAACAGTCTAGCGGACATAATCTCATACTTTACAATCTAAAGAATATATTTTTGCCTGATACGTTCATGGCTCGGTCATGGTATGCTACGATGTAGTGGGTAGAATCCTTTACTCCTACAAAGACGGCTCCAATCATACTTGACTTACAAGATATAGCTGGTAGTGCAACAGTATCGTCAGTCGTCACAAAGGGAGATAGAATACGCACTAATGAGCCACGATACAACACTGTTGTTTATGTATGTGCGCCTGATGCAGTGTACAAGTTTATAAATCTTACTGTTTGCTCTTTATAAAAAAAAAAATAGGCTATAGATAAATGGTGATTTTATGGCAATAGGGACACACCAGAGATGACACACCAATCAATTAAGATACTTTTTAAGGGGCTCCCCAAATTTTTGGCGTACACACTAGCGCCACTATAGTAAAAAAATCAGAACTCGTTAAATACACAATTAAAATAAAATCTGATTGACAAAATCAATCTTTTGGTCTTCTAAATTATTTACGTCTGCTTAACTCATTGAAACAACTCGCTGTCGTTACAGATACAAAATGGGAAAAAAAAGGCCGTTTTTAGCAATTTTTCTAACTGTAAATACAGTGAAGTATATTATTTTTAATAAATTAAATAGACGTCAATAATCTAGAACTCTAAAGCATTGATTTTGTAAATCAGATTTTATATTAATTGAGTATTTAACGAGTCCAGATTTTTTTTACTAAAGTGGCGCTAGTGTGCTCGCCGAAAATTCGGGGAGCCCCTTAAGAGCGGTCAAAACGCGGTTCTCTCATAGATTTTGTATGGCAAATAGCTAACTGTGACGTCACTGTTTATTCAACTCAATGACTCAACTATTTATTGATTTCAAAGCAACTACGAGTAAAAGTCGAATTTAGCAATTAATTGAAAATAAATAGGTTTTTCAGGCCCAAAAATGAAGTGGTTTTTTTAGAGATAGATGTCTGGGAATTATCGTTTTATGGTTCATCTATTACCCTATTATCTCAGCAATCATAATAGACTCGCAATCAATGACATGGGGCGTTCACATCATCTGAATAGCCTTTTCCCAACTATGTTGGGGTCGGCTTCTAGTCTAACCGTATGCAGCTGAATACCAGGGTTAGGATGAGGGTTAGGCTGAAGGCTTAGGTAGAGGTGTACCTAACAGTACACCCACATTGCGCCAATTATGTTTAAATCCATGTTAAAGGGGGCGAGCCTATTGCCATCTACCGTGTCCGTCACAACTTTGACAATGAGACGGTTTTAATGTTGGTTCATAAAATTAAATGATAGTCGGCCTTACAGACAATCTTGACTCAGTCTAAATATAGCCTTATTGTATATGATTGATATTTAAGGCCAGGATCTTCCAATCGACCTGTTTTTGGTTGAGTCTTAAGGTATGAAATAGTCGTTGTTTTAATCCATAAAAAAAGATATGTTGTTGTTCATGAACTGTTCTTGATCTTTAATTTGGCTCAAAACGCGATAGTTATTACTTCTCTAGATCATAAAAACATGCAAAGATAGGTAAGTTTATGACTATTTTTAAGATTAATAACACTATAAATAAAAAAAATACACTGAAAAATGAGAAATTACATTGTCTACATTATTCTAAGGTTACTTTTTTAAAATATGTATTATTGTTATTATGATAAATTAAAAACCACTTATTTCGCACTATTCGGCCCGCAGTGAACGACGTAACAACCACTTTGAAGTGCAAGCTGATTAGAACTTTATTCTAACAGTATTTCAAACGAAGTCTGAACCACTACAAATAGATTTGCTAATTTTGTAAGATCCTGGCCCTAAGTGGTTGAATAAAATAGTAAATAGAATTCGTACAAAATGTTAAGTCAAATCATATTCCTAATATCCAAATCCTTCCTCCTTCTGCATTTATCCTTTTCCCAAAAAACGAGGAAAAAGTTACCATACAATAAAATATGAACCAGGTCATCACTTACAGACATGTTAAGGAAAATTCACCTCAAGATTTGGGGCCAATACAATGATGGATGAATGATGGAAAATGTCGGGTAGCATGAAAAATATTTATTTTGTGCGCGATATTACCCGTACGTTGACGTAATAGTTTACCGTCTATGTATATAGATTACTTTGTAAATATTTTCTGGGTTAATTTTGTATATGTATTTCTTTCTTTCTTCTTGTTTTCCTGGTATGGGGATTAAGATTGCGAAATGCTTCTGTTATGTGGGGGAAGGGAGAGGGGTGTTATTCCAAAAAAAACTTTTAAAGGACAAACTTAACTTTTCTCTTCGATCCCATGAAACGACTATTGCACCAACCGCAAATAATAAGTTTGTAATAGCAACATCGCTTTTTTTGCTATTAAACTACTTAATTACGGTTTTCAGATGTTTCCCTTACAGTGCTGTAAGACATTGCTTACAACTACAATATTATAGGTTTTCGACCCAAAACCTACTTCCGGTTGACCTAGAATTGTCAATTTTGGTTAAAGGCAAGGTCTTACAGCACAAGTAAAGGAAAAATTCCAAAACTTACAAGTTTTTGCGAAAATCTAATTTTGCCCATATCTTTTTATTGTGTTGACTCAGGACCTTGATTTTTATACATCTAATAGGGATTATAGACCTCAGTATCTGGTATAAATTTCAATATGCTAGGTCCACCCATTCTTGAGAAAATTGGTGGTGACAGACGGACGGACAGTCGGATAAGAAAGTGATCTTATAAGGGTTCCTTTTTTTACCTTTTGAGGTACGGAACCCTAAAAAAGGATACAAACGATGCGTACGAAATATCCGACGCTGCGAGCAAATAATTATGCTATTCTTTCTCTTCGCCCGCCTTGCCCGGTGCGCCAGCTCGTTCGCCCGTTCGTCCATAGTTTTCGGTACTACGAGTATGTGAACCCACATACTCGTAGATTAGCTTGCCAAACCTTAGGTTTTATAGTTTCCCTTGCCTCGCTTCGACCGCCAGTTCACTCGCTCGCTCGCGGCGGTGTGGCCTGTGCTTTATTTTGTTTCAATTACATTTTTTTATTAGAACGCTTCTGTGTCTTAAACAAACAGTCGGGGTCATCTTATCGTCTAGCACTAATTGTTTTATAAACTCTTTCTATATAAACAGTTGGGTTCATTTCTGTTCTTAAAAGTCCATTCAACATCTCTCCCCAATTAACTCAACCATACAAAAAACCCCTTGCAATATCTCCCACATACGTCAGTCTCACGTACATGACAAAACCCAAGTACACACGAAGCAAGTAAGCCGTCACTTAATAGGACGAGAACGCATTAGTGGGTCGCGACGACTAATGAGTAGGATTTACTAGAGTTGCGGTGCGTTTGAATTATAGCCGAAGACGCTTGTGTGGATCAGCCTTAAGAACGGTAATGACGTCAGTTTGATCAAATGTTAGACGCCATGTTTGTGTGTGTGGTTTGAGATGCATTTTGGTGTTTGGTATGCCTCGTAAAGCACGTTAAGCCGTTGGTCCCGGTTGTTGTTTTTTAGATTTTTGTCAATCGTTACAGGTAGTCAGTGGCCCGTAAGTCTGACAACTAGTCTTACCAAGGGGTATCGTATTACCCAGTACTGACTGGGTTGTGGAGGTCAGATAAGCAGTCGCTCCATGTAAAATGGGTACAGGTATTCAGCTGCATCCGGTAAGAAGTTAACCCCAAAATAGTTGGGAAAAGGCTAGGCAGATGATGATGATTTTGGAGTGAGCTTTTTTGATGTAAACATGTTGCTCCTGTGTTTTAATGATTTACACCAGTTTTGCTTCCTGTTATGGGTTGTGTTTGTGTTAAAATCTGTGGGGTTAAAGGTAAAGTGTATAACTAAGCAATACTAGGGCCAATACTGGGACAAACTAGGGCGTAATATTAGACAAAAAACAAAAAAAAAAACCTTTATTTTCAGGCTACTTTGGTCAATAGATAAATACCTTACAGACTAACATAATTATAATATATTATAATAGTACATTATGTGTTAGTGTCTAAACTTAAAACTATGTTAGTAAAACACACTTCACTCGAGAAAGTAACCGGTAGCGTCATTTTCTTGTTAACGCGAAGAAAAATCAACTGGAGATAGTAAATGTAAAACAGTTTATAGGCATGATATTTAATGTTAAGGAAAGTAACTTTTATTTGAAGAACATTCAACTATATTATTATACAAATATTATTTTAATACAAAAGTTATAAGTATTTTTATTTTTATTCCCCACATATTTTCGCAGCCTAGTTTGGGGACCTCTGTTTTCTAAATATTAATGTTAAAATTTTATTCGTTACGATCATACGTTCGTTATAGTGCTAAGTTGGGTTAAGAAGATGATTGTAACAATGATTCAATAAATTTATTCTTAAATTTATTCTTATTGGTTGATCAGGTAATACTGTTGTCAAAAAAATTCGCAAAGCCTACTAACACTAACAGGATTATTAAAAGTTAAAAGCTCTCAAGCCGTCCGTTATGTATAAAGGCTTTTTCCATTCAAAACATCATCTTAACTTAGTCATAACACTCACGGTCACGGCCTCTAACACAAAAATAGTTCCCTAGTTGGATAATGTTGACGGAAATATAGAAGACTAGCACTTCGCTCGCGGATTCGTTCGCAAAAATTGTGATTGGTCTGTTAATTTGCATGATACAAATATAATTTATAGCATATGTGACTTCCTGCTAGTTTAGCTTTTTAGTGAAAAAATGGTTTAAATTGACCCATTAGTTTCGGAGCTGATTTGGTACAAACAAAAAGATCTTTCCTCTTTACAATATTAGTATAGAAAACTTTGCGTGTTTGACGTTCATTTTGTGCGCTGCTAAGTATTGTTTATTAATGCTCTCAATTAATATAAATAGCCGTGGAAATGGGCATGTTGTGTTGTTTGTTTATGATGATTTAGACTCAGCGCATGCTTGAGTGTTTAGTTGGCCGGTAGATCGTTCGATCAGAGGTTCCTTAGAAGGGGCTCGTTGCTAAAATAAAATATTATTCATAAAAAAAAAACTGAAAACTGCTATAAAATGACGCCATTTTATTTCTCGCATTCTTTATAACAAACCGTTTCATTCGATACTCATATCATGCGAATGCATAAAAATAACTAGTCCGCCATTTTTGAGATCGCCATATTGGATTTAGAATGACGTCAGTTAGCTAACTATGCATTGTCATTTAAATTAAACAAGTATACAATATTTCAGCTCAATCGGAAACCGGGAAGTGGGTCAAATGAATCTTCTAAGATTTTTTACATAGTTACAAGTGACGTTAAAAAAACGTGCTAAAAAAACAGCCGCACGGGCCTATTATCAAACCAAGGTAACAGTCGTCGAGGTAAGTCTGTGGATAGGACTGTCCATTACATACTGAAATAGTTTGTTTCAGATGTCCTTCATAGGTTGGGTGGGTGGGGTTGGGTGGGTTTCCAAGTCATGGATGTTTATATGTATAATAAGTATGTATTTACAAACAAAAAGTATCTATGTAGTATATCAACTATCTGGTGTCCATGACACAAGCCTCGTTGCTTAGTGTGGCACTAGATGGCGCTGTGTGTTAATGTCCAGCGATATTTATTTATTTATTTATTTTTATAGGTCTTTAACAGTCAACACGAGTACCTAGTAAGGTGCTTCTAGGCGCTTAATGTTGCTGCATTCGTTTAGACTGGGAGACGACGTAACATGTGGAAAAAGGCTAGGTAGATAATTATGTATCTATCCATACTGGCATCGACACCAGTGTGTGATTTATTAGTAATACGATATGATATCCTTGAGGTGGGTAGATGTATCCACAACATACATCTACCCACCTTGAGGATATCATATGTGTGAGTTTCTGTGAGAGGGTGGGTGTACTAAAGATGACTATTTTTTTGTTATTTTAAGTAATTATTTAATATTTTGATCGTTCCTTATTGTAAATATGTTTCTTTAATTCTGTGTTTTATTTGTGCAATAGCTTGAATTTGTCTGTTATCGGGATGTCTTTATTACAACTTTCCAAAAAAATAAGTGAACGGAGTAGAAGCAAATGGCACACTTAGTTTGTAAAAAAACACGAAATTCAAATCATACTCGGGTTGCGTATGATTTGAAATTCGATATATATATATTTTTAAATATCTTGTTCTTTGTTCTAATCTGAAAAGTTTACTTGAAATTTATAGCGTTTTTTACGATACGATGATACGTCAATTTTTTTCAAAGCTGTGGAAAAAAGAAAAAAAAACCTATGTATGCCATAAGCTCCGTTCACCTAATATACCCAAAATGGGTTTGGAAAGTGATAAAAAAGTCATCCGGTATAATGCATTTTTCCTCAAAAATAAATCCATGTAATCCATTAGTTATTATGAGTGTACCAGAGAAACAATGGCTAAAATATAAATGTAAAAATAAATCCTAAAATTGTATCCGCATAATTGTTAAAAAAAAAAACTAATTTGTACACCTCACTAGGTAAAACGTGTATGGACCTACCCTACTTTACTAAGATCTTGCATGCTCGATTTGTGTGATAAACGCATGTTTTTAACAAATAAAGTATACATGTGTGTGTATGTATGTGTATCTTTATCTTTATCATGAATAATACAAAAGTGAAACCCACGCAAGCTTGACCGATAAAAAACTAAACCAGTCCAGTAGAATCCGGTGTGTTTTGGAATTAATCTGTTTTGTGATAGACATGCTGTGATGCGTTCGATGATAATGCGCTTTTAAGCCAGTCATATTAGGGGTTTCACCTCGGAATGAGAGATAATAAGCTGTAAACTCGTGTACACCTTCATTTTGGTGTTCTAAAAGTTGTCTTAAAAGTCTCACAAAATCTCGTGTCTGCGTCGTAAGTTATTCAAGGTCACGATAATACGACCACGATAATCAGTTTTTCGCGATTATCTTGGTTTCCATAGATCCAATGATGTTAGTATTTATTATAAAATTGTAGAGCATAAAATTTGCGAAAATTTTTGTTCTAAAAATGTTTCATGCGGCAGAGAGCCCGCAGCGCTCGCGGCCGCTGGCTGTCAGTTACCATACTTGGCACCCATACCATTTAAACTAAAATATAACAACTTTTGTTGCCGGCAAAGATAGGTATAGTATCACTTTCCAGGGTGAATTCTTTACATATATACTACTAACTTGACCCCTAAAGTAGCCCTTTTTTACGGCACGTATTTAAGTTAAGCCTCTCACTATCCAGTACTAAACAAAGGCCAACTGTATTGCCTGTTTACTAGAAACACGATACCTAAATTACGGTCTAAAAATTTTCGCACTGTTGGAATTTCGACTCTCGTCGTTGAGCCTTCGAGTCCAGCAGAGTGCTCTTATATAGGCATTAATTTAGCTTCGGTCTAGGTGAGCTTGTGGCTAAACAATAACATCCGCTCGGGTCGATCTTTAGGTTAAGCCACGCTTGCCTAGGTTGGTCCGTGGATGGGTGACCACTACCCATAACATACCGAATTTCCTCCGTGCCTCGGAAAGCACCTTTAGATAATTGACAGTCGTTACAGGTAGTCAGTGGCCCGAAAGTCTGACAACCAATCTTACCAAAGGGGTATCGTATTACCCAGTAGCACCAGTACTGACTGGGTTGTGAAGGTCAGATAGGCAGTCGCTCCATGTTAAGTACTGGTATTCAGCTGCATCCGGTTTGTCTGGAAGCCGACCCCAACATAGTTGACAAAAGGCTAGGTTGATGTTGATGACAGTATTAGTGAAAACGGATAAAAAAGTAATTACATAAAACGTACTGACCAACGGGTAAGCTGTTTCGTATGCCAGTATGTTTTGCGGCAAGTTGTTAAAGTCAAACGGGTGAGTTTAACTCGTAAACAATAGAGCAACTACTTTATGAGCTTTAAACCCGACACGCTATTGTTCTGTGTATACTTTCACGCCATTTTATCATACGGGTCACCAGAAGAATGACTAATAGAGATCAGTTTGTTTAGTGCCGTCTATTAAAGATTTGTTTGCGATAATTGTCGTCAATAATACTGTTTAGAAAAAAACACTTTTTGTTTGTTATAGTTGCTTGTCTGTTTTGGTATGAAATAAGAGTGTCTTCCTGCCTTAGAAACCAGTTTTGGGAGGACAATCATTCACCGAAGATATTGAAAGCAGTCTTCTTTCCCTTAACAACGTTCAAAATCACGTTGCAAAACCATCTCAGCTATAATTTACTTTTGTGCTCTGTTGTCTGTATGTTATGTATTTGGTATATATCTGTGTGTACATAAATAAATACATATAAATAATAATAAGCGTGACTGCTGAATATGAGGTCCTGGGTTCGATTCCCAGGTCGGGTATAGTGTTATTGGGTTTTTTCATCGGGAATTTCTCAGCAGCAGCCACGGAGTCTGGATTTGTGCCCGCTTGATGCAATATGCTCGCCCCCTATTACATTGGACTTAAACATAACTAGCGAAATGTGGGTATACATATGGCTAATCCTTCGTGGATTACTGACTTGATCATCATCATCTGCCTAGCCTTTTCCCAACTATGTTGGGGTCGGCTTCCAGTCTTACCAGATGCAGCTGAATACCAGTATTTTACATGGAGCGACTGCCTATCCGACCTCCACAACCCAGTTAGTACCGTTTAATACGATACCCCTTGGTAAGACTGGTTGTCAGACCTTTTTGGCCTCTGACTACCTAATGACTGTCAAAGTTCTACAAATGACATGCGGGGCCAACGGTTTAACGTGCTTTCCGAGCCACGGCGGAAACTCGGTATGTAATGAGTGGTCACCCATTCACAGACCAACCTAGGCAAGCACGGCTTAACCTAACGATCGACCCGAGCGGCTGTTATTATTTAGCCACGAGCTCCACTGGCACACTCCTCACACCTTCACAGGCTTGATGTCATGTTATATACCAATACCTTGTTAAAATCTTAGGAAATTAAGCGGCATTTTTGAGAGATTGTACCTGAGATTACAATTCTTAAAAATACTATAGTTAAGTTTTCCACTCTGAATTCAAAGTCCAAGTAGGCATAGTCACAATACAAAAAAAAATCTACACCTACAGCCAATCAAAAACACCCAAAACAACACAATCAACAACCACAAAACATCAGTACACAGATAAAATAAACCCGATAACACACTAAATCGGTTACAAACAACATTACCAACCTCCAAAAGCCAATTTGATACTAATATCCTTTTATCCTTGCACCATTAAGCCACAATGTTATAGGTATGGTAATTTTGTATATATTAAGTTGGCAGCGCTGAAAACTTTGGTCATTAGAACAAGGCCAGTGTGTAAGTGCTCTGAGACTGTTATATCTACACACGGTGGGCAGGTGGGACCGCAGGGTGTGGTGCAACGTATACGCAGTTACAGACGTTCAAATTATTTACGAACGATAGACGGGACAAGACGGAGAAGTAGCATTCGTGTGTCAAAATCGAAAATGATCGGTATCAACATTTTTGTATGTCAATTTTACCAATGTAATTTCCATAACTCTTTTAAATCTTTTTATCTACACCCATGCTATAAATCCTCTATAAAAGTATCTGAAACAGTAAGCTTATTGCCAACATTAAAACAGCCAGTGTCATAATAACCATTATGACATCCAAACGGGTGTTATAATGTTGTACTAAATTTCATTATGCAACTCATTTAAAAAATAGTACATTGTCTAGCACGTGCGATTCACTACCGCAGCGCCGTAATAAAAAAAAAACTTATAGGTTAATTCGAATTGACGTATCCCGCCATTTTTGTTCGATATTAGTATTGTGCATTATGTTCGTATACTTTGTTGTTTACAAAAATGAGTGATACAAGCTTTGTGCATTTTAATAATTGTACAATCCAAAATGTAAATAATTATATTATTACCTATACATAGTTTGTTTGTATTAAATACTAAACAATTAAACTTTCTATGAATTTACATAGACTTCTTACAACACTACAACACCCTATGGTTTCAGAACCTTTTATGGAGGATTCATACCATGGATGTAGATAAAGTCTTGTATGCAACTGTACATAATTAGGTATTGGTGGTAAACACTCATAAGATACTATTATCACAACCCACATTCGTGTTTTGATTCATTATATAACAGTTGCATAAATAACAATTAGTATGCTCCTACACTCTATCACTCTCATCATTATATCATAGGAGTCAACAAATAGAGCAAGGTATTACAGGTATTCTTTTAAAAGAGAATCATAGTGCACAGATCTTTAGGTCTTTATTTTGATGTTGAAAATCCAAAATTAGGAAGGGTCCTTGTAAAAGCTATGATTCGAGGAAATAGAATATGCATTTTCATTTAATGTCGTCAAGCAGCATGTGTAGCCGTCTCCTATCCTCTTATACTTGTATTTGTTTTAAACATTAGTAAAAGATAGAGTTTTACGATAAACAGAAATAATTATCGAATGATGTCATATTTATTCAAATGCAACACTTATGGCGATTTTAATTTTAAAGCTGACGATAACAGTTTGGAAATTATTGAACAGGTACGGGTTCAATCGTCAGCTTTAAAATTATTTTACATTTTAAAATCGCCACAAGTGTATGACTTGTAAATCATAAATGTCTAGGCCCGCTAACTACCAAACTTTCAGCTATTATATGTCAAAACAAGTTTCATTGGAGCCTTTTGTATGGTGTATGTTGTCTTTGTTAACTATGTAGCAATGGCACAGTATAACATATTGTAATATTTTGGTGTTACTTTGTTGCAAACTAGTTGGTCGTCTCATTAGTATAGTTATAGTTTAGGTACACTTTCGAATAAAGGAAGTTTTTGAAGTTACAATGTGATATTTTAACTCATTCTAATAATGGATATGAAACAATAAAATATGACGTCCGACAACTCTGAAGAGTTGATCAGAGGTGTAGTAGACCTACATTTCGCCTGCTATGTTTAAGTCCCATCTAATGTTGACCGAGCCTATTTCCATCAATAGGTCAATTACCCTGGCTGCTACTGATAATATAATGATATTTCTGGTGGAAATGCCCAATAAAACTTCTCCCTCAACTGGGAAACGACCCCAGGACTTTATATTCGGAAATAGCTCTTGCAACCAATAGACCATCGTTGCCGTCGACCAGAAAATATCATGGGCAGAATAAAAAAAAATCAGATGGGTTTTATTGTTCTCGAGTTATGACTGCACTGCGGACAGATGAATAGTTGAAGCAATACAAAACATTAAAAAAAAAAAACACAATAATCAAAACTTACACATTTTCCGACGCATTTCACCGAACAAAATCCATATTTCGGGGCGGCCATTTTGAATTATTTTAAATGCAGCGATCAATTTCACTGTATCCAAATTCGAATCCTCTGTCAATCAGGAATCAACAAAACCTTCGAACCGGCTTCAAAATTTACTCGTTGATTGACAATAACCTTATTCACACCAAAATTGTGATACAAAAAGGAGAATTTTCAAAGGGCACACCAGAAAATATCCACCACATTTTTTATTTGATCAATTTTTGTAGCAAGCAATTGATGGCTCGGGGGAAGAGGAATTTGGGAGGGAAACGATCTCATTTGTACGCGTTCTTTGATGAGATGACTGACTCAGTATCGACGTATAAGAGGTTCATGGTCTTATTCTGGAAAAAAACTGTGCGTATTTTTAGATGATCTAAAATATTGTGGATTTTTTGATCGAATTCATGACCATTCATGATTCATGCTTTTGACACGATCGACACACAACATGCATACATATTTCTGTTTTGTATTTTTATGTCGGGTCAACATACTCGGGAAAAGGTTAGTTAAGACAGTTACTAATTGATAAGACATTCCTTAGCTTCTGGATCAAGGGCTTGAAACAGAAAGCGGTACTCCTGGGCACGGCTCGTATTGTTAGGAGGTTCCTTTCTCTGGAGCCCTGCCGGTAGTTTGGACACTGTTCCCGATACCAGTGGGCAATTTTTTTTTATATTTTTTTATGTTTTTCATATTGTTTTTTTTCAAGGAATCTTTAAATATTAATAAAGAAATTATTATTAAATTAATAATATTAAATTATTAAAGCAAGGAACCGGATGATGATGCAATTACGGCCGAACTCCTGAAGGTGGGTGGAAAACCGGTACTTAAGGCCCTTCAGAAGCTGTTTAATAGGCGAGACGACAAAAAAAAACTAATTCGTCCGTCAGTTAGATTATCAACAAATATTTGACCCGTGTTTTTTCTTTTGTTACGTAAACCAAAAATGACGAAGATACGGCGCTTTTAAAATTCTCAATACGTCACGCCTTGGTATAATTTTTAGCTAGTTCTGACGTCACGAGCCCCCCCCACTCCCGAGTTTTGATGCGTTTTATCTTTGTCAATCTTCATTGATTTACAAAAACAAAAATACGTGTCCATTAATTTCCAATACTCTAACTGACGGACTAAATAGATTTGCAAATTTTTGATACTGTCGTCATGCCTATTCCGTCATACTCAAGGGGAAAACGCCACAGGCATGGCACTTGTGGTGTGGTGGTACTCTTCTTCAAAAAGGGCGACAATGCCCGTTTGAAGAATTATAGGCCCATCTCACTTCTAAGCCATATGTCTACAAGTTGTTTTCAAGAGTCATCACGAAACGTCTCGCGCGCAGGTTTGACGATTTTCAGCCTAACGAACAAACTGGTTTCCGAAAAAGCTTTAGCACCGTGGACCACATACATACGCTGCGGCAGGTTATACAAAAGACCGAAGAATATAACCTGCCTCTCTGTTTAGCGTTTGTGGACTACGAGAAAGCCTTCGATTCGATCGAGACCTGGGCTGTACTGCAGTCTCTCCAACGGTGCCAAATCGACTATCGGTACATCGAGGTGTTGAAGTGTTTGTACAAAAACGCCACCATGTCAGTCCAACTTCAGGACCAAGCCTCGGAACTAATCCTTCTGCAGCGAGGTATGAGATAGGGAGACGTCATATTATCTCCGAAACTGTTCACCGAGGCACTAGAGGATGGGCTCTTCAAGGTACTGGACTGGAGAGGGCTAGGCATCAACGTCAATGACGAGTATATCACTCACCTTCGGTTTGCCGACGATATAGTGGTCATGGCTGAGACCATGAAGGACCTCAGTACAATGCTCGATGACCTCAGTAGAGCTTCCGAAAGACTGGGGCTAAAAATGAACATGGACAAAACCAAGGTCATGTTGAATGCCCATGTAACACCCACTCCTATTAAAATCGGAGACACTACACTCGAAGCTGTGGACGATTATGTGTACCTGGGACAAACGGTCCAGTTAGGTAGGTCTAACTTCGAGAAAGAGGTCAATCGTCGAATCCGACTCGGCTGGGCAGCGTTCGGGAAGTTGCGCGGTATCTTCTCGTCCAACTTACCAGAGTGTCTCAAGACTAAAGTCTACGACCAGTGTGTGTTACCAATGATTACATACGGGACCGAAACGTGGTCGCTCACAATGGGCCTCATCAGAAGGCTTAAAGTCACCCAAAGGGCAATGGAGAGGGCTATGCTCGGAGTTTCCTTGCGTAATCGTATCAGGAATGAAGACGGATGTCTTCAAGAGAACCAAGCTTACCGACGTAGCCCGAAGAATTGCCAAACATAAGTGGCAGTGGGCACTGGGCAATATTGCTCGCAGAATGGATGGCCGATGGGGCCGAAAAGTTCTGGAGTGGCGACCGCGAACCGGAAGACGTTGCGTTGGAAGGCCTCCCACTAGGTGGACCGATGACCTGGTGAAGGCTGCGGGAATCCGCTGGATGCGAGTCGCACGGGACCGGTCAATGTGGTGACACTTGGGGGAGGCCTATGTCCAGCAGTGGACGTCTTGCGGCTGAAATGATGAATAAAGAAATAAATTAAGGACATAATCATTCATAATAATGTACAAGAACTCTTGAGGCTAATGCTCTTACTTATAATCATCAGCCATTTTGTATGAAATATCTACTTTAAAAAATCTACACAAGTTCATTATAATATTAACGCTTTCCCAGTAAGAAGAACACGTAATAGAAAAATATAAACACAAGAACTAACTTGGGAATAAGTAAAAGTCTGCTCAAAGTCCTACCGCTCCGCGAAGGATTATGCAAGTTATTGGAATAATTTCTACGTTACTTTCTGAATATTATAATAAAGCAGCGGACCGCAGAATGTTATATTTTATATTTTGAGGTAAAAATATTTAAATTAATGTAAAATATGTTATTTGTAGGGTACCTACACAGTACACACACATGACATTATATCTGGTTTTGAACTCTACACTGATGAAATTAAGGATTTCACAAATATCGTAGTATAGTCAAAAAAAAAATTAAAACTCTTTATTTAATCTTTAAAGTGCAGATAGGTTTTTAATCTGTTTATTTTCTGTATAAATACTTACCTAGTAGACGCTTATTAATATACTCTATTAAAGTTTGTTAGGCAAGCAACAATTTCCATGCAACTTACATTCTTGAGTTTTCCTTCATAATCTTCAGAATAGCGCCGCGCTCGTCTATCATAACACCGATGGAATCTTTCATTAGGCCGCTATAAAACTTACTTATACAAAAAGGAAGCTTATCTTTATACGATACATTCATGAGAATATCAGATCTGGGAAGGAAATCTTCAGTACGCGATCATCGTTAAATATCACGTTTGTTTTTTAATTGGCGGAGTGTGTATTACTAAATCATCTCGTTTATGAAAGCTAAAATCACACTTTTATAAACGAGATGATTTTGTAATACACATTGTCTGGTCGTAACCGCGACTGCTGAGCATGAGGTCCTGGGTTCAGTTCTCGGGTCGGGCAAATTGTTATTGGGTTTTTCCATTAGCAATTTCTCAGTAGCAGCCACGGAGTTTGGATTTGTGCCCAGTTGATGCCAATAGGCTCACCCCGTACTACATGGGACTTAAACATAACTGGTGATAGGTGGGTGTACTATTAGGTACACCTCTGCCTAACCCTTCGGGGATATACAGGCCTGATTTTATTGTCTTTGGGTCACACTATCTTCGTGTCTCATTTAATGAACTACGACTTTCACAGTCCACTAGTATACATAGGGCTCTATGAACTACGACTTTCACAGTCCACTAGTAGACATAGGGCTCTATGAACTACGACTTTCACAGTCCACTAGTAGACATAGGGCTCTATGAACTACGACTTTCACAGTCCACTAGTAAACATAGGGCTCTATGAACTACGACTTTCACAGTCCACTAGTAGACATAGGGCTCTATGAACTACGACTTTCACAGCCCACTAGTAGACATAGGGCTCTATGAACTACGACTTTCACAGTCCACTAGTAGACATAGGGCTCTATGAACTACGACTTTCACAGTCCACTAGTAGACATAGGGCTCTATGAACTACGACTTTCACAGTCCACTAGTAGACATAGGGCTCTATGAACTACGACTTTCACAGTCCACTAGTAGACATAGGGCTCTATGAACTACGACTTTCACAGTCCACTAGTAGACATAGGGCTCTCCCAGTAGTTGCTTCAGAATATCCCGTCCTACGGCTTTTACATCCAGTCTGATTCAGCCATCTTGTAAATGTGGCCCACCTAAAAAGTGGCTGGGTTAGACTAGCCTAAGCAGCCTTGCTAAGGGGCATTTTACGCACGTTTGCCGAAAAGCGTTCTCCACTACTTCTCCACTACTTTCTTCTTCGAAGAAACCCGTTTCTACGGTTGTCATGCTACGCGGGTAGACTTGTTTGCTCCACCTCTGTGAGCTAGTGTGAAAAAAAGGAAACGTTTTCGCTGTTTCGAATCAGTTCACAATTTAAAAAACCACAGTTAGCATTACCATGACTGTCAGCTAGCCGTTGTTATTGTAAAACTATATGCGGGGACCGGAAAACGACCAAAAAAATATCAACACGAATTTATATTTAATTAAAAGAAACTTATCAGTTCCAGTACTTTGATATTGATATCAACTTATTATCATTTATAATCTTAATTGCTTATCGTTCAAACAAAAAATATATTATAATGTCTTTGCCTAATTATTTACCCAATCTAGACTTTAATTACGTAGGCAGAAATTCAATTACTTTTAGTTGATTTGTAAAATATAAATATTAATATTACTAAATACAGAGTGATTTTTTTAAGTAAGCGTGGATGGCCAAATCCGAAACTATGAGGAATAGCGAAAAATACTCAAAGGAGTCTCGAGACCGATATTGTGAAAACTAAAACTGCATCAGCAGATTTTTGGAAAATCAATATTATATTAATAGAGCCAGAAATCAAACCCGTTGATTTTGAGAAAAAAAGAACACTGTATTACATACACCATTCTATAGTGTCGCTAATAGGATCAAATTCTGGGAAACTAGTAATGACTTGCAAAAATAGTTGCAGATTTGGCCATCCACGTCCATTTAAAAAATTCACCCTGTGTTAGAAGCTGTTTTTTATGTGAAGTAAGTTTTTTGCTTAATTAATTCACCTTCTTTAAGATTTATACAGTTTATTCGTTTCACTCACACTTTTTTCGTAATAATTTGATATCTTGATTATTTAATCGTATGGGCCGGAAAAACAACGAACAAATCTTTTGTTGAACTTTAACGTTGCGTCAAGAGACATGCAAATAAGCGCGCGCGTCACCTGTGTCCATCCATCGATCCGCAAAGCGCACGGTGACACATGACACAAGACGCATGTTGTTTGAACGCGTAACTCATGCTCCAGCTAGAGGTATTTGATGATTGAATGAATCTCCTCCACACTTAAGATTAAGATTAAAACCAGTTTTAGCGATGACGGTCTTTTTATTCAGTTATTTGTAGTGTACACTCTGGTGAAAAGATAAGTCAACAGATTTTGTACACCTGGTGGGGGGGGCTGACTATGTACTTGACATAACAAAAGATTTCATCACGCAGGCGTGCACTGGTACATTTCAATGCTAATTTCCAATGGTACATCCACATTTCGCTAGTTTTGTTTAAGTCCCATGTAATAGGGTGCGGCTTCACCAAGTACGCTCCAGGGGGACGCCAAGCGTGTTAGAACCCAGGCCGCTCAAGGGGAGCAGAGAACCTACGCGCGGGCCACTAAGGATATCCCTGCGCGACTCGCCGTAGCGATCTGCCTCTCGCCTCCGTCCCGTGATATGACGACTGACGAGGGCGAGCATATCAAGCTCAGCCTCGAGGACCTTATTGTGGAAACGTGTCGAACCAACCCCTCCAAAGTCCCGGCCTTCCGTGGTTACCCAAGGGTAGCGGATGGCACGGTTCATATGGACGACCGGACGAGGTCGAAAAGGTCTTGGGGAGGGAGCGACGGATATCGTACCTACTTGGGTCGATATACGTGCGTTTCTTTCCCAACACCCATCCCTCCGACACCAAGACTGACACTGAACGGACGAAACCGGCTCCGACTGAACTTGACCTGACGATGACGCAACTGGAGGAGGAGATGGCCAAAACGGCGATGGCTGATGCTGACGCTGTGAGGATGCCAACCTCACCACCAGGGTGGACGGAGCAGCTGCTCTCATCATCACCGGCACTCAGCGAAGTCCAGCATGGGCTGGAAGAGGGGGGGGAATCATCCGATGGATCAATCTCCTCCTAATTCCACCCCACTGCCGCCCCCATCCCGTCCCGTAAATATCATCCAGACCAACCTCCAGCATAGCCAGACGGCTACTGCCTGCCTGCGCAGGGCACTGGAGATGGAACCTCGAACCATTGCACTCATCCAAGAGCCGTGGATCCGAAATAACAGAATATGCGGCCTTGGTAACATTGGAGGTAAGCTGATCCTCGACACACAAGGCACAGATAAACCACGAACCTGTGCCTACATACCCAAGGATGTACCCACCACCACACTCACGCAATTATGTTCCAGAGACCTAACAGCCGTCAGGCTCAAAACCGACGGCGACGCACCCGATATCGTCCTGGCCTCGGTATACATGCCTGGCGAGGATGAAGACTGCCCACCAAAAGGTATGGCCGACCTGGTAAGGTATTGTGAAGACACCAACCTCGACCTGGTCATCTGCACAGACTCAAACGCCCATCACCCGCTTTGGGGTTGCAACAAAGCCAACACTAGAGGTGAGGTACTATGCACATACTTGTTCTCAACTAACCTTAACATCGCAAACCGCGGTTCGGAACCCACTTGGGTCACATCGCGCGGACAAACAATCATTGACTTAACGCTGGCTTCGGAAAGCGCGGCAAAACTTATCCCTTAACCCACGCCGTACCAATGTACCCGGCTACAAACGGCTGTTGGCCTCCCTACTAACGCAGCACCAAACGCCTCAAATTCTAATAGACCCCAAACAACTTGAAGACATCGTAACAAAACTCTCGGAATTTATAATTGAAGCGTACCACGCCTGCTGCAAACTAAAAGACCCAAACACCAAGAGCAAAGGTAACTCCTGGTGGAATGCGGAACTTAGTAAGCTCAGGCAAACCATGCGCAAACAATTCAACAGAGCCAAAAACTCCAGATTACCAGAAGACTGGGACTCATACAAGAAAACACAATACACTTTCAAAAAACAAGTCAGGAATGCCAGCAGGGCAGCCTGGCGGAAATTCTGCGAAGAAATTGAATCGAACAGCGAAGCCGCGCGTGTGAGAAAGATCCTATCTACCGATCAAGATCGCACCCTCGGGTCGCTGAAAACCCCAGACAACACATACACCAAGTCGGATCAGGAAACAAGTAAAGTCCTTTTGGAAACCCACTTCCCAGACTGCAATCTCTCCGAGGACAGAACCTGGGCAAGTGAGCCAACGCACACACCAAATGACCAAGACTGGGCCAGAGCCCGCACCATAGTAACCGCAGAGAGAATAAAATGGGCAATAAAGACTTTTAAACCATATAAATCCGCAGGCTTAGACGAAATTTTCCCCGCCCTGCTACAATGGGGAGTAGACGTTCTAACGCCATGGCTGATTGTCATCTACCAAGCCTGCATAGCACAGAAATATATACCACTTGCATGGCGTGAGGTGAAAGTCATTTTCATCCCTAAACCAGGCAAACCAGATTACACACAACCCAAGGCGTACAGACCAATAAGCCTAACATCTTTCTTACTGAAAACCCTCGAGAGACTCTGTGATCGGCACATTCGGGACGGACCTCTTCGGGAGCGACCACTCCACAAACAACAACACGCGTATTCCTCAGGAAAATCAACAGAATCTGCGCTGCATAGTGTGATCTCCAAGATCGAATGTGCAGTGGACCACAAATGCTCTTCACTAGCTGTCTTCATTGACATAGAAGGCGCTTTTGACAAAACCATCTTCCATAGCATCAACGCAGCCCTCGAGGAACACGGTGTGGACTCGACCCTGCGAGGATGGATCACAAATATGCTCCGACTGAGAGCCGTACAAGTTACGGTAAATGACACCACTAGAGCCATAGTGGCGAAGGGCTGCCCCCAAGGTGGTGTCCTCTCACCACTACTATGGAACCTCGTAGTAGACAGCCTCATCAAACGTCTAAACAGCAGAGGCTACTACACGGTGGGTTATGCTGACGATCTGACCATAATAATAAACGGCACACACGAAAACACACTATGTAACCTTATGCGCCAAGCTTTAAGAATAGTAGAAGACTGGTGCAAGGAATACAAACTAGCAGTGAACCCTACCAAAACCGAACTCGTCCTCTTCACAAAGAAAAGAAAGCTGGCAACGCTACAATTGCCAAGCTTCTTTGGGACAACCCTAAGCCTATCGACTGAAACCAAATACCTGGGTATCTTTTTGGACAAACAGCTGAACTGGGCAAAACACACTGATTACATCATCACAAAAGCCAGTATAGCCCTATGGCAATGCAAGAGACTCCTCGGGAGAAATTGGGGCATAAGCCCCAAAATCACCTACTGGCTATACACCACAGTTATCCGACCAATTATTACATATGGTTCTTTAGTTTGGTGGCCCAGGACCAACCTAAGTACAACCCAAAAGGATCTCGAGAAACTACAAAGATTTGCCTGCGTAGCAATCACCGGCAGCATGAGAACTTCCCCCACTGCTGCCTTACAGGTGATGCTGGGGCTGCCTCCCCTACACCTAGTCGTAAGAGAGGAGGCGGCCATAGCGACTTTCAGACTCGAAGCATCCGGCACCCTAAGAAATGACTCCAGGATTAAACACACACGCATCAGAGAAGATGCAATCAAAGAACAGCCGATGATGACATCACCCATCGACAGAATCCTGAAGACCCACTGCTTCCAAAAACACTACAACATACAGCTCATAGAGGAGTTGTGCGACTACTCAAGTACAAGAGAGTTAAGGATTTATACTGACGGATCAAAAACCAACGATGGGACAGGCGTCGGAGTGTTCTCCGACGACCTAAACATTAAGATATCCAAACCACTTGGAATGTTCAACTCTGTTTACCAAGCAGAGTGTGTAGGTATTATCCAAGCGGCACACGCTATAGAGGCCAGGGAGGTTACGGATACCAATATTCGAATACTCTCCGACAGTGCCTCTGTTCTTCAATCCCTAAAGAGTAACCAGATCACGTCGAGACTAACACTAGAATGCCACAAGGCCCTAGAACGAATCACGGTACTAAATCACAACACGGTAACGCTACAATGGATTAAAGGTCACAGTGGATCACTTGGAAACGATGCGGCTGACGAACTTGCCAGAAGAGGATCCAGCACAAAACCCTACGGACCCGAACCCATTGTGCCAATTCCTTTCAAGCAGCTGAGAAGCTGGTTAAAGGATCACACTCGTATACAAGCAGAGAAATGGTGGACCTCGACACCAGGATGCAGGCAATCCAAGGAAGCTATGCCATTCCTGGATACAAAGCTGACCAGGCGCCTTCTGCGCCTGGTCAGAGATAGCCTGCGTCTGGTAGCGGGGACCATCACTGGACACTGTTCACTGAATAAACACTTCCACACCCTAGGTATCACTGACAGTCCCCTGTGCAGAGCATGCATGGAGGCGGAGGAAACGGTGGCGCATGTGCTCCTTGAGTGCACAGGCGTTAACAAGATTCGCGAGGAGACCCTGGGAGCACCAAGATCCCTTGTGAATGCCCTGAGGAGACCGGGAAGTCTGATCTGCTTCTGGAGGGAGGTGGGCTGGTTGGAGTAATCGGCCACCATGGCTCACGCACAATGGTCCACTTCAAGGACTAAGTGCGGAAACCTAAACCCCATGATAAATAGATAGATAGGGTGCGAGACTGCTATCAACCGGTCCCGGTTCCTATGGCTGAACTCCGTGGCTGCTACTGAGAAATTCCTGATGAAAAAATCCAGATAACATTTTGCCCGACCCGGGAATCGAACCCAGGACCTCATGCTCAGCAGTCGTGCTTGACCAACGAGGCAGATTAATGGTTGTACAAGAGTCATCATCAATCACAGAATCTTTGACTGACTTCTTTCAAAGTTAAACTTAGTAGTCGAAGGAAAACCCGTAGCATAACAGTATTATCTAAAACTTTTATAGGTTTTGCTTGGGCAGTAATAATGAGAATATGAGTATTTTTATGTCGTAATAATATAATGGTATTAAGTTGATATGCGTCCGTGCCGGTCAAAGCTCATAGCTTCATTACTTGGAACGGTATAGATTCAATTAGAGGAAAACTAATTAATATGTTTTTGTAGTATACATTATATTATACCAAGCCCATATTATCCAGCCGCTTAGGTCAGCTTATTTTAAATAAATATTTATTATCTGTATATAGACTTACGAACAGTAAATCGTGGGTTCGAACCCAGGCAGACGCATCACTTTGTGTAATTTATTTCATCACCACTGCTCACAAAACAGTGAAGGAAAACATCATGAAGAAACCGGCATGTCCTAGAACCAAAAATTCGAAGACATGTGAAATCTACCAATCCGCACTGGGCCCGCGTGGTGGATTATAGGCCATTCCCTCTCATAGAGAGGGGGCCGTGTCGAAGCAGTGGGAACATTAATAGGCTGATGATGATGTAAGTATATTTATGTGTAACAGATACCGAAATTCCTAAGCACATTCGTAAAGGATTATTTTTAATAATAAAAAAATATTAATATTTTAAGTCTTCGAATCATACGAGCATAAACGACGAAACTGCATTCCGCTATTTTGGCAGTGCGATCCCACGCTTCGTAAACTTCGGTCGTCAAACGTTACAATAGGGAATATGCATATATTTTTTTCTTCACTTAAGTCAATACAATACACTAATATTAACCCAAGAAAAGTATTAAAAGTTAAGTTCGACGACTGCTTGTCGCTCAAAAATAATATTAAAGTGCAGTTTGCTACGATAGTTCAAACGTCCGTGACTGTCGCGGCCATGATGTGACGTCATTTACACAACCTTCTTTGTTTACATCTACCTTTGGCCTTAATAAAATAATTTTACTAATTGTATGTGCTTTATTGAAGCGTAAATTGCAATAACAATATTACTATAAAATATTCGTGAAACTTTAAGTACTTATCAAATAAAAGTGTTTTTATGACTATAGACTTTGACGTCAATACCGGTGTTATCGGGAGACGATGCGTTTTGACAGTGCGTTCCGTTTCACTAAAAACATGCTACATACAACAATAAATTGTTAAATAAGTGATGTTTTAGAAGTTTAAACAAGTGATCCACAATGTTCTTATGCGCCAATACAAGGCATTTTTAATAAATGAAAAGAGTTTTGTATTTCATGCATATTCCCTATTGTTATTCGCGCGCAAAGCAAAACTTTAGTTTTTAATTAAATAACCTATTATTTTCTCATATTTTTTTAATGTGAATTGTCGTTTAAGGATTATTTTACGGTACTAAAGAAAAAAAAAATATTTTGCCTCGATTTAAGTTAAATTATGGTGTTCAAGTTCAAGTGTTTTATTATCTATAAAAAACACAACGTTCGTTGAGTTTTAATAGATGATAAAAAATATATTAAGCATTTAATGTTTCGCTTAAATGGAAGAGTTTATTATGTTGTTTTAGTCTAAGTAAAAGCGGATATATTAATTGTTACAACTATATTTTTAAGTTGAACGACTGATTTATAATGTTGGCCTTGTTTGGAGCCCTGTTCCTTGCAAGGCCATTTAGAAGAGCTTAAAAAACTTAAGTTTAATAAATAGTGATTAAAGCTTAGGTTAAAAAAAGTTATTTATATGGTACACAATAAAACGAATTTATCCAGTAAATAAACGAATAAACAGGGTTTGCTCGTTAGAGTGGCCTTCCATGGTCCACCCACCTTATTTATTTAGATCAAAAATTTTCGCACCCAAAATATTCAAGTTCCAAGCGGAAACAAACGCAAAAAAAAATATTTACCAGAACATTCCACATGGATTTAAAGCCATATTCCCGAAGGAAATATAAATACTGAATTGAAATATCGTATAATGTGTATCGGAATCCCTTCCCCTGGTGCAGAGTAGACGGCCAAAGTATCGAGACCTACCCACCCCGTCTTTGCGAAAGAGTTTTACGGATTAAAGGGAATGGAGGATCCGTGGTCGCGGTTCTGGTAACACTGGCCAAGTAGTAAACGTTCGATAGGTCGGGAGCTACTTATGACTATGAATATTTATAACGTATTAGCCGAACGTCGTTTGTGTTGCTACCGGTAAATTTAAGGGTGGGTTGCTACAGTAAAAAAAATGTATTTATTAAGGTTTTTTTATTTTGTGATTGTAAAAAGTGTAGGAAATGTGAGGGTGTAGATGGAATTTTTATTTAATTTTATTAAGTGCATTAGGACTTTATTTACGCCACTTTTTACAGAATTATATTTTCAGTGTATTAGGCTATTAGGTTATATTTTTCTGATCCGTAATTACAATTTATTCATCTAAAATACATTGGCTTACTTATCAGACAGCAACGCGTTACTTGATCCTTAATTGATGTGAATGACAACCTAATAAAACAAACGTCAAAAAATGCATTTTTTTTTTTAACAATTTTGACATATTATAAAAAGACTAACTGACCAATTCTTTTAAACTATTGTGATTGGTTAACCAAGAATGCATCTGTCAATCAAATCACTTGTCATGAGTATTAACAACAGATTGTATTCAATATAGGATCCTAGCTTTTGCCCGTGGCTTTGCCTGCATAAAGGTCGATGATAATTCCAGCGTTTCCTCCCTCCCGATACGGTGCAGGAACCTCCCGAAACAACCGTGCCCGATGAGGACCTGCGTCAGGCGGTAGGTCAGGACACCGTGGCACCTCACAAGCCACTCTTCAAAGACATATCGCCACTATTGTGGCGTGCTCTGCACGGGGTTGCGACAGTCAAACTCAAATTCAAAATAATTTATTATCTCTTCACAAACATGACAAATTATGTATAATTATGTATAGAACTTAAAATTACGGTAAATAAGTTTATGAGAGACTGGTGTCTGCACTAGGAAAACCTGTATAGCAGATCACCAGGGTCCCACCACACGGTATTTCGATTATTTCATTATAAACAATATTAAGTAATTCAGACAGTCGCTCTCTCCATGTCGCCGTGAGATCACGCCAGAGGTCCCCGGCGTAGAGCCTCCGCGCGCCATTCGTGCAGACGCGCGAGTACTATAGCCTCCAGATCCCATGGCGGCAATCTGGCAAGGAACCTCGCCACCTCACCGGAGATCGTGCGGTACCCACGGACTAACTTTAAGACGTCAATCCTCCCCTTAAATGCAAATTATAAATGTTTATATAAAGAGTTCAATTTATATTCTAATTTGATGGCTTGCCGCTAGAGGGCAAGGTGTCGCCGATGACAGCACTTTTCAAACTAAATTAAGCTGTTATGACTAAACTGTGGTTTAAAATGCACGATAAAAGATTGTATCTTTCCTTAGTTAAGATCTTAAGCAAGATACGAAAGCTTTTGTAAATATGGTTAAGATATTTAAATTCTGTTTTGAAAGAAAACTAGTTTAAAGTTTTTTTTTTGTGTTGGCCTTATGTCAAGGTTTCTGAGCCCTGTTAAATATAACTGAGAATCCTAGTAATATTATAAATGCAATAGTTTGTGAGAATGTATGGATGGGTTTTTTTTACTCTTTCAGGCGAAAACTCCAGAACGGATTTGGATGAAATTTGGCTCATAGATAGATTTTAACTTGGAATGACATAATTATATTGTATTTATTATCCCGGTTGTATGATCCCGTAGGACGGTTACCGACCTTCAAGTGTACAGTCTGCTTGCTTTTGGCGCTTACCGAATTGTTGGACCCTAGACGTGCTACTAATCACAGGTACATACAGGTTATAAAATCGTAATTGGAATTGGAAGCAACTAAACAAAAGGAAAACTCAAGCGACTATTGACAATAATTTCGCAATCTTGAAATGAAATATGGATTACATTATCTACTTATAAGCGTCGATTGTTGTGATCGTATTATCAATGTCCCATTTTAAATATTGTTTAAGATAAGAGATGATAAGCGGTTTCAATTTTTTATTATCTTCTACATCATTATGTTTATTTTTTATAGAAAGCTAATGTACGTCTTCGGCACTAATTTGTTGTAAAACCTACCTATACAGGGTGTAAACAACCTCATCACGAAGCCGTCAACCAAGCATTCTGTACATCAAACTAAATAACTTTACGCAAAAATTATTGCTGGGTGACGACTTTTTTTTCTAGGGTTTCACCCCATCATGTTTTGTGGTAGAACTCAATATAACGCACTCAAAACATTGTGCTGATGGATGAATTGAATAGTACGGGGGTCGTGGAGGTGTTTAAACTAAAAATCTTACATTAAAAACTTGTATTTTAAAAAAAACTTGTCAAAAAGTTGGAACTTTGACCCCCAACATCTCCGTAACAAGAAGGTTCCCAGGTATGGTGTACAACAAAAAAAATATCGCAATGACGGGGAGAACAAGTGCCTTTCAGCTTCGTTAAAAGGTTTTTTACACCCTTTATTTCCAATTCTTCTAAATGATATAAGTATATATATATAAACATCGTACTTAATAGCGTCATTCGAAAAAAAATACAACTGAAAGAATTCTAGAATCGTCTAGGGCATAAGATTCGTCTAGGATTTTGACATGAGACTCTCACTCAAACCTTCAACATACTTAACCTCTTGCATGCCGTAATTATAGAAACAACTAAAAAGCCATTGTGTCTCATCATCATCATCATCATCATCTCAGCCGAAAGACGTCCACTGCTGGACATGGGCTTCCCCCTTAGGGGGGTTTTGCCATAATTGCCACGCTTGGCAGGCGGGTTGGCGATCGCAGTGCATTGTGTCTCGCGAAAACTAAAAACCCAACAGATTTACTAGCAGCCAAAATCTAGTTGATATTCATACATCGTTACATCCAGTCCTTCAGGGTACCCAGATCTATGATATTTTTTTCCGCAGAAAATACCGAACGGTAACGTAGTACCGGGATAAAGGGAGAGTGTGAGGAGCTCGTGGCTAAATAATAACAGCCGCTCGGGTCGATCTTTAGGTTAAGCCGCACGGCCTAGGTTGCCTAGGTTGGTCTGTGGATGGGTGACCACCCTTACATACAGAATTTCCTCCGTGCCTCGGAAAGCACGTTAAGTTGTTGGTCCCAGGCGTTACAGGTAGTCAGTGGCCCAAAAATTCTGACAACCAGTCTTACCAAGGGGTATCGTATTACCCAGTAGGTACTAACTGGGTTGTGGAGGTCAGATAGGCAGTCGCTCCATGTAAAATACTGGTATTCAGCTGCATCCGGTTAGACTGGAAGCCGACCCCAACACAGTTGGAAAAGGCTAGGCAGATGATGATTCATACATCGTTATAAAAATAAAAGGCATAGGTATTTTATATCTTATCTTATTTTGATATTGTTCGATTACAGTCCTAGCATTGATATCATATCAAAAAACAAAATATTTAAGTATATTTCTTTTAACAGAAGACAGTATTATTATTGTAGAACTACACGTTCGACGATGGAGTCTTATAACAAAAACCTTTGCAAATTTTTAGGTATCTAAAACAACACTTCACATGGATTTACTATTATACATACAGGGTGTAAAAGACCTCATCAAGAAGCCGTCAACCAAGCATTCTGTACATCAAACTAATAACTTTACGCAAAAATTATTGCTAGGAAACAATTTTTTTTTTTGGGTTGAAAAATCATGTTTTGTGGTAGAACTCAATGTAACGCACTTAAAACATTGTGCTGATGGATGGATTGAATAATACGGGGGTCGTGGAGATGTTTAAAGTAAAAATCTTACATTAAAAACTTGTATTAAAAAAAAAAACTTGTCAAAAAGTTGGAACTTTTTACCCCCAATATCTCCGTAACTATAAGGTTCCCAGGTACGGTGTGGAACAAAAAAATGATCGCAATGACGGGGAGAACAAGTGCCTTTCGGCTTCGTTAAGAGGTGTTTTACACTCTTTATGTATACTGTATTATTTATATACCGAAATATAAATAATATAGGTATTATCGCCCCTGACTCAAATCGCAAAAGCTAAAGTGAACCACCCCTTGATATACCTATTACAGAAAATACATAATGGTCCTATATAAAGCGTTTTTTATTCTTCTTAGACTTCCCAGCATCAAATCTTTGTGCTACAAGATTGCTAGAAGAGAGCTTATAATAAATATTACACATCCTACTTTAGAAAGAGAGAGTCTGATATGTGCGACAGAGATGACCGACGCTCTGCAAAGAAAAACTGTCTCAAATTTGTCGTGCCATATAATGTCGGTAAACTACGTAGTTATTCAAATTAACTGTATAACAAAATGACACATTACATCAGTTTGCCGTATTACTGTAGTTTCGTATAACGGACAAATTAACTTGGTTGTCAGTTTGTTTTCCCTGAGTCTACATAAAACACCAAAATATTATAAGCGACAACAAAAAATAGTCAAAAAGTTACAATAGTGCAAAAAAACTGAAGCGTTTAAATGAGGGACATCCTTTAAAATCATTTAGCCATAGGAACAACTCAGAAATCAGCTGTTTTATGAATGTGAGTTATGAAGCTATATCTTAAATTTAATGCTGATTCCGTGCAGTGCTTATTTTTAACGTTGAATAAATTTGTCACGTGACAGAGTTAGTTATAATAACAAATCACCATACCTACTCAAAATACGCGCTTTGTACGTGGAGTTGTTATACAATATAATAACAAATCAATTATCTGTCCACTCCGATTTTATCACACATTTACTTTCACTATAAAATAACTCGTTAATGATCACCACCTAGTGTTTTCTCTATCTATTCTCTATCTATTTATCTCCACCTGGGAGTGCTTCTGTTGCTGCTGATGGTGTTGTTTCTGCTGATGGTGTTGTTTCTGCTGATGATGTTGTTTCTGCTGATGGTGTTGTTTCTGCTGATGGTGTTGTTTCTGCTGATGGTGTTGTTTCTGCTGATGGTGTTGTTTCTGCTGATGGTGTTGTTTCTGCTGATGGTGTTGTTTCTGCTGATGGTGTTGTTTCTGCTGATGGTGTTGTTTCTGCTGATGGTGTTGTTTCTGGTGTTGGTTCTGGTGGGACAACTGTTGTTGTTATTGTTGCATTGTGCCTACATTCGTCGAGCTCAGCGGCCAATCCGTTCTTCTGACCAGCCAAAACTAACGTAGACACGAACAGAGAGAATGACAGGAGCGACAACAAAACTATGATCTTGTTGTTCAGCATCCATCCTAAGGTCCTGTCACAGTAATATTTGCAAGAGTTACTCATCTTTGATGTTTCCGTATTTTCTTCGTAACACACGAGTTTCACTTTCCGATCTGTTGCGATGAATACCACAATTTCGTTACTTTGTTTTATCGATATTATTTTTTATCTTACATTTCTACTTATAAACTGATAAATAATCATGTAGCCCTAACTGTATCACTTCTAAATTGAGTCTTATTTCGTTTAGTGTAACGTTGTGTTTATGTTAACAGATTGCATATTATTGATATTGGGAAGGATTAGATAAAGGTCTACTATTGATTCGTTGGTCAATTTATTTGCTAAACACTAATTGTGTTAAATAACTCGTATTGTTGCGTCATGATTATTTTAAAAGTGTAATAATGTGTGTGTGTGTAATAGTGTGTAATGTGTGAAGTTGATGTGATGCACATAGGTTTCATCATATCATTATCGTCATAATTTGGGAATAGACAATGCTGTTTTAATTTATATTTCAAAACGTATCACGTCCCCACGTATAATTATAAAATGACTTAATTAATTGAGAATTTTCATAATCGCGATGTGCGGATGTTCAAAAACTTGCTACGACGAATTAATTTCTGGCATCATCTGCTTAGCCTTTTCCCAACTATGTTGGGGTCAGCTTGCAATCTAACCGGTTGCATATGAATACCAGTATTTACATGCTAGAGCTTGAGAACAACAGTAGAAAGTCACTGCAAGTTGTCGTCTTAGTTTATTGTGATTCTGTTACAACGACAAATGAATGGCGACGTTTACTGACATGGTATGTGTCGATATCTAATGATAATAAAACCAAGTTTTCTTTCAATAGGCCTTAGGTACCAGAAATATAGAATAATTTCCACCACTCACATTGTAGCTATAAGTATAGAAAATTTGCTCCCCTCGCGTTTAAGGTTAATGACATCATCCGTATAACAAATTGTACGAATTTATATGAAACCCTACGAACCTCCGCCCTATGTCTTCAAATGAAGTAATTTTTTAAGAATAATCTGACGGTTTGTGACGGAATAGAAGCGCTCTTTGATGTTTGAGTTTTCAAAACTGTGTTTAGAATTCTTCCAATTATGCTGGGGTCGGCTTACAGTCTAACCGGGTGCAGCTAAAGAAAGTGTAATAAGAGTTATTTTCGGGAAACGAGACCAACATAGTTTACGTAAATAGACAAATAGAATTTAACAGACTTTAACCTTCTTGCGTTCACTTACTGTATATATAGTGATGCCTGCAGTGTCTGTACTTTAAAAGAGACAGTGACCTATCCGTATGTTGCCGCTGTTTCTTCTCAGAGTAGTCAGGTACGAAACACTGGCCTCATCTAGTTATAGAACAAACAACTTACAGAAATACATATGATGTAGTCTTTTGGCATTCGAATCACGTTGTCAGGAGGGCACCGTTCCAGGGCTGCGAGACTGTTCGAAAGAGATACCGTGGGTCTGGAACACAAAGAGCTAAGAAGGAATATGTTTTAATCAGTACAAGACTGCCACTCCCATATGCTCCACCCAGAGCGGGAGGGATCATTTGATGACCTCACATAAAAAATAAAGGTTATATACCGTTATAAATATTGCTTCTGACAACCCAAAACGCCTCGCGAAGCTCTTCCAATGGTCTTAACCATGATCAAGCGACCCTTATTAGGTAATATGATAAATGCGATGTTACTCTATCTGTCTGTCAACTTTCCACGCCATAACGGTTGAACACAAATAGACCATAGCCTGTGTGTGGACATACCTGTAGAATACTTTTTATCCCACTCACGTAGGCAAAGCTGCGGCCACATCACTGCCGAGCTTTTTCCCAACTATGTTGGGGTCGGCTTCCAGTCCTAACCAGACGAAGCTGAATAGCGGTATTTTAAATGGGACGACTGCCTATCTGACCTCCACAACCCGGTTAGTACTGGGTAATACGAAACCCCTTGGTAAGACTGGTTGTCAGATTTTCAGGCTACTGACCGACCTGTAACATCTAAAGTCACAGACACAAGCTAGCTCATAGCTAGTCATAGTTTTTTTTAAAATCGCATGTTGAATTAATTTTGCAAGCGTGATGAAGATCTTTAAAATACCTATTTGTTTTACATTGTCAATCTATAATGCAGATAAACTGGTGGATTTATTCGAAAGACAAGGCATTAGTGATAAAAAAAGTATATCAGATTATTTGTATTTTTGGACTCGAAAACTGTTTATATTTTTTCCCCATTTTAATACCGCTGTTTGCATTAAGATAACAAATCATGTACGCAAGGACCTGTATTGTAATCACGTATACCTATCAGTCATGTATGTTTACGAAACTAAAAGTACCTATATTTCACAAGGCGTTTGCCTACCATGACGTCTTAAAACAGAATTGTTTAAGGGACCTGGCGTACTAAACAGCCACGACCACGACGTTTGGCCGCAAAAGCGACTTTTGGTCGAAACCAGGAAAAAAGTTTGGTTGAAACCAGGAAGAAAGTTTGGCGAAACCAGGAAGAAAGTTTGATCGCACGACCGCGTCCATCTTTCAAGATGGCGGCCGGTCATACGACAAGTCGTGGTCGGGACTGCGTAGTACGCGACTATCTTATTCCAGTGTGGGAAAGAAATAGAGCTAGTCGTCCTAGCTCCTTCTCACATGTATGCGGAAGGTCGCGGCACCGCGGCACCTGTTTGAAAATCTTTCTCAATTTTAAGAGTACATTAGTCCGGATCTTTTTTTCTTCTTTGTCGTGTGGTTAGTGCCTAACCTGGTGTCCAGAGTTTTTGTTACCGCCCATAGGCCTCTGACTTGGCTTTACATGCCATCGAGAAATAACTCTCAGGCATGCTGGTTTCCTCACGATGTTTTCCTTTACCGGACCTTTATATTCGAAAAATCAGAGGTTTTTTGGGTTCGAACTTGAGGCCTATGACTGGCCACCGCTAGACTATTACAGCTAATTATTCCGGATGAACGCATACTTTTTATCCGGGTACCACGCGGGCGAATCCGTGCACAGAAGCTAGTTTCATGACAAAAACGCGCTGTACAATTATAATAGGTGCCCTAAATTTAATTAAACATTTTATACTCTTCTCCTATTTCAATCGTCTTTTCTAGACATTACTTGTGTCTACTTTGTGAGTACGGGGCACCCCATTCTCTTATCTAACGGAGCTCATTCCTTACATCGAACGAACGACAGCCGAGCATTTGTCTGCGGAACCCTTTGTATTAGCACCGATGTGTAGGGTTCCTTCAACTTTTATTAGCTGGTTTTTTTTCGGTTATTGGTGGAATTTCGTCTAAATGCAGTGCAGTGATTTTGGAAGGCTTGTTTTTTTTGTGTGGGCTTGTTTTTTGCACGTTGATATTTGTTTCATGGTTTAATTTTATAAATGAAATAAAGAATATACAGTCGAGGAGCTCGTGGTTTAATAATAACAGCCGCTTGGGTCGATCTTTAGGTTAAACCGTGCTTGCCTAGGTTGGTCTGTGGATGGGTGACCACCCTTACATACCGAGTTTCCTCCGTGCCTCGGAAAGCACGTTTAGCTTTTGGTCCCGGCTGTCATTTGTTGATCTTTGATAGTCGTTGCAGGTAGTCAGTTACCCAAAAAGTTTGATAACCAGTCTTACCAAGGGGTATCGTATTACCCGGTACAAATTGGGTTGTGGAGGTCAGATAGGCAGTCGCTCCATATAAAATACTGGTATTCAGCTGCGTCCGGTTAGACTGGAAGCCGACCCAAACATAGTTGGGAAAAGGCTAGGCAGATGATGATTCGTTAAAACATAAACTTAGGTTTTTTTCTTATTAGGGCACGCCACAATAGTGGCGGTAAGTCCCCTCTTTGAGGAGTGGCTTGAGAGACGCCACGGCGTCCTCACCTTCCGCCTGACGCAGGTCCTCACCGGACACGGTTGTTTCGGGAGGTTCCTGCACCGAATCGGGCGGGAGGAAACGCCCGGGTGTTTCCATTGCGAGGATCGACCGGAGGACACGGTGGAGCACACGGTGGAGATGTGCCCCGCGTGGGCGGAGCACCGCCGTGTCCTCGAAGCGGCGATTGGCGGCGGCGACCTCTCGCGTCCGGCCCTGGTGCAAGCCATGGTCCGGAGCGAGACGGAATGGGACGCCGTCACCTCCTTCTGCGAAGCAGTAATGCTAGAGAAGGAGGTGGCGGAACGTGAGAGGGAGAGAACCTCACAGCGTCCCGGCCGCCGCGGGAGACGCCCCGGGCGTCGGGGGCCACCACGTGGCCCCCGGCCACCGTAGGCGCGGGCCTGTGGACGGTGGGCTATGGGCTAGCTCGCCGTCCGTCCGTCTCATGACGACAGGCCGTGTCGACGGCGCGTTCGTGTTCCACGCGCGCCTCAAAGAGAGTCAGCAAAAAGGAAGGGGTCCGCAAGGACCGATGCCTGCCGGGGTTGCGGGACTGTTCGAAAGAGATACCGTGGCCCCGGAACACAAAGGGCGATGAAGGAACATGGATGAGTTTTAGTCAGTAAAAGTCTGACACTCCCTCCCGCTCCGCCCAGAGCGGGAGAAGTCATTTGATGATTTCCCATCCGAAAAAAAAAAAAAAAAAAAAAAAAAAAAAAAAGGTTTTTTTCTTATTGGAATCGGCAACAACTACACCACATGCATTGACAAATAAAAAAAAATCTTCGATTATTAATAAAAAACAGCTCTTTCCTACAAAACTGCAATACCTACGTCAAAAGAACAGCTGTTTTTTTTTTAATTACCGATGAAAAAATTCTGTGTGGAGGGGGGGTTGTGAATGATGTACTGAATAGGACGTAACTTGTCCCTTTAGACCTATATAGGTTGACACAGCGAAAGTTGTCTATAAGGATCACACTCACTCAGTCTCTTCTTCTTCCTCTTCTAGACTATGCTGATGTCTGTTTTCTTGATGCGACTGAGGAACTTCTTGATAAGCTCGAAAGTCTGCAGAATTTGTGAATACGCTTCATTTTCGGGCTTCGTAAGTATGACCATGTGTCGGAATTTCGGAAGTTGCTACCTATTGGCAGCGAAGTGGCTACCTATTGGCAGCGTCGAGATTCACACACTCTCTTTTTACCCGACTGCGCGACGCAAAGGAGGGGCCCATTTAAATTTTACCAATCAAATCTTTCCAAGGGGCCCCGACTGTGAGTCGTTCTGTTCTGCATTAGAATTTATGATTTGTTTTATGTGTGTATCGATTATAAAACTATTTCAATTGAGTAGTTATTTAGTATTACTTAACAGAATTCTAAACTACTGGGCTTGTTTCTTTTTCTTTAGTTTTTATTTTAGTTAATTCTTTCACGTATTTTTTAAAATTAGTTTTTACGCAGTCGGGTTTTTTGTTTTTCTTTAAATTATTATTTTTTATTTCTTTTCTATTCTTCATAATCCTAAAGCTCCTTCGTATCTTCGGGAACGCTTCGAGTATCTTGTTCCTAGAGGTAAACCTTGTCGCTCATCATCATCTCTTCTCCTTCGTTTCCCTCCCCACTCCTCAAGTCGGTATGATAGTTCATTTACTGTTTGTGCTGTGCGCTTTTAGAATTCGCTTCCACACTCCTTGCGGGCTAGCCATTCGTTAGATGTGTTCAAGAAAATAATAAAACAACATATCCTGAATTTTCCTGTCAACATGATTCGTCTGTAAATAGTGTAATACAACAACAACAACAGCCCATAACGTCCACTGCTGGACATAAGCCTCTCCCATGATGGGACGAATATGCCGTAATCTCCACGCTTGGCAGGCGGATTGGAGATCGCAGTGATGAAAGACTAACAGAAAACGCTGCTGCCCATTCTCTGGTCTACGGAGGGCGCTGCTGTGCGTAAACAAACATTCAGCTCCGTACAAATAATTCTTAATAAATAGAAAAAGTGGATATTTAGTGTCGAAACAGTATTTAAAATAAAGCTTTAGTGTCATAAACTGAGTGATATTGAAGTACGTGCATAATACTCAATATAACCGACTAAAAACAGTAAAAAGTGATTGAAGAAAAATAACGACAATAACATTCAAAAGTGATGATGATAAAAGTGATCAGTACTCTTCAATAAACGGATGTATACTGGACTACCTCGGAAAATATAAGGAAAACATCTTTAGATAAGGTACATAATCTAATATTATAGACCATTATCATCCAATTAAGATAAATGTTACATGTCATTCTTACTCCACTTACTGTGGATAAGCACCATCTATCCTACTTAAAAAGAAACTGAAGCAGAAAACTAAAGCTACGTAGAAACTAGCACCATCTGTTGACACGAAACATAACCAGAGACCCATCGATTTCTATAATATAGTACCTACACAATACACCAGGTGCCGCCTCCAGTAGGTTTTCTAAACTACTACGAAAAAAATCTTCAAGAGATGGCGCCAGCTACCCTATGTGCAGGATGCGGACTCAAGCTGCCAATAAGAGAAACCCTTATTTGCTCGCTCTGCAAGTGTAGATATGACTTGGAGTGTGCAGGTGTAACAAAAGAGTATTACCAGAAATCAATGACATTGGAACTTAGACACTCCTGGAAGTGCCAGTCATGTGTCTGTAAAATACCAAAAACAGGAAATACTGATACCCCCGTAAGATCCCAAAAAAATCATGAATGCGACGACTTAACCACGTCAACGGCGAGCAACAACGTTACAATGAGAAAGAAGACTATAAATTCCAATAATGACACCATTGGCTCTGAAGACCTGAGTTTGTTAGGAGACACTTTTCAGCCAGAGGATATTGCCAACAACGAAATGAAAAATTCTTTTACATATGAAAATATAGACTTGATAAATAACACTCAGGGTCAATTAAACATGCAGAGTTTAAGCGAACTTATTATACTACGTCTGAAAGAGAACAATAAATCTATAATTGAAGAACTACAGAACACAATACAAACAGAGATTAATAGAGCCATAACGGAATTGAAACTAGATTTTGACTCCAAAATGAATACCCTAACTATACAAAACGAACAAAGAAAGCAAGAAATAGAAAACATTGGCATTAAAATAAGAACACTACAATTGGAAAACGAAAAATTGAAAAGAGAAGTAAGGGATTTATCAACTCGGACATTCCAACCAATAAACATACCTGAATACCACCACCATAAACTAGTACTCTATGGCCTTCCAGAGTACTATCAGGAACCTGACTGTGAACTATATAACAGACTGTTAGATCTATTTCGCGATATAGTCAATGTAGACCTATCAGGTTACATAGAAAACATGTATCGAGTAGGAAGAAAAGGCACAAAAAATAGACCGCTCGTAATAGAATTGCTCAGCAAAAGAATGACCAGGTATATTGTCAGCAGCTTCCAATGTTTCCAGGGAACTGGACTAGGTGTTTCAGAGTTTCTAGACGCGAAATCACGAAAGGAAAGAGCTGAATTGAGAGAACAATGTTTTAAGGCTAGACAAAACGGACATCACGCAATAATAAGAAACAACCAACTATATATAGATGGAAAATCGGTTAACAAAAAATATTATAACACGAAACCTCAACATGAAGGTTCAACTTACCAGGAAAGCGATACGAGAACGATGAGCATCACTAACACATCCCACCAGATGGATATGCCGAATGAATCAATTGATCATACTTTTCGTAAACAAAGACCTACCATTTAAGATACTATTTCAGAATTTCCAAAGTCTTAATAATAAACACCACTTACTTGAAGCTTTCATCAACCAAAATTCTACGTACAAAGCAATATGTATCTCGGAAACCTGGCTCTCGGAAGAAAAACTAGAACTGATTAAGATTAGCGGCTATAAATTTGCCTCATCATACTGTCGCAGTACCCGTACAGGTGGCGGTGTCTGTATTCTGCTTCAAGAACATATAGACTATATACATAGAAGTGATATAACAGATAAATCTATAGAATATGTACTAGAGTTATGTGCTACTGAATTACCTAATGAAAACTTATTAATTATAACTATGTATTGGAATAGAAGAGAGGAAGAAGTTTTTTATCAACAACTTAAACTAATTCTAAAATATATAAATGATAAATATTCTAAACTAAACGTAATTATAGGAGGTGACTTTAACATTAACATACTAATAGATAACGTTAAATCAAATCAATTCATAAATTTAATGCAGGAATATAAATTTACCCAATTCATAAAAAGCCCAACACGCGTAACGCCAAATACAACTACATGCTTGGATTTAATATTTACAAATTTTAATTTCAGAAATATGTACACAACTGTAGAAGAACTAGGATTTTCAGACCATAATAGTGCCATTTTACATTTACACCTGCCCAACCAAACAAAAAGAATCACCTGGTATGTCAAGAAAAGATTTTTCAATCACACAAATATTTTAAAATTTAAGTCAAAATTACAAGAACTAAATTGGAATAATATCATTACTACTGGAAAAGACATGAACGGTAATTATGAGGCTTTTAGTGGCACCCTCATTGACATTCTAAATCAATGTATGCCATTAAAAAAACTAAAGTTAAAACCAAAATATAAAAAATACTGGCTTACCGTTGGCATAAAAAAATCTTGCAAAAATAAAAGATTATTAAAAATACTAACAACTAAAACAGACAATCCTATACTAACTCGACATTACAAAAACTATGAAAAAATTCTAAAGAAGACAGTAACGACAGCAAAAAAACTACACTACAAAAATAAAATGACCAAATCTAATAATAAAGTTAAGACAATGTGGAGCATAGTAAATGAACGTACAAATAAAAAAATAACAAGTGAGAAATCTAACATAACCCTTCAAACAAAAAATAGTGTGACTTCTGAACCCAAAGAGGTAGCTAACATATTTAACACTTTTTTCGCTTCTATCGGAGAGGCCACGAACAACTCGACCGGAAAACCGAAAAGATTCTCTCCAGTCGAATGCCCTACAGAAAACTCAATCTTCCTCAGTCCAATTGATCCCTACGAGGTTAATTCATTAATAAAAAACTTAAAAAATAAAAAAAGTCATGGCATTGACGAACTACCACCTACCTTATTAAGGCAATGTGCAGATGAATTAACATTGCCATTCTTTAAACTAATAAATCAATCATTTGAAGAAGGATCTTTTCCCAATCTTTTAAAGAAAGCCCTCATAAAACCAATCCATAAAAAGAATAATAAAACCGACCCTAATAATTATCGCCCCATTGCCCTCTTACCGACAGCTTCCAAAATATTCGAAAAAGCCATGTGCAATCGTGTATATGCTTTTTGTGAAAAATATCATATATTTAATGACTGCCAAAACGGTTTCCGAAAAAACCGCTCCACTACCTTGGCCGTTTACAAATACATTCAAAAAGCCCTTGATATCATCAATGATAAAAAGTACGCGATAGGACTTTTGCTTGATATGACGAAGGCATATGACAAAGTACAATTCGAAATATTATTAAATAAAATATATAGTATAGGACTCCGCGGCAAATGTTACGACTGGTTTGTATCTTATTTGAAAAATAGGGAACAAGTAGTTGAAATCGAACATTGCAACAATAGTACAAATGAAATACAATTAATCAGATCTCACAGCAAACAAATCACCGCCTCAATACCGCAAGGAAGCGTAATGGGGTGTTTCTTATTTCTGGTGTATGTAAATGACCTTCCAAAAAATATAAATGAGCAATGTGTCCTGTTTGCGGATGACATATCTATACTTACCTCATGCGAAAATAACACCAATTTAAATGATAAATTAAACTCCATATTAGATTCTACAATAAATTGGATGACTGAACACAATCTAGAAATAAATTTCAATAAAACTAAAATAATTACATTTCACCCACGTCAAAAAACCCCATTATATATTAACTTTAGCTTCAATAATAATAAATTAGACGTAGTGGATAAATTCACCCTACTAGGCTTAGATATTGACACACACATAAATTGGAAGTCTCATATCCAGAAAGTAAGATCAAAAATATCAAGATTTTCATACGCCCTCCGCGAGATCAAAAAAACCACAGACCTAAAAACAGCATTAGTAACGTACTACGCGTATGCCCACGCATGGCTCAAATATGGTATCATCTTATGGGGCAACAGTACTGACGCGCCCACGTTACTTACATTACAAAAAAAACTAATTAGGATCTTAGTAAATATTGAAGTCACTGATAGCTGTAAACCCCACTTTCGGGAACTAAAGATCTTGTCCCTACCATGCTTGTATATATTTGAAGTTTGTAAGTTCGTACGTAAATACCCAGATTTCTTTACAAAAAGAGAGGACATTCAAAAGAAAATTGCTCTAAGGCACAAAAACAGACTAAACTTACCACTATCGCGATTAAAAATGCACTCCGATAGTACGTTTGTCATGTCCATAAAAATTTATAATAAGTTACCCGCAATAATTAAGAATTTAGATAATTATAATATATTTATTAATAAATTAAAAATCTTCCTTGAAAGTAAATGCTACTATAGTCTAAGCGAATACTTAGATAATAAATTATAAATATGAAATAAATGACTTACCCCTGTAGGATAATAATAATTAAAGTTACTTTAAATATAATAAAATAGTATAATGAATTATTTACGTAGTAAATAAAAATAATAATAACTAAATACCTTAAATAATTGATAAAACTAATAATTAATAAATTACTGACATAATAAATAAAATTAATAATAAACTAGTATTTAAAACAATAATTAATATTTTTCAACATTACTCATATTTTTAATAAATACATGTAAACTCATAGTTTGACTTATTAAACGCCAAGCGTTCTTCCTCCTCTCTCCTACTTTTATCTATGCTGTGCCCGACAGGGTCCATAATTGAGACTGATGTAACTGTTTTCCCACCAACTGTATACATTATGGTACGCAATAAAGAATTGAGAATTGAGAATTGAGAATTGAGAATTGAGGCGCAAGGTGTTCTACCTCAGACATTAGTCGCCTTATACGACACCCGTGAGTGTAATGGGTTGGTTCTATTCTACTCTGCCAGATACCACACGGCGGATAGTGTAATAAATGAAGTGTATCTATATATCCCACCCGTAAGCAAATACGCGCTTTGACGTAGAGTTGCGGACCCCAGCCCGCTATACAAGACAATACAATAATATATGTATATTGTATGTATTACGTATATTATATTGTATGTATTAGTTTAGTGTCTAAAATAAGTTAATTTAAGTTTTTAACTGTATTGTTTGTGCACATAAGTATATATCCTCTTCTGCAAGTCTCGCAACAGAAGTAAGGTTTGCTGTGAGAAAACTCAATTCTGGGTTAAGCTCGCTGTTGTATTTTAATTTTGTGTGTATATTTATTTTTTAATTATGTGTGCAATAAAGAATAAGAATAAGGATCATCCTTATATACTACTTCTGCCTTGTCAACGTTCTGATATAGGTTACAGTTTAAAAAATCTTACCTTTTTAACCAAAACATTTGTCTTTCTCTTAGCACAGATAACTGAAATATCTTACATGCACTTGTATATGTTCGACATGTATTGGCTAGTTATATCGATAAATATGCTGCATCCTAAATCAAAACAGAACATATACATAAAATTGAAATCAAATTTTCTATCGGTGGCCGCTTTCCCTCGGGAAATCAATGACGTCACACACCAGACGGTTGATTTCGTGTTTCGCTTGCAAAATAAATATTTTATTGATGATCGCTCCCACTTTGATCCGCGTAAAGTTTTTAATGCTGATTACTTTGCCAGTAAAAAATTACCTGTATCATACGGGAGGGTAATGTGACCGAGTTTATGGAAAAGCAGGGGTTCGTATAATTTCTACGAAGGTTATATAATGCTTGTTATCTACGAAGGGTTTGGGAGAGTTACTCTTTAGGGTTAAACTTTATCTAGCAGCACGTCCACTTTTCCATGTCCATGTATATTCTCGATCGAGCAAATTACGGTTCTGAGCCAGAGAAAAGTACGGGAGCATGGAAAAGTGCCGTACTGCTAGATGTGGCGCAACCTTTAATATAGTACTCTCAAATTTCGATAGTTTATTTTATTTAATTCCCATGTAGCGTTATCATAACAATTCTGAAAATCTTGAAAATACACACATCAAAAGTATCTAGGGATCAACATATATTTTTGCAATAACTTTTCTCCTGATTGATATTAATTAAAATTTTCTTTAAGGATTCATCAAATAAAGTGTTTTCGTTTGTCACAGTAACGATAAACCAAGTCACCTTTGCATTAATAAAGAAATTTGCCATTTTCCTAATAAAGGGATTTTTGACATTTGAACCACTAACATTAAAGTTCGAAAAAAAGACTGAAATAACAGTTTTCTTTAAAATTTTATTGGGTAACTTAAACAATTAATAATCCGTGTTTCTACCGCGAACACTAACAACACAAGAACATCGGTTTGGCATACTCAAAATGAGTTCATCCAAATCACGCTGTGGAATGGCCGCCCATGTTCGTTGCAACAACAAAAAAAGGTCTTCTTGCGACTGGATACCCTCCATATTCGGCAGAGCTCTTCTCTGTAGCATATCCCATGCATGCTCAATCGGGTTCAAGTCTGGCGACTGAGCAGGCCAGGGCAGGACATTGATGTTAGCTGCGGCGAGAGTCTGTCTTACAACTCTTGCGGTGTGCGGTCGTGCATTATCATGCATTAACTGAAATAAGGGACCGATTTGCACTTGTAGAGGAACGATGACGTCTGATACAATCGTCTCAGCATAAATTTGAGCGTTGAGGTTGCCTCTGATCCAAATCAACTCAGTTCTTCCGCCGATCCAAATACCCGCCCATACCATGATGGTTCCACCACTATAAGGATGGACTTCCTGGCAGGATTTTAATCGCTGTTGGCGTCCAGGGGTTCTCCAGTGTCGTATACGTCTTGTATCCGGTCTCATACCAAAACGAGACTCATCAGAAAAGCACACGAAACGCCATTGTTCTTCTGCCCAATTTCTGTGTTCAAGAGCCCATTGATATCGAATCCTACGATTGTGCATTGCTATAGGTGGTACCCGTAGCGGTCTTCGGGAATGAAGGTTCACTTCATGCAAGCGGTTTCTGACTGTTTGGTCGCTAATTAAGTTCCCTGAAGAGTGATGAAGCCTCACGGCTAACATCATGGCGGTTATTGTTGGAGCTCTTCGAGTTAAGATTTGAATGTATCGGTCTTGTCTCCGTGTGGTGCAGCGATACCGTCCTCCATGGCGCTCAGCCACGGTACCAGTGCTTCGGTAACGTGTCCAAAGTCGACTGATAACACTCTGACTTGTATTCAGAGCTAAAGCTACAGTACGTTGCCGGGAACCAGCTTCTATCATTCCCACGGCTCTGAGCATTTCTTCCCTGCTTAAATGACGTCGCCGCTCCATAATAACGTTGGTTTTAATCAGTAGTAGGGAAACAGTAGCACTAATAATGTCTTCAATGCGTTGTATGTTTTTATAGGGAAAATATTGACAGCTTATTTTCATCTTTTACTCGAATTTGATTGAGAGTTCCTGATTCAAATTATGAAATGCACCAAAAAGGATCCATATAAATTTATAAAATCATAAATTTATTACAAAGCCACATCTCAATCTCAAGAAATCCGCATAAAAATGCTTGATCCCTAGACATTTTTGATGTGTGTATATATATCCAAACCTAACGATGCTAATCCAACAGCAAACTAACGAATACTTAATTTTTCAGGGTGTAAACGGCCTCTTCACAAAACCGTCGAACAAGCATTCTGTATTGTATTCAATAAGTAACTCTATGCGACTTTTTATTGTGGGCTGAAAAAACACGTTTCACGGTAGCCAAGGAGGTATTTAAAGTAAATTTATAACATTACAAACTTGTATTTAAAAAAAAACTTACTAAGAGGCTTCCATAATATCATCATCATCATCATCATCAGCCTATAATGTTCCCACTGCTGGGACACGGCCTCCTCTCAATGAGAGGGAATGGGCTATAAATCAACCACGCGGGCCCAGCGCGGGTTGGTAGATGTCACATGTCTTCGAATTTTTGGTTCTAGAACATGCCGGTTTCATCACGATGTTTTCCTTCACCGTTTTGAGACACCATACTTATATGTGTTAAAGAAACTTTTGGAAAAGTAAGAACTTTGACCTCTAATATCTCCGTAACAAGAAGGGGCCACGTACGATAGTTAAGCAAATTGATGTTTCGTATTAAAATTCTATGTTAAGTTCTAATATTTGTATGCCATTCTATGGCGAAACATGTAAGTTCACAATCCTATTTATAAGACGTCAATGTACCATGTTTTTACACAAATAAAATCATTCTATTCTGTTCTACTCTTTGATCTAGCTAGAATAAAAAAAATATCGCATTGACGGAGAGAACAGATGCTTTTCGGCGTCAATAAGGGTAGTATAGTACACATATTTTTCATAAAACCGGTATAATGATATAATGTCCAAAAAATTACAATCAGTTTCCATAATTATCTGTTTCTTAAATTCAAATTTTTCTTTATGTATTTTTATGTTCGTATGTCACCATTGCACTCAACAAAAATGAATGTTCGTATCCGTGTTGATACTCATTACTACGAGATACCCGATCCAAACGATGGCCTGACAAGATATTTTTAATGTAATATTTTTTTTTTAACTCAATTTTTATGTTGTGTTTATAATCGAAGTTTTAATTACATTACATAACATAACATCACGCTTGTAATCCCACAAGGGTTAGGCGGAGAGGTCTCACTAATAGAAATCTACACTTCTACACTAATATTTTAAAGAAGAAGATTTGTATTTTTGCATGTTTATAATGAATAAATTCAAAAACAAAAACTACTGCGCCGATTTCTAAAATTCTTTCACCATTAGAAAGCTACATTCACCTTTAGTAACATAGGCTATATTTTATTCCCGTACTTCCACGGGAACGGGAACTACGCGGGTGAAACCGCGTGACGTCCTCTAGTATGTCATATTTTTAGTCTCATGTAATAGGGGACGAGCCTATAGCCATAAACCGGGCACAATTGCAAACTCCGTGACTGCTACTGAGAAATCCCTGATGGAAAAACCCAATAACACTTTGTCCGACCTGGGAATCAAACCCAGGACCTCATTTTCAGCAGCCGTGCTTACGACCTTTAGACCAAAAAGGCAGTCTAAAAATTTTAATTAATTTATTAAAATACAAATTTCACTTCTTATGAGGACCACAGGTCGGGCAGTTTGTCATATTAAGGACCTGCGCAGACGACAGACTATCTGTGACGCACTTTTTAGCCTGTGAAAATAGAACCTAAGCAATAGGCATGACGACAGTTAAAAAAATTGCAAATCTATTTAGTCCGTCAGTTAGAGTATTGGAAATTAATGGACACGTATTTTTTTGTTTTTGTGAATCAATGAAAATTGACAAAGATAAAACGCATCAAAACTCGGGAGTGAGGGCTCGTGACGTCAGAACTACCTAAAAATTATGCCTAGGCGTGACGTATTGAGAATTTTAAAAGCGTCATATCTTCGTCAATTTTGCTTTACGTAACAAATGAAAAAACACGGGTCAAATATTTTTTGATTATCTAACTGACGGACTAATTAGTTTTTTTTTGTCGTCTCGCCTATTATAATAATATGTGGCTAACGCTTAAGACGCACAAAAAGTGAGGCCGCCAAAACTTCCGTGTCATTCTGGCAGATCGTGCGGCGCCGCGCCGCCGCATTTTAGTATGCAATCTGCACTCGTTAGCGGTTAATCTGCACAATGAAGATGTGCGTCGTGAGCGTTGAGTCTGCGTAAAATCCGCGACGGACTTTTTGTATGCCATGCAGACATTTTGTGTGCCACAGACTCGATCGCACAAAAAGTCCGTCCTCTGCGCAGGCCCAAAAATCAGTGGTGCAACAAACGAGAAAAAACATCTTGTTTGTCATACTGGTGTCATAATCTGGTGTGACTACGAGTCGGCAATGTTTCAACCTCTATCTTACCTCAAAACACGAATGCTTGAAGATAAGATTCATGGCTTAATAGAACTTGGTATTCAACCCTTTGATCTGTTGATTCAGACACTTGGGGAGTCCGTAATTCAGATTATTATGGCATCAAAATGGTATCTTAATTTTACAGCGGGGATCATACAGCTTTGGATCAACTTTGAATTATTATATAAGCTTTTCGAATAAATGTTGTTAAACTTTCACATTTGTTCATTCGTGAAATTAGTCTGGGTTCAAACAAGCCTAGTGTAATGACACTAATTTAAAAATTGAGTAAATGCATGTCATGTATCTGTAACGAGGTGATCCGACAGAGAACCAGAGTTGTCGACATAACTCACAGAATAAGTAAGATGAAGTGGCAATGGGCCGGTCATATTAGCCGTAGAACCGATTACCGTTGGGGTAGACGTGTTCTTGAGTGGAGACTCACTTAAAATCATCATCAATCTATCTGCCTAGCCTTTTCCCAATTATGTTGGGATGGGCTTCTAGTCTCACATGTCCAGTATTTTACATGGAGTGATCTGACCTCCACAACCCAGTTAGTACTGGGTAATGCGGTACTCCAATGAAAGGACAAACTGACAATAACCTTCACAAATAAATTGAACGTATAGAAAATCCGCAAAAACAATCATCTAAATCAAAACTCGTGGCTTACGATACCATTTATATAATCCGATTTTAACAAGTTACTGTTACATTGTCCGCCTTAAACACATAGTTCCGGTCTGGGATAGGGCTGCCACGCACATGGAAATATGAAAAGTGTTGTACGAAAAGTAAAAAGAAGTGAGAGAGAAGAGTGAGTGAGTGAGTAAGTGTGACAGTTGAAAAGTGATCTTGTGGTGTGTTCTACGATTCGTGGTATGGACGTGTTATGCGGAGAAAAGAGGAAAATGTAGTGAGGGAAATGTCGAGTTGCTGAGATGACGAGTAATAGAGAAGTATGGGAGAAGAAGACACGCTGCGCCGACCCCAAATAAATTGAGTCAAGGGTAGGAGAATGTTGATGATGATTATGATTTATGAATGTTCTCAAGAAAATAAAAAAGGAACTATTTAAACGAGAATTCAAACAAATTATCCACAGTAAACCGTTGGTTGTGTTGGTTAATACCTAGAGAGAGAAAACGGAGAACCCATAACTAATCGGAAATCCATAATACATTTTTCTGTTACTTTTTGTAAAGTTTGCAGTGTACGGTGTCGGTCAAGGGTGTACAAAATCGCATTTTTTTTTTTTGATCTGCTATAAAAGTATAACGTAAACCTCTGTCTTTGTGGGTATTAAATCATTTTGCAGTTCTAAAAAAACTTCTTTAAAGGAATATTTAGCTTGAAACACAAAAAAAAAATATTAAACCAGTCAAAAAATAGAGTGGCAAGCAGCCCTAGCTCACACAGTGGAAAGCTTCAACCGCTTGCCTTTACACTTGAGGAGTTAAGCCAGTGCGCTATCAGGGTTGGCAGACCACGCGATTGTTGGCTCAAACGCTTAATTACATTCGGCTCGATTGAGCATTGGGCACTATAGCTCAATTGAGCGTGCTGGATTTTTAGTTTCATACTATTATTGTAATAAGTGGGAGATTGGATTTTATAGGAAATGGGGAATCTTTTTATGGATGATGTTGAAGATTTGAAGGTTTTATTAGCTGGATGGTATAGTGTCGCTCATTTTTGTCACCTTTGTACATTGGTTCCCAACCTATGTTCCGAGGCCCACAGGTGGTCCGCAGGGGCTTAAAATATGGTCCGCAAAAGATTAAAATGTTATTCGTACTTTTTAACTTGCATTGAAGATGCAAGCTCAACCAAACTTGATTAAAAACCTATCAGAAGCGAGGTACAATTTGTTTTGAGCTTGCTGTGCTAGCTCTTTTAAGAAAATTTATAAGAATTTCTGCAAAAATCTACTAAATTATTCCTAAAACACAGCTACAGCTCCAGCTGCTGCTCCATGCGTTTTCGAGTTAACTTCGATCGCTCTTGTATCCTTCACTTTCTTAATTCTAAAGGTTTTCATATCATTTTCCAATGTTCGCATTGTGTGAATTATTCACCCCCTAGATAATCCTATCGGTGTCCATGTTTATCTGGACCTTATGGTCCCTGCTAACAATAAAGACACCAAAGTGGTCCCTGAGCCAAGAAAGGTTGGTAACCACTGCTAAGATTAGTATATGATTGGTATCTTTGATACTGACCAGGGAAGCATCATACAAACAGACTTTGCTAGCAATGGATGGAACAAGGCTGTCTATTACGACGATTATGGAGTAAAATGGTATCATTATTAAATACTGCGAAAACTACAAATAGGACTAATCTAAACCTCGAAACTTTAACCCGTAAATGTATAAAATAAGGTCCTATACCTGCCTAATTCATTTCAACTACAACTTTTCTTTGCAAGATCTATTTTCCAGTCCTCTACAAGAAAAAAACAGCCCCGAAAAACAAACATTCGAAACAAAATCCAATTACATCAATTTATACGTAGAAAAACAAAAACGTTAGCAATATAAATCTTTGTTTTCTAGGTAGCAAAAGGTACCCATAAAAAGCCTTGAAGGAGTTGTGACAAATGCCGCCTCGCGGTTGCACTGACGTGAAAAATGATCCTTTTAGATAAGGGGGGACCAACCAATTGTTATGTATACGTGACCAGAAACACTTGATCTACCACCCGTCTTAGAACACATGACCCTAAAGCTCTCATAGAGGGGATTGGTAACAGGTCAAGAGGTCATCGTGAATGGTCGTCGAAAACACAAGGGATGTCCCTTTAGATCGAAGCTTTCCTTAACTTTGGACTGTTTGAAATAATTTCCGAGCTATGATGCTTGTGTTAAAGGTTTTTCGGTAGTTTTACCAGTGTAGTTTGTTTGGGAAAGTTAATTTAAATTGTTTTGATGTTTAATTAGTTGTTTGTAATCATAACTTTTGAAATTTTACCTTTAAAATTATTTTATTGTCGGAATCAAAATCAAAATCAATCCATTTATTTCAAGTAGGCCAGTTACAGGCACTTTTGAATTGTAGAAACAAAGACAATAATAAAATGAAGCTACAGTCTCAGTCACAAAGCATGATAGGTGTGAAAATACTGTAGTTGCCCATTTCAAGGCGTAGATCTCTATGGAGAAGAGCGGGCAAGAAAGTCCATGGACACTGATAAATCAGAATATTGTTACAAAACCCTGAATGAGTAAAATCATTGTGAAAATTTAATGTTATTCCCCCTCTCCCGCCAACTATTCAGTTTTCACTGTTCACCAGTCTGCCTTGCTTAAAAGCAGTAGTTGCTAGCAGAAGTTTTGAGGTTTTGTTTCTCAAAGAGTGGACTGCTGAAAAGTGGGCTTATTTCCTATAAGAAAAGGAAATCAATAGCAGCACTTATTACGAATTGCTTAACACTTATCTATACTAATATTATAAAGAGGAAAAATTTGCTTTTTTGTTTGTTTGTGTGTTTGTGTGTTTGTTACGAATTAACTCTAAAACTACAAGACCGATTAAAAAAATTCTTTCACCGTTAGAAAGCCACGTCTTTATTGAGTAAGATAGGCATATTTCATCTCCGTACTCCCACGGGAACGGGAACTACACGGGTGAAACCGCGTGACGTCGCTAGTTACGAATAAAGACACTACCATTCTTTCCATCATCATGATTCTTCTGGTTATCTTTGTCTTCTTCTTTCAGTTATATCATCTTTTAAGGCAACCCTAATAAGGAATATGCACGTAATTTGTTTTGCTTGCTTTTGTTCACTTAAATCAATAAAATACAGTACTATCAACCCAAGAAAAGTATTAAAAGTTAAGTTCAACTACTGCTTGTCGTTTAAAAATACTATTAAAGTCCTGCAATTTTCTATAACAGTTCAAACGTCCGAAGCTATCGCGGCCATGATATGACGTCATTTACCACAATCTGCCTTGTTTAGATCAAATTTTTTGGCCTTAATAGAGTAATTTTACTAATTGTATGTGCTCTAGTCAAGTAAAAATTGCAATAACAATATTATAATAAAATCTTAGTGACCCTTTAAGCACTTTTCAAATAAAAGTGTTTTTTTGACACAGACTTTGACGTCACTACCGGCGTTATCGAGGACGACACGTTTACAGAGTGCATTCCGTTTCACCAAAAACATAAATACTACATAAAACAGTAAATTGTAAAATAAGTGATGTATGTATTAGCAACTTAAACAAGTGTACCACAATGTTTTTATGGGCCAATACATAGCATTTTTAATAAATAAAAAAAGTTTTGTATTTCATGCATATTCCCTATTCATCGTATATAGTATCTGCCTTTCCTTTTCACAACTATGTTGGGGTCGACTTCAAGTCTAAACGCATGCAGCTAAATACCAGTATTTTACATTGAGCGATTGCCTATCTAACCTCCACAACCCAGTTAGTACTGGGTAATACGATACCCATTCGTAAGACTGGTTGTCAGACTTTCGGGCCACTGACTACCTGTAACGACTGTCAAAGATCTAGATATGACAGACGGGACCCACTCGTCTTTTAATGGTTTAAGACAACACCAATTACGAATTAAGAAGCCAATACAGACTGGAACTGTATTGCACGTATTTTTTTATCCACCGTCTGTGTACCGCAAAAAAGCTTTTTATAAATTACCATAAACATAACACGGTACTAACATACATACGAACATTCTCCACTGCAACGTGAAAAAACGTGTGATTCCCTAGACGTCAAATGACGACACATTACCAGATTGTGAGAGGGTTAGGAACATTTTTTTTTTTGTTTAATGTGGGTATGTTAATGTTTGTTGTAACCAAGAGGTATCTCGCTAACCAGTTACTGGGTTTCGGAAGCCACTTTTTGTAAAATTTTGGAAGTCAATTGCATTCGGTTAGACTGGGAGCCGATCTTTATACAAGGTGTAAACAGCCTCACCACGAAGCCGTCAACCAAGCATTCTGTACATCAAACTAAGTTACTTTACGCAAAAAATATTGCTGGGAAACGACTTTTTTTTTGGGGTGAAAAATCATGTTTTGTGGTAGAACTCAATGTAACGCACTCAAAACATTGTGCTGATGGGTGGATTGAATAGTATGAGGGTCGTGGAGGTGTTTAAAGTAAAAATCTAACATTAAAAACTTGTATTCAAAAAAAACTTGTAAAAAAAAAGGAAGTTTGACCCCCAATATCTCCGTAACTAGAAGGTTCCCAGGTATGGTGTAGAACAAAAACATTATCGAAATGATGGGAAGAACAAGTGCCTTTCGGCTTCGTTAAGAGGTGTTTTACACCCTTTATATTGGGAAAAGGCTAGGTACGTATTATAGATCATATGATGATATTGTTGAAATCCTCGTAGAAAAGTGATAATTGTGATTTAAAATAAAAAAACCGGCCAAGTGCGAGTCGGATTCACGCATGAAGGGTTCCGTACCATCGTAGTAGGACCCACTTTAATTTTTAAATAAAATTTTTAAAAATTAAAGTGGGTCTAAAATTTTTATATTCTGTAAAAATTTCAACTGTCTGCCTATTACGAATCATGAGTTACAGCCCGCTGACAGACAGACGGACGGACGGACCACCGAGGCTTAGTATTAGGGTCCCATTGGTTACCCATCGGGTACGGAACCCTAAAAAGTAGTGTCACAAAATTTACCGACCAAGTATTCATAATTTTAGTAGCGATCCACTACTTCATTTTGTTATCTAGTCACCCTAACTTTAAGCATTGTAATTATTTACTAAAATTTTGAAGCTAAATGTTCCACGTGGATGTACATTTTTTGGAGCAAGTTTCGCCAATGTTAGTGGACGTCAACGGATAACAAAATTCACAAATATAATTGAAAGATAACTTTACAAAATGTCTCTTCTACATTAACATGAAACTAATTTACCTACGACAGGAAATCATAGAATTTCAAAGTAAACAAACCAAAGTTTGTAACAAATCTACTTGCTCCTATTAAATAAAAGGATAAGCAGACTTGTTTCATTAAAATTTAATTAGAGAAAGATTAGAATTTGGGATAAAACAATACAGCACGCACTCTAGGATTGTTTTTTAGGTCACGCACTTAGTTGGTTAGGAAGTTCAGCACTGTAGGAGAAACGGGAACAGACGTCAGGGTAGCAGGTCAATACCTGGGCAACTTCGAGGTTCAGCTTCAGGAAACCTCTGCAGGAAGGGCGTCGTGCAGATCTCCAGGTCAGCTCTGTAGTAAAGCAGGCGAGACAAGTAGCAAGACAGCTTCAGTTGATCGGAAGAAGAGGTCCCAGATCCGTAGATGGCTTCCGAAGATCGGGAGAGAGGCACCAGGCGGAATCTTTTAGTGGAATCCCCTGGGTAATATAGATATGTACGAGAAACCAAACTGTTTTTTTATGCTTCTTATCTCAGATTCAATGGTAGACCTTTCTAGCGGTTCGTCAGCTCGTTTTCAAAGTAGTCTTCCTTTTTTTTTAATTTTTCAAATATCAGTTTTCTTGTGGCCATCATCTCATCTGACAAGTGTAGTCGGCCAGAACTTATCCATGAGTGCGTAAAGAATTTTTTTGATATAATTTAATTTTAAGTTATTTAGTAAACAATCGTAATAATCTCTTTAATACAATAGCTAAACACATATTGATAAAAATAATTTAAATTTTATAAACCAAAAATCATCATAGACTAATGTAGGAAGAGAATTAAAAAGTAATTGACAGTTTGACAATTTGGCGATGATTTGGCGTGTCACAACATGAAAATTATGATATTTTATTTCAGCAATTTTTAAGTTTGAGTCGTAATTACATCGATTTGTTGAGTGTAAAAATATAAACAAATAAAAAGGATGATAAATAGTATTATAAATGATGAATATTAAGTATAAGTATAGCATAATACTATAAGTTACAAAGTAACTAGACTACAAAATTATTCAAATCACACTTTAATATTGTATTTGACACACCGCCCGTGGGCCCAAACTCGATAGTTCCTTGGTATGTGATGTTTGTGTATAGTCAGGAGCATCAATACTTATAAATTATGTTACAGTCAAAACTTAATCAGTCAAAACTACTTTTGACCGGTGAACACTAGTCAAAACTAGTTTTGACCGGTGAAAACTATTTTTAACAAAAACAAACATTTACTTAGAAACTTATTAGGTTCTGTGACCCTTTGAAAAACATCGTGTACTTCTAGGACTAGGTAATTACAACTGAGGCGTGCTAAAACAACATTAATTTTTAATGCAGAAAACGCATTTTAACTTCATAAGGATTTTGACAAAACTGTTAATCGGTCAAATCGGCCAATTTTGACTGGGGTCACCCAGTTAAAATTGGTTGACCGATTAACAGTTTTGAATGTAACTTAGACATTTTTTTTTTTAATTTAAAAGCAATTTTCGTGAGAAATAACGATTGTAACTTCTAGATAGGATTTTTTTATAAAAAATAAGAGTTCCAGAATCGTATGTTCGTAACGACATAAAATTTAAACACACACATTTTAATCAGAACAGTAGGAGGAAAATGATTTTAAAAGTTGTTGTGTTTAAATATTGGTGCTCGTAAATGTACGCCATCGATTTCAAATACTTTTCCCTGCGGTTGGATAGACCCAAGCAATATTAATAATGTTCTCGACTGTATAAGATACTGTATTGGTTATTTGATGCATGCTTATAAACTAGATGTATGTACTCTGAGGTCCTGGGTTTGATTGCCGGGACGGGCAAAAGTGTTATTGGGTTTTTCTAACAGAAATTTTACAGTAGCAGCTATAGAGTCTGGATTTGATGGTTGATGGCAATAGGCCCGCTCCCTATTACATGGGATTTAAACATATTTTGCGAAATGTGGGTGTACTATTAGGTACCCAATCCTTCGGGGATTACAGACGTGATGTTGTATTTATATAAGAATGTATATTGTATTGAGTACAAACTTTTTATCAAACAACTATTCCTCGAAAGACGTAACACGTAATCTCATCAAAAACGGGTTTGATATTGTAAAAAGAACATTATTGAAATGCGTGGTTAAATGTTTGTAAATTGGAAAATTTGCCACTAAAACCATTATGAAGAAACTCAGGGCTGATAATTAATTACATTGCAGTGATAACAAATCTTTAAATTCCAATTCGATCTTATACCAAAACTCATTTATTTCGTGTCAACGAAGAATTCATTCTGTTCAAGACAGAGAAAGATAGCAAAAGTATTAACTTTCTCTACCTTTCTCGCTCTCCAACGTATCTTGGGCCTTCCACCGTGGGTCCTGTTATTGAAGTCAAACACATCAAAGACGAGGTTGGGGCCCATCTGGGCCTTATTAAACTTAGAACCGCAAACAACCCATGTTTGTCTAATATGACGGCAAACATGGGAGCAAAAATATTTGCGGGTAGATGTAAATTGAGGGATCGAACGGGAATATCAGAAGTTTAATTAAGGTAGATGCATTTATTTTTAACAACCTGTATGTTTGCTGTACACATGATGCTCCAAAATTAAATGGATCTAATATTTGCAAGGGTATTCATTAATTGACAACAATATATTATGCCTCAACTACGCTATAAATTCAGCACCTAAGATAAAAAGAAGGTGATCTAAAAACTTAGCACAGAGACAAAAAAGAGTTTATGAAAAAGGAGATTCTGTTTACTGCATCAAACATAACATCATTCCTATAAATCCCAAAGGGGTAGGCAGCAGTGTACCTAATAGTCCACCCACATTTTGCCAGTCATCTTCCTCATCTGCCAAATCTTTTCCCAACTATATTGGGGTCGGTTTCCAGTCTAACCGGATGCAGCCGAATAGTAGTATTTAACATGGAACGACGGCCTATCTGACCTCCACAACTCAGGTAGTAATGGGTTATACGATACCCCTTGGCAAGACTGGTTGTCAGACTTTCGGGGCACTGACTTCTTGTAACGACTCTCAAAGATCTACGATTGACAGCTGGGACCAACGGCTTAACGTGCTTTCCGAGGTACGGAGGAAACTCGGCATGTAATGAGTCCACAGACCACGGACACGCTTAATCTAAAGATCGACCGAAGCGGCTGTTATATTTTCTCCACGAGCACCGCGATGTCACCAGTTATTAAGTTACTGCGTCTAAATACAAACGCATTAATTAATTTTCACCAGTTCCCCCACAATGAACCAGAAAATGATCCATGGAGCATCCAATTAAGCTTATTAAGTCCCGCGAAGGTTCCATTCAGTTAGCATTGAGGATGCTCGACTGTATACGACTTACGAAGCGTTGTTGCTGCACCTTGTATTTAATACAAGTTGTTGCAATTAATGTAGGAGGGTTTGGGTGTGGTATTGTGCGTTGCTGATCTTATATTGATATTATTTGTAGTTTGTATAATCCCACAAGGGTTTTGCCAATTATATTTAAGTCCAGTGTAATAGGGGGTGAGCCTATTACCACCACTGGACCAACAAGGCAGTCCGTTTCTCAGTCATTTTTAAATCATTTAAAAAATAAACTCATACCTATTTCAGACAAAAGAAAATTCAGAATCAATACGGAAGCATTTGTCATCATTAAAATATTCAAGCTATCATTGTGATAAGATAACTCTTATAAGGGTAAAATCATATCAAATGATTAGACAAAAGTTTCACATTAAATATAGAATTAACAAAAAAATACAGAATTGAGACATAATTTGATGTCTACGAAAGGAAAACGATTTTGTAGTTGGTCCCGGCTGTCATGCAATGAACTTTGGCAGTCGTTACGAGTAGTCAGAATCCTGAAGCTCTGATAACTAGTCTTGCAAAGGGTATCGCATTATCCTGTAACTGGGCTGTGGAGGTTAGATGTCCAGTCATCGTCGTAATCATATCAGACCGGAATCACCCGCAGCAACACAGGTATAGGGCCTCCCCTTTCTTCTGCCACACTTCCCGGGTCTGTGCGTCACTTATCCAAGTGTGGTATATAGGGAGTTGCTTCATGCAAAATACTGGTATTCAACTGCATTCCGTTAGACTGGAAGCCGTCGCCAACATAGTGAAAAAATTCCAGACAGATGACGAGTTTAAATTGTATGAACCACGTTCGTGAATCTCCGACTATGTTCGTACATCTTCGTAACCAGGCTATGTTATTAAGGCATAAATTGCTGTGGCTTATTAAGTTGGCAATGCTGTTTGCCCACTTTATTAAAATTATGTTTTATTTAAATTGCGCGTTGAAAACTTACTATAAAGTGTTTGGTCGGTTTGAATGAATGTTCTTTTATTTCTTTATTCATTGTTGGTTTAGCTTTTTATAGAGTATACGGTCTGGTTAATTTGTTAAATGGCTAGATTATGACAGCCTTAAAATACTGGTAAAGGAGATCTTAATTAAACTGTTCTTCTCTGCTAAAGAGCTCTACCAAAATCTAATAGAAGAATTTACTATTTTTCTTTACTTGAATTTACGACATATATTTGAAACTTTTAAGAGTATCATCATCATCATAATCAGCCTATAATGTTCCCACTGCTGGGACACGGCCTCCTCTCAATGAGAGAGTAAGAGTAAGAGTAAAGAGTATAACAAACACAAATCTTTGATACATTTCGTTCTTAGGGTCCCGGGTTCGAATCCCGGTCGGAGCAAATGTTTGTGTGATGAGCATGGGCATTTGTTTCCGAGTCATGGATGTTTATATGTATAATATGTATGTATTTACAAACAAAAAGTATCTATGTAGTATATCAACTATCTGGTGTCCACGACACAAGCCTCGTTGCTTAGTGTGGCACTGGATGGCGCTGTGTGTAATGTCCAGCGATATTTATTTATTTATTTTATTTATATCAGACACTAATCGATATTCTATTTGATAATAATAATTGCGAAGTAAGTCTGTCTGTCTGTCTGTTACTCTTTCATACGTTCTCTCGAGATAAACCGCAAACGATACACACAGTACACCACTGACTACCGCCAGTTTATATATTACTAGATGAATATATAATACTAGATGCCGGTTATCGCGACCAAAATTAATCATTAAATTTCGATCTTGTTCCCGCAACCCTCCAACAAATATCATTATATGTTATCCAATGTATACAAAAACTTGACCAATTATATATTAAAACCTTCCTCTAGAACCACTCTATTCATTGGTGAAACAGCATGAAAATCGGTGCAGTCGTTTTTGAGTTTTTTGCGAACAGACAGACAGACGCGGCGGAGGACTTTGTTTTATAATATATGAAAACAGCATGAAAATCGGTGTAGTAGTTTTTAAGTTTTTGCGAACCGACAGACAGACGGAGGACTTTGTTTTATAATATGTTCGTACAGTCCATCCAAAGGTTTTCTGGAAGCTATACCGCTATCAGCGATAAAACCGCCACCGTTACCATAGAATTAGCAATATTGTAAAACAGTCGCCACCAAGTTAGCACAAACTGTCAAATTTCTCCAAATGATTTTAAACCATAAAATGATGACGGTTAAGTTCAAAACGGAATGAGAGAATTTGACAGTTTGTAATAATTTGATGAGCTGGCGACTCTACAATAAAGTAAATTATATATTGTATTATTTTCTAAAAGTTTTTGTTTTATAGCTAAGCACCAAACCGAGAAACAATTAATATCTGTTGATAACCTGCAACAAAAATTTGTCATGCCGAAATTTCTAGATCGATGATATTGTTGTTTACGTTGTATTGAAAGAATCCGCCGGAATTAAACCTTATACAACATTTCCAAAAGATAACACACAATCTGTAATTCGCTGGAATAAGTATGCCTTTGTGTTTTTTTCAATATGACTCATTTCGTATTAGGATATACCATGAATCATAGTTTAATACATTGAAAAATGACAGATACGATAAAAATATGATAAAGAAAAAATACCAAGGCACAAGACCAAAAAAAATATTCATCATTATCAAAATATTAAAAAATCGCGACTGCGTAAAAAATAACTAACAACTTTAAATAAAACTGAAAAGAAAAAAACAAGTTTTATAATAAATTCTAATAAGGAACATATTGACTGCAACAGTCGGGACCCTTATTGGATGTAATGATTTTAGTCTAGATAATTATTAGAGGCCCTTATTACCCTAAAATTAGCAACTCTATTTCTGGTGGTTTAAACTTCGTTTGAAAAACTGTTAGAATAAAGTTCTAATCAGCTTGCACTACAAAGAAGTTGTTGCGTCACTCACTGCGGCCGAATGTGTCAGTCAATATGTTTCGTATTAGAATTTAATATTGAACTTGTTTTTTTCTTTTCAGTTTTTATTTAAAGTTATTAGTTATTGGTGTCGATTCTGTTGTGCAAAAACTAAACTTAATTTAGGCTATTGCTATCCATTTCTCTCTAATAAAACAAGAAAGAGATGGACGTAATTTAGAGCTGTCAAATTTAGTTGGAACTAATATTTCCATACAAATGAAGGGTGCACGTAAAAACATGTCGACTAAAAACACGGTGAAGCGCAAGGCATAAACTAGTTTGACATCTTTAACTTAGTTGATAGCTATAGCCGTCCTTTTCTCGCACTGCCTTTTAATAAAAGATAGCGATAGCCTAAATTAAGTTTAGTTTGTGCACAACAGAATCGACACCATTTTTTACGCAGTCGGGTTTTTTTTTTTATTTTTTTTATTTTACACTTTTTAGTTACGATTATATTAAGATGGAAAATTACGCATGTTATTTATTTTGGTGTACAAGTATCACTTTAAAGTTTACAAACCTACTTGTCATCCATGCGTATCTTGTTTAGATAAATTAATAAATAACACATTTTTTTGAATTAAATATGGCCATGATATACCATTTAAAATCCTTATGATAAGCCCTTTAATTTGTTTGATACCCTTATTACATTATCCAAAAAAATGATTTATTTTTTATTTTTCACTATGTTGCCTATGTTACCCGGGATAACACAGGGATTCTAACGATACCACGTACATCGAAAACAGTTCAGGCGTTTAGAAGTTATGGTGGAATAAAGAAACTCACAAACATACATACATACATGAACCCTGAAAATATAACACTCCTTTTTTTGGGCAGTCGTATAACAAACAGATCATATTTAGATATGAACAGGATGCCTTATGATGCACAGAAGACATGGCGGACAGGTAACATGATTAGATAAAGCACAATTTTATTGTCTTATTATTTTCTCCTGTGCGAGTCTCATAAATACTATTTTTTTCTTTCTAAGAATTACGAGTAGTAAAATCACCACGGTAGCTCACAGAAAATTAGGCCACAAAGTCTAGACTTCAACCCCAAAAAAATCCAAGAACATGCCCTAAATCATATAAAGTGATACACCACAGAATATCTAATTCCGAAGTCTTCTCGTTACGCGCATCCGAAAAAGTCGATAATACCGGTTGATACTGGTTTAATCTAGTAACGGGTAAATTACGCGCCGTAATCCCTGTTCGGGGGAAAGCAATCAGTATTAAGTAGGAGCAAGGTACGCGGTGTGCGTAAGGCTCAATTTACATTGCAACGGAGAATAATTTTAACAGATTTTTGTACAAGCATAACGAACTTTAAGTTAATTGTGTAACGTACAGATTAGATACGAGCCTAAAAGAAATACGAGTCTTCCGAAGAATTCTCGCGCTTTCTCGAGAATTTCCGCGGTTAGCAGCTTTTATCTAGTTTATACTTTACACACTTGACATAAAGTCCATAATGTAATGTACAATTTTGAAAAAAAAATCGCATCCCTTCTATTCCGTGCCAATGTAAATTGATCCTTAGTAGGAGGTAGGCACGCGGTGTGCGTAATAGGTACCTACCTACGTGAAAAGAGTATTTGTTCCTTTTAAGACGTGGAATTAAAATCTGGAGTGGAATTGTGAGTGAAAGACTTTTTTGTAAGGTCTTGCTTGACATTCACGGTATTGACATGGAGCTGTACAATGTGTTCTGTATTTGAATAGCAGATTTTTTGAAAAGAGAACGTGTATGAAGGTCATCATTTACCTGAACACAAAAGTCACTTAGTGAAAACCTCTTTTTGAAAAAAAAAACCTTGTTCTTGTATGTCACGCAAGGATTACATTCCAAAAATGTGTTTATAAGTCGTGTGCCCGAAAAAGAAGACTAGAGGATGTAGATGAGATGACGAAGTAATAGAGAAGCATTGGCGAAGAAGACATGCGGCGCTGACATCAAATAAATTGTGATAAGAGCAGGAGATAAAGTCGTGTGCCCGATTGGAAATCGCATCACAAAAATGACAATTTTCCACAAAATTTTTCATCACTTTTGAGCATGAATTTTCTAAAATCCTTTCTTAGTACTAACCTTTCTTATTTTAGGAGCTTTTGTGAAAAAATTCAAGCTTCTACACCTAGCATTTGAGACTTTGCATGGTCTGCCAATGAATTTAACATAAAATAATCAATAGAATCTGTAATAGAAGAATCTGTATCTGTATGTCCCCTTACATATCGAGTTTCCTCCGTGCCTCGGAAAGCACGTTAAGCTGTTGGCTGTCATTTGTAAATCTTTGACAGTCGTTACAGATAGTAGTCAGTGGCCCAAAAAGTCTGACAACCAGTCTTACCAAGTGGTATCGTATTACTCAGTACTGACTGTGATGTGGAGGTCAGATACTCAGTCGCTCCATGTAAAATACTGGTATTCAACTGCATACGGTTAGACTGGATGCCGACCCCAACATAGTTGGGAAAAGGCTAGGCAATTGAAAGGCTAGGATTTAAGCCAACAAATCTCTTTCCAATCAAACCGAGAAAAACATGTATACGTCCCACTACCTTGTCTTCATTCTTCATTAACGAAAACACATCCAGTCACTCGTAATGAATAATTCCGTGTGTCTCCTCTAGTATGTTCTCCATTGATTTCCCCCGAGTTACCACCTACAGCCAGACAAAATATCATTACTTTACACACGGGCGCCACTCTTCATTTCCGAAGTCACTTCCCTGAATCAAGCGTTTTGAGGAGCTGATCAATCAAATTCAAGATGATTATCTGGAACTGTAAATTGGAGGGTGTTTTGAAATGGTGAGTACTGGAATTTGGTGTGAGGAAGTTTCTTGTTATTGGACAATTAAAACATGATATATGTACTCACCTAAACGGGTCGGGCTTTTGGGACCGGGACCGCGGTCCCGGATTCCCCCTAAATATTTTTGAGTGGTATTTTGGGACCACATAAATAAAAAACAAAGATATGTCTTGGGAAAGTACGGTCAACCAAACATATTTCGTATTTTTATAAAACCAAAAATAGTACATTTTGAAACAAGTGGAGCTATTTTTTCGTATTTTTATAAAACCAATTTTATTACATTTTCATACAAGTGGAGAAAGTTTTTTTTTTCCTAATACCCCGTCACGTGGGGCATACTGAAAGTTTCTGGATCTTGCCACTTACAATAAAAGAATGAAGAAACAATTATGGCAAAAATGGAACTCATTGTGGGAACAAGTTACTTTTTAATTTGCGAGACTATCATTTTGTTTTTTCACTGTGTTTTTTCAGAAACTTTCAGAATTTCCTAAATATGAGGAGCTCGTGGCTAAATAATAACAGCCGCTCGGATCGATCTTTAGGTTAAGCCGCGCTTGCCTGGGTAGGTCCGTGGTTTAGGTGACCACCCAATTACATACCGAGTTTCTTCCGTGCCTCAGAAAGCACTTTATGCCGTTGTTCCTGGCTGTCATTTATAGATCTTTGACAGTTGTTCCAGGTAGTCAGTTGCTCGAAAGTCTGACAACCAGTCTTAGCAAAAGGGTATTGTATGAACTTTGCTGTGGAGGTCAGATAGGCAGTGGCTCCATGTAAAATACTGCTGTTCAGCTGTATCCGGTTAGGCTGGAAGCCGACCCCAACATAGTTGGGAAAAGTCTAGACAGATAATACTGACGATACTGGTCCCAAAGTATGCAATAGGACGATAACAATTATACAGGAACACAGACAGACAAATAAAAAAGAAGTAATTGAAACAAATAACAAAAAAGCAGCTAACAGTAACAAACTCGTAGGTAAATTCCAGAGCAGAACTCTTTCTTATTAAATAAACAATTACCCTCATTATCTAAAAGTTTACTCTAAAAAACCTGACACTGTCGTACACCTTTAATCCAGTTTTACACAGAACCCCAACCTTATACAATTAGACGTTAATCACATACAAAGTCGAAGTACACAAGGGTTTATTTTCCAACGAGCAAAAATTTTCACTTAAACTTGCTAACACCTCAAACGAGAGCAAACAATTAGTAACATCACAAAGCTTTGAATATGCAGAAATAATGCTTTTCATTATAAAAATCTAACTTTCTAATTATCCCTTTACGTAGCGAGCGTAAAAATGTGACCACAACGCTGTGCTTGGACAAAGTGCTCTTTTCGTAGACGCTGAGAGTGGGGACTATGGTCAAAAATTGTCTCATGACTTTCTATTTTTCTACATTTATATCACTAGTGGATGCAGGCGCGGGTGATGAACATGTGGTCTTGGTCCATTCCCAGGTCGAGCGTAAGTGTTATTGAAATTTTCCTTTAGGAATTATTCAATCGTAGCTTGGAGTCTGTATATGTGCCGGGTTGATGGCAATAGGCCCTTATTACATGAAACTTAGACATAACTGGCGAAATGTGTGTGTATTATGGCATACCTCTGCCTAATAATCCTTCGGGAAATATAGGCTTAATGTTTTATTATGCGTGTGCGTTGCGTGTTTTTTAGCGTGGAGATTACGGCAAATTCCTCTCATCATGGGAGAGGCTTATGTCCAGCAGTGGACGTTCATGGCTGTTGTTGTTGTTTGTTTTATTATTTTCCATTTACAAAATACAAAACGGTAATCTGATCAAATATCAATGAGTAACTCAAGATCTATAAGCACCCCACTCAGTGCCAGTTGATCGCAATGGTTGGAAAAAAACGTTGAATAATTGAAACGGAATCATTATTCTCAGTAATGATGACAGCAAATAAAAAGTTTTCAAAGAAAAGTTACGATTACAAAATAAAAGCACAACAGATTTACCGTTCCTGAGAATGCATGAACTCAATCTCAAACTCAAAGCATTTATTTCAATTAGACCGTTACGGCACTTTTGAATGTCAAAATTACAAATAAAAACAAAGCTATAGTCCCAGTCACAAGGCATAATAACTTGAGGAAGTACTGTAGTTGCCCATTCCCTAGCGTAAATCTCTATGGAGAAGAACGGGCAAGAAACTCCATGGACACTCTTTTGAATCAAAATATTGTTACAAAATCTTGGTTACATCATTCATTTTGAAATTATACTTATATGTGAGAACGATGTAGAAAGACGTGCACATTAAGAGCGTCCAGAGTAAAAAAAGACAACAATTTAACAATAAAAGAATTTAAATTAACCCTGGCAGCTAAGAGATGACCAGTCCCAACTGACAGCGCCCGATCACGAACATGACGCGTGTATCGGCGCCATTCAACTCAACCATATTGAAGGGAACTAAATGACCCGACACACCCGCCACCATCAGCGAGACATTTGAGTGAGCATGACATTCTCTCAGCCACCAAGGCATATTCAAGTCAATGAAAGATAACTAAAAGATAACTATGCTGTTTTATTTCTGATTAATTGTGAACTTCTGTGAAAGATGCAGACCTAATTCATTAATGACAGTATAACATTATTCTCCTCTTGAACAATCCAGAGATGATTTGTGAGAAAAACAAAAACAGAACAGTTCACGCAATATTGCCATGCATGCATTTTTTCGGACAGTATCAGGCATTCCACAAGACAGTTTTTATTTTGTTTTTCTTCCAGAACATCTCACATATTTCACCACATTTACCCTATTCATCACAAAAAAAAACGCAGTATTCTCAGCCGAAACACAATAAAAGCATCACGCGCAATGCTCCTTGAATAAAGCCTCCTATTTCACACACCGGTAGGTCCAAATTCTAAGTGGTCGCAGTATTTACTAAGCATACATTCTCGTCGACTCTCATTAAACGAAGCTGGGAGGAACTTTTTGCCAGTTTGCGACCATAAAAATGGCTCGGAAATATAGGGCTTAGCGAGTTTTTTTTTTCATTTTAAACCTGCCCTTTGAAACCGTGTACGACAATGAGTAGGTATTTATTTGGTCTAGTTAATGTTTTTGTGATAAACCTGTGGATGAGTTTACAAATAAACTGAATGAAGAGATTTTTTTTTGACTGGCGGCGCTTTCACTGATCCTTAAACATAATATGACATCACACGTGTATGTAATCCCCAAAGGTATAGGCAGAGGTGTACCCTAATAGTACACCCACATGTCGCCAGTTCTGTTTAAGTCCAATGTAATAGGGGGCAAGCGTATTGCCATCAACCAGGCACAAATCCAGATACCGAAGCTGCTACTGAGAAATTCCTAAAAAAAACCCCAATAGCACTTTGCCCGACCAGGTAATTGAACCCCGGACCTCGTGCTCAGCAGTTGTACTTCTGACCACGAGACCAACGAGGCAGTCAGCCCAAGACGAAGCAGTCTGTAGTAATCCAGATAAATATCTACTATCATCTCAAAATTAACATTTATAACAAACACACCGCCCACCAACATTGCTATATTTCGTTTGAAAATCACAATAATTGTTTAACAACACAAATACATACATTTCGTATTTCATCCCGACCGAAGTTTATAACTCAACACAAAAGTGGGGGTGACGGCCTGGAAAATTAGAGGTTTTTAAAATCCAATTTTATTATGTTAATAAGGAATATGGTGCTGTGTGCTTTTGTTATTTTAGTACTAATTATAAACGTTGTTTTGATGTGTAAGACTTGTGTTAACGGTTTACTGTTTTTGATATGTTAACATTTAATGTTTTCTATTGTTTTGTAAAGCTATTGAATTTATTTATTTTCGTTTCTGTCCCAGTTTTGAATCCCAGTTTTTTGGTATTAACGAAGGGATATTTTTTTTCATGTCACAACATTGGTACGTCTGACATGATCATTGATCTTTTTTTTAAAATAAGTCTGTACTGCCCCACTGATGGACAAGAGGCTCCCCCAAAAGGCGCCCTCTTTTTCCTTGACACCTGTATAATCACACAACATCCCAATTTTATTAATAATTGCTTTCACATTTGATTTTTTTTTTGTATTATTTGCTTATGACACTATTTGATTGTATTTTATTGTTAACTGCTAGATTTGCTGTGTGTAATGGACGAATTTAAAATCACTTGATGCTGTGTAGCGTCCGACATCTTATATTTGTACGCCGTTCAGGCAAAACATGACTGTCATAACAAAATTTAATGTAACATCTTGCACGCTATGTGTGTGTATACTCATGTTTTGGACAAATATCTTATCTTATCTTACCTTGAACCAGCCCACATAATACGTTTTTACGTACATTCTTCTGAGTTGCCTCTGTGGCGTTATCAGACAACAACTGTCCAACTGGCCTAAGCCTCTCTGTGACTGTCTATAAGAAGAAGTGGGCGGTTGCTACCATGAAACCCAAGTGCCGATTGGTCTATCTTCGAGTCATCATCTGCCTAGATCCCAACTATGTTGGGATCGGCTTACAGTCTAACCGGATGCAGCTGCCTATCTAATCTCCACAACTCAACACTGGGTAATATTGGTAAGATTGGTTGTCAGACTTTCGGGCCACCTGTAACGACTGTCAAAGATCTACAAATGACCGGCCAAGGTATGGAGGAAACTCGGTATGTAATGGGTGGTCATCACCCATCCAACCTAGGCAAGCGCGGCGCGGCGCTTAAAGTGAAGATTGATCCGTGCGACTGTTACTATTTAGTTTCTCTTAATTTTTATTGGTCTATCTTCGAGTGACGAAGTATTATTAAGGCCTGAATTCCTGTCGCGCTGCCGTCAGTAGCGTGCTTCGATCGCGCGTACAACTATACATTGTGTTCTACAGGGTGTAAACAACCTCATCACGAAGCCGTCAACCAAGCATTCTGTACATCAAACTAAGTAAGTTTACGCAAAAATTATTGCTGGGAAACGACTTTTTTTTTTGGGGTGAAAAATTCATGTTTTGATGTTGAACTCAATGTAACGCACTCAAAACATTGTGCTAATGGATGGTTTGAATAGTACGGGGATCGTGGAGGTGTTTAAAGTGAAAATTTAAAATTAAAAACTTGTATTAAAAAAAAACTTGTCAAAAAGTTGGAACCTTGACCCCAATATCACCGTAACTAGAAGGTTCCCAGGTATGGTGTAGAACAAAAAAAAAATTGCAATGATGGGGAGAACAAGTGCCTTTCGGCCTCGTTAAGATGTTTTTTACACCCTTAATATAGCGACACTGATGTCAGCGGCGCGTATTTGTTACTATTTTTCTCGCTGACTTAAGCAACCAACCGTCAGCGTGACAGGAATTCAGGCCTAAGTAATTTCTGTCCGGTTCTCAAAAGAGATAGGTTATTTACCAATGTTACCAGATTCAAATTGTAGAAATATACCCGCGTTCAGTATCACCGAATTGTAAAAGGTGAAAGAGGTTGTCAACCCGTAAGATTTAAATTATCTTCTAAAAATACCTTTTAGCAGATAAATAATAAGACTTCTTAAAAATAAGAATACAACAAAAATAAAAGTTTCTGGTACACAGAAGCAGAAACACATTAATTTCTTGAATAAAAAAATCATAGAAAAAGAACAATATATAGAGAAAAACACAGTTTGTTTTCTTCTTTCTGAAAAACCGGAAAAAGATCTAAACAATTCGTTTAAAGTACATACGAAAAAAGTAAGAGACAAGTAATTTTATTACTTTTAAATCTCACGGACGGTACAGCCAGCAAAACTAATTAAAATGGAGCCAAAACAAAAACTCTCTGAAGCTTAAACAGCCAAGATAAATTACTAAGTTTGTCTCTAAAAAGATGTTTTTTTTTGCTAACAGTGCAAGTGTTTACTTGCTCTGAAAGTAGTCATCCGTACTGTTTTGTTAACTTAAAATCTTTTTGATATAAAGATAACATCGTTTGTTTGGTATATTCTGAAAGTAATTAAGTTAAGCTTGATATTTTTCAGGATCCCTCTCTGATTTCTCGTGTTAAGTGTTTGCGAAGATTTCGTATTGTAATCTACCCAAGAATATTGAATTTCGATTTCCATGAATGATCGCACATTGAGTTATTACTACTAGGTACGTATAGAGAAGACACCGCGAACAAAATCTGTGCTCTGTTCAACTGCTGTCGGCTGGCTGCAGTTCACTCAGTCGCTTGCTCGCCACAGCATTATTTAAACAGGGTTAGCCGCACCCCGCGCGCCCCGCACTACGCACAGATTTTGTTTGCGCTGTCTTCTCTATACGTAGTATCACAAAATCATGCCGAGTGGTGTTCTGAGTGGCGTTCAACTTTTTGTTCCGTCTTGTTGTATTCATAAATATTTGTTATGCGTTTTATGTTTATTGTTTATTCCATGTCCCAGTGCCTATAAAATATGTTTTCTTTCTTTTCTTTTCTTTTTTTATTGACCCGTACTTTTCAATGGACATCTGCAAAATGCAGGAAATAAATGAACCAACTTAGTCAGCTTAGTTATAGTATTTTCTTCATGGATCTTTTGCGTGTACCCATAATCGGAACTAATGGCGCGATCTTGTTTTTCAATTTCCACAGACTGCAATAATCTGAAACGTTACTACAACTACACTACAACAGCTCATAACGTCTACTGCTGGACATAAGCCTCTCCCATGATGGGAGGAATTTGCCGTAATCTCCACGCTTGGCAGGCGGATTGGAGATCGCAGTGATGAAAGACTAACAGAAAACGAAATGAAACGTTATTTAAGAGCAAAAAGATCTTTTAGGCGTTGCGTTGCGTGCGTTGTTATGCGTTGTATGTTTAATTTCATTTTGTCATGTCATGTCTATTGTCCCTGCGAATTTTATTCATCTTACTTAATAAGATATTCTATATTCTGAGCTGCAAGGATAAAATCCTTTTTATCCTTGCAGCTCAGAATATAGAATATCTTTTTAAAAATTAAAAACCCCGGTCATTCCAACTTCCCCAAAAAAAAAAAAAAAACAAAAAATCAAGATGCGAACCGGAACAAAAGCACAAGCCACCAGCTTCAAGAACATACAACATTTCCGTTATTACGATACATTTTGAACATCAGTCGGGCTGTTTGTCCGTCGAGCACAAAAGAGGCTGAAATTATCGCGTCCGGCCGGAACCAGGGGTACGGAACAACCCCTTTAGCTGAAAGACGGTTAAAAGCCGTCGCTGCTTCGTTTTGTGGTAATTGAGATGTGTAAGTTGTCTTATAGGCACTTGTGACGTCACATGTGTTGGTAAGGATGTCGGTGATTTGGGAGGCGAATGAGTGTTTTGAATCATTCGATTTTATTTTTCTCTCAAAATACAAATATTAATCGAGATCTGAAGAAAGTTTTGTTGTGTTTATGTTGATTTCTACCGTAGTGCCCTTGAATGCATAGACGACCGTTCCTTGCACACGAGACCTCTCTGTATCTCCGGCACTAGGTCAGGCACTAGCCTGACCTAGTGTTAGGCCCGGTTTCCACCAAAGCGGAGACGTGCGGAGCGGAGAGGAGAAGTGTGAAAACCGACCAATCACATTGGTTGAAATCTACATCGCGTTTCTCGTCTCTCTGTGATTGGTCGAATCTTGCACATCTCCTCTCCGCTTCGCTCGTCTCCGCTTTGGTGGAAACCGGGCCTTAGAGTTTATATATGCCGACCATTGGCCTCTAAATTGGAGCACCCCCCGACCCCTGATCGAACCAGTAGTTTTAAATTAGCCCCTAAATAATCTCACTCAGATCCAGCCTGTCCCTAGCGACACCCTAAACCGAGGCTCGTACCCCACAGGATGTGCCCTTAGCATGATGTCCCTTAGTTTATAAGTTTATGCCCCTGGCTAAAAAAAAACATGTCGAAAAAAGGGGTTTCCTGCTACCAGTAACTGGTTTGTGAAGGTCAGATATGCAATGGCTCCGCGTAAAATATTGGTAGTCAGCTAATTTCTATTAGCCTGGAAGCCGACCACGACATAGATTGGAAAAGGTCTAATCCGTCATTACATTAATATTATTTACAAGTGAATTGTTACTTTAATAAGTATTCCAATACACCTAAAGTATTTCTTACGTAGTCTTACCAATTTTCTCAAAATCGATACTAGCTTATAGGTATGTAAGTAACTCCTTCCCATCGCAGTATTCGCTAGATAAGACAAACACAACCGTTATTGGACGCTGGAATGTGGACAAGCTTTATTGGGGAACTTCTAAAAAAGTCTCTCTTCGTTTCCCACCCTGTTTATCTTTCTGTACGAGTACTTATATTCAGTATCCAAGTCAGTGAATGAACGATATTGATATTGCGCAGTATGACAATTTTGAGTTTTAATAATATGTTTGGGGTCTGTCATCATCTGCCTAGCCTTTTCCCAACTATGTTGGGGTCGGCTTCCAGTCTAACTCCAGTATTTTACATGGAGCGACTGTCTATCTGACCACCACAACCCAGTTAGTACCGGGTAATACGATACCCCTTGGTAAGACTGGTTGTCAGACTTTTTTGGCCACTGACTACCTGTAACGACTGTCAAAGATCTGCAATGACCGGGCCCAACAGCTTAACGTGATTTCCGAGGCACGGAGGAAACTCGGTATGTAATAGGTGGTCACCCATCCACAGACGAACCTAGGCAAGCACGGCTTAACCTAAAGATCGACCCGAGCGGCTGTTATTATTTAGCTATGAGCTCCTCGTCCTTTCATCAAACCTAAGTAACATCATTTTAAAATTCGCCACATGTTTAGGTTTATGTTATAATACACACATCAAAAGTATCTAGGGATCAACATATATTTTTGCAATAACTTTTCTCCTGATTGATATTAATTAAAATTTTCTTTAAGGATTCATCAAATAAAGTGTTTTCGTTTGTCACAGTAACGATAAACCAAGTCACCTTTGCATTAATAAAGAAATTTGCCATTTTCCTAATAAAGGGATTTTTGACATTTGAACCACTAACATTAAAGTTCGAAAAAAAGACTGAAATAACAGTTTTCTTTAAAATTTTATTGGGTAACTTAAACAATTAATAATCCGTGTTTCTACCGCGAACACTAACAACACAAGAACATCGGTTTGGCATACTCAAAATGAGTTCATCCAAATCACGCTGTGGAATGGCCGCCCATGTTCGTTGCAACAACAAAAAAAGGTCTTCTTGCGACTGGATACCCTCCATATTCGGCAGAGCTCTTCTCTGTAGCATATCCCATGCATGCTCAATCGGGTTCAAGTCTGGCGACTGAGCAGGCCAGGGCAGGACATTGATGTTAGCTGCGGCGAGAGTCTGTCTTACAACTCTTGCGGTGTGCGGTCGTGCATTATCATGCATTAACTGAAATAAGGGACCGATTTGCACTTGTAGAGGAACGATGACGTCTGATACAATCGTCTCAGCATAAATTTGAGCGTTGAGGTTGCCTCTGATCCAAATCAACTCAGTTCTTCCGCCAATCCAAATACCCGCCCATACCATGATGGTTCCACCACTATAAGGATGGACTTCCTGGCAGGATTTTAATCGCTGTTGGCGTCCAGGGGTTCTCCAGTGTCGTATACGTCTTGTATCCGGTCTCATACCAAAACGAGACTCATCAGAAAAGCACACGAAACGCCATTGTTCTTCTGCCCAATTTCTGTGTTCAAGAGCCCATTGATATCGAATCCTACGATTGTGCATTGCTATAGGTGGTACCCGTAGCGGTCTTCGGGAATGAAGGTTCACTTCATGCAAGCGGTTTCTGACTGTTTGGTCGCTAATTAAGTTCCCTGAAGAGTGATGAAGCCTCACGGCTAACATCATGGCGGTTATTGTTGGAGCTCTTCGAGTTAAGATTTGAATGTATCGGTCTTGTCTCCGTGTGGTGCAGCGATACCGTCCTCCATGGCGCTCAGCCACGGTACCAGTGCTTCGGTAACGTGTCCAAAGTCGACTGATAACACTCTGACTTGTATTCAGAGCTAAAGCTACAGTACGTTGCCGGGAACCAGCTTCTATCATTCCCACGGCTCTGAGCATTTCTTCCCTGCTTAAATGACGTCGCCGCTCCATAATAACGTTGGTTTTAATCAGTAGTAGGGAAACAGTAGCACTAATAATGTCTTCAATGCGTTGTATGTTTTTATAGGGAAAATATTGACAGCTTATTTTCATCTTTTACTCGAATTTGATTGAGAGTTCCTGATTCAAATTATGAAATGCACCAAAAAGGATCCATATAAATTTATAAAATCATAAATTTATTACAAAGCCACATCTCAATCTCAAGAAATCCGCATAAAAATGCTTGATCCCTAGACATTTTTGATGTGTGTATATGTATTTGTGTATTGTTATTTGGAAAAAAAATGTAAATACCATGCTGCTGAGACTTTCTATTAGAAAAACACATATAAACTCATAATCGGCAGTTAGTAGCACTTGTAACTTGTAACGAGGCTGTTCATGAATCCACTGACACGAATTTATGGACTTCTCAAACCATGCGAATGAAACGATCTTCTTTACAACCAAACATCCTTGAATCAAACAAAGTACCCATGTAAAGACCGCCACACAACTTCAATCCTCCATTGACATCAGTAACTACGTAGGGTGTCCAGTATTGACGGCGAGACCGTCCAGGGTAGGGTTTACTTAAAGTGCTGACTGTGCAACCGGGTTGTTTGACCCGATCAAACGTTTAGAGACGCGAGCGGATTGTCCTGATTTACGTGAGATTGAGGGACGCACGCATGGTTGGGTACTGGTGTTGTGGAATTGGGATCATTTTTGTGGGTGTGTTTTTTTTTTCAAAAAGAGAATGCAATGTTTTTTTTATCATAATTAAACTCAACGCAATCTTTCCGCACAGAGTTTCTTCCATGCCTCTTGGTCGCGGCTGTCATTTGTAGATCTTTGACAGTTGTTACAGGTAGTCAGTGGCTTAAAGTCTGACAACCATTCTTATCAAGGGGTACCGTATTACCCAGTACTAACCAGTTTAGGAGTCAGGGAATTAAAATGATTGTGACCTAGTTATAAGCCTTATATGCTCTTAGTTTTTGGTCCTTGTTATAAATAAGATGGCTTCTGGTAAAATATTAAAAAAAAAGCTGGGCTTTGGAGGTCAGATAGGCAGTCGCTCCATGTAAAATACTGGTATTCAGCTGGATCCGTTTAGACTGGAAACCGACCCCAACATAGTTGGGAAAAGGCTAGGCAGCTGATAATCAACCTAAAATGTTCCCCCTGATAGAACACAGGCCTCCTCTCCATGCGAAAGAATAGGCTTAATCCCCCACGCGAGCCCACTGCGGGTTGGTAGATGTCAAATGTGTTTCCACATTATGATTTCGTTCACCGTTTTGTGAGCAGTTGTGATGATATAAATTACATTGAAAAATGCGCCTACCTGGGTTCGGACCCACGACTTGCTGCTCATAAGTAGGCGCTGCCACCACTGGGCCACCGCTGCTCTCAAAGAGTACCTATGTCAATTCGAAATTTGTCTCACGTCCACAGTCTACACCTGCGCTTCGTACATGTATCGGTTTAAGGCAAATTGTATTGAAATCTGTGCGAGTCCAGTTTCGAGTCTACTCGCTACAGTTTCAGGAAACCTATGCATAATTCTAAAATATGTGCAGCTATTCATAGGATTTATTTATCGTAAAGACTTGAAATTATCTTTAAAGTTTCGTATAGCCCTGTGATCATCAGTTTGTCTTAAAAAAATACATTATGTACTCTTAAGGTACTCTCACAAATAATGGCACACATGATATATGATATCGAGTCTTGCTGGCCTGGTAGGTACTAGGCCAGCAAGACTCGAAATCATTTCATGTGTTCTTGTAGTATGCAGGTGCATACTACAAGAATTCATGGACGCATTAATGGCGCCTAAATTATAACTTAGTTCTGTTTAACTTCACACATGTTTACAGCCATCGACACGCTACTAAAACACAGACATCAAATGTATGGAAGCTGGTACACCCCTCCGATAGCAATGACATATACGTCGTTGGATCTTTTTAAATGGAACAACATTTACTGACAGCTTTGTTGTTGACAAAGGACATTAATTTGAATTATTTGACGGGTTTTGCCATTTTCAGGAGATGTTCGACAACGCACGACGTGAATGCCATCAATGTTGGCAGAGAGCTGATAATGCCGTTAAACCACCTGCTGCTCCAAAATGGCATCGAATTAATCGCCATTCAATCTAACCCAAAAATGCATTTCGTCATTACTATTATTATTTTAGCAAATGCGATTCACGACAGATTCAGTAGTGTGACGTGTATGGCTTGAAGATGCTAATTTATACAGATAATGATTAAATACATTAATAAACAATGTCATACTAAGATAATATTAAGATATTACAATATTAATAGGTATTCATTTTTACCTTTGTTTTTAAACAGACCACCAATTAGTAAGATAACTAAAAGGAATTAATCCGGGGTTTGAATCCAGGGTATCCTGGATGAGATTCCTTTCGCCTAAACCGTTAACATCATGGCTCCAGTCTTTTTGGTCTACAACCCACAATATAATGAAAACCTCAACGGACACATCCCCGAGAGAAACAGCAACTTTGACCAATCCTGTCAACAGTTCATAAATATCTTATACAGCATCCACCATCCACAAATGATTACAGGTAACAAGGTCCCAAACTGCCAATCGACTGATTGAAATATAAGGGCGCATACACAATATCACTAAACACAGCGGTCCCGGGGGAAATCACGGGACGACGACAAATCTTTCCTGCGATCGCATAAAAATACCGGAGGACTGATAATAAATTCAGTTTATTGCGACCGCTTCTGTGTGTACCTATGGTCGTACGCATTCTTTTTTATAACAAATAATGTGCACCCAGCTTTAGGATACAGATGGGTGGGGATTAATTGTCTTGTCTCTGATGTTTTTTTTTACTTCGGTAACGTTATTTATTGCCGTTTTTGTTGAATTTTAATCAGTGTTAACATTTTATTGGAATTGTTTTTGGGTAATCTTGTTGTTGAAGTAATCTGGGGATTGATTTCTGTTTAGAATGTTAAGTTTTCTTTTAAGTGGTTCTTCTTTTTTATGCCTCGTTGGTCGAGTGGTTCTAAGCGCGACTGCTGAGCTGGGTTCTATTTCCGGGCCGGGCAAAGTGTTATTGGGTTTTTCCATTAGTAATTTCCCAGTAGTAGGCACGAGTCTGAATTTGTGCCCGGTTGATGGCAATAGGCTCACCCCCTATTACATGGGACTAAAAACATAACCTCTGAAATTTGGGTGTACTATTTACGTACACTTCTGCCTAACCCTTCGTGGATTACAGGCGTGATGTTATGTTTCTTTTTTCAGTCACATTTTGCCATAAACTACTGCGCTGATTAAACATAAGTATTTGCTCACTTGAAAGTAATAAACACATACGTTGCTCAAGCCGTGTGGTATCCGGCAGAGTAGAATAGAACCAACCCATTACACTCACGGGTGTCGTATAAGGCGACTAATGTCTGAGGCAGAACACCTTGCGCCTCCGTAGACCAGAGAATGGGCAGCAGCGTTTTCTGTTAGTCTTTCATCACTGCGATCTCCAATCCGCCTGCCAAGCGTAGAGATTACGGCAAATTCCTCCCATCATGGGAGAGGCTTATGTCCAGCAGTGGACGTTATGGGCTGTTGTTGTTGTTTGCTCAAACGAACGTTACTTGCCCAGTGTCCAAAGCCCGTCCACAATTTGACCTTACTAATTTCACTGATTCTTTAGTTTAGACAATTATCATATTGGTAGTGGGGTAGACAGTCCAGATTTTAGAGGACAACTTCTAAGTAGGTATAGATAGGTACGTAGTGCATACACACATACATACATAAACACATAGTTGGCAGAAACCATATAACACTATCTGTTACGATTCTTATATACTCTTCGCAACATTTACTAAATATACATTTTTGTGGAAGTTAGTTCAATTTCCGTCATAATTAAATCTTATATAAAACAAGAAGACACGCCTTAAAATACCTTTTATATCCCTAAAATATTATTTTAGCAAAAAATATTCCGTTAGCGACCATAAAGAGTATTTTTATAAAAACAACTTTCCGATAGATAATTTTGAAGGGTAAAATAACAAGTTCCTTAATGAAGATAATCATAATTAAAAATTAAAGCGTCTTCATTTTGTTTATCCTCCATGATATAATTATCAATATAAAAGCGGCAAATTGCTGCTTATTAGGAGTTATCCTTATTACCGACATAAGGAACGCTTAGCAACAATAAGGATTAATCATGTTTATTTTATAAGTTACGTTTATTGGTACGGTACTTAAATGGTTCTTATTGCTCCCTTGTGAGTAGGAAATAAAGTATTCTAATAACTTTTCTTTTGAAATAAGAAGATAATATCCGTTGCTACTTTAAATTTATTGGAAAACTTACCGAATTACTTTTTCAAAAGAAATTTTACAACTCAAATGTGTTTTGCAACCAATAATAAATTCTGCTGACGCAAATTTTCGTGTGACAATTATTGTGCGAGCAGTGGTGGCCCAGTGGTGGCGGCCCCGACTTACGAACAGTAAGTCGTGGGTTCGAACATAGACAGGCGCATTACTTTGTGTAATTTATTTCATCACCACTGCTCTCAAAACGGTGAAGGAAAACATCGTGAGGAAACCGACATGTCCTAGAACTAAAAAATTCGACGACATGTGACATCTACCAACCCGCACTGGGCCTGCGTGGTGGATTATAGCCCATTCCCTCTCATAGAGAGGAGGCATGTGTCCCAGCAGTGGGAACATTAATAGGCTGATGATGATGATGATGATGATGAATTATTGTGTTTAGTTTAGTTTTAGAGTTTAAATTAATCAACATAATTTTGTCATGTAAAGAAGTTAAATATTAAACAAAAAAATAACTACTGTCCTTCATAACATAATTGTAAGAACTCCTGCAGCCTGTGATACAGGATTATCCTAGTACAGGCATCATACATTATTATACCCACATTGTTAGTTTTTAGATTCATATTGTATTTTACCTTCTGAGATTCTGAATAAAGATTTATTATTTTTACTATTTATTATAAGTGACTGCCTCGTTGGTCTAGTGGTCACAATCGAGCCTGTTGACCATGGGGTCCTGGGTTCGGTTTCCGGATCGGGCAAATTGTTATTGGGTTTTTCCATCATGACTTTTTCAGTAGCAGTTACGGAGTCTAGATTTATGTCTGGCGGTACACCTCTGCCTAATCATTCAGAGATTACCGGTGTGATGTTAAATAGACATAAATCACCTTTTAATGTTTCCACTGCTGGGTCACATGTGTCTTCTCTGTGAAAAGGTGTTGGGCGTTAATATACCACGCAAGTCCAGGTGGCCTACCATGACGTCTTATAGCAGGACTGTTTTAATCTTATTCCATAGTGAGAAAGAGATGGCGCTAGACGTCCTCTATAGCTCCGTCACTTTCTCACACTGGAGTGACATTAAAACAATCCTGCTTTAAGACGTCATGGTAACCCCCCAGTTTAGGTTGGTAGATGTCACTTGTTATCTAATTTTTGTTTCTATTATATCTTACACATACATACATAAACTGACGCCTTTTTCCCATAGGTGTAGGGTAACCACAGAAAACACAAAAATACAGAATGCCACCTATTATGATCCTTAAATACCTTCTTTTGCATTGTCTACGTTCATACATCTGATCATACGCACGCCGTTTGTGAGTACTACGCACCTGACCTTTCTGAAGAACCTCACCAATAAGGTCAGTGTATGTCCTTCTATTTTTAAACGACTTCCAAAAAGAGGAGGCTATCAATTCGTCTGTTTTTTTTTTATTGTGTATGTTCAGCCTTTTTTTCGCCAATTGTGAACCGATTTCGATGATTATTTTTTTTTTTAAAGAAAATTACTTCGCGGTGGTCCCGTTTAAATTTGGTGAAGATCTGATGGTGATCTTTGGAGATATGCAATGGAACTCTTCAATTATAGACAGCAAATCGGTCGTGATTGCTGCAATCGCTTGGATGTTTGTTGTTTTCACAAAATCATAACATAACATCACGCCTATATGCTCTGAGGGGGTATGCAGATGTGTACAGTACACCCACATTTCGACAGTTCGGTCAGATAAGTTCCATTTTATTGGGGATAAGCCTATTACCATGACATGTATTGTTAACAATATGATATGACAATATGACTTCTGTATGTTTGATTCAGTTTCTTTGCCACCGACTTCTGAAGCTAAAGTTATTTTTCACTTTGTTGTGTTTCTGAAGTCCGTTTTATTTTTTGTTTGATTTGTATTATTTACTATGATAAGCTAATGACACTATTTGATTGTATTTTATTGTACCTTTTATTTTAAGTATGGTCTAAATTAGATTGTTAACTGCTAGATTTGCTGTGTGTAATGGACGAATTTAAAATTACTTGATGCTGTGTAGCGTCCGACTCTTTGTACGTCGTTCAGGCAAAACATGACTGTCATAATTATAATTTGATATAACATCTTGCACGCTACTTATGTGTGTGTATACTCATGTTTTGGACAAATAAAAAATTATCTTATTTTATCTATCTTAAATCTTCTTTAAAGCAAGATACTTGTTAAACCTCCGCATGTTTTTTTGGTTTCCGTACCTAAAGGGTAAAAACGGAACCCTATTACCTACTAAGACTCCACTGTCCGTCTGTTAGTCTGTCTGTCACCAGGCTGTGACCGTCATAGCTGGACAGTGTCTAGCTATCACGTATCAGGACATACAGATGCCGCATGCAGATGCAGTTGCCGCTATAACAACAAATACAGAAAACAGAATAAAATAAATATTTAAGGAGGCTACCATACAACAAACGTGATAATGGTACGGAACCCTTTGTGCGCGAGTCCAACTCGCACTTGGCCGGTTTTGTACGTACTAAAAACGTCAGTATCTATTTCAGAATGCTTCGGATCTTAATTCAACTAATGAATATTTACAAAAAGGTGCTCAAGAAGAAACCGGCTGAAATATCTACACTTTGTATTTCAAGGTACAATTAGCTAATTCGTTAGGATTTAGCGCTTTTAGGCACAAAAATTACGGAGGAACGGCTATGAATCAATCCGACGAAATGAATATTTAGTTCCAAAATGTTTAAGTTCTTGAATAATAAAATTAAGAGATTTAGGGTTACCTCCGTAGAATTAACTTCCTGTATATTTCTCATAGTAATCATACTATTAAATATCAAGAATCTTAACACCAGCCATCAATGAAAGTTATGCGTTATTTATGTACGTGTAAAGTTCTAGTTTCTGCCTTTTAACGTCATCATTTTTTCCTGCTCTGCTCTTATCGCAATTTTTTTGGGTCGGCGCAAAATGACGTCTTCTTTCATACTTCTCTATTACTCGTCATCTCATCAGACACCTCCTTTCTTGCCATATCATCCTTCACACAGTCCATCCATCGATTCTTTGGTCTTCCTCTACTCTTATACCCTATCTACATTCATAGTCAACATGTTCCTCACTACATTTTCTCACAACTTTTCAGTCACCGGAGCCACTTTCATAATTCCTCTAACTCATTTCTTATTTTATCCATTCGAGTAACACCCCAATGCCCCCTTAGCATCCTCATCTCCGCGACATGCAAATGCCTTTCATTCATCCCTTTTATGGCCCAACATTCTGATCCATACATGCCTTTTATGTGAGTAAAAAAAGTTTTTAATTACTCCTGTTGCAGCTCGTCTACAAAGGTAGTGGAAGTGATATGTCGTCAAATAAGATATACGACTCCAGGAAACGATATATCTCTTCGAAACGTCCCATATTTTTTCTTATCTTCAACCATTCCCTTCCCTTAATTTATTATGCCCCTTTAAATTGTAATCAATGTGATTATAATCATATTAAAGAACACTTTACATTTTAAATTCATACCCACACAGAAGACAATAAATTATTCACATAATTTTGTTCACATTCAAGCGACCGCTACGCGCCCAATTTTTGGTATATCAATAGTGTTGTGTGCACAAAATAACCATTGGAAAATTACGTTAATTTTAATCCTCTTAAACGGAGCAATGGACACGGTTTAAAACTATACAAAATTGGTGAAATGTGCTGGCTTTGTGGTGGAATCCATTGTTATAATATTACTAGATATAATGTTGCAGCAGCTGCGTTAATAGACTGTGCGTACCCATTACGTTTTTGTGTTCAACAATTAAGAATCACACTCCATTACTATATTACTTCTAGTACCTTTTTATTATTGGGTTTAATTTTGAGGTTTCGGACCCAAAGGGTAAAAACGGGACCCTATTACTAAGCTCCAATATCTGTCTATATCTGTCTGTCCGTCTGTCCTTCTGTCCGTCTGTCTGTCACCAGGCTGTATCTCAAGAAACGTGATAGATAGACAGTGCAAATATTCACAGAAAATGTATTTCTACTTCAACTAAAAATAGAATAAAATAAATATTTAAGAGGGGCTCCCATACAAGAAACGTGATTTTTTAGCCGTTTTTTGCTCGATATTAATTACGGCAACAGGTAGACGCTTGAAATATTCACAGAATATTTACTTTCATATTCACTTTAAAAATAAATATTTAATTTAAAATAAAATGAATATTTAAGGGGGGCTCTAATACAACAAACGTTTTGTCTAATATTGTATAGATAATGGTACGGAACCCTTCGTGCGCGAGTCCGACTCGCACTTGGCTGGATTTTAATTAGAAATGTCACGTGCCCTTCCTTTAAGCTGCGATTCTTAACATGTTATTTTGTGGACTGCATATCTTCTTACTTTCCCTTTTTATACCTAGACCTGTTTAAAACTAGAAACCAATAAATACCGCTCCAACGAACTACATTCTGAACGCAAATTTTATAATCACTGTGATGGTAGTGGCATCGTTTCGTACAGGGATCACCTAATAGTCATTTTAATTAGGTTATCCCTATACGCACCGATGGGAAAGTGGTGGGAAGATTCCGATCCAGTGCAATATACTTGTAAGTGTGCTTTGAGCAGAAGTCTGTTATTATTCTAATTAAGCTAGCTGCAAGACTAATTTACCATAATTAGGCCCTTTAGAATTTTTCCAAAAATAAAAACACTACTATACTTAAAATCATCATCAATAATATCACAAACGCAGACCACAGTCGAAATATTACAGTCCACACACAAACGGAGTCACAAAATTGTATACATACGGCATGAGATACGCGCTACGTTGCACGCTATCTGTGTAAACCTTACCAAGCACATGCGATTCGACAATGCGACATGCGCGCTCCGTCGCGTCGCGAATCTCGTTGCCTATATTTGTGGTATGCTGTAAGCAATTTTTTGTTGGTTTTGTGCGCAGTTGCTAGCGTAGGCGTATCGGTTCAGCGTGGAACTGGACAGAATTCTTCTAAATATTGCAATACTTCCAAAAAATCATCATCAAAAATACCACAAAAAGTCTACATACACAAACCACAGCAAAACATTACAGTCCCCACACAAACAGAGTCATAATGGCACAAAATTGTACGTATATACGGCGTGAGATACGCGTTACGTTGCACGCTATCTGTATAAATCAACGTTGTGTAAATTGACGGTCCACCAAGCGAAATACGCAGCTGCCTCCGTCGGTTTGTGTAGATGAGTGACGAAGAATGGATGTGGTTTGTTGAATTATTATACTTTATGACCGAAGAGATTTCGTTCTAAAGAGAGGTTCATTACCTGCCTAGCCATTTTAGCCTACTACATATATTTCGTAGCGGCTTCCAGTCTAACCGGATTAAGCTGAATACCATTTTTTTACAAAGAGCGACTGCCTATCTGACCTCCACAACCTATTTAAAACTGGGTACCGTTCAGACGTTAATATTTTTTGTATACGTCCGAACGGCCCGCGGTCTATTAATTTTGGACCGTTCAGACTAAAAAGTAACCAATACGATAAACTTTGCTTTTTTTGCCATTGACTGGCTGTCAGACTTTGGGAACTTCCTGTAACGTCTGTCAAAGATCTACAAATGACAGCTGGAACCAATGGCTTAACGTGCTTTCCGAGGCACGGAGGAATATTGATCAAATGTTATGTTTGTTAATAATGTTACTGATCTGATCAACGAGAACGAAATAAAAAAGATTGTTGTGGACTTTTAAATAAAGAACATGCCCAAACTGACCATATCCGTATCCACAGAACACATTCTTCCTTTATACAGCTGTTTCATAACTCCTAACATTATATACTTGTATGTGTTGGAAACAAAATAGCATACGATGTTCGTTGGCACTACATTATTCAAGCAGTAAATTTGATTGTCCAACTCTAAATAGAAACTCGCATCATTTAGTTACGTTTCTGAGTCTACAATAGTGCGTCTGGATGTGTTAAAGATAAATTCCAGTTATATTCTGTTCTCGCTGTAAACGTTTTAGTGTTAGATTAGAAATATTTGGGGCTGAGTTAGAAAATTTTAATACACTTTTAACACTTATTACTAAAGTTAACCCCTAGGTTAGTCCCTAGCCGTACCCAAAGGGGAACGGAGCATTGTTATTTTAATTGTTTCTGTAATTGCGGGTATCTAGCGGTAAGAACAATTTACTAGCTATAAAAAGTTTAAGGACAATTTTTTATAACCTAGACACGATGTCCCATAGTGATTTGTTTTTTTTTTTTTAAATAACTAAACACGACGATATTCACTCATTGGACGCCTGTCGGAAGAAATTCCGTAGTAGTAGGCGAAGGTGGTGTGACGATCTCGTTTGCGGGGCGAACATGATCAGATATTGCATAGGGCAGAGAGGTTTGGAAGAAGAAAGGAGAGACCTTTTCCCAGCAGTGGGACTCTCAAATAGGCTAACTAAAAAAACCGAACACAATCAACGCTGCGGCGTCTAGAATTATATACCTGCAGTAGGTATATCCTCAGTAAAAACAATAAGTCATGATGTCCTTTTAGTTGGCCCATGTATACAAGACTGTCACAGTAATTTGAAGAAAACATTCAAACACTGTAAGAAATAGCAGGTAAAAATTGTTATACATATTTCAAGATTTCAATTTCATTTTATAGCAACGCTAGTTTCAGTGATTTCCGTTCTCAGATTTGTAAGAAGGTGCACGAAGGAAATGATGACTCGCAGCTTTTGATTTAGCTGGCTCACAAATTCTGCTATCGGGCATGCATTATTTGACCTCGAGAGTGTGCAAATCCGTGATAGATTCAAATTGACGATATGGAAATGGTTTTCAAATAAAAATGAAGCTGTATCATTTTTAAGTTTCTCTCTCGTCTTTATTCATACACGTAAATTAGTCCACATTACTGATAATGTGTATAATTACCACTTGTTTCGGTAAAGGAAAACATCGTGAGGATACCAGCATGCCCTAAATAATATATTTCTCAACAGCATGTAAAGCCAAGTCACAGGCCCAAGGTCGGCATAAAAACTCTGACACCATGTTGATCACTAATCACATGATAGAGAGAGAGTGATATAATTTTGTAGTCTATACTGTCCCACTGCTGGGCTAAGGCCTCCCCCAATTCCTTCCATGTGCTCTTATCCCGTGCTTCCTCAGACCTGCCCTCGCGGTACGCTTCCAGATCGTCTCGACACCTCTTTCTGGGCCAGGGGCAACGTTTCGCCCGTATATTCGGATCCTATCCGTCTCTGATCTCGCGCACGCCTCTAGATGAGTGCACGTGAGAGAAACGGATAGATCCTATTATACGGACGAAACATTAGAGAGTAGGGTCTCAGCCTCGGAAGCGCTGTCCGTCTTTCGATATGATTCTTAGAAAATATCATCATAAAAGCTTAGTTGCAATTTTAAGCTTCAAGCTTAAAATTGCAACTAACCTAACAATAACTCCACAAAGATAAACCTTACCTCCAACTTGCATCAGCACACAAACGAAAAACAAAAACCTAACAGGGCTTGAACACAGTTTGCCAAAACAGCAAGCGTCAGCGCTAAGAAATGCCAATTTCTAAAACCAAAGTTTGCCTCAATAATCCAGAATGTTCCGTTCACAACTTCACGTAAGCCTCTTACGTCGTTTTTGTGTAGGACTTTTTCTCGCAACAAGCTTGAAAATAGGAAGCTAGGAATAGGAAGTTAATCTTCGGCCCTTAAAATTTTCTGCTGTGAGTTTTAAGTTGGATGCTTTTTTTGTGTAAATAGGTTTGTGGTTAAATAATAACAGCCAGTCGGGTCGATCTTCAGGTTAAGTCGTGATTGCCTAGTTTGGTGGTCACTTGTGGACGGGTGACCACCCATTAAATTCTGAGTTTCCTTCGTGCCTCGGAAAGCACGTTAGGCCGTTGGTCCCGACTGTCATTTGGAGATCTTTGACAGTCGTTGTAGGTAGTCAGTGGCCTGAAAGTCTATCTGATATTTAGCTGCTTACGGTTAGACTAGAAGCCGACCCCAACAGATTTGCGAAAAGGCTAGACAGATGATGTCATGACGTTTGTTACATTTTATCAACCACTATAAACCCTCAGATTATTTAAAGCAGGTAATTGACTTACATGAAGTCGTTACCTCTAAAAAAAAATTTTTTTTCCTTTTATCATTTCTTTACAGTTTTACAAACTAATTCAATTTGATCAGATCTAATCAGAAAAAAAATGCTTCTAAATACAAGCAATATAGGAAAAACAAAATCCAGTTACTAGTTAGTAGTCAGACTTTCACTATGAATTTTGCTGCTGGCCTAATGCTTAATATTTAAAAGAATCCATAGCCGTTGAGTACATCAAATGTAACCTGACGGCGAGACTCCTCTATGCACATCTCTTTCCAAATTCAGTAACAACAAACTCAAACTCAAACTCAAAGCATTTATTTCAATTAGACCATTACGGCACTTTTGAATGTCAAAAATACAAAAAAGAAAATCAAAGCTACAGTCCCAGTCACAAGGCATAATAACTTGAGAAAGTACTGTAGTTGCCCATTCCCTAGCGTAGATCTCTATGGAGAAGAACGGGCAAGAAACCCACCATGTGTGTGTCCGCCGTGTCCATGGACACTCTTTTAAAATCAAAATATTGTTACAAAATCTTAGTTACATCATTAATTTTGAGATTATACATATATGTGAGAACGATGTAGAAAGACGTGCACACTAAGAGCGTCCAGAGTAAAAGATTAGATCAACAATTTACGAATAAAGTAATTAAAATGAACCTTGGCAGCTAAGAGATGACCAGTCCCAACTGACAGCCCCCGTTCACAAACATGACGTATGTACCGGCGCCATTCAACTCAACCATATTGAAGGGAACTAAATGACCCGACACACCCGCCACCATCAGCGAGACATTTAAGTGAGCATGACATTCTCTCCGCCACCAAGGCATATTCAAGTCAATGAGAGATAAATAAATGTAAATGGTGGCTGAACAGTACAAAGTACTCACACATGTGCTATGCAATTATATAATACTAAAAACTGGAATCTATAACACAACACAACAGTATAGGAACTGGCTGGTCGCACAGTCAATAATTAATACTGTGTCCACCGTTGATGACGACCGATGAGTACTCAAACCATTATCGATCTCATCATCAATATTCATCGCTCACCATCACCAATAAAGCAATTGAACTGAACAGACCATTAAAGATTCCGGATCACAAGACAAACCAATGACGATATCAGGCCATTCCGGCGATAATTGGCGTAGATAAACAGGTGGACAGCCAGATTGCACGGTAGACGGACAACGGCCTAATTGGAGCTATAATCACATACGGTTCGAGCACCCGAAATGAGGAATTCGAAGCCAGAATGACGTGTGAATCGGAAGGATTCCGGGAAGGATTGAGAAAGAAATGAATATGTTTTGGTTTAGAAATGGATTCTCTTTTTGAAATGGGTGTTCGGGATTTGTGTTGACAGTTTTGACGGCATACCTTTTATGTGTTACGTCCTTATTTTCATGTTTTAGCTGTTGAAATTGTGTTTTAACTGAATCGTTTTTTCCACAGCACGGTTAGGTTCTAATTTATTTTCTAAGTAGGTTTTTTAGTTCTAAGGCGCTTTTTGCTTTTTGAATCAAGTTGATAATTTTTGAGACTGCCTTGTTGATCTAGTGATTGCAAGAGCTGCTAAACATGAGGTCCTGGATTTGCTTTCCGATGAAAAAACCCAATAACGCTTGACCTGGATTTGGGCCCGGTTGATGGCAATAGGGTCGCCCCTTATTACATGGGACTTATACATAACTGGTGAAATGTAAATGTACTATTCGATACACCTCTGCCTAAGCCTTCGGGGATCACAGGCGTGATGTTATGTATGTATGTTAAGCATTTTCATTGCTGAGAAAGAAATTCCCTTAAGTTCGATTAACCTAGTGGCTAGATGGGTGATTGGATAAGTATCTATTAGTAGACTATCTACTAAGTACTTTTAATAATCGATTAAACTTCCTTTGAAATACCAAACATAATTCTGTTGATATTTACGTTTATCCTATCATCATAAACAAAAGAATCCGTACACTTTACGAAAAACGAAGACATCAAAAGGGCAGAATCCCCTTACAATTATTGTTGCCATAAACCGGGACCCATAACTCGTAGACTATCAATCGGCCATAAAATTAACTATAGCCTATATACAGCCTATACTATAGGCTGTATTCTACGGAATCCTTTGCCACTGTTTTGTTTGTGTTTGTGACAAACGGTTGCCCTTATTTATTTTGTAGTTCGTCGACATTGCTAGTGAATTTGCTGCGGAGAGCTTTGCTGAGAACTAGGGTCGCCACGGCGATGGAATAATTGGTTATAGTCTCTGAAATAATATTTGGATATTTATTAGGTTAGATTTGTATATGAAGTGATTTTCTGTTGAATTGTTCTTCCGTTGTTTTAATAAAAAGGCGTCAAAGTAAATGATACAACTATTCCCATTGATACCAACTACAGTACTTTCACAGTTTTTATGTCTTGTGACTGGGACTGTAGCTACATTTAATTTTCATCTTTGTTTCGACAATTCAAAAGTGCCTATAACTGACCTACTTGAAATAAATGCTTTGATTTTTTTATTTGATTTTAATAGCTATGCGGATGAATTTTTAGACACTCTTATTATTTTTTCTAAACACTTCCTGGAAAACTGGTTCTCATCGCACTACACTAGGTTCAACATTGTATTTCACACTAGTAGATCTTTTTCATTTACCTCTACTTGTTCGGAAATAAAATTTTCCACAGTCAAGTTACACAGAGTATAATAAACTATATGTACAGCCAAATTGTTATTACTTTTTTTACAATATTCTTGAATTTATGGGTACAGTGGAGGTCTTATCGCTGGTAGCGATAGTTAATTTCCTTTTCATGGACTAACGATCAAACGACATACTTAGTGCTAGTTCTTGTTATTAAGAGTTCAACTTTTTAAGATGCTGTAGATTACAGAAAACCATGAATCACAAAATCATGTGAAAAATTAACATAAAATAGTTGAACATTCCAAGCGATAAGTTTATCTGATCACTTAATAACTATTATCAATAAAAACAGCTGTAAATAACATCAAATAGATTCATAACCACCCACAATTTACAAATATCACACATTACCGTAAACATTCACTATCGATAGTCGCAAATAAAATCTTATGACGTCATAACTTCAGTCCTATCTTAGAATCCAAGATGGCGACCCTGAGTACGATAAATACACACTGTTTGCCGACTAAGGAGTGAGTACAGTAAGTTGGGAAAATACAATAGTTTGTATTGCACTGTTTTAAAGTCGATGGGGCGAAGAGCCTATGGAAGGGAGATGTGGTCTTCAAACAGGGAAATAATAATTTGAATCTTATCCTCTTGTGTTTACAAGTTTTAATCGTGTGACAGTACAACAGTGCAAAACATTTTTTTCGTGCGCCAAAATAAACAGTAAAGGTTGAACTTCATCTAGAACCACAGAAACCCATTTTTCCACTCTCCTATCCTTTGCCGCTCAGAACCGTCATTTGCAAGAGCGTGAAACAGAGCGCGCTACCGACCGTATCGTCACCTCGCTGCTGCTGCGTGCGATAGCATTCCTTCTCTGCTTCTCGGTAAGAAAATCCCCGCCTATCAATATCATTCAAGTGCAAAAAGATTCTTATTAAATTGCATTTTAATATAAAATTCCCTTTAAAGTTAGTACTAGGTAATACGATAACCCTTGGTAAGACTGTTTACTGAACAAACACGATGCCGCCGAGTAAAAATTGCTAGTCGCAGTAACATATCACTAGCTTATGCCTGCATGCGACTTCACCCGCGTAGAGTTCGGTAAATGTCCCACGGGATCGTACTACCGGGATAAAAAGTATCCTTTGTGTTAATACAGGTTATATACAGGTGTTCCAAATTTCGTTTAAATCCGTTAAGTAGTTTTCGCGTGAAAGAGTAACAAATATCCTTCCATCCATCCTCACAAACTTTCATATAATAACTTTCATTTAATATTAAGTAATATTTCCACGATTGCAAAAAAACTTTAGCTCGGTCCATGCATCTGGAATACCTAAGTCCTACCCATGTACGTATCTTTGCAACTGCGAGCATGAGCAATGCCCTGAGGAGTTCTATACGAAGACACTAGCGCCATCTGTCATAGTGAACATGAGGTATTGGCGCAACGTGTGCGATTTGTACCCTGAATGCATTCCCAGCTTTTAACGTAAGTGGGTTACATTGTATGCTACCTGAGAAATGAACAGGATATTTCTCATTTAAATGGCATTTTTAGAAAGGGAAATTGAAGTTTGAAATGAATTTACATTTTTCTGTAATATTCTTTACTTAAAACAGCATTCAGTTATTTATTTATTTAAAGTTTCATGTACAACTCAAAACTGTACAAAGGGGGACTTAATGCCTTTTTTTTTATGGGACAAGCCCGCCACACTGTTCCCAAACCACTGTAACTCCTGAAAGCCAGAATCAACAGTGGTTGTGCACGCTTTTGTGGTGGTCACCACAAAAGCGCCGAGACAATGAAGCTCGACGAAGTCCCAGAGAATGAATTTAACTGTCTTGGATCCCGCAACGAAATTAATCAGAAAAGTATAGTGGAGGAGTAGGAAAAAACCGTAATTTCCACTTCCCTCCATTTCAGCAGGAGACTTAATGCCTTGCTATTTTCTACCAGTCCAGTCAAGTCAGTTATTCATGCTGTTTGTGACTAACACACTAATAACATAACCCCACGCCTTCAACTCCCGAAGAACATAAGAATAAATTTATTGAATCATTGTTACAATCATTTTCTTAACCTAACTTAGCATTAACACGACCTTGACGACCCGAATGGCGCAGTGGTAGTGAGGCTGCCTTACGTTCTTAGGGTCCCGGGTTCGAATCCCGGTACGAGCAAATGTTTGTGTGATGAGCATAGACATTTTGCTTCCGAGTCATGGATGTTTATATCTTCTTAATATATAAATCTCGTGTCACAATGTTTGTCCTCAACGGACTCCTAAACTGCTTAACCGATTTTAATCAAATTTGCACACAGTGTGCAGTTTGATCCAAGTTGAAAGATAGGATAGAATAGAAAAAAATAAAAAGTCCACCCGTGCGAAGCCGGGACGGGCAGCTAGTGTATAATAAGTATGTATTTACAAACAAAAAAGTATAGATGTAGTGATATACTACATCTATACTTTTTTAACTATCTGATGTCCACGACACAAGCTTCGTTGCTTAGTGTGGCACTAGATGGCGCTGTGTATTAAAAAAAAATATGATACGAGTAAAATTTTAACATAAATATTTAAAAAACAGAGGTCCCCAAACTAGGCTGCGCCTGTATCTTGGGGGCCGGAGTTGCGTCACATTTTAATCTACTTAGTTAAAATCTTCAATTCATTCTGTTCAAAATCCTTGCTTCGTTGTATTAGAATTTAAAGTTTGTATGGTCGATGGTTATTTGAACAGATGGAATGGATGAAACTCCATCGATCACATGGCACGACTTGTTATTTTATACATTTTCCCATGAAGTGGAATTAGGAATCCCAGTTAGTTCCTATGATCTGCCGGCAGATCATTAATTTAATCTGGCGGCCAATCAAAAAGACCAGTCTTTACGACTGAGTTATACTATATACTCGCCGTTATACTATATATAATTAGCCGTGTGGTATCCGGCAGAATAGAATAGAACCAACCCATTACACTCAGGGGTGTCGTATAAGGCGACTAATGTCTGAGGCAGAACACCTTGCGCCTCCGTAGACCAGAGAATGGGCAGCAGCGTTTTCTGTTAGTCTTTCATCACTGCGATCTCCAATCCGCCTGCCAAGCGTGGAGATTACGGCAAATTCCTCCCATCGTGGGAGAGGCTTATGTCCAGCAGTGGACGTTATGGGCTGTTGTAGTAGTAGTATACTATATACTTTATACCTAAGCAGTCATAAAGATCTTTTTCCTTATTTGAGCTTTGCAAAGATTTTCAACACAGCACCGTTAAATTATCAAAGTAAAATGTTAATTCATTATTCAAAAATAATAAAACCACGAACAATCATGATTTAGCTACATTATATTATTTAATTCTATTTGACTTGTTCAGACTTGATCTACGTATATACATTTTATGCATAGATCAAGCTCAAGAGACTATGCTTTGGTGTAAAAAGCTTTAACTTCATATCAGTATAGTATAATTTCCATTGCAACTGAAATACCTTTATGACCTTTTCAATGACATTTTGTTATTCTAAAATTAACCTAATCATTGACGTCATAACGTTTATATTTGTTTCCAATAGCATGTATTTCTATTTCCATATCGGCTTTTTGTACAAAAGTGGTGTTTCCTTGTGAATGGAATTTTCTCTTTTGAGAGAAAACGTGGTTTAATTAAATGCCGACCGAAGCTCAAAGCTGACTGCGCTTCAAAAATTAAAAGCGAACGAAGTTTTAGTTTTGCTTAAATGTTTCATACCGTTTATTGTAGTTACAAAGTCAATAACATTGTAAACATTTTATTCATTAATTACAAATTTAGCATTGTAATTATTTGTTCGCACAAGTAACTCATTACAAAGCTAAAAAATACTTCCCTATCATAGTGAGGAGGCCTGTCCCAGCAGTGGGAACATTATAGGCTGATGATGATGACGATGATGACAAATAAATGTCCACCACCGCCACAACTAGGTGGTGGTGGTAGTTTCCCACTATATGGACCCATGACCTGGTAATGGTTGCGGGGATCCGCTGGATGCGAGTCGCACGGCACCGGTCAATGTGGAGACACTTGGGGGAGGCCTATGTCCAGCAGTGGACGTCTTTTGGCTGGAATGATGCTGATAATGACAAATAAATGTTCACCATTTGTAGTAGTACTTAGTTGTATACTTTTGGAAAACATTTTGGCCCTTCCAGTACCCGCCTACGCATCCCAAGCACCAACAAGACAAATATTAATAAGGTTTACATGAATTAGTTCACTGAGGAATATATCTGATGGCACAGTGGCTAAGGGATTGGCTGCTGCGCTGCGTGTCACGGGTTCGACTCCCGCACGGAACAAATATTTGTATCGCCTACAAATAGTTGTTCCGGGTCTGGCTGTTTGTGTCATCATCAGCCTATTAATGTTCCCTGCACTGCTGGGACACGGCCTTCTCTCTATGAGAGGGAATGGGCTATAATCCACCACGTGGGCCCAGTGCGGGTTGGTAGATGTCACATGTCTTCGTATTTTTGGTTCTAGGACTCTTTAAAACTTGACCACAGAAACCTTACAATCAATATATTTCTAAAATGAAGACATCCTAACCTGTTGATGTGCCCAAGTAGCATGCGTCTTGGGACAGCGACAAGTCAAACGACGGTACTCACGGGAAAGAAACGAGAAAAACACGCAAGACGCATCTCACGAATTCGTAGACTGGGGCTAAAGATGAAACTGTAACAAATTACATAGTTTCAAAAGAAACCAAAAAGCCACAATCAAATACAGGAACTGTCCCAAAAATCAAAGGACTACAAACAGAAATCAGCTAGCTTTTCTCACGAACTACATTACCCCAAAACGGCCTCCCACTGATTTCGATACCCCCAATCTCCCCTGTTTCCAAACAAAATGGCTGACATTCCCAGTGAATTCCATCGCTACGTATGGCGTCCGTCTAGACTGAGGGGCGTACATTATTTGCGCTTAATATTTTGAGCAAGGTCTGATGTATGTAGGAACGTTTTCGTATAGGAATTCGTATAGGTTTTCGAGAAGGTTTCCTAATGAGATGACGGATAATGGTTTGGTTTTACTATGGGTGATTTAGACGTTGCGTTGGAAGGCCACCCACTAGGTGGGCCGATGACCTGGTGAAGGTTGCGGGAATCCGCTGGATACGAGACGCACGGCACCGGTCAATGTGATGATACTTGGGGGAGGCCTATGTCCAGCAGTGGCCAGCCAGTTCTTTCCATCCGTTCGTGAGCGGCTGGCCAGGACATGGTTGCAGGTTGATCACTGTGTTGCCCAATTTCTCACCGGTCATGGTAACTTTAAGAGTAAATTATTTTCCTTCAAGCTTGTTGACTCGCCTTTTTGTCAATGTTCCACATCTGACTGCGAATATGAACAATCAGCACATCACATTTTATGAGAGTGCAGTCTTTGGCAGAATGAACGCAATATTATGTTGGATAGTGTACAGGTTACATCCGGAGTTATTTACTATAAAGACCTTGTGGAAACTCGAACAAATTTCCGTGCGTTCAAGCGTTTTTGCCATACCTATTATTGGAATTAAATATAACAGCTCACAACTTAGGGCCCATTAATGTTAATATTTATCCGTGGTGCTAGGCAACTGGGCCTATCCCAGTTGTAAACGTCCCTTTGTGCCTATTGGCCTTGTTTCGTTCTGTCTCCTGCTGAAATGGAGGGAAGTGGAAATTACGGATTTTTCCTACTCCTCCACTATACTTTTCTGATTAATTTCGTTGCGGGATCCAAGACAGTTAAATTCATTCTCTGGGACTTCGTCGAGCTTCATTGTCTCGCCACTGTTGATTCTGGCTTTCAGGAGTTACAGTGGTTTGGGAACAGTGTGGCGGGATTATCCCAAAAAAAAAAAAAATGTCCAGCAGTGGACGTCTTTCGGTTGAAATGATGATGATGGTTGATTGGGTGTATATCTATTTTTTGTATTTTAACAAACATATCATCACGCCTGTTATCCCCAAAGGGTTAGGCAAAGGTGCATCCATTAGTACACCCACATTTCGCCAGTTATGTTTCAGTCCATTGTAATAGGTGAGCAGCGGTGGCCCAGTGGTGGCGGCCCCGACTTACGAACAGTAAGTCGGGGCCGCCACCACTGGGTCGTCGGACCCAGACAGGCACATTACTTTGTGTAATTTATTTCATCACCACTGCTCTCAAAACGGTGAACGAAAACATCGTGAGGAAACCGGCATGTCCTTGAACCAAAAATTCGAAGACATGTGACATCTACTAATCCGCACTGGGCTCGCGTGGTGGATTATAGCCCATTCCCTCTCATCATGAGAGGAGACCGTGTCCCAGATCGGGAACATTTTAGGTTGACGATGAATAGGGGCGAACCTATTGCCATCAACCGGGCACAAATTCAGACTCCGTGGCTGCTACTAAGAAATCCCCAATAGAAAAACTTATAACACTTTGCACGACCTGGGAATTGAACCCAGGGCCTCACACTCAGCAGTCGCGCTTGCAACTGTTGTAACATCACTAGTTAGTAAGTAATTAGTATGTACATCACTATACATTGTCTATGCTTCCGGTTGGTATCTGTCATTCCTCACTTGATCCAAGCCCGTCTGTAATACTACTGCTTGTTGATATTATATTAAGTCCGTCGTGAATAAACCTAGTCTACTCAACTGTATCCTTCATTTCAACAAACATAACATGGTCAATTCAAACACCATTTGGTAGATATAAGTATTTAAGACTACCATACGGCATAAATGCGTCGTCAGAAATCTTTCAAAGAGTTATGATGAATTTATTTGGTGATTTAGAAGGTGTTTTAATATTCATTGACGATATTTTAGTTTATGGACCAAATGAGTCGGTTAACAATGAAAGATTACATAAAGTCATGCAAAGAGCTCGTCAAGTCAACCTAAAATTTAACAAAGCAAAATGTAAATTCTTAGTCTCAGAGGTATGTTTTTTGGGTTATGTCTTCAGTAAAAACGGTGCCAGGGCAGACCAAGAGAAAGTCAAAGCTATTGTCAAAATGCCCACACCAAAAAATGTTAAAGAGTTACAGAGAATACTAGGTATGATCAATTACTTAGGACCTTTTATAAGTAACTTGTCAGAAAAAACACAAATATTAAGAAATCTTTTGAAAAAAGATTCAGCCAGACTGAATCTTTTTTCAAAAGATTTCTTGGGATGAGAATCATAATGAATGTCTCAAAAAATTGAAGGATGAGATCACAAACTCACCAGTTTTAGCACATTACAATCCTAAGATTCCATTAGTCTTGTCAGTCGATTCGTCGAAATCAGCTTTAGGAGCAGTCATCTTACAAAAAGACAAACCAATTGCATATAGTTCAAAAACATTAACAGTCACCCAGGAACGTTATGCCCAAATAGAAAAGGAGCTACTAGCTATTCAATTTGGTTGTGAAAAGTTTCACCAATATGTGTATGGCAATAGAGTCACAGTTCATACTGATCACAAACCATTAGTATATGTATTTAAAAAACCATTACACGATGTCCCAGCTAGATTACAGCGTATGATGTTAACCATACAAAAATATGATTTAGAAGTCATATATGTCCCAGGCAAAGAAATGTTGTCTGATATACAGACACATTGTCAAGAGCAGCTTTAAAAGACCATTACACACCAGAAAATGAATCAGAAATGTCTTGTCATGTCAATCTAATGCATGCTAATTTAGCAATCACAAATGAATATAGCACAAAATTAGCACAGGAAACCAAAATTTATGAATCCTTGCAATTATTAAAAAAAAACTATTATGAAGGTTGGCCAAAAAGTAAAAACAAGGTCAGTCCATTGGTAAAACCTTTTTGGAATATTCAAGGAGAAATCCATGTCATTAAAGACTTAGTGTTCAAAGGTTCAAAATTAATAGTACCACAGTCTATGTACAAGGAAATGTTGGAAAAAATTCACAAAGGTCACCAAGGTATAAACAAATGTCTAAAATTAGCTAAAGAATCATTGTATTGGCCAAATATGTCAAGTGATATAAAGAACTTAGTAGAACAATGTCTTATATGTGCAAAATTCAAACCATGTAATCAAAAGGAACCACTACAAAATTATGAAATATGCAAATATCCATGGCAACAAGCCGGTATTGATTTAATGCATTTTGATAGTTTAGTTTATTTAATTGTCACAGATTATTACTCTAAATACATAGAAATAGCGTTATTAAATAAGAACAGTACTTCTCAAAATGTAATTACTCATTTAAAATCCATTTTTGCCCGTCATGGAATACCATTGTCATTGGTGTCAGATGGTGGACCTCCTTTTCAGTCAATTGAATTCAAAAACTTTTTACAGGAATGGGACATAGAACATGTAGTCACTAGCCCATATCATTCACAGTCAAATGGTCAAGCTGAAAGTTCAGTTAAAATTATAAAAAACATGTTAAGGAAATGTAAAGAAAATAAAACAGATCCATATATAGCTTTATTACAGTACAGAAACACACCTAAAAATAATTTGTCATCACCAGCACAATTGCTAATGTCTAGAAACTTAAGAGATAACATTCCAGTGTCATATAAGAAATTAAGGCCAAAAGTAGTAACATTTCAGGATTATAAAAAGTCAGTTATGAAAAATGATGAAAATAAATCTAAGTATTATGATAGAAATACAAAGTCATTGTCAACGTTACATTATAATGATCATGTATACTTTAAAAGAAATCCTAAAAGTAACTGGGAACAGGCTATTGTCAAACAAAGAATGTTGAACAATAGGTCATATGTTGTTGAGGATGTCAATGGTGTTAGGTATAGGAGGAATAGAATTCACTTAAGGCACAAGTATTCTCATAACTTTGCAAACCCTCCTATGCGATCCAATTCGTCACAAGGGGAAGAGGAAGGTGACAGACAGGAGTCTGGACTTCAAGAATCCTCATCTCAAAAATCCTCAAGCGTCACAACTAGGTCAGGTCGTATTGTAAAACCTACAAGAAGGTTAATAGATGAAATAGATTAAATATAACTTAGAATTATTAAGAATGTTGTCTAGTTTTAATGTAACAATAAGTATCAATAAGGATGTTGTCATAAGTGCAGTTGTATCACATAGTAAATCTTTTATATTGTTTGTCAGGGGTCTAATTAGAACTCAACAAGGGGGATGTTGTAACATCACTAGTTAGTAAGTAATTAGTATGTACATCACTATACATTGTCTATGCTTCCGGTTGGTATCTGTCATTCCTCACTTGATCCAAGCCCGTCTGTAATACTACTGCTTGTTGATATTATATTAAGTCCGTCGTGAATAAACCTAGTCTACTCAACTGTATCCTTCATTTCAACAAACATAACACAAACCAATGCTAAACCAATGTGGCAGCCCTTCTTCAGTTCTTTCATATAAAGATGTATATTATAAAGATGCTATAATTATTCTGCAATAATTATAAATTCCTAATTACTGACACCTACAATATTACTAAATACAAAATATATCGTAAGAAGTACAAGCAGATCCCACAAATAAGATCGCAAGTCGCTTGCTGGCGGCATCACTTCCCTATTCAACTTCCTACCTTAAAAAGTCTTTTACTCCAACTCAAAGGAACTTAACATAATAAACACGTTATTTTTGCTTATAAAACATTATTACGACCTCACCAAAGGTCACAGGATAAAAGCCAGCCCCGGTAAAGTCTAGAATTTTAACACAGTAATTGGGAAATTGAATTTTCATGTCGCTTTTTGTCGAGACCAAGGCCTGAATTTTCGAATTTGCGAGACTATCTCTTAGGCCGAAGTGCGGTTCACTGGACAATTTAACCACTTAAAACGTGGTTTTAAGATCAGAGTTTATTTGCGTGTGTCTTTATTTTGTTTGTGGTTCTCTTTGATACTTTTGAGTGTTGAAATGTTTTTTTCTGCCCGTGTTTTGAATGTATGTTACAGGTAGTCAGTGGCCTGAAAGTCTGGCAACCAGTCTTACAAATGGGTATTGTATTACCCAGTACCAACTGGGTTGTGGAGGTCAGAGAGGCAGTAGATTGGAAGTCAACCCCAATATAGTTGGGAAATGATGATAATTTTGAATAAATATGAACGCGCATAAAGCAAAAGAAGAATGTAAGGGTTATAGTAGGTGGCGTTTTATAATTTCCGCCTACGGGAAACAGACATACGTTTATTTATTTTGAAGTCCTCTATAGCAAAAAATTCTCTTCCCAAGGTGAACAATTTAGTTAGTGCATAGCATCCGGCACTTAGAAACAAATGCATCAGTGAATTAACTATCATAGCTAAAAGTACGCACAGGTACCTACATACAGGCAGTAACATAGTACATGCAAAAAGGTACGGTTGAAACATAAACACAGCAACGTAAGCTGAAGCAATTGTTACATTATTAATAAATAATACCCCATCATCACAACACACAGCTCAACACAACATCACAGCTCTATTTTCCTGAAGCTTTAGATGGTGGTGTACCTACCATAGTACATAAACATATCGCCAGTTTTGTTTAATCATAATAATTAGGTGGCGTAGGGGGCGCACCGGAAAACGTTGCATTGGAAGGCCTCCCACTATAGGTGGACCGATGACCTGGTGAAGGTTGCGGGAATCCGCTGGATGCGAGTCGCACGGGACCAGTCAATGTGGCGACACTTGGGGAGGCCTATGTCCAGCAGTGGACCTCTTTCGGCTGAAATGATGATGATGAATAGGGTACGTTAATAGAAATCCAATCTCCGTGGCTGCTACTGGGAAATTTCTACTAGAAAAAATTAATAACACTCTGCCTGACCTTCAGGCAGTTACTTCTTTTATATTGGTACATCTACTACAATATGTCAAAATTCTTTAATAGATTTTCAACTTTATCACTTAGGCATGCATTAGGTTCAAGGTTAATTGGGTAAATTTTACAGGTTCGTTGATGTGCTGGCGCTGAACTTGTCTCTAAAACTTTTTCACAACTACCCCCCCACTACCACTAATTGCTATAGTCGACAAACCTGAATATTAATACAAAAGGGTTACTATAAAGCCAAGTTCACAATATCGGGCCCATTAATCTTCAAGTTAAGGGGAGACCATCTGGTCCCTGTCTCACGCATGTTCAGAAAGTCGGCTAAGTGAGATGGGCTGCTAAAATATTCATCGCTGAGAATCTTGGTACTGGAATCACTTAAGTCAACGAATGAGATGGGGCAGATGTATCTAGTTGATTTTGAAAAAGTCTTTTATAAAAGCACAGTAAGTTGTGAACAATTTTCACGATTTACTTATAAATAAAATGTGTTGCACACAGTTAAAACTGCTTTTTTACAGCAGAAGAAACTGTTTCGTCGTATACAGCTGGGAAATACTGGGAACCTTCTAGTTATGGAGATATTTGGGGTCAAAGTTCCAACTTTTTCACAAGTTTTTGTTTAATACAATTTTTTAATTGAAGATTTTTCTTTAAACACCTTCACGACCCCCGTACTATTCAATCCATCCATCAGCACAATGTTTAGAGTGCGTTACATTGAGTTCTACCAAAAAACAAGATTTTCAACCCAAAAAAAAAATCGTTTCGCAGCAATAATTTTTGCGTAAAGTTACATAATTGGATGTATAGAATGCTTGGTTGACGGCTTCGTGATGAGGTTGTTTATATCCTGTTTAATCACCAAACAGAATCATTTCCTTGGTCTTCAGTCCTTGTCTCATGACTTGGGGTCGGTACAACAGTTTTTTTTTTCTTTAAATTTCCCCTGTCAACCATTCTTCATTCCATCCATCAGCATTTAATAAATAACAAATATCGCTGGACATTACACACAGCGCCATCTAGTGCCACACTAAGCAACGAGGCTTGTGTCGTGGACACCAGATAGTTGATATACTTCATAGATACTTTTATATCTGTATTAGTCCTGTATTCGATTTTGTTTTTAAAAATAACTTAAGTAAACACATTATTAGTCAAAGGATCAATAAAATTATTATGTACATTATATACATACTACAACTAGAACTATATATAATAACAAAAAAAAAACTAAAAGTACGTACCTACATATATACAACGACGTCAATAGGCGTCAAAGTACTCCTCCGCATCGCTGTCATTCGGAAACGTACCCAGAAGACTTAGTACTGATACTTTTTGTTTGTAAATACATACTGTTAGGTATGTAGGTATTGGGGAAATAAGTCAACCTCGCTCGCTAGTAAGTTGCACACTGATTTATTTCCGAACATGCCCCGGCGCGGGGAGGCGGGACGCAGCCCGCTCGCCTACCTATGCTCGGTACACATACACAACATCCCTCCCCCTTAGCTACTGCTCCCCTAGTTTGTTGGGGTCGAGAAGATTGGGCTAATTTCTTGGCGCCGCTGATTAATGCCAGTGGCTCGTGGCGGTGTCGCCGGAGTATCCTCCTCCATGGTTCGCGCTTCCTGCCCTTCCTCTCCTCCCGTCGGAGCCACCCTCTCCGGTTGTGTGGCAGGGTGCGGCGCAACATCAGGAATCGCGTCTAGGTCCCAGTCTGGCTCGTCCTCTGGTGTGGAGCTCACCCTTCTCCTTATCTGGTCTGTGTGTCTGGTGACTTCGTATTGTAGCTGTGGTATGTATACCGCATACGTTACCGTGCCTGTTCTCTTCCTTATGATACCTTGTATCCAGCTGATTTTTTTACTGTCCGTATTTTTTGTAATCCACACTTTTTCATTATTTTTAAAGTCTGTTCTGTGTGTCCCTCTATAATATTTAGCCTGTAAGGACTGATTTCGTTCGACGGTTTTAGTGAGGTCTGTGGACGAGGGCGACGGCGCGCTTGGATTCAATAAGTCCAGCCGTGAGCGCAACGAGCGCCCAAATACTATTTCCGCGGGTGATTTTTCGGTGGTACTATTTCTAGAGTTCCTGTAATCGAATAGTAATTTTGCGATCTTTTCGTTAATTGTTTTTTTATTACTACCCTCCAGTAATATAACCTTAAGTCCCTTTTTAACCACTTTTACCATGCTTTCTGCTTGCCCGTTGCTAGCCGGGTGATAAACAGGAGACAAAACATGTTCAATGCCGTTAAGTTTACAGAAATTCTTAAATTCCGAAGATGTGAAGGATGTGCCATTGTCACTCACCAACGTATGCGGAATTCCGAATCTCGACATTAAATCGTATAGTTTATTTATAACGGCTTTTGAATTATACGTAGACGATACATCGTAACATTCGACCCATTTGCTATATGCATCCACAATTATTAAAAACATGTAATTGTGAATTGGCCCACAAAAGTCTACGTGTACCCGGTAAAAAGGTTGTGGCGGTAACGGCCAAGGCGCGAGAGGGGCGTGCGGCGGCGCGGGCCGCAGCGCGCAGCACACGTCACAGGCGCCCGCTACTCGCTCCAGCGCGGCGTCCACGCCGGGAAACCACAACCGCTTGCGAGCCTCCGCTTTCATTTTCACCACACCGAAATGTGAGCTATGTAATTCCCTACATATGTTATCCTGTAATGTCGCGGGAACTACGACCTTATGCCCACGCATTAAGATACCGCTTTCATAAGATAATTGCGTTCGACAATTGAAAAATGGTTTTAAGCCTATGTCATTCACCTTTCTAGGCCACCCGTTTAAAACATAACGCTTGACCATAGTTAAAATGCCGTCGCGCTCCGTCTCGCTACGCAACTGGCTTACTGTCACCGGTAAGTCTCCCTCCACTACAAAGTTGACGTAGCTAGCGCGATCGCACATACTATCAACAAGCTCGTCGTCCCGCGCTTTTGTTATGTTGTCGTCACACGCCCGCGATAAATAGTCCGCACTATTAAGTTTGCTACTGATATACTCAATGCAGTAATTATAGGCCATTAGGAATATGGCATATCTTTGTAGCCGATTAGCGGATACCTCCGGGATGCCTTTATGTGGGCCGAATATTGCTAATAATGGTTTGTGATCCGTTCTTAATACAAATGGTTCCGCCCGTCCATAAAGATACTGATGATAACGTTTTACGCCAAAAATTATCGCGGTGGCTTCTTTTTGAATTTGCGCGTAATTCATTTCCGCTGCTGATAGCGTCCGCGAAGCGTATGATATCGGTCTTTCTAACCCGTCATCCCCTTTTTGAGATAGAACAGCTCCTAACCCTGTTGGTGACGCGTCTACCGTTAATATTAGTTTAGCTTGCGGATTGTAATGTGCTAAGGTTTTATCTGATGCTAAAATGTTTTTTATTTCTTCGAACGCTTTATTATGTTCGTGTGTCCATTGCCACTTAGTGTTTTTATTTAATAAATTATACAATGGACTAAGTATAGACGACGCGTCCGGCACGAAGTTCCGATAATAATTAGTGAGACCTATAAATGACTGCAATTGTGACACGTTTGTCGGAGTAGGTGCTTGCAAAATAGCTTTTACCTTATCGGGCGACTTCCTTACTCCGTACCTATCTATGACGTGCCCTAGGTATGAGATCTCGTCTTTAAAAAAATCGCATTTACTCATCTGTACGGTCAATTCGGCGTCGTCCAACCGTTGTAAAACAGTAATGAGCCTTTGCATATGCTGTTCTTTGTTTCCTCCCGTGATAAGGATGTCGTCCAGAAGGAAGATAATACCCTCTATTCCGGCGAGCAAGCATTCCATCGCGCGTTGAAATATAGCGGGCGCGCTCGACAACCCGAAAACTAATCGTGTAAAATTGAATAACCCACGGTGTGTGTTTATACATGTAATTTTTTGTGACTCGTCATTCAAAATAAACTGATTATATGCCATGGATAGATCAATTTTACTGAATTGTAGGCCGCCATGCAATTTCGCTAACAAATCGTTCACCGTTGGCAAGGGGTACTGTTCTATGATCAGCTGTTTGTTGATAGTAACAGAGTAGTCGGCACAAAGTCTAATGCTGCCATCTTTTTTTAAAACCGGCACGACGGGCGATGCGTACTCCGAGTGTTGGACAGGTTGTAAGATCCCTAGTGACAATAACCGGTCTAGTTCCTTGTCTATTCTATCTTTGAGTGCGTAGGGTACTGGTCTCGCTTTGAAAAAAATAGGCTTCGCATCGGTTTTTAAATGTAAATCTATTTTATATTTGTTAAATGCTCCTAGATTGCCTGAGAAAACTTCCGGAAACATGTTAGTAAGTCGTTCACCGATATTACACTCGCGTATTGATGTACCTTGGGTGACGGCGTGTACCTGCGCAGCTGATCGTGCCGGCGCTAATTCCAAGTCAAATTCTCGAATAAAATCGCGACCAAGCAACGGCGGGCCGCTTGCGTTCACCACGTAAACATTCAGTGTATGTGTACGTCCGAGATATGATACCGGCAATAAAACGACTCCTATTGTTTTGATATTTTCCCCCGTATAGCTGTACAATCTTTTGTTGGTGTCTGACAATGGCAATCCGTTAAACTTTGAATTATAGATTTCTTTTGATATTACACTCACCGCTGAGCCACTATCGATTTCGAACTCCAAAGATAGACCACCGATCATCACGCGCTCTCACATTGGTTTCCCGCGCACGCATCGTATATTATAAAAACACTCACCGTCGTCGTCGTCCACGACCGCAGCCTCATCCACGTACTTTACTTTGCCCGCGTTAGGACACATTTTACGTAGGTGTCCTTTATTATTGCACTTTTTACACTTAAGATTTTTATAACGGCACTGCTCAGACTTATGATTATTGTACCCACACACACTACACTTTTCCTTCTTGGATATGGTGAAGACGCCGTCCGGGCCCACTGCGCCGGCGCCGCTGGCGCCTGGCGCTGCCTGCGACGAGGCGAGGCGCGCGCAGCGCACGCTCTCCGCCAAGTCGATGGCCTTCGCGAGGGTCAGCTCCCGCTGGTCCTGCACGAACAATTTGTCCCGCTCTCGTCCTGCCGCCATGCCCATGATAAATCTATCCAGCAAGGCCTCCTCCAAGTTCTTAAAAGCACAGTGAGTGGCTAATCCTCTGAGCCTAGCCGCCCATTGAGTGTGCGTTTCTCCTGGCCGTTGTGTTGCAGCATAGAAATTCGATTTTTCTGCAAACCCGAACCTTTTCGGTGTGAAGTGATCGTCGAGGAGTTTCACTATCACCTCGTACTCCTGTTCTTCCACCTTGTTCGGCAACGCCAGGTCCCTTGCGAGTTTGAATGTCGATTCGCATAACGACGTCAACAATATTGCCCTCCGTCGGATTGTCGCTTTGTCCGTTTCTGCGGTTATGTTGTTAGCAATAAACCACTGTTGTAATCGCGATTTATAACTGTCCCACTCTTGGGACAGGTGATCAAAGCTGGTGAGAACACCATACGTCGCTCCCGTAGACATTTTAACGATAAAAATGTGAGTTCGCTCGTCGCCACGTGTTAGGTATGTAGGTATTGGGGAAATAAGTCAACCTCGCTCGCTAGTAAGTTGCACACTGATTTATTTCCGAACATGCCCCGGCGCGGGGAGGCGGGACGCAGCCCGCTCGCCTACCTATGCTCGGTACACATACACAACACATACATATTATACATACAGACATCCATGACTCGGAATTATTCATTATTCATAATTTTAAATTCTTTCTTAACATTCCTAACAATAATTTCAACCTTTTGTTCCTCTAATTGTTTTACTATATTATACGTCGAAATTGCGAGAAAAATTCATCCTTTATTTATTTAGACAGAACTTGTTGTGAGGTACTCTTTTCATTTGTAAGGAAATTGAACAGAATTGAGTTATGCCTCGTTTACGCTGAAATGTCTTAGTAACTCAATACTAGGTATTCAGGTCCTTCAGGGAATGCTATGAAAGAGTAGATCATAATGATGAAGACTGAACAATAACAGACTTCTCTTCTCATTTTCTTAGAAACTTAGTTTTTCTAGGAAATCTTATACAGGGTGTAAAATACCTCATCACGAAGCCGTCAACCAAGGATTCTGTACATCAAACTAAGTAACTTTACGCAGAAGTTATTGCTGGGAAACAACTTTTTTTTTTGGGGTGAAAAATCTTGTTTTGTGGTAGAACTCAATGTAACGCACTCAAAACATTGTGCTGATGGATTGATTGAATGGTACAGGGGTCGTGGAGGTGTTTAAAGTAAAAATCTTACATTAAAAACTTGTATTTAAAAAAAAAATACTTGCCAATAAGTTGGAACTTTGACCCCCAATATCTCCGTAACTAGAAGGTTCCCAGGTATGGTGTAGAACAAAAAAATGATCGCAATGACGGGGAGAACAAGCGCCTTTCGGCTTTGTTAAGAGGTGTTTTACACCCTCTAAAAAGCAAAACATTTTTGATTTTACTTTTTGTTAAGAAAATTTCCTAAAATCACCTCATCATGAGTATTAAACATACAATGAGCTTGCAATGGTTAATGTTTGTGTCTTATCTGCAGAAGAAAAATAGTTGATTACCCTGAATTTTGAAAAATCATCATAATCTTCCTGCCCTCAACAAGTATACTTCTTCTATTCTCCCCTGTCAGTAGTCACGGCATCATTTACTCCTCTCTCTTTCATATTATTCGTGACACAAACCATCCATTTATTTTCTTTGGCCTTCCTCCTTCTCCATCCAATACCTATATCATCATCATCATTATTTCAGCCGAAAGACGTCCACTGCAGGATATAGGCCTCCCCCAAATAAATAAATAACATAAATATCGCTGGACATTAACACACAGCGCCATCTAGTGCCATATTATGCAACGAGGCTTGTGTCGTGGTCACCAGATAGTTGATATACTACACAGATACTTTTTGTTTGTAAATACATACTTATTGTACATATAAACATCCATGACTCGGAAACAAATGTCCATGCTCATCACACAAACATTTGCTCCAACCGGGTTTCGAACCTGGCGCCCTAAGAACGTAAGGCAGCCTCACCACCGCTGCACCATTCGGGTCGCCATAAAATGTCGCCACATTGACCGGTCGCATTCCAGCGGTTCCCCGCAACCTTCACCAGGTCATCGGCCCACTTAGTGAGAGGCCAATATTTATTAAAAATAAAACTGAAAAATACAACCTGAAATTAAATTACCATCTCATCTTTTACCTTACAACAGATTAAACACTCGTTATTAAAATGTAATACATGCCAGTTACAACTCGGCAATAAATTCTGGGTGAAAAACTACGCGAACCAATTATCTTATGCTCTGTTTAACAAAGATATTTGGACGTAGCCACTAGAATGATAAAATTTAATATCACGGCCGAAGGGAGCACATTTCGGGTGTAATTTTTTCTAGGGAATTCTATCCCTAATAACCGTTATTGGTATTTTATTATTACAGTTTTTTTTTTCTACTTTTTCTTTTTCGCAAAGAATTCGAATATGATTGTCGTTTTATTAGTTTTGGGGTGTGTTTTTTTTAATACGTTTCTGATGTTTTTTTATGGTTTTCTTGTAAGGGTCGCCGGGGGAAATTGTTTATTTGAATATTTCCTGCTCTAGGGTAAATGATGAACAAAAATGAATTACCTCGAACATTTTAATTTGTAGCAACTTTAGGACTCCCTTACATTTTTATTCTTAATGTTTATTGTACACAAAATTAAAAAATACACACACAAAGTTAAATCAATTAATTATTAATTCAGTTATGAGGAGAGTAAAATAATCATCACTATCTCGGTGCTTGATGACTTCAGTTTATGTTTTTAATTTATGCTACGTTTACTCTATAATATCTACTAATTACTAACAAATTACCACTTTGGCCGTCGAGATTCTTTTAACAATAATATACGGCCTCGTTGGTCTAGTGGTTGTAAGCACGACTGCTAAGAATGAGGGCCTCGTCATCCGGGGGTTTTCCATTAGGAATTTCTCAGTAGCAGCTGAGTCTGGATTCGTGCCCAGTTGATGTCAATAGGCTCGCCCCTATTAAATGACACTTAAACATAACTGGTGAAATGGGGGTGTACTATTAGGTACACATCTGCCTAACCCTTCGGGGATTACAGGCGTGATGTTATGTTATTTAATGTTCTGACATAGTTTTTACCTTATCATAATGCATTTTCAAATACTTTTGTAATAATTGTAATCCTCAGCCAGATTTGCACACCATATTTGTACGCCTCCTAGCATAACATAGCGCTCTGTTCATCAAACATAAGATCTGTACTTTTTTTACCTATGTTAACAATAAGATCTGTACTTTTTTTACCTATGTTAACAATAAGATCAGTACTTTTTTTACCTATGTTAGCAAATAAATTATGATATGATTTGATTTTAATGTGAAAATGGACAAATTACCTACAACATGTTTGCTATTTTACCAGAAACCAGCAAAATTATTAACAACAATTCCGAAAACCTATGACATAAATGCCTCAGTATTTTAAACAAAATTTTCACCGAACTTAACCCTCCATCAGTCAACACACACTTAACCTCCTCCAGGTCGCATATACCCTTAGATTTATCACCACATTATAACCGGTAATCACTGGTTATCGATCACAGCTGTCAGTGTCAGGCCACAGTCAATCAATCAAGCTTTTTGTCAACCTCCCTCTATTGTTTAGCTGTTTATCTTACACTGTGGCGCGACGTAATCTTTGACTCGTCATATGCGGTTTGATGTTCGGGGAACGTTTAGCCTTGATCCTTTTTTGTTTGTGGTAGTGTTTGTCTTTGGTATTTTGGGGACGTCTTTTCCTTTTTTGAAATGTTGTAAGGTGGGTTTGGTAATGTACTACTCTGACAAGAAAGTACCGGGAAAAGATCAATAATACACAAAATGTCTGTTATTCATCCAAATTTATTTTATCACCTTCAAAGTATGCTCCTTTAGAAACGATACACTTGCGCCAACGAATAATCCATTCATCAAAACATTTTTTAAACGCTGCTTCCGGAATTGAGTTCAGTTCTCGCCGCGAATTCTCCTTTATGTCTTCTATCGATTGAAAACGGGTGCCACGAAATGGTAATTTGAGTTTAGGAAAAAGAAAAAAGTCAGCAGGAGCCAGATCTGGTGAATATGGTGGTTGCTGGATGGTATTTGTTGAGTGTTTGGTCAAAAATTCGTTCACAATGATAGCCTTGTGCGAAGGCGTATTGTCGTGGTGCAAAATCCAAGAATTTTCTTTTCACAAATCTGGCCTTTTTCGTCGAATTTGCTCTCTTAAACGCCGCATAATGCTCAAATAATATTCTTTATTTACCGTTAGACCTTCCGGTAAGAATTCAGAGTGCACAACACCGCGATAGTCAAAGAAAACAGTCAACATGACTTTGACTTTTGACCGACTTTGGCGTGGTTTTTTCGGTTTCGGTTCAGTTGGAAGGCGCCACTCCGAAGCTTGTTGACTAGTTTGCATGTCAAACTCGTAAACCCACGTCTCGTCATCAGTAACAATGCGTTTCATGAATGTTGGGTCCGAACTGACTCGTTCTAGCATGTCCTCAGCGACTTTCATGCGATTGAGTTTTTGGAGAAAATTCAGATCTTTTGGGACTAGCCGAGCAGCAACATGTTTCATACCCAAATGATTAGTTAAAATGGTACGGATCGACTCGTGAGATACAGAAAGTCCGGCGGCTATCTCTCTCAGAGTTGAATGGGGATTTTCAGTCACTATTTTCTTCACTTTTGCGATGTTAACTTCAGTTGCAGACGTTGACGGCCTACCAGAGCGAGGCAAATCTTCCATCACATCTCGACCGCTTTTGAACGCTTTGAACCACTCATAAGCACGAGTTTTTGATAAAGTCGATTCACGGTAAGCCTTCTGTAACATTTTCAGTGACTCCGAACACGAAATTCCATTGGCGATGCTAAATTTAAGACAAACTCTTTGTTCGATATTTTTGTCCATTATGAAATTCGCAATACACACTATAGATATTACTAAAACCAGCACTGTATTTAATATAAATAACAGATGCAACTCAAACTCCGCGCCAAAATGGAAAACAGTTGTGCCAATATAACAACTACAAAAAAAAACAAAAATTAGAATTTGGAACCATTAACAAATCATCCATTCCCGATACTTTTTTGACTGAATGTATGACTGCTGGCGATCTTGAACGTCATTTTAATCAGTGTAATTATTGAGTATTTAGATTTCAAGAACCTAATTGAAATGATTCTTAGAAATAGTCAGTAATGCTCTTTCAAACACAAACAATTTGTGTTTATTTGTTTTTATTTTCCGGTCCAAAATATTAAAACTATAAAAGCACGCTCACAATCATGCACCTCTGATTTTTCGGATTTATGTGCGTATCATCACTTGGTCCGGTGAAGGAAAACATCGTGAGGAAACCAGCATGCCTGAGAGATATTTCTCAGGCACTAACCATGATAAATAATAGAAGAAGAAGTTAAAGCATTTATCAATTTATTTTTTTTTGTCTTCCAAAGATCGTGGCGAAATGGTAAGGTAATATTTTTTCAATACACTTCCTCGAAAACTGGTCCACGCATGCGTTTTTTTCCCGTGCGGGAATGAAAATTGCCACAGATAACTATACCTATACTTAATCCAAATTGGTTCAATGCTTATAGTCTGAGGTGAATGTTACTTTTATAAACAAATTAACATTTATTTGTGTTCTAAATTCAAAAATATAAAATAAAAAAGCAATTTTTTATATTAGGCTGTTTAGCGGTTTCATACCTTTGCTTCTCCTTCAGCTGGCGAGAGTAAAGCGCGGAAAAAAGAAAATTTAAATCATAGTATTTCATGACAAAAATAATTTTCATTCTTATAATTTATTTCTTCAAAAGTGTATTGAAAAACGTCGTTAAATACACGTGGAGATTTGTTATTGCAGTTCTCGGCTCAAAAACACCCTCGCCTACGGCTCGGGAGTTAATTCCGCCTCGTACGCAATAACAAACTTTCTCCACTTGTATCATAATGTATTAATACAACATATTTAACGCTAAAAATCTTTCTTCTACCTTCAAAGTCAGACAAACTTGCAAATCCATTCCTTCTAAACCAAACCTCAAAATGAACCACCAACCTGTAATAACTCTTCTAAAGCGCACTCAAACCCACAAGCGCAACCAAACCCATTATATTTCTAAAACACAATTACACACTTGAAGACCAGGAGTCCATAACTTTTGCGGGGTTGCAAGCACTAGAGCAGTTGTAAAAGCGTCGTAAAGACTGCTCAGTGTTCACCTGTTCTCCATAACGTAACACCAGAGTTAATGAACCATTAATTCGCTAGAAGAGTTAGTGCACTTACAAGGAACAATTGTAGATAAAGCTGGGAGAAGTGTTTTTCGGGCCGTTTGGTTTAAGGGGAGGTGGGAAATTGGTTGGGGTATTCTGATTAATTTTTGGAAATTAGAGAAGGTTGGTTTGGTTTATCTTGCTGGCTTGCGAACACGTAATGTGTATGAAACATGTATTTAAAAGAAAAAAAAATGAGAAAAAATTACTGTTAAAATTTTATTGCTAGCTGACGTTTTTAATTGTTTGTTGTATTAATATACAAAAACAACAATCATTGTTGAAATAAGTCAACTATAAAACGAATCCAAATTTATATTTTAGTTGCCTCTCTAGCAACTGGACAGATTCGCAACTGGACAGATTCTCAGCTGGACAGTTTCTCAGCTGGACAGATTAGCAACTGGACAGAACTTGTACACAGTCCATGACATAATTTAAGTGGATCAGTTGGAAATATGGACGTTATAAAAAAGTGGTAAATATAGGAGAGTGGACGACTTGCTCTAGCGGGCAGGGTCCGGACCCGAGCTTGACCTAGGTTCTCCGAATGGGTGAAAACACGGGGACTTAGGGTCGGGACCCTAAGTCCCCGTGTTTCAGTTGGAGCACCCGTGCTCCAACTGATGATTAGTACAGTCACCCCAATAGCACTTTGCCCGAACTAGGAATTGCACCCAGGCCCTTATGCTCAGCAGTCACGCTTATGACCACTAGACCAACGAGACAGTCTCAGAATCCAAAATCTTTAAAGGGGAAATAATGAAAACCTAACAGTTTTATTCTCTTTTAAATATTCATAACTTTACTATAATAAAACGAAATGAAAATTCATAATGAAATAACTTTTCCGCGACGTAGTAAAAGTTTAGAACAATTTTATTTATTAGAAAAGTTTTAACAATATGCTCAAACTTTACTACTGTAGTTTTAACTATTCGCTAACTTTTCTCGATTGAACTTTGATTTACGTGAGATCTGTCACCTTTGGAACTTTTGAAGTATATTTTTGTCAAACGTATTTTCGTTTTTGAACGTAAAACGTAAATCTCTGATGGTTTTACGATTGCACTGCACTTACAGGATATCTTCCGTGTTTTTTTATATATTAGTTTATTTAATTTTATTTGTATAAATTGTTGCATTGTGTCTGTGTATTGAAGTATGTGCTCAATTTATATCCATATTATTTACATTCTATGTAGTATATCAATCTAGGTTTACAAATTGGGGTTTTTTTTATTTTTGTACAATGCTTTCCTATTTGAAAGTAGACTGGTAGAGAATGCCTTGTGGCATTAAGTTTAAATAATTAAACAAATTTTGTCATTTAAACAGTCTTCATTCTCAATCATATTTGATAAAATGACTTTAGCTTGTCATCTGCTTGTCAAAATCAAAAATACAAATGAAGCCTTTAAAGCAATTTAGGTACAACTAAAACAGCCAACACAAAGAAACACAGTGTGAACATTTACTTGTTTTCCGAACGTTTGCACGGTTCAACACTGTGCACCATCTGGAAAACGGTGAATTATAAAAAAGCTGTTTGCGAACCTTGGTCCGTTGGACCGCATTGCGGTGGGCGCCGGGACGTGGTAATTACCGGTACCGACTAATTCATTACGTGAACGGGTTTCGTGCACCGATTGATGGGATCAAACACAATGCAACTGTTGGTTTGAGACGAAATTTTAAGCAGCAATTAAATAGTGTATGATAATAGAATTGGTTTGAGCTGTGATTGGCTTAAGATCTGTGAGATTTTAATTAAAAAATAAGTCTTAACTACCAGGTCATTTAAAAAAAGAACAAAACTCGTTTGTTGGTCTTGTGGTCACAAGCACGATTACTGTGTATGAGGTCCCAGGTTTAATTATTCATTATTACAGACCATTCTCTCCCACAGAGAGGAGGCTTCTGCGTAGCAATAGTAGCGTAGCATTCATACCCTAGAGTTATGGGATATCAAAAAAAACCGGTTGTAGATCATAAGTGTGTGCGCAGACACAGCGCATTCCCTCTTCCCTTGATCTCATAGTCCAGTGAGACGGCAATCCGATATGACCGGAGAGAGATCAGGCGCAGGACCAACGGCTTAACGTGCTTTCCGACGCATGGGGGTATCATACCGCCAACTTCTAAACTTTAGGCTGGTACTAAGAAATTTCTAATGGAAAACCCAATGACACTTTACCCGATCTGCGAATCGAACCTAGGACCCCACGCTCAGTATTCGAGCACGAAGCCAACGGGACAACATAGGCTGATAATGATGCGTAGTCATTGTCTACGTGACTTCAGCCACACTTTAAGACTTATTGGAAGGCTTATTAGCAAACAAGTTGTAATCATATAACTAAGTGTGTAACGGCAACTGCATTCTCGTAAGTTCCGATCACTTTGAAACAAGTTCCTATGTTTGAGTTGCCGATAGCTTAAACATTTACATTGCTCCTTTGCTGGTTTTAGAATATTAAGTTTGTATTCTAGCTTGTCTTTTGGCTTATGTTCACTAAAGAGTTCCCTTTTGTACGCGCGACGTTACAACACTCTAGACCAACGAGGCCTACAAAAATAAGAAATAACCGGAAATAAATCGTAAAAGTGCACCTTACTCTGCTTTTAACATAACATAACATCTGGCCTGGTAATCCCGCAAAGTATAAGGCAAAACTGTACCTAATAGTACGTACACCCACATTTCTTACAGTGTTCACATTCTAGTCAACGTCTAAACCCGTTTTTTTTAGTGTAATGAATACCTCGTTATTGGTGTCGATTCTGTTGTGCACAAATTAAACTGAATTTGGGCTATTGCTATCTTTTTCTCTCTAATAAAACGAAAAAGAGACGGACGTAATTTAGAGCTGTCAAATTTAGTTGCAACTAATATTTCCATACAATTGAAAGGTGCATGTAAAAACATGTTGACTAAAAACACGGTGAAGCGCAAGGAATAAACTAGTTTGACATGTCTAACTTAGTTCATAGATATAGCCGTCCTTTTCTCGCACTGCCTTTTAGTATAAGATAGCAATAGCCCAAATTAAGTTTAGTTTGTGCACAACAGAATCATCACCATTGTCTAGTGATTTTTGATTTGGTGCTAGAGATTCTTCTGTGTTTTATTAGGTGTAACCCAGGGTGTAACCGGTGCTTGCCCTAAGACATGGGACGTATAACATCAGTGGCGACATATAGGTTGACTAAGTCAGAGAGGTACAAGAAGAATCACCTGTATTACGGCCAAAGTGCTAGCATTTTGCTAGTCAAGAGCAGCACTCAAAGCTCTCAACAACCACCCTAGGGAGCAATCGATTGCAGTCGCTCTGATCGAAATCGGCTAGATAGCATCATTAGCATCATCAACATTTATAAAGACTAATTAGTTACATTTCTGTAAACTATTATTGACGACCGGAATGGCGCAGCGGTAGTGAGGCTGCCTTACGTTCTTAAGTTCGAGTCATGGATTTTTATATGTATAACTAGCTGTAGCGCGCGCCTTCGCCGGCGTGAAGTTCGGTAACTGTTCCACGGGAATCACGGGGTCTTACTTATGGGATAAATAGTATCCTAATGTTAATCCAGGTACTATAAATGTGCCAAATTTCATAATCCTCACAATTATAATCATCACAATCACTATCACAATCACCATCACTATCACAATCACAATTACAATCACCATCATCATCATCATCATCATCATCATCACAATCACCATCACTATCACTATCAAAATCACAATCACCATCATTATCACCATCATTATCACTGTCACTATCACAATCACCATCACCATCACAATCGCTATCACAATCACTATCACTATCACCATCACCATCACCATCACTATCACTATCACTATCACTATCACTATCACTATCACTATCACTATCACTATCACTATCACTATCACTATCAATATCACTACCACAATCACCATCTTCATCACAATCACTCACCATCTCCATCACAATTACAATCACTTTCACAATCACTATCACTATCACCATCATTATCACAATCACAAATCACTATAACAATCACTATCACAATCACAATCACCGTAACAATCGTAATCACAATCATTATCATCGTAATCACAATCATCATCATCATTATCACAATCATCATCATCGCTATTCCAATCATCATCATCATTATCACAATCATCTTCATCGTAATCACAATCATAATCATCACAATAAATCAACAATAACCATGTATAGAAGTCGAATCCGCCATTTTCTGGATCTCAAAATAAATGCCATATTCGTAATCAGCACTCCTGATTATCTCGGAATCGACTCCCATATTGATTTTTAGACCCATTTTCAACCCCATCGCACCCCAACAGGGATTTCAGGTCCGCCATATTAAATCTTAAAATCGTTGTTTTTGTAATACACCCGACCCGATACACCATACTAACAATAACTATGTTGATTTTCAGACTTTGTCACCCCATTTGTAACTATCGTCTTATTTCCTTAATATCACACAGCAGTAAAATTCTACGTTTTATTAAAAAGTAAACGCACAAGCTCTATGAGTTCAAAAACCTTTTTGAAGATAGAAAGATAGTATAAGTTTCTTTTCTGATGATGAGATTTAAAAAGAGAATAGTTAAATGTTTGGCTTAATGCAATTAAGCGGGTACATAATGATGTTAGGTAATTCATGTATTTTAATTAATTCAAATTTAATTTAAATTAAGTAAGTGCGTTAGTCTTTTTACAAAGTTTCTAAATGAAAATAATTGGCTAAGCGAAATTAAAAAAAATAATAATAACGTTTGTTTTAATGAGTTTTTTTTAAAAGCAATGCTTAATTTTTATGTTTAAATGAAAAAAAAAACAAATGAATCATACAGTTGGTTTTGTGGCTGCTATATTCTAGTCTCACATTTTACTCGCAGTTACAGAGCGGTACATTATAGTTTTAAGTTCTCAGCTTCAACTTTAGTAAAATACTTACAGTTTAATTCTTAATTTTACGACCCGAATGGCGCAGCGGCACTGAGGCTGCCTTACGTTCTTAGGGTTCTGGGTTCGAATCCCGGCAGAAGCAAATGTTTGTGTGATGAGCATGGACATTTGTTTCCGAGTCATGGATGTTTATATGTATAATAAGTATGTATTTACAAACAAAAAGTATCTATGTAGTATATCAACTATCTGGTGTCCACGACACAAGCCCCGTTGCTTAGTGTGGCACTAGATGGCGCTGTGTGTAATGTCCAGCGATATTTATTTATTTATTTAATTAATGTTGACTATTTAAAATAAATTCGCGGGAAGTCATCCCTTGCAGCTTTTTCACGAGAACTGTTAAAAAACATGGATACGTAGAACTAAACAAATAAATGCATCTTTATCTTTATATAAATTGCTACAATTTGTTAGTTATCCGTAATGAAATGTATCGTTAAACAGATGCACAATGGTCCTATAATAAGAGTTAGGTTTTCGTTCTTATACTTTTCTATTTAGTATTTTTCAGTCTAAAAAACCATACCATAAATGCAAAAATAACTCTGTACGAGTATGTCCCAATTTTCAATGTACAGGTCGACAATAACCATAGTTAGGACATAAAGTATGTACTATACAGGGTGTAAACAACCTCATCACAAAGCCGTCAACTAGTAACTTTACGCAAAAATTATTGCTGCGAAACGACTTTTTTTTTGGGGTGAAAAATCATTGTGTTGTGGTAGAACTCAATGTTACGCACTCAAAACATTGTGCTGATGGATGGATTGAATAGTACGGGGGTCGTGAAGGTGTTTAAAGTAAAAATCTTACAATAAAAATTTGTATTTAAAAAAAAAAACTTGTCAAAAAGTTAGAACTTTGATCCCCAATATCTCCCTCCGTAACTAGAAGGTTCCCAGGTATGGTGTAGCACAAAAAAATGATCGCAATGACGGGGAGAACAAGTGCCTTTCGGCTTCGTTAAGACGTTTTTTACACCCTTTATATCACGTTGGAAAATTTCCGTGGCATAATTCCCCAAATATATTGAGATAGGGGAAGGAGAATGATGACATCCTAACATCTACGAAGTTGAAGCCGCGGACCGAAGCCAATACTAGTGCTCGATAATTTCCAAATCTTGTTTTTTTCTTAAACTTCATTACATAACATCACGCCTGTAATCCCACAAGGATTAGGCAGAGGTATACCTAATAGTACACCCACATTATGCCAGTTATCGAGGCCAGACTATTGTCATCACCCCGTGCCTGCTACTGAGAAATTCCTGATGAAAAAACCCAATAACACTGCCCGGCCTGGGAATCGAACCAAGGACCTCATGCTCAGGCGTCGTCCCTGCGGCCACTCCACCAACGAGGCAATCAATCTTCTTGAACTTGAAACTTTATGTCATATTAATAAAAACTCCGCGTCTGCTGTTTACAAAAGGAAAAAAAAACTTAATTATCAAGCTTCGTAAATTAATTCACATTTCAAAGATCTTCCCAGGTAACATCCAAATATCCTAATAACAAAGAGATCCTGGACAGCTGCAAATCCAGGGAAACGCGGGAGTTCAGACACACCCATCATGAGACTTAACGCCCAACGCGGCGTGATCCCTGATTTCCCCCGGGGCAGCTGTACTGCGCCGGTTACAGACGTACTAGGATTTGGATACGCTAGTTTTACATAGCCGTGCTGTGTTTGTGTGCTTTTTTTTATCATTTTCTCCTCAATTGATTTTTATGATTGTTTTCTTTGTATTCTTTATTCTTTATTCAGAAATAGCATCCTCGATTCAATATTCTATCAAACTATCTTTTACCATTCATGATTAGCTGAGTTAATATTGTGAAAGATACCGAAGACCAGAACGGTCTCCAATAATACTTTACCATACAATATCTAACCGGATAGCCATGAGCTGTACTCAAGCAACATGCACTTTGCGACAGTTCACTGCGTTAAAACAAATGAAAGAAATCGCGCCCGAGCTCAAGGTGGAATGCAATAAAATAATACTTTCTTGAATTCATGCCCGCCTAGTACTTTTCGTAAGGTTACTAACTAGGCCCATAACTAGCATAACTATTTTAACACTAGACAATGTTGTGATGATTAAATATTTTATAAGCAATTCTTTTTCCACACTAACGCTTTTACTACTGATTATACCTTTTTCATATTGATAATAACGTGGGACGAGTTGCAGAATGAAAAAAAAAATTTTTTTATTTTCACCAACTCGTCCCAAATGGGCCGTAGGTATGTGGGACCAGTTGATCGCACGGTGTACTCACGCGGAAAAACAAATGACGAACGCATGTGCCACTTGTTGCAAGACACATCGCTTGAGGTCATTACCGAGGTGTAAAGGTACCCGGATTTTGTTCGGTCATGTATCCTATAATTTGCTCGTCTTACTTTTCCAAGATCCGTGGAATCATGAAATATTTAATTCCGTCGCGCATGACGAGGGCTCTCCTTATTGCGTTTGCACTTGACAAATTATATTAGAAGGCCAAGGTATTTTGATTTTTTCGGTTCACCTGACGACGTATAATCAGTCTCCCTTCATTCTTTAATTGAATGTCATTGGTTAATGGAAGGCAAATAATGGATTCCATATGGGGCAGTATCAAGAAACATTTGACTTTTTGTATCAGCATAAATGTTTTTGTAATAGTTACGTCGATATTTAGCATTGTTTCAATTTCTAGAATATCAAATCAGATTATATTCGTTAGCAAAACTTTGTAGACGTCATTTGTATCTAAACAAGAAAAAACAAAACAAAAAAAGTTCGCTAGCCAATTTAGAGTGACCTTGAATTGAATAATGTTTATCTTCACAAAGTTTCTAAGTATTAACATACTATCTTACTGTTCTTTCTACAATATGCCACAAAATTTCGAGAAATGTTAGCTTCTTCAGTCTTGGTCCAATCAATGCCTGGTCTGCGTTGTTCCGTCTCTTGTCAGTTGTGTATTAACTATTGGCACTGCCAGGATCTGTTGTGTCAAATATAAAGAAAGGTACTCCAGAGATTTTTCCAGCAAATCCAACGATATTTTCTCTGAATACTGCACCAATATTCCGAGTGTATTGTAATTTAGTCCTACGGTCAAGTGGAATGAACTAAGCATTTGTTTTTTTGTGTAAATTATGCACTGTTGTGCACTCAGAATCCCCAAGCAGTGTTGGTTTCATGTGCATTTGTGTATTCAGAATATACTTTGTTTTAAAATTCTGCATCCTCATTTTCCTTCGCTGACTACCACACATGTGTCTTGCCACTAAACCTACCAAAATCTTCATAGTTCCATTACCTTTGCTTCCGGGATTTAATCACTAATAACGCAAAGGGGTATTTAAATTATGCATCTGGGTTAACCATTTTTAAAATTCAGTCAAAACGCAGGACGTAGTTCTATCCTTTTCCAGCGAGTAATAGTTTAAAGAATTTTAAACATAGTTCTGTCTCGCTCACCGTAATCGTATTTAAATTTGCATATTTAAAAAGATGCCAGGAAAGCTGCAATATCCTCTCATTTTGTATGCGTTTCCTATTTTAGATGGGGAAATATTTTTTGCTGCAAAGCGAGGGGGTGTCGTTTGATCTCGGTGCAGACGAAAGAGAGGTTTTAACTTCGTTTTACACTGCGCTGTATTTTACTGTACCAAGTTGTGATTGCGGAAACACGACTGCTAGTTTTTAAAAAAAGTAATTTATTTAATGCGGATGTAATACTGCTTGACTTGCCGTTTAAATCTTTACAGTTTTTAAATTAATGTTTTTTATAGCTATTGGCGTTTGAATTGCAGTTTTGTTGATATTAAAATCAAATAAAAATGTATAGAAAACAAACTCTCAATGGCTATCGCGCATGAATTCGTCGCTAGAGGCGTTCGTGTAGACTAAGGTCTTCCGAAATGTCAGATGTCATACAGTGTTCGCGCGTTGCGTGCTTTTTTATCACGTATTTATACTAATACTCGCGATTGTGTTCTAGACTGAGCCATTCCTGATTAATTATGACTTGAAGATTTTAAGTAGCAACTTAGGATCTTATTTGTTAGTACTTTGAGGTAGAATGATTTTTAAATGTTTCATGCTTTCTAATTTTAGGGAGAATATTGTAAATATGTATCTGAAGTTTTACACTATGTTGTTATACGTAATAAAATAAACCTTTTTTGACCTTATTTGGTACTTTAAAGTATTAAATAGAATTATTGACAAGACCTTACTCGACAGTGGCGCCATGTGGTGAGCTCAAAAATGATAGGGCCCATTGTATGGGTTTCATACGCTTTTCAAATGTTCAAATATGCAGCTGCAACAATAACTTCAATAAACACAGAGTTTTCCAGAACAATGCAAAAAGTATCTATTCGTATCAGATAATCCAGTTCAGCTCAACTTTCAGCCAGTACGTCCGATTTTTTCAATACATTAGAGGAATGAATAAAATGTACATTCGGAGTTTGGTTGGACGAGTTGATACGTTTAGATTTAGCTCTCGAACATTTTATTATGTTTAAAGAAGGTTTAAAGGATCCGTCTAAGAGCCACAAAGGAGCTTAGGTCAATCTTTATGGTTAAACCGTGCTTGCTTAGGTTGGTTTGTGGATGGGTGACCACACATTACATACCGAGTTTCTTCCGTGCCTTGGAAAGCACGTTAAGCAGTTGGTCCCGGCTGTCAATTGAAAACCTTTGGCAGTCGTTACAGGTAGTCAGTGGCCTAAAAAGTCTGACAACCAGTCTTACTTAAGGGGATCGTATTACCCAGTACTAACTGGGTTGTGGAGGTCAGATAAGCAGTCGCTCCATGTAAAATACTGGTATTTAGCTGCATCCGGTTAGACTGGAAGCCGACCTCAACATAGTTGGGAAAAGGCTAGGCAGATGATGAGTTTTGTGCATCAGTCATTTGTGCTTACATTGGGATCTCTCTAAGCTTTGAAATACTAAAATGCCATTTATTTTAATATGACCGAAGGTTGCTTTTCCTAAACTAGTTTAGCAAAACAGCATGGCTAAAGTACTCATCCTTGAGACGTAGACTCAAAGAACTGACACCTTTAACGAAAAAGGAGCGCAAAGTAAAATATGAAAATTTGAATGAAGGAAACATCAAAGTTTTCAACGTTGCATTTTCTTTTAGGAACGAATCAGGACTATACAAGATTTTTTTTAGCCTCACAGGGAATCCGAAAGCTCTTTTATTCACAGAAATTATGGAGCCGCGTTCATGGAATATTTGCTGAAGAAAGTAAAAAGGATGAAACGTCTTCGTGCGGTGAGTTTTTACTTACGTCTGTATTTGTGTTGGTAGCTTTCAGCTTGTTTCTGTGTACTGAATGTTGATGTTTGACTGCAATTTTCTTACCTAATTATTTTCTCAGTAATTTGGGATATATTTTAGTCCAGTAGATAGATACTTTGGGCATAATGCATTTTAGCTTTTAGGTTTATCAAAACCATTAGAACTATTGTGTATTTTTAGGTATTTTACAAGCTTTTTTTAACTTTCATTGTACGAGTATGCAAGTGGGTTTGGATCAAAAATTGCCACTGAATTGCTAACCAGTTCCCCCAACCGATTGATCTGAAATTTTGCTCACACCTTTGGTTTTAGTGACAATACATTTTTATTACAGACATGTCTTGATGTGATGTGATCGCCTCCTCACGAGAGATCTCCTCATCGGTTAATAACACGGACAATAAACTTTTTTATACGCGTTCAATGTTGATAGATTGACCTTTTTTGAAGGTTAAATTTATTGCTTTATTAAATCCATCAGCATCACAATAGAAAACATGTGACATCCACTAACACACACTAAGCCTGCATGGTAGATTATAATCCTCTCACTCTCATGACTGCAAAGACGCCTATGCTCTGATAGTGGGAACATTTTACAGACACGTTTGAAGTATCTTAATACACTAATTCCCATTGATAAAACATTATTGAAAGGCCTGTACCTAAATAAAACTATTAAAATAAATATTTAATGAACTGTGACATAGTAAAGCTCACTCACCACATAATCCGATATGACTGGAAGCACTTACGAGTGCCATACGCTTCTGTACATGGTAGAGTTTGAAACTATCAACTAGGTGTATGTACCTCCCTACTTACGAGTACATACTCGTAAGTTATATCGGTACCGCTTTCCTCGGTTCCAAAGTTAGTGATAACATTCCTGATAGTTGAGAATAACACAGTCACCTGGCACTGTTTGGAGTTTCGAGTTAATTTTCATTATTTCAGTTGGGTATTGTAAAATCTATGAATGGCTGAAGTGTATGACAAGCTGAGACTAATTATGTAATTACACCGGTAAAGTTAAATTGTTTTTGGTTTCACAATCCAATACATACATAACCTCACGACGTTTACCCCGGATAGGCAGAAACTACAGAGCGCCATCTGCTATCTTTTGCTTCGTTCACAACGCAATATTGTATGTACAATCAATCAAAATCGTATACAATCACTTACTTACTCTAAAATTACACTAAACAGAGCAAAATGAAATCACCTTCCAACATGATGGATTTAACTGGGGACCGTCTGTAGACAAATTCATCTGAAAATTCCAAATATCCACGACTCAGAAGTGAACACAAGACATAGCCGAACAGAACAGTGACTACAAAAGGCAAACCTTATTAAGGCATCCGTAAACTAGGATATTCGCCAAAAATCCTCTGACAATAGTTACGTAAGTTTATTAGAATTCATCCGAAGACTGGTACAATGCCCGTCCAACCATGTAATGGAGACAAAATGAAAACGACCTTGTAATCTTACAAATTGGGTGCTCCGCTACTCCAAATGTATTATCTCCTCAACTTAGACTTCACTCATTCCTCAGTAATGAGTTCACCACAGAATTAGGAGAAAAACTGCTGAAAATGTGACGAGAAAATGTATTAAATTCTTTCTAATCTTTTCAACTTTGAAGAGTGTACATTTTTTCTGAAGAAATCTTCCACAAAATTAATGAGAAGGACGTGGATTGTTTTTAAAGAGAATTTTGTTTTTGTTTTTTTTAACAACAATTCTTTTTTGTTTTTTACTATATTTTTCTTGGCTAGAGGTAGGAATTTCTGAAAGCTGCTTATTATGAGAGCGCAATTAATTGTTAAACTTTATCTTAAAGAAACACTGAAGATGAGAAGTTCGTTAAATTTAAAAAGGTCAAAGTTTTAAATTACTAGGTAAAATATTTTCTTAAAAATAAAAGATTATGTAGAAGTCAACAAAGTATGAAAACTTTAATGTAAAAACAGAAACCTTTATAATAAACGATCTTATTTCTGGCCAGGACCAACATATTAACATTTGTAAACAGAACAAAAGCAAAATTATACAAAGAGGTTCTAATACTGCCAATATATTCGTTATTATTACTCTAAATGTAACAAAAAGGACACCAAGCCATCCAATATTAAGCTCCCTAAAACATCTGCAAGCTCTGATCGACCCTTGATGATGTCTTTTAACGCCCAAAACCACTTAACAACTTACCAATATTATAGCAACCTTCATAGTTAACGCCGACCCAAGGCTAATCTCTTATTAATTCTGACAAAGTTGCTGAACTCCCGACCAAAGCAAAACCCACCTTGGCTTTAGAAGATAGAGTCGTAGAGGTCTGCATAGAAAAGTTTGCACAAAAGTCACGAACTATAGAACTTCTCATTGTTTTAACAGTCCCTTGAAAGCGGGAAGTTATGGCTGAACGCATCATGGGAATGATCGCGCTCAATACTTCGGTAATGTTTTTTTTGGAGAAGTTAACAGCGTGTTAAGATTTGGTGCGATTTCCTTTAGACGGTTATTTTTTTTTTAAAGGTAGGGAAAACGCAATAAAAAGGGACCCAGAGTTGGTTTCTCTTTTTATTTATTTAAGCATGTAAAAGTTGTGAAATAACAATTCGTCGATTTAAAACTCGAAAACTCGAAAACTCCGTTACTTCGACCACCTTCGTTGTGTGCGATACCAATGGGCTTAGCGGAGAAAGCGTAGACTTATGTACTGATTTAAACAATTTTATAATTGAAAAAGTACTCGTTTTGGAAAATGTAATCCATGTACAAAATCACGCCTGTAAACCCCGAAGGCATAGGCAGAGTTGTGTTGTAATGTTGGCGTACCTACACCAACATTTAGAAAGTTACGTTTAAGTCTTATAACAAGATTCCTTGAGAGAGAAATTCCTGATGGAAAAAAGATGCAAATCTGCCGACCTCCTACCCCCAAGTTCTAATTGTTAATATTGTCAGTGGACTACGTATGTACCAACAGTAATAAACTAGCCTTTGTACCATACACTCGTTCGTTTGTTTCGTGCTTCCTACTAAGATATATATAAAAAACCCAATAACAATTTGCCCGACCCGTGAATTCAACCCAGGACCTCATGCTCAGCAGTCGCGATTGCGACCACTAAACCAACGAGATAAAATTGTAATAAAAATTGTAATACAAAATGATGTTATACAGGGTGAAATTTGTCAACCTTACCTGAACGGAAAGTACTTTAAATAGTGGAGTGAATAGAATGCAGTCAAAAGATAATCAAACGCGCAGTTGACAGGGCGTGCGGATGGAAAGTGGGCCATTGTATAAATGCCCCCATCATGAGGCGTGTTCGTTCCGATAAACGCCACGCGTCAAAATAACCATGTCGCCACAATTATACTTTAAATTATTATATTAGAACCGTTTTGGATGATTTTACTTTAGTTCTGTACTTTGGTCCTGGCACGAAGTAAGATTGTTTATTAAAAAGGTTTTAGTTTCAAATTAAAGGTTTCATATTGTGTTGACTTCTAAAAAAGCTTTAGAAAAATATTTTAGTAATTTAATACTGTTTTCTTTTTTTAACTGAACTTATCATCTTCAGTGTTTCTCTTTAACAATTAATTACGCGCTTCATAATAAGCAGTTTTCAGAAATTCTACCTCTAGCCAAGAAAAATATAAATCGGAGACGTTATCACTGGGCGGCCTCTGCCTATATTTTCTTTTGTATTGTTTAGCCTCTACTGTGGGGGTGCACGTGCAGCCCCAGCAGTGGGGCCAAGGTCCCCCATAATTCCTTCTACGAATTCTTCTCGTGCTACACCTCGAACCAGTCTTGGAGGTCTGTACCTCCAAGACTGACAACAATGACAATTTGTCAGATTGTAGTTGTTTGATGTATTGGCGTCTGTACGCCAATACATCAAACAACTACAATCTGACAAATTCTATCAATAATAGGCATGACGACAGTATCAAATATTTGCAAATCTATTTAGTCCGTCAGTCAGAGTAATGGAAATTATTGGACACGTATTTTTTGTTTTTGTAAATCAGTGAATATTGACAAAGATAAAACGCATCAAAACTCGGGAGGGGGGGCCTCGTGACGTCAGAACTAGCTAAAAATTATACCTAGGCGTGACGTATTGAGAAAAAAAAAAAAAATTAATAGTTCCGTTATTCTTCGGTGGCACAAACGCTGGCACTTGACGCAATGACGAAACACAGACACACACATAATTATAACTATTGTCTTCATGACTTGAACAATACTCGGTGTCTATGACATTATAAATTACAATTATAAAAAAAAATATTATGTGGAACGAGTAGGTACTTTTTATTATTTAAAAATCGGCGTATTAATATTAACGTAACGTTTACACCAAACGCGCTCGTGCTAGGACCTCTGAAAACCGTTTAAACGTGTAAACCACCAGAAGTCTTACATTCGCAATGTTCTTGAGACTCCTCGTATCTTGGTTGTGGACTGCTCGTGTCTGGATTTGTGCCTCGTGTGCCTCGTTGATAGCAAGAGGCTTGCCCCCTATTACCTATGGAATAGGGGCAAGCCTATTCATCACACACACTTCTCTTCTTCACATTTCACCAGTTATGTTTAAGTCATATGACTTAAACTTAACTGGTGAAATGTGGGTGTTCTTTAATAATATTATAGGTACACCTCTGCATAACCTTCGAGTTTTACAGGCTTGATGTTATGTTATTATTGTATATTTTAATGACACATCACTGGAGGAGCTCTTGGCTATATAATAACAGCCGCTCGGGTCGATCGTTAGGTTAAGCCGTGCTTGCCTAGGTTGGTCTGTGGATGGGTGACCGCCCATTACATACCGAGTTTTCTCCTTGCCTCGGAAAGCGTGTTAAGCCGTCGGTCCCGGCTGTCATTTGTAGATCTTTGACAGTCGTTAGGTAGTCAGAGGCCCAAAAAGTCTGACAACCAGTCTTACCAAGGGGTATCGTATACCCGGTACGTATACCCGGTACTAACTGGGTTGTGGAGGTCAGATAGGCAGACGCTCCATGTAAAATACTGGTACTCAGCTGCATCCGGTTAGACTGGAAGCCGACCCCAACATAGTTGGGAAAAAGCTAGGCAGATGATGAGTAACACATCACTGATTGATGGCATTAATCTTCGATTCTGAATGTTATTCATCTCCGATTTGTATATTATTTAAGAAGTCTATTATTACTTTTTTACAACCCATATCCTATGCACAGACAGAAGATTTACTTGTTGTCTGCAAGTAAACTGCTGAAACATGTTTATTTATTTTCTAAGTAAGGTGTAATTTACTTTTCTTTTATTGTTAATTTGTTTATTTTAAGTAGGTATTTATGCACCTTCTAGCTTGAAACACAGGTTCCACCTAGTTCAGGCAACAAGCAACAGCAACAGTGCTCTGTTTTATTTGTTAATATACTTAATTGTAAATGCCCCTTTTTATAAATAAATTATTTATTATTATTATTATTTATCCTCGCTGTCTTAAGGTTTATATCACAGCTAAAATAACCATGTCACTTCTGTATTGTCACTAATGGTTGGCCTATTGGTTAATGCCATAAAAGTACAGATTATTCTTTTTTCGAATTTTAGTCGGTTCGATGCCCGAGTGTGGCAAGCGTATTTACTAAAACCTTTGAAGTCAAATTTGTTTCTTTTTAAAAATAAAGGGATGTTTCCTTTGAGTAAAATTTGCTATGTCCAGTATTTAAAAGTGATTACAGGCGTGATATAATGTTATGTTTATAAAAATCTTTGATTCATTCATTCAATGAAAAACAACGTACAGCCATAGCCGTTAGGTCTAGAAACACAAAATTTTGCACAAAGAGTTTGTTTTGTAACAAAAGTGACCACTATGGACAAACAGTGGCAGCGGCCCCAAACCACAGAATAACACACTAGAAGTTGTAGGTTCGAACCCTGGCAGTGTTTTACTCTTTGAAATGTATTTCATCACTAGAACTCACAAAACGGTGAACGCAAACGTCGTCGCATCGTAAGGAAATGTGGCCGGTCCTAGAACCAAAATTCGAAAATATGTGCAACTATCCAACCCGCACTGGTCCTGCGTGATGGAGATCAGTCCACTCCTTCTAAACAGAAAAGGTCTGTGTCCCAGCAATGGGAACATTGTGAGCTGATTTTGTTTAAGCTGTTTTACAAGAACATTAAATACATCAAGTGATTTGATTCTTTTTTTGTTTTCAGTAATAACGTTATTTGGTGTCAGTAATAACGTTATTTGGTACCCTACGCTGGGACCGTTGCGATACCGTTGCTACCTCAGTCAAGGATAATAATTGATCTATTTAATAAACCAGAAGAGTGAACCGACATGCCAAATTCATAAACTCGAATAGAAGACGAATAGTTGGACATATCATTAAATATGTGTGTATACTGAACCATATGTTCAATAACATACAGACAGTTCTAAAAAAAAATTAAAAAAGGACGATCAATTGTCACATTATTACGCAAAAAACACGCTTGTGACAAATAAAGAAACTCTGTATCAATTAATCTGACTTTTACTGGGAAAATTAGATTTCTTTAAAACATCTGCACTGCCTCCTGTCCACATTGTTTATTATTATTTATTTGTCATTATTTAAAAACGTAAAGCTGTACTACAAAATATTTAAGATAACATTTTTTTTTTTTGGTATTTAAGATAACCTAAGATACATACAAAAAAACACCAACTCGAGCGTTTTTCTCACGGTGGTAAGCAGATTTTACGTAATCAAATAATCAAAATCAAATTCCACCGTGTTTATTTAGTCAAAGTCAAAGTATTTATTAACTTGTGATTTTTGGTGATACAGTTTGTCCTATAGTAAGGTTATAGTTACCCAACTTCTTTAATTGTATTTGAATAAAATCGTTCGTGTTAGGGCCTCCGGAGTGTTTTCAGGACGATTAACGTAAATACTATGCAATAAAAAACTTTTGATGGACATATGAACATATATGTACTTAAATGTATTTCAATAATATTATGATTTTCTTATCGCGAGGTGTTTGAACTTAAGAAATCTTTTTTTTAATGTAAACAGATCCTTTGTTGTTTACATTTTCTTTAACAAAGGATGTCTGAACCCTGAACTTATAAAGTCTCTACAGATGTTTTTTTGTAAATTTATACAAATAAAAGACAATAGCTTGACAAACAATAACTGAATAGGAAGTCTTCTAAACATGTAGTAGGTACAGTCACGTGCAACAATATGAAAAACACTTAACCACTTTAAAAAGCATTTTCTGCTACTGTTCTGATTAAAATGTCATATTGTTACGAACGTACTATTTTGGAATTCACATTTTTATGAAAAAGATCCTATCTTCAAGTAACAATCGTTATTTCTCAGGAAAATCGCTTTTAAATTTAGGAAAGTGTTTACACACATAATATTGTTGCTCGTGACTGACAGTGTACTCAAATGTTATAAAAACTTTCCAGAATTGCCTCGTAGATCTAGTATCGTATCGGGTACTGGTTAGTATAAGGTCTAGATTTGATTACCAGGTCAGAAAAAGTGTTCCTGGGTTTTTCCTTCAGGAATTTCTCAGTAGCAGTCCGATCGTATTTATGATAGGTTGATGGCAGTTGGGCCACCCTCTATTGCATGGGACTTATCCATAACTGACAAAATGTGGAGGTTATATCCTTACCTACTTATGCCGAACCCTTTGGACATACAGGCATCCATAATTAAAAAAGAACACATTTGAATTAGCATAAGCCTTTTGAAAAATTAGCCTATGAAGATACCATTGCAGGTATACTTATACTTCCTCTCGGTGAGATCCCAGAGCATGTGACTTCTTATTCCTCAATTCCACTCCATCTGATTAGCCCATCTCAAATCTCAAGCAATTATGTCACGACAACTCGATCAAACCTCACGTCAACGCAGCCATTCGGTATCGTCGGAGTAAGCTCAGCAATATGTCGTCACCGACACGTCGACGCCCTTATTCGTCGGAATGACGTTTTCGACGTCGACGTCGAACGTCGAGCGGCGAGCGTTCGAGTGTAAATGATGTGCCAACGCTGGAATAAACGTCACTCGGCCGCGATCCGGCCAATGGGTGGAGGTACGAATGTGGAGAATAGATTCTGATTTGCTTTGATATTTTCTGGAGTTCTAATCTGAATGAATTTTAGGGCTAGATTATTCGGGGTTGAAAGCAAGCTTATCATAATTATATAAACGATGCATCTGACTGAAATTGGTGAATAATTAAATATCCAACCTAAGAAAGTTTCTAAGAAAATTTGAATAATGTTAAAATAGGTTTGACCTTGTTTGTAGAGATCGTACAGGATAGAAAGGTTTAAAAGGAGAACGGGGAAGCGTTTGCCCTGCAGTAGTCAGCAAAATATGAAAAAGAAACTGTAAAAGTAGTTTTAACAGAAAAAAAAGTTAAAGTTTTAGAGTCGCTCATAAATACTTGAATGACTTTTTGTAACGACTGTCCAACTGTCATATTTGTACCTCGACAGGGTTTTGCTGCAAATTAGTTGTAGAACTAAAGAAGTATAAAATAACAAAATGGGTTATAATTTTGTTATTTTATACTTCTTTACTACAACTACTACAACAGCCCATAACGTCCACTGCTGGACACAAGAATCTCCCATGATGGGAGGAATTTGCCGTAATCTCCACGCTTGGCAAGCGGATTGGAGATCGCAGTGATGAAAGACTAACAGAAAACGCTGCTGCCCATTCTCTGGTCTACGGAGGCGCAAGGTGTTCTGCCTCAGACATTAGTCGCCTTATACGACAACCGTGAGTGTAATGGGTTGGTTCTATTCTACTCTGCCGGATACCACACGGCTAACAACTTACGGCTATACTTCTTTAGTTCTAGTATACCCATCCCATACTCAACTAATATTTTGTTCTAAATAAAGAAATTAGACCGTATAAACGTTTAGTATTAACTGAGATTATAGATCAAACAAAACGCGTCAGTAACCTACATATACAAAGACAAGCACGAGAAGACAGCCTATACCTAGACCTCCTTTGATAGTAACTCTTCTGTACATCGTAGCTCTATGGTTCAAAGCACACTCAATTTAAATTGTAAGCTCGCTTTAGATCCCCGATTTCAATCACATATCACATGCTACGTGCTTTGTGATACACCATATTCTACTGATTTATTATATGACAACGTTTGAATATGACTTATAATAAGGCCTAGAAAAACATTTTATAAGCGACCATTTACATTTTATACCCAACATTAGTTAATTCTGGACTTTAATGATGCTGTGTTGGATTGACATAAGTTATCGAAAAGCTTTATGTCGAATCTTGTTGAACGTTGTTGTAGAAAGTTTTGTAAGCGTGTTGTCATGCCCGTCGTTGTGGCCAGCGATGGCAGAATCTCTTTCATTTCTATGAAAACTTCCTAAATTGTTAAATAGGATACTAGCTAGTATTTTTATTCCTCTTTGTAGAAGAAAAATAAACAATTTCTTCTTTTATTACTTTTGCCACAGTTTCATAGGAAAATAAAGCTTCTATTTCCACCACACAAATAATACAGTCTTTAAGTTCCCAGCTTAACTTTACAATAGATTTTACTAGCTCCACGTTTTAAAGTTACAGTCCATTTGAACTGTGGCCCGATTTGGAGCAGGATTTCAATCATTGGTCACAGGTTGGCACAGTACTGGCCGCAAAGAAAACCATTACCTTCCTACCATTGACTTGAATAATTTCTTAGAATAACGTGAGTGAGTGTTCTTTTGTTTTTAAAAGATTTTCTAGAATGTGATTGAAATTGTAAAATGCTTCCTAACTTATCACGCACAAAAATGTCCATATTGAAAAGAATGAGCTAACACTGATTCTCCCAAAAGTAAATTGTATGTAATTTGGTGTCAAAACGGAACAGGGGGTCTACTCTCTAATAGTACTCCTATTGCGCTTAGGGCGAATGGGTCTAGAGGTCACTTTCAGAAGCGGAGTTTACAGAGTTTAGAAGAAAAGAAAATGGTGTGAAACACTTCTTAAATTAATATTTACGTACATAAAACATGTAGCAAGGTTTTATGGAAGTATGTACAATGGTTGAAAGAAAAGGTAAAATGATGTCTAGGAGAAAGATGATGAAATAATTTGCAAATCATTGACATTGTCATGACATTTAAAAAAAAGCACTGCGTGAATTTGTCAACACTTAGCCACTTACCCGATATGGGGAATTAAAACATAGAAGTTTATGTTTCTTAATTGAAACTTTTAAATAAAATAAAATTAGTATGAAAATGTATTGGAAATTAGTCGGAGTTCAAAAGTCTAATAGGCGAGGCTGCGCGTGTATCGTCTGGCACAAGTGAAGTGTAAATAGAAGCGTGGACCTCGACTGACCTCTGCAGGTTCGCGAGCGTGATCGCCGCTCGCGTCGCACAAAGACATGATGCTGATTCAACATTATCCATGTACCGCTAATTATGCTCCGTAATCTCGTCCTCATTTAGTACTTGTAGTTTGCACTTCTTGCTAACTCGCTATCACATTTTTTTAAAGATGAATCGATTTCATCAAAACGAATATGTTATCTGTGGTCCGGTCTTGGCGCGTTGTCTGGACATCTGTCAACTCATTATACTTTTTTGTGAAGCGCGCAGGTCACGTATCCGATAATAAAGTTCCGATAATTTTGTAATTACCAAACCGAGATGGGAAAACATCGAAGAAAACGAGACGAAAATATGAGAGAACTCAACAAACGTCTGCGAGAACTAGAAAATCGGTCGAACAAGCGAAAACGGAGTCGTCAGCGAAAATCTGGTAAGCTTTTTTTGTTTAAGTACCTACCCACTCGTCTTTTCCTAGAAGTACCTGGCACCCTGGCATAAGATGCACATGTCTCTAGAGTTTTCACGAGAGGTTAACCATGAGAACACCACTTGTGCCAACCTATTATTACGACATCATTAGAGCTTTCACGAGAGGTTAGCCGATGATCTTAGCCATCTAACAATAGAACGACATCACCAGAGCTTTCACGAGAGGTCAGCCGATGGTGTACACGTTCAGTTGTTCGCACATGTCTCTAGAGTTTTCACGAGAGGTTAACCATGAGAACACCAACTGTGCCAAAAATTTGTAAGACATCGCTAGAGCTTTCACGAGAGTTTAGCCGATGATCTAAGCCATCCTACAGTAGAACGATATCACAAGAGCTTTCACGAGAGGTCAGCCGATGGTGTACCTACACATTCAGTTGTTCATAATTGCGTCCCTACTGCATCCCTTGAACTATCACGAGAGGTTAGCCGTGGATTTAAACTCGACCAGTCAGAGGCCTAACTCTAACTATTCTTTCTAGACGAGTATAAAATCCGCTCCAGTCGAACACGCTCGAGAAGCCGTGGGTATCGCGACCGAAGTTGTGAGACACGTGATAAATTCCGTCGCAGCCTGACTCGCCGCGACAGCTAATCCCCATAACGCCACATACCATTGACTCCTTGCCATCAATTATCACCTATTCCGCCACTTCTGACAACAGACAGTTGTCCTGCATCACCTAATGAAGGAAATATTTAAAAACTAAATGAAGAAGTGGCAGCCGCTCTGAGGATGGTGGAGAAAAAAGGGACCAACGAATCAGGGGGCAGCAGATCACCTCGGCTGCTGCCATTACATCAATAGGCAAAGTTTTTATTTTTTATTTTTTTATTGTTAAACAATCTAATCACCAACTAAGAGAGTAGTGATCAAATTTTAACGCTTAAGTGATGCAGCCAGACTACTTTGTCACATTTATCATGCAAATGCATCACCAGACGCTCCCTAATCCTGCCTGGCCTCAGTAACGAAAAGAAAGAGCTAGTGGGGCAGACTCCAATATCTGAGTACCTGTTCAGGGATAAGCTACAGGACAAGTTACACTCACCACAGAGGCGCCAGCCGCGACGTCGGGGGCAGGAATACGTCTAGCTCAGGTAGACTGGTACATTGCAGTATTTCACTGAAGTCTGGAATAATGTTATCACCTATCCAACAATACAACGATTGGATCAAGGGTTATAAACTACACTTTTATGAAATTCCAGTTCAAACTTGCATTCCTAAAAACAATAACTTCAGTCAGAAAGAAAGCAATCTTATTTTACGGAAATTAATAAACTCCTACAGTTATGGTGCTAATGAATGATGTTTATCAATCAATTTTTATCCAGCATAGTTTTGCATCCAAAATCAGATGGCACTTGGATTTATATTAAATTTCAAAATACTTAATAAATATATTAATAGAAGACTTAAGGACAGCAACCAAACTCATGACTCATGTTGTTTTATGGCAACTATATGTGGGAGATTTTGTGGAAATAATACGAAAGAAATAGTTAAATAAATCAAACCGATATATTTTACATAAGGAAGTACATTGTTATATTACACCATAATACATAATAGCATGAAAAATAGGAAGCAATACAGCAAATACACAATTTATATAACGGTTCAGTAAATAAGTAACAAATTATCACATCAACATAGCAACAAGCATAGTAACAATATAAAGTAATAATAAACTCAACGTTACCTGACAGTTCAGAGCACCTTCGTACCGTGTCTGCTACTAGACAACTTCTGATCTGTCGACCAACCGAGTAATATTCACAACGCCCCCGCAAGGGGGCGCGGTAGGCGGTTCCGGGGCTATGCCCCCTTGCCGCGGAAGCTATACCGCAGTCCGTTAAAACGGACCCGTCCTCGGGGTGGACACTGTCCATTGGTTAATTGGGCGCATGGTGGCAGCATGCGCCCATGTGTGTGGTTGCTATGTTGTGGACTGTAGGCGCGCCACAGCGCTGTTGCACAGCGCTGTTTTCTTCACGGCACCACGGCGGTCTGTCCCCGCCAGATGAGACCCGAGGGAGGCCCGGCGGAGGACGACCAGCGGCAGAGGTGCCGACTTATAGCGCACCTACAGTGGATGTGTGGTTCCCGCCCGCCCCACTAACCAGAGCTAGCCAGCAGTGGACCAGACTGAGGAACCGACGTGTGTGTCTGGGCGGTATTGTATTGTGTAACACCGCCCAGTGAGTGCGTCGGTCGCGGGCCCGCGCCGCTTTCCTTCGCGTGAGTCTACGTGAGTGTAGAGACGTGCATGTGTGGTTTCACTGCGTGACGTACCTATATTAACTTAGAATACGGCACGCAGCTGGGTGCATGTAGTGGGTGGAGTCATATTGTGCAGATAAGCTGCGTGTAGCCTGGTACAGCTTACCCGGGTCAATCCGGTGGGGTGGGGTCATCGTCCGCTACCAGGTCGCGGGGGAGTCGCCTCGCGTCAGGGGGGCGCGCATGCCAGGGCGCTAGGTGCTTGACGTGTGGCCAAGCAGATGCGTCGGCACGCGCGAACATTCCCGTCGCGAGGCGTCGGATGAAGTCGTCCAGGCTCTCAATCCCGAGGTCCCGCTGGATGACATCGTTCCTCACGTAGCGAGGGGCGCCAACTATGGTCCGCAGCGCAAGCGTCTGTTGCGCGCGGAGAATCTTCTTGTTTCCCTCGCTAGTGAGGGCGAACCAGGCGGGGGCGGCGTACGTCAGTATTGAGCGTATATATGTTTTATACACGCCCAACTTGACGCGCGCCGGGAGGCGGGACGAGAGCGCTGGACGGAGCTGGGCGCGGGCGGCCCTGGTCCGGCCCGCGACCTGACGGACGTGTGGCCCCATGGTGAGCCGGCGGTCGATGGTCACACCCAGGTACTTGGCCCGGGGCGCCCAATCGACTTCGGCACCTTGGAGCGTCAGGCGCGGTGGGAGGGAGCGCGCAGAGCTGAAAACTATCGCCTGCGTCTTACCCACGTTCACAGACAGCCGCCACTTGGACAGCCAGTCAGGGAGGAGGTCGAGCGTGCGCTGCATTTTGACCGCCGCGTGCCCCGCGTTAAGCGAGGTGGCGATGAACGCGGCGTCGTCAGCATACAGCGCGAGCTTCACCTGTGGCGTAGTGGGGATGTCGTCCGTGTAACGTGAGTAACACGCTGGCGACACACAGCTGCCCTGCGGGACGCCCGCCAGCACCGGGCGGGCGCTGGAGAGCGCTCCCTCGACCACCACGCGGAAGCTCCTGTGGGACAGAAAGGATTGGACCACTCTTACCACGCGACGGGGCGCTCCAGAAGTGGCCAGCTTGTAAATCAGGCCGTCGTGCCATACACGGTCGAAGGCCTTCTCCATGTCGAGGAATACTGCAACGGATTCCTCTTTCTTGTTGGATGCAGCTGTCAGGTCGTGCAGTACCCTCGACAGCTGGAGCGTCGTGCTGTGTTCCGACCGAAACCCGAATTGTTCCGGCCGTGGCGTGATGTGCGGCTGGAGATGCCGCAACAGGAGTACTTCGAACACCTTGGAGGTGGTCGGCAGCAGCGTAACGGGCCGGTAGCTCTCCGGTTTCAGGGTGTTTTTCCCCGCCTTAGGCAGCATTATGACGCGCCCCTCCTTCCACAAAGCGGGGAAGGCCCCGGTGCGCAGTATCGCCGTGTACAGGCGCGCCAGCGCCGCTACCATACGGAGCGGCAGGTGGCGCAGCGCTGTGTTGGTGATACCGTCTGCACCGGGGGCCTTCCTAGGCTTTGTCCTAAGGATGGCGCGTCTGACTGCCCCAGGCGAGAAGAATATGGCGTCCTCCTCGGGAGCTACCGGCGTGGCGAAGTAGTCCCCAAGGTGTTGCTCGACTGTTGCGACATGTTCGCGGTCGGAAGTCGGGTTCGGTTGAAACTGACGCTCCAGGTGCTGGGCGAAGACCTCCGCCCGGTCCTCTGCTCTGTACCTGAGCGCCCCTCCGCCATCCACTAGCGGACGCACCGGAGCTGGGGTGTTCGTGAGCTGGCGGCAGAGTCGGTGGATAGACGGCCAGCTGCCGGCCGTCGACTCTATTCTGTCCTCCCAGCTCTCGGCTTCCCTGCTTCTCATCTCGGCCTTGATCTTTTCCGCGAGACGGTTTATCCTCCTTTTCAAGACAGGGCATCTCAATTGTTGCCACTGCTTGCGAAGGCGCCTCTTGTCGGCGACCATCTTCTGCAGGTACACAGGTAGAGGCGGCTGCCGTTGAGTCGCCGCGCTCTCCTACGATACAGTTGTAGTCGCCGCTTCCAAGGCGCTCTGTATGCAAGCAGTGACATCTGCCGCCATCTGGTCCACGTCCGCGGAGGTGACGATAGGCCGAGATGGAGTGGTGGTCTCAATCCTCTCTGTGAATTCTTTCCAGTTTGTTTTTCGACGTGGCGCCGCGGGTTTCAGTCGGGTCGGCATCCCCGAGAGGACGACGAGAACAGGGTGATGGTCCGACTGCATCTCGTCGTCCAGTACTTGCTGCGTGATCTGGCAGTGTAGCCCTCGGTAGGCCACGATGTCCAGCACGTCCGGCATGTGGAGTGGGTTGTCCGGAAAATGGGTGGGCGTCTCTGGGCCGGACACCGTGTAGCCGAAGGCTTCCGCGTCCGTGAAGAGCCGTCTTCCTCCCGTGTTCGCCGCGGCCGAGTTCCACGCTGGGTGCTTGCAGTTCAAGTCGCCAGCAAGGATCGTCGCGCCGCCGCTGGCGTTTAGAAGGGCCCTCAACTCCGAAGGGTCCAGATGGGTCGAGGGCGCCTTGTATGCGGCGTAGATGGCGAGATCCTCGCCAACAACATGCAGCTGCACACCCAGCGCGTAGAACGAGCCGGGCGACGGCACGGGGAGCTGCTGATGGACGACTCTTCGCCTCACCAGTACCGCCAGACCACGGTAACGGGTATTGGTTGCCGACCTTTCGTCCTTTCTGTAAGCGAGATACCCGGGGACTCGCAGCTGGTCTTCCTGTCCCAGATGTGTCTCGCTTATCAGCGCCACGTCGATGTCCTCTTCTCTGAGGAGGCGGCGGAGGGGGGCGACCTTGCCTTCCAGGCCGCGGGCGTTCCAGTGAATCACCCTTAACGGCCTAGCCATGGTACAAGGTTAGTAACGACGCCAGGCCGTCAAGGATGACGAGCTCTGCGTCTTGACCCTGCCTGATGGCCTTAATAAGGTCCATCAACAACTGGATGGCGCAGACTGGTGGTGCCACTCTTGGGCTTTTTCTGCTGCTGTTGGGCCGAGAGCCGCGCTATGCCGGCGCCAGCTGGCCTTCCAGTCTGTCTGTCCACATTCTTCGGCTGCGATGGAGCTGCTTCCGTTGTTACAGCCTGCGCCAGGGTTGTAGGCAGGTCGCCCGGGTTAACTCCCTCAGGTGCGGTGGGGGGCGCAGGTTCCTTCCCCTTGCCCCTTCGCTTCCTCTTCCTTCCCCTCCGCCGCTTCAAGGAGGTGGGGGGGGCTTCTCCCCTGTCGGTGGGCCCGTTGGCCGCCGCCATCAGTGACGCGCCTTGGGCCTCGGAGTCAGCCACATCTCTTGGCCCCTCCATGGTTGGGGCCGGACGTCGTGCGGCGGTCGTGGCGGCAGCTGTGCCCGCTCGCCTGTTGGCCTTGATTTCCGCCTGGAACGAGGGACACTTAATGTTATTGGCGGGGTGGTCGCCCCCGCAGTTTGCGCACGTGGCTGGTTCGTCACGAGGGCGGGGGCAGTCCCGCGCGGTGTGCCCCTCTCCGCATCGTACACAGGCGAGCGGCCGGTGGCAATGGTGCGACGAGTGCCGGAACTTTTGGCACCGGTGACACTGAGCGGGCCCACGTTTGCCCCGCCAGGCTTCGATTTTCACACCCCGCATGTATAAAAACACGGAGGTGTCGAAGATCCTACGTACTTCGGGCGTCCTTTTAAGTACGGCGTGGAACACGCAGCCGGGACGTCCCTGGCCCGCCTTGATGTGGCGGACGTATTCCGGCTCGTGCCCCAACGCGCGGAGCTCCTCCTCGATCTCTTCAGGGGTGGTATCCACAGGCAGCCCCCTGATGGCTACCTTCACACTTCGCTCCGCTGGCAGTGAGTAAGCGAACCACGATGTGCCGTCCGCCTTCTCCAGCTCGGTCAGGTGGCGCTGGACCACCCTATATTCGTCTTCACTTTCTGGTATGAATCGAATCCCAGTGCCAAATGGTTGGGCACTGGGGGGGTGGCCCAGCTTTTCCTTTAGGGCCCTGAAGTGGGCGGCCCATCCCGGCAGCTTCTCCACCACCAGCGGAGGATACCTCGGCCTCTTCTGTGGCTTCGGCTTGGGCTGAGTGGCGGCCTTTTCGTCTGTGTCCTGGGGGGCCGCTGGCTGTGAGGGAGAGACAGCATTATTTACTCACCCCTTGTTGCGACCCCGGGTTTCTGGGTATCGGTTGAGGAGAGGTAGGAGGCGTGCTTCGGGTTGCCTCCGCAAACGTAGGCGACCCGGTGGCGGCCTGACCTCGCGGCGGCGCATGTTCGCGCTGCAGCGGTGGGTCGAGGCAGTAGCGCTTCGCCTCCTCCTCGGCTTCGTCGGTGCTTCGCCAACGTCGCTGGGGTCGCGGCTCTGACCACAGGTCGAAGCCATAACTCCGCGGCGGCGACGGTGATGCGGCTGGTGAGTACCTCCTCTGTGCGCTCAGCCCAGAGTCGTCTGAGCCTGCGGACGCCACCGACATGCTCGAGCCGGCTCTCGACGAGCATGCCGACAGCGTCGCCGGAGCGTCATAGGCCGAGACACGAGGGGGTAGCGGCGAGGCGGGCACCTGGGGCGCCAGCGGTGCCGGGCGCGCTCCAGGTGCCGGCTTGCTGTTGCGGTTGGCGGCCCTGGCCGCGGTCGCAGCCCCAAAGGGCGCAGTCGACGCGGCGGATCGCGCTGCCGTGGTGGCGTGTTGCGCAGCGGGGCGCGCAGGTGGCGCTGTGGGCGCCGGGGCGCGGATGGAGGCCGCAAGGATGTGCGGCGGAGGTGCTGGCGCGCGCACGAGCGGTGCGGAATCGCGCCCGGCCGCACGTACGGGTGCGGCGGCACGCGCATGCGGCGCACGACCAATGTTCGCGGCGGCGGGCTCCGGGGCCTGGATCGGGACCGGGCGGAACGCAGACGGACGCACGGGTACGGTGTGCGGGCGACTCGGCGGAGGCGTCGGCGCAACACGGGCAGGCGCCGATGTCGCCGACAGGCCGCGCGCATCAGCAGCAGCCCTGTCTTGTCCCGCTTCCCCCTCTTCGTCCCTCCCGGTGCTCGTCGTCGTCGTCTTCACCTTCTTCTTGATTTTCCCAGCCTTGCTGGACGTCTTCTTCTCCTCGGACCGAGGAGAGGAGGGTCCAGGCGGTGCCGCACCGGGCGACTCGACCTCGATATTGGGCATCGACATCGCCCGGTCCAGCCCCGGGCTGGGTTCTTCGTCGCCGGCGTTGCCGCGGCCTAACGAGCCGCGGGCGCCGGGCTTCGGCATCTTCTTCCTCGGCTTCGGCAGTTAGCGTGGCCTCGCGACTGCAGCAGTGCTCAAGGCACCGGGTAGCAGCGGAGGCTCCCCCTGTGCTCGCACCAGTGCTAGGCACTCGCGCGAACACAGGGAAAGTGAATTAAAAGTGCGGTCCGCGCGAAAAAAGTTTTCTCCACGTACCCCCAATCGGTGCACAATTTGGCCGAAAACTTCTTCACCGTCGAGTGCAGCGCTCCAGATGAGGTGTTCGGTTGGTGAACCACTGGCGAATCCCCCCTGATCTGTCGAGCGCCGCGCACCCTGTTTTATACTCGACTCGGTCGGTAGGTGGGGGAGCGGCGCGTAACGAAAAGTCAATACAATACTTTTTCTAAATCGGAAGTTGACTTAAAAAAAATACAATTAATGCATTAATAATTTCAAAAAATTAAATAATCTCGCACACGGCCATTCTGACGAGCAGCCGTCATGGCTCGCGAACATAAATTACAAATCTTAAATTACTTAAAGTAATAACATCCGTTGAATGATCAAATCTCATGATCCTACTGCCAAATAGCATGGCTCACAAATAAGATTGGTCAAGTCACATGACCACAAACGCCAAATCACATGGCTGCTTGTCAAATCACATGACAGCAAAACATAATCGCCAAATCACATGGCAGTTGTCAAATCACATGACAACAAAATACAATCGCCAAATCACATGGCAGTTGTCAAATCACATGACAACAAAATACAATCGCCAAATCACATGGCAGTTGTCAAATCACATGACAACAAAATACAATCGCCAAATCACATGGCAGTTGTCAAATCACATGACAACAAAATACAATCGCCAAATCACATGGCAACAAAACTGCGATTATCAGGCATAACAATAATCGTTGGCCAGGCGATTACTGATTATGCAAGACAATCTAACTTAATCAATCAATCAAATCAAATTAATTAAATCAATCAAATGAAATCAATCAAATCTATAAACAGTTATCAATCAGATGTATCTAAAGATTCGGTCAACTCACATCCCATATCGGGAGTAACAACTCGTAAGTTATCATGAGAAACATATAACTCATTACCAGTTTTATGAACCTTTACTATGTATCTATCATTGTCTTTTACATCTGTAATCACGCAAGGACCTCTAAACTTACTGTCAAGCTTGTTAATTGCTCGCGGGTTTTGTTTGACTAAAACAGTATCGCCGACTTTAAAAGGTACAATTCTAGCTTTAGTTTTATCAAAATCAGCTTTCCGGGTTTGAGCCAATTCGTCCATTTTAAGTTTTGACTCTTGACGGCATGTGTCGAGGTCCAGGCGCTCAACATCATTTAGTAAAGCTGATATGGCAGGAGGTGACTGATCGCAGCCCATAAGAAGTTGGAACGGAGTATTACCGGTACTTTTACTGAAAGTGCTATTAATTGCTAACTGTACTTCACCAACAGCATCTTTCCAACTTCTTTTGGTAGTATTTTCAACAATTGTAAAGCAGTTAGTCAAAACCTTCATTACTCGCTCAACCTGCCCATTTGCTCGACTTACACCACTAGCTATAAAATGTAATTCTATAGACCAATGTTCACAAAAATTTGAAAATTCTTTACCAGTGTAAGAAGCGGCCTGATCACAAACAATACGCTTAGGAGTGCCAAAAGTGTAAATTAGCTCTTTCAAACAGTTGACAGTAGCTCCTGCAGTTAAATTACTAACGGGTTTCATGAAAACATATTTTGTAAATGCATCTATGAAAACAACCGCGTATTGTTTAGTGGGTTTATTACCACTCAGTTTGCCAGTGGTGTCCATATGGACGGTATGAAAGGGAGTAGGCGGCTTTTCTATTGGATGCAACGTAATCTGTCGTGATCCCGATTGACTTTTATTAATTTTGCAAGTCAGACAATTGTCAACATATTTACGAGTACACTTGGACATATTGGGGAACCAAAATTGCTCTCTGATTTTTTCGAGCGTTTTTTCCCAGCCAAAGTGTTTAAGTGCATCATGATAAATTTGTATCATGTGCCATCGATAACTCTTAGGAATAAAGAGACGTTTTTTTTACTTTATTATGTACAGAAATAATACGATATAATAGACCATTTTGTATTTCGTAACTAGAAGCTACATCTTTATCGATGGTACCCTGTTGGATCGACTCAATTATGTTTTTTGTTTCAGGGTCATTATTTTGCTCTACTTCTAACCATTCACTATAATTTTGTACATTACTTATGTTGATAGTTGTCGGATTGCGGCTTAGATAATCTACGTGGGGAATGCGTTCACCTTTGCGGTACTCAATAGAAAAATCAAAAGATTGCAAATATGCCCACCACCTGTGGACTCTGGGAAGCAATTCTTTTTTGTTCCTTGAGGCCTTCAAAGAATTACAATCAGTAATGAGCTTGAATGGTCTGCCAAGTAAGTAATGGCGAAAATGCTTAACGGATCTAACTACCGCAAGCGTTTCCAACTCGTAAGAGTGGTAACGGCTTTCAGTCTCGGTGGTGCGCATGCTAAAATATTCTATGACTTTGAGGTTTTCGTCATGTTTTTGAAAAAGGATACCTCCTAGTCCAGCGGAACTGGCATCTGTGTGTAGCTCTACATATTTTGTAGGATCAAATAAAGTCAATGCAGGTTCAGAAGATAGGCACTCAATAACTTTATTTCTGGCAACGTTATGTTCAGATGTCCAGTTCCACTTGACATTATTACGGGTGAGATTATACAAAGGGATCATGATTAGTGAAAAGTTAGGAATAAATTTCCTAAAGTAACTGGCTAATCCGCAGAACTGCCGGACCTGTTTAATGTTTGTTGGAATGGGAGAATTTAACAAGGCATTAACTTTACCAGGGCTTGGCCTTACTTGGCCATTGGAGACAATTCTTCCTAAATATTCTATTTCGGTTTGTAGGAACTTACATTTTTTAACATTAAGAGAAAAACCCGTTTTTTGTAGGGCATCAAGTACAAGATTTAGACGTTCAATACCCTGATCAACAGTTTCAGAATAAATTACTACATCATCAATGTAAATTAAAACAAAATCGTCAACGAATTGCTTTAGTGCTGTGTTAAAACTGAGGGTGCATTGCAAAGGCCAAATGGCATACGAAGAAACTCGTACTGCCCGTCAGGTGTGACGAAGGCAGTTTTTTCTATTGAATCATTAGCTATTGGGATTTGATGGAACCCTGCCGCCATATCTAATACTGTAAAGTATTGAGCTCCAGATAGTTTGCTAATATGGTCATCAATAATGGGAAGTGGAAAGTGATCACGAACGGTGTTACTATTTAGTTCTCGGTAATCGACACACATTCTGTCACTACCATCTTTTTTTCGCACTAGTAATATAGGACTTGCAAATGGTGAACTACTATCACGAATTATATTGTTATCTTTTAGGTCTTTAATTAAGTTTTTAACATGTTCACGTTCGGCTGGAGCCAATCGATATGGCCGTCTCTGTACTATTTTGTCCGGATTTTTTAAGCGAATGGTTAGTTCGCCAGTTGTTACTTGTGAAACTGCATTACCGGACGTGAACGTGTTAGAGTGTGATTCTAATAGATTAAGTAACTGAATTTTATGTTCCGAATTTATGTCAGGGTTCACATCTAATGTTTCAAAATCAAAATCCTTTCGAAAACAATTAATACTATAAGAGTTTCTATAAACTTTAGCAGTATTCTTTGAGAAAGTTACCTGAATTCCAGGTACATCAAAAAGATTTTGACCAAGCAATACATCATATTGAATGTACCTATCAGGGACTAGAATAAAGTCTAATTCAATATTGAGGCCATCAACACACACCATGCACAGCTTTTTTCGTGATGAACTGAAAGCATTGTCTCCAATGCCCCGCAAAACGGAGGTCTCATAAATAATCCTACCCTTGACCGAATCGCCAATACTGTCGCGCATAAGGGAGCATTCTGCACCACTGTCTAAGAGGCAAGAATAATCACGGCTTTCGATTTGAACAGTTTGCAAATTTGTATTGCTCAAACTCAAACTATTCACATTAGAGGATTTATCGTTTTTGGTTTGCTTATTTATGCGCCCAAAACAGTTTTCAAAAGTGTGCCCCTTCTTATTGCAAAAAGTACAAACTGTTGGTTTAGAAGGCTTTGATTCGGTAGGTTTATCATTAATATTAGGATTGGGAGCAGTATCTTTCCGAGGACCATTATTATTTGTGCCTGAGCGACAGTTTTTTTGTAGGTGACCTACTTTATGGCATTTATGACATCGTCGAGTATCTGAAGGGGAAGTGGTTCTAGACCGTTTAGACGGGATGTTGTGATTAGGTTCACCACCGGGCCTCTTACGCTTATATGAATTGAGACTTTGAATTAGCTGTGGCAAATTTTTAGGCGTAAGTCGTAGCAAATCAGAACGAATACGAAAGTCAGACATACCCGAAATAACTGCTTCGACGAGGCGTTGTTCAGTCATCTCCACACCAATCACCTTCTTCGCCAGTTCCCATTTCCGGGTTGCGAACTCGGCGAAGTTGCTGGCCTGCTCGCTGGTATATTCCATGAACAGCGTCAGGTCGTCATAGTAACGAGCCTCATCTGCAAAGGTTTCAATAAGACCAGTCTTAAGTTCAGACCACCTAATTAAATTTGAATAATTACGACGAGCCCATTCAGCGGCTCGTCCACGTAAGTGGTTCCGAGCCAAGTTTAGTAGCTCTCTATCAGAGAGTTCATATTCAGCTTGGAGCTCTTCGATGTTTCGGTACCAAACTTGTACGGTATCGGTCCGATCGTCGGGATTAAAAGCAGGGACATAAATATTCTCAAGACTCCGCATTCGTGGAGTAGGCCGCACATTTGGTGGGTTAAAAGCTTGAGCGGTAGTGCTTATTAACTGAGTCATCATTTCCTGCATCATATTTTGCATAAAATTAAGAGGTACAAACTCCACTGTCCTTGATTCGCGGCTGTCTGACGTGGCCGTGGCCGTGGCCGTGGAACCACCGGAATCTGCATCGCGCGGGGATGATGATGATGACGCAGCGTTACTGCCGTTGACGTCTGCAAAACGGCCAGTACGTTGATGCGACGCTCTTTGACTCAGGATCGGTGATGGCTGTCTACCAGCATGCTGGTCTTGATATGCTGGCGCAGACCCTGATGCAGCTTGCGACCGCTCAGCCTGACCCGTGGTAGAATCTTCCGCGTTCATTTTGAAGTTCCTGAAATCAAAATATTCATAGGCGTAGTTCTGTTATATTCGTAATCCCACTTCTGATGTGGGAGATTTTGTGGAAATAATACGAAAGAAATAGTTAAATAAATCAAACCGATATATTTTACATAAGGAAGTACATTGTTATATTACACCATAATACATAATAGCATGAAAAATAGGAAGCAATACAGCAAATACACAATTTATATAACGGTTCAGTAAATAAGTAACAAATTATCACATCAACATAGCAACAAGCATAGTAACAATATAAAGTAATAATAAACTCAACGTTACCTGACAGTTCAGAGCACCTTCGTACCGTGTCTGCTACTAGACAACTTCTGATCTGTCGAGCTTTTTTTTTTTGTTTTTTTTTTTTTTTTTTAAGAGGGACCACTCGCAATTGCAACGCGCTAAGGTTGCTTAACTGCTTAACCGGACAATCCTGTGGTGGCCAAAAATTACTTTAAGGCCCCCAGCCAGGGCTTACAAACTAAGGATTTAAATTAAATGAACGGTCACTAAGGGCACCCCCTGTGGGGTTCGGGCCTCGGCTTAGTGCGTCATTGATGAGAGGGCAGCAAGGGACAACAGGCTGGGTCGGATCATTCTGATCTGTCGAGCGCCGCGCACCCTGTTTTATACTCGACTCGGTCGGTAGGTGGGGGAGCGGCGCGTAACGAAAAGTCAATACAATACTTTTTCTAAATCGGAAGTTGACTTAAAAAAATACAATTAATGCATTAATAATTTCAAAAAATTAAATAATCTCGCACATATACAGGGTGTGGCGTAAGTAGTGGTCCACCGTTCAGGATTCGATGAACCAGATAATTAACTATAACAATTAAAAATTTAAACCATTTATACCCAAGGGTTCCGAAAATATTTCCTTTTTGTCGTTTATTTACGAAATTTCTACCCCTTATTACAAATTTGGTTGTAGTTTCAACAAAAGTCATTAATCTTTCATTTTGATTTCTGTTAATTACTGCTGAATACTAGAGCTACCACGATAAATTATGATTTTTTATGTAAATTCAGCTCTTTTGAAGAAAATGTTGGTTCTTCTCTAATTTTAACCCAAATTTTTAACACACCATCAAGTTCAAGAGCGATTTTTGTAAAAAAAACGTACCACATTGTCAGTGCCCATGTATTTAATAATATGCCTACTAAATGCCGATTTCAAAATGATATCATTATAATAGATCCAATAATGTAACAAAAAGATATTCAATTTTAATTGAAGAAAAGAAGATTTTCATTAAACTATTTTTTTAAACTTTATTGCGTTAATTTGTAATAAAGGGTAGAAATTTCGTAAATAAAAGACAAAAAGGAAATATTTTCGGAACCCTTGGGTATAAATGATTTAAATTTTTAATTGTTATAGTTAATTATCTGGTTCATCGAATCCTGAACGGTGGACCACTACTTACGCCACATCCTGTAGATTTGAAAAATGCTTAAATACTTCTTACCCATACAAAATATGATAGATTTCTCCGGTTTCAGTTTCAAGATACATTGTTTGAGTTTACATTTGGGCTTAGCATAGCACCATTTGTATTCACAAAGATTATGAAGCCATTTATGTGTCACCTGAGGTCAATGGGGCTGCTTTTCTATATTATGTCTGGGTGATATTTTGTGCCTTGGTGATTCATATGATAAGTGTTTGAAAAATGTGTCGACAACTCAAATTTCGAAAAAACAAAAAAAATGTGTTCGTTATCAATACTAAAAAGAGTGCCTTAGAACCCAGACAGCGCTGTCAATTTATATGGGTTTTCTGTTAGATACAGTTCAGTAATATCTCGCTTCATCAGAAGAAGATAGATAAAATTTCATCCCTAACTTATTAAATAATTTTAAATCTAAAATATTTATGCAAAATAGTAGAATTTGCTCAGTTGCTAGGTATACTTGTTGCTGCATGCCCAACAGTCGAATATGGTTGGCCTTACACCAAAGTTATGGAAAGTAACAAAACAACAATGAAAATTACAAGGCTCTGCTACTCACAAAAGGAATTTGGATAGGACTAGATTACTGGTTGTCTCACATTCCAACAACCTACAACAGTATAAAACTATTTGACTTTGTTCTAGAAATATTTTCTGATACTTGACAAACTGGCTGGGGTCTGGTATATAATGATGTCAGAAGCCATGGGCACTGGACAACTGATGATAAAAAGTTTCGTATAAATTACTTTGAACTATTTACCAGCATTTAACAGCATTTAGAGGGCTGAAAACATTTGCAAGCACACTCAGACACTGTGAAGTTTTACTTAGAATTAAATAGATAACACAACTGCCATAGCCTACATCAATAAAATGGGTGGCACTCGTTTTCCCCACCGTAGTTGTGGCAACGGTGTGAGGAAAGACACATTTGGATCTAGGCATCCAAACACAGAAATTGAATGGAAGTTATGTGATGTAGCTTACAAGACTATTATTGTTAAACCTCAGATTGACTTGTTTGCAAACAAGTTTAACACTAATTGTCAGAATTATATATCATGCACTGTCAAATGGTAAGGTGATTTCTTTTATACATTCCCACCATTTGCACTTATTAGTAAGATGTTACAGATAATAAAAAAGGAAGGCGCAACAGGCATTGTTGTAGTACCTTGGTGGCCCTCACAACCATGGTTTCCCTTATTTGAAACCAAGGTTATTTCTGAAAGAATAATAATGGAACCCTATCATAAAAGTGATACGAACCTGCTCTGAATCAGGAATTTCTTATTGTCAGAACCAAGATATTGACCCTCTCCTAGACTCAGTTCCCACTGTAATATCTTTTCTGACAAAATTTTAATGAGGGACTATCATAAATAGCTCACTCAACACCTTTAAGTTAGCTATTTCTCTAGTTCTAGGGCCCCAAACTGGCCTATATGACCGACTGTCAAGGTTCTTCAGGGATATATTTAGGTTAAAACCTAAGAACCCCAAATATGAAGTAGTATGGAATCTTAGTATCGTTTTCAATTATTTGTCTAAACTATTTCCTAATGAAACCCTTAGTTTAGAACTAATTTCCAAAAATTAAGTTACCATAATAGCCCTTGTAACTGCACACAGAATTCGAACCTTGTCTCTCATAAGTATACTGATAACATTTCTTGTAACCAGGATAATTATTAAGATAAAAATTCCAGAAATTATTAAAATCTTTGAACCTGGTAGATATCAACCCAATTTGATACTACCATCTTTTAAGGAGAATTTGTCTGTGTGTTCTGCTACTAACCTTTTGTTCTATCTAGATATTACAAAAAATACCTATAAGACAAGATTGTAAATCACCAATTATAACTATAAGAAAACCGTATCGTGCCGCCACTACTGCAACTATTAGTAGGTGGATGAAACAAATTCTAACTAATAGTGGGATAAATACTCCCAAATTCACATCACACAGCTCAAGACATGCTTCTGCATAAAAAAAAAAAAAAAAAAAAAAATCCTCTGAAGTGGGTTTTAATATTGAAGTTATAAGAAAAGAAGCTGGTTGGACCACAAATTCCTCAACTTTGCTTGCTTTTATTATGAGACCTAGATATATGAGATGAGATAGTTAATCATCATCATCATCAGCCTATTAATGTTCCCACTGCTGGGACACAGGCCTCCTCTCTATGAGGAGTGATTCTAAATTCTAGTGCTTTTGCACAAGCAGTGTGTTCTATACTCTCTGTAATATAGAACACACTGCTTGTTATTGTTGGTTGATTAAATTAAATGTCAATGGTAACTGTCTGATTAAAGTAATTAAGCTCTTTATAAGATTATCATGACACAGGTTGTTCAGTAAGAGAAGATTTATGTTATGTTACCTTTTATTTAAATAAATGTGATATTAGTACATAAGTAATGATAATCAGAATAGTATGTTAGGTTGAATTGTTCAATGGTTATCAGATGTTGACTAGATTACCAACACAACTTTCTTATTTGAACATCTACAAGTACTAAATGAGGACGAGATTACGGAGCATAATTATATAGATCGGACTAACTTACCTAGTGACGTCCGATCCTTAATTATGTGAAGTAATCTCGTCCTCATTGTATCCCAACCCTTCCCGAAGATCAGCCTACTTATATGTGTTTTAAAGTGTCTTATCTACACCCCTTTTTAAAGTTGTGTTGACTAATGTATCGGAACTACGATAGATAACCGTATCGGTCATCTTGAAGTCCCGATCATATGCTTTGAAAGAATGAGTTGACAGATGTCCAGACAACGCGCCAAGACCGGACCACAGATAACATATTCGTTTTGATGAAATCGATTCATCTTTAAAAAAATGTGATAGCGAGTTAGCAAGAAGTGCAAACTACAAGTACTAAATGAGGACGAGATTACTTCACATAATTAAGGATCGGACGTCACTAGGTAAGTTAGTCCGATCTATATAATTATTAATTATCACCAAAATGCCCCAAGCGTCAGTGTCGTCACATAGTTCTGCATAAGGCTGCTTGTCTGAGTGGGAAAGAACTCATTTTAAGAACGTGAGCGAGTGAGAAAAAAGTACAGGCGTAACCAGGTGATTTGATCGGCTGGAAACGATATTAAAATGACTTTTTTTTTGTGTGCCTTTTATCTAATTGATTAGTTAACGACGTTACACCCTACTCCCTAATATTTTCGGATTCATGAGTTTTGAAAACACATTGGGAGTAAGCACAGTTGACCAATCGTGTTGTCATTCATTTTTAGTTCGGTCTCCAAACGAATCTTATGTCCGTAAGTGATACGGAGTAAGAAACGACCGTAACTTCGGCTGAAACTACGGATTTAAGTAAATGGGAGTGTCAGACTTTTACTGACTAAAACCCATCCATGTTCCTTCATTGTCCTTTGTGTTCCGGGGCCACGGTATCTCTTTCGAACAGTCCCGCAACCCCGGCAGGCAGCGGTCCTTGTGGACCCTCTCCTTAGAACAGACATCATTTATTAATTTTCCGACTCTCGATTTTTTTTTTCGGTACTTCTGTCCAGGGTTGTGGTATGCGGCATTCTCTAGAGGATTTTTTGGAATACAATATGACTAAATAACCATACATTCATCGTTAAACCAAAAACCGAGATTCTAGATTTTCTATTAAAAATCCCTCTAATAAATACGTTAAAACTTAAAGGACCTTGTACGAGTAATAATCCTTTTAGCGTAGTTTCTTAGTCTGTTTTATGTCTCAAAACGGTACTCTAAGCAATAATTTAACACTAAAATGGTCTAGACGTAAAGATAATGACTACAAAACTTTAATATAGTACTTAACAAAAACGTAAATTCACTATAAAGTTGGAATTTGATAAGCCTTTGTTAGGCAGACTGAAAAATCACACGAACCTGCAACATAGCGTTGTTATTTCAACAGATATCTTTAATCTTTAAAGTACAGACGAGCTTTGGTAAAATTAAATTACTGGGTAATAACATAACATGACACCTGTAATCCCCAAAGGGTTAAGCAGATGTGTATCTAATTGTATACTCACATTTATTTTACTCATGTTTATTGTATTGTATTGTATAACGGGTTGGTGTCCGCAACTACACGTCAAAGCGCGTATTTTGCGTATGGGCTATAATCTACCACGCGAACCCAGTGCGGATTGGTAGATGTCACATGTTTTCGAATTTTTGGGTCTAAGACATGCCGGTTTCCTCACTATGTTTTCCTTCACCGTTTTGAGAGCAGTGGTGATTACACAAAGTAATGCGCCTGTCTGGGTTCGAACCCACAACTTACTGTTCGTAAGTCGGGGCCGCCACCACTGGGCCACCGCTGCTCTGTTATGTTTAAGTGCCATGTACTGAGAAATTCCGGATGGAAAAACCCAATAACATTTAGCCCGACCCGGGAATCTAACCCAGAACCTCTTACTCAGCAGACGCACTTACGACCAGTCGACCAATAAGGCATTCAGGAAATCAGTTCAAAAATTCAGGAAATATAAAAATCTTTTCCTTGTAACATTCTCAAACTCCTGGCGGTCCTATCATTATTTCCTGCAAGCACAATTTTCAAGGTTTGTCAAGAAAATCCCATAAGGGTTTAAAGATACATAAACTATAATATTATTCTTTTACGTTTGTGTGACTAAAATTTAAAATAAAAAACGGTGAAGAAAAACATCGTGAGGAAACCGGCATGTCCTAGATCAATCCGCACTGGGCCCGCGTGGTGGATTATAGCCCATTCCCTCTCATTGAGAGGAGGCCATGTCCCAGCAGTGGGAACATTACAGGCTGATGATGATGATGATGATGACTAAAACTATAAAGCTACGAAGCTAAAGAGCTACAATGCGACCACAGTCTTACAATAAGCTAAGACATCACGGATAATCCATTCATATCTTCCCAAGTTACTTACGAACGAGAGAGCCAAACTTAATACATTTTCCATTAAGCACTGATTACTTGAAAGCTCTTCGTCGTCACGTAGTGAAACAATGCACCCGTTACAGAGGACTGTATAGATGATGTAGGTACGCGGGATAGGATTGAAGATGACACGTTTTCGGGTGATTGACCGGTAAGAATATTATTTCGAAATATAAATAATGGAAACCTATCATAATTGCAGCTTATGGAAGCCTCCATGAATGTTAAAGTACTATAAAAATAATGACAAAAAGCGAAAACAAGACATAAATCGGCCAAACAACACAAAAGTTATAACCATTTAAACTTTTGTTTCTATCTCTTTCTAGATAAACGGAATTTAGTATGGATTTTGTACGTCGATGTAGCGAATGACGTCATTCGCTGTATCGGATCTCTCTGTCTAATCAGCAGTTTCAAATGCATATAACTTAGTATTTTCTATAGATATTAAAAAAATATTTTCACCTTGCTATATCTGATGTTAATACGCTTTGTTTAGAGTGATAAAAAAAAAACATACATATACCCTATTGGTCAAGAGGTCTTAATCACGATTTTTGAGAGTTGAATACCGGGATTTCTAAAGTAGCTGCTCTATTGAATATTTCATCACGGAATTCTCAGTAGACCTGACTAATGATTTGTGAGAAACCAAGTCTCGCAGTGCGCAGTCTCGCAGTGTGCATTGGGCTTAACAAGCGAAATGAGGATTTTAAATATAAAATTAGCTAGATTCCAAAACGTATCATGGTATGTTAGGGTCTCCTCTAATAACTTTCATGTCACCATGATTTGGCACCGGACGGCAAACCGAATTTAGTTATGTTGATTTATACGATTTTACACTGCCTCGTTAGTCTAACGGTCTAAATTGATATTGGGTTTTTCCAACAAGATTTTTTCAGTATTAGATTGAGAGAGAAATTTGTGCCTGGTTGATGGCAATAGACTCGCCCCCTATTACATGAGAGTTAAACATTACTAGCGAAATGTGACTGTACATTATTAGGTACACCTCTGCCTAAATCTTAGGAGATTACAGGCGTGATACATGTATGTTAAATACTTCAGAATCGTATGTTCCGAACTCAACAAGTATGAAGCACCGTTCCTGTTAACATAAAAAAGCCAATCCATAAACGCTCAACCAGAATTACTATCAGTAAAAAACATTTCACTTTTCCCTCCATTACGAAGTTTACTGCTGCCAAACCTCATTTTATCAATGTTTAAACAGCATTATCAAATGAAACCTTTCGAAGAAAAACGCAATATGTCGAGTACTTACAGTTAGCGGTCTTGTACCACGTAGAGCCGTAAGTGAGACTGTACGTGATCACTGGAGTACTTAAGACGGACTTAGTTAGGTACAGTCAATAAAAGGGTTAGTTGTGTAGGCAAGCAACTTACTACTAGTATAAACGCGAAAGATTTATATTATAATCAATCTGTTTGCAATTTCATCCAAATCCGTTCAGGTGGCCTACCATGACGTCTTAAAACAGGATCGTTTTAATCTTGTTCCAGTGTGGGTAAGAGACGGAGCTATAGAGGACGTCTAGCGCCATCTCTTTCCCACACTGGAACAAGATTAAAACGATCCTGCTTTAAGACGTCATGGTAGGCCACCTGTAGTTTCTGCGTGAAAGAACCACAAAAATCGATCCTCACAAACTTTTGCATTTATAATAGTAGTAAGTAGATTGCTAGTCTGCATACCTAATTCTTTTGTTGACTGTAAATTGTAGGAGGTTGAGAGAGAATCTGTCTTTTTAATAGAGTTAACAATTTTTCAGTTGGCTTTGGTTATCGAAACAAACAACAAACGCAACTTAACAAGTTTATGAGTTCGGTGGCTTTTAGTTAAGTTAAGTAGCCGATTTTTAAAAACAAATTAACTTCTTTAGCGTTTTAGAAATCCTGCACCCCTAGCCAAGTTACAAACGTTTCGTATCGATTCTCTTTCTACAATCGTAAACGCCTCGGCGTAAGCGATTGTAGAAAGCGCTAAATTGGTAGCCAAGTTGACACGACTGAGTCGATCGCTCCTTCTCTAATGTCTGTAGAAAAAACCTACACTTTAGTCTATGGTGAGCGTTCCTACCAAAGAGTTTAGCTATCAACATTGTAGAAACGATAACATTCTGTTCTATCATTTTGAACGATGTAAACTTGTCTACGAATTTTCTATTCGTTTGTGTTTATCACGTGATTTAACGCTGAGATGATGTCATTCCCATTCATTTGAATAGTCTTCTACTAGCGTTAACGATTGTAGATTGTCAACTTGGCTAGGGGTGCTGTGTAGATTGAGAGAAAACGTAGAATTGATAAACTGAAAATGTCGAAGTGCAATATATATGCAATGAATAAACATGCAGAGATACGAGCGCGCGGCGTAAACATAGCGTAGGTAAATACATTTGATTTTTAAACGAAAATACAAGTATATATCCTTTATAGCATTTTGGTTCAGTTTTTGCGACTACCACAATTATTATTACCCATAGTTATGGATAAATTCATAAAAATCAAGTAAGTGAAAGCGTTTTCTGTTAGTCTTTCATCACTGCGATCTCCAATCCGCCTGCCAAGCGTAGAGATTACGGCAAATTCCTCCCATCATGGGAGAGGCTTATGTCCAGCAGTGGACGTTATGGTCTGTTGTGAGTAAGTGAATAAGTAATTTCAATCGTCCGTTTTTACGTTACGCTAGGGACAGATCAATGGTACTAATGCTAAACTCCTCACAAAAATGATTGATAAATGCTTTTATTGTGTACCTTATTTATGCCAATAAATAATTTTGATTCCCTTAAAGTTTTTTCCTTATAATTATTTCATCTTTTAATATTAACTAGCTGATGCCCGCGGCTTTTCCCCCTTGACAAAATATTAACTATAAACCTTCCTCTTGTATCACTCTATCTATTAAAAAAACTCGCATCAAAATCCGTTGCGTAGTTTTAAAGATCTAAGCATACATAGGGACATACAGACGCAGCGGGGGGCTTTGTTTTATGATATGTAGTGAAGAATGAAATAATTTAAAAAGAAGCCATAACGAATTCCAATAAAATCGTATCGATGTTTGCCAACACAATTCAAATTCCGAATTGAACTTCAAACAAATAAACATCGTAAATAAAAACGCCAATTGTTTTATCGATGACAAATAAACATGTTCCCGATTCACAGTCAATCGTGAGTCGAGACAAATTCCTCCGTGCCTCTGTTGTCTGTACATCGGTAATTTACCCTTTTTTACTAACTCAACCAGATTTCTCAGAGTATCGGACGTATAAGGCGGTGTTCGTATGAGGCGTTTTTTGATTAGAGTGTGAAAAAAAAGTTAATTTTCTTATATGTAGTTTCTTCATTTTATAAAATGTTGTTGGATTGAGAGGGAGAAGAAGACCAAAGAAAAGATGGATGGAGTGTGAGAGGAATGATATGAAGGAAAAAGGTGGAAGGACGTGACGAATGAAGACGAGAAAAACACGTGTTGCGCGGACCCCAAGTAACATGAAACAAAGGCAGGAATTCAATGAAGTTTCTTCATGAGTCTGCAGTCTCATGTATCCTAACATCTGGAAAGGGGATAAGAAAAAAATCACGAACAGTATAGCTCTATTTTATGATCATCGTCGTCTTGTGAAAATCCAGCCTTAGATTGACAGATCTTTAACAAATATTAAATCAACTTTTAAATCGATCTTTCTGGAATACGGACGTCAAAGAACCGAGTTAAATAAGTAGAAGCTGCATAAATTCTCTTCATCTCAGTCAGAAACAGAAACTTAAAAAGAGTTGTTTATATAAGGGGTTCCGTATAAATTTGTAGATATTTTGTTATTTAACTACATATTTACGTTTTTCAGTTTTTTTCGTTTACAAGTGCTGTACAACATTGCTTCTTGCCAAACATGATCTATAGAATCATGAAATTTGTCAACGGGAGGTACCCGATCATATCTTTTGATTGCGTTGACTTTCAAGTTTGATTTTTTCCCTGCTCGAAAGGGTAGCACACTTGAGTATTTGATATTAATTTCAGCTTGATACTACAGTATTTATATGCTATACTTACACTTTATATTCATCATTCATATTACTATTTATCATCCTTTTTATTTGTTTATATGTTCACACTCAGCAAATCGATCTAAATACGATTCATTAACATAAAATAGCTGAAATAAAATATTAACTCATAATTTTCATGCTGTGACACTTACGTCAAATTGTCAAACTGTCAGTTATTTTTTAATTCTCTTTCTGCTTAGTCTATGGACTTTTTGGTTTATAATTAAATTTAAATTATTTTTATCAATATGTTTAGCTATTATATTTTATAGATTATTACGATAGTTTACTAAATAACTTAATTTCAAATTATATTTATAAAATTCTTTACGCACTCATGGATATGTCTTGGCCGACTACACTTGTCAGATGAGATGATGGCCACAAGAAAACTAATATTTGAAAATTGAAAAAGGAAGACTACTTTGAAAACGAGCTGACGAACCGCTGGAGGCAGTCTACCATTGGATCTGATATAAGAAGCATCAGAAAATAGTTTGTATTTTGCTGTTATATTTCTATATTACCCAGGGGATTCCGCTAAAGATTCCGCCTGGTGCCTTTACTCCGGATCTTCGGAAGCTGTCTTCGTGCCTGACTTGCTACTTGTCTCGCAAAGCTATCCTGACGTCTGGTCCTGAGATCTATACTGCCTTCCTACAGAGCTGACCTAGTGCGTGACTGGGAAATCCCACGACGCCTTTCCAGCAGAGGTTTCCTGAAGCTGATCCTCGAAGTTGCCCTGATAACTGACCTGCTACCCTAACGCCTGTTCCCATTCCTACACTGCTGAACTGATTCGCCACCAATTAAGTGCGTAAACTATAAAACTACTACGTTTCTATCCTAGATTGCGTGCTAGGTAGGTTTTTTATAATTAGTTGTATTTTCTATCTCATATGTAAATTCATCCCCTAATTAAATTTAATTGAACAAGTCTGCTTTTATCCATTTACTTTGATAGGATCAAGTAGATTTGTTACAATAACGCGTTCCTGATAAAAAGTGTCTTGATGGACAGACGGACAACAAAGTAATTCTATAGGCGTTCCGTTTTTACCGACTGAGGTACGGAACCATAATTAACCTTCAGAATTGAATATAAGACAGTTCAATGAAGAAGAATGAGAGCTTATGGAATATTTTGAATACATACACGCGTAAGAATTTGTGAGTTATCCTATTTGTCTATGGCACGTGTATACAGCCTACACGTGTTTTTTATGTTGTTTTAATTATAAAAAATATTTATATCTACATGAGTTGTTGCTAACGGATATTGTTTTAGGGCTAAGGGTCTAATCAAGTCATAGTTAATCAGAATATTAATAGTAAAAATTACGTGAAAAAAAAGCACGCAATGCGCGTACACTCTACACGAACGCCCTCTAGCGCCGAATTCATGCGCAATAGCCCCCATTAATAATCTATTTAAAACCACTTCCAAACGAAATTACGACTCCTCAAATGAATATAGATAAAATAGCCAATGTTGTTTAATTTTAATTGGTTGAACTAAAATAAGCTTTATGATACTACAAAGCATCAATTAATATTAATACTTTCAAAACTAAAATAATATTTCAATGTTAGAAGTCAAACAAAAAAATCATGACGTACTTTTCATCAAAAACCAGTAGAAGTAAAGCGAAATCTTATTCGTATTTTTTGCGGCAGCTTATAAATGGTAATAGGGCTTTGTCATAAGGGACGTGACATTTAGAAAATTCATAAATAAGTAGAAAAGAAATCGCAAGATTTGTGAATAAATGTAACGGAAAAAATTACAAGAATCTTCATCTGCTTAACCTCTCCCAATTATGTTGGGGTCGGCTTCCAGTAACAGGATGCAGCTTAATACCAGTATTTCACAAAAAGCGACTGCCTATCTGACGTGCACAACACACTTTTTTTGGCCTGAACTGCCCCATTCCTGGGCAAAGGCCTTCCCCATTCCTTCCACTACCCAAGCGTCTGATACATATACAGGATTTTCTTTAATTAAAGCTATTTTTTTATATATCTTTTTGTTAAGTTAAAATTTTGTCAGGCGATGGAGCGCACAGCATAATAGATGCCAAGCGATAAAATTGCGTAAGAAACACCACCCCGCTCAATAATTCAAGTAACTTATGTTGGAGTCAAGCCCGGATGGACCCGGAGTAGCGGTTTTTGGTCGGGCTCAGTACTGGTACTCCGAAAACTAAAAAAGACAATATTTCAGACCGTAAAAAAATTAAAACTGTAGCTACCAAAATATAGTCGAGAATAACCCCAATGTAAGCCACTTTTACAATAAAAAAAAAAAAAAAACTCAGCGTTTACCCGCCAAATCTATAACTGGACCAAACCAGTTTCGTCCCGTCACGCCCGTCGAATACGGGACACAAAGGGGCACTCCGCAATCACGCTGTTTGTAAATCTTTCACGTAGGCACGTGAGCCGGAATATTGAGTATTGACTCACACGGCTGCATACTAAATAATAATCGCGTTGCCTACTAAATATTGTGGTGGCTTGGACTAATGTTATTGCTATCACGCCTACCCTGAGGGGATAGGCAGAAGAGTATATTAAAAATCTTTACCTTGGACGAAGACTTCTTCGTGGGTGTTTGTCCTAGTTTGTGATCAAAGAGGTTCGCCAATATGACGCTAAGTCTGAATGCGCATTTCTCTTCACGTTTTTTTTTATGAAGTTGATAGATTTCATTCAGGCAATCACTATGGACAAAACTATTAAGCAATTATGCGAAAAAAGAACAGCATCCCTGATGCGGCTTTGGAGGAGCACCAACAGCATCTTAAAGGTGATAGTGGATAAACCTGACGGAACGGAACGGGCAGTTCCTGGGGCACTGGACCCACTGGTCCTTGCTGCAGGTCTGGTGCAGCGGTAGGCGGTGGCGGTGTTTGTTAGTTATGTTGTTGTTGTTTTGTTGTGCTTTGTTATGAATTGATTATTATTTTATTTTGATGAAAATTGTTGATATTATTTTGGGTCGGGAGGCTTTTGGGACCAGGACCGCGGTCCCAGATTCCCCCTTAATATTATTGGCTGGCATTTTGGGATCACCAGGAAAAAAAATAAAGTTATGGCTTGGGAAAGTACGGTCAACCAAACATACTTCGTATTTTTATAAAACCAATAATAGTACATTTCGAAACAAGCGAAGAAAGATTTTTTTTAAATACCCCATCTTTAGAGAAATATCATTTCAATAATAAATTCATGTAATTGTTGATCACAATATTATTTTAGCTTACTGGACAGTAAGCTAAAATAATATTGATTATATATTTGATTTGATTGATTATATTAAAATTTTAACTTTTTTTTTCTTGTCGTCCCAAAATACCACTCAAAAATATTTAGCCCCCTAAATATTTTTATTTTTTTTTCGGCACCGCAGTCCCGGTCCCAAAAGCCACCCATTATTTTAATGAGAATGTTACTAACACAGTTTGTAAGTGTTACTAACAACAATATAAATCATTTATGTTCGATGTAAATACATAATAATAATAAAAACAGGTGATCTTGCAAAAAATAAACCGTCCAAGTGCGAATCGGACTCGCGCATGAAGGGTTTCGTAGGGTTGTCTATTGTTTGCCCGAAGATTATATGCCATAATCATCATTTTCCCGAATTTCATTTACCCGAATTTCATTTGCCCGAATGTTTTATTTGCCCTAAAAGACATATGACATACTTTTAATTGCCCGAATTTTAGATACCATAAGATACGAATGCCATAAGTATTGTTTGCCTTATTTTTATGTGTCATAATAATTATTAGACATAATATTTAAATGGCATAATATTTAAATGGCATAACAAGTATTAGACAAATATTTAAGCCCCGTAATAATCATTACATTGTTGATGGTGGGTTAGGTCGACGGAGCCCCGCTTCGCGGGGCTCCTACTTCTGTGTGGTTTATAAAAAAATAACCACGAAGGGGATGGCGGGGTCTATTCGCTCGCTTCGCTCGCTCACACGACCCCGCCATCCCCTTCTAACCTAACCTGTCCGAGTCGGGGTGCCCTAAAGTCCCAATTGCATCCAATTTCTCTTGATATAAACAACCGTTACACACCCGATGTCGATGGCAAATTATGTTATGGCATTTCATAATTATGGCATGTGATAATTAGGGCATGAGATAATTAGGGCTTACAATGATTATGACAAATGATGTTATGGTAAGTGACTTTATGGGAAACAATGATTCTGGCACGTGACTAATATGGCAAATGAGAGTAGGGCAAATGAGTATTATGTCGTATGATATTATGGCTGTTGACTATTATGGCAAATGATATTAGGGCAAATAAAATTCGGGTAAACAGCGGTATACCGTTTCGTAGCATCGTATTAAGGGAGCCAGCCCTCTTTAATTTTTAATTAATTTTTATTATTTGTTGTTATAGCGACAACATATTATTTTGTGAAAATTGTAACGGTCTACCTATTGCGGATCATGAGATACAGCCCGCTAATAGGCAGACCCGGATGGACCGACGGACGGACAGCGGAGACATAGCAATAGGATCCCGTTGGTTACCCTTCAGGTACGGAACAGTAAAAAAGCAAAGGTGATATAACAAGTTCTTATGATGTAAAGGCTTCTGGAGTTCCAGTTCCTGAAAACCCTTCCCATTTTCCATGGCAACAGCGTCATTACCTTTAAACTTTCATATACTCACTTCACCTTTAACTTCAACATAATCTCTTCAACCTACGTACAAGTTCAGAAAAACAGATTTCCTCTTTTAAAATAAAGATATATTTACATAGGTATATCAACATCAAAAGTATGCGAGAATTTGTCTCCAAACTTACTTAATGAGGGTTACTCATTAATAATTAAAAGTCGGACGATTCGAGGAGACTCGAGCAGAAATTACTTTGAAAGTTAAGTCGGAGCCAAGTTTATTTATTTGATGGAAACATATTTCCAGTCATTTATCTCTGAGAGTTGGTTATGGATTTGGAGGATAGAAGATTCTGGATTCTTTATGTTTGAGATCATCTTTGGTTGGATGTTGTGTGTCTTGGATTAGGGGTTCATGAGAATTTTCAGGTTGTGGAGGTCACATAGACGGTCGCTCCATGCAAAATACTGGCATTCAGCTGTATCCAGTTAGACTGGAAGCCTACGCCAACATAGTTGAGAAAAGGTCCAGCACTTCTCGTCCACGTTTATTATGCGCACTGTCAAAGTGTGGAACTCTCTGACGGTATGTGTTCCCACCCACATTTTTAACCCGCCTGCCTTCAAAGCAAGAGTGAACAGGCATCTTCTGGGCACGCTCGTTCCATTATAGACCTCATTCATCGCTTTCCATTAGGCGTGATCGAGGTTTTTGACCTCAGCAGGCCCATTCAGTAATAAAAAAGGCTTAGCAGATGGAAATGATGAAGAGTTGAATAAGGGTTTTGGAGAAGATTCAGTCTCTTTGAGATCATCTTTCGCTGGACAATAGGTGAACAGCTTGGATTTGGGCTCCATGTGAATTTTCAGCTTGATATATCGAAATACTCTTCATACCAAAACAATTCTTTAATTGGTGAACAGAAACCAAAATGCAACTTGTAGACTTTTCTGCCACAGTAGAACTGTTCCTGATCGCATAGTTTGGACACAGGTCTCCACACTGTGAGAAAATGGAACGAAATCAATCGCAAGTGGCCCAGTAGATGTTGGTGGATCTCACAATGTAATATGTAGTAGCTGATGCTAGCAAATTTTTATTATTTAAAACTTTATATTTTATTATTTTGATCATTCGCTGTAGCGAAAAGATTTGCCAACATCAGCTACCAAATTGAAACTAACCCAAACCACGCTGACTTACTTAACTATCAACACACGTAAATTCCTAACTACGTGGAAACTACAATACTTTACCACTATAACTAGAAAACTATTAAATGTTTGACACTACTCGGGAACAAACACAGCTCCACAACTACACCCTTTGAGCGAAACTTTGCGAATAGAACCTGACCGCTAACATACGTCACAAGCGACGATTAATCAATTAGCTATCGAATTCTGCGGAACCCTTGTTTATTTCGCGACGACATTTTAGGGGGTTTGCGGTTTTTAGATCGTAGATTTCTGTTTGTGGAACCCTGATAGGATTTATGGGGATTTTAGAAAAGTCACTGGGTTAAATTAAATTGGCCAAGTTGCGAATGTGGTGGTTCTACAGTTCTAATGAGAGTGTAAAATAAGTACATCATCACTGGCAGTCTTGCTTCACCTACGGCTGAGTACAGACCTACTCCCTTTTGTTCTATGCCTGCCTGCCTACTTCAAAAAGTACTACAGAAACATGGTACAAAAAGCACTACAGCGCCATGTATGACACAAATGAAGAACTTACATCAACATTCTAAATTGCGCTATTAAATCCGTGACTTAAGACTATATAGAAAAACCCGACAACAACGGCCGGGCAGTTGCCCACCACTTTTTCGATTACTGAATTTCGAAGTAGGGAATTATTTTGTGGGGACGTGCTGCATGTAATGTTAATAGATTATGATCATGAGAGGCCAAACTAAAGCACACGGTGTATTTTAAACGCGCAGACGACGCGCAGATGACACGCGCTTCAAACGAGATTAGAACGCAACCTTGTAACCTAAGCACACGGGGCGATCGTGAAACGCGCGTCTACTGCGCGTGTACGCGAAGATACAGCGATAAAGACGCGCTGTAGTTGCTTGTAGCTTCCGCGTTTTAGTCAGAGACTCCTCGTCAGTTGTACAATGGCGTCGGTTGAGACAACACTAAATACGCTGGCTTTGACCCTTTGTACGCGCTTCAAACGAGTTTCGAACGCGCTTCACATGCGTATTTGTATCGCGTTTCACGCGCGTTTGAATTTATAAAAACGCAAAAATCGGCATCTACGGCGCAGAAAACACGCGTTCCTGAAACGCGCGTCGTCTGCGCGTTTAAAATACACCTTGTGCTAGGGCTCTACGTTTCTCACCATGGGTAGTAAAGTGTTTGTTACTTTGTTTTTTACCCAGTAACTGGGTTATGTGTGTCTGTGGAGATCAGATCGCTTCATGTAAAATGTTGGTATTCAGCTGCGTTCGGTTAGACTGGACGCCGACCTAATATAGTAATGGCGCTACACGAATTACAACCGGTGCACAGTGTGATTACGGATTTGCTCCCATCTTGCTGACTGCCTTATATGCCGCACACACTACACCAAGGCCTAAACTAATCTTATTGGTCGTGCCAATATGAGAGAATAAGAATATTCTACAATACAAACTATTATTGGGCTTAATTCTTTGTATTGTAGAATATTCTTTGATTCAAATTGGCAAATTGTGGCCAGTACCCGGAAATTTTAACATTACAGTTATGAAGCACAGGAATTGTAACCGTATTGTCTACTCTTCTCAATTATAGTCAACGAGTAATAAATTAATAATATATAGATTGGGTGCAATCTTACATAAAAAGATCATCTTAATAAAAAAACATTTATTTCATGGGTAATCAAATACCCATGACAATATAATGATACGCCTTTTACAGTACCAACAATAGGGTAGATGACAAAAAAAAACTAATTAGTCCGTCAGACAGATATCAAGCCTAAAATAATATCGAATTTATGTAATAAAACAAAGATTACTTTCCTAAGGAAAAGATACAAAATATTTAGATAAAAAACTTTTGTCAATTTTACAGTCGTCACCATTCGTGCCATAAATAAGTACCAACTGATTGTAGAGTATGTACGAGCTACGCTGTACATGCCACTAACTTGTCCTACTTTTAGTGATACGTTGCAGTTTGTTTAATCCAACATTAATTTTACATTATTACTTTATAACATGTTATTTTTAGTAGCAATTAAACCTTTATACCAATCGGTTGTCTACTCAATCAACATAACATTCCTATACAACATCAACATAACATTTTCACTGTTGGGAGTTACGCCCCAAAATTTGGTCCTTCGAGCAATTAATTTAGTGTCGTGTGATTTATATCTTCTAACGGTCGCGAATCGGTTGGACTGGTCTCTCACAAGCGAGTCGCCCCAGTAACCAATTGAGAAGGCGCATTTCGTAGAAGAGAAAGGTTGCACAATACCAAGAACCAGGAGTGTGGAGCAACAGTCGACACTCGGAACAGAAGAGGTACATCTTGAAGTCAACAAGAATAACAACATATTAAACAACATGTCGTCAGCAGATTTATACCAGAATCAGAACGAACCCTACGACAACATAAAGAAGATCGGAATAAATATTAAGAAAGATGGTTGGGACAGAAAAAACCCCGACTATTTCAAACGCCGTAAGGCAATGTTAGAAAACTTGTGGTCAGATTATCAATTCAATCATGACCGCCTGTCTACGGAACAAAGTGCAAGTCATCCCTACTTTACGAATGACTCATATAATCAAACGCTGCAGTGCTACAATGAAGTAAAGGAGCTGATTCTCAGAACAACACAACAACGATAAGATTGTCTTCAACTTCAGAACGGAAAATACACTAAAAACGTTAGGCTTGTGCTGGAACTCAAGAGAGAACAAATTCACCTTTCAATGCACAATTTCGAACGTGAACAAGAAACAGACCAAACGCAGCCTACTAGCCGAAATATCTAAATTATTTGACCCACTCGGCTGGATGGCTCCCGTGTCAACAAAATTGAAATTATTATTTCAAAAACTGTGGGATGGAAACTTACAATGGGACGACGAAGTGTCCGACAACATACATGCGGAATGGTGCAAGATACAAGCGGACGTAAGGGCAATAAACTCTTGTGAAATACCTAGATGGCTTCAGTGTGGCGAAAAACAGACAATGGAGCTACATGGGTTCAGTGACGCCTCCCTGGATGCTTATGCCTGTGTCATCTACGCACGGGTCCACTCATCAACAATACTTGTAGCCGCGAAGTCAAAAATTGTACCACACCGAAAAACAACAACATTGCCTAGACTGGAATTGAATGGAGCGCACCTACTATCACAACTAATGCGCAAAGTCTAAAAGTCATTGAATCAATATGAAGTACACATCTACGTCTGGACTGATTCCATGGTGGTCCTGGGTTGGTTACAAGGAGACCCATCCCGCTGGAAAGCATTCGTGGAAAACAGAGTACGAAGTATTACTAACGTCATACCACGATCGTCGTGGAACTACGTCAAAACAAAGGAAAATCCCGCTGACGCCGCAAGCAGAGGCCAATACGCTAGTCAGCTGAAAGAAAATCAACTGTGGTGGCAAGGGCCTACATGGCTACCATCACTTAAAAACAAAGAACATAGAAAAACACAATTATAACACAGACCAAGAAGAAAAAACAGTCCGGAAATTGGTCAATGTATCCCAACACAACATAGAAAATCCGGGCATTGTGGAAACATTATTGCAAAATCACAGCTCTATCGAACATATTATTCGCATTGTCGCATGGATACTTAGACCATTGAACCCAAAACGACGACAGCTGCCAAAATATCTGACGTTGCACGAATTGGATAACGCAACGAAGGTGCTCGTAAAACAAACACAACAAAAATCATTTGACACAGATATTTATTATTTACAAAAACATAACACGGTGCAGTCAAACAGTAAAATAAAAGCGCTCACTCCGTTCATTGACCATCAAGACATCCTACGAGTTGGAGGAAGATTAAAAAACGCCTTACTAACCGAGAACATGAAACATCCGATGATCATTCCACACGACAGTCGATTAACACATCTTCTCATCGACCAAGCTCATCGAATGACGTTTCACGGCGGCCCGAGGCTGACCCTATCACACTTACGTGAGAAATATTGGATCGTCGGCGGAAACCGAACAACGAAGATGCAAATCAGAAAATGTGTGACGTGCCGCAAAAACAACCCAAAAGCACCAGTTAATGGGCAATCTACCAAGCGCAAGAGCAAATCAAGCGCCGCCCTTTTACCATACAGGGGTGGATTACACTGGATTTGTGGACGTCAAAATGAACAAAGGCAGAGGAGCGAAAACAACGAAGGGCTACATAGCAGTCTTCATATGCATGGTGACCAAAGCTGTGCATATTGAACTGGTATCAGATCTCACCAGTTCAGCAATTTTGGCAGCCCTAAACAGGATGGCAGCAAGAAGAGGCACCCCTCGTCACTTATACAGTGACAATGGAACAAACTTTGTCGGAGCAAACCGCCAACTCGTAGAGCAATACGAGGAAATTGAACATTTATACAAAAGCGACCAACTACAACGGAAAATCGCGGAGATGAGGATTGAGTGGCATTTTAATGCCCCCGCTTGGCCATCAGCGGGAGGATTGTGGGAAAGAGCAGTCAGAAGCCTAAAACACCACTTGAAAAGAGTAGTGGGAGAACAAAAACTAACATTTGAGGAGTATACCACAATCCTAACAAAACTGGAGGCCTGTTTGAATTCCAGACCTCTGTGTCCACTAAGTGAAAACACCGACGATCTAGACTGTCTGACGCCAGCACATTTTTTATCGGGTAGGCCGGGCCTGACAGTCATCGAAACAAGGGAAGATGCAAGAACACGATGGGAACTAACAAGAAAGATCTTCGTAGAAATCTGGAAGAGATGGAGGAACGAAAACTTGTGCCAGCTATTAGCCAGATCAAAGTGGCAGGAACCACAGAAAAATCTGAAGATAGGCGATCTGGTGGTTATTCATGATGACCATATACCAGCCGGAAAATGGCTCATGGGGAGAATAACAGAGCTTCACCCTGGGAACGATGGATATGTTCGGGTCGTTAGCCTTAAAACAAGAAATGGGTATATGAAAAGACCTGTTACAAAACTATCCATCTTACCTATCAAAGGTGACGAAACTGCCGAACAGCAAACTACTCTAAAAACAAACGAAAATGAGTCATACTTACAGACGAACAGCGAGTCGCAAAGTTTACGACGAGGCAAAACAACAAACAGAAAAATAAACTTTATTGGACTGGTCATGGCACTGCTGTATTTGCTAAATCCTGTCGCGGCAACTAACACAACAAACATTGCTGAGCTTCAACAAGGTCTATACTTTGATAAAGTGACCAATATGCAACTAATACGCGGCGAGTGGAAGATTATCGTGTACTATGACGTCTAGCCCTACTGGTACGGTATAGCAGTATCCAGTAAATTCACCAATCATCTAGAAAACATCTGCGAGAAAATAAGACAGAGAACACAATGCTACGTAATTTTAACACAACTACAACACTCGATCGACGAAATAGGACACTATAACCATATGTTGCTGAATCCGCAAGGCCGAGTGAATACAAGAAGCAAACGCGGGTTTATCAACGGTGTCGGTTCCATCGCGCGCTCCCTGTTCGGAGTATTAGATGACGAATTCGCAAAACAATATCAAGCAGACATTGACCTGGTCAAGGCCAACGAGAAACATCTGGCAATGTTGCTAAGAAATCAGACATCCGTGATCGAAGCAGAATATAATCTACTGAAGAGGTCGGAAGATGCAGTTGAAAAACAGTACAAACTATTTAACCAACATCTGCTAAATCTTGAGAAGTTCACGAACGATCTCAAGAAGGAACTGGATTCTCAAGAACTGTCCATCGAATTTGTAATGTCCGCTATTACGGCAAACAGCCTGATTGAGCATCTCAGAAACGTCCAGGAGACCCTTATTGATACTGTAACAAATATCTACAACGGCAAGATAAATTTACATCTTATCGCACCGGAACAGCTTCGGGATGAATTGAACATAATCTCGAGTCAATTGTCCAAGGATTTAGTCCTACCCATCACCAACATTCAAACAGAGTGGTTTCGCCTGTATCATCTTCTACAAGTAAAGGCGAAAATGACTGAACAATACCTTATAATCGAGGTAAAAGTACCTTTAATCAGCAGAGACAACTTCGAGATCTACCGAACAATACCAATACCTAAAAACAATGACGTGGATATGGTCACCCTAATACCTATTGCTGAAATTTTTGCAATAAACATCCAAAAGGATTCGTACATACCAATGACGGAATCCGAAATACATCAATGCGTGCAAAATGACGCGACAACTCGATTGTGTTCACTACAGAAACCCATATACCGCATGAAGTCTGACGAGAGCCTCTGCATGAAGAACAAGGAATCTCTTCACTGCGAAACCAAACATGAAACCTGCCGAGACATGTGGTTGGAATTAAACAATGTAAATAATTACTTATATTTTTGCTGTCAACAATGCAAAATACGTATTATTTGTGGGCATCCAGTTTCAACGCAGCTACTACACAAGGCCGGTGTCATAACACTCAATGACGATTGCATAATTAGTAGTGAAACTTTTGCTGTTTATCCTCAAAGGCAACAAATGAACAAAATCCAAGCCCAGGTCGACACAGGTCCTGCAGAAATTCCTTCAATCAACAACATCATAAACCTACCTGTACCGGTTTCAAAACATCTCCACGAGAATGCGTCGGTAACCGAGCAGAGAGCATTACTTGAAGAGCTTGGAAAAAAAGTAGAACAACTGAAAGCCGCAACATCAGAAGACATCTTGTCAGATCATGCAACATACCACGATGTCCAACAACAGCGGCCATTAGCGGCTGCAGCAACACTCGTGGGCGTAATATACACTTACAATCACCTACGCAAGCATTGGGCAAGTCGACAGAAGCCAGAAGCTCCATCGGTTCCCAACCCGATGCCCCGAAGAAGATCGACAGCGAGCATCGCGGGCAACACATTATTTAACGTCACAGACGACAGAAGCGCAGCGCACTTATCGAGTACACGCGCATTTAGACTCAACAAAGCAACGTCGCCTATTGCGCGTTGTGAATTACCATAATAACATAACATTTTTTTGTATTTAACTTTTACATTTGAACTTTATTTTAAAACAATTGCCGATGTACCTACATTTAAGTTATCTTTGTGAGAAGGCAATATGTACGAGCTACGCTGTACATGCCACTAACTTGTCCTACTTTTAGTGATACGTTGCAGTTTGTTTAATCCAACATTAATTTTACATTATTACTTTACAACATGTTATTTTTAGTAGCAATTAAACCTTTATACTAATCGGTTGTCTACTCAATCAACATAACATTCCTATACAACATCAACATAACATTTTCACTGTTGGGAGTTACGCCCCAACAGAGTAGTAGTGTTGAAGTATATCAAGATGTATTATGATGTAATTGCATATTCCACTACGATATTACGTATTCCCACTGTAAAAAATGAAACCTAAGGTTCTATGCTCATCCTGTCGGGGTTGCGGGACTGTTCGAAAGAGATACCGTGGCCCCGGAACACAAAGAGCGATGAAGGAACATGGATGGGTTTTAGTCAGTAAAAGTCTGACACTCCCTCCTGCTCAGCCCAGACCGGGAGGAGTCATTTGATGATTTCACATCTGAAAAAAAAAAAAAAAAGGTATAGAACCTTTTTTTTATCTCATGCTCATGCTCATCCATCATCATCAACATAATTCACAGCTTGGTTTTATCCTCGGCTTAACAGTCAGTCGTTGATTGTTGTATTAAGGTTGCTAAAAATATTGTATTCATTCGGTAGACAGATGAGTGAAGTTCGATCTTACAGACGTAATGTTATGTTACTTCAACATCCCGCCCGTAAGTGTTATAGGCTACACAAGGTGTTCTCGACCCGAATCGATAATAAAATGGGTAAGTTTTTTTTTTTATTTACGAAAATCGGTAAGTGTTGACCACCCGCATTAAAACGTAGCCCCTCTGTAACTGGCCCTATAACTGCGCCTTCACACAAACAAAACACGCACACAGAAACATATCGCGCGATGAGTTATTCTTCTATTACTTTTGTGCTATTCTGAAATACTGTGGAAAAACAATTTAAAATAGCAGCTTTTTTAATTTATTTGACCGGATATCGTAATTTAAATAATTGATTATTTATGTCTTTTGTTACATGCTGAATTTTGACTAGGATGCTAAACTACACTTTGTATTTACAATGTGCCCGTGAGATAATTTCCGATCGAAACGCGAGTGAAGTTGTGGAAACCCTAGTAAAAAATAAAAGGTTTTGAAAGAGGAAAGAATCGATCTGAAACGTTTTCTAAACACTCCACTACTACAGAAATCACAACAACACTAATGAAACGCAAATAAACTACTAAATTTACGTTCCCCAATGCATAAAATATTCGACATTATTCCTGTTTTGTTTGCGAAAAACGGTGCAAAAGAATACAGTATTGGAAATAGTTGATTTTTGTCCGGGTAGTATGGACGGTTTTTATTTTTGCTTCTGTCTAAATGGAATGTCGTGCCAATGTTTGGCACGTGAATTAGATCTTAATGAAATTTTATTCCCAACGAATAACCGTGCTTAAATCCGTATATAAGTCCGTATGCACAGTCGCCAGCACATTATATCAATACAAACTGTCAAACTTCAAATGATATTAAACCATAAAATGTTGATGGTTAATTGTCTTTTTTAAACTTTCACGATCAGAACACATTATAAAACATATGTATACGGGTATTTTTGCGAATTTTACCTTTAATATAAGCCCGACGTTATGACCGGATTGCACCAGCCGTGGTCGCGGGAAGACTGAAGTATTGGAGGTACCGCCACAGCAAAGCGAAAGTGTTTATCCAACTACCCTCACTTGTTCTTTATAAATGTTAATTAGGGCCGGTTCACACTAGGACAGCACACTACACTAACAGTGTCCGTATACTGAGATGATTTCACTTGACGAGTACACTTAATGATCACTGGATTCCAAGCGGAAGAGAGTTTGAAGCCGTCTTCGCGATTGAAATTAGGATACTTCTTGATTTCAATCGCTTCCCGAACCATTCTCTTATAATAGTGCTTCTCATTGGCAAGGATTTTCGGGTTGTGTAATTCCATCCAGTGGTTGAGTCCTGAGTCTACTACATGCTCCGCTATAGCGGACTTGTTTATATGTCGATTTTTGACCGCTGTTATGTGTATATTAAAGGTAAAATTCGCGAAAATCCCCATTTACATATGTTTTATAATGTGTTGATGGTTAAGTTTAAAATCGAATTTGAATTTTTGAGCTTGTAATACCTTGATGCGCGGGCAACTGTACTTGGAATAGAAGATACAGTAAGTGGGTTGTGGAGCTCCTGGTAAAGACTAGTATTTAGTCAAGCAGGTTGCCAGTTGGGAATAGGCTAGGCAGATAATGCGTTGATGATATACTTAGACATAATAAGTACACGCAATGACTACTTTCTGACATTCAAAAGTGCATGTTATGGTCTCATTGAAATAAAATTAGAATGCTTTGAGTTTGCGTTTCAATAGTTTTATAGAAAAATATAAATTATACAGTGCTGTAGGTCTTATTTTTTTGCAACCTACCAAATGAGAGGTTGTATATTTTTTTTCAGAATTACAGGACTTGATTTCGTACTCTCTATCTTCATACTCTTTAAATACCAACTGTTTTTACCATTCCTTACAGATGACTTTAACTTTATTTTTCATACCAATGAATGTTTAAATAGGTATGTAGGTATGGAAATCGTAGTAAGAGTACATTTGTAGTGTAATCGGAAAAAATAATCCGTACTGAACAACAAAGCAACTGAAATTCGCAACTATTTTTGTAGCCGTTCGTTATTCCCGGCGTATTGCCAAAATTTAGCGGACTTCAAGCAACTTCCAACCGACTTCGACTTCAAGAGGTTGTTTGTGAGCACGCCAATGTGGCGGGTAATGAACCGACTTCGAATCTCGGTGGTTGTCACAAAGTTTGTATTCTTGTATTTATTTGTGGTTTGTGTTTTGTTGTTTGTGGAAATGTGGAATCGTGAATTGTGTGAAAAGAGTGTGTCATTCCATGAGACAAAATCTAAGCATCAGTTTGAAATTCCTCTGCGTTCTTGTAACAACAACAACAACAACATCAGCCCATAACGTCCACTGCTGGACATAAGCCTCTCCCATGATGGGAGGAAATTGCCGTAATCTCCACGCTTGGCAGGCGGATTGGAGATCGCAGTGATGAAAGACTAACAGAAAACGCTGCTGCCCATTCTCTGGTCTATGGAGGCGCAAGGTGTTCTGCCTCAGACATTAGTCGCCTTATACGACACCCATGATTGTAATGGGTTGTATGCGTTCTTGTAAGTATTAGAATATTATAGGAAATATCACGCCGTGATAAAAAGCACTACTGTGTATCCATAGATAGAGCACTTGACAAACACTTAATACCGTTGCTTGTGGAAGCTAAAAAGTGAAAAGTGTTGCATCCAGTTTGATTAAAAATTCAAGACACCTTTTTCAAATAAATTCAGGATATTTTTAACTGCGGTGCATTATTTCCTTTCCTTTCGTTTCAACTTTGCCTCTGTTCATTAACACCTAAGCATTGTCGTTGCCTGCCTTGGTAAGTCATTGCTCTTTACTAACCTATAAGATGGAACTCCAAGTTTGGAAGCACTTGCTTCTAGGATAAACTAACTAAGTTCATAATTATTATCAAAAGTTTAGCTTCAAGTTGTAAGAAAACTTAGATCATAATAGTAAGTGTGGACATTGACCAAGATTAATATGGAAATTGGACGATTAAATAGTCTGTGTTGTGTGTAAACTAATTTTCATAATTAATTAGCTTAGGTACTAATCTCTACGCATAATGTCAGTTAATGTCAAAACAATAGCCCTACTGATTAGCCCAATCAAGACTAGGTACAGTTTAGTATTTGTTGAGTGTATGGCCTTTAAGAAGACAAACGTAGCTCGACTAAAAAAAACTGTTTTGAGAAAGACTTTTATATTGCCAAAGATTATTAAATAAAAAAGGTCCTTCAACGGTGGCTACCAGAGAACAATTTATTCCTACATTCAGTGTTACCAACTCATTCGTTACAAAAAGACACAGATTGTAAAGATTCATTCATTTGATGTATTAGACTATTAATTTTAACAAAGATCTACAAATGACAGCCTGGACAAACGGCTTAACGTGCTTTCCGAGGCACGGAGGAAACTCGGTATCTTCTTCTTAGCGTGTCAGGTGTCGACCCAGAACTGAGTTACTAGTTCGCGTGAGCTTCCGATAGCATCTATCAGTTCCTGTACCAAACAAACAATAGAACACGCAGGACACGATATTAAATGCCCCATCGTTTGTGGAACAGCACCACATTTACACTCCAGGGCAGAGTCATTGGTGAATCTCTACCTGAGCAAGCTTTCCTTGTTGAGACCAACTCGGTATGTAATTGGTGGTCACCCATTCACGGACCAACCTTGGAAAGCGCGGTTTAACCTAACGATTGACTAAAGCGGCGACTAAAAGCAAGAAAAAGAAGCTCAGAAGTTTCAGAAAACCGCGACTGTTTCTCTAGTAAATCCACTGTATTGCCAAAGCCAAACCACCCAAACTCCACAGCAGTTGTTTGCAACGCAATGCTCCGTATAATGAACGTCTTCGACTCCGACTGTTTGTCAAAAAGTTAGTACTTTTACCAGTCGAAAGTTTGTGCGGTTGCAGGCTGTCTATTGTTTTTATTGTCGTGATTTATTGCTACTTTTGTTTTGTTATTAGGTGACTCAACTGTGGATTTGTGAATAACTGGATATTTATTAAACTTTTTATTGTTTTTTTCAGTAATTTGTTGTAGGTTTTGGTTGTCATAAAATGCTCATACAGGACAGAAGATGGGAAAATTTAATGCAACATATACAAATTTTCACATCTTCTGTATGAGCATATTATGGAGTAGTAGTAGCACATTGATTACCACATAATCAGTTCATCGTTCTGAACTTAGAAAACTGCAAAAGCTACTCGGAAATTATTTAAAACAGCTTTATATTACTCATGTAAAATTAAAATTGGTACGAAATGATGTACTGAACACGGTAATGATTTGTGCTTAGATTTACTTCCCCCTGTAGAATAGAATAGAATAATATTTATTTGTTTAAAAACATGGTAAAATACAAAAAAAAAATAAGAGCATACATGTTTTTGCTCAACAGTGATAAGCGTACAAAATTTTCAAGACAATATTTAACATTTATTGTCAAAGAAATCTTTGACACTATAAAAACTATGAAAACACAACCATTCATACAATTTATTTCTTAATGATAGATAAATAAGTAAATAAATAAATAAATATCGCTGGACATTACACACAGCGCCATCTAGTGCCACACTAGGCAACGAGGCTTGTGTCGTGGACACCAGATAGTTGATATACTACATAGATACTTTTTTTGTTTGTAAATACATACTTATTATACATATAAACATCCATGACTCGAAACAAATGTCCATGCTCATCACACAAACATTTGCTCCGACCGGGACCCTAAGAACAGAACGTAAGGCAGCCTCACTACGGGCCTGTGGACGGTGGGCTATGGGCTAGCTCGCCGTCCGTCCGTCTCATGACGACAGGCCGTGTCGACGGCGCGTTCGTGTTCCACGCGCGCCTCAAAGAGAGTCAGCAAAAAGGAAGGGGTCTGAAAGGACCGATGCCTGCCGGGGTTGCGGGACTATTCGAAAGAGATACCGTGGCCCCGGAACACAAAGGGCGATGAAGGAACATGGATGGGTTTTAGTCAGTAAAAGTCTGACACTCCCTCCTGCTCCGCCCAGAGCAGGAGAAGTCATTTGATGATTTCCCATCCGAAAAAAAAAAAAAAAAAAAAAAAAAGGCAGCCTCACTACCGCTTCGCCATTCGAGTCGTCCATAGATATAATAAAGAAGAAATGATCTTACATTAACATCTTGAGATTACTTGGTTTCTTATTATATATACGCACACACATAGATATACAACTTTTATTCAATTTAGCTAGTCTTGGAAGGATATCCAGAACTAGCTTAGAACTAGGTCTCGTCGGTTACGAGGATATAAATCATCTACGTTATTAAACAATTCTGTGATGACGATGGAAACACTCATCTGGTGTTTCTTCAATTTTCTATAGTACATTGTAATACAAGGGGCTAAAATGACCCATTATATACGAGGTAGTTTTACTTTAGTAGCTTTAGTGAGGTAGTAAATAGGAACCGAGTTATAATGGGATTTTAGCGACGTGTGTTACACTGTACTTTTCACTTCGAGTGTGAGAAAATAGTCAATTTTGTACAAAAACATTTATTAAATATTACTTAATAAAATAAAAATCACGTCAGATTTGTTTGCTTAAAGTTAAATGTGCGCATCACGCAGCAGCAGGTCGCGGCAGCCGGGGAGAGCACGTCGAGGTACTCGTGGCTCAACAAGTCTCGACTACGAGATTTACTTTACGCCTTAGGGCCTAAAAGGACCACTTTAGGCCCGCATAGTAGGGCTATTGGCGTACTTTAAGAGCAGGAGAATATAAAAAAAAAAAAAACAAAGAAAAAACTTCAACTTTAAACTTTGGTATACTCATATATTTTATTTTTTTATTAGTTTTTAAGTCATTAGATATGTACGGAATAAAATAAAGCTTTATTATTATTATTTATGAATCGATTATCGTATTTCTTCTTTACTTACCTATTCCAATACGTTTACGGTCATTTCAATCCAATAAAAACATCAAACGTGTTTTTTCACCTATTTCCTATTATCCTGGCTGTATCTGCCTTCAAGTTACGTATTTATATTAATTAAGCATTATAAATAACGTGTTTGTACTGTAACAGTATATAAAAGTGGACTAGCAGGTACGCACATAAAATTGTCTCCTAATTATTTCCCGACCTTTCTCTAATTAAGATAATCCGGAACCTTTTGTTTACATGAATAGGTAATAAGTACCTTTTGTGACCTTTGAAGACGAAATAAATTAATAACATCGACAACCACTTATGGGCAGTCGGTAAATTATTAAAGAAAATATATGGTGCCGAGGGAAATGCCCCGAAAATTACAAAAGAAAATAATAACTGGCGCTACACAAAAGCAATCGTATTTATTCCGGTATTACGTCTAAATAAATATATACGGATGTCGCTGAAATACTATTAAGTTGTAGTTTATGAAGAACGACTAATTTAATACGTTTTTAAACTGACATGGTCACTAACACTATCATTGAAAACATGATATTTACTATTTGTTTTGAGTATATGTTGTTTGTTATGACTAATTTTGTTTATGTAAATGCTACTTTGGGTGTGCTCTTTATCGCTCATTTATTCAGTTTTAAGTATTCCATGCTACAATAAATAAATGAACAATGGTCACAGATAACATTGTAGTAGCATAAACTTTCTAGCCGTTAAAAATAGATTTTCTCAGTGTCCCTTATAGACACAGATATCTTCAAACACATTGCATACTTATAACATAATATAATAACAGTAAAAACCATAAACGTAAACATTACCACAAAACATAATTAAAAACAAGATCCTCATAATCAAAGCCACGGTCCACCATAAAACCTTCATCCCAAAGCCATTACAGAGACGCACGTAATTTTAATATAACCTTATTCACACCGTCCTTCGTCGTACGCCCAGCATCCAGTCATTCCACTAATGGTCCCAAATCACACTGACACCGCTACACGTACCTAATAACATTGGCTGAGGCAATAATAATGTCCAATAACGCCCTTTTATGATTTACTTTTGTGGGCTATATGTACGAAATAAAATCGTATGTGATATTTCCTTGGTACATAAACTATGGTGATGGAAAACCATGATAACCGACCCTGGTAATGGGGGTTTACTTGTATATGTTTTGTGTTATGGGGTTCCAATGGCTGTATTTGGCGAATGGTATGGTAAAATGTACCGGAAAATAGGGTAGGAATCGATCCAACAGGATTTATGTTATTTAGTAAGTTTTGCTTGTGACTGCGTTCGCGGTGATATTTTGATGACTGAATCTGTAAAAAACCCTTTATTTGTTGTAGTAAAGGAAATGAGCTTTCTTCAAAAGACCATCTCAGACACTAATCTGCATAGTCCTCATGTGAATTGAGCAAGATTATGTCTGGACTTCACAAGAGACCTCTGGACCTCTAAGTTTGTTTCGGCTGTTTCTTCTCAAGTAGTCAGGTACGAAACACCGGCCCCATCTAGTTTTTAAAAAATGACGTGTGTAAAAACCTACTTGCTTACTTAAAATAAACATCATTTATCATTTATCATTTGAGAAAGTATGTAGATACTAGATTTTTATCCTTCTCTTGGCTTTATCCCGATTTATTTGGGATCAGCGTAGCATGACATAATCTTCCATACTTCTCATAACTACTCGTCATCTTATCAGACACCTCCTTTCCAGCCATATCATCCTTTGCACAGTTCTTCCCAGAATGCAGTCTGTAATACTCGTAGTAAATAAAATAATATATCATTTAATTCAGGTAACAAAAGACCCATATCATATATACCTGACAGACTAACATACATATTTATATAAACTACAAAAACCTAATTAAACTAAGTATTGTACACGAAGAGACGGCGCCATGTTGCGCTGCGTGGTGTCGCGTAGCCTTCCGCGGAATCGCCGATACATGACACCCTTCGGCCAAAACTCTTCCTTGAGGAAGGTCTCATTATGATGAGTCGGAACTCGCAGCACAAACGACTTAAAATTCGTGTTGTGGCGCGACTCCAACATCTCGACCCTCAAGGTCCAGCTGGTCTTCGCTCGGACGTGCTCCACAATCTCCTCAACCTTCGTAATGTGATGTAGCCGGGACACATAGAGCTGCGTCGTTGGTATCGCCGGACGCAGCATATTGGGTCCTGCCAGCGCGGTTTCGCACTGGCTCCGACTAGGAGGCTTCTTCCTCTTCTTCCTCTCCACCTTCACGAAGCCATCCTTGTCACACATGGCCGTTGCTGGGCCATGCTGTTTCGAACCTCTGTTGGCAGGTTCACATCAACAGCTCTTATTTTCCCCCTTCTTCATCTGCGATACAGGTTAGTGCGTGGCGACAAAAGCAGCGTAGGCACATTTAGGGGTCGACGTACCTGTAAAAGGTCACGTAATGTTTATATCTATGGGCCAGAGTTGCCTGGAAATAAATGAATGTCTTTGTTGCTGTAGATGTTGTTGAAATGTCTCGACGGCATGTAATGCCAAGTCAGAGGCCCATGGTCGGCATAAAAACTCTGACACCAGGTTAGGCACAAACCACACGACAAAGAAACAAGAATAATCTACTAACATATTATATTATAGAAATCTCGGTGTTTTTATCAAGTCTTAAAAACCTATGAAAAAAGAAGTCTGTCAGAAATAATCAACGAAATAGCAATAAAACCAGATAGGTACGTCTTGAATTCTCATGAGAATTTCTTGAACAACTCGAAGTAATTCCACGACATCGTTCGCAAACAAAGAACTTTATTACTATGAACTAAAATAACGTAGTTAATGGACGAAGTAAATTTTAATAACTACGAAGTAATAACGGTGTATTTATGGAACTTAAACTTTACGGTCTTGTAACAAAGGCTTTATTGAGAAACTTAAAACAGAAAGTTCAATAATCTATCAGAATTGGCGTAAAATTTGTGCACTGAATTTATATCAACATCACGCCTGTAATCCCCGAAAGGTTGGTCCGAGGTGTACCTAATAGTACACCCACATTTCGCCAGTTATGTTTAAGTTCCATGTAATAGGGAGCGAGCCTATTGCCATCAACCGAACGAAAACCCAGGGTCCGTGGCTACTACTGAGAAATTCCTGATGGAAGAACCCAATAACACTTTGCCCGACCTGGGAATCGAACGATGGACCTCATGCTCAGTAGTCGCACCTACGACCAAACGAGGCAGTCAATTAAAAAACCTACCTAAAAATATCAATCTCCAATATATTGAAAATGTCAATAATACTACGTTTCTCAAAAAAAACATCCTAACCGGACATGAAACAGCAAATCCAATAAAATTCTAACACAATAAAATACGTTTAAAACAAACAACAGCAAAAAATCCGAAAACGGGTATAACATAAAACTTGAATAGGTCTCACCTACACTAAATCGAGTACAACTCCAGCAAATCGACTTAATTTCACCTTTTATCGGATTAGGCACCGATATCCACCGATTACAAAACGAAAGACTCCCGGGGTTTGTCTTTTCCCCGTTCCTACCCGTAATTCCTCGCATAGCATCGTTAATTTAAAACTAAATGCTCCGAGCTCGAAACAATAGATTGTCACATAAATAACTTTAAAGGAAAAAAGGGGGAACTCAAGAGGGGGTGAAGAAATTTATACTCCACCTAACTTTGCCAGAAATTTCGGGGCCAAAAGCTCGAAATTCGACCCGAGTACTCGTCCCGATTGGTAATTCATGAGGATTATACAGCTCTCGCGTAATTCAGGACTTTATACGTTGATTAGTTGGAAAGATCTACATGAAAAAATGTTGAATAATTCATTACTTTTAAGAATAGATTCGGGTACGGGTAATCTCGAAATTGAATGAGGCTTAATAAAATGTTCGAATTACATAAAGTAATCTGTATTAGTGAAAAGGTAGCCTTTTTGTACTACCTGGGTTCTTTTCGTAAGTATGTATTTTATTTTGTTTAATAACATTCTGCTTTTGCTTTGTATCATTTACTTTTGGGTCGGTTTTTTCTTAAGTAAGAAACGACCTCCGATCGAAAATCTAATCTTGGCCATGTTTTAAGCTTTAGTCATTTAGGTTCCCTAAATGTACTTTTTTTGGGAGCCAGTTGTCTCCCACGTTAGGCCACATGTCTCCCTTTGTTCGTACTAGTCAAACAATAATGAGGGACAAACCAAACATTTCAAAATTTAATTCCGCAAAAATCATCATTTGATATTTTCCATAATTATTTACGTTGACCGCAATGTTTGCAGTTTGATAAATGCGCAATGTTTGTAAAATACCAGTGAGTACCCACTCGAAAGTCCTCTAATTAGTTCCAAACATAAATTGAGTAGATTTTCATTCACTACCAGCGTCCGGAGTATATCAAAATGCTCATCCTCTCTTTGGTCTTTCTACGGAGTTGGAACAGTTTCATATACAACATGCAAACCCTTCTTGCATGACTTAATGATCATGGCGTACCTACATTTCCTCCGACCATTTACTTCCCTACCTACGAATGTGAAGCCCTTATTAATAACTAAGCACAATGAGATGTAAGCACAACGTAACGCGTTAAGGGTGCTTGCACATGATAGTGCTTCTCATAAAACTCACTGTGAAGACAACATTACAATCCATCGCTTGCAGGGCACCCAAATTTTGGGGTTCCTTGTGAAAAGTGGATTGAGCTTGTTTATCCAAGCAAAAAAACATTTAAAGTCTTGATCTGAAGACAAAGGATGTAACTGATGTATGAGTTATTCATTTTATAAATTCCAATAACTATTATAGGTTAGGAATAGAAATCAAAAATATTATAGGGTGTTATGGTGCAGCTTGAAAAATAGTATAGGGTGTTATGGAGCAGCTTGAAAAATATTATAGGGTGTTATGGTGCAGCTTGAAAAATAGTAAAGGGTGTTATGGTGCAGCTTGAAAAATAGTAAAGGGTGTTATGGCGCAGCTTGAAAAATATTATAGGGTGTTATGGTGCAGCTTGAAAAATAGTATAGGGTGTTATGGTGCAGCTTGAAAAATATTATAGGGTGTTATGGTGCAGCTTGAAAAATAGGAAAGGGTGTTATGGCGCAGCTTGAAAAATATTATAGGGTGTTATGGTGCAGCTTGAAAAATATTATAGGGTGTTATGGTGCAGCTTGAAAAATAGTAAAGGGTGTTATGGAGCAGCTTGAAAAATATTATAGGGTGTTATGGTGCAGCTTGAAAAATAGCAAAGGGTGTTATGGAGCAGCTTGAAAAATATTATAGGGTGTTAAGGTGCAGCTTGAAAAATAGTATAGGGTGTTATGGTGCAGCTTGAAAAATATGATAGGGTGTTATGGTGCAGCTTGAAAAATTAATTAAAGAACAAGAAGTATTGTGATTGGGTTAGTTGATTGGTAAATAAAACGATTCCTATGAACCAGTCAAAGGCTCAATAGTCTATTGAACAATTTCTACCTCTGCTCTGGGATGAAACTGGCAAGTTAAATATTAACAATAATAGGGAAACTGAAACTCTTTGTTCGATTGAGGATTCCATGATTGGTTGCCAAAGCTCAAACAACTCGATACTTAGAATCAATCAAATAGTGATGGGTGCTAATAATACTGTTCTATCCTCCTGATAATCTAAGTCTTAACAAAACAACATAATTATCAGAGATCACACAAAGAGACTCATCTGCCTAGCCTTTTCAAAACTATGTTGGGGTCGGCTTCCAGTTCAACCGGATTCAGCTGAATATCAGTATTTGACTACCTATCTGACCTCCATCACCCAGTTCGTACTGCAGGGTAATACCTTGGTAAGACTGGTTTTCAGACTTTACCTGTAACGACTGTCAAAGATCTACAAATTACAGCCGGGACCAACGGCTTAACGTGCTTTCTGAGGCACAGAGGAAACTCGGTATGTAGTGAATGGTCACCCATCCACAGACCAACCTTGGCAAGCGCTGCTTAACCTTGAAGATTGACACCGAACGACTGTTATTATTTAGCGACAAAGAGAAAACTTCACAAAAAATCAAAGCATACAGAACCCAAACAAAATCCAGACAAACGTTGCCATCCCTCTTTTCTCACAACAGACGGTAATAAGTATTTATGGGCCACACACAATAACCCATTAGTTGGCCATGTTAGCACGGGCCATAGCCCCTAATGGCCTTGCGTACTTACTAATTACAGCTGGCTATATATCTGCTGGTCCTCTATTGTGATTAAAGGATTTATGAAGGGTTGGATTAAAGAATGTGGGGGTTGGGGTGATTCTTCAGTTTTCTTTGCTGGGGTCTTCAGTCCTTACCTATTTAGCTATTTTTTTAGCTATTTTTCTTCTTAGTTCTAAGCTGATAGTGGAGCATATTTTTGTTTTATGCGTGGCCAGGTCCACTAGCGCTAAAAAGGAATTATTACGACCCTGTAGACGTATTTTTTCTTATTATTTTGTCTAAAATACGGATCAGTTTGTCCTGTTTTTGATTACTTAATTATTTTGGACTAATCATCACAAAAATAAAATGGCCATATTTGCGTAATGAGAAAAGCTTTGATGTATTTTAATTTAAAGTCTGTCGAGTATCTCTGCTACTACAAATATTATCTTATTTTGTAAAACCGGTATTTTATCTACAAATTATTCTGTAATTTTATCAGTAAACGGTAAAGGGGGCCCTCGGGGTTGTTTCGAAAATAGATCATTTTAGCTAAAGAGTTTTACTCGCAAAATTTAATGAGAGGGTAACAATATTATTTTTCTTGCGAAACCTTTTTCTTAAAACAAACCTTTCGCTTTCCTTGACACACTGGCCGCGAAAAAGAGGAACAAAAACTCCAAATTCAAAAATGGAACACATCCGAAAGCTCGGGAAACAATCGCTCACTTTTTGTTTCTTTCAACAGACAAAAGGGGTTTGTCCGCTGCGGGCGATACATGTCTTCAAGTTTTACCCGACCAGGTTTAAAAGCCCTTTATTTCTTCGCTATTTTATTTTACTATGTTTCTAGCTAAAATGGTCGGTTTCCGCTGCTTCAGACATGAAATACGGAGTGTTTTCGTATGAAACGCGTGTCATGTATGCGTCCGCAGCTGTCAGGGTGATGTCTTTTGATCGTTGTTCACAGTTGAGTGTTTTAAGACGTTCCTACGGCTTTAGTTTTCTAGTGAAAGGCATCTTGTAGATGCCTTTTCCAAGCTTTGTTGGATGACAAGACTTTAGTTATGACTAGATAATTACTTGTGTCTTATTGCTAATTCACCAAGCCTGATAGAGTTCAATAACACTTCCCAAAATAAAATTTTAAGTAAGAAATACGGGAATAATTTCCTCTAAAAACCTTGCCAGTAAGTGCTAGAAATACCGCGACTCAAGTCGAAAATTTCACCGAACTATTTAGCACTCAACCACAACTTGGAACTTATTTCTTTTCCGCAAGTCATTGGCACTTCTGACCGTCACTTTCTTACTAATTAGTTTCAAACTGTCAAACAAAACATTTTTGAGGGCCCGTAATGAGTAGAACAGAAACTTGGGAGTAGTTAGCGGGAAAATCAAAGGAACTGAAGTCCTAGCATAAACGCGCGGAGTAAATGTAACGAGAATTCGCAGATTTTGAAATTGGAAACACTCATTTCCCACATCATATTTAATAGGTAATGATACCAGTATTTTATTATATTACATTAATAATTGTTTAAAAAATGTTGTTAATTGGTTAGAGGCAATAATTTAAAAATAAACTTGGAAAAAACAAAAGTTGTACATTTTAGTCAGCGGATTCCTAGAATCAGCCCTAATATACACTACAACAATGACGAAGTTGAAGAAGTAGAAAGTACAAAATTTCTGGGTCTCGTAATAGATAAAAACCTAAATTGGAAAGCACATACTGATACTCTATGTAAGAGAATTAGTAAGTCCGCATGCGCTCTACATTCACTATCCCCAATAATATATATGGATGCACTTCTTACTGCTTATTATGGCATAGTAGAATCGCACTTACGTTACGGTATTATATTCTGGGGAAATTCAACCGAAAGAGAAACAGTTTTTAAAGCCCAGAAAAGATGTCTACGGGCGATGTTTAAGCTTAAATCCACTGATAGTTGCATGCCGTACTTTAAACAGCATAAAATATTAACACTACCTTGTCTGTACATAATGGAAGTAGCTGTGTTTGTGAAGTCGAACCCAAATCGTATTAAACGCCTGGCTGACGTAGTTCCACGCAACAGACGCGACAATAATCTAGTATGTTCCCACCCCGCCAAAACGGCACTAATGCGCAAGAGTGTCTACTGCATGGCTTCGGTCATTTATAATAAGTTACCTAAGCAGTGGAGAGAATTGCCGCTATCTTTATTTAAAAGCAGACTCCGAAACTTTTTAACTCATAAAGCGTACTATACTGTCAGTGAATTCCTTACTGAGAGGGAATTTGGGTAACTTAATTGACATTGATATTAAATTGACATTATAGTTTTTTTTTTTTTTGTTTTTATTGATATATTGACATTGTAAATTTTATTCCATTACATTCTATTATTGACACTGTATTTCTATCTTTATTTCCATTAAATATTTCTAATTATGTACTTATACTCAATTTTTTATGTTTTGCTTGTTTTTTTTCTGTCCTAAGTTATTTTGTGTTTTATTGTAATTATTATTTTAATTTGTTGATTATCTTTTTTTTTTATAATAATGACTGAATAAGTATGTGAAAGAGTGTACACCTATAAGGTAGATTTTTGAGGAACGAAGTATTTATTATTAAGATCTCATGTAACATGTACCAAAAATCACACCAATAAATAAATATGAAATTTGAAAATTTAGTGTCAAAAACCTAGTGCGTTTGTTTAGAGTGCCTTTTAGTGTGAGTGTCATTATTTAGGTCCACCATGGCTAAATAACAGCAGTTTGTGACGATCTTTAAGTTAAGACATGTTTAATTACCTGTGTTGGTCCGTGGATGGGACGGAAAGCACGTTAAGCCGTTGGTCCCTGCTGTCATTTGTAGATCTCTGACAATCGTTACAGGTAGTCAGTGGCCCGAAAGTCTGACAACCAGCCTTACTAAGGGGTATCGTAGTACCCAGTACTAACTGGGTTGTGGAGGTCAGATAGGCAGTCGTCTCATGTAAAATACTCAGCTGCATCCGGTTAGACTGGAAGCCGACCCCAACACAGTTGGGAAAAGGCTAGGCAGGTAACGATGACCAGCCTTTAAGCTTGGCATTTTGTACGTAATTAATTTTACGTATTAATCACCACGGTTGCTCAAGGCGGAATGGCGATGATATGTCCAGGTTTCCTCACGATATTTTTCTTCACCAATTTGTGTCATCAGTTTTAAGATATTTTTATTTTATCCATTCACGATACAAATTCTGTTTATAACGCTCCAGTAATAATATTGATACTCCGTGGTAGCGCCACGCCATGGTCGCCATGTGTACACGGTACAGCCATGTATAGCCATGCCAAGCCAAGCCAAGCCATCGCCATTTGAAGCCAGTTGTCAAAGCGAGCCAATGACAGTGAATGGCGGGAAAACGACATTCAGCGGTAAAATAGGAAAAAAGTTAAGAACTCTGTCGAAGTTTTTATGCAATTGCATTACCTACTTTTTAATAAATAATTATTGTCAAAAAAACGAGAAAAAAAGAGTGTTATTGCTTCCCGTTTAAGTTTGAAAAAAATTCTTAAGGATAGTTGTTATTTTCATTCAAAAATCGTTGTAACTTATAGCTTACGTCGCGACTTCACGCCCGGCCCTCTGAAGCTTCCACTAAAAACTTGTGAAGTGTAAAGTGTGCGTCAGAACTTATGCCAACTGTAGCGGCCGTAGCCGACGATAGTTGGAGGCCATTTCTCACGTTTGATTTATAAACGTAGCGAAGGAGTGTGGCTTTTAAAATGGCGAACAAAATTGTTGGTGACATAGTGAATTGCACACATGACATCGGGACTCCGATCAGAAAAAAGTTTTATTTCGGTTTTCAATAACATCGGTACGAGAATTATCAAATAACCCAGTACTTACATTATATCACGCCTTTTAATCCCCGCAGGGTTAGGCAGAGGTGTAGCTATCAAGTACACCCAGTATTTCACCATGTAATATGGGCGAGACTATTGCCAGCAACCAGGCACAAATCCAGAGTCCATTGCTGGTACTTAATAATAAATTTCCTTACGTAAAAACCTAATAGCGTTTTGCCCGACCCAAGAATAGAACCCAGGACCTCATGCCCAGTCTCATGATCAATGAGGCAGTCAAACATTGTACAGGGTCTACATATTACTACCCAGGATAAATAAATATATCGCTGGACATTAAACACAGCCATCTAGTGCTACACTAAGCAACGAGGCTTGTGTCGTGGACACTAGATAGTTGATATACTACATAGAAACTTTTTGTTTGTAAATACATACATAATATACAAATAAACATTCATGACTCGGAAACAAATGTCCATGCTCATAACACAAACATTTTTGCTCCTACCATGATTCGAACCCGGGACCCTTAGAACGTAAGGGAGCCTCACTACCGCTGTCATTCGGGTCGTCATAGGATGATTGATTATTATGGAGAATTTATACATGCAGTTTCTTGATCGTTCTTCTCCACATATCTATGTTTTGGAACGAGCAACTAGCTTCAACTTTCTGGCTCACTAGTAAGTCAGTCACTGCCAAAAGAATGGGCACCATTGAACTGTGATCGAGTCTCTTGACAGTTCATAAGTGCTCGTTTTCTCTAACTATGTAAACTAACAATTGACTTATTTAAGACGCCAACATTTACTAAACCATCAATTTCCTCTTAAAACTCTTTACTTCCCGTTTAACAAAAAAATTATCCGTCGTAAAATTAAAACCTTTATGGACAAAAACTAGACTAAAATTTAATACAAATTGAAGTCTCAGTTGATTAAATACCGTTTTCAGAATACAAAGGACTTTAATTTTAATCAATTAGGAAGTTTATTGGTGTTCTTTGTTCTGAGTCTTGAACATTCCTGTATAAACAATATTAAAATAGTTTTATGGCTCGATAGTTATTAGTAAATAGCAAGTCTGTCTATCATCATTTCAGCCGAAAGACGTCCACTGCTGGACATAGGCCTCCCCCAAGTGTCATCACATTGACCGGTCCCGTGCGACTCGCATCCAACGGATTCCCGCTACCTTCACCAGGTCATCGGTCCACCTAGTGGGAGGCCTTCCAACGCATCATCTTCCGGTTCGCGGTCGCCACTCCAGAACTTTTTGGCCCCATCGGCCATCCGTTCTGCGAGCAATGTGTCTTGCCCACTACCACTTAAGTGTCTATATATCACTCCAAAGAGTCAGGCGTTATACTATCTACTAGATTATGTTTACGTTGAGTTCAATAATTGTCAAACGGGATCGTACTAGGATAAAAAGTATCCGATGTGATAATCCAAGTTATAACCAAACTCGTTCATGTTCATGTTACTCTATCACGTTTTGCGTGATATAGTAACAAACATCTATCCATCTATCCATCCACACAAACTTTCGAAGTAAGCCTTAAAATTTGGTATAATAAATCGCTTGTGCGTTGACCCCTGCACCCTTTAATCTGAAACATAACAACGCTACAAGTTTTTAACAGAAAAATCAAGGTCATAATGATAAATAGCATTAAAACCTTCACATGTCCCGAAATTCCTTTCGCGGTTTTCGTGGCTACTCATATATTAACACTTCAAGTAACGCCGGGGGGCACTCAAGTATGTGTGTGGTTATTTGCCACAGTTATGTGTGCAGTGTTTGCATCCCCTCTTATTGGTCCATTTGGTCTTTTAGCAAACGATTTTGTTGAAATACTTCGTTTATACGTTCAAGTTTTTGCAGGGATTTCTGATTTGGGATGTATGTTAGTGGATGTCATCATTCTGGATGTCGAAGATCATTTGTGAACGTGATGTCGTCATTATTTTGGAACAAATTACATATCTTTCAGACAGATCTGATGTTTTTTTTTCAGACAGATTTGATGCGTTTGTCTGACATAACTGCTTGGTATGAGCAAAAATGTTGAGTAAATGGTTATTTATGGGGGTCTGTTAAATTTTTGCTGCGTTTGTTATATGCTGCGTATGTATGTTTGCTTGTTTTATGACCGTTGCTAAGGTATTAGGTAGATGTAGGCTATTATTGTGGCTAAATAGTAACAGCCGTTCGGAATGATCTTCAGGTTAAGCCGCACTTACCAAGGTTGGTCCAAGGATGTATGCTGTCAATTGTAGATCTTTGACTATCGTGTGCCGAAAGTCTGACAACCAGTCTTACCAGGGGGGATACCCCCTCCCCAACGCAGTTAGTACTGGCTAATACGATAGTAGCCAGTTAGCCAGTACTAACTGCATTGTGGAGGTCAGTCAGATAGCCAGTCGCTTTATGTAAAATACTGGTATTCAGCTTTATCCAGTTATACTAGAAGCCGACTCCAACAAAGTTTTGAAAAGGCTGCGGCGGCAGATCATCATTTTATTATACACGTGCCGAGCATAACTGAACAAATTCTCAAGTAAACTACACACTCGCCATTTCTATTTGAATGTAAACTAAAGTAAACACGAGGACGGAAGCTAAAGCTTCTTAATGTAAGGTGCTTGGGAAACTTTTAATATACGCGTTCTAATAGAACACGCGCCAACTTTTACACGGAGTTAACCTAAGCATGTTATACATACAGGGAAGAAAGATGAATAACTTAATAACATATAAAAAGTGGGAAATAGGCATGACGATAGTATGAAAAAATTGCAAATCTATTTAGTCCGTCAGTTACGAGTATTGGAAATGAATGGACACGTATAATTGTTTTTGTAAATCAATGAATATTGACAAAGATAAAACGCATCAAAACACGGGAGTGGGGGCTCGTGACGTCAGAACTAGCTAAAAATTATACCTAGGCGTGACGTATTGAGAATTTTAAAAGCGTCATATCTTCGTCAATTTTGGTTTACCAAAAGAAAAAACAAGGGTCAAATATTTTTTGATAATCTAACTGACGGACTAATTAGTTTTTTTTGTCGTCTCGCCTACTATCAAAGACGGCACGGTTGGCGCAGTGGTTGAGCGATTCGCTGCTGCGCTATCGTGGTTTCGATCACTAGATGAAACAAATATTTGTATGGCCTACAGATAGTTGTTCCGGGTTTGTGTATGTGAGATTAAATATTTGAAAACGCACCCAAAAAAAAACAACTAAAATATCGAACCATACTTCGCAATGAGACCAATAGAATCAAAAGCTACACAGTCTTAATGGTAAGAGTATTTTGACTTGACCAGCGACTTGAAGCCTCAATAGTAGATCTAATTCCATTTCAATAGAGTCCAATAGGACAATAAGACATTGGAAGGTCTGAATACACTAATGTTCAAGTTACGCAAATAGGAATCGCCGGTCGGTGTACCACACAGTAGAGTCCTGACATCCAACCTAACAGCGCAATTTCTAAGTTGCCTTCCTGAACTGTTCGACAAGCCCAATACACTAAATATTCCAGCAAGTTAACCTTAACGACAGTATGTACAATCAGTTAGAAAAGTGCCCCAACTTCCCCACATGTTCACTCGTTTGGAAATTAAAAACATGGCTTTTGAAGTTCTAAAGAGGAAAGTTAACTGCCTACGACTGTACCTACATCTTAAAGGGTTTAGGGTATACCCCCTGAAAAGTTATTACCCTATTCTGTAAACAGGGAAAGGATTTCTGGAGTTTTACTTTTATGAAGTAAAGGTGGAAGGTTCTTTTGCTTTGGACTGATCTCGAATTTCTTTCGACCACTTGGCAAAAAGGAACAACAGACCGGTAACTTTGAATAATCTTAATAAAGTTTTAAAAAAAATTACACTTCTTTGGTCGTTTCATTTGAGACCATTATTTTCCCGATATGGTTGCCTTTCTCATTACTTAGACGGCCTTCGTATCTTTTTATAGGTACACTCTAGGTAGGTGATTGCCAAACGTGTATGTATATAATAATATATGGCATTGACGTGACATCAAGTCTACGCAACGTCAGCGCAGCATCAACGCGACGTCAACTAATGCTTGATATGAAGACACAGGCCTATATCTCACTAGGATACCATAATGCAACCAGATCACGCTACAAACAAATTTTATGGATGGTTGCAGAACAAAGTGGGCACCAGGTGAGGTACTTTCCATAGAGCTTTTTTTTAGTAGCGCGACTGGTTACGCCACCAGATTGCTGTCGTAAAGGTACACGCCTTAGCAATATCAGAAAGCGCATGGTTTTGAAAAAAAATGTTCCAAGATTTATTACTAAATAGCTAAAAACCGATCACAACATCTTAAAAGCTAAATCCATGATAGTCTAGCAAATAGTTTTATATAATAAAATCGCATAAATAAAGCTTACTAAGTGCACATTACAGTTTCGCGTTACATAATTTAAAGGAATTCTACTTATTCACCTCACGTTCGGCTTACTTGAGCTGTGGTCGAGTTTATTCCTATTTCGGCTGTATATAATTGGGTATTTGGCTAAAAATAGGTTTGCATGCTGAAAATAAATTTGGCGTTGACATGGGTGGACAGGATGCTGTTTAATTGTCAGGGGTGTTTTAAGTATGTCTAGGTATCAACTTAACTAATTTGATTTAAAATTGAATTTATTAACGTTCTCAAAGTATATTTACAATTTACAAATAGTTAGTTAGTTTAGTTCAACTTAACTAATTGATCTTGTCAAATGTTGTCTTGTTGTTTATAAATAACTATTTCAGGGGTATATTAATTGATGTAAGCAAAAGCTAAAGGAGTATATGTAAAGATCGTAACAGTTGACGTTCTGTAGTTCATGTAGGTACCTATGTACATAAGTATATGTATGAAAGTTCTCTTGAGCTCCCACCAAGGTAATTTAAACTAAACACGTATAATTTTCGACAACACTGTCAAAAACATACCTACACCTTGACATTTAAAGAATTGAAACGTCCCAAATAAAATACTCCCGAAGCAGGACCCAACCTTAAACATTGAGCGTCATTCATCAACCTGTTCGGAGCAAATCTCTAGACGTGTCCTCTCCCTGATCCCACTGACCGGGACTACGGACACCCCACACGCCAGGAATGCTCGGTTTTTCCCCAAATTACGGACCTGCTCAAATCCACGGTGAAATATGGACGCTATGTCCTAATAAGCTGGGCGTCGCTTTTTGTCGGATGTTACTGTGATTTCAAGGAATTAAAGGGTTTTTTTTGGCACTGTTACCTGAGATAAAAGTCTGGATTTTAGGCTAGATTTTTCTGGGAGAATATTTGGGAAATTTTGTGCGGTTGGAAAATTGATCTTGTGATTAAGAGTAGAAGAGCTATTGAGGTCGAATAAAGCTTATTGGCTTCTAGGTTTTTCAAGTCATTAGAGTGCAGACTGCGAGGGGTCGACAAAGATGTGAGGAAATCACATCGAGATCTTTAGTAACGCACTTCTTAGAGTTCTACTGAAAGTGGGCAACGTCGCAAATATGTGTCTGTCAAGTATTTCGCTTTTCTGATATTAATCAATATTACTAAATAAGTTATCCATAGTAATGTTGATTAATTAATCAAAACAGACAAATATTTGACAACTATTTGAACGTTGCCAAGTTTCAGAATACACAGTTTTCATAACCTCTAAGCTTAGTCTTTAAAGAATCATATGAAACCAATCAAGAAACAAAAATCTCAAATTATTCAGCAAAACACTTCTTATTCAAAAGTCCGAATTAGCACTAATTTGCTCTTTTTCAAATTAATATAATTTTGTGTTTACGCAGTAATTTGTTACCCCATAAACATAGAACGTGACGAGAAAGCCTGAGTATTTATTTATTTACCTTATCTGATATACTTGGGATTCCATAAAGTACTGTATTTATCTAAAGTATTTTCTAAGTATTTTTTGGGTTTAGAACTTAATTTCGCATGTTATTTTTATGTCAAATGTAAATATTCTGTTATATGAAAATTATATTTGGGAAAAAGGTATGGAATTATCAGCTGCAATTTTTCCACGACTGCCCAAAAAAGGGTTTATGTGTTTGAGTGTTTCAGGTTTCAACATGTTTGCTTTTTGCATGTTACAATATTTTTGAAAACCTAGCTTAGTTTACTAACTTTTTAGCCACAAACCATCCAAATTCCCCACATACACAGTAAGTCATATTACCCACCACTTAGATACGTTACTGAATTTCAAAACGTGGCCATTCGATCCCCTGACCTACTTGACAACTTCACGTCGGCAAATTTTGTGAAATCCTTTGAAATATTTAAGTGAAATTTCTAGAATAATGTTACTGGACTTTACATGTAATCATGATACCTAAATAGGGCTGTCAAAAGGAAAAGGTGTGGGTTTTAAAATCTCTTGACTTTAATACCTAACATCAAAGTAACAGTCAAGTACTTAAACAGCTTAACATCAAAGTTACAGTCAGGTACATAAACAGCTTTTTGTGAAAGAGTTTGTTTAAAAAAGTACCTACTATCATTACAGCTAAAAACTATTTTCATCAACAGCCAGAACCATTTCGTATTCCCATCTCGTTCGTAATTATAAAGTTCATGGTTCCAAACTTATTGCAGCTTCGTTCTCTAGGACGTCAAATCTCAATTGGAACAAATAAAGATGCAGAAGGCTTGACGTTGTATCTTCTGACAGAAGACGTAGACACTTGTCTAGACAAGTGACAATAGGTTTCAAAGCAAACGAAAAGACGCTATAGTACGACCACTTTAAGTGTGCAGTTCAAGGTAGCGTTGCTTGTTAATAAAATTTGCATGCATATGTCAAACTTGGTACATTTATCTTAGTTCTGTGATTACCTGCCTGCATAGATAAGTTGGTTGAAGTATAAAAAAGGTTTGGCATAAGCTTTTCGGTAATTCGTGTCCATATTTTTAAGTTTCTCATCATCTTTACCGCTGCGCGCTGCTGCTGTCACTTTCTCTAGCTGGACTAAACTAAAACCTTTTCTGTTTTTAAATCGTCAAGATTCAACTGTCTGGCTGGATAGAAAGCTAAATTCTGTTCTAATTTCAAAACGTCCGTTAGCAACCCTATCAGTCACGTTGTACGATCATTTTATTATTAACGTGTGGCCTTTCGCCCAGGGGCTTACGACTCATACAATTTATATTCGGGTACAAACAAACAAAACAGAATATTTTTACTAAATAACGGTTTCCAGACATAATTCAATATTCTTTGGCATTTGGTCTAGCCTTCGCGGTTATGACAATTTATTTCTCGAATTTTCCCTTTTTTGTGGTATTGAGCTTTCATGAATAAATGTTTTGGGTTAAATTCTTTTGTGTTTCGTTGAAAAAGAGGGTTGGTGTAAACCGCTGTCTGCTCTGTTTGTTCGTCAGATCTGTGGTCAGAATGACAATGGTCGAATAGACATAATTATAATATTATTTTTATGGAAATTTGTAACTATTGGATGCCGAAAAAAAATGATTTCTTTTTCTTGGACCGTAGCACCCTTTTCTATGAGAACCTATTTGAATATTTAGTACCTAAATTCTAGGACTCGAACATAAAAATTCGGCGCCTGGCAATAAAACAGACTAATAGAATTTCCTCTATAGGTATACACGCCTAGGTATACAAATAGGGGTAAGAAATAATAAAATCGCGGCTAGGTAGCCCCATAGGGATTGTTTCGGCAAATTTGGACTAAGGAATTTAATATAAATCCGGGGTGAAAAGGGGTTGGGCCTTGCCCCATGATTATTAGTCTTGAGCGCCTAAAACTGCGCTTGGGATATTATTTTAGGATCGATGGATTAAGAGATTATTGTTAGGGCACTCTTACTTAAGTGAATTGGATTATAACTATGTACCTACTAACTTACCAAGATATAATCTTTATACATTGTAATTTGCATACACATTCTTTAAACATTCTCAATGATTAGATTTTGTCAGTTCACTAGTAGTTTAATAAAATCGGGGCAGTCTTTGGGGACTGCTTATAGAAGTGAAAACTAAGTAACTACAGAATCAATCCAAATAAACTTTATCTTAATTGTTTAAGGTTGATTTTGACTAACCCTTCTATAAAAGCGTTCGGTGACGATGACGCAAGTTCCATGATTTTTGTTCACCCAAAAAGTGCTCAACGCGTCTAAAGAAGTTTTCACTTCAAAAAGTCATCTAGTGAATTTGATAAGGAGATTGCATGTTAAACTAACATAACATCATGCCTGTTTTTCTCAAAAGGTTGGTCAGAGATATGAGAGATACATAAACCAATATATTTCCGCATTCCACCAGATCATTTTTGCTTTTGAAATTAAAGTATTGGTTTTGTTTCAAGACTGAAACATTGACTGCAATAGGCAGATTGATAAGTTTGACACGTAACAATAACCAAAAAAATAATAATTTCTACTCCGTAGACCCCACATAACAAAAGAAAACACGAAAAGTAACCAGATAGTTAACGTGAACACAAAAAAAAAAAAACAATTTCCAAGACAAGCACTGTATACATTTTAGGCCCACTCAAACTAAGTACCTACTAAATGTAGAAATTACAGAGCAATTTCTAGCAAAGACTCCGAAGGCAATTCGTTTTATCTGAAACATTAGCTGTGAAACATCTACGCTTTCAATGGTATACCCACTCAATTTGGAGCATAATCTTGTTTTTTATACATGGGATAAGTTGTTTGAAAGCCGTCGCGTGTTTATGTTTACATTGATGGTTTATGTACTTCTTGGAGGGTTGACGTTCTGACTTGATGGGCCTTGAGTTTAGTATCTACTATTTCACATAACATAACATCACGCCTGTTATCCGAAGTGTTAGGCAGAGGTGTACCTTATTTATAGTACAGCCACATTTTGTCAGTTAAGTTTTAAGTGCCATGTAATAGAAGGTGAGCCTATTGCCATCAACCGGGCACAATTCTAGACTTCGTGGCTGTTACTGCGCGTGGCGCTAGACGTCCTCTATAGCTCCGTCTCTTACCCACACTGGAACAAAATTAAAACGATCCTGCTTTAAGACGTCATGGTAGCCCACCAGGTCCTCATTTTCAGCAGTCCACTTGAGCAACGAGGCAGTCAATCTATTATTCTCGATTAGATCGATCGATCGACTAATAGTGTCGGTAGTTATTTTAAACAATGGTAAAAAACTAGTCTTTAAGTGCCTGTTTCAGTTAGAAGTTTGATAAGGTGATTCTATCCAAAAGAAGGTTCACGCAGCTGCATTTTCTTTTAACGCTTTCCCGACACCTGTTAAAATGAAAATAATACGTTTTAATCTATGTTAATTCATTTTGATTGGCATTCATACAGATAATTTTATTAAATTCATAATAAGTCTGTTTTTCGGCAGTAGCAATAGTTTCAGCCAAAGGGTACGCGAATTCAGCTCTGACACAATGACATGACGCACTTATTTTGAAAAGCAAAACTTTTCGCAAACAAATCAAACCTCAAACGATAGGATTGTAAATAATAATGGTTTTATTACAAGATAAGGGCGCATTTTCTTTAACGCGATCTCTGATACTTGCAAAAGTTAATTTGAAAACGAGTCCAAGTTTGTTTGCACTGTGTTAAGGACAATGGGGTGATAAAAATAATAATATTGCGAGTAACAATGTCGGCAGCGCGTTGATGAAACTTTTTCTTTAGTTGAATGAGTGGAACTATGGTTATTCTGTGTACTTAGGTGCTCTGATTATTGTGGAGAATGGATCGTTATATGTATGTAAAAGGCCGCCTCGTGTGATAAACCCACATTAGTGTTTTAATACCCCTTATTATACAACAGTTGCGTAAATAACTATTAAGATGGTAATTAAGTAAGTAGTAGTAGGCCAAGTGGTCGCAAGCGTAAAATAAATAATAATAATAATAATAAATATCGCCGGACATTAACACACAGCGCCATCTAGTGCCACACTAAGCAACGAGGCTTGTTTCGTGGACACCAGATAATTGATATACTACATAGATACTTTTTGTTTGAAATAAAGAATTTCTCACTGCCTATTACATGGGACTTAAAGATAACTGGCGAAATGTGGGTGTACTATTTGGTACACCTCTGCCTACCTGTCAGCGATTACAGGCGTGACGTTATGAATGTATAGTAAAAATAATTTCATAGGGATTTCTACAAATTAACATCGTTGACAAAGTTTTCAAAGTTTTCCATCATTTAAAATCGCTAAGCATTCTCTTAGCGATTTTAATGATGGAAATGTCAAAAATTTATTGAATAGGCTTATTATGTTTTCAATGAGCTAAACTGAAAAACGTAGTTCATCCTGATAAAAAACCTATACAGAGCATAGAATCTTCATACAATAAAAATCATAAGTGTTTGAATTTTCCACACAGCAATTTGATCCCCACTCTCCACACCCCCAATTATGAAAGAAAACCGATATCCTACGATTCGACGGGCTGTCAGATTTTCGGGATTCAGACTGCCATAGATATACATACGTATGACATTCGGGAGTCGGGACCAACGGCTTAACGTGCTTTCGGAGGCTCCGAGGGGTCTCGACGTTGTTAAAACGAACGGGCGAACACGAAGGGTGTCAAAGTATCTAGCTTTTGGTCAACGGACAGCTTAATCTTTCCAATCAATTTAATTTAAACGTCTACTCTTATTGAACTTCGAAGTTTAAAATACCGATGTACTGTATACATGAAGTTTGAAAGTACGACTTACGTGAGTAAGACGGTACGTTTTGAGGAATTACTTAACTGAGAATGTTCATATTCTCGTTGCACGGAACTCCTAAAGCTTGCTATGACGAATTACTTAATGATTTTAAGTTCAGTGAGACAGTCGATAAAAACAGTCATTGGTGTCGATTCTGTTGTGCACAAACTAAACTTGATTTAGGCTATTGCTATCTTTTTCACTCTAATAAAACGAGAAAGAGTCGGAAATTATTTAGAGCTGTCAAATTTAGTTGGAACTAATATTTCCATACAAATGAAGGGTGCACGTAAAAACATGTCGACTAAAAATACGGTGAAGCGCAAGGCATAGACTAGTTTGACATCTCTAACTTAGTTCATAGAGTAGCTATAGCCGTCCTTTTCTTGCACTGCCTTTTAGTAAAAGATAGCAAAAGCCTAAATTAAGTTTAATTTGTGCACAACAGAATCGACACCATTGTAAGACAATGCAAAACACTAATATCACATATGCTTCGTAAGTATATTGGTCGCAAACGCGACTTCTGAGCATAAGGTTCTGGGTTCGATTCCCAGGTCGGGCAAAGTGTTATTGGGTTTTTCCATTAGGAATTTCTCAGAAGCAGTCACGGAGACTGAATTTGTGCCCGGTTAATGGCAATAGGCTCGTTTCCTATTACATGGGACTTAAGCCTAACTGAGGAAATGTGGGTGTACTATTAAGTACTGCCTACCCTTTGGGGACTACAGGCGTGATGTTGTGTTATGTAATATCACGGCTGTTTTCTTTAAAGGATACGGTAGAGATGTTCCCATAAGAACAAAACTTCACCAGTTGTATCAAATAAATACACATCTAATTCACATTAGAACGGTTACAATCTTTCTCAACTACAGTGTGTTAAATCTTTGTAAAAGCTTTTAATAGCCAACGGTAATACTTCCCATATATTGTTAAGATCCTTTAAAGTTTATCATAGAATACAAACGGATATTTAGTATTGTCATACCACTTATTATGCTGTTAATTTTGTCTTTAAATACAAACAAGAAGGCGCAACTGCATGTCCGCTACATGTTGGGTTAGCAAGAAATTTTCTTATACGAAAGGTGGCAAGAATTTCTAAATTCTAAGGTAAACCAAAGTATTCCTAGATCGAAAGAATTGGAAGAAATGGAGATAGGCCATTGCCTAGCAGACAGATGGCAGCTAACAGTAACCAGTAAACCAAATCTGGAAACCAGCAGCTTTGATTTTTCATTCAATCTGAATATCCATGAAGTTTCTTGCCGGTTCTTCTCCAAAGGTAACGGCCAACCGAAACCATGCACCTTTATTTCGACGTTTTATAAGTGCCAATGTAGGTCTATGTGCTTTTTTATTTATGATTTAAAGTCCAGTATGAAAAACAAAAACCCAGCTACATTTCCACATTTCCTGTTCACCTACAAACCACCCGAGCAAACCAGTGCGATGTAACTAGTATCTTGATAAATTTTAATCAAAATCTTTTTGCCGTATTTGCATAGCCCTCTAAATATCATGAAACCCTAGAATTTGCATCGAAATGAGCGTAAAATGACCAAAACCCTCATTAAAGGGCCGCGAGGAGAGCCAGACCTTTATTCTTTTGTCTATGCTTTTGTTAGGCAGCCATTTTGTGCCTCCGCCATTTTGTGACGCCAAGATTTGTTTATGAAAAAAGTTCTATTGTTGTTTTTATTATGAAAATAAGTTTTTTGTGGATTTTGCGACATTATTAAAGTTTTATGAATACATTGTAAAGCTTAATGTTTTTAGTTTCATGAGATTATGAGATGTTTATGGTTCGTTTTCATATTTTCACTCCTAACATAACCTAAAACAATTTTATTAACGTACGTCTTCGTAAATCTTTTTTTATAGAGCTCCATAATCTTTTTATATTAAAACAAGCTATTGAAATAACTCTTTTTTAGGCACGTAACTGATAAAGTTAATAGGTAACTTAACTTTTAAACTATTGATCACTTTGAATGAGTTTTTCGACCTAACATTGGAAAAAAGTCGAAAAGACAAAGGTGACTTTGTCTAAGTTTTGCAAAGCTTATAATGCAATACATTATTTCAAATGTGCGTACTGAACGCACGACGACCAATCAAGCTATACAAAACCAGTTTATGCGGATCTCGCATTGTACGGGAAATCTATACAAAATGAGGCCAATTATTATGTTATACTGGAAATGTATGCTAATGCTTGATGTGTCGCCATGTGTACTAAAACAAACGCGTACCGACTTAACTTCGTCAATTTAAAACGACATTATTGATGATATACTCACTGCTGAAGTTCAAGATGGCATTGCTTGTCAAAAAAAATTGCATCGATATGTCAAACTTGGTACATTTATTTTAGTTCTGAGTTTTCCCGCTTGCACAGATAGGTTTTCGGTAGCTTATGTCAATCCAATTTATTTTTGACATTGCCAACATTGCTATCTTTAAAGAAAGAAAGATGCCTTTTTCTTTCCTGTTCTTTGTAAAACTTGAGAAAACATCGCTTTTTCTATTTAAAAGTACACACATCAAAAGTATCTAGGGATCAACATATATTTTTGCAATAACTTTTCTCCTGATTGATATTAATTAAAATTTTCTTTAAGGATTCATCAAATAAAGTGTTTTCGTTTGTCACAGTAACGATAAACCAAGTCACCTTTGCATTAATAAAGAAATTTGCCATTTTCCTAATAAAGGGATTTTTGACATTTGAACCACTAACATTAAAGTTCGAAAAAAAGACTGAAATAACAGTTTTCTTTAAAATTTTATTGGGTAACTTAAACAATTAATAATCCGTGTTTCTACCGCGAACACTAACAACACAAGAACATCGGTTTGGCATACTCAAAATGAGTTCATCCAAATCACGCTGTGGAATGGCCGCCCATGTTCGTTGCAACAACAAAAAAAGGTCTTCTTGCGACTGGATACCCTCCATATTCGGCAGAGCTCTTCTCTGTAGCATATCCCATGCATGCTCAATCGGGTTCAAGTCTGGCGACTGAGCAGGCCAGGGCAGGACATTGATGTTAGCTGCGGCGAGAGTCTGTCTTACAACTCTTGCGGTGTGCGGTCGTGCATTATCATGCATTAACTGAAATAAGGGACCGATTTGCACTTGTAGAGGAACGATGACGTCTGATACAATCGTCTCAGCATAAATTTGAGCGTTGAGGTTGCCTCTGATCCAAATCAACTCAGTTCTTCCGCCGATCCAAATACCCGCCCATACCATGATGGTTCCACCACTATAAGGATGGACTTCCTGGCAGGATTTTAATCGCTGTTGGCGTCCAGGGGTTCTCCAGTGTCGTATACGTCTTGTATCCGGTCTCATACCAAAACGAGACTCATCAGAAAAGCACACGAAACGCCATTGTTCTTCTGCCCAATTTCTGTGTTCAAGAGCCCATTGATATCGAATCCTACGATTGTGCATTGCTATAGGTGGTACCCGTAGCGGTCTTCGGGAATGAAGGTTCACTTCATGCAAGCGGTTTCTGACTGTTTGGTCGCTAATTAAGTTCCCTGAAGAGTGATGAAGCCTCACGGCTAACATCATGGCGGTTATTGTTGGAGCTCTTCGAGTTAAGATTTGAATGTATCGGTCTTGTCTCCGTGTGGTGCAGCGATACCGTCCTCCATGGCGCTCAGCCACGGTACCAGTGCTTCGGTAACGTGTCCAAAGTCGACTGATAACACTCTGACTTGTATTCAGAGCTAAAGCTACAGTACGTTGCCGGGAACCAGCTTCTATCATTCCCACGGCTCTGAGCATTTCTTCCCTGCTTAAATGACGTCGCCGCTCCATAATAACGTTGGTTTTAATCAGTAGTAGGGAAACAGTACCACTAATAATGTCTTCAATGCGTTGTATGTTTTTATAGGGAAAATATTGACAGCTTATTTTCATCTTTTACTCGAATTTGATTGAGAGTTCCTGATTCAAATTATGAAATGCACCAAAAAGGATCCATATAAATTTATAAAATCATAAATTTATTACAAAGCCACATCTCAATCTCAAGAAATCCGCATAAAAATGCTTGATCCCTAGACATTTTTGATGTGTGTATTTTGATTAAAAAACTGTTCGGCCAAAGTAATGTAGGTCACGTGGCTTTTCTTTGAGGTGAGAAAATGTTAATTACATTGCAGGTATTTACACTTCACACCACACTTAGGTGAATAAGGTAAAAAAAAAACTAATTCCTACACTGCATTTCTTTTAGGAAACTGTTTTTAAAGACTCCAAATAGTTTGGGAATTCTGTCTTGTTAGTGGGTCATGCAAGCTTAGAGGTTTGCTCTAAGTGATGGGACATAGCGACATGTGGAACAAATAACATAACGCTTGTAATTCCCAAAGGGTTAAGCAGAGATATACCTGATAGTAAACCCACATTTTGCCAGTTATGTTTAAGTTCTATGTTATAGGGGGCGTGTCTATTGCACACAAATCCATACTCCGTGGCTGCAACTAAGAAAGAAAGAAAGAAAACATAGTCATTTAAAAAAAAAAAAAATACAATCAATTTTTTTTTTTTTAATTCCCTATGAAAACCTAACAATAGGTGTAAAAACCTAAACTTAACGAAGCTGCATGACTCCTGTACTATACATACAATGCATTTATCTGGTGTCCACGACACAAGCCTCGTTGCTCAGTGAGCCACTAGATGGCACTGTGTGTAATATCCAGCGATATTTATTTATTTATTATTATTATTTATTATCAGCGTAATGTTTTGAGTGTGTTACATTGACTACTACCGTAAGACGCGATTTTTCACCCGAAAAAAAAGTAATTTCCCAGCAATCATTTTTGCGTTAAGTCACTTGGTTTGATCTACAGAATGACGGCTTCGTGAAGGGTATATATACACCTTGTATATAAGTGAGAATTCAAAATAAATGTTTCGACTGTAAACTCGATTGGATTTTAATGAAATCGGTTGTCAAAAAGTAGGAACGCCTGATTTAACGCCACTCATAGTAACTTTTCAAACCAACAACAATTTAATTGTTTTGGCCACTTATTGAAAGAAAGAAAGAAAAAGCATTTATTATCCCGCACAGGACAAACACAAATTCAAATGGTTAAATTAACAGTACAACTAATAAAAATCAAACAAAGGAAAAAAAAAAAATTGGTCCTGTACGAGGCCAAAAGGCCTCTATCTCAGCATGGAGCTGTAAGTATCATTAAAAAAACGTCACAGAGCTGGTATTCTGATAGGGCCCAGAGTGATACCACGGTCAGATACGCTAATGTGCGTTTATTTATAATTATGTAATTGCGATGTTTGTTTCACTATCGGCAGTAGCAGATCTCCAATGAAACTAGGCTACAGTTTTGAATACTCGCTTCTTCTCATATAATTCATCTCATTTTCATCTACAGCCTATAACTCAGGGTGGAAGGCAATAAAGCACGCAATGGGACATCGTTCCGCATTCCAATGGTTCCCTCCACAATATATACAGCGGAAAAATGCGTTCCAAATGCGACCACTTTGCTATTTGACACACTGTATAAGATTACCCTAAATTATAGGGAAAGAAATAAAACTTGTTTCAATTTACTTTTTCTTTTTCAGAGATAGTAAATGGTGTATTTTGTGCGTTGAACGGTCTGGCATATTTACTTACTGACTATTTCTCGAAAGGTGGCTTTCAGTGCAGTAAGACCGAATTTTAAATATGGTGGAAGTGTTGGTGTACCGTATCATTATGTTAGCTCTACGTCTAAAATTAAATTACAATCTTTAAACTGGCGAGTTTTTTAGAGTCCTGATTGATAATGGCGTACTTGTTTATATATGGTCACCGGAAAAGTTTTTTACTGTGTACAACAATTAATTACGTTCCTAATTACAAGAATATCCACCCAGACTTCAAATGTATTGCTATATAATGAGAGAAAATCTACTAATATTATCAATAACTGGCTCATCCTCTCAAAATATACAAACAACTAAAATAAATACGAAAAACTCTTTCTTCCGTCAATGTAACTCAAAATAGTCTGTTTCTAAATTCATTTATTACTAAGAACGTCTAAAAACGCCATCAAACATTCAAAACATAATCATTTTTCATTTTTAATTAGTTCATTATTAACTGTTATGTCCATTCGCTTCGCCAGATGTTGCAATAAATTTTTAAAGTATTGCTTTCACCTTTTTTACTGAATCTACATTTTTATCTTTTTGCTAATGTTGAATAGTCAATTTAAGTAATTAACTTTTTATAACGCGCTATTACGGCTTAATTATTCGTATCGATGTTCCATTTTATCCTATTGCAATAGATTTTGATAATTCTTTTTCGTGATAAACTGTTCAGTTTCTAATATATATGGATTGTGTGAGGAATGATATGAAGGAAAAAGGTGTAAACGATAGCGTGACGATTGACAGGGGAGAATGGTATAAAAGAACGCGTTGCTCCGACCCCAAATAACATGGGATAAAGGCAGGAGCTGTTTTTTGCTCCTACTTGTGAAATATTTATTAATTTTTACATTTTTGGAAAGCTAATGACATTATAATATCAAAATATATACTTTAATTGCTAATAACAGGCCTCCACAGGTAAATACTAAAAATATTAGTTAATAACTTATTACTAGGTTGCTGTTTACTAGTTAAATAGCCTAGTTATTAACGTATCAGAATACAACTACCCCAAAATACAAAAGCTTTGAAAACTATATTCAAGCTATTGGATGGTAGGTGCTACAAAAAATATGCTGACAGAAACAAATCTTACTATATTTTTCCCTCACTGCTGCTAAAAAACGATATTCCCTGCTACCTCGTAACTGCCAGTTCTCATTATAATTGTGGGAACTCAACGATCTTTTCAATTTACAGACGTTTTGAATATCGATGTTCACTTGTCGATAGTATTCGTTACCTCAGCAAAAATGTTCACGGTTTGAGTTCTGAGAATTTTGTGGCTCTATGTTTTTTCAGTACTGAAAACTACTAACACACAATTGGTATATATTACCAGCATGAGGTAGGTTTTAACCCAATTCAAACTAAAATTAGACACATTTTCATGAATTTATTGTCTTAAGGGTGCCGTAAAAGGGATCAGGGTGATTTGACTGTACTTAAACCACGATCAAGCTTTTTAAGAGTGTTTCCGATAGTCCCAATACGTAGCAGCAAGTTTCCAATTAAAAATGTACACCACAGCTCCTGAAACATATTGAGCATAGTCATCCACAGCTCATCTTCACCCACTGCTGGGTATAGGCCTCTCTTTGCTTGTGCCAAGCTCCACGCTCTTGTGCCAGCCTCATCCAAGATATTCCCGCAATGGCAACAATGTTGTCTGCCTATCTCGCTGCCAGACGACCAAGACTTCTTTTTACAGTCCTTGAACGCAGCTCGGTCACAGGTTCGCTCTAGACTTGCTAGGTGTCTTGAGTTCCATAACGCGATTTCCAATATCAAAGACCACACATCTCCGGATTTCAACATATGACTCCGCCTCTAGCCTTTTCCCAACTATGTTGAGGTCGGCTTCCAGTCTAACCGGATGCAGCTGAATACCAGTACTTTAAATGGAGCGACTGCCTTTCTGACCTCCACAATCCAGTTAGTACTGGGTATTACGATACCCCTTGATAAGACCTGGTTTCAGATTTTTTGGGCCTAACTACCTGTGACGACTGTCAAAGATCTAGTTATGGAAGCACCACCGCCGATACGAATTGTGCGTATGTCAGCATAAGAGCGGGACTGCATCGCGGTGCTTGCGTAATTCCTGGAGAGATAGTTGTTATATCTATTTTTAAGTTTAGCCCTAAGACCACACTCCCTGTGCGCATCCGAATCTGTAAACACGTTGCCACATATTAAATAGTAATTAATTAAATTATTAATTTTATTTCCAAAATCTCGGCTAAGACGCTCCCAATCCTGACTGGCGCAGCCGGTAGGATCACTGAGGAAGCTGTCCCGCGATAACTAGTGATTTTCGCGAATAGACTTTTCCGATCTTCACAACGGTACGCGTGGTGTACGGCGAAGTGGTCCAACGAAGCAAACAAATATTGTCAGCGACGCGACTTGGAGCCGAGAGCTGATGATGGGCGAGGCAGGCTGGTGAGTACGACTTGGAGCCGAGAGCTGATGATGGGCGAGGCAGGCTGGTGAGTACGACTTGGAGCCGAGAGCTGATGATGGGCGAGGCAGGCTGGTGAGTACGACTTGGAGCCGAGAGCTGATGATGGGCGAGGCAGGCTGGTGAGTACGACTTGGAGCCGAGAGCTGATGATGGGCGAGGCAGGCTGGTGAGTACGACTTGGAGCCGAGAGCTGATGATGGGCGAGGCAGGCTGGTGAGTACGACTTGGAGCCGAGAGCTGATGATGGGCGAGGCAGGCTGGTGAGTACGACTTGGAGCCGAGAGCTGATGATGGGCGAGGCAGGCTGGTGAGTACGACTTGGAGCCGAGAGCTGATGATGGGCGAGGCAGGCTGGTGAGTACGACTTGGAGCCGAGAGCTGATGATGGGCGAGGCAGGCTGGTGAGTACGACTTTTCACCTCCTTTCTTATACCTCATATCCATCATACCCCTTGTTAACTTGGAATTGAACATTTTCCGTTTTGACTGTTATATGGTTTTCTTAAATTAATTATAAGTGCCTAGTGTAAAAATACATGAGAAAGTAAAATAAATAGAAAGATAGAAAAAGAGTGATAGAATAGTAATAGTTTTACATTGTAACATTAGTTAAAACATAATTTTATTGAGTTCTAAGATATAATTTACTAATAATAGGTAACTAGTTATAATTATTGTAATAAATAGATAGAGTTCATAGAGGTAATTTTAACGTAATAATTTATCATAAATTACCGCCAAAATGACGGACGTTAAACTCATTCCCAACGAATTATATAAAATTCTCCCAAGTTTCGATGGCAATAAACGCCATCTGAATTTGTTCTTGCGTAAATGTGAGTACATAATTGACAAATTTAAATCATCCGAATTACAAGAAGAATATTTAATGCATGTTGTGACTAGCCGCTTAACGGGCGACGCAGCAGCGCTGATAAGCGAGCGCGTAGACATCCGGACGTGGGCGGAATTCAAAGAATAGTTTGAGATGCACTTTGGTGATCCACGAAGCGAAGAATGTTTGGCCATAGAATTAGAGACATTAAAATTTAAACATAATGAAAGTCATACAGATTTTTGCGCGCGGATTCAATCAGTAAAGTCTGTTCTGTCATCAAAAGTTAATCAAACTAATGACCGAAACTCACGAGTAAGTAAGACTGCCATATATAATAATACAGCCCTACAGGTATTTTTATACAATTTACCTGAATATGGTACGTGTAGTGCGTTTAAAAAAGCCACAGACCTTGGAAGAGGCCTTGTCCATAGTTTTAGAAGAAATTAATTTCTATGAGCAGTATCAAATGCGAGGTAAAATGCTAAACTCAAACCATAATTCGAAACCACAGATTACTGGAACAACGGCACCTCAGCTATCTTTTAAATTTGGTTTGCCTCAACAGCTTACAGGCTTCCGATAATGCAACAAAATCAACCATTTAAAAATAATTTCGGTGCAACACCCAAATTTAATTTTGGAATCCCGCAGAATAATAGGCCTTTTAACTTGCCGCAGGGACCCCATCCATCCCAAGGACAATTTGGTATGAATAAACAAAACTATATGCCAATGCAATTACAGTTTGGATATCGACCTAATTTCGGTTATAGACCCCCTGGCTATCAACAAATGTTACCAATGCTTCCACAACGATTTGGTAGTAATAATCGCTATGGTAATATGATTCCACAACCAAACACACAAAATAAACCTCAACCAAAGCTAAGCTAGCTAGCAAAGATCACCTCAGCAAGGTTTTCCTCTTAATGAATTAGAACTATATCCTTATACTGATGACTATTTTGCAAATCTCGAGGGATATTACGATGATATTGGTGCATATTTCCCTTGCGAAGAAAACACTTCTCCGATAGAATCAGAAATTGAAAACCTAAAGATAGAGTTAGAAAATGATGATAATAGTAACCAGACGGCTGAATCCATCCCACAAGTGGAAAAATTTTATATGCGGGCATCCATAGAGCAACACCTGAAAGAATAACATTAAATTATAATACTGTAAAATTAAAGTTACCTCATATACATATACATACCGGAAATAGAAGGCAAGTTTATGATCGACACGGGTAGTACTCGTTCATTTATACATCCTAGAAAAGCTAATCAATATTTCCATAACTATATTTCATACGAACCATTCGAAGTAGTTAGCACACACGCCTCAAGTAAACATAATCAGGTAATACAAATTCCCTTATTCTCTATATTTCAAAGTACAGATCATCATACATTTTACGTATATAATGTTGATTCATTATACGATGGGTTGAGAGGAAATGATCTTTTAAAGCAATTAGAAGCCGTTATAGATCTAAAAAGACGTATTCTAGTAACAAAGACAGCGGAAATACCTATCTGTATAGATTCGAATATTAATAAATAACTAATATAATAAATGGTGAAGGAATATTAAATTACATTGAATTTTACAAACGAGTGCGGATGCCTACCGCACTTGTGAAATGTATTAATGGTTATGCAACAACCGTCATACAAAATACATCTGATGAACATGTAGAACTATGTGTCACAAAGCCTTTTGTAGTGTCTGAATATAATGAAAAAGAATGCCTTGTCAATTCCATAGATAATTTAAATATAGAGACTGACCAATTATTACACGAAAATCTAACTAAATTACGACTAGACCACATGAATGACGAAGAAAAAGCATGTATACAAAAGTTATGTGAAGAATTCAGAGATATATTCTATTGTGACCAAATACCTTTAAGTTTTACTAATCAGGTAAAACATTGCATTAGAACAAAAAATTAAGATCCAATTTATACTAAACCATATAGACAAGCCCCTGCCCAAGCAGCAGAAATCAATAGACAAGTCGAAAAACTTTTAAAAGATAATGTTATCCAAGAATCCTTTTCTCCCTGGAGTTCACAAGTTCATCTTGTACCAAAAAAACCTGATGCTTCTGGTGAGGTAAAATACAGAATGGTAATCGACTACAGAAGACTTAATGATATTACGATAGATGACAAATACCCTCTTCCTAACATAACTGACCTTTTTGATAAACTGGGTAAAACCACTTACTTTACAACTTTAGATTTGGCTAGTGGCTATCACCAAATAGAATTAAATAAAGATGATAAACCGAAAACTGCCTTCAGCACCCAAAACGGGCATTATGAGTTTTTAAGGATGCCGTTCGGACTTAAAACAGCTCCGGCACCTTTTCAACGAGCAATGAACAATATCATGCGAGGTCTTCAAGGAATACATTGTCTTATATGTATAATCTCGATGACGTAATAATTTTTTCCTCCAGCCTTCAGGAGCACCTACAGAAACTTAGAGCCATTTTTACTAGACTACGACAGACTAACTTAAAAGTACAACTAGACAAATCTGAATTCTTACGGAAAGAAGTTTTGTACCTAGGACATACGATCACGAAAGACGGACTAAAACCAAATAACGATAAAATTGAAGCCATTCTAAAATATCCTCTCCCTAAGACAACAACAGAAATAAAAAGTTTTCTTGGTCTCGTCGGATATTATAGAAAATTTATTAAAGATTTCGCTAGAATTACCCAACCTTTAACGTTTTGTCTAAAGAAACGAAACAAAATTATCATAGATCAAAACTACATAGATGCTTTTAATAAATGTAAAGAAGTACTTACTACTGCCCCCTTATTACAATACCCCGACTCTACTAAACCCTACATTTTAACAACTGACGCCTCCAATGTAGCCCTCGGTGCTGCCCTATCCCAAGGACCTATTGGAGCAGACAAACCAGTCGCATATGCGAGTCGCACACTTAGCGACACGGAGACACGCTATAGCACAATAGAGCGAGAACTTTTAGTTATTATTTGGGCTGTTAAACATTTCAGGCCCTACTTGTACGGGAATAAGTTCCAAATTTTTACCGAACACAGACCTCTTGCTTGGTTATATTCCCTGAAAGAACTCAACAGTAAACTGACCCGCTGGCGCCTCCGCCTTCAGGAGTATGACTTTACAATTATTTATAAAAATGGCAAACAAAATAGTAATGCCGATGCATTGTCACGTATAAAACTTAATGTCATAGATTCTAACGACGACGTATCAATGGAAGTTAATGTAGATGAATTCGACATACAAAAAGTAATACAACCATTAAAAGAACAAAAACAAAATACTACTAAGCCTGAAATTGAAAACGAAACAGAAATAATAACGATTCCAGACTCTGACTCTGACTCTAATGTGACCACACCAGAAGACCTATTCCAAGAAAATTTCCCTATTCCTTCAATAACCAGTAGTAGTAGAACAGATACAGTAGCCTCCAATATAGAACCAGACTCATCAGGGATGCCAATCTTAAGAGAGGCAATTGACACTAAACCAAACCAAATATTAGTGTTTTCCTGGTTTCAAAATAAATTACAAGTTCAAAATTCGTCTAGAAAAAACCAAAAGGTCTTTAGATAACGAAGAATTAATCAAGCAATTTTTAAAAGAATATATTACACTTAAGCGAAAATATTTTATATACTTTGAGAGCGAAATACATAGAAGGTTATTTACTAAGGTTATTATAGAAATTGTCAAGAAAGATTCAGTAGAATTCTTTCAGTGCACTGATAGAGTAATATATATAGAGGATGAGAAAGAACAAAAAGCTGTTATATTAAAGCATCACGAAGGAAAGACATGCCATAGAGGAATTAAAGAAACAATAGTAAGGATTCGTCGAAATTATTATTGGGAAAACATGCAAGATACCGTAGCAGCAGTAATAAATATGTGTGAGCCCTGTAAACAAATGAAGTACGAAAGAAAACCCATAAAACCGATTTTGCAATTAACACAAACGCAGGATGCTCCTTTTCAGGAAATATTTATTGACTTATTTAGTATGGAAAAGAAATATTATTTAACACTAGTAGACGCTTTCAGTAAACTAGGACAGGCCATCGAAATCCCAAGTAGGCACTCGACAGAAGTAGCGCGGGCCTTAATAAAGTACTTTTCAATATACGGTGTGCCTAGGAAGATATCTTGTGACCCAGGCACCGAATTTAACAATGAACTCATGCGTGAGCTTTTAGCTATGTACAAAATAGAGATCCACATAACAACGCTAAACAATCCTAACTCTACTGGCATTGTAGAGCGATTTCACTCTACAATTATAGAGATTTATAGGCTTGCAAAATATGAACGAAAATGTACAGACGCGGCTCCTATAATGACCTATTCCATAACGGCATACAATCACACTATACACTCCACTACAGGATTAACACCTTTTGAAGTAACATTTGGACATACTGACTCCGGTAAAATATTTGATGTAAATGTAGAAAAGGCGTATACACAACAACTAGTAAAAGATCATGCAAACCGCACCAAATATCTGTACAGGTACATAGCTGAAAAGATTCTTACCACTAAGCAAAAGGCTAGAATAAATAAAGGCGGCGAAACTGAGCTAAGTTTACAAGAAGAAGACAGTATTTTTGTGAAGGACATTAATATACGAAAAAGTAAAGATAAACCTAGGTATCATAAAGCTAAAGTAATAGGACAAATAGATAGGAACGTAATACCAGTACAGATAGGAAAAAGACAAACAAAAGTGCCTCTTAAAAACTTTAAACGTCCTTCACAGGTCGTGGCGGATCATCGTGATCTTGAACATCGTGCTCAAGATCCAGGGCCTTCAACTTCAAGAGATTAAAAATAACCCAGGCATACTACCCGTTAAACAAGGGCAGGCGGTAGTAGAGAGAGATAAGTGGACTATAGTTAAGATATTAGATTTTAAGGCGATAAATGATGATTTAGTATTTAATATTAATAGATATAAAGAGTTTTGATAAGCCATACGCAAATGATTTCCAAAATATGAAATTACAGGTGGAATACTTACGCAACTCGACAGTCATGAAATTCAGGCAGCTAATTCCATCAAAACGCTTCAAACGCGGCCTCATTGACCCTCTCGGTTCAATTATTAAAACGCTGACCGGTAATTTAGCCCATGAGGATGCTATAAAATATGACACTCAAATATCTCAACTGAAAATTGGCCAAACTCACATAGATAAGAAAATAACTATCATTTCAAAAATGCTTGACTCCATTACTAATAAAAGTACATCTCTACAAGAAAATATACAAATCCTGGACGAGCGCATGAAACGCATAGAGAGAATTGTTAAGAATATAGGTACTAAAGAAAATAACTCTATATACTCTACATATGTTTTAAGCATGTTTGATATGTTTGTGAGTAATTTTAAGACAATATATATAGTTTTAAATGAAATCAAAACTGCGCTGTCATTTACAAAAGTGTCTGTTTTACATCAAGCCATTGTTGACCCATCTGAATTATTATCACTGTTAAACAATATTTCTAAAACTGAAAGCTTAATTTATCCTGTAACAGAAAAAACTTTAGTAATGTTAGGAAGAACTATGTCTGTTAAAGCATATGTAAAAAGAAAACCAAATAACATTCATTATGGAAATCCCATTGATAGATAAAAATACGTACAACTACTTCAAAATTTATTCCAATTCTTCGTGAAAATTGTTTATCTACTGTTATAATTCCTAAATATCCTTACCTTCTGGTGAAAGGTCCTATATACTTACCGCTAGCCAGCCCATGTGAAGAGCTTACAGCCAACCAATTCCTGTGCAAGGAAAACGATGTTGTATTGTATCCTGAAAGTACGTGTATAGAACAATTGATGAATTTTGCTTCAAACCTCAGTCTATGTAAACCGCTCGTGGTTAACTTGGAAAGCTTGAAAGTACATTGATTTCCTGAAATGGATAATTTATACAAGAAATGAAATAATACTTACCGAAACATGTGCTGATGATATATTCAGGAAACCGATCAAAGGCACATATATATTGGAAATTAATGGAAAATGCAATGTTTATTTGTTTGAAAAATATAAAACTACACAAACGACAATATAATTCAAGGAAAATACAATATCAAGTAATCCCAGCTGCGGTTCTACCTAAATTAGAGGTAACATCTATCGATTGGAACAGGACAGTGAACCTAAACCACCTCAATTTCGATGATTTGAAACATCTGTCCTACTCATTAAATAATGAAATAGTGAAAAGTGATAGTGCGGTAAAAACAAATAGTGTTAGCTTAGCGACTATACTACTCTATGTCATTTTAGTTATAGTATGCCTTAGTGTAGCACTTTGGAAGAAAATGTCTTGTTTAAGTCAAGTCTTGTGAAATCATCGGAATCCCAATATTACCGATAATCTCGCACTTGGTGAGGGAGGAGTTATGGAAGCACCACCGCCGATACGAATTGTGCGTGTGTCAGCATAAGAGCGGGACTGCATCGCGGTGCTTGCGTAATTCCTGGAGAGATAGTTGTTATGTCTATTTAAGTTTAGCCCTAAGACCACACTCCCTGTGCGCATCCGAACCTGTAAACACGTTGCCACATATTAAATAGTAATTAATTAAATTATTAATTTTATTTCCAAAATCTCGGCTAAGACGCTCCCAATCCTGACTATCTACTACTGCTTAACGTGCTTTTCGAGGCATGGAGGCAACTCGGTATGTAATGGGTGGTCACCCATCCACAGACCAACCTAGGCAAGCTCGGCTTAACCTAAAGATCGACCCGAGTGGCTATTATTATTTAGCCACGCGCTCCTCACTCAGCATTTTGACGAATGAACATAGTAAATTGAAATTACTAAAAAATGCTACTTTTGGAGTAGTACAAAATATTTTTCTAAAAATCAAAATCACTCAATACAAAATCGAAAACCATACAGAGCTATCAATAAAACATTATAGTAAGCTTGAACCTCGAGACCCAGCGGCATAAAATATAGATTATGTGTTCAGCCCCTACACTTCAGTCTGATCCAGGCTTTATCACACCATGAATTCGTATTGAAGATATTAATATTTGAATTATGTCGAACGATATTGAAAAGCGATTTTTTATAGTAGTAGGTACTGATTTTTTGAGGGTTTAAATATTGGGTACGTGAGCTGTGTACTAAATCAGTGATCTGGCTGCAAACGCCATCTTTTTTTTCTGCAGACATTTTCTATTTGTTTTATTTCTTCTTTAACATGGCCTCGCTTTGTGTTGGTTTCCCGTACAATAAGATCTCCGTTACATAAACTGGTTTTGTTTAGCTTGATTGACCCTCATGCGTACAGCTGAAAAAAAAAAGTAAAATGCGTGTTTGTACGCATTTGTTAAAAGAATACATAAATTAATGCCTTTTTTTTTTTTTTCGGATTGGAAATCATCAAATGACTTCTCCCGCTCTGCGGAGCAGGATGGAGTGTCAGACTTTTACTGACTAAAACCCATCCATGTTCCTTCATCGCCCTTTTTGTTCCGGGGTCACGGTATCTCTTTCGAGCAGTCCCGCAACCCCGGCAGGCATCGGCCCTTGCGGACCCCTTCCTTTTGCTGACTCTCTTGTCATTCTCTGTATAAAAAGAGAAAAGAATACATAAATTTATGCCTTTATTAGTATTATAAATTCCTGTTCATGAAATGATTATAAATGAGTAGGTTGTTGATATACTTTTTAACCCCCGACAAAAAAGAGGGGTGTTAAAAGCTTGAGGTATAATACCAATGTGTGTATCTGTGTGTCTGTGGGTGATATCATAGCTCCTGAACAGATGATCCGATTTTGATTAAGTTTTTACATTAATATTTTTAAACATCAAGATAGGGTCGGAATTCCTATGAGACATCCAACAACGCGCTGGTTTGGCGAGGAGGCTTGCATCCCAGTGGGAACGTCTGAAGCTGTTCAAGCTCATTTGTAGTTTACCATAGGTTCAAACCCCACATCCGAAAATTCTCAATGTCTACTAGCAGAGTCCAAAACTCAACAAGTTAACTTAAACCTCACCCACAATTAACTGCATAGCATTGTCTCGTTAACACCCGTCTCCTATTTAAAGTTGTAATTACAAACATATCTGTCTGAGTATGAGTTCATCAAAATTCCGTGTTCGTTAACTTTAGCCGCGAAACAATTCCGCCTCGATGCGAGTCTGCTTAAAAGATTCACTCGCAGTATTGTTGTGGCATTCGATCCTTTTTGAACGTTAATCAAGAATCTGAAAAGTTATGTGATAATCGGTAGTCGTGTTATATACGCGGAGGAATGAGGAAAATGTTGTGAGGAAAATTTTGAGTATGAATGTGGATGGGTATAAGAGTAGAGGAAGACCAAAGAAACGATGGATGGACTGTGTGAAGGATGATAGGCAGGAAAAGAGATGTCTGATGAGATGACGAGTAATAGAGAAGTATGGAAGAAGAAGACACGCTGCACCGACTTCAAATGAATTGGGATAAGGGCAAGAGAATATTGAATCAGTAAAGTGTGCAAGTAGCTTGAAGAGCAAGAAACAATGATAATACATAATTTAAATAAGCGCATGTTGCAAGAGGTGCAAGAAAATTTGTATTTGCTGCAAACATCACACCCAATTAATTAATTTCCTTGCATTTATAAGAGCTTGGGGAATTCCAGCTTGCCTTTGCAGGTTCATACAATGGTCAAGGTGTAGCAAGTGTGCTACACCTTTAATGCAAGTCGATTGGTGAAGCACTACAATAATTATTTGATTAGAACTCCGAAGATTGAAAACCTGACAGAATGTAAAAGTAATTATAAAAGTGTCAAAGAATTTTCTTGATTGACACGTGTGTAGATAAATACAATCAAGCTTTTTCTAATTTTGTCAGAGGAGTAGAAGCTGACTTCAATAAACTTTTAGTTAGAGAAAATACCAATCGTTTGCTAGAATACCAACTGAAAACATAAAATCTAAACTTCTAGCCTTTCAGCATCAAATGCTCAAACATTAACCGAAACACAAGAGGAAACTGTGAACCGAGACTTTCCGAATGTTAACAAAGGAAGCGACAAAACGCAAACTCTCTCTTCTACAGTTATATTGCTACATCGCGTAATTAAAACACCACTCATTTGTGACGTCATTCCGGAAACCCGGCTTGCATCCCTAACTTACTTAATTGATTCACAATAAAATAATATGATTATGGAATTCATACGTGTACAAATACGTTTCATTCATAAAATAGTGAAATACCAACATTCACGGTTACCGACGTGGCCCGGAGAATTGCCATACTTAAGTGGCAGTAGGCATGGCACATTGCTCGCAGAACGGATGGCCGATGGGGCCGAAAAGTTCTGGAGTGGCGACCGCGAACCGGAAGACTTTGCGTTAGAAGGCCTCCCACTAGGTGGACCGATGACCTGGTGAAGGTTGCGGGAATCCGCTGGATGCGAGTCGCACGGGAGCGGTCAATGTGGCGACGCTTGGGGGAGGCCTATGTCTAGCAGTGGACGTCTTTCGGCTGAAATGATGATGATGATGATGACCAACATTCACAGTCAAATTGATACGAAGAAATTGCGGACGTGTCTCCGGACACGGACAGCTCCATACAAACACTTACTGTCGATGTCCGATGTCCGCAAGCAGTTCACAATTAGTCCGAACCAGTTTCAACGAACTTTACAGGTTCGATGTTGACAGGGATTTCTTTTCATACTAGTTATTATGAAACTTTGTACTACATGAAAACAATTTTTCATAAAGCCGTTTGGGAGTTAAATATACACAGGGCTCAAGAATTACGGGTTTTAGCTGAATGCAATCAGAACCATAGCAATAGCCGTACCACTTTATAAACCTTTTTAGTTAACAAAACATCACGCCTGTAATCACCAAAGGGTTCGGCTGAGGAAGGTATAACTATGTACATTCACATTTCGCCACTTTTATTTTAAGTCCCATGTAATGGGGGGCGAGCCTATTGCCATCAACCGGGCGCAAATCCAGACTCCGTGGCTGCTACTGAGAAATTCCTGTTAGCAAAACCCAACTCGTTGCCCAAACCGGGAATCGAACCAAAGACCGTCAACACTTGCAAGTGTTGACGGTCTTTGGTTCCATTCCCATTCCATGCGAACTCGGCCAATGAGAAAGTCAAACATCACTAAAATAAACAACTCCAATCAAAGACCCTACAAGTTAACGCACGGAAGTAGTAACGCTTTTGACACCAAAAACAAAACTTGCAAACCATTAAAATGTTCACAACCCAACCCTGTCCCTCATTATTCTATGAATGCCGCCGTTCCTTTCATAAAACTATCGCATATGCTTTAATTGCGACACCATCATTAACCATAGGGTTATTACCGTTCGGTTCCCGCCACTAATTGCACAAAGTTCACTCGGATATTCTTGTTAAGCCGTGTACACACACCGAGGTATGCGCCGCGGGTGGGCCACGCCTGCCAAATTGCAACTATCCGTCATATAAGCGTCAAACATGCTGTGATGACGAATGGTGACAGTGAGCCCTATCCGAATACCCTAAGCAATAATGTGGTGAACCAATCGCAGTGCATGCCACTGGCTCAACAAATCGTCTGACCGCCAATCAAATTCTTCGCAGTAATGGCTGGTTATTGTAAGCAGACCGTCAAAGCAGTCTAAACCGTAACCATTGCAACGCGTGCGGCAAAAGTTTTAGCTAAAATAAGAGAGAGTTCTGAGTCTGAGTTTTCTCGGCTTCATTACCTTAACGTCGAGCACATATTGCTTCCTCTTTTGTTCTACCTTGACTTTATCTTCTAGAGGAAAAGTCAGAAGCTTACGCGTCGATGCATCCGCGTCACATTCCCCATGTCTGTACGCGGCACAAAGTTCACTCGGGTATTCTCGTTAAAAGTCGTCAAATTTCGTCGAGATGTCCACGTCAGCCCTTTGTGAACAAGTTCAAAGTTGCACTTTGCTCGTGTGGTTTTGAGTTGACTTGTGTGATGTGTCTTTTTGGAAGATGGCGTCGGGAATAAGTAGGAGTGTGTTTTGTTTGAGAGGGACGTTGTGTTGCTAAGTTGGGGGATTAGAAAAGGAAAACGGTAGGGATTTCAAAGTAAATGTAGTGATTAGGGAATTCCAATTAAGTTTAGACATAACATAACATCGCGCTTGTAATCCCCGAAGGGTTAGGCAGAGGTGTACCTAATAATACACCCACATTTAGCCAGTTATGTTTTATAAAGTCCTATGTAATAGGGGGCGAGCCTATTGCCATTAATCGGGCACAAAGGCAAGCTCCGTGGCTGTTACTAACACTTTGGCCGACCTGGAAATTGAACCCAGGGTCCCATGCAATAGGGCACGCCACAATAGTGGCGATAAGTCCCCTCTTTGAGGAGTAGCTTGAGAAGCGCCACGGCGTCCTCACCTTCCGCTTGACGCAGTTCCTCACCGGACACGGTTGTTTCGGGAGGTTCCTGCACCGAATCGGGCGGGAGGAAACGCCCGGGTGTTACCACTGTGAGGTTCGACCGGAGGACATGGAGGAGCACACTGTGGAGGTGTGCCCCACGTGGGCGGAGCACCGCCGTGTCCTCGTAGCGGCAATCGGTGGCGGCGAACTCTCGCGTCCGGCCCTGGTTCAATCCATGGTCCGGAGCTAGACGGAATGGGACACCCTCACCTCCTTCTGTGAAGCAGTAATGCTAAAAAGCTATGGGCTAGCTCGCCGTCCGCCCGTTTCATGACGACAGGCCGGGTCGACGGCGCGTTCGTGTTCCACGCACGCCTCAAGGAGGCACGCAAGGGCCGATGCCTAACGGGGCTGCGGGACTGTTCGAAAGAGATACCGTGGCCCCGGAACACAAAGGGCGATGAAGGAACATGGATGGGTTTTAGTCAGTAAAAGTCTGACACTCCCTCCTGCTCCGTCCAGAGCGGGAGGAGTCATATGATGATTTCCCATCAGAAAAAAAAAAAGGGTTCCACGCAATTAAGTTTAAATAGGTCTAAAAAAACTTGAGCAAAATGTGATACTCTGCAGTTTATAGTATCATCAACGCTATAAATTTCACAGTAGGTACCTTTAATCTTATATGTGATGCGGAGAAATGAGAAAAATGTCGAGAGGAAAGTTTTTCGTTAGAATGTCGATGGTTACAGAGTAGAGGAAGACCAAAGAAACGATGGATGGACTGTCTGAGGGATGATATGGCATGAAAGGAGTTGTCTGATGAGATGACGAGTAATATAAAAGTATGGAAGTAGAAGACATGCTGCGAGAGAATGATACCATCTTATTTTAAAGTAAACTTTGCTGTTTTAAAAGGAAATATAAATATTTGGCCTAGGGTAGTTTGACACCTTTGTCATTCATGATAGCTACAGTAAAATAGGGATGATGACTGGCTAAAAAATATATGATTCTGTTTATTCCGTCAGTTAGATTATCGAAAAATATTGAATACGTGTTTTTTTGTTTTATAAAATTAATAAAAATTGACGAAGATAAAACGTGTCAAAGATCATGAGTGGGGGCTTGTGACGTCACACTTTAGTAAAAAATGTCAATCACGCGAGTTTTTGACGCACTGTATCGTCTTCATTTTTTGTTTACCTACTTGAAAAAAGAAAAAATATGTATAAATTTTTTTAGGAAATCTATCTGACGGGCTAATGAGATTTTTTTTGTCATTTACCCTATTGCATACATAGCCATGTATGCAATTTAACTGTAGCTAATATGAAATTTCACTCGCATATAGTAACTGATAAAGTAACGTTATTTACAAACGAAAATTAATTACTACGAAGTTGTTATAAATTGCTTTATAAGTGCTTAGACAGTGAAATCTCTTAACAAGTTCGTTGACCTAATATTTCCCAAAATAACAAGTTCGTAATATTCTGTTCCTAAATTAAATTTAAAATCTTCAAGAACTTAGAGCGAGATTGAAAGGTTTTTTGGTTAAAATTAAGATAACGTTGTAGGGGAACCTGTTGTACCTAAACCAGTTTTTTGTATTTTGTTTTTTTTTTTTAAATAACGGTGCTAGCTACACCTGTCCAGTTTGCATGTATGTAAAGATCTTTTAATTCATTACATAATTCATTCATAAAACTGTGTATATTGTCTAAAACCCGGAACCACTAGTCACTTGAAAAAAAAAGATAAAACTGTCGTAAGTACAACAACCCAGATGCACCTTAGAGCGTGTGTGTAGTACCTTTTTTTTTTTTTTTTTTTTTTTTCGGATGGGAAATCATCAAATGACTGCTCCCGCTCTGGCCGGAGCAGGAGGGAGTGTCAGACTTTTACTGACTAAAACCCATCCATGTTCCTTCATCGCCCTTTGTGTTCCGGGGCCACGGTATCTCTTTCGAACAGTCCCGCAACCCCGGCAGGCATCGGTCCTTGCGGACCCCTTCCTTTTGCTGACTCTCTTTGAGGCGCGCGTGGAACACGAACGCGCCGTCGACACGGCCTGTCGTCATGAGACGGACGGACAGCGAGCTAGCCCATAGCCCACCGTCCACAGGCCCGCGCCTACGGCGGCCGGCCGACGCCCGGGGCGTCTCCCGCGGCGGCCGGGACGCTGTGAGGTTCTCTCCCTCTCACGTTCCGCCACCTCCTTCTCTAGCATTACTGCTTCGCAGAAGGAGGTGACGGCGTCCCATTCCGTCTCGCTCCGGACCATGGCTTGCACCAGGGCCGGACGCGAGAGGTCGCCGCCGCCAATCGCCGCTTCGAGGACACGGCGGTGCTCCGCCCACGCGGGGCACACCTCCACCGTGTCCTCCGGTCGATCCTCGCAGTGGAAACACCCGGGCGTTTCCTCCCGCCCGATTCGGTGCAGGAACCTCCCGAAAACACCGTGGTGTGTGTTGTACCTTGGATGGAGTAGGTGCAAATCGAGATAAACCCTTTTATAAGCTATAATTTGTTTTATTTTCTGTTGAATTAATATAATTATTTCACAGTCATTTTCAACATTTTTAAAGTAAAAGTATTGTTTTTTAAAAAAGCTTCACCCTTCTATTTTGTGCTAATTTTTGTTGACATTATTTTAGTAAACCTATTTTATTTTTCTTATCCCTTAAATAAATTCTAACAAAACATGCATTAAAATCGCTGGATTAAACAAAAATAAATTATAAAAAAAAAACAGAAGTTACAATAAAAATAAACTTAAGAAAGTACAAAACAAAAATTTACAGACTCAGACTTTCCATTACTATTTTGAAATCAATTATTACTTTTATTTAAGGTTGCACTTCTCAACATATTTTCCATACAAATTTCGGGGGGCTATTACTCCACTGTTTGACATGGTACATCTAAAGTTATACTTGATATCGTTTTGTCTCATTATTAATTGTGTCTGTGCGGAAACATAATAATAAAATAAAAAGTCATTCAAAAGATACGAGGTACCAAGATTCGATTTTATTGCCAATTTTAACGCAACTTTGGGCGTAAATTAGTAATAAAAGAAGTGTCAAATTTCCAAAACAAAGTCCGTACCGACACAGCACAATTATCGAAAAATTCAATACATTTTATTTCTAAATGATTTATGCAGTGGTTTTTTCATAAAATTTGATTTCCCGGAGGCCTTTTCGTATTTTTACACGCGCGCCTTTTCTATGAATTTTCGTGCATCTCACTGAATAAGGTTCCCCTCCGGTCCGGTGCGGGAGAACGACGCTCACGCACACATATGAACAATATGTCACACGCGATATTGACATGTCCTTTGTTTGATAGAAGAACAAGAAGTATATTTCTGTCCTTTTCATTTCATGCATGACGTCAGTGACGTGTCATTTGTTTTTCGCTGAAGTTGAAGGGTCTGTGCATTTTTATTGCACTCCTATAATGTGTGCGTTTCGATGGCGCGACAAAGGCGTTTTTTTTTTTTAAAAACTATGGAAAGATTTTGTAAAAATTTGAATTTAAAATTAAATTAATTAAACAAATTAAATTAATTTCAATTTTAAATTTCACATTCAGAACGGTTTGAAGGTTATAAGCGATACCGTACTACAGCTCCTGAAAAATAAACCTAGGATTTTTTTGTGTATTTTGACAAATTCAAATCTAGGTTTTACAAAAACTACAGACCTCTGCGATGGTTTTTCAGCGAGATACCGGCGATAATGTGTTTTCACCGTTTCAATGGCGCAGCCACGGGGTTTTAGTCTTACAGCTCCTAAAATAATATAATAATAAACCTAAGATTTATTCAATTTTTTTACAAATTTTTTACAAATCAATCTGTTATTTATTTAAATTTTAGGTCTCTGCAACGCTTAGTTTTTAAAATTTCCGTGGCCGCGAGGTTTTCCGTGTTTCGATGGCGTGGCCACGTTCAAACCCGTATAACTTTTTAACCATAACTTTGACAAATTTAAGGTATTGGGAAATTTGAACCAAATTTTACATATTTTTACAAAATCATGGCATAGTTATATTAAAAAAAAAGCACCGTGGTCGTGCCATCGAAACGCACACCCTATAATATGGTGTAGCGACCTTCTTATTTAAAAACTTTATATACATAAAACCTTCACGATATGATTTTATTTTTCTTCTGATCTGTTACTTCTCTGTCTTGTGTTGACTAAATTTAAATTGAATGATGAAATTTTTTTATTTAATTTAATTAGTGTACAACAACTACTAAATTGGTGACCCCGACGTGATACGCCCTGAAAAGGAAATCCTAAATTAACAGGCCAAGAAAATCCACAGCACCGCGATGACAATATAAAGCAGTCGTCTGCCGACCAACGTCCAGACTCTGCTGGCTTCACAGCCATTTATTTCTTTCGAGGGATTAGAAGACCTGGTGGAAAGCGTCCCAGGACATCGTGACCCCAGGCCAACAATAACAAACAATATAGTTATACAATATTATTGTTGCCACTAATCTCGCGAATTGTGTAATAACGTTATAAGTTGATAGTAAAAGTTTTCAAGGAAAAGTTTTATTTTATTATTTTAGCGCATTTAAATAAAAGGTCAGACAAAAGTTATTTGTAAAGATTATTAAGGTATTGTGTTAAGCAGCGTCGAATAGCATTATGTGTGCATGGTGTAACTTCGTTTTGTTCGGAACGGTTCGGAACGCTGTGTGTGTGTGTACGAACTAGACGTGCGTGAAGACTAGCGTCTAACTGCTCATCACTGATACTATCTCTGTCGGGCACGATGCCAGGTGAGACAGCGTGCTTTTCGCCCACCAATGAGTTCGAGCCCGTGAGTTGTGTCACCTTAATTACTTAAATAGTATTTAACAAAAATCCAAATATATCTCAACTTCTGGAACACGAAACTTCTCTTTCAAATTGCCGAAAAAAAATCCCAAAAATGTCAAATTTTTCCAATCAATCTTGAACCTAAATACTTAAGCGATAAAGATGAAAATCTATTACCTTGTCCAGTGACTGAGATACATCGTAAGTTGGGTGGTTAAGGTCGCAATAACTTTACTTAACAAGTTTTTTAAATAATAATAATAATATTCATTTAATTCAGGCAAGACGCCCATACGGAAGATACATTTTTCACAAGTATTCCACAGTAAAAACAATAAAAAAACCCACTTGCGATTGAGATTAGGATCAACACACACACACACACAGCCGCACACACCGCACACGACAGACTCATGCTGTCTTGTAGCTAGATATACTAAGATTAGGTTCTAAATAAAACAGTTTACACAAACATGCATCACTTTATATAAATTGGCATGAGAAACTAACAAAAAACTAACTTTTTGAGTGTAAAATACAAAATTTAAAGACGTTTCAAATACTATAGACAACGGTTCTTAAAAGCACGGGATTTTTAAAAAAAACACGCATATCCATATAGGTACAACTATATCCAAGGTACAACAGGTTCCCCTAAGTACGCGGAACATATTTTTTAAAAACATCTTGTTCGTCTAATTTCGTGATAAAACTACTTTCAGATTTTCACAATATTGGAGGAGTTTATGGCCTGCATTGTTTATATATCGACTCGTAGAATAATAATTTTTATTTTAATAAGATAGTTACTACATCCAATTAAGTAGTACTTTTTGCGTGAAAGAGTTACAAACATCCATCCATCAATCCTCACAAACGTTTACGATTAGTTTCCTTTCCTTTTTGTGCAAACAACTTTGTCTTCTTTTCTTTTATAGCATAACATCATGCCTGTTATCTCCAAAGGCTTAGGCAGAGATGTTCCTGATATCATGATAGTAATCCACCAGTTAAGGCCCATGTAAAAGGACTCTCTAATAGGAGTCTATTGCCATCAGCAGGGCATAAATGTACATTCCATGGCTGCAACTGAGAAGTTTTCGATGGAAAAACCTCATGGACAAGCTCAAACTCAACTGATTCTCAGCAGTCACATTCCCAATAGACCAACAAGGCAGATCTCTCTTTTCTGTTATACCTTTTCAATACAAGTCGCAAGTTACACGTCTTAATAAAATAAACTTAGTACCAAATAAACCTAAATTCAATCCACCAAGCAAACAGTACCAAAACTCTCGATAAAGATTTAAGAAACATCGCGACGTTTATCGAAGAAGGCATTATCCATGCATTAAAATTCGGCTCCACAGCAAATTGTTATCGTTCCAACCTAATGACGTATTTGCATGGGAAAAGAGTTCCACTTTCCGGCGAGGAGGACACAGAATAGATAGATAACAGAAGGTTAGGACCATATGTGGCGCCATTTACAACGTCATATAGGCACTTCGCATCGTACTGACGTCACCCAAAATTTTGTAGCGCGAAATTTTTCCGTAAGACTAGTATTCAGTTTTCTGACAGTTTTCGTTTGTGACGGCAGAGATTGACGTAAAAATTATTATGGTAAAAAGTGACTGCACTCTTTCTACCCACACTCTAATTAGTCCGATGGGTCGGCAATCCGACACGGCAGACGAGATATCAGGCTAGGATTTTTACAACCAGGCTGTTGTAAACAACCGTGGGGCAGCCGCTCAACACTTGTCGGGTCGGAAGACCCTACCTTTTCAATAAAAGATTGAATAGTTTCTACCCTGTTCCTTATTAGTTTTAATCAACCATACAAACAAAAGAACCTACTTATACATAACATCACGCCTGTTTTCACGTATAAAAACCGAATGCACATAATAATATAGATACGATTCACGTACGAGTCCAAGCACACGCTCGACCGGCTTTTATTTGTTTATGATCCACGTGAGACATAGTTATATTTGTGAGTAACCATGGAGTTTCCGGCCAGTTTTTCTCTATAGGAAACGACCAACCCAAATCGTATAGTACCTATCTTGTGACATTTCATAAGTGTTCATGCAAGTGTTCATGAAATAAAATATCCCGATTTTTTTATTTTGATTGCTATAAGTTTGCGTCAGTGTGACACGTGCACGCCTGTTTTCGTTCATCGTATGGAGCTGGCTTTCTGTAGTTAACTATTCTGTGATGCAAAGTTGCTAAGAAAACACTGCAAGGAGTATCGGGACTTATATTCTGATTTGATGGGTGTTTTTAAAATTGGTTTTTTATATTGTGTATTCGTTTTGTATGTAAAATGCGTCATGTTAAGGTTTTGTTTCTGGCGTTTGTTTCTCTTTAGTGTGTGATTAGAAATTTTTGGATTTTCGCTAATTTGGTTTACTATTTTTAGAATTATCACCGCACCATCCCAGGTCCAGTTGACCCAGCGTTAGGGCCTCACCATTTTGCAGAACTGGAACTATTTGGTGCGGAATGAGATAGAAAATCTTATATTTTCTATTTTTTTTAAACGCCAAATAAACATTTGTATATTTTGTCTTTATAATTATTCCATCAACCTATGCCTTTTTTTTTTTTTTTTTTTCGGGTTGGAAATCATCAAATGAGTTCTCCCGCTCTGGGCGGAGCAGGAGGGAGTGTCAGAATTTAACTGACTAAAACCCATCCATGTTCCTTCATCGCCCGTGTTTCGGGGCCACGGTATCTCTTTCGAACAGTCCCGCAACCCCGGCAGGCATCGGTCCTTGCGGACCCCTTCCTATTGCTGACTCTCTTTGAGGCGCGCGTGGAACACGAACGCGCCGTCGACACGGCCTGTCGTCATGAGACGGACGGACGGCGAGCTAGCCCACAGCCCACCGTCCACAGGCTCGCGCCTACGGTGGCCGGGGGCCACGTGGTGGCCCCCGACGCCCGGGGCGTCTCCCGCGGCGGCCGGGCCGCTGTGAGGTTCTCTCGCTCTCACGTTCCGCCACCTCCTTCTCTAGCATTACTGCTTCGCAGAAGGAGGTGACGGCGTCCCATTCCGTCTCGCTCCGGACCGTGGCTTGCACCAGGGCCGGACGCGAGAGGTCGCCGCCGCCAATCGCCGCTTCGAGGACACGGCGGTGCTCCGCCCACGCAGGGCACACCTCCACCGTGTCCTCCGGTCGATCCTCGCAGTGGAAACACCCGGGCGTTTCCTCGCGCCCGATTCGGTGCAGGAACCTCTCGAAAACACCGTGTCCGGTGAGGACCTGCGTCAGGCAGAAGGTGAGGACGCCGTGGCGTCTCTCCAGCCACTCCTCAAAGAGGGGACTTATCGCCACTATCGTGGCGTGCCCTATCAACCTATGCCTCACGAATGTTTCACGAATCTTCTAAAGCAATTTTGACCTTTTTGGATTCTTATTTGTCACCTTGCATTTTCAGTACAGGTATATATCTGAATAGGCTAGTTTCCACCATCAATAAATTGCAAATCTATTTAGTCCGTCAGTTAGAGTATTGGAAAATAATGGACACGTATTTTTTGTTTTTGTAAATCAATGAATATTGACAAATATAAAACGCATCAAAACTCGGGAGTTGGGGCTCGTGACGTCACAACGCACTAAAAATTATAGCACGGCGTGACGTATTTAGAATTTGAAAAGCATCGTATCTTCGTCAATTGTGGTTTACGTAACAAAAGAAAAAATACGTGTCAAATATTTTTTGATAATCTGACGGACTAATTAGATTTTATCAGGACACAAGCCTATTCTGTAAAGCTCACATAAGACACGTAACTCAGTGATAGTGGCTATCTGAAATAAATAACCTCATCACCTTTTTCTTATCCCTGTTACCTCAATATGGAAAAGTCCCTTGAACATTTTGTTTTTTCCCTTATTTTCTGAACACACAAATCTCAATATAAGTCAATACTACATAGTGCGGATGGTTGATGGTGGATGGAAGTTTACGGCGAAACAAAGCCATAGATCTATAAGGGGTGAATATATCAACATAAGATCCCATACACGACCTTGGACGTAACGACTTAAGGCGCAACTTAAATCAAACGACGCGCGCGTGTATCATTTGATTCTATCGATCGGCGTATTTTGCATGCATGTTTATTGCGCCGTAAAAGGTTGCGTTTGTATCGAACTATCGAATCAAATTAACGTAGAAAACGAAACAAAAGTGTGCAAGTGCATCGCGTCTGCATCGATGCATTTGCGCGTGAAATGTTGTATTATTTTACACGTGCCTTTCACGATCCGGCCTTTATTGGCTGTGTTTGAATCTCGCAGAGCGCGTTAAACTGTGCCGAAAAAATACGCCGTGTGGATAGGCCCTAAGCAATATTTTTCATTTGTTTTCTCCGCAAAAGGTAACGCAACACGAGTTTTGCTTGAGTGATAGCTCGTGGCCAAGGAGTTATATCTATCAGGGTGAATAAATCAGCAAAAACGTCTCGTTGGGATAGGCGTGAGTATCAACATTGTCTTTGGTTTTTTCTTTCTTAGAAGATTTAAGTTGCAAATGACTGATAATTGGTGGTCAAATATTTAAGGTTTCTTTATTTGTAGTTTTTGATATTGTTATTCAAATAAGTGATTAACAATATCAATAGTTATTACCTATAGCAGATGTGTGTGTGCTGGATAATAAATCATTGCAAAAACTTTGTTTTTAATAAAGCATTTATTAATACAAAATAGTGGCTATTGAAAAGTCTCAATTAGTCACAACTTCCACTATTAACCAATGCACTAAACTACAGACTATTCAAACTCTTAATCAAAACCTATACAATAAAGCTACAAAAAAAACAACCTACAAGTGAAAACATCCTCGACCGTAACCCAGAGACATACACTGCAAATCCCGGCGCTCCAAAAACCCACAATGCAAGTCCACAACAAGTTGAACTAAATGATTGATCTACAGACTGATGTTGGGACGAGCTGAAGTTCGAACGGACCAGTGTCATTGAAATCAGAACAAATGTGTTGGGAAGTTTCTTGTATTGAATGGAAATGAAAAAACAGTGAGGATGGTTTATTTAGATGTTGTTCAATTCGCTGCCAGTGGGGTAAATCAACATTATTAGTATTTAATTGACGTATTGTTGTTGTTGTTGTATTGTATTGTTGTGTTGTTGTGTTGACAATTGTTACGATGCCAACCTGCAAGCTAAGCACATCGTACTGACAAAGCGACCGTTCGTATTACGACACCGCGCTTCAGACGTCACCGACTATTGTTATCGCCTTTTCTTTACCTAACTTCGGTGGGAACGGACACTGATATGTTAAACCTAATTCATAAGAAATCAATTATATAATTTTTATCTGTAATTTGTGAATCTTCGAAATATATTTCGTAACCTAAAAGGACTTAGTCATTGGAGAGTTTCCCGACACACGCCCCCACACATATTTGGCGCAGCCGGTGCTCGTTACAGACTTAAGGTGTGTTGATGTGAAATACCTCAAAATCAGGAAAACGCCGCATCAACTGTCTGGACGAAGAACCTATCGGAGGCCTGTCAAGGAAGCTGTTGCTACGCAGATTGGGACATCCAAAAATCGATGAAACAACGCTCGCAAGCAATGCTACTCATGTAAGTACATAAGTCCTATTTTTGGTTGCTATATTTCTAACGCAGGGTGGTACTGTAATTTTCCAACATTTTTCACCCACGTAGTAATAGGGATCTTAGTTTTAGTAGGCGCAATCAACTCCGCATCGCGCGAAGTGACGCCTTTCGTAATTTAGAAGATATAATAGAAAATTTAGAAAACATGACGGAATCGAGTAGTAGTTCTACACTCGACATGAATCAAATAGATTTATCAGATAAGATTTATAGATCACTTAGACTAGTTCCGGAATTTGACGGAAATCCAAATGTTTTAACTAGGTTTTTGAACTTGTGCGATCAATTAGTGCTCACTTATGTCAGTCCAGAACCTGGACGTCAGCTTTCGAACTTATCTTTGATCAATGGAATTTTAAACAAGATTACTGGTAATGCTGCACGTACTTTGGCAACTAACGGAATTCCAAGTGACTGGAATGGTATAAGATCAACCTTAATTAATACATTTTCGGATCACAGAGATGAATCGTCGTTGTATACTGATCTCTCTCTCTTAGTTCAAGGAACCGATTCGATACAAGTTTTTTACGAAAAAGTTCAACACTTGTTATGCACAATTATGACGTACATCGAATTACATGAATCTTTAAAAACTACCATAGAATCTAAACGAACTCTCTATAAAAAACTAGCTTTACAGAGCTTTTTGAAAGGTTTAGAAGAACCACTAGGATCGAGGATAAGATGCATGAGACCTTCAACTCTTGAAAGCGCTCTTGAATACGCTCAAGACGAATTAAATATATTATATCTCCAAAAACGAAATAAATCAGTACCAGCAAAAGAAAAACCACAAAATGAGCAGGTTAATCCTTCTACTTCTTGGTCACACCCTAATTTTCGTTCGGTTAGGCCAGCAAATCAAAATCCAACATTTCAAACATACCCGAGACCTCAAATCCAGCCGTTTAGATCTCAATATCCACCACAATATTACCCGCAACCTGCACGACCAGATCAGTTCAGACAACCCTACCCGAAACCTACAAAGACTCAACAAATGTTCGGAGCCCCCCCTATCAACATGTCAACTGGCTTTCGAATCCCACTACGCCAAGCACCTCAGAATAATTATCCAAAACCTATGAGTGGCATTAGTTACCCCGTTGCGCTTACTCTGCCACCTACGAACTATAATGGCAGACGCAGTTTGGCCCTGAATGTGAATAATGTTCCTCAGATTAAAGAAGCGAACTTCAACGAATCGGTTAACGAAAATTATTGCTACTATGATTACAATATCCAGAACACTGATGTTCCTAATACAGATACAAGTAACCCTAACATTTTTTTGACCGACCTTGACGTTGCAAATCTTCTTTTTGAAGATGGACAGAACCTTCAAAGTTCAAATTTTTACCCAACCTCGGAGGACAATGCCCTCAAATAGAATAAAATTTGCACGGTAAACGCCATTTACCTTATATTCAAATAAATAATCCACCAATAAAACTTTTAATCGATACAGGCGCAAATGAGTCCTTTATAAGCCCGGAAGCGTACGAAAAATTTTACCCGCATATCCCTCTTGTCCATGACCCCTTTTTGGTCACAAATACCCACGTGACTACCCAAAATTACTACTCACTAACTGTGCGCTGTTTCGATGAATTTAAAGATTTTATGCCGATAAAATTATACCTGTATAAATTTCATAATTTCTTCGATGGGTTGATAGGTTGTGAACAATTAAAAAAATGGAATGCAAAAATCGACCTCGCTACGCATACGTTAGAAACTAAATTTACTAAAATTCCAATAGTTTTATATAATCCTAAATGCTTAAATTCTTATCAAATCACCATACCTGCACAAACTACTCAGTTAATCAAGGTGCCTACTAATATTGCGCAAGGAGACATTTACATTGAAGAACAATCAATTTCTGCTTGCTTCATCAGCGAATGCTTAACATCCGCCGAAAATAATCATACTAATGTACAAATTTCAAATCCGACGGATAATGATGCTGTAATTTCTATTACAAAACCTATCTTTGCACATATTTATAACGAACAAACAATGCCAGTAACTCGAGTAGATACGACCGTGAATACCGAGATGCGAACTCAGCAAGTACTATCGCACCTGCGCATAGAACATTTAAATGCAGAAGAGACAGCCAATTTAATTAACCTTTGCAAAGAATATTCCGACGTATTTTATCTAGAAAATGAACCATTAACCTTTAGCAATGAAATCAAACATCATATCAGAACCGTAGACGATAGCCCGGTATACAGTAAAAGTTACAGATACCCTTACGTACATAAGAAAGAAGTACAAACTCAAATAGAATCGATGTTACACCAAGGTATTATTCAACCATCTTCATCGCCTTGGAACGCTCCATTATGGATAGTACCAAAAAAAAGCGACGCATCTGGTAAGGTTAAATGGCGCTTAGTCATTGATTTCCGCCAACTCAATGCAAAAACGATTAATGATAAATATCCGATCCCGAACATTAATGATATTTTAGACAAGTTAGGCAGATGTTTATACTTTTCGACATTAGATTTAAAATCTGGATTTCTACAAATTCAGCTAAATCCGTCCGATATTCCAAAAACGGCATTTAGTGTAGAGCAAGGGCATTTTGAATATGTTAGAATGCCCATGGGATTAAAAAATTCTCCGGCTACATTTCAACGTGTGATGGACAATGTCCTTCGCGGATTGCCAAATTGTACCACATACATGGACGATATTTTGGTATTTTCAACGTCCTTGCAAGAACATATAGTTAATTTACGCGCCATATTTGAACGTCTTAGACATTCAAACTTAAAAATTCAGATGGATAAGTCGGAATTTCTCAAACATGAAACACCCTATCTTGGTCATATAATTACCACAGATGGTGTGAAGCCGAACCCGGATAAAATATCAGCTATTGTAAATTATCCAATTCCGAAAACTCCTAAGCAGATTAAGGCATTCTTGGGTTTACTTGGTTACTACAGACGTTTTATACCGAATTTCGCACGTGTCACTAAACCCTTTACGTCATGTCTTAAAAAAGGCGCTAAAATTAATTTGACTCCAGAGTACTTGACCTGCTTTGAACATTGTAAAACTCTTCTTACAAATGACCCTATTCTAACATATCCAGATTTTAGCAAAGAATTTATTTTAACCACAGACACCTCAAACGTGGCTTTGGGAGCAATACTTTCTCAGGGACCTATCGGTTCTGACAAACCCATAGCCTACGCGTCTAGAACTTTGAACGATAGCGAAATAAATTACTCTACGATCGAGAAAGAGCTACTCGCAATAGTCTGGGCTACAAAATATTTCAGACCTTACCTTTTCGGCAGAGAATTTAAAATAATAACGGATCACAAACCCTTAATTTGGCTTATGAATCTTAAAGAACCAGGATCACGTCTCACGAGATGGCGACTAAGGTTAGCAGAATATGATTATACTATTGTCCATAAAAAAGGTAAAATCAATACTAATGCGGATGCTCTGTCACGAATTCAAATCAACCAAAATGAAACTATGTCCTTGTGCGTTAATCATTCTGAAACGGCACACTCGGATACATCTTCTACATTAACTGCTGAAGGAAACAGCCCGATACATTCATCATCAACCCTAACGGCTCATTCAGTTTTTGATGGAGGATCAAATGACTCGCAGCATCAAGAAAGTACAGCCTCCCCACATATTGAAACCATACACACAAGTTTAGAAAACCCTATTCTAGAAATTCCAATATCGGACGAACCTTTAAATAAATTTAAGAGGCAGTTACTCATAAATATAATAAATGGTAACCCTAAAAGTAGACCAACCACAACTCAACCTTTTCAGTCCTTTCAGAAAACTACAGTAGACATTAACGAACATAGCATTGAAGGCAGTCTTATTAACGCTGTAAAGTCTCACGTCGATCCAAAACTCCGGACAGCGATTCTTGTAAATCCTATCGAAAGAATGCTGAGTATAATACCGATTTTACAGAAAACTTTCGAAAATTCATCGATGAACTTAGTTTTAGTCAAACATGAGGTACTAAACGTTAATGATCAGTCAAACCAACTTGAAATAATAAAAAAATACCACGAAGGCAAGACCAATCATCGCGGAATCAACGAAACCTACCTTTCGCTGTCACAACGTTACTTTTGGCCAAAAATTAAAACTGATATTACTAAATTTATAAACGAATGTAATATATGCAGATGTGCGAAATATGACCGAAATCCGATACGTCAGCAGTTCAGAGTTGTACCTCCATCAACTCAACCGTTTGAATTAGCACACGCAGACGTTCTGACTATTGACCATGACAAATACTTGACTATCATAGACTCATTTTCTAAATACGCGCAGGCATATCTTTTACCCGATTGTACTGCACCTAATATATTAAAAGCCCTTTTAACTTACAGTACTCATTATGGGTTTCCTTTAAATTTAACTACGGATCAAGGTACTGAATTTAATAATCAAGTATTGTCAGAATTTCTCCGTTTGCATAAAATAGAACACCATATGACTAGTGCATATGCACCAAATGAAAACGGTATCATAGAACGTTTCCACAGTACGCTTTTGGAACACTTACGGTTATTTAAAATTCAGCATAAAAACGAGCCCACCCGAAGTCTTATACCGTACGCGTTAATCGCTTACAATAGTTCTATCCACAGTTTAACCAAGTGTAGACCGTTTGATGTCATTTCTGGACATTTTGATCCTCGAAACCCTATTGATTTAAATATGACGGACCGATATCTTCAAACTTATATCCAAGAACTACTGAGTGAAATTAACAGAATAGAAAATATATTAGCCTTTAGTCGAGATAAATCAGTTCATCATTCTATACTTTCGGTCAAGGATCTTAAAAATATGATAAGCCAACTAAAACATATTTATAGTTCCAACGAAATCATTGCCTTAGATATTAGAAATTACTACGAAATCCTTAACTTAGCTTCATATTTTACCGAGTCCACAGTTGTAGTAGTCATAAAGTTTCCTATTACATTTACTACTGAGTACCAGTTATATGAACTCTGCCCCGTTCCAAATAACAATGGCGTGATTATAGTACCACCTGCACCTTATATAGCATCCAATTCTCAGGAATTTGTGTATATAGAGGCTGAATGCCCGAAGGTCAACTCTTGGCACCTATGCGAGCAGAGGATCGTCCACCAGATTATGTCAAAAACAGACTGTATTCAAAAACTCATACAATCACAGGAGATAGATGTAACGTGCAAAACCACGCCTATCTCACTGACTAAGGAAGCTCTGATTGAGCTAGACAGCTACCACTACATAATTGCTTTACCCAACAGTACAAAAGTAAAACTATCCTGTGGAAAAGAACGACATCAGATGTTACGAGGAAGCTTTTTGGTCACCGTTCCTCAAGGCTGCAAGATAAAAACCCCAGAGATCATTATAATCAATTTGGATAACAAATTAGTTGGGCAACCATTAGAACTCATGGCTTTACCGCACTATGAGATATTGGCAAAGACACGCAGTTTCCATTTGCAGACTACAGATCTAAGTAGTCTTCGCAAAATTCAGGACCAAATTACCATGCAAGGCGAAATATCTGTTGAATCATTAGACACGATTGGAATGTACCATACCACAATTCCATTTTACTCATTTATACTATTCGGTGCAGGCGCACTAAGCATTTGGTATTTCATTCGTTACCGCCGCCGTCGAGCTGCGAAAGTAAATATTACAACTGAAACAGCTAATACCGAGCTGACAGAAGATGAAAGAAGAGCCGCAACTTTTGGCGTCAAGGTCACCAAATAGTTGCTCATCTGGCAGGGGAGATGTTACGATGCCAACCTGCAAGCTAAGCACATCGTACTGACAAAGCGACCGTTCGTATTACGACACCGCGCTTCAGACGTCACCGACTATTGTTATCGCCTTTTCTTTACCTAACTTCGGTGGGAACGGACACTGATATGTTAAACCTAATTCATAAGAAATCAATTATATAATTTTTATCTGTAATTTGTGAATCTTCGAAATATATTTCGTAACCTAAAAGGACTTAGTCATTGGAGAGTTTCCCGACACACGCCCCCACACATATTTCAATACTCGAGTGAAGTGTGTTTTACTAACATAGTTTTAAGTTTAAACACTAACACACAATGTACTATTATATATATGTTAGTCTGTAAGGTAATCTATGAGCCAAAGTAGCCTGAAAATAAAGGTTTTTTTTATTACCTATTGTAGGGAGTGACCTCCACAACCCACTCCTTGGAAAAACTGTTGTCAGACTTTCATGCCACTGAACGAGTAACGACTGTGAAAGATATACAAATGACAGCCGGAACCAACCTATTAACGTGATTTCCAAGGTACGGAGGAAAGTCGGTATGTAATGGATTGTGATACATGCACGAAACAGCCTTGACAAGCGCGGCTTAACCTGAAGATCGACCCGCGTGGCTGTTATTAATAAGCTACAAGCTATTGACACAAATTCAACATAAAATCACGCATTTTCCAGTACGTAGCAGTAGGTAGGCAAAACTTAAACAAACTGCTATACGGTCCTTGCAAACTGGTTTTGCAAACAATATTTTACAAATAAATAAGGTGGAGACATGCTTGCCAAAAACCAAATCATTTAAAACCTCCATCCACCATCCATCCATCCATCCTCCTTCCATTGTACACTTGGTTCGCAATAAATGTTTTGACTTTGACTTTGACCTTTTTTTTTTTGTTTTTTTTTTTTCGGATGGGAAATTTCTTGAGCATGATAAAGGTATTCATGAGAGTAAGTAAGGGATCATTTAAAACCCTTACTTACTCTCATGAATTTCTTTATCGTGCTTTAGAAATTAAATGTTTTCCCCATGTTGAATGCTCACTTCAACGTCACGGTGTAAACCAGGCCAATTTAGATGTACTAGATCTTATTAGAGTAAAATATATACATTAAACCGCGCCAGAGATAGTCCCTGAAGAACACAGGCTCAGTACATAGCCGTACTTGCATTAGGGACGGGACAATTGAGGCTTTAACCGAGAAAATTTTCTCGATTTTACAAGAATCGATAATGAGTTGCCGAATATCTACTTAGATAAATAGGTTGGGCTTAAGGCCCTTCTAACCCTAAAATTAGCAACTCTATTTGTGGTGGTTCGTTTGAAATACTATTAGAGTAAAGTTCTAATCAGCTTGCACTACAAAGCGGTTGTTACGTCAGTCACTGTGGGCGAATAGTGCGAAATAAGTGGTTTTTTGCGATTTACAAAAAATCTATTGATTGGACTAAAAAAGTAAAACACATAAGACCTGCTTTATAGTTAGTTCAGTTAGTATGCAAAGTTTCATGATCTAATTTGAAGAACTTTTTGAATACCAGCGGTTTATTGTTCGATTTGGAGGTAACTTTAGGATTTTATCTATCGAGAAAAGTTTATGGAATCGTGTTTTCGTCACACATAGGACTTAGCATTAATCTTCAACTTTACCTATATTTATTTCAAAATTAATGCTGCAGTATTTTAGGCGTAACGGAGGATCATGCTAAGCCATTTGAGGGATATATAGCCCTTAATTAACTATTTTATACATTTTTGTTCTTGTTTTACACATTGGGACGAGCTAGTCATAAATTGGAGCTATAAAGTTATAGCTCCAACACCATAAAGACACCAAAACCTAGATAATTAATAATATTCTGTTTTGTGGTTAATATTGTGTGTTAGTCGAATGTACTTACCTAGTTATAAGTTTGTTTTTAAGAAACGCGGGCTCTCTGACGTGCTCGTCAGTGTGAACCCCGACAGTCTGCCACCATACCCAAGTCCATGTGCACGCCCATATTTGTAATTGCGCACAGCCCTATGTAAATTCGCCTTAATGTAACAGGCGGATCGAGTTCACCCGTTGTCTCGCCAGTTTGTTTTACCAAAACGATAAGAACAGACTTCGTGAGCATCTGAAATGCAACTTTTCATCTGTCTTTGTCTTGTACGTACATTCTACATACAAAAAATTAAACATAACCTTAAAAAAATTACCCAAGTGTGCGATTGATACGAAATGAGAGAAAAGAATAAAACGAAAAGCCAAGCTAAACGAAAATCGATAAGAATCAAATTGCAGCTTATTACGAATCTTTTCCCCACACTAGCCAGTTCGTTTGTCCTCCAGGGGAATGCTAGCGACACTACATATGAGCTTATTTCCCAGTCCCGTTTGTTAATGTTTAGATACCACCAGCTTTGTATACAGCCACGGAATAGATTGTCACAGAAGGCGAACTCAAAACAGCGAGCGAAAACGCACGCATACACGCTTCACGTACAGTGCGTGTAAGCGCACTCTCGGTTGACAACTTTTCGAGATTGCCGTGCGCACAACTAAACCAGGAAAATACGCTCTTCGGGAACCTTAGGGTTTCCAAATGAATACGAACGCCGCTCCCCGGAGTAACCCTCCATAGGGTCTTATAGGGTCTCAAAGGGTTCCATAGAGTTGTATAGGGTTACATAGGGTGCCATAGGGTCCCATAGAGTCAAAGATTTTAAGTTATACTGTCGCAACCATCATTGCACTTTGTATTGAGTTTTCTCTATCGAGGCTATTTTAACTGTCACTCATTTTTTTTTTTAAATTGTTTTGAGTTATTAATCGATTCTTTTGGAACCATAGTACTTAATACAAAATAGCCAAGTACATCCATGGTTAAAACAGCTCTATAATATATTAATTATCGTGCATCGTTATTGTTCGTTTTCTGTACGCATCTATGCGTGCACCTGTTTTCGCTCGCTGTATGAAGCTGTCCTTCTATAACTATCTACTCTATGCTATTGTGCTGGGAAATCGTTACATAAGCGACTATAATCGATGCGGGAAATAATTTGATTGCTGCGGAATCGATTATTGAATTAGGGTTATTGCTCTCGATGGGTTTATTTTGCGCGACTGTTATTTATAGGGTTTTTGGGTTAAGGGGTTTGAACATGCTTTTCATGGGGGTGATAATAAGCGATGAGAACAATTGCACTGATAGCATAATCAAGTCAGTGTTATTTTGTTGACAAAATCAGCCAGTATCTACTGTCTTACAGCAAGGCAAGAGCATTTTCTCAAACAGAGAAGGCATGCGCTTTGATTAACAGGATAGATTAGGTTTACATGAAAAAAGAATCGAATTCAAAATTTAAATACGTTTATTTTGCGAACGTAAGTAAAAATTAGGTGGTAAAATATATAAAATTCAAAAACTATCTATGTCCCGCCGTTAATGCATACAAAATATATCTCAAATTAAGAACATGAAATTAATTACACCAAAACAATTAATAACAACACAATTTGGTTCACTAAATAATTAAAATCATCAAATAACAATGATTAAACTACATCAGCTATGTCAATATTAAAATCACTTGCTTAAAATGTTATACTTATATCAAATAGGTAATTAAAGTACTAAGCGAATAGAATCAATTAACAATCGTAATTACTTCAGGGTATAAAACGTTGACTGGTAAAAAATAACTGTGGCATTAAGTCCACATCTCTCTGTACATTTGAGCACGTAAAATGTAAAATAAATAAATATGGCAACGAAAGCAAATAATACCAAAGCCTTTGATATTGTTTGATATCCTTGGCAGCATGTACTGACAAACGATTTTTATTATCTTTACATATTACAAGTACATTCATTTCAATTAGGTCAGGCGAACGAGCAAGAATCACCATACTTATCATGATAGATAAAACTTCTCTTTGCACCTTTGGGAACAAAGGGTCACTTCGGCATGTTGCCTAACTTTACAGGAAGAGCATTTAACATTTTTTTTCGACATATTTTTTTAATAACTCTTTACTGTTTTAGAGTGTTTAGGCGATTCTCACAGTCTTAAATTGATTGGTTATTTACGGACAATAGTTACTATTTTTTTTTTTAATACAAGAAGGGATTTTCTGAGAAACAAGCCATTACCTGAGGGAAGGCAACCAAAAGTGACTTTTTGTTACAAATCGCTAACGGTTATATTGCAAAAGTGACCTTTATAAAGAGTAGTGACGTTATGTTTACAGCAACCAATACGTAAACAAATTAGTCATAACTTACCGTAGTGCTTTTCCGTCACAAATGCGCAAGGTCACACTTCGGCTGTCAAGACTCTACTGACAGTATGAGACGTTTTAGTTTCAAGCAAACGGACAAATCACGGGCAATAATGTAACGACTCTCCCTCTCTCAAACCGATGATATTCAAGCGATTGTCGCCGTTTTTGATGATTGTATAGAGTCGATTATTGCGGTTTTTTGTGCATATTTAAGTCGTTTTTGCAAAAAATTGTGTTTACAAGCAGATTTTATAGAGAAACACTTCAAAAGTTCCTAGAAAATGAACAAGGACAACCCAAGAAAATGAATAATCACAACTCGTGGAAATTGGGGAAAACTCAACCTTATAATGTTGTTAATTGATTCAGCTTAAAACCTGTTTACTCAAAATAAGTAATACAATAGTAAATTTATTTTTGTTATCGTTACAAATAAAGGTATGAGTTTTTAAACTGGTCACTCAAACTCAAAATTCAAAATTCAAAATTCAAATTCAAAATTCAAAAGTCTTTATTGCTAACTATGTGTACATAAATAAAGTTCTTAACAGAGGATATCAGTTCTTAGAACATAGTGGCCCTGTTAGGGCATTGCAATTTCATCATGCATATATGCTTATAATTGTAACAGTAACAGTTGAACATGCATCATTTAAATTCATTAATTAAAAAGAAAAAAGTTATAAATATTAAATTTTATAGAGGACATCGTTTTAATTACATTATATAATTTTATCATTTACATCATATTAATTATAAATTATTAAAGTCATACCTAAATAAAAAATACACATGTCATGAGTTACCTGATTTAAAAATTATCATTATTCATTAATTCAATTGTGTCACAGTATTGTAATCATTTAATATTAATTATCCTAATCCTTTTAAAAATATTTTACTGAATTATATTCACTTTAGTGATAGGTACTTTATTGAACAAAATTATTTTTCCTCAAGAAATTCTGCTATTGAGTAATAGGCCTTTTTAATTAAGAAAATTTTCAGCATTCTTTTAAAAATAATAATTGAATTTATAATCTTAATGTCCATAGGTAGCTTGTTATAAATCTTTGTGCTCATACAGAAAACACTATTACTATACGCTCTAGTGTGGGACGTTTTATTTCTTAAGGTATGTTTAAGTCTTCTGCTTTTTAACGTATCATAGCTTGTAATGTTTGATTTAACTAAAATTGAGGCCAGGTAGATAAATAGAGCAGGGAGTGTTAAAATCTTGAGATTTACGAAATGTGGTTTACATGAATCCGTTTGGCGTAACCCACATATAGACCTAATACACTTTTTTTGGGCTTTGAACGCAATTTCTTTATCAGTCGAGTTTCCCCAATATAGTAACCCATACGACAGAGTGGATGCCACATACGCATGGTAAGCAGTAAGAAGCGCGGTCTGGTTGGATACTTTTTTAAGCATGTATAGAGCGTAGGAAAATTGATTCAATTTGGTACATACACTATTTACATGTGTTTTCCATGACATATTCGAATCAATATGGATTCCTAAAAATTTTGTATTTGCTACTTCAGCTACTGTTTCATTATTGTATGCAATACTTAAAGGAATAGATGTCGCGTTTTTATTTTTAAAGTTCATGTAATGTGTTTTTGTGAGATTAATTTGTAAATTATTTATTTGAAGCCAATTTATTAATTTAGATAAGGAATCATTTATTTCTTGTTCATGATTTTTGTTTTTATTATTTGTGAAAAGAACCGTACTGTCATCTGCAAATAAAACCATAGGTTGCTGAATAGCATTAGGTAAATCGTTTATGTAAATGAGAAACAGTAATGGTCCCAGTATTGACCCTTGAGGTACACCATATTTTATAAATCTAGGACTCGATGTATACTTAATCTCTCTCTTTGTAAATGGACATAACTGTGTTATTTCAGTGAACTGTATTCGGTTACATAGATATGATTTGATTATTTGTAGTGCTTTACCCCGAACTCCGTATATTTCCAGTTTTTGCAAAAGAAGTTCATGATCAACATAATCAAACGCTTTTGTCATGTCCATGTATAGAGCTGTAACTTGGTTTTTTTTATCTAGTTCTGTAAGTATTTTTTCTAAAAACTGATACATTGCTGAATTTACCGATTTCCCTTTTCTGAATCCTACTTGATTATCTATTATTATTTTATTTTTCTCGAAATATTCAGTAAGTTTATTATTTAGTACTTTTTCAAATATTTTGGCGAATATTGGAATGAGAGCAATCGGCCTGTAACATCGTACATCTTCTGGGTTTCCTTTTTTAAATAGTGGTGTAACCACCGTAGTTTTTAAATATGTTGGGAAAATGCCTTCCTCAAGACACTGATTTATAATATGAGTTATGATTGGGGCAATTATGTACACTACACGTTTTATTATTTGCGTTGAAATTCCATCATTGCCCGTACTTTTGGTGTTTTTTAATGCCATGATTAATTTCACAACATCGTTTAGGGTAACTGGGGTTAAGAAACAGGAGTTTGGTTTATTATAAGTTAGAATCTTTGCGTAATTTATTTTATTATTTGTCAGTTTCGAGATGTCATCAATAAAGAAATTGTTAAATGTTTGTGCTATAGTATCAGGGGCCGTTATAACTTGATTATTATATCTTAATCTATCAATTTTTTCAGGGGGATTATTGTTTTTATTTTTATTTATTATTTGCCATATTGCTTTAGGTTTGTTTGTGGCTGTTTGTATATAATAATTATTTTGCGACTTTTGAGTAAGTTTTACAATTCTTTTAAACTTTTTTGCATAATTATTAAAGTTACCCTTATCTGACTTTTTACCTGAGAGTCGATATATTTTAAGAAGCATTCTTTTACGAAGAGAACATATTTTTAATCCTTTACTAAGCCATTTGGTTTTGCTAATAATTGGAACTTTAATTTTGATGTTTGGAAAGCAGAGGTCATAAAAAAGTTTAAATAACTTATGGAATTCTTCAAAAGAAGCATTTGCGTCATTTTTCTCATAGCATTCAGTAAAATTTAGGGCTTTTAGACATTCAATAAATTTCTCTACATTTTCGGTGCTAAAGTCTCTTCTGAATTTATACCAATGGGTTATTGAGTAAGTTTTTCTAACTGGACATGAGAGAATTTGTGCTGTATGATCAGACAGAGCTAGTTCAATAACGCTTTGTTGACAGCCTCTAATATTGTGTGCAATGTTATCAATGCACGTTTTACTTTGCAAGCGGGTTGGCTCATATATTGCAAGTTTTAAGTTAAAGCCGTGTAACAAGTTTTCAAACTCTCTTGAAACAGGAGTGTCTTTCAGTCGATCAATATTATAATCGCCACAAATAACAATTTTCTTAAATTTACTACATAATTTTGCTAGTAAAGCCGCTAAACGGTCGAAAAATAATTGTATACAATCTTTTTTTGTCTTTGGAGGTCTATATATACATACGATAATCAATCCATGCTCTAACAATTCAATAGCCGAACACTCTAAAAGGTTGGGTATGCTTACAAGTTTTGCTTCCTGTATAGTCTTAAATTTATGATTATTTCGTACTAGGATACATGACCCACCATTTCTATTTGTCCTTGTGTAGTTTGCCGCTATAGTATAATTTGGAATATGGAGATGTTTTAAATCGTCTGCTATCATATTATGCTCGGTAACACATAGCACATCAATATGGTTATTTATAATATTATTTAGATTTACAGTAAATTCATCAGCTTTGCGTAATAAACCATTGATATTCTGGTGAAGTATATGGATTCTATTATACACGAAAAAAATTATTATTAGACTTATTATTTACTAAGTTTTCCAATATACCCTCAGCGTCTGTTACTTGTTTTTCTGTATCTGAACTTATATCTAGGATAAGGTCTTGTAAGTCACTTAAAATAATATTCAGGCCTTTGTTATTTAAACTTCCATTTCTTAAGGTATATGTTTCGTAAGTGAATGGGAGATTTAGGTTGGAATCCAATAGATACGCATATTTATATGTCTCAATATCCATGTATAATAAATTATTAAAGGTATCGATTCTACTGTTGATCATAACATTTTTATTTACCATATACTTAAAAGTCGGCAGACATACTAAAAAGTTCGTATGGGTTAGGGGTTGTAATTTTTCGCGAATGAAAGCAACTAGTTCTATATAATTATGCGTCCTTCTGAAATCCTCTTCCCCAACATAAATGACACAGTAGTCTGAGCCTGTGAAATCTTGCACTTTTTTATCAATATTATCGAGCAGTATCTTCAATCCACAGTTTGGCATGCGATAGTGACATATATTAAAATTACATAAATTAGTTTTTTGACAAATTGTGTATAATCTATTCGATGTTTCACTACTGATAATACATAAATTATTCTTTACTAATGACGACAATTGGTTACATTTATCAATATTTTGTGACGTATATTGCGACGCTTCAGTTCTAGAATATTCAGCAGTAGCAGACGTGCAATCAGGAACCTCGAATATCTGAGAGTTATTTGACGGCTTGTTTGAAGGAATAATTTTATTTCTCTTTGGTGTTTGTATTTTCTTCTTTAAAGGACTACTGGTAACTTTTTTATACATCTCATTTTTCTTCACTAAGTCAGCATTAGCTTGTTTTAAAGAGCTATTTTCCACAGAGATAATCTCAATTTCTTGATGCGCGCTTCTTAACTGAGACTTCAGATCCTCAATCTCAGTTTTAAGAATATCTATTTGTTTATCTTCCTCGTCTTCTGACATTACCGGCATACTATTTGTTGTATCATTGAATGTTTGAGAAATAATTTCGCTGGTGTCATTAGTAGGTTCTGATATAGTGCGCATGCGACGGAATGTGATATTCTCGAGGAAGTTCATGATTATTTTACTCTAAATAATCACAAAAAGTTGACTGCGGTTTACCAGGCTCGAACTTGATTCTCCTAGTTTACGATGATAGCTTCTTAGAACACCACGTACATTTAATCAATGTGTCAAATTATACCAAAAAATTTAATCTTTTTATACTGGTATCACAAGTTTTTTTGTGGTAACACTTCTATATTTTTTTATAATGGCAACACTAGCCAGTATGTCAATTTTATTTCTGCTATTTGACACTAGATGGCGCTGTTCGGTATGAAATATTTATTATTAGTAGTAGCAACCCTAATGTTAATGTCAATTTTTATATGTTAATGTCAATATTAGTTTCGCTACTCACTACTAGGGGCGCCACTTAAGGTACAAAGTTCACTTTTTAAAACAAAACATTCAATTTAACCGTTTTATATACAGTTATTAGTAGTTAATTCACCACTTATTATATTTATAAATGTTCTACTGATGAGGATATATTTGTATAGTTCCAATACACTTGCATAGTCCGTGATTAGCACTTTTTTGAAGCACAATAATGTTTAAAAGTCCAAATATTAAATACAATGTTTTTTTTGCATGTCTTGGTATATAGAAGTCACCAACAATTTCACTTATATAGTTCGATACGTCTATTAAGATTCACTACAATACACATCACTTGTACTATTGTTTACTATTTATTTCGAGTTTTAAATACGCGGGCGATGTTTACTTAATGCTGTGTTGTCAAACTCAAAGCATTTATTTCAATTAGACCATTACGGCACTTATGAATGTGAAAAATCCAAAAACTAAGCGAAGCTACAGTCCCAGTCACAAGGCATAATAACTTGAGAACGTACTGTAGTTTGTGTACGTTACGCCAGCAGGAAAGTGTGTCCTAGACTTATATGAGTGGAACGTTTAATTAGTGCCTAAACATAAAAAAATGAGTGCCGCTTGTCGTTTTGAAATAAAACTGAAAAACGATTCCTGCTGGGGTAACGTTTTTCCAGCAGGAAAATTCTAAACGAATGAACGGAGAGAGAAACATTGTACATGGCCTTATAGCTTATATAGTGCCAAAATGTGCCCCCAAAAATAAAACCTGTGGCCCTTCAGATTTTCGAGATATTGCATTTCCTGCTGGAGTAACGTTTTGCAGAATCGTTTATCTCTAAAACCATGGGGGGCACATTTACAGCAGATAAGGCACTAATTAAACGTTCCACTCATATAACTCTAGGAGACACTTTCCTGCTGGGGTAACGTACACACAGGACGTGCACGTTACCCCAGCAGGAAAGTATCTACGTTAAAGATCTACGCTAGGGAATGGGCAACTACAGAGTTGCCCATTCCCTAGCGTAGATCTCTATGGAGAAAAACTTTATGAAGCCATTAAGATTACCAAACATACAATTTTAACCGGGAGGATGGGTTTCAACTGCCGAGAGCCTGGAATCCAGTAGTTATATTGTATAAAAATCTAAAAAGTGCCGAAAAAAGTTCGCGAGCGAATACATGCGGAGTTTCGTGTGTCGGGAACAGAATCGAATTGTGAGTGACCGATTTGTCTGCTCATAAACACCCACCCGCAATAACTTCGTTACTCGTGATCATGGGGCTTGCAACAGTGCGGGATATCGGGAACTCAAAACAAAACAGTAAATATGGTAGATATCCCGCTGTTAGTGTTTTTTTTTTAATCTTTATTTAAAGAGTTTTTTCGCTAATGCGAATATGACACTCTGTATATTTAACAAAAAAAAAATTGTTTACAGTTAATTTAACAGGAAGAATAAACAAATAAAACCTCATCAATCGGAGCTATGTTCTAGGCCTGTTCTTCAAAGCGGACTTAACCATATTTATTATGGGAATTATTTTATCTGATAGCGGGTTAGATAAATTTATATTGTGTATACCATTTTGAGACCTTAACAACTGATTCCGGGCACATCTCATCAAAATGTGGTATGTGTCTTCCTCCTCATTACATATATCGCAAGTAGGGGATGGTATTTTTTTCATTAAGTTTCCGAATTTATTAAGAGGCATATGTCCCGATCGAAGTCTTAATAATATAGTTAAATCCACTCTGCCAACAGGACAATTATCAATCCAAGGAGAATATGAGGGCTGTGATTGGATTGTTCTATAGCAGATTCCTTTTTCCCTGCAGGAGCACTGTTAGTGTTAATGATTACAAATAAAGGTGGTAAAAAAGTAAGTAAGAAAGAATACAATGTAACTTTAAAAGGAAATTGCATAAGAAAAAGCTGTCATTACCATATTTTATTGGCAAACAAAGAATATAAAGTATGACAACAATAAACCTGAAAGCGTAAGAAAAATAGTGTGGTTACTGTGTTGACAAGTTTACGATGGACGAAGAGGTAAGAGGTGAACTAGATGTGGCGTTTTATTTTACGAAAACTCAGTTTAATTACGCTGTTCTTTTTAAGTTTGCGTTTAATCTAATAATAAAACTATGGTAAACACACTCTTCCCAACACTGACTTTCGGGTCACTCACAAGACTACCTGTAACGACTATCAAAAATCTACAAAATTGAATAACAGCCGGGACCAACCGCTTAATGTGCTTTTCGAGGCATAGAAAAAACTTGGTATATAGTGGATGGTCACCCATCTACAGACCACCCTTGGCTAGCACGGCTTAACCTTGAAGATCGACCCGCGCGGCTGTTATTATTTATCCACGAGCTCCTCGCTTCCAGTTGATGATATTTAGCGGATTCCCGCGGCCTTCCTAAAGTTATCGGTTCACCTTGTGGTAGGTCTACCAAACGCTGCGCATTCCGGTACGATTTCGCGGGCCTTCAGAACATTTTGAGCCTATCTGCCATCACCCCGAGCTACAAAAGCCTAACACTCATTGAAGTTTCGTAATACATAGTAACAATAAGCTAGTCCAACTAAGTAATTATTTATTTATTTATTTATTTAAGGACAACCAACAAAGCATACACGAAAAATACATGTTAAGAACTCATGTTGAATTTTACATTTTATGGTGTAGCCTTAATTAAAGGCTGCCACGGCATGCATTAAACATTGGAGAAGAAAATGCAGTTACAAACAGATCTTACCCATTCAGATCTATCTAAATAAGTAAAATCCGCTTTGCGCTGCCTTATCTGCGTGTTTCTGTATTTATTAACTGCATTTATACACCAATTATTGGTATATAAATCCAGCCAATTGTAACCTAAATCTGACATACAAATATATATCATCATCATATCAGCCCGGAATCACCCACTGTTGGGTAATAGGCCTCTCCTTTTTTCTACCACACAGTGTCATAACACTGCAAAAAACAGGTTTATCCCACTTCTGATTTGAAAAAGCAGCCTATTATTTCAGTTCCAGGTATTATAAATCCACAGACTGTTCGCGGTCCGCGCAGGACATTGTTGTTTATGCTGTTCACTTCAGTTTTTATCGCCGAAGGCCACGAAATGTACTGCCTATACCAATATCAATGTTTTTTCTAGTATTTCCTATAAACTGTTGGTGTTTTTAGGTATTGAAAGGCGGCTGATAGGTACGTACTTGAAAATGTTAACTCAAAAACGGAGAATAAAATAGTAGTAATTGGATTTTGGCTTTATACTGTTTGCATAAAAAAAGCTTTTTCTTTTCCCATACGCGCGTAGCGTATGCTCGCGCCTTTGTTTCACGCGTGACTCGTACGAGCATTGACGCACTTATAAGCTCGTATAAGCGTGAGCCACGAAACACGACCACGCAGATGTACAACACACAGATGTACGCGCGAGCCCGCACGTTCGATTTTTTTGAAGTGCATAATGCCCCATTACGAGCTTATAAGCGCTACAAAGTACACTAGTCTGAAACCACTTTTACGCACTTGCAAGAAAAAACTGCTGTCGGTACAAGTGTAATTTGCCAAACTTGGCATTTATGTCATTTTGAAACAGGCAATCACATTTTTTTCTATGAAATTACTTTTTTACCGCTTCTCTGTAGTACTTATCTTAAATCGCTTTAGGATAAACTAAATACATAATCTTCTACAATATTGTTTCTATAAATCGCTGTTCTAACAGCCACAAGCTTAAAACTAAAAAATGTGACGGCAGTTTCTGGACGAACGAGTTTCGTTTTTGTTGCAATTGTACGCAACGAACGTTTTAGAACGTTTATATTGGCAACTGTTGCCGTCGCCATTTTATGTGGAGTTTCACACTCTGTTGCTGAAACTAAAATGAGTTAGGTTTGGAAAATAAAACAGGGATTTGTTGAGTAAAATGTTGTGGTTTCGAGAAATTGTCTAGTGATGTGTATTTAAAACCGCACGTATCATATAGAATCATCTGTCACAGCCGACAAGTCAAAGTGATTACTTGAGTAAAAGTCATATTCTTATTCTGTAATTTAGTAATTGCTTGAAGTTAGAACTGTCAAAAGTTACAATGCTTAGCTTTGCTTTCTTTGACGGTTTTTACTTAGTTTAAATTCTTGTTTATTGCATAAAAATGGGTGTTATATGAGTAAGTCGTCACTTACCTTAACATCTTTCAGTTTGGGTAAAATAATAGATAGTAACATTCTAAGTACGAAATGGTAGGGCTAGGTATGTAATGGTCTCTTGAACAATAAAGTTTTTAGAGGCGTTTGTGAGAGATTGGCTAAAGAGAACCGAACAGAGGGAAGAGTGGAAGGTTATGGAGGAGACCTTTGCTCAGCAGTGGAACAACACAGGTTAATTAAATAAAATACATTAAGCTCGCGATTATGATTAAATCACAATGGGCAGGACGAGGATAAGAACATATCAACAAACAGTCACTCAATCCACTGAAGCAATCAAATATTTGAACAAAACTTACTTCAGGAAAAGTCGGAAAAACGAAGTATACGTTTTTTTCTAAGAACTGAAAGAATTCTTAGTATTCTGAATAACTCACAATACATTCCCTCCTGTCCCTCATCCCGTCATCTCCACTTCCCAAATATGATGTAAATCAAAACCAAACGTCAATAGAAATTAATATCACACATTGACAAAAAGATGGACTGACTGACAAGTAGATTGATTGCGTTTTAGCAACCTAACCCTTAAATTTCGCGTCACAGCCATGACTTGAGGTTGCGCGGTTATGATTACGCGTTGGGGTACGCTGAACGCGGTTAGGGTTGAGTCAACAGTTCTTAAGGAAATTATTTTCAGATGTTTTCTTTTGTATTGCCAGGTAAAAGTAGAAGGAAGCATACGCCACGTAGCCCAAAGCCTACCAGCGAAGTGGCTTTTCAATCTTACAATACATGCAAAAAAACTACAAGGGTTCCTTGTTGCCTACAAAAGAAAGGACTACGAAAAAGGAACCCTACAAAAAATACACTACATGCCCGTAACGACCAAAAAAAGTTGTCTCGTTTTTCTAATAAATCCAAAATTATCCGGAAACCTCGGATAATTTCACAGAACAAATCCTAATAAATCACAATAATTTCATCATCACTTCAACCCTACAACCTTCACTTCAACGTGAATGAGGCGAATGGAAGTTTAATATAAGGACCGTGCTACGATCCGTGGCGTATTGTTGGTGTATGTTGTATCTGATCTGCCTACCTACATGGGATAAAGGCGTGCATTTATGTATGTATAACTCCAACCAGTATTTGCTCATACGCCTCCAGGAAGCAAGTGTCATCAATCACGACGTCTGTAAGCGTCTTGGCCGGGGTAAGCAGGGTAAATCTCTCTTTTTTACACCGTGACGTCATTCGGGGTATATTTCCGCCTACATCACAAATACCCGCATTATCGAGCATGTTTGTGTTTTGAGGTATTTTTTTTGTTACTTATACCTATATTCTGGTCGGTGTATGGAATAGTTTTTGGGGATCCTTTGGTATATTGCTTCAAGGAATTTGGTTGTGTGATGTATGTATTTTCCCAGTAAGGCTTTGCCTCTAGCCGGGGTTGCGGGACTGTTCGAAATAGATACCGTGGCCCCGGAACACAAAGGGCGATGAAGGAACATGGATGGGTTTTAGTCAGTAAAAGTCTGACACTCCCTCCTGCTCCGCCCAGAGCTGGAGGACTCATTTGATGATTCCCATCCGAAAAAAAAAAAAAAAAAGACTGCATCTATGATGGATTCTGTGGGAACAGCATGGCAATTATAAGTCAGGGAATGATTTAGTTTATTTTTATCTTTACTAATGTTATAAAAGGTCCCACAACTTGTTTGTATACTTGTATGTAGAGGTAATCTTCGGAACTACTGATCCGATACCAAAAATTCATTCAATAACGGGAAGCTACATTATACCTGACTTTTATAGGCTACATTCAAAACGTTACCGAGTGTATATTCCGTACACAACAGGAGCGAAACCACGAGCAAAAGCTAGTAATGGATATTACCAACAGATGTCTTACGTTTTCCTAATACAAACAATGGTGATCAACAGCGTAAAAGTAGGATCCAAATGAGACTGTGCCCTTACTGCAAAATTTTCAAAATAAAACATCCCTTTGCTCCAAACCATCAAAAAGAACTATCTACTTCATAATAATAAACCCATATCCCAAAAGCACTTTCTAAGTAAATCAAAACCTTTTGAAAAACGCACTTGCTAAGCATAAACGCAAAAGAGCAGTGCAATCACAAAGAGGGTCTATATAAATTATCAACTACCCGAGTACAGAACCCTCTTTCATAGCATGAATGAAGCCCTCAAATCAGTCAGAAGCAGTAATCAGAACCAGACACTCCCTCAAAAGTAGATAATAGAAAAATAAAAGATTTCAACATTAAGCTCTACATGGAATGAAAGAAAATTAATTTGAGGGGAGCATCTGCTAGTAAAATAAAAACAAGGATCGTTTCTATAGATTTTCGGAAGGATGGTTGTGATGAATATAATTATGTATTTGAAAAAGAGATTGATTACAAAGCAGTTTCATGCACTCCACTTCTAGATTTTATCAATTGATTTATTTAAAAATATATCAGTGGACTGTGTGAAGTATGATATGACTAGAAAGGAGGTGACTGCTGAGATGACAAGTAATAGAGAAGTATGGAAGAAGACATGCTGTACAATGGGGGCTATCGCGCATGAATTTACCGCTAGAGGCGTTCGTGTAGACTAAGGTCTTCCGAAATGTCAGATGTCATACAGTGTTCGCGCGTTGCGTGCTTTTTTATCACGTATTTATACTAATACTCACGATTGTATTCTAGATTGAGCCATTCCTGATTAATTATGACTTGAAGATTTTAAGTAGCAGCTTAGGATCTTATTTGTCAGTACTTGGAGGTAGAATGATTTTTGAATGTTTAATGCTTTCTAATTTTAGGAAGAATATTGTAAATATGTATATATGTAAGTTATTGGTACTATAAAGTATTAAATAGAATTATTGTCAGGACCTTACTATACAGTGCGCCACTAGTGAGCTCAAAAACGATAGCTCTCATTGGATTAAGGGTAGGAGGATGATGATAATGATGATCAGAGAACAGCTGATTAAAAAAAAACCGGCCAAGGGCGAGTCGGACTCACGCACAAAGGGTTCCGTACCATTATACTATACAACATTAGACAAAACGGCCAAAAAAATCACGTTTGTTGTATGGGAGCCCAACTTAAATTTTTATTTTATTTTAATTTAATAATTTATTTTTAAAGTGAATATTAAACTCAATATTCTGTGAATATTTCTAGCGTCTACCTGTTGCCATTATTAATATTGAGCAAAAAAATGGCAAAATATCACGTTTTTTGTATGGGAGCCCCACTTCAATATTAATTTTATTCTGTTTTTAGTTGTTATAGCGGCAACCGAAATACATCATCTGTTAAAATTTCAACTGTCTAGCTACCACGGTTCATGAGATACAGCCTGGTGACAGACAGACAGACAGACGGACAGTGGAGTCTTAGTAATAGGGTCCCGTTTTTACCCTTTGGGTACGGAACCCTGAAAAACGATGAAACGTTTCTATGTTTTCAGAATGATGTACTGAATGTACGGTAAAGTGCAAACCGTTTGTCCACCCTGTATATCAGTGTACATTTTGTAGCTGCACGTCTTATTATGTATCGTCCAATAGTTTATAACATAAAATCAACAATAATTTAAAGAAAAATCCATATTGAGCTTAAAATAATGATAAATCTCAGACAATGTCCACTCAACTTTATGACTGCAGTTAACAGTTTCAAAAGACCATCTCACAGACACTAGTCTGCATAGTCCTCATGTGAATTGAGCAAGATTATGTCTGGACTTCAAAACAGACTACGCCCACTGAGTTTTTTTCGGCTGTTTCTTCTCAGAGTAGTCAGGTACGAAACACCGGTCCCATCTAGTTTTTAAAAAATGACGTGTAAAAGTGTTTGTAAAAACCTACATGCAAAAATAAACATCGTTTCATTTCATTTCAGTTAAAAATGCTAAGGCAATGAACTGCGAATGCCAAGTAGTAAAATCAATAGACATAGTCTGCAGAAGATCGTTATCCTCAAGAGATCAACCAGACCTAATCATAAAATCAAGTGATTCGTCTCAAGTGCTTTAAAAACTCTTTGGAAAACTTTAACTCGATCTGTCTTAGTTTCAACAAAAAACTTGAGACAATTCTATTATATAAAGCTCTATTACCACTGACTGACTGACTGACTGACTGATTCAATGACATAATTGTTCTCCCAGATAGTGGATGGGGAGGGGGGTATATTTTGACAGATTCGTAAACAAGTAACTCTCGCGAGTAGGGGAAAAGTGCCAAACCTCCCCTTTTCGCCCACCTTCCTCCCCCTTCCTACCGTATCTCGGAAACTAAGAGACCCGTATTTTGTTTTTTTTTACGGATTCGTATAGAAGAGGCTTGGAAAAGTAAAAACCAGTTTTTAAAGTTGCCCTTTTTGTCCCCCTTCTCCCCCCCTTTAGGCGGATCTTAGAAGTTAAGAAACTTGGTCCAATTTTTTTTTCAGATTCATGTAAAGGGGCAATTCGTTAGTCAAAATCATTTTTCAAAACTCCCCCTTTTCTCCCCCTTCACCTCCCACCCCTCTTCACTCCTTTTTTACTACTGAAAAATCTTTTGATTTTTACCTTGACCTTGACTTTTTACCGTTGAAATGTTAGAGAGGTTAGAGATAGCCATAAGGTGTTTGAACAAATATTACAGTAGGCGTCGAAACCTATCCGGTGGTGGTTGGTCGACAAGCAAACTTTATGGTAATGTTTTTTTTGTGGGAAATTGTCTGATATTTTAAATTAGGTTTTTTAGGTTTTTTTTTTTATTACTGTTTAGAATGTTTTAGGGGTTTTTATGGGTTTTTAAAATATTTAAAAGATTTTATAAAATTTACAAAATCGTTTAAGAACTAATAGATTTTCCAATTCGTCTAAGGATTCTTAGGGATTCTCAAAATTTATAAGGGTAAGAAATATTTCTCAAGAACACGACGACACGCGAGTTGCGCGCAGCTCGCGCACAACGTAAATACTAGTTATAATATAAATGTCAATGGAGATAACATCACGCCTGTAATCCCCAGAGGGTTATACAGAGGTGTAACTAATAGTACCTACACCCACATTTCGCCAGTTGTTGAAGTCCCATGTAATAGGGGGCGAGTCTTTTTTTATCAACCGGGCACAAATCCAGAGTCCGTAGTTACTACTTAGAAATTCCTAAAGAAAAAACCATATAACAATTTGCCCGACCCGGGAATCGAACCCAAGACCTCATGCTCAACATTCGCTATTGCGACCACTACTATCCACCACTCTATCAATAGAATAGAATAGACATACTTAGTCGTTTTTATTTAAAACTCCTCATTAAATCAAATTATGGAATCCCGAAGATTTTCTTCGATCAGCTATTAATATAAGGAAGAAAAGTAGAGAGATTTGGAAGAGACCTACACTCAGCATTGGGTGGCCAAGGGTTGAAGCAGATGAAGAAGAAGAAGATAGTCAAAATTGTTATTATTATAGATTTATCGCCAGAAAATAAATGACTACTATGGATACTATTCGATAACCTTCCAAAAACAACAGAAATTAAATAAACAGGAATCCGTAGTTCATAAACAGATAACTTTGATTTGTACTTTACTGCTGGTGATCTGCTAAACAGGTTTTCCTAGTGCAGACACCAGTCTCTCACAAACTTATCTACCGTAATTTTAAGTTCTATACATAATTATACATAATTTGTCATGTTTGTGAAGAGATAATAAATTATTTTTCGAATTTGAATTGAATTGAATTGATTACATTGATGAAAAATGCTTTTTGCAAAAAATTCATTAACATTGTTTGTGAAGTCTCTAAAGTCTCTAGTCCCTCGCTTATAAGACTGCGCGGGGAAATAAAAAAAAAAGAAAACACGAAAACCTGATGCAATTTATTAATAAGAAAGCATAATAATTAGATATAAATCAACAAAACGGAAACCACAATCACGAAAATCCCTAATTATATTCTAAACCGAGCAAATACAGTGTAGCGCAATCAAAGAAAATTCTCGGAAACGTAGCAAGTTCTAATAAAGACAGTGGTAATTAAATAATTTCATATGTAAGTAATGTAACTAATGAACTTTGTTTATCCGTCGGCCCAGCCTGATGTTTATTATGGAAATCTTACGACCTTGTACCAAGGTATTCAAGATATTGATATTACAATAGACGAGAAATAGAGAGAATAATAAAGCTACCCTTTGAAAACCAAGGGTGTTTGCTATTATAATAGTCGATGTCAGCCGTTTTGAATAAATGAGTGTTTCTATGTTCAAAACTCTCGAGCAAAAATAAATGATAAAGTCAACAGCTAGCGAGCGGAAAATTTTCAATTGAACGTGAATGTCAACCTCTGCAGACGTCTAATAAGGTTTCCCGCGAAATAGATGGACATTGGACATACATATTTACAACATAAGGTACCGAAACCCGACTCTATTCCTAAAATATTATTATCTTAACAAGACTTCCAATAAAACCGAGCATTCCGATATTGCGTATCGTTCCGCCATCTTGGTAGTGAGGCCTGAACCTAATTATGGCGACGCTCATTTTGGCGCGAAAATGTGACAGTTCGTTAGATGCCGGCCGCACCTTGGCGGGAAATGGAATTGTTAGGTTATGACAGAAATAAGTTTATACTCGCAGACGTTTTAGCTGATCCTTGTTACTTCTTGTTTTCGTAAATAGGGAGCGTAATGTAGAAATTTAGTAATGTGTACTCTGTGTTTGGAGCAGAATATAAGGTTATTTCGGCTGTGACAATGAATTAAACTGTCTTGTTAATGTATTTATTACACTGCTGTTAAAACGCGACGATCATCATTCTATGTTACATAATATTTTGTTTGCAAACACAGCGTTTACTTTAAAAACAAAAACAACGATAGCCGATTCAGTAAACATAATCGCTTACAGCACAAAATGGCGGTGCGCGGCGGTAAATGTTAAATACAAAACAAAAATCAAATTAACGACAGACGCAGCCAGGTAGAGGAAGGACGATATTTTTAAATTAAAACAAGATTAAAACAGGAAAAAGAAGTAGATATTTGGCTGTGAAATAAGTAATCACGGAACAGACAAAGACACTTGATGAAAAACTTGAGCGAGATGAAAAAGAAACATTGGAAATTAATTTTGTCGGCTTTGAAGTTTGTCATAATAATGAGAGATTTTGTCAAAATATCTGCAAATGTTGCCGAGGGTTCTGAAATGTTAGATTACTTGCAGGATTGTCGTAATTTTAAAGATGAGGTATTCCTGCTTGTTTTGATAGAATTTTTGCAAGTAAGGTTTCACCGCAGAATTCAAGTTTTTAGCTGCTTGAGAAAAACACTATATATTTACATACATGAATATAGGAAAGGCTTGATTAGACGCGGTTTTCACATCCTCTGAATAAGGCAATGCCAAACCCATCTCAACATCTTCCAAAGTACAGTCAACCGCACATGAATTGTAACACTACGATATAATAGTGCTGGCAATGTTGACTGGTGCATATAATACACAAACGCCAGTTGCATATTTCAAAATCATGTCATAATCTTCCTGCCCTTCTCCCATTCCACCTGGAGTCGGCGCACCACGTTTTCTCTTTCCATTATCATGGAAAAGGAAGAGCAAGGTCCTAACCCTCTACATCCATCAACATTCTATCTATCACTCTTTCAGTCGCATGTGTTTTATCACTCCTCATCACAGGCTCATACCAAAACAGACGACTCCCTTTCAATTTTTCTGTCACAGGAGCCACTTTCAAACTTCCTCATCCTCCATTCCTTATTTTATACATCTCAACATTCTCATCTCCGCTACGTACACTCGTTTCTCATCCATCTTCTTCACAGCTCTATTCATTCCGACCAGCATTATTTCAAAATCATGTAGGTAGGTACATACAAAAACAAATAAATATTTTATCTTACCTGAAACCTGAAGGAAATTACGTGGAAAATAATGACGTTGACAATAATTTGACGCCGCCCGCCGGAGATGTGTTGAGGGACCCTTTTCACACCCTTTTTGTAAAAACCCCATGTCAGTGGAACACGGATTGGCTTATCCGAACCGTAAATATAACCGGGCGATACATACTGGAATACAATACAATTTCTGCTTGAATATTTTCGGGTTTTGGTATGTTTTGTAAATGATATTTTTGATGTTTGTCGGCTTTGTAACAAGTGGTAAATAGGAAGGCTTGTTGCTTTTATTTATTGTTTTTTTTTCTTGTCCTATTTCACATAACTTTTAAGGATAGGTAATTATGTTGTAATATATAAAACAAAATAATCTCATAATCATTTTTTTTCATTAGCGTATTGACGCACTCCTGTGTGCTTTAATAACTGGCGTTTTCTTTCTTTCTCTTTCTTCCACTTCTCTCGATGGTATGCTACTTTTCTCCAATAATTACAAGAGTAGAAATACTTCTTTAGCCTGCTACCTAGACCTCAGCAAAACTTTCGACCGCGTTGACCATGATCTGCTGTGACAAAAGCTGTCTGTCAGACCGTGAAGTTCCCAGCGAGGTGGTGCGGGTACTGAAGAACTGGTACCAGCAGCAGGAAAATCGTGTCCGATGGAAGAATGAACTATCGATGCCCCATGCCCTCTCATATTTCATATGCTGATGATATGGTTATTCTGGCTCCGCGGCTTCCGCGATGCGAAAACTGTTGGCTGTATGTGAAAATTACGCCTCAGACCACAACATGATGTACAACCCGGACAAGTCCCAAAGGGTAAAAACGGGACGCCATTACTAAGACTCCACTGTCCATCCGTCCGTCTCTTAGTCACCAAGCTGTATCTCATGAACCGTGATAGCTACACAACTGAAATTTTCACAGATGATGTATTTCTGTTGCCGCTATAACAACAAATACTAAAAACAGAATAAAACAAAATATTTTTTAAGGAGGGCTCCCATACAACAAACGTGATTATTTTGCCGTTTTGTCTAATGTTGTATAGATAATGGTATGAAACCCTTTGGGCGCGAGTCTGCCTCGCACTTGGCCGGTTTATAAAAACAACCAACTAAAATTCAGCCAATGTAACAGAGACAAACGATTTTACAAAAGTTTAATTTTAGAATCAGATTAAAAAATAAAACAAACGAAATATTTACACACACCAGCTGATTTATAATTACAAAACTAAACAAAGTTAACTTTAATAAATCTTAACGAAACATTTATTTAGGCTTAACAAATACTTTGTAAATGTTATTTGAAGCGTTACAAATGTGAAATGTTATTTCATTCACGTTCACAAATGTCACATAAGTTTTGAAGTACACCTGTGAGTGAATAGATTCGCAAAAGATTTTAGAAAGTTACATTAAAATTCAATTCTTGTATTTTATTTCAAAAGAAAATGTTTTGCACAAATATGCCAGTTTTAAATGAATTAAAGTCGAGCTTTTTGAATAAAATGATACGATAAATTCTGGCAAAGGTGTTGGGTAGGTTATTTTTTTTTTTTAAGACTATTTGAAAGAGGAGGCTTTTGCCCAGCAGTGGGACGCCCACTGCTGTGCAAAGGCCTCCTCTTTCTCCTTCGAAACCTCTCTATTCTGTGCAATATCTGGCCACATTCGCCCCACAAACGAGATCAGATTGTCACACCACCTTCGCCGCGGTCTACCTCGACGGCGATTTCCTCTGACAGGCGTCCAGTGAGTGACAATCTTTGCCCATCTCACCAGGCGCATTTGCTACGTGGTCAGCCCACTCCTACTAGCAGTTTTTGGTATTTACTGAAAATGACGAAATTTATATCTCAGTAGCCCAAGTCTAAATTTATGTCCGATTCAAGGAAATAGAATCGCCCCTTATTACATGGGACTCAAACATAGCTGGCTAAATGCGATTATACTATAAAAAGATACACTTCTGCTTAATCCTTCACAGATTACAGGACGGTGTGTGGTTATGTCTGATTAAGATTTTTATTGATATGTGGATTGCGCTAAGCGACGGTGCGGCGGTGAATCGGAGCTCACGTCGCATAGGCTTGTATGAAATCCATTGATGCGTAACTCATGTTGCGGGACTGTTCGAAAGAGATACCGTGACTCCGGAACACAAAGGGCGATGAAGGAACATGGATGGGTTTTAGTCAGTAAAATTCTGACACTCCCTCCTGCTCCGCCCAGAGCTGGAGGAGACATTTGATGATTTCCCATCCGAAAAAAATAAATAAATAAAAGATGCCTTTTTTTTTTTAGAACAGTCCCGCAACCCCGGCAGGCATCGGTCCTTGCGGACCCCTTCCATTTTGCTGACTTTCTTTGAGGCGCGCGTGGAATACGAACGCGCCGTCGACACGGCCTGTCGTCATGAGACGGACGGACGGCGAGCTAGCCCATAAGCCCACCGTCCACAGGCCCACATACTTTTATTACCCTTAAATTAAATTTAAATTATAACTAGCCTAAATTTTATTTAGAACGATAAACCTAAGTTATATATTGTGTATGTACTCTTAAACGAAGAAAAAAAATGCCTATCTCATACATCGCCAGACCGCGCGGACGAGCGATGTCGTGTTAGAATGAATCGATCTGCTACTTTAGCAAAACATTTCGTTTCTATTATACTTATTTCACGTCGACGAAACTACCAAAAACATTTCAATAATTTCTCATCCCCCATCCAGAAAAATGCTTAACAAATGTACGAAAATATCTCTGAATAATTCATGACCTGAACGAACAGCAACGTTTAATAATAAGCTTCCATTACTTACCAAAATATAAATAGGTACCTCGTGTACAGTAGGCCAAACAGTTTGATATGTACGCGAAAAAAATTCGACGTCTTCACTCAGTGTAATTGAGTGCGAGATGAACTTCTTGAAAATAGAATACCGGTAAATACACTCGTGTTTACTGATAAGCGATGTTATAGCACACACGTGCTTTGCACCGCTGCTACCGCACATTAGATCCATTTGCAAACGCACAACAGCATTGTTTCTGTATCGTTACTAAAAAGTAGTGATGGGCGTGAGCTCGAAGGCTTCGAATGCACTGACAGGTGGGCCTAGCGAGAAGCGAAGTGAAACTAGTGTCTTAGAATTTTTGCATATTTCCGCACTGCGCACTTGGTGTCTCCGTTAGCAAGTAACCAGATGTTAAGTCACTACGCTTAAAGCCTCTCTAAGCAAGGCACCTGCCAGTGCGTTCGTGGCCTAAGAGTGCAGACCGCTGCTCGATTGATAACTTACTACTAACTACTATTACTATGTCAATGTCCGTATCGGATTTCCTAGCTGATAAATTTTAGTTGTGTGTCAATGTCTGTATCGGATTTCCGAGCTAATACATTTTAGTTGTGTGTCAATCAATTGTATGTTTGATATTGAACTGCATCAATGTTTGCATGCCAAAATGGTAGAATGTACAAGGTTTCTGTAACATTATTGTAACCATCTTATGCTAATTACCTACATTCTGAGCAAATAAATGACTATTCTACTCTATTCTATTACTTTAACGTAACACATTTTAAGTTTAAAAACCAAAATAGGTTTTAATTTGAGTACCTAAGCTAGCTGCTTACTGGTCTCTTTAGTCGACTGTACTTAAACGATCGTAGGAATGCGTAGACAGTTTCTGTGTATAGTAAATACTAATATTACGTTTATACAGGCTGAATCATGCTCGTAATATTATATGGAGACGTTATTTGCTTTTTTTTTGCTTAATTCATCATAAGTAGGTAGGGTTGTTGCTTCCGATTTTGGAATATTTTATATAAAAAAATATTATTAGCATTTTACAAACTTGAATTATGGATTTGTATTTTGAATAAGCTTGTGATTTTAACCCACCTAAATGAATGCCAAAATGTTGAATTTTCAACACGTGGATTAGCGCTGGAAATTAAAATTCCACCAGGGCAGAAATAATTCGGCTTTTATTTAGATGTTAGCTTAGCGTTATTGAAAACGAGTAATAACGTTTCAAAAATTAACGTTACACATTTTCGGTATTTCAGATTCAACAACGATGAAAAGAGATTCCTAAGGCCGCGTTCCCACTATGTTGTGACGATTAATTTATCGTTGGTTTTTAGTTGGCAAAAGTCGTGGACAGTAATCACGTCGTCTTATATGTGAACACCTCCATATAAATACACAAGCGACGACACTTAAAACTACACGATAATCTGTCATCACGACATAGTGGGAACACGGACTAAATCTACATTTAATAAGTACCGTGAAGTAGGTGATCACTATACTATGAAATTATAATAATTTTATAGGATAAACTTTGTATTTTTTGTCTTAAAAATTAAATAATTACATCTTTTTATCTTCAGACTCTTCAGAGATCTTTCTTATCTGTCCTGATGACAAAACATCATTTTCATTTTACTTTTTATTTAAATCTTTTTTTTTTCTAATTTGCCGTGACTAGCGACTACCTGCTGCTGTGACTAGCGGCCAGAATGATGTATCCTCATAGGACCTCTACAGTACCTACACTGAATAAATGAGATAGGCTGGTCAAAGCTGTTTGTAAACGCACCCACGATACAGGAGAAATTCCTAGTGTGGGGCAACGTTTTTTTTTCAAAGAAGAGAAGAGAAGAGAAACCTGATTGTAGATGGCGCGTCCATAGCTTAGACCCAATCTGACCAATGAGGACAGGCTATTTTGATATATAAAATGACATTGACAGATTTTCAACCAATGACGATGTTTGGTACAAGTCAGTTCCACAGTTGCCATCCCCATTGTAACATACTTTTGTATCTGTTATTTTCTTAAATAACGTAGTGTCAGCCCTGATAGTGCGACAGCCAATCAATTGAGCGAATCACATTGTCGGCCATTTTGTCGAGTCGCTAAAACTACAACATAACAAAACACAACAACACTATTACTAGTTTTTTTATTTTATATTTTGGGGAATTCAGGATCCGTAACTTAAAAGAAAAAGAGCATATGGTTTCGTTGGGCCCGGATTTCATTTGAAGATTTTTGAAGGTCGTTGCAGGTAGTCAGTGGCCCGAAACTCTGACAACCCGTCTTACCAAGACGCACCGTATAACCAGTACTAACTGGGTCGTGGAGGTCAGATAAGCAGTCGCTCCATATAAAATAATTATTCAGCTGCATCCGGCTACACTGAAAGCCGACCACACCACATAATGAGAATACCTATTATGATAATGAGAAGGAAGGAACATTTTCTTTAAATAAATGCATAATCATCGTAATAAATGTCCTTTGCTGGACATAGGCCATAGGCCAAGGTATACCGATATTGTAAGACTATCGACGACATGGCATTGCATAGCATTAAGCCCGCCTCTGTACTTCGTGCTTGAAGTGTTAAATAAATAAATAGTGAGGCAATCAATTCTTCTACAACCATATAGTACCATCTTTCTCCACAAACAACATCTTCTCTAAGCAAAAAAAAAACAACTAAAAAGCTAAAGCAAAACGTCTCTCCTTTAAATTTCTCCACAACACAAATAAATAACTCTTCGCCGAAGCAAAGACAAATTATTAACATTCTATAATTAACAGCAAAATTACCAAAGTACTACAAACAGTATTGGTCTGACGCTATCGGGCACCACAGAAACGTTTAATAAATTTACAGAACGCTCGCTTTTAATCCGCACCGATATTCAGACTAGTATGGTTTGAGGCATGAGTGATTAGCGATTTTTGATTTCGCATAACATAACATAGCTGCCATGCCATAACCTAACCCTATAGAGATGTTAAGTATGTTTTATAACATAATGCCTGTAAACCCCGAAAGGCTGACACTGCTGACAGAGGTAAATCTTTTAGTACAGTCACATTTCGCCAGTTAAGGTCAAGTCCCATGTAATAGAAGGCGAGTTTATTGTCATCTGCTACTGAAAAAAACTTTTTTGCAAAAAATAAAACCGACTTCAAAAAACAAAAAAAAAAGTGAAAAATAACTTTAGCTTCAGAAGTCGGTGACTTGTGTGTTTGATTCAGTTTTTTTTTGCCACCGTCCCGTTTCCATTTTTAGTTGTAATATCCTATACAAATATTTGCTATGCAAACTTCAATCTTAATTATGTATTATTTTTGTACAAACTGAACATTTTGACATATTAAACCGTTTGAAGTAAGCCCAACCTCGACCTAGACTGTCTATGGTCTCCATCAGCCGAGAAAGGTCAGAAATGGCACATACAACCCAATCCTCTCGGCTGTCTTGATTTTGATAACTTGTTATCAAAATAAGCGATGTCACCATTGTTTAACTATTGTGTCTACTTCGCTTACAGATGAAGGTCTATGGGTGCAAAGTTCTCGTCAAAAGAAACGAATTAAGTCCAAACATGAGGTAGCTACTGTAAAACATTGAGGAGTTCCCTTGATTGTCTTTCGTATTCATCATCACACCCTTGATTTCAATCACAACCCATCTAGGTGTAAAGGTCTCATCAATACAAATTAATCAAGCCCAAACAACAGGTAATTGCTGTAAATGGTTGAGGAGTTCCCTCAACTGTCTTCGGCTCCATCATCAGATCGACTAAAAAAACTTCATAAAAAAAATTAGTAACGCACTAGTCGCACTACGATTTTCGAAGATTCCCCTCGATTTCTCCAGGATGTCATCATCAGGTCCTGGTTTCCTTATCATGGTACCACCCTTGGGATGTCTCCTTTTCAACAAAAAAAGAATCATCAAAATCGGTGCATAAACGACGAGTTATCCGCGAACAAACATTAAAAAATAAATACAGAATGACTTTTTTATCACTTTCCAAAAAAAATGGGTATAATATGTGAACGGAGTAGAAGCAAATGGCATACTTAGTTTTTTTTTTGGGGCATTAAAAAAATCCAAAAAAATCGATTTATGATATTTTTATTATTTTTTCAAAATTTCTGTTTCTTTGTACTAATATGAAATTTACTTGAAATTTGTAGCGTTTTTTGATGATGGATCAATTATTTTTAAGCTGTGTAAAAAAGAAAAAAAAACAAGGTATGCTATAAGTTTTTACTCCGTTCACCTAATATACCCATTTTTTTGGAAAGTGTTAAAAAAGACATCCAGTATATACTGAAGTCGGTTAAAAACCTAATAACACTGCTCGACCCGGGGATCAAGGTTCATGCTCAGCATTCGTACTAGTTACCGCTACACCAACGAGGCTGTAAGTAACAAAGGAATGATTTCGCAAGGGTGATAAAATAAACAAGAAGTCATGTCAAAAACTCTAAAGGGTGTAAAACACCTCTTAACGAAGCCGAAAGACACTTGTTCTCCCCGTCATTGCGATCATTTTTTTGTTCTACACCATACCTGGAAACCTTTTAGTTACGGAGATATTGGGGTCAAAGATCCAACTTTTTCACAAGTATTTTTTTTAAATACAAGTTTATATGTAAGATTTTTACTTTAAGCACCTCCACGACCACCGTACTATTCAATCCATCCATCAGCAATGTTTTGAGTGCGTTACATTGAGTTCTATCACAAAACATGATTTTTCACCCCAAAAAAAAAAGTAATTTCCCAGCAATAATTATTGCATTTAAAAGTTACGTTTGATGTACGGAATGCTTGATTGACGGCTTCGTGATGATGTCTTTTACACCCTGTATAGACTAATACATAAACATGCATAATTTATAATGATCACTTAATAATTACTGATTAGTTCAGTAATTATTCACGAACTTACACACAGATATGCGTAACGGCCTTGTAAGAAAGCCGTGGACCTAAGGTTTCGACATCTAACACAAAATATGTATGTGTTCCATCCTAGGCGTGTCCCTAGCACGAACACACGTAGTAAACTGAATGAAGGGAGTGAACCGAATGAGGGCTGTTGTTTTTGAGCTCACCAGATGGCGCACTGTCGAGTAAGGTCCTCTCAATATTTCTATTTAATACTTTAAAGTACCAATAACTTCATAAAAATGTTTATTATATTACGTATATCTACATAGTGTAAGCTTTAGATACATATTTACAATATTCTTCCTAAAATTAGCAAGCCTGAAACATTGAAAAATCATTCTACCTCCATGTACAAATAAGATCCTAAGTCGCTACTTAGAATCATAATTAATCAGCAATGGCTTAATCTAGAACACAATCGTGATTATTAGTATAATAAATACGTGATAAAAAAGTACGCAACGCGCGAACACTATGACATCTGACATTTTGGAAGACCTTAGTCTACACAAGCGCCTCTAGCGGCGAATTCACACTCGATAGCCCCCATTCAAACCATGTTGGTTCTAAACTTGATTAAATCAATAAACGCTCACATCTTATGACATGAACCTAATCTACTTCAAAATAGGTTTTATTTTAATTCAAATTGTCGATTTCCTTCCAAGTTTCTAGTTGAAAGTCTATAAGCTTAGTTTTTATTTTAAACTTAATATTCCTACGGAGAACTTTGTAAACACATAGATAGGTTTTCCAATTCTCGATATTTTTGTGTAGTAGTCACAAGCGGAACTGCTGAGCATGAGGGTCTGGGTTCGATTTACAGGTCGGGCAATGTTATTGGGTTTTTCCATCAGGAATTTCTCAATAGCAGACTGTGTAGTCTGGATTTGTGCCCGGTTGATGGCAATAGGCTCGCCCCTATTACATGGGGCTTAACATAACTGGCGAAATGTAGGTGTACTATTAGGTACACCTCTGCCTATCCCTTCAGGGATTACAGGCGTGATATTATGTTCTGATATTTAGATGAATTTCTGCGTCTGCCTAGTATTGAGTTTTTGTGAATGTCCCATTCGCAAAAACTGTGGGTCAGTGAGTTGTCTTAGAGGTGGGTTTTCCAAATCACCATAAAAGATGCTTTCCAAATACTCTGGTCCTCCACTTTTTAGGTCCAGTTATTCCTAATATTTTCGAATCTAATTCTCCTGTCGCAAGTCTGCTGAAGGAAATCAAATTAGAAGTGCCCAAAGATACTGATAAGTACCTTTGTGCACTTCTATTTTCAAGTAATTTCATATTTTAAGTAGGCATTTCGTGTGCCTACACACATACATTATGTCGGACGGTAGTACGGACGGGCGAATGGATTGAAAGCGAGCTAGTGGTGACATCACGCGACTTACTTACCAGTCTACCTCACCATAGCGGCTTCTACAGAGTAACGATGTTAACACCTCGCGGCGAGGCGGACATTTTGGGTCTGATCGCAGCGGAGTTGAGACGTCTTGATACTGTACCCGATATATTGTGCGCAGTGTTATTGTGTGATTTGTGTGAAAGTGTAATGTCAAGTAATTTGTTAGTTTACTCAGTGTATCTGTTTGAAAAGAGTAACCATGGAGTTTCTTGCCGGTTCTTCTCCATGGAAACGACCAACCCGAACCGTGCAATGTGAAATAAAATAGTGTATCGCATCCAGTGTGTTTTCATAGCACGAAACCTTCTTCTGCCCACAAAATGCTCGACACTAGCGAAATATATCCTGACAACCCGACACATAGATAAATAAACAAATGCCTTTAGTTAACAGTAATAACACGTTTTCCCTCAGCTTCTCTCGCTCCTACTTACCCGTCTCCTGAATGAAGACAGAATCCAGTCAATTATATCTTAAAAGAAACTTCTTTGTGATTTAATTCTTTTTACACAAAAAGGGTAAAGTAAATGAAGTGTTTGAGGAAAGCTTGTGTAAAAGGATTCCGGCGAACTGTGACATAAACACGGTAAAGTAAAGCGGGGCAAAACGTTTTTTTTTTTGCTTGCCATGTGCTATTGTTAAAAAATATTGTGCAGTTTTGTCAGTATAGAATTCTGGGTTCAGCTAAAGGATGCTGCTTTTATGAAGTTAGAAGAAAAAAACATATGTACAAAGACTCACTTTGAACCATTGTATGACTATATTAATAAAATAGGTACACACGGTAATTAACACAGTAATTATCACAAAAAATTAATGGAAACACTGATTGTTTTTTTTTTAATTGCCATTTGCAGGCTGATTTTGCACCATCTATCGAAACTGCTATTCTAAACATTTCAGTATCTGTTCCAGGATGATCCCAACTTCGATACCCAACTATATCGATTAGCCACAACAGTTTACCGTATTGTTAGTTATGTTTATGTTGGCAACATAACTAGTGCTCAAAGTTTCCAAGTTGCAACATCCAAAACTGTTACGCAACCCTAGTACAACTTTCTAGTGCTTACTACGTACTAAGTTAAATGTAGCTTGAAATCGTCCAACAAGTATTTTAGAATATTCAACGCAAGCAAATCTCCATAAAATTAGTGTTTGGTGAGTCCGTCGTAATGTCATGTCAGGTTGTCAGGAAGTTCGAGACTTCGAACCCAAGACACGGTGAAGAAAAACATTGCGAAAAAACCAGCATGCCTGAGAGATACTTTAAAGCTGAGTAAAGCCAAGTCAGAGGCCCATGGCCGGCATAAAAACTGACACAACATGATAAAGAAAAATAAGATCATGAATTATTCTGCCTAGCCTTTGCGCTATATTGCCGGCAGCCATACACAGGACGGCCAATGAGGGATTTTCTTTTTAGCTCTTCTTCTTTTCTTCGCTGGATAGATGGCGCTGAACTTAGTACGTTAAGGCCCTTCTAACCCTAAAATTAGCAACTCTATTTGTGGTGGTTCAAACTTCGTTTGAAACACTGTTAGAATAAAGTTCTAATCAGCTTGCACTACAAAGCGGTTGTTACATCAGTCACTGCGGCCGAATAATGCGAAATGAGTAGTTTTTTTGCGATTTACAAAAAATCTATTGATTGGATTAAAAGAGTAAAACACATAAGACCTGCTTTATAATTAGTTCGTAGTATGCAAAGTTTCATGATCTAATTTCAAGTACTATTTGAATACCAGCGGTTTATTGCTTGATTTGGAGGTAACTTTGAATTTTTTTTCTATCGAGAAAAGTTTATGAAATCGTGTTTTCGTCACACACAGGACTTAGCATTAATCCTCAACTTTACTATATATTTATTTCAAAATGAATGCTACAGTATTTTAGGAGCAACGGAGGATCATGCTAAGCCATTTGAGGGATATATAGCCCTTAATGCAAGGAACGTAACTTAAAAAAACAGATTTTAACAAAGCGCGAGAAAACTAGGTTATATTCGGAAGGTTAAGCAAACGAAAGTGTCAGTCAACGAGCGTTATATGTGACGTGACGCAATGTTTTTTTTCCCAAGCGTTTTGGCTTTGGCACCAACTATCATTGTCAGTTCAACGCCATCTATAGAGTTCTTGGAAACTAAGTTTTTTTTTAATACCTCAAAAAGAAAACCCCTCATTCATTGGTTGCCTCGGTGGCAGTTCTACCACACGCTGATTACCTAATTCGCTGCCTCTGCGGAGCGAATTTTATGGGTTTAATTATGAATTGCGTTACATTTATGGCAGTTTATCATTATTACGTTGTCTATATTTGTGTTTATTGAAAGTTGTGTGTGGATATAGGTACATATAATTATCTGGACAATAAAGATTTCATTAATTTTTTTCCCAACTACATATTATTATGTTGAAGTCGGCTTTCAGTCAAACTAGATGAAACGGAGTACCAATATTTTACATTAATTTACTTCCATAGTCCAGTTATTGTGTCACTTGGCATCCTGGTATATACAAATATTAATCCCAACACGGATCAAAGACCTTTCTTGAATAACGATCAAAATTTGGAACAGAGCCTACTTGTTAAATCCACACTTGAATATTCAGAAAACACTTAACTTAAAATCGTTCTGAAAAGTCTTTCTGTCGCTACAGCATGAGTAAATAGTCGCTATATAAATATATAGCGACTCAAGAAACGTTTAAAAATTTGATCCTTCTGGATTCATTCATTCTGTGGTCTAACTTATAATGTTGTTTAGGCAGTAATTATAGTGCAATCACCTCTTCAGGGACTGTACCCATCTTAATCATTAAAAGTTTCGACGAATTTACTCTTGTAATATTATCAGCCTGTTTTTTTTTTCGTCTTTTAGAGCAAGGACCCTGTCCTGTCAGCGGATGGTTTAAAATTAAAAAGTACACTTCAACTGCTTTAGTTATTGTTCTGAGACTTCAACCGACTTATCTGTCAGGCGGGAAAACATAGAACTAAAGTAAATGTACCCAGTTTGACATATTGATGCATTTTATGCAAATTAAAAGTGGTCTTAATGTACAGAGGGCCTAGAGAAAGAGGGAATTGGTTTCAGACGAACAGTGGTGCATCTTAACCCTGGACCGTAAAAACTGGAACTCATGGGGAGAGTTCTATGCCCAGCAGTGGGATGACACATACTAAGAGTATCAGTGTTCAAGCTGGCTCTTAACCTGTTTTAATATTCGTTAAGCCATTGAAAATTATTTGTGCATATTTATATTATGGATGATGACTGACTAAAAAAACCATGATTCTGTTTAGTCCGTCAGTTAGATTATCGAAAAATATTGGATACGTGTTTTTTGTTTTATCAAATTAATAAAAATTTACGAATATAAAACGTGTCAAAGAACATGAGTGGGGGCTTGTGACGTCACATTTGAGTAAAAAAAGTACGCAAATGTGACGTCACACGAGTTTTCGATGCACTGTATCGTCTTATTTTTTTGTTTAAGTACGTGAAAAAAGAAAAAATATGTTTGTCCAAAATTTTTTGGAAATCTATCTGACAGACTATTTAGATTTTTTTTGTCATCAACCCTATTATTATATTTACAAATCAAATATATACAGACACAGCCATAAAAATGCGAGATGGAAAAATAACATTTCTAATTGATAAAATTGTGTAGGATGGATACAAAATTGCGTCTAAAGTATTTGTTCCAATATTCAAACATACTTTCACTTTAATTTCAAGCATAACTTTTAACGACACGTCAACAATTCAGAATTATGTGGCGTAATATTGGTAGAAACACATTCTAAAAGACAATAACACACAGGACTGTAATAAATATCGCTTTCGCTCATTTCCGATAAACGGGCAACACTGAGGCAGGCTGGTCAGTCACTAAATCAGTCATAATTACCGCTATAAATGTCGAAAACGCGAGCGTTTTGTATGGCTAAGCTCAGTGTTGCCAAATAAAAGGTTTAAAATCTCTGAAAACATGGGTCTAGTCTTCTCCTAGAAATAAAAGTAAAAATGGTATAAATAATCTCCTTGCAAAAATAAACATAATTTAATTTCCATCTTTAGGTTCCTCTCCAATAACTGAAATATGGCTGTGAACTTCGAATTTTTTAGTTTTCTTTTGCGAGGTGGAAACAGCATATAAGATTTTGTGATTCCGACCACTTCGTGAATGTTCCTTAGGTTGTTAGGAGTGGAAATGAACAAAGCTAAATTCCTAAGTAGTTATTATGATGCTTGAATCTTGGGCTTCTTTCGCATCTGGTTTTTAAAAGACTACTCAATCCAATCTGGAGGCAAATCTCATATTTAGTGGCTTAAAAGAGTATTATTAAGTTTTACAGAAAATCACTATGACTATTACTACATCACTATCACTACATCACTATCACTACATCACTATCACTACATCACTATCACTACATCACTATCACTACATCACTATCACTACATCACTATCACTACATCACTATCACTACATCACTATCACTACATCACTATCACTACATCACTATCACTACATCACTATCACTACATCACTATCACTACATCACTATCACTACATCACTATCACTACATCACTATCACTACATCACTATCACTACATCACTATCACTACATCACTATCACTACATCACTATCACTACATCACTATCACTACATCACTATCACTACATCACTATCACTACATCACTATCACTACATCACTATCACTACATCACTATCACTACATCACTATCACTACATAATTATAAAACAAAGTCGCCCGCCGCGTCTGTCCCTCTGTATGCTTAGATCTTTAAAACTACGCAACGGATTTTGATGCAGTGTTGTTTTAATAGATAGAGTGATTCAAGAGGAAGGTTTAGGTATATAATTTGAGCGGCAAAGCTAGTTAACTTATAAAATTGTTGCCCTATTCAAATTCTGATCACTTAGTCCAGCAGCGGTGTACCAGTTTCCTATCACACATCTTTAGGTAGCTGCCGTTCTCAAAATTCACAAATTACCCATTCTTCGTACAAACATCGAACTCCCAAAGCTGGCAACACAGCACTAACCCGACGAATATCAGCGACAAATAAAACGCACGATATTGGTACGATAAAACAAATTTTATTGTTGTTGTAAGCAATAATACTGTATCGCTGTTTGGTATTAAGGGTTTTTTCGGTGCGTATCATTGTTGACCTTTAGAAGGTCGATAAGGTCAGTTTTCTGCCTTCTTCCTTTTGTAGGTGTCGACGCAACCACAATCTTGGGTTTTCAAAAATCGAAAATGGAATTTTTGGGATTCCTTTTTTAAAAGTGGTTTCATTGTTATCATAAAGTACAAAAAAATCCGCTCTTTGACGAGGGCTAGTTTAATTCAGATGCTTCGTTTTTTTTATCGAAGCAGAACATCTGTAAATTAAGGTACTTTTTACTTTTAGGTACCCAAATGTCCTTTCTTTGGTATTGTTCGTCGTTTCGTTGAGCTCCTTTTTTTTCTGTTGGGAAATCATCAAATGACTTCTCACGCTCTGGGCGGAGCAGGAGGGAGTGTCAGACTTTTACTGCCTAAAACCCATCCATGTTCCTTCATCGCCCTTTGTGTTCCGGGGTCACAGTATATCTTTCGAACAGTCCCGCAACCCCGGCAGGCATCGGTCCTTGCTATTGCTGACTCTCTTTGAGGCGCGCGTGGAACACGAACGCGCCGTCGACACGGCCTGTCGTCATGAGACGGACGGACGGCGAGCTAGCCCATAGCCCACCGTCCACAGGCCCGCGCCTACGGTGGCCGGGGGCCACGTTTCGTTGAGCTCCTTGAGTTATAAGTCGAGCTACACGATAACTGACTGGACAGGTCCACTCAAATCTGTGTGGTTCTTTCTTCAAAAGACCACCTCAGACACTAATCTGCATAGTCCTCATCTGAATTGAACAAGATTATGTCTGGACTTCAAAATAGACTTATGACCTCTGAGTTTGTTTTGGCTGTTTCTTCTCAGAGTAGTCAGGTACGAAACACCGGCCCCATCTAGTTTAAAAAAACCGGCCAAGAGCGTGTCGGGCCACGCTCAGTGTAGGGTTCCGTAGTTTCCCGTCCGTCACAATAAGTGTTCCCACTTATGAGTTTAAAGGTGACTTAAAAAAGGCTATTTGTTACGAAACTCTAATAATTACGGGACACTAAAAACGGGCCCACAAAGGACGGTGATAACTAAAATAATTACGGGACACTAAAAACGGGCCCACAAAGAACGGTGATAACTAAAAAATAAACGAAGTTAAAAAAAATGCTTGCATATACTCGTACGAATATACTACAAACTTAGTCCAGAAATTATTTTGTACAACTTTTTGTCTTTTTTGTACAAAAACTGTTCCATCAAGTTCAAAATGATTTTCCTAGAAAGTCCTTATAAAGTTCTACTTTTCAGATTTTTTTCATATTTTCTAAACTTATGGTTCAAAAGTTAGAGGGGGGGACACATTGTTTTTTACTTTTGGAGCGATTATTTCCGAAATTATTGACATTATCAAAAAATGATATTAGGAAACCCCTATTCATTTTTAAATACCTTTCCAACAATATATCACACGTTAGGGTTGAAATTAAAAAAAAAATCACTTCCCACTTTACATATAGGGGGGCTACCCTAATAAAACCTTTTTTCCAATTTTATTTTACCACTTTTTCGGTGTGATTGATATACATATTGGTACCAAATTTCAGCTTTCTAGTGCTAACGGTCACAGAGATTAAGCGAGGACGGACAGACATGGCGAAACTATAAGGGTTCCTAGTTGACTACGGAACCCTAAAAATGACGTGTAAAAGTGTTTGTAAGAGACTACTTGTAAAAATAATTTCATCATTTCATTTCATTTAAGGAGGGGCTCGGGCTTAAAACTAAATAATCTTTAGGTTAACTTAACCTACCGAGTTTCCTCCGTGCCTCGCCGTTGGTCCCAGTTGTCAAATGTAGATCTCTGACGGTCGTTACAGGTAGTTACTGGCCCGGAAGTCTGACAACCAGTCTTACCAAGGGGTATCGATTTACTCTAAACTAAAAACCCTACCCTACTTACTGGGTTGTGGAGGTCAGATGGCAGTTTCCCCATGTAAAATACTGGTATTCAGCTGCATCCGATTAGACTGGAATCCGACCCCTCATAGTTGGGAAAAGGCTAGGCCGATGATGAGGTAGACCTAATACAAATCACCTCACCGCGGAATTGTTACTACTGTTTACATTGAGCTATTACCACTACGTATAGAGAAGACAGCGCGAACAAAATCTGTGCAACAAACGCGGCAATGCGTACCCCGTTCATTACATTACACAAACATACAAAGTTCCTGGTAAAATAAAAATAAATATCTTAGCATTATGTATTTTGTAGCCGTGTGGTATCCGGCAGAGTAGAATAGAACCAACCCATTACACTCACGGGTGTCGTATAAGGCGACTAATGTCTGAGGCAGATCACCTTGCGCCTCCGTAGACCAGAGAATGGGCAGCAGCGTTTTCTGTTAGTCTTTCATCACTGCGATCTCCAATCCGCTTGCCGAGCGTGGAGATTACGGCAAATTCCTCCCATCATGGGAGAGGCTTATGTCCAGCAGTGGACGTTATGGGCTGTTGTAGTATGTATTTATATAAGTATATATTAATATTTACTTATATGTGTATTTATATATCTTAATAGGTTAAGTTAGGTAAGGCACATAATCTCTATTCTCTTCCTTTTCTCACACACTATTGTCTACATTTTTCATTTCTCCTTTTGCAGGTATGCTGGCAGAAATTTCTTAAGAAATAAGCAGTTCCTATGTACTCATATTTTTTATGTATTTTCCTGTGTTGTATACTGTGTATACATAAATAGTAAAATAAATAAATAAAATCCATACTAATTCACACAATAACAGTGGCCTGTTACCGTCAATATGTGTCGGAGTAGAATGTTTGATAATGTGCCAACAGGCCGTCCCGAATGACCGGTTTATTATTATTTTAGTACTAACTTTTGCCCGCGGCTGAACCTGCGGCCGCGTGAATATCGAAAATTATCCCACGGGAATACGTCATGAACCTGATAGGGTGACGAGTAAATTTGTTTTAGATTTTCTATTCTGAATAGTTCCGGAAAGTTGCATATTATGTTCATGAGGATAATGAAGAAACAAACCTAGAACCTACTTCTAGTACAGTTCAAAATTTTTAGAAAAGTTTAAAAATGGAACTGATCTTAGATCATACTTAAATGAAAATTACATTATTTTCATCCAATTTCGAATACAACTTTTCAGCACTATTATTGTTTATTTATTTATTTATTTAAACTTCATGTACAAGGGTGGTACATAGGCGGACATAATGCCACAAGGCATTCTCTACCAGTCAACCTTTCGGTCAAATAGGATAACATTGTGATAGAGTACAACAAAAATAAATAAGAAAAATACCATTTACTATTCCAAATCGATTGGAGTAAAAACGTATTCTCCATTTTTTCTCCTACAATTTTTTGTCCGAAAATCATTATCCATAAACACGTTTGCTATAAACTTCAGTTACCATAATGTTCAAAATCATCTTTACATAATTATCTTTACTTCTAAAACTATTCTGTCATAATATCGAATACTATATTAATTGAATCTCCTAATTTTACATGACATAAAGTCATATGTCCTAAGTATAAGTATATTTTATAATGTTTATTATTCCGAATGTTCATTTATAAAATGTTAGTCCTAAAACATTTGCTAAAAGTTAAGTTTAAGAGACTGAAACGAATTGCTGCAAATCCGACTTCACGTAGTCTTGTCCTATCCCTAGAGTGTAATTTAGAATCGCGTAGGCGCGGAGGGGCGAGGCGGCCCGCGAGTTGAGGAGCAGGTGGTTGTAACACTCGCCGTCGCTGCTGAGGCTGGCTGGCTCAGCCAGCCAGCAAGCCGAAGTGGTGAGCGTTAAACACATCTGCGACGATAACATAACGTGGGACCGCCGGAGCCTCGCAGCGCCGGAGCTGTGACAGAAACCATGCCTGCTGCATGTTGCTTGCTCGCTTGCATGCGGCATGCTTGCTGCATGCTTGCTGAATGCTTGCTGAATGCTTGCTGAATGCTTACTGCATGATTGCTGCATACCTGCTACATGCATGGTGTATGTTTGCATGCTTCTTACAGGAAAATAAAAGCCACATGAATGTTTATAATTAACTGTTTTATAATTATTGACGCTTTGATTGATTGATTTTCTGCCTTTTAGTGACTATCGATATGAAATGTATGACAAAAAAAGAATCTAACTGTGAACTTTCTGCAATAAGTATGATGGTTGTACTTTTTAATTCTTACAAATTTCATTAGAGATATTGTATAAAAATGTGTAGTTTTGAGAGAAGTTTTTAGCAAAAGCTTAGTAATACGAATCAAAATGTTAAATAATTTGAATTTAAGATACTACGATACTATTATTGAAAACCGTTTTATGTCTTTTGTAAAGTTTTGCATATTATGGATTGTTATATTTATGACAAACGGGTTTAGGGCATATTGTATTTATGGATTTCAATTTTATGGCATGTGATATTATGTAATATAAAGTTCGGTTAAGTTATCATTCGGACAAATGATAATTAGGACAAAAAAAATATGGCACATAAATTATGGATAAAAAAGTTAGGTAGCACGATAGAGAACCTGTTTGTGTGCTTATCGAACTCCGTTCAGCTGTTTAGGCGTGAAAAGTTTCCAGATAGAATTACTTTCGTATTTATAAAACTATCTTTTGCCCACGCCTAAAACCTTTTGTAGCTCAACTACCGGAATTTCAAAATATCCTATGTCCTAACATAGATCATGGCCTATCTGTGTGCCTCATGTGTATGAACATACAGGCAAGCAAACAAAATTATTTTCGCAATAATTATAATATTAATGTTTACCTATTTAAATACGTAAAACTAAATACCTTTGTACATATTTGTTTACAATTTCAGCAGTAATAGCTGATTTATTAGTTTGTTCAGCGGTGTGAATAGTTTTAAAATAACTTTGTTTTGATGAGAGAGAGCAGTAAGTAGTTCTGTTAATTTCTAAATTAAAGACTGTTTTATGTTATTTATTTTGTGGATCATTTTCACCAAAATGTTATTATTAAGCAAAGACAATTACATCTGACTGCCTTTTCCTAACTATGTTGGATCGGCTTCCAGTCTAACCGGATGCAGCTGAATACCAGTGTTTTACATGGAGCAACTGCCTATCTGACCTCCACAATCCAGTTCGATTGTACGATACCCCTTGGATGGAAGACTGATTGTCAGACTTTCGGGCCTGGAACTACTGTCAAAGATCTACAAATGACAGCCAAGACCAACGGCTTAACGTGCTTTCCGGGGCACGGAAGAAACTCGGTATGTAATGGGCGGTCACCTATCTACGGACCAACCTAGGCAAGCCCGGCTTAACCTTGAGATTGACCCCGAGTGTTTGTTATTATTAAGCAAAGACACACTTACGAAATACGGGACAAAGCGAACAAAATACTTATCTGCTTGCGAGAGCCAACTCGCCATATTGCTCGCTATCTGGTTCGTAATACGTGTCAAAATTGGCAATTATCTTATTTTGATTCAAAGCGTCACTGAGACCATGGGATCATATTTTTTCTATGACGTTTCTTCTGAATCTGAAAGCCTTCCTTGTTTGGTATAAGTATTCTAGGTACTCTTTGTATAGTATAGTCTGACAATTGCTACAGACAGATGTATATGTACGGAGCAAAATTGGAGTTCAAATCTTCCCGAACGTACTGCAAGAAGATCAACTTGAACTTGTAACGAATAAAAGTACAACAAAATTGATAACAAAGTAAGAGAAGAGTTATTACATAAAAAAAAAACAACCCATTTACGAAATAAAAATCCTAGAAAATCTTTATTCGCCGTTTTCGTCGCAAAAATACACAAACACTCACATAAATAGGTTTTATAGTAAATAAATCTCTTAAAGGGATCTCTAATAACATTATAGGATGTCGTACTGAAAGTAATTTTCTCCACAATTCCCACATCAGTTGAAAAAGTCGAATTTTCGCTCACAGTTATTTTAGACACTGATACCTATTTTGTTGACGTGTGGGGTGTGTGTGGTGTGTGGCTGATGGACGCACTCTTACATTTAAATGAGATGTCTTATTTGTTTTCAGGGTTGCAACTTTTTGTCAGACTGTGAGACCTTTTTGGAAACATGACTTTTTTTAATAATTAATGTTCCTCGTTGATGACATGTTTTAACACCGTGCAAGACAATTCAAATCAGTATTACCTAACTTACGACGTAAGATACTACGTACAATCATAATATCACGCCTGCAATCCCCAAGGGGTTAGGCAGAGGTGTACCTAATTAAATAATACACCCACATTTCGCCAGTAATATTTAAATCCCGTTTAATAGGGGGCTTATTGGCATCAACCGGTCGCAATTGCAGACTCCGTGGCACTGAGAAATTCCTGATGGAAAAATCTCATTATCTCTTTGCTCGGCCCGCGAATCGAACTCAGGACCAAACTAAACCAACGTGACTTTTTACCTGATAATCTAAAAGATTTATTAGATAACCAAACAAAACAATTTTAAATTCTCACTCCGTTGGGCGCAATCAAAACACAAGAAACACGTTATCCAAAAAAATTGCAGAATAAACCATTAAAATTATATCATCTGCAAACAAAAGGGTTATTCCGAGAAAAATGAAAGAATAGTAGGTACTTATTTAGCTAATCTAAAGAGAAACTGTCTCCGAGGACTAATTAGGTCACATTTAGTGCTAAAAATCTAAAAGCGAGAAACAGAGTTAGCTGTAACTGAAAGAGAAAGGTCCCCAAAGCAATAACAGTTTTAATTACGTTAAAAATTATGTTGGAACCAACTTTTCCGGTTGGTATCTTCGCCAGTCCGTTTCATTTTACGGTAATGTTTATTCCTGAACGTAACGACGCCCGCAATTTAATTTTTTTTTACTCTAAAATTGGGAATGGACTTTAAAATACAATTTAATTTTATACTTTTTTTCCCGCTTTCTCAATCTCTTTGGGGGATTAGTTTTGAAGATACGGTTCTTCCCCAGTGTATTGATAAGATCTTTTATTAAGAAAAAGGTTGTTTAGAATCTGTTTATTTATAAGTTGTCCTGATATTGTTATATCAATGCAAACTCATTAGCTTTATCGCCGTATCAAGCTAGAATCACCTGAATACTTATTTTAAAATGGAGATTTGATTTAAAATACAGGAGAAATCACACATACTAATAGCTACCCCTCTCATAGAGAGGCCTGTGTGCAGTGGGAACATTAATGGGCTGATGATGATGATGAACTCGTCAAACTCGGTTTTGTATGACCTACAGGTAGTTGTTTTGGGTCGGACTGTTTGTGTATGTGGGTTTTTAAATGTTTGGAAACGCACCCACAATACAGGAGAAATCCTAATGTGGGGGCTAGGTTTAAAAAAAAATACTTTTTATAATGGTCCTTCGAGTCCAAACTAAACTATCTACTAACAAAATTAATTATTTTTGTCACTCCTTTCTCGCTCATCTAATCCTTATAATTGCAACTTTTAAAAGAAAACGGTGATAATTTCAACTGTAAAAAATCATAAAACAAAACGTCCACGACTATAACCACCATAAAAGTACCAAACTCAATACATTTTATTCATCGAATCGCAGGCAATAATACTTCGAAATTCCTTCAAAACTCAAACGAGTTGCCAATGGGCAATGTAGCCTGAAACAATCAACATTGCAAACTCTTGAGCAGTTATCAGCAATTAACAGACCTTACAGAAGTTACAGACTCGATAATCGGCTGAAACAAAATTAACACAATTTCAAAATCAGTTCTCTCTTCGCGCTTTCACGACTTGGATGTCCCGTCTTATCGATTTTAATATTAACAGCTAGAATTTACTTTCTTTAGAAGTTGGTGAAGTTTTCTTGCTTAAAGTTTTCAGTTTTGGAGTTCGATTTAGAACATTATCATGGTTATCTATCTAGCTCGTGGCTAAATAATAACAGCCACTCGGGGCCACGCTTGCCAAGGTTGGTCTGTAGAAGTGTGTGTGACCACCCATTACATACTGTGCTTCCTCCGTGCCTCGGAAAGCACTTTAAGCCGTTGGTCCCGGCTGTCATATATAGATCTTTGACGGTCGTTTTTGGGTGTCATATTACCCAGTACTATCTGGGTAGTGGAGGACAGAGAGCTAGATAGTCGCTTCATGTGAAATACCAGTATTCAGTTGCATCCGATTAGACTGGAAGCAGACCCCAACATAGTTGGGTAAAGGTCAGGTAGATGATGATCTATCTTGTGGAATAGGTGTGTTGTGTACGGTTTATGAAGATGTATTGCGACAATTCTTTGTACGGTCGAACAAGCAATTTGGTTTACAGTTTAACCCACAAATTACATTGTAAAATGTAAACCAAATAGCTTGTTCGACCGTAGGTGTATTGTATGAGATGCAACAGACAAGTTTGGGTCGGCCAGATTCAGCACAGGCCGGATGGCGTAATCGAATGTTAATTTTGCCTCCCGGCTTTACCATCGTAATATCATCAATCTGACTACTTACATAATTAGTTGTGGAATCAATGTTAATCTTTTGTATAGCTTATCCTCACGACAAAATGTTTATTCCTTGTTATCCAAATGATGAAAGTGTTGCAAACACCCATTTATGAATTAAGTACGTGCTAAGCATGTAACATACTTTTTTCTTGTTTAACTTTCACACATGTAAAAAAGAGACTCTCTCCAGTCTTTAAACATGATTGGCAGATTTTAGAAGCATCTCTTAAAATTTTCTCGTTTCCCATTCCGCGAAACGATCACTAGCTAATATCAATGTGATGGTCCCTATCCTAATGCTGTTTAGGAACATTTTCTCAATAAAATATACAATTAAAGGCAATCAAAACACAGTAACCAAACTGTAAGATGCAACTAGACGGTCTCCAAAGATGGCTCCCGATCTTATCAACGGCTGCATGTGCCAAATTCGCGCAGTTTTAAACTTAATTTCCTTACTGCAATCATCTTGGCAGGGTGACATGCTCCAATAGAATATTATTGCGCTCGTTTAGATGTGAAGGGTGGGTGAAGAAGGAAGTGGAAGTTTCTAAGGTTTTGAAAAGTAGTTTTGCTGTCACACTGGCCCAAATTCTGCCAGTTCTGTATAAAAAGTAATCTAAAATCATTTGAATTCTCTAACGTTTTTATAATTATTGTTTATCTAATATTTTATTCGAAATTAATTGATGGTCGAAATAGGTCACGCCTAAGTAAAACAAATGTACAAGAAGACTCATCTTGAGTTTCCCAAAAATACAAAGAAATACGAGAAAATTCATTGATGTATTTTTACTTCGACACAGGCAGTTTTCGCTCCATGCTCGCAAAGTATTTTGGTATAACGAATGTTGGGAATCTGCACCGAAATGCTGTCTACATACCGACGCATGTTGAACCCAGAAGTATTATACGAATGTCAAAATAGACACCGGATTGATGTCATAGGTTTTATTTCATAGACTTTTTCCGCCAAAACGGTAGCCGCATTAAACTAATATATCTAAACTACAGCACGGTACTCGTATTGGCATCACTTTTTCATACAGTATCACTTTTTCATACAGTAATCGGCTTGTGATCAACCCTTTTACTGCTCATACACCTTCATTAAGACCATTATCTCATCTTTCTACCCTTGTCGCATGTTACCTACCTGGGGTCGGCGCAACACGTTTTTTGCTTCTCTTCTGTCAACCGTTTTTACTTTACTCCTTTTTCTTTCATATCGTTCCTCTCACAATCCTTTCATCGTTTCGTTGGTCTTCCTCTCTCTCTCTCTCCATCCATCAACTCACAATCAATCAACTCAAACTCAAAATCAACATCAACATATTCATCACTCTTTTAGTCACATGCGATTTATCCTTCCTCATCACATGCCCATACCACTACAGTCGATTCCCTTTTAACTTTTCTATAACTGGCGCAACTTTTAAACTTCTTCTAAAATACTGGTCCCTTTTTATACTTTATCCATTCTTGTCATACCTCACATCCACGTCAATATTCTGATGCAATCTTTTTTCAACGTTACTAAGAATAACTGAGTAATTTAACAAGGACAGCAGAACAAAGGTTAAAATCCAAAAATTGCCAAAGTCTTGCGGTTTTTTTGCAACCACATTTTTGCGAAATTAAATCATGAACTGTCCACCCGACCGATTCGGCCGGACGCCATTGTTTAACTATTGTGTCTGCTTCGTAGACAGATCAAGAAAGCTTTTTCAATTTTTTCGATGTTTGAAAACAAAACGCCATACTTCCTTCTTTTCCACGTCATTTAAAAATCTACCACCAATATGGTAAAGCCCCTCCACCATCAATCATATCGATACGTGTTCATCAACAATGTATCGCGACGGATACAGGCAACCAACAATTATTCAAGTCAACTATAGAACAATGTTTGTTCCGTACAATATCGAACTTTGACTAAGGTGGTATAGGTTGGGGGCACACAGGGCCCGGAAAGTGAAGCTTGCGTGGGCCAAAGTAGTTAAAAGGAAAGGGAAGAAACTTCTTCACTTTAGACAGACAGAGGTACTTGTGGATTAGATTGGTGAATTTTAGTTTTTTACTTTTATTTAATTCAAACAAGTAATAATAACAGCCGCTAGGGACAATCTTTAGGTTAAGCCGCGCTTGCCTAAGTTGGTCTATGTATGGGTGACCACCCATTACATACCGAGTTTCCTCAGTGCTTCGGAAAGCACGTTAAGCCGTTGGTCTCAGCTGCCAGTCGTAGACCTTTGACAGTCGTTAAAGGTAGTCATCCAAAGAGAAAGAGTAATATAATATATGGAATAAAGAGCCCTCTCTCGAGAATTTTTGACACCTATATTAGACGGTGTCGCCATCTGATACTATATCCGCTGAACTAATCCCAAAAACTATAGGTGCGTGTATAGGTAAACATCTATATCTCATTGAATATGTTTTCTATAGGTAGGCGGGTAATTTGAAATGTTGGCCATATAAAAACCAGTTTTATAAACATTTCGTATGTTACATAGCGATTCGTGTTTAATTCTTGATCTTTACAAATTTACACACAAAAAAAAACAAATACAGCTAATGTTTAGACACAAAGTAAAAACGATGATAATGTTAATATTTACGTCAGTTATTGATCTTATTATGGCGACGTTTAATAAACATAATAATCTTGAGCATACATTATACATAGTTTCATCCTCACCGTCGAATGTAAGCTTCCCTGCTAAAATCCGTTTTCTTGACTTGCACCAACTATAAATTTAGGATAATTAATTTCTTGAATAGCATTTTGGCATTTTCCAGTCGTGACTTTAAACCTTTTCCCCGCTTCTTAACACCACACACATCTATCTAGTCTATCGGTCTGTCTGTACATATGCCTTCTTAGATTCTTTATTTTAACAGTAAACTATATAACACAAGATCTGAAAGCGTCTACTTCGCAAAACACAGCACTAAAATTAATGAAGTTTCCGGATGTAAAACAGACAAGAAAGCAGAAGGGGAACTACCACTCGACTCAACTCCTCTTTCTGGAGCTGTATTAGAACCGACAAACCATATGAATTACTCAAAATGGAAGAGATCTACAAATTCGCGCACTTAAAGTATTTTTTTATGATGCTGTGACTACAATGTTGCAAAATGCTTGTATAAATGATTATTCTTGTTTAAAATTAATTTATTATTTTTGACTCAATTTTAATTTTAATTTTCATCAACATTTATTCAAATCAACAAGGCGTTTTAAGCAAACTGATGACAATTGGCGTAAGCACCATCTATGTCATTTTTACGTACTAAATCTCTCAAGTTTACGCGGATTTTGTAAGAGATAATGCTAGTATTTTCATCAAAAACTGGACGCCTACGCCTGTAGTCATCAGTACTAACTGGATTGTGGAGGTCTGATAGGCAGTCGCTCCATGTAAAATACTGCTATTCAGCCGTATCCGGTTAGACTGGAAGCCGACCCCAACTTAGTTGGGAAAAGGCTAGGCCGATGATAACTTTAGACTGACAGATGGATGGATGGACTGAGTGAAGGTTGATATTAGTGTAAGAAAGGTGTTTGATGAGATGACGCGTAATAGAGAAGTATGCAAGAAGAAGACATGCTGCGTTGGCCCCAAAAATTGAATTAGGGGCAGTAGACTGATGTCTTTAGACAGTGACAGGCATCTAGACTGAATAGCTTGCTATAGTTTTAATCCATGTCATTCTAATATTAAATTATAACGGTCTGACTGCCTGTCAGTTTACTTTCGAATTTCGATGCGAAAGGCACACATGTTTCATTTCATTTTTTTTCTCTCTTTGTCAAATTTTTATTAGTTGTAGTGTTAGTTTAACCATTTTTATTTGTGTTTTGTCCCGTGCGGGCTAATAAATGCTTTTTCGTACCACTTGCTCAAAAAAGTGACATTCTATGCCACAAAAAGCGAACATAACAATAGTCATTTTTAATCAGATAAAAACAGGGAAAGAAAATTGTACTGAATTTCATTCGTCCTCTAGAGGGAGAATGTGATTTAAATTTGGAATACTTACCGAAATTTATACTGAACTACATCTGTGTTTACACCATTGAGTTTGTATATAAAGCATTATACATCTTTTTGAAAAAGGAATACGCATTTATTATGCAGTTATGATTATTAAATAAAATTACGATAACCGACGAGGCCGTATGAGCTTGATGCCTTTGCTTTTCCGACAAAAAAATATTAGTTAAGGAATTTGCCGCGTTTTTGTTTTCATCAAATACATAAACGTTAAGTTTATTTTAATTTATTTTTATAAATAAGTTAATGTTCTAAAATGCTTCTCTCATATTATTATTGTGTTAATTTTTTCGCAAATGGTACGAAAAGTAGAGTATTTTCCTCGGTGATAAAGCTGTCTTAGTCTTGGGTGAACTTAAATCCCTAGCTACACTCAGGACTCGTCTTAAATCCCTCGCTTTGCTCGTGATTTAAGTTTTTAACACCCTCGCTACGCTCGGGAGTAAACCTCGAGTCCTTCGTTACGCTCTCAATTTAAATCGTCACCCTCGACACACAGAGGACACTGTTTTATTCCACCACTTCCTCAGTTGTAGTGGAGTGATGCAGACGTGAAATGTACAGCTGCGTCGTAGGCACAGCAGTACGCAGCAGCATGTTGGGTCCACTCGGTGCGGTACCGCACAGGTTACGAGAACAGGGCTTTTTCTTCTTCCTCCTTTCCACTTTAGTGAAGCCCTCCTCATCAACTTGGCTCGTTCTTGGCACGGAGCTACGGACCGCAGCCAGGGCTCCTTGAGCACCCATTTTCAAATTTTCCGCTTTCCTTGTTTGTCGCTTAGGCTGCGACGCATCAGTTTTATCGCTGGTGACAATAGCAGCATAGGCACGAGTAATGATACGAATAAGCCATTAAAACCCATATTACTTTCTCTTCTATAGCTTTGTGTCATTGAAATTAACGCGAATGCAGATCACATTAGTCCATGATAAATCAGAAACCCGTGTAAAGATACCAACAATTGTTTACAGTAAAAAAAAATACTCGCTAACTCCATGTCCAAACAAAAAACGGACTTATCAACACAAAAATAGTAATAGTCAAAACAGTTAATCTGTGGTATCTTGTGTGTCATCACCTTTACCCCGACTAGTGATAGCGGAGTCAATTTAAGTTGCCAACTTAATTTATACAACTTTAGCCATACCTGCTTCAGACTTGTGGCCATTGTCGAACATTGCCCAACATGGCCCATCTTGGCTTAGAGGGAACAAATTGAGCGCCCGAACGCTTGAACAATGTTGTTCGAAGTTTTTATCGCGTATTGTGAAGCTATTTGTATGGAAAGTGGGCTGATAACGTTGATAACAATAGGGGTTTTAATAGGAATATTCTGGAAAATCTCTGTTTCGTTTTCAGGGGAGGGAGTTTGTACTGTATTAGTTGTATCGATCAGTTGACGGCCTCGTTTTACTACTTCTTTTCTTGAAATTTCCTAATAGCGGTCTATGGTCCGATCTGCCACATGTTTAGGGATACCTATTGCAGAATGGATTGCGATAAGGGCAAGAGAATAATGATATGCTGTGTGCCTTACATCAGCCACATAATTGTAGGTACCTACTTAGTTTCATTCTTATCACCGCAACACAAGTACTGCCGTCATTTGCAGACGAAACTATTTTGACAAACAAATAAAATACATCGATCTGCTTTCATAACTTTGTAAGTGCGAAATATAAAATACGGATCTAAATAGGCCTGAAACGTGGTTTACCCTTTATCCGTATCCGTATCGTGTAAAATCCTCATAAATATAACGTCACCAGTCAAACCGTGGTATCGCATTGTACAAGTCTACAAATCTATTTTTGGTAAAATATTTTGATACCTCCCGGCAAACGAGTCCGTGAAGTTTTTCGTACAAAACGACTGGATGACTCTTACACCGACCTGTATCGTTATAATGAAAGATCATATCTTAATAAAACTTCTAAAACAAGTAATAAACGTATTTGTAGAAACAAACGTGCATTTTTTAACAAAGGGGTTTGAATTAAATGGCCCGCCCAAACATCTTCCATTTTTGTTTCAAAGTTGCAGCCACGTATGATACATTAATCGATAGGTGTTCATCAATACAAACAAGTTTTGTTTATGACAAAACGTTCTAAAGTGTCACGTTTCGATGTCATCAGATAATCAGATTTAAGCTATCAAAGTTGTGCTGGAAGCGACCACAACGCTTCAGATATAATACTATAGAACATTTTGTCTCATACAAAACTTGTTTGTATTGAGGTTTCATAGGTACGTGGCCGCAAATTTGGAAAAAAAAATGCGGAAGTTAGGCCGGCCAGGCTTTATGTAAAATTCTTCCAAGCCCTTTTGCACAAATGTTCCATTTAAAATAACAAAGGTGAGTTTTGGTTAGATTTTTGTTTTTTTTTTTTTTCCCCCTAACCCCTGTTATTAATTTGCCAGGGCTGCGGGACTATTCGAAAGAGATACCGTGGCCGGAACACAAAGGGCGATGAAGGAACATGTATGGGTTTTAGTCAGTAAAAGTCTGACACTCCTTCCTGCTCCGCCCAGAGCGAGAGGAGTCATTTGATGATTTCCCATCCGAAAAAAAAGGTCTTATTAATTTAATGTGTGACGTCTAAAATATTTTTTATCATTAATAGCCCCATATGAGAAACCCCATCTGTAGGGCTATTACGTATCTCTGTTGACAGCTCGAAATTATAGTAACTAGGCTCAGTGTCCATCAATTAACTGTCAAAAGGTTAGTTTCGTATTATGTATGACCAGTCGCAATCAAATATGACGTCATTGGTTGTCATCGTGGCTGATAGTCACCGTAACTCATTTTGACAGACGCTTTCGTATCGATACTTATATTATTTCGATTATGTAAGCATTGTGGACAACAAATTGATGACAACTGACTTCGAAGTAGCTTTCGTCGAAAGACGTTAGGTACACCGTACCCGGGCTGTTAGTCACCGTAAAGTGATTTCTACTCAGTGCGATACGTAATACCAATATTATGACATTCTCGGTTGTCATCAAAGTTCGGTGTACAACCGAAGCTTGATAGTCACTGGATATCAGAAAGGTACGTAATAGGCCTACAGATTCTCGCTTTATTTTTATTTTCTTATCAATTCTAAAATCCCACCGTTTAGTCCACTAGCATAGTAAACTATTGACACACACTTGAATGAACACAACTAACTGTTACAACTAAATTCACATAATTTTCTAAACCATCAATAGAAGATCAGTTTACCATATCAATATGGGTCCCGTATTGACTGGCTGATAACACGACCATTAAGAAAACTAATGCATTTGTTATTGTTTGTGGCGTTAACGTTCACAATAGTGGGTAAGGTCGAGTTGAATGGGCAAGGAGGGTTCTGTACATATTTTTAGAAAGTGGAAATTGCTAAGATAAATAATGGTGAGGCTACAAATGACTAGTACCTAAGTGGTTTCCTCTGGTTCGGTGAAAAAAAAAGCTTACAGCTTAGCGTTCTATTGGTATCATTTTTGTTCAGATCAACTCGAAGATCAGCCTTTGCTGATTATAGACCTTCTTCAAACTCTCCTCGACAACTTTTGGGTCAAAGCAAATGGGCAGTACCAAAAACAATGTTCAAAGCACTGTATACTGTCACCACTTTCTCGTCGAAGACCATATGTTAATGGTTACTAACACAATTAATAATACTCAATAAACGTTACAATAATAGGCGATTACGGAACTCTAATTACAGTTTCTAATGATGCAAAATTAGTCGATAACTGGTAAAATATAACTGTGGACTTTACAATCATCATTCGTAAAACCAAACTCACAGTGTCAAGCAAAAATAACAATAACTCTTCAACGTTTTTGACAAAATGAAGGTGTACACTGTCGTTCTTTTGTTTGCTGTTGTAGTCTTCGTAGAATGTGGCCATACTTTCATGGGGACCAGCGTTTTGCGGCCTCTAGTGTACCATAAGGAAGCTCGGTACGGATCCAAGATATTCCAGAAGAGGATTGAGTTTTTGAACTTCACACTGCCCGCTGTTGCTGGCTATTCGAGAAGTATTCAGGTAGTTAGCTAATGATTTTCTTTTTGTTCCTTTTTATAGAATTACGATTAGTTTTGTTGGGAGGTCTGATTATTTTTACTTGGAAGACATTTGTATACTTTATCTGGTCTTGATTTGTGGTTAGTCATTACCGGACCACCACGTCCAGAATCACAAGTGGTTATTTATTTTTGGAAGCAATTACGGAGCATTGTGGTTTGTAATTCTATCTACCCAGAGACCTACCTCTTTCTTTTTGTTTTAACTATCTGCACCTTAAAGGATTTAAGATGAAGTCTATGACAGAGGTCCTTCTGTTCGTGTGGTTTTTGCCTAACCTTATGTCAGAGATTTTTTGACGCCCACGGGTCTCTAATTTGGCTTTACATGTCTTCGATAAATATCTTTCAGGCAAAAATGTAGAAAACGGCAAATGGCAGAACTGTGCAGTACATACTAGTCGGATTTTTTAAATTAAATTAGCGTAAAGAAAAACAACGTGTCTATGAGTGTAGTAACCACCGCCATCAAGACAAGTTGTTTCCTTAAACCGTGGGATTCACCGCCACAACCGTTTGTCAATGTTTAAAGAAAGAAAATAAATCTTTTTGACTCACACACTGAACACACAGACAAAACGTGCCAAGCTTATAATTATTTGTTGTATTCTTTCAGGGTATCCTCGCTTACGACCTGACGCACTCCGGCGCATCAGCTAATGTGACGCAGGGAGGGCTCGGCTACAACTTCGTGAATCTTCGGATGAAGAGCGATCGCGCCAAGGAGTTGCACTACGATGTTTATATTTATGCCTAATTGTGTATGTAATTATTGAAATAAATAATTGATAAACCTACTTCTGTTGCTATGGTTTTGTTTTCCTTGACCACATCTATAGAATAGCAATCTTTAAGGTCATGGCACACTATACCGGCACCGCACCGGCACCGCTCTAACCCAGCAATTAACTTGCCATTCAAATTAGAGCATTAAATCGTGTGTCGTATAATATATTTTATAATGTCTATAATTATGAAAAATCTTACGGCGGGCAGTCAGCGCGCTTGCCACTACCATACAACTCGACTCCGAGTTGCCCGCGGTTGCCCAAAGTCGTTCGCTGACGACGCGATAAGCGCGCTAGAGTAGCCTCTAGCGCGCTTATTACGCGGCGTCGTCTAGCTAGCGCCGTAGCCTAAATTTGAAGCAACGCCGGGCAACAGCTGTGCTGGTGCGGTGCCGGTGTAATGTGCCGTGACCTAGCTACCTACTTAGGTCCATTGGTCAGTAAACGTTTGGACATACTGCTGCCTCTAGTGCCGTCAAATTACGGTCACACGGACACCTCCTTAGGCTGGGAAAGGGAACTGCCTAATAAAATGATGACATCACATTTTCTTACTGTTATTAAGAAAGAAACACCCAACAATAAAAGAACAAAGTCTTTTTATAGCTCAGAGTTGAATCATCTCTGACTCAAAATGTAACAAAGACAATTTTTAAAAGAAAAATCCCCGATGCCGAAGAAAAAAGAACGAACAAATAAATGAGGGGGAAAACTACACTTCTATACAAACGCAGCCTCCCAGCGTCGCGTCTGTCGGTCTGTCACACGCTATCAGGTGAAGGTTTTTTACCATTTTGTTATTTCCAAGCCAATCCGAGCCGCAGAGATTCCGAGCTGAAGCCCTCGCGGTTAATACTAAACTGACGGGACATCGGATTCCATTTTTAAATTTAGCTTTTTTCTGGCTATTAGTTTGTTACTAAAGGAGGATTTAGAGTGCCTGGGTATTTTTTGGTATAGGTACGCTAGGGATTCGCCGCTGAATATTATATTAAAATATTAGTTTCCATTCTGGGATAGACCAAAAAATTTAAATTTAAACTCTCAGTAGCCAAGGTAATAGGTTCATCCTTCATGTTCATAACATAGACTAACTAGTAACTACAGACTGAGTTGAATTATATTTGCAGGGTTGCCTAGTGGACAGTACTTACTGCCTTGTTGGTCTATGCGACTGTTCAGCATGTGGTCCGTGGTTTGATTCCCAGGTCGGGCCAAGTGTTTTTAGGTTTTTTCATCAGGAATTTCTCAGTAACAGCCGCGAGGCCTGGAATTGTGCCCGGTTGACGGCAGGTAGGTAGGTTCACCCCCATTGCATGGGACTTACTTATGTGAGTGTAGGTACTATAAGATGCACCCATGCTTACCCTGGAACCGATGCGATGAAAATATTTACGATACCGATTCAGGGGCGTAAACTTCAGTAGAAGTAACCTAACCATACACTTTCCGGGAACCAAACCATTACACTGTATCCGAAGTAAACAACCAAAATCAAAATTCGCGGTCACTACCAACTTCGCGATAACTAGACCAAAATCATAAAGATAACTCTGTTATAAGAAATCATAATTAACTGTAAATATGAACACACTATAATAATATGACACCAAGTTTATCACGGAGAGATAAAAGGTAAAAACACATTATACACTACTTAAACTAAACATTCACGTTCTGACCATCGTTGCGTGCGGACGTCAGATTCTAAATTCAAAAGTGAAGTTTTACTTTTTCTTTTTAAAAATGAAGCTGTGCGTCTTAGCCTTTTTGCTAGCAGCGGTAGTATTTGTGGAGTGCAGCCATACATTTATGGGAACGAATGTTTTGAGGCCCTTGGTCTACCATCACGATGTCCAGTACAGTTCGAAGGTATTCAGGAAGAGGGTAGAGAACATGTACTTCGCGTTGCCGGCTGTACCTTCTAATGTTGGTCGTTCTATCCAGGTGAGGTTTTCCTTGATATTTCTTTTTCATTTAACAATTTTTTTGTTTTTTTTTTTTTTTTGGTTAATTAGATTATATGTGATATTTTTGCATATTACTATAGTCTATCCTACTCCTACTAATATTCGGATGTCTGTTACTCTTTCACGCAAAAACTACTGAACGGATTTGGATGAAATTTAGCATACAGATAGCTTATAACTTGGATACTTCGATCCCGTGGGACATTACCGAACTCCACGCGGGCAAAACCCTAGGCATAAGCTAGTGTTACATTTACAGATAAAGATTCTAGGCCATTTAAATGAGTAGTTTTCTTTAAGTTGCTAAAGAGTATCTCGTAAATAGTCCTTATAATTATAGGTACTTAAGTGCATGTTGCACTGTAAAAAAACCCAATGAAATTCTTTTCCGTACCGGTATTTATATTTTATGTTAATTCTTTGTTTACTGCTGTTGTTATGTAGTTCCAAAGCAGGCGATACATTTAATTGCACTAAACTAGTTTGATACTGTCGTTAAGGGGACTAAACAATGCAAAATTAACATTATAACTGTGTTTCTAATCGACTAAGCAATCAAAACTCTTGACTTTCTGGTAATTCATATTTGATTGAGTTTTAGTTTTAATAAACTTCTCTTTCGGTATGTAATCTGTGGTCACCCATCCACGGACCAACCTAGGCAAGCACGGCTTAACCTAAAGATCGACCCGAGCGTCTGTTATTATTAAGCCATGAGCTCTTTTAAGTAAAGCCAAATAAATCATACAATACTAAACTTAGTAGAGAATTTAAAACCACATAGACAAGATACACTGTGTAGGTAGAGGTACACAAGGAAATTAATACTTAATATTGAGTAGTGAGTTCACGACGTCATTCATAGCGTAGGGGAACCCCAAGAAAACCGAGGTTTTACAAAAACATCTGAAACATAACGGTTTTCTTGTAGTGGTTTTCCGGAACGATTTGTTTTAAATAGGAATTGGTTTGGTTAGGTGAAGACGACACGGATGTTTGGTTTGCTGAAGTTACATTTAGGTAGGTAATACTCACTGACGCCTAAACTCACAGTTTTATCATTCAATTTGGATAAGTCAGTCATATTTTTGATTTTTTTTCGGTCAGACCAGTAAGTTTGACGGCAAGCTGCGCTGTGTGCCACGGGTTCGATTCCCGCACAAAACAAGTATTACTACGGCCTGCATACAGGCAGTTGTTCCGGGTTTAGCTGTTTCTGTAACATGTGAGTTGAAATGTTTGAAAATACACCTACGAAACAGAAGAAAGAACTAGTGCGGGCACTTGTTCTTAAAAAAACGAAGAAATACCACGGGGCTCTGGGCTCGGACACCTCCGTACAAGTCTACTAAAGTATAAGTAAGTGTTCTATGTCCGCAGCGGGTCTGCAAATTGTCCGTATCAGTTAAATTATCCTTTACAAAAATAAATTCACTATCACTGCCAATTATCGTCGTTACGGTCACTTGTATGTGATTGTGTCACTTTTGTTTTACTTCTAGGAGATAACAGTTTATTCAAGGTAATAGGTTATCGGCATGTCACATGATTGCAACTATTACTTATTACTTTTTACGAAGATAATAATGTTTCTCCGAAAGTGCCTAATGAAGTAAACAATACTTGACGATACACTTCTTCTCTCGTATTCAAATTCAAATATTATATTAACAAAAAATATATAAATATGAAATATATATATATGACCACCCCCTTACATACCGAGTTTCCTCCGTGCCTCGGAGAGCACGTTAAGCTGTTGGTCCCGGCTGTCATTTGTTGATCTGACAATCGTAATAGGTAGTCAGTGGCCCAAAAAGTCTCAAGCAGTCTTACCATGGGGTATCGTATTACCCAGTACTAACTGGGTTGTGGAGGTCAGATAGGCAGTCGCTCCATGTAAAATACTGGAATTCAGCTGCATCCGGTTAGACTGGAAGCACCCCATTAAAACTTGGCAAAAAGGCTAGGCAGATAATGATGATATATTTATATATATATATAATATTAATTTTCTATTATTATTATTTTATATTATATTATTTATTTTTTAATTCTTTTTCCAATTTTTTTTTTTAAGTTGGGACAACTAGATCCACAAAAAAAACTACTAGAGGTATTGGCAACAGATAAAAAAATAACTGGTGATGTCTTACAAAATCATGGATGTAAAAATACCCACCCATAACGAAGCCGAAAGGCACTATTCTCTCCGCCGCCATTGCGATATTTTTTTTCGATAACACAATTTTTTTTTGTAACGTTGTCTATTGGACGTTGTCCACACTTGGAATTTCTCATATAACGTGTGTACATTTATAAACATTTAACCTCACATACAAAAACAGCTAGACCCGTTACAGCTACCCGTAGTTTTACAAATATTATTCACTAGCTTCTGCCAGCGGCTTCGCCCGCGTGATGTTTGATATCTTATGTGTTAATCCAGGTTTTAAACTATATGTGTACAAAATTTCATCGAAATCCGTTTAGTAGTTTTTGCGTGAAAGAGTAACAAACATCCGTACATCCATAGTCACAATCTTTCGCATTTATTATATATTAGGATTTCTTGCGGGAATGGAACGCGCGACACGACGATGTGTAGAACCACTTTTCTCAATGAAAACTCTTTTTTACGTGACCAACGTACCTATTATAGAGTACAGGCACTTCTGAAATTTTTGGTTAAAACCAAATGACTTTAGTATCCCATCTGCCGTGCAAGTACGTAGGAATCGATTCGATAAATCTGACAGTCATTCTCGACAAAATGAGTTTATAACAAAGATAAAAACTCATTTTGTCGAGAATAACTGTCAGATTTATCGAATCGATTCCTACGTACTTGCACTGCTGTAAGAACAATGCAAGCCGCTATGCGATATTGCATAAAGTCTATATACGACATTATCATGATTGCGTATCACGATGTGCTCCACATTCGTCCAGTGTAGCAGTCTTTACTCAAAACCAACTACTATATTATTAATTCCGTATAACCCACTTGAACAAACATTCTCAAATTTTCAGGGTATCATGGCGTTTGACTTGACACACACAGGTGCATCTGCCAACGTGACTCAGGGCGGCCTCGGATTCAACTTCGTGAATCTTCGGTTGAAGAGCGACCGCGGAGAAAGCATTCACTTCGACGTTTACATTTATGCTTAAAATATTAACAAACAATACCCAGAAACAGTTTGTAACAAAGAGATTCATGTTGCCATAAAATCTTATTTGTATTTCTTTTGGCTTTTCTTTTAGTGGTGAGTTTTAACATGGTGGTAGATCATTAAACTTAGATTAGACCCTTTTTACATAAGTCCAAAAGTACAAGGTACAGGGTGATCTTTCCAAATAAGCGTGGATGGCCAAATCCGAAACTACGAGGAATAGCGAAAAATACTCAAAGGAGTCTCGAGCCCGATTTTGATGAAAACTAAAACTACATCATTGGTTTATGTTACTGGTGTCAGTCAAAACCCTCATCCTGAGAGGGAATGGGCTATAATCCACCACGCGGGCCCAGTGCGGGTTGGTAGATTTCACATGTCTTCGAATTTTTGGTTCTAGGACATGCCGGTTTCCTCACGATGATTTCCTTCACCGTTTTGAGAGTAGTAGTGATAAAATAAATTACACAAAGTAATACGCCTGTCTGGCTACGAACCCACGATTAAATTCGTTCGTTCGTGGTAGACCACGTAGTATCTAAATTAGATGGTAAAATGAAATGCTTGGCTATCTTCTTGGATCTTTCTAAGGCATTCGACACTATGTCTGTTCCCCACCTATTATCTAAGCTGGAGGCTAAGGGCATTCGCGGACATACCTTAAAGGTTTTCCAGGATTATCTCTGTGATAGAACTCGATGCGTTAAAATAAATGATGCTATTAGTGACACCATTTCATTGAGTTTTGGCGTTCCTCAGGGCTCAATCCTGGGTCCTACCCTTTTTCTCATCTATATTAACAATTTATGCAAAATGTCTCTAGTGAATTGTTCAATCTTCACTTACACAGATGATACGACTATGTTAAAAGTCGGGGCCTCCACCACTGGGCCACCGCTGCTCAGTCAAAACCCTAAGTTGAAATGCGTTTTCTGCATTAAAATATGTTGTTTTAGAACGCCTCGGTTGTAATTACCTAGTCCTAGAATTACATGATGTTTCTCAAAGGGTCACAAAAATAAACCGAACAACTTAATGTTAATTAATTGTCAAAATAGTTTTAACCGGTCAAAAGTAGTTTTGACTAGTTTTCAACGGTCAAACGTAGTTTTGACTATATACTACTATACTATACTGCTGTGAAACGACTTTTTTTTTGGGTGAAAAATCACGGTTTACGGTCCTACCGTAAAACGTGTTTTTTTACCCAAAAATAAAGTTTTGTGGTAGAGTAGAACTCAATGTAACGCACTCAAAACATTGTGCTGATAGATGGGTTTAATAATACGGGGGTCGTGGAGGTGTTTAAACTAAAAATCTCACATTTAAAACATGTATTTTTTTTAAACTTGTGAAATAGTTGGAACTTTGATCCCCAATATCTCCAGAACTAAAAAGTTCCTAGGTATGGTCGAAGAAAAAATGTTTTTATTCAATTGCAGTGGTATGTTTTACAATAGGGTCAACTATTTTCCGTAAGTGAACGTATTATATTGAGTTTACCACTTCATTTTCAATTGATAGAATTCTTAAAGGTTTTCCTGTAATCTACAACCAATGAACTATATTTTTCAATACTCTTCCTCGAAAACGGGTTCTTATCGCACTACGATGAGGTTCAAAATGCAATGTATTTCACATACGTGCGTTTTACTGCGGGCCGAATAGTGCGAAATTAGTGGTTTTTTGCGATTTACAAAAAATCTATTGATTGGACTAAAAATAATAATAATATAAGACCTGCTTTATAGTTAGTTCAGTTAGTATAAACAGTTTCATGATCTAATTTGAAGTATTTTATGATTGCCAGCGGTTTATTGTTCAGTTTAGAGGTAACTTTGGGTTTTTTTTCTGTCGAGAAAATTTTATGGAATCGTGTTTTCGCCAAATATAAGACTTAACATTAATCCTCAACTTTAACATATATTTATTTCAAAATTAATGCTGCTATTTTAGGCGTAACGGAGGATCATGCTAAGCCATTTGAGGTAGTATAGGCCCCTAACAAAGAGTTGATAATTATTTGTTATTTAAAATAGTTTTAGTAAAGATAACTTAAACGAACCTAGACCTTGTAACACGAAGAGAGACAAGAACTTATCTTGAATATAAGGTTCAAAAGTTTAGCCCAATTAAATAACAGTCAAGAAAATGTTACGTTGTTTTGTTTTATGAATCTTATCATCAAATTATAACAAACTTTGAAGGACTTGGCAGCGAGGTAGCAACCACGGCTACTGAACGTGGGGTTTTCTGTGATTGACTTCACTGAGGAAAAAGTCGTGAGGACAGTTTTGAATAGGTATACTATATATAGTATAGGTATCCTATGAGGAAGACCAAAGATACGATGGATGGACAGTGTAAAGGATGATATGACAAAAACAAAAAAGGAGGTGTCTGTTGAGATGAATTGGAACTACTACAACAGCCCAAAACGTCCACTGCTGGACATAAGCCTCTCCCATGATGGGAGGAATTTGCCGTAATCTCCACGCTTGGCAGGCGGATTGGAGATCGCAGTGATGAAAGACTAACAGAAAGCGCTGCTGCCCATTCTCTGGTCTACGGAGGCGTAAGGTGTTCTGCCTCCGACATTAGTCGCCTTATACGACACCCGTGAGTGTAATGGGTTGGTTCTATTCTACTCTGCCGGATACCACACGGCTTATTCTACTCTGCCGGATACCACACGGCTTGAATTGGAATTGGAACAAGGACAATGATGATGATCAACGATGATGATAACTCATTTATTTTCAAAAAAGGCTAAAACTTAACTGCAAATTAGGATAAACTTCTTAGGGTTCTTACAGACAAGCGGCACGTTGCCAACGACAGCTAAACTTCAGCCATCGCCACCTGTCGACGACTGCCGTCGACGCTTGCAGTTGTGGCGTCGGCGGCTGCTGCCGGCGCATCGACGGCAGCCGTCGACACACATTTACGCGGCATGCCACAACTGCAAGCGTCGACGGCAACTTGCCGCTCGTCTGTAAGAACCCTTACCTTTATTTTATTCACCTCTACCCTCCCCGTTTAGAAATAGGAGCGTGATATTATGCTTATACTCGTAGGAATTAAGGAAGAACAAAAGTTCACAGCCAATACCTCCGCTCATACCAGAACATTCCCACGTAGTAGAGATATTTTCAAATTGCCCAGCCATTGGGAGCTAATATGAATTCCTCTTGAGTCAGGTCTCACGCAGTCATATTTCATTTTAGTGAAATATGCCGAGAATGTGCTGTAGGTACTTACGTACACACTAGCTGGAAGCTATAGTCTTCGCCAGATAAGTAAGAATTAAAGGTCATTGCTCTTTCCTTAATTTCTCTGCAATGTATTGTCGGGGTACCTAACCCCGACAATACATTATGAATCGTTTTTTATTACTAGAAAAAGTCAAGGATCACGAAAAAGGTAGTTTCGGGATAAGTTTATGTCATTATTTCTGTTTTCGGAATAATGTATTTGAATAAATGTATGTGGGTTAATGACCTATAAATCTTACTTTTCTGGCGGAGACTATAGACGTTTATATTGTCAGTTTAGGTTTGAAATGTTAATAATGGGTGTAAAAAGACCCTTATCGAAGCCTAAAAGCACTTGCTCTTTTTTGTAGTGGACCATACCTGGAAAATTGTGAACCTACTGGTTACGGAGATATTGGAAGTCAAAGTTCCAATATTTCACAAGTATTTTTATTTTAATACAAGTTTTCACCGTGGACCGATGACCTGGTGAAGGTTGCGGGAATCCGCTGGATGCGAGTCGCACGGGACCGGTCAATGTGGCGACACTTGGGGGAGGCCTATGTCCAGCAGTGGACGTCTTTCGGCTGAAATGATGATGATGATGACAAGTTTTCGTAGGCTCAGACCAAATAAAAAGGTCAAGACGGAACTCTGCGAACATAGTGAGGCCCGTCAAATTATGCTAGAGAAGGAGGTGGCGGAACGTGAGAGGGAGAGAACCTCACAACGTCACGGCCGCGCATATGATGATTTCCCATCCGAAAAAAAAAAAGGGCCCGTCAAATTACGTCTCGCTCTGTTCATACATGCTCTCACGCACACATTTACATCAAAGTACAATTAAACTATGCTTCAACAAATGCACAACATGTTTACGAAACCAGCCTCACTTCTCTGTTCGCAGTTCCGTCTTATTTTTTTTTTTATCCGAGTGTACACGGCGAGACGAGTAATTTGACGGGCCTCTGCTGTTCGCAGAGTTCCGTCTTTACGTTTTTATTTGGTCTGAGATTGTAGGTACCTATAACTTTACTTTAAATACCTTCATGACCCATTATATTACTTATTCATTATTATTATATTACTTATTCATTATTATTATATTACTTATTCATTATTATTATATTACTTATTCATTCGATGCATACTATTCATGCATCGGCAGCATTCGGCACAATGTTATGAGTGAGTTACAATGAGTCCTACCAATACTACAATGTATTCAGGAAGTTTAACCTGTTTATTTACGTTTAATATGTTTAAACACTAACTATAAATTAAATAATAATAAAAAATTGGATATTTTGTCAAGAATGTAGGTACCTACCTACCTAGTGTGCAGGTACGATTTTCCGCATGGATTCTGAACTGAATTAATTATTCGAATAGAAATAAATAAATATCGCTGGACATGAATACACAGCGCCATCTAGTGCCACAGTAAGCAACGAGGCTTGTGTCGTGGACACCAGATAGTTGATATACTACATGGATACTTTTTGTTTGTAAATACATACGTATTATACATATAAACATCCATGAATCGGAAACAAATGTTCATGCTCATCACACAAACATGTGCTCCAACCGGGACTCGAACCCGGGACCCAAAGAACGTAAGGCAGCCTCACCACCGCTACGCCATTCGGGTCGTAGAAATGTATGCCTAATAGCCAATAGAGGAAAACCCCAGCACAACATACCGACACTAAAGGTTTTTTTTAACCGACTTCCTTTTTTGAATATCCTTGTACGTACAGGTAGTCACTGGCCCTAAAAGTCTATCAATCAGTTAATGCTGATTGCTAGACTTTTAGAGCCACCTTAGTAAGCCAATCGTATTACCCAATACTAGCTGGGTTTGTAGAGATAGGCAGCCGCTCCATGTAAAATACTGGTATTCAGCTGCATCCGGTTAGACTGGAAACCGACCCCAACATAGTTGGGAAAAGGCTAGGCAGATGATGATATGTCCCACTGCTGGGCAAAGACCTCCCCCATATCCTTCCAGGTACTCTTCTCTTGCGCCACCTCGAACCAGCTTTCGTGATGCATCTTGCCACCTCCTTCTAGGCCGACTTTGGCGGCGCCGTCTATCCTCAGGCACCCATCGTGTGTTGATATTTAAACTAATATTATTAAGAAGAAATATTTGTATTTTATATGTAACGAATAAACTTAAAAACTACTGGACCGATTTGAAAAAATCTTTCAGCAATGGATAGCTACATTATCAGCGAGTAACATAATATGCTGTAATAGTACATTACTGCAGAATCCAGTAAGTAAGCCTTCCTGGCCAAGTATGTGAGGCCAGGATGGCTTTCTTACTGGGTGGTTTTCGACAATTCAAAAGTGCCTGTAACTTACTGGCTTACTTGAAATAAATGCTTTGATTTGATTTTGGTTGAGGGTTGTATAATGCTTTTCTCAAAAATTAAAGAAAGTTTAACAACAAATTCGTTTAATTAATTATTCGTTTAATTGAAGGTTACATTCATATTAGGGCAATTACTGATAGATATTGTGATCGATTTACCGGGGGCATTTATATTATTGTTTTTGAAAATCCATGTTAATTTTAGAATGGAAAGTTTTAATCCAACATGATTTATAAACTGAAATGACTAAATACTAATATAAAATTCCACACTATACTTCTACAACATTACTAAAATATAAAATGGCTGTATACGGCTCCAAAAATATATGTATCTCATAAAATGTCATACCAAAAAAAGAGATAAATATATATATCTGGAGCCTCCCTCCTATAACCATGTTATAATGGCTCAACTCTAATCTGTGTCTGGTAGGTACTATGTTTTTTTTTCTAAGCAGATCTAAAGAGGATGACCTACTGTCCAGTAAGTAAACACACCATACAACCATACATACCATACATACACCATACCATACCATACCATACCACCACCATGGATACCATATCCATTACATACCTACTTACTTACTGGACAGTAGGAGATTCCAAATTTAAAATCTCGCTAATTCTTACTGGGACAGTTGTGAACAAGTCTCCCGTAGAGTTCACTTTCTGGATACTTTTTAGAGATGTTATGGCAACATTACTTAGGTACCATTTTTGAGAAAATTATATTGATATCATGCAAATTAGCCGAGCTATCACAGTTTTCGCGGACGAAGTCGCGCGGCCGAAGTTATCCGTAAGTAACCATTCAGCCGGTGACTTAACCTATCCAACTTCAAATATTCGTCCAGCATCCAAGTAGGTACTTCATCATCTGCTTAGCCTTTTCCCAACTATGTTGGGGTCGGCTTCCAGTCTAACCGGCTGCAGCTGAATACCAGTATTTTACATGGAGCGACTGCCTATCTGACCTCCACAACCCAGTTCGTACTGGGTAATACGATACCCCTTGGTAAGACTGGTTGTCAGACTTTTTGGGCCACTGACTACCTATAACGACTGTCAAAGATCTACAAATGACAGCCGGGAGACCAACTGCTTTACGTGCTTTCCGAGGCACGGAGGAAACTCGATAAGTAAATGGTCACCTATTCACAGACCAACCTAGGCAAGCCCGGCTTAACCTAAAGATCGACCCGAGCGGCTGTTATTATTTAGCCACGAGCTCCTCAGAAGCAACCTATAAACCAACCAATCTGACCTAAACCAACATGCTTAGTTATATCTAATTCAGGTGATGTTTGTTATACCTAAACACAAATGTTTACCTACATAAACACATAAACTTTAACAGGAACATCAAAACAGTTTGAACTTGGTTACAACTTGGTGGAACTGGGCAAGTTTTCATTGTTATTTCCTACATATTACCGTAAGTAATGAAATTATTATTCTTGGGTAAGTATAAAACAGCGATGGCCCAGTGGTGGCGCCCCCGAGGTACGAATAATAAGTCGTGGGTTCGAACCCAGCCAGGCGCATTACTTTATGTAATTTATTTTATTACCGCCGCTGCTCTCAAAACGGTAAAGAAAAACATCGTGAGGAAACCGTCAAAGACACGTGACATCTACCAATCCGCACTGGGCCCGCGTGGTGGATTATAGGCCATTCCCTCTCATAGAGAGGAGGCCTTTGTCCCAGCAGTGGGAACATTAATAGGCTGATGATGAAGTATAGAAATACTAAGTTCGAGACAAGGAAGGGGATGAACACATGACACATGACATTTTAGTAAGTTGTAGAATCGGCTTTACTTTGCGGAAATCCATGACATTATGTAAATTTTATGCCAAATTTGCGGTTTTCCTCAACTTTCATCTCCACATTTCTAGGATCTCAATAAAAAAGCCCTATCAAAATCCACTATATACATTGTTCCACCTTTTTGTCTAATTGAACTCGACTAAAAATTATACTTTCAACTCTTTTAAAGTTCCCGTGCGCCTGAAACTTTTTTGCGAGCAATCGTACGCGATGTACGTTGCCTAATATTATCAGACTTTTCAATAGTTTTCCATCAGAAATTCGACTCTTTTATAGCCGGAGAAATTCTTTATTAACTATCATCTAGTGGATACATCATTATTCTCTTCCTCCTATCTCAATTTATTTGGGGTCGCCGCAGCATGTCTTCTTCTTTCATATTTCTCTATTATAGTTGGTGCCAGTTAAGATGAGAATAGCGTTCATTGCCCTTTCCCTAATATCTCTTCGTACGAACCAAAACAAATAAACCATGTATAGTTTTTCATTACATAAAATGTTGAAGATCACGATAGATGACGATTCCAGACTTGAACACGCTTATTTTTGGTTTTCAAAGTTATGAAGTTTAATAAATGTAGGTGGGTCAATGACCGTTATTCTCATCTTAACTGGCACTAACTAAAGTCGTCATTCGGCAGTCAGTACAGATCTACAGACTGTATCCAAACTTTTTGTAAATTACAAAAAGAACAAACGTCGCATTTTCTCGCGCCAAAGAAAAGTTCCATAAACGACCTCGTTGAGGCAAAGGACACAACAAAATAGATCTCACTTACAAAGATCGACACACAAGTCGTCAGAGGGCGACACTTTAGCAGGAAGACGGTCCTCACTGGAGTGGATATCAGGAGGCTGTAAGTGTGCTTCCGGTGAGGGCCCGCGTCAAAGCGCCCGCCGGATGTGTCAATTTGAAGCCGGCGCCATCTTGGAATCTCGTTGACTTCGGGATGTGTGGGATTTGAAATGTACTTACCTACTTTTATGGAACTTGACCTAGATCTAGACACTTAAGTACATGTGTACAAATTGTTAAAGAAGTTACTATACATACATTTAAAATTAAGGGTAAGTACTTGTTGTAATGTTGGTGGGTCAATGACCGCTATTCTCATCTTAACTGGCACCAACTATACCAAATTCTGTAGTACGGTTTATAGTGTCCAGGTCTTTTTCTGACGTAGAGATTGCATCACCTCAATAGATCCTGCTGCTGTTGGCTATCTTTAATTATGATAAGTGTCTGAATATCATTAATAAACAATTCAACGCATAACTCATACAAACCTATTTTGCATCCATTGCTCCATCTAACTTAACACATCGATACCTAATTTACAAACTTTCATTGAAACCAATCATTACTGTGAATAGACCATCATTGCCCATTGTGTACAAGAGAACAACACTATCTATTCGATATTAATTGAATAATCGATTTACTTTATAGTCTGTGCACGAGTTATCGCCATTAAACCTCATTCACTAATGAAGTGTGCGATCATTTATCACCGAGAGGTGCCCGCACTGAATTTGTTGGTTCCCGGGCATTTGTCCTCCAAATATTTTGACATGGGACAAGAAAACTAATTACTTATCCGCATTTAGTTTATTTGTTCGGAATTGTATACTTATAAAATAAATGTCAATAATATAGCTTTGGTAAAATAAAGCGCTGCAGGCCAGAGGGACTCGTGAAGAGATGGATCAATAATGAATCACCGCTTTTGACAGCCAAAAGTTTGATGATGACTTCAGACCAATAGGGTACAGTCGCCAGCTCATCAAGTTACCACAAATTGTGAAATGTCTCCAAATGATTTTAAACCGTAAAATGTTGATTGTTTATCTTGCTAAGTTCGAATATCAGCAATGTACCTAAGTTAATATTTGCATTAGAATGTATTATTAATTCACCGAAAATGGTCAGTCTTTTTCTAAAAAGGACTAAATTCTAAGACTGAACAGGGTTCTGAAAAGACCAGTCTTCGTTACGAACTGCCTTATAACAAACCTTCTATCTAACATAGAATGGTTTTTATACTTTTTCAATGCATTTATGTGTCGAATGCAAGAAAAAATAACACAGCACGAAAACACGCGAACTTAGGATCAAAAGTCACCTAAAACAGTGAAAAGCAATAAAAAAGTTACGCAAATAAAGATACTCCGCGAAGTTTGGAGTAATCTTTTTCTGCACGTACTAATATTCAGTGGAGCGAAGTTTTATTTAATTTTTTACGTGACTTCCTTACCTAGGAGACTCGGGCTTTGAATAAAGTACGGTGTTCATGAGAGGTAAATGCTATATAAAGTTCCTTTAAACGTTCGATTGTTATTAATTAATATTTAAGAGATTGCTGCTGTTAAGCATGAGATATTGGCTTCGTTTCTCAGGTCGGGCAAAGTGTAGCTGGGTTTTTCTGTCAACTTCTTAAAAGCACCCCGTTTGAAGTTTGAATTAGTGTCCGGTTGATGTCAGCAGGCCAGCGACCTGTTACTTGGGACTTAAACATAACCGGCTAAATGAATGCTTAGGTACCTCTACTTGTTTTAAGTTCACCTCTGCCTAATCCACCGAGAAGATTCATGAGTGGACTAAGTAGTTAAGTATTGGTGTCGATTCTGTTGTGCACAAACTAAACTTAATTTAGGCTATTGCTATCTTTTACTAAAAGGCAGTGCGACAAAAGGACGGCTATAGCTACTATGAACTAAGTTAGAGATGTCAAACTACACACATCAAAAATGTCTAGGGATCAAGCATTTTTATGCGGATTTCTTGAGATTGAGATGTGGCTTTGTAATAAATTTATGATTTTATAAATTTATATGGATCCTTTTTGGTGCATTTCATAATTTGAATCAGGAACTCTCAATCAAATTCGAGTAAAAGATGAAAATAAGCTGTCAATATTTTCCCTATAAAAACATACAACGCATTGAAGACATTATTAGTGCTACTGTTTCCCTACTACTGATTAAAACCAACGTTATTATGGAGCGGCGACGTCATTTAAGCAGGGAAGAAATGCTCAGAGCCGTGGGAATGATAGAAGCTGGTTCCCGGCAACGTACTGTAGCTTTAGCTCTGAATACAAGTCAGAGTGTTATCAGTCGACTTTGGACACGTTACCGAAGCACTGGTACCGTGGCTGAGCGCCATGGAGGACGGTATCGCTGCACCACACGGAGACAAGACCGATACATTCAAATCTTAACTCGAAGAGCTCCAACAATAACCGCCATGATGTTAGCCGTGAGGCTTCATCACTCTTCAGGGAACTTAATTAGCGACCAAACAGTCAGAAACCGCTTGCATGAAGTGAACCTTCATTCCCGAAGACCGCTACGGGTACCACCTATAGCAATGCACAATCGTAGGATTCGATATCAATGGGCTCTTGAACACAGAAATTGGGCAGAAGAACAATGGCGTTTCGTGTGCTTTTCTGATGAGTCTCGTTTTGGTATGAGACCGGATACAAGACGTATACGACACTGGAGAACCCCTGGACGCCAACAGCGATTAAAATCCTGCCAGGAAGTCCATCCTTATAGTGGTGGAACCATCATGGTATGGGCGGGTATTTGGATCGGCGGAAGAACTGAGTTGATTTGGATCAGAGGCAACCTCAACGCTCAAATTTATGCTGAGACGATTGTATCAGACGTCATCGTTCCTCTACAAGTGCAAATCGGTCCCTTATTTCAGTTAATGCATGATAATGCACGACCGCACACCGCAAGAGTTGTAAGACAGACTCTCGCCGCAGCTAACATCAATGTCCTGCCCTGGCCTGCTCAGCCGCCAGACTTGAACCCGATTGAGCATGCATGGGATATGCTACAGAGAAGAGCTCTGCCGAATATGGAGGGTATCCAGTCGCAAGAAGACCTTTTTTTGTTGTTGCAACGAACATGGGCGGCCATTCCACAGCGTGATTTGGATGAACTCATTTTGAGTATGCCAAACCGATGTTCTTGTGTTGTTAGTGTTCGCGGTAGAAACACGGATTATTAATTGTTTAAGTTACCCAATAAAATTTTAAAGAAAACTGTTATTTCAGTCTTTTTTTCGAACTTTAATGTTAGTGGTTCAAATGTCAAAAATCCCTTTATTAGGAAAATGGCAAATTTCTTTATTAATGCAAAGGTGACTTGGTTTATCGTTACTGTGACAAACGAAAACACTTTATTTGATGAATCCTTAAAGAAAATTTTAATTAATATCAATCAGGAGAAAAGTTATTGCAAAAATATATGTTGATCCCTAGATACTTTTGATGTGTGTAGTTAATGCCTTGCGCTTCACCGTGTTTTTAGTCGACATGTTTTACATGCACCCTTAATTTGTATGTAAATATTAGTTCCAACTAATCGACGAATCGACACCATTTTCCAGGAATTAAAAACTCAATAACACTTTGCCCAACCCTCATGCTCAGCAGTCGCGCTTCCGATCACTAGACCAATGAGGCAGCCATGTAAGATTCAATAGCACCAGCAAATACGGGATTCCTACTAATAGTCTACTTACTTCATACAACGCAGGAAAGGATAATTATAAAAGAACAAACAAAAAACATATAAGAAGACATACAACTCTCATTTCCAAAAGCATCCCAACCCCAATAAATAAAGTATTTTGATGTAAATTTCGGATATATTTCCACACCATGTAATGTGCGTGGAAACGCAAGCGTCGCCTATACTCGTATATCACGTCGGGTCGGTTCACACATGAAATGTTTTACAATTTACTTCACACGATAATGTATGGATCGTATCGCCGTACATGTACATTCAGGAGCTAAAGTATGTTTACAATTACGAGGACTTTTACCCTGAGCAAAATTCGGATCTCAAAGAATACGGATTGCAACTTTGAGATAAGGCCTAGTTGCTATGGGTTCTAACATCCTATCCTATGTCTTTAGCAAGAAATCTCAATCAATAAATGAGAAATTAATAAAAAAAAAATACTATTTTAATACTTCTTTTTAGCGTGCCGATGGCAAAAATTTCAAGTGTCTTTAGCCCAAAACATAGCTTTACGAACTCCTTTGGTGCATGTAAAAGGCCTTCCCGAGCAACGTAGGTACCCTACGAACTTCTGTTATCCGGCAGGGTCCGGCGCACCCTGGGCAAGCAACTGCTGTCACAACGATGGAAAAAATAAATAGGTATCTATGTTAGTTAGTGCTCTACTGCTCAGTCACAAGCAATGAAATGTTCGAGTTTCCCGAGAAATACTGGTTTCTTCTTTTTTTTTAGACCTATGTCGTAAAAGTATGGCTTCTTAGATACTAAGTTCGTTAAAACGTAAATCAATACAGTAGGACAAGTGTATACATTTCGTTGTTCGTGACTGTACATAGCTACTCGTAGAGTATCGGAAAAGTGTGATAACGAAGATGTGTACCTATACTTACACACTTACACAGCAGCAACACCAATCAATATCGTATGGATCAGTTTCGAATCTCATAAGAGTCTAAGAGCAAACATATTTTTGCCCTTGGCAATAAAACTGCAATTTAAATATCTCTTCGGTAAAAGGTCATAAGTCAAAATCTCAGATAAATATTTTAGATAATGTATTTTCGTAAGTACATTTTGATAGTATGATCTTATCGGTTTAATGTACAAAGTCGATTTAAAGATTATTTTTTTGAATGTCAATGCGAACATATCTTTTTTTGCAGTCAATTTATTGAGTATAAAAATAATATGGGTTTAGTCGTGATCTAGTAGAGTTTGAATCTTTTTGTGTACACAGAAAATTCTTCTCCAGCTCTTTTAGATTTTAGGATCGTTTTCTCTGAAGAAGATACTAAAAGAAAAACAAAAACTTTATTCTACACGAAAAGCTACATAATAAAAAACAAAATGGCGGGTTGGTACGTCTTTAAGACCTTGCTTTTTCGCAGACCATTAAATGAAAAAACAAACCGAAGTAATGGACAAATCGTGTTATAATAGCGAAAAAAATTGTATTACCCATAGTTTTGCCGAGTGGCAAATAATTTTTTCCCTTTTCCTTACGAAGTTTTCTTTTATTTTTCCTGTAAAACTTCGCTAAGCTTTCAGAGCCCAGTTTAATTGCCAGTTCGAATTTGTTGAGACGATTCCGCAGTTTTTTGTTCGTCATAATAATGCGCGCCCATGTTTTGTGCGTATGGGCTGCAATTTGTAGTGATGTGTCGTCCAAATAACTGCAACAAAAAACAATTGTAGTTTCTTGTTGTTGTTTCTCATCAGTACCTATCACATTTCGACAATAAGTTATTTTTTAACTCAATTTCATTATTAGCCGCAATAGATTCATCGAAAATACGACTTTTTTAGAAGTCGGATAAAAGGCGACAGGAATCGAATCCAAGTCGCTACGCTCAGTCGGCAGTCACGTTTAAGACTATGACCACAAAAAAGCTGGGCAAATTAATTATTCACATTAGACGTACGTAAATTATTATAAAAATAATGCAGTTTTTTCTAAAAAAAAAACATACCCATGCAAAATAAACGCAAAAAAGTTAACATAAAATGAAATACGACCTTCACCGTCAGTTACTCACGAAAATATTTTCCAAGACATCTCCAACGGCAAAGCAGAAATGGCATCCCGCCTTGTTTCTTTGTAAAATGTTTTAGCGCCAAAAACGAAAATACCACCGTTGTACATTGTCAACGAAGGAATAAATTACAAGAATAATGTGGGTAATTTTGTAAATTAAAATAACGTGTGGGTATTTTTGGTCCAATAAAATTTTTAGCTCATGTACACGATGGGCCATGTTGGTCACACTTGACGTTTACATAAATGCGCTCAGTATACTTTGACTCTTAATTTTATAAAGCTTCCTATTACTTATTAATAATGAATAAATAAAATACAGAGCTTTCCTGTTCAATAAATGTTTATTGCCACAAATGCATTGAACATTAAGGTGAATGCTGGAGCATTCACCTTAATGTTTTAAGAAAATTTAAGAAAATAATAATTAAATTAATAATAATAATTTAAGAAAATTTGAATTTCGCGGGCTACCCTGGAGGGTAGCCCGCGAAATTCAAATTTTCTTACGTTTTTTGCAATTTGCAGTACGTAGGTCTTAATAGTCGCGAGCAATATTTTAATCAACATACAACCTAGCACAAGCCTGCAAATTGCAAAAAACGTAAAAAATAATAATTTCACGGGCTGGTTGGAGCATCCACGTTAAGAAGCAATGGACACATTAACGCATTTATGATTTTAATGTACCTGAAGTAACCTCAGGGTTGCTACCACCATAAATAATTACATAATGGTAGTTATTAAAAAATCTATTAAATCAATATTCCTAATTCAGTTTTATTTTTTTGCTGTAAAAGTGATAAATATTAGGGCGCTAACTTTTTTTGTTTTAATTTTCGTAAACATCAAAATCTAAAACTTCTTTTATTATTTCTTGATAGTTATCTCCCGCGTTTAGAAACGATGTGGTGCCTTTTGCCAAAATCTTTCCTTTTTCATTGCGGAAATAAGTTTCTATCACTGAGGAATTTCCGCTTGTCAGTGATTTGGTAACAACATTTATTGTTTCACCATCAGCAGCTGGTCGGGTATAACTGTTGACAAAAAATATGAATATTGTAATTAATAGAAACCAGCTACAACACTACCATACGATAATCCTTCAATGTATATATAAGTTAACATTAAACTTCTTCTTCTTCAACCTTTGGCCAACCAATGCACGCTGAGTGTAGGTCTCTTCAAAATCTTTTGGCGTTTTTGTGTCATGATAAAATGATGTCTATTATGCAAGTAGTTTTTTACAAACACTTTTACATGTTATTTTTTTAAAACTAGATGGGGCCGGTGTTTCGTACCTGACTACTCTGAGAAGAAACAGCCGAAACAAATTCAGAGGTCATAGTCTCTTTTGAAGTCCAGACATAATCTTGCTCAATTCACATGAGGACTATGCAGATTAGTGTCTGACTATGCAGATGGTCTTTTGAAGAAAGAACCACACAGATTTGAATGGACCTGTCCAGTCAGTGCAAGCATTTGTCAGTTATCGTGTAGCTCGTGTACTCAAGGAGCTCAACGAAACGACGAACAATACCAAAGAAAGGACATTTGGGTAGGTCGCTTATAGTACTCAAACTGCCAGACAGTTGTGGGAAAAAAAAAGAAAACAAACAAAAAAAAATAAAATGTATTCCACATGGTCCCCACATTCACAATAATCAAATAAAATTAATAATAATTTACAAAATCAATGTCAATAAAAATCACAAAAATCATATGTCAATAATAATAAAAAAGTAAGATATGTAAATATTCCTGTCAAATCAGTAGGTAAATGTAACATAAAATAAACAAAAAGTAAAAAATAATAAAATACTCAATTAAGTATTCATGTCAAATCATTCAATGTCAGAGTGTTTTTATAAAAGGAATTAATAATAGACAAGCGAAATCCGAAATTTCGACATTCACAGAGCAAATTTCATTGGAGTAGCTTAATCCCAAGCCTTTTTATCTTCGAGATAGTTATTAACATGATAGTAGGCTTTCAGGCACAGCTTCCGTTATATAAACGATTTGAATTTATTTAGGCTTAGTGCTTGAATTTGACTCGGAGGTTTATTGTAAAAACGTACCTATACATTGGCATTTGAACGTACCCCCTATTTTTTTGAGCCTCGTTACAGGAACAACAAATTTGTGTTTGTTCCTGTTTCATGGCTATCCAGTTTCTTCCAGCCACTTTAATATTAAACTTATGGACTTGATGAAACAATGGTGGAGCTTTTTTAAAGAAGTAGGTACTATCCTTAAGAATCAGATTCTATAATTCGTTTATAGGGTTCCGAAGTCCTGACAAGGAACCCTTATAGTTTCGTCATGTCTGTCTTTCAGAGGTTTTGCTAAGAGACCGTTAGTACTAGAAAGCTGTAATTTTGTAGGGGTGTGTATATCAATTACGCCGACAAAGTGGTAAATTAAAATTTTGGAATATGGTAACTCCCCTACATGTGAAGTGGGGATGAAAATTGTTTTCGTCGTCTACCCCATCGTGTATCGTCGAATAGGTCTTTTAAAAATGATATTGGGGTTGTTAATACTATTTTTAGATCTAATGTTCCATTTACGAAATATTAAACTTTAAAGTGCAAAGTTTTGTTCCCGAAGGGGTCCCCCCTCCTCTGAAAGCTAAATTGCTAGCTTGAAAAATCTGAAATAATTCACGATGATAGTGCATTTCATGAATTTTAAAGAAAAATTATATCGAAGAAGATAACTTTATTAGTTTAGCAGTAATAGTCGTTGAACTTGGGTGTTGGATCATTTTTGTTATTATAACCATTAATTCCTAATATTTTTACCATTAATTATATTCAGAATAAAGAACAACAGCATCGTTCTTTACTGTGATAACGGGATACTACGGAATCCTACACTGCGCGATTTGATAGATTTTTTTTGTCCTTTATTAAATCAATACGCCTATTTATAAAGAAAAGCTTAAGAACGCAAAGTGAACAAGATGTCTGAGCACGCTCGTATATTTTCCGATAAACTCCACACTCGAAAGCAAAATAAGAGTACAATTTTTGCTTACTGGCTCGGATGCATTATGGGTTTTTATATGTATTTTCTTTTCCGTTAGGGTGCAAGACTGCAAGTGCACCTCCTTGCACTCTGCTGCCGGCGCCCATGAATGGCTACTACCAAGCGGTGTCACATCATACCGTCCATCTACTTCCGGATATGACGTCATCAGCCCACCTAGCTAGAGGGCATCCAACACTGCAATGAGAAGTAAAAAAAAGCGCAATCACCTACTTGACATTCATACTCGTCGTCCAAGACAACCTGCCATCAGTATTGCTGAGCTGTGTGTAAAACGATAACACGTCGATCACAGACGCAATGTAGCCTCCATGCAGTGATCCTCCCATGTTGCACATTGTTTTGTCCACAGTGAACGTGCCTTGAAATGTCCCATTCGAAACTGGTTGCAATTTGACCTAAAATATGAAGGTCAATAAAGAAAGAGAGAGAGAGAGATAGAAATACAGATTTCAACAGGTTTTATAAATCACTATAAGTTATCATCATCAGCCTATAATGTTCCCACTGCTGGGACACGGCCTCCTCTCAATGAGAGGGAATGGGCTATAATTCACCGCGCGGGCCCAGTGCGGGTTGGTAGATGTCACATGTCTTCGAATTTTTGGCTCTAGAACATGCCGGTTTCCTCACGATATTTTCCTTCACCGTTTTGAGAGCAGTGGTGATGAAATAAATTACACAAAGTAAGTAATGCGCCTGTCTGGGTTCGAACCCACGACTTACTGTTCGTAAGTCGGTGCCGCCACCACTGGGCCACCGCTGCTCTAGTCATTAGTGGGATAACACAATTGGTTGGCAACCGACTCAAACTATCTCAACAATCCTTGCCCAAATTCGAGGTTTTTGTCGTTGGCGAAAATTAGTTGGCGTCGGGTTAAGTATCTCACGCTACACTAACAGGGTAACTGGTATTTAATAAACAGTTTTGACCATTATGTATTTGCATACCTAATGGAATGTTATAACGGCTGGAGATACAATATGTGACCTATATTACTTACCTGGCCCCCGTGGCTAATAATTGCCTGTTTAAACACAAGTTCAGTATGAATCAATATATCGGATAGGTATTATCAATATTTAATAAAATTAATTTATCTTGAAAAAAAAACAGCATTGTGTCCTTCTAAACAATTTGCCTCATTATCATATTTTTTATTTTAAGTACCTACATAACGCTTAGTCTTTGGTCTTGTCACTTGAACGGGTATTTTATTTTCAATACACTTGGAATGAAAATTGCCACAGATAACTATACCTATACTCAGTCCAAGTCCAAATTGGTTCAATGCATAGGAGTCGGAGGTACATGTTTTTTTTTTAATTTCGGTAAAACAATAATGCGTCTTTACGGCGGCGTAAATATTTTTTGAATATTCAAATTGTGTTTCTTTAGACAATATCGTAGATTTCATGATTAATAAACTAATACTTATTTTATAAACAAAATTAACATTGTGTTCTAAATTCAAAAATTAGGCTGTATAGCGGCTTCATACCTTTGCTTCTCCTTCAACCTGCAGAAGGCAAAGCGCGGAAAAAAAGAAAATTAAAATCATAGTCTCATATTAACAAAAATATTTTTCGTTCTTTTATTTTATTTCTTCAAAGTGTATTGAAAAACGTCGTTTGATACACGTGGACATTTGTTATTGCAGTTCTCCGCTGAAAAACACCTTTGCCTACGGCTCGGGAGTTAATTCCGCCTCGGATGCAGTAACAAACTTTCTCCTCTTGTATCAAAATGTATTATTTTTTATTTTGGACCAAATTCCAGCCGGCCTTTACCGTCATGTCTCTCTACATAATATCTACTTACTTAGTTAAAATCTTCCGCTGAATTTGAGTAAAACTTTAACTACCTTATTAGGTAATGCTTACACTATTACTGATAACATGCCGAAAATAACCACTCATTTATTTATAAAGCATCATTTCGAGATCAGTATCAGTCCCATTAAATTGCATTTCAGTGAAGCCAACAAAATACAATGCCATTATCAGATCACAACATATAGATAAATCCTCCAGGGTATAGGTATAGACAATGTTAGAGGGGACCATGAATTCAGCTTATTCCGCACATGATTTTAGACCCCACAGCGAAGATACTGTTTCATCGGTTCTACAAATTCAGCTATTTAATAAAAAAAAACGTGCAATACCTACACAGTCAACATACAGGGTACTTCAACATGTATTAAAATTGTTCTTTTCTTACTAAAAAAAAGTACGCAATGACAAGAAAGAAACTAATTCAGTGATTACGCCCTCGCCACACCCTCACGTAACACACTGGAACTAGTTTATTTTTTCTTATCATAATTTTGATGCCTTATTAGATAGTTACTGAATTGGACTGATACTTAAGAAACAAAAGAAGCGACCACTTCACTTCACACGGATACCATCCAATAAATAAAATTTGAGCATCGAAGAATTAAGAATACAAATCTAAATTCTGAAGTTAACATGCCCCAGTTAATTATAGACATATTTGTTACGAGAAATAACGCAGTTGATGCAAACGCATTGACTTTTCAAAAAAACGTTTTTTTAATTATTTATTTTAAATTTATAAGTTATTCTTAGCTATTTTATAGAGAAAAATAAATATTTCAACAAAATAATACCTTGCTTAGAACAGTTCCATGATCAAAAGTCGTCTTTTTAGCAAGAAGATCCATTGATTTTAGAAGACGAGCAGCTCTGCCGCTTGCTGCCATTTTTATAATAATTATGCACTACAAAAAGTCTGTGCTAGCTAATGTAAACCATTTGCGTTTTCGCGCTCTTTTATGTTTTAGAAATCGAATAATTTGGTGTTGCTACTGTTCCTTGCCAGGTCCTAAAATTTAATTTAGGAATAAAATGCAAAGGATTCTTCCTATGAATTTAAAAAGCATTAGAATAGTTTCATCCATATTTTTGCCAATGAGTAGAATGGGACTAACGTAAATGTTTAACTGTTTTGGTATTGGTAGAAATGTTGCGGTCGAAGTTTGGTAACTCAAGCCGGATCAACAAGCGAGCGGTCTGCTTAGGTCTGTTTGTTCGCAAAATTTCCAAAAATTGAGTTTTACACGTAGTTTCCCGCGTTTAGTTGTAATCTCAACGTGTATTATTTCAAAGTATTCCATTGTGTAATTTCTATATTTATTTATTTACATAAAAATGTTTAAAGCTTCATCGTAATAAAAGTGACAGATGTTACGGTGCTAACTCGCGCCACTTTTAGATCAATTATTTGTTTTTGATTGAATACAGTATGGAAGAAGGCAAGGATACGATCATTGAAATGGAGTGTAACCTACCAGAGTCAGGTAACGGTAGTATTCATTTAATAATTGCCTATTATTTTTCCAATCTTGTTTGACGTTCGTTCGTATAATCCGACTAAAATTAAAATGTCGTCATGTAACTTTCAGTCCAATAAGATTTATCGTATATTTTCGCAATTACTAACGATTTCAAATTAAATTTGTATACCAATAGTATATTTTTGATATGTACTCCTATTCTGCATCCGAGGATATTCATTAAATCAATAATTCTGTTCGATTAACATAAATATTGCGTGCCTTATAATCGACGTATTTTCTTTGGTCGGACTATAATCCAAACATCAATAAGGTTTTGGTATCTATTTTTGAGTTACAAATACATACCCTTTTATCGTCGCTCTTGTTATTTCTTCCGAGAAATGGCATTGAATACAAGAGTCGTATGAATGATTTGAGATATTATGCGTACTTGTAAACGAATTTTGATGAAATATTTGTCTTGTAGGTTAGAATGAAAGTTGGACTCATTGTACCAGTACTGTATTATAGATTTGGGTTTCCTTTTAGGAAATAATTCTTAAATATATCAAGATTGTTTTCTATTTCTATTTCGACATAGAATTGTTAATATTAATCAATAATTAACCATTGTTGGCTTTCACTCAATAAATTTAATGTATGTGCTGAAAGTGTAACTCACATCTAAGATACAAGTCTAACTGTACCAAGTTTGGCCATGTTATGACACAAGCATCTCATCTAAACATCTTGTCCCAAAACACACAAAATTTTATTTGATGCTTGAAATCAAAATTCCAAATCTGTCATTTATTGATTTAGTTAACAAAATCTGTACTTAAAAATAAATAATGATAAAAAACTCAAATGAAATTAACTTTCAAGTAAGAATTGATGCCACCCAGGCTTGAAATAAGATTAAATCATATTTTTTGAAACAATTTGCCCTTAGTTTTCTCTTTAACAAAAGTTAATATGTGATAAGAATAGATTTCTAGGCTATTGTTGGCGACCAGCTACCAAACTTTTTAATTTATATTTCTTTTTTACTTGTCAATTTTTGGTTTTGTTTTACTATGTCAGTGTGAGAAAAATATGTGCTTTGGTAGCTGTTACAATATAAAGAAAAGGCTGAACTTGTGGTTTTAATCTATCCTGTTCTCAACAGCTATTATGCTGTCATATTTATTTAATTAATAGCTAATAGGCTAGATTTTAATTTGAATAAAAAGTTACATACAGATTAAAAAATTACAAAAAGCATACATAATAATTGTCTGTATATTGAAATATTTATTTTTTATTTTAGAATCACTATCTTTAGTTTAGCCCATCCCATAACATAACTCAAAAAAAATATTAAAAAGGGCCTTGAACATAAGCTTTACATAACACCGTTCCATTTGGTTTGTTTCAGACAAGTTGCAACATGTTCACATAGAAACTAGTTTAGTCTAGACAAGAGTTATGTGGATGTTCAATCATTTCTTATAATATAATGGGCCTCTCGGGTGCTATCCTTGATTAGCTTGACTAGCGAGTCGGTTAAACCACTTGCACTTTTTTTAAGAACAACCATTTCTGTTTTAATAATTATCTAATATCTGTACTAATATTATAAAGAGTTAAAATTTGTCTGTATGTAGAGGGTAATCTTTGGAGAACTACTGGTATGATTCCGAAAATTCTTCCACTAATGGGAAGCTAAATTATCCCCGAATGTCATAGGCTATTTAAAACCATCCCATGGGAACAGGAGCTAAGCCGCAGGCTAGTTACATTATAAAAAATATAAAATAATGAAGTTTGTAAAAACTAAAATTTCCAATAATATAGAACCCAATAAGTTACACCTTTTTCAACCTGGGAATTGAACCCAAGACTTATGCTCATGCAACTATTAAGACAGAACATAGAACAGACTATTTAAAAATAAAATTTATCATTTTCAGAACCAGCCCCAGAAGTCCCTCTTGTGGATGCCACAGGAGTTAGTTTGGGGACCAAAGACAATAAGGATGATTCTCAAAATCTGTTCCCAGATAGTCCTGTTTATGAGCCGGATGATGACATAATGGTTTGTTTGCAATTTAATTTAATACTTAAAGGAAAACACAAATCATTGTGTTTGTAATTAACAAATTTTATAAATGTCTGTCATTTGTAAAGCTTATTTAAACAATAGTTATATGTCCAAAGGTTGTATATGAATTTTTAGAAATACTGTTTTTGTTTAACTATAATATGTTGTAAATGGTAATTTGAATACCTTTTTATTTTAATGAATTTCAATATTTTAACTTTCAGACTATTAGCAGTGGAACTGACGACGTCAATGTTATATCGTCAGATACAAAAGGTAACCGTCATTCTAAAAATAAAGTCTGTAAAAAAATATTCATAATAATAATCATGGATATTTTTTTAGTGTAGGTATACTATATATATACTTAACTTATAAATTATAAATTACAGAAGAACCTACCACCCAACCTAAAAGAAAACTATCAGACGACCCTTCAGATAGCATCGCAAAGATACAGAAACTAGAACTTGCTGACGATGAATTTGCTGTCTCCACTCAAACGCTGGACAATGAAGTGTCCGAAATCACTAGTGCAACCAAACGGAAGATCGAAGACCTTGAACTTCCATCGACCTCCCGCGTCCGTACCCCCATCCGGTCCAGTCCTAGGAGACTTAAAAGATCCAACAGCGCTGAAATAACCAAATCTAAAACGCCAAAGACCCCGAAATCCCGACCAGCCAGCGTCGACATCACCAAGTCGAGAAAAACACCGCGCAAAGTACAATTAGAACTGGCCAAAGAAGCACAGAAAGAAGTTCTAGTTGTCTCCGACAGTCCCAGTATAGAGTTTGTCGTAGAAATGCCCGCTCCGAAAGTCCCAGAAATAACCGCGCCAAAAGTCCCAGAAACAATTGCAGAAGAAAGTTCGGAATTAGACGACTCCCAAGGTTTTCATCTACAACTTTCGCCGACCCCTGACAACTCGGAAAATGGCGATAAAACTAAAATCCCCAGCAACAGCGATCCAGTGGTTATTAAAAATCGAGAAGAAGAGCTAAGTCCTGGTAAAATAAATGCAACTAGAAGTGAAGGATACAAATACTCTGATCAGGGCAACTTCTCGCAACCGAAGTCTAAGGATTATCATATAGAAAAGACTACTGACCAGGAAAGCACTGATAGTGTTGGTTCACTTAACTTGGAGAGCCCAGAACACACAATGGCAACTGTTACTTCCAAATTGATCTCGAAGCTCTCCAATGGAGATTCATCTACTCCTTCTGACGTTGTAGAAATCAAGACCAGTACGGAAGACAGCGATAGTACTCCCGATATGATGAAGCTTAACTCGGTTAAAAGCAAGAGAGGGAAGAACGAGTCTTTCAGGTCCAGCAACAATGCTACTCCGTCTACGATTTCTCCACTTGCGAACGGCCATTCTTTGCCAATCAACACGCCGCAAATACCAGTGTTCGACGTTCATATCAGTCACAATGAGGACAACGAGTTTCTGTCTCTTTACGTCGTCCGAACAGATAATGATCTCGGTATGGACATGTGTAGGGAATACCAGAGGATCTCCAAAAGGTTTACGATAGACCCGTATATGGCTGATGTGTCTGTCAGCAATTCTCCGTCTAGCGTGACCAGTGGTGGCATGATCAACTTGCCGAATAGAACCTCTTTCGCATCTACAGTCAGTTCGACGTCAACTTCAAGCAACCGAACGAGCGATGGCGCGTTCGTAGTACCGCAACCGCCGCGCAAATCTATCGCGAACCCAACTACTTCAGTCAAGGGATATGATGCCTTAATGAAGAAGCTGCAAGACTTATTCTCGCACATCCGAGATTCTTCGGTAGATGAGGGCCTCAGTGATGATAAAGTGTCAGTTGGTATTCAAACATCTGTTTCTAATGATAGTACTATGAGCAACGGTAATGCTAGTCCAGAAGAAGTGAACAAATGCGATAAGGCGACGCCAAAGAGTTCGTTGAAGAAGACTCGCGTTCGGGGTCGACGGCACATCGCCGGGAAGACTAAGCGAGCTTTGCTGCCAACCCAGCCCGAAGAACCGGAGTATATGCACGGTATGAACTCCCCCGAAATGGTGCCGACTAACGGAGAAAACGGAAAGGATTCCCCAGTGAAGTCTCCCAAAGACGAGAAACCTCTATCCTCTTTGGTAGCCACACCAAAATCTGTGAACAAACTGAAGACGAAAAAACGACCAACATCGCCACGGCCGGCGACCCCAGTAGAAAAAGCAATCGTGAAGCAAGAGTACCCAGGATTTGCGCCAGAAACTGTAGTGTTGGCCAAATGGGTCGACAAACGGTACTATTCGGGCAAAGTGTTGGAGATAACTGAACCAAACAAATATTTGATCAAATTCGATGATGGCCAAAGCAAGGTGTTATTGGACGATTTCATTATTTTCGGTGATATGAAGACGCTGCCTTTAGAGGGACAGTCCGTGTATGCTATGGTTGATGAGGAGCAGAACTATGAACCAGGGTTGGTGCTTGGCATTGAGGAGAATGACTGTGGAACAGTTACATACAAATGTACTACTGACGGGTGAGTTATTTTGTATTTTGAATAGCAATATTTTTATTTTATTTTCTTTTCTTGGCCAACCAACAATAGGGTATTTTACATGTGAGAAAAAATCTAAAAATATATTATTGAGAAAGCTTAGGCAAACAAAATTTTACAATTCAATTCTAAGGTTTCGGCTTTTTTAATCTGTTTCATAACACCATTTTTGTAGTCGCCATGTTATTACGTCATACGGCTATGTAAACTTAGAAGTGTCAACTGTCAACTTCAAATATCACTGCATTTGTTAACACAGCCAACTGACGTCATGACCAGAGCAATATAGCGTCCACTGCGTCCAGCGTTTTCGTCAAATTACGCGCGAAATTTGAAAATTTAAATGCATTTTTATGGCACTTAACGATTGAATAAAATTTTTGTGAATTTTTTAGTGGTTCATTAGCACTATAGAATCTAATTGAGACACTTTTCAAAAATGGGTGTAATAAGTACACTATTGTTTACACTGCAAATATTTTGAGTAATTATCAAGCATTATCTTAGGTTAGTGTTACAATTTTTAACAGGTTAGCACTGCATGACCCATAAACATATTAGATGTGCCACAAGCACTGTACTATGAAATTAATATTGTCACATTAGGAATGGACATTTCAAGTTTTATCATTGCACAGACACCTGTTATAACTCCTCATGCTTTTCTCAAAGAAGTTTAAAAATGCTGACAAAAAAAAAATGGCGGTTGGGTTCGAAGATTTAAGTTTACTTTTGAATTTATTTGGTAACGAATTGTTATAAGAAACTGAATTATTATCGCAAAACAACACTCCCTGATAATTAAAAACAAAAAATAAATATATTGAAAAAGGTTATTCTCATCCTCGTCATATGTCGGTTTGCGGATGGATAAACGAAGATTTTATTGTCAGAAGTACTGTTTTTGTATGTAATGAATAAACTTAAAAACTACTAGATCGATTTGTAAAATTCTTTCACCATTAGAAAGATACATCTTTACCGAGTAACATGGCTATAAATTATATTGATATCATGCAAATTAGCCTAGTTATCTCAATTTTCGCGGACGAAGAGCGCTAGTTTTATGTTATACATACGACGACTCTTTTAGTTCGTTTTAGTTACTGTAATTGGTTTAGAAATACAACCGTTGTAATTAAATAAATACTCAAATGTACAGCCGTGGTCTTTTCCGCCTGATCAGGTTATTTTTTTTTCGTTTAAATCATGCGGAGGCGCCGAGTCACGCCCCCTTAAAGTTTAGGCATATTAGGAAAGCGTCAATTTGGTGCGCAAAATAACAATAACTCTCGTTTGGCGTGCGTCGCTAGTGCGCGCGGCCCATCGGTATTGTCTTTCATTCATTATTTCTATTACAAAGTCAACGGGGCGGGGCTAGAGAGCGTTTGTATGTTGCAAGCAAAAATTTGCTTAGTGGTGATCAGGCGGGAGTGTCCTCGACAGTACAATGCCTTTAAAACACACCAACACTTAGACTATGTATATCTCCCTGTCAGCGACACGCTAGTAATGGTGACGGCTAGCGAGCTGTACCTGACGGAGGACCAGGCGCGCTCGCTCAAGGAGTCCGCGCGCACTCGCTCGCCCTCCGCGCCCTCCACGCCGCGCCGCCGGCACCACAGGGAGCTGGACCTCGATAATATTATACAGGTAATTATACAAACCAACCTTGTACTACTATGCAGGTAATTACAACCTATGGTGGACATAATTGGTCTTTGACTAACATCCAGAAGTCCAAACTCAAGGTTTGCCAACGAGCAATGCAGCGCAGTATACTATAGTCTGCGCCAAATAAGTAGGAATTAAAGGTCATTTAAACTGCATACGTTTATTCAAATCCATAATTCCGAAAACAGAAATAATGACATAAACTTGTTCCGTAACGACCTTTATCGTGATCCTTGACTTTTTCTAGTAATAAAAAACAATTCATAATGTATTGTCGGGGTACCTACGCAGAGATATTCTGGTGTTAAATTAACGGATCGTGTCGAAACTTCGAAACACAATACTGCGCTCCAAAACAAATATAGCTGACGTGGCTCAAAAGGCTGCCCAACTCAAATGGGACTGGGGAGGACATGTCAGCCGCATGCCGGACCAACTGTGGACCAAAATAACTGGAAACTGGTGCCCTGACACAGTAAGGCGGGGTCGCGGCAGGCCACGAAGGAGATGGTGGGACCAACTGGTCAAGTTCCGTCCGAACTGGAAGCAGGACGCGCGGGTTTGCGAGAGCTGGACGGATAAGCAAGGGCAAGCTAGTAAAAAAAAAGTACAATAGGAATTTTTCAATTTTGGTTTAGCGCACGATCTAAACCAGAATTACATCAAGAAAAATATGATTCAAGCCGTTTCATATGTGTGATCACTATCACACACTTATCACCACATTTGTCTCATTTAGTTTCCTTCGTGCCTCGGAAAGCACGTTAAGCCCATAGACTTAGTAAATATAAACCAACAAAGCGTGCGAGGGAGAAGAAAATCCCTCATGGAAATATAGCAAGATGAAAAAGGATCGCGAATCTAATATCACTGTGACCGGTTTTGAATGACAGGTCTGCACAAGTCGGCACGCGGGGAAGTTGATTCCCCGCGTGCCGACTTGTGCACTGAAAATAAACCACGATGTACGCTAAAAATCCAAAATACTGAGGAGATTGATCCTCAGTATTTTGGATTTTTAGCGTACATCGTGGTTTATTTTCAGTGAATACAGTAGTATTAAACAATGGTTACTTGTTCTGTGCGTGAATGTGGTGTTAATCATAGAAATAAACCTGAAAATTGCACATTTCATATGTAAATACTCAGGACCACTCACTGATAAGACGCGTTTATTTTTGGTTAAAATTTGCCTTTTTACCTGTTTAAAATATAAAATAATACCAATGTTTTGGTTTACTTTCATATTTTGTATAGCTAAAAGTCCATTTGTTGATAATTTACATGATTTTGGTGAATAGATTGTTCATCAATCTATTTTTACATGTACGCTAGGGATTGACTTAAATTTATCGATACTATCGATATTTTATCTTGAATGTTAACTATGAAAATAAATGCTACCTTACGTTTACCGTCTGTTAACTGAACCATTTAATCAGGAAAAAGTTAATTAACTTTTAACAAATACATAAACTAATTGTTTTGTATAATTTGAACAACAGATTCCCTTTACGTATATATACTATACGTATAATTCGAGGAAAATGGTTGAGATTCATTGGGTGCGTTGGTTGGAATCCAAAGACGTGATACAACTTTGTTTACAGACTGAAAATTTTATTCGTGAAAATAATAAAATCAGTCAAGGTCAAAATCCACAAAACAAATCACCAAAAAAATAAAACAACCACAAAATCGAAACGTTTCGTTGTTGAAATCTACAATTTGCCAAGCTGTACTTCTTATAATATATTAGAAGATAATTTCGGCTTATTTTTGAGTTTGGAGAGCCAAAATTTGGACCAAGATATTTTAAGTGGTCGTAGATATTTAATAATGGAACACATTATAGAAATTTACTTTGACATTCGACTTAAACATGAATGTAAACTTAATAATTTAGGAAAGAAAACTGTAAGGAACCAGTTAAATAAGATTTTTCTGTTTAAAGGTCAGTATTGAGCGATTTTTAATAAAATGTTGGCTGTTTTATTTTTTTAATGTATTTACACTTTTTTAACATAATGTAAAAATTATAATCTAGACAAAGGCAGCCTATGGAACATCTTCCTCCAAAGGTCGAACTTCAACCACTTATCGATAGTCCTCCAAAGTAAAAGGTACATCGCTAACTAACGCACACACTGACAAATCAAAATTGGTCACGCTTTATCGAGCTGTCAGTTCGTCTATACGGCAGTATATACTAAGTCTATGGTTAAGCCGTTGGTCCCGGCTGTCATTTGTAGATCTTTGACTGTCGCTACAGTGGCCCAAAAAGTCTGACAACCAGTCTTACCAAGGGGTATCGTCATACCCAGTACTAACTGGGAACTGTAAAATACTGGTATTCAGCGGCATCCGGTTAGACTGGAAGCAGCAAGCTAGGCAGATTATGATGATGATGATGTTGAATAGGCTTGTGTCCTGAAAAAATCTAATTAGTCCGTCAGTTAGATTATCAAAAAATATTTGACACGTATTTTTTCTTTTGTTACGTAAACTAAAATTGACGAAGATACGACGCTTTTAAAATTCTCAATACATCACGCCGTGCTATAATTTTTAGTGCGTTGTGACGTCACCTGCCCCCACTCCCGAGTTTTGATGCGTTTTATCGTTGCCAATATTCATTGATTTACAAAAACGAAAAATACGTGTCCATTATTTTCCAATACTCTAACTGACGAACTAAATTGATTTGCAATTTATTGATGGTGGAAACTAGCCTATTTAGACGTCTTGAAAAATTCGTAAATAATTGAATGATTATGATCATTGTTTTATCTTGATTTCAGGGTCCCCGCAGTGCTCGGAGCCGAGACAAGGGCAGTTCGAGCGCACGCAAACGTGTCGCCTCACCAAAGAGTCCCAAAGCATCTACATCCGGTATTTCAGGTAAAAACTGGTTACATAGCAAACTATCACCCTCGCTGTAGACGCAATCCCCGTTTGTTTAAGTACTACGTAATTGGGACGACCCTATTGACTTTACTGGGGCAAGTCCAGGCTCTAAATTGCAAAAAAATAAAGGAATGTTAAAGAAAGAACACTAACCAATGTTCGACTTGAGCATCGAACCAAGAACTTTCAGTACCTGGTCACCATTGCGGCCTACAGTTCTACGAAGATTTTAGATGCTCAAATGCTATCGCGTTAAAACATTTTGTGAAAAAAGAGCGGCATTAGTTCCGATTTTGTCCACGCGTCAAAAGGTCCTTGTATCCTTTACATTACAATGTAAACTTATGGCACGTGGTTCAGTTATTTATATTGATTTCTCATTCTATAATACACACTGCTATTTCGCCAGGTTTTATATAGCCCGGATAGCTCAGTCGGTAGAGCATTGGACTTTTAATCCAAGGGTCCAGGGTTCAAGTCCCTGTTCGGGCGGCTACTTTTTTATTGTTTGATATTTTATTTATCATTTTTATGTAATGAATTTCGATAAATATTACAAAAAATTGGAACTTTCTGATATTTTAGCTGAAATAAAAAAAAACGCTGAATTTCAAGAATGTTTCAATAACAATATGATGTTACTGGGTTCTGTGTTCGCACATAATATGATTTCTAAAAGATGAGATTAGAAAAGAAAAGAGATCAAAGAGAAAGACAATCTCAACATTTGTGCATATTCTGCCAGTGCAAACATTATTTAGATAAATATTTTTCTAGGTCTAGTAAACTGTGATAACATTGACATAGCAACAAGTTTTCAAGGTTTCAAGTGGCTCATATGAAATGAATAAATATCGCGTAGGTAAATGTTACAATAGTATTTATCAGTTATTAATTCAATATTTGATATAGTATATTTTATCTTAGTTGTCAATTGGATTGTACTTAGTTGAACTATGATAAAAAATCACATTTTCAAGAATCATTTTTTGGAGTCAACTAGCTAACATCAGTAAGATTACAGGAACTGAGCCATTGAACTGAGGAACTGAGGAATTGCCCCTCAATGAGTTGCATTATTTTTGCATGTCCTTGTGACTTCTAGTTAACAAGCAATACATTACTTTACTTCTACTGAATAAATTCTTAAGAATTTTTGTTAAAGTGAGTGAGTTAAAAAATCCGACAAGATTTATTAGTATACTACAGAATGTTTTTTTTTTTAAATGTGGGTTGCATTTTATTTTCAATTGTAAAGGGTTTATTAAAAAAGGAATGTACGTTTGTGTGGAGATTCGTCATTTTTGCCTATGGAAAATTGAAAACCTGAAAAAAAAATTATCCTAGGAGGAAAAGCCAAAAGCACGCCGTTTGGTCGCAAACGCTTAGCGAGCGAGAGCAGCGAAATGAGTGAGAGTAGCAACTCTGCTCCTCCGGTAAGACTAGAAGAGGTGGCCGGCGTCGAACCTGAAGTACAGCGCACCCCCAGGAAGATTGATGGCGTTAAAGGTGAGAGCTTATGTGAGAAACCAGTTTTTTATATACTAAAGAAAATCATTAGCCATATTGCCATACTACCATACTACCATATCATACATTTTCTGTTTTTGTTTTTTTTTCTTATCTGCTATCAGTCAGCCACCTTCAGATGTGAGGAAGGACATTGTCCGAATTTTTCTTATCAAAATAGTAATATTCTTTACTTTCGGACAACAGTGATCCATCGTGTTAGTAAGCAAAACAAAATAACTTATTTCTAGTGTTAGTAGCTGAAATACAATAGAGAAGACAGAGTAAATAATAATAATAATCATTTTATTATCAGGCAACTAAAAGGCCCATAGATTAAAATACACAAAAATACCATTTAACAACAATAAACTAATACATAATTAAAACCATAAGAAACCAAAACTATTCACGTAACGTTGTCGGCGTCGTGTTACGTTGCGTGGTGTCGCGTAACCGCCCTCGGAAACGTCGATATACGACACCCTTCGGCCAAAAGTCCTCTTTCAAGCAGGTCTGTAGATGGTGAGTTGGAACTCGTACCACGAATGACTTAAAGTTGATGTTGTGGCGCGATTCCAACCTTTCGACCCTCAGAGTCCAGTTGGTTGGGTGGTAAGCGTATAGCACACAAGCACACAAGATTTCTTGAGTCTCTTAATATGATTTGGCATCAATAGTGAATGAGAAAGTGGATTTGGATGGTTGGTTAATCTAATCACACATGTATGTGAATTTCATTTATTACATCTGCTTTCGGAGGTCTCTCCTGGTTATAATATTCATAAATCTCATCTCATTCTCTTCGCATTAAATCGGACGAGATCAAGGTCAAAGAGCAAGGTCTCCTGGTTATAATATTCATAAATCTCATCTTATTCTCTTTGCATTAAATCGGACGAGATCAAGGTCGAAGAGCATTAGTTATACATATGCAGGCGATAAAAAAACTTTGTCCACCTGAATGTTACATCCAATAAGCCTTATTGTAGTCTTGGCAAACTATTTTTAACCTAACTTATCTGCTCTAAATCTTTTTAGTGGCTTCACATAACAGCCGCAGTATTCAATAAATAAATATATCGCTGGATATTACACACAGCGCCATCTAGTGGCTCACTAAGCAACGAGGCTTGTGTCGTGGACACCAGATAGTTTATATACTACATATAAACTTTTTGTTTGTAAATACATACTTATCATCACTATCACTACATATTATAAAAAAAGTATAGTAAAAAAAGTATGTATGCTCAGATCTTTAAAACTACGCAACTGATTTTGATGCGGGTTTTTTTAATAGATAGAGTGATTCAAGAGGAAGGTTTTAGTATGTAATTTTCTGGCGGGCGAAGCCGCGGGCATCTGCTAGTTATACATATAAACATCCATGACTGAAACAAATGTCCATGCTCATCACACAAACATTTGCTCCTACCGAGATTCGAACCCGGGACCCTAAGAACGTAAGGCCTCACAACCGCTGCTGCGCCATTCGGGTCGTCATATTAAATATCTTTCATTCTCCGTCGTATTGCGGAAACACCGCTGTTTTAGGTCACACAGTCCCCTTGTATGTTGCCCATTTGTCAGACATGACGTTAATCAGTATTTCATTTCAATCAATAATCTTACTTACCTTCTAAGAAATAGATCACAAAATCACTAACCATTTACCTCTCTCTAGCTGGTCCACTGCAATTAAAAGGAGCATCTAAACAGAATATCGGCAAGAAGAACTCGAAGCTGACTAAGTTCGAGAACGATGAGGACACGGTATCGAAAATGGGACCGATACCGGGACCGGATACCAAACTGTTTGCTGGACTGCATTTCTTGCTGACTTGTACTGAGACGCCGAGACGGACGCGGTCCGCTACTGATAAGGTAACAAGGTTGACAATTATTGTCCATTTTCTAAAGTAACTTGAATAGAAAGTGAATCAATTTCTGTTCAATCTTAAAACATTTCTTTAAGGTGATAGAGTCATTCCTAGACCTTTATGAACTTGGAGGGTTGTATTGATGATTTTGATGATTATAATTCTGTATCTACATACGTGTTACAGTTGCGAACAATATTTTAATCAACATACAACCTAGCACTGGCCTGCAAATTGCAAAAAAACGTAAGTAAATTTGAATTTTTCGGGCTGGTTGGAGCATTCACCTTAAAGAAATGTTCCAAGATTGAACAGAAATTGATTGAACAGAAACTTAACATATTTCGCTAAATTAATATTATAGTAGCAATAAAATTACAATTGTACAAACTTGAAAGTGTAGATTACGTAGAAAGAGAAAGTTTTGTTAAACTGTTTCTATGTCTATCGTAGTCACATGATTCGCAGAAGTTGTTTTAATGCATGCGGATTGTGAAAATACATTCGCATCTTTGATCGCGTAAAATATAGGATGTAAACGGACTCTTAACGAAGTCGTCAACCAAGCATTCTGTACATCAAACTAAGTAACTACGCAAAAATTATTGCTGGGAGACGACTTTTTTTTTTGGGGTGAAATATCCCACCCCATCCCTTCACGATTTTTTGCGATAAAACTCAATGTCACGATTTTTTACGATAAAACTCAAAGTAACGCACTCAAAACAGTGTGCTGATGGATGGATTGAAAAGTACGGGGGTCGTGGAGGTGTTAAAAGTAGAAATCTTACAATAAAAACTAGTATTAAAAAAAAAAACTTGTCAAAAATTTGAAACTTTGACCCCTAATATCTCCGTAACTAGAAGGTTCCCAGGTATGGTGTACAACAAAAAAAATATCGCAATGATGGGAAGAAAGACGAAGTGCCTTTCGGCTTCGTTAAGCGGTTTTTACACCCTCTAAATTTGTCATTCATACCCAAAGAAGTTTTCATCCATGTGGATTGAGAAAATACATAAGCATCTTTGATCACACAAAAGATTGTACATTTTGTTACCACATAATAATATTAATTTCAACAGGCCACCCAAAACGCAGAGACCCGCCACTATTCTTCCGAAGAGGACGGTGAGACCACTTCCTCAGTGGCCGGCACCGACACTGAAGACCTGGAGTTCTGCGACCGACCCTTCAACAAGGAGCGCCTCAAGGAACAGCTGGAAGCTGGCGGAGGGACCGTGTACAGGTAAATAACAAACAAGGAAATCAAAAGAAAAGTTATGTAAAATCAGTAAGTATTTATTTTCAAGTGACTTAAATCTCCGACTTTGAATATCTTGACCCTGGCAAACATCCACCTTTGTGGACAAATTTTACGCGATGTTTAATGTTTTAAAGGTTGGAAACTAGCTTTATAGGCAAGATATGTAATAGGCACTTAACTGGCGCTATTCTAAGATCTCTGATGCCCATCAGAGATGTCAGTCTCCACACAAACCAAATAACTCCACAATTATTTATTAAACCTTTACAACATGGAGAGCAGCGGTGGCCCAGTGCTGGCGGCCCCGACTTACGAACAGTAAGTCGTGGGTTCGAACCCAGACAGGCGCATTACTTCGTGTAATTTTTTTAATCACAATTTTCAAAAACGGTGAACGAAAACATCGTGAGGGAACCAGCATGCCCTAGAACCAAACAATTCGAAGACATGTGACATCTAACAACGGCCCGTGTGGTGGATTATAGCCCATTCCCTCTCATAGAGAGGAGGCCTGTGTCCGAGCAGTGGGAACATTATGGGCTGATTATGCCATGCTTTACAACACAAACCAACTTTCATTCGTGTCCACTTTCCAGCCACTTCGACGACGTACCAAAAAACAAATACACCGTCTGCAAATTGATCGCGCCCCGTCCCTGCCTCACAGCGAAGTACATCCAGTGCCTCGCAGCGGATATCCGCTCCGTGTCTCACGGCTGGGTCATCATGAGCTGCATCGACAACACTGTGCACGACATCGACTCGTTCGCTCTGCCAGCTGGCTGGTCTATAGTCAAGCAGAGGTTCATTAACTGGGTGAGTGGGGAGGGAGAGGGACAGAGAGAGAGAGAGATCTGACTAATCCAAGTCCAGTTTAAAAACAGCGTCGGGCACTAGTTGTCCGGCATTTAGCTGAACTGGGCCTTTTTGGCGCAGCAGTGAGGCACACAGTGTTACATTATTTAATTTTTTTTGTGAAGATTTAGATTTACAAGTTATTTTTTTATTCTTGGTTTTTTACTTTTTTATACTGTGTGCACTTGTGGCATGTGCCTTACACATGAATGTATTTGCTTTATATCAGGGTCTATTTTTTAAATAGTAACTTTAGGCGCATAATGCTTTGCGGCCTTTGTCGTGACAGAAAAACTATATAATTATATCAGCAGATAATCAAAATTAAATTGACGAAGTTTTTGACAACTTCCTTGTACAAGCAAGGCCACCAATTAGATTAACTCCGACGACGACCGCCGACGATAACACTTTCTAACTCATACCATCTCTCCAGATGCCGCCCTCAGGCCGTCGCAACGCAACATTCTACAAAGACAAGATTATCCTTCTCTGCGGCGACCAAGACACCTTCGTGAAGTTCTGGGAACGAGTATGCACCCTCGCCGGCGCCACAACGCGAGTAGTCAACGAAGAGGACCTCAACATGTCCGGGGCCTTAGCCCTGGTTACCGAATGGGACTGCCCTCACGAAGTGCAGAATAAGGCGAATCAAGATAATATCCCTCTGGTGTCCACTACTTGGGTTGTGCAGTGCTTAATAGAGGCTCGCGTCATAGCCCCTACCTCCCACGAAAAGTTCTCGTTTATGTTCACTGAGCCAGAATGATCCTGGGATTTTAAAAAGATCCTCATAATACGTGAAAATTGACACTTGAGGTGACGCGGTAGTGACGCTTTAGTGTATGTGAAGTGAAGTGTAATTGACAAATAAGTTACTTTACCAGTGGTTTAGGTAGAATCGGTGTACGAGAACGTTGATCACTTTTGAATTTCGTCACTCACTGGCGACCCGCTTCGACGTAGCACGATGTCTTTTGGTAGATCTTATAAAGCTAACGGAATAGTAGCGACACACCATCTGAAAGATACGCGACGAAAATTCTGTGTGCTTAGCTTAGCTGTAAATACAACAATATTATCATTTCGGCTGTATTGCTACTTGTCAATTTATTGTTGTAGCAAAACAGTCTGTCTTTTTCGAAGTCGCCTTTTTGCTAAACTAAATGTGTGTAGGGGCCAATGGTTGTAGGCACCGTACACTATCACTTAGTTGATGTTGGTTAAGTTGCGGAGTACACAGAAAGAACCACAAGTTGCGTTGAAAGTTATATTAAAATGTAGAAGTTACAATAGTTAAAGTGGTAGCGATTATTTCTCTTGACAAGTGGCTAGTTCCACAGTTGTCTGACTCGCTCTGCTTTGCGTGAAAAGTTACAATTATAGCGTAATATTTGTGACGCACGTCATCCAAGTAGGTTGCTGCGTTCGCAAAGTAAATGTACAGTTGATGAGACCGGACATTGTGACAAAGTTCTAAGTATGGTCAAAGATTTTGTAAGCATGGAGTTTGGCATATGGTTGTTAAAGTACAAAGTATATTGGTTACGCTAGACATAAATTGACAATGTATGGTGACAGCTTACGGTGTTTAGATGTTTATAAGATATAAACAGAAACATTTTAGCTTAGCGATATGTTGCTATTTTTATAAGCAAAAGTTAACCAAAATATAATATTTTTTCCACAACCTATTGCACTGCCTATACCACTGGTTTGTAAGCTTTAAGAAGTGAAAAAAAACAAATTTAAAAGTGTAAAATAACTGCAAGCAAGTGCAGGTGTAAAGACTTGAGATTGTTTTCTATAAAAGAAAATCTTGGTGTTAATAGTGTGTAAGGAATGTGTAAAAGTATTCGGAAAATGGATTTATTATTGTTGTTATACGGTGTCGTCGCGATAATTCAGCCTACGGGATCTCTAAGTTCTTTAGAGTTCAGCATGGCTGTTCACAAACGCTTCAATTCGATTTGGAAAGTCGTATGTCTATCCCGCTCGCTTTCGTAATACCAAAAAAAGATAGATATACGACTTGTCGAATCAAAATCGAATCGAAGTGTTTGTAAATAGCTGTGTTTGTCGGCGTAATTCGACACGGCCGAGAAAAAGTCACTCAGCTTCACTTTAATTCTGCCGAGCCGAGCCGATGGTACATGCCGAGATCAATCGGCACGAGCGGCGAATATTTGCAGCTTATACAGGGTTAGTTTTCAATGACCAGTCAAAATTTAAAATTAAGATATATAATATAGATATCAAACCAAACGTGCATTTTAAATATTATTGTCTAAAAATATAAAATAAAATAATAGTATTCATTTGAAAATGTCCTAAAAATTTCCTAAATCATAAACCTAGTGGGAATCAATGCACTTGTGTGCGGGTATGCACCGCCAAAGTTATGTGTGTGCTAACTGTTACCTATCTAGGTTGTTGAACTGAATTGTGCTGTTGCAATATCCACAAGTTCGCTTTTTAGTGGTGGATAGGAACTAAATTTGATTTTAAAAAATGTGAAAATATTATCGATTCTAAACCATCTCTGAAAATTTGGCTGGTCATTGAAAACTAACCCTGTATATTGCTTCAGATCGGCTTTGTTATTCAATAAATTCTGCCGAAATGAATGTGCCGACTCAAATGTAGCACCACTTACAAGGATTTGAGTAACCTATTAGTCTGGTTGAGGCTAAGGCAACTTGCGTCGGCAGCTGTTCAAAATAGGCTCCATTTAAATAAATAAATATCGCTGGACATTACACACAGCGCCATCTAGTGCCACACTAATCAACGAGACTTGTGTCGTGGACACCAGATAGTTGATATATTTCGAGCACCCCAGTGTACTTCGCAGCGACTTTCGCTGACCGCATTTTCGAGACAAAGTTAACCCTATGATTGCAATTGACATTTTGTAATGTATTTGTTGGTAAAGGATTGTTCGTAGTGGTCAACGGGTTAGCTAAATTTTGAACTTATAAAAATCATAAATACTAAAATCAAATAAAATCTATACTTCGAAATTAAAATGTTCAAACGGCGACTGATTTCTAAACTTATAACTATTACAAAAAATATAGTTAAATTCTACTCAAGGCCTTACTTATCTGGTTTTCTACAGAAACATGGCTTGCTCGCATTCGACATAATTTTTGTGGCGCAAAATTCAAATAATTATCTCTTTTGTCAAAATGAGATTTAGCTTAAAATTAGTTGCAGGAATCATGTATTTTTTTATACCTAGTAAGTGACACTAAAAAGTTCAAAGACTTGCTGCTTAAAAGAATGATAATAATATAGGTAGCTAAGTATATCTAATAGAAATAAATTGGTATTCAACTGTATATGGTCTCATTTAGTTGTAAGAATTTATATAAAAATTGTCATTTCTGTGAATATAGAGTTGATACAAATCATCAATTAAAATTGTGTCGGTTTAAAATCGATGCGTAGCCAAAGTGAGCTAATATTTAAATTACTATCTTGAACTAAGCATCATGTCTTTTTGTTATTTATTTTTAATTGATTTCATTTGGCTCTGTAGCAAGTTTAAGAAGAGTTTTTGTTTAAATTAAACTTTTCATTTGGAGGGGATTGAGTTGATCAATAAAATCAGTTTAATGTTATATTTTCTTAATTATTTCTATAAAATTGACATTCGTTCCTTTAAAATAATATGATTGAATCATGGATTTTCGACAGTATTTTTTTTTTGTATAAATTTTTGACGTGTAATTTAGGGTGTCACAAATTTAGGATTAAGATCGATGTTAATAATTGTTCATTTCTAATTCTCATTGACATTCTGTTCTATTTGATTTCTCAATTTTGTCATTGATGTCGTTCAAATAAGGTTCTTTTTGCACTTTGACTGTGCAAGTAGTATGAAAGAAAACTTACATCAGTTTCGTTTGACAATTGAAGAGTGTCAAAAGTCAAATAAAAGCGTCATCAAAATAAGATGACCACAATTCTCCAACACGTTTGACCAGTGGAAACATCTAGAAGTAAAAAAATAAGTTTCTGATATTCTTACTTGCACTACTCAAAATGGAATAAATCCTAATATTTCTATTGTAAATTACTAAATTTGAGATTATAAATAAATGGAGGGTAGAAGACGAGATATAGGCAATGCTAGGATATACCTGATGTACTATAAAATTAAACAAATCAGTGTATTATATGGTGGGTCTGGGTGACGTATTATTAACAAATTCGGTGAAAAACTTCACTTGTTGATGATCTCTGCAAAGGGAGCAAGAATCGTATGATTTGTGGTTTAAAAGTAGAGTGCGTCATGGTTCTATTGGCGCGTGCCTAGAGGCCAACAATACGGCAAGCCCATAAGGCAAGTCGACTGTTCAGAAACCCTAACATCAAAGAATCGAAGAGTACCTACTAAATAAGTTAAGAGGGCAGGCCAAGCTTTTAGGCTTCTATGAAAGTACCGCCACTAGCGCGTGGCCATACTCGGCCATCTTGTTTTTAAATACAATTTTCACAGATAACTTCACAAATGTTTACCAATAATAGCGCCCTATTGACATTGTAATACAAACGTGATTATTATTAATTTTGAGATCCCGATATTTCGACGCTGTTGGAAGCGCCATGATATCGGGAGCTCAAAATTAATAATAATCACGAAAGATATCCCATACGTAAGTGACATTAAGTTTAGTTTAAACTGTGAAAGCTTAAATCAGTGTTTATTGTAATACAAGCTCCAAAACAAACATGACGCACTTGGTTGGGAAATACTGGAATTATGTACAAGTAGGTAAATGTTTACTAACATAATTCGATCTGACTTTGTACATATTTGTGATGTTTTTTTCTATTTAAAGCACACACTAGTTCTTCATAATTTTTGACAGCTGTTTAGTATAGTAAAATGGTGTTAATGTTGGTATAAATAAGGTCTGTATTTGCGTGAAAGCGATGTGTGCGAGTAGATATGAAAAAGTTGATAATCTGTGTATTACGGGAAATGTATCCCCAAAATAGTGCGGTCTATCAAATAATTCATGTAATAGTAAATTAATTGTTATTCAGTATATAAATGATTGATATCAAATAAAGGGTGTAAATATACCCTTAACGGAATGGAATGGATGAAGTGAAAATTACGGATTTTCCTACTTCTCCTCAACGAAATTAATCAGTAAAGTATAGCACTTTACTGATTAATTTCGTTGCGGGATCCAAGACAGTTAAATTCTTTCTCTGGGACTTCGTCGAGTTTCATTGTTTTGTCGTTTCTGGCGGTCGCCACTTTTGATTCTAGCGCACAGGAATTACAGTGAGCAGGGAATAGTGTGGCGGGTGCGTCCTATTAAAATAAAGACCCATAACGAGAGGTACTTGTTCGCGATCATTTCGTTTGTTCTGGACTATACTTGGGGTTTAAAATGGCCGCTTTAGCAGAATCGTAATATGGATCCCGTTAAAAATTTAAAATTCTTAAAATGGACTTTATGGACATGGTCATAAAGTCCATCTTAAGAATTAATATTGTTTACGTGATTCATACTAAGATTCTGCGTGGATTCTGCTAAAGCGGCCATTTTAGGCCCGCTGGCTACCTTCAAGTCACGGAGATATTGGAGGTCAAGTTCCAACTTTTTCAAAAGGTTTGTTTTAATACAATTTTTTAAGGTTATAACTTAACTTTAAATGCCTCCGTGACTCGTTTACTATTAAATGCATTCATCGGCACAATGTTTTAAATGTGTTATATTGAGTTCCACCGTATAACGTGATTTTTTACCCCCCCCCCCCCACCCCTCCCAGAAAAAAAAGGTCGTTTCCCAGCAATCATTTTTGCGTTGAGCTACTTAGGTATACAGAATGCTTGGTTGACGGCTTCGTGAAAGGTTTCTTTACACATTGAGGCCCAAGATATTAAAAATCCATGCCAAATTCTTGTACAGTTTGCAATAGACTTTGCCAACTATGATATCCTATATGTAAATGTATAGTTTAGTGTTATAATAGTGACAGTATAAATGAATCTTGTACAGTAAAATATAATCTAATAAGTGAATGTGTAAATAATAATAGATTAAGTACAATGTTTCGAAGGTTATTAGCCTAAATACATACTACAGTATAGAGAATATTCCTATATGTTATGTATGTGTGTGGCTGCCAATAATTAATAGTCGACGTTGGTAAATTGAAAAGTCGCTAGAGCTGAAGCGTGTTTTTGGATATCCAACTTTCAGCGCTAAACCAAACGTTGCAAATTCTACAGCGCGATCATGTATCTGTCGCTGTTTCAATTTTCAACTGTCGTTGTGCTAAAATGTCTCGGATAAATAAAGAATTGAGGGCTAGTGTGTGCCAATCAAAATTGATGTAAAACTTCTTGAAGGTCCTTTAGTGTGTAATTGCATTTTTTTAGTCAGTAACTGGTTTTTTTTACTAAGTACGTACATTTTGGTCGTCATTTTGTGTTGCATTTTCTTTTTGATGTTTGTTTTTATTTGTTATTCTATCATTGTATCTTCGTTGTTAAGAAGTCAGATAGACATGTAATGTGTAAACTATGAATAAAATGATAGAAGTAAATTCGGTTTTGTTTATTTTACACCCGATAATATCCCAAACGGCCCTTTAAAGGCCCGCGACATTCAAATGTTCAGGTCATAAACTCGGAAAATTGAATTTTGGGGGCTATCGTCCGTATAGACAACACCACAATACTCCTAAAACACATTAATGAAGTTGCTCAAAAAGCTGCTAAGCTGAAGTGGGACTTGACAGACCCAATGAGCTGTGGGCCAAACTAGCCATTGTGGACACAGCCAGAAGGCGTCGAGGCAGACTTCGTAGAAGATGGTGGGACCAAAGAGTAGAATACTTACAGCAAACGAAATGGGTGGGACGAGCTTTGCCCCTGGCAGGAGGCCTTAGACTCAAGGCACCAACAGGATAGTCCAGCCTCAGGTTGAGCTGCGAAATGCCACAAAAAAAAACTGGGACCAGCTAGACAAAACCATTGGTCCACAATAGCCCTGGACCTGGATAAAAAAAAAACTTATTGCGTGCGATGACGTAACAGTAACAGTAACATTCAGTACTATTATTTTACATAATTATTTTGTGCTCTAGGTCTAGGGAACTTAAAATAGCGCCATCTTGTGCTGTGGAATAAAAACGTTGTTTATAGCGACATCTAGTAGACATGACATAGTACGTCTGCAAGAAACTAGCAGTTCTTTCCAAAGTTATTTTTAAAAGCCACTAGATGTCACTAACATTAGCTTGAATCGTTTAGCCGTAACTAGATGGCGTTAAATGTGCCTATTTCGTGAATGCAAGCTTGTTGTAAGTAGTAACCACATGAAAATAGAAGCGGACGTTGCAAAATCCCATTTAATTATTGTTTGTAGTGTTCTTTTATACAAAGTTTTGTTGGCCGATTAAATTCCAAGTCTTAGGATCAAAATAGGATTTTTAAAGTAAACTCTACCACGTTTTCAGTAGGTAGTGGTAGGTAGTCTACCTTCCTAGAAATTGCTGTCTTATCTGGAGAAAATTGGTTTATTTTATAATAGGGCACAAGTTGCCTCGGCAGTTGCTCTCTCACCACCCTTGATCCTGACTTTTACCTGGGAAAGCTTACACCTAAGTATCTATTCGTCTATGCAATCATTTTCAACCTTCGTTTCATTTCGACTTTACATCCATAATTATGTTATATCTAGCTTATGCCCACGGATCAGTGCCACGGCTTCGCCCGCGTGGATTTCAATAAATGTCCCACGTGATCATACTTCCGGGATAAAAAGTGTCCTATGTTAACACATCCAGGTTATAAAGTATCTGTGTGCCATCCAAATCCGTTCAGCCGTTTGAGCGTCAAGGAGTAGGTAACATACATTCATAAACGCAAACACACATCACACACACAAAGAAACATTCGCCTTTACGTATAAATTTAATGTAAGTGTTGCTTGATTGTTGGACCCAGTACCTGAAGTATCTAAATGGCCACGTTTATTTTCAGCTTGATTTAAGACTTATATCATGTTTAGGTCAGATCCATAATATATCATAAATGTTTCTTTTCAGGTAGGTACAGTTATTTACGTACCTAGTATGTAAGTAGATACCTATAACTCACAGTTCATACGGCGAAATACCTATTAAGTACCTATTAAACAATCGTGGATCGTTGTCACACAAATTACCAGTTTAATTAGTCATCGAATTAGTTAGCCGTACCTACTTGCCAAAATAACCAAAATTACGAAGACATGTGACATCTATCAATCCGCATTGGGCCCGCGTGGTGGATTATACCCCATTCCCTCTCATTGAGAGGAGGCCTGCGTCCCAGCAGTGGGAACATTAATAGGCTGATGATGATGATGATGACCTACTTGCCCACGTATTAGGAACCTACTACTTAGGTACAAAAAGTAGCTTTAGTCAATTTTATTATTGAGTACCGTAACTATAATAACTGCCTCGTTGGTCTTGTGATCGCAAGCACAACTGCTGAGAAAAAATTCCTGGTGGCCTACCATGACGTCTTAAAGCAGGATCGTTTTAATCTTGTTCCAGTGTTCCTACACTGGAGATGGCGCTAGACGTCCTCTATAACTCCGTCTCTTACCCACACTGGAACAAGACTAAAACGATCCTGCTTTAAGACGTCATGGTAGGCCACCTGGGTTCGATTCCCGGGTCGGGCAAAGAGATATTGTGTGTTTCCATCTGGAATTTTTCAGTAGCAGCCGCGGAGTCTGTGCCCGGTTATTTTTCATCTATTACATGGAACTAAAACATAGGTGTAAACGTCATGTTGTGTGCTTGCGCTATTAACTTGGTATGTTAGGTAATACCTACGTTAAGTTACTGTATCTACCTACATATTAAATATAGGGTGTAAAACACCTCTTAACGAAGCCGAAAGGCACTTGTTCTCCCCGTCATTGCGATCATTTTTTTGTTCTACACCATACCTGGGAACCTTCTAGTTACGAAGATATTGGGGGTCAAAGTTCCAACTTTTTAACATCATTTTTTTTTTAAATACAAGTTTTTAATGTAAGATTTTTACTTTAAACACCTACACGACCCCCGTACTATTCAATCCATCCATCAGCACAATGTTTTGAGTGCGTTACATTGAGTACTACCACAAAACATGAATTTTCACCCCAAAAAAAAAAAAATTGTTTCCTAGCAATAATTTTTGCGTAAAGTTACTTAGTTTGATGTACAGAATGCTTGGTTGACGGCTTCGTGAGGAGGTGTTTTACACGCTGTATATTATAATATCCTTATTGCAAGTCAATGAAGACAGATATGTGGCGACGACCTATTCAACGATACCTACACATATCAGTCAGACAGTCAGACTAGATATTTATTGGTAAAAACGTTAATATAAATACTCTAGTTATCTTTCCCAATAGCAAACTTGACACTTTATCATGAGCAATTAATTGCATTGCAATTTTTGAGATTGAAATTTAGTTTAACTTTATTCCACATTCGTTAATAAGACATAGTTTAAGATAATAATGTTAACTTACATAATTTTACAAACAAAAATCTAAGAATTGTAGTCCATTTGGTTCAATTGATTTTCAAAATTTTATGAAGTCATGGGACATTGAACATGTTATTGGCCGCTGAGAGAATGCGTTCCTGACAGGTCGCGTATTAGTATGTATTATTGGTGATGTTATATAACTTATAGCTTATATAACTTAGTTAATGTTACCATTTTTGCCCTATATTAACAAATAATATTATTAAAAACGATATCATTAAATCAAGCAACAATAAATGTTATAATTTCGCGATTTTATGTCCCAACTGACAGACGTCAGGAACGCATTCAATTATCCTCAGTCAAATGGACAAGTCGAAAGAGCAGTTCACTCTGAAAAATATGTTGACATATCAAGTCATGCAAATTCTGACATTTATTTAGCTTAGTTTCGTAGAAAATTGTGTTTTCCTACTTTCGCCATTAAATAATTTAAAAAAAACACCACAATATAAAAAAATATGAATTTCAATAAAAAACAACACCGGCCGACCTCATTGTAAGATAATGAACAAAAAGCAAAACTCATTTATCACGAACAACAATACACTCTGTGTGCCTGACCTGGGGTTGAATGCTTGATACCGTGAACCCACAGCAAAAGTGTATCATTATTAACCCTAGGCCAGCATAGGGCCAAGCTTAAGGTTACCTATATAAAAGCATCTTTAGAACGTTTTGTCAATCCAGTTAACTTGAAACTCACGATATTGGTGGTCGTTTAGGGGTTGGTTGTCAAAAAAATTATAATTTTGAAGTTACCACAATTTGGAATCATGTTTTGGGATGAAGCAAGGGACTGGTTGACAGATACAAAGATACCAAGTGATATTCTGACGTTAAATGACATTATGGTGTTGACAGTGTGGTGGTTGACAACCCTCTACTTCGATAAAGACTTTAAAAGTGGAGTGACTTTAAAGTATGTCGGGTCTTGAAGTCAAAGTTGCTTTGAGACTTGATGGATTGCAGTGCGTGAAGGCTTTGGTATCCAAGCCTTCCAAGGATTGCCAAGGATATGCCAGGGAGCAGGTACTCTTCCATATTCCTTGGTTTGTGCCTCTTGAGTAGACGCTGTATTTTCTTTTTCGAGCTGATAAGAAGCAAGAAACGAACGTCTTGCAATGATTGAATCAAGGTGTGTTTTCAATCGATATTTGTTTATAGATCAACACATTGCAATATTTTAGCTTTTTGCCTTCACCATAATTAGCTTTTTGCCTTCACCATTTTAAAATAATCTAGAAAGTAGAAACAATCTGGGAATCATCATTTTCTGAAAATATTTCCATGAAAGTAAACAAAGAACTTGATCTCGAGGAAACGACGGGAAAGCTCTTGGAATAATGCATTAAAGTAAAACGAAGCAGTGGTAACCGGTTTTACCAGAATAGACATAAAAACAAACGTTCATACCTGAAACTTGTGAGTGATTTTTCATGTTTTCAAGTTTTTCTCCATAAAATTGTTTATTCCAAAATTATTCCGTGTATGTCAATACTTTTAAACGGCCTAGGTAATAATTAAATTGACGACTAATAATATGTACCTAAAACTAAAAGAGTAGGAGCCTCAGTATAATTTATCATCATTTATCTTTAAACTTTTCTTGCTTGACAAAACGATGTAACATAAGTACATAAATTATACCTAAGTTATTGAAACACTGTTCTAAATAAATATCAAGTCACAATTATACTTATTTACTTCATTTTATGTACCTACCGACTTACGTACCGCCTTGCTATCAGGCTCTTGTCAAAGTTTATCATGCACGTTTATTTCAACATTACTCTTGTGACTATCATGCCTGTGTTTTAATTGGGACATTTACTTTATTTTATAAATAAACTTTTGAAAATTATCAAATGCATTTTTGTTATAATCATTTCAGGTTGCCAAATACCCATGTACAGACGCCAGCACATCCAGCCACTACCATCTGTCTTTATTTAATAGATTTTCAACTTTATCGCTAAAGCATCCGGTTCAAGGTTGATTGGGAAAATTGGACCGTTTCGGGTAGCTTCAAGACGTTTTTTTTAATTTGTTTTCACATTCTCACTTCAGTCAGATTAGTAAATTTGTCAAATCTTTAACAAAATGACTGTCTATCTTCTGGTTTTCTACTTTCTCATATAGTGCATGAATTTAGTATTCCGAATCAGTGGCGTGTCTAGGGGCCAACCAGCAAGCCCATAAGGCTATCAGACTATTCAGAAACCCTAACATCATGAAGAGTAGTAGGTTTTAAGAGCAAGCCAAGCTAGACTTGAATGAAAGTACCCACGATTCCCAATGTTTTCCAGATACCTATGTTAATCTGTGGTGGAAAGATTTTTCAGCAACCAAGATGTGTCTGGGTAACAGGGTGTGCGCAGGCATTGGAGAACTAGAGAACTATCAGCTTTTCTTCAAGTCAGTTGTCACATGTCCACTGTTCAACGAAGGCCTCTTTTCAAGTAGTCAACAAAACAATCTAAAAAAAGAAAAAACATCCCCAGACATCGCCAGGGGACATATCCTAGCGAGCGATAAACACACAAGACATGTCAGTGGTAAGATAAAGCTTTATGAACGATATAAATGTAATAAATGAGCGCTTGTTTACGTCGCGCTCTATCGTTGGCGATAAAGAACGTTGAGATCATACGTTTAATATTATTGTACGGTAGGTATTCAGTTGAGTTATGTTTCCTTTAAACTGAGAAGATGTTTTAGGAGTCAACAAGCTCAAGCTTCTGAAACGTCTATCCATTGGTCATCTCCTCTGTCTACTATGTCATTGGTCCTGTTTCTCTGTGTTCCCAACTTGTAGATTTTCCCCTCAAATTTAGGGGGTAAATGTGTCGACTGGGATTTTTATAGGGGCTTTATTTTTTTAGTAGTATTTTTAGGGACTTTTTTATTTACAAGTATAGACCCAAAGATAACCAATCATATTTATTTGCTGACCTAGCAACACGTAATGACATCTAGAGCAATTCCGCGTTACTAAGAATGTGGAGTTTGATGAAAAATACAACTTGCGCTAGTGTTAACCATAAACAAAGGATTTTTATTTTTTTTCTATCAACGGATTTTATAAGCCTGTGATAACTTTTCTGTTTCTGTGAAAGTACCACAATACCAGAAAAGGAACCTGACAAATCTGTTAACTTACTCCGCGGGGGTAAGGACATCAGCCAATCCTGGTTGACTTCCAATCAAGAAATAGCCTTTTTATGTCGCACTGCTGACACTGCTGTGCAAAGGCCGACCCCATTTCCTTTCAGGTACTCTTCTCTTGCGCCGCCTCGAACCGAACAGATGACCTCGTCACCTCTTTCTAGGCGGTCAGCGGCGGCAGTTGGTCAGCGGTGCCGTCCAACCTCAGGCACCTATCGTATTGAGACCTTAAGAATAAGATTTTTTTTTTTAATAAAGTATTACAAAAATGTACATTTTTGGTGCAGTAGTGTTATTTCTGAAACATATAATTAGTGCATAAAAGTAAACTATAACTAAAATAAAATAGGCGAGACGACAAAAAAATCTAATTAGTCCGTCAGATAGATTTCTAAAAAATATTGAACACTTATTTTTTCTTTTGTTACGTAAACCAAAATTGATGAAGATATGACGCTTTAAAAATTCTCTATTCGTCACGCCTAGGTATAATTTTTAGCTAGTTCTGACGTCACGAGCCCCCACTCTCGAGTTTTGATGCGTTTTATCTTTGTCAATATTCATTGAATTACAAAAACAAAAAATATATATGTGTCCATGATCTAGGTTTATTTAAGCCTGTGTTTCAGGCCATCACTTTACATAGCACACAACTTGACTTTGACAGCGGATTCGCGATTTGATAATATGAAAGTATGCAACCATAATATTTAGAGAATGACGTTCTAACTTCTAATAGATCGATGAGAAGAGAGATTTTAGAAAGGGTGAAAATTATTATTATTTTCACCAATAATATACTTATCTATACAGACTACATACTAATACGTTGTTGCTTAGCAGATAACAATGGTGATACTCAGTTCTAATAGGTCTGTACAACTACATAATTATATTCAATATGGCTATCGTAAAAAGTCACGGATAAAAAACAACACACAAAGTTCTTGTACCTACTTCTTAAATAAGTTTTCTTGTGACCATAACTTCAGTTTTCCCTCTATAAAAAGCGCAAAATGCATAGACAAAACATAAACTATACGACGTCAACAAGTACCACAGATAAGAATAATATGGTGTTAAAAGAACCCCAAAAAGTCATATTCTGAGGGATACAGTCCCTGGAGAACAGTGACTACTATCTCGTATATTTGGAGTACCGAAATATAGCGGTTATGATAATAAACGGTTTTTTGTTGATATCGGGAAAAGATATTTTGAGCAGACTGTTCTTTTTTTCTTTTCCTATTTTCGAATCAAAAGTGTCTATAAAACGTCGATGTCATTTTTGCTGGCTAATTTTGGAAACTATTATACTACCTAATTTAAAAAGCTAGAGTTTTTTTAATTATGTTTTTCTGTATTTAATAAAATAAACTATCTACTTTAATAGTCATTTTTTGTGATATCTTCGTTTCCGTGACGTAATTTCCAATTTCTTTCATATCTACATTCAGATTCCTTATTCTTACTTATCATAGTTTCTGATTATGTTTCTGAGGTTACCAGCTTACTTTTTATATATATGCCAAGCATATTATTTGTACTTATCAAGAGCCCATACAAACTCCCAACTAAAAACCGCCTCACATAGCTGAAAACCCATAAAATCGCTGTCAATGTGCGCGTGTCGTTTCAGCCAATAGCGACGCGCCCCGGGTCCTGACCCCGCGTCATTGGCGGGGTCACGCCTCGCGTAATTACTTACTGAAAGCCTGACTTCTCAAGGTGTAAGTGATGTAGGTAGATAGTTACTTGAAAGGTTTTAATTAACTTTTATGACCCGCTCCTGGCACGGTGTTTACGGCCTTGACAAAACATCAGGGATTTCTTTGTTTTAAAATCACTCTTTTTTTCCTATGTGAATAGGCAGAAACTACAAAACTACAGAACATGTTCGGAGGAGCTCGTGGCTAAATAATAACAGCCGCTCAGGTCGATATTTAGGTTAAGCTGTGCTTGCCTAGGTTGTTCTGTGGATGGGTGACCACCCTTACGTACCGAGTTTCCTCCGTGCCTCGGAAGGCACGTTAAGCAGTTGGCCTCGGCTGTCATTTGTAGATCTTCAACAGTCGTTACAGGTAGTCAGTGGCCCAAAAAGTCTGACAACCAGTCTTACCAAACGGTATCGTATTACCCAGTACTAACTGGGTTGTGGAGGTCCGATAGGCAGTCGCTCCATGTAAAATACTGGTATTCAGCTGCATCCGGTTGGACTGGAACCCGACTCCAACATAGTTGGGAAAAGGCTAGGCAGAGATTTGAATATGTTCAATATAGACAAGTCACGATTGTCGCAGTGGCTGAGCAATTGACTGCTGCGTTGCGCGGGTTTGATCCTCGAATCGAATAAATAGTTGGCCTACAGATAGTTGTTCCGGGCGTGGCTGTTTGTGTATATGAGTTCAAATGTTTGGAATAGCAAACAATCGTCGCGCGTCGGTGCGTTTAAAAAAAGAAAAATATATTATATTCCACACAGAAACCTTCTAGAAACAATTCTATAAATGATGTTGAAAGCTGCATTATAATCCGACGAATAGCGACTTTCTTTAATAAATATACATCTACAGAACAGATAAAACAATAGATAAGTATTTTAGCATTGCAGAAATATCATCTAAATAGTTATAGAAATTAATAAATTAGACAATTTAGATTCTGAAGGACTAAAATGACCGCTCTAGCAGCATCATAATAATAAGAATCACTTTAAAATTCTTAAAATGGTCGCAGAACGATCATTTTACGTATTATAATTTATCATTTTAGGCCTCCTGGTGAAGGTAGATGAATAATCAGCTGCTTCACAATTCTTTTATGCATATCTACACATTAAGACTGATTACGTATTGTATGTTGAAACAATGCACCAGGAAAATGCACAATCGTATGGAAATAAGCAGTGTCAATACAATTAACTTTTACCGACCTTAGGACATTGTAATAAGGGTTATTTCAGTCTTGCTACTTAACACGGCTTCGTTCGGTCTCTGACCTGTTACTCACGTAAATGAGTAGCAGTAAGAATTACTTTAGTACTTAGTAAAGTAAATTAATGTAGCCAGTTATAATTTAACAGAAAAAACATAAAATGAAAAAAACTGATGTTTTCTTTAATCCCCATTGTTTAACATAATCATTAAATGCCTAGCTTTTTCCCAAATAAGTCGGGGTTGGCTTTCATTGCCTGGATGCATCTGAAATCAGTATTTAACATACAAAAATTACCTTAACTGAAACGAGTCGGACTCGCGCACCGAGGGTTCCGTACAAACTTTTGTAAAGGACAAACTTAACTTTGCTGTTCGATCCCATGAGACGGCTTGGTTTAAAGCAAGGTCTTACAGCACAAGTAAAGGGAAAATTCCGAAAAATAAAAAAAGTTGAACATTAAGGTAAATTTTGGTACTTACAAGTTTTCGCGAAACATTAAATTTGCCCATATCTTTTTATCGTGTTGACTCAGGACCTTGATTTTTATACACCTAATAGAAACTAAAGACTTCAGTATCTGGTATAAATTTCAACTTGCTAGGTTCACCCGTTTCTGAGAAAATCGGTGGTGACAGACGGACAGACGGACAGACGAACAAGAAAGTGATCTTGTAAGGGTTTCGTTTTTTCCTTTTGAGGTACGGAACCCTAAAAATCATATGAGAGGACAGATCTTTTCTCCCATTCTGATCACGTGCGGTAGATAATTTTAGTGTCAGGACATGTGATTGAGTAATATCAATGTTTTAACACTAATAAAAATGATTCTATTCCATTCCATTATATTGTACGGGTATATTGTAAGGGTTTGACCCACAAATAAATAAGAAACAAGCCTTATCCTTTAAAACGACACGCTTACATAATTTAATATGTTGTGTCTTAGTTCCGAAATAATCATTTATTATTATTTTTAATGAATCTCGAATCAAATATGTCAGATGTCATACCAATGCATAATCAAATCATCCCAAACCAATATTCGTAAGACAATGATGGCGGCCTATTAATATTGATAATAATTGGGTATAGCCTATAAACTGAAAAAGCGAAACTCAACACGCAATGCAAGCACGAATTTCGATTGATAGTTCCGACAAATGTCATACTTATTATCTCGACTCAAATCGGTCAAAACAAGACTCAAAATTCGTAATCGTTCTAGAATACCTAACTAGACTGAAAAGCCTTCCATTAGCCTCAACCTGCAATGTCAAGGTAGTGAAACTGACCGCGGAGGGCGCGGGGCGGGGGGCGGGGTCACAGCCCTCGCTCTATCGATTTTCTGCAAGACGCCGCTTTCTTGCTACTTGCCCTGGAAACCGCTGAAAATTCGCAACCTTATAGTGTGGGAAGGGTGCGAAGATTTGGAGGCTCTAGTTAGGTTTTTTGAAAGGTTTTCAGGAGTTTGATATAAAATATAATTTATAGCTTAGAGCACTCACGAATATGTAGTTTTCTGACAGTAAAATATTTTTTGAATGGGATCATTAGGTCTGGAGATTACCCTCTACGTACAAACTTAACAAATACCTCTTTATAATACACTCGTAAATATAGATAATTAGCCAGTGACCCATAGTATTCTAAAACAGAAGTTTGTTTACATTTCGTTGTTTTTATTGCCGAAACAGATTTTATTATCATTACTTGTTAGCCATTTATAAGAAATCAGACACGTAAGGGCAATTTATATGTTGATAATCTTTTAGTAGTTCACTAAGCTCTTAGACTTAAGCTAGACAGACAGACAGACAGATAGACAGATTTTATATGTTTCTTTACTACAATTTTCATTACATCAATAACTCAAAAGCAGTGTCCAGTTTTTCTAACTCTGTTACTACGAACAAATATCGATTTTGCGTATTGATCGCAATGCTCGGTCTGCCTGAAAAAAATGTATCCTAGAGAGACATACATAATATCAATACGTAAATACTCACCCCGACAAAATCAACATACAGCTGCACGGCTGCATCTAAACCAGCATTTACAGAGCACGAAAACGCTCAAAAAATAATAACAGCTCATTCACAAATGAGACTCAACTGACATCAAACGGCACGGAGCAGCCGCCCTCATTAGACCTCCCTTTGATCTCGACCTGCTGCATGTAGGCATAGTGTACATCTACGTCACATTAGACGTAGTAATATTAACCATACAGTATTTCAACTAGGAACAAATCGTTAGAATAGACTCACACACGCATGCAATAACGCTTTGCATGTGTGTGTGAGTCTCAGACATGAATTCAAAACATGCTTCAGGTAACAGGTTAATCCTGAAATCGTGAGGGCTATCTGACGTACCCAAAGTCAGATATCAGGGCATGATCGACCCGTCCGAAATACAATGCCACTGTGGCCCCTCTTCAGGAAATGCCTTACCTCCTTTCTTGTCTATCCTGCACAGGCATCTGCACCTTCCAAGATTTAAACGGAACCAACGAAATAGCTGTGCAGGTGGCAATATACTGGTCGGGCATTATTTGAGCCCATCGACACGCAAAGAAGAAGATGGTAAGTCGAGTCGAGGCGCATCGAGAGTGCTTTAGGTGTGTTATTCAACATAACAAACAGTTTAGTTGACGACCTTAATACTTACGACTTAGTTGGTTTACTGGTTATCTTTGTACTGTGTACTACGTTCAGTGTTTTCATGACTTGTGTGTATGAAGCATATGTGCTTTGTATTTACTTTGTAAGTCTGCGGGGTTATGTTTTTTGTATAAAAGGGAACTTGGTTGACTTTTTATAAACTAAAGTCTGTGTGGTGGAAGGTTTACTTACAGGCCTGAAGAAAATGAGAAAATTCATTGGTTATTGCGGTATGTTTTACTGCAAACGCTTCTTCTTAGCGTGTCGATGGCAATCTAAATTGTGTCGGTCCAGAACTGAGTCACTAGTTTCTGCTTAGTGCTTTCGGTAGCGTCCAAACAGCAGGACACGCAGGACACGATATTAAGTGCCCCATCGTTTGTGGAACAGCACCACATTTATACTCCAGGGCAGATTTATTCCGGGGTTGCGGGACTGTTCACCGGGGTTGCGGGACTGTTCGCCGGGGTTGCGGGACTGTTCGAAAGAGATACCGTGACCCCGGAACACAAAGGGCGATGAAGGAACATGGATGTGTTTTAGTCAGTAAAAGTCTGACACTCCCTCTTGCTCTTGCCCAGAGCGGGAGAAGTCATTTGATGAATTCCCAACCGAAAAAAATAAAATAAAAAAGGCCAGATTTATTAATGAATCTCCACCTGAGCAGGGATTCCTTGCTGCGGCCAACCTGGGTCCGGAGTCTATTTATTTAAAGACTTCCAGGTGAGCAATGACAACTGATGTCCAGGTGGGAGATTTTCAGCAAGTGGAACGAGTTGGTAAGGTGAGGATGCACTAAAACGCTGATTGCACCGAATTTAAATGAAGTAAGAGATAAATAAAATTATATTTTTTTTAATCAAAGTAGATATTCATTTCAATTAAACCCTTTACAGGCAGAGTCGGTTAGTTAGTCAGGAAGTTGAAGCTAGTCCATTCTAAAACATATATCTCTGCGGAGAAGAAAGTATTAAAAACGCCATGATAACTCGATTATAATTAAAACTATTTTCTTTTATGACAAAGAAAAAGTAACAAAAAAACATGTTTAACGAAAACTCAAAAATCCCAATAATTAAATCTAGTCACTTTACTACCTCGCACAAAAGATAAATGCCTATATTTTAATCACCTCAATCAGTTTCGGTAACAGGCAAGCTAAGGTTGTAAGGGGATGATCCGTTTTCATCCCGTTCGCCCCCATTCATCCCGTCATCCCGTTCATACACCCCGTCCTTTGATCCGGCACTGCGTTTGCCGCAAATTGTAAGCTAGTGGGTTTATTGGAAAATATTGGAGGACAGAGGGATTATCTGGGGTTTTTTGTAAAGTGTTGGTGTGCGTAGTGGTTTGTGTAACTATTTTGTAGAATAAGAATAAAATATTCTTTTTCTGGAAGTGTCAAATCGGTTGACGAACTAATAAATAACGGCCAACTTGGTATGTCTCCCCTTGGTGTGTTCCCGAAGTAAACAAAAATAACGTTCATAAGAACCACGTGACTTACGAAAAAATTACGTTCTTAAGAACCACGTGACTTTCGAATCATGATTGAATTATATTATTACAAGCAGAGTACAACCCGAATTGATTGTCAAATTATAAATGAACGTGAGCGAAACCTCAGACAAAAATAGTTTAAAAAATAAAGTAAAAATGAATGTGTTTAAAAAGCCAGACTACGAGATTTATGTGCTACGACATGGCTACGGCGTAGCTCACGAGCTACGAGTTACTGAGGAATTAAGATCGTTTTGTTTTGATCTTTTTAGGACGTTCATGATGAAGTTCTTTCGTTGATCACACTACTCCTAGTAAACGCGTAGTATTTCGGGTTCCAGACCAGAAAAAATCTTCACGTTTAGTTTGAAAAACACGATCATACTCGTAATTGTTTGGTGGTCAACTAAATATTAGTCAACTCTTTTAGTCTGCCGAAACCACGATTATAGGGATACCTATCTGTATAAACATAAAACTATAGTACAAAACAATATGAGTGCAGTATTCACAGTTAATTACGGGAAGTGAACCACGGCCGTGGTAATTAGTGAGACAGGTTGACGCGGCACAAACACGGTGCTGTGTTGTGTAGTCTAAATATTGTTGCAGTTAGAATTGTAGAGGATACTGTTAGGAATTGTAGTTGAATTGTAATGTCATAAGCAGAACGTACGTACGTACCTACGCCTGATGGAATTTATCATTCTGCCTGCCATCTGCCATCTGACCTCCACAACCCATTTAGTACTGGGTGGATACCCTAAAATAAGACTGGCTGACTGGCTGACTGGCTGGCTGGCTGACTCTAGGGCTACTGACTACCTGCAACGACTGCCAAAGGTGTACAAATGACAGCCGGGACTAATGGTTAAACTTGCGGTATGAAATTTAAAAAAACTCTTTATCACGCTAGCGAGCAGCGGGATGTGAGAAACTCTTGTGATTTATTGTTTCTAGACCCAGTGCATAAGCTGTACTATTATTTATACATTATCTGCAAACAAATGAATTAATTAGAGATGTATGTATATACCAAATATAACATGGCTTCACATCAGCTCATTTTAAATTTCTAGCTTAAGAGTAAAAAAAACTAAAGTCCTCATTAACAATTTCGTCCTCCGATCCATTCCGTACCGAAGTCTATGTTCCAATCAAATATTAGTAAATCCGCCTAAATAGGCGCGCAGTTAATTAGCGGGATTGAACCGCGATACCCGCGCTAATTTACTAACACAACCTGTCGACAGACTGCAAATACACAACGGCTACTGAAACTGGGAACTTCTACTGATCATGAAAAACTATAAGGACTGGACGGTTCCCTATCCATTTGCATAAAATTTTAAGACCTAATATAACTTGGCATACTTTTGTTACTCCTAATTAATTTTTCGCATAACAGCTTACGCATATTTTTTTTAAGATTCTTAGGCATAAATTTATTTACGCATAATGATAATAAAACATATTTTTTATAGACATAACAAAGAAGCATATATAATAATGAACTCCTTAAATATTAGACACGCTAATTGGATACTTATACAATTTATTTTAACGATTGGAAAAAAAACCATATCTTCTGAAGTAGGTATAACATATTTGTTTTGAACATAGTTGATTGTGAACATATGTGAGTTTTTTCCCTGTAGCAAGCGTTTCCCAAGCATGCAAACAAGCATACACCATGCGTGCAGCAAGCATGCAGCATGCAAACAAGCATACACCATGCATGCAGTATGCAACATGCAGCAGGCATGGTTTCTGTCACGGCTCCGGCGGCGGTCCCACGCGAGCTTATTGTCGCAGATGTGTTTTACGCTCACCACCGCAGCTTCGGCGGCAAGCGTTGAAACTACCTGCTCCTCAGCTTGCGGGCCGCCTCGCCCCTCCTCGTCTACGCGGGCTTAAATTATACTTTAGGGGTAGGGCAGACAAGACTACGTGGAGTCGGTTTTGCAGCGATTCGTTTCTGTCAGTAACTTTTGCAGCACAACTTAATGAATTTTTAATTCAAAATAAATACGTAAAAATAACTCTAATTTGATTCCGGTATTTATATTAATTGTATGCCTAAATACTACTATGCTAATAGTCATTATGCCTAGTAACATTATGCAAATTCAATTTATGCCAAACAAATTAGCCTTCAAAATGATTATGCCAACATAAACTGTATGCAAAAAAAAAATTGGCAAAGTATTATTATGGCAAAACACATTATGCCAAAACAGTTATGCCAAAGTATATTAGGAAAAAGAACATTATGCAAAAAGAAGGGATCCCGGACTTGACACATTACAATAATGTAAACTTAACATCACGCCTGTAATCCCTGAATGGTTAGGCAGAAGTGTACCTAATAGTACACCGACATTTCGCCAGTTATGTTGAAGACCCATGTAATCGGGGGCGAGATTATTGCCATCAACCGGGCACAGATCCACTAACACTTTGTCCGACCCGGGAATCGAACCCAGGACCTCTTGCTCAGCAGTCACAGTTGCGACCATTATACCAACGAGGCAGTCAATAATGAATAAATAATTACAATAATTTTGTTTATCAGAAATGTCTTTTAGTATTCTGACTATTTAATTTAGTTAAGCATTGATTAACATAGCACATGCCGTCTGCGTCACCCTTAAGGGTAAGGCAGATGTATATCCCATAGTACAGTACATCCACTTTTCGTCAGTTATGTTTTAGTCCCATGTAATAGGAGCCTTCATCAACCGGAAACTAAATTTCAACTTCAATCTTGATTCAAAAACACTTTTCCATCCAGGAATCCGACCTTGTCAATCTTTGCTTACCTTGAAAATCGACCCTTGCGACTGTCGCATTATTCGTCGTCACTCCTCACCTAGGAACCTCATAATATTTTCTTGTTTACAACTTAAGAAAGAAAGAAAATTGTGTTTATTCGGCATTATTAAAAACAAAAACACCTTAAAAATTACCAAAATGAATAAGCAAACAAAACAATACCAAAAGGGCCTCAGCTTAGCATATTAATACCAGTTGGCAATACAAGACGAACTAATTCCATAGTTTTCCCAGCCACCAATCAGCACACATTGCTACTAATTGAACGAAATGTATTAGCTCTTTATTGTGATGTTAATTTATGACTGATTATTGCTCATAATCAATCAAAATAAACTATAAATTAAAACATTTGTAACTATATAGAGCTGTACCATGAATTATTTGGCATGTCCTAGAGTCAAACATTGGTTTACATGTGACATCTACCAACCCGCACTGGGCCCGCGTGTTAGATTATAGCCCATTCCCTCTCATAGATAGGAGGCCGTGTGCTATATCTATTCAGTAAAAAGCTGACATTTTGAAATAAAAAACAGACAGTTCAATTATTTATATAGATACAAATGTAAAGGAAATAACATACAGACAGCACAAAGATACCGCATATTTAATTTAAAAATCTCTTCCAGCGGACCTGCGACAGGAATGACAGGATAGATAGGATAGATAGACAAGAAACGATATCGTGTAACCATCGACAAATAATTCTGTGGATGGAGTGGCTCTTAAAATGAACATGGACAAAACCAAGGTCATGTTGAATGCCCATGTCACACCCATTCCTATCAAGATCGGAGACATACACTCGAAGTTGTAGACGATTATGTGTACCTGGGACAAACGGTCCAGTTAGGTAGGTCTAACTTCGAGAAAGAGGTCAATCGTCGAATCCGACTCGGCTGGGCAGCGTTCGGGAAGCTGCGCGGTATCTTCTCGTCCAACTTACCACAGTGTCTCAAGACTAAAGTCTATGACCAGTGTGTGTTGCCAGTGATTACATACGGACCGAAACGTGGTCGCTCACAATGGGCCTCAACAGAATGCTTAAAGTCACCCAAAGGGCAATGGACAGGGCTATGCTCGCGCGATCGAATTAGAAATGAAGACATCCGCAAGAGAACCAAAGTTATCGACGTAGCCCGAAGAATTGCCAAACTTAAGTGGCAGTGGGCAGGGCACATTGCTCGCAGAACGGATGGCCGATGGGGCCGAAAAGTTCTGGAGTGGCAACCGCGAACCGGAAGACGTTGCGTTGGAAGGCCTCCCACTAGGTGGACCGATGACCTGGTGAAGGTTGCGGGAATCCGCTGGATACGAGTCGCACGGGACCGGTCAATTTGGCGACACTTGGGGGAGGCCTATGCCCAGCAGTGGACGTCTATCGGCTGAAATGATGATGATGATCGACAAATCATATGAAGAAACACGTTTCCATACCGATTCGCGAATACGTTAAACCGTGCTAGACTTACCTAATACTTCCACGACAACAGCTCAATTTAAAACCCCAAAAAGTAATCACACATAACTGGAATGAAATCCAAACATTTTAAGCACAAATAAAGATCGGATAACAAATCGGAACGGGGTGCCGATAAGTGGTGTAAAACCCGTATTATGGAATAACCATTATATTACGATCTCCACCAACCCACTGAATTACCTCTTTAGTTCCTTGAAATTGCATAGCAGGGGGGGACAGGGAGATTCAAGGTAAATTGGTAGTCGATTACGACTCGGATTGTCAAGTCTTCGAGTGGCAGAAAATCGCATCAGTGATCGAATAGGGATGGGATTCGCGATTTTTTCAGATCTCGTTTGCATTTCGATAGTGAGAGGATTATTCGTAATGCGATCGGATTGCCTGTGTTGTGTTTGTGTATTTATGTGTGTGTGTTAATGCATGAAATGTGATTATGTTTGTAAGGGAAGATTTGGGTGGAAGAGAAGTACCTAACCATTGTGTTGTTGTACAATTGTAAGGTTACTTTTCTAACAAGAACTTGCATTTGAAAGTTATTTTTTCAATCAGAATGAACATCATTTTGAATTACTCATTCTCAGCTTAAAATTACTAAACAGGTGGTAGTCGTTTTCAAAATGTTTCTTTCCGATAACCACAGTAGACAGAATTGACATTTATGCTTTTCGGTAGCTTATGTTAATTCCATAGCTACTTATTGACTTTTTATCGTTGCCGCTGATAAGTAGTACGACCGATTTAAGTTTGCAGCTCAAGGTGGCGCTGCTTGTCAAGAAAAAATGCATCAATATGTCAAACTTGGTACATTGATTTTAGTTCTGTATTTCTACGCCTTTATCCTGAGACTTTTAGAAAGTATCCTTCTCTATTTATGCAAAATAAATGTCATCTCACCGATCTGTGCTTACCCAACGACGTTTACTTGCTTGATAGTGTAAGTCGTGTAATCCGCAGATTAGCGGCTGTTCAACAAACGTATCGGGGGAGCGGTTAAGTAAGCATTTCTTATCTTAACCCTTCGTGATGACAGTTTAGAACGAATGATAGAGTAAGTTTTAAATAAAGAAGTGTTTTTTTTTTTTTTTATTTGAACTGAAATCATTTATGGAATTATTTTATTCTTTTTAGTGATTAAAAAGCTCGTGGCGAAATTATAACAGCCGCTCGTGTTGATCTCCAGGTTAAGACGCGCTTGCCTAGGTTAGTTTGGTGGATGGGTACCACCCATTAGGTTTAGGCAAAAACGGCCTATTGGATACCAATTTATCGTGTCAGCCTACTCTGACTGCCTCGAGATTAGTCTTACCAGAAAGATGCAGCAAAATACCAATATTTTAAATGTAGCTACTGCATCTGACCTCCACAACCCAGTTACTGGCTAACCCTCGGTAAGATTGACCAACCTATTCCTAATGAGTATAATTACTGAAATTACTTCCTTAGCACATTAAGCATAAAGCTCAAACCAGCATGCACAAATGTTCACAAACTGCAATTAGCGACATTCGTGCTAGAACCGAACGTCAAATTAAAGAAAGTTATTTTCAATTCGGAAATCCTTGCACCGAGTGGTATTCACACAAAAAGTACGGAATTCCGAGGGGCGGAACCACCTGTGCATAATCCGCATACTTTCACGGCTCTATGGTACAGGCCGGTTCAAAAGTTTGAATTTGTGTTTTTTTTTATTTTTGTCTTATTGGAATTATGTTGCAGTTTGAAACTACGACTTTTTTTTGTTCTAGATAGATATATTATTATATCGTTATTATTCTAAAAAGATAACGCGGGTTGTCTTGTTAATTATTGTTGTTGTAATGTTAATTTCCTAAAATCAAGACAAAAGACGCTATGAATAGGCTGTGTGAAAGATTACATGGCTAGGAAGGAAGTGACTCATTCGAAGACGAGTAATAGAGAAGAAGACATGCTGCGCCGACCTCAAATGGATTTGGATAAGCAAAATGATAGCATTTAAAAAAAAAAAAACATTTCTTCTTAATTCTTTGTTCAATAAAATAATAGAAATTAATAATATAAGTACGTCATTTTTGCATTTTATTGTCCTTTAAAAAATCGTCTTCTTCTTATATTTCACTCTATCAACATTACCGTAACAGCCTGTATCTCGCAACTCGATCCCGTGGGAGCGTCAGACGCATCATTTCTACCAATATACCTTAACCAGGAAGTAACTGTTTTTGTTGGCGCACTGGGTAGGGAGTAAATCATATGAGTATACTTTTGTGTGGATTAGAACTTGCGGTCTAGTACGTACGGGGATCAGTCCTCCAAACAAAATAGATTCCTGAAATCATTTTAGAATTTCTATGATCTATGATTTCTTTCTATGACACACGACAATAATCTAAAGTATTCTGCCTGTAAAGTAAATGTATCAATGAACATAAATTGGGACAAACAGAATCTACTTGAACTTAATAGGAAACAATACATTTAATTTTAAAATACCATTAAAGACTCAAAATATCCTAACCAAAAATTATAGGTCCCATAACAATCGCCACCCCTCTTATTAGCCACTTGCTTGTCTATGGGAATGTTGTCCAAACTTTTTTTTTCAATTTCCTGATGCGTGATTTGTACGCTGTCAGCGAAAACATTTGGTTTTCGAACGTCACCTGTTCGCTGGTTCCCACGATTTGGGTCGCATGTGTTCTAATTACAAAATCTGCATAGAATTCGATTATTTGAATGTCCTTACATTGTTTCTGCTTTTGAATCGATATTCGGATTTCGAATTTGGGTCAATGATAGTTCAGGGTGTAGACACTTTGAACTCAATAAAATGTTTCTTTTTTTATAAATATGAGTACCTAGATATTTATTACAACTTTGATAAAGTATAACTATAATTATAACAAGCATCAAATAATTCATAATAATTCCAAAAAGACAAGATTCCATTTCAACTTAGTTTTGAAGCTCTAAATTCTCACCGTAAAGTTTTTGCCATTAAAGGTTTTATAGCCCACAAAATGTATTTAAGTGTTTTTCCAATATTTCAATAAAATAAGTCATAAAACTTAAACAAGGTGGTTTGTTACTGATAAGGGGTGTTAAAACTTTATTTATTGCGACGTTTTCTATGAAGAGAGAAATTATGATTTCAAAATCATAATTTCTGAAATGTTTAAATGGCAGTTTATTTACAAGCCACAAACTAAGATAAAAGTTTAGTGCTATAGAACTACGCTGAAGCCAGAGAAGTTTTTTCTAATAATACAGTTTTTAATAAGTAACAAATGTAATTACATATTAACTGTATTCATATTAAAATGTAATCCCCGAAGGATTACAGGCATTATATTTTCTAGAAGTGTTTTAGGGTTAAGCACAAGTTTAATTCTCATGTAATAGAGGGCGAGCTTATTACCATCAACCGGGCACACATCCAGACTCTGTGGGAACTTCCTGGTGGAAAATCCAATTACACTTTACCCAAACCAAACTTCTAGAAAATATGTATATTAATTATTACTTTGTATCTTCTCAGTATGTGGATGGAATCTGTAATATGTCAGGCGAATTTAGCTACGTATTTGTGTCCCCGCACTCCAGCCAGAAGTGAAGGATCAACATCGTGTGGTTTGAGTCAGTAGGAGTCTGACAGGCGCCGCTCAACGGCGGAGGAATCCATACAAAAAAAAGTGCCCAAACTCTGTATTAAAATGTGCGACCACCTCAAAGACCGTACAAGTAACCCTTCCATAAACAAAGATAGTCTAACTATAGTAACTCAGGTGCGATATTGGCACATTGGAGTGCAATAAATTATTAGGTACTGGCTGGTAAACGTTCGCAGATTAATTGCACGGTGTGCTGTCAAATAAGACGCACTATGTTTTATAACTATTAATCTTAAAGTTGAATATAGGAAATTTAGAGTTAATAAGCCAGTTTTCAGTAAAACTAGACAACTAAATTATTGTTTAAATAAAAACGTTAAAGGTCCTAGCATTTTTTTTTTTAATACAACAGTACAATCATTATATACAAGTTTGCGGAGGCGACAAGCAAATATGTTTAACTCATCTCAATATATTTTCTCCGACAAATTTTCTACTCTCATGTTAGTTCTTAAAACTTTCAAATTCACCGGAACGTCTAACAGAAGATCATGAACTAAACTTTTACATAACATCTTATTAGTATACCAGAATCTAATTAGTTTGTAACAAACCCAAAAGACAGCTGTTGTCCACACTTCATTCGATAGTACAAAGTGACTTCCGTGCCAAGACATCAAAGATGAAAGCACCGGAACAGCACCCACCCACATATCCAGGTTTTCCACGACAATTATACAGAAATATCCATAAAATTAATTGTCACTAATGTACATTACTTTCACACGAGACACCGCCAGAAATTACCGTGACACAACCCGTAATGACCAATGTCTCTTTTATCTCAAATTACCAACTTCCTTTTACTGACAAAAACAAAAGAACACTGAAAAATATACCCTGGCACTTACTGCATAAAAGTCAATGTTTGAAACGACTGGCCGCAAATAGAACGTTGTCCGAATTTTGACGTCTCAATACTCATTGACAGCTGCGGTCAGCCATTTTGTTTTTTTGACAGATTTACGATGTCCACCCACATTTGGCATGCGACCAACTTTTTATGAGCATATTACATGGTCATTAATGGTTTTCTATTGTGGATTGTATTGAAATGTCATTATTATATTGTAGAGGAATATTGTGCAAAGGCTGATAGGCGTTAAATTTCGAATGACGGTTATCTTTGATGGTTTTTTGTTTATGAGTTGATTGTGACGTCCTCTAAGTTCATTTCTTGGTTCCGGTTCTGTTTTGTGTGACCTCGTAGATGGGAGGACGAGCTGGACAAAACCAAAGACCAGTGGCCCATATTAGTCCTGGACCGAAGAAACTGTCAGTGACAGGGAGATGCCTTTACCTGGGTAAAGGCATCCTGTGTCACAGTCACAGAAGAGAAAGTAATAGTAAGAAAGAGAAGTATTTTTGTAGTAAAAGTAATCTTAACATTAATCAATTAATCTTTCCATCAGGAATGTTCCTGTAACCACGGAGTCTGATTTGTGCCCGCTGGACTCGCCCATGGGTCTTAAACAAAACAACATAATTGGCGAAACGTGGGTTACGAGTAGTAGTACTCAGCGTAACCCTTCGAGGTTTACGAATAATCTTTTCCTCGTGCAAAAACTACACCTTAAAACCTATTACCACCTTAAAATACGTAGGCATTACTCAAAGACCGAATCTAATTAAAGCGAAGCCCTACAAACTATTACTAGGGCATGGTACTGGCTACTTACCTACTCGTTACTCCTATCTACAATAGAAAAAGTTACAATTTCGTTTCCGTCTTTCGTGACTTAACTTCCGTTTGCTTCGAGGCTTCTTAGAGTAGGGTGACCGTTATGGCCAATTTGCTTGGAAGAAGTAATCTTATGTATTTTTTTAGTACCTATCTCTTTTTGGGAGAGGGCACTGACTCTTGTAACACAGGTCTATATCACCTAGCACAGCAGTCAAGGAGTTTACACAATTTTATAACCAGTTAAGAGTCATACTCATAGGAGCCGAGATCTGTTAGCTTGAAGGTTTTTATAAAGCGCGGGCGCCTCATCATCTCATCGTATCCAGCATGAACCTAATGTCTGCTTAAAAGAGTGTCCATGGAGTTTCTTGTCAGTTCTTCTCCATAGAGATCTGATCAGGCCCCTTATTCACAACGCTTCGATTCGATTTTCGATTCGGAAAGTCGTGTCTCGCTCGGTTTCGTAATGTCGAAAAAAGATAGATATTCCGAATCGAAAATCGAATCGTAACGTTGTGAATAAGGGGCCTGATCAGTAATTTCACAGATCTTATGCCTTGTGACTGGGACTGTAGCTACATTTTATTGTTGTCTTAGTTTCGACAATTTAAAGTGCCTGTTACTGGCCTACTTGAAGTAAATGTTTCGATTTTGATTGTTTTTGATCTGCTTCAATGCTGAATCGAAATTCGAATGCTGTTGTCGTTGCTAAGTAGGTACTGGGCCAATCTTTCTTTCCATTTCGGTAGTTCCCCACGATACCCTAAGAGGAAGATACATGGTCACCTCACAATCACTGGAGTAGTCACCGCAATAGTATTACATGTCAAACGCAATCCTCTTACCTCCCCCCCACCTTACGTTTGCCCGTCTTTAACCGCCATTTGTAAGGTTTCACGCAAAACTTAAGTTAGTAGTGTTGGCCCGAATGTTTTTTTTAAAGATTTGGTGTGTTCAGCTTGTTCATGCTGAAGAATAGGTCAATGGTCATTTTTTCAAATGAATGTTCAATGGTAGAGACTAGTCCAGCGTAGTTGAGAAGCTCGTGGCTAAATAATAACAGCCCCGCGGGTCGATCTGAAAGGTTAAGGGCCTATACTACCTCAAATGGCTTAGCATGATCCTCCGTTACGCCTAAAATACTGCAGCATTAATTTTGAAATAAATATATGGTAAAGTTGAGGATTAATGTTAAGTCCTATATTTTGCGAAAACACGATACCATAAAATTTTCCAAAAAATCCCAAAGTTAAACTGAACAATAAACCGCTGGCAATCATAAAATACTTCAAATTAGATCATGAAACTTTTTATACTAACTGAACTAACTATAAAGCAGGTCTTATATTATTTATTTTTTTAGTCCAATCAATAGAATTTTTGTAAATCGCAAAAAACCACTAATTTCACACTATTCGGCCTGCAGTGACTGACGTAACAACCACTTTGTAGTGCAAGCTGATTAGAACTTTATTTATTTCAAACGAAGTTTGAACTACCAAAAATATAGTTGCTAATTTGAGGTAGTATAGGCTCTTAAGCAGCGCTTTCCTAGATCAGTCCATGATGGGTGACCACGAGACCACGTTAAGCCGTTAGTCCCTACTGTCCTTTGTCTTGACTTGTCAGATCTTTGACTTGTCCTTGCAGGTGGCTTGAAAGTTTGGCCACCGGGGATTACAGACCTGATTTTATGTAACAGCATGTCACTGTGCGTATGTAGTTAGTTAATTTGGGTAATTTATTGCATACCGGAACATTTCGCTCACAATAGGGAATATGCATGTATTTTTTTTCTTCTTTCAAATCAATAAAATACACAAATTTTAACCCATGAAAAGTATTAAAAGTTAAGTTCAACGACTGTTTGTCGCTCAAAAATAATATTAAACTATTTTCTATGACAGTTCAAACGTCCGTGACTGTCGCGGTCACGATATTACGTCATTTACCTCAATCTGCCTTGTTTACATCTAATTTTTTGGCCTTAATAAAATAATTTCACTAATTGCACGTGCTTTATTCAAGCATAAATTGCAATAACAATATTATAATAAAATATTTGACAAACTTTAAGTACTTTTCAAATAAAAGTGATTTTTTGACACATACCGACTTAGACGTCACTACCGGCGTTATTGAGGGACGATGAGTGCGCTCCGTTTCACTAAAAACCTGCTACATAAAACAATAAATTGTAAAATAAGTGATGTTTTTAAAACTTAAACAAGTGATCCACAATGTTCTTATGCATGCATGTTTTGTATTTCATGCATATTCCCTATTTGCATTTCCTATTCCCATAACTTACGGAACCCACATTTCAGCATATGGGTATTCTCCATGCGTAATGTGACATCACCTTTACCCCAAGGTATATCTTTCAGGAACCATTAGACATGTTCAAACACCCTAATGGCGGAACTCACCCCTAACCTCACTTCCACCCTTAAATTCTTTTAGTTTATTAATAAGTTTCAGTTCAATTTCTTCATAAATCACTTGAAAATTTAATTCGTTTTATTTTGGACCTTGTATTTCTTAGTTTGAGTTGAAATTTACGTGAAGTATCTTTAAGACAATCGATATGAAAAAAATGTACTTAAGTTGAAGCAGTAATAAGGTTTAAAATCGTTTATTGTGAATAATATTTTTGTTGATGCAGTTTTGTTAAAGGATTTTAATCCGTAATGTCATTCAGTTAGGGTTTAAAGTAGTGGGATGTCTCAGGTAAGAAATGTGTAAAAACACGCATCTGTTTCAAAGACGCTTGTGTTGATAAGATTACCAAAACAAATTAGGTAATTAAATATTATTATGTTAACAATGCATCATTTTCAGGAGAAAGATAAGATAAAGCTTTTAGAAGTAGAACTATTTATACCAACTGAAACATAATTCAGTTTTTTGGATCTATATCTCTTCTTGTTGATAAACTATGAAAATCATTTTTTTAAATTTCGAATGTACATGTAACATGGCAACACTTAGCGTGCCCATATCCCTTACAACGTATAATCTATCTAAATTGTTTTTGCATTAGGAATTTCTGAGTAGGAGTCTGGATTTGTGCCCAGTTCATGGCAATAGGCTCACCCCTTACTACATGGGACTTAAACATAACTGGCGAAATATGGTTGTTCTATTAGGTACCCCTCTGCCTAACTTTTGGGGATAACAGGCGTAAAGTTAGGTTATGTCTATATTGATGGAGACTTAATAAATGAACTTCAGTTGGAAGAACAAACATCAACGCCACCAACGCCACCAACTAAGGGAAATGTAACTAAGACACTCCCCGGAAGCCTAGTGGTAACCCAACACCTCATGGGACACGTGCTACTTCCTCGCAGGACACTTGAGAACTGAGACCACTTCCACTGGTCAAGGGTACTTCACCATAAGTCCGTGGTAAGGTATCTGTGGGGCTAATTGTCTGACTGTCGATGATCGTTTATTAAAGTATTGATGACTCTCTTGGTCTTTTGATTGAGTGTTTAAAGATAATCTTTGCTGCATATCACTTTTAAGTCATAACTTAATCTTAAAGCGCATATGCGCCATGCGCTTTGAAATTGAAATGAACTGTACGACCGTATTCATATTAATTCTACATCAACTGTCAACAGTATTGACATATAAGCTTTTCAAATGAATTAAATTGACATAAGCTACCTTATGTCAATTTAATTCATTTTTGACTATTCATAATTTTTACCCGACTGCGCCAGAAGGAGGGTTATGTTTTTACTGTACAGATCAGTAAAATTTATCTACTCAGGTCATCTCTGCCAAATGAATGTTTTAACTGTTCTAAACAGCTTCTGCCCAAAGAATTTGCATATTTTTTCAATCTTATTAGTTTATTCTCTTAAATCCATTAAAATAAAGTTAATTGCCTGTTTTAATGATCACATGGGAATTAATTAATCTGGTTTTCTCACATAATTGATGCCAAAAGATGCCAAAAAACCATGGATTTTATAATTTAAAATGCCATAAAATCATAAGGAATGAACTACCTAATGAAATAAATGTGTATGATTTTACAAACCACCTAGGTAGCTATAAAAATCATATAAAATCGTTGTAAAATAAAAAAGAATCCTGCAAAGAAATAGCATAACGCTTTCGTAATAAATGTTGTCTTAAAGCTGCCATTAAAATTCATTGCCGCCGAACATATTTTCCTTTTACTGAGTTGCCAGTCACGAAATTTAAAATTCCCTGTAGTAGAGCATACTGGTGGTGAGAGTTATCTAATAAAATCAGATGCTTTTTAGTTAACATCAAAATTATGTTATAAATGTACAATTGTGCATCAAAAAGTTAAGTTTGTAAGGTTATTGAGTTCTAAAATACAAGACAAGCGATCTTAAACTTGATATTTATCAATCTATATATCGATATATTTATATATCTTGAAGTTATTGTTTTTTCCATTAAGTTTATTTCAATCCAAGTTATGACAAAGTCATTCTAGTTAGTCTAGTAAGCCCGCTGAAACAGAAATGTCATGGTACTGAAATATCCTGAATTTAAGCAAAATCCTTCAAAATTGGCAACACGTTTTTATAAGAGAATTCGTAGTCTTCCCGCCATATTATTTCCATACTTACAGACATTACGACAAAGTTACAGATGCTTTCGAAAACATAAAACTGATGCAAAATTGTCCTTATTTACTTGTCATAAGGTTTATTTCAGCTTATACCAGGGTAAAATATAAGTTTGTGATAGTGTTACGATATCAAAATCGCGAAGACGGGGGCGTAGACGAAATGTGTCAGTTTTATAACCACATTATAAGGGAAGTTGGAATAATACTGGCCTGAATATACTCCATTTTGTTTTTTGTTCATGATTTAAAAAAACAGTACTTAAGTACTTTATGATACTTTACTAGTTAAAAATTGGGATCGGTCTGACCAGTTAAAACAAGAGTTTTCATAATCTTTTATCACTTTATGATCAGTCAAACTGGTATGTACGAAATGCGGACCAGTTGCGGACATCGGACACTAAAGTATCTCTCAGTTTTTTGAAGCCACGTCCGCAATTTGTCCGTACCAGTGACCTTCACCTACAGCTTTTAAATTCTCACATTTCTAACGGACTTATACGGTAGTTTTTCTTATCAGTTCGAATTGGTCCGAAAAATAGAGCTCTATGCAGAGCTAGATAAACAATCCTGTAAGCTAAGATTTAAGTATGTGCTCAAACTTTATGTTCTTGAAAAACCGAAACTTGCAGCGCTGAAAGCATATAAGTAGGTACTCCACCGATTGCATAAGCATATTGCAAGAGTACAAATAGGGTACTCTGATTTGCTCGACCGATTTTACTTAAAAGTTACATCAGCTAAAAAGCGCTTCAAGCCTAGCAAAGCGTCTGCATTAAATCGAGTTACATGCGCAATATATTGCGTCCCGCGCTCAATGTAGCGGAACGCATCAAATCCATACTTGTAATGGGGCTGTGTTCCATTTTTAAACTTATTACGATTTATTGCTTTTTATTTGCACGGTTTCTGAATTCAAATATTTTTGTCTCCCCCACCGTGGAGAATTGGCGGGATTTTATGAGATTTATTGAAAAAAAAAATGTCGTAATTCTTGGCTTTGTCCACACATGTCCGGTGGAAACTTGTATTCTATAATATTCTGGTATTTTTTTGTCAATAACATTATTAGGTTTGGAAAGTATCACTACCCAGTTTTCCGCTATTCTGGATCAAATTCTCGAAACTTTTTATAAGAAAGGGTGTGCCATTTGTATCAATATCACCAATATCACACTCTTCATAATGATTCATAGATAGTCTACTTCTACGAATCGAAATCAATATTCAGGCCAGCTGTTTTCTAAATTACCCAAATACAGACAGCCAGACACAATTCACTTAATATTCAACGAAGACGGCGTCTGAAACACGCCACAAACTGCAGTAGCCGAAAGCTTGCGATAAGATTACCCGTATCTTAAAACATTCACTAAGAAAATAGCACTAAAGTTCAGATTTCCGACAGCCGGTATCAGTACTCGGTATCCATTAACTCCGGTCAGAAGTCATGGACGAAAGATCTGGCAGTTGCGCGGTTTATTTTTAAATTTAGAATGAATGAGTGATGTTTTGCCAGTGTCTTTTTATCAATGGGTCGGCTGAATGAGTTCCTATCCTTTTTTAATTGTTGAAGGAAGAAATTTAACCAAAAATGTTTTGAAAAAATCGTATTTCATAATTATTTATTTGAATAATAAAATGATTGTGGCTTAATTTGAGCTTTTAGTTGAGTAATAGAGCTTAAGGTATCTTCTTAGAGTAGGTTCTTATGATTTTGTTGCTATTTCCAAAATACATTTTTTTTAAGTGATTGAAATCAAGTAACGTTAAACAGGTAACTGTAAGTAGTAAGATATTACAACCTATTTGACGGTGCAAACAAAACAGTCATCAACCAATCTGACAACATCACAAGACAGCGGTGGCAAAATGTCTGTGACTTTATTTCCTGTATTCTTTTGTTTTGGCAATCCACGACGAGTCCAATCAGAAATAGACAGCAACAGGGCCCTCACGACAGTTATCTCCGAGCCCTTTCTTTTCTTTCACACTGTGTTAATAACCGTGACACAAACTTATTCCATGAATTCAGTACTTATGTACATAAATCTACCTCAGCGTACAAATTTTTCGACGGTAATTTATTTGTTCCATACATTTTGAAGGTGTAATAGGTAAATTATATTTCTAGAGTTTTTGCGTCGTTATTCCCCAAAGCCTTATTGAAGTTCACAGTTGGACATGGGCTTCTTTAAAACTTCGCCACAACACCGTGTCCTCCGATGACTTGAATGTTGCTTAAACCGTATATTTTCTGCCCAAAATCCTCCCAAACACCCGCATCTCCAGAAATACATAACCCCCATATGTATAAAGTCACGAAGCGAACATTATCTGCTCAGTTTCCTAAAACCCGAAGTTTATTTTCCTCATAAGATAAGATGTCCCATTAATAGCACTTCGGCCACCTATCTGAAGCTGAAAGATCTCTTACAGTTTAATGGGAGATAGTTTTTTTGTGCATGGGAGGGGTTAAAGGTGACGGACCAATGGCGGCGCGTGACGTCACGTAGATAAAGAAGTGAGATAGAGTGGGACGAGAGATATTCTATTCTTGGAGCGTCTGGTGGAGGTACAGGCGTGGGGAAATTGATTGGGTGTTTGGGGATTAGAAGTACTTGGATGAATGAAAATGTGAATGTGGCGGTTGCTAAATAGGCACTAATATAGTATAACACTTGTTTCTGTAGTAAAATAGTTATATAGTAGATAGTGTTTAGCGTACATAAAGATATAATTACTTTTAGTATCGCCGATAAGTTATTGTTACAGGAGAGAATTATTATGATAATAATTTCCTCCATTTCGAAAATCTTTATCGAGGAGATTATGAATTTAGATGGCTTTATGAGTAGAGGAAGACTAAAGAAGCGATGGATGGACTGTGTGAAAGATGATGTGGCTAGAAAGGAGACTGCTGAGATCATAAGTAATAGAGAAGTATGGAAGAAGAAAACATGCTGCGTCGACACCAAATAAATTGGGATAATAAGAGCAAGCAAGAGAATAATGATTTCTCTTGTTCTCGTTTCTCTATTACATAAGATCTCAGTAGTCACGTCCTTTCTAGCCATATCATCTTTCACACAGTCCGTCCATCGCTTCTTTGGTCTTCCTCTACTCTTATAGCCGTCTACTTTAATAATCTCCTCGATAAAGATATTACTTATAATATTTATTTTGTAAAATCATGGATCATCGATGGATGGCTTCAGTGTTTCTATGGCAGTAACTATGAGATTTATGATAATTACTCCGCAGTGGATTGTTTAGTATTGTTTTAGGAATTTATTGATTGATTGAATAAGTCATGATACTCTGGCGCAGTTTGTCGTAGAAGTCTATGCCCAGCTGTGGGTTGACAGGAGGTGATTGAAGATATTGACCGGATATGAAGTGGTTTTTTGTCTCCCTCTAATATAATAGACAAATGAACATTGGTGCACTTTTGCATGCGACTGTACTACTTGGGTTTATTCTCGTCGACCGTCGACGTGAACGCTGAGCGTTGGAGTCGGTACTTACTGTCAGACTTTATGTTTTGCTTATAGCATATACATCGGTATCAGATGTATATAATACCATGATGTTATGTCAAGAAGGAAATTCACCGTGATAATTGTATAAGCAACTAAGATTCTGATCCCGATTTTTTTTGAGATCTAAGTTTTAAAATTTTGCAACCTGGATCTTTTTCGCCGAATTAAAAGTAGGTACATATTTTGCATAACATTTAACTTTTCTTGCGTTTAATACGTGGTAATTTTTTCAAAAAGTAGTTTTTTAGCTTTTCTGTTACTGATCTATTTTACATTGAAACTTTGTACATATTTTATGTTTGCAAATGAAACTTGTGTTTAGGTAATACATACCTAGATTTAAGGCCTGTAAAAGTCCTAGTCTTTAAAATCAAACTTACCTATTTGCAAAAGTAAATCCATCTGATAATGTACCATACCTCAGAAACTAAAGTGATAAAGGACTATTCTTGACACCTCATACAAACGTCAATCATCAACGATCAAAAATAAAAACCAATAAACCTCAATTGCTTTTTTCCCAAATCTAAATCCGTGCACACTCATTTCGAATATTTCCCCAAAAAATCTGTCCCTAGCGGGCCATATTTAGTAGTTCAAACGCTTATAGGCGACACTTCATTTACGCATCACAGTCAACCGGCAACCAAGTCCCCGCAATATTTACTGTCGAACAAATCACTGTAGAACCGAAAATAAATAAAATACGCATAGAAAAAACAGTAAAAACTCATTCCGTACAATTAAAAAAAGCTCACAGTTATTTAGATTTCCATAAATACTCTACGCTTGGCTGAAGTTTTTGAGATACATCTTCCTGAATGGTTTTTTAGCGTCGACCGGGGTGTTTCGAGTTCGTGACGAAAGTGTCGGTAGTCGAAAATTGAAGCGATAAGCTTTCGCTTCAGATTTTTGTGTTGCTTTCATAGAATAATCTTTTAAAAGTTATGGTCTACGTAGGTCCTGAAAATATGAGAGTATTAAATGCTCAATAACTGTACATAAAGTAGACAAAATCCTCCTTCGCTAAGCTAAGCTTCTTTGATTTTGTTTTCGGGGTAAATACATAAATTAAATTGAAAATCGAAGTTACTTTTGTACAGAACCTGATAATAAAACAACCTACAAGTATATTTTTGACGTAACATTCGGTTAAATAAGTAAAATCCTTTAGTTAAGTACCTAACTTATCGTCTTTCTTAAAATTACACCAAATTTTAAGAATATCTTATCTCGTTGGTTACATTCAAAATATAGTACAGGCGCCAGGACATCAAGCTACCCGCAACAGTTCTCTATGAACCTTGAACCTAATGCCTTAGCGATAAAGTTGAAAATCTATTAAAGAAATTTGACAGATTGTAGTAGCCCGATGTGTCGTCTGTATCTTTATAGTTTTACGACTTTTACAAGAAATATCGCTATCGAAATCGCCCGGTTCTGTCCACATATCCACCTCATTGTATTTATTTGGGTTTCAAATCCTCGCCACAGTTTCTGTCGACATAAATCGTGCGCGCGACATTTCCGACAAATACGCGCTTTGCCGCGCTAACGACGTTTTGTTCACGATTGTACTTCATTCTTTTGCCTAGATAATTATATGTTTAAAATTAGTTTGTGTGTGATTGTACTTTTTTGAAGCGGCTTTTTAGAAAACATGGTTTTATGGTGTAAAACTCACGATATTTATGATTGACTAGCTGTTGCCCGCGACTTCGATCGCGTGGACTTTTTGAGTTGTTTTTGCCGGGATAAAAAGTAGCTTATGAGCTTACACCCAGATCCGTTCAGCCATTCTGGCGTGACTGAGTAATAAACATCTATTCATCCAACCAAACTTTGACATTTATACGAATAAGATAGATCCTGCCCGCAAATTTCTTCCACGTCATAGAAACAGACCCAAGGTCACTCGGCAATAATATAGCAATGTAGCTTTGTATTCATGACATGAATGTTTTTTTGTTAATCGGATGAGTAGTTCCGTATATTACCTCCTACAAAAACCTTTCTATAAAATCAGTATCAGATCAGATGTATCCAGATTGTAACATTTGTAGAGCCTTATAATTTTCTAAAGTACTGAAGAAGAAAGTAAGCAAGAAAGAACGCGAATGAAATTATCAAAATGATTCTGGATTGAAGAATATTGTCGAAATATCGATGGATATTTGAAAATAGCCTTGCAAAATGACAATAGCGAATAGCATGTCTGGCTCAAGGTAGCACTGGACACATTACAATGGCTTGCCTGGACTGTGCCGCCATTGAGGGCTTGACAGTCGAGCAGTGTGGAGAAAATTGAACGGAAGGCGGGCTGGGAGAACCAATGAGTTTAAAATAGGAACCTAGCTGTCACAAATGCCATTTTCTTCTCTATGATTCAGAGGAACAAAAAAAACAAACGAAGATTATTACGGCCTGCATGGCGGCCAGTGGTAACAGTTCTATTTTTAAATGCCATGAGAATATGTTTGGTCTACACTTCAATATTTTTTTTAATCGCCCGGGGTCAAGTTAACAATATGAAAATCCTATTCAAATCTAACGTACTTATAGGCAATTAATCATTTCCACTGCATACTACAAAAACGAAACAAACCGGAAGGTCGAGTCCACAATGGTCAACAAGTGGACAGTTCTCAAGGACCCCTTATCAATATTCAAGAAATTCTACTTTTTCTGTTCACGCATAAATTTCACCGCGGCCATTATCCGCGAATTCGGACATGCAAGAACATTAATTATAAATCCTTCGCGAATGACTAGAGGTCACGTTCGATGCGTGAGAATGCGTTCGATTCAAAGGACCCTATTTGAATATGCCCTTCGGTGAAAGAAAACATGGCATTGTGAGCCATCGGTCAGCCATTGTAGTGCACTGCAGTGTCATCGTATTATTATTCAAATTTAAGCAGGTGATGCAAACAGAACTGACCTATGGCTATTTTTTTTCATTGCAGTAAATTTTTATTTACAATACGCAATTATTGGAGGAAACCGGCATGTCCTCGAACCAAAAATTCGAAGACATGTGACATCTACGAAACCGCACTGGGCCCGCGTGGTGGATTATAGCCCATTCCCTCTCATTGAGAGGAGGCCGTGTCCCAGCAGTGGGACCATTATAGGCTGATGATGATGACGCAATTATTGGGTTCCGTGAATAGGGTAGATGACACCATAAAACAATAATTTCAAGACACCAATCGCAAATAAAAAACTTTATTTTGGGCCTGAAAACCCGTTATATTTTCAATTAATTGCCAAATTCGATTTTTAGTTGCTTTAAAATCAATAAATAGTTGAGTCATTGAGTTGAATAAACAGTGACGTCACAGTTGGCTATGGCCATACAAAATCTATGAGAGAACCGCGTTTTGACAGCTCTTAAAAAGTATCTCAATTGATTGGTGTGTCATCTACCCCATTTGAATTTTTGTTTTATTACAATTTGGAAAATTAAACTGTGTCGAAATCTTTCGAAAATCCCGAGTTTGTTTTTTTTCCCTTTTGGTCTTTTGTATAGTAGATATTATGAATAATTATTAGCTTAAACACTATCGTATGTCTAAGAATGACTCCGAAACTGCAAAATAAAACCTTTACGTTTTATGGTCTAAATCACACCCTGAAAGATGATCACACGTTTCTGGTACACGCTGTATACAGAATTACTCGTATCTATCAAATAAAGTAAGTAAAGGGTGTAATAAGCCTCTTAACGAAGCCGAAAGACATTTGTTCTCCTCGTCATTGCGATATTTTTTTTGTTCTAGACTATACCTGGGAACCTTCTAGTTACGGAGATATTGGGGATCAAAGTTTAATCTTTTTCTCAATTCTTTTTTTACTTTAAACACCACCAAACAAACACCTACACGACCCCCATACTACTCAATTCACCCATCAGCAGAATGTTTTAAGTGCGTTGCATTGAGTCCTAACGAAAAGTGTGATTTTTCAAACCAAAAAAAAAGGCATTTCCCAGCAAAAAAAATTGTGCAGGGTTACTTAGTTTGATGTACAGAATGCTTGGTTGACGGCTTCTCGAAGAGTCTGTTTACACCCTTTATGTACTGTGCCTGAGTTGTAATTACTTATGCAAACATTTTTGTACAATAGACAAGAATTTAAATGAAGAATGAACTGACAAAGAAAGCAAAGCCAACAAATTCTAACTTTTGACAGTTCTAACTTTACATAAACTAAAATAAAAATCCTATCTTAAGTTATTACTTTTACTCGAGAGTAAATTTGACTCGTCTAAAGAAACGAGTGTAGGTAAGTGCCAAACATAACGTAATTTAACAAATATACATTGTCTGTATTTATTGAATCATCATGTAAGTAACACATTACACAAATCCAATCAATTTTACCAGTTTCCACTCCTCAATTTATTCAATACCACAAAAATCTCATATCGCAAACATAATTCATCAAATCTACTCAAAGTCCGGTACTTATTATACCAGCCCCTGTTTAACAAAGATTTGGGAAAAAAATGGGAATATTCCGCTATCGGACTGGTGATCAATCAATGTGGATTACCGGACGATCGCTATTTTAATCATTATACCCTCGAGGATTCAAGTGGAGGTTGGGATATGAAGATGTTCTGGGTTGGAAATTGTTGTGGTTTCTTTTGATTTTGGTTGACCGCATTGTAGTTAAATTAATAGGGGCATCTTGTGGCATTGCTTGAAACATTTGTGGTTCATTGATGTACCTTTTTATCCATTGCATTCACGATGCATGGGTCCTTAGCATCCTATAATTTTCTTTACTTTGTAATCCCATTTACAAAATGCATCATCTGCCTAGCTTTTCCCAACCATGTTGGATGCAGCCTAATAGCAGTATTTTACACGAAGATATTGCCTCTCTGACTTCAAAAATCGAATTAGTATAGTGTAATATGTATGATACCCTTGGTAAAACTGGATGTAGGGAATATGCATGAAATACAAAACTCTTTTATTTATCAAAAAAACCTTGTATTGGCCTAAAACAACATTGTGGTACACTTGTTTAAGTTGCTAATACATTACTTATTTTACAATTTACTGTTTTATGTAGCATATTTTTGGTGAAACGGAACGCACTCTCAAAACGTATCGTCCTCGTAACGCCGGTAGTGACGTCAAAGACTATATGTCAAAAAAACACTTTTATTTGAAAAGTGCTTAAAGTTTCACTAAGATTTTATTATAATATAGTTATTGCAATTTTTACTTGACTAGAGCACATACAATTAGTAAAATTATTCCATAAAGGAAAAAAAAAATGATGTAAACAAGACAGATTGTGGTAAATGACGTTACATCATGGCCGCGACAGCTACGGACGTTTAAACTGTCGTTGAAAATTGCAGGAGTTTAATATTATTTTTAAGAGACAAGCTTAGACTTAACTTTTAATACTTTTCTTGGGTTCATAGTACTGTATTTTATTGGTTTAAGTAAAAAAAAATTTCGTGCATATTCCCTATTCTGTACACTACAACAGTAAGTTCTGTTTTCCGTGTCGTGTTGCTGAATGACTTTGCATGTTTCTCTTTTTGCTCAAATAGTTAGAATAACTGCTTCATTTGTTTAAGCTTTGTATCTATTTTTCATGTTAGAGCAAAGATCACGCAAGTATAGTTTATTGACTCTTTATAATCGTTTTTCTTTAAGATTATAACAGTAAAATAACTACCGAAACACTCCTCTCTATCAAGGACACCTACTTCCTATTTTTTATAAGCATCATTCTTACCGTATTGAAGGGGAGTGTTTAGCTCTGGTTTAAGCGTCAGTGATAAAATTTTACGAGTTGTTCGAGGGAAGGAATCCGTCAAGCGCAGGATTGTGTCCATTATAGAGATTGGATGGACAGTATTTTTGACGTCAACTTATGGCTTTTAAGCATACGTGCTGAGATAATGTAATCATGAAGTAAGGACTAACCTAGGACCTCATGCTCAGTTGTCGCGATTGTGACCACGAGACCAACAAAATTACTAAATAACAAAGATGACCCTATTTTTTTTGTCTTTTAATATGACGTAGGTACGGTATAAACAGTTCTACCATAGACAATGGACTCGAACCCCCTTCCTGGAAGTCAAAGGGTTGTCTGTTGATCCATTGAGCCGGCCTCCTATCGCGATGGCGTGAAGATAACACATGCCAATATTTATGCCACTTACGCAGTTTGGCGGATTTTTTCGCCAGTTGCCAGAAAGTCGTCAGTTTTTATGGCTTGGATTAGTTAGGTGTATCAATACTTTATGGTAAAAATATATTTCGAAAAGCGATTCAGAAAATAATATTGTTGCATTGCCTTGAATAAATAACAGCATGAAAACAGCATAAGTATTTGAATTTCATGAATGTTCAGAGCCATTTTTTTTTTATTGAAATTAACCGACTCAAATATATAAGTTGACTGGTAATTAGTGTACGATACTTAAACACATGATTGTGTTTTATAAACAACTTTTAACCAACTTTTCAACTTTTTTTTTTTTTTGTTTTTTTTTTTTTTTTAACTTCAATTTAACAACTTATCAACAAATCAATCAAAAACATTTATCAGTCACAAAAAGTTAACTGTATTAGCTTTGTAAACAAACAAAGCATCTAAAAACCTTGCGTATACTATGCCAACTTTTAGAACTACCATCAAATTTGAAAAATAGCAGAACAAATTTTTACTGTATACTGGTTAATATTAAACGCTTGTACCTTTCTTTGTTTTGTTACTATACCAAATTAACTTAAGTCCCACTAGTCTAATGTGGTAATTAACCTATTACCGCGACCGAGGAAAACTGTTCCACCGTACATACAGTTTATACTATTTTAGTACGGGGAGCAGGGTGAATCAGTTAAGAGCCTACCTACTCTATCTACCTCAAATTAGCAACTCTATATTTGGTAGTTCAAACTTCGTTTGAAATAATGTTAGAATAAAGTTCTAATCAGCTTGCACTACAAAGTGGTTGTTACGTCAGTCACTGCGGGCCGAATAGTGCGAAATTCGTGGTTTTTTGCGATTTACAAAAAATCTATTGATTGGACTAAAAAAATAAATAATATAAGACCTGCTTTATAGTTAGTTCAGTTAGTATAAAAAGTTTCATGATCTAATTTGAAGTATTTTATGATTGCCAGCGGTTTATTGTTCAGTTTAGAGATAACTTTGGGATATTTTTCTATCGAGAAAATTTTATGAAATCGTGTTTTCGCCAAATATAGGACTTAACATTAATCCTCAACTTTAACATATATTTATTTCATAATTAATGCTGCAGTATTTTAGGCGTAGCGGAGGATCATGCTAAGCCATTTGAGGTAGTATAGGCCCTTAAGTGTAAACTAACATCCTAATTAGAGTTATCTAGTGAAACTGTTAATAGAAGAATTTAAATGATTGTGTTAGGTTGTTAGTTGATATGTATGCCAATAAAGAAATTATTATTTTTATTATTTATTTATTTTACTATGGGAACAAACTTGAAATCACGAAAAAAAACAGCTGTTGGGGGAAATATAGTATTTATGCTATACTTACACTTTATATTCATCATTCATAATACTATTTACCATCCTTTTTTATTTGTTTCTATGTTTACACTCAGCAAATCGATCTAAATACGATTCATTAACGTAAAAATAGCTGAAATAAAATATTATTACTCATTTTCATGTGACACTTACGTCAAATTGTCAAACTGTCAGTAACTTTTTTATTAGGACCTCACCTTTGTACTGAAAAGCGTTTTTTTGTCGCAAATTCAGGTTTGTTCCCATAGTAAAAGTTGTTTGTTATCATGAGTACAAATCACGTGTTTAAGTATCGTACACTAATTATCAGTCAACCTATACTGACGCAACATAGCTCACGCAAGCTAAATTGTCAAAGGGCCGGCCATGTTAGCCTTAGTTAGAACCGATGGCCGTTAGGATTGATGTGTTCTTGAGTGGAGACCGCGAATCGGCAAACAATCTTCCCAGCATTTGTCGCTCTGCGAACAGGGACTTTGAAGTAGCTTACTTATTTTATTATTCATTCATTGCATCTTGTAATTTGTAATATAATTTACAGAACAAACTAGATAGTTTCTGTAACACATTATTGTATAATGTTGTAATTTATAACTTAATTTCTTTTGATGTTTCCTGCTAAGTAAACAATATTTCCTACTAACATTATTGTACTTTGTACTACTGTGTATGTTTAACTTTTACGATTACATTTGGCAGCCCAGCAGTACTCGTACCATCTGGATGAGAGTTGGCGAGAATCGAGTTGAGCGGTGAGCAGCGGACTACTATGATGATGATATCGACAAGACATATTATTTAGTCCTTTAAAAATGTAAAAAGAAAAAAAAAAACAATGCCGATGTCAATGCTTTTTCTTTCTTTCTTTTCTTTCTTTTACATCGACTGCCTCGCCTACTGTCTTGCCTTGATCTAGCCGTCGCAAGCACAACTGATGAGCATGAGCAGCAAAGTGTTATTGAGTTTTTTCATCAGCCTGCGTAGCATGACCACGAGAGAGAAAGAGAATCGACAAACCTTTTGTTCATCTGTCATTGAATCGACAAAATGGCAGATGAACAAAAGATTTGTCGATTCTCTTTCGTGTCTACGGTGGTCATGCTAAGCGGGCTAGAATTTCTCAGTAGCAGCCACGGAGCCTGGATTTGTGCCCGGTTGAAGGCAATTGGCTCACCCCCTATTACATGGGACTTAATGCACAATTGGCGAAATGTGGGTGTAATTAGGTACACCTCTGCCTAACCCTTCGCTGATTACAGGTGTGATGTTAATATTTTTAATTCAAACAAACATTTATGTAGACATACTAGGAATAACTTACAATTTTATTCATGTGGAAATGAAATGAAATTGTATAAAATGCACATAGAGGAAGTATTAGCGGCATTCGATGGGAGGACCTTCACGATTTATATTTTGATATCCATACCGGGTCCGAGGGCTAGCCATCGCGATATCCAACGGAGTTGACCGATAGATACTGTGGAATGGACTTTTTTTTTAAATTAAAAGTTTCATCAAGTGTTTTTAAATTTTGACTTTGGAACGCGTTTTTTTCTATTCTGAAAAAAAAAATTGCGTTAAAATATTTTTGCCTGAATGATCAATTTGATTGTGTAGTTTGGTTTGTTATCAGAAAAATGTAATGTGACTATGGTCTTCTAAATAGGTAATTATACTGAATATTAAAACCTTGAAAATCATAAAACAACATCACACCTGTAATCACCGCAGTGTTAGGCAGAGGCCCCAAAGGACCAACATTTCCCAGCTATGTTTATTAATCAATTCTTTACTTTAATTGATTGGGTCTTACTAAATCCGACATGAATTCTAAATCTCTTATTTCTTGTTATTATCAAAACTATTATTATCTAAACTTATCAAAACAGGCAAACAAAAAAAAAACAGTGAAAGAATCCACTGCCATCTTAACCCTCAACTACCGCGTATGTTCAAGAAATTTTACAGTGCAATTTTATTTATAGCAAAATTATACGGTAGTGGCTATGTCCGTGAGAAACGTACAGCGGGGACATCGGGGAAGTCGGACAACGACTTATATTCTTAAAGATTTTAGGACATTTGAATAATGCACCCTATAGTTTGAAAAAATAGGGAGATTCGCTATGTTAAGGCAAGTTTTTTTTTGGTTATGTTCGTTCGCTATTTTGCCTTTTTCATCATCATCATCATTTCAATCGCTGACGTCTGATGATAATGTCAATATGTTCAGGCTCTCGAAAGCAAACGGTATCCGACCAAAGTACGTCTTCTTGAAAAGCGCTCTTTGAACAATTTTCTAAAGAAAGCGCAAGACTTAAGCATGCATACCTCTATGATGTATAGGTACTAAGAGGGTCGTCTCTGTAAATATTAATCTCGTAAATTTTATGTCAATAGTTTCCCTCCAACCCTCTTTGATGGATAGGGGTACGATATTGATGTAATATATAATAATATTTGCACTAAAATGCCGTAGTTTGTGGTTAATATATTCATCGTGATGCTTTACGAGTTTTTGACGAAAATTGGTAAGTCAACAGTCTATTGTGTTTGGATTCCGTTTTTGGTAAAAAAGGTGAAGGAAAGACAGTATCTTTTTATAGAAATAATGTGGATTGAATACTTACATGCTTATTAAAAAAAAAAAGAACTTTGACCTAAAATAAATTGAAACAATCCTCCTCTATTATTACCAATAGAAAAACTAGAGCATAAAATAAAATAGAACAGAAATACTACATAAAAGTATTCATTTACTACCTACTTAGCAAAAAAAAGTAAAGAGCGTCTAGCTCTACTTTTTTTTATTTTCACAGTTACATAATACCTAAAATTTAGGATTGGAATGGCCTGTGCCTTCAAAGCAGGGATATCCCTAGCAGGGGTAAACCAAAATATAAACACCATAAAAGTAAGAAATTATTTTTATTTAATCTTATAAGTAGCCAAAAATGTTGACACGTATCTACCCCAATTTAAACATTTCTGACAACATGGTCGGTATTTTTTTTTATAAAAATCGCCATAAATATTTATTCCATAGACGCACATCTAAGAAAAGAACATAAAAAATGTTTTCACCGCCATCGCCACTCACTGTGAACCAATTTGCCTATCTTTTGAAATCATTTTTATAAAAAAAGATATGGAGTGACCACTAACAAGCTCTATTTAAAAGAAAGCATCTCGCGCCCTGAGAATCTTGGAAACCTTGAAAAAGTGCCAGCTATGATCATCTTGGGTAAGTGGGATACTATACCCTAATTTCGGAATTATTATCAACATAGTATTTTAACTAAAACATGAAAAATAAATCTCGAACGAACAAACTTCTTAAAATAATACTAAAACAATTTACCTTGGAAATTAAAAAAGAAATCATTATGTATACATAATCTTTAAAGGAGATTTTAATTTTTTTTACATGTAGTACATGTAAAAAAAAATAAAATCTCCATATTATCTACCAATTTAATCATTTCTTACAACATGGCCGGTAAACATTTTTTTATTCAAAATCGCCATAAATATTTAATCCATGGACACACATCTAAGAAAAAAAACACAAAAAATGTTTTCACAGCCACTCACTGTGAATAGCTTGCCAATTTGCCTATCTTTTGAAATCTTTTTTTATAAAAAGTGTATGGAGTGACCACTAACAAGCTCTATTTAAAAGAGAGCATCTCACGCCCTGTGAATTTAGAAACGTTTCCCTATTTTTACTTAGTTTTTTTTCTTTTGATTTCCTTGACCAGGGGACCAAAAAATTTACCAGCTGTGAACGTGTATCTCTTGGGTAAGTACTAATTTTTTTTATGATAAATCAAAATTGTGTTATAATTTAACGTGGAAGCATTTAACTTGAAGAAGATACTAAAATATTTTTCGTTCATTTATGTTCCAACTGTTTTTTTTCAAACTGTTATTTAACATCGTTTTGTTCCATATGGCCGGATTTAATATTAAGTAGGTATTACAAAAATTGTCTCTTGCGTTTCTATAGATTTGCTGTATCCAGTAATTTCTTGCAATGGACACGTCGTATTTTTGAACGTGACCCTACCTAGCTCTAATCCAAAATTTAATAAACATTCCCCAATCGCCGCCACAGTTCCAATTTTAAAAGATAACGATCTTATGTTCCAACTCCGAAAGCAAAACACGTCGGCATAATAAAGACGGTGCAGACGACCGCACAAAAGTGCAGGCATGCATTGTCCGAACTCCTTGCGTAAACTTGGCACAAAATATAATTGCCTTGGCCCCCTCGGCCATTCAGGCATTACGGGATTTAAAAAAAAAAGTGTATAGAAAAAAACTTGAGATGACATTTCGTATTCAAAACATATGTCATTTTCTGTATCGATATGCCCATTGTTGCATCTGGACGATCCTTATTAGCGATACCGTGAAGTCGCCGACGTTTCCCATGACGGCTAAATTTTATATTCGAATTATTTTTACGATTTACGAAATTCTGGATAATATCCTTATTGTTGTTAGTTCGGAAGCGATGCGGATTAGTTCCGTGTATGCATCGATGCATGTTTATTATTTGAAAAAATACAGTTTTTGAATTAAGGGAAGTGTGAATTTGGGAATTTGCGTATGTTGACCCATTTAAGTCTTGTGTCCGAATGTCATTCTTTTGTTGATTCAAACAGATGCAGGAATGTAAGAAAGAATTTTATGACAAATTGTTAGGACTGATTTGATATGGACGCTAAAGATGGGGATAACAATATTTCGTACCAAGTTAATAACAATGATCGAACGAACTTACTCATTTCTTAGTCTACTAATAATTTAAAAAAATATGCATTAAAGTCTATGTCTAAAAACAAATATTTTACTTTCAAAAACACAACTGTTAACACATACAAAAACCGGGTGTGGGTAAAAACGACCCCATCAGTTAATAATCCTCATCGATATGGCTCTGATTACGTCGACAACAAAAGTCTAGATGTGCCAGATAACCCTACACTGGGGTGCATTACACCCCCAGGGTAAAGTAGGGTTGAACGTGGAATTTATGTATTGCATTTTTCATTGTCGTCCATAATTACTTAAACTAAAAATTGTGGTTTTCTGACAAAAGGATTTATTTTTGTAAAATTTTACTTTAACATTATCACTAGGCGACAGTCTAAAATGTCGATAAGTATTGGATTTTCAGCTTTCGATGATGAGCCTAGCGTACAAAATTAAACAGCGTGCTCAAAGTTTTATAAAGAAAACTAGAAAAAATTAGGTATAAAATTGAACAAAACATGCACATAATATACACCTAAATGGTAAATATTGTCAAATTTACGCATGTGTTTTTCCTCCCTGCAGTTGATTCAAGGAATATTTTTATAAGATAGTTTTTTTTTTGTTTGATTTATCCTACATAACAAAATTGAAAGTAATACTGTTTTTCGTATGCAAAAAATGATGTCAGTATTATTTTTAAGTCTAATAAAGATGGCCAACAATTTTTAATAAGTTATTTTTTTTTATTCTGGCAACCCTATTCCCACAATAGGTGACTAGACTGAAAGCCCACGCAATGAGTGACATAATAACCAAACTACAGATCACAGATAAGCTATTAATTTAGCTCAAGTATCCTTTTCCATATCGAAATTATGCCCCAGGCCCCCAACTTAAATTCACCGCTTCAATCATTTCTATCAACCTTATTTTCTGTTTCATTAGGTTGATTTTCGCAGGGGTTTTGTTTTTTGGATTGTAAATAATAATGTAGTTTTTTAATAACCAAGAAATTGATACGAAGCTCTTTTGTGTAGGCAACACAAAAGCTATATTGTTTTCCCAGCGCTTGAACCGCGAGTATGTTACCCTTGATTGGGGCGAGATTATTTTATATGGCAACCCTCTGCTGATTGATTAATAGGGAGATCAGCAAGGACTTCATTTGAGAAAAAAATAAAGGAGTATAAATAACCGGATGCCACATTTTCTATTCTGTTCTTATAATAAATTACGGTGTTAAAAGATCTTTGTATTTACAATAATTTACTAAGTTCCAAATTAATTTAATAAATAAAATACCCACATATTATGTAACTAATAACTTAGTTCTAAACTTGAATTTGCCATCAAAATAAATTAAAAATCTCATTTTGGTAGATGATTTAAGCAGTCTTTCAAAACCGGATATGAAATGTTTTATGAAATATCGCCCTAACACGGTAAGCAACAGTGTTATTCCGTGATATTAGCGTGTCATAATGGACCTAAAAAATGGTTGCTGTTAGCACTAACATCTGTCAAAGTCACAATCTTTGCAATAAGAGACCCTAGCAGGACTTCGTCGAGCTTCATTGTCTCGGCACTTTTCTGGTGGTCGCCAGTGGTTTGGGAACAGTGTGGCGGGCTTGTCCCAAAAAAAAAAAAAGAGACCCTAGCACTAGCACGCGGTGTATAGTAACGTAAATACGTTGATTTTAAAATTAAAAATACTTGTTTCACATAAAATATTTTCATAATTTTAAGAATTGATTTATGTTTAAGGATGATAGACACCGATGTCTGAAGAATATACTTTTTTTATCAAGTAAATAATATGTGTAACTAGATTATAAGATTGTTAATAAAGGCTATTTCTATTCTATTCTATTCTATTCTATGGATGATACCAACTGTGCTTGTTGCAAACCATTTAAGTAATATAATATTTTATCATCTACCTACGTAGTTGTATTTTTTTCAATTTAAAAATCGACGTGTTTACGTGCGCGCTCGTGCTAGGGTCTAATGTTGTTGGCACAGGTATAATAATTCAGCTGTTAACTGACTGTAGTCAGATTTTGCACAAGCAAACACAGTAAGACTAATTAAAATGAATACAAAACAATTTCAATTGTAATTGAATCTATTAATCTCAGGGTTAATACTCATTAAGTTTGTATGTAGATGTACAGTTAGCCGGGTGATTGGAGCCAGTTCAGCTATAAACACTCTGTATTATGTCTAATAGTGTGCAAAGGTCTCGTTTTATGTTTTGATAGAACGAGGTCGGTTGTACTGATTAAGTGTCGCAAATAGCATGTTTGTAATGATTGTATTATCTGTAATTATCCCAGAAAGCTAATGGTGCTTCCACAACGCAGTTGCTTGTTGTAGAGCTACGTTTTCAAGTGTCATTTAATGTTAGTATATGTTGCCGTGTTAGTTGTTAGGTAATGTTGCCTAACTTTTGAAAACAGTCAACACGTGGTAACAATTGATAACATTGTTAGAGAATGTTACCTCAAAATGCGGTGTGGATGCACCATAACGACACTATAACAAAGGATACTATAAAAATCAATAACCAACCTTTGGCTTAGCCAAAGTGGCATATTTTCGTTTTTAATCTTTTCCCCACAATTGGAATTTCTTCTGTATCGTAGGTGAGTTTACAAACATTTAAATATACAAACAGTCAAACCCGGAACCACTACCTGTAGGCCATACAAATATTTGTTCCGTCCGGGAATCAAATCCGCGACACGCAGTGCAGCAGGCGATTTAAAAAACGATAAAGAAAAGTCAAAAATGTTTTGGATTGACCTTTTTTTTTTTTTTTTCGGTTAGGAAAACATCAAATGACTTCTTCTCCCGCTCTGGGCGGAGCAGGAGGGAGTGTCAGACTTTTACTGACTATAAAACCCATCCATGTTCCTTCATCGCCCTTTGTGTTCCGGGGCCACGGTATCTCTTTCGAACAGTCCCGCAGCCCCGGCAGGCATCGGCCCTTGCGGACCCCTTCCTTTTTGCTGAATCTCTTTGAGGCTCGCGTGGAACACGAACGCGCCGTCATGAGACGGGCGGACGGCGAGCTAGCCCATAGACCATCGTCCACAGGCCCGCGCCTACGGTGGCCGGGGCCCACCTGGTGGCCCCCGACGCCCGGGGCGTCTCCCGCGGTGGCCGGGACGTGAGGTTCTCTCCCTCTCACGTTCCGTCACCTCCTTCTCTAGCATTACTGCTTCGTAGAAGGAGGTGACAGCGTCCCATTCCGTCTCGCTCCGGACCATGGCTTGAACCAGGGCCGGACGTGAGAGGTCGCCGCCGCCGATCGCCGCTTCGAGGACACGGATTGACCTAAGCTACTGAAAAACTGTTCTAAGAAGTTGTAGATATATTATTATGAAATACTCTGAAAGCGACTGGGACAAGTGAACAATAATACGAACTAGTAATATTCGAGTTAGAAATATTATATGTAGTCATAATAAATACACGAACTTTCAACCAACACTCCTGCTAAATTTTCCGATACTAACATCTCAAATGCCACTTATAATTTAAACTAACTGTAAAAACAAACCCTCTCGATGCGAGGCGGGGTCACATTGACAAATTTACGACAGTTTTTGCTAACTTTTGCCACTTTTTTTTTCTAAAACTTTATAGTTCCTGTAAGTGGCAAACGGTTTGCGGCAAGTTTTTTGTTTTAAAAGATTATCAACCTGTCTTGAGGTGTTAAGCCAAGCTTATCGGAAACCCGGTTCGGACTTGACAGGTTTTTGTGATAAATAACCAAATTTTTCTTTGAGTGTAAACAAAATTGATAAGTTTGGTTTATTTTTGGAATAGAAATATTTTTTTACTTCCATTTCACATAGGCATCTTCTACTGAGTTTGCTTGCTGCTCTCGTAATGGAAAACACAGTAACGTAACCTAAGTTACTGTGAAAACACAGTAACGTAACCTACGTATCTGTTTTTGTTTACCACCTTTATGCCACCTGTTATTTACCTAAAGTTTTTTTTTCTAATTAATAAATAGAACAGTTGCACAATTTTCATACAGTTCAATCCACTCACATTTAATTCGTAAAACCTCTTAAATTTAAATGGTGTCAAACTTAACACCCAACTGGGTATGCAGAAGTAATAATAGGAGCCTCTTTTCGCATAAACTTATTTATGGACCTACAGACGTGTTTTGCTATTCCTTTAGTTAATTAGTGACCTCATATGGTGCACGTTAAGGTCACATGAAAGTCATAAACTTGTCAAAGGAAATTAAATATTATTTCTACTGACTACTGTTCCGTTCCGTTATTTTTTAACAATATTTTATTAAATTAAATATTTCCTACGTCAAATAAATACGAAAACGAATTATTGCATTTTCTGACAAAGATAAGAACTCATAATTTTTAATTCTCATTCTGTCTGATTTTATGTAGTTTAACTTGATTTTTATGTTCAACCAATAACTTGTATGTGTGGATACTGTTAATATAAGTTGGATAAATAAATAATTAAGTAGGCATCATAAAACTTTTCACATTAAAAAAATATTAATTCAATATCAACGAACTGTATAAAAACATGACTCTGACAAAAATCATCAAAAGGGGTAAAAAGCTACCCGTTAAACACCAAAACCAGATTTGAAAAACTTCTTAACCCGACTCGTGCCTTTGCGCAGCATCCCAACCAACCCTACCGCTGCCGCCGTTAACCCGAGAACGCGTGCCGGGATCAATACGACCCACCTCCAAGCTCCGAGATACCTCAACCCCTATTGTACCCGTTTATCTCGGGCACAATCCCTTTTTATCCCTTTTACACGTCTAAAGGGTACTGGAATCGTGCGCAAGGATTCTGTAGTTATCGCGTGCGGCATTGTTAAGATGGAAACGAGATGGTAACCCTTACTTTCTGGAGACTTTTTTGCCCCTTTATGTAACAGTTAGTTTTTATCTTTTATTTGGAATAGTTTGATCTTTTTTTAAATAAAATTTAGATTTTGTAAGTATCTGTAATTTTTTTTTGTATTCCAACTGTCAAACCTGAGTTTTTTAAATACATATTATTAGCAAAGTTCCAAGTGATAAAAATAGTGGCGTTCAACGTCTTAGTTCCCAATGAAATAATCCAGTTTTATAACTTTCAGTTCAAATCAAGTTTGGAGCGCGATCCGCGATTCTCAGAGAATTTATGAAACACGTGAACTCACCCCGTGGGACCACACATGCGCTCTGAATGGAAACTTATACAATCTTCAATACCGAAAACCAGATTCCTTTCTTCATCAATATTCACAATATTAGAAGAAGCCCCTTTTTTACTTATCTTTTTTTCTATAGGGGTGTTCGTAACGTCTTTTTTCTTTGGTCGAAAAATACGATGGTGACCCATGACCTCAGGACCCTTTGAATGTTTGAAATCTAGTTTGTATGAAAAAAGCGTGTCTTGCTGTTTTGTTCGGTGTTCACAATGAAGTGAATACATGTCCGAGACTGATTGTATGTGGTCGGAGCAGTTTTAGTTCACCTATGTGACGAACAGACGTTGGAGTCTTATGTACTTAAACATATAGTTAGTACACATAATTATGTTAGATATAAGTCGTGTAACGTGCTGCCAGTTTTTTTTTTCTAAACGTTTTTAGTATGAAATCGTTAAAAAAAAATCATGTAGAAATAGTTTTTAAAACTTTAGATGGTTTTTGGTAACGCTTTTTTGGAAAATCTTGCTTATCGAATCAGATAGGGTTTTATAGATCAATGATTTATAAAAATTAAAATCTACATACTTAATGCTAAAAAAAGATGGGAGTGCTAACCATGATCACACTTCGGTTCGAGATGAGTTCATCATTAATAACTGCGAATTATCTAAGATCTATTAATAATATTTCTAATCGCAATATACTCGTGCCAACCGCCTATAAGTATCACGTGTTCCAAACTTAAAAAAAAAATTCAAAACATTTTTGTTAAAGACTTTTTTGCAAAAAGTCCCCCACGATACACAATAGACTTTACGCTCCCGTTAAGTAACCCAATTTTTACACCATAAATAAAAAGAAAAAAAAAACATAAAAGGTAACGGTCTTCCGTGTTTCTTTTTTTTTGTAAAAAAAGGTCCGAGTATGTAAGAATTAATTTATGTAACGCCTCGATGCTTACGCAGAAAGTGGGTATTGAGAGCGAAAATTAGGCCACATTCATAGCTTTTTTTCTTGAAGTTTTTTTTTCTTTATCTTTTTTACCTTTTTTCATAATGTTTTGTGACAATATTGACAGATCAGGCCCCGTTGAAACTTTGACGTTGAATTTGAGGATTTGTAAATAATCTCATTGAAAATTAATACCGTTTTTGGAAGTTTCATAGAGGCTGATTGGCTTCATTGTTGTATGGTTTTTGTTGGTGTCTCAAGTTTTCAGTGGCTATGAATTTTGATGAGTTCCTACGTTTTTTGACAGCTTTTTTAGTAAGGAGGTTTGTGGGGCAAGTAATAATATTTTCTTTTGACATGTAGGTAATGTAGATGTAAGGGGCTTGAAATAAATTAACTTTGTATGGTGTGCGTGTCGTCACTAAGTCAGCTACGGTTTCCGCAGCTTTTGGTATAAGAATGTCGGTTATTTTCAAATTGGTTATTAATTCAAGAAAACTTCTCGAATCTTCTATTTCGATGAAAAGTACTTACATAGTGATCTTTTAAACCCCGCCCTAATCTTTCAACTCCAAAAAACGAGTTCTCAACAATAAAAAGTCGCAGCTTCCGTAACCGTTTAAGGGTTAATAATGGTAATGACAACCGTAACCCTTATCCACGTGCCGAGATGAGGGTTAAGTTAAAAATGTGAAGATGACAGAAAGGGTGACTTTACGTAATTGTTACTTAAACTTATCTTCATGAGATTTTTTATGGGGTAAGTAGAATTCTTGTTTTCTTTGCTCTTGTTGAAGCGCTAACTGTGGATAAATAGGAGATAATGCTTTGTCTGCTCAAGAAGAGTGTCTCGTATGATTTTCGATAGACAGGTTTACAAGTCTCGTCAGAAAAAAATGTCTAAAATTACTTTTTAAGTATTGTTTTCAATACCACCTCATTCTTATCGTGAGGTTTCAGTTAATTTTGCAGTTCTGTTGGGTACTTACAGGCCTAAAGTGGCGTAGCAACTCTGTGATAGAAAGGCCTGTCCTACAGGCCTTTTTCTATCACAGAGTTGATTAGTTTGAGGAACATATTACCTACAGCAGAATCTTTAAGTAGATTTATCTACCTTTTTGATTCCGAAGCCCAGAAAAAGGTCGAATCACAATATAGAGTGGTCAAGTACAATAACTTCTGCATTGATTAATCCTGCCTCAAGGGAAATCTGATGTTGTCAAGGGTGATCCGTACGATTGGGATTATATCTGGTCTCCTGATCATACAGTATATGTATCTATAGATAAATAGATTCCTAGATGTTTATTTCTTCCAAAAAATTTAGCTAGAAAAATTAAAATGTTATGGAACTTGGAACTAAATTAGTCTTTGCTCTCGTGTGTGTAGCTAAATTTTCTTATTAGCGACATTCATATACTTTCAATAAGTATTTCCATGATTATTTTTGCAGACAGTTACTCACAAATTTTTAGACCACACTTATTTATCATTAGAAAGATTTCCCAACGCCACACAATCTTTCTATAAAGGAGGCCCTCATCCCAAATCCAATAACCGCGTTAACTAGCACCTCTCGATGCACCCGACTGCCTCACTTTGTGCTCAGCCGCGAATCAACAGTCCCCGGTTAATCGTTCAGATTAAGTGGTATTAACGCTGCCACACAATCCCATCACTTGCCAACAAATCTCATTTCTACTGCACTTTAATCCTATACCACTACCTGTACTATAAAATCAGCATAATTTTTAATACCACAGCCATTGCTGACTCAAAACTGTAGACAGATTTTCCCGGTTAAACAGATGCCGTAATGTATGATGGGTACAGTGAAATTGTAGCTGATGGATATCGTTTCCCCCAAAAGCTCTCGCTCGCTAGTCAATTAAGTGATCAGCCCAGGGGTACTATATTGTATACAACTCGCTACGGTTTTATTAGACGGATTGTGAGGGATGACGCTTTTTTGAAGGATTATAACTGAAGCATATTTGAGGTATTAATATTGAGGGTATTACGAAGCTAATAATGCACGAACTGAATAGATGATAATACGCGGATGCACATTTAGTGATTGTTGTGTTTATACGAAACAGTTTAATCAGATTCCGTATCATGGTTTTGCAACTGAAATCTACCGTATTTTTCTCGGTTAAGAGTCAATAAACTCTAACTTTCCAGGCAAACAGACACAAAGCTCAGATTTCTTACAGTTAACTCCGATTTATTTCGTCCCGCCCATCTTTCAGAGGAACTGAAACAAAAAAGTGAACCGGATCAATTTTTATTGCAATTTTTTTCGCATTGCAGACGCGGCGAGTCGTCAGGCCCCGGGCGTCCGTGCGTAAAATCGGATCATGAACGAGTTACTCGAGCGCGACCAATAGTTGCGAGCCCCTGACCGAACCATGGATTTTAGAATTACTTTTTTCCGGGAAACTTTTAGAGTTTTAACGCGACGCGTAAAAGCTTGGCATGGATTTCTGTGTAGCCTTTATGGATTTCAGGCAAAAAATTACGAATGTGTATGCTTTTTGGGTATATGTAACAAAACTCTTTTATGTGAGGACATATTACGGTTCCAGTTACTTATTAATAGTAATACTCATAATATTTATACTGAAAGAGACTAAAATATTAAAAAAAAAAACAAAAAGCTAAACCGTATAAATGAAACTTTCTAAAATTCTCGATTAATAAGTTTTTTTGTTTGTGCTTGCGACGACGTATGCTACATAAGATTATAGAAATATTAAGAACCAAGTACAAAAACATCTTATCCTTATTAATATAACTATAATATTAAACATACAGGGAAGAACATACAACAACATTTAAGATAAAGCTTGCATGGAGTCGCCACGTGAGGCTCAGTGATAACCTTAGGCTCTTCTTATCATTGAAGAAAAATAACCGACCGAGTTCTACTGAGGAATTGTGTTTTGTAACATGATTTTGAAGTACATAAATTTATATTACGTACTGAAATATAAATCGATTTTTGGATCAGTGGTGGTGTAATCAAGGATGGTAGTAGAAAGATAGATGACGTTACAGTTAGGAATGCTGTCATCAGTGTAGTATTGAATGATAGTAAAATTATAAATGATAGCATTTATAATTTTACTATCATTCAAAGTCAAATAACACAACATTTTGAAGACTTAAAATAACCATTTTGCTAAATTGTTGAATAAACAAAAGAAAGAAATCAAAGAAATTTGAAGAAGGTGAAGATAATAACGATGATGATATATTTCATATTGAAATAAGTACATTACCAATGGTGAATAAGACAGCATACATTTTGAAACAAACGAGACGCTCTGATTTAAAACACACAACCCCAAACTGCACATGACAGAAACATTAACGGATGCAGCGCCAAAAATACAGAATAAAAGGTGATAAATACATCATTTTTACAAACAAGACCCGACAAGACACATTGGCAGACGTTCTTAATTTATCCAGTAGCACACAAAGAGGCAAGCGGACAAACAGACAGACAAAACAACAAACGCGTGATTTAACGCTGACATACTCGTTTCTTGTTCGACTTTTTATCGTATCGATCTTAGTGTAAATTGTAATGGGGACTGATTGATTTATTTAGAGCTTTACGGAGAATATTTTAAATTGTTGTTGAAGGTATATTTAGGGTTGTTTGTTAGTGCTTGTTTCGGGTTGATGACGTCAAGTTTAACTGGATTGTCTTTCAAAAAGACTTCTACATGTACATCTTAATATTGAGTCGTGTTCAATTCTGTTTTTTCTTTAGCTTCAAGTTTATTATTATATCATCATCAGCCTATTAATGTTCCCACTGCTGGGACACAGGCCTCCTCTCTATGAGAGGGATATTATTATATGCTTGGTGTAATTGTCCACCTAATTATTGACATTGCTTCACCTATTGCCTTTGTAGTTTATTGTAGCATCTTTAAAACGTTTCTATGAATGCAATCGTCTCAACTCTTCCTAAAAATTATACATGGGTGGCAATAGGCTTACTAGTAGATTTCTGAAATTGTGTACATGTCCTTGGGGAAGAAGACCAGTTAATTCTAAGGTCTTTAAGAAACAGTTGCTTTAAAATACTCTTACAAACAAAATATATTTGCTACCATTACATTCCGTTGCGTAGCCGCTGAATGGCGAAGCTATCTCAAAGTCTGACGATTGAAACATGTGACATTATACGACAAGTCTTTCTCTGCGTTTTATTTGACAATTTATGTGTCCCACAAAACGTAAAGTACTTTTGAAGTAATGTGAATGTCTTACAATTTTTATTTTTTACGGTAAGTGAATTTTTTAGTGGCGATGTCGTTTCGGTGGGGCCGCTTACGGCTTGAAGCGGTTGGTGCGTTGGTTTCTTTTTTCGGATGTAAAGATTTAAATTGGCGTGTACGGTCAAGCAATAATTGCTTGGGACTTGGGATAGCTATTTCTACGATTAAATACGTAATTAATGACTCTTTTCTTGGAGATTAGTTTTTACTTTGAATTACAGACGTTTTAGCACAATCATTATCATCGTCATCAATACTCAACCCCGATATAATTGATTGATAAAATTTTGTTTCATGGATTTTTAGTCTATAGCCGAAATATCGTTACTGAACAGTATACATTTTTTAAACATTAAAAAGTTTTTTTTATTATATATCAAAACACTCTTCTTATCCTTCATAGTCCTCAAAACATCTACCCCTAATAAAGTTCTAGCTCTCAAACTTACTGGCACAAACGACTTCACGAAAAAACCACGAAAATATCCTGAAAAAAAAAGTAAAAAAGAAAGAACAGCGCGGTCGGGGGATGTCTCGGGCACCGGGGTACCTGCACCCAATTACTCAGTCACCCAAATGGGGGGAATGGGCGAAGGGGGGTGACATACAGACACCGCTGTCACGATCGATGATAAGTCCGGAGATAAGTTTACTGCGGCAACCGCCTTGGAAGGAATGGAGAATATGGTTTATTTGGAGAATAGGGCTTTTTTGATAGGACGTCTGTTAGTCCTTTTGTAACGAAGTCTAGGTCTAAATATCTACTAGACTGCGTGAAACTTTTGTTAGATAGTCTATTTAATCATATATTTGTAAATATATCTAACAAAAGTACCTATATGTAAAGTGTTACTGTTTGTATTTTTTTTTCTTGTGAGATACTAACGTTCGCAGTTACGATAAGTAGTCCAAATTCGTAATATTTCAGTTCTTAGCGAGGTCAAAAAGAAAAACATTTTGTTACTTTGCAAGCATAAAAGTAGAAACTACTTCATCAGCGAGATTATAATTTACATTTTGATGGCTGAAAATTCTAAACAGAAATTTGAGTTGACACATGAAAAAAATGTAGGTACGGAAAGTAATATAAACAGAAATAAAATAATAGGAGTGAGTACAAACTGTACAAATATCTCTATTAACACACCCACCCATCCAAATAGACACTTCGCGTAGGTTCCTTCCAGCAACTCATCTGTAACGGAATTGAACACCCGACTTCTTGATAACCAGCCAACGTTTCAGACATTGAGCTATGCTTAAATTACTACTTACAGGAAGTACCTTTCACAGAAACGTTAATTACTCTTGGACTTTGTCTCATTGAACGCGTCACTAGTGAGTTGATGAAGCTGCCTGTGTCTCTTTTGACATTTTTGATGGAGGTATGTAAATCGTACTCGCAACTTTACTATAAAAAAAATACGTACAGTCGAACATGGAACTCCTCCTTTTTTGAAGTCGGTTAAAAAGTTCTACTAAAATGAATTTGCCGAAATATGGGTGTAGTATTAGGTAAATCTCTGTGTAACTTTTCGGTGAGTACCGGCGTGATGTTACAGTATGAAAATGCTCTAAGTATGCTCAACGGTTGACTATTCATAAGGCGCAAGTTTCAAGATTCGAAGATGTCTCTCCAAGAAAAGATTCTACTCACACAGGACCAATTATCCATTATCCATAGATTATATCTAAGCAAGAATACGTAGCATAGAATATGTGTAGGTGTACTGGGCGGGGTCGACCTCTGACCCGCCCTCACCACCCCCTCACCTCGCTCACTTCACCCCCGCTCTTTCACCTCAGGGGTGAAGTCCCAAGCTTTCTTGTTATTTATTTTTAAAGGGAAATTTACTTGAGGCTTTGATGTGGTAAATGGCTGGTTATGTAGTATGTATACTCGAAGAAGGTAAAAGGTTTTCGTCGAAGTTAGGGTGGGTTGAGTTGATGGTTTTGGGAAATCATCTGGGTTTATAATGACGACGCTTTGTGTCGCATGCATGGCGAGACTGAAAATATGAGATGGGAAAACACATCGTTTTTAAAATACATGATTAAGGGCCATTAAAAAATGTCTAATACTTTAACATATTAATATTGTATGAAGCTATGTTGAACCATCTAATCTTCGCTATACACTCAGGGAATAAATTTTCTTGCCATCCGTTTTGCGACTAGCCTAGCCATATAGTAAACTTTCTTGCCTGAAGAGGTCCTGAAAATGTTGTCTGGAATTGACGATGACGATTGATCGACGAATTTTGCTTAGGGTATACTTTTGCCAAACCAGACGACGATATAAAATAATTATAATTTTTCGGTTTTATTTTCAATGTAATTGTTTAAATACCTATGTAACTACGTTACAAAATAATACTTATAATAAATACGGTAAAAATGATTGTTGCCTGTTAATTAATAACTTATCCAAAATCTGTCAAATGTAGAATCGGTCAAACATACAATCTGTCGATTGTAGAATCTGTCAAACATAGAATCTGTCAATTGTAGAATCTGTCAAATGTAGACGTAAACGAATTAGACCAGCTGTAGCTGCATTCAATTCTCAAACGATTTTTAATTAAGAGTCATTTAAGAAGAAAATTTTTTTTAAGAGGGCACTGAATGTCAATTGAATCATATTCCTTGTAAAAATGGTCTATTATTACTTAAAATAAAAGTCGCTGAAAGCCCTTTTATTTATCACCATATGGAATTTATAACGACCCAGACTTTGTATCTGCTACTCTTTAGTTAAGTTAACCTCGTCTTAGATGAGACATCGCTTAGACTGAAAGAAAAATAGTGCTCACCCCTAATCAAAAACTCTAGTACCTGAAGAGGCAGCCCTATAGTGCCTACAACTGTCACCTTATCACGTAGCCGGGCATAGCCTTAGTCTGCGGACGTCTGAACTTGAGAGCAAGTTGTTCTGCGACAATAGGAACCAAACTATTTAGGTAGGTACTTACAGATGATATTTTTGGTACCATCTTAGTTAAATAGGTGTTGTATTGGGGTGGTGAGGCAACGATTGTAATCGTATTATAACAGACATGAATAATTTGACAGTTTTAAACTTACACTGTGACCTACGGGATACCTTCCTTGATTTTTAACGCTGTTGCAAGCACCATGATCGGGGGATGACTAGAGAATGCGGGTGGATAATAAATAAATTGTTAGGTTAGGCAGACAAATCTGTCCATTACCCTACCCTTTCTTTGTCTTTTGCTACGCACATTACTAAAACTCGAAATAAAGTCCCCTGCCTGAATTCTCATTTCCAAACCTCTCAAGTCCTGTGGTAGACAATAAACTGTATATTAGGTATATAACTAGGTCTTAACAATTCGAATTTGGGTAAAATAAGGAAATGTTTGGTAGGTACTTAATTTAGATTAGTTCAATAGGAACAAAATTATCAAGAAACTCCATTTATTCATGGTGAATTGGTGATAAATACCAGCCTTAATTTTGTTCTTCATAAAATACCTAGATAACTACTATTGACTTTAGTAATTAATATTGATCCTGATCAATTTATCGATGTTGATGTCATGCCTGTTTCTTGTAGCCAGACCAATTTAATTAAAATGATTTTTGTAATTCTATACACACACAATAAAGAGAACACAATAACCTATTCAATTGTATTTTATTATTCTATTCTCTATAGTCATCAACATTCAAAGAAAAATGTCGTAAGTTTAAACATTTTTAATGGAATTCAATATGTTGGTAACTTATATCCATTTTGTCGAAATTCTGTAAAAAAAATCCACGTGTTAATAATAAGAAAAATGACAACACTGTATTGATTAAGATTTTATCTTCCTAATTAATATTAGACACGTGTCCACATTTTTTGTAGCAATGCACCAAACGAACTCAGAAAGACAATAGATAAAAAAGATTAAAGCAGAATAATGTTATTCGTGTTGGAATTAAACGTGATGACGTACTGAAGTCTAATTAGAAACAGAAGTAAGAATTTATTCATTGAATTCATAATTAAATACGTACTACATGTAAAATAACGATTGTTTCAGTCGTTGAAAGATTACTAGGCCCGTTTAGTAGCTAAATCTAGTATAAATTAAATAAGGATTTTTTTTTGAAGAGACTTTTTTCTTTGAAAATTTCTTTGAAAAAATCTGGGTATTGACTGCTGAAATGTTTAAACTGAAAACAATAAAATCAAAATTTTAACCCCAAGCGCTGCATCATTTCAACCCACGCTAAACGAATAAAAAATCACGCCAACAATATCTAACCTCAAAAGTAAAACAGCGCAACTCGTAAAATTAACAAAAAATTGTCGAATCATAGTGTCGCGTCGGCGATGCGTCAAACTGCGTCGACGTCACGCTGACAAGTGCGCGGGAGTGCCCCCCTGCCCCCCACCCGCGCGAGGCCACGCCCCCAGCGCACGCGCCTCCTACCGGCCATCTAGATTGATCTAGATCTAAATAACGTAACTTGCGACTCAATGAGAGCCATTGTGCTTTACATGTGTGGAAATACAAATATTCATATAACGAAGTGGGTATTTATTAGTACAAGATTGAATTGGTTTTCAATTTATTTCGCTATTGATATAGGTATGTACATATTTATTGGGTCATTGACTCAACCATACAATACATGGAGAAAAAGTTTCAATACATTGTTTCAGCTTATCTACTAGTACATTTCCGACTTTAAATACATCCCTAACCTCTAATAGCATAACCAAAAACATAACCTAAATTCGCAGCAACACGAAGTGAAAATAACCGCCGTAATAATACCTACATATTACAGTTAAAAGGAGAGCCACTTGATCACCTGTATGTGGATAGTTAAGTATACGGAGTGCCTATCAGCCCGCAGAAATATGGAGGCAGCGCGAAAGTTGATACAAAGTAGGATTTTCAGGTACCGTCTGCGCCGCAAGCACTGAAATATGGGCGAAATTATTTTTATTTAAATTTTGTGGGAGAATGTTGAGAGACAAAGGAATGCTGGATGTTAATGTGAATGCTGAAGCGTTGTGTGGCTTTGAAAGTCTAGTAGGTAGGTAGAATAACTTAATAGAGTTGATTTGTATTAAAATGGCAAGAAAAACCTGAGAATGTAGAAGAAATAGGCGAGTAAATAACGATTCATAAAAAAATACCCAAACAAACGATAAAGTCGTTATTCCAACGTCCAAACTATCACAAACAAGTTCGCTCTATTCATAAACAGAGCTAGAAAGAGACAGTAAGACATTGCATAATAACACGCGACTCTTCTAAAAACGTTGCACAAATAAACTCGGAACAATAACCGCCCAACAGATTTTCTTACCGACGGTACTCGGCTGAAAGATTTCCACCCCGCGCCGGGGGGAGGGGGGCCGCGGTCGAGGTGGCGGGGCCTTCGCTCCCTGCCCCTGCAGGCCACCGGGCCAATGGCGGAGCGGCGCGCCCTGGCCCGACCCGGCTCAGTCGCGCCTGAACCGCGACCCTTGACACACAAGCGCGTCGCGCGGTCTCTTGCCCTGTGACGGCAACCGGCATCATCACGCACGGAGCGCTAGTTTACGGCGGGGTCGGAGGCCCGGGGCTTTGTCCTCCGAGGGCCCCTGACCTCCCGCCTCTCGAACTCGGCTTTCGCGGCAGCTGGCGGGAAGACGAGCTTCTGCCGTCTACGCCCGCGAGCCAGGCCGCGTCGACGCAGAGCGGTTCCTCCGCGACGGATAAGGGCCAGAATGTGGAGTGTGTGGTCTGCGGGGACAAGTCGTCGGGGAAGCACTACGGCCAGTTCACTTGTGAGGGTACGTAATCTTGTGTGAAGTGAAAGTGAACTAGTGTCTTAGCGACGGGAATTTGCGCGTGTGACCGTGCGGTGTCCCTTTGATAAGAGTGATCGAGGACTTTGGTTCTGGGGTCTTGGTGTGTAGTAGAAGTTTTTGCGAAGTTCATTAACTAAGTTAGGGGAGAATTAGATTACTTAGGCTATCGGAAATGGGTCAAAAATTCAAAAACTTGCCGAAATATAGAGTTAATAATACTTTGTTAAGTCGCTGTCAAATGATGCGTAGTTAACTGAAACTTTTGAGAAAACTTTAAAAGTAACGATTTTAAGTGAGAAAAACAAAAAATTCGTCAAATAAAAAAGTCCGTCGATAGTAGATCATATGATAAGTAATAAAAACTAAACACGTTACAATACCAGACTGTTAGTTAACATGAGTGATGATACAACGAAACGCCAATTAAAATAGAAAATGCAAATAGAAATAGGACTACGATTTTTCACAAAATGTTCCCAATTTGTGCCTCTTGAAACTGCCATGAGTTTATAAGTTAATTTCCACATGCGCTAACACGAGGCTAAATATTTTATCATACCTAATTAATACTTATTTCCCTCCAAATGTTATTTTTGACACCTTCAAAAATGCTGCGGTATATAATTTGATAAATGCTATGTAAATAAATTAATTACGGTAATTTCTTCCCCTTTGACCTTTAAAATCTCAATTACCGGGACTCGACATTTCTAATCAGAATGCAATAAGACAAAGTTTTCGCAAAGTGTCTGCCTTTATAGATAAGGGGTTCCTCACTTTTATGCAAATTATTTAAATTGGTGTTTTTTAACTTATGCCGTTTTGCTTTTGTGCTGAAATTCGATGGTAAGAAGAGTTTTGTTGTGGAATTTGTTTAATTGTATTTTTTATTGTAATTGATAATAGCTTTTTCTTTAAAATTCTTTGTTTTTCAACTATCCCAATAAAAAAAAAAAAACCTACTTAGGAATTAATTTAAATTGATCAAAAAAATTTAAAAGTTAAAAATGATCTAACAAAATAATTCAAACCAAATGAAATCCACAAAACCGAAAAACAAAAATTAAAAATATCACAACTAAAAAGTTACAAAACGGAACTACACTTAAACTAAAAAGATCAACCAGCAAGTGAAACGTGTCTCCGTATTCCGTAAACCACAGTTACGGGTGCATGTCACCAAATAATTACGTTCAAGTGGCGCAGATGACCGCAAATGATGCGCTTGGGAACGCCGTCTTTACACCTTATTGTTTCAGAAAAACTGCTTTCTATACATAATCTGATTACTTTGTTTAACCCACACTGTTGGTAATCATACTAGTTAGATATTACAATTTTCTATGACAAGATTTCACTTAAAATCGTTTAAAAATTATGAATTTTTGAAATAGCTTACCTAGATGGTGTTCTAGTTGGTAGTTGTATTGGATAATCACATTCGGCTATGTCTATTAAAATCGATGTGAATATTATTAATAAAAAAGATACGTGATGATAAACGATTCTTTTTGCTTTACTCGACAGCTCGTGCCCGATTTTAATTGTAATAAATTTATTTATTGCAAAAACATTTAGCTCTTTTTTTTTATAATTATTATTAAGTACACACATGAAGATTTTAAATGGGATTTGTTTGAAGATATAGGAATACGAATACAATCATAACAACAGTGAAAATAATAAAAGATTATAATTTTAAAATAAAATGCCAAACCTTAAAAAAAAACACAAAATATTTTTAAATCCGTTTATAAACTGCATAAATTAAATTAAAAAGGCGCCGACCAGCGATAGTAACCCGACCCGGTTGATGACATAATAGTTGGCATCAAGTGTAGACATTACATTGGTCTCTCAGCCTTGACCCTCGGTCCTCGGGGCCAATCTGCATGAACCATACTTTCGTGATACGAGTATGCGCTTGTAAACAAAACGCTTTCAACAGGGACGCTCTCTTTGTTATCGTTTTTTTTTTATTTAAAACCTGTTTTTTTTTGTTATTTTAGTTTTAGCTGATTTGGCATTCATAAAACAGAGTGCAACTTGTTTTTAGATGTCACGCTGGTTTTAGGTGTCAGTGTCAAATTAAAAAGACATTTGAAGAAAACAGTAAAGTTATGTCTTTGTTAAATGCACCCTGAGTATTTATTCGTACGGCGCGCGGCGCATCTATAAGATTTGCATAAAGAGGGTTTTAAGATCCAAACAGTATCGAAGAGCTTTTAGATCATCTTCCGTATTTTGCTTACCTACCTGCCCATAGAGAATCCATCACTGAGTGGCTTTACTGATGTAGCAACACAATTTCACTCGTTTTAACCTAAAGGAGCTTTTACTCCACCATTCTGCATTCTGAGAAATAACAGACAAAGTATTAAATCTGTTCAACACAACATAACATCACGCCGGCAATCCCCAAAATGTTCGGCAGAAGTACCTTACAGTTACAACCCACATTTCGCCAGTTATGTTTATGGCGAGCCTTTTGCCGTCAACCGGACACAGATCCAGACTCCATGGCTGCGTGGAGATGTAGATGCAATCCCTTCTCCACATAACACACTAGAAACTTCCTAGTTACATCTACCAAGCAACATACAGAGCATACTCCATACAACAATTGCATTGTCTTTTAACGTGTCAGAATTAAAATTGTTAATTCACACAATAGTTTCTGTTGCCATTGGTATTTTAGCTTTTGTTGGTTACGCAACCATGATAGCTGGCTTACAGGTTGTCAGTCAACTTTCAAATGAGGTTATGAAATGTATATGGGATTTTGTAAGTAAGGTGGAGATTATAAAGGAAGTAGGTGTCGAAGATATTGTTGAAGTTTTAGAAATGATAGAAGATGACGTTGTGTGTCATGTTATTCATAATTCTTGTGACTCCGTATTGCGTAACCTCTTTTCGCGCGTGTCTTTTTGATTATTTCTTCCTCAGGTGCATATTATTTTCTTGGTCAATATTGTTTGCAGTTAATTAATCCAGTTTTTGATAGGCATCTTCAGTGGTTTTAATATTTCTACGAGTACTACCATAAATAAATAACACAGTTTTTTAGCTCTTAGTAAAAATAATCCTTACAAGTGGTTTTGTGCGTTCCTTTACACGAGATCTCTTTACCTTTCCGGTTATTATTATTCTGCACTACACCAAACAGAACCAACTAAAATAACAAATTGTGACTCTAATATTTTATTCCTTTCATTCCTTTACCAACACAATATTCTAATTTAATCAGCTAACTTAGCTTCGCCATTCACTTCGCCGCTTTTATCTTACCACAGCAGAGTTCAAGCTTAAATTATTTCAAAATAAAGCCGAGTATCCGGTGTATTTTTTACGAAACTAATTGGTCGCAAACTATTTTTGTTATGTTATCGTTCAGACCTGGCGCCAGTGAGGTCCTGACCTTCGATATCAATCGCCTCGGTTCTGATAAAAGTAATTTAAACTAGAAAATTCATTATACTTTGTCTATCATCGGGATATGATTACGTAATTTTTGAATTTCAAGTGGTTTGGTTGTGAATGAGAGTTGTAAGGATGTTGGGGATCATCATTCTCCTGCCCTTATCCCAGTTTCTTCTTTCATACTTCTCTATTACTCGTCATCTCAGCAGTTACCTCCTTTCTAGCCATGTCATCTTGCACACATCTATCGTTTCTTTGGTCCTTATCTACTTGGTCTAATTTTTTATTTTTCGTAGCAGCACGATAATTGGTTTCTTTTTCAATGGGAGAATTTCGCTGTTGAAATCTTCTGTTGTCTGATTTATGCAATGATGTGTACAAATGATTCTAGTATTCTTGCAGTACCTACCTATAATGTTATCAACAGGACAGTCTTTCACTTTTTGTTCTCGTTCATTCCAAAGTATTTGATATCTTCTGAACTCCGACGTGAAGCTTTTACTTATTCAAAAACTCGCTGTAGAACCAGCCGCAGTTCCCCTAACAGTTTTCTTCCCATTTCGATATCGAAGACATTGTGAAATATGCATTATGCGGTCTTAAACACCATTAATGCACGATGGCTACCATACAAATAATAAGATTTGTTTATCCACTAAATATGTAAAAATCCAACTAAATGTGTAAGTTAATATACCACAAATCTACATAAGTTGAACAATATTTCAGCTGCGCTATCACACGATAACTCCCTAAGAGTGTATCGATAAAGCGCATTAGTGTTGTGCTCATAAAGTGTTATTTTGATGTCGACAAATCCACTTTATTAGCGTTTGGACCTCCCGCTGATGGAATTAGAACCCTGTCGAAGTGAGACCATGCAGTCTCTGAGGTCAACTTGTACTAAAAGTGTTTATAGGTGTTATAACGACAAAGTCCCTGGCCGAAGCGCTTCTTTTGACTTAAATGCTCGCGTCCGTGAGCGACAATAGTGATCGCAGTTGACACCTGGGTGAAGAGATGTCGGATGTCGATGAATTGTTTTTGTCGATACTTTGCGTGTTTTAGAAATGGAAACAGATTGCAATTTTTAAATGCTACAAACCGACCATACTTTTAAAGTATTGCTAGAAAATATAGGTAATGCCGTAATATTTTTGTCTAAGTGTATAAAACAACACCATCTTGATAATCCAATAGATGATAAACTAAAAACGATTCCTATTATTCGACAGATTTCAAATCATAAAACATTTACTTTATTACCTTTACTTTGATAACACACCTCGTAGATCTTATTTCGAAAACATCGCTTTGTACTGACGCAAAACACGCAATAAATTATTATTTAAATTTCATTATACAAAATAAATATCGCAGCAATGAATAACGCCGTCGCGCGTCGCGCTATCGACAAGCGGTGGCATCACTATCGAACACTACAACCGGTCAGTTTATGGTATGTTTTGTCCGGCGATACTGTGGCAGTTAACCCTATCTTTACGAGCGACTCTAAACATAAGTGTCTTTCCGAACTTATTTATTTTTATCTCATTCCACTTTTTAAATTGAATCCAAGTTCGGCGCGTGTGTGGTTCTCCTCTTTCCACTAAAACTGTCAATAAAACGCTCGAACGTCTTGAATCATGTCGCCTTTTAATGAAAATTTGACTCTTTTTAATATATTATTTATGTGAATTAAACAAGTACTAGCTACGCCTTAATAAGGTAAACATTCGACCGTGTGACGTTAACGGCCATTTTCGAAATTTAAAAGCCGCTATACTGTTAAAGAGTACGCGTGTTTGTCACGTCGTAAATCGAAAATTTATATTTTTTCCTCTCGATTAAAGCGAGTAGTTTTATTGGGACTATACTGTGAATTAATTTTATTGTTGATTTAAAAGTTGGATGCATAATGTTGATTGATTAAGAAAATTATCCGAGTTTTACGATAAAATCGATGTCGTTGACCGTTTATCGATACATTTATATGTAAATCATCACCCCTTTACGTTGCATTTTAAATGGTTTATTGTTAAAGTGTATTAATATTCATTATTTGCTTCATTAAGCGCCTCAGGGTAACATAAATTAAAACTGTGGTGCTTTTGTGAAGGAAATGCAAGCAATGAAAAAATTCTAATCAAATAAATATATCGTAATCTATTTCCGATCATTCTACATACCAATATCGACAGGTAACAAAGGGCATTAATTTGCAATTTAGATTTTCATTCAAATCAAGATGCAATGGCCACTTGACGATATCCAAAACTTGTATTATAATTTTAAACTTCGGTACGTATTTTCATATATCACGGTAGGTACTCCAAAATTAATTTATAAGCATAAAATCATTCGCTTCAAATGACAACGCTCTATTGTTCCTATTTCTATAAACCCATTCTGAAACTGGTCAAGTGTCCATCTTTACACATTAAAATTAATAACAATTGTTCGCCAACACAAGGCTCGTATGTCCGTGTGTGTGCCGATACATTCTCAAGAACAGGACCTAGATCATTAAGGCGATCCGATGGGTCATTAAAGCGAGTAATTTTTCATTAGACTCCTTCTTTTGTGCATTCGTGTCTTAATTAAATGATTAAGGGAAGTTGAGTATCGATATGGATGTTGATGGCTATACGTGTATGTGCGCATCATTATTTCGAATGCATGTTTAATTTTTTGCAATTACTTTAACGACTTTATTTTATTGTGTTACCTAAGAGTTATTAGAATCTTTTAAGTACTTTTTCTGTGTAGATTTTTGCTTCTTAGTTAATAACTATTTATTACTAGCCTATGTATTATAACTATGTACATTGTTTTTATCACTTTTTGAATGTTTAAATTCTAAATCTTTATAATTTTTAGGGTTCCGTACCCAAAAGGTAACCAACGGGGCCCTATTACTAAGCCTCCGCTGTCCGTCTGTCTGTCAGCGGGCTGTATCTCATGATCAAAGTTCAAATTTTCACAGAATGTGTATTTCTGTTGTCGCTATAACAACAAAAAATATATTTAAAAATTAAAAAGTGACGCCTTCCAGAAACGTGTTTTTTTTTTGGAAAATATTTAAAAAGTACATTGTATTAAATCTTGTACGATGGTACGGAACCCTTCATGTGCGAGTACGGCTTGTATTTGGCCGGTTTTTTAATTAAGTTAAATCCCCTAAACCACAAGTTCCATTAAACCTAAAATTACAGACAATTACTTTAATAATGTCATATTATTTCGCGCCTGTATTACGATGTCATGGCCAGATCTAACTGAGAATCAAGATCTTGGCCTTACATCTAATCGAAGGCCCTAACGACCTGAGCCCTAACTCAGTGATTGATGGACTTCATTAATGACCATCTCGAATAATTGATTTACTTCTAATTCAATTCTAAAGATCGTTACGATTTTAATGCAACTTTTGTACCTTCATTAGTTTGTGTTTAATTAAGAGAAATAATACCTATGAAACGGGCATCTTCTACCTCTTCTCTTATTTCTCTCAATATGTATTTTGTCTTGTAATTAATCACACTTTTCCAAGAATTTGATCAATACGAGCCAATACCTATAAAATGTATTTAATTTACAAATGTGCTTCGCTATTTTATATTTATTTATTAGCTAGATTTTAATCTAGCTTGGGTTAAAAACATTTAAAATAAGTTTACCTAAAGAGCTCTGAGATTTAAAGAAAACAAAAATAAAAACAAAACAGATTAAGACACAAATAAACAGATTTTCTTTAGATAAACAGAAAAGTTATCGCGTTAGGTAAAACAAAGACTCTATTTTTTTCCTAAATAAAATAAAAACATTAAAACTATCTACAATCAATTGTCTCCATTGCTGCCTCAAATCCATAAATTTGGAAGAAAAGCGGAAACTCTTGTCTTACAGACAACAGCACTGGCCACTAAATGAAGATTTAATGGCGTTTAGCTATCTTTATTTATTACACTGGCAACACCGACAGGTGGTGTAAATACCTAATATACCGAATTAGACTTCTTTTATTTTATTTTGATATTGTTAGCTCAAGAAATAATACACTTGGATTTTATTTATGACGGGTGAAATTTTTTGTTTTGTTTTTATAGATATGATGTACCTAATTTTGGAAACTGTCGAAGTATTTCATAGTGAAAATTGTAATGAGTATTTGTTTTGTTGAATAGATTTTCCACTGATTCGTATAATTGACTTTAATTTTCGCAACTACATATGTTGGGATCGGCTACCAGTCTAACTGGAAGCAGCTGTATGCTAGTACTTTGCAAGGAGCGACTGCTTATCTACATCCCAGTAAAAGTTTTCAGACTTCTGACTACCTGTAACGTGATTTTGGCAAAGAGTACAAAAACCCACATTAACTTTGTCACTATTAGAATGGCAGTGTTTGCCATAAATATGAATGTTGCCCGTTACAAAATTGCTCGTAATACATTCCGAGGTCACGTTCTCAATAAAGGCATTTGAGTAGATGACTGATATTTATTACTAATCACTCTGATGGGATTTTTATAGCACACTACAAAACACTTGGTTGCCTATAAATTTTATAAATTCCACCTGATGCATCAACTATGATAATAGTTTCACGCTCGTCTATGCATTTGATTTTTTGTTTATCTCTCAAGGTACAAAGAAGATTCCTTATTATGTTAGGTTTTTTTCTGAAATTACTTGGAGTCACATAGCGTGTCGTGTGCATTCCAATCATTTCAATGCTGCCTTCTTCAAATTCCATTACTAATAGTAAAATATTTTTGACAACTCAAGGGCAATCTCAAAAACCACAGTTATTCTTCCTAAGGCTTGTAGATCTCTCTAGGCTCTAGTAATTACTATTTCAAGGAATGCACCCGATTACCAGGTGCCCTTTATATTACTGTGGGATTCTATTGACGGAATACTGCCAACAAAAAAAATCTTCATCGTTCTAAGATGCCACTAGAACATTGATTCTGAATACAACTAAGCCTCTTGTGTAGTGAGTAAAACCATTACTGCAATTTCTCGCACCATGTTGAGCAGTAGTCCATATTCCATAAGCCGTAGAGCATTCTAAACTGACAGGCAGTAAATAACGTTCCCGCTTTCCCAGAAGACGTGAACAAAACCATCCGTTACCTCCTCTCACAGGTTCATTCATAAATCACAACACAACATATGCGCATAATTGCAATTTTAATGAACCTAAATTCTTCAATGAATCTCCACTATAAATATAAGCAAGAACAGCAATATTCAATTGTATTTATGGTACAGTAATGTCGCACGTATGCCCGGTCAGTCGCAAGTCGCATTGCGCAACAGCCCTGCGACTTTTATTGCGGTGATAACTCATTGCGGCTATAATATTCGCTAGTGAAGTCGTAAATGTGATGCATGATGCATGCGATGGGATACCAACCTGCCACTTACACTTTTTCGAACTTTGAACCCTGAAGGTTATAAAATGACAACGATCTATGGTTTTTTGCAATATCAATATGGTTGTAGGAATATAGAGATTGCCACGTTTTAAGTAATATGTGTGGGGATTCAAATAACCACCAATTTTAAATCAATTATTCGACATTCCATCATCTGCCTAGCCTTTTCCCAACTATATTGGGGTCGTCTTCCAGTCTAACCGGATGCAGCTGAATACCAGTATTTTACAAGGAGCGACTGCCTATCTGACCTCCACAACCCAGTAAGTACTGGGTAATACGATACTCTTGGTAAGACTGATTGTCAGACTTTTTGGGCCACTGACTACCTGTAACGACTGTCAAAGACCTTCAAATGACAGCCGGGACCAGCAGCTTAACGTGATTTCCGAGGAACGGAGGAAACTCGGTATGTAAGGGTGGTCACCCATCCACAGACCAACCTAGGCATGCTGTTATTATTTAGCCACGAGCTCCTCAATCAATTATTCGACATTATTGATGGTCAAATACCTAGTTTCTTTGGCAAAATTAATTGTATAGTTCTTGAAACACTATCTCTAGACTAATAGCCAATTTGTATTTGTAGCCAATTCACATAAGTTTCCACATTATGTCTAGACCTATTAACACCTCTTCATTATTCAATCAGTTCCAAATTAGTCTCAACAGTGCTTTCAATATTCTCTTTCAAATCGGATCAAACGCTAGTTTCAATTGCCACCATCTCTCAATTTTCTAACCAATATTCCAATGGGAGGCTAAACGGCCTCCCATTTACTACCATCTTAACCAAAATTCTCTTGAATCTATCATCTAAGCCGCCATTACGGTTAAGCTAGTGTTACGTCACCTCTCGTGCTATATGTGGGTCAGCAGTAACCTGTAATCTAGGCGTCATTAGTTCGCCAATAATTGTGGACACCACACTTTACTGCCAATGGAGTTCCGCATCTGTTAGTGGCTTTTAAACTTTTGTAATATTATTATTTTCAGATGATTTACCTTACTTTTGGAATTTTCTTTGCTTTTTGGTGTATCTGTCCTCTTCCGTCAAGATTTTATCTATTCTTCTTCTTCTTCAACCCGTATTCATCCTATGTTGTGTGTAGGTCTTCTCCATTGCACACCACCTTACCCGCTCCTGGCCCTTTACATCCAATTCTTGCTTTATTTCTATAATTTCTCCATTACTTTCAACTAATCCTAAAATTTGTGCTCTGATTAAACAGTCTGCTCTTTTTTCGTTTACACCTTCTTCTTCAATGTAAAAAGCACTTACTAAATTGTCAATTGCTAATACGAGTTTTAAAGTTATTTTCTTTTCTAAATTATTGCTCGTCGAAGCCTGATCATTCTTCAATACTTCAACTAAAACATCTTCATATTTAGTTTCATATACTGAACCCAATACAACAGTAGTGATCGCTCGACAAGTTTATTTCTTTATAATGCGTCAGCTATTGCCAGGTTGACATTCAAGCAACCTGTTGGTTTATTCACATTTCGATTATCATACCTAGTTGTTTATTTCTATCTAATATTAGTCATCTGTCCAAGATTTAGCAAAAATATTGTTGTCTTTGCTGTGTCTTTGAAAGGTCTTTGGCAGCTTAACTTTTACTAGATGACAACATGAACGTCTACTCCTTAGATACCTATTCCTTGGTCACAGTCACAATGCTCAACGATATCGTTAAGATATGCCGAGATTTTTAATCTGCTTCGCTTTTAATATTTTTAACAGTCCTCTTTACCGTAACACAAATTGGTATCTTATCAACATCTTCATAAATGCCTGCTCAGTTCAGACACTAGAATGAAAACCATAAGTTGCAAGTTCTTTTTATCTCCATTTACTTTTAATAACATGTTTCTCCATAACTTGGAAAGAAAACCATGCTGTAAACTATGGAGTCTTCCAATTTCAAGTTCATTGGTACAGAAACCTTGTCCAGCCATTAACACAAGTATAAAAGCACGATGGCTACATAAAATTTCTCTCCCTTTTATAACTCTAGTCTTAAATTATGACCAGTATTTCAATGATTTTAATGACATTTCGTAATAAATAATTATTTATTACCTTCTATTAGGAGAATACTGTTAATTTATAGTTGAGATTAAATTTAAATTAGTTTGCCAATTTGGTCTTGGTAATTCATGAGAATTTAAAACTTACTTACTCTTCCTATGGTATAAAATGGTTTTTTCATACAAACGCGTTAGCAGCTTCACTTCCAGGCTTCTTTTTGCTTTTCAATATTAGGAATCTCATTACCCCTTACATACTCATTACTTACGTCTGTAAGCCCTTCCATTAGTAACATTTGTTCCAATACGTCTTCTTTATACTTATTTTTCTCCACACCTGTAAATCTCAAGTTTGTCGCAAAAGTTAACTCTATAAATTCTTCTCAAGGAAATAAACTCCAGCCATACTCTGGTTAGCCGCGATGCACTATCTTTTTCCTCCTCGTTCACTTTCTCAACAATTCTCGGGATTTATGTCAAAGAATATAAGCCTGTACCATTGTTTTTATTTTCACTTCAAATCTTTGAGTCGATGCACTCTTTATCATCTCGCGTGGAATACAATTTGCAACTGCTGATGTTCCCAGCGATAGGTGGTAATTGGGAGGCAGTGTTCCCGGAGAGGTGGTGTGCGGTGCTAGCGGAGAAACGCTGCGGTTGGAACGCGGATGTGGGACTAGGGATTATTTATTTATTTAACGGGTTATGAACCGACAAGAAGGAAGGAAGAAAAAAATACGTACGGTCGAACAAGTTAATTGGTTTACATTTTACAATGTAATTTGTTGGTTAAACTGCAAACCAAATAGCTTGTTCGACCGTACCAAGTGTTCTACAGAAAAATCTTCATATAAGAATAGAATTAGATTGGTTAGGTTGGAAAGAGGTGATAGAATGTAGGATGTTATTTTGGAAATAACTGACTGCAATGGCATGATGCTATAATTGCTATACTGCATTGTATGTGAAACTTAAAACTTATGAGAGAGTAGAATGGCTTTAGAGCCTTAAATGTGAAGAGAGCCTAAAGATAGACCTACGAACTGGTTCCAAAATAAAAATAAAATTTGCAATCTCCAACTAAGCACCAACACCAACATTAAACTTACTAAAATTCTACCAAAACCCGAAAATTCATCCAAAAAACCTCAACCATTTCCTAACGAGCGTCTAACCCGCCGCACGTACGAACAGCCTGCTTTAACCGCACAGCGACTTATCTGCACACTGGGTACGTGAGCAAACCTCTAACGCTAACGGTATCGCAACCAGCTAGAAACCTCGCGAGAGCTGCGCTTTGTTGCCTAAATGCGCTGAATTTTCAGTTGCCTGCTTATTCTGTAGGGTCGTCGACTGGCTGTTTAGCTGTTTATAGATATTTTTGAAATAGGATAAGTTGTGTTGTGTTTATTTTTTGGGACAGTTTTAGGAACTGGCTTTCCAATACCAAAAAGGTCCTCAAATCTTATGTTATCATATTCTTTTGCCTAGTATTCTTCTTTCCGCTCAAACTTCTTGTTTCTATGTGCTATACCATCAAAATCTTCAATAACAATGATTTCATCACTTTATGCAATTTCCTATCTTCCTTTATCCTATCTTTAAAGGCGTCTAAATGTATATTTAGAACAATTTTAACGTCGTCTTTAGTTCCCCAGACATCTTCCAATCTATGGTCACGATTTTGAATAGTGAGATAATTATAATTGCTAAGCGCACTTTAACAAAGACAACTCGTTCAATTAAATCCTTACATCGATCCGAATCTATAAAATATCAAACAAATACAGAATTCTAGGTTTATTCGTCAAAATTTCCCCCAAATGTTCATTGGCTAGCTCCAACTATAGGTAGGTACAAGTATAATAGTTTCGAAAGACTATTTCCTCATAATTCATTCTGAATAACAAAAGCCTTGGGACTAAGAACAATATACAAATACGCAGTAAATAGTTACACAAGAATGAGTACGTAGAAGAAAAAAAACAAGATACTGTACTTTAAGACCTAAGACACTTTTAACATTTTACTGTAACTCGTGCTATAAGGAACACTGTGTTCTTACTTTGACATTCATGTACGAACAATTTGCGCAGGTAAAATGTTTTTTCAAGATCATAATGTATTTAAGTAATTTGTTTATGGAACTCCTTGGGTGGGTAAAAAGAAAAGACAAACTGTAGACTCCATTACTAATTTAGATAATCTTATCCAAGATTATGTTCTTCGATCATAAGATAATAAAATATAAGAAGTTAGTAAAGGAGCATCAATATTTAAAACACTGGTTACATCCTGTAACGTTTAAGTCATTAAATGAATAAAAAAATCCTGAAAGAGATGACTGTAGCCACAGATCCAAATTCCTAATCAAACTGTAATGAACCTATTCAACTAACATAGTCGAATATTACCTTGAGCAATTCACTCAACAGTGGCAATAATTGTATAGTCCTCCCGCTTACAAACAAAAAGCAGATACTTAAAAATACTCTAATTTAATGACCATATCAAGCTCCATATACAAGAAACATGATAGCCATAATTAAATGAACAGTAATTAAAATGAAGAAGTTTAAGTTTTAAAAGAAACGAGATCTTTATAGCTTTGATTTTATTTCGGAAGTCAAAACGTTTAAGATATCGATAGTCGTTTGATTGTAATCTAAGATCTTCAGTTCAAATCGATAGATGGGACTCTGTGCACGATTTGTAGAAGTATCGACTTTCTTTGGGCTTTAAATAAAAGAAAATGGGTGCCTAATGTAATTTGAAACAACTATAAGGTTGGAGTGTTGATGGGGAACGAGAAGTTTTGTGTGTTATTCTTAATAAATAAATAAATATCACTGGACATTAACACACAGCGCCATCTAGTACCACACTATGCAACGAGGCTTGTAACATCCATGACTCGGAAACAAATGTCCATGATCATCACACAAACATTTGCTCCAACCGGGATTCGAACCCGAGACCCTAAGAACGTAAGACAGCCTCACCACCGCTGTGCCATTCGGGTCGTCAATGCTAATGGTTTCCAATAGCAGGTCTATCATAGAATGACGCGTTTTTAGTACATCTATCTTGTTTACTGGTTTAAGATTTGTGTATCATCACTCACAACATCATACTTTTGACGTTAGGTCTCTTATTTTATTAAGGGTCGACACCGCATTTTCTTCTGCTTTGATACTTTTCCAAGGCATTTCTCTAACCATACCAATCTTCACACAGTCCATCTAACACAATTATATATTTCCTCTACAAATTATTTGAGTTTCCTGTGTGTTGTAATAAATACACACATCAAAAGTATCTAGGGATCAACATATATTTTTGCAATAACTTTTCTCCTGATTGATATTAATTAAAATTTTCTTTAAGGATTCATCAAATAAAGTGTTTTCGTTTGTCACAGTAACGATAAACCAAGTCACCTTTGCATTAATAAAGAAATTTGCCATTTTCCTAATAAAGGGATTTTTGACATTTGAACCACTAACATTAAAGTTCGAAAAAAAGACTGAAATAACAGTTTTCTTTAAAATTTTATTGGGTAACTTAAACAATTAATAATCCGTGTTTCTACCGCGAACACTAACAACACAAGAACATCGGTTTGGCATACTCAAAATGAGTTCATCCAAATCACGCTGTGGAATGGCCGCCCATGTTCGTTGCAACAACAAAAAAAGGTCTTCTTGCGACTGGATACCCTCCATATTCGGCAGAGCTCTTCTCTGTAGCATATCCCATGCATGCTCAATCGGGTTCAAGTCTGGCGACTGAGCAGGCCAGGGCAGGACATTGATGTTAGCTGCGGCGAGAGTCTGTCTTACAACTCTTGCGGTGTGCGGTCGTGCATTATCATGCATTAACTGAAATAAGGGACCGATTTGCACTTGTAGAGGAACGATGACGTCTGATACAATCGTCTCAGCATAAATTTGAGCGTTGAGGTTGCCTCTGATCCAAATCAACTCAGTTCTTCCGCCGATCCAAATACCCGCCCATACCATGATGGTTCCACCACTATAAGGATGGACTTCCTGGCAGGATTTTAATCGCTGTTGGCGTCCAGGGGTTCTCCAGTGTCGTATACGTCTTGTATCTGGTCTCATACCAAAACGAGACTCATCAGAAAAGCACACGAAACGCCATTGTTCTTCTGCCCAATTTCTGTGTTCAAGAGCCCATTGATATCGAATCCTACGATTGTGCATTGCTATAGGTGGTACCCGTAGCGGTCTTCGGGAATGAAGGTTCACTTCATGCAAGCGGTTTCTGACTGTTTGGTCGCTAATTAAGTTCCCTGAAGAGTGATGAAGCCTCACGGCTAACATCATGGCGTAATCAACGCATGCAACATCAATGTCCTGCCCTGGCCTGCTCAGTCGCCAGACTTGAACCCGATTGAGCATGCATGGGATATGCTACAGAGAAGAGCTCTGCCGAATATGGAGGGTATCCAGTCGCAAGAAGACCTTTTTTTGTTGTTGCAACGAACATGGGCGGCCATTCCACAGCGTGATTTGGATGAACTCATTTTGAGTATGCCAAACCGATGTTCTTGTGTTGTTAGTGTTCGCGGTAGAAACACGGATTATTAATTGTTTAAGTTACCCAATAAAATTTTAAAGAAAACTGTTATTTCAGTCTTTTTTTCGAACTTTAATGTTAGTGGTTCAAATGTCAAAAATCCCTTTATTAGGAAAATGGCAAATTTCTTTATTAATGCAAAGGTGACTTGGTTTATCGTTACTGTGACAAACGAAAACACTTTATTTGATGAATCCTTAAAGAAAATTTTAATTAATATCAATCAGGAGAAAAGTTATTGCAAAAATATATGTTGATCCCTAGATACTTTTGATGTGTGTAGTATTGTCTTCAAAATTCAAAATCACATTCTAGTACTTGCACCATTTAGGTCGGCAAGATCGTTAAGCTACTTCTAGATAAGAAGGTACCCCAAACAAGCAGGCTCAAGCAGCCTACCGAGGCAATAGGTAACCGATACAGGCCCCTCATTTGTAGATAAACATGGATAAATGTCTTTGATATTTAAATGCATTATTACATAATGATTAGATGTTTGCATAGCTTCCTTACAAATGCACAGAGTTGTCCAATCACGGTAGTTTACGGATGTAATTTAATTACAAATCACCCCATTTGTGTCAAAATTTTCGATAACGCCAATGTTCTAAAGCTTGGACTTTACATAGCTGAAGCTAGTATAGTATCTATACGCAATAATTTCCCATAAATGATTGCGTTCATTTATGACAACCAAGACCATTTTCTGAATAATTTACTGCGATTCCGTAACCATAAGTTTTTTTATTAAAAAAAAAACGATTTCTGTTTGTAAACGTCAAACTATGTTTTACCATCTCCTTGTGGAACACCATACGATTCTCGACCTAATTGACTTCTAAATTCCAGCATATTTTATTGTGTTTTGACTAAAGGCGCCACGTAGTGCGTTTCCCAGCAAATTGTTTCTTATTCTAATATTTACGCATAATATATTCATGAGATTGGTCTTAACTGTCTTAAGATCGTTAAGTTGGTATTTTAACTGTTTTATAAATTCGTATATATTTGACGCGTCCATACAAATCGCCGTATTTCGATATCGGGTAGCCATTGATATATGGTAATATGCTAATAGGTTTAAGCATATTAACAAAATAGGGCTAACAGGTAATTACTACCGACAATCATAAAGTATTGTGAATTATTGGGATATCCCCAAGTTTGCATACAATCACAAAATATGCGAGCTTGTTGACAGAGACTCGGATATTTTACATGCTGATGATGATACACGAACAGTCTTCCGAATTTTATTAAACACGCTGTCGCATGAAAGCCAGATTTATGAAGTGATTATATCGTAAATTGCAATAGAAGTCAGAACCACCTTATCAATACATTTCAAATTATTCTCAACGAAGTTCTATGTAATGATGATCAAAGTGAAAGTGTAAAAATTAACATTACAATTATGAAATCTCTCCCACAGGTTGCAAATCCTTTTTCAAGAGGTCCGTGAGAAGGAACCTGACGTACTCCTGCAGGGGAAATAGAAACTGTCCAATCGACCAACACCATAGAAACCAATGCCAGTACTGCAGGCTAAGAAAATGTCTCAAAATGGGCATGAGGAGAGAAGGTGAGTCAAAATTTATTTGAGAAAATCTATGAAATTTTGAAGAAGTCAGCATGAAATTTCCAAATTGTTTACCAGGTCAAAATTATTGGTAAATACATACTAACAAAATTGGCAACGTAGATAGAAAAGCAACTAACAGCCATGCCTATATTGAGACATTTCATACGCGTTTTAAACTGAAACTTTTCTTTTGTTCACCGGTACTTTTTGTCAGTATGTAAGTATTAGGTGATAAGATACTATAAATTCGCAAGTTTTTTTGCTTTAGTATGATGACAATTATGAATGTTCTCACACCAAATCCTTTACATTTGCGTATTTTGTAGAAGTTTTGTTATAATTTGCTCTGCCATTAGATTTAAGTTCTACTGAACTTTCCCTTTTATTTTTTCTATTATTTAGATCTACGCCTTCATTATTTTTATACAAATCTATGTCTACATTTAATAACCTACCACATGAAATTAATTTGATTGAATCACGACATAATACTGTTATAAATACAACAAAATTATTAGCTGCTACTGATAAATTACATAATACTAGAATATGCGGTGTAACTAACACAAAAAGCTCGCTTTAAAGATACATTGATTGTCACAAGTATAATTAGTGAAATCATTAATCTTGTCGAGTCATTAGTGCAGAGACTGCCCAAGGGCACAACTCTAAGTAACTGTTGACGATCAATGTTAATATAAAATTATGGGATGTAATAGGTTATTATTACGATGGAATTAATATGGCTGGTTATTGTTTTAAAGACAGCGCAGTGATTGATGGTATTCAGGAATTCGTGTGACCTCGTGCATTTCAAGAAGTAGTGAAAACAATTTTGGAACGAACTACAAACTTAACGATTCAAAGTTTGTTGGTTAGTGGAGAATAATAGGTTTTCTTTTGTTTACTCTAATGCGTTATATTATCTAGTGATGTATCGGGTCAAGGCTGTTCAGAAATGAGTGAACCTTGACGAACTGTCAGCTTTATGATGTGTGACAATATTGCTTTTAATAGCCCATTGAATACAACATTGTGGAAGCATTGACCACAGGTGTTTCTTTCATTTTGAACAATGGAAAAGTACTAGACAAAGCAAAACTACTACTCTTCGCTTTTCCAGGTCGTCCAGTAAAAATATAAATAATTATTTTTGTCTGTTGCGCGTTATGAAAAATGTTTTAAGCTCTTGATCACTTCAAAACATTTCATGTCCGAAAATTCGCGTGAAGCTAAAAATTATTTTATTTACCCAAAACTCAAACGGCACAGGTGCACATTTTAAAAGATAACACGCGACCGATGTAATTTCCTCATGTCATAAAGGAAACGGTCTTGACGTAGGGCACCGAGGTTGAAGAGTTCATAACGTGGACGGAACACCCGCTGAGGCGCTTATTATAACCCATATAGCCTCGAATGGCACCCGTTTGACGACCTCTCGCATTAATTTTTTGTTTCTAAAATCATTTATTTCTTTGCCAACTATTTCGGCAGCTTTAACGACACCTGCTGATATATGGACCTCGTTATAGGCATCCATAACATTTATTATTTTCCAAATATGATCACCGACTTCATTATCGTTCTCTGTATCTATATTTGCAAAACTTTTTACGAGTCCCACCTTTGCATCATTAGGGTCGTTCCCTTTGATAATGCAGAGGCCAGATCGCACCGGAAAGGACACGGTAACCCGCTGCTCTCATTCAACCCTTGAGGACAACACTGAGTATCTCGACCCCGTCATATTTTGGGCAACAAACGATTTGTTTGCCCCGAGAACAATAGAAAGGTGCGAACTCCAGTCTCCTTATACGAGATTAACTGTTAATAGAAAAAAAAAGTAAGTGTGCCCCTTTGTCGCTTTGTAATCGTCTTAGATATCAAACTGGTAGATGTGGAGATTAGAGAAGATCTTTTGTAATTTTTTTATAATATTGTTTCACAGTTGGTGGATGTTTTGTAAAACGTTTTAGCTTTGAAAAGGTCCATTGAGGATGGAGCTACCACCTAATACGTTTAATTGTGATAGAACTTGATGTAAGAGATACGTTTTTTGTGTGATGTCCGTTCTTTGGTTTATGTAACCGTTGTGAATGAGTGGTCAGTTTTGCTTTTAACCTTTTGTACAGTGTATTTGTTTGGGTTTGAAATTTGAGAGAGCTTTTATCGTCGTCATCATTATGAGGCATCAATATTATTATGAGTTGATCAATAGTCTTATGCAAATTTAGCTGTACTGCTTTCTCCGTGTACAATATGACTATACATCCTTTTCTAATTACCACTACTTACTATTAACGGTCGATTATTATTAAAATCAGTCCATTAAATTTCAGCTATGACCCCTGGTACATTATTAATCTATCAATGGGGCCATAAATGGTCGCCATTTCAGTACAGTTATCAACTCTATGCAAATACAAATATGAAACAAAGCTTACATATGGATTGATTAATTAAACGCATTAGTGGACCGGTTTATAAAAAGTGCATAAAAGGTGAACGTGTACATGTAGTGTGCCTCGGGTTTGCTCGTCAGTGGAACAATGAACAAGCACCTTTTGTTCGCGTCGCATCAATCACTTCTCATTGTTTGCTATATCTTAATAAGTTTTTTGTGTTAGGCCGGTCATTTAGAAAGATTCCGGGTCCCCCAGGCTTGAATTTTAATGGGTGATTTTTGCGGGTAGATTGAAAAGTATCTTCCGTGTTGTAATGATGAGCGGTATTTTTGAATAATTTTAATTAATATACAAGGTTTAAACGGCTTTGGAATTGAGGGATGGTTTTTAGATCCAAATTTATTTTCAGTTTCCAAATTTCTTCAATCTTTAGTAGCTTTAACACATACCCGATCGGAACCTACTATGGTTCAGAAGTTTTCAAGTAAAATATTCGCACTAATATACAATTCGGCAAATTAGACAAATCTCAAGCTCAAAATCCCCAACCATAAACACAGTTCACTTAGCAACAAAACTTTCAAGCTTCCTTAACCTTTCGCTTGCAATACCATCAAAAACGAACCCATGCACAAATGACCGCTGACCATACACAATAATGTCTATTGTTCCTCACATGTCAAAAATGTCATCTTTACGTTCCCAGGCCTTGATCGAAGGGTCACAAATTCGCAATATTTTCCCCTTACGCCTTACCACGCCTCTAAGCACAATGATGTAGCTTCTTATTCTTAGGGGGTGGGTTGGACACCTGGTTATTGTGACTCAACTGACCGTAAGACCGGGTTTGTTTGCATTAGACCAGTCCTAGTTTCGCAAATATTGTAGCGTGAGAAATGTAACGTTTTTGCATTTTGTTGCTAATGGATTGTGGTTTATGATTTATGATGCGGATTACGGGTTGAAGACTGGAACTGATGCTTTTAGTTTTGGTTGTAATAGGAACGAGGAAGAGAATGTTACGTTAGATTTTGATGAAAAGGATAAAGTAACATGACATAACATCACGCCTGTAATCCCTAAAGAGTTAGGCAGAGGTGTACCTAATAGTACACCCACATTTCGCCAATTATGTTTAAGTCCCGTGTAATAGGGAGTGAGCCTATTGCCATTAACCGAGCACAATTCCAGACTTCGTGGCTGCTACTGAGAAATTCCATAAAAAAGGAATGGTAAAGTATACGTAGGTAATTTTTATTAGGTCGTTGGTTTTAGCGCGTACAGTTCCAGGTAAAACTTTACTGATACCTATGCAAAATGTTGATAAAAACGTAAAATGGAATTTCGACAAACTAACCGCAATGATAACACATAGCACTCACAAATAACGTTTCGTACGGTTTTACCCACAGATTGATCCAACTTAATCGTGTCAACAATCAGTACGGACGCTTTGGACGAGAATAACTCAGTACATACGAACCGCCTCTGTGTGCGTCATAGCCGAAAGATAATATCGCTTCTAGTGAGCATAATAACTGTGACATGTCTTACGACGCTCTCATAATGCGTGTAATGGCCTCTTTCTCGGAAAAACAGACTCTTACCGACCAACATAAAGATACAATCAGAACAGACGCTTTCCCACGGAGCGTCGCGAAAACACCCCATCCCTAGTGGACACTGGTCAGAAGTTACAACACTACCAAAACATTAATTATAAGGCGAAACATAAACCAGTTTTTGGCAAGGTGCACGACCCTTCGATACACCGCCTAAGCTAATTATATTTCCGCACGTTTCATCACGCATTTGCATGTGAATCGGGGTACAACTACAATAGAAAACGCCACACTAATCTCTTATACTAAAGGTTTTTGTACGCAGGTACGGACGGGTCTCCCGCTCAATAGTTGTTAGAAACTTGATAGGTTTTCACTATAAACATTGGCTTTACAGTGTACGGTAGTGAATATTAAATTTCACATAGCGATGAAAGGAGATTTCATCGAGTTATTGTGCCCTTAGAATAGATAGGCACTTATATAACGCCGCCTTTACATTATGCTCGTGCACTTTTCCTTGGAGTACTCCAAAGTAACACCATTCAGAACGTGGCAGCATGGGGTCACGTACGAAGATATTGGATTAAAAAATTCCAATTCATAGTACACAAATACTCGGGTCAACTCCACAATCGATGAAACCGTTCGCAATAGACGACTTTTACAAAATCATAAACTCGGCGTAGAATTACACATTGAATTTGTTAACAGTATTAAAATTACTTTTACAATATAAAGGCTAGCTTCGACGGCACGCTTCCACACAACCTTTATTAAATCTAAACCCATTCAATATGATCAAAAGGCTCTTTTAACATAAAAAGGTGGTCAAGTCCCAACAAATTCAGGTGAACAAAATTCATTCCGAACAAATCGTAAACTCCGAAGCGAAATAGCGTCACAAAAAGGAATCAAAGTGTAAAATCATTTGTGTCGGATTAAAAAAGGAGCTAGCGAACGAGCGTGAGATGTATACCACTATCAATCACCCGGTGATTTATATTCGTCCGTATGATGTATCACCGAGCGAGCCACACCAAATGGTAAAAGTATCCGATAATTAACTTTTTAAAATTTGACGGACGCCTTCATCTCGGTCAGTGCAATAAACCTTTTATTTTGGTGTAAAAAGACTAACAGGTATTATCGCCGAATATGGCAGATTGTGTTGTAAAATTCCTTTGTCTGTGCTGTAGATGATGAAAAAACCTGTTGCTCACGACAAACACGCTGGTATGTGGAATGTGACGGTGCTATCATTTCTAATGGCGCCTACAATAGATTTTGTTATTTAATTATTAAAATATGTTCATACATTACAAATATTACGTGGTATTAGCATTGTATTAATTAATTGCCACATTTTTGTCAGTTCATTCGTCTTATATGGTGTGAAAGCTGATATTAACGTTATCAATTGTATGATCAAAGGCGATTGACTGACCTGTCAAGTGATGTAATCTTTAAACTTAGTTGTTGTTCGTAGAAGATTATAAATAATTCATTGGTCATATCCTTATGAGACGAATTAATAATCAATTAGCAGAATTCTTTGACCATAGAAGGAGTTAATGTTAACGAAAGTGCTGATGATAATTTTGAAGCAACAGCATAACTGGAAAGAAATTCCGAAGTTGATAAAAGAGCAATGAATCGTAAATTCACCATTCATCAACCTGTACCGAACATAGCACTGTATGGCCGTATGGCCCGTCAAAATATTCTACAGGGGGTTCCTCAAAAGCGTTCCACTTGCCGGCACGGGATCGAACGTGGACCCCCGTGGCGGGCAGCCCGTTCCTAACGAACTGTGTAGGTGATTTATCTGTACGTACTCTCACACTCTCGATACTAATTCCTTTACGACGTGTGATGTTGGCTCTTGAAATATATCTGCGGCAGATTTAATATCTAATTTACGTTTATCGGCATTTATTTTTGGGTTTGATTCTTTTTTTCTTTAACATTGAATTTGACATCAATGGAGGCACAAATTGCCATATGAATAACAATTTCAAATTCACCAATTGTCAGAAGATCAGTATACTTTAAGTTAAATTCTTTTGGGTTAAATTACTTGTAACTCTCTATCTATACTTCCAGTATATTAGGTACCTTCCGTAGCATTACCTATCTTATACCCTTGTTTCAAACATGGTATTTCTCCACCTCAAAAACTCCAACTGTACTTGCAGAAAATAACATTTTGCTCATAGCAAGCCACGTGACAGGTCGTCTAAATCAACATTGATAGGGTTCCTACAGGTGAAATTTTCTCACAGCCAACTCGTTCCGTTCTAACGTCGTATAATCTTGAATACTTGAGAGTAATACACGGTCCGCATGTATATTGGTTACTACGTTAGTAGTCTCAGCAAACCTGTTCCGTCTGGTCGTGCCCTCTGTACCGTATCCAGCTATAGCACATCTGCAACCAACATTATAGTTTCACTTTATATATAAACATCGTTGCTTATGATTTTAAGGACTTCACATTCAACAGAGTCTGCTTCGGAATTCAAAATTTCCATCTCCCGACCAGATACCAATCAAGGTCACAGAATGCCAACAAATGCGGATTCTTTAAATTACATATCGCTGACAGCTTAATGGAATTGTGAAGCTCCCATCAAAATCATAGATTACGAACAAATAAACACAACAGTTCGAGATATCTTAAAACAAAACTAATTTAATATGTTAATGTCAGTGATGGCTCAATAAAATTAACGATAACAGTCCATAATAATCATGACCGTATTTAAAATTAAAACAACTTTTTCTCCCGACCTGTCGCTTGGAATTCATCTAGCGTCCGCATCTCTATATGTCAGTCCGTCTGTACGTCCGTCATTACACGTGAATCATCCTCGGTATCGTGCGCTGAGAATTTCGTGAGGTCACAGTTTACTATAGCGGTTTAGGCGCCCTGCGGTCGTTTGCCTGACAGAGACGGCGCCATCCAACTGTCCATGTGCTTGAAAAGGATACGGGATATCTTCTCTGTCTAACGCCGACCGTTTCGTGACCCCACAGCTAATCACATATCTGCAAGCGTATTATGATTATCGCAAGGCTTCGTTTCGTCTTCGTCGCTCGTACGTTGTTGTGGTCAGTGACTCTGTGCATGCTGCCTTCGTTTTATTTCTCTCTAACATCATTTTATATGCACAATTTGCTTTAAGATATCATGGAAATTTATCATAATGTCTTAGAAGCTTCTTGTAGATTTATGAATGCTCTTTTATTGTCAGACATAAGTAAATATGGATTTTTGTAACGTGTTAAGTAATATGCGCATTAATGTCAGTTTTCGATACATTTGCACGTTCATTTATCAGCGGATGGGTGTAACGAAACAGATTTACCTGTTGCCGGACTGACATAAATCTCTCGCGGCATTTAATAAGTCGATAATTACAAAAACCCGACGCGAGCTAATGGGGTTGTGGAGTGCTCAACAGGAATGCGCTTAATTCTCAGCACGTGCCTCCCAATAGCTTTATTATACAAATCTTGAACGTTTCCCAACCGCCTTTATCTTTACGATAACTTTAATTATTTGATTTGGTACTGTTTTGATGTCTTCCGTGTCCGGTTTTTAGTGTTCATTTAGATATGCAGTTCTCGGTGGGCGGCTTTGTTTACATTCCAGAGAGTTAAAGACTTTCTATAGAATTTCGATGTCGTCTCCAACATTCCTATTCGCTTAAGAGAATCTATATCTACCGCTGTGTGCAACAAATCAAAATCGTACGTTTATCGTTCCGTGTCGCAGTAATCGAGGTTCTAATCGGGTGTCCCATCCGTCACTGACTTTGCGTCTACTACTTTCTACATTAGTAACAGACAAATCTCTAATCTGTATATTAGAAACAATATTTCTCACTGTCGTAAAAGCCGAGAATTTCCTAATGATATCAAAACACAACCGTTAGAGCAACAAAAGGTGGATGGTCGAACATTTGTCGGTGTTCAAGAGCCGGGCGACAAGTCGCGTGCGAGGCTCTTGTTGAAAAATGTCGGACATAAATAACGGATTATCAAGTTGTATCGAGTCGTAACGAGATAGTGGCTAACAACTAAAATAAATAGGCGAACGGTAAATGAAGTTGTGTACCAAACTTTACAATTTAAAACGTACGGATGATGTATAATATGTATCTCTTATGACTGTGAGTTGCCTTCGTTAATGTTACAATTTATGGCTGGATATTTATACGTTGTTGGTCGTTTTGTGTCATTAGCCGTGAAATGTTATCTTGATTAGCGTTTATGTATTGATGGACGAGATAACTTATTTGTATGATGGTAAAGTCTTCAGTTGTCGTTTTGTTCTGTAATGGTTCTTCTTTGTGAGTTGTGCTTGTTGATTTTAGGAGCGTTGGGATTCGATCTTCATTGTATTTTGTACATTTAGGATTATCTTCCTGCCCAATATTTTCGACGTCAGTCAATTCGAATCCAGTGGATCTCGTTCACAGCAGAGCAGTAGAGATTCGAATAACGATACCTACAGAACGCACATAATGTTTTTTTTGGTACATTAAGCATCTATAACGAAATAATTTACCCACCAAAAACATTTTCATGTAAAATGTTGCCAAGACGAGACCATATGACTCGCACTGTCAAAAAGTTGATCAGATCTCATGTAGAGCCAAGCTAACTCTACACGCCCTAACTTCACTAACTCTACACCTTAGTCAAAATATATGTGGCTTGGCCATTTCGCTACATTCACATGGGCGTAAGGTGAAAGATGTATCCACTGTTCAATACTTTTCTGTTATACAATAGTTCTTGTAGTACCGTGTCCGAGCCCCCAGTTATCATCAACACTCAATTCTTCACCAAGTTCTTCTTCGCTATGTTCGTAAAAATGTAAAACAGCTCCAATTTTATTGTGAAGGAAATAAAATAGTTACGTAGAATTATGAATTTATGATTTTACTAGGCGCTGCTATTTCTTGGGAAGTAATTAACATGGTTGTATAACGATTATAATGTAAATCGTCAGTTAGTTCATCTTGTCATGTGGCACGTGTTACTCATGCTATAGCTCTGAGGGGATCAGCAGATTTACTTTTTTTTTTAATAAATAGTGTTGGCTAGGTCCAGGTGGACTTACTTCTTCTCTTTGATAGCCTTATCGGTAATGTCAACAGTAAACTTATAAATCGTGGACTTGTGATTGGTTGGCCAGTGTTAGCCGTATTGCCAACATCAAGTCACTAAACAACTTCAAGTTTCAATTTTGATTCAATTGTTTATCTTCATGGAATCTTGTTTTCTTCACATCATCGTTCTCTTGCCCTTATCCCAATCCATTTGTGGTCGGCGCAGCATGTCTCTTTCTTCCATACTTCTCTATTACTCGTCATCTCAGTAGTCACCTTCGTTCTAGCCATATCATCCTTCACACAGTCCATCCATCGTTTCTTTGGTCGTCCTCTACTCTGATACCTTGTTTTCACTCTTACCTATATCTTGTTTTCTTCTATTCTTGTCATTATAACAGGATGATTGGCAGTAAGTGGTTTATTTTCCTATTCTTACTACAGCTAGACCTACGTAATAAGTTTCAAGCGTTGTGTTTATGTTAAATTCCCCTCTCTTTTATGAGGTTTCCTTTGCTGAAAATAGTCTTTTAGCTTGGAGCACTCGTTACGCCGTCAGTTCTTGTCTCAGTGTCTAAATTGTCGATATCTGACATTTGTGACATTTAGTGGTCCAACCCTCATCTACTATTTATGTAAGTGCCAGAATGGTCAATTCGTCTATAGGCTAGTTTTTGGCTGTGTAACTGAAGTGGTAGCGTATTCAGATATAATTTAAGGATAATCAAGTTTTGATGATAATCAGCTTTATGTCGTATCGCAAAGCCATTCTTCAGGTCTCTGATTTTCATCACAATTTAATAAATAACATACCATCAAGCCTGTAATCCCCGAGGGGTTAAGCAGAGGTGTACCTAGTAGTACACCCACATGTCGCCAGTTATGTTTAAGTCCCATGTAATAAGGGGTAAGCCTATTGCCTGCAACCAGCGCAAATCCACACTCCGTGGCTGCTACTGAGAAATTCCTGATAGAAAAACCAAATAACACTTTGTCCGACCTGGGAATCAAACCCAGGACCTCATACTCAGCAGTCGTGCTTACTACCACTAGTCCAAGGCAATCACTTCAATAACTCACTAACTTCTGCCTATAAAATAACTCATTTGCCATTCGGAAATAAACTTTACTCAAAAGATTTCTCTGTAATTAAATACACATAATTCTATTTAAGTTTTCGCTAAAGCTGTTAATTTTAAAAGCATATAAACGGTAACATGCCTATAAAATACATATTTACAAGCAAAATGACTTAACTACTACGAACATGATATTAAACTTACGACTCTAATAATGTTAATTCTGGGTCAATTTTATCAAACTTTAAATCTACGAATTAGGACTTAAGTCGTTTTACTTCTAAGTACAGATTTTGCGTGGTATCAAAATGAAATGTTGGAATCTAAATTGGATACTAGTTTAGTTTTATTATTATGTATTATGCAAACACAAGTATATTGCAAATCAATCTAATAGTTATTCATCGCCGCATTCATCAGTTCACTGGAACAAATTAGTACAGGGCCGGTAATTTAGGGTTGTACTGAAATGACAATCGGCCTCAATATGACTTTTCTAAGGATTTATTTATTTAGAATCTCCAACAAAAGATATGCACAAATCATTACATACAGATAATGAACAATACGAAGTATTACGTAGGTTTTATCCTTCACTTACAGGAGACCACAGCATACCCAAATAAATTAACAAAATAAAAAGAATCTATAAATATTATGATTTGGACCTAGACCACCTTAATGGGAAAACTGAGACATTCATTAAGATAGCAATGGAAACGAAGGAATGAGAAGTACCTTAGAACACTAAGATACGACCGGTTTCCGGTTTTGAATAACAAGTCAAAACGAAAATTTTCTAATAATCTTAATATTTTTTTGGTAACTATAACAGTAGAGACAGATCTTACTGATGAGGAGCTCGTGGCCAAATAAAAACAGCCGCTCGGGTCGATCTTTAGGTTAAGCCGTGCTTGCCTAGGTTGGTCTGTGGATGGGTGACCACCCATTACATACCCAGTTTCCTCCGTGCCTCGGAAAGCACGTTAAGCCGTTGGTCCCGGCTGTCATTTGTAGATCTTTGACAGTCGTTACAGGTAGTTAGTAACCAGAAAGTCTGACAACCAGTCTTACCAAGGGGAACCGTATTACCCAGCACTAACTGGGTTGGGGAGGTCAGATAGGCTGTCGCTACATGTAAAATGCAGGTATTCAGCTGCATCAGGTTAGACTGGAAGCCGACCCCAACATAGTTGGGAAAAGGCTAGGCAGATAGATGGTATAACAGTAGAGACTGATCTTAAAGGCAATGGTAACCTCACAATCAATGCATCTAGGTAACCCATGAAAAATCAAAAGAAAGTAGAAGGCTGAAAGCAGTGCCATTTACTTTTGCAAAGACCGATTCACAATACGGAAACAAAAACTGGTCCAGTTAAAGAGGACAATGCGATCGAAAGTGAACCAATAAAAGTATTCAACTTGTTTGATTTACCTATCAACATTCAGTTAACGTTTTACGTATTAGTTCCAAAATATTACTTACCACTATTCTTTTATTTTTTATTTTATTCTACCTGCAAATCCTATAATCTTGAAGTATGTCATCCATTCTCCTGCCCTTATTTCAATTTATTTGTGGTCGGCGCAGCATGTCTTTTTCTTCCATACTTCTCTATTACTCGTCATCTCATCAGTCACCACCTTTCTAGCCATATCAGCCTTCACACATTCCATCCATCGTTTCTTTGGTCTTCCTCCACTCTTATCTACATTAATATTCCTGAGATATGGAACCGACATTTATTTGATCCGAAAGTCTTCGGGAACGAAAATGTACTGGAGATAGTTGTTCATATATTGAAGTTCAAAGTTGGTAAATATTCCACTTAGTAGGCCAGCGCCTGCACATCTCCTTTCTATTACTAACCTTTTCCCTTTCGCCGAGGTACAAGTTTATTTATAAGTACTCGATTTCTATGTCTCAGCGCGCTTTATTGTTTAAAGCTCTAGTATCTTCACGAATATCAAAATGTTCCTTAGCTTAGCGTAGGAATCCATTTTCATCGTTCAGATGATTTTATAGGCAAAATATCACAATGTCTTCAGATCTTTGTAAAAGTTTTTTTTCATGAACGAGTTAAGTATTTTGATATTTTGAAACTGCCAGTTTCCCCGAAATGTACCCAATAATCTGAATTCATGCTATTGGTAGATTTTTCTAGCATTTTCTAAGACCAAGTTTTGTAAACTTAAATTTATTTTGAGCTCCCGATATTTCAAATCAATAATAATCGCGGAAGATGTCTTTCTTTCCTTTTTTTTTGTTTTTCGGATGGGAAATCATCAAATGACTCCTTCCGCTCTGGGCGTAGCAGGAGGGAGTGTCAGACTTTTACTGACTAAAACCCATCCATGTTCCTTCATCGCCCTTTGTGTTCCGGGGCCACGGTATTTCTTTCGAACAGTCCCGCAGCCCCGGCAGGCATTGGCCCTTTCGGACCTCTTCCTTTTTGCTGACTCTCTTTGAGGCGCGCGTGGAACACGAAAGCGCCGTTGACACGGCCTGTCGTCATGAGACAGACGGACAGCGAGCTAGCCCATAGCTCTCCGTCCACAGGCCCGCGCCTACGGTGGCCGGGAGCCACCACATGGCCCCCCACGCACGGGGCGTCTCCCGCGGCGACTGGGACGTGAGCTTCTCTCCCTCCACGTTCCGCCACCTCCTACGCTAGCATGACTGCTTCGCAGAAGGAGGTGACGGCGTCCTATTCCGTATCGCTCCGGACCATGGATTGAACCAGGGCCGGACGCGAGAGGTCGCCTCCGCCGATCGCCGCTTCGAGGACACTGTGGTTCTCCGCCCAAGGGAGGCACACCTCCACAGTGTGCTCCACCCTGTCCTCCGGTCGATCCTCGCAATGGTAGCACCCGGGCGTTTCCTCCCGCCCGATTCGGTCCACTAACCTCCCGAAACAACCGTGTCCGGTGAGGACCTGCGTCAGGCGGAAGGCACTCCCCAAAAAGGGGACTTATCGCCACTATTGTGGCGTACCCTACGGAAGATATCCCTTAAGTGTTTTTTTTTTTTAAGTTTAGTTATAAACCATGAAAGCTTAAAACGGTGACCAAGTTTTGTGTTCCCCATCATCCTTACCCTGCCCTTATCTCAATTTATTTGTGGTCGGCGCAGCATAATAATATCTTTTTCTTCCATTCTTCTCTCTTACTCGCCGTCATCTCACCAGACACCTCCTTTCTAACCACATCTTCCTTCACACAGTCCATCCATCGTTTCTTTGTCTTCCTTTACTCTTATATCCTTCAATGACTTGACATAAGCTTAACGGTATCTTACTATAGACATTTTATACTTTCCCATCATGGAGATCGTTAATATAATCATATTTTGTGGGCCTACACAAAATATGATTATATTAACGATCTCCATGAAGAATTTTAGTTTCTCAACACTAGACCATGAGTGCTTTTCGACAGCCCTGCCATAATTGTGAGGCATTTAAATAGTTATAAACGATACAGTAACTACAGTTACGTTATCCTTATGACAATCGTTAATTGTAGCAAATTATACTTTAGAACATGTACTCGAGAACGTTGATATTGACTCATTGAATCAATAAATAAATAAAACGATGATTAGTAGAACCAACCTGTTATTTTTATGGTGTCTAGTGCCCAAGGAGTCTAAGTTGATTAAGCTTTTTCAAATTCTTTAGAGTTTTCTGAGAGATTTAAAACACAATTGAAAGGATCATATCGTTCGTTTAGAATCATGTTTAAAGAAGCCTCCCTTAGATGCAAATTTCTCAGTTTTGAAGACTGATTCTCGGAGGTTCAAGAATAGGTCGCAATCCCATCCAAAAATCAATGTTAAAAATGTGAAGAAGTAAGGGTTCTAACGGATAGAGAATAAAGATTAGAATGCAAACGGAAAAGAAACAGAATCTGCTCCTGGAATGGAACAATGGAATGTATTAAGAGAACGCTAATATAGGTTATGATCATTTTGCATGTGTGTCTAAGTTATTCCAAATACAACTTAGTTATAAGTAGCCGTAAGCTGGTGGCGGGCAGGAGCGAGATTGGCTGAACTGGTTCAGCAGTCACCACCTCGCAGATCCAGAGAAACCACCAGCAGTATCACCTAAGAGAGACCCTGTTAAGGTTTGCATTTGGAGCTTCTGTTAGAAAATGAGATGATCAGAAATGGTTATGGCTAATGGCTGATGTTTTTGTGGGTTTTTTAGGTATTGATGCAGATATAAGCAAAAGAGTCCTTTAAGAGACTAGAGACGCGCTTAGTTGTGGATCCGTAGACTTTGTTTTTTTAACAGAAATTAGGATCACCATTCTCCTCCCCTTATGCCAATTTATTTGCGCAGCATGTCTTCCTGATACAGTCCAACCATCGTTGCTTTGGTCTTCCTCTACTCTTATACTAATCCACATTCATACTCAAAACTTTCTTTAACAAGAAATCGAGGAATAAATAAAAAAAAATGTATTTCTTTAACAAATACAGAAATTCCAATAAATTCATAATATGTGCCCATCTTTAGCCATAGTGTGAAAAGGCCATATTTTTACGAGCTTAAAGCCGTTTTTCTATATGGCGCGAAAATGATTTAATGTTTTTTTTTTTTATTGATGTTATATTGGCGCCAGTTCGATAATCAAACCGGTTATTTATATTTCTTTTTTTAAGCCCTAGAGAGGATAGAACGATAACCTTTCACCTTGAGTGCCAGCTTGGCTGACCGCATTCTTAAAAAAAATAAACAGTGGTTTTTGGTGTTTTGTGGGCCTTATTAATAGGTCGTTAGATAACCTAGTTACTGTTTCTAGGTAGTTTTCCCTAAACTCCTCCTAAAGTTGAAATATGCCAAAAGAAGTGCTTACCTGCACCTATGCTTCTGTCCCTGTGTAGGTCCAGGTGGGAAAAGTAGTGCCATCCTCCCATTTAAAGCAAAGAAGCTTCTTCTTTTCTGCCTAAAAACTACTAAAATGATGTCCGCAGTTGTCAAATAATTAATAGGCATTATTAATTTTTAGATAGTAAAATGTTGTCAAAGGTGTGACGCATGCTTTTTTGTTTGGTAAGTATTTAATTATGAACTAAGTTTTTTTTATAGAGGTGTCAAACCGTCAGTCAAAATGGACATGACTGTTTTTGTTTGAAAGTAATTCTAAGCTACATTTTTTTTTGTTATGTTCATTTAGATTTTGGTGAGAGCACTATTTATATTTCCGGGGTTGCGGGACTATTCGAAAGAGATACCGTGGCCCCGGAACACAAAGGGCGATGAAGGAACATGGATGGGTTTTAGTCAGTAAAAGTCTGACACTCCCTCCTGCTCCGCCCAGAGCGGGAGAAGTCATTTGATGATTTCCCATCCGAAAAAAAAAAAAAAAAGCACTATTTATATTTAATTATTTATTTAATTATTAAATTGTAGAAAAAGAAAGAGCTCTTGTAATTGGCAGAATTTAGCTGTTATGTGCATTAAACTTTGAATGACTATACATAATTATGAATCTGTATACATACCGCGTCGTAATTTTCTAGCTCAATCAGCAAATCTAACTTGCTTAGGACTGTTCTAAGTAACCATACCTCGCGGCCGTCGGATCTCAGAAATGACATGACATATTGTTTCCTCAACGCAATCTGTGTCAAGATCACACTAGGCCAATCACGCTCAATCTCCAACCACCCCAATCCTAAAGCTATAAGGTCGAAAATTCTTTAACTAAAACGAAAATAATAATTTTGTTTTGATCTGTGTACGGATCTCGAATAAAAATAATGTAAAGAGATCATTTAGTGTGGTCTCCACGTAAATAGGTTGGACGTGTCGTGATTTCTGAAGCTTGTGTCGCAATTTTCTTAGATGTTTCTACATCTTTCCTTATTAAAAGAAGATCCAAAACAATAACAATGTTCTCTTTTCAAACTAGCTTTAATTTTATTTAAAGCATTGAAGTTTTGAAGATTTTGATTGAAGCGCGTTTGTCGCCTGTACTCAGAATTCTTGTCTATGACTCACATCTGACCATAAACAATTATAATAAGCTCTTTCCTTTCCCAAAAAAAAAGTAATAACTTAATTACGTATTAAAAAGTACCTAATACTTAACTATTTTTTATTTACCAAACTGACGCGTTATTAACTGAACCGTTATCAAGTAGCTATTTAATTTAAAATAAACACTTCGCTAATTTTCACTTAATCCCGTGAAGTATGCGCTGTGGGTGCCGAACGATTTAATCAATGTTATTTATACAAGAGAAATTCGAAATGAGACGTAGTCTTATGCAAATCAGAGCTAATGGACCTAGTTGTATTAACCTTACGGGAAGCCCACTCATATTAACGCTAATTTACATTAATTTCCATTCATAAACTTCCACCTGTCAATGGCCAGAATTGATTCTCTATACTTAAAGCGAATTAAGAAAATATTCAGTTTGAAATGACGTTTTCGCGCGTCCAAAATCCGAATCGTAATTAGTGTTGAGCGCGATCGGACAATTGCTTTGTTGGAGTTGCGCAGAGTGGTCATCGATTATAGCTGATAGTGATGTTCCGTCGATGTCGAGACGTACCGGAGATGTATCGGCAGATAGTGTAATGACGCGCTATTAGGCTAGGTGTCGACGCCGCGCGGCGCGGCGTGGGAGAGCCCGCGGCCTACATTTCCTTCTGAAACCGGCTAATCACGCGCGCAATTACTCTAATTCAAACGGAATTATTCCGGCGATGTAACACTTTAATTGAATTGTTGATGCGAGCCGTAATTCGTGAATGCGTGTTATTTCGATGATTGGTATCGTGATATTTGGTTGGTAAATATCGATATTGAACGAAGGTATGAATCCGTATGTAATCGTTGTAATAATAACCCGAATCTACGAAATCAAATGTCATAACAATTTAATAAGAATCAGAATTTAGTGAGTTTTACTGTGGGAAGCGCTCGTTACGAAACAACCGTGGGGCGAATTCCAGTCATCTTGTCATTCAAGGAAAAAATAATAATACAACCTGTTTACGCGTTTTGTTTTTTTCGTACTGCACTGACAAGAAATAAAAAGGCGGTACGCGCGTGCGCGGGCATTCGCGCCGGCCCGCGATGCGTTCCCGCCAAAAAACGTAGCGCGCTCCGAATGCTTGGCGCGCCATACATTTTTGTTCCCCTGTGAGCATTTCCGAATGAACGATTAGAAGCGACGATTCCGCGTTTTCACGTCGATTCGTCTCGGATCGTATCGATGATTTGTGGCGTCACGATCTTTGAAATGCCTCGTTGTACTGAGAAACAACAGGTTAATTCTTTAACGTCTACGTCTGTGAAGCGCTTGTTCTTGGCTTGTTCGTAATTTAAAATCGACTAAAACATTAATGTTGTCTATTAACTCAGATACTAGGTTTTGGAATCGAGATTTTTGCATTTTTGAGCTGGCTATCGATTTGTTAAAGTTTGTTTTGGAAAAAATATACCGTTTCGTGTGGCTTTTTATTTAAATTTACAGTAAGCTTCACTTATTTGCATGCCATTCACCTGTTCGGAAAAATCATGATCGTGACACCTAAAAACGTTAACCGATTGATAGAACTTTTTTTTTAAATTGATTACGACGGTTTCACAGCGGGTACTTGAATTTGGAAACGTCAATGGCTTTTTAAGATTTATGAATTAAAAGCTTTTCGCATCGAAAAGGCGACAATGACGTCAACATTACTATGTCTAAGCATTAGCAAATCTTCATTTCACAACTCATCTTCACGCAGAATAATGATTCTAAGAACGTTAGCATCTATCTCTCCTGCGATAGAAAATTTGATCTCTCAATCTTTTAATATTTCAAATAAGATTTTGACTTTTTCATCTCATTTTTCTATATTCAGACGAGCTCAATATTATGATCAGCCATCATAGTTAATTTTATAAAATAAGTATAATAATGATAAAATAGTTTTATTCAAAATGGTAAAATTCATTTTATCTCAATCCAGATTGTACCTAAAGCTTTTAAATGAACACAAACAGTCATTTGACATTACAATTTTATAAAGAAAATGTGAACTTAATCTAGATAAAAACCTAATTGACATTTAAGTTTATTGACATCAAACTTAAATACTAAATATTTAGCGAACGGAAATCGTTTGCTAAAATAAACTAAATATGCAAAACTTGGCACGCGTAAAAAACAGCATTTTTTTAACGATGAATAATTAATATAAAATGACGTAAGTAAAATACAGATTTAAAAATAAACGTCATCTGTATAATTATGAGCATCACTATGGGGCCATAATTAAAGAAAATAAGAATTATTCTTCAGGTAAATCTATTTAAATAGGGACTATGGATGTGACATGGCTACGCTATTCGTTTTTATTCATGTTTTTATTTTAGAATCAAAATTAATAAAATTAAAAATTAGCATCCATCATCGTATTTATTAGAACTTAATCTTTTCGCACATGCCAAATATCATATAAAAGTTAAATTCAAACCTGAACATTATTTAAACTTTTTAAAACATCGAATAGAATTAGCAAGTTACGCGTCAATTCGATTTACAAATCCATGTAAAACACGCGTTATAGTGTTGTAAACAACTGGTATTTACTAAGTATCGATAAAATATATGCAGAAACACCAGTAGGTACATAAGTACATGCCATTATATCTATTTACGAGTAATTCACAGCTAATAATAGTCTCTGAGCGAATCAATCATGATTGTCATGTTATTATTGTTTTAGACATTAATTTGAGTATGTTTGTTCAAGATTTTCCTTGTCTTTTAATTACTAATAGTACCTGGTGTTTTTACCTTGGTACAATACTTCTTCTTAGCAAAGGGATGGAACACAGGCAACCGGACTACATTGCCACCTGACGTTGTAACTCGATAATATCTATAAGACCACCAACTAGTCACATAGCTGGATAACATTGTGTATGTGTGACTTTCAAAATGACTTAGTAGTTAGTAGTTAATTATGCTGAAGTAATTATTTCTCATAAACAGTCAAGACTCTCTTTTTTTTCTGGCGAAATGAGGTTGTACTGTTGCTTCTCTGCTTTCCTTCTTTAAGGTATAGGCACGATTATGTGCGTTTTTTTAAACTGTACGAATCCCGCACTTTCTTTGCATATATATACTTCGTGACAATTATACTTAGTAGTACCTGGTCATCTCTTGTCAATCAGAAAAGTCTTTATTACAATTAAATTTATTGGTAGCATTCTATTCAAGTTATCAATGAATACGAGGCCTAGCAATTAAAGGCAGCCACAAGAGACCTGCTGTTTTAGTGCAAATTATCTATTTACTGCTTTAACTACTAATTGCAAACAAGAAGTAATGAGCCGACTAATTTATAATATCGTAATTATTTGTATAGGAGGAACTGGTAATATTATAGCGAACGTAACTACTGAATTATTGGGTGCGAACTCGAGTTCAGCGAAATGTAATTGAGATTTGTGTGAATATAATGTGGTCGTTTCATGTAGAATTCATGGTGTGAGAACTTCTTGGTCTACTGCTTGAATCATGTTCCTTTCTGCTTTTAAATTTAGAATGTTTTAAAGCTAACGTGTTTTTTGTTTCTTTTGTTACAGCTGTACAAAGAGGTCGAGTACCCCCGACGCAACCGGCGGGGCTCGCTCTGCCTGGCCAGTACGCGCTGGCCAACGGCGACCCCTCCGCTGGCCTCAACAGCCACCCCTACCTCTCCTCCTACATCTCTCTGCTCCTCCGAGCAGAGCCCTACCCCACCTCCCGGTACGGCCAGTGCGTCCAGCCTGCCAACGTCATGGGAATAGACAATATCTGCGAACTAGCCGCGAGGCTACTCTTCTCCGCCGTCGAATGGGCGCGAAACATCCCCTTCTTCCCCGAACTCCAAGTGACCGACCAGGTCGCGTTGCTAAGACTCGTCTGGTCGGAGCTGTTTGTCCTGAACGCGTCTCAGTGTTCCATGCCCCTCCACGTGGCGCCGCTGCTGGCGGCCGCGGGGCTACACGCGTCGCCGATGGCGGCCGACCGAGTCGTGGCCTTTATGGACCACATCAGGATCTTCCAAGAGCAAGTGGAGAAGCTGAAAGCGCTCCACGTCGACTCGGCGGAGTATTCCTGTCTGAAGGCCATCGTCCTCTTCACGACAGGTAAAATTTTAGACAGTCTTTTTGGGGAGGCGCGGTTGTTGCTTTACAGAGTGGCGGGGGCTGGCGGCTCTGTCACTAACTACGGCGAGTTGCTCGTGCTGGTGCGCACGCACCTGGACGCGTACGCAGAGGCGGCGCGCGTGCAGATACAGCAGCCGCCGGCTCCACAGCCGTCTGCCGCTTCATCCGGGTACTATTCCACTTTGGACACGTCTTTAGGCGTCAACTCCTCCCTGTCTTACGGGAGCTTCCTATCGACACCTTCTAGATTACCACCTAACTACACTAGTAGTCCTAGAATGCCTGAGGCTAGCACATCTTCACATTTATCGCCATTCAAACTATGGGAGGGAAGTGGGAAGCTTCCGAAGACGGATCAAGGAGGTTGACGTGTTACCGTATCGGTTACGGGTCGGAACTGAGGTGTAGGGTTATGAACGGAACGCTCGGCGTATGTTTGGAGTCGCTCGCGTATTTAACCGTTGGCGTATTGCTAGAATATGTTTGTATTCGGGGATAATAACTCTCGCTCCCCGAAGCGGTCGGACACCATTCGTCCGGGGAGAACGCGACTTATTGTTCTCCAAGATTTCTTCGCGTATCTCGAGTTATTGTAAATACTACATATAAAATATGTAATATATAGGCATAGCATCGTTGAAAACGATTACTAATATCGTCGACACGTCTTAACGTATTAAGTTTAATTTATTTTTATTTAGATAACTACTTTTAATATGAATACACGCGCGTAATTTATTACTAACTGCTTTCGTTTTATTTTCATTTTATGTCTTTAACCCTTTTTATTAATTTAATTAAGCTTTCGATGATAAATTCGGATTGACGATGTTTTATAAATATGTTGATTTTGGCAAAAATATTCGTAATTAACAGTAATTTATTGGTAAGATGAATTATAAATCAAATTACTTTGGTGTTTATGGTTCGTTGGAAACAGATTTATGTAGCCTATACATCGTTTGGGGGATTAGTCGACTACCGAAGTTACAATTCATATGTCTTAGTTGATAAATGTGTCTCTGTCGACAGTGTTTCGAGAAATATATAGATTTTAATTTAATCTCTATAATAAGGAAGTTGATTAAGAAATTTCTTGTATGGAATGTGGTCTAATATGATTGCGTAAATATTGTGCAATCAAAAATGAATCAATATTAAAAAGTAACTTAGTTTTTGTTATGTTAGTGTTGTGATATTTTTGCCAAAATGGACAGAATGATCTTTACAATACTCATTAAGTAAATCATTAAAAGTTGAGTAGGTGCGGTCTATATCTCCCCAACAATTAGCTTTTATTTATTTACTTAATTAAAAAAAAAACACACTTTAGATACACCAATGATATTCTATTAAACAGATATGTTGTACGCGCAATCGTGAAGACTCGAAAACGGGTCAATTGGCTCGTTTTGCCTTTAATCTGCGTCACTGCGTGTATGTGAGCTGGCGCTGCCCGGCGGCACACTTTTTTCGGTGGTTTGTAGGTGTATACATACATATCTGTTTCTTAGAATATCATTGAGGTACACTAAAATATTATACACACATACATTACATACAGATTAAAAAAAAATACTATACATCCACTTTTATATTGTAGGTTAGCACCTAGAAAATTATTGAAATATTCAGTAAGATACATACTGAAAGAAGTTTCAGATAATACTAACAAAGAATCGCAATTCTCATGGACTCAACTAAAATTATGATAATCGTTGTAAAGCCTGCATATATTATTAAACAAGTACTGTACAGTAACTTAGCTAGAATTAATACAGAAATAGGTAATAAACTTTCGCTTTCCCAGGCTTACGATCGCGAAATTTCCAGTTTTACAACATATTAAAAGTCTTTGACAAATTTTAATGGATACTTGTATAATTTTATCCGACATTAACTTTTAGGGTTCTAATCGTGGTATAATTGCGGATATTTTGAGCGATTTACGCGGGTTTTTATTTCTTTTTTATTATTATTTTGAAGTTGGAGCTTATTGGTGTAATTTGGGATTAACTATCTAAACCATTCAAATCAGGATAATCTTTACTGTTTTAGCAATTGTTGTTTTAATAGAATAGTTTTCTAAATACGGGTTCTTTGTGGATTGATTCACATATATGTTCTAGTTACTTTTTTAAATAGCCAAATAATTTCTCAGAACTCCATTACCGTAAATATAACTTTCCTGCTACTAAATCAGACTACTGGTAGCTCGATGACATTAAAACATCATAATTAAGGCCTAAAATAAGATGTAAACAAATTCGTAAAACAAGATGTTTCGTATAATTAATAAGGTTGTATTTATTTATTATTAATAAAAACTGATTAATATACAAGATTACATTTCACGCGCGGACACATTAAAAATCCGGCTGTTTATTTGACACTGAGAAAATGTTACATGCAATCGATAAACAAACGGACTGATCAAAGAACGTCCTTTTCCGCACTATAGTCGAGTTTAACCCGTTAATGATATAGGAAGAAAACCTCAGAACGAACTTTTAGTTTGAAAACACGTGTCCCATAGAAATATTAAACACACCTACTACATTCTCAATGCAGTGTTTTATTCAACGTCCCTCAACTTTACCGTATTTTGTACCGTCGACTCGTCCCCTACGATTGTCCGCACAAAACTCGTCCCGCACTCGTCGGCTAGTTGTCCGATAATCTCTCGAGCGCGTGACGAGACGCTTCCGACGTGTCGACGACACTTTCGCCACACACACCGGACTGTTAGACTTTTGATAGCAGACCAGTAATGGTAGACGGTAGATTATTTATTATTTTCTGTTGGTTAGTTTTATTTAATAGGCAAACTTTAAAAAAAAATACTAGACTTTAGATTAGGTGTCTAATTCAAACAGAATTTTACTCAGATCCAAAGACAGTCTTTAAAATACTTGTACCAAATATAAATACTTGTACGATATCTAAGTATTTTAACAGCACTAAAATAACAACCTGAAACAAATAACAATCAATTGTCAATTTCAATTAGGTACTTGTCCGGATCTTAAAGCACAAGTCTCACTAAAATTCAACATTACTACTTCAATAATGATTATAATTTAGTGGTATCTCACAGTTTTAGTGGTCGTTCGTGGCTTGCAACGGTAGTAAACAATTGAATGCGTAAAGTTCGCAGACAGGCTGTGATTGAAGGATATTACAAGTTCGGATATATCCGAGATATATCTGGCTGCCAAATGGCATCGCATTGAGAGGGTTGGGCCCGAAGTGTATGGTTCGAATTTTGAATCTGATTTGACATTTTCGAAGGACGTATTTTGCGAATAAAGTTGTACAGTGCGGCATGGTTTGACAGAAGGGCGCTTTTGATACATTTTTGTGAAATTATCTGTGGAAAGTGTATTAAATAAAAAGATAGCAGCGGTACTTCTCATGTAGGTACAAAATAATAATTGTATTTTTAAGAGAAACCTATTAGTTGGTTTTAGATAACTGTTTAACGAAGAAATCGGCGGTTTCTTTTGAGTTTGAAAAATCGTTAAAATATTAACGGAAAAATCTATTATCAGTAGGAATGCTTGGTATTTGAAACTTTATACTGTTCGAATTCTTCGATGAAGTTCTTGTGTACGAATAAAGCAATTGACGTTAAAATGTGACGGTACAGTATACTTTTAGTTATTATTTGGGCCTATAGTGTAATTTAAACTCGGCATGACAGGTGTCGTGTCGTGACTATGATTTTTATTAGAAAGATTGATTCGTCATTTTCATTTAGTTTGAGAGTGGTACTTGAGTGACGGGACTGGATCTTTTTTACTAGCTGGTTGGTCGCTTTTTAATACTGCGTCTAAAATTGACAATGTAATTGATCGATCTTTTTCCCATAAATACGGCTGAAAATAGCCGTGTGTAGACACGATTTTAAGGAAAGTTATGTAATAGTTTCTACTGAGGGGTAATTTAACCACTAACTTGTACCAAATATTTTTTAGGATTTGTAGAGGTAGGGGGGGGGGGACTTTTTTTAAGGTAGCGCTATGCTTGACATAGACAACCCTTAACATATTCCTAAACCTTCTTTGCCTGATCCGTATCACAATATAACTTAACGGATATAAATACTACACCTAAACACAACACTGTCACTACACTAAACTGAATATAAAACTAGTTACAAGTAGGTACTGAACGACCAGTAAACCTTAAGCTCCCTTGTTTCCTCCTCCCTATTTCTAGGGAAGGTTTTGTTCCTCCATAGAGGGGTCTAGTGTGTTTGGTTCGGTATTACGCCTGGGGGTACGATGAATATGCAACACCAATAAATGTAGTTTTATCCACGTTGGCTAACTTTCTCCGTCCACGGGCCCAACTCGAGTCGGTCGGGTAATAGTTGTACGAACTAACTTTGTTATGTAGTTGGATTATCGTAGATTGATTTTTTAATTTTAATTGTGTTTTGGGGCTTGTTTATTAAAACTAAAATACTTATGTCATTATTATTTCAGTGGGTATGTAAAAAAAGTAAAAAGCTCTCATATTAGCCAAATAAAATGTAATTTATTAGTTACTATGATACATGCAGGTGTATTTCCCAATATTGCAATAAATCTGAATATTTTGACATAATTATCGTGTTTTACAATATCATTTATCACTTGATACGTGCATGCATTTAAATCTTCACAAATCTTAGTAAATAATAACTTCTATTCAATATTTCATTAATTCACACCTATTGCTTTTAAATTCGCTTCTACAAAATGGCAGCAGAACGACGGGCGACGACGTAATCTATCAATGTATGATTCGACGAAAACGTCCCAGCTTACCTATTGGCAATCCTGTACCTAGGCACACCTCCATGAATTATAAACATAGGTATAATAATATACGTTTTATATTACAATATTGCAAGCCACAATTCACTTTTCAAACTGAATGAACAGTGTTTTTATTGCATGACTTGACTTTATTATTATTACAACAGGAAAACCAACTAATTATAAGATACGACATTATTACAGACTGAGCAACGCTTAACAAGCTTATCAATTATTATTTTCACAGAAAACAAACGAAGGTAATTTATTTTAAAATTTACATAAACGTCAAAATCCGTTATGAATTCAATATTTTATTCTGTAGCTAAATAATTAATATGCGAAGAAATATGTAGGTTTGTTGTAGATAAAATAATGTCGAATGGTTTCGTATTTTTCGTGAACCTCACCTATTCATAGAATTCTAATTGTATTCAAAACTAGACGATTTGCGCACTGTTTTAGGTAAGTATTATTGTCCAGATTGTCCTTATTTTAGCTTGATTAAGCCGTACACCGATAAACAAAAAGCAAATTATTTACGTCGCGTGCGTCGTCCTAAATATTCCGACAGAAAAAAAAATGGTTGTCATGCCAAAAACAGGATATTATGCATCAAATATTTGTCATATCTCTATTAATTTAATTTTAGAACGTGTTAAGTGATCATTCATGTTGGATGTCTAGTAATAAAACAGTTAGCGAAATATTCGTACGCCGCGGTAAAATGTTGTGTTGTGCAGAATTTTAATTTATTTTTTCGTGACAGCTTATTGAACGAGTTTTTATTAATATACTTGAGCCGATAATTTATGGGTTGTTTGATTAAATAAATCTAAATCGATACGCTTGGATTTAACACTTAGCAATCAATAAAATTTTAAATAAGAAATGCATTGGAATAAACACCATCAATTTATTTAAATATTCTTATCTTTTTACTACATCTTTTCTGATATTCCTTAAAAATGATGAAGAAGAATAGCATTTTAGCTTCGAGCATACTTTTCGTTATCTGAAACGATGTTTTCTCTATTCGAAAAGAAAGTAGAGTCACTAAACGACACCTGAATATAAATTATACAATACAATGGATCTGTATTAATACAAAGTACGCAAAATGATACCATAGAAATCGAGTCCCATACATTCAAATCGAGACTACAATGTAACAAACCCGACCAATCACTGCACCGTAACCATGACAATGCACTCTAACAGAAATCACAATTACAACTTATTAGACACAAATCAATATAATTATTCCTATAGCCGACCACCTTAGATATTCCCATACAATTTATAAGAGGTTACGTAATTATTTAAGTGCCGTAAATGTTATATCGATGACTGCCCATTGACTTGTTTTTAAAGGGCCTCACACGCTTTTGATTATGGTCAATCTATGTGTTATACTTCTCTATGAAAACCGAAAGAGTCACGAATCTGACAGTACCGTAGCAGTAGGATTAGTCTGCGTTTCCACCAGAGACGAACCAGGATGCGTAGCGAGGGATGTGTGTGAAACTAACCACAGAACAGACAAGAGAGGTTAGAAGGGCCTTGAGGTCAAGGCAGGCGCGCCGCTCATATAAGTGAACGCTCATATATCAATCGATTGCTCATTGGTCACCGTTTTGACGTGTGTGAGTGCACGTCAAGCACAGTTTTTAAGTTAGTGTGACAATCAATAGCAAATACGTGTGAGTAGTTTATTTCTGTGCGTGATGCACGTTACGTATATCTGTTGCTTGTAGTGGAGTTATAGAGTGGGAGACTTACAAGCGGCGACACGCGTTCTAATACAAATCAGCAACTATTTCCTTTCTAACCTCTTTTACCTCTCTGTTCTGTGAAACTAACCAATAATATCGCTTCTTTTTCACAGCTTGAGGTATCCTAGCTATGTGATTGGTTAGTTTCACACACATCCCTCGCTACGCATCTTTACTCATCTCTGGTATAAACGCAGCCTTAGAGACCTCGCACACTAAGCAGCCAGGACCACAATTGGTCGGAGCTTCTGCGGCCAAAAGTCGCGAGATCCCTTAGTACCTAGTACGATTGACCTATAAAGGTTTCCTAAAGCGAGTATAAACACAAACTTCTTTGGCAAATCACTTTGACCGACGTCAACACTCGACACGTTTCTGTCTCTCTATGAAAATGCTTCAGTAAATGGTAAAATGCTCGCCAAATAATAACAGTCGCACAAGTCGATCTTCAAAGTTAAACCGCACTTACCAAGGTCAGTCCGAGGATGGGTGACCATGACCATACATTACGTACTAAGTTTACTACGTGACTAGGAAAGCGTTAAACTGTTGGTCCCGGCTGTAATTTGTAGATCTTTGACGTCAATGGCCCGAAAATCGTCCAACCAATCTTACCAACGGGTATCGTATTACCCAGTACTAACTGAGTTGTGGAGGTCAGATAGGCAGTCGCTCCATGTAAAATACTGGTATTCAGCTGCATCCGGTTAGACTGGAAACCGACTGATGATGAGAAGGTGACATTACCGTTTTCGTTGCGGTCACCAAACTAGTCTCCTAGACTTTATTGCTAACACCAACTGAATGTCATCTAAAAAGAAAACTTTGCTCATATTCTATTTCACAATCAATATGAGACGGACCCTTTACATTCAGTTTATGCATAGTCACGTTTGACGCGTGTAGCTATATTTAATTTATTTGTACACATTAGCATATGAATTTTGTGAGAAATTTTAGTTGCGATTGTCGCCTACTGTCCCTCTGTCTAGCTTCAATAGATTCGAACAATAATTATTTTATTGTTTCTTGAATGTCATGAAAATACAGGGTATTAACGATATCTACGCTTTTACCATGAATTTAGTACGTGATCCTAGATTTACAAGCGTTAATATCAAAGTTACACCCTGCTTTGTGTAAGAAAGATTTTCTAGACATTTCCTGAGAACCTCTGCTAATGATCTTCAGGTTAATTAATAAATATGAACACACCAACACCATTCTTTTACCGTTCAAACTAATGTTAGTTTGACTAGAACAATGATTTCTGCGAAACAAATCCCTGAAACAAATTTGTTTTTCAATTAACTAACTAACTCTCACACAGAAATAATAAAACAATGCCAATTCCTGGTTATCACAGTATTTACTCCCTTCGATGGCGATGATTCATTAACCCATGTAGGTAGATAGGTATTCCTAATTTAGGTTTCGGGAAACCCCCAAATACCCCGGAATACCCCACTTCATTCTAATCTTAATTCAAACCCAGTTCCGCATCGAACATCCACTATTCAATACGTTAACACATCAAAACAAAAGACGGTTCCCTCAAGCATATCCTTCAGCCTAAAGGTGGTGGTGACAATATATAACTATCTCTTTCTAGCACTAGGTGCAGCAGGTTAGTGTGAGTAGTGTATATGTCTGGATAACGGTACACAGTTCGTGACGGCGAGGCCGCGGGACGAGTCACGATTTGAAAAAGTGTCGGGCCGACGGGACGGAGTCCCTGCGTTCCGAGATGATATTGCTTGGTGCAAGACGAAGGCTAAAGTAAATGCTTAGTGGATTTCAACCATGGTGACCTATGGTCCTATTCGGCATCATAAGGTGCTAATGACATGCCTGTGAAACAATCACACAGGAGGGATAGAGCAAGCTTATGTTTAATACCCATATTTAAATCATCTTCTGCCTAGCCTTATCTCAACTTTATTGGAGTTGGCATCAGTTTTACCAGTATTTAACGTGGAGCGACTGCCTATCTGACCACAACCCAGCTAGTACTGGGTAATACGGTACCCCTTTGCCCATATGAAAATCAAGATGCATTAATTAGCCTTTATGGAAACCATCATTTTTATTAGTTCCAAAAGTAGTTGACCGCTCGTTCTATCAGTTGGTATTTTCATCTTGTTTAAGGTTTACAGCCAATGTACCCCAGAATGTAACCCAGACCGTATAGTAAAATTTTAAACGATCAACTCTAGATGATTAGGAACTGTTTTTTTTTTTTAAAATAGAATAGAAAAGTCAAAGTAGGAAAAGCTTCCATTTCAGCGATTTGACAAAACGAAACACTTCTTAATCCATAAAACTCTCTTCATGGAAACCATAACGCTCAGTGTTCATAACGCAAAAAAAAACTCCAATATCCACCATATTTAACATTTTCTTCACCAAACCGTCTCCCTCTCTAACTTAGACCACAAAACCCAAGCTGCACACTGCAACAGTATTACACGTTCTTTATATCTGCGAAACTTTAATACATGAGACGCTGCCAACATGTATACTTAAGAAAATTCACTGCAAACTACCTAGTTTCAGCTTGTTCCTCTGAAGATAGGAGTACAAGAAGATATTTTGTGTTAAAGTGACTGTCGCGATCTTCTAACTAGTGGTCGCAAAAGCTGGCCTCGGTTTCATGTTTCGTGAGATAAAATAACATAACATCACGCCTGTAATCCCTGAAGGATTAGGCAGAAGTGTACCTAATACTACAGCCACATTTCGCCAGTTATGTTTTAAGTCCCATGTAATAAGGGGCGAGCCTATTGCCATCAACTGGGCTCAAATCTAGACTCCGTGACTGCTAATGAGAAATTCCTGATGAAAAAACCCAATGACAAGTGTCATGTCGTTTGCCCGACCCGGGAATCGAACCTCATGCACAACTACATTACTCTATAACGCTTCGTCCGTATATTCGGATCTATCCGTCTCTCTCGCGCATGTCTGCAGATGAGTGCGAGTGAGAGAGACGGATAGATCCGAATATACGGACGAAGCTTTAGAAAGAGTCTCTGGTCCGGCTTTGGATTTCTGCTCGGTTAGTGGTAATAAGCTCGGCCTTGCCTTGAACATGGCACCATAACGTCCATAACGCAAACGGGCAAAATTTGTTCGGGGATCATAAATATACAAGAACTCGTACAATGCCTGCTTACTCTTATGTTAGTCGAAGCTAGTGAAAATAGCAATAGCGTTAATTTCGTTGTGGGATCCAAGACAGTTAAATTATTTCGAGCTTCACTGCCTCGGCGCTTTTCTGGTGGTCTTCTCTGTTGAATCTGGTTTACAGGAGTTGCTGTGGATTAGGAATAGTGTGGCAGCCTTGTCCCAATAAAATCAGCAATCGCTAATCATTCTTCTTGTTGGTGTCACGAAGAAGCTTTCTTTATTTAAGCACCTAACCAACATAGCCTCTTTGGGTGTCCCACTGCTGGGTAAAAGCCTCCCCTTTTACCTTCCAAACCTCTCTGTCCTGTGCGGTATCTGGCCATGTTCGCCCCGCAAACGAGATCAGATCGTCACACCACCTTAGCCGCAGTCTACCTTGACGGCGATTTCCTGTCATAAACATAACCTTAGTTATTTCGACCTCTAATATAAGGTATCTCTATTGTTGTTATTAACTAAACTATTGTGTCTCCTAGCTGTAAGTTTTCCGAATAAAAAACTAAAAAAAATATTCTATCTCTACCCAAAGCTTACTTGTTTCAAAGACCGTTTTCGGTCTCGGTAAACCTTCCTAAGCAACACTACATTCTGCGCATTCCAACAGTACGTTGTAACATACCAGCAATACTCCTTAACATGTCAACACTTAGCAGATAGCCGATGGTGTATGAACGTGTCCATCCCAGACGATAGTCTCCGATCCCTGGAACCTGTTCCCAAAGCGAACTCTAACAAACTATTGCAAGTATCTACTGATATTGAGTATTAATTTATCTTCCGAAATGTGTCTGTATAACATAAACATACTACTCTGTCAAGAAAGTACCGGGAAAAGATCAATAAAACACAAAATATTAGTTATTCATCCAAATTTATTTTATCACCTTCAAAGTATGCTCCTTCAGAAACGACACACTTACGCCAAATAATAATCCAATCATAAAAATATTTTTTAAATGCTTATTCCAGAATTGAGTTCAGTTCTCGCCGCGAATTCTCCTTTATGTCTTCTACTGAATGAAAAGTAGTTTGCGTTTAGGAAAAATAAAGAAGTCGGCTGGAGCCATATCTAGTGAATAAGGTGGTTGCTCGATGGTATTTGTTAAGTTTTGGTCAAAAAATCGTTCACAATTGTGCGAAGGCGCATTATCGTGGTGCAAAATCCAAGAATTTTCTTTCCACAAATCTGGCTTTTTTCATCTAATTTGCTCTCTAACGCCGCATAACGCCCGATTAATATTCTTTATTTACCGTTTGACCTTCCGGCAAGATTGTCAGTCACTATTTCCTTCACTTTTGCGATGTTAACTTCAGTTGCAGACGTTGATGGCCTACCAGAGCGAGGCAAATCTTCTATCACACCTCGACTGCTTTTGAACGCTTTGTACCACTCATAAGCGCGTGTTTTTGATAAAGTCGATTCACCGTAAGCCTTCTGTAACATTTTCAGTGACTCGGAACACCAAATTCCATTGGCGATGCAAAATTTAGGACAAACTCTTTGTTCGATGTTTTTGTCCATTATGAAATTCGCATTACACACTAGATATGATATAATTAAAAACAGCACTGTATTTAATCTAATTAACAGATGTAACTCAAATTCCGCGCCAAAATGGAAAACAGTTGCTAATCTAACAACAACAAAAAAATACAAAAAAAAAATTTGGAACCATAAACAAATTATCCATTCCCGATACTTTTTTGGCTGAATGTAAATAATTTTGGAATCTTTTGGATACGTTTATCTTTCTTTTGGGCGAAATGTGGGTGTTAGTACCGATAGGTACAATTCTGCCTTACCTTGCGGGAAAAACAGTCGTGTTGTAAAGATTGCACATACACCACATATGTGCAATCTTTACAACATAAAAAGATATGTCTATTTACTACCACTCTATTAGGGACACTTCTAAATCTTACTTTCGTAACTTTATGACATTTCCTTAACAAACAGGGTGTTCATTTCAAACCACCGATGAAATGGCATTATTTTCATCTGTTAATATAACAAAGTGAATCTAATAACCTCTTTATGTTATAACACTGGCACACAAACTCAATTCAAGCGCCCACAATCTGAATGACAAATCAAAAACTTTTAAACCTCAACAATAACTTTTCCAAATCCAAATTTGGCGTATTGTTGGATCCAAGATGGCGACCAACCATCCAACGCTTCCTGACCGCGCCAATCACCAACCTATTGTGGGCAGATTACTTGCAAATTCTATTAAAATATACCGAAGATATTTTCACGGAGCCAAAATTTTTAACAACCGTTGTAACTTTTGTACAAGCATTGTAAAATACAACTAAAGAAACCACGCAATGTAAACTACAGGACAAAATAATTGAATAACGGTAGCCCAACATGTGGTTTTGTGGTCAAGATATATGGTTTTCCTATGACTATCCAGTTTATGATTGAAACGTCAGTTACACGATGTATGATAGGAATTTATTGAGAAATTGATTGTAGGACCATTAAACTTGGCTTGTCTTTACATACAGCTGGCCAGTACAAATATGCAGACGTTGTAATAAATAATATACGGAGAAAATAGAGAGAATTTGCATTAAAATGTAATATATGGAGAAGCTGGTATCTTCCCAGCTATCGGATACTGATTACGTGATGATATTCAAGCACGGAATATTTTAGCACCTTCCATGAAAATTCGCTCTTTTAGAAAACTTATCTTCGTCACTATGGCAAACCACAGTATTCTTTCAAAATAACCAATCGAATACAATCTCTTTGCTTCAATATTGCGACACAAACCCAATATGTTCAAATATATCTCAATGTTCGCGAAAACCACAATAAACAATATGAAATGTTACAAATAGGGAGACGAACAATATAAAACACACACAGATGCGTACCGAATCTTAAGGTCACACTCCTTGCATAATATTAATAATATACACCAAAAAACACAACAAATATAAGAAAAATTGATATTCGGTCCGTTTCCAATTGGACCCTCGTCACGTGTCAAAGAATCAAATGCAAAAGAAAACGCACTCTAATTTCTGGATCACAAAATGCAATTTTGTTCTACTCAATTTATTGAACGAAATCGACGTCAATCTATCAATCGAATAAAGTCGTAACTGTTAATGCTGACAATTAGAAAAAGACTTTAATGAAGCGTGATAGGACAGCAATTTGAATGACACAAAAAAGTTAACCCTAAAAAGATGAATGCAAATATTAATCAGGTTGATAAGTGTGGGGTGTTACATTCTTGTTCGGATTGCGTTTGTCTGTCTGTTTATCGGATGACATCGTGACGGGTTGGTAAGGGTTGTAACAATAACAAGTGCAGGGTTTTATCAGTGACCAGAGATAATTCGCTTCAACGCTTGAAATAAAAGACCTTTTTGCTTTTTTTGGTGTTGTAGATTCATTCATCTTGTTCGCCTCGTTAAACAGGGAGCTATAATCCATTTTTTTTATTTCTTATGCGTCTTTCGGAACTTGTGGGATTTTTTTCCATAAAATAATTATTTTATTCATTAGGAAAGAATAAAAAATAATTTCGTACCTACCTACAGTCTGGTAAATAAGATACAAGAAATTCTTAATTAAAATTGAAGTACTTAAATAAAATAAAGCTTTAATTGTCTTTTTCATTGATATAAAAAAAAAACAAGTTTTTTTACTCGCAAAATTACATTTATCAATGTCTATTTCCGTATTAAATGCTCATCCCGTAAACTCCCCCTAATCTCCCAGATAACGCAATCAGTTTTCAGTACCCAAGCGACCACTCGAAACCAAATAAAGCAGAACATTAGTTCGTGCAACCAATATTAATTAGCCGATGTTTATCTCGTCTTATTTAGAGCCTGCCGTGAGCATGTCCGATTGACCCTGCCTAGGTCGTCATATATACCGCTAGAGGGTTAAACTACGGAGTAAAATAAGTACAGAATGTCTAGACAACAACGTAGTATTGGCACGCACACAATGACGTTGCGTTAAATCAATAAAAATTGAAATTCGAATTTTAAACTTGGGGCTATTAATTTAAAACCACAATATAGAACATGAAATATATGGTAAGGTAAACTGTTACCATGAAATCAGAACATTTTAATCTTAACCGATGGATATAGTAGGAGCAGATTAGAACGTCAAAAATAAATGGTAAAACTATGGTTAATCCTTAAATAGCTTTGAAAAATTGTAGAGTAGATACATTGTGAGGTTTTTTTGTGTATTGCACTTGTCTACGATATGCTGTTTCAAACCATGTACCTACTGAATGATAACATTTGTCGGGCCGATACACCCTGTATAGTGTATCAATCGAAAAATAGACCCAATTTTTTGTCTGTCCTCTACAATATTTTAGGCCACAATCACAAACAAGCGACTCGTCTCCAACAAAGCTTTGTTCCTCATGCAAAATTTCACCTATGCAACACAAAATACTGTACTGTACTTTGATACACCACTAATGTTCGCTCCGAAACGAATATAAGGTCTTTACGTATGTAGATATTTACTTAGTATTGTTGCTTGTTTTCGTACTAAGCGCCTTCAGTGTTTATAGGATTAGTGGTATGTGTGTAATGGCGCTTCGTAAGAGTATAACAGTTATTTTGAAACAGGATGTAGTTACGTTGGCTAACCCACTTAGCTGATTTAAGGATATAGGGACACGTTTTTCTTTAAAATTTGGTATAAAAGCGACACTAAACTATATAAATATTGCACGGTTGTTTCAATTTTCTGTACTGACCGAAGCGTTGAAAATACAGCACTGCGTTTTCTTTCATGCAATAATTTCGATGTCGCCTCGTGTTGGTGAAAACGGACCTTAGGATCGATTAACATTTCGTCGCTTTTAACCGAAAATAAAAACACTTTTACGCATCCGAAATACCAAGGGAACAGGAAAGTTTACCAATATTTTTATATTTTATCGATCCAACATTGGTGCATCGAATTATTTTTATAAAATATACTACTACAAACAAAATGTAATCGTATTGGACACGACAAGGTGTTCGTAAAGTGAAATATATTGAATATTTTATCGACCATTGTTTCCAGGTCAGTAATATTATGGACAATTTGTTTTTTATTTATTATTATATTTTATTTTTATGTTAAAAAAATAAAACTGACCGCAAGAATATCAGATTGAACGGAATTGATACTTTGAGTCACAATTTTCTTTTTAAATGGCACCTATTTTATCCATCTGAGATTGACTTAACCGCAATAAAACCTATAATTAATGGCAGTTAACTAAACTATAACCATAATAAATTACTGCTCAGTTAACCCTAAATCGCGCTCGTACGTGATAGGTTAGTAACCTGCCTGTTCTCGTTCGATCTTTAACCTGTGCCTATAGATGTGGCACACAATGGCAAATGACGTATCGTTGACGTAAAAATCAGAAATTAGCGATTTATTTTTGGAACACCTTGAATGTAAATCAAGCAATTGTTCTCAACAGTTCATTGTATTATGGGCCTTTAGGCATGTGTTTCTAATTCTGTCCTATTTTCCATATTGAAAAAGAAAAGAAAGTAAAGACACAAAATAAGCAACGCCCTAAGATTCAAAAGCTTCATCAGCATGCATGACACATGACAATAGTGTAGTTTTCTGTCAATGCAAGATTATTAGATTACGCGTGATGTTCGTTAATGTCCCACGGGATCGTACTACGGGGATAAAGAGTATCCTCCATATATATGTGTTAATCCAGGTTATAAACTATATGTGTGCCAAATTTCATTTAAATCCGGTCCGTAGTTTTTGCGTGAAAGAGTAACAAAAAACCATCGTCACAAACTTTCGCATTCATAATATTATTAGTAGGATAGTTGAATTTTCGGAGATTACCATACATCCAAACATACAAACGTTACATCGTTGTAATAAGTGTCTAGATTTAATAAGTCTAAGAAACGCTATTTCGCAACACAACATAAAATAAATTAAATTAAATTTACCGCTTGTAAAAAACAACACAAACAGAAATGAGCATAATAAATATATCTATAACCCATCAACGACGATCGATAAATGAGAAGCTAAAAACAGTGAGTCAGGGGGTCGGCGGGACCGAGACAATGGCGTAGGGTTGCGGTCACAGATGTCGTTTATCGGACGCGCGCCTAATCTTTAACCCTCCTCGCGTTTGAGGGTTGTGTTTACGAAAACAGTTAATGAATTTGATTGGTTTTTAGGAGTAGTCTTAATTTTCTTCAGTGAAAATACTTGCCTCGTTGTCTAAATAATACTGAAGTAGCAACAATTGAAAACGATAGGTCTTTAAAAGTTGATGTAAGCCTTAGCTGAAGTCATTAAAGTTATTTGTCTTAAATGTATTTGTTTTTTAACCGACTTCAAAAAAACGAGATTTCTCCCTTCGAACGTAGTAGATTTTTTTTTTTTTATTTGTGTTCGCAGATAAATTCGTCGTTTTTAAACCGATTTTGAAGATTATTTTTCTTTACATTACATGAGAAACAATTCACTCTGTTTATTCTTACAACAAAAACAACATGGATTTTCATTAATGAATAATATCTAGGTACTATTTTACTAATAAAGACTAAAAGAAAAATCCAATCCCAATAATATTCAGTTACCCCTTTCCACAGTAGGAAAATGTAAATACCCCTCACAATGATAGCCGTATAACTTTTTAGCCCGTGTTTGTTCAAATCACTCTGGTAAGGGGTATTAAGGGGGTGACCACATTAATTGAATTACGTGTCGCTTCACATTATGGCCGTCGGGTTTACTATTTGAGTTTACTTTATGACTACTCACATAAATTGGTGGAAGAATTTCCCTACTTGGGGGTGTTATGACTGTCAGTAGGCATTTTTTTTGTTAGGAAACTCTACGCCGATGAAGAAAATTTTAAGGGCCTCATTCTGTAAAGATAGTTACTAAAGCACTAATCTCAATTTGAATAAAGAGTGCTTTAAATAGAGTTATCATAATTATACAAGTAGGACCAATTTAATAGATCACATTTGACACTTCATCAAAACACTACAACGTATTCTTGTAACGGCGGGCATACAATATTATGTACGTATTTTTTGGAAGTTAGAACTGCACAATTGCTCAACTATTTTCAATTATGATTACATATTTATTGTAATAATGACAAAAGAAGGTAACTTTACTGACAGTACTAGACTCAACTGACAGATGTCAAAAGTGATCTATTAAATTGGCCCTACTGTAAGTACGTTCTACAATATGAATGATAGTTTCCCAAAATCTTTAGTAAAATCCCGACCATTTTCCCACAACTCAAAGAATAAGCTATTTTCCTGTCTCTTGACAGCAAACTCCCTTTTAATTCACACCGATTAAATGATAGTACGGTGTTACCACCCTACTAGTTCCGCGACAAACAATCGGAACGGAATAATTCGCCCAAAGTAAGGACAGACGTCACCAACTACTTGTATCTTGCCATTGTCTTCGACCGCCGAAGTTCGGGTCTGATAAGGAGATGGGCCCACAATGTATAGGTCCCAAGTTTGTTAACATGGGGATTTGAAAAGCCGTTGAAACCGTTTAGACGTTGCAAAAGCGACAGGTGAAACCGTGAAACGCTTTTCTTTGCTTATCTCTGTGTTTACTCCGATAAATTCAGAATAAGGCGCTCGACGTTTCTGGTTTTACCTACGTGTTCCATTTTCGAATTTATTCTTTGTTGCCAGTTAAATAGACGTCGGAATAATTTTACATTCTAAATGAATTTAGTTGCATTACTTTGACAGAACTTGTAACATCAAAATGTCTCCGTAAATTACACGATTTTTACGACGCCGAATTTCATTTCACGTAATATCGAAAACGACAAATTACAAAACGACAGTTTACACTTGTCGCTTAAAAATAAATTAGAAAAATAATTGGATTCGGTGTACACGTGTGACAAAAAATAGTAAAAATAGCCACAAATGTCATGTAAACTTGTGATATTCTCGTAAAATGCTTGTGTAAGTTAGTTTTGAGTCGTAAAAGGGTGTAAAGTGAAGAGTGGGATAGTTTACGAATGTGCCCGATGACGGCACCCCGGGGCTCGCATTAACACCGATATTACTATTATCGCGGTGTATTCGTATTAATGCGTCGAGATTACATTAACCAAACTACCGGCCGGCGACGGGCGACGGGTTAACTCTGTTTGAGTTTGTAAAGAGCGCGTTTGTTTAAACGGTGGTGAAAATTCATATCATAATTTTTTCTACAATTTAAGAACGAATTCCATGTTTTGAGCAATAAGTATCACGGTTTTCCACAAAGAATGAGGCAGAGGTCAACTTAACAAAGTTAGAATATTTTTTAACGATTTGTGAAAATCGCCATACTTATAAGTAAAAGTTTTAATATCAAGTTTTAATTTCATCAACATTAAATTAATATTTTTGAGAATTCAACACTAAGTATAGAAATTGGTCTTCGACAATGTTACAGGTATTTTGACAGAAAAGTCTAAAAATAATATTTTTTTATTTCACAAAATTGCACGTTTTCGACTACCCCCTGTAGCAGACAATGTTCAGCCCATTCGCGGTTGCACAACACAGCATTGTTCGCAGGGGTCGAGGTCCGATGTTTAGCTGACCCCTAATTGATTTGTGTCAAGCTTAAACACAGCTTACCGTCATTACGAGCTAATCAAATGATAGTTGTGCTTATCGCTTTAATGATGTTCATTAAGAATTAGGGTTCGTTAGTTGGGAAATAGTAAGCTAACGTTACTTTAGTGTATCTTTGCGCTGTGGTAAATAAAAACACCAATGTCTTTGGTGAGTGCAGTTTAGCCTTTAAAACTTTTGTCTATTTTTAATTAGTATTAAATAGTCGGTCATTCAATAGGGATTAAGCATACATTTTCTTTTTTTATTTCGATACGGAATGTTAAAGTACTATAAAAATAATGACAAAAAGCGAAAACAAGACATAAATCATCCAAACAACACAAAAGTTATAACGATTTAAACTTTTGTTTTTATCTTCTTTAGTAAGTATGGATTTTATACGTCGATGCAGCGAATGACGTCATTCGCTGTATCGTATCTGTCTGTCTAATCAGCAGTTTCAAACTTAAGTAGAATTTTTTATAGATCTTAAAATTTTTTTTTTGCTATATCTGATGTTAATACGGTTTGTTTAGAGCCTTTATTCCCGTCCGCCACCACCGGTCCGCCACCACTGGTGGTAGTTGCAAAATATCATGCATATACCCTATTATCACTGAACAGACCAGAATCAAAGAGAACAATTTTCTTTTTTCTAAATTTGCATCCACGCCAGTGGCGGTACATTCATACAAGCCAAAAAGCTTGGCTTGCCCTTATAACCTATATTGCTCTTCATGATGACAGGGTTTCTGAATACTCTGCTTGCCTTATGGGTTTGCCGTATTGTTGGCCTTTAGGCAAGCCACTGAATTCCATACTAAAGTTATTTTTGCGGGACAAAGTTTGGAAGTGTTAGTGGGCAACAAAGGATAAAAAAATTTTGACACCGGTCCGATCGGTCGTAAGAATTTTTTGTCTACGTCTGAACGGACCGCGGTCCATTCGATTTGGTCCGTTCAGACTACACCCAAAAAAATCACCTATCACCAAAATACAGCAAAGTGTTTAAATATTTATTTATAAACACTTACACTTACCGGCTATATAAACAATTGTGTATTAAACCCACAACAGCTCTATAAACACAAAATAAGCAAAACTAACCAGTCTAACCACACACCAACTAAAAACAATTTTCTCTAACCCCAAACCGCTCTCCTAATATTTCAGTACCTGACCACGCTGACCACGTAAACGACCATTAAAGGGTTAACCGCCCCGCACGAAACAAGAATAGCCACAAATCAGTGAGATATTCAATCTCGGGTACAATAACATTAGAATATCGGCTAAGCGGCTAAACTAAGGGGGTTTAGCGACAGTGCGATAAGTAAGGGGTCTAATGTTGGGGCTGGATATGACATTGTTTAACATGTCATTAAAGATTTGTAATAGGTATCGCTTTTAGCAGTCTAAAAATGAAAATTTGATCAAATAACATAGGAATAAAACAATTTAGATTGGTTTCAATGTCAAATTTAACTTTATTGTTCTACCTTTAAAGGGCCGTTTTCACAATTTCTCTGGGACCTGAAGACATGGCCGTTTTCACAATTTCTCTGGGACCTGAAGATATAGGGCTGATTCCACAACTTTTCGGGGATCTGAAGACATGAGGCCGTTTCCACAACTTCTCTGGGACCTGAAGACAGAGCCGATTTCAAAAAAATCAAAACTGATTGTCATAATGGCATCATTGTTCCAGAACACCGATCAAGAGCTGTCGTCATTGTTTCAGAACCCCATTGATGACACTAACAGGTCTTAAACACAGTTTACACGTGCTGATTGTCTTCAGTTTTCGTTTTCGCACTTACAGTGGCCCAATTAAAAGCAACCACAGTATACTGTGCCTTTGCCACGACAAAACTAACATATTCCCCGCTCATCCAGCTCCACTAATTCCTTACTTAACGATCTGTAAAGGCCTAAAGGGAGACGGAAGGGAAAAGGTGAAGGGCTCCGAACAAATTAAGGGATCCTAATGGTTATCGGCGGGATCTACGTCAGGCCATGTTTTAACTGGCCCTTACACGCGCTGGATGAATTTTAATGTCCCCAAGTGTAGCTTGAGATGTGATATTTTGATGTATATAACAAGATGGTGGATGTGTAATAGTGTTATGAGGGTTTTGAGTACGTTTGAGAGGATTATGTTATTGTTTATTGTCTTTGTAGGCTGTTTTATGTTTCGGAGATATTTAAATGATCTTGATTAGGGATCTCTGTGGTGCCTTTTTACTAGACGTACATATAAAATATCACAGAAAACCGAAATCGATAAATACGTCTAGCTTAGCCTGTATTTTAGAAAAGTAGTGAGTCTAGAATTTAATCTTGATTAAAAACTTAAGGTTTTGTTACTTATTATCTCTTTTCAAAGCAAGTTTTAAGCAAAAGTTGATGACTACGCAGAGTTTTAGATTAAGAATCTAAAAGATTAAACAATCGTTCACTAAGGATACCTAAGTTTACTTTGGTCTTTTTCATAGGATTTTTTCTTCACAGCATTTAGGCTATCTCATAGGCGAGACGACAAAAAAAACAAATTAGTCCGTCAGTTAGATTATCAAAAAATATTTGACCCGTGTTTTTTCTTTTGTTACGTAAACCAAAATTGACGAAGAAATTACGCTTTTAAAATTCTCAATACGTCACGCCTAGGTATAATTTTTAGCTAGTTCTGACTTCACAAGCCCCCACTTCCGAGTTTTGATGCGTTTTATCTTTGTCAATATTCATTGATGTACAAAAACAAAAAATACGTGTCCATTAATTTCCAATACTCTAACTGACGGACTAAATAGATTTGCTATATTTTGACACTGTCGTCATGCCTATTGTAAAGAGTAAATCCCACTCACTTGGAGGTCTATTAATCCAAGATAACTTATCCAAAGAATTAAATCCAACATCAATATCACCATCACAGTAAAATTATCCTTTTATTTTTATTTGCGGCCATCTTTACCAGCCATAAATAATTGTCAGTGATATTAATTACGAGGTTGTCTTAATTTTAAGACGTAGGCGCCATTCATCTTGTAAGACTTACTCTCGTGTGCCATAATTATTCAAATTATCTTCTTATCAGGTCAAAACAGTTTTCCAACACCCCCCTGAAATTAACACATGACTCGTATCAATTTGAACTTTATGACTTGAGTTCTAGAGTTTAAAATCCATTAGTGGCGAACACGATTTTTGTTTTGCAAATGTCTCCTTTATCAGTCTCGCTTTTGATATTTTAATTTACAGTTTTGTTTTAATTAATCTTTGTTTTGGTAGTGTTATGGTTTCGGTTTTGGTGGCACTGAACGTTTAATTTCGTTTTGTTGTTTATTATTTGGATTGCGCACACATAACTATTTCAAAAATTGAGCTTATTTACGAAGATTTTTTTCCTACTTGTTAAAATATAAATTATCATGAAAATTGCGACGTTAGCTCAAGTTCCTTCATAAGTCCAATATTTTAATGACATCTTACTTATTTCAATCTGAATAAACTTCAAAACTATCCAGAAAAAAATAATATTACGAATTTCACCAATGGGACTCATCACATTAACACATCTATACAGTGCTTATAAGATAGCTATCTATGTAAATATTTCATTGCAATAATGACACTGTCAGTGCATCATTATCATCATTGTATTGGACAGGTTTAAATGTGTTAATCGCGTTCAGTTTCATCGGTGAAACTGGCCCTTAGCTAGTCTATGCTCCTCTAAAATCTCATTCCCATCCACACAAAACCGAAACCAAACACTTGAACCTAATCTCATTTGTATGTTAAACCCAAGTAGCCTCGACATCGAGTATCTTAGGCCATAAGTTACACCCAACAGATACAGAGATATCCATCTAATCTATCGATGCACGTTTATCGAGTCGTTTGAATCGATACAAAACTTATCGATACCGCATTTGTCACGAACACTCAGTGTACGGACATGTCTTGTTAAGGGGAGGTAATGCTTTTAATTGTAATTTGTAATTGGTCTGGATTGTGTTATAGGGAGTAATTTTATCAAACAAACTACCTTATGCCCGCGGTTTCGCCCGCGTGGCATTCGATAATTGTCCCACGGCATCATACTACCGGGATAAAAAGTATCCTTTGTGTTAATCCAGGTTATAAACTATCCGTGTGCTAAATTTCATCCAAATCCGTTCCGTAGTTTTTGCGTGAAGGAGGAACAAACAACCATACATACAGACATTCAAACATTTATATTATTAGTAGGATTGATGATGATTGTAGATCTGTTGTGACTGTTTAAACAGTGGAAACTAGTAAAATATTAAACATAAAACTTCCAATATTAAAAAGACTTCCAATTTTTTTTGTCTCCCCGAAATTCCATATATTTTATAAAAATTATAATGACTGTTTATTTACATCTGATTATTATTTTAGCTCTTGGAACTTGCTGACAGAAATAAAACCTGTTGTATTTTTTTAATTCTTATTATAGATTATTTTTTACCAACCTACCCAATAAATTAAAATCCAAATGACCTCTTAGAAGGTTCCTCTTAAAATTGACACAAAGAAAGAATCCTGAGATTTATTTAAAGACACCGCTTCGTTGTAGATTCAATCGATCGGCCATTGTTTCAATTTATTCGATTTACAGACTGATATAATGTGAGCATTTATAAGTAAGTATTATAGAGCGTGGGACAGATGATATTTCATTATAATCTTCATAATTATATTATCTGGATTTCAGATATTTTGCTAAGGAGTTTTGCATGGTTTTGATGATAAAAATATTATTACTAACTAGTACTTTACAATGAGATATCTTGTACAGTCAAGAAACGTAATTGTTGAGCAGATAGATACTATGTCAATTTTATACAAAGGACAAGAATTACTTGAATTTATGGACATTTCAAGTTGATTTGAAAGCAATTTATTAATTTCTACTTAATATAACTGCAATTAAAAATGGTAGAACAAAAGATTGTTTTTTTTTTCATTTTCATTAAAATATGCAAATCCCGGAAATGAAAGTTAGATATTTTATATAAAAAATAACAATATCATATTTTTACCTCATTTTTCTATATTCATATCAAACTAGACTAAAATGTCATCATCTTCCTAATCAATCTCTCAAGATACAATCAGTGTACCAACATCTGACAGAGCCGACATATTGTAATGTAACATACGCAACGAATTTCTGAGATAACTCCAAGTTAATTACTCAAAAAAACAACGTTATCTTTTAGATCAGCGCATAGTGCCCATGTTTTATAGTTTTGGTTAAGGACGTGCTCCAACGCATGAGCGGGAGCGATTTTGTTTCACGAGCACGTGAATATAAAAACGCGTTGTCGATTTAGAGCCAGCAAATCATATTTTTAACCGATGTAATAAAACAACTGCAATAATAGAGGCATAATGCACGACCATGAAAAATATGATTTAAGTGTGTCGTATTTTTCGACCTGTATTTTTGAATGATCTAGACTAGATCGTTATAAGATCTGTTTAGATCGCTACACTCAAATATCATTTTTTAATTAAATCAAAACGGATCAAACTCATAAAAGACTTTGTGAACTAGAAATACCCCCACACATTTATGTTGCAAACCAGAATTCATTGTAGATTCAATGCGGAAAATATTCCTATGTACTTAAAACTTTATAGCACAAGTACACACAACAAATAACTCCTAGTCCCGATATCATGATTTCGAAACCTAGAGATAAATTGCTACGTGTATGTGCATTCGCATCAAAAGTTATCGTTTACGACAGATTGGAAGGTAATACGAAGCCAGGATGAAGAAATATTTTGGTAGAATATATTTCTATTGATCAATCCGTCATATATAATGAAATATCTGACTTTTGAAGTTCTTTCTAGGGTTAAAGATTCTCAAAAAATATCCATTGCTGGACTCTATCGAATCACATTTATATCTTGATAAACGTCTTCTAGTTTCGTATAGATATTTAGTTAACTCTAGATTACAATTCGTTTAAATATTACCGAATCATACGCACATAACATAATATTCCCACTGCTGGACACATGCCAGTCTCTTATGAGAGGGAGTAGGTTATAATCCACCACGCGGTCAGGTCGGTGCAGATTGATAGAATCACCATGCCTACCAAAACCGTTTACTTCTAGCTCCAAAAAAATCACATCTACCTACCAAGTTTTTCTCCCAAATACCTTTCTCCTATTAAACCATTAACATTATAAACAAAAAAAACTTATAAAATCCTGTACCCTTGTACTGGACACACCACACGCCGCGTCTGTCCGTCTGTCAGAGCTACGTTGACAGGTGTTAAATTGTACGCAGAGCGGTGCGCGTACGCATCGCAATTAGTTGAGTCATGGCTATTAAGTAATACCTGTTTAGATATGAACTGTAGCGTGGTTTGATATAGTGTATGGAAATGTTAGTTAGGGAATTAGACTATATTTTTTAACTTTTTATGAAAAATTGTAAAATCTACGCTTTTACTTACAACAATTTCGCAATTTATGAGCGTCAAACTTGCGCTTCCAGCCAAATTTTAGAGGGTTACATTAATTAACCACATACTCTCGTTTAATTCATCATCAGCCTATGACTGTCTATGAGAGGGAATGGGCTATAATCCACCACGCGGGCACAGTGCGGATTGGTAGATGTCACATGTCTTTGAATTTTTGGTTCTAGGACATGCCGGTTTCCTCACGATGTTTTCCTTCACCGTTTTGAGAGCAGTGGTGATGAAATAAATTACACAGAGTAATGCGCCTGCCTGGGTTTGAACCCACGACTTACTGTTTGTAAGTCGGGGCCGCCGCCACTGGGCCACCGCTGCTCTCAGTCTCGTTTAATGAGTCATTTGTAATATCATTCTAGTAGGTAGGTACCTAATTCAATTTCATAAAAGGTTTTCACTACACTAAACTTCAAAATCAAAATCTTCTCTTATTTCATCTTAGCCCAACTCTATAATCTCCAATTTGTTTCTCAATTAATAAACCCCTTCAACACCGTTTCCTTAATTTACGATGAAACTGATATCTTCACGTCTCCATACATAAACAGCGCAAGATTTTCACCCGTCTAACGGCTTATACCAATAAAGCGTAGATCAAATGAGCATATCTGAGCGTAGGGCATCCATTCACGCTGCTTGCCTATTAAATCAATGTCCACCGTATATGTATTACAGTACAGTCTGTCTGTCTGTCACGCGATACGAAGAAACATTGGCCCTAGCCGAGCCCCTGACTCCAACAGATGTTTTGACTTTATATTTCTGTTTTGTTGAAAATTTCAAGAATTATTGCCGTGAAATATTACGATGCACTACCAAGTAAAATAATAAATAATTTTATGGACCAAATGCCCATACAGAACTCTTACAAGAACTGATTTACGACTCTCAAACGGCCGTGTAATCCACAGAACCGATGATACACTACAATTTAAACAATAATATACCATCTTCTAAAACGTAGAACAAAAGGCGTGACCCAATATGAATAATCATAAAACCACATTAAGGAATTAGACGTTGCACGCCCAATAACTCTATCTTAACATCTACAACGCGACCGATTGAAATAGTCATCAACAAACAAACAGTATAGTACACCTGACGCACCAACATAACACAGCAGGTTAATGTAAGTTCACACGTGAACCTAAGGTGAGAGCGATCCACCGGCGGCAAGGCCGAGAAAACCGATCAATTTAAAATGAAACTTACCTGACACGTAATAAGGTCAACATTCCCACGGTCGATGTTTAAAACACAATTAAGAAAGTATCCAATAAGGCTCGGAATGTATGGTTGGAATGTAGACTGTATTAGAAGGTGGTAAGGTTGTTATTGTGTGTTTGGTTGTTCGCGAACCGGTTGGGTCGGTCGCGAACTTTTACCTATAAATTTGTGTCGGCTAGCCGGCATGCGGCGGGCGTGCTTCGAGTCTAGAAGCTCTCGTGTAGAACTTGTCTTATGTTATAGGAAATTTGAGGGAATGAGCTGAAAATATACGACGTTGTCTATAAGGTTCAATTACGTAGACGTGGTGACATTGTACGATAATAAAATCAATTGTAGAGCTTGTCAGTTTTCTGGACTCGACTGGCCAGAAGGAGGGTTATGTTTATTTCACGTAACATAGTATTACAACTAAGTTTTTTCTATTAAAACAATATCACTGTCAGTCATTCATCAAATATCAATTTTCATTTGAAATATGAAATATATCTGTTTTCTGCTGAAGTTCAGTAATCGCAAAAAAAAACAAAAATTTTTTTAACAAATAACACTCTTTTTTTCACAAGCGCCTATTAAAAATCGCTTCCGCTCACACTGGCACCCCACCCCAAGGCAAGGGCTGATGCATTTCACGACGAGTCAATTAAAGGCAGCATCATTACCGCAATCTGTTTTTACTGAGCATGGCTAAATGTTAATACTGTTGCACTTTCATGCAACAAGACAAGTTTAGAGAAAACTGAAGATTTTATTATGTTTTCTTATATTCGAGATGCAATAACGAAATTCACGAGACACTAATCCAGTTCGTCCGTTATCTTGTGGTTAGTGCCTGACCCGGTGTCAGAATTTTTATGCCGCTCATGGGCCTCTGAATTAGCTTTTCAAGGAATATCTCTAAGGCATGCTAGTTTCCTCACGATGTTTTCCACTAACCACTACCGATTTCATCCACTCAACTGATCCAGTGACAAGTCTCTCTTCACTTTCTTGCGACAGAGAATCTGTGGTTCTTCTGATGCTGTGCAGGAAGTGGTTAAAACCGTGTTGAAAGCAGACACTGCTGGACCTACCCCAAATTGTATACAGTTAGAACCTAGATACATAATTATGTCAATTTAAACGATATTCTTTCATAGAAACGAGGTTTGCTTCTGGTAGAAAACAGTAAATTAATTTGTTTTAGTTCATAACATCCAAAATTTGTATTTTATAGTCAATTAATTGTATTGTTCAGCAGATACCACGTGAATTTTCAAACGACGACTGTCAAAGTAATATAAGGTGGACATTCAATTCGTTTAACAATCTGCTTTCCTAACCGTTCATTACTCTTAAATAACTATGTTTTGGGTTCACGATGTTTGAAACCATTAGCAACTTTGTTGTCCATACACACAAACTGTTCAGCTGGAAACAGATTTGTTAGGTACATCTTCCAGCGCTAAATCTTTATCGTCTTATTATCCACCTAACTAGACTTGCACATTATGGCCAAGGGCCAATAGATCCATCTATTGGCCCTTGGCCATAATCGGAACTAACGTCGCGTCGCCATGTTGCTTTTGTCATGTTCCACGGACAATTCCACAAATATCTCCTGGCGATGTCCTTAATTTGTATTTATGTTTTAAAGTTCCTATATCCACCACAATGTCGTTTGTGCCTTGTTACAAGTATATTCCTTACTTTAAGTAGATGGGTAAGTAAGTACTCAGTGACTCGCCAGATGCTTTAAACCTGATTACAAGTACACTCTGACCTGGTTACGGTCTTAGATTATTATAGTTTAGACAATAATTGCCCGATATTATGAGGCTATAAATACTCCTGTAAATGGCAGAGTTTACTTCGATAGAGTTAGGATGAATGATGAGTCCGATTAGATACACACAATATTTATTTACCGACATGATTTACATGGTAAGTACCATAAGATCTTCAATGTCTTACTTAGAAAATAAATCTAAAATAAAGACCACTGAACAATGAAGTATTAGTTAAATTGCAACCAATGGGGTCTATCGCTCATGAATTCGCCGCTAGAGGTTTTCGTGTAGACTAAGGTCTTCCGAAATGTCAGATGTCATACAGTGTTCGCGCGTTGCGTGCTTTTTTATCACGTATTTATACTAACACTCACGATTGTGTTCTAAATTGAGCCATTCCTGATTAATTATGACTTGAAGATTTTAAGTAGCAACTTAAGATCTTATTTGTTAGTACTTGGAGGTAGAATGATTTTTAAATGTTTTATGCTTGCTAATTTTAGGGAGAATATTGTAAATATGTATCTGAAGTTGAACACTATGTTTGTTATACGTAATAAAATAAACTTTTTATGACGTTATTGGTACTTTAATGTATAAAATAGCATTATTGACAAGAAGTTACTTGACAGTTGCGCAATCTGGTGAGCTCAAAAACGCCCCCATTGTCTTTATATTGCTAAAATGAGACTTTTTGATAAAGTTTATTCATTTGTTTTTTTTTTTGACACCAGTCCGTTCGGCCGTAAACATTTTTTGTCTACGTCAGAACGGACCAAATCGAACGGACCGCAGTCCGTTCAGACGTAGACAAAAAATGTTTTTACTATGAAATGTTTGACCCTTAAAATCAGGTCTACAGACCTGATTTCAAGGGTCAAACATTTCATCATCATCATCATCACATTCATTCAATCATTCATATTTTTTTTTTTTCATTTTTTCATTTCAATTTCATCATTTTTTTTTTTTTTTTTTTTTTTTCAGTTTTTTTTTATTTGATTTAAAATAAGTATCCCCATCATCCCGTTCGAGATTAATGGTGTGGTAATGTGAGTTAGGATGGGAGTATGAAAATATAGTTAAAGTAATATATTTTATTAGCTACGATTCAAACATTTTCCAGTAACATGGGCTACTTGATACGCTACTTAATCAATGGGATACGAACACAGGTGAAATACGGCCCTGCGTCTTCATAACGTATTCCTTGCAACTAACAGAAAGATTTACTGCTGAAAGATGCACTAAATATACTCTCAGGTTGTCAGCTGGACTTGTGTCGCTTAACTTCAAACTCGGATAAATCCACTCAAGAAAAAGTGATGATAGTCTTAATTCCATGAATTAAAAGGCAGTATTTTGTTTATTATGGCAACCTTATTGAAGAAAACGATCCTGTCTAACAAATTCAGTATTTAAACCATTCATTCATTCAAAAATAATAATATTTAGCTTCATTTGATGTATTGGAATGTAATAATTATAGTTATAGAATAGTTTTATATTAGGCTGCTTGCGGGCTCTTGGCGACACAATTTTAAAAGAACTATCCATGGAACTATCTAAATAATAGAAATAAACAGTAAAAAGCGGGGACTACACGGTGCTACTGTCGCAAAGTTTACGTTGACTGACGGCCATATTGAACAAACGCAATAAGCTGATTGGCTCTCATGGACCTAACTACATTTGAAAAAAACTGTCTCATAGATCTATCTATCTGACTTAGATAAAATATTATGATTTTGATAAAATTGTTTATTAGAAGCATATTTTTCCCAATTTTTTTTTGGTTGCCTCACAAAATCTAAAAAAATCTCAGAATTCGATTTATCCGAGTTTGAAGTTAAGCGAAACACTTAATATAAATTGCGTGGAATCTTCTCCAAAAAAACGATACAAAACAAGGCCTAGACAAGTGGTAATTGCTTTAAAAGCCTTATTTCATTTCATGTTTTTTTTTTGTTTAATTTTTTATTTATTAGTTGTACTGTTAATTTAACCTTTTTAATTTGTGTTTTGTCCTGTGCGGGTTAATAAATGCTTTTTCTTTCTTTCTTTCTTTCACATTTTCTGCAATAACTTTTAACAGAAGCCTTTGTCGGTAGCTTATATCAACTCGGTAAATATTTACATGAACATTTTTGACTTTTCATTATCGTTATCAACAATTATTAGCTGATAGAATGCCATTTTGCTTGGGCCCTAAAGTCTACATTCACTACATAAAGTTCAAATTGGGTATCACAAATATTATGTTTTGCTTAATTCGTGATCATCTTAAATTTTTATCTTGCCATTATTGTGTCAAGTATTCCCGCGAAAACCTGCTTGTCAGTCTTTTTTTTTTAATGTTGCCCACGTAACGCAGATTATGATATTACAGCCTACTTATTAATATTTTAATACAATTTAAGAAAGAGCCCTTCAGACTAATTCCATGCAGTGTGAACGCACTTATCACTAAAAGCCTAATTCTTTATGCACCCTTACGGCTTTTTACCACCAGCCGCTATTTTACTTTGTCCAAGTGTTCGAGTTATTTATTGCAAGGTATTAGATTATTCGCTTAGAGATTGTTAGAGAAAACTGTTGTGATTTTCTTTTAGTGAGCTTATTTTTACAATTGTTGAACAGCAGGGTGTGTTACACTTTATAAACAACTTTTGTCAATGATTTATTCAATATATATAAATATTATCATACGCTACAAATAATATGTCTACGGCTAAGCAGAACTTAATCATTAATTAAGTACTTAATATTAGGCAGCATTTATAAATACCAATATCAATTCTCAATTTTTAATTAATTTTAGTGACTTAATTAAAAATGTAAGCCTAAGTTATTTATGAACTAAATAAAATTATGAAATCTAAAAAACAAACATTATAAATTCAAGAATAACCCATGAAATTAAAATCTCATATTACGTATTAATGAAGGTGGCTTACGCTATAGGCCTCCGTAGTTTGTATAATTATTTATACCATTACTTTATTATATTTAAGTACATAAAACTGCTTACAACTAATTTACTTTTACATAAAATTAATAAATTAATCAGCAGTAACGTTATTAAGTTATTATTTATATTGTATAAAATTAAGGCCTGTTGTCACAAACCAATTTAAAATGTCAACAGCTGGAGAAAAACGTATTGAATTTGTAACTGAAATTTGAAAAGAAAATATTGATGAATAGCTTAGCTCTTAAAGCAGTCCTTTCATTGTGTTTAATAAATAATACTATAATGCGTCTAAGTTAACATGGCATCTTTTCCGGAGAAAATTAGTAGAGTAGGTACATACTTTATAGTTCTTTTAACGCAGCCATGTTGTTTTTTAATACAATTCCCACGGACAATTTGACAAATGTTTACCAACAGCGACCACCTGTCAATGTCATTCAAGAGCTAAAATAACCATGCAACATTGTATTGTATTTTGTCTTTTAGTAGGCTAGTGTCCTGAAAAAAATCTAATAAGTCCGTCAGTTAGATTATCAAAAAATATTTGACACGTATTTTTATTTTGTTACGTAAACCAAAATTGACGAAGATGTCGTATCTTCGTCAATTTAATTTTTTTTCGCTTTTAAAATTCTCAATACGTCACGCCGTGCTATAATTTTTAGTGCGTTGTGACGTCACGAGCCCCCACTCCCGAGTTTTGATGCGTTTTATCTTTATCAATATTCATTGATTTACAAAAACAAAAAATACGTACCCATTAATTTACAATACTCTAACTGACGGACTAAATAGATTTGCTATTTATTGATGGTGGAAACTAGCCTATTTTGTCAGATTCGTTGAAAACCAGATTAAAAGCAACTGTGATATCGTAGTTCACGGATTCATAATTTAATTTGAATAGGCAATTGGATGTAATCTTGCAATTACCAGTTTGTATTTATTACATCCTGAGCTGGAAACTAAGTACGTGGTGTATTGCAGTATTTTAGCTAATAAATTGATTGTGTTGACTAGGTGCTTGGTAATCTGCAGTTTATGTTGGCAACTATTGATTATAATGAAAACATTTGATTGTAAGAGTGAGAGTACAGATATTTTCTTTACTATCGTTACAAACACAAGCATTCGTTCTCAACCTAGGTACTAGCTTGTTTTGTCCCATTACTTGGCAAAGGCCTCACTTGCCCTTCTCCACAATTCTGTCTTTTGCTAGGTAGTGCCGGCCAGTACTTTTGGTAGAAGTCAAACTCGTCCCGCCATCTTCTCCTTCATTCTTAAACAGACACATAACTTGACTACTTACTTATAGAACTGTGACTAACACACATTCCATTTTCAAAACAGTCTTGCGTATGTATTTTCTTCTGCTGCAATCCAATAACTCCACACTTTCCATCTTTAAAGACAAAGAGACTAGACCATGCCACATTCAGCCTCCATAAAAACTCCAGCATTCGCGATCTCGGAACTAAGTCCACTAGCGCCATTGCCATTGACGCGCGACCATTGATTTATACGCGCCAACCCCCGGAATGAATAAAGAACTAACGGCCCCGGGCGGCCATTTGTCTCTATCCTTTATGGTAAATGCGAGATTTAGGAGTTTTTATTTACTGGTAAGAAAACTCGCCGACAATGGACACAGCGTTGGAAAACAAGAAAATTGAATTTTTTGCCCTAGTTTGGCTACTTGCAGTACAGGGTCGTTAATGTGGCCAACATAAAAAATACATTTAAAATGACACACACGAAAAGAACTGCAGATTTTTATGAAACAAAAATGATAAATGGCGTTGGCAGATCGCCTATATTTCATCAAAAGAACATTTTTAAAACTGCAATACCGAAAAACATTAATAACTAAGTGAAAATATAATGTCCCCTCACATTCCGCGGCTCCCCCAAACTATATTCCGAAAAACAAGAGGAAACTATTTTCGTCGAACAAAAAAATGTTTCCGGCAGAAGATTTATAGGCCACCTTACTCACAGCCATAGGCCCTCTTCGTATAAAACGCGTGAAATGAAGTGTTTCCCTCCCCCTTTGGTTTTTTCTTCATTTTTTCCTTAGCCACAGATTTTTTATTGCTCAATTAATCCAATAAATTCGCGTTGATGTGCGTTTTGACTCGTGTAACAGGGCTTTTAAATTTTATTTCTTCTTTTTTGGTTTGAAAATGGAGCGGTGTTTATACAGATCATTAGCAGCTGTCACATTTAAAAACATAGAATTAATTTTAGCGTATCATTTGTTTTGGCTTACATATTGCATGACGTAGAATTGTCAGATTTTAGTTTGTTGCAAACGTCATAATTAATGTGTTTAGCGATTTACGTATGTGTGTATAGCCGAAATGAACATGTGTGTCTTTAATTTAAAGTAGTTTACATTAATAGTTATTTGAACTGCATTACATGGAATTCCCCCTCAAATAAACAAGTAAGTAATACTACCCGGGATATGGGTATCAAACTTTCAAATATCATATGGTCAGTCAATAAAAAGGTCCACCAATGGACATTCGCGTCACGTTCGCCCTCACTTGTCGCTATGCCCATTGTTGAAATTGATATACATCACTCACCAATACCAAATACACTTCAAATAACTCTAAACACAATGGAATAAAAGCCATGTTAGTAAAATTCGCACGCAGACATAAATTGGCCGCATAACCTATGCCCAAAATTGGTTGACCCCTCTAGTCCGATTTTCAATGGGTGGACGTGGAATATCCGGAACAGTGAGAAAGGTCTTAGTGAAATGGTGTTTTTAAGCTTGACCGCGCACTTCTCTTCTGGTCTCTGGACGCCTGGTACCAATTGCTTGAGAAATATTATTAGTATGAAGGTCTGGGGACCGTCATCGTTGATAAAATAAAAAAGTTAGAATTGAATTGTCTTTTTTGGTCCGTAAGAGGGTGTAGGTTACTTTTTAGGAGTTTTATTTTCTCGAATATATGCGAACTAAGAAGGTAGTAGCAGGCTTTACAATAAGTATGTCGATGCAAGTAGGTATCAACTCTGGGATTACACTTCACTCATGAAACTTATAAAAACAATGCCAACGTTTAATAAACGCATTCACAATCAAAATCCATCGATTCAACCCGTTCGCTGCTACGATAAAAGTCGCAACGTTAACATTAACAGATTTCGTCCAAAGATAAACATTACAGACACGACGTAGGCGGCGCCGGGGGCGTCTCCTTGTGATATACGATACCCGACAACGATTGTATCGATTCAATTAATTAACATATCTATATGAAACATATTTGTATTACAAATAAGCGTACGAATTAACTTTCTTTATTTTATATTCTATATTTTCTGATAACGAATTATCCCGAAGAATTTTATTTAAAAAGCTTTAGTTCGTATTTTTTAGAACTTTCCAATAAAATATTTAAAAGTAACATAATTACTGTCAAAATAAACATAGAATGAAAAATACTGCTGTTTTATTTTTCGATTAGTGGTATTAACATGGAAACGATTTTATTAAGTCTCCTTTTGAGTAAATATAGGAATAATTATTAAATTTATTGTCAATATAATTTCTAATTATTAATTCATATCGATTAATATTGGATATTTATTCAAGCATATTGAATAAATTAGTCAGAAAAAAGATTTTTTACGAAATTAAAAATAATGAAACCTGTTATCTTACTTTTCCTCTAAAAATAAGTGTATTCTTTTAAATTTATTATTTCCTGTGCGTTATTCTCTGTAGTTAATTTATGGTCGATCAAAATCACTAACTGAAAATTATTGTGTATTTGAAATAAGAAACAACCTCTACAGTCCTTTTACATTTATATTACATCTAATTTTACGGCACTCAAAATCACAATGTTCTTTATTTTTTAACCAATAAGGTTACTTTTAGGTTTGTCACCACTGACAAGTCAATGAAAATCACAAATGACCTCTTTTCCGTCAAAATAAGGTAGCTATTGGATTGTTACGGTCAATATAATCTTCCTTACCTAATCTTCAACGCAAAATGCGTGAATTGTCTATGTGGAAATACAGCGTTCATGACCAATCGCGTTTAAGAAACGTAACGTGAAAAATTAGTAGTCACAGACTTATTATCAGTCACGATATTTATCACGGTCGCCTTTCACGCTTGACGTAAGATCGCCATGTTAAGCGATGTTACTTAAAAAGTTAGTCCTACATAATTGATTATACACAGTATGTTTTAAAATATCAGGTTATTGGAACAACTGTTCCTACCTGACGATTTCATCAGGTAGGAACTGTTGTTCCAATACCGTTTAACCACTTTACGTATGCAGTTCGAGACTGAAACGGTTTGAAAGCGATTTTCACTTGTTTGGGCCTTCGCTCGGTTGTTTTTCTTTTGATACTTTCTGTGGTGTAAATTGGAACTGTTTTATTGTTAACTTTTATTAGAACATTGGTGTTGGAGTATTTTTTACATCATTTTAAACATGTTTTGAGTTTCTTGTGCTTTGTGCCGTTATTTCAGAGCAACAGTATTGGCCACATCGATAAGTACAGCTGCGTGTTAAAAGATGACAAGAATAATTAACGAAATTGAAAAGTGATTTTCTTCAAAACCATAAACACAGAAAATACTAAAGGTCCTATTTTGGCTCGTAAAGAGCCGACCTTTTGTACACTTTCTGTACTTACGTAAATCTGTTTTGTGGCATTAGTGTCAAACATAATTACTAAATTACTTACAATAGTCATGTCACATAAGTATCTTCTACCTATTAACTGCAGTAGCTTTAAAAAAAAACACATTTTGATTTCGGTAAACGTATACATAGATAATATTGTCTTAATTTTACACATGGCTGTATCTGATAAACATTTAGTTTAATGGTTTTCATTTGTTTTGCTTTTGCATGCGTTTTCCATGTCTGTTTTTCTTCTGTTAAGGATCATTTAAACTGGTATGGACAAATTGTGAACCGGCTACGGAGACGGAGACGGAGGACATGCCGGTTTCCTCCCGATGTTTTCCTTTACCGTTTTGAGAGCAGTGGTGATGAAATAAATTACACAAAGTAATGCGCCTGTCTGGTTTCGAACCCATGACTTACTGTTCGTAAGTCGTGGCTGCCACCACTGGGCCACCGCTACTCTAGATCGCACAGGATCGTACTACCAGGATAATAAGTATCCTATGTGTTAATCCAGGATATAAACGATCTGTGTGCCAAATTTCATCAAAATCCTTCCTGTAGTTTTTGAGTGAAAGAGTAACAAACGTCTATCCAAACTCACAATCTTACGCATTTTTATTTGTATTAAGAAAGAGTCAGATATTGATGTTTGTGGAGGTGTCCATGTCCGGAGTCGTATCCTCAATTTATCCGTACCACTTTGATCGAACCTTCATTCACTCTGCATGACCTAATCATAAACGTGGTGACGGTTACTCTTGGTGGTGATTTTCTGTTAAAATATCCTGATAACACTATACTAACCACATTTTCTTTCTGTTGAGCATTATATTCACCTAAAGTAACCAGTACACTGTAGTAACCAGTTCACTGTAGCAACCAGTCTGTCACTAACATTTCACCAATGGAGAAGAAGGGGTACAAACGACCAGGAATAAGACGGTAAGTGAAAAACACTAACTCAGTAAAACAGGGTTGGTTGAAGCGAATCATTGTTAGTATAAACATAATCAGCCTGTAAAATCCCAGCTGTGGGAACATTATAATTCAGCTGGGGCACAGGCCTTCTCCCTATGAGAAGGAATGGGCTGTAATCTACGCACGCGGGCCCAGTGCCGGTTTATAGATGTTACATGTCTTCGAATTTTTGGTTTTAAGACGTCGGTTTCCTCACGATGTTTTCCTTTACTGTTTTGAGAGCAATGAAATTGTTTAGTATGTTTTTATTCACTTGTTCTATTTAGTAAACAATTATGGCAAAAGTATTAAGATTTGGATTTCAAGAAAATAATTGCTCAATTCAATCCTAAGTCTCTTAGGTCAATGCTTGGAGCGTAAAGATATGATTTGCTTCAATGAACGCTGGGCCTATTTTTAATGATTATGTCATTGTTAAATTGCTTTTAAGTGCAATCTGCAATACTGTTATATAATTATGGTTCTTAGTGACTTACTGTTTTCTTGCTTTTGTAAAAGATTTTTCAATATCTTTATTATTTACAGTGTTACAGACTTTTTTATCAGAATCAAGTTTTTGTTATAACCGCTGTTTTATTAGACAGTTTTGCTGATTGCATTTATGATAAAATGTAGTAACTTAATTTTATGCTAGAATCTTTTTCATTTCTATTTAGTTGCACTTTTTCATTTCATTTACATTGCAGGTATTTCATCGCACAATTTTTTTAACAATAATTACGCAAACATACCGTTCGATTTATTAAAAAAAATCGTACTAAAAACACTAACACATCAAACTAACCGTATTTCGCGGCGGTGGGTCCACCACACCCCGGGTCGGGGGAGACGCGGCTAATAAGTGAAACAGAGATTTATGAGTGCACAGATATGCAAATAGAAAATTTGCGGTCCCCCGCCGATAAAAAGACGCCGTTCCCCGCGGGGCACTGTTTGTCCAAATGTCGAGGGATGACGGCCTTCTAATTATTTTGGATCATATATCTATGACTTTGAAGTGTGTAGCTTTATAATTTTTTGAAGTTTGTTTGGGATGAAAAGACATTTCAATAAGAAAAAAACTCGCTTTTAATTAACAATTTATCCTCAAAATATACAACAAAATGCAATATGCTTATGAGCCCCTAAACAACGAAATCTCTCCACCACACCACACTCCAATCTCCGCTCATAAGTTGACTCATAGATTATTTACAAGTTAGTCTTACCACTAAACTCTGGCTACAAGGTGTTAACTCGAAGCTATCTCACGAACGTATCAGCAATCCTTGTACTTAATGGTTTTTATCAGACCAAGCCCTATCTCCCAAGGAGGTTATCGTGTAATTCGTGAAACTTGTTAAGCCTAGATTCAGTTATCTCGCTCAACGCTCTTACTTTGTAAGGGGATTGCTAATTATTCGCACCGTGCCGGTGGAAGGTGACGGTGCCTAACAAGATAATGTTATTTCATTCGTTCCCGTTAATCTCGTTCGTTCTGAAGTGCGGAAGTTTTAGTGTTAGATTAGATGTTTTGAAGTGTTTTGACGGTATTTCTGTCTGTAGGGAAGTGAATTTAATTGGCAATTGAGTTTGTAGTCGAAGATAAGAAAATATTTTCTGCAGTTTTATTTTATACATAATTTATGACAAAAAAATAAATCAAATGCTTTTCCCACTAAATTGCAGTCAAATAACGCACAAAAAAACTTTATGGTAAATTGAAACCCAAAATTAGTCGTATACCAGATAAATTAGTACAAACACTAAACGCTACAAAAAACTAAATCAATAAACAAAACTTAACCACTAATAAAATGAAAAACAAACTCGGCAATTTTATCAAAATCAAAGCGGATTCCGGCAAAGCAAACAGCAAGAGTGCGGTAGACCATACGATGCATGTGCCATGTCCACGTTTGAGCTTGTTTGCTCATTAGAGGCAGGGAAGGGAGCATCGGCCTGTCAGCGCCTGCCACTCGGAGACTGTCACCTCTGTGGATGTATGAATAGTTGATTGATATGTGGAATTAGATGGATAGGTGTTTTAGGGTTGATGATGTGACGTGTGCTGTTTGGAAGTATTGTTGATTTGTTTGTTTAGTAATGGATAGTATCAGAGGAATAGTGACAGAGGGTAGGTATGGTTTAAGGTCTAAGCTAAAAGTAAAAAGTAGTGTAGTGATTTCTGGTTCATATTCTTTGCCGTTTTATTTTGCATTTGCTTGCAAAACTGACATAGTGTCAGATAGCTCTTTTATTAGCTAAACAAACATCAACACGTTTCTTCCATCCCTCAAATCGTTACTCCGTCGTCCGATGAACTTTCAACCCAGATGCAAATTCCGTCCCAACATAGGTATACATTACAGCTCCGGTGTAAAACTCTAGCTACAAATAAATCCGGGGGTCTCATGTACCCCTCGGCGACAGACTGTTAATACTGACCGTCCACGACCTAACGAGCTGCGACCGCCATGAATATGCAGCGGTCTGCGGTCGTGCGCTACAAGGACGAATTAATTAAATTTGTCCACACCTAGCTTGTATCGGAGTTAAAAAACGGATTTTTGGTCAAAATTATGGATAATTGAGAGGGTTTAAAAGTTGAATAGCTGTTTGGATTGGAAACTGTAATGGTAGTTCCAAAGCTTATCCTCGCTGGTCTAAACACTCTAAGCCAACTGGCAACTGATTAGGAGAATTGTTGTTTATTTGGCAAAGCAAATAGAAAGTAGTCTGTTACTGAAGTTATAGATTTCGAAAACTGCAATAGTAGTATTTCTCCTAATTTACGCTTGCAAATTCTCTCTCTTATAAACTGCAAAGGTGGCGCCTCTAAAGTATACAATCTAAAAGTAGGCAGTTAATTTTAGAAAGTTACGGTAAGGTAACTATAATTTTCATCATGGTATCTCGGTAATCAGTATTCATAAATATATATTAAAGTTTCTAAGATTCCATAATGTGCACAAATGATGGTTTCTTATCGAGTTACTATTGCCATTACCGATAGATAAAAAGCCTTGTTTTTAATTAGATTAAAAACAAGGCTTTTTATCTATCGGCACATAAAAGTTCCAAGTTTTATAACGTCGATTACATTATCTGTCTGTTAGAAAAAGTATTTTATTACAGGTTAATAATATCGAAGTTAAAATGTGTCACAATAATAAACAGTAGTGGTGAACGTAGGCGGTACTCTTTGTCCGAACAAAAACATAATAAAGCATGCGCCCGCGCAATTCCAGTGGCGGCGCCGGCAGCGACATCTGTCGGTACCCGCAATTATGGCGGATTTATAAGTTAATCGCGCGTTTGACGCGTGAGATTAATACCTCGTGAAAATAATCACATGGTTTTTTGTCTCGAGTGTAATCAACAGTAAATGGGAAGCTGTAATTTTATTTTTTTCGCGCGGTCGTTTTGACGCGTGCCCTGCAGCGTAGGGTTACTTGATCACTGGTTGCGTAGCTTTTTGTTGTGGTTATAAGTTACAGTTCCCCTACTGAATTTGGTCGGTAATACTACAGTTCGCAATATTCAATTTTACACTTAATAATGGTTATCTGAAATGCTTTTGTAAAAGTTTTTTGATCAATGATTAGTGGTCAGGGTTGTAGGGGTGTCAAGTCAGCGTGTCGCGAGTAGTCGCGACTCAAGTGACGTGTGTGCAGATATGATTATCCTCACCCCGACACCACGAGGGGTGACGGATAAAAAACTGCATACGTGCTTGCGTAGGTCGTGGATAAATCTGATGAGATTACTTAACTTTGACTTTCATTCGCGGAACGACATTTTTGTAAACGTATTCTCGAATTTTTGTATAGTTTCGACCAAAATCATTTATAGGATTTAAAACGTTGATTAATGAAGAACCATTTCTCGATTAATAAATATGCGCCTTGTATAGACGATGGAACCTATCCTCACTCATGATCACCAATTTTTTTTCAACCCACTTAGTTTAATTAAAATAGTCTCACTTTTACTAAAGTAAGTTTTTACACAAAATAATCTTTCATTCAAACAATCATCAGATATATCCCACTTGTAACACCCATGTGTCAACCCACCGGATTTGAGAGGCAAAAGTCGCGGTTGATACGAGATTGCGGAGACCGCGGGTCGTTTAGACCCGAGGGTCGCACCCCGCGTGTTAGGGTTACAAGTTTTGTGGCTTGTCACACTTTAGGCATTCGGGTTATCCTATTGAGGAATGAGGTTTACTTCTATTTAGGGTTAACAGAGATATTTTGTTTGATATTTTATAGGAAATGGTAATTTTTTAGGGATTTTCTGACAGTTTTCATAAGAAAATTTGTTTTAGAATACTTAGGGCCTGTTTCACCGGCACCCACGATTAAGTCCTAGTTAACTTACTTGGCAGATAATTTCATACAAATTCCAGTGTTTATTAGTGGCTATTCGGACATCGTGAAATAGGCCCTTAAATTTTTGCAGTTTTAATCAAAAACTGTTTTTAATAATCTAGAGTGGTGGTGTTTTAAATAAAACACTTTGTCTATATAACACCCGAAAAATCGTAGCCTAAAATACAGCTATATCATTTCAAAGTTTTTGTTCCTAAGCTCCCAATTTACACCAAAAACTCAAACAAAATTGCCTAAATAGCTCATTAAAAATTATCATCAGTGTAATATCGAGTCGTGATTTCCGTTCTGAACGGACTTCTTCTTTTGTGCTGTTTAATTGTGGACCTACACACGGCGAATTAACCAAATGAGGCCGATACACTGCTGTGGGTGCTCTCCTTAGCCAAAGTACAATCGAAGGGAGCCTGCTTAGCAGAAATTGGAAATTTTCTCCCGTATTTGGGACGTCAGTATTGTTTTCTAGACTGTGATTTGGTTTTATGCCGCCAATTCTGTTTCTTTTAGTCCGCTTATTAGGTACTTACGTTCAAGTCTTGAGGCTAAATTTATGATAATTATTCATATTTTTATTCGATCTACAAGTTTCGGTAGTCAGCTCATTATTTTTTATTATTAATAGTGACTATTTCCTAAAAGGTAATGTGAAATATTATAAGACTATAAAATATGACCCCTTAGTTCATCAACTCCGAAAATAAAAAAATAATCTACAAAATCACGACCAGAAAACAAATAAAAAAATCATTTCTTATTTTATTGATGAAAACGAAACATGATCTCACATGACACTAAATCACCTTATAAAACCCATAATTAGTACTAAAAACTAATGCGTTTGCCCACACAGGGGCTTATCCGAAACCGATCTGGGTGGAACTGTACAATTAAACAAAAGGACTTTCGTGATCGGCGCAAGCGCTCACGAAGCCGCCATTAGCGCTGCAACGTGGGCGTAATTAAAAGAGTTACAATACAGTACTGGCGAATTAAAAACAATTAACTGGGACCCGAATTGAGCACAATGGTCGTCCTGTGCACGACTTACACAGAATGTTCGCCTTACGGCGGGTCGAACACGGCCCGGTCCGTGTTCCCGCGTGAAATGCGACCCGTCCGGCGCGGAAGACGCGTTTGTTTGGCGAAATTAATTTTGAAATTAGTGTGGTATTTCACGCGCACATCAAAAGGGTTGACTTTTTGTTTTTTTTTGAGTGACGTATTGGTTTGACGTTTGGTTTTTTTTTCCTAGAGTTTTGTGAAAGCAGTCAATTTTTAAAGCAAAAGATTATTAGAGATAGATCAGAGCGCCTATGACATTGGAAACCGCTTTCAAACTGTGTGACTTTCAGCAGGATAGACATAAGCTTTTAGATAGTTTTTGTCATTTTCTCTATTATTATTATATATTATTATATTTACTATTCGCTGTCGTTTTCACCGATTTGTGTATCACGAAAATCAATCATGGGACGTGAATAAAAACCCGACTGTGCTAATCGAGCCGTCAAATTGGGTTTTCAACGTTTAAGCTTATTCTGCGAAAGTGCTGAATCGCACTGACACCCCATGCCACCGCTACGGGGCGAGGGTGTGACGTCAGACCGGCATTTTTCTCTTTTTTCACGGTCCTGCGATTCTATTACCGCCTCTTAATCTACGAGCCCGCATTGGTCTACTGACGCCATTGCTTAACGCTTGACGTTTTTATTAATTTTCAAAATTCGAACTGTGATACGGTTGTTTTTTTTATTTTATTTTATTTAATTAAGTAGCAACTCTAATGAGGGTTGTGGCCAGTGTCATATTTCGTTGCATTATAGAATTCGATTTTTGAGGGTGCCTGAGGGCAACTCTTATTGTTAATGTCCCTCGTTTTAAATTATCGGTTATCAGCGCTATATCGTTTTACAGCTGGCAGTGGCTTCTTTGTTGTAGAACATGGTGTTTTTGAAGTTGGTTATTTTTTACAAAAGAAAAAAACTCACTCGCGTGTCGTATTGCTAATCTATGGGCACTTTCATTGAGTGATCTAAAATTCAGAAACACAAAGCGAAGATTTATTATATACATACAAGATTACATAGTCATAATAATTTTTCTCCGTTCGTCTCGTTTAATTTCTCACTAACACTGCGACTCAAAAAACAATACCATATATAAGTTCATCTCGTCTAAGCTAGACAGACGGTCGAAAAAGAGAACAAAACCGCCTGAATAGTCTGGCGAAAAAGTCGTGCACTACATGTATCGTGTAGTACGACAATGCGACTTTTTGTCGGTCCGTCCGTGGCTTTTTGAACTGGAATTTTTTCACTCCATTCGCTCGACGGGCAGGAGAGCTTTATTTCACCCCGTCAGCGGTTAGGGCTGATAGGATTCTGTTTCTTTTATTTTGAAGAGGATATGGTGCTAATTTTTGTACGATCTGAATTTTGATGGTTGGTTTGGATTTTGATTCGGTCGCTTCGTAAAGTTTTGCACAAATAAGACGCAAATTTTGAATGTACAATGTACGGCTGCATTGTTACCCCTTTTATTGAGTGTCTTAATGCGTGACGGAAAGGTACCTAATTAATGCAACTGTCTGTACATAAAGTAACGTTTTTAGAATATTTTTTTAGAACAGCTCAGCAGCAACTCTAGAGATTATCACGCTACCAACTTTTTAGAAGATTTTCCTCGGAAATGTAAACCGCGTTGTAGTTTGGCTTTACAATAAATAATTAACAGTTGTTCTACAAAAAGATAGTAGGTACCTACCTCTTAAAAAAAGAAGACGTCAGTATCGTCGACTTTTTGGAAGCAGATATACTTTTGAAAAAAGAACTTAGATATTAAAATCATTGGCAACCCTATAACCGTGCATTAGTTTCCAACTCGGACAGTAGCCGTCCTCCTGTTCCGTGTAGTACAGTCGTGTCCAGCTAAACGCTAAGTGTTGGCAGTGTCACAAATGAAACTGTACGCTACTGTACACACTATTCTAATATCACTAGTTTTGCTTTTTGAGCTACGAACATTTTGCTTGAAAAGCTTTGTTACGGAAAATGCATCACTAAAGCTCTGGCAGATAATTTAGAATCGTTCTTTCCCGAATCCAGATTTAAAATGGCACTTAATAAATGTCATCCATGATCAAGTTAGTAATAAGACCGAACGGAATCGATTGTAAAACACCATTCACGCACGTAGGTAATCAGTTCAAGTTACATCATAAAAAAAGATAATCCACTTGTTAATTCCACTAAAAAACACAAAAGATAATGCCCAATGAGCAATAATAGCGTTTAATCTCTAAATTGAGCAACAAATTATGTCGTTATTGAAGCGAGATAATCTCTGATCATGAAAACAATAGATAGAACATTTTTGTTGGTAAATTAAAAGCTTAGTGTCATAATAGACGGTTCAAAAGTATCGATAAAGATCGAATCGCAGCACGTGTAACACGTTCTAAACAATACGTTAAGCTGAGCACTTTCGATCCGCTCGAAGTGACTTTGTCAAGAGGTATCGTCGGTGTCAAGTGCGCACTGATCTTCGTCGATCGCCACTACAAAGCGTTGTAGTACGTGATTAAACCGCGAATGTCAAAGTGCAAAGATCGGCCCTTTGTTGCGCTCCCATCAGTCAATGCTTCCCGTACTGATGTGTTCATTCATCAAAAAATTGCTCGAGGCAAGTAATATGTGCGTATTTTATAGGGGTTTAATGGAAACTTATGGATACTTATGATGGGAAAGATTTATGTTTTAATACAAGGAACAATATCTATGTTTATTTTTCGTCGGGAAATCGTTGTTTGAAAATATGAAGTTCCGATTATGATGATTGCGGGTGATAGCTGTTGTTCATTGACTTTCCAGCACACTTACGCACGCGTGTAGAGGCGCACATTACTTGATTTTGATTGCACAGGCGACCTAAGCACAGAAGATAAATCAGAAATCAAATAGCGACCTTAACTTGGTATTGCCTTCTGACTGTTAAGTTATTAATGGTTTCTAATCTAATGTAATTTTATGGTTCAACCCAAAATACGTGGATTTTTCAGACATAAGACCCACTTCTGGCTGTCAGTAAACAAGTGTTTCCAAACAGCTATTCATCGAGCTAATAAATTCTGGCTTTTAATGCTTTTATTCCGATTCGCGCCACATATCATAATCGGTGGCTCGCCCCCGAACACGAGTGTGTGTCAATCTCTCGTTTTTCCGCCACGAGCGCGCGGTCAGACCTCTTTGTTATTCAAATTAAACACGCCCAGATGGACAGACGAGCACGGGGGAATAATTAACTTATGTATTTTAAAAATACCTTTTTTCGGCGTAAATGGCAACATTTTAGCATCGAAATTGTGATTTAAAAAGGCTTTAATGTATGCAGGTGGGTGTGTAAATATTTTCAGTATTAATCACCTCTTTGATAATTCATATCGGACATCAAATGGTCGGTGAGCCACGCATGAATCAACGACATAAAACAAGTTTTCTATACGTCGTGTGATTTAAGCTTACTTTAAATTTAATCTCACTACTAAAGCTAAGATCCAGCCTAACAGGTGATTTACTCCATCGTTAGTGAAGGCTAATTCTTCCGCGTTCTCGCGTATCTGCGTTGTTTCTATCTCGCTCTGGCGATGCGGGGCAGGTTTACGACGTCATTAATGTTATCACAACGATGCGACGGGACGCCGCACGCCGCTACAAACTCACAGCGTACGGAACTTGCGTTAGTTGGCGTCCGACTATGAAATAATGTTATGATACTTATTTCGGATTTCTCGTACATTGCTGCATTTTTTCCTTGTTACAAAATTTACGTTATTGCAATCGGTGTGGTGCTAGCAATGGAATTTGTAGCGAAACTTAATCCGTGTTCCGTTTATTGGTGCTACAGTACAAGACGTAGGGTTTGTGACACCGCTCGTTGAAAGTTTATGCGAAAACGATAGCCCGGTTTATAGTCTCACCGTAGTGTTGTTTGATTATATGCTATTTCTATTCGTTCCGTATCATTAAAGATAAAAGTTATACGTTTTAATGTAATGAAAAGCGGAATTAAAGAGAAATATGTGATTTAATGTTCATTTTCAAATTGATTAAGGCTATTTCAATGTATATGAGGTGTTTACAACTTCCTTTTGATGGAGTATAAATGAAAAAAGGTTTTATATTGCGTATCGTAAAACTGGAAGTGTGTTATTCTAAATACCATGATTATTAATAGTGATGTAATAAACTTTCTATAGAAAAACGCTGTCGCAAAATAATCGATACTACGATGTGAAATTATTTTTATTATTTGATTGGTTTATTACAAAGTTATGAATAATATTAATTAAACTCAAATATTTATACTCAGGGCGTGACTCGCCTGATATACCGGAATCCGTTGCAATTTAACAAATCATAATTTCAGAAATGATGACAAATATAAAAACATAATTTATCTGGTCTATAAGTTTTTGACAACCGACACCGACGTTTCTATAATTGACTATAACTTCTGTGATACATCGGATAATCTCAAAATCTTTCCAATATTCTAATCATCATAAAAATCTAATCAATCAGATCCAATCAACGAAAACTACTGATTAACCTTTCATCTGTTTATAAACAACATAATTAATTATTCAAATAAAATGGCTCGACTAATTAATACCCAATCAATAAATACCATTATTAACTTATTTGATTTTCACCCGACTGCGGCTGAGCTGAAAGGTTAACTAATGTATTTGACAGTTCGTTTGTATGTGTAAGAATGTTTTCTCCAAGATAGCATCTAATCTTTGGATCTATAGACAAATAAGGGATCTCTAGATTGATCGTGTGTGTTCATGATTTTTCCAATTACGAATAAGAATAATTTGTATTTTTTCCGATAGAAATCTTTCTCTACTTTGATACATTGGAATCTATTGGCCAAATACGGGTTTTATTTCCTCCACGGTTCTAAACTTTTTGCAACCGTAATGGTACTCATCGATTAGCCAACCAACTTCAATGTCCTAAAGAAAACGCGGCGAACTAAGGCTCCATACACACTGACCGTCTTACGTTATGTCAGCGTGCCATTGTCCGGGACGAACTCGGGACCTCGCTATCAGTGACGTGACACCGGGCTAGTGTTGTGAACGACTCCCTGACCCACTTGCGAACAGTATTGTTCTTTTGTCAGTCAAATGACTGTTGTGGAGGATGCGCTTTGTAATGTGACGCCACGTGTGACCTGACAGGTCACCTCTTACCCTGTTAGTGAGTAGGTAAGGGTTTGAGGGAAATGTGAATTTCTTGTAGAATAGAGTTGAATTTGATGTGTAAGGAGTATGTACAGAAATAAATTCTCAGTTGCAATTATTTGAGAGCTTTAAATAACACAAGACCGTAAACATATACCAGCAACCAGCTCCTTTGCTTTTAACTGGAAACTTAAAACGTCCTGAACATAAAAATAAAGTATGTAAGCACAGTTAAGTTCTTACGTTGTACTGTATGTCGTTACGGACTAAACTTTACAGACTAGAACTTGAATTTTCCTCAAAATTATCAAATCCCGTTACAACATGACTCTATTAAAAAGACAGTTTCACGATAACTGCGACGCATTCTCTGCATATACATCTTAAAATTATGTAGGTATGTCATTCAAGATGCCGTTACAATATCATTATGTTTAAAGAATTCACATAAAAGCCGAAAAATATTCTCCAACAATTTTTGTAATTTCTTCATCGTATATTTTGTACTTGGTAATGTTGCGTAGGTACCGTAAAGGTCGGTACGGTAGCGAGTATTTTTGTGACGTCGTAAAGTGTTGGTGGGTACCTCGGCGCGTCGGTAGCGCCACCCGCCGCGTTGTTAATGCCGCGCGATCGTGCGATATCGCGCCAATGTTATGTGCACGCAGCTTTAGGGTATTATGTTACGTGCCTTAGAAGTTATATGCGATTTGCCTAAGTTATTCTTAATCCGTATTAGGTAAATCTCATTTGCCGATTTAATTTACAGTATGAGGTGTATTCTCGTTTATGACGTAGCTGGATAAATTATTATACAATCTCGCGCCTAAAATGGTATGCGATCGCTGACCATGGACAATAAATGCCTTATTAGTATTATTTATGGAATGCTTACATATCAATTTTCCGTAGACGGTTCTAGCTTCTAAGATTAAACGGTTTTTGTCTGCTTAATACCTATCAAGTTTAATTTTACGACATTTTTATTTTAATTTGATCTTGCTTTAATATCATTGTGTGAAATAGGAGCAAAAGTGTTTGAATTATAGTTTTTTTTACTATAATTTACTATCGGGACGATTAGTAATTTGATTGGAGTAATCTTCTTTGCATTTTGTCAGGTTAGCTTAATGTGTTTACGTTGATTTGAAATGGAACTAATCTAAAGTAACAATTTCAGTTAAATTCACTTCAAGTAAATCGAAGGAAAAAAAATGTTTACCCGATCGTATGTGGGCACAAAATCAGGGCAGGAGGAGGAGCAGGAGGTCGTGGCTAAATAATAACAGATCGCTCGAGTCGATCGTTTAGGTTAAGCCGTGCTAGACTAGGTTGGTCTGTGGATGGGTGACCAGGACCACCCATTACATACCGAGTTTCCTCCGTGCCTCGGAAAGCACGTTAAGCCGTTGGTCCCGGCTTTCATTTGTAGATCTTTGACAGTCAGAGGCCCAAAAAGTCTGACAACCAGTCTTACCAAGGGGTTTCGTATTACCCGGTACTAACTGGGTTGTGGAGGTCAAATAGGCAGTCGCTCCATGTAAAATACTGGTATTCAGCTGCATCTGGTAAAACTGGAAGCCGACCCCAACATAGTTGGGAAAAGGCTACAGATGATGATGATGTGGGCACAAAATCCTACTAAACTGCAACTTATTATTTTTGTCAAGGCAACAATACAAATGCCGATAATAAAAGCACGTGGCAACTTTACGAGGTTGTCAGACAACACCCCCGTAGGGAACCGTTGTTAGAAATACCATTGTAATATCAACAAAAACCTATTTACAAATACTCCGCTAACGCCCACTCAAAAGGTGTTTATTTAAAATTTTATTTAACAATGCTAAAATGTCACATTTTTTCACTTTTCGCGCCATTTGATGCTGTTTGACATAACTAACTTTACAATGCCCTTCTCGAAATATTTGCCAAATAAATAACATCCTTCCTCCTTGGTTATAAGAATGACTAAGTTCGATATTCTATTTTTAAAACGGTAAATTCAACGTTGTTCGATAAGGCTGGTCGTCTCTTTTTTTTCTTCTTTCGGACACGTGTCTATGGTACCTATGGACGTCCAATTTGTGTCTATTGATCTATTGTTAGGAATCTTTAGAATTTAATACTTTTCAATGTTATTAACTGTCATAAAAGTTGGATATTTTTTCTTTTTTTCATTGAATCACTTTGCCGACGTCTATGTGCTAAATGTCTGCTGTAACAAAATGAATATTAGATACTTAGCAGTAATGGCGTTTTCGGATCGCTTACGGTTTTTTTTTCCGTTACATTGGGTTAATTCAGTAATAGTTATTGATTTACTGAGCCTTATAGTTCTCATTGAGGTTACAGTAACAGTGCTAATATTTTCCCTATGTCTAAGTCTTGGTAGAAACCAAATTGCACAAAAGTATAAAATATTATTTATCTTCTTTTTGTCTAATCTTGGCTAGTCACAGAATTTTCTTATGACTGAAACTCTCATCTTTCCAAGCTGAAGAATTTCATAAAAGGCACACTGGCACGCACAAATATTTTTCATTTCCAATTGTAAAAATAACTCAACTCATCGAACTTAAGACACAAATAACATAGCTATATTTACAGCACATTATAAACGTAAATAAACATCTCGTAGATACGAGATAAGAAGAAGGGTGTTATTCTGAAGATCCCAATCTCGGTGACAAACACCACAGTCCTATTGTGGTAGCTAAATTTGCTTCTCTATTTCCGATCTACTTACAAGATTATTTTATTATTGTAAAACCGTTTGAGATTGTATCGCTTGGAGCTTGCCCTAAAATACGGAATTGGATGTCTTAAATGGGTTACGTTTCTTGGCCCTTCTAACCCTAAAATTAGCAACTCTATTCGTGGTGGTTCAAACTTCGTTCAAATCAAAATCAAACTGTTTATTTGTTAGAATATGGTACAAATAGATGTTACAATAGTGGTTCCAGCATATCCTGCCATAATATGGCGTACAAATATTTCTATACAAAAACAAAGCTTATGTCACTAACCCAGAATCAGAATGTTTATTTGTTAAAGTAGTTAAAGTAGGTGTTACAGAGTGTTTGAGATGGCGTATATAAATATTATCATAAATTTAAATTAAGTTAAACTAAAAATACTGCAGAATTATTTCAAAATTAATTCTGCAGTATTTTAGGCGTAACGAAGGATCATGCTAAGCCATTTGAGGCATGTCAGGCTCTTAATAGAGTATCGGTTACTTTTGAAGTATCATGATGAGTACACATAACTAAAATAAAATGAAATGTATCTTTGTTTAACACTGTGATCCAACTGCAAGAAAATATTGTGCTATTTCTTATTGTCAAAATTTTAATGGTCTCATAACAACTTTAAAAATCTGGACAATTCCAGGTCATGTTCCAAATCAAATAGCAATCAAACAATAAATTAAGTCAGCCTATCGTCAAATATTGCTGGACAGTGGACATAGGCCACCCACAAGCGGTGCCATAAAACCCTGTCCTCGGCCTTCCGCTAGTGGGGTACTTTGAAAGTTTGGTTTTGCCCTTATGACCAACTACTCTTGCAACAGTCCAGTTCCACGCGCGCCTCAAAGATAGTCAGCAAAAAGGAAGGGGTCCGCAAGGACCGATGCCTGCCGGGGTTGCGTGACTGTTCGAAAGAGATACCGTGGCCCCGGAACACAAAGGGCGATGAAGGAACATGGATGGGTTTTAGTCAGTAAAAGTCTGACACACCCTCCTGCTCCGCCCAGAGCGGGAGAAGTCATTTGATGATTTCCCAACCGAAAAAAAACCTTTTTTTTTTTCGGTTGGGAAATCATCAAACGACTGCCGTATTGTTGGCCCCTAGATACGCCACTGCCTTCTGCATCCAGTGTGACCCTGAACCTAGCCAAAATCCAACCAAATTTACGTCCACGTAATCCAAAGTTCACATTACATTTGCCAAAAATACTATATTCTTTTCCATAATGTTCATCAAATTCTTGAACCATCTCCGTGCGTACCACTTCGGCTATTGTCGGAGATTCTTCGTCAATATTCGGTAATTCTTCGTTATACCCTGAGATTCTGCGTCCATCCTCGGCCGCTGAACAAACATCTGCTCAGCCGCCTACAGTTTGCAGTTACGCCTCCTTGCACAAAAGATTATAGATTTCTAAAGACGGCTGTTTGCTCTTTCATTTTGTGGCCTTTTATAAGTTTATGGTCTGTTAGGATTAAAAGATATTATTTGTTATATTTTTTGTTGGTTTTTAAACTGATTATGAAGTTTATTTATTTTTAAGTTTCGATTATCCGAAGGCTTATAACAGATTTGATATTGCTAAAGTAAATATCAAATGTTTAAAATTCTCGAATATCTCGTACAGTCTTTAACTTAAACGAGCGTACAGTACAATTTGTAACGTCCAATAAAATCATCATTTAACGGCCAATTACAATCACTGTAAACTTCCAAATGATAAAAACAACTCCAATCACTAAAGAAAATAAACCAAAAAGAAAACACAGCACAAATTATATACAATCAACGGAGGAATGAAAGTTAAAAGCCATTGATATAAAAAGCGTGTCACAATAAACACCCGCATAACCCGAAAATCGACTAATGAGCGACGATTATTTTATTTTCATAAACGATACACAGCCATCGATGCGGGCCATCGATTTAATTCTCGATTATCACCCTTTAGTCGAGTATTTAATGAGAGTCAATGAGATTCGTCACACTGAAATCTGGAGGGCAATCGGTTTGTGGAATAACAATTTGTTTTTATTCTTGCTGGTAATATTATGGGTTACTCTGACAGGAGACAGCTTTAAATAAAGAAAGCTTTAAAAAATTTGAAAGTATGGGTTGTGTAGAGAATTTCTAAGTAGTAACCCGGAGTATGGATTTCAGCCCGGTTGATGGCAATAGGCTCGCCCCCATCACATGGGACTTAAAACAAAATATAGGTGAACTTGCCTTATCCATCGGGTATTTATATTTATGTATTATTAAAACCCTTCCTAAGCATAAAACTGATAAACTTAAAATAAAGGATGCAAACAATCTCACAGCTATAAATGAACATGCAAATAATGAAAACAAAGCTGAAATTCACCAAATTACAAACAACTGGTTTAATGATGATTGATACATTCAATTACTCGAATATCTGGCTCGCTAACCGACAATTGTTACGACCTCTGCTGTATTGTGCTACTCTAAGTTGTAGCCATTAGGTAATAGACATCAACAGGGTTCTATTAAAGTAGTTCTTAATAAAAATAAGAACTATTTACTGACAAAATACCATAGTTTAAGTTGATATTGACCACCTCCTGATTACAATTATTCATATTAAAATCATCATCTACAACTCCTGTAGCTATCCACTGTACAGTAATAATCCGGGGCTTATTCAGACCACTCTTTAATTTATCATGATACCTTATCAACACCCCTTTTCTCTCACACAAACCACTGCCTTTCTCATATTGCTAATTTTCTCCATCCATAACTAGTTTATCGTCACATTCATAACTCACAATCTATTGATCTTCGTTATCAATACCTATACAAAGTACTTCACCCAGGCTATCATTAGGTACTTCAAACCGAGCCCTCGACTCATCGGCGCCAAGAGGCAAACTTATAAGTTTATAAGCATTCATTGGTCATGATAGAACATTGATTCACTGGGTCAAATCTGTTGACACTACCATCAATACTGTTTAAGAGCGGGCTTCGAATCATGCTCATGCAGGTTTTATTAGTGTGCGCTGTCTGTACCTACTGGGTTTGTTTCATTAGGTTTTAGTAAAGGTTTGATTTTTTGAGGAGTCATAAAGGAATACTTCACTGTGATTCAGATTTGTGATTATATGACGACAGATTTGGACGCTGGCCATCTGTCTTAGTGGTAAAAGATTCGAGTGATCCTTGCTAATTCGTTTAGTGATCTTCAGGAAATCTTTGTCGTATAAATGGTACAAATGGTAATAGTTCTCTTGTAAACTGTGCAAATTCTTAGACCACAATCCAAAACATCTGTAACATCTCAGACCAAAACAATCTCCTCAAACACATCAACATCATCACAATCAACAATTACACAACTAACAAATGACGTCATTCATTCAGAACCTACTTTAAAATTTAACACGACACTCCTTCATCCATTCAATTAGGTTCATTCGTTCATTCCGACCAATATTTACTGCATCTACGGCGGGGTCGTTTCAATTAAAATATATTACATTGTTACGATGTCCGGCGGGCAGAGGGTTAATTGCTATTGCACCGTCTTTGCCTGATCTTTGGTCTTTTGGATCATTGTCGTACACCTTTCCATTTGATAGTGCAGGGTTGAGATTGCGTGCCCTTTGGATTCTTTGGGGAAATTGGAATTTCTGTGCGTTTTTTTAATTGTTTTTTTCTCGTTTTTTTTTGTGTCATCAGAATTCTTTGAGCTCTGTGCTTAGCTTCTATTTCAAAACTATCCCTTTACTGTATTTCTGTTTTCTGATAATTAGCGATTCAAAATATCAATGCACAGTCAACTTAGTGTGAAGAAAAAAGAAAGAGAATCTGTACTCCTATTCAAGTATTCTTTAAGAGAGAATTGAGCTTCTCTAGAATCCCATCATTACATACTACTGACGGACTTAATATCACTTACTTCCCATAAACTTTGCTATGATACGAGAAGAACAATGATATTAACATATCATTGAACAATGTCTAGGTATATTTAACTAGTTTTCTACCTTACTAAATCCTACAATTGTAGAAACCTCAAACATTTGCTTCAAAGCTAGTATTACGCCGACAGAAGATCGCTCTATTATAGCTATTAAGTGAACTGAGCACTGAGGAGCCACCTGCTTCGCTTGCCTACTCTTGACCTCCTTCGTGTGGCTTTCAATCGTCGTAGTTAACTATCCTAGTTAGTAGAGAGATGCTTTGTTAAATGAAGGTACCTATACTATACAGGTTTTAGTTACGAAATATTTTTAAGAGTATTTCGTTTGGACTGGTTGTCTGCACGGTCGCGAAAAAAGATTGTCATTTATGAAATTAATGACGAATTCATAGAATCTGGCATTAAAGTTTCTCATGTTTTGTAACAAATTCGTAACGTGTCGCCCACAGTCATCTTGGCACCAAACTTCTGTTTGTTTTTCGCCGTAGAAATTTTGGTCCTTTAGTCTTTATTAAATACCGATGAATATCTTTAACTCTAAGTGCAGTTTATTATTTTCTTTATTTATTTCCATTATAAACATTCCTCATAAAAAATATAAAAATTTTTTGCCCACCGGTATCGGGTACACGGTTCAAGCTACCGGCGGTCAGGTCTCCAGATAGAAGAACCTCCTAACAATACGAGCTGTGTCCAAGAGTACCGCTTTCTAAATCAAGCTTTTGTGCATTTTTATTATTAACCCCTGTAAAGTCCATCAAGCGCAAGATAGCAAGTCAAGATGATAAATTCCTTTCCCCATCTCACTACTACTCATTTGCCACACTAAGCCATATTTCTCTGTCGTTTTGCGGAAATGCAAATTACACAACTTATTGTCCAGCTTACAAACAAACGCTTCACAACATCCTTCAATAAGCTCAAAAGTACCCCATTCAAGTTTCAACTTTAACACTGCACCTGAAACCTCAAAATCGTATCCACAGATTTTTCTGTTCTTTTCTTTAGGATCTCCCAACTGAAAACCAACTTTAGAGTAACAAAGATAAGGCAGAGTTTCTTTTGTGTGGGTAAAGTGTATCAATTATCAAGCAGCTGTCACCATTTAGTGGCATCGCTGGAACAATTAGGACAAGTGACCACAATTATGGTCCCAGGATTGCGTCATCTTGTCCCAAGACGCTGTGAAGCGTAGACACACGAATTAGAATTAATAGTTAGCTTTTATTGAATGAAAATGTAGGTTGTTGGAGCTTCGGGCCTCTTGTGACGTCATTTTAGATGATAACATGATATAGTGGGCGTGCTGTTGTGTTTTGTAGTGAGTTCATCTGTTTAATCGTTACTGGGTTCCCTACTTGAAATCGAATGACGTGAGATCGAATAACTAAATAAATTAGTAAATTGCTCGAAAACGTTATCTCGATAGTACTTGAAATCGATAAATTATGAGCACGACAGTTCACTACCTCGATGCATCAAAATCTCGAATAACTATAAATAATAATAAATAATAAAAATCTCTATTTCCAGTTTACAATTCCAATGTGCACTATAAGCTCGAATCATCAGTAGCGCGAAGGCTCATTATCTTGGTTTAATAATAATTAAGTGTCTAGTAACTGACTCTTAGGCTTTCCGAACCCACGCTCTTGACATGCACTAGCTTTTCTTACCAAGTTAAAAAAAAAACATCCTTATTATGATTGGCAGCCTTGTACTCACCACTGAGTATATGCTTCCTCACTTTTGGGCCATGTCTCATGTTCTAGGGGGCGAGCCTATTGCCATCAACCGGCCACAAATCCAAACTCCGTGGCTACTACTGAGAAATCCTTATTGAAAAACTTAATAACACTTTGCCCGACCCGTAAGTCGAACCCAGGACCTCGTGATCAGCATTTGCGCTTTCGACTACTAGACCAAGGAGCTATACAAAGTCTAAGTCTATTATATCTATATCTCCAGTATAAACCTGAATTAACAAAAAGATAATTGTCTTACTCACTTGAGGCATTCTCATCGCGCATCTAGGTTAATTTATAATTACCCGAGATGATTAGTTGTCAGTTTTAATGTTAGTTGAACATACAACTTGTTTCATTACTTGTATGGTTAGGTTGATTAGCGTTTTTTATAACCTTGTTGCTGGGTGACGACTTGGCTGTTTGTTATTGTAGATACAGTATTTGCGATACTTGCCTAGTGTCAAAGAATGGCATTTGTGATTAGGAATGGGTACGGCCAATTTAATCATAATTCCCCGGCCCTTATCCCAATTTATTTGGGGTCGCCGCAGAATGTCTTCTTCTTCCATACTACTCTCTCGTCATCTCAACAGTCACCTTCGTTCTAGCCATATCATCCTTCACACAGTCCATCCATCGTTTCTTTGGTCTTCCTCTACTCTTATATAGCAATCTACATTCATTCTCAACAATTACGGATAATTTAAATACAAAAGTTAGTTTGCTACACAATTAATTTCTTTTTGGTATCATGATTGTTATATAGAATCGTGTCTTTATCAGATTGAGCTATCTCGTTTGCTCCTCCTTTGGCTTTCAGATGACTCTAAGTCACTTTTTTAAACTTAGCAGTCCATTTAAATAGAGGATTACTATTTATTCTAAATATATCACAAGAAAGCTTACCTTATAGAAACTAGAAATTCATTCCTTCGTCCTAAGAGTCGACTTTGTCAAACCGGTTTACCTTTACCCTGAGTATAACAGAGTATAACACTGAAACATCAATGAATTCAAAACTTTCTACCTCCAAAAACAGATACTCAAAGACGTCTTAGAAAGACTGGGTTATGTCTATGCTACACACATTATCTCTAATCATTTGTCTTCACCCAGAACAATGACCATAGCCTGCCTAGCGGTGCGCTGCGACGTTCATTTGTTTTCTATGCCCATCTACCGTAGACATAATTATCACTAGCTATCTTTCTCCATCCAAAAACAAAGGACGATCACCACTAATCAGCCCCGACATTCATAATACTTACCGCGAACCACTGATGCAGACATCTGGTCGAGCTCATAACGACGTTGTTGTTTACCGAGCCATATCTTAGTATATAACAATAAAAAATATTAATGTGCCGCGCCAATGTGCTGGGGGCCTAATCGCATTACGACCTAGGGATGTAGGGTTACCATCTTTACGTATTTGTCCGGACATGTCTGGCTTTTCGGCCTTCGTTCGGAGTTTCTGGTTTTCGGAAGTTAAAATGTTGTAAAAACCCGATGGTCTTACCAAGTGGGGTTGCGGGACTGTTCGAAAGAGATACCGTGGCCCCGGAACACAAAGGGCGATGAAGGAACATGGATGGGTTTTAGTCAGTAAAAGTCTGACAGTCCCTCGTGCTCCGCCCAGAGCGGGAAAAGTCATTTGATGATTACGCATCCGAAAAAAAAAAAATATGGTCTTACCAAGTAACTGGGTCGAAAAGGTCAAATAGGCAGTCGTTCAATGTAAAATATTGGTATTCGGTTACATCCAGTTAGACTGGAAGCCGACCCCAACATAATTGGAAAAGGTTAAGCAGATAGAGATAAAAGTTTAAAAGCTAAAATGTCCTGGTATTTTGCAAATGTGTCCCTAATCTGTCAGGACTTCAAATCCCAAAATGGTAACCCTACCTTCGAGTACAAGGGACGTAGGGTAGTCCTGCAACCATTCACGGATTATTATGCTTATTCGTTTTTATTTGAGGGTAGCAAAGATTAATCTTGTCTTTGTTTTCGGTTACTTCCGAAGCTTTCTGTAAGATTTGAACGAAGAACGGTTATTTTTTGGGTAAAGGGTTTTGAGATTTTAACTATAAATCATTGTCATGTGCTATAGCAAAGAGACACGGAATGCTTGCACTAGTCCACCGGTTTTTTTTTCGGAAAGAACTATGTTTTGCCAAGAAAGAGGATTATGATGTAGATGCAGTGCAGAAGGAAATATAAAAAAATAGAAATTTAATAAAATAACAACACTTTATTTCTGACCTTGATCCGTATGGTATTAATAATGCACACTACTTATAAGCTATGTTAATAACAAACAACAATGATACTGAATGATATGACTTAAAGTGTAGCACGTTTCGTGTGCATTTTGGCGAGACATAATATTATTTGAACTCTCTTGCCATCGAGACGCTAAGACGAAAACTACAGGCTGTATTGCATCTGCATCATTATTCTCTCTCGACTCATTCAGAAACCTATCCAGTAATTTTTCCAATCACATAACTTAAACTTAACTTCAACTAAGTATCAACACAATGTTTATCATGTTTAATCTCTACGACAAACACAAATCTTAGTACGATGACCCAGCGTCTTCATCTCGCTATTAAGTAGCACAATAAATCATAGATTTGCTTGCTTCATCTTAGGTAATAAACACAGTGGATAACACGCGCCTAAATCGCGCGTTTAAAGAATAATAGATAGAAATTTTTTATGGGATTATGAGTAATTAACTCCTAATAAATAACTTTCTAAGTAATAAGTAAATATTGACTTTCAATTGCCAGCAATAATAATTAAGTTTTATCATCGATACGAAATAAAATGACGAAGTGAGTATTTAAGGGGCTCCCCCATGCACACTAGCGCCACTTTAGTAAAAAGATCAGAACTCGTTAAATACACAATTAATATAAAATCTGATTGACAAAATCAATGTTTTAGAGTTCTAGATTATTGGCGTCTATTTAATTCATTAAAATATACTTCACTGTAGTTACAGTTAGAAAAATTGCTAAAAACGGCCGTTTTTTTCCATTTTGTATCTGTAACGACAGCGAGCTATGTTTCCATGAGTTAAGCAGACGTTTTACGTCTGCTTAACTCATGGAATGTAATTTAGAAGACCAAATGATTGATTTTGTCAATCAGATTTTATATTAATTGTGTATTTAACGAGTTCTGATTTTTTTACTAAAGTGGCGCTAGTGTGCATGGGGGAGCCCCTTAAAGTACAATTCAATAAAACTCTTGAACAACATAACCAAGTTTTCCATCTGCATTATGACAACATGCGATTTCCGCAAAAAACACACCATTATAAGTCGCTATGAAGATCATCAAACTCTTCGTTAAGAAATAAAATAACATAATAGGCACCTTTAACGCCTTGGTGCAACAATTTAACACGTAAGTGCTAATAGTACGAATACAAAGGTTTTGCGGTAACATGACGAAACCAGCGGCTAATAAAAGGCTTAAAACTCCAACTAACAGTTAATTAGGATTCTTTAGAAGCGGTTACAACACATAAAATGATAATTGTATGCATCTGAAATTTAGGTTAATAATATAACTGCTAATTATTGCGTTGTTCAATTGAGTGTTAACTGGAAAAGGAAACAAAATATTACATATCTAACTGAAACTACTTTAACACACGTATTTCAAAAAGATTTTAATCAAAAAAGTGCGTTTGATTTTTTTTTCTAATGTGCCAGCACCCTTAAATCTTTGCCTTTATTTTTATTGACAAAACGTAATATTAAGCGAAAATAACCAAGTTAAATGTAGCAAACGTTTTTCTATTACATTAAACCTTTTTTTGATGGCAACATTAGTATAAGCACAGGTATTTTCGGCGTTAGAGGGGAATAAAATAGATTTATGACGCATTAAAAACAATAATAAGAGATTATGACGACAATTCGGAGAAACAAAGGTATAACAGGCAGGGAAAAAGGGAAACTTGGGGAAAAGGAGGACAATAAAAACTTAGAGATCATTAAACCGAAATCTTTCGTTGCAATGACTTGAGTATGAAGCGTAGGAGTTACAAGATGTAGTTTGCCGTTCTTACTTATTAAGAGACACAATGGAGCCCCCCAAAGTCCGATCGTTAGACTGTAAAATCAGTACAACAATCTAACCTATTCCTTTGTTCGTTCCAGACGCGTGCGGCTTATCAGACGTGCCACACATAGAGAGCCTACAGGAGAAGTCACAGTGCGCCCTCGAGGAGTACTGCCGAAGTCAGTACCCCAACCAGCCTACCAGGTTCGGCAAGCTGCTACTCCGACTGCCCTCCCTACGGACAGTCAGCTCACAAGTCATAGAACAGCTGTTCTTCGTGCGACTCGTCGGGAAGACCCCTATAGAGACCCTCATCAGGGACATGCTCCTCTCCGGGAGCTCGTTCTCGTGGCCCTATATGGCGACCATGTGACATACGATGTGGAGGCAGCTGGCAGCGGCATGATCCACGCCCTACGGCTTCCCGCCGTACCTGCCCAGCCAGCGGTTCGACCCTTTCCAAAGGTACCAGCGCGAAGCTCAGCCTGAGGACGCCGTGACCTCCTCGAGCGAATTCCACGAAACAGAAGCGAGCGAAGAGTACTTCGGGTCAAGAACCAGCAGGGAAAGCGAGAGAGCCGATCCTACATTCGATCCCATATCAGCTTTCTATGCTCCGAAATCGAACGAGGAGTTCGAAACGACTTCGGAGACTCAGAAAAACGCGCAAAAATCCCTGATGATAGACAATTTGTTGAACATACGTCAAGAGTGTAGTATACCGGATATGAAGTAACGTTGTTCAGTGGGGTCCGTAGTGTATTAGTTCAAGTTTTTTTGTTCCTCTGTAAAAATAGTTTACTATTTAATATTGTAAATAAAAAATGTTTTTATTATTGTAAATTGATAGTTAAGAGTTTTCTACGATGATGGATGGATTTCTTTTTATTTTATTTTTTTTTTCTGATTCTTCTCGTGTAGAAGTTGTATAAAAAGTAATTTTGGATTGATATCGCAATAAAATGTACATCGGTCGTGCAATGTTGGTGTGTAGTTGTATGTATAGAGATAGATAAAGTTTTTCGAAGATTGTGAAATCTTTTTAAACGGCTAAGTAGGTACGAAGCATCCTCCATGTTTTTAAACTGGGACTGGGAACGAGGGCCATAACCTCATCATAGACAAAAAAAAAGTTTACGTTAAAGAAGTTTTTATACAAGAACTTTTTGTTTTGTTTATGCTCAGGTTATTTTCTACATGTTTTTCTTCGGATAACATTTCCAGTTTAAAATCATAAATAGACAGATGTGCAAATACGATTGGACGAGGTTCTTTCTTTTTATTTTCGACTGGTGCTGTAAAACTCAAATATTTTCGTAATTATACGTATTTTCTTATTTACTGATTCCGTAAAGCATTTATAGGTATGTATCGTTCCTTTAAAAAACAACTTTTACAAATAGTGTTATTCTTTATTAGTAAAAATGTAAAACATGTTTGAGTAAAATTATTTTTGTTCTCTTACTTATGTGTGTCTATATGTATAAACAATAGTGAGAAATACAAATTATATAAGAATAATAACTATACAGAAATGATTTATTTATAATTTTAATAATTTTTAGCGCAACGATTCTTTTATTAAAATATTTAATTTTTTCGTATGACCATAGTCATTTTAGATATATTTGAATTTATAATTTTTACAAATTATTTTGGAATTGTCATGGTAATCTTATAAGTTTGAAAATTAGAACTTTTGATTGTAACGTAATATTAATAAAATCAGCCTTTCGCAGTCCACACGTGGGCAAAACCAAATTTTTAGTTTTAATAATAACAAAAAAAATTGTAATGTACTCATTCTTATCTAAATTAATTTATCTTTTCTAATAATCAAACAAAATAATTGTTACATTACAATCAATTGTTTACACATCGAGCAATTGTTTTAATTTACAACAAAACAAAGGAAAATATAAACAGTTAGTAAAAGAGAAGCAATGTATTTATTCGCAATAATATGTACAGTGAACTGTTGTAAAATAATGTCGGTGTGTGTATGAGAATGTATGGAGTTGTATAAAAAAATAAATATTAATGAGGAATAAAAGATGTCTCTCTGGATTTTGATTAATTTTGTTTTATTGTTCACCAATTTTGAAACAGACATTATCAGATATTCCGAGTTCACAGGTCTGCCATTGTTCACCCTTATGCTATAAGTAATAAGGTTGAAAATCGGTCGACCGTCAGTGAACTCGGCAGTGTCTATAAAAGGGGTTGAAACAGAGATGAAATACGAAAAAGACGTAAATTGACAAATTCTGAAAAGTCTGTGGTTTTCAGTATCTACAACAACATGGGTTAATTCAATTAATTTGGCCACAAAATCGCTTTACCATTCTCTGAAATTACCTAATATACAGCTATAGATACTATCTCACAACATGAATTAAACTGGAATAAATATACTTAATACAAGATTATACTTGAGATGACAGTTCTCTAACCATCAAATTATCTGTTGTTTATTTTCGTTTGTAATAGTTTTTAAATTAAATACAATGGATAAGAAGCGCAATGCTAATTTTACGCATGACGAAAAGGAAATTGTCACTAGTTTAGTGTGAAGTAGTGTCTGGTGGAATCCAAACGAGGAGTTCGCAAAAGTCTTTCAACGTTTCAAATTCGGCCTAAAACGTCATCCTCTTCCAAAATATAATTCAAAGCAGACTGCATGTTAAATTCTCACAATAATATCTGGATGTAACCTTAAAATTTGTTATATTTGCAATTTACAAACGTCAAAATACACCGATTAACTACTAACCGGGATTTTAAACAACCTCTCCGAGGTGGGTTAGAGAAAACAGTTGATTAGCGTGTTTAATCGGTTGATTTGCTTTGGTGAACATGAAAATGTGTTTTAAACAGCTGTTTTTAGATATTCAGACTGTTATCTTTTCGGTGAACTTAGCCCTACGAAATAATATCCGTGATTTTCTTTTGTTTCTATAAGCTCCCGGGAGCTCGCTAGAAACAAAAGAAAATCTCGGATATATCCCGTAAGTCTATGTGTAGTTAAAAACCGTAAAAGTCTAAAACAGTGGAATAAATATCTTCTAAATCAGTAATACATCTGCTGCATCCGCAGAAATCGAAAGGAAAAGTTCCCATAATCTTATCACTAACCACTATCTACAATATCACTAACATCAATCTAAACAGTAAACACCGAACTACCCTCCCCTCAACGAAATCAAAAGTCAAATCACATCGCGGCACACGGAAGCGGTCATTTACACTAATCACCCAATTATAACAAACAGGAGTCTATCCGGTGACGGTGCTCGTGTGGAATGGTAGGAAAGTACAGAAAACTTAGTTTGAACAAAACTCGATAATTTATAAAGGAGAAAGTGCTCCACACAGTTGTTCAGTTTTCAGGAGAATATTATCGAGTTTTTCATAAAGTTCTTAAGGCGCTTAGCAGGCAACTAGTTTACAATCTTACCAATAATAAAACTATTGGTTTGGTTTATTGGCCAAATAGCGTAGGCAGATTTATAGGATCACAGGACACTAGGAATTTTAAATTAGGTTTATCAACGAGCATTGCCAAGTTGCCAGTCCGTTGTCTATTTTTCGCGCTGCTCTATTTACAAATGTGACATAATCTCTGAGAAAATTAACTACTAGGACAAAGATACTCTCCCTGCGATCGTCAGTAACGCCAAGACATTGCTGACCATGTCTTGCAGGTGGATTTAGGAGTCACAGACAGCCCCCTGTGCCGTGCCTGCATGGAGGAAGACGAGACAGCAGCCCACGTGCTTCTGCACTGCCCAGTGGTTGCAACATACAGGGCAAAGTACTTTGGTAACCCAGGTACTCTCCGCGAGATAGTCAGCAACATTGGGGCGTTACTGGCCTTTCTCGGGGAATTAAGATGGATCGAAAAGTTTCCCACCCGCACGCAAAATACGCGCTTTGACGTGGAGTGGCGGACACCAGCCCGTTATACAATACAATACAATACTTGCAGGTGGATCAAAATCATCGGAATAATATATTTTCCCACCTGTACGATCCTTCCCATCGTTCCTGCCCGTTCATCATCTTCCCTTGCTCTTGTCCCATGTTGATATGTATCCATTGGTCCTTCTGCTCCATATTCTACTTCTCGCTGTCACCGTGTGAAACTGTAAGTACGCGTGAGAGTGGCGTCCGTCGTATGCGCCGGCGCAGGTGGGCAGCGCACGCGATACCTCTGTTACGTGGGAATGTGCACTTGTCGGCAATTAGCTCGGCGCTGATTGGCGCTCTTCATTAGTCGAGAGTGAAATTAGGTTGAAGATGTGAGATGTCCTCTAGTAAGGGGAAAAGGTAGTTATAAAATACTTGCTGAGCCCCGCGGCCTTGTAGCCTTCCTCAAGAACATTGAGCTATTACTACTACGTATAGAGACACAGTGCAGTGCGAACAAAATCTGTGCGCAGTGCGGGGCGCGCGGGGGGCGGCTAACCCCGTATATACATTCAGTCAAAAAAGTATCGGGAATGGATGATTTGTTTATGGTTCCAAATTCAAATTTTTGTTTTTTTGTAGTTGTTAGATTGGCACAACTGTTTTCCATTTTGGCGCGGAGTTTGAGTTGCATCTGATATATATATTAAATACAGTGCTGGTTTTAGTAATATCATATATAGTGTGTATTGCGAATTTCATAATGGACAAAAATATCGAACAAAGAGTTTGTCTTAAATTTTGCATCGCCAATGGAATTTCGTGTTCGGAGTCACTGAAAATGTTACAGAAGGCTTACGGTGAATCGACTTTATCAAAAACTCGTGCTTATGAGTGGTTCAAAGCGTTCAAAAGCGGTCGAGATGTGATGGAAGATTTGCCTCGCTCTGGTAGGCCGTCAACGTCTGCAACTGAAGTTAACATCGCAAAAGTGAAGAAAATAGTGACTGAAAATCCCCATTCAACTCTGAGAGAAATAGCCGCCGAACTTTCTGTATCTCACGAGTCAATCCGTACCATTTTAACTAATCATTTGGGTATGAAACATGTTGCTGCTCGGCTAGTCCCAAAAGATCTGAATTTTCTCCAAAAACTCAATCGCATGAAAGTCGCTGAGGACATGCTAGAACGAGTCAGTTCGGACCCAACATTCATGAAACGCATTGTTACTGGTGACGAGACGTGGGTTTACGAGTTTGACATGCAAACTAGTCAACAAGCTTCGGAGTGGCGCCTTCCAACTGAACCGAAACCGAAAAAACCACGCCAAAGTCGATCAAAAGTCAAAGTCATGTTGACTGTTTTCTTTGACTATCGCGGTGTTGTGCACTCTGAATTCTTACCGGAAGGTCTAACGGTAAATAAAGAATATTATTTGAGCGTTATGCGGCATTTAAGAGAGCAAATTCGACGAAAAAGGCCAGATTTGTGGAAAGAAAATTCTTGGATTTTGCACCACGACAATGCGCCTTCGCACAAGGCTATCATTGTGAACGAATTTTTGACCAAACACTCAACAAATACCATCCAGCAACCACCATATTCACCAGATATGGCTCCTGCTGACTTTTTTCTTTTTCCTAAACTCAAATTACCACTTCGTGGCACCCGTTTTCAATCGATAGAAAACATAAAGGAGAATTCGCGGCGAGAACTGAACTCAATTCCGGAAGCAGCGTTTAAAAAATGTTTTGATGAATGGATTATTCGTTGGCGCAAGGGTATCGTTTCTAAAGGAGCATACTTTGAAGGTGATAAAATAAATTTGGATGAATAACAGACATTTTGTGTATTATTGATCTTTTCCCGGTACTTTCTTGACAGAGTAGTATATAATGCTGTGGCGAGCAAGCGACTTAGTGAATTGCAGCCAGCTGACAGCATTTGAACGGAGCACAGATTTTGTTCGCGGTGTCTTCTCTATACGTAGTAGTAATAGCTCAATGCTCAAGAATTGGATTATCAAAAATATAAAAATAATTTTTAAAATCAGACTGGGAGTTCTAGAGAGAAACGCGCCAGCGTTTCGACGAAAAACCAACTCTTCAGCTTTATTATATTAAGTTTCTAGTGCAATGCATACCTTCTTCCCCACTGCTCAACTGGATTGCTCAACTGCTTAAAGTTGAGCAGTGAGTAATACCAACGGCTCAACTATGAATAGTTGAGCAGTGTTCATAGGAATGACATCTATAACTAAAAGTAGGTAGGTATTAGGTATGACATCATATTAATGCAAAAATGGACTTGTCTGAGATATATGCTACTGTTGACGCTTGTAGCGTAGGCAGACATGTTAGCACGGTGGTTGAATGACATAAAAAGTAACTAAAATAACAAATATACCAATACCAATATCACAAAATCTTGAGGAGTGGACTGGTGGCAGTTGTAGGTAGTTAGGACCTTATGTTGATTGACGTTTGTGAAGCACGTTACTAACATAAAAGGATACTGTTATGCCACAACAATTAATATGTAATTACAAAAAATATCAAATTCCCATAAATTACAAATCACAACTGCTCCACGGAAGTCAATATTAAAGTCCTTTCCCCACACCTGTTGTAGGGTTGTTACTACGGGAATGTTGTGCGGAATCACGGCAGGGGACTCCCACGCTACTATGTATTAGTGTTATGCCTGTTTTAGAACTTAGATTGTAGTATTTGTAGTGCAATATTTAGAAATTTAGACTTCCAATGTTCTATGGTTTGAAGTTTAAGACGACTGAATATTATGTTCAATAAAAAAAAATATAAAATGAAAACTACTAGGCCAAACTATGTTAAATTTAGGGACCAAATGGCAACTATTCCGCATCAGACTAAATAAGAATCACGTAAATCGGATCACAAATCTCAGCGTACTCGGTGTAGATACATAAAAAAAAAACAATCGAATTGAGAACCTCCTCCTTTTTGAAGTCGGTTAAATATGGCTGAATGTTTATGAACCCTCAGAGCATTTCCGATATTGCCTTTAAAAACAAACATTTTACCCTGTTGGTTAACATTTATTTATTTCATTTCAAAGAAAGCTTACAGACTAATAACAATCAAGAATATCATGCAAAAGTAGTGACATTTGCTAATTACAAGCTTCCACATGTATTTTATCTAATTAGTTATGAGTTACTTGCTTTGACCAGAGCGATTTAAGTAAGTAAACAGATTACAATGTAGACATATATGTTGCGATAGTAAGTATGTCAAGTCGTGCAGTATCAAAATCAAAATTAAAAGCTATTTATGATTGTCACCAAAATACTCATTGTTTAGAATCTTTCTAATTTTGTGTGCGCTCTGGTGCAAATTAGCCGTGTGGTATCCGGCAGAGTAGAATATAACCAACCCATTACACTCACGGGTGTCGTATAAGGCGACTAATGTCTGAGGCAGAACACCTTGCGCCTCCGTAGACCAGAGAATGGGCAGCAGCGTTTTCTGTTAGTCTTTCATCACTGCGATCTCCAATCCGCCTGCCAAGCGTGGAGATTACGGCAAATTCCTCCCATCATGGGAGATGCTTATGTCCAGCAGTGGACGTTATGGGCTGTTGTTGTTGTTGTTTGTTGTTTGGTGCAACATAAATCGATGTGATGGTAAACTATTGAGAGCTATAACACTACGTATGCAGAAGGCGTTGCGCCTGTACTTTGTCGATGCGAATGGTACATGGAGTAGAGGTCGTTTTCTTAGGTTGTTCAGATTAGTGCGAAGATGTATTTTGCTGAGTAGTTCGGGACAATCAACCGAGCCGTTTGCGATGTTCACTAAAAAACAGACATCACTGATATTACGCCTTACTTCCAACGGTAAGAAATGATAATATCGCTTACAACGGTGTTCATAGTCGACTGAGAATTGCCCAGCCAAAGTCTAAGTACCGTAAAAATTTCCTCTGAACAGACTCAATACGAGATTTGTAAATCTCATATTCAGAGTCATCTAATGATTTGCTATACGAAAAAAAAAAACGGTGGCTACGCATTATGGAACAATAAAGAACTTTTAATGATTTTAGGGAACGAAAGTTAGAGGAAGCTCTAATAATGAAGCCCAAGACTTTGAACGCCTTGTTGACAACTGTTTCTATATGATCATCAAATTACAGCTTGCTTGTTTTGTTGTGTTTAAGAGCAATTAGCAGCGTCAGTTGCGAATATCTAAGCTTAAGAAGTGATTATTAAGCAAGATCTTCTGCCACGTTGGTGTAGTGGTTGCAAGCGTGACTGCTGAGCCCGAGGTCCTGGGTTCGATTCCCCGGTCGGAAAAAGTGATTTTTTCTTCTCCGTATAGCAGCCACGTAGTCCTGATTTGTGCCCCGTTGATGGCAATAGGCTCGCCCCCTATTACATGGGACTTAAACATAACTGGCGAAATGTGGGTGTACTATATTAGGTAACATATACATCTGCCTAACCCTTAGAGGATTACAGGCATGTTATCTTAGTTCTCTCTTTGTCTGAAAAGAAAGAACAGTCTTTAGTCACAAAATCAGGCGTAGAAACATATAGCTAGAATAGACAGTATATATCGGGTATAGTGTGATTTCCTCACACCTGTTCCAACTTCCAGGGTTGTCACTGCGGGAATGTGCATGCGGAATCAATGGCAGGGGCTCCCACGCTACAGTGTGGTGTTTACAGTATGGATTTTACTGTGGAGATTATGATATTGGTGTCGATTCTGTTGTGCACAAACTAAACTTAATTTTGGCTATTGCTATGTTTTACTAAAATGCAGTGCGAGAAAAGGACGTCTATAGCTATGAACTAAGTTAGAGATGTCAAATTAGTTTATGCTTTGCGCTTCACCGTGTTTTTAGTCGACATGTTTTTACGTGCTCCCTTAATTTGTATGAAAATATTAGTTCGATTAAATTTGACAGCTCTAAATAACGTCCGTCTCTTTCTCGTTTTGATATAGAGAAAAAGATAGCAATAGCCTAAATTAAGTTTGGTTTGTGCACAACAGAATCGACACCATATTGTGTGTTTGTAGGATTAGTCGATTAGAAGGAGATTAACAAACATTATGGTATCTTAGTTATAGATAACATCTACGGGATAATCGGTACAGTTGCTTACTACTATCATTCTTGCGAATAACACTTTAGTCGTTGCTGATCTTGGGTCTCCGATTTTAGGTCTAGATATTGATACTATGACTGCCTATTGGTTGAGTGATTGCAAGAGCGACTGCCAGCAACATAATAAGGACTCCACAAAACCTAGTGATACTGTGAGTGTGTTTTGCCGTGACTAAGTGTCGAGTTCCAGTAGTGCGCTTAGCAAAAGACAAAGAAAGAGGGTAGACAGATTTGTCTGCTCCTTTTTTTTTTTTTTTTTTTCTGATGGGAAATCATCAAATGACTTCTCCCGCTCTGGGCGGAGCAGGAGGGAGTGTCAGACTTTTACTGACTAAAACCCATCCATGTTCCTTCATCGCCCTTTGTGTTCCGGGGCCACGGTATCTCTTTCGAACAGTCCCGCAACCCCGGCAGGCATCGGTCCTTGCGGACCCCTTCCTTTTTGCTGACTCTCTTTGAGGCGCGCGTAGAACACGAACGCGCCGTCGACACGGCCTGTCGTCATGAGACGGACGGACGGCAAGCTAGCCCATAGCCCACCATCCACAGGCCAATTTATTTTCCATCCACCCGCATTCTCCAGTTAACCCGCGATCATGGCGCTTGCAACAGCGTCGAAATATCGGGACCTCAAAAATAAACAATAATTACGGAAGATATCCCGTAAGTGACATTTTAAGTATTGCTGAGCATGAGTTCGATTCCCGAGTCGGACAAAGTCTTATTGCGTTTTACCATTAGGACTAGAATATTTAAATATTATTAATAAATAATTTATGATAGCTAAAAGTTTAATCTGTTAATTTTGTTTCAATACTTTGTACGCCGTTGATGAGAAAACATAGAGATCTCGGAACTTTATATTTAAATCTTTTACACCTATGTTTAGTAAATAAAAAAATTTGTCTTTGAAAAAATTACTCTTTGTTTGGATTTTTTGTCAGTTTTTCAGTAACTGTTTGCTCATTTTCCTATACAAGGTAACTAAAACCATAATAATATCTATGAATCAATAACAAAATCATCTATTTTCTCCACACACGTTTACATGATCACATAAACTTCATACCAACCTGATTTATTTATATTCTGTCACGGCGGGTAGTCTGTTCAATCACGCAACTGACACGGCAGCCCACACATTATGACGTGACCAATTTTTTTATCACTAGAGCTGCGATACAAATCACTAGAGGTGAGCCAGTGAGCCTTTTCATTTTAAATACATGTTTTTGTAAATTAAATGCTTTGGTGATTTGTAAAACAAGGCTGTTTATTATGTGTGTGTTTTGTTTATTGGGTGTATGTAAGTTTAATGTGTGAAGGGTATTATGTACGCTGCAGGAGGCTTCACGGTTTTGGAGTTATTTAGGTATCGGGTGATAAGTGTTGATGTAAGAGTATAATTCGTTTATCTAATCACGTCGGTTTGTTTTATGATGTCTCTTCTACTTCAAACAGTTTTTTCGTTTTGTTTCCACAATTTCAATTATTGTTCCATAATTTCAGATTTTTTCTTCAGGATTTTTTTTTACCTTTTTTAGGAGGACATTTTGCCAGTTATGGTTACGTTTTTGAGACGTTTGTGATGCTACTGGGTTTTTTCTAGTAACCGTTTGACCGACCAGAGAAACGAACCCAGGACCTTTAGCGGAAACGCTTGTAGCTATATAAACTATGTATTTCATGAAACCTAACGAGGAGGTTTTATGAAATACATAGTTTAGCTTCCTACACCCCTTCCACTCTAAGCCACCTAAAAATTAAAAGCTTTACCCTTCAACCAACTTATCTGTGCTGGCGGGAAAACACAGAACTAAAATAAATGTACCAAGTTTGACATATCGATGCAAATTTTCTTGATAAGCAACGCCACCTTGAACTGCACGCTCAAAGAGGTTATCCCATATCACGCTGCGAGACAAATGAAAGCGACGTTTGACACGCGCAGCGTGACAGTTACCCACCACTAAAGCCAAACGTCATTTGACAAAAAAGTATCACGTCATCAAGTACAATTCTTTCACACTTATTTAACATCTGACATGAACCTTATGGACACGAGAATAAAGGCCATTGTACAACAAAATCAAAGGCAAAATTTAAAAGGACAGTACCTGCTGTTGATAACAGGTGCATGACAATGAGTGCATGAGGTCAGATGTCACCAACTGTTGGGCACGCGAGGAATTGATGTTTAACCGTAACGTCAGTGGGATATTGGAACTGGCCTGGTTTGATGGAGATACTGCCAACCTGTTTTTTTTTTGACACTGATGGTTATGGGAATGTTCACAAAATTGATTATTTTGTTTAAAACAATATCAGATGTAGGCTCTCGCTAACCTGATTAGTATTCATGTTTATGTAACCCCGTTGCTTCTCTTCTTGATGCTCCTATCCGCTTAACTCAGACATCCTACATTCAGTTATCTGTGGTCATCTGAGAATATAGATAACATTCATCCCTGCGTTGTTGATCATACATTTTCAACTTCAACAACGTCCCTCTGCATACAAACGTGTCGGTGGATGGTGCTTAGTCCAAAATCCACAAGCCTAGTAGCCATGGGACCACATCCCATTATATTATTCTAACAAATCTGCCTACAAAATATGCTAACCAATAAAAAACAAAATTCAGGCAAGTTCTACAGGAAAACTGCGACAAAACTGATTGTCCTTGTAACAATATACCTACAATTAGATACTGTACATTTAACAATATAGTTAACGTGTTAACTTGAAGTACAAAACAGTATTGTAACATTTAAGAAGATAGCAAGAACTTACATGAGGCTTTTAAAAGTAGAATATTAAACAGCAATGTAATCCGCTGGGACTGGTAAAGTTTAACTAGCCTAAGTTTTAAACTGAATTGAGTAACCATTTACCTCTAATCCTACACATAACCACAATATATTGAAATTGTCCTCATGCTATCCTTCTTCAGTGGTTTCAGCAAGTTTCAGGGAGATATAGCTAATACTCTATGAGACTATGATTGGAACAGAGATTTGATCTTGCAAAGGATTTGTCTCTCGTTCTCAACTAAATTAAGTAAACGATTCACCTCTAATCTTAAATATACACATAATATACTGAAATTGTCCTCGTGCCATCCTTCTTTTGTGCTTTCAGCGAGTTTCAGGGAGGTAGAGGGCGGGGGGCGTGTCAAAGGTCGCCCAATAAGGTCACAGGTCGCGACCCCCGACCTCTGAACGACCCGCGAGTTCGCGCATACTCCTCCGTGGTACGATTGATTCGTGCCTCGTTTGACGCCCCTGTACTTGGTTGTAAGTATGTAGGTATGGATAAGAAGCCAAACAGCTGCGCAGTTTTAGGTGGAGTGTCGTTGGAAGACTACAGTTAAGTTTTCTAAAAAAAAGGTATAAATGTTCGTAACTTCCAGAAAATGGGACAGTGACCTGCTCGTTATCATTTTAAAAGGCGCTCAAACTAAAAACGCATAAACTGTTACGTTGCTGCATCAATGTTTGAAGTAATGTATAATTTATTCTATAATTAATGGCCATTTTGATGCAAGGAAACAACCCGCCAAGCAAGCAGTGATGGCCTAGTAGGGTGTGACCGTCGTCCTGCCAAATCATAAGTCTATAGTTCCAACCCAAGAGACGCTCCACTGATTTTCGATTTCATGTGTGTATTGTAAAATTAAATTATCACTTGTTTCAGCGTAATAAAACATTGCGAAGAAACCACCATGCCTGAGGCTGAGAGATATTTCTCGACGGCATGTAAAGCCAAGTCAGATGCCCATGGGTGGTATAAAAACTCTGACACCATGTTAAACGCTAACCACACGATGAAAGAAGAATGAAAGAAGAATGGCCATTTTCATAATGATACACAATGTTCTGAAAAATCGTCCATTCCATCCTTTACGCATAATTCCAGCTTCTTCTAGAAGTAATCTAATCTTCTAGATTACAAGCTGTTAATAGCTTGTAATCGTGACACTACAAACTACCTTACTATTAAATACTTCTTTGCTCACTCACCTACTAACTTCAATATCCACGGAACATCCAAATGGCAGCCATCTTGAATCTACTGTCACTGTTAGGATCCCTGCAGGCTTCACATGGACAGCTGATCCGACACTGCGATCTTTTGGACAACTACACTGATCCGTCACTGTGATCTGATGTGATAGTGATGACCAGATTCTTTTGTTCCTATTGTAACGGTAGTGTGTCGTTGTTGTAAAACATACACCATTATCAAGATAATAGTGGGACTTGGGAGGAAAATCTATCAAGTACAAAACTTAGTATCTTGGTCCTTAAAGATTTGAACTTGTACAGAAAAGTAACCAGAAACATAGTGTGTGATATTGACGAGTTCGACGAAAGCTCAAATCCAAAACTAAGTATCTTGATAAGGACCTTAAGGATTTGAACTTTTACAGAAAAGTAACAAGGGTGTGTAATATTGACAAGTTAGATAAAACCTCAATTCCTTGTTTTCAACGCTATTATCTGTATAGTGGGCTCTTTAGTAAATTGATCCCGCTCATTTGGATCCCGCGGGATCAGTTTACTAAATTATTATTTTTATGTTATTTTCTGAAGAAGATTGGTCCCGCTCTTAAAATTAAAAAAAAATCCCGTCGAATTTCAAATTTGAGTAACGTAGAAAAATGTTAGGAAGAATGTGTACCTACTAAGGTTAATTTCATTATGGCATCCAGATCTTCATCTACTACAGGGCTGTTTTTCACTGTCCAACATACTCGTATTTATAGCAGTTACACCATTTCATGTAAAACAGACCCTAAGTTACCTTTCCTATTTTGACTTCTAAGACACCGGATTTCTCAGAGTCACCCCATAAACCCACCTATCTACCTTACTTATGTTCAACTTTGCATCGATCGATCTTTCGATAGCCCCGTCGATGTCCCCCAAACCGTCGGCGACACCTGCAAAAGCCTGCCAATCAATCGAATCTCCAGGTACGCACAAGACAATGTGAGAACCATCACCCCATTTACCATACCCGGATCAGCATACCAGCGGCAAACAATACCTAACCACGAACGGTTAACGGTAACGCAAACAGTATAATGTGGAAATCAAAAATATTGTTTTCTCCATCCATTGTGAGGTGTGGAGATAGGAGCGATAAGACGGACAGACAGACAGATATCTGGTAAACGTGGTGCTTGTACACCTAGATGATTGGGAGTAGAGGTGGCGTGGAGTCGCTGTGTATTTGTTTAGTAGCTTGTTATAAACCTTGTTTATGTGAATGAAGAGGCCTAATTATAGTTCAAATAGTACTGTTAAATATTATTAGAAATCTTATTGCCTGTTTGTAATCTATTTTGATGATAATGGGGCTTATTAAAGAGATATGGAGTACAATCATTTAAAATTAAATACATATCTAAGATTCGTTCGGCGCGGCATCAGCAGTCTATGGTTGAGAAGTTGAATAAAAGAATACCCAAAAATAGTAAACGCACACGCCATTTTGAATGCCAACTATGTGTAATACGGGTTTTTGACAATATGTCATAATAATTTCTGATACAGCTCATACAGCCCAAAAAAACGTGAGCAATATTAACTGTAGTTGACTCCATAGCCTTCTAATTCACTATCCCGCGCCTAATCGTGCGGGTGGTCGAGCTTGATTGTGATTGACAACATGACGTCACAGCAACGCATTCACTCCAACACCACCCTAAAATACCTCTTAACACACCATACATTACCTGTCCAACACCAAACTTGAACTTACAGATGTTAACAAAGCCTGCAATGTATGTAGTGTGAATAGTTTTGGTTGATAAATAAATGGGTGTTCAGACGATAGTAGGCTTTCAAATGTGCCTTTTGAATGTTGGTTTCTTGAAAGTGTCGGTCCCGTAACGCGTGAGCCTGACAGGTCAGTGAGTCTAAAGAGTTCCCTAGTGAGTGCTATACTTAATATACTTTATAGAATAAGAGACATGTATTGTATCGGTTTGTGTGCCGACGGAATTCGATTAAACTAGCGAGCAAGAGATCGGTATTGATTTTGAATCCTGCTCATTGCACTATTGATTTAAATATTACGAGAAAATCCATTTTGAGCTTACAGGTCTTTTTTCCTTTATCGTGTGGTTAGTGCTTAACCTGGTGTCAGAGTTTTTATGCCGCCCATGGGCCTCTGACTTGGCTTTACATGCCGTCGAGAAATATCTCTCATGCATGCTGGTTTCCTCATGATAATTATACAATAAACACATGAATCCGAAAAATCTGAGTTGCGTGTCTTGGGTTCGAACTCAAGACCTGTGACTTGGTAGTCCGACAGTCACACAACTAGACTATCAGGTAAAGTAAATGGTCAGGAAGTGAATGACCGGCGATTGAAACATATCAACCAAACATGGCCAACTGCATTCAACTAAAATGGTTACTGTGTGATCTTACAAACACAAGCTGTAATTTAGAACACAATGATGCAGCGGCGGCCAATGCTATCTGTGATCCAGCTCTATTTGGGGCAAAAGACATGTTATATGATATTGCCTGCAGGCTAGTCGTTTTGCTTCGCGTACCATCTATATAGTAACTATTTAGTATTACGTATTGTAATGCTCGGAATCTGTCAATTCTTACAGTTTCCTGAACAAAATTTCGGGATCTCGTCTTAGATTTTTTATTTTTTATGGTCGGTCACCCATCCTCGACCTGAACAAGGGAACCTCTCACATGTATAATAAACATTATAGTAATTACTTTGTACCCTAGGGGAGGGCCCACGTCCAGCAGAGGCCGATTACATTCAAATTCTGTCTGTTCAGTACGAGTCACAGCACAGCACAGCTCTAATGATGTCTCCGTTTAAATCCTGGAAGGTTCTGGTGGTTGTGCAGGATGGGCGGAAAGTAGGTGAGGCATATCCTGCGAAGGAGCTTCTTTGTCTTTAGGCTGATTAGATGATAATAACTAAACATAGTACCATTGTAATAGGCTCGCCCCCTATTACATCCGTGACTTAAAAATATAACTGGCGAAGTGTGGGTATGCTATTAAGTACACTTCTGGTTAACCCTTTGGAGATTACGGCTGTGATATTATGTATGTCTATTAGTCTTCTCGTGCATTCATTCACTAAATACAACATATTTCTTTGCATCACACCCAAAAAATCCCAAAGAAAACAATAAATACTTAGGAAAACCAATAAAACAGTTAATCCGGAGCACTATCGACGGTGACAATTTATAGAGAGGCTCTCCCGCCCTAGCCGCCCTACGCCGCCCGCCCTGGACGGTTTACTGCGACGCGCGACCCTAATGAAATTGACGAGTTGTGGTACACAAGAGAAATGTATCTGAGGATTTGTCTTAAGATGAAATGAACAAGGTAAGTTGTAAACATAAGACTTGACTATTCATTTTGCCAAGTGTATTATTTGGCTGTCTTTTTAATGGTGTGTAGGCTCACACCAAAGTCTTGTCGGCAACTTTCAGTTTCAGCGTGGCAGCGTACAGTTGACATGTACTTACGACACACCAAAGTCGCCGACATCGGTGATTTTGGTGTGACTGTGTGGCCTCCATTACAGACAGTTTTTTGTTGCAAAAAGATCAAGAAATGTATCTTAGCAGTAGTACAAAACAAGCGTTTATTTGTTGTTGTTATAACATAAAGAGTTGTGTATTTACATAATCGTAGAGGTAAGAACTGTATAAGTATAGAATGTTCCAAATTCCCTTTTTCTGCCTTAACTTTATCAATAAACAAACAACATTGAAATATATAAAACTCCACCTGTGAATGTCCAGGACATTAGACTTCCTCTCAAATAACAGTGAAACTAGATTTATTCCAAGTTCCTCGCTTCATATGAAGCAATAACTCAGTATCGACAGCTCGCGCCTTGAGGCAGTTTGCCACACACGCGCGCCAACGGTTCGCATAATACTTAGCTAAGAAGTACTATGAGTCCTGATGGGACAAGGAGCATTACAAACTATGTATTACATCGGCTACAGCAACAGGCAGCAGTATTTTTACGTGTACATACAACTAGTAAGTCTCTATATTATTGTCATTAATACTTGCGACGACGCGCGACGAGGCTTGCATTTCAAGTAACATTTTTATTGTCTACTAAAGTAGCTCAAAAGACTGCCTGTAAAGCGAGAGATCCAGCAGGAAGGGACGTAATAATATAATAAGATACAGTAAACCCACTTTTGGGCTTCAAATTAAGAAGTTTCTGTAAATGATAAGATCACATAATTAGGCTAGTACAACACGGTTACATTATCTCTGAACCTGGCGTCGATGACTTTTATAAATGTTCAAAAATAAAGCAATGATAGCACGAAAATATCACATGTATCGGCAACGAAAGTGCATGTTTTTGAAAATTTCAATGTTAAGTTTGGACTGTTATTAGTCATCGACGCCAGGTCCAGAGATAATTCAACCGGGTTGTAAATGCATAACCATAGACATAATCATATTTTTCACGAAAATAAATCCCATCTCCACTCTCTTCCCTCGTGTATAGCCGACCACATCCACAAGAATTGGCGCGGACGTGTAAAAACAAACGTCTCGTCCCTTGTCCACTCACCCGCGTTTTTTGCGGACATTGCGGACATCCGTGACGTCATCCACTTAACGTTAAAATATATCCGCACTTTTTTACGGGCGATAATAAGGAAAACCTGTTGGCTTGTGGCTTTAGAGTATTGCCACTTACTATAATGGTGAGAGTAGCTGCTATAGGAGTTTATTAGAGGAACTTTTTTCTAGTGGTTTTATTTCAGTTGAGCTGAACAAAGATTGTAGTTGAGTATCAATAATTGAATATAGATAGAAAGATAGATAGATAAACCATTTATTTAGTGCACACAAAAGACATAGCACAACACACAGAAGTACAATTTATATGATTATAAAAAACAAGGTGCCAATTTACAAAAAGAAAAACTTTACGAAATTAGTATAGTAACACCATGATACACTTCAATTAAACTAAAATAACAAGTTACAAGGTGCGGTGTGCGTCTCAAGTTTGCACCAAATGGGAGTCCAGCTCAGCATGTGTCAGGCATGCACCTGACGCTGATATTCTGCTGGATCCCTGTAGTGTCATACGGACGTCGAGCAGACGAGATAAATTGGTGTTGGACAAAGTGTTATTCATGCGCGGAGTGAAATTATGTAAGTATACCAACCCTCAACTTAAATTAAGTGTTTTACAGAAAGTTTTCGTCACATTACGTTCTTGTTCGTTGATGTGTGTAAAATAATAATAATAATGTAAAATAATAATGAAAAAATGAAATGATGAAATATGAAAAACTAGATTATGGAGTTCGATATTTGTCCCATGGGAATATACTACAGGGATTTAAAGAACCATATATGTGTGTTAATCCAGGTTATAAACTATCTGTGTGCAAAATTTTATCCAAATCCATTCTGTAATTTTTGCTTGAAAGAGTAACAAACATCCATCCATCCATCCGCACAAATTTTCGCATTTATAATTTCAGTAGGAGGAGTAGGAAGTAGGATGATGCTAATACATTTTTAAACGAAGGAATCTTTCAGAACGTTCTCAATGTTTGCTTATTCTACAGGCAACGCCATAAATAATCTACCTACACTAAGAGAAAAACGAATACTCTAATTTAAATCAACTAACGCGTATGTCAGGAAATTCTGAATTTCAGTCACTACTTACAAAGTTATTGCCACAAGCCAATCCACAATACCCGATTTTATCGTTTCATTCCGATCACTTTACACCTTAATAAAGTGGAAAACGGAACGTAAAAAATACAATTTCAAGAAAAAATAACAACGAAATCAAACAGACCCCACTCAAAGACAGCTGGTGCGAAAAAATAAATTTTACCTTTTACTTTAGCCAACCTTTTAGCCAAATCCTGAATTCTGCGGTGAATTGAGCCAATTTACATAGTCATAAATATATTTGATTCCCGACATTGCATTGTCTTGAGTTTTGCCGTGGGGTGGGTGGCACCCCTGGATTTTTTTTTACCCCAAAGATAAGACATGTCAAGTCTTGACAGATGTCGCCCTGTTCGTTGAGTAAAACAAGAGATTGTCAGTTGTAGAGTTGTGCTATCGTAACTTTCTTTCAGCGATAAAAAAAAAAAGTTGGGAAAAGTCGTTGATTTGATTGTTTTAATTTTTCTTGAGATATAAGTTTGCAACTGTACTTTGTCATGATTTGTATTTACTGCTTTAGAATTTGAAATGGGAAAAAAAACACACTAGCTCTTTAATAATGCCTTGTCTTGATTTGTATAACCAATATGTTAATAAAACTTTGATAATATCATAAAGGCGTCAAGTCAATAATGGACATAACTTTGATGGATGATCGGAAAACATAATTAATTATTTTAGAAGCACAATTTCCTATAGGATCTTCCCACATATCGGTATCAGATCGACACAAAACTATTATGTCTATCAAACCAAATATAAATTCCTACACACAATAGAACAGACGACAAACGGTATCGGAACCTTTCACAGCATTATCACCCTTCAAAATAAATAAATAAGACTAAAAATTCTATGAAATATCGAATCTGAAGTCATTTCTCGTCACCAGATTCCCATATTTGCTTAAACCCAAAAAAAAACTTTTGTCAAGATACCGTCCGAACTCCGAAATCTTTTGATTAATGATATCAACCCGCCACCGCGCGCTTGGGTCTACCAGACCCCAGCTAAGGAAACAAATGCATGTACTAATGATACGTGTAATGGGACTAAGTAATTGTTGTACAGAACCATTAGCGAAATAAACGGTTCCCTTTAAGAATGACCTGTTTGCTTTAGGATCGCCAGTTGGACAAACATGGCTGTCGCGACACCATTAATTATTAGCTTTGTTAACCAATATTCGCACGGATTTTGTAGGCGGGTGTGTAAGATCCGTTAGTACCCTTCCTTTTGATGTTATTCGTCGGGAATCATTTAATACCTTTATTGCTATATAAAAGCTGCAATTTTTACCTTTAAAATGTTCGCTAAGATTTATGCAATACGCATAGTTATTAGTTTTTAAACAGACATGGACACTAACACTATCATTAACACCGAAAACGAAAAGTTAATTTTTATTTGGATTCAATAATCAATTTTATTTCTGAGTTCGATAACTGAATACGTCTACAAGTCTACATGTTTTACTTTTTTCAAGATCGTTGCAAACGTACATCTACTTGCATATATCCATCATAAAACACATCAGCATATTAAACAGAACCTAAATCTATAACAACATAATCTGTCCCCAACCCTTCGCGCACTGCCGTCCTTTAATAATGCATTCGCCATTAGTTAACCCGCAGATGCCGGTCCCGTCTTGCCTCTAATTCTAATTGCACAGAAAGGGTGAAAGGATTACACTTGCCCGATTTTACCCGAATCTGTTTTAACTTCGTGCCTCACTTTTTGGGAATTAATTAGCTACCATATTTTCGTAAAGGTGTAACTTTGAATCTTTTGTAATGGAAGGAAAACATTGATTGTTTCCCGCAGAATAATAAAGTCATGAGCGAAGAATGGTTTTGATATTCTTTCAGTGTTCGCTTCACTGGAGGTTATCACAAATCCATTAGCTCAGAATCTCCTTTTTACAGAGCAGGACATAACGTAATTAATTTTTGACGATCCCGTTGACAGAGTGGATTTTTTAAAAGCCCGAGTCACAGAAGGTGTCCGGGCTTTGGACGCAGCTGGGACGGCATTACGCTAATCTGTGTGGCGTCGCACTTGTTAAATATTAACGCAGTCTAATTACAACCCCCGTCCCCCTCGTCCTCTAATGGCTTTTAAAACTGATTCCCGCCCTCAAGGATGCGTATTTGATGACAACTCTTGTCGTTTTGGTGGTTTTAAACAAGGGCTGTGCGACTTGCAGACACGTGTCGTTCTTCTTCACTCCTGAATGTTGAGTTTACAATCCATATCTCGATCTTCTAACATTTTGCTCTATTCACTTGTTCGTGTGGAGTGATGTAAAGCGTTAGCATTAGACATATGCGCCTTGTAAAAGTTTCTGAAGGGTGCATGCATTTAGCTTTAAGTGTTTCATAAGAACCTAATCGACTTGAGTTGAAGGATTGCGTTGTGTTTCTGTTTATTTGAAAAAAAAAGTAAATTGAAATTGCAATAGTACTAATTCTTTCTTGTTTATTTCAAGTGCGTTTTTTTCAATTCCTAGCTAAAATAGATTATTGTATGTTTAATAATCGGTTCTAACGTCACCATATTCAAAATGCTTACCTAAGAAGAAATCGCTAATGGTTTTTCTTTACAAATCTTAACAGGTTTACAGCACACAATATACGAAAATTTGTCAAGTCATACACCAGGACTTTCTCATCATTACTGACCGTCACCCTGCCATGAGAACCTCAGCACCAATCAGTCACAGTTCCACCCGGAACCAAGATTAGCATACGCAAAAATAACAATGGCGTCCTCAAGAAGTTAATGGGATGTCCCTTGCGTAGCACAAAAGGGTTAAACAAAAGGTAACGTATAAAAAGCTGTATTAATGCGATAGATGAATCATGCGGGGTCCGTTAGACCGGTCGGACGTTGTAGTGTTAAGTCCATTACGGTAACTTTTATACTTGTTTGTTTAAGTCATTATCTTATTCTTTGGTTTTGCTTAAAGATTTATTCGGTTACGCCGATTTTGATTGTTTTGAGGTGTGACATTTATCGTTTTATAAAAAAGTTAAGCTGTGCAAATATGGACTGCTGTGGTAGACGTGGGTAAAATTATGTCACTTCAAATATTCATAACGATAGCTAACTGCGCAGTTCTTTCCCGAAAAGGTAAAAAATCTTATAAATAATTATTATTATCTTCACCTCACTAGTTCTGAGGGTTTGGTCAAAGTGACATTCCATCCACGATTATAGAAAAAACAGAATCCAAAATTAGAATTGGATTGACTTGAACGACCGAAAATCTTTTAAACATACGACACTATTTCAAAGCAATTGCCACTTTTCTAGCCCCTATGGTCAATAACACAGATAAGAAGAATAATGAGAGTAACATTTTGATTTTTGACCCAAACTAGAAAGTTTACGTCAAAATGAGAACATTTGAGACCCAAAAAATAGGAGAAGAATCTCCTTTCTATCATCAAGAGCAGAAAACTTACCCATTGTAGATTTTAGTACAACTACAAAACAAAACCAACCTATGGTGTCGATTCTGTTGTGCACAAACTAAACTTAATTTTGGCTACTGCTATCTTTTACGAAAAGGCAGTGCGAGAAAAGGACGGCTATAGCTATGAACTAAGTTAGAGATGTCAAATTAGTTTGTGGCTTGCGCTTCACCGTGTTTTTAGTCGACATGTTTTTACGTGCACCCTTCATTTGTACAGAAATATTAGTTCCAACTAAATTTGACAGCCCTAAATTACGTCCGTCTCTTTCTCGTTTTATTATAGAGAAAAAGATAGCAATAGCCTAAATTAAGTTTAGTTTGTGCACAACAGAATCGACACCAATACCCAATACAAAAGAAAGTAATCTCTAACTACCAGATCATGAAACAAGTCGAGACGTATCAAGTATCATTATAATAGGCAATTAGAACTGTGAAGAACAACATTACCAACCAGGTACCCATGACCTTTTTAAAGCTCTCAACACCAAACATAACACAGACCATGTTACACTGCACGAGACAGCAAGTATAACAAGAACTGCAGAATCGGAGATAGTGGGGACTGTTATAGGTTTTAGTATAGTGGTTGATACAAAGATGGGGTTGCTACTTATTCTAAAAAGGGCTATTTGTTTTCATCCGTCACTTCTTAGTAAAACAAACAATGAATAAATACGGAGGACTTTTGTACTGTTTCCCATAGGCCTATTGTGCTCATTGTCACCTTTGTGGACTATTGTGGACAGTTTTTTTGTAACCTTTTGTGTGGCAACTGAAATTGTGCGGCTGTTTGATGCTACTGTTGGGTAATTAAAGGATTCTTAATATGTAAAGTGACTGCTTTAATAGGGAAATATGGTGAAATCCAAAGCCGAAAATAAAAAAGAGCCAAAGTTGCCTAAGATAGTTTCCCTGTGTATCCTGCTTTTCAGTGGCCTTCGTCATCTGCCTCGCTTTTTCCCTAGTATGTTGAGGTCGGCATCCAAACTAACTGGAAGCAGCTGAATACCAGTATTTTACATGGAGCGACTGCCTACTTGCCCTCTACAACCCAGTTAATACGATACTAAGGGGTATCGTATTACCCAGTACTAACTAGATTGGACTTTTTGCCAGACTTTCGGGTCACTGACTACCTGTAGTAACGTAACGACTGTTTATTAATGATTTGTAAATGTCAGCCTGGACCAGGGAGGCACAGAGGAAACTCGGTATGACCTATCCACGGACCGACCTAGGTAAGGGCGGCTTAACCTGAAGATCGACCTGAGCGGCTGTTATGAGCTCCTCGTGTTCTGTAGCTTTATGTCAATCCAATACCTGTCTTACCCGACTGAGGAGGGTAATGTGTTTTTTACTTTTCCATTATCGTCACCGCGGTCGCTGATACAATGTCGCTTTATTATTATAATAATCAAGCCGCAGAGAAATCGATTTATCTAGTCATAGTTGTAAAGAATTATGAGATCTCTGGTTTTTTGCACAACCATTTTCACTGTTTCCACAGTGTTTAATCTAAAATATGTTGTAATTTATACCAAAACACTGTTAGTTTCATGTTTTTTTTTTAAATGATATTTAAATATTCATTAACGATTTGCATATTCACACCTATTGTTATCATGAAAAACAAACAAAACATGTACTTATTAATATTAATGAAATACCCAAAACACTTTACAGTAGTTTATAAACTTCCATAACAATTAGAAAACATATTCGGAATTCCCCAAATTTCTCCGGCTGCACACGTCATAGAAACGTCAATCACGAACCGCGCTGGGTGGCAGAGGTCACCGATCATCGTCTTCTACAAATATAGCAGCTTTCTAGGTACCTAAACAAAATTATAAATCATTCAAAACTATTCTTTATCCCGTAGCATTAATTTGAAATGTAACCATACCAGCCGCATCATTATCTTTGTAAACTCTCTTCGCTGTATCTCCCTTTTTTGCTTCTAAACATTCATGTCATTGTCTAGAATAAACAATTCGACACAAAAGGGCCTAGTCACTATCCCTTTTTATTAATATCGGTCGCTGAAAGGACACAAAGGGTTTTGTACTCATTATGTGTAATCGGAATTGCTCAGGTGTTATATTATAGCAATAATGGGCTTATAGATAATAGACCGCAAATGAAGGGATACAATTTCATGGGTGGTTTTCGCTTTATAGTTTTATAAAGTTGTCTGGTTGGAAAATGTTGTGGTTGAGGTTTACCATTATTTTTTATGTACATATACAGTGTTGTGTAGAAACAACTCAGAGTAACGTACTGCACACATAATACCACTTACCATTTATTGGTTTTCGATAAATAACGTATATATTTTTGAGTAGGTAAACTAGGTATTATATAAATAAAATATAAAAATAAACCCACCCCCGCCCCACCAGTGTGGACACGGGCGATGGGCCAACGGGAATCACCTATAAATTAATATGAAGAAACTTTTCTACTTGACTGTACAAATCATAATATTGGTCAACGGGATCAGTTGACCAATTCAAAAATTCATTAGGTCGACTAATCCCGCGGGATCCACCTGTGTGGGACCAGACTGCTAAACACCCTAATTTACTAAGGTTTTTTGACGCCATGCTTCAATTATTTTGTGAACGTAGATTTTATGTCTACATCTGTACAATAGGTAAGACTAAAGTCCATAGCACATTAGAATAATTAATTAAGGTTTGTTTTTATGATGAGGTAAATTAAAAGTGGCAGGTGATGTACTACTCTGTCAAGAAAGTACCGGGAAAAGATCAATAATACACAAAATGTCTGTTATTCATCCAAATTTATTTTATCACCTTCAAAGTATGCTCCTTTAGAAACGATACACTTGCGCCAACGAATAATCCATTCATCAAAACATTTTTTAAACGCTGCTTCCGGAATTGAGTTCAGTTCTCGCCGCGAATTCTCCTTTATGTCTTCTATCGATTGAAAACGGGTGCCACGAAGTGGTAATTTGAGTTTAGGAAAAAGAAAAAAGTCAGCAGGAGCCACATCTGGTGAATATGGTGGTTGCTGGATGGTATTTGTTGAGTGTTTGGTAAAAAATTCGTTCACAATGATAGCCTTCTGCGAAGGCGCATTGTCGTGGTGCAAAATCCAAGAATTTTCTTTCCACAAATCTGGCCTTTTTCGTCGAATTTGCTCTCTTAAACGCCGCATAACGCTCAAATAATATTCTTTATTTACCGTTAGACCTTCCGGTAAGAATTCAGAGTGCACAACACCGCGATAGTCAAAGAAAACAGTCAACATGACTTTGACTTTTGATCGACTTTGGCGTGGTTTTTTCGGTTTCGGTTCAGTTGGAAGGCGCCACTCCGAAGCTTGTTGACTAGTTTGCATGTCAAACTCGTAAACCCACGTCTCGTCACCAGTAACAATGCGTTTCATGAATGTTGGGTCCGAACTGACTCGTTCTAGCATGTCCTCAGCGACTTTCATGCGATTGAGTTTTTGGAGAAAATTCAGATCTTTTGGGACTAGCCGAGCAGCAACATGTTTCATACCCAAATGATTAGTTAAAATGGTACGGATCGACTCGTGAGATACAGAAAGTTCGGCGGCTATCTCTCTCAGAGTTGAATGGGGATTTTCAGTCACTATTTTCTTCACTTTTGCGATGTTAACTTCAGTTGCAGACGTTGACGGCCTACCAGAGCGAGGCAAATCTTCCATCACATCTCGACCGCTTTTGAACGCTTTGAACCACTCATAAGCACGAGTTTTTGATAAAGTCGATTCACCGTAAGCCTTCTGTAACATTTTCAGTGACTCCGAACACGAAATTCCATTGGCGATGCAAAATTTAAGACAAACTCTTTGTTCGATATTTTTGTCCATTATGAAATTCGCAATACACACTATATATGATATTACTAAAACCAGCACTGTATTTAATATAAATAACAGATGCAACTCAAACTCCGCGCCAAAATGGAAAATAGTTGTGCCAATCTAACAACTACAAAAAAACAAAAATTTGAATTTGGAACCATAAACAAATCATCCATTCCCGATACTTTTTTGACTGAATGTATCATCCACGTCACGCTTATTTCGCATTCCAAATTATTACTTTTATTCCGACTGTCACTCAGTATTATCTATAAATGCTTGTAATTTAAAAACATGTATTATAACAACGTGCTATTCTAACGTCAGGTAAACTTCGCATGCAATTTTTGTGAATCTGGAATATTCTGAAGAACAATCCGTTATAAGCTCTTACATAGTCGGACTCGCATTACTAATGCTACTGCGCTTTACCTACTTGACTTTCATCTCAGCATCGGATTCCAACAGTACACAAGCGTATCACCAGCGATTAGCCTTCTTAAAACAAAGAACATCAAAGTCACGATCAAAAAACTTTTCCAATTTCTATCCGAAAGAAGCCCTCAAAGAGATTTGCATGAGGTCCGCACAATGAACGGTATATTTTGCAATATTTTCAATACCCCAGCATGGGTCCTACTACTCGGGGGTCCTTCTTTTGTCCTCCACTTTAATATCTGTGGGAATGGACATACCGACTCCATTTAGGTAATTTATCATTCTTAAACGAGTGAGGAGACTCTCCACTATTATCCTTCGTCGTGTAGTCTTTCCAGTCTTGAAAGGGCGCAGTCTTCGCCCTTTGTCCGGACTTGTTCAAATTAATGACGTATTTGGCCCCAACGGGTTTTGGTATTAGCGATTTTGAGCACCGGACACAGGAGTCCGGTGTCCGATATTTATGAATTATTAGCTATTTTCGGGTTCCCATAAAATCTATATGCTGGTATTTACTGCGCTGGACAAGGGTCAGTCGTCGAAAATATTATTACTTTGATTTATTTTTTCGAACCTTAAGTAGTGTTCGTGAATTTGCATAATTTGAAAATAACGGACCGTAAATCTAAATGAAATGAGTGTCCAAAATTATGACATGAACGAAGAAATTTATTCAAACAGCCTAATTTAGTTTAAACATGTCAAGTTAGTATAAATAACGACTACAAATTTTACAATCAATGTCTCTCATTCAGAGTTAAACTGCGTAAAAAATGCGAAGACCATTTAAATTAACATATCAATGTAGGGTCTGTATAAAAAGGCAAGATGACCACAGCATCCCTGGGTCAAAGGCCAGTGTTGGACAGGTGCCACGAGCCTAACACGCTTTCTTTACAAATTCCCAATAAAGTTGGGGATGACATAGAAATGAAGATGTTTTTTAATGTCCAGTAGTGACAGTGGACACGAGACGCCGTAAAAAATGGGGAGATGAACGAATTATAGGAGATTTAAAAGTAAAATGTATGTGATGCGGGAATTATAACAGATTGACATTAGCATAACTTGAACGCTGCATGCTGCGATTTGTAAAATGGTAATGATACTCGACGTTTCTGAAAATTATTGTAGCGGGATGTTTTTCTTGGTAAATATTTACATGTACAAGTTTATTTTTTAAACCTGAACGGAAATAAAATATCTAACTTAAAAAGACGATACTTGGGAAGAGTTAATAGAAGTTATACTAACAGTGGTAGTAAAATTTAACAAAAATAATAGTAGCATTGCAAGGAATGCATCGCAGTCACCAACACAAAAGAAAATTAATGATTCAAATGGTATTTGGATGGACAGTAATGAGAAAACTAATTTAGCATGCATTAACGATTCAGACAGATCTCCCAAAGAATTCAATGTCGCATGGAAATTAATGATTATCCACAAAGCGGACCGGTCGGATTGTCCGTCCGTTAATTTATTACACGTAAACACTTCCCAATGACCGTTAGCCATGATGACGGATAGTAAAATTTAAATAGAAAGTAAACAACACTTGGATAGATATGCACGTTTTATAAAAGTGTCAAAGCTTATATTGCCAGTGTTAAATTTATACGCGGCTAAAACGATGAACTCGAAGACTGTTTGTGGGATGTCAATTTTTTTGGAATGTTTACTGATTTTTATATTGGCGTCTGCGACTAAACTTATTAGTCGAATATATTTCGTTTTTTATGCTTTTTATTAACAATTCGAATATTTTATTATTAATGTTTTGTAGTAACGTAGGAGCTAATAGCTACTTTGCGTTGTTGTGATTAATATTGCCAATAACTTTGAGAATAATTTTTTTCAATATTATTCTTGTTTGACCTTTGGCTTTAATTAAACATCATTTCTAATTATCTTTGAAGAGTGTTTATTTATTTTATTTGGAGTCTCAATCCTTGAACCAGCTACTACAAAGTTAGCTCAAATTTTGCAGTAGTTGCTATCTCAATTTCTTGCATTACCCTGTAATTCTTCTTTTATCAAAACAAGCCACCATCTTTCTCCGAACTCTTAGCATCACAAAGCGTCTGATTTTCATCAGCATGTTGAAGTATAATGCTGTATAATACTTTCATTAGCGTGTCATGCGTTGTGTCATTTGTCAACCACTTGATCGTGTCTGCTGTCACAGCTTTTGGCTTGATTGGCTCTTTTGATGGTGTTAGGGAATTTTCTTAATTTACCGTGGATTTGTGCATCTATTCTGTGTCAATAGTATTGTAATTTTCATCACTGTTAGTAGCTAATCTAATTAATAAATATTGGTCTTCGTTGATTTGTGATACTAACTTATCTTTGTACTTTCTTAAAGATAAATAAAATTCTTCAGATTATATTTAAAATTGATCAGAGTTGCACTTTTAGTTAATAAGAGTCAATAGACAATTCTTTTAAATGTTCAGCCTTCAATACAAAAAAAAAGTATTTACAAAAACATTTATACGTTATTCAGGATGCACAAGCTAACATTGCCATATACCATCTATATATATGATATGATATGCTATCTATTCTAATTTGCAAAACTACAAGACATCTAAAACGCTTCATAAACGGAACAAAGCGCAGATGTTACGTAAAAATAAAACCTATCAAATATCAGCCGATGGACTCGGACTTTAGACGTAAACCTCACTACCGTGCGCTGAGGCAAATCGTATAAGATTTTATCGCAGGATTATCTTGGGTTATCGCACATCTGTCTCTTACCAACCAACATTGCATTACTTCCAGTGACCATAACTGCTAGCTGCAAATCCATTGCGGTCCCAATCTGACTCTTGAAGTTCCAATCTCAAAACAAACTGGCAATGTATTCTGAATTTCCTATGTTCGTCGGCGTGTGGTGTCTTCGAAACGCTTGCAAAAGATTAGGACGGTGGAAGCGTGATCTTAGTTACATAAGGTATTTATGTAAAGCTGTATCGTCCGGACAGATCGAACGTTCCGATAGTAACATTGTCTGCGGAACTATTGGCATTGTTCAATGTGTACTTAGACTTTTGAGCAGATGGGATGTGATCGATGATATTTTTGTTGATGTAGGATTCGAGAATCGGGTACCGTTTCTCTGAGGTATTGATGTTTATCGGTTTGTTTTTTGAGCAAGGCCTTTGATTTTTCTTCTTTTGCAACACCTCCATTAAGGCAAAGGTTGCTTGTAAAATCCAAATATTTCTTCTACATGGCCAGTGGTCATTAATTTGATATTTAGGTATTATATAGTAGCTCTAATCTTACGTCATTTAGTTGTCTTTGGCTTGATGCTTTCATTTCTTTCTTGTCTCTCTACATAATGTTCCTGGAGACGATTTACTGTTGTAATTTATTGCCATGTAACATTAATTTATTGCACAAAAAACTGAGCAGATAAGCAAACGTAGTTGTAAATACAACCGTTCTTTTTAAATCAACCACGAGAAAAACACCAGTAACCACTTCCGAATTCAAAATTAGTCCCCCTATCCACGAAACAAATAAACAGAAAAACAAAACCAAAGAACATCTTAGAACCAATCGTAAAACCACTCAAGAAGTTAAAAACAATTAGCTATATAACTGGCTGGTTTAAAACCACCCTTTTTTATGAAACAAAAAGATTAAAAAACAATACAGGGGGAGAAAAAAGTAGAGTAAAAAGTTGTCTCTGAATTTGTCTGCTGACAACATCCATCTCAATCAATTGTAGCCTCATCCCTGAGGAGTTAACCCTTCCCTCCCTGAGGTAACCCTCTGTAACCCAATTAATGAAGGGTTTCGTGTGACCGCAAAAAATTCAAATTGAAATGTTAATTTGATATGTGAGGAGAAGATTTTGGTGGCATTGATGTTATATATTATTATGTTAGTATATAAACAAAACATAACGCCACGCCTGTATTCCTCGAAAGGTTAGCCATTGACAAATTTCAATTTCAAGAAAAACTCTAGCTTATTAAAAAAAAAAAAAAAAAAAAAAACCAGTCTTCTGAAAGTTCTAAACAGGAAGGTTAAGGCATGCAACGTTAGGGGCATACCTACAGTACAGACGGATAGTACGCATAGATAGCAATCTAAACCAGAGCGTGTAACTGATTAATAGTGCATACGACGCGTCACTTCGCCTCGGTACAGTGGTGAGGTAATGACTAAACGATCGCGTGCGGAGATGCAAGTGAGGGTTGTAGGGATCGAGAGGTAAGTGTTTGTCGATTGAACGTAAATATTGAAAGTGAGTGTCTAGACTACATAAGTAATTAGGTTACACAATTTAATTCCACATCAATACACACCAAAAAGTCTGACAACCTGGTTGGACTGGTTACCCAGTTAGTGCTGACTAACTGGGTGAAATACTAGTATTCAGCTGCATCCGAATCCAATATATCCAATCCGAAATACAGGAAGCCGACCCCAATATAGTTCGGGAAAAGGCTGGGCAGATAATAATCTCGTTACACACTTATAACTCGACTTGGAAGATTTTAAGTAACTTAGAAGTTGCATTTCCAAGATAAAGCGGACACCATTTCACGGACTAGCTAGGGTGTAAGTTGCAATTTTCTGAAAAATTAACTTCTACCTATGACTTAGCCGAACTATAGTACCTACGGTGTATCTATGATGTCTAATTTTCTCTAGCTTTTCCCTAATTCACTAACAATCCCAAAACCTTGTTTAGGCCAACCCTATTCAAACTATCTACCTACCTCCTAAACAAATTGTCGCAAAAGCTTTATAATACGCTAGGGTAATAACTTATCTTCTTCTGCCTTCAACTAATTGTGAAAAGTGACAAAAACTTTAATTACCTATAATATGTCCGTTTAATCGAATCAATATTGAGAAGCCCTAAGAATTGCCAAACTGATGTGGGAGAAAGCAAGACACATGGGTAACTTTTAAAACATTTAGCGGTTATTGACGGAGGTTAAAATTAATTAGATAAAATGGACTGTTAAGAAATACAAGTCTATCACGAAAAAGTAAATAATTTATAAAAAAAAGAAGAATAGTATCCAGAACAAGCCATTGTGTATAATAAAACACATTGATATTTGCATAAACATAGAAAAATAAAACATAAAACTAAACGAAGCTAACATTCATCTTATTTTTGTATATATTTATGTTATCTTCTGAATAACACCTCGTTTGTCAAATGTGGATGATAGCTTTACGAGAATATCATGAGGATCCATTTAATGTGCTCGGGGCTTTAATTTATTATGAGATTGGATGTGTCGTTTTCTCTATGGTTGCAATAGAGTTTGTTAGTTCAAATTATAAATTGTCTTATAACGTGCTGTTGTAATAATAGGACACCATTTTTAAATTGAACAAGCCGTCTTTTAACGAAGAAAAGTCGTCACTTTCTTGTTGTAGCCAAGGACCAACTTGAGAGTCATTAAAATGTGTCCATCTTTAAATAATAAGAGAGAATATCCACACCAAAAACTTATTTTTCTAAAATAAAGCTTAAGTTTGTCATCAGCAGTTACTTTAACATCAGCTGTCTGCCAGTAAAAGTCCCATCAAAATCAGTCCAGCCGTTTCGGAGATTTGCCGGAGCAAACAGAAAGAAAGACAACATTTTTTTTTATAAGTACCGTATATTATACTTTCATATATGCATTCAGTAAAAAGCTGTTATTTTGAAATGAGAAACAGACCCTTCAATTTTATATATTTGTATAGATGTGTAGATGAAGCAGGTCTGGTATAACCCTGTTCCACTCACAGCCATAGATACCCTATCACATCACTCCCACTTCAACACAACCAAGCTCACTTACAACACATTTATAAAAAGCCGAGCACAATAAGAATTGATTAGCGATGATTGGTCCCAACTCAGTCCTGCAGGGTACTGACCCGATAGGAATTAATTATTCAAAGTATGTCCCGACGAAAGACTTGTTAAAGATATTGTTTGTGAGATTCTTCTTACATTTTTGATGTGACTGCAATGCCGATGCTGATGGTGGCTTGTAATTGGGTTGTTGGAGACTGGTAATGTGATTATTAAGAAGGAGGACTGTTTTTGGGCAATTAGGAGACTTTTCCTTTGTTCCAATTGATATTGTATCATGTTTGTTTTTGTGAAACTTTAAAACCAGGTTGCATGCTTAGCTCATGTCGTAAGTTGTTCAAACCATTTCAATGGGGTCCGAATGCCCATAGCCTGTTCAAAGAACTTTCAAAACGGCTAGTTGACGCTTCGCGTGACCCAAGGGCTGGCTTTTTCCTTGGTCAGAGGCTAAGTGTTGCCATACAACGTGGCAACGCCGCCAGTCTCTGGGGCACATTACCAGCTGACAGCGTTGAGGAGTTTTCGATGCCCTTTTATAGTTTGTTGTTATTTTGTTTTTTTATTTCAGAACTAAGTATACCTACGATCAATTTCGCTGGCATTTGGAGAGAGAGAGAGAGGAACATTGATGTATGATTGTGCATGATAACATACCAAGTTCAAGCACACTGCACCAGTAACATTGACCGTTTTTTTGCCGATTTAGTTTCCCACATTATAGAACGTTATATTATAGCCAATATCAATAATTTAATCAAAGAAAACATGATGAGTAAAACGATATATCTTAGAACTGAAAATTCGAAGACTAGTGGACGACATCCACCTACATTGGGCTCGCGAGGTGGATTGTAAAGGGTGTAAAAAGACTCTTAAAGCCGAAAGGCACTTGTTCTCCTCATCATTGCGATATTTTTTTTGTTCTAGACCATTCCTGGGAACCTTCTAGTTACGGAGATATTGGGGGTCAAAGTTCCAACATTTTGAAAAGTTGAAATGAATTTTGAAATGTTTTTTATGTAAGAACTTTACTTTAAACACCTCCAGGACCCCCACACTATTCAATCCATCTTGAGTTTTACTGAAGTGATTTTTTCCCCGAAAAAAAAGTCATTTCCTAGCAATAATTTTTGCGTACGGTTACTTAGTTTGATGTACAGACTGCTTGGTTGATGGCTTCGTGAAGAGTCTGTTTAGAGAGGAGGCCTTTGCCCCAATCTCAAGAGTTCAAACGTCGAAGGCTGATTAAGCAATTTAACCAATAACATTCTACCACCACCCCTAAAATCGAATACCGACAAATGAAATTTACAAAAATCTACATATATAACCTAATCTTCTTCCTTTTTTCACCCACCTCGTGTAATACCTACCTCTAGGCAGAACCCACAGAGAGGCCTGCCCGGGCCACAAAGGACTCAAAGAGCGAGGGCCATATTAAAATTTCCTTCGAAATAATCCGTACACAACACAATATCAAAATTTAATATCATTTTAATCTTAATTCTCCTTATTAATGTTGGCCAAGGAGGGATGTGTAGGGCTGGTAGCGTCTACCTGGAGGTTTTATAAGTTTAAGAAATGAAATGGGGAAGACGGAGGATTACGTATATTGGAGTTGGTTACTTCATATTGGCATAATCAGTTCTAGTATTCGCTTAGTGGTAAGCAGAGCCTATGAACACGAACTTATGCCCGCGGCTTCGCCCACGTGAATTTCGCTAATTGTCCCACGGAATGAAAAGTATTTTATGTGTAGGGGGGTGTGTGTGTGTGTATTTTGGGTGTGGGTGTGTGGTAAAGTATTTTTTGTGTGTGGTTTTTTTTTGTTAGTAGGTTATAAACTACCTATGTGTGTGCTAAATTTCACCCAAATCAGTTCAGTAGTTTTTGTGTGAAAGAGTAACAAACATCCATCCATCCATCCATCCTAACAAACTTCGCATTATAATATTATATATTGCAGGATGTTAATCAATGATAATCTACTGTGTGTAATGTTTCATTATGACAGCAAACCAACAGCAACACCAACCTAACATAATTAAGTATGATGAATAGATTCCAGCCTAAGTTATAAGGTCTCATTTTGTGACCAGTCAATAATGAAATAGTTATTTGATTCAGGCATTTTCATACAGATTTTCCATCTAATTTGTGTGTAGGCGTCGTCACCAATAAATGTCAAATTCTTATTTAAAATAGTTTTTACACATATTTTATATCAGGTAACCCTAACAACATCTTGAAAAGCTTCGACTCTTAGTCCTCACCACACAAAACCCAACTCTACACCTCCAGCCCCAAGACTCAAACTCACTTACAAACCTATCTAAATCTCTAGCAGAAGGTAGAAAAGCATTCAAAGGCAGGTAAGTTCAAAGATAACGCTTGTCTTTGGTATAAGCACGGTATAAGGCTTAATTAGGTCGAATTACTTTCGTCGACATCTTCGAAATTAACATTTTATGATTCTGTATAATGTAAGGAATTAAGGATGGTTCAAACAGACAATCGTAAGATTACCGCTGAGTGGGAAACATTAAAAGATCTCTTTTGTTTAATTTCAAGGTTTTCATTAACACAGGTAAAGTCAATGAAAAGACTAGCTTCGTGTAGTCATCATTAGGCTTTAACATTCCACTGCTGGACATAGGTCTCTTCAACTCGATTCGCGGCAACTCTCACCAAGGTGCTACCAGCTACCCCGAAAAGATCGTCGCTCCGCCGAGCCTCGGCATCCCACCTACCTTTATTTTTGTATACGGTCGAACGGCCCGCGGTCCATTCGATTTGGGCCGTTCAGACTAAATATCCATACTAAGAACACTAAGGCTGAGGCCAAACGAGTGTAATATATAAGTTGCGAGTCGCGTAATTCGGTTACATTTTCATACGAAAGTCTGGTTTGTGTCACGTGTCTACGTAAAATGAGTCCAACTATTTAAGAAACTGAATTTACGCGGCTCACAAAATTACGCTCGTTTGGCCCTTAGCCTAAAAGTGAAAGACTATACCTTTCTCAAGTAGGCAGCAGGAGAGCTTCTCCCTTATGGCGATTTCTGAAACTGGTTTTCCATACAAATTATTTTTTAATGTTTGATTCACTGCGCACACACAGTCACACGAATTTCCAAACACATTGATTACGATTTTCCATGAAAAATCTTGAGGTTGTAATCGAAAGCAAATTACGCAGTTGGGGTGCAGGTAAGTAAACATAGATTAAGTATCCACAGGACAGTATCAGTTCATTACTCATAAAAAGGGTGAATATTGTCACCACCTCGTTACCACGGTGGATTCTTTAATTAAAACATTGAAGCCTCCCCTGATGGATCACTGGCCGCTAATTGATGGGCTTTGTGTGTACCGGGTTCGAGTCCCGGACGTGTTTCATTAAATTAACTTTTTACACCTCTTCTGTGTGTAATTGAAATGTGATCTAGCTGTAGGTGCGTTTATCCGTGATGTCGGGTTTTAATATAACAGAAAATACTGCAATTTTAAAGAAATATTATAAACTGAATTAACATAATATTACGCCATTCATTATCAGATATTGCTGTTTTGGTCCAAATTTTATGTATTTTCTCCGTTGTTCTCCTCTTTGGAAGAAACCACAACTTTTGGACAAAATTGACCAAATAATTCGCAACACATTAACATCCATTCTTAATGTGGCCCTGGACGACCGAGCGTGGCTGCAAGCCACCCTACCAATTCGTTTTGGTGGCCTTGGCGTCCGCAAAATTTCTACTGTTAGCTTACCGGCATTCCTGTCTTCTGTCCACAGCACTGAAAAGTTAACCAGGAAAATTTTAACTCTCTCCCTGGTTAGCTCGGAAGTGCCGTGCTTGACCGACGCAGAAGACGCCTGGAAAGTGACTTGCCCGGACACGGATCGGCCCGAGAACCCATTTTCCCAGAGACAGTGGGATGAGCCGCTCTGCAGGTTGGTACGGAATAAACTTATTGATACGTCTACCAATACTGCTGAGCGTGCCCGCCTGCTGGCTGTGGGTGAATGGGAGTCGGGCCTCTGGCTTCAGGCACTACCGTCACCTAATATAGGCACTATGTTAGGTGACACAACCTTCCGGCTCGCTACATGTTTGCGTTTGGGTGCTCCTTGTGGGGCTCCACATCGCTGTCAATGTGGTGAAGCAGTCGACTGCCTCGGACACCATGGCCTTTCTTGCAGTAAGAGTGCAGGTCGGATAGCGCGGCACGCTAGCATTAATGATCTCATCCGTCGTGCTCTTGCCACCGCCGGGGTGCCAGCTGTATTAGAACCCACTGGCTTGGCACGCGTCGATGGCAAGAGACCAGATGGTATGACCATAATGCCATGGAAGTTGGGTAGGCCTTTGGTGTGGGACGCAACTTGCGTCGACACCCTTGCGCCATCCCATCTTCCTAGCACAGTGTGCTGCGCTGGGGCGGCTGCTGCAGGTGCTGAAAACCTCAAACGGCGCAAATACAATAATTTAATTGGTAATTATGTGTTTGAGCCGTTTGGGGTTGAAACACTAGGGCCATGGGGTCCGAGTGCCCACCTAGTATTTCGGGAAATCGCCAAACGGTTGGTCGACTCTTCATGTGACCAGAGGGCGGGCCTATTTTTTGGCCAAAGAATCAGCATTGCCATCCAACGTGGCAATGCTGCCAGCCTTCTGGGCACTTTTCCTGTTGACAGCGATGTGGACGAATTTTTCGACGCCCTGTAACCTTTTTTTTTTTTTTTTGATATTTGTAAAATATTTTTATTTCTTTTTATAGAGTTAGTGTGTAAATAATGTAAATATTATTAGTCTGTGTTTAATAAATCTGCTTTTCCATATTACGCCTATTATCCGCGAAGGGTTAGGCCTTCAGAGGTGTACCTGATAGTAGTAGTAGCTAAGTAATACGGAGGCGACCATATTGCCATCAATCGGGTACAAATCCAGACTCCGTGGCTGCTACTGACAAATTCCTGATGGAAACGAACCCAGAACCTCAAGCTCAGTAGTCGCGCTTGCGATCACTAGACCAACCACGCAGTATTTTGATACAAATACATTCAATACCCTCCTGGATGCCAGCGCCATTCCTGACTATAATCACGCGACAAAGATTAATGCTTGGGCTGCAGAAATGGTATTAAAATGACGTTTAAATCTTTATGTAATATATGATGCTGGCATCCAGGAAGTTAAAAGATATCAAAACAGGAAAAACATGAAAAAACCGAACAAACCGAGAAATACCAGAGCAAAGTCGAATAAAAGTGAATCAACCCCGAAAAATTGTGCGCAGGAACGCGAAACATAAGGTACTTTCCACATTATTGCTGGCTGAATGGCATTTCAGACAAAACGCGCGTTATTAAAGAACCCATCACGACACAATGCACCGATGACAAAACTCTTACTTTGAACTCCTTCCTAATCGCAGGGAAAACTTTATTTTGTGGAGCAGGGTTCGCATAAATGTAAGGACATTCGACTCTCTTAAAAATGTATTTTTCCCTGTTCTAATTTCCATGAAATATTTTGTTGGCATTTGGATATAAAACTTCAGCTGATAATTTCAATAACGATTTCAACAATGAATACATATTGAAATACATATTAGGTATTGACCAGCGTTAATCCTTAATTAATTAATATTTTAAGTAACTGTCTGCCTGTCTGATGCCTTTTCAAACCCTAACAGCTATATGAATTTCAATGAATTTGGCACACACGTAAATAATGCCCTGGATTAAGATAAATAGGCACAAACTGAAGAAGTACTTCCAATACACATAGTACGGTCGACCAAGCTATTTGGTTTACATTTTAACTTTTTATGTTTTTTTTTTGCAAATTACATTGTAAAATGTAAACCAAATAGCTTGGTCGACCGTACATTCCAATAGGACAATTGTCGACATCATCACGGATGAAACCGTATAAAAACGCAACTGAGAGTACACGCATTTCGTTGGTAGACATTTTACACCAATTTACTCGGTCCTGGCAAACATTACAACTTCAAACGTGCCTTTGCTGAATTCTTCTAAAAACAAACAACCAGTATATTAAAAATAACTTTTATGATAAGTAAATTGTAGCTAGACAGGGCAGTGTAAATCAATCACAGTTAATGGACGCAAAAAGTGCCATAAACGAACATCGGCGTATAATGTCGACGGAGACATTGATGTGGTCAGCTGTGGTCACACCACTTTATTGGTGTCACATCGTAAAATGATAACTACTATGTGTTTTTTGTTTTTATTGAGCTTGTGGTGGTCACTGTATGTAATGATGTTCAATAAAGCCTATCAACTATTTGCGCTTAAAGTACTGTCATGATTTTGAAACAAGTGAAAACCATGGGTAACTTCTTACACAAGCCTCTTCTCTATGAGAAGAATTTAGAAATGAGATTTTTTTGGGATAACGAAACATATTCAACTTGGTGACAGGTGACTTATATACTTCTGTCGCCTTTTCCATCTCTACCTTCGGATACTACTAGGTAAATCCGAAAAGAAACACATACACGATATGGAAAACTACATTACTCTCTCTAAAATCTTTACTGAGGTACATAGGAAGCTATTAACCGCTCTAAATTGTAGTAATGTATGCGGTCTGAACTGATATCCAATCCCAAGCAAAAAACAAACGATATTTTTTCTCATTTTATTGTGTAGTAATTTTAAAAGGTTTCAATACACCGACCATACCTCGAGTACACCCAACCGCAATGGTTAGAAGACAAAGGCGCTATGGTTTTGTTCGACATTGGCGAGGGGCGCGGGCGACCGGTAATGAAAAACATGGGAGCCACCGCCCTATGTCCCGATTGACTTGCATATCGATTCGCGACTCGATTCACTGATTTTAATTAGAATTTTAAAAGTGTGACTTTGTTTGGGGAATGGTGTAATTGTTGTCTGAATGGAAAAGCAGAGTATCACCTAATGATAGTTCTTATGGCAACCCGAATGGCGCAGCACTAGTGGGGCTGCCTTACGTTCTTAGGGTCCCGGGTTCGAGCAAATGTTTGTGTGATGAGCATGGACATTATTTGTTTCCGAGTCATGGATTTTTATATGTAGGTATATTATGTATGTATTTACAAACAAAAAGTATCTATGTAGAATATCAACTATCTGGTGTCCACGACACAAGCCTCGTTGCTTAGTGTGGCACTAGATGGCGCTGAGTGTAATGTCCAGAGATATTTATTTATTCAAGCTAATTCATCTTACGTTTGTTCTTAACGATGGTTCCCTTCGATTAGACCTTTTTTTGGAAACCACGGAACGAACTAATTGACGGAATTAATCGCCCCTTACATAACTGGCGAAGTGTGGGTGATCTATAAGGTACACCTCTGCCTAAACTTTCGAGAAGTACATGCGTGTTGTTATGTAATGTACTTACCTGAAGATCAGGAATGGATTCGGGCTTTCATTGTTTGGGTTCACAAAGTTTGGGTTAAAGTTATATGCCTAGCATTTTCCTTTAAAATAAGCAGTTTGTGTGTTACATACAGTTTGGTCTACTCTAGATTGTGATCATTTCAATTTAAAGCTAGATTCATCGGGGGTGTAACTCAGTGGTAGAGTGTCTGCTTCGCATGCTGAAAGTCCTGGGTTCAAATCCCAGCACCTCCAACGAAGCTTTTTGCATTCTTTTTAACGAATAATTGTTTTTCTATTTATGTTTTGATTAACGTCTTATGTAATTTTTACACAGTAGCGAGGCATCGTACAGGGCTTTATTTTTATTTAGTACATTTAATTTCCTATCTAGTCTACTTCATTCACGAAAACCAGTGACAACCTAGTTGTAAACCACTAGAAAGAAAGAAAGAAAAAATATTTATTTGCGGCAGGCACATGACGTGCAAAACATACAAAGCATAAAAAACGTTTAAAATATAACAGAACGGAACAGAAACAAGAAAAAAGAAAAAAAAAAGAAGTTGACAGCTATAGCACGTCAACAAACACACACTAGGACACTAGGCTTAACCCTTGGATTGTCAAGTCATAAGTCTCAAGTTCTAACCCAAAACATACTCCATGCACTTCTGATTTTTCGGATTCATGTGCGTATTGTATAATAGGCTAGTTTCCACTATCAATAAATTGCAAATCTATTTAGTCCGTCATTATGAGTATTGAAAAATAATGGACAAGTATTTTTTGTTTTTATAAATCAATGATTATTGACAAAGATAAAACGTATCAAAACTTGGGAGTGGGGCTCGTGACGTCACAACGCACTAAAAATTATAGCACGGCGTGACGTATTGAGAATTTTAAAAGCGTCGTATCTTCGTCATTTTTTTTTTACGTAACAAAAGAAAAAATACGTTTCAAATAATTTTTGATAATCTAACCTCCGCCAGGACTAATTAGATTTTTTCAGGACACTAGCCTATTATCACTTGATTCGGTGAAGGGAAACATGTGAGGAAACCAGCATGCCTGAGAGATATTTCTCGACGGTATGTAAAGCCAAGTCATGACAACATCACTCGGACGCCGGTATCGAGTCGAGTGTATCAAGTATTCGAGTGGAACAATACTCGTACAATGAATGTTTGTGGCTATATATCATCGCGGCGAGCCCGAACAATGGCGCCCGCAGCCGGCGCTTGCGCACAGTCTGCAGTAAGCGGTCTTGATACCTGGAGATAAGTTTTTGTGATCTTCTATCGTTTTTTTTTAATAAACATAAATTTCACTATTTGTGTGTAGTTGAATGGATAAAATAATAACACATTAACAAAAATGGAAAAAATTACATTTATGCCTAAATTACCTAATGAAGACTCTAGCTAGAGCCAACTTAGCCTAAACTGGCCGAAATTAGTCTAGGCTACCTTCTTATTTCTACGTATAAAAGGTTTGGTATAAACTCTTTATCAAAAGGGTCAAACAGCAACTTAGAAACCTGTCATTAACATTAGGTTATCAAAGACCAGCCGATTCAGAATTATTTTCCATAAAATAGACCAAGTATCAAAACCTCTCCCTCCCGCCACACCCGCTAAATACCACGTTATAAACTAACCGACAATGTCCGTCGGTCAATAATACATTCAAGCTTAAACACTGAAAACACACCCTCACTTCCCATGACCCACGACGTTGTCCCACAAAACAATTGGAAACTGTCTCAAAAATACCACCAAGATCACCCAACTATTGTACACTCAGAAAACCTCCTACACGTCCTTATCAAAAAGGACTAAACCTCGAAATTGCACAACTTGGGGTTGCGCATCTGCAGAAGTATCTTTGTAAACATCAAAACCTCTTTTGTGTCGCTACGTGTAGTAGTCCAAACACATGCTTAGTAGATTTTGTTCCAAGGGTCGGTCTTTGGTCAGCCACGATTTATTAGTTGTCGTAGGCGCAGGATTAGTGTTCCGATGTCTTTAAATATTATTTAAGTACCGTGGGAAGACCGTATTTGGCAATAGGATGGTGATCTTTTGACAGTTAAGATGCTAAATGGGTCGGAATGGGAGCTTTGTGAGGGATTTATACAAAAGTTGATGATAAGGATAATGTGGTTGCAAATGGAATGACCGTTAGTGATTTTTGTGAAAAGGAAAACATAAATAAAAGTATTATAGCTCGAAGAACAGCCAGCTAGAGAAAACCGCTTTAAAAGCGTTTCATATTTCTAATACATTACATTTTTCAGCATGGGAACTTAGTACATATTTATCGTTTCCAACATCGTTAACGTTGCTAGAATAACACGCCTTCTAGGTCCTAAGGTAACGAGAACAGCTTCATAAAACAAAACCATTAGAAAAAGAATCGTTTTGTAAAAAGAATTGTGCACCTACCTTATTGACATCGACTATTAAAGATTTGTCTACTATAACACCTGCATAATCATGAAAATGTCGTGAGGAATAATTTGAGTATGAAATAATGGCTTTATTAGTATAGGAAGAACGAGGAAACGATGGACGGACTGTGTGAAAGCGCTGCGAGCGAAGCTGTGTGTGTGTGTGCTAGAAAGGAGGTGATTGTGGAGATGATAAGTAACAGAATGGTATGCAAGAAGAAGACAAGCAACGCCGACCCCAAATAAATTGGGATAAAAGCAGTAAAACACATGCACTGTCATCTTTATACTTATAACGTACATTCAAATAACTATTGCCAAACCCTCCCAATGCAATGTATATTTCAAGATTTATTACTTTATAAGTCATATGCATGGCTAATAAATGATATTGCACCCTCACACAATGCAGCACTTTTAATTATTCATTGGGATCACTTGCTGGGCACTGAGCCACAGGGCGCGCTTTTATTAACATCTGTCCGTTTTGATGACCATTGCATAATCTACTAATTAGTTTTCTTTATTCAATCTCCAATTCTAACGTATCTTTCTGCTGGCTTTGAGCTCACCAAAACCTGTTGTATTGCAAGAGCATTCTGACCTAAGACCAGTTAAGTAGTTGAACATAGTCTTCCACTAGATAGATTCATAACAGCGTACTCAAATATTTAATGCAAAACATGGATAGTATGAAATTATCAAGTATCAATCATTTTAAAACATAAAATTATTGTTTTGCCACTTCTCGCTCAATTAAGATGACTTCAACAAATGGTAATAACTATAACTATTCAACTTACAACTGTGCTATCATAAGTTCAACAAAACTGTGTCTGTGTGCTGCTAATCCTTTCCCTGCATCCTATCATCAAAACATACCGCCACCATTAACATTCTCATCTTCAACCCCAAACCTTGACACTTCAATAAAACAATTAACCACTTTTCCTGCCCCCACTTCCCCCCACCGCCCCCTCTCTACATGTAAATGATATAATTGATCAATAGCCCGCGGCTCCCGCTAATTGATTTCTATTTGCCCCTCTTTAATTGTTGCGTGTGATTCGATAGTCTCTGAATTATTCATACGACTGCACTGTTATGCATACAAGTTTGTGAGCAGTGCATTTGGTGGCTGTTTCTGAATCAGACGGTTCGATTTTGTTCTCGTAGTCAGGTTTAAAAGTCAATGTTGCTTGTAATTGTATTAACCTACCAATATCAAAAGCAATCCAAGAAGATTCAGTAAGAATCTCACAAAATCTTGCTTAAAGTAAACAATTGAAAATCGAAATTTGCATTTCTGGCTAGACCCCTGAACTCTGAAAAAACACCAAAGAATTTCAACACAGTCATGCTTAAAGAAACAGAAGCCTCTAAAACAGCCGACAATAACCCAAGAACTTAGATCATCTAAAATTACTTACTCAAAGACTCCCAACTATTCGAAAAACTGAAACTATGCCTGAGGGGCGGACACAGAAATTGTTATTTTATTGCATCCGGGGCCACACATGTCATATTTTATTCTCCATTCGGAATTTTGTGGATTTGCAACAACCTTTTCATTTACCGTCCCCAACTCCTGGTCTTACTATCCTATAGTACTTCCTGCTTTGGAATAAGGACTTTGAGCTTCATTTTGTAGATTTTCTACGTTTGTTCTATGTTTGTAAATGATGTGCGTGTAGTCACACGCACGGATGAGTAGTATATCATTTTCTTTATACAAATGGCTGGTGAGATCCTGTGAGGCGTCCTAATCTAGCGGAATATAAACAATGGCATCGTCGGTCTGTCTGTCTACCTTTTTGTCTATGCGGGAGATGAGGTGTGATTTACATTTGAAGATATCTTGTGTAGCAGATTTTTTCGGGAATTGTTTTTGTATGTGTAGGTGTCTATTATGTGTTATGTTGGTACTTCTATTTATTTATCAACTGAGGAATCTGGGGATGTTATTTGAACATTTGAGCTATGATTTCTTCCAGATCCCGACATACTTGTTACATTAATGTAACCGTATCAGTTTAGATTGATAAATCAATTAGTCCGTGGTATAAGATGCAACAGTCTAGTTGGAAGATGAACCTAAAAATCGTAAGCATAGTATACGTATATCACAAAAAGTTGGTAACGAAAGTGATCAACTCCACACTTCGCATACATACAACAGTACGTAGGTAATACATTTCCACCGTTCAGTCATCAGGCTATTTTTACACAGCCGGGAATCGAAGCCGCGACACCGCTCGTAAATCAACTGAGGTATAAGCACTAATGTCGTGGAACTAACTTCGCATTTCACGCACCGTCAGAACTGTTAATGTGGCCCAAATAATGTTTCGCGAGCCAAAGGCAAGCCGTAACAATTTCTTATTGGAATCAAATTATTTATTTTTGTAAAAAAAATATTTATGGCAAGTTGACAAGGTATAATCAATCGCTTATCATGCAGCGGTACGAAAACAACTCTTACTGCAACGACATAAACGCGCTGTCAGTGACAAATTAACACTGATTTGCATTTAACTGTACGTTTTCGGGGTCGGATGCAGGGTTAGGGAAATAAAAATGTTTTCTTAAAATAATAAAACCTGGAATTCAGGGACATATTGTAAGGAGATTCCTCTCTCTGGAGTTCTGACCGATGGAGTTTTTTTTTGTGTGTATTTCGTGGCTTAGGATTGTTTTGGTGGTTCTTATTGGTATTGTTGTAATGGCTAAAAACATGCAGGAAAACGAGTACTCACATTTCGCAAATTATGTATACAAAGTAGAAGGGAATCCGACGCTAAAACCTGGGAATCGAAACTAGAAGCTAGTGCTTAGCAACCAGGCAGTCTTTCAATTCAATTCTGTACCAAATGGAGCCAGTGCACCCATCTCTTCCTTCTACACTAATTTGAGCTGTTCTTATCCAACTTGCTTATTGGCCTTATGAGATAGTAGCAGAACAAACCTGTTAGAATTTATATGTTGTTTTAGAACTTATTCTTATAGGTATCAATGCTAGTGCCTTCTTTCTTTGAGAAGAGGTATTTGCGCAGCTGTGGGACAGTAATAGGCAGGAAATATTATTAGTGTTTATTATATTTTAGACCTCATTAACTTTACCAGCTTTATTGTCTTGAAAAATAATGAGGCTCTTATGTTCTACACCCCACTTAGCCATCCAACTTTGCGTCAAATTCACAGTAAGACCATACACCATGGATTCAAAACCTCCGTATATACATATTGATAAAGTATCATCATCAGCCTATAATGGTCCCACTGCTGGGACACAGGCCTCCTCTCAATGAGAGGGAATGGGCTATAATCCACCACGCGGGCCCAATGCGTCACATGTCTTCGAATTTTTGGTTCTAGGACATGCCGGTTTCCTCACGATGTTTTCCTTCACCGTTTTGAGAGCAGTGGTGATGAAATAAATTACACAAAGTAATGCGCCTTCTGGGTTCGAACCCACGACTTGCTGTTCGTAAGTCGGGGCCGCCACCACTGGGCCACCGCTGGTCTCCGATAAAGTATCGGATTGTGTGATTGTGATTCATTTTTCAAGACACATAAAAACACCAAACATCTAAAAGAGTAAACGACCTGCTCCCGCTGCCTTTTCGCTTTCGCCTGCATCTAAACCAATACATATACAATCCCTTGTTCAAATAGCCATCAACTTCCGAATTGCCGTGACCGATCCCCAAAAACACCATAGCCCATAGGCCATAACCCATATCCTAAAGACTTGCCTAAGGCTCGTCGCTATGAACCCATAACATCTCACCCGAGAGCGTTCACCCCTGACCCCTAACTGCCTCTGGTCATCTCGAGACGTGTGCCGTCTCGCTCACACACGTACTGCCGTAGGTATTGCTGTCCTTGTCTCGCCGTGCACGATCCGATCCGAGTGGATCCGGGTATCCTCAGAATTGCAGTTGGTTACTGCGGTACAAGAATTGAGGTATTTATATTAGTTTTATGCGGTCGGAATTCGATTTTCAATTTTTCGTTGACTTTTCGTATTATTTGAATGTCTTTGACTTTGTAGGTTTCTGTTGGCAATAGTCACGAGAATCTGATGCTTGTTTTATATATAGGAACCACACTCGGAGGAGCTCGTGTCTAAATAATAACAGCCGCTCGGGTCGATCTTTAGGTTAAGCCGTGCTTGCCTAGGTTGGTCTGTGGATGGGTGACCACCCTTACATACCGAGTGTCCTCCGTGCCTCGGAAAGCACGTTAAGCAGTTGGTCCCGGGTGTCAATTGAAGATCTTTGACAGTCGTTACAGGTGTCAGTGGCCGAAAAAGTCTGACAACCAGTCTTACCAAGGGATATCGTATTACCCAGTACTAACCGGGTTGTGGAGGTCAGATAGGCAGTCACTCCATGTAAAATACAGGTATTCAGCTGCATCCGGTTAGACTGGAAGCCGACCCCAATATAGCTGGGAAAAGGCTAGGCAGATGATGATGTAGGAACCACACTGCTGACTGGCCTTATCAGTTCATAGCGCAGATGATCCTCAGCAATTTCCATTTGGCCTTAACTCCCATTCACTGATCTGGGCATATAGGCCAAAAATATAAATCGAATTCTCCAAAACATCAAAGTAATACTTTTGCGTTGAAAGTAGAGATGCCACATTAGAGTTTGCTCGTGAATTGAACAATAAGTCTGAAATAATCTTCTTTCATTCTTCAGCCTATTCGTATTGGAAATTTTGTACTTTGATTTAGGTATGTAGGTATTCAGGAGTGTCATCCTCAGATCTCATTATCATCATCATTATAAAACCCTTGTCCCAATTCATTTGGGGTCGGCCCAGCATGTTCTTGACAACTTTTATTAATATATTTTTTTTAATTAAACATAGTATTTAGTCTTTTAATTTTTGTTTTTTTTTGTTTTGATTAAACATAGTAGTGTTTTGATTTTTGTTTTTGTTTTTTTGTTTTGAAGAAACCTATTGGATTATAGCCGATTCCCCCTCATAGAGAGGAGGCCTGTGTCCCAGCAGTGGGAACATTAATAGGCTGATGATGATGATGATTGAGGTTTTGTGATGTTTTAGTTTATAAGTATTTTGTTTTGTTCCACTATTTTAAATTAATAAAAAAACTTTTTATTGTTACCAATATAGAGATAAAACAAGCATAATATACTTTTCATTACTTAGAACTAATAATATAACTACTTCTTCCTTTCTCTTTCTTTGTTTCTTTCTTCGTTTCTGTACCACGTTATAGTAGGACTAGTGGGAACACAAATTCCCATTAGTTCTACCGTAAATTGCAGTAGAACTAATGGGACTTTTGGTTCCCACTATTCCTACGATTTAAGGTGGTACAAAATCGTAGAACTAGTGGGAAAAAAAAATCCCAGTACTTCTACCGTAGAACTGTGTAGTAGAACTAGTAGAAATGTTCCCTCTATTACTCGTCATCTTATCAAACCCTCCTTTCTTGCCACTATTTTCTTTTTATGTAGTCGGATCTCATTCACATTCTAACTCCACCTACATGACAAAAGTCAAAATTGCCTTCACAATCAACTCGTGAACCGAGTCACTATCAAAACTGAAGACGCTCTTACCGCTCGCTGCTCACACACATACATATTAACTGTACACCCAGTGTACACATACCTGTACACTTATTATATTGTACTAGCTACTTATTATATTTACTAGAAGATGTACTAGTAAAGGTACCTGTGGTATTTGATGGTTAATTGTTTTACGGTTTTCGCTGGTAAAATACTAGGATTAGACGTGGAGAATGGTGGTCGAATTCAGGTGATACTAGTCCAGTTTGGCTGTTCTTAGGTTTCCAAAGGAGTCGCAGAACAGTCGTAGTTCAACACAGCTTTTGAATTACAGAAAAACTTACCCTTTACTTATGTTTATTTCAGTTACTTTTTTTTGATTATTATTTTAAATTGTTTATTTTGTATACGATTTTTATTTTGATAGTTTTCTTATGTTCTTATGTTACGTAGAAATTGTGTAATAATTTATGGATATTTTATTTGTCTGACGAAATAAATGAATTGAAATAAACACACATGAATTTTTTATTAATTAAAATGTAGGTTAAGGTCATCGGTAAAGGAAAACATCGTGAGGAAACCTGAACTTATAATTAATATAAGTCCGAAATCGCCAACCCCTCTGCAGCAAACGTGGTGATCAATGCTCGTGCCTTCTCTGTATGAGAAGAGGTCTAGGCCCAACAATGGGATAGTAATAGGCTGGAATTATTATTATTTATTAAGGTCACAACATTTAATTTTGTAAAAGATATTCTAAATGATTAATTGTATACTATGTGTTTGTGATTTTGAGCGTCTGGCACTCGGGGGCTACAGCTGAAAATCAGCGTCAGGTGGTTCTACCTTGTGTTGCCATCTGACATGCTGGGCTGAGGCCCTATTGGCATTAAAAACTTTACGGTTTAGGTGTTAAATACACTTTTCTTTACCACTGTCTCACATGATTTTAAGAGAAGTTGCAGTCGACGCTAAGTCAGACTCGTTTAGAAGTGACTTATCCACTTGTTGTTTGAACATAAACTCAGTTCGGCTAACGTTCAGATTTTACAGAACTAATCAGGTTTTCGGTAGGTACATGTGTCAAAGAATAGACCAACAAAATCAAACCAAAACACAGCAAAATTAAATACCACTCTTTAGTATTTAAAACTGTGGCAGTTGTAATGAGACAGTTCTGGTGCACACCATTGTAATTATCGTCATTGACTGACGTAAGGGTTGAAAAGGGGATGCCATTTTGAACAAAAGAGGCGCGCAATGATTTTCATGTGATTTTCATGCATCGCCGGACAGGCACAGGAAACGTTGTAACGTTGTACGTTGTTGTGTTTGTGGGTGGTTTGCTTTTTTTTTGTGGTAATGAATTTATAATCATGTTTTTAGTTAATTTATGCATGAGCTGATTTTTTTATAAATAATAATATGGATATCTTTTTGTTTCTATAGATAGGCTATAGCTTAAACTTAATTATCTCCTTTGGATCGGAGAACAAAAACTGAAAATACATACCTAGACAAAAATGTAGAACAAAGTAAGTAGGTACCTATGTCACATTCTTAAATAACCTAGACCCCAGTCAACCCCAGTTCATTCTAGTGGGTAAATGTGCAAACCTATGATCTTTTAAAACCAAAGTTCGTAGGCATTTATAGGTGAAAAATGAATACGAGTTTGTCATAATATTTTCGCACCCAAAAACTACTCAACAATATTTATACTGATATAATTTCATACCGAATCTTTAATATTTTCACAAGTTAATTAAAAGGGAAGCTCTGTAAAAACAATCAGCGTGATAATATTGTGCGCGGGAAACCCGTGGTTGTTTTAATGGCGGACTGGTTAAATTGAGAAGAGCGCCATCTATCGGATTACATAGAAGCAAAATAACGGGTTTTTTATTATTTCATAATTATTAATTAGAGTTAAATGTTTTTAAAGCCACTTTTATTACATTATTTTGACTAGTATTTTATGAAAAACAGGTGGTAAAAAATATTAAGTGAGAACTAACAAAACACATAAAACTTGCCATCACTGACCAAAATGAACACCTACGTACTTACTTTGATTATATTACATGCGAAGATTGTGGTCGACTATTTCGACCTACCTTACACTGGGGATGTAACTCAGTGGTAGAGTGTCTGCTTCGCATGCTGAAAGTCCTGGGTTCAAATCCCAGCATCTCCAAATTCTTCTTTTTGCGATTTGATTTTTCATTGTATACTTTTTTCTCACGTTTTCTTGAACTATTATGCAAAACCAAATTCAGTATTTTTTTTTCTTATTTAATTTTTGCTTCGATTTTTGCCACCTATCGACGTAGTAAGTTACAATGTGATACTTACATATTTTTACGCAATAATAACTTTCGATCACGACTCACTTCACAAACTATTCAAATGTAATCACAACTGTCTGTCCGTCTGCCCATTAAATGTCTTCACGCGCCAATAGAGCGTAAAACCGCGACCGACACGTGGACACACACGCTTTATTATTAGAGAATCCATGATTGGCACCCACCTGGACATTGTACAATCAAATCAAATGACTGACGAATTGGTGCAGTGTTTGTGTTGAGTTTAGCACGTGCCGTGGTCGGTCATGTCTTTGGTAATTAGTTCAATAGGCTTTAGGTGCTTTGTTGTTAGCAGCCAGCTGACCAGTTGCCCTTATCTGTGCTGATAATTTTAAATCATTTGATGGATTTCTGGCGGTGGCAACTTGATGCTTTTTAGTGTGTAGAATAGGCTAGTTTCCACCATCTACAAATTGCAAATCTATTTAGTCCGTCAATTCAATTCAATTCATTCATTTATTGCATCAAATATGGTAGATACATGAAGTTTTTATATAAAATTTTTAGTAACACACATTTGGCCAATATATAGCATGCAATAGTGCATAGCATGCAGTAGTGCAATAGTTTTTACAGTTAAGATATTTATTACTAGGTAACTCCTTTTTTTTTTAGTCTAAGTCCACTTATCAGTTAAATATGTCGGTGCTTTAGAGTATAAAATTTACAGGGACACTTTTGAAAGAACTCATCTATCGAATAAAAACACGTCAGTTACAGTATTGGAAAATAATGGACGCGTATTTTTTGTTTTTGTAAATCAATGAATATTGACAAAGATAAAACGCATCAAAACTCGAGAGTGAGGGCTCGTGACGTCACAACGCACTAAAAATTATAGCACGGCGTGACGTATTGAGAATTTTAAAAGCGTCGTATCTTCGTCAATTTTGGTTTACGTAACAAAAGAAAAATTACGTGTCAATTTTTTTTTGATAATCTAACTGACGGACTAATTCGATTTTTTCAGGACACAACCCTATTGCAGCAGAGGATTACACAATAGATTTCGCGGAAGCATTCATAACTACGAGTAGGTAGTTATCGGCACACGATTTTGCATGGAGGCCATTTTTGGATGTTCTACAAAATGTACCTAGACTCTTCACGGATATATCTGTGTGTTTTTGAAATTGTTCAACATAATGGGACTTTTACTACAATAACATAACATCACACCTAAAATCCCCGAAGGGTTAGGCAGACTGGCGAAATGTGAGTGAACTATAAGGAACACCTTCCTTATAGTTCACTCACATTTCGCCAGTCTGCACACACACGGACACACACCACACCTTCCTTCCTTACCCACACACCTTCCTTATAGTTCACCCACATTTCGCCAGAATAACAGGCGAGCGAGTAGGTAGGTTTCCTAATAATTAAGTGAGTCGAAAACCATTCTAACGGTTACCAACTCCTTAAACCAAATATAGAAAACACAGCCGAAACAAAAAAAAAAACAACAAAATGCCAACCTATTAACACAACGCGAAAGCAATCAAAAGCCAGCACTGCTCAAAGGTCAGCTATCATTCAGTCAGGTGGCAACATGGTCGCCATCATTCCTAAAGGTAAACCCCACTAAGGAGGTACAGTGGCCTAAATGAATTGTTGATGCCACCCAAAATGTCAGGCCAAATGGAATAACTTATGAGGGACGGCTTCATCAGACGAAATGGTGATCAATATTTGAGTGGTGATTATGGATTTCCTGATCTATGGTCAGTTGGTATAGGTTTTGGTTTAATCCTTAGCACAAATAGATGCAATCTAGGTATATTATTTAATCTTCAAAAAAGTATTTGCCTGGGTAAATTGCCAATTTTTTTGATGACTATAAAAATGTACCGCGAGTAACAGTTTTCAGTTTTCCTATTAATAATAAATCATTTAATTATTTTATTAAAGACCAAACATTTTGTACATTTTATACATGAAATCTTCCCAGATTTGCATCTAATTTACCGCCCTTTCGGGTTAGGTACTTCAAAATGGCCGCCAATTTAGACCAGCTGGACGGGTACTGGTTTCCCTTGAGGCGACTGACCCACCAAACTGCGTAACAGTTTGTCGGCGGGTTCCTAAATCTGTAAAAGCATGCATGTTTCCTAAAAACGTTCTCCGGTATAGCTACCACGTGTCCTTATTGCCTTATCTCAATTATCCACCCTATACTTCTAGTTTTTCAATACAATAAATAGTAAATTTAATGTAAATTAGGTACCTCATAAAAGCATGTAACTTAATCTCTATCTTTATCTATACTAATATAAGGATTAAAAGGTATTGTTTGTAAAGATATTAAATATTATTAGTTTGTATGTAGGGGGTAATCTTCGGAACTTCTGATCCGATTCCGAAAACTCTTTCACTCACGATAAGCTACTTTATCCCCAAGTGTCTTTAGCTACATATAAAATGTTCCCGTGTGTTAATTTCCGTACATAACGGGAGCAAAGCCGGGAGCAAAAGCTAAGTTATAGTACTCTATCCCTCTCCGCGGCCAAGGTGCGAACTAAAAGCGGTAGATAACAACATAAGTGCAATACTCGTAAGCAATTGACAGAGATGAGACATACTAGGTACACAACTACTTACATAACATTCGTGTAGAACACGTCGCTTCTGGCTATGTGATGCTAAACTGTTCTCGGGTACGTGGAAATGAGCGTCAAGACCGAAGCTCCTCCGTTACCCCTCAAAAGGATTTATCTAATATCACTTACATACTCATTATGAACTTTCACATTTAAATATTATATAATATAATATTAAAATGTATAACAGCGATCTGCACAATCAAATTAGTCCAGACTAGATTCATTCACACTGCATAGTTGTAGAGACATTCCGAACACAATTGTGAAATAAAATCAAATAAAACATAGGTACGCTATTCGTCAATACATTACATTCACACTATCACAGATAGTGCTGACAGGCGCAAAATTTAATTAAAACCCTTCAAAGATAACACCTCTTCAGTTTGCACCTTTTTTTTCCACAGTCAACGTTCCTGATTTTAAAAAAAACCCGTCCACGGATATAAAATAACAAAAACGCAAAAGGTGTGATATTGTCGCGTTAGATTTGCGCGCGGATTGCCCGAAGCTGTGGAAATTGAGTCGCAGCTTCATTTCCTGAGTCGAGCAAAGTTTTCACTTGCTGCGTTCACGGGGATTTTTATGTCGGTGCTAATCTTGTTACAATATGTTTAATAAATTGTGGTGGCTTTGCATGTCCAATATGTCTATGTGGATTTAAAATATGTCAGCAAGAACATAGACAATTAGTTATTTAACACCCAAAATATAGATGCATACGTTTTGTAGTCATTTATTCAAAAATTGGGCTGAGAATTAGCAGCATCAGCTGGGTTTAAAAGTTGAGGAAGACCAAAGAAACGATGGAAGGACTGTGTGATGGACTATACGGCCAGAAAGGCGGTGTCTGATGAGATGACGAGTAATAGAGAAGTATTTAAGAAGAAGACATGCTGCGCCGACCCAAGCAATTAATGGTGTAGATGACACACCAATCAATTGAGGTACTTTTTACGAGCTGTCAAAACGCGGTTCTCTCATAGATTTTGTATGGCAATAGCCAACTGTGACGTCACTGTTTATTCAACTCACTGACTCAACTATTTATTGATTTCAAAGCAACTAAAAATCTAATTTGGCAATTAGTTGAAAATAATTCGGGTTTTCAGGCCCAAAATAAAGTATTTTTTAGAGATAGGTGTCTGGGAATTATTGTTTGATGGTGTCATCTACCCTATTGCGATAAGGATAAGAGAATAATGATGATGTGGCTGATAATCAGCAGTTTTTAACGTCAAAAATATGTTAGTTTGTGATAAGCAGTGACGGGACAGATCTCTAGCAAACTTATGATTGTCCCTGGAAACGATCATGTTCATACATGTGGAATAAAACCACTGTAGCTCCAATAAACTCTTGAATATAATCAAATCCAAGTATTTCATTCCACATAGGCCTGGATGGGCACTTACGAACGTCGACAAGGGTGCACGGTTCGGGTTGGTCGCTTCCATGGAGAAGAATCGGCAAGAAACTCCATGGTTACTCTTTTCTAATTATTTGGTATTACACAATTCTAGATTACTTCACGTTTTATACAAAATGCAATAATTACAACACTTATCAGTTATCGGACATAGATTCGACTATTAGTCTTAACACCACAATTTCTTCCAATGAACTTAGCTCTCTCGGCCGAGTGTCATGTTTTATAAACTACCCCTTCCCGCCACAACATTGACGATTAGGCAGTGTTGTCATTTCTTAAATATAAAACGAATTATTAAAAACTTTAAAACCCTACATAATATTAGTTTAGATAGATCACAGCAGATCTTATTATTTAATACATATTTGAAAATCATGACACATGTTGATCCCCAAAACTTCCACTATTTCTTGCCATCCGCATCGCCCCTAGACAACGTTTTTTCTTTTCTGTGTTTCCGTCATCTCCAAGGAGCTCGCTAAAAGAGTGCATCGTGTCATCGGGGGTGTAGCTCAGTGGCAGAGTTTCCGCTTCTAACGTTGAAAGTCCTGGGTTCGAACCCCAGCACCTCCAATAATTTTGTTTTTGTCAATTATTAAAATTGTTCGGAATTTTACAAAGTTTGATTTTATGATTTTAGTAAAGTTATCCACCTATAAACATGGAGTTATTGCAACAATTTTATTTACTTAGTAAGATAAATAAACACCTTTCAAGATTACCAACCATGAAAATACCTTAAAAATCCACCACCTCTATCAAACAACAAATAAAAAAATGTACCTATTTCAAAGAAATCTCAGCACGTCGTTTGTGCATTACCGATAGGGGGCGCCACTGCCTATGATTGACAGCTAATAACCGAAGATTTCCCATGGGGGTGCACAATTTGTCCCCTACACCCCATGGGTTTTCCGTGGAGTCATAGGAATAGCTATGGCTTTTGAACATAGGTTAGATGGTTAGAATAGAAATATTTTTAAGGAGTAAACTTGTTCGAAGAGAATCGATAAATTCGTTTGCCTTTTGAGTTTGTTGAGGAATTTTGGCCAGAGATGGTCTAATTGACACTGGCATTATAATATTGATTTAAATTGAAAAAAAATATATTTTTCAACATTATCTACAAAAAAAAAGAATAAAATTTAATTAATTATCTCATACAGAAAATCCTATTATGAGTTTGCTAAGCGCCTTCTAAAAAATGAATAGCAAATATTTAATTCATCAATTAAACTAAGTAATTTCTTTTTATTCTTAACAATTTTATTTACAAGATAACGAAACATTTGGGAGAAGAATCGAGGAAATATTTAACAGACGAACTGAACCAATAAAATTACCTCCATACCTATCGGGGGTAAAACACAGTGGTAGAGTGTCTGCTTCGCATGCTGAAAGTCCTGGGTTCAAATCCCAGCACCTACAAACTGCTTTTTTGAACAACTGAATGTTATTTATGAAGTTCCTGTCTAACCCCATGGGAAAAAGGCGCGAGTTTGTGTTGTACAGTGACTACAGTGCTGCCTTCGTATTTTTTTGCAATTTTCAGGCCAGTGCTAGGTTGTATGTTGATTAAAATATGATTCGCGGCTGTAAGACGTATGCAGTTACAGAATTATAATAATCTAAATCATCAATACAACAAACAATGCTCCAAGTTCATGTGAGTTACATGAACTTGGAGGGTTGTATTGAATGCCTTTTTATGAAATAGTCATTCAATTGAGTTACATGAACTAAACTAAAAAAATCGTTAGAAAATTTTAATTTTGTGGTGGATGCTCCAGGGTAGCCCACCCTAGAGCGTCCACCTTAAGGTAATTATGACTCGTTCTCAAAATAATGCATGTAGACCAGTGTGTAATCTTTTCTTTTAAACTTTCTTTGGCTGGCAGTAAGTCTATATAAATAGAATACTAACATAAATGTTCCACCGTTATCGTTCAGAATACAATATTAACATCATACCATTACGCGGAGAGCTTTTTACGCGCCAAACAGACCGACCGACGGATAATCTGTCAGAAAACATAGATGTTAGAAGACTAGAAGCGTCATGGTTTTTTAGAAATGCCAGTTTGTTTAAAACAAGGAATTATAAATTGTTATTTGGGCCAAGCATAGGTTTGAACTTAGAAAAAGCTACTATAGGCGTCAAAACGATTTTTTGTGATTTCCTCGAAGTTTAGTCAAATTATTGTTATAGTAGGTAGTTTGCTTTTAAATATCAGGCTCAAGAGTAGCAAAACATTTACTAAAGAAGATTTTCACAAATATAATAAAAGCTATAATAGGCCAGAAAGAAAACAATCGCTACAAAACACATTGTGTAGGTTATTTGCAATTCCGGAATGAGGCTTGAAATCTAAAAAATCAACAGTATCTGGTTTTAATTTACACTAAAAACTCCCCAGAAATATGAATAATCTACGAAACTGGAGAATTCAATAAACTGACGAAGGCAACTGACCAGCTTGGGCGGCAGTCTCGACATTAGTTACGACGCTGTCGAGAAACGCATCATATATGTAGAGAATTGCGTTTCTCGCAAGCATCGTTATTTCAACCGAATTTTTTCGTTGTTATTTAGCGATCGAAAAGCGACAGCGTCGTTTCTAATGTCGAGACTGCAGGGCCGGCAGTCTCGACAGAACTAGACTGAGACTTGTAATAATGATGCTTACGAGCAAGTCTCTACATCCAAGATGCGTTTCTGGCAAGCATCATTATTGCAACCGAATTTATTCGTTTGTAATCAGCGATCGAAAGTTTGCGATTTTGTCGCTATCTATGTCTAGTCTAGATAGCGATCGCAAAACTAGCGAATTCGGTCGCAAAGCCTTACTGATCCCAGTAATACTCGGACTCATTATAACGTCAAACTACACTCAGAGAGCTATGAAACCCAGCCACTTCCATACTCCCTACATCTGCACCCTCGTAACTAATCATAAGGCGCTCATTGGGCACAGGCGCGCGGCGATAAATCCAAATGCCTTCACTATAACTCACAGTGAGAGCTACCCCTAATTAAGGGTAGAGGTAAAAATAATTACCTGTCATGTTTCTAGTGGTGCCGTGTTCATTTCATATTGAGATATAAGTAGTTTTACCAATAATAATCTTTTAGCTTGCGGACGAAATTGGTACTAAAGTCGTTTTTTTTTAATTTTACAAACGATTACCAGCAATGCGCTCCCGTCAATGTTATTCATGTGCTAGAAGACTCTGACAGCACTGTAGCTTTATATTTGGTCATAAAATAATGAAAATACTTAACATCATCACGCCTGTAATACCCGAAGGGTTAAGCAGAGGTGTACCTAATAGTACTCCCACATTTCGCCAGTTATGTTTAAGTTCCATGTAATAGGGGGCGAGCTTATTGCCAGCAACCGGACACAAATCCAGACTTCGTGGCTGCTACTGAGAAATTCCTGATGGGAAACTCCAAAAAACACTTTGTATTAATAAAGATATATTTAACAATAACATAATAAAAATAAGACTAGAATTGAAATTAGTCAATTGGCATCGGAAAAATGACTTTCATCATTGCAGTTCTATGATTTTCATATTGTGTGCCAAAGGCCTTGTTTGGAGACCAAAATTTCTGCCTGTATTGCTTTTGCAAGTTGAAAGTCTTTATCCAGCCCTGTGCATGCAGTATATGAATTTCATGTGCCATCAAAAGTGTAAAGAGATAATAAAATATTAATGAGGCAATTGTGTATCCCAAGTAATACGCCCAGAAATTAACACAAATCCCTCATACAAGACAATTAAATGATTTTATATTCGTATTTAGTATCAGTCATTTGTAGCAGCCATAAAGCCAACCCTTCTTTGCTACGAATTAATTATTAGCTCAATAAACATGAATTTTATGAGTCAAAAATTAAAGAGAGAGAATGCAGTCAGACCCAAAATTATGTAAGAGATGCAAAAACTTGATTACCTACTTAATTGAAGCTATCCGTTTCATTTGGTAGGTACTATTTGAAATCAAATAGATAAAAAAGAAAAGGATGTTTAGGGGTAAATTATCATGTTATGAAATAGCATTCTGCAATTTACAAATCTTCACTATCAACAATTGCTACTGCAGTTATCAGCATCTGCCTCGCCTTTTCCAAACTATGTTGGGGGCGGCTTCCAGTCTTACCGGATGCAGTTGAGTACCAGTTTTTTCCTACTGCAGAAATGCACCTGAGAAATGTACAGACGCCAGCCAGCACATCAAGCCACTATTTAAAAAACCAAAAACAAAAATCCATTAAAGTTTTTACGGATTATCCGTCAAACTTTAATAGATTTTCAACTTTATCGCTAAAGGTTGATTGGGATAACAATTTCGGCTAGCTTGAAGTGCTGGCGTCTGTACATTTCGACTGCAGAAATAAGGTAGGTAGTAGACGTAACTTTTGAAGGACACAAACTTTTGCTACCCAGTAATTTTAGTAACATCATAACGCTTTGTAGTCCCCGAAGGTTTGGGCAGAATTGTACCCAACAAGTACACGCACATTTCGCCAGTTATGTTTAAGTCCCATGTAATAGGGGGCGAACGTATTGCCATCAATTGAACATAAATCCAGACTCCGTGGCTGCTACTAAGAAATTCCTGATGGAAAAACCCAATAACCCAGGACCTCATGCAAAATAAATAATAGTAATTTTAGTACGAAGACATAATCCCTCAAGATGAAATGACCACATACCAACACCACAATTGCTGATCTCACTAATTACAAATTCGCGTGGGTAGTCGACCACCATGTTCATATTATAATTAATAGTCAAATTAACATATTAAGGCTGATAGTCCACAGTAGACTTCAGTCCTCCATGACACTTTAATTGCTGTTATTGTGACAAATGGAGTGCTTGTTGAATGTAAAATGTAACTAAATGGTGGTGTGGTTACTTTTGGGTTGTTATGTTGTTTGCCGTATGTTGAGGAATTTTGGCTGTACTGCCTTAGCCATTGGAATTTGGAATGGTGATAAGACTGATAAGATTTGAAATTGGTGATAAAACTTGTGTCATGTATAGTCTCCGCCAGATAAGTAAGAATTAAAGGTCATTGCTCTTTCCTTAATTTCTCTGCGTAGCTACCCCAACAATTTATTATGAATCGTTTTTTTATTACTAGAAAAAGTCAAGGATCACGATAAAGTTCGTTTTGGGATAAGTTCTGTTTTCGGAATTATGTATTTGAATAAATGTATGCGGGTTAATGACTTTTAAATCCTACTTATCTAGCGCAGACTATAGTAGGTACGTATTTATGAATATTAAATAAACTGGTGACAAAATCTTAGGCAATTTTTAGGCATAGTGTGGTGGTGACAACGCAGCTAAGTAGGTAACTTCTTGTGACAATCTTGTGACAAGAGCGGTGATTTTACACGCCTGTTATACCCAGTGAAGTAATAATAAAAATTGATTCCTCACGCCCAGTCATCATCATCTGTCTAGCCTTTTCCCAACTATGTTGGGGTCGGCTTCCAGTCTAACCTTATCCAGCTGAATACTAGTATTTACATCGAGTGACTGCCTATCTGACCTTCACAACCCAGTTAGTACTGGGTAATACGATACCCCTTGGTAAGACTGGTTGTCAGACTTTTTGGGTCACTGACTACCTGTAACGACTGTCAAAGATCTTCAATTGACAGCCGGGACCAACTGCTTAACGTGCTTTCCGAGGCACGGAGGACACTCAGTATGTAAGGGTGGTCACCCATCCACAGACCAACCTAGGCAAGCACGGCTTAACCTAAAGATCGACCCGAGCGGCTTTTATTTAGCCACGGGCTACGGGATTCCTCACGCCCAGTGTTATCCGTAAATACCCTATGCATGTTCCGCGATTCTTTATAGTTTTCGAGTTACAGCTTCTTGAAAACTGTATGGGAACCGCTTTTGAAAAAAAAACTATATTTATTTTAACAGGGCTTTTTGTTACTCTTGATGCTAATGAGATTGAAAAATGCCTCAAGTAACGTTAAAGAAAGTGAAAAAGGCGTGTATAAATAAAAATAGCCTAGATTTGTTTTTATAAAGTACGTAGATTTTTTACCTACATATAAAGAAGAGTCCGCGTAACACTGGTCAGTTTCCCTCACTCGTCATTTTATTTAATTCGACACTTTCGTTGATTCGTCACTTTCGCTGATTGGACAGTTGTGTAAATGTTTTCTTGAAACTTTAATGCCATAATTTGATAAGAAAATAGAAAAATAAAAATCTAACTGTAACACCACTTTTAATCTTAATACTCACCATCTTTATCTTACAGACCATTATAAACAAAGCCCTTTTAACATTTACATACGCACACTAATCCGACATAATGGTTGATTATGTATCGGTAATCAAAGAGTATGTCTGTCGATAACCCTCCGTCGCTCTGTTACACTTACCAACCCTTAATGACGCGTGTAACGGAATATCCTTGTGGATGTGGAGGGTTAGGGCACGTGCACACCGGACTGTTTATGTCGCGATTAAAAGTCGCAAGACATTTTCTGTGGTGGCTAGCATGTTTAGTATAAGGTGAACATAATAGAAAAAAAGAAACGAACTTTTGTTTATTTGGCATTAAAAACAAAAACACCTGAAAAATTATACAACGAATCAAGTGAGGGAAACTGACCAGTGTTACGCGGACTCAAAAATAAATAAACAAACAAAACGAATAATGCCGAAAGAGCCTTATTTTAACATAATGCCAGATGGCAACACAAGGTGTACCAACTGACAAACAAAAATAAATAAAAAAAGAATAAAGAGTTTTGTATTCTATATAAAAGAAGGATCAAAAGTCGTGAATTCTGTTCTCAGTTGTTGCTTAGCTTAGCTGTTATTTTCAAGCATTTCCATATAGCCCATATGAATTGTGTATTTATTGTAAGAATCAAAGTGTTTTTATATTTTTCTAAAGCCATTTTCCTTCCACTTAGCTGTTTAGTTAAAGTGGGGAAACTGTTTTGCGTACGAATATTGTTTCTCTTCTGTTGAACTGTTATTTAATTCTATGTATTGAAAGTTTGATATTTTCACTGATTTTAAGAAGCAAAGCGTACAGATTAAGCTTTATTGTTTAAAACCAGTTAAATAAATTACGAAAAACCAAACTAAAATAATTATCTCATCAATATTCTCCGCCCATATGACTATCCCCTTACGGCCGGTATTCCGGTATCGTCGGTATCAATCAAACATTATCGCGCCGTTGTTTGGAGAGCCACCAATTAATACACGGGAGCGGAGGGTTGATAGTGGCCACAAACGGCCGACGTTATGAGCCGATGTCTACATTAAGTTGATTTTAATTGTGTCGTGTATGTTTATTATTGACTTAAATGAAGCTGCTGAATAAATTTTGATAGATGCAAAGGGAGATAGATGTTGAGGAGCTCGTGGCTATAATAACAGCCGCTCGACTCGATCTTCGGGTTAAGCCGCGATTACCTAGGTTGGTTCGTGGATGACCACCAATTACATACCGAGTTTTCTCCGTGCCTTAAAAAGCACGTTAAGCCACAATTGACAATTTGACAATTGTTAGGTACTTGTAGTCAGTGGCCCAGACGTCTGACTGACAACCAATCTTATCGTATTACCCAGTACTAACTGGGTTGTAGAAGTCAGATAAGCAGTCGCTCCATGTAAAATACTCCATATAAATTAAGATGATGATGACTGCCAAACACAGCATCAGGAAGTAACTTACTGTTCGGTTTCGGTAGGTTGTAGGCTGTCTGTTTAACATTTGGTTTTGCTTAGGTAAGGACGTTTAGAAACAAAACGTCACAGAAAATCTTTCTATGAATCAAGTGACCGGTAGGTGACGCGGATAGAATATTTCAAGGTAACTTTGTTTATATACAGGGTGTAAATAACCTCATCACGAAGCCTTCAACCAAGCATTCTGTACATTAAACTAAGTTACTTTACGCAAAAAATATTGCTGGGAAACAACTTTTTTTTTTGGGGTGAAAAATCATGTTTTGTGGTAGAACTGGTAACCCAATCAAAACATTGTGCTGATGGATGGATTGAATAGTACGGGGGTCGTGGAGGTGTTTAAAGTAAAAATCTTACATTAAAAACTTGTATTTAAAAAAAAAGTTGCCAAAAAGTTGGAACTTTGACCCCCAATATCTCCGTAACTAGAAGGTTAACTAGAAGGTATGGTGTAGAACAAAAAAATGATCGCAATAACGGGGAGAACAAGGGCCTTTCGGTTTCGTTAAGAGATGTTTTACACCCTTTAGAAACAGCCATAGCTGCGAGTCATGGCATATCAACTGACAGTTGTACGTAAGTAAGTTATAGAAAACGGTCCTTAGGCGAACGTCTTATGGTCAATTGCAATAGATAAGTCTGAATAGATGAATCAGTTTACTGTACTGAAGTAACATTCTTGATAAGACTAATGTCTATCTAACTACAAAGGTCAAATAGAACATCGCCGCACAGTATTTGGTGCTAGTTCACCTATACCCCGCAGGTGCAAACTCATAAACGAACGCAGCGACCTGGTTGACGTCCACGTAAACTCAATATCGACGTTTGTCAGACGTAATTAGTATTTGTATTTAATATAGTTATGTAGAATCTAAGTACATCAAGCCTTTAAAATTAAATTTATAATTACAAAGAGCCTTTTGCTTGTGGTGTTTGCCTGTAATTGGTTGTGCAGTTAGATTTAAGACACAATTACTTGTATGTTCCTATCTGTTAACATCTGTAACAACTGTTGGTGAACCTTAATTAAATAAATTAATAAAACATCAATGATCTTAATTATGTGTTCATTATATTGACCTGTATAAAGCGGGTATAAACCGACTCATGTTAGCTTATAATTCTCAAACTTATTGCTACAAATACGTAGACACGTGTTTGTCAAACAGGTATCTTAAATCGATTAAACAACGAAGGGGTTGATTCGTTGTCAAAAATTACTGCGTTTAGTTTATCATAATATGGCATTTGATTTATGTTTCAATATCTCATGTTGTTACAACAACAGCTAGATAATTGAAAGGCGTGAGAGTTGCCTCGAAAATATGTCGTACTTCCTACTAAAATATTAATGCAAAAGTTTGTGAGGGTAGGTATATGAATGTCTGGATGTTAGTTACTTGTTCCTCAGACCAAATAAAAAGGTAAAGACGGAACTCTGCGAACAGCAAAGTGAGGCCGTTAAATTACGTCTCGCCGTGTACACTCTGACCAAAAGAAAAGTTAAGACGGAACTCTGCGAACAGAGAAGTGAGACCGGTTTCGTAAACATGGTGTGCATTTATTCAAGCGTTTAATATTGTAGTTTGATGTAAATGTGTGCGTGCAAGCGTGTATGAACAGAGCGAGACCTAATTTGCGCTGGCCTCACTTTATTGTTCGCAGCACTAAGTCTTGGTTCTTTACTTGGTCTGAGACTTTTTCACGCACACTGACCTGAGATGTAATTTGGCAGACGGATAGTTTATAACCTGGATAACACACTGGATACTTTTATCCCAAGCAGGCGAAGCTGCGGGTTTAAACTAGTAGGTAAATAATATTTTTGACTGAATGTGGCTTGTGTTGTAATGTGCCTCATTATTTTTGATTAGTTACAGGCATTTCGTGAAGCTATTTAACATAACAACAACCTAAAGGCTGGTCCCCAAATCAATTCTGTACTGAAGTCATTACCCCCAGCTCCGAAAGACACCGTACCCTACATATGTGTAAGCCCCTAATTTGATACTGGTTTTAATTAAACAATTTAACGTGCCAGTCTCGTAGCGTCCCCCCGACCCCCCACCACCCCTAACTCTCTCCCCATAGCATAGCGCCTGTGATTTATTGCCCAGACACCTGGAAGCTGGGATGTATTGAACAAATCAGATATGATCATTAGGAGACTAGGACTAAAGATATCTCCATCACCTATACCAGTTGACTTAGTTTTCGACCCGACCTTCTGGTCACCAAGCTTTATGGTCGTGTTAAGTCCATACACCTTATAAAACACTTCATGAAAATCATAACAACAGGGATATAATATATTGTAATAGAAAACTTTATTTTTTTTATAATTTCTGTTATAGACAATTACTTTTCTAAAATATATACTAGTCAAAAATATAGTGTCGGACGTCAGTGTCAAATTGATTAAAGAAAAATATAGAAAGTTGTCAATTTGTGGCGCGTGTATTTTATATTGATTTATTTTGTAAAATTTTGTAATCGTTTTACGAACATGATATTAGTCTGCGCTTGCATGATATTTGCTACAGTAACGAGTGACACCACTGCACCTAAAAAAGAATATACGCCTAATGTAGGCACCGTATTGTTCTCTGCTATAGATGTTGATAAGAAACAGTGGAGTAAGAGCGAAGTAGGACTACTGCAGGCTAGAAAGTATTTCCAAAATCTTCTCCCGCCACCGATATTCATAAACACTTTCAATGAAGATCATGTAAAAAATCTACTTGCATACTTCAAAGATGCCTACGCTGCCATCAAAAAGGAAGCAATAGATGCTGAAACTGACAGTATGATGACAACAGCCCTCTCAGATGCCATCGGAGGCTACTTCAAGGTATGGGTCCTACCCGTCGCGAAATTAGATTACTACGGAGGCACTATGTCACAAGCCAACGTAGTCAAATTATTCCAGTTTTACAATGAAATAAAAAGATACTTAGACACCGATGGCGAAGGATGGCACAAACCTGAAGAGGGAACCCTCAATTCTGTGACAATTAACGTGGCCCCTCTTCAATTATCGAACACCAGAATTATGGAAGACCCATGTAGTCATTTAGCATACTTTGAAAAGACTCCTACTGGTTTAGGTATACCAATACCAAACGTGAATTGGAATGACAAGTTGAGCACTTTATTTGTACCTCTTAAGAATGTATCCTTAATATCGATGAACACTCCAAATTCGTCTCATAATCTAATTAAATACTACGATGCAGCAAGAAGTTGTATTCAAACCAGTAACCCTATAGAACAGGCCACCTATGACGAAAAGTTCCAAAAATGGCTGATAGACGAAGTTGTGCCTCACTTAAGAGATGAAAATTTGTATCTTGCGTTGGGAAGTGTCTTAACTTTAGTTAACAGGACTCAAGACATTTGCAATAACGTATTAGACATATACGTGACCAAATGCCCCAAAGGCAAGTCAAAAAACAAACTGAATATACCATGTGATGTATCAAACAAGAAGATGTGGATTTTAATTACAATACTGATTGTTGAAATAGCCTGGTGCGTACCAGCATTGCTTTTTGTATTATGCTCTAAAAAGCTTCAACAGAAAGACTGTAGCAGCAACGTCTATCTTTTCATAGACAATGAAAAAAAGGGTAAAGGTGACGCCAATTGTCCAGGACGTTCAGAAAATCTTCAAGGCGACCTAAAAATATTTCGTAAATCGTTGTTCAATACCCAAGACCAATGTCCCTCGTTACAACAAACGAATACCATGGAAACTGGGACCGTACCATGTATAAATCAGTGTGTCTCCAAAGCAATTCCAAACTTTGCCTGTGTAGCTACTGACACTAAATGCACTGAACTGTGTTATATATCGAAGAGACCGTCACTAAAAAAACCGTCTGAAATGTCTATAGAAGGACGTAACTCGACACAAATAGGCTTATCCAGTCACGACACATTCGTTTCAAGACAAAGTACGAAAAGCTGTTTAACAATAAGATCTAAACCTTGTATTTCATCTGAGAGAAATATGCTAGCAAAAAATAAAAAGAAACAGAATAGCGATGAATGTAGAGGATACGAAAGTAAAACAACTGATGATTGCCACAGTAAACCTAATGAGCGCAGACAATCTGAGGAATGTAGGAAACTTGAAGAACGTAGACAAGCTGAACAATGTAGGAAACTTGAAGAACTGAGAAAAGCCGAAGAATGTAGGAAACTTGAAGAATATAGGAAAGCTGCAGAATGTAGGAAACATGAAGAACAGAACCAGGCGGATGAATGTAGACAACTTGAAAGGATAAGACTAGCTGAAGAATATATGAAACATGAAGAACGTCGACAGGCCAAAGAATATAGGAGACTCGAAGAACGGAGACAAACTGATGAATATAAGAAATTCGAAGAACAAAGACAAGCTAAAGAATTAAGGAAACTCGAAGAACGGAGACAAGCTGAAGAATATAAGAAACTCGAACAACAAAGACAAGCTGAAGAATTAAGGAAACTCGAAGAACGGAGACAAGCTGAAGAATGTGAGAAACTCGAAGAACAAAGACAAGCTGAAGAATTTAGAAAACTCGAAGAACAAAAACAAGCTGAAAACAGGAAATTCGAAGAACGGAAACAAGCTGAAGAATGTAGGAAACTCCAAGAACGGAAACAAGCTAAAGAATTCAAGAAAAACAATAATTATAGAATCGATAACCGTAGAAAACCAGTTGATAGTAGAAAATCTGCTAATAGTAGAAAAACTGCTGGTAGTAAAAAATATGAGAAACCTGACGAATGTAGGAGATATAAGAATCTTGAAGAAAAAGGAAAACTCAACGAATGTAGAGAATCCGAGGAACTCCAAATACTCACTCCATGTACAGAAGTTGACGAATCTAGGGAAGTAGACGAACCCAGAGAAGTCAACAATTATTGCGATAACGTTGAATGTCCCAAAATCAGTGAAAATAGAGAATTCGAAGAATGTTTGCAATTCGATCTTGGACCCATTGCAAGAATTGAGGATTCTTATACAATTAACAAAGTTACATGTGACAACCCAGAAACTGGACAAGAAAATGCAGACGACTACGATGACTACGCTGATCATGACGAACCAATGAGCTGCAGACAAGTTTATTCTCAAGAAGCTTGTCCATGCACCGCATGCGTTCGAAAGAAATCATCATTGCACAACCAAACCACAGCATCCATTGCGTCTAATGAAATATGTTGTAACTTAAGTCTTACCGATGTAAATCCTTTGCTGTGCCAACAAGTTGAAACAAAATCCACACGTTTTCAGGTGACAAAAGAATTTAAGGCAAAGGGGAAAGGGGCGTCGAAACCTTCAACTGGCCAACCTTACCTAGAGATTACAATTGATGAGCCTGGTGCAGGAGAGGTTTATGTAGAAATGACCCAACATAGACATTATTCGCAGACCAGACCAAGCAGGATCCCTAAACCTGCTAGGTATAGCATACAGCCTTGTAATTCAGATAGACAGTCCACATCTTCAAGTCCTGACTGGCCCAGGAGCTTAATTCCTCAGCTGAAGAAGAAAACTGCCGATGACATTGATTTGAGATCGTGCAAATATTCCAAAACAGAGAGCAAATTAAACGGTTCATTTTAATAAGACTTTACTTACCAAGTTTTTGGAATGATTCAGCACGTCTACTTAGGATATTTCCGAAAGATATTAGTTACTAGTTGTTTAGTTCATATTTTACTTTATAATTTAGGTAATTATTGTCCTCAGATTCATTAATTTGATACTGGTGTCGATTCTGTTGTGCACAAACTAAACTTAATTTAGGCTGTTGCTATCTTTTTCACTCTAATAAAACGAGAAACCAACAGACGTAATTTAGAGGTGTCAAATTTAGTTGGAACTAATATTTCTATACAAATGAAGGGTGCACGTAAAAACATGTCGACTAAAAACGCGGCCAAGCGCAAGGCATAAACTAGTTTGACATCTCTAACTTAGTTCATCGCTATAGCCGTCCTTTTCTCGCACTGCTTTTTAGTAAAAGAGAGCAATAGCCTAAAATTAAGTTTAGTTTGTGCACAACAGAATCGACACCACTGTTATTAATACGATTTAAAAAAGAAATCATTTGACTTTTATTTCACTTCTACATAATAAGCTAGTTTCTACCGTCAATAAATTGCAAATCTATTTAGTCCGTCAGTTAAAGTATTGGAAAATAATGGACACGTATTTTTTGTTTTTGTAAATCAATGAATATTGACAAAGATAAAACTCATCAAAACTCGGGAGTAGGGGCTCGTGACGTCACAACGCACGCGCGCCGCATAGCACGGCGTGACGTATTGAGAATTTTAAAAGCGTCGTATTTTCGTCAATTTTGGTTTACGTAACAAAAGAAAAAATACGTGTCAAATATTTTTTGATGAGCTAACTGACGGAACAATTAGATTTTTTCAGGACACAAGCCTATTATAACCTACTCCTGTAATGACACTTTCCTAAATAACATTTTTTTTGTGTTATAACTCTTAGAAAACACTAGGTACACTTAGATGATTTGATCCTCTGTCTAAAAACTCACTAGACACTGTGGCACTTTCCTTTCAACATTTTTGCAAAGGTGATCTCTCCCCAATTCAGAAGTTGAGCTTACATCATAGCAACCCATATCACCTCCAGTGCTAAATATTTCCCTCTCAACAGAGGATCCCGCTCCGCACAATTCCCTGAGTACTACACTAATCACTGTGACGAATTTATTGGCTCGATCCGGGTGAATTAGAGGGGATCCTGAGTTATTGCATATTTTGGTCAGCTCAGGTGGCCGGCCGGGTGGCTAATCTGTCATTACAGCGGCGCACTTGCCACTTTGCGAATTGAGTGTAAGTACTGGTCTTTTGTGGTGTTGCGGTTAGTATTGTAGGTATTGTGTGTTTTCTGGACAGGAAAAGGTTAAAGACATAATATTACGTAATTATGCATTTTAAAGTATTTGAGCTCACTTTGGAGAATAAAATAAGTGTCAATGAAAAATCAAATATTTTGAAAAATACACTTGGGGCCAGATTTAGAAGCCCAGCTCTATTTTTGAGGTGTTCCATGAAGCACACCCAAACAAAGCACACCCAGACGAAGCACACCTAGAGGAATCTCTAGGTGTGCTTCGTCTAATTTCCTATTCCACGAAGCACACCTACGAATATCACTCGCATAGTGCGGGGACTAAGAAATAAAAATGTCGACAGGAGAAAATATTTATTATTTAAAAGACTAACTTAAATTTCTAACATCATTCAGTTTCATTATAATAATGTGACACAATATTTGTCATTTTTGTAATCTTACTATTTTCTCCTATCGATATTTTTATTTCTTAGTCCCGCACTATGCGAGTGATATTCGTAGGTGTGCTTCGTGGAATAGGAAATTAATTATTTTAAATGTTTATTTGAAGCCCACCTACGGGTGTGCTAAGTGGAACACTTTAGGTGTGCTTCGTCTGGGTGTGCTTCGTTTGGGTGTGCTTCATAGAATAATACCTCCTATTTTTTACATCGCCGATATGTCTCATCATCTGTTATCTTTTTCAGATGTGTTGTAGAGTAAACAACACGGTTTTAATATAAATAGACTTAGAATTTACATTCCATTGGAAGAAAGAGAAAGAGTAACTTTTCCCAAAAAATAAGGAACAAAATTAGGTCAGTTCTTTTCACAACATCACTACGCCGCGGTATAAGAACTAATTTTTTTAATGCAGCTTTTGAATAGAATAAAATAATTATTAAGTTTACTTTTTAAATATTACAAGTATCATCACTTGCCTAGCCTTTACCCAACTATTTTGGGGTCGGTTTGCAGTCTAACCGGATGCAGCTGAATACCAGTATTTTACATGTAGCGGCTGCCTATCTGACCTCCACAACCCAGTTGGTACTGGGTAATACGATACCCCTTGGTAAGTAAGACTGGTTGTCAGAATTTTTGGGCCACTGACTACCTGTAACGACTGTCAAAGATCTATCTTTAAATTTTACAAGTAGTTGAGTAAAATTGTAAACTCTAGAGTAAATTTGTGAATTATTTACTGCAACTGTATGTTTCTTACATACCACGTCGATTTGCCGTGAAATAGCTAATTCATACAACAGTAAATGTCAACAGTTTAAGTTAGTGAATTAGCTGGGCAATTAATTTACTTGACTTTAATTTTGACTAACTTTACTTTAGCTAGAGCAGTGGTGGCCCAGTGGTGGCGGCCCCGACTTACAAACAGTAAGTCGTGGGTTCGAACCGAGACAGGCGCATTACTTTGTGTGATTTATTTCATCACTACTGCTCTTAAACCGGTGAAGGAAAACATCCTGAGGAAACCTGCATGTCCTTGAACCAAAAATTCGAAGACATGTGACATCTACCAATCCGCACTGGGCCCGCGTGGTGGATTATAGCCCATTCTCTCTCATAGAGATAAGGCCTGTGTCCCAGCAGTGGGAACGTTAATAGGCTGATGATGATGATGATGAACTTTACTTTTATAATATTGCTAGCTGCTGCCCGCGGCTTTCGTCAGCGTGAAATTTTTATAAAAATACGAGCTTCTGCCAACGGCTCCGCCCGTATGAAGTTTGATAATTGTCCCATGGGATCACAAGTCCTACCTGGATAAAAAGTCCTCCTATCCTATGTGTTAATCTAGGTTATAAACTATCTGTATGCAAAATTTCATCCAAATCCGTTCAGTAGTTTTTGCGTGAAAGAGTAACAAACATCCATACTCACAAACTTTCGCATTTATAATATTATAGTAGGATTAGTTCCCTCTTTGAATCCGATTTCGTTAACAATTTCATTTTTTTTTTCTTTTTAACAGATCCCCTATTTTTTCTAAAATTAAAGTAAGTTACTCCTTATAACATCAGCTATCTGCCAATCCCGTTTCGGAGATGAGCCGAAGCAAAGAGACTAACAAAAATTTTAAAAAAAAGTTTGTTTGTTATAAAAATCGTATATCTTAGATGCATTCAGTAAAAAGCTGTTATTTTGAAAACACATAACCTACTTTTTTTTTTTCTATAGATATTATTTGCTTTGGCAAGCAAACCTCAACTGTACATTTAATTTTTACGTAACTACCCCTCGCAAGAAAATCTAAACACCTGAAATCACTTACAACTACATAGATTACTTGTATGTAATTCTTTAAGACCAATGGTGTAGGGTGATTCGACCCACCCCCAATAAATACTGGACCCAGTAAATTGGTACAGTGTTGTGGGATTACCACATTTACCACCAATTGTCCGGATAATCCCCGATCGACAGGGATTATCGGACAAATTGTCCTTGTTCTTTGCTAATTTATGGTCAGTGGGTATGAGGTGATTGCAGACATCTGTTTGGGGATAAAGTAATGATGGTGGATTATCCACCAGGCTTTGATTTGTTTGAATATGAATCTGAATACACAATAGTCTAACATGTTGTCACTATAGTTCTGCATAATATTCTGTCATTACAAAAACCTATTGGGTGAATATCAGCAAAGTGCATTTTTTGTCAATTTTGGTCGCGAAATTTATTCTTTAGTTTTCGTGAAAAATAAGGACCTGGTATAACAATAGAAAGTCCAAGCTTAAAAAATCTTCAAGAGGCCCAAGAATATATTGATAACTTTTTGAGATATTTTAGTTTAAAGTGTAGTGTGACCACCGAAATTTAAAACCACCCACCAAAATCGAAAGTGCCCACCAAAATTTAAAATGTATACCACCTTAACCCGTAAGACCTGCCAAGATTCAGCCAAGATGAAATCGAGGCGGCTCTTAGACAGATAAAAATGGAAAAGCCCCTGATGAGGATAGGATAACGACAGAGCTCCTGAAAGCGGGAGTAAGGCCTGCATTAAGAGAGCTTCAGGAGCTTTTCAACTCGGTCCTATTATCTGGGAGAGCTCCAGAAGCGTGGAGAAGGGGCGTGATCGTTCTTTTCCTTAGGAAGCGGAACAAGACCCTATTAAAGAATTACAGACCCATTTCGCTCCTTAGCCACGTGTATAACGACTTCCAGCCACCGGAGCAGACCGGGTTTTGAGGAGGATGCAGCACCATAGACCACATCCACACTATGCTCCTCTGCTTCTGCTCTGTCTTGCATTTGTGGACTATGACAAGGCTTTAGAAGAATTCAGCTGGGCTGGGACTTCTCGTCGCGTTTCCACAGTGCCTAAAGACGGAAAGTCTTTAACCAGCCCGTCTTGTTATGACTTACGGGGCCTAAACGTGGACACTCACGGTACGGCTGGTCCATAAACTCAAGGTCGTTCAGCGAGCTATGGAACGGGCTGTGCTTGGAGTCTCTCTAATTTGGAGTGGGTCTCCGGAACGAGGTGATCCGACAGAGAACCAGAGTTGTCAATATAGCTCACAGAATAAGTAAGCTGAAGTGGCATTGAGCCGGTCATTTAGCCGTAGAACCGATGACCGTTGGGGTAGACGTGTTCTTGAGTAGAGTCTGCGAAGATCGTCACTCGAGTCTGAACTCGAGTGACGATCTTCGCAGGGTGGCTGGTAGCAACTGAATGAGAGTTGCTGAGAATTGAGTTGAGTGGCATGCCATTAAGAAGGCCTTTGTCAGCAGTGGTTTGCTGTAGGCTGATGATGAAACAATATTCTTGCTTTTCTTCTTCTTTCATCCATTCTCTTTTTATGCAGCCTCGTTTAATTGGTCTGTTTTGGCTTTTTAAAAATCGCCAAATAAAAAAAATAAACTTCATTTATAGCATGCTACCCTTATAATAATAGGTCTTACTTACTGCCAAGTACATAACATTTATAACACGCACGGTTTATCAAGATGCTCCGTCTAAAACAAACGGTACTTTTTTAAATCTTAGCAAAGAGTTTTTTGTCAGAGAAGTGGTCAAAATTTTATGAATAAAATTAACTTTGGGAGATGAAATATAATAGTTAAACATTTAATTCTTTAATTTAATTAATTTTGACAATAAATTACAACCATTTAAATGTAACAAACACACAAAAATATTAATTTACTTTATTTATTATTTATTTATTTATGTACACATAAAACACTTTACAGGGCAATATATTTACATAGAAGAGCACAAAGGTACTGCTTATTTCTTAAGATATTTCTTCCAGCAGACCTGCGAGAGGAAAGCTGGATAAGAAATGTAGACACAGTGTGTAAAAAAGTTAGACACAAAAATTTAAATTAAAACTTAAAACAAAACTATAACTATAATAATAAACATACATACAAATACATACACATATAATAAAATAAGAATATATTGTAAATATTTACCTATATACATACATATATATATGAAGAATATTACTGAGAAGAGAGGTAATGCTCTTTGACTTGTTTTTTAAAGAGAAATAAAGTTTTAGAATCTCGAATGTTAGGCGGAAGTGAGTTCCACAAACGTACTGCGTGAACAGAGGAGTAGGAAGAAACAGTTCGGTTTTATGGGATGGGAAATTAAGATGATGCCTGAGGTGGGATCTACAGAGAGCATCAGGAGGACGGGTAAAGGAAAAACGATCGCGCAGGTAGCTGGGATATGCAGGGTTATAAAGGATGTTGTAAAGGAGACATAATATTCGAGTGTTCCTGCGAAGACGGATAGGGAGCCACTTGAGTTCCTTGCGGATGTAAGAAACATGGTCATATTTCCTCAGACCATACACAAAACGAATGCAGAGGTTTTGTAAGCGCTCAAGCTTTACTTTGCACTTTATTAGTAATACTAGCTGTTTTTTGTGTCTTTGACTTATAAAAAAAAGCGCTGATGCGCGCGCATCGCTTGTTTGTGAACAAGTAAAAGATTTAAGTATTCGTTCAGGAAAGTCCGAGTTTTATTTATTTCCTCGCAAATATGTTATAAAACGTCGTATGACATAGTTACGTGCGCTTTGATAATTACAGCCTCTGATTTCTTGTAGCCCTCGCCTACGTCTCGGGCTAGCAATATCGCCTCGGCTGTAATTTTCAACTTACCGCACTTATATCATAATGTACTATTGTTTATTTGCTAATTAAACTATCTTGCAACGTAAAAACTGGCTATGTATGTACAAACAGTACGTGAAAACGCCACCAAAGCCACCGAAATAAAGCCACCAAAAGTGGAACCAGGCATAAAAAAAACTTAAAAAATAGAAGTTGTAAGTTACAGCTAAATTAATATCAGTGATTTATGCGATACCCAAATCACTAGCTCTAACGTGTAGCTTACTTTATTAAAACTTAATTAAAACACGTTACAATCAACAGCAAAACGATCCACCAAAATTGAACAATTCTTGTCCCCCGTGCCACCCAAGATGAATACTTGAGTTTTTATCGGGTAATCGCAGCACTAATCTCGCACCTGTTACGGGCATAAACAGCGCACGACCGAGAGGTACGAAATAAAAAAAACGCGATTGATCCCACATGCACGAAACTTCGTGATAAAGTAAGTTGAAAAAGTGCCACCAAAATTTTGTGTTTTGCTTCGACAAACTTTGATCGAATGTCCTATGCTTTTAAATTAGTTTTTCTAATATGGTTTAATTGTTTTTAGATAATGTGTCTAATGCATAAACAAAGGAAATGGTTTATTTTTTATTTTATCTACACCCATGCTATAAATCCTCTATAAAAGTTTCTGAAACAGTTAGCTTATTGCCAACATTAAAACAGCCAGTGTCATAATAACCATTATAACATCCAAACGGGTGTTATAATGTTGTACTAAATTTCTTTATGCAACTCATTTCAAAAAAAGATCATTGTCATGCACGTGCGATTCACTACCACAGCGTCGTAATTAAAAAAAATATAACAATCCCGCCATTTTTGTTCGATAATAGTAATGCATTATTTACTTTGTTGTTTACAAAAATGAGTGATACAAGCTTTGTGCATTTTAATAATTGTACAATCCAAAATGTAAATAATTATATTATTACCTATACATAGTTTGTTTGTATTAAATACTCAGCAACACTCTATCACGCATACACTCATGTGATACTATTATCACACTCGGCTTCGCCTCGTGTGATAAACCCACATTCGTGTTTTAATACCCCTTATTATACAACAGTTGCATAAATAACTAATACCTTACATTGTTACTTTGGTGAATGCAATCATATCAAAAAATGGAACTGGGACAAGCCACCAAACTTGAATTTTAAGGCAATTTTTTTTTCCTGATTATATTTATAAATACTTATTATACTTAACAACAAAAAATGTGGCCCTAGATGCACCAAGTAACGTAGTTTACTATAAAAAATAATAATAAACATCCAATCATTTTACACCTTGATTCTAAACGTGAACACGTAAAATTTGCTGCTTTGAAATTCACCCTATTGTGAACACTGCCAAAATATACGGAACAGCTGTTTTTTTTTCGTTTGTGCGTCTGTGTCCAACATTTAAAACAACAATACACAACCCAATGTCCTCAAATCAATTCAACATAAATTGAAACACTTAATACCAAGAGATTAATACGTCCAAATGAAATAAACATAATACTTCAGGCCTGGTCGAAGTTCAGCTCTGATTTATAACGGGTCCTCAAACGGACCACGGAGCCGGGTTTATAATGTCCAACGGTAATCCCCCTGATAAACTGCTTTTGGTACGTTTTGTAAAAGTATGACAAATAATAATAGCTGGGCTTGTTTTTCTGGGATGAAGTGTAAAATAAAATGTGAAGTTTAGAAGGGATTTCCTTGGTTTACGTTTTAGAAAAAAAAAATTAAGTTGATGTAGGTACGGAAAAAGTTTTGTTTTAATTTTGTTTAAAAAAAAAAGATTAGTGACATGGACCTAGGCGACCATAGTCACATATTTATAAAATTTTCAAGTCTTTTCCCAACTATGTTAGAGTCGGCTTCCAGTTTAACCGAATGCAGTTGAATACCTGTATTTTACATGGAGCGACTGCCTATCTAACCGCCACAACCCAACTGAACTACTGAACCTGGACGACAGCCATCTAGGTCAATCTTATAGTTAAATCTTACAATTATTTTCAAATCTTATTACACTGCACAAAGAGATTTAAAAAGACTTAATATATTTGAATGTCTTTGACATTGCATGAAGGTTATGAAACTGTTGAAAAAAGTATTTTTAATTAATAAATAAAATGTGTAACTAATTTTAAAATTCAGACAGCATTTAGAAATGCTCATCAAAAAGAATAATTAATTTATGAACTTCTTATCAAACCGCACAAAAAGAAGAAGAATATCTTAAATGAACTCGTTGACAACCCCACAACCACCCCTGTCGGCGACTTACGGCCATAACTTAGACAACCCCTTGTTCAGAGCAACCCAAGATTTTACACTGATACCCCGCTCTGTAACCCCTTATCGAGCTGATAGAGAGTAGCCTGGAAGGGATGAGGGAGGATAAGAAAAAGGTGTTTTTTGTTTCTGTAAATAGCTAGATTGGCTACAGAAAACAAGGTAAAGAAAAGAAAGAAAGAAAAAATATTTATTTGACGTCAGTTAATAAAGCACACACACATTAAAAAAATATGTATACAAAATAAAGAGGATAACATAGTATGATGTGCTGTGTGCCTCACGGCTGCACCAAAAAGGTCCATTTCAGCATTCATGCCAGACAGGTGATACTGTCTGACGCTGGTCTTCCAATGAACCTTGAGGGGGTAGGTACTTAAGTGACGGAGAAACAGTTTCAAACATAATTAATTAATTAATGTTTACAAATAAATAGATAGAAAGTGAGTAAATTAAAATTAGGTAGGTTTTAGGTCTAATGGAAGGTGGTGTGTTGGTCATAAGTATCTAGTCTATGAGTTGGTTTTAGTTTCAATATACTTTGTTTGTATCACATCAATACCTCTAGTTAAAAATAACAATTAAGTAATTGTTGTGTTGTATACCTACTACAACTAAAAACCTGACTGCTGAAAAATCACGCTCGAATTAAAATCGGGGTTTGCAAGGTAAAAAAGACTCCCCCTATTGTTGCAGTCGGTTAAAATGCAGCCTATGTTATCCGGGTCATAATAACGAATCGATTGACACCAAAATCGTTGAATGAATAGTTTAGGCACTACGGTGGAACACATTCGTAAATACAAACATACATACATAGACTGCTAAAATCATAACCCTTTCTTTTGGCTTCGGCGTAGTCGGGTAAAAAGTTCGATATGATTAACTTACTTAGTTTTGCACCAGACTGTGCCCAAGAACACGTAAGAAAAAGTAAATACTTAGCTAAGACGTATTCTCTAAATAATCGGTCAAACTTAACTGATTACTGATCAAGCTCAGAAATCAGTAAGTTAATCAGTTGTTTGACTGTAAAGAAAATAAATCCCAATCTTGCTTTACCATAATCTTAGTTAAACCACAAACCGCCATTCACACCGACATCGCTTACAATCCGAGTAAGCAAATAACTCTTAGTTTCTAATTGAAGCAGATAGGTGTCTCAGTAATTATGGCGATGTAACAAGCTCCCCGGGGACGGTTGAGATACCGCCAAGATACCCTTCCCTTCCCAGATGCTGCGTGAAAAACGAACCGCGAGATAAAACGGTCACGTAGACCGTAGGTACCTCGGATTTGTTTTAGGAGAATACGGAAGTAAGGGTCGGGAGGATTGCAATATCAATTGTTTTAAGAACCTTTTTAGAGTAGAAACTTGAATTTGAATAATTTTAGGGCGAAATTCACTATTTCCAGAGATTTTTCCAGATGCTACCGATTTTCAGAGCAGTGCAAACATTCATAAACTCACTCCTTTTTCCTATGGAGGTAGACAGAAATTACATAAGCCATCTACATTGTTCCTTACATAGTATGCCAATTTATCAACGCTATAAACTATAATATCTACAGTACCAGTAGTTAGACACGAAGCCCACTTAAGTATATAAAGACAAAAAAGATAAGGCCACAGCGTCGTCTGCTGGGGCCAAATGTACTTTTTGCTATTAATTTCCATTTTTTTATTGAAAGAAAACTTGTTAGATGTTTATGCTTTAGGGTGCCAAATAAAAACGAGTATAATAAAATTATTATTTGAAGGATTAATTTTAATTATCTTACCACTTTACTAACCTAACATTTTTGTTTGAAATAAATAGTTAAATCAAAATCAAATAAAGAAATTATTTGAAAATGCTATAAAAAAGATAACTTGACATCACAATTTAGCCTTGTCAACCTTCTCAATTTTCTTTAAACTGTCGAAACGGTCATCCTTTAACATTTTTATCAGATTCCCAGTACGAAGTATTATATTATCTGTGCTCTAGTCATCGAAGCAAAAGAAACAAACACGTATAATTACTTCTCAGCAAACATTTCGTGAATTTCACTATTTATTGAGCTCCCAATGTCAACTAACCAAATAAGCAAGGAATTTTAGGAGCACCCTGACAATTTTACCAAGATCTCTCTTTAACCACACCTTGGGTTTTCTATGGACGAAAATGTTGGTGAAGAGAGCGGCAGGGTAGGTCAGGAAATAGTGTTTGATGACAAATTACACGGGGGGAGTTAAACAAATTAATCACGGAGTCCAATTTAGCGGAATACAATGTGGGGTGATATTATGGTCGGATTTGGTCGTGGTCCATGTAGAGTGAGCTGTACTCGTAGACGAGATAAATCGGAAACTGTCTCACGAAATCGGAGGTACCTATTAGTGTCTTGTAGGTATTAGATTGGAGTATCATGACATATCGTTCTTATGAAGTTAGAAAGAAAGAACATTTCAATTTCTTACGTTTTTTTGCAATTTTTTTAATTGTCAGGTTTATTCATGAAAAAGTCATTCAATCAGGTTACATGAACTTAGAGGGTTGTATTGATGATTTTAATGATTATAATTCTGTAACTACATACGTGTAACAGCCGCGAATAATATTTTAATCAACATACAACCTGACACTGACCTGCAAATTGCAAAAAACGTAAGAAAAATTGAATTTCGCGGGCTACCGTGGAGCTTTCACCTTAAGTGACGCCACAGAAAAAACAGACAATTTGATAACCTCTTCCTTTTGGAAGTCGGTTCAAAAAACTGACATCATTGACGTTCTTCAGAAAAGTCGTTGTCGGTGCGTACTCGTAAGCGTCCTCGTAACCGGCGCTTATGAAAATGGATAAGACAAAATGGTGGCCTTTTGTACTAAATTACATAACATGACATCCCGCCTGCAATTCACGAAGGGCTAGGCAGACTTGCACCTAACAGTACACCCACATTTCGCCAGTGTAAAAGTCCCATGTAAGAGGGGACGAGGCAATTGCCATCAACCGGGCACACATCCTGACTCCGTGGCTGCTACTGAAAAAACCCGAGAGAAAAACCTAAACTTTGCCAGACGCGAAACCCAGTATCTCTTGCTCATCAGTCGCGTCAGTTATGTCTTGGTTATCGTGAAGATGAAGACTACGGTTTTGTGCACTGTTACTTGCTTTTGAATTCTGTCCTGGGGGCCGAGTCTGCAATTACAATAGTGTCACAATAATAAATTAATTTATTTCAGACATAGTCCATAGTTCCAGAATATAAAAATTTAAAAACACATAAAAGTAAAATACATTAAAATAATCAATAAAAAGAAAATTACATATACAATTGAATTAAATTAAATATAAATTAATAGTAGGTTTATTATTATTAGGACACATTATATAATGGTGGTATGGTATTATAATGGTATCATTGATTTCATAATTGTTGATCGATGCCATTGTAATTTTGCTAAAAGTTCGTAATCTGCTAAATTCATAATGGTCGATCATTGGTCAGTCAATGGTCTCGTAATAGAATCAACATCTAATCATGCCAGAGTTCATTTATATATATTTGTATATATTGTTTATTAGTGTTCTATGCAATCTGAAGTAGTAAGAAGTGTAAATAGCAAAAAACATTAAGTTATTATGTGTAACGCGGATTAATGTGAAACTATACAATTCAATAATATTTTTAGCTGTTAAAGTCAAATATGACATTAGGTACTGCTTACTGACGTTTTATCTATTTTTATTTCTAGAAACCGGTGTTTTTAGTTATTTTCATTTATGTGTTTTAAATTATCTTTAATAAAGAAGCCTATATTTATTGCAATACAAAATGGTATTAGTTGAGCAAATTTCGGCTGGAACTGTAAAAATTTTAGCAGATTACCGCGTAAGTCAGTCATTAATTTGTCATTGTGTTCGAGATTACCATTCTATGCCATTTCTTTCAATGGAGTGTCAGTGGTTGACCATTGGAAAGTCATAATGACGCCACTATATTAATAGATTACCAAGCTTGTCAAAATCAAGAATTATGAAACCAATGATAGACCATTCTGACACTATTGTAATAGCAGACTCGGCCCCCTGAGCTTTGAACATTGAATAACTGAAAGTGCTGAACCTTCGCTAACTTTAACATTGCAAATGACTAGTTACTTCAGTTTATGTCTTAAGTAACGACAATTCCTCGTTACGTTAAAATTGATTGTTAAACAAATTGACTTGAGTAAATAAATAACTACTACTGCTTCTACAACAGCCCATATCGTCCACTGCTGGACATATGCCTCTCCCTTGATGGGAGGAATTTGCCGTAATCTCCACGCTTGGCAGGCGGATTGGAGATCGCAGTGATGAAAGACTAACAGAAAACGCTGCTTCCCATTCTCTGGTCTACGGAGGCGCAAGGTGTTCTGCCTCAGACATTAGTCGCCTTATACGACACCCGTGAGTGTAATGGGTTGGTTCTATTCTACTCTGCCGGATACCACACGGCTGCGTTAAGGGCATTTTCACACCCTTTATGTATCTTTCTTTTTCATAAGTACCCTAACCAATCTGTATTCCAACTATTCAAGTCAAGTCTGACAGTAATGGCGCTCATCCTGTTTGTCACCGCGTTACTATAAAACTTGCGTGTCGGATAAGACCTACTTAATTTGTATTTCCTGCTTATGCGCTTTTGTTAAGAGATTGACGTTGTTTGTATTAGTCAAGCTTTTTTGTTGCTGGCTATTAGCGTCAAGCAGTAATGCCTTGATATTGTCGTTCTTATGGATGTCATGGAAGTAGGATATACATATGTATCGCTTAGTACTTATTAGTTCCATGGTCTCGAGCTACTAGAGTTTGCAAGTATGGGGTCTCAGTCGTAGTTGATCTCAGGTTAAGGATCAAAATAAGTGACATAATTATGTATATGTAATTAGTATGTGAGGTCAATGACAGAGCTGTCCAGGACGAATGTATTAGTCGGACAACATTTTTTGTTATCGACCCAAGAAGAAGAAAATAATTCCATCTTATGCTTCGTTTGTGGTAATCATAAAGTAACTATTGGATCAGACTGCTGCAGATTTCACATTTCCATTCTACAAATTGTGGGTGAAGCTTTATTTTTATTAAAACACAAACGGGAAACTATTCCAAAATTTAAACGCCCTATCTCAACAAATACTGTATGACATCAAAAAATCAAAACCAAATACTTATTTACCGCACCTGGCGGAAGTCAGTGCTTCAACCAATGCAATAATTAAAAAAATATCGTACCGGAAGTAAGTTCCGCTCTGGTAGCCGCTTCCGCTTGCCATTGGCCGACACCTTTGACCCCACCCCACCCCATGTGAGGGTGGGCTCTCCCTCAGGTGACCACTCACGTGACGTGACGTCATATATAGCCCTCTGTTTTTGGGGAACTTTACTTTTTTTAGTTACCTTTGTTTTTTTTTGGAATAATGGAATCGTTCTAAATGCATAGGGAGTGACTGTGGATGAAAAGGGAAAATGAATGAGCAGTACCTCTTGTCTTCCCCGTTTGTAACTAGTGTACAAGTGATATACAAGTGGTATACAAGTGAATGAGAGGCCTATTCTCAAAAAAAATACCTACATTATTCCGATTACGGAAAAAATCTCATAGTTGCTTTTTTGACATATTTTCGCCACTTTGATATGTGAATAACCCTTAATACGTTTTAGTATTATACAGTGTGAGTCTTTATAATGTTATTACGAATAAAATATTTTAAGAAATCTAAATATTATTTATGGAATTTTTAAAAAATGTGTTCGCTAATTTTACCACAGTGTAAACAAAATGGTGTAACTTTTAAACTAAATGACAAAACAAACTCCAGAGGGTACTTTTTTTCCACAATTTTCATTTCAGGAGGACGCCTAATTACTTCTAATCATTATGGAGTTTGTTTCATCGCGATAGATCATTTAGTTTAAAAGTAACACCGTTTTGTTTGTGTTAAACACTGATGTCACAGAAGCGATATTTTTTTTCAAATTCATTCAAAAATTTGTTTGTATGTTTGTACGAGTGTGTAGATTGTAATCTTCGGAACAACAGATGCGATTCCGAAAACTTTTTTAATAATAGGAAGCTTAATTATTCCAGAGTGTCATTGGCTACATTGAAAACGTTTAGATGGGATAATTTACGACCATAGGGCGAGCGAAGCCGTAAGCATAAGCTATATTATTGTATATTCCCCTAACATTCCTTCACTAATCGACTTCTACACTTCAAAATCCAAATATAAGCGACCATTTTAAGAACTTTCCGATGCCAGCTTTCAAAAGTGCGAAAGATAAGACTTAAAACTTCAAACGCAGTGAATTAGTGATAGTAAGAGAGTGGTCATAAATCTGAAGTAGGGGTAAACAAATTAATAGAGATATGATAGTTGGGAATCTGGCTGGAGCATCATAATTCATTGTGAGATAAAAACGCTTGTTACTGTTAAAATGGTGGAGAGGTTTTGGACTTCGTAATGTGCCGGTTTGAGGATAGAATTGAAAAACAGAATAGACACATGTCCACAACAATCCCGCCTGTAGTCCCGAGGTGTTAGGCAGAGGTACCTGTAGTAGAGAATAAAATAGAGGTGTAAAATAAGTTGGAATATTATCTATTGGTGTGGCCATGTGCTTTAAAAATATCAGCATCTGCCTAGCCTTTTTCTAACTATGTTGGGGTCGGCTTCCAGTCTAAACAGATGCAGCTGAGTACTGATACCCGTTGGTAAAACTGGTTATCAGACTTTTAAGGCCACTGCCTGTAACGACTGTCAAAGATCTACAAATGACAGCCGAGACCAACGGCTTCGAGGTACGGAGGAAACTCGGTGTGTAATGGGTGGTCACCCATCCACGAACCCACCTAGGTACTCATGGCTTGATGGCTGTGGTGTTCAAAATAAATGAAAAAAAGATCTCAGTAACACATATCCTAGGGTGGGTATGGTTTATTTTTGGTTTTAGAATCGCGTTGATCTGAAGGCCTGGACTATTTGAAACGAATAAATTTGAGAGCTAAATTGTGTCATAATGATGCCATTCAACTGAAACAACACAAACTCACTCATTTAAAACCTACATTAATTCTTCTAGTTTCTGTATTTAAGGGTTCCGTACCCAAAGAGTAAAAACGGGACCCTGTTACTAAAACTCCACTGTCCGTCTGTCTGTCACCAGGGTGTATCTCATGAACCGTGATAGCTAGACAGTTGAATTTTTAAAAAATGATGTATTTCGGTTGCCGCTATAACTACAAATACTAAAAACAGAATAAATTAAATATTTAAGGGGCGCTCCCAAACAACAAACGTGTTTTTTTGCCGTTTTTTGCTCGATATTAACAACGGCAACAGGTAGACGCTTGAAATATTCACAGAATATTTAGTTGTCTAATCACTTTAAAAATAAATAGTTAAATTAAAATAAAATAAATATTTACGGGGGGCTCCCATACAACAAACGTGATTTTGTCGCGAAAACTTCGTTTTGTCTAATGTTCTATAGATTTGGTACGGAACCCTTCGTGCGCGAGTCCGACTCACACTTGGCCGGTTTTTTATTAACTGTTATGAAGCGGCAATTGCTAATGACTTCTTCTCATTTATTTAATGACTTCTCCTAATTAATTGTAGTAAGGAAAAAAACTACGTAGTAATTAGCAGTTTAATTAATAATAAAACAAGCAATTAGCACCAGAGCTGTCTGCGAAATATGCTTAATTTTATGTCAGTGTGAAATGTTCGGAGCGGCAGTTAAACTATTCCTTGTGGCAGCGAGCGCATATTTCAAACAATTAGACGGGCCAATCGCGACCAATTTGAGCCTCCGACGACCGCCATCATGTTGCATGCATTTGTGGGCAGTTAGACTTTTTGGAACATTTCCTGATAGAAGGACAATAGATCGGAAAACTAGTTTCATACCTTTTTTAGTCTGATGTTTTCTGTAGAAGTAAACTTATCATCACGAATTGAAAATAGCCTAATACTTAATCTCAGACCAATAAAAAAGTACTTAATATGTTTGTAATTTTGTACTGACAAACACCATATATATTATCAAATTGCCTAAATTTGATAACGGATACTCACTGGAGTATCTGCTTATAAACTTTCATACAATATCTATTTTTTGTAAGTTCTAAAACTTGCAAAAAAGAAATAATGTTAACAATTTTCCGTGACAAAGATAAAATGGTGACCAGTTTCATTAAAAATTGTTCCTTTCAAGTTTTTTTATTAACTTCATACAAAACAAAATTTCAGACATCACCTGATAATCACTTGTAAGGGATACCAGCCATTTCTCAAACTTCCCTATACACCTTTCTCCCATCCACAATACAGCCTACAACCTCACCGTACGTCCAGCGGCTATAACTCAATGAACAATGGGCAGCATTCTAATCCAGCCGGGCATCCGTGGCCTGGTCGTAATGAAATTCCCGAGTTATATGGCCCGGGGCGGGGCAGGCCAGGCCACTGTCATCTAAACAATTAGCTGGATTACTATCCACTCGATAGATGGGATACAACGTGTTTTGTGCTGTATGGATTTGTTGATAGTTTTAGTGCAATTAAAGGCCAGTGGGCAGGGCACATTGCTCGCAGAACGGATGGCCGACGATGAGACCGAAAAGTTCTGGAGTGGCGACCGAGAACTGGAAGACGTTGCGTTGGAAGGGCTCCCACTAGGTAGACCGCCTGGTGAAGGTTGTGGGGATTGGGGTCGGGGGATGGGCAACTACACTACTTTCACAGTTTTTATGCCTTGTGACTGGAACTGTAGCTACATTTCACTGTTGTCTTTGTTTCGACAGTTTAAAAGTACCTGTGACTGGCCTACTTAAACTTTAAAATAAATGCTTTCATTTTGATTTGATTTTGATCTGAATGGATCTTCAGGGAATACAAGGTGATGGTATGTTATGTTATGCTGCCTTTGGAAAACAAACACAGCTAATTTAATGAACAGGTCAGGTAATCGACAGATTTTTAAAAGAATAGCATTTCGCTCATTCCTATTTAAATGCCATTCATTATTACTAAACAATAATCGCTCTGAATGAATGAATGAAGTGTTTCATTCAAGACATGGACTTGTGTGGCCCACCTTCCGTTATACTCCTAATATATGCCTCAATTGAGGCCTGACTGTATATCAAATATGAATAATAATCGCGCAGCCGTCGTCGGAATACTAAACACATTGCAATGATACTGCGATGTTCGTGTCATCATCACGTAATCATTTGAGATGCGACCTCATAAATTTTGAAGAGCAATCGTAATTGATGTAAGGACTTTGTCTCACTGTAGAAGTGCAATTGATTAAGAAATACTTACTAATTGCGTTTTTATTCTAGCGTAAGGTAAGGATTTTGCAATCTTCTTCTTCGTCATAATTGGCTTAATTCTGCACATCGTACCCTGATGGTGGAACTAGAAACACTCTGTTTTGATCAGGATTAATTCTTGAGGAGAAATCTACCTGAAACAGACCAACTCATCACCTGACAAATTTCACGATTCTAGTTGAATAACTGTTATGAATACATACATACTTTACTTTTCATTCATAAAGCTAATGATAATATTAAATCTCCAAACAAAGTTAATCACAAATCATTTAAAACCATACAAGTAAAGGAATCCCGATGCACTTATCAAATAAAAAACAGTTCATCGCTGTCTGCATCAGTGACGCCTCGTCCCAACTTATTTGTTCTCTGTTAATTTTTAACACTTGCATCCCTCTCCAACAAACGCATTTATCACAGGAGAGAAAGAGATGGGAGCACTTGTAATTTGCGCGACAATGAAACTGGATCGTTCGCGAGAGATTTATACGCTCATTTGTAAATAATGAAGGCGCCACTCATTGTGATTGAAGCCCCATTGATGGCGACCTAACCACACCCCTGAGCGTAGGGCTGCACCTGATCTTGAAGCTTACATTCCGATAATAAATTACCAAGGCCACTTCTTAAGAAAGAAGAAAACAAAATAAAGAATGAAGAGACTTCTTAAGGCGCCTCCCCGAGCAAATGACCTTGAACGAGCAGTTTTTTAGAGCCTACTCCTCTTTATCCGAAAGAAATACCAACTAATAAAAAATACATTAAATTACTACATATTCTTGACTCCAAAATTGTCGTTTCATTTTTTTTTTCTAAGTAGCTTAATGTTTAATAAATCCCCTCACACCGAAACCACAGAAATGAGAAATAATGATTTATAAAATGCTACTCCTCGTAAAGTAACCATTATTTTGATTTGCTACTTATACTAATGGATAGACAATTTAATAATGAACATAATTGTAGTTTTATTTTTTCCAAAAGTCGTAAATTTGGTTTTATAAAGAATAAAAACCACTCATTTCGCACTATTCGGCCTGCAGTGACTGACGTAACAATCACTTTGTAGTGCAAGCTGATTAGAACTTTATTCTAACAGTATTTCAAACGAAGTTTAAACCACCACAAATAGAGTTGCTAATTTTGCTCGGGGAACCGCCTTAAGTGAATAGTTTCATCAAGCGTAGTAGTTAATTCAATTCGAGGTTTCAGGCTAAGCTTTGGGGCTGAAAATACAATAAAAACTTCAGTAAAAATCTGTTCCACAAAGAAAGTTATCAGGATAAAGCAATGTACGTATGCTTTCAATTGTGAACTTCTTCTTTTGTGCAGTAAACGTAGACAATTGGTACAGAATTGTTATATAATAATACGTACAGAATTGGTAAGAGGTATTTGTACGACTCTCTCCATAAAGTATCAACAAATTATTATTTATTTATATTATATTTTTTAGAACGACGCAGTTGAAGAACTCGTGGAAAAAGTCTTCGACTCCTACAATATTTTTTAGCAAACGTCTCACAAGGCGATTAAGTAGAAATAATAATATAGTTAAAAAAAACTCGCATTGTCATCCAAAATAAACATGTAAGTATGCAAACAGCTCAATCAGAAACCGGAAAGTGGGTCAAATTTAACTCCTAAGATTTTTTTACATAAGTTTAGGTTTTTCAGGTTACAGGTGAAGCTAATAAAAGCGTGTTAAAAATATCCCTATCTCCTGATTCTCTTGCCACCCCTATCCTAAGGCCAATTACTTAAAGTCAGTATGCATAACGGCCTAGACAACTACACCTGCCATTGTCTGTCGCTTAATACGTGGCGCCCTCTGCAGACTTGCACTGACAACTCTTATGAGCACTTTGTACAATTAGCAAGCTATTTTAATAAACACCTGCGAAGAGAATTTCAGAGCAATTTACTGAAGCTTTTGAATCTTGAGATTTAATCTAAGCTACAGATTTCTTTTATGACGTACTAGGTTTTGCCCGCGGCTTTGCTCGTGTGGATTTCGATAATTGTCCCACGGGATAAAAAGTATCCTATGTGTTATAAACTATCTATGTTTTTGCGTGAAAGAGTAACAAACATCCAATCCATCCATCCATTCTCAACAAACTTTCGCATTTGTAATATTAGTAAGATTTTTCTTGCTGAAATTGTTGATGTTTTTGTAACTTACCGACCACTTTTTGGTATGACATTTTATGAGATACATCTATTTTTGGAGTCTTATACAGCCATTTTATAGTCTGTCCCAACTAGCAAAGTAATCCTATAAAAAAGACTATAAGTCTATCATTACTAATCACGTTCTTATAAAGGCAATGCGGTAGACTATTTAACTTATAATAGAATTTTCCGAGCCTTAACATACCCAAGGGCATTAGTTTTTATATCTAGGTCTTATAGTTAGCTACAATACTTACTTATAAAACATGTAAAGGACATTTTTACTAGTATTAGCATTTTATAAGCGTAGATATTCTCAAGTGCATTTGCTTTTATATCTCAGCCTTGTAGTTAGCTACAAGATTATCTGATAGTACACTTTTAGGAATAAGTCTCTTATAATTGTCTTCAGTAAAACTAAATAATCCAAACAACATGTGAATCCTATTGTAGCATTTTGTGAGTGAACAAAATATTATAACATACTTAGCTGAGATCACTATAAGTTTGCGCCGTTATAGTTTTGCTCAAGATTTTTTTAAATCTTATAGTACTTGATAAGAGCGCTTCATGATCAAAAAAGCTTAAAAGCTACTAGATCAATAACTTTGTTAGTAATCCTACAAGATCAGGAAGTAAATCAAGCGCGTCAAGTGCGAATGCAGGTGAAGTAAATGAGGGTTCCGCTACCAAAAATATTTTTTCACCCCTAGCCCTCCACTCAAAAAGTGAAAAAGTTGAAAATTGCGAAGAAAAATACGATTTACGAGATTTTCTAAGAAAGCGGTTTTCTAAGAAACAATGACAATTAAAAAAAATTGAATTGCTTAAATATATGCAAAGCTGGGCTATAAAATTTATTATAACTCACCTAGCCCTGAACGAACTATCTACTATTTTGAACAAAAGATTAAGTAATGTTACCCCACTTAAAATGAATACAACTATCTTGTTAATGAAATCCTAAAAAAAGTAAAATCAAACATTAGCAGGCATTTTAAAAAGAATTAGGGTTCCCTTGCAAAATTTCCAAGGGAACCCTAATTATTTTTTAAATGGAGGTGAGTTATCTGGACTGAAACTGCTACAAGTACTAATTTAACTATAAAGTAATTACTTGCTACAAGTACTAATTTACTTATAAAGTTCTACAAAGTACTTAATGAAGAGCTATTTCAAATTATGGCGAATATTCATAAGAATTAATGAAATATTTTCTTAACAACAATATACTAATGTGCTATTTTTCGGAGGGGATTGTAAAAACTAACTAAATTGCTGTACATATTTACAGTAAAAATTACTTCCCCACGAGTTCATACACTATATTTACATAAAATATATTTTATAATTAATATTCTACAATAATACAAAATGATAGTAATAGAAACTTATGTTTTTATTAAATATTACCACAAAACATTGTGTTACCACAAAACAACCTGAACAAAAGAAAAACTTGTAACTTACTTACTTACTAAGTACGTTACTAGTGCTTTATAAACAAGATTGCTTTAGTAAGATACTTATGTCAGATACTAACAAGAACGTTAGTGCTTGTAATTGTGTAGTCTCAGATCATTATAAAAGTTATTGCGCTTCGTCATGAATATTATAGGGCTCAGTAACATTTAATAAGTTGATTATAAGATCGTTATAGAAATAAACGCCCCTATAACTGCACCCAAATCCAGGCTTGTAGCGTATTATAAACAATTTATAAGTAAAAATAAAAGTAGTCTTGAAAGCGTTATAAGTACTGATTTTGTTAGTTGGGGTGACACTTAACGAGACGCAGAAAAAGTATGCACGTTGCGTTTTGTACTTAGTAATGTTGTAGAAGTATAGGATTTTATGTTTGTATTTAGTCATTTCAGTTTATAAATCATGTTGGATTAAAACTTTCCATTCTAAAATTAACATGGAGTTTCAAAAACAATAATTTACATTTTTTTACTAAAACATTCATGTAATGTAAAAATAGAACAATGTTCAAAACTAAACACAAACTTTGTAATAAAAAAAAACAACGACTGGCGGGATTTCACAGTCAATTGCGTCAATTGTGTTTTAATTTACCGCGTAAACATAAATAATCCCAAAAAATGAGTTCAAGCGAACCTGATTCGGAAATCGATGGCACTTCTCCTGATTTAAAAGCTGAGGCCAAATTAGCAAACAAATATAAATGCCCCCGGCAAATCGATCACAATATCTATCAGCAATTGCCCTAATAAGAATGTAACCTTCAATATTAATTAAACGAATTTGTTGTTAAACTTTCTTTCATTTTTGAGAAAAGCATTATACAACCCTCAACCAGTAAGAAAGCCATCCTGGCCCCGTATATAACCGGACCTCACCTGCGGTTCGGTCCGGTTAACTCATACTTGGCCAGGAAGGCTTACTTACTGGATTCTGCAGTAATGTACTATTACAATGCTACCAAATATTTTAAACTAAAACAGGTAATCATTTTAAAAGTTTTTTTTTTTGCTATTAAGATCACTGACATTAAATAACAATGTTATCACTTTAACCTAAAGGTATTTCCCTTTTAAAAAAACAATAATGTTTCCTGCTTCGTAAACTCGGCTATATCCTATGAACGATCCCCCTGAAACAAACAATATATATGTAGTTTCAGATAAATGTTCATAGATTATACTAATATAGGAAATTGGCTTAGTTATTTTATGTAGTTATGTACGTATATTTAAATAAAGAAGAATCATTCATAAGTAGTTTAATAGACAAATACCAAAGTTCTAATTTGCTACTTAAAATAAAAAATTGACACTAGTAAGTATAATAAAACGAAACCGGTGCTACACGCTACGCATTTTCGTAGCTCTACGAAACAATTGAAAATCAAATAACTTACTTCAACCGCAACATAAAGTCCACCTAAAAGCCCGCGAAAATCTATGGTTACGTTTACATTTTTTTTAAACTGATTAATCCACAGATAAAAAAAGAACCCTCTTTAAAAAAAATACCAACAAGGAACGAGGTACGTATTCTGATATTCTCAAGTCAACAACGTCTTAAAACGATTACCGACAGTCTTCAAGGTGTGAAGGGGAATGCGACACGTAAATCGCATTAGGTATGTTAAATCCCGGCCCTCGGGGGGATGTGAGGCGGTTGAGACGATATTTTTATTCGTATCACTTACTTTCGTGATTATTGTTCGGCGGCCATTTGCATTGCGATGTTGTAGTGAAGTAGAAGAGAAAAGTTTTGATAATTTGAGAATTTGTTTTGATAGGTCAATGAGTGTTGAACACACGATGATTTCTGGATTATCCAAAAGGACACTAGAACACATCTTGCAATGAGCACAATATTTTCATCATCATTTTTATCGTCTGTAAAAGCGGGCAACATAATATACATATAGGTACCTAGCCGTCATGTTACTGAAAACCCTTGTAGTTATAAATACTTAGATATTACAACAAGGAAAATACAACTATGCTAATCAGCAATAATCGACAAATTTTAAGTAAGAATCTATTATGATTCCAAAAATAAGTTAAGTATCAAAACCTCTCTACTCCGCCACACAGGTGACATTTCCATGATTTTCCCGCCAAAAGCGTGACGTAAAAAACCCCAAGACGCAAAGCAAAGTCAACGACTTCATAGAATGTCGGAAGTGAGTTTTTTTATTCAGTTTTATATTTTTATACAGTATCCTTGTCTCTCTTGTCAATTTGGGAATGTCACAGATCTTTTACTTACGCCAATTTGAGTACTCTTTGTTGTGAGCGAGTGTTTTGCTAAGAGTGGGTTTGTAGGCGCTTGGTAAATTGAGGGACGCGAAACAATATTGTTAGTTATTAGGTGTATGATCGCTTTTTTTTATGTTGAATGAGTTTTTTTCTCATTCTATTCACTAATCACTTATTTACTCTTTGGTAGATCTCTTCAGTTACCAACAAAAAACTAAAATAACATAAGACTTAACAGCAGATTTTAGTGATAAATATAAGTGGGTAAGTATAGGTACTTACTCGTATTACCATTAGTTTTGATTAGGTTGTAAGTGGACTGCTGTCAGACACTAGGATATGTGTATACCTAATTTTTTTTTCTGCTCTGTCAAAATGAGCAATCGGAAAACCTTAATGTGCCAAGACAGTCTTTATTTCGGCTTCATTATTAGACATAACAAATAACATAAAAAGAAAAATCCTAATCAAACTCTTCGATCTCCCCTCAAACCTCAAAATATCTCTGAGTGTTATTCGCTGTTTTTATAAGTCGTCGCCGCTTGATATGTACAGTCGAGTACACGATTTGTTCACAACCCCCTTACCCCTTTGTGTGCAATCAGTTAGACGAAGCACACCGTTTCGATCGACACAATGTTAATTTTTCTTCGTCGTGTATTGTGGATTAATCGAGCAAAAATATTTTGAGCTGGAGTTGTGGAGGTGTTTGTACTTATGCACTTGATTTGGCAAGTGGGTTGTAAAAAAACATTCAACGCAGTAACCGAAAGTGATATTAAGATACCAGATAGAAATACATGATTATGACCAGATCGAGATACTCTGATCATGTTTGTCCTATACCAAACAAGATTAGATCACATTACCTAATGTCCAATATTGGGCATTACCTTTAAGACGATTCTGAAACTTAATTGTCATTGGTCGTAATCCATAGAGTATCTTTAACATTTTCACTAGTCGTCAGTTGGAGTTTTAGACTAGTTTTATTTTTTTTTATTTTCAGCATAGTTGATTTTTGACACAATTATTTTAATCTAAGCATTTGCCAGCCGTAGGATAGAAACATTACTTTCATGATTAAAGGGGACTTCGTGTGGTGGCAACTAACAGTAAGAATAACTTAAATAACAAAAGGAATAACAGCAGTAAAACAAAAGTGCCGTATTTTCCCATTTCATTCCTTGACTTAGCCACAGGTGTCCGTAATTATCTAAAAGAAAGGGTTCTTTCACGATCCCTACAACATCAACCATCCTTTTAAAACATAACCATCCTTATTCTGAAAAGCATTAAAGCTTATTATTCCACTGATCATGAATGTCTCTGACACATTCCTTGATTGCTGACATAACCAACATGGCAAGATCTATCATAGACCATCCAATCTCCCTTTTCAGGTCTATTTTTTCTATGTATAGCGGGGGTAGGGGGATTAATATTAAATGGTTTGAATTTCATAGCAATGTTAGTACGAATTTTAAGTTAATAGCACAGAGTGACGGTGTTCGTAATAATGGCATCGCGATTTATGATGATAATCTCGGTTTGTTAGCGAATGCGTGCTAAAAATTGCAGAGTTAAGACTTCAGGTTAGTTTATAGCGCTATATTGGGATAGGTCCAAGATATCTAGCAAGGACATTAGACTGAATCACGCCTCACTTAATTGTGTACGGCCCATAGATAATAAGCATATTAGGGCCTCATGGCCCTCTTAGGAAGACATTATATATCCTAGACCTATTCAGAACTGGAAATATTGATAAGACAAAGTAATCCTATTCTTACGAGATTGTAGCATACGAGTATTATAACCCGTACTGTTCAGTTGTTCCATCGATCGCTATTCTGCGCTTCTTCTTGCTAAGGTAGGTAACCAAATTGTTCTACCAACTCCTTCATGGTCTACCACAGGCCCATGTTGCTGTTTCAGGGCTCCAAAATTGTTACTCTATAGAAAATTTAAGTATATTCTTATAATGTGTTATATTTAAAATCTTTACTTGCTTTAAGTTTTTATGTATTCTATTTTCTCATCTTTTACACACTATGTCTACATCTCTTTTTATCCACTCTCCTTTCGCAGGTATGCTGGAAGAGATTTCTTTAGAAATAAGCATCACATTTGTACATATTTTTCTATTCCTTTCTTCTTTACTGTATGTAGTGTGTATATAAACCGTTAAAGAAATGAATAAAATAAATAAAATGTAAAGTTTCAGAATCAAATACATCGTCATCACCTTCCTGCCCTTATCCCATTCTACCTGGTGTCGGCCGCAACACGTTTACTTCGTCCATTCTCCCCCGTCAGACGTCACGGCATCATTTACTCCTCTCTCTTTCATATCGTTCATGGTTTCAGAACCGAATACAAACAATGCAAATTATTTAGCCGTGACCTATACCCACCATTGATATTTCGTAAGACAAGCACCACTTTTAGCCATAAGTTAACAAAAATGTCACCACTATAAAAGAGACCGCATAGATTTTATGTATTTGGCGCCCTTTGCGGAATCATCACCATATCGTCTGAAAGGTCGCGACCCCATAGCCAAATGTCGCGCCCTTTGCGCTTTGGCCCCATAGGAATACCATAAACATCACCGCTAAACACAATTGTGCGAAAGTCTGGTGTGGGCTGCATGTTTGTCTATTTGATTCGAGGATGATTAAATCTAGGTTTGCATTATTTTTAAAAGCTCCTTTACACGAATGAGTGTTGTTTAGTTATAATAGTTATCACTTTATTATCAAACATCTAGTCATTAAAATTTGACCGATCTTCATAAGATTCCGCACACAAAAGGCTGTCTCCTGTTGAGAATCAAGAATTACTGAAAGAAACGGCGACTTTAATAGTATTGTGTTACTTGTAGAAGCAGAAAATTTCGTAAACTTCAAAAGAGAAAGATTGGCTTTTCGTATATTTTTCATTTAAGGACTTTTGCCCTCTCCTAATGAAAAGGTGGCCGTACACAATACACAAAATGAACCGAAAACCTTACAATTTCGAAAATGGATTGCGTGTAATTCGAAATTTAAACTGTCCAATGTCGTCCCTAGCCCTGATGACGTATGGCACCCGCGGGGGTGATCAACTCTGCTCTAGATTGCCAACTTTACATTATCATCAAAAGCGTTTATAATACACCTTATTCGGTTAGTGTTAAGGGTTTCTAGATAGTATTAAATATTGGCAAGTAAGTTGTTGTATGACGAATCTGTACTGTCAAGGATCTATGCAATTATTAATGTGGTGTACGGTAGGTGGGTGAGAAAGTCACATGTAGGGATTAGTGAACAAGTGTTGTGGGTTTAGAACATTAATCTGTTGTTCTGTTTGTTTTGAGGGAACGATACACCTCTGAAACTGGGATATTGACAGGGGTTGTTTTGTTTTGGAATTATAGCAGCTGAATAGGAAGTATGTAGTACAAAAAGAAAATTACACTTATTAAGCTGTTCGAGCTTTTTGCCATCAATCGCCATTACGTTTTCATTACGTATACGTCGACCTAAAATCGTAGAAAATCGTCTATTGTAAATTGTATTGTATTACTTATTTAATAAATTCAGGTAAGACAGTCAGTCCAGTCATTCAGTTATCACACCCGTTGTCATAAATCCTAGATATCTTTCAACACAGACGACCTGGTTTTGCTCTCCGAAACGAGCAGCCTCAAAAAAAAAAAAAACCTTCTTCCAGTATAAATAAAAATCGAAAAATTCATGCATTCTAAACCATGCACAAAGATTAAAGTGGAAATGGGCTGGACAGGACATGTAGCGCGACTTCAAGATTACAGATGGACCAAAACTGTAACATGGCAAGGACCACCGGGCAAACGGCATAAAGGTACACTCCACGCGCGATGGGTAGACGATATTATGAAAATAGCCGGGCCGCAATGGATACAGATAGCCCAAGACCGTGAAGAATGGAAAACTTTGGAAGAGGCCTTCACCTGAGAGGGATTCCTAATTGAATGTTAAGTAAATAACAATAAACTGCTAATTGAAATAAAAAAAACCTGTATTATATATACATGTTGGCTGTCATATAGATGGAAAAAACATAATAACTTAAGTTATGTAGATGACATGGTGCTGCAGAGTAGCTAAGTATGTGGTTTAAGGAAGTTACTTTCTATATCTGAAGTGTACGCGGTGAAGCATGGACCGAAGTACAATCCTAAGAAAAGCGAGCTATTGGTGTTTAGAGGTAGGAATCAAAGTCCCACATTATGTTCCTTCCATAAAACTTAATGGTTTTGTTTCACAGAGAGTAACCCAATTCAAATATTTGAGTCATATTGTTACTGAGGACTTAAAAGACTATTCGATTCGGACATGGAAAGGGAGCGTAGGGCATTAGCAGTGAGGGGGAATATGGTGGCTCGTAGGTTTGCTGGTTGTTCAGTACCAGTAAAAAATACACTTTTCAAAGCATACTGCCAAACATTCTACACCAGCAGCCTTTGGGCTCATCATACCCAAAAATGGGACAGTGCCTTACGCATCCAATATAACAATACCTTCAGGATGTTGTTGAGGCTTCCACCTTACTGCAGTGCATCACGTATGTTCGCTGATGCGCACACCGATGACTACTTTGTGATAATGCGAAAAAAAATAGCCTCAGTCATACGCAGAATGGGGGAAAGCACGAATGGCATTCTGAAGGTACTTGCAGAAAGGCTGGATGGGCCGACAGTAGGCATGACGACAGTATCAAAAAATTGCAAATCTATTTAGTCCGTCAGTTAGAGTATTGGAAATTAATGGACACGTATTTTTTGTTTTTGTAAATCAATGAATATTGACAAAGATAAAATGCATCAAAACTCGGGAGTGGGGACTCGTGACGTCAGAACTAGCTAAAAATTATACCTAGGCGTGACGTATTGAGCATTTTAAAAGCGTCATATCTTCGTCAATTTTGATTTACGTAACAAAAGAAAAAACACGGGTCAAATATTTTCTGATAATTTAACTGACGGACTAATTAGTTTTTTTTTGTCGTCTCGCCTATTGGTAGGTTTGTCAAGCTACATGTCATGCATGGGGCTTGATAAACTTACCAAAGATAATGATAATGTTTTAATATTGCAATTATAATCGTGTGTACTAACATAGTTTTAAGGATTTGTTTGTACTAACACTATATGGGCCATGTTGTCTGAAAATAAATGATTTAATAATAATTATATTATAAACAAATGAGCACATTATGTACAAGCTATATTTGTTACTAGTTTTTTTAAGGAAAAATGATAGATTTAAATGTATTGTAGCATGTTTTTTAGAAAATAAAAGCCAATTTTTTATTATCTTTCAATACATCAAAAGGTGACTTTTGTCAGTATCTGGCCATACATTTTGAGCTTCATGACTTAAATTAAGAAAACCAAAGAGAATCTCCCAACAAAAAAAAATACAACAGCCAGCTCATTGAAACCTTACGAGAGTGAACACAAAACAGTATCAAGTGCAATAATTATAATTAGTGGCAATAATTGGATGGGTCGCGCTCGCGAGGACCGAGGGCCTTCCTCCGTGCTCCGGGCTCCGTCAGAGGGTAGTAATTCAATAAAACGGTATGATGGATCGCACCCGCACACTAGTTAAGATGAGAGGTTATTACGTGTCAAATGTATGGGCTTTTTTGTATATGGTGTGTTTGGACAAATGAAGTACTACAGCGGCACTACACATATTCTGTATTATCTGGCATAGCTGGGCAGCAAAATCAGATAATTAAAGGTACGTAAGAGAAAAACTTCTAATTTTGCTGAGTCTACCAAAATGTGAGCAAGTGATGCTGATGCATATTGGAGTTTAGTGATCGAAACGACCCGAACGAAAGCTGTTAAACCTTTAAGTTTAGTACCAAATTGCTTCGGCTCCGCTTTGAATCGAATGCCGACTCGAAAGAGCGTGTATCACCCTTAAGGAAAGACCTAAGTATTCTAAATAAATGCTATGCTATGCCTTCTTATGCTTTATTATACTTTTTGGCAATCCTATCTTAGCTTTTTCTTCTAAATTACCTAAATCTAACTAGCTTTCATATTACTGTTCTTCTTTTCTACTCTCTAGCTGAAATTAAAATTGTTCTAAACTATTTACTTCTCAGTGGTACAGCCTAATATACAGCCAAAATATTTGCGTTCTATTCATGAAAAACACTTTTCTTTTTTTTTCAGTACATTTAAACCATAAGGAACATAATAATAATATTACATTGAATTTAAACGATAAAATGCGTTCAGAGACTGTGTTCGTGCGAGGGTGGTGTGTGTTCTATTGTGCCGCCTTCACATGACACTAAAGGGGTTTTCGAGTGTGCTTTTCAATTTGCCTCAGGCGAGTAGGACAGGAAAATCCTTTGAGTCTCATTTGATTTACTTATACATATTTTTCAATTCTAACAAATATTATTTTATAAATGGGTTTAATACTAGAGTTAGTTTTATATTGACTCGTTGAAGTTACATCAAGAATGACACAAAGAGGTTTAGGCTTAAATCGACTAACAACAATGACTTGGTAGTTGGTAGGCTCATGTGGGTACCTAGACTACCTAGCCTTCCCTTTGGAATCAAGCACCCTAAGTTATCAGCTTCTTCGGCTAGCTCCAAAAGAACGAAGAAAAGCCTAAAAAAACTTAACGTTGCGTTGTGAGAACTTAATGTAACTCTCTTCTTTATAATGCCTGAATTCCTGTCACCGACGTCAGCGCGACAGGAATTCCGGCCTCTGTAACGATTCTCTTTTTAAACATAATAGTAATATTTCATTATTTACCACACCTCTCTTCAGTTTTCCCTGTTCTTGGTCAAATCAAGTTCGTGTAATAGTGAAACTTTTTTTTTACAATGGATCCGTTCAAAAACCTCTCGCACCGCGAACAGAGTGCAACGGAAATGAAACGGAGCATGTGTCGATGAAATCGGCCAGCGAACTATTGTCCTGTGCCCACGTTCCCGAATGAAACGACACTTGTCAAACGTGGCGGAATTTAGAAAAAAAATATCAACGTCATCAATCGAAAAAGGAACGCACCTGTGTTGCTGTTGTGGTGAAATAAAACGAATATTGAATAAAGGACGCGCGTTGAGAAGTGAAATTGGAATGTTTTGCATCAGATAAAAGATGAAGAGAATGAAATAAAAATGGGCGAAAAGTTTGTAGCCAAATCGTTGGCAGTAAAGTAGCTACATTATCCTATTAAGTATACTTAGTGTTTTCGCACTACGTCCGATCCAAGTCCGATCCGTACCCGTGAAAGTGCACTACAATACAAAATCGAATGACGGAAGCCGGATCTAGTGCGTAAACTTCCATAGAAATATTTCTACAACTACTCCGGAGTCCGGACCGAGTTCGGATCGGATTCGGATCCGACGCAGTGCGAAACCGCTCTTATAGTTGCGCTACAGAACAATAATTCTGTAGGGTCTGCAAAGACCAAATTAGCTATTCTCATGTATTTAGTTTCATTCAGAAACATTGTTAAAACCAATAAGATATAAGTAGGGACAGAAATAAAGCAGGCAAACTAAAACAACTAGGTCGTTTAATTCGAACTTGTTTTGTTTATCCAATAACTATGATTGCAGTAGGTATTAAACTATTTTTAACCGACTTCAAAACAGGAGGAGGTTATATGTTCGTGTGTTTACGTTTTTTTTTTTTTATGTATGTTACCCGATTTCTCCCCCATTTGTGGACCGATTCACAAAATTCTTATTATTTGAAAGAATATGCTCTTGAGGTGGTCCCATTTAAATTTGGTAAAGATCTGATGCTGATTTTCGGAGATATACAATGGAACTCTTCAAAAATAGACGGCAAATCTGTCGTCATTGCTGCAATCGCTTGGATGTTTATTGTTTATCATGAGGTAACATCACGCCTGTATGCTTCAGAGCAAAATCGAGAGCATCGTTGCGGATGGATGGACAAAGATTTTATTGGCATGTCTAAATTATTGTGAGAGGAATGTATGAATGTGTGAACCTTTACTTTGTTATTTTTTATATTTTTATTTTATGTTACCTCTTACTCTTTTAGTTCTAGTTTTAGTTACAGTAATTGGTTTAAACACAACCGTTGTAATTAATTAAATAAATAAATGTTAAGTTCCATTTATTGGGGATAAGCCATGACATGCCATACCATGACATGTGTTGTTAATAATGTAAATAACTTCATTGCAACTTGTTTAGGAACAACTAAAAATACCTTTTTTACCTTTTTTGAAAAAAATAAAACCAACTTAAAAAAAACACAAAAATGTGAAAAATAAGTTTAGCTTCAGAAGCCGGTGACAAACTACACAAACTACAACAACAAAAAAACTGACTCAAAAAAAACACAAAAAATAATAAAAATAACGGTGACAAAAACACTAAATCAATCAAACAAAGGTCACTGACTTCTAAAGCTTGACCTTTGTTTGATTGATTTAGTGTTTTTGTCACCGACTTTTACTTTTATTTTTCACTTTTTTGTGTTTTTTTGAGTCAGTTTTGTTTTAACAAAAATGTTTTTTATCCCTCCTCTTTAGACTTAGATTGAAAACACTTTTTTCTTCAACGTTTTCTATTTATTTTCAAGACACCGCTTCGCACGCAGACAATAGTAAAATGCGGATTTCTTTGACGATATAACATAAAAGAGGCGCTTTGTGAATTTTATTGTTCATAGATAGGTACGCTCTATGAATAAATATGGGGACATTCGTAAGACAAAACCTTCTTTGTGTAGACAATAGAGTTTTCAAAGCAAGAAAGTAAGTAGTTTTTTTTACTTAAAGCTTCTTACTAAACGCGGATTTTCCCTTCTTTTTTGTTGTGTTATAACTGAAATCTAAAAAGAAAGATATCCAAAAAAAAAAATCCACGTATGTTATTATAAGTTTCAAGATTAATTTATTGCCAACATCATTCACAGGTCCACTTTCCTAATTAAAATTCAAAACCACTAATTACGAAAAGCAAACACAAATCCCCACATTAATTATCTGTGGCACTAATTTACATTTTTCAAAACCCCCAGGCCAAACGTGCATCTAAGTTTAATGAGAAATTAGAAGGAAAAATTGAAACGGCTATTCGTAAATGAAAAATTAAAAAAGTCCTGCCGGATACGGAAGCGCGGCCATGTTTCATGGGACGGCCTTAATTACGGCGACAAACAAACCGACGAAACATTTATTGTTTTTGATCGAATTAAAAATGACTTCGGCTTCGGATTTGCGGGCGTATTGTTTTTTGGTTTGAGTTTGTATTTCGGTACCTACTGGATACTGGTATAAGTACTAATTTGGCATTCAAGAAGTAGTTGACTGTTAGAATACAATGATATTATTATTACTTATATAAAATAAGGCAGAAATGTTACTAGCACGCGCATTATGAGGACACAAAAACGTCAACATTGAGACATCTTGTCTTTAGTCCGCGTCAAGAAAATCATAATCTATTGACGCCTCGAGTTCGACAATAGTACATTTTGATACAAGTGGAGAAAGATTGTTATTGTATTCGAGGCGGAATCAACACCCCAACCGCAGGCGAGGATTGTTATTGAGCCGAGAATGGCAAGAACAAATGTCCACGTGTATCAAACGATGTTTTTCAATACACTTTTGAAGAAATAAAATGAAAAAACGACAAATATTTTTGTCATGAATTATTAGGAAACCATGATTTAAATTTTCTTTTTTTTCCGCGCTTTGCTTGCGCCAGGTTCAAGGAGAAGCAAAGGTATAAAGCCGCTAAACAGCCTAATATGAAAAATAGAAAATTCAAATATTTTTGAGCTTAGAACACAAACAAATGTTAATTTGTGCATAAACGTTTATTTTATTTTAATAATCATGGTTTTTGATGATATTCTATTTATAAACATTGTTTAAATATTCAAAAAATATTAACGCCGTAATCTTTACGGCGTTAATATTTTTTGACGCTTAACTCTTTGCCGAGATTTAAAAAAAAAAAGCAATCACCGCCGACTATAGGCATTGAACCAATTTGGACTAAGTATAGGTATAGTTATCTGTGGCAATTTTCATTCCCGCACACGTGTTGGAAAATGAGGAAAAAAGCACGCGTGTGAAATACATTGCATGTTGAACCTAATCGTTGTGCGAAAAGAACCAGTTTTCGGGGAAGTGTATTGAAAAATATCTTGTGTATAATGCATTGATGCAACTGAACAGCTTTACCTAAAATTATTACTTGAAACATTAGGTGTTAATTTGAAGCATGTATGGTACCCCGGCTTTCGTCTTCCTATATTTGATCATTTTATTCAGACCTTTTTGAATTGAAAACTTCTTTTGGCACGTTGAGCACTTTTTGGGTGAACAAAAATCATGGAACTCGCGTGACTGTCACGTACGCCTTCGTAGCACTCGTAACCAATCCGCTACGGCGTAGCACTACTTCGTAGCAGTGCTACGGCTGGGGCGAAATAGAAAATGAACACAATTAAAAAAAAATTGCACTTTTAGCTCGACGATACAATTCACAAGTTACTTAGTTTTCACTTCTATCAGCAGTCCCTAAAAGTCTTTAGGGACTGCTGATAGAAGGCCCCGCATGTTTATTTTTTCAAACTGGTTGTCATCCTGTTGGGTTTCTGACACCTTCTGACGAGGACCTATACAACCTTCAAAGATCTACAAACAGCCTGAACCAAGACCAACTGCTTCAACCTTCAACTTTCTTTTCGAGCATAGAGGAAGCATGTTCTTAGTTTCCGAGACACACCCATCCCCAGACCGACTTCGTTATAACTATCTATTTATTCTGTTACGTCGTACCCGTACTTACCTACAGTTACGGTAGTAGGTACCTACTACTAAGTAGGTAGGTAACAGTAGGTAGGTAACAGTAGGTAGGTAGGTAAACGAATGATGTAGGTACAAATTCGCAAACTACCTACAAAAGAACATCATTGTAATTTCGACCGTACGCCGAGGGCATAAAGTACCTACTTCTTTCCTCTGTACAAGTTGTGGAATTGTCTAGAAGATTCTAGGAAGTCGTGGATATTTCTCGAACGTTCGATCGCCATATAAATAGTCGACGTGTTTGCGGGAGCAGTCAGTCTTATTTTGGCTACAGTACGAAGCGAATCGAAGTGAACTAGTAAGTGCGATATCTAAGTGAATAGTGATCAGTAGTGTACTTGTGATTAAGTTTTAAGTGTTTTGTGATTAATAAAGTTATAAATTGTTTCTTCGGTAGTAATTAATTTATCCCATACCCAGCTCGTAACAATTTGGTGTCAGAAGTGAGGGATAAATTATGCCAATTCTACCAAAGGACGACACGGACGGTATCCGTACCAGGAGTCAGCGACAGCAGAACATGGACCAAAGGCGGTTTGGAGATTCTCCGACACAGAAACCGGGTGGTGTCCAGCCTACGTCAGTGCCAGTCGCTGGCCCATCTGGAGTTTCTCCAGCATCAGTGGCGCCAGACTTGTCAGCTTTAATGGCGCTGCTACAGGAGCAGGCTCGCCGTCAAGAGGAGCAGGCTCGCCGTCAAGAGGACCAGGCTCGCCAGTTACAGGAGCTGTTGCAACGAGATAAGGAGGAGCAGGCTCGCCGTCAAGAGGACCAGGCTCACCAGTTACAGGAGCAGTTGCAACGAGATAAGGAGGAGCAGGCTCGCCGTCAAGAGGACCAGGCTCGCCAGTTACAGGAGCAGTTGCAACGAGATAAGGAGGAGCAGGCTCGCCGTCAAGAGGAGCAGGCTCGCCGGTTGGAAGAGCAGTTGCAGCAAGATAAAGAGGAGCAGGCCCGCCGCCAGGATGAACAGATGCTCCTCATAAAGGATCTTCATGCAACTTTTGGCAAAGATCTGAAAGTGATGAAGGATCAGGTTCACCAGCACGAGAACCGTATCTCAGAGGCCGAAGTTCAGATCGCTGGGGTGAAAAAGGTTTTGGGAGAACTGAAGACTGGAGACGTGACTGTGGCTTCAGTAGTTGCTGCACCTTCAGCGCGGGGCTTTAAGGTGCCTCCATTCGATGGAACATCTTCGTGGTCGGCTTATAAAATTCAATTTGAAGCCGTTATGAAGGCGAATGGATGGACAAAACCGCAAGCCATGACCGCGCTAACCTTGGGCCTCCGAGACCAGGCCTTAAACATTCTTGAGGCGCTCGGCAAGAATGTAACCTACGAGCAGCTGCTGGAGGCGTTAGAGTCCAGATACGGCGACGCGCACCTGGAGCACGTATTTCGTGCTAAGTTGAAGGATCGTGTTCAACGTAGTGCCGAGAACCTGCAGCAGTGGGCCCTCGAAGTTGAAAAGCTGGTTCGAAAAGCATACCAGTCTGCCCCTGCACTTATCGATGGGAATCTGGTACAAGCGTTCGTTGATGGAATACGTGACTTGGAAGTTAGAGCCGCTGTGAGACTTGGGCACCATGAGACGCTGAAAGACGCCTTGGCCCATGCCTTAGAAGTAGAGGCAGTGAGGCAGGACCACCGAACGCACCGCGTCAGGGAGGTTGTAGCAACACCTGTACGGGACCGCCCGCAAGGGTACAGTCCTAGGTGCTACACTTGTGGAGAAAGGGGTCATCTTCGGTCAAGCTGTCCTAAGCGCAGCACCCCGAGAGAAGATCAGCAGGGAAGGGTGGATGAAGTGACTGCCCAGCCACAGCAGGGAAACGAGTAAATGCCAGGACTGGGGGGCGAGTGCTGGCTGGTATTGAAAAAGCCCCGAGAATCTTGATCTCGCAAGCACATGACGGGAACAGCCTGACCATCAAAGGCGAAGTCAACGGAACACCTTGCAAACTGACGTTGGATACTGGAGCTTCTCACACGGTCGTCAATTCTCACCTAGCAAGTCGGTTTCTTGGGGACTACTTCGATAACCACGACCGTATACGATTACTAACAGCTACCGGTCAGCACATAATCGTCCGAGGCAAGAAGGAGGTGGAGTTAAAATTGGGTGATAGATTTTACAAGCACAATGTCATCGTGGCCGACATAGTGGACGATTGCATCTTGGGCTTGGATTTTATGCGGAAATATCGTTGTGAGATCGACGTTGAACAAGGAGTACTGAAATGTGGTTCAGAGGAAGTCTTCATGGAAGGTGCACCATCAGGGAAAGTATACTGCTTGAAGGAGATTGTTCTCCCTCGCAGATCAGAAACGATTGTGCCAATTAGTCTACCACGGAATTCTGGACAAAAAGATCGAAGTGTTCTGATAGAAAGAGTGAACAATGACTTTCCATGGAAGATGGCACGGACTCTGGTCAAGGCCACCAACGTCTCGGCAGCACGCATACTGAATCCAAGTGACAAGGAGCAAGTGATTAAGAAGGGCACCTTGATCGGCACTTGCGAGGAAGTAGCTTGGATGCGTCAATTGCAAAATCTGCCTACCGGAAATAAAATTCGTAGTTCAAAGTTTGACGTGACAACGCTTTTGGAAAACTGCGATTTAACTAAAGGAGAAATGGACAAGGCTAAGAAGATGTTACTTCAGTACGCCGACACTTTCTCTTCAAATGATGCTGACATAGGGAGAACTGGACTAGTTCAGCACAAGATTAATACAGGCAACGAGTTACCAATCCGTCAGCGACCAAGAAGACTGCCAGTTGCACGTGAAAAAGAGGTGGAAACCATGATTGAGGGAATGGTGAAGGACGGTGTTATAGAGCCTTCATCCAGTCCATGGTGTTCTCCTGTGGTCTTGGTAAAGAAAAAGGACGGCAGCATGCGCTTCTGTGTGGACTACCGACGACTGAACGATGTCACGAAAAAGAATAGCTACCCGCTGCCTAGGATCGATGACACACTGGATACGCTGACTGGTATGAAGTGGTTTACCACACTTGACCTGAAAAGTGGCTACTGGCAAGTAGAAATAGACCCCAAGGACAAGGAGAAGACTGCATTTTCAACAGGAAAAGGGTTGTGGCAGTTTAAAGTTATGCCATTCGGTTTGTGCAATGCTCCTGCGACGTTTGAAAGGCTGATGGAGCAAGTACTCGCCGGATTGATTGGAGACGCATGTCTTGTCTATCTAGACGACATAATCATCGTGGGCCGTACATTTGAAGATCACCTTAAAAACCTCAACCAAGTGCTGTCGAAAATCCAAACAGCAAATCTCAAGTTAAGTCCGAAAAAGTGCTCGTTTTTCAGACAAGAAGTGAACTTTTTGGGACACATAGTTTCGGGGGAAGGTGTTCAAACAGACCCAGAAAAAGTAGTCGCCGTCAAGGATTGGCCAGTTCCGAAAGACAAGACACAGGTCAGAGCATTTCTGGGTTTGTGCTCCTACTATAGAAGGTTTGTCAAGAATTTTGCCGACATTGCAAAACCTTTGCACAAACTCACTGAGGAAAAGCGGCAATTCTGTTGGGACGAGAACTGCGACGTCGCATTTCAGGAATTAAAGAAACGTCTGTGCAATACGCCTATTTTGGGATATCCTGACACTGAAAATGACTTCATAGTTGACACAGATGCAAGTAATACTGGAATTGGGGGCGTGCTGTCTCAACGGAAAGGAAACCAAGAGGTTGTGATAGCTTACTTCAGCAAGTCTTTATCCAAACCAGAAAGAAATTACTGCGTTACAAGACGGGAGCTACTCGCCGTAGTAAAGACATTGCAGCACTTCAGTAAATATTTGTTGGGACGTAAATTCCAATTACGAACTGACCACGCTGCATTGAAGTGGCTATTACAGTTCAAGAATCCAGAGGGGCAAGTGGCGAGATGGATTGAACTACTGCAAGAGTTTGACTTCGTAACTGAACATCGCAGTGGGAGAACTCACGGTAACGCAGACGCCTTGTCAAGAAGACCTTGTCCTGAAGACTGTAAGCACTGTGCCAGACAAGAGACTAAGGAAGTAGTGCCCGTGAGGATGCTTAGAACGGATCTCAGCGATGAATGGAAGGAAACACTACAGCAGGCTCAGCAAAATGACTCGGACTTCAAACCGATCTTCGAGTGGATCAAAGCTGGTGCTCCTAAACCTAAGTGGAGTGATGTGGCTGCGATGAGTTCCATCACGAAGAGTTATTGGGCGCAATGGAACAGCTTGTTGATCCAGGATGGAGTCTTGTGTCGTAAATGGGAAAACGCTCGAGGGGACAGCTGTCATCTACAAATGGTTGTCCCTAAAACTAAGGTACCGGATGTTTTACGGCTCTACCATGATGGATGTACAGGAGGACATATGGGGGTAAAAAGGACTCTACTAAGAATTCGAGAACGATTTTACTGGATCCACTGTCGAGATGATGTGGAGGACTGGTGTCGCAAATGTACCAGTTGTGCGGCCGTGAAAGGACCCCACACACGCAGTAGAGGTGCATTAAAAGTGTACAACGTTGGAGCCCCTTGGGAACGGATAGCACTAGATGTTGCGGGACCATTTCCAGAAAGTGAGAGCGGAAACAAGTACTTCCTGGTGGTAATGGATTACTTCACAAAGTGGCCAGAAGTCTTCGCTATTCCTAACCAAGAAGCTACAACTGTCGCAGATAAATTAGTTCAGGAAGTCTTCTGTCGTTTTGGAGTACCCTAAGAAATACACAGCGATCAAGGAAGGAATTTTGAATCGCAAGTATTTCAGGAGACTTCTCGATTAATGGGTACCCACAAAACCAGAACCACCTCCTACCACCCACAATCTGATGGAATGGTGGAACGATTCAACCAAACGTTGGAAAGATATCTGGCAAAAGTCGTGGAAAGCAGACAAAGGGATTGGGACAAGCATATACAGCCATTTCTTCTGTCCTACCGTAGCGCCGTCCACGAAAGTACGACTGTGACGCCAGCCTTCGCGAATTTTGGAAGGGAATTACGGTTGCCTGCTGATTTAATCACTGGAACTCCCCCTGATGCTCCACGTAGTGTAACAGATTATGCGATTGACTTGCGTAACAAGTTGAATGATGTTTATGAGCATATCAGACAATCCGGCCAACAGATGTCTGAGAAGATGAAGACCCGTTATGACCGGAAGGCAAATAGTAGGGGTTTCGACGAAAGTTCACTGGTGTGGTTGCATAACCCAGTACGGAGCAAGGGGAAGTCTCCGAAATTGCAAGCAAAATGGGATGGACCATACCGAGTCGTGACTAGGATCAACGATGTCACCTACCGAATACAGAAGGGTCCACGAGGTGCGCCTAAGATTGTCCATGTAGACCGATTGGCCCGATACTACGGGGCTAATGATGCTCGGGACGAGCATGTCTAAGGAGGGGGCAGTGTTACGTCGTACCCGTACTTACCTACAGTTACGGTAGTAGGTACCTACTACTAAGTAGGTAGGTAACAGTAGGTAGGTAGGTAAAACAAGTCCCGAATGATGTAGGTACAAATTCGCAAACTACCTACAAAAGCACATCATTGTAATTTCGACCGTACGCCGAGGGCATAAAGTACCAGCTTCTTTCCTCTGTACAAGTTGTGGAATTGTCTAGAAGATTCTAGGAAGTCGTGGATATTTCTCGAACGTTCGATCGCCATATAAATAGTCGACGTGTTTGCGGGAGCAGTCAGTCGCGCTGGCCCTAGACCACGACTTCCAGTCTGAAGTCAGGGCCCAGCGCAGACCAAGAAGCTCAGACGGCGAGGCCGCTGAAGAGGCCAAGCGTCCATGCCCCGACTCCCCGCTCCCGCAGCGTGACGCGCGCGGAAGAGCGGGAGCGGGTTCGCCGACCTTCGCTGAAGCGACTCGCCGCACACCCACAGGACTGGACTCAGCACGCACAGTGCCACCACCCGCCGCAGCCCCTGCACAAGGTGCGAGTGCCACCGCGGCTGCCAAAGGCAGCAAGGAGAAGAGGCCACGCTACCCTCCGCTCATAGTGGAGAAGCTGACTGGCTGGGCCGCCCACTTTAGGGCCCTCAGCATAAAGTTGGGCCACCCACCTAACGCCCGACCTTTCAAGGGGGGATTTAGGTTCCTCCCGGAGAGCGAGGACGAATACAGGGTGGTCCAAAGCTATCTGACGGACCTGGAAAAGTTGGACGGCACCAGTTGGTTCGCTTACTCGCTGCAGGCGGAGCGTAGCCTTAAGGTGGCCATCAGGGGGCTGCCGGCGGACACGGACCCAGCTGATATCACTGAGGAGCTCAGCCTGCTGGGGTATGAACCGGAATACGTGCGCAATATTAACGCACGCGGAGGACGACCCGGCTGCATATTCCATGCAGTGCTGAGGAGGCAGACGGACATCCGTAGGATCTACGACACCACGACCCTAATGTGCATGCGCGGTGTCCGCGTCGAAGCGTGGAGAAGCAAGCGTGGGCCTGCACAATGCCACAGATGCCAGAAGTTTAGGCACAGCTCGCACCAATGCCACCGCCCTCTCGCCTGCGTGAGGTGCGGTGAAGGACACGTTGCGCGCGACTGCCCGCGCCCATGAGAGGAGCCGGCCACCTGCGCCAACTGTGCGGGCGACCACCCGGCCTGCAGCACAAGGTGCCCGGTCCTCAAGAAAGAAGCCAAGAACAGGCGGGCGGGCACTGTCGCCACTTCAGCGGGTCAGCGCCGACCTAGAGAGGGGCCACCAACCAACGCTGAGGACCATGAGGCCCCCAGTACCACGCTGATGGCGGCAGCAAACGGGCCCACCTCCACCGACACAAATGACGCTACTGCCTCGAGGCGGAAAAACAAGAAGCGCGGGGGAAGGAAGAGGGGAAAGAAACCCCAGCCCCCCGCGACCCAAACAACAGAGGGCACTGTCCCTGTCGCGGCGCAGGCGCAGCCCACTGCCGCACCAACAACATCAAAAGTGACTCCTTTTGTTGCCGCTGCTGGCGCTAGTGAGCCGAGGAAGGGGAAGCGGGAGGAAAAACCTGCCCCACCCACGAGCGCGGCCCCGGCCGCCACTAGAGCCACTAAACCCAAGGCACCAAGGCTGCCGAAACCGCAACAACAACAACAACAACAACAACAGCAACAGAAACAACAAAACCCAGCTGTCGCCCGCGAGCAGCGGCAACAAAATCCACCACCGGTTGGCGTCCCACAGACTGAAGGCCAACAACAGCAACAGAAGGAGTTCACCGCCTGCGCCATCAACCTGCTCATGAGCCTAATTAGGGCCATAAGACAGGGACAGGACGCGGGCATAGTTATCCTCGACGGACTGGCTGAGCTACTAAGATTGTACAATGTCTAGTTCGTTGAGGGTACTGCATTGGAATGCCCGCGGCCTTAGAAACAAGGTCGCCCCACTCCGCCTCCTCCTCAAGGAACAAAGGATCGACGTGGCGCTCATAGGTGCTGCGGACAAGATCAGGTTCCCGGGGTACTTCACCTATAGGAGGGATGAGAAGTCGCCGCTCGGCATCACATACCGCGGGCTGGCGGTGCTGGTCAGCCGAAGGGTCGTCCACCAACCGCTCCCAGAGATCACCCCTACGACCTTCAAGGCGCTGGGAGTCCAACTCCACGTCGCCGGCAAGGACATGAACATCTACGCGGCCTACCATCCACCTGGCACCGACTTCAGTCTCACAGAGCTGAGAAACATCTTGCAGTCGCCGAACCCGACACTCCTTGCCGGCGACTTCAACATCAAGCATCCGGCCTGGAATAGCCGGACGCAGAACACCTGGGGCGGACGACTCTTCACGGACGCGGAGGCCCATGGATACACGGTGTCCGGCCCTGACACACCAACCCACTACCCAGACAACCAGGCGCACTCTCCGGACGTGCTGGACATCGTGATCCACCGGGGCCTCGGTTGCCAGCTCACCCAGCAGGTGATAGACGACGAGTTACAGTCGGATCACCAACCTGTACTCGTCGTCCTATCAGAGATGCCGACCAGACTCTCGCCTCCTACGCCACGTCGCATCACAGACTGGGACATTTTTAAAGGAAAGCTGGAGACCACCACACCCACTTGGCCCTGCAGGACACAGGCTGCCCCGCAATCAAGCGCGACCTCAACCGTCTGGCGGAGAAGGTCAGGGTCAAGATACAAGAGTTCAACGCCGCGGGCTGGGAGGAACGCATCGACGCCGCAGAGGGAGACTGGCCGTCGATTCACAAGCTGTGCAGGACTCTCACGAACACCCCAGCCCCGGTACGTCCACTTCGCCACAGCGACGGGGCGCCCAGATATGCTGCAGCAGACCGAGCAGAGATCTTTGCTGAGCACCTGGAGCGTCAGTTTCAGCCAAACCCAACCACCGACGCCGAGCACATCGCAGCAGTCGAGAGGCACCTTGGAGAGTACTTCGCCTCGCCGGTAGCTCCCGATGAAGACCCAATTTTCTTTTCACCTTGTGCAGTTAGACGCGCCATCCTTAGGACAAAGCCAAGAAAGGCCCCGGGGGCGGACAAGATCACCAACACCGCGCTGCGCCACCTGCCGTACAGAACGGTAGCGGCGCTAGCGCGCTTGTTCACAGGGATACTGCGCACCGGGGTTTTCCCGGCTGCGTGGAAGGAGGGGCGCGTCATCATGCTGCCCAAACCTCACAAGGACGTCCTGAAGCCGGAAAGCTACCGGCCCATCACACTACTCTCCTGCATCTCCAAGGTGTTTGAACAACTCCTGCTGCGACACCTTCAAAAACATGTGGGCCCACGCCCCGAGCAGTTTGGGTTTCGCTCGGAGCACTCAACGACGCTCCAGCTGTCGAGGGTACTGCACCTGCTCACGGCGGCGCTGAACAAGAAGGAGCGAGCAGTTGCAGGATTCCTCGACATGGAAAAAGCATTTGACCGAGTATGGCATGCCGGTCTGCTCTACAAACTGTCGAAGACAGACGCGCCTCGTCGCTTGATACAGGTGGTCTCCTCCTTCCTCTCGGACAGGACCCTCAGGGTGGTGGTAGACGGCGCGATATCGAGCGCCCGTCACATCGCAGCTGGAGTGCCGCAGGGCAGCTGTGTCTCCCCATGGTGTTACTCCTGCTTCACCGACGACATCCCCACCACTACAGACACCACGCTCGCGCTGTACGCGGACGACGCCGCGTACCTCGCCACCTCACTCAACGTGCATCACGCGGCCGTCAAGATGCAGCGCGTGCTCGACCTGCTGCCAGAATGGCTGTCAAAATGGAGGTTGTCGGTGAATGTGGGAAAAACACAGGCACTGACTGTCGGCGGCTGCAAAAAGCCACCACCCCTGAAACTGCAGGGAGCCGACGTCAGGTGGCTCGGCGAGGCCAAGTACCTGGGAGTCACCATCGACAGTCGGCTCTCCATGGCGCCACACGTCCGTACGATCATCGCAAAAAGCAGGAGTGCCCGCTACCTGCTTCACCCAGTGCTCTCGTCCCTCCTCCCGCTGCGTGCCAAGCTGGGCGTGTATAAAACGTACATCCGCCCCCTGCTCACGTACGCTACCCCAGCTTGGCTCGCCCTCACGAGCGAGAAAAGCAAGAAGGCCCTTGAAACACAGCAGAACATCACGCTCCGCAAGATTGTCGCCGCCCCTCGCTACGTGAGGAACACAGTAGTTCAGCGGGACCTCAATATCGAGAGCCTGGAGGACTTCAGCCGGCGCCTCGCGTCCAACATGTTTGCGCGCGCCGACGTCTCTGCCTGGCCGCACATTAAGGAGATTGCGCCATGGCACACGCGCCCGCCTGACGCGGGGCGCCCCCCGCGCCTACCCAGGCGCCTACCACGCGACCTAGTGACGGACGTGTGACGTCACCCACCGGACTTGACCTCCGAGTATGTCGCTTCACCTACACGCGACATACTCGTACAAAAAGACTCCACAACACTAACAGTACACACACACCGGTGCAACGTCGCGTTCTAAGTTAACATAGGCGCGGCGCGCACCCCCCACCTCATACCCACACGACTCCACAACATTATGACTCACGCGATGGATCGCGACGCCATCTACTCGCATACATGAGCGGTGTTACACAACACAATACCGCTCACACATACATTCATGGCCCCTTAGCCCGGAGCGCATCGGCTAGCTTCGATAACGCTGTGGGCTGGGGCTGCCCCTACCGGGCAGGGGGCCCCCCCCCTGCCCGGTAGGGGCAGCCCCAGCCGCCTCTGGCTGGTCATCATCCGCCGGGCTTCACCCGGGGCACCGGGAGTTCCACCTGGCGGTGACAGACCGCCGAGGCGGCGTGAAGATACGGTTAACACCGTGGCGCCCCTACCGACACAAAATGACACTAACTCACAGGCGAGCGGCGCAAGCGCGCTCGCCATTGGCCGAGGCCTACATGGCCGCTCCACCGACGGTGCCCGTATGTCTACGGGCACAATTGGATTCTGCGGGACAAAGGGCGCTGCCCATACCCCGCCAGCCGCAGCCCACTACTGGGCAGCAGCGAGTTCTCCGAACGGAGCAGTCAGTCTTATTTTGGCTACAGTACGAAGCGAATCGAAGTGAACTAGTAAGTGCGATATCTAAGTGAATAGTGATCAGTAGTGTACTTGTGATTAAGTTTTAAGTGTTTTGTGATTAATAAAGTTATAAATTGTTTCTTCGGTAGTAATTAATTTATCCCATACCCAGCTCGTAACAATTCGTACGTACTTCGATATAACAATTAAATTATTAGTGGTGTGGTAAATGTGGTAATACGTATGTTTCATTCAACACTAATAATAAATAAATAATAAATATCGCTGGACATTACACACAGCGCCATCTAGTGCCACACTAAGCAACGAGGCTTATGTCGTGGACACCAGATAGTTGATAAACTACATAGATACTTTTTGTTTGTAAAAATATACTTATTATACATATAAACATCCATGACTGGGAAACAAATGCCCATGTTCATCACGCAAACATTTGCTCCTACCGGGATTCGAACCAGGGACCCTAAGAACGTAAGGCAGCCTCACTACCGCTGCGCCATTCGGGTCGTCAAACACTGATACTAACTATTGCTATTATCATGGGACACTCATTGTAAATTGCAGTTGCATTATGATTATGATAATTATATCTAAGTACTTACGTATAATGCTTAGAAGAAACAATCTCAGGGGCTTTACCTGAATTTAATCTATACGATGCTTTACCAAGATAGGTTACCTGTGATGTGGGAAATAATATCTTTGCCACAGATGCTCAAGCAAAGAAAAATCTCACATCACGTCGGGAATCCCTGAAGAATTAGGGAGAGGTGTTCCTATAATACCTACAATCATATTATTTCGCCAAAAGAAAAAAAAGATGAATATAGTACAGGGTGTAAACAGACCCTTCACGAAGCCGCCAACAAAGCATTCTGTACATCAAATTAAGGCGGTTCCCCGAGCAAAATTAGCAACTCTATTTGTGGTGGTTCAAACTTCGTTTGAAATACTGTTGGAATAAAGTTCTAATCAGCTTGCACTACAAAGTGATTGTTACGTCAGTCACTGCAGGCGGAATAGTGCGAAATGAGTGGTTTTTATTCTTTATAAAATCAAATTTACGTCTTTTGGAAAAAATAAAACGACAATTATGTTCATTATTAAATTGTCTATCCATTAGTATAAGTAGCAAATCAAAATAATGGTTACTTTACGAGGAGTAGCATTTTATAAATCATTATTTCTCATTTCTGTGGTTTCGTTGTGAGGGGATTTATTAAACGTTAAATTACTTTAAAAAAAAAAGAAACGACAATTTTGGAGTCAAGAATATGTAGTAATTTAATGTATTTTTTATTAGTTGGTATTTCTTTTGGATAAAGAGGAGTAGGCTCCAAAAAACTGCTCGTTCAAGGTCATTTGCTCGGGGAGGCGCCTTAAGTAACTCTACGTAAAAAGGGCCTCAATACATCGCACTCAAAACATTGTACTGAGGGATACATTGAATAGTACGGGGGTCATGGAGGTATTTACAAGTAGAGTTATAACATAAAAAAAAAATATTTACAAAAACCTTGTGAAAAAGTTGAAACTTTGACCCCCAATATCTACGTAATTAGAAGGTCTCGGTATGGTCTAGTCTAGAATACTCTAGAACAAGAAAATGATGGCAATGTGACGGAGCGACCAGTGTTTACATCCATTTTGTACCTGTACCAAACAGGAATAAGAACATCTAACTTATTCTATCTCCTATTCCCATTGAACCCTTTACCTAAAGTACTTAATAATATAAAATAAAATAATTCGGAGGGTAGGTGTAAATAATAGTGCATTTTGTGTAGGTACGCGTCGCGAGTGCTCCCGTGACTTCCGGCGACACCGCTATGACACTACATGCAACCCAGTTAATGCCTAAGGTTGCCAGGAGCGAAAAATTATGCTGAAATTTTTTTTGCAAAATAGTTTTTTTATTTTTCCATTTTTAGTTGTAATACAAATGTTTGCTATGCATTTGTAATAGGCTTATGCAGAATAAATGGAACTTAACATACCTAAACTGTCGAAATTTGGGTGTATTGTACACATCTGCGTACCCCTCAGAGCATACAGGCGTGATGTTACGTCATGATGTTGTATAAACAATAAACATCCAAGCGATTGCAGCAATCACGACCGATTTACCGTCTATTTTTGATGAGTTCCATTGTATATCTCCGAAGATCAGCATCAAATCTTCATTCATCTTCTTCATTCTTCTAATCCCGCCGAAAAACTGTTACGCAGTTTGGTGGGTGCATAAAATGTACAAAATGTTTGGTCCTAATAAAATGATTTTTTATTTATTATTTACCAAATTTAAATGGGACCATCTCAGGAGTTTATACTTTCAAATAAAAAAAATTGAGAATCGCTCCACAAACGGGGGAGAAATCGGTGAACATGTTGAAATTAGACCACACGACTGAAGTAAAAATGTTCATAAAATGTTCATAAAACGAAAGCTACTGGGCCAAACTATGTTAAATTTTTATGGGACCAAATGGCAACTATTCCGCATCAAACTCAAGAAGAATCGCATAAATCGGATCATAAATGTCAGCGTAATCGGTGTACATACATAACGAAATAAATAAAAAAAAAACAATCGAATTGAGAACCTCCTCCTTTTGGAAGTCGGTTAAAAAGAAAATTATACAGTCGTAGTCGCCAGCTATCAAGTTACCACAAACTGTTAAATTTGTCCAAATGACTTAAACCATAAAATGTTGAAAGTAAAGTTCAAAATCGAATGAGAAAAGACTTTGTGGTAACTTGATGCGCTGGCCACTGAACGAAACTGGTTTCAATAGGTGGCCGTAAAAATATACCTACCAACTATGGTGTCGATTCTGTTGAGCACAAACTAAACTTAATTTAGGCTATTGCTATCTTTTACTAAAAGGCAGTGCGAGAAAAGGACGGCTATAGCTATAAACTAAGTTAGAGATGTCAAACTAGTTTATGCCTTGCACTTCACCGTGTTTTTAGTCGACATGTTTTTACGTGCACCCTTCATTTGTATAGAATTATTAGTTCCACCTTAATTTGACAGCTCTAAATTACGTCCGTCTCTTTCTCGTTATATTAGAGAGAAAAAGATAGCAATAGCCTAAATTAAGTTTAGTTTGTGGACAACAGAATCGACACCAATATCAATGCGAAAGTAACTCTGTATGTCTATCGGTCTGTATGACCTACTTTATTTGTGCAAACTGACTAACAAACACTAGCATACATAATAACCAAAATTCTTTACTTCTATAGGTACTCCATTCAACTAATGGACCTCTAGCATCAAGCAAAGGGTAGGAGATTACCATCAATCTTTCAGCGGTAGAGAACAATCTTTCAACAGCAGAGTCTACAGTAAAGGCGATGCATTGCAAGTATAGAACCTAATGATTGGAAGTTGGCTGGTTCAGCGTGGTGATTAACAGCAAGAGAAGTATGACTTGTTGAACAGCAGTTGGTAAAAGTCTGACAGATTTTTGCATCACCAAACCACGAATTCTTTCTTTCCTTCATAAAAGCAAGCGTCAACCCTAAACCAAAGACATCATTATTGTAATGGATGTCACGGGCTGCAACTCCACAAGTGCTCTAGAAAGTAGTGGCTTTACCAACAACCCTTCCCTGACACACACAAAAATCAACTCTACGGCCCACAGAATAAGTTGCAAATAAACTGCCCCACAAAGTTTGCAGTTTCCAAGACTAGATGGTGCGACAATCGCGAGAGCAACACATTAGCGACATCTCTCGGCGAGTGAGAAAATTACAGAGAAATTACGACGTTGGCGAGTGTCGGAGCTTTCAGCTAGAAGCGTGTACTGTACTTCAGTTTTTTTTAAGTGCCACGCTCGTTGTACGGTCGTTAAGAAGTATAGACAAGTATTGGTTAGATTTTGATGCCCTGTGTATCGTACTTATTTTGAATTTCAGGAAATGACTTGAATGCGTGTCTCCCGGCCCATTTATGCTTCAGGTTTTCAAGAAATTCAGTAATACCAAAATACGATATTAAAAGAAAACCTATGCATATACTCGACCTGTCTCTTATGTAGGTAGAGACGTAGAGTAGAACCTAAACCCATAAAACCCGATTTCCTATCAAAGTGATCCTCTTTGGTTCATTCGTGACTTTTGACTTCCTGTGGAAGAATGCAAATGAAAAGGACGTGAAGCATCTGATATCAATTTATTTACAATAAAAACCCAATCCTACATAACATCTTATTTACATAAGAGCAGTGCCCTAACTCGTCCTTCATCAAACGCCTAACAAATAAGGAATGCGTCCCACATAACGCGAACCTTTCTAGACTACTAATCTATTTATAAATACACCACCAGTACCGATCAGACCGGCTATGAGGCCCGAGCACAAACGGGCGACGTAAATGAAGAACGATTTTTTAATAGAAAATTCCTACATCCTAAGTATGTGTAAACCTAGAAAAACAAGTAGACCAACAGCAAAAAACCATCGACAATTTGGAACGGCAAATTAAGATAAAAATGTCATATTCTTTGGGATCGAAGAGACAGAACGAAACTACGAAGACTTACAGGGAAATATTCTAAACATTATCACCCAGGTAATGAAAATTAATTGTCAGAAGAGCGAGATATAAAATGTAAGAAGACTTGGTGTGAAAAAAGGGAAAACTAGACCTGTTACTCTTACACTAACAACTGTAGGTCGGAAAATTTATATTTTAAAGAAAAATAAAACACTCCAAGGACTGAACTTGTACGTTGAAGCAGATTACACCCAAACTGTTTTACAAAAACAGAAGATTTTACAGGAAGAACTGAAACAGAAACGTGAACAGGGAGAGAAAGTCGCACTCCGTTACGATAAAATAAGAACTTTGAAGGGAAAAGAGAATAAACAGAAAAAGACACAGAAAAGGGATTTATTAGAATCACTCGGAAAACTGGACCAGCAATGTGCAAAGGAAAAACAAGGAAACACGTTTTACCAAAGCCGTAAGAAAACAAAAACTTATGATATCTCAACCTATATGCAAAAGGCTTCTTCGCCCCGGCGCACTAACAAAGGAGAAGACAAAGACGACTCAGATTAACAATTAGCACCCCTCTCACAGCATCCTCTAGGCCGGCTAGTCCCCGGAACTTCGGTTGAGGATTTAGACTACAGCTACCCAAATCAGAAAGAGAGAGACCAGACACGAAATCTACATATTGTAATTTTAAATGTGAACATTACTGTCCGACTCGAGAATGGAAAAATTAGATTATGCTACACAAAAACTAAGATTATTAGACATTATTGGACTATGCGAAACTAGAAGGAAAAGCGAAGAAATCAAAGAATACCACAAATACATCCTGTATCACACGGAAAGTACGCATGGTCAACATGGAGTAGGTTTTTCGGTAAAAAAAATACCTAAAAAAGGACATAGTTTCCTTAAAAAGTTACTCTGATAGAGTAGCGACTCTAGAGCTAAACTTACCTAATAAAAACATGTTGTCTTTCATTCAAGTCTATGCACCGACTGAAAAATGTAATGACGACGAGTTGGACAAATTTTACAGTGAACTTGAAACAGCCATAGAAGCACCAAACACAAAAAGATTTATAATTATCGACTTCAATGTCCAGATTGGGAAATCACTTCAAGGCAAGGAGTTAGCATTCGGCAAATACTGAAAAGGTAAAAAGTCAAGACATGGACAAAAATTAGTAGAGTTTGCGTTTGAACTTAAGATTTGCAAATAGCTTGTTTAAAATAAGAAAAAAACAAAAAATGGACTTGGCAATCACCGAACGGTTTACACCACAATGAAATCGATTATATACTTACAACCCACAGCCTTGATGTACATAACTTTAATATAATTCAAAACCTGAATTTTAATACTGACCACAAAATGATAAGATGCAAGATCTACTTAGACACCAAGAAGAAAAGTAAATACATCAAAACAAGAACAAACTATACTAGAGACTTACCGATACTAACGAGAGAAAGTGGAAAACAATAGGAAGATAATTTTACTGCTGCATTGAAAGAATCATCGGACATACAAATACAATATAAAAATTTCGAAGAAGTGATAACTAGACTACTTGTACAAATACCTGAAAAAAAGAAAAATCAAAGAGATGAGAAGTAAACCCATATAAAGAAACTACTAGAAGAAAGGAAACAATTATACAGTGAAAAGAGGACCAAAGAAGTAAAAACCAAGATTACACAACTTAGCAAGACAATCAACAAAGAAAAAATGAATGAATGAATGATTTCAGTAAAAATGAATGTTCACAGGAAGAGCACGTTTGAAAAATTTATAAGTAAAACGGGAGCCGTGAAAAAAGCTTACAAAGAGCTCCGCACATCTTTAAAATAGACATCACATTTAACAGATAGAGCAGGAAACAAAATAATGAAACGTATTAACGGAGGCTACAAAATTCTATCAAGAACTCTACTACGCACAGGCAACATCAAGTTTCGATGAATGCATTTTTGAGAAAACCAGAACCACAGAAAAAGTTATACATAGATTGCTCCAAAGCTTTCGACTCTTTGGAACACACTGCCATCTGGAAAGCACTATTACAACAAAGCTTAGACATAGAGTACATTGAGCTCCTATACAACATATATTCTAAGAGTGTGGCTAAAATACGACTGGAAAGAGACGGACCGGAATTCCGCATAGGAAAAGGCGTAAGACAGGGCGACCCCCCCTCACCCAAAATAGAGAATATTTTGGGTGAGAGGGCGTCGCCCTCAGCAGTTCTGGAGATGATTTTTTGAAACATCAACTGGGAAAAACAAGGCATCTTAAGCCACCCACGGTTCGCGGACGATATCGCTATATTTGCTGAGGAGATTATTCAGCTAGACAGCATGGTAAACGATTTAGTGAGAGAGAGTAGCAAGGTTGGTTTTTATTCGTTAATGAAATAAATTTATGTATAAAAGTGATCATTTATAAATTTGTATTCAATATTGAAATTAATTTATAGAAAGCGGTTTATATTTTATTCAATAATGTCTTAAATGCAACTGTACTAAATAATAAAAATTAAATAAATTGTGATTATTTTCAAAGCTACGTTAATATATGCAATTGTTAAATTGTGGTAGAATAAAGGCTATTTTTATTATATAAGTATATGTATGATCCAGCCTATCGCAGTCCATTTCGGGTCATAGGCTTGAAGCTACGCCACGATATCGAAACCCTGTTCACCAGCTTTTGCATTCAATATGCCCCAAGTACTATTCTATATTCTTTGTCTTAGTCTGACACTCCCTTTCGCTCCGCCCAGAGGAGGTCACCCATCCACAGACCAACTTTGGTAAGCGTGGCTTAACCTTGAAGATCGACCCGATTGGCTGTTATTATTAACCCACAAGAAAAATAAATACTATACTTCTATTTATTTTCTCGCAGTCAATGGTAAAAAGTAGAGTACACAACTCGTGAAAAACAAAATTCATCTCGGATCCCTCGCTCCGCTCAGAGTTCTACTCTAGGATCCCTTGCTACGCTCGGGATTCTACTCTAGAATCCTTCGCTGCTCACGGGATCCAACTTAGTCCCTCGCATTAAATTCCCTTATTTTTCACTTGTTGTATAATCTATTTTTTTGCTTCGCGTTTGCTACAAGCCCATTCCATACACATTAAAATTCATCAATCATACCGGTTGTTAAATGCATATAAACTGCGCAGATCTAGATAAAATTAATGTGATTTTTATTATAGCTGTGGTGTTTTTTTTTATATCACGTATGGTTATGTCATACGTGTCATACTCATAGTAATCTTCCACGCACTATTGTCAATACAACCATGGTTCCTTTCCGGGTTACAAAAATTTTATGGAAAGATAGAACTAGCCAGTGGAGTCCTTCCATTCCTTTTGAACACTACATTTCATTTTAGGTATCGAGGAACAATAGCTGTAAGGATGGATGGATTGTGTGAGGAATGATATGAAAGAAAATACAGTTGAATTGAAAACCTCCTCCTTTTTGTAGAAGTCGGTTAAAAAGGGACTAAATGATATACACGGTGTAAAAGACCTCATCACGAAGCCGTCAACCAAGCATTCTGTACATCAAACTATGTAACTTTACGCAAAAATTATTGTTGGGAAACAACTTTGTTTTTTGGGGTGATAAATCATGTTTTGTGGTAGAACTCAATGTAACGCACTCAAAACGTTGTGCTGATGGATGGATTGAATAGTACGGGGGTCGTGGAGGTGTTTAAAGTAAAAATCTTACATTAAAAACTTTTATTTAAAAGAAAACTTGTCAAAATGTTGGAACTTTGACCCCCAATATCTCCGTAACTAGAAGGTTCCCAGGTATTGTGTAGAAAAAAAAAATTATCGCAATGACAAGGAGAACAAGTGCCTTTCGGCTTCGTTAAGAGGTGTTTTATACCCCTTATGTGTGACGGTTGACAGGGGAGAATGGAAGAAAAAAACCGGCTAAGTGCGAGTCGGACTCGCGCACGAAAGGTTCCGTACCATTATCTATACAACATTAGACAAAACAGCAAAAAAAACACGTTTGTTGTATGGGAGCCCCCCTTAAATATTTATTTTATTTTAATTTAATTAATTATTTTTTAATTGAATATACACCTAAATATTCTGTGAATATTTAAAGCGTTTACCTACCTGTTGCCGTTATTAATATGGAGCAAAAAATCATGTTTATTTATTTATTTATTTAAGGAAAAACAAACAGTAGCACAATAAGAATTAGTAACAATAATTTAAATATTAAATTTTAAAACAATTATGCTACCCACAACGTTTTCCACAGATTACAATTTAAAGTATTTAAAAACTAGCTACTAAAAACTAACTAAAAACTAAGATTTAAATGTATGTGATTATACATATTATAAAGAAAAAGTAAATTTTAATTTGTGTGCGTATTAACATTACGTTATTAAATATCTAATTATACAGTATTTCGTTTTGTTTATTTTAATAGATTTGTATATTGTAAAATATGTACATACCTATCAACTGAATTCAAATAAAAAAAATTACACAGTATTTTTTTTTATTTGAATTCAGTTCAAATTCAAATTCAAATTCATGTTTCCTTAGTAACCAAAACTACGTTTTGAGGAATTTAAATTTCTATAGAAAACTTAATTTTTGTCATAACTCTTGTTTAAATCAGTGTCCATTCAAAATATGTTTTGAGAACCTAGATATTCTGTATTCCAATCGGAATAAAGACACAATACTTACCTTAAGAATATGTTTGATTTACAAATTATTTTGCTATTACGTTTGTATGAACTACGCATGCTCCGCCGGCCCCTTAAATCATAACGGCAAGCAAAATGTTTGTGCACGGAGAACCTATGGTATGTTATATTTTATGTAAATATTATCAGAATAATTGATTCATAACATAAGAAGCATAACGACCTCATTAGGATAACCTAAGATAATGTGCAGCCAGTAAAGATAGTGCTCTCATTAACAGCATCCATAGTGATGCAATTATGCTAATATCGGGAGACAATAAAAGAAAACTATGATAAGAGTTTATCGTTAATTTCTAATCAGATCTGTGTGTGGGATTGTTTATTGTAATATGTAGGTTAGGCTATTTATATCGTTTCATTTAAAACAATCGATAAACATAAAACAAAAACGGTCTAGGTATAGTGTCTGCATACCCTCATCGGAATAGGTGAATTATGAATGTGTATGTAGGAACTGGGAACAAAGTTAATGGATACAAAATGGGCCCGATATTGAACCCTGCAACAGAATTATTTAAAAGTTATTTCGGCAAGCTTATTAAAACTCAACGAATATAATTATCGTTGAGTTTGAATAAGCCTCCGACACATGAACTTTCCCAAGTTAGGTCCTGGGTTCGATTCCCAGGTCGGGCAAAGTGTTATTGGGTTTTTCCATTAGGAATTTCTCAGTAATAAGCAGCCACGGAGTCTGGATTTGTGCCGCAACTGCTAATTGGCGAAATGTGGGTGTGCTATTAGGCACACCTCTGCCTAAACCCTCGGGGATTACAAGTGTGATGTTGTGTTATGTTTCTCCAAGTTAAAAAAATCTACTATTTAAGTATTTTAAGTCCACTAAGTACTTAAATATTGACAATAGCTTTGGGCCGAAAATTCACAGGCCAATGTTAATTAAATAAATAGGTACCAAAGATAAACATGTTTACATTTCTCAGTTCAATGTTTACTTCTAAATTAAATCACGGTAATGTGATAAATTAATTCAATTATGTAAAAAAAAAACAAAGAGCAATTTTTGTAAACATTTTATTTTAAAATATTTTCACAGGGAATCAAGGCTGTTACATTGACATTCAATACATGAGGTTAGTTAGGTATTGCATACATATTCGGCTTTATTTCCATACATTATTGCCGGTTTTCAAAGCTTTTAGTACAGTTTCACTTCTCGTTTTCATAGACGACTTGTGGTTTAAAGTCTAATTCGAGTACCTTGCTGAGGCTGTTGACATACATATCGAGACGCTGGGTCATGTAGTAACTGCGCCTGTCCTTAATCTGCCTGTTCTTGTTCAGATCCAACACGCTGATGAGCAGACCATCCTTCGTACGCGAAAGTCCTGGGCACCTAACGCCGTCAGGAGCAGTGATATAACTTGATCCATAGAAGAGACCAATGTCCTTGTGGGCAGGCTTCCCATCAGCCGATGTGAACTCGTTAGGGAACTCCTCGTAGCCAACTCTGTTGATAGCCGCCGTGTAGTAGCAGTTGGTGATCGCAGCGTTCCTCGCCTCGATGTTCCACATGTACTCACTGCCAGCTTCAGCAGCAATAGTACAAGACGGGTTGAACACAATCTCCGCTCCGTTCTGCCCGAACATCATCCAGTTCAGCACATGATGGCGGCCGAAGCAAATGTTCACCGCAATCTTGCCGTACCGGGTCGCAAAGACCGGGTGGCCAGTGTTGCCTTCCATGTAGTAGTTAGATTCATTGAAGTCGCCTACCCTCGGGATGTGGTTCTTACGGTGTTTGCCGATGACGCTGCCGGTGTCGCTGATGATCACAGCCGTGTTCCACAAAATGTCGGAGTGGTTCTCGTCTCTCTCGAGAATAGAGGACACGAATACCATTGAGTATTTTGCAGCTAACTCACTCAGGAATCTCGTGGTAGGGCCGTCTTCAGCCGATTCAGCAAACTCGCACCATGGCTGCTTCTCCCTCGTGCAGAAGGCGAAAGGCATGTTCCATAGTTCTTGGAAGCAAATGATGTTGACTCCTTCCTGACCGGCGACATCGATGATCTTCTTAACCTTGTCGAAGATACCTTTCTTCTGTTCGTTGACTGGGCGGTCGGTGGGGACGGCGATGGTGTTCTGGATAAGACCCACCTTCACAATCCTGGGAGGTCTGGTTTGCTCTTTGTTGGCGGGGAATGCGTAGGCAGCGATGTCGAAGTCGGCTTCCTTAGCAGCTGCGATCGAAGACTCCTTCAATTTAACTTCATGATTGTCGATTCTTCCATAATGGATTCTGTTGAACTCTTCAAGATCACGACCACTGAGGTTGTTGTTGATAATGGCTTCTAAGCTGTGAGTTTCGTTCTCCATTTTAGATTGATGTGTGTATGTCTGCTCCCTTGGATAGCCAGATAACGACTGTGCTTCACAGCGCCTGCGCCGGCGCTTAAATACCTTTGAGGTTGTTCGTGATGCATTGGCCGTAGGTTTGTTTTATCTGTGTGGTCCGGCTGTTGTGAGCGACCTTCGACCGTCCGAGATAAATTTAGAAGCGACTCTGAAAAATATTTGGTTATCTTTTGCCGGACTACGTGACCGAAGAAATAAGAGGTATCCGGGGTGTCAGGCGATGATAGTAGAATGTGAAAATAAATTCTGATATTGCAATATCTAGTTGGCAACCGTTGTTTATTGAATTTTTGTTTGTTTATTATCTATGTGGTTTGTTTTTGTCTCTTCTAGTTAAGTGTTATGTGCGATAGTTAAGTGTTATGTGCGATGATAAGAGTTTATAATACACACAGAAACTTTCAAGATTTTGTTTACAGTTAGGTATAATCAATTTATTTGTTTACCATCATCTAAGTAGGTAGGTAAGTACCTAAATTTCTGCCGTTAGCATAGCATAGGCATGGGTAATAAGGCCGTGCAGAATCATTAGGTATCTAACCCTGTGCTGGTTGGCAGAAGACTGATCGTTTACGGTCGTCAACGGCCTTCGATCCTCAGACATACAAGGCCACTCCTCGATGGATAACCTCCACCGTGGGGCCGGCAAGGGGTCTGACGGACTCCTACTGAGCAGCCCTAAGGTAACCAGAATTTACCTGTTTATATTTCGAACTTGATAGGTATGCCAAATGTCTGAAGAAGGCATATAGTATTCTAGACGATCAACATTCAAGTTCATCTTTAAGTCTGCAATTATTTGATATTTAACTCGATGTTAGTTGAATGATCGACTTTATTAAGAAAGCACACAACTCGTTTTTTTTGCCTTTGACTTAAATACGCCATACAGTACCATTAGCATAATCTATCAGCCTATAATGTACCAACTGCTGGAACACAGCCGAAGCAGGACTGTGAGACATAAGTGGGAGTCGATTCGAGAAATCCACTACCCACTGAAATAGTAAAAATAAAACGTTATTATCTTCAAATTTTTGGTTCCAAGACATGCTGGTTACCCTTTTTTTTTCGGATGGGAAATCATCAAATGACTTCTCCCGCTTTGGGCGAAGCAGGAGGGAGTGTCATACTTTTACTGACTAGAACCCATCCATGTTCCTTCATCGCCCTTTGTGTTCCGGGGCCACAGTATCTCTTTCGAACAGTCCCGCAACCCCAGCAGGCATCGGTCCTTGCGGACCCCTTCCTTTTTGCTGACTCTCTTTGAGGCGCGCGTGGAACACGAACGCGCCGTCGACACGGCCTGTCGTCATGAGACGGACGGACGGCGAGCTAGCCCATAGCCCACCGTCCACAGGCCCGCGCCTACGCCCGGGGCGCCTCCCGCGGCGGCCGGGACGCTGTGAAGTTCTCTCCCTCTCACGTTCCGCCACCTCCTTCTCTATGCTGGTTACCCTCACGATCAGAAAATTCGCCATGTATAACGAAGATATAATACCTCAACAGCGAATGTGATTTCCATAACCTTACAAACGCTGTTCCTATAGGTAGAGTTTATCAACGCTGTTTTTCATCCTTTGGGGATGGTTAAAAAAACCATCTGCAAAAAGAAATTCAGCACCATCTAAGAAACTATTCATTGAAGGTTTCGAAATGGTCGGAGTATCAAATATTGCGGTAATGGCAACTTAGACGGCCATATTATGTGATACAGTAACCACAGACCGCCCTAGATTAGAATACGGTTTTGATTCTATGTTTTCTTACTTATATTACCTATAATTAATCACAGTAGCTGTAAGATGTGTAGCTAAGATAGCTGGAAAAAAACTTTTTTGCAAAAAATAAAACCGACTTTTAGTTGTTCCCAAACAAATATTTCCATGAATTTATTTTACATTGTTAACAATACATGTCACGGTAATAGCCTTATCCCAATAAATGGAACTTAACATACCTAAACCCTGTCGAAATCTGGGTGTATTGTACACATCTGCGTACCCCCTCAGATCATACAGGCGTGATGTTACGTCATGATGTTGTATAAACAATAAACATCCAAGCGATTCCAGCAATCACTGCAGATTTGCAGTCTATTTTTGAAGAGTTCCATTGTATATCTCCGAATATCAGCTTCAGATCTTCACCAAAATGAGACCACACGGGAAGCACCAGCTTTCAAATAAAAAAAGAATCATCAAAATCGGTTCACCCAGTCGAAAGTTCTGAAGTAACATAAACAAAAAAAAATGAAAAATACAGTCGAGCTGAAAACCTCCTCTTTTTGGAAGTCGGTTGAAACCCGGCACTGAAGCCTATGTGAGATACCAAACACAATGTTACTTGACCCCCCTACACCCACGAAAAACATAAGATGAAAGTAGATTTAACGTTAACTAGATTAGATCAGATTAGACGTTTAGGTCTAGTCTGACCAAGGGGTATCATACTACCCAGTACTAACGGTTGTGGAGGCCAAAAAGGCAGTCGCTCCATGTAAAATACTAGTATAATTCAGCTGAATCCGGTTAGACTGGAAGCCCAACATGGTTGGGAAAAGGTTAGATAGATGATATCGCTGAACATGAAGTCCTGGGTTCGATTCGAGGATCGGGCAAAGTGTTATTGGGTTTTTCCATCAGGAATTTAACAGTACCAGTCATGTAGTCCGGATTTGTGCCCGATTGCCGGCAATAGGCTCGCACCCTATTACACGGGGCTTATACAAAGGCAAAATGTGGGTGTACTATTAGGCACAACTCTGCCTTACCCATCGGGTATTACAGGCGTGTTGTTATGATGTTAAATTAAATTAGCTACCAAAATGCCACAGACGTAATCGGTTACAAAACATAAAAGAAAACCATTCATTTAACTCTTTCCTTGTCGATTCTGCCGTGCAAGTACGTAGGAATCGATTCGATAAATCTGACAGTCATTCTCGACAAAATGAGTTTCTAACAAAGATAAAGTCATTTGGTCGAGAATAACTGTCAGATTTATCGATTCGATTCCTACGTTCTTGCACTGCTGTTGTGCACAAGCTAAACTTAATTTAGGCTATTGCTATTTGCTAAAGGGCTAATGGCTAATGGCTTTCGCAGAGTCACGACTCTCTTACAGGAGTTACAGGCTATGCTAAAGGGAATGAATCTGTCTCGCTCGCACTAGTATTGTAGTCTGTCTTACGACAGTCGTGTTTAGAAGGCAGAGACAAAACTATTGAACATTCTGTTACCTACCTAACCCAAATACTATGCAATCAAAACCCGTTTATTTTTTTAAAAGTTGGAATGATATTTATTAACATTATGACAAAAAATAAAAACGCGATGGCTTAACTAGTTCCTAATAATAGTTTGCCATTATGATTTTTAATAACATCATACAATTGCTAAGTTGCTATAAGGCAAACAACAGATCAAAAACAGCTTAAATAAGTTAGTACCGAACCTGTAATCAAATGTTGACCAATCTCGAATATGTAATACTTAGGTGTTAATACATAACGAGTCGCGAGCCGATATGTTAAACATCGATTAGTTACTCAAGCCACGCTTATTTACTTACATCGCAAACAACATTAGGTACCTACGCAACTTATCTCTTGTTTATATATATCAGAGCTATTTATGTCATTTTACTTCAAACATGGACTCCCAACCAGCGCGAAGTTTGGACGAAATTGTCAAAAATAATTTAAACTCTGAGCAACTTAAGGAGTATAATAGAATACACTATGGAAGAACTGATCATTGTGAGCTAAAACTTCAAGATTCTACGTTTGCAGCAGGTAAGGTGCATGGTTTTGAAGTCGCAGCCTTTACTTTCGATGCTGTAAAAGAGGTTAGAGCTCCGAAAATCGTCAAGGTCGGTTTAATCCAGCATTCAATTGTTTTTCCGACTAATGTGCCCATAGACAAGCAGAGAGATGCAATTTTTGCTAAAGTTGAAAAGTTAATTGATGCTGCTGCTTCGGAAGGTGTCCAAATTCTTTGTTTACAAGAAGCATGGTCCATGCCATTTTTCTTGTGTACCAGAGAGAAAGAAGAATGGGAAGAATTTGCGGAGTCAGCAGAGAATGGTCCAAGTTTCCAGTTTCTGAGTAAATTGGCTAATAAGTACGACATGGTTATTGTATCACCCATTTTAGAAAATGACAATGGAGTGTGGTGGAATACTGCAGTCGTTATAAATGAAAATGGAAAAAACATGGGAAAACATCGCAAAAACCATTTACCTAGTGTTGGGAGTTTCAGTGAGACGTCATATTATTTGCCTGGCAATACTGGTCATCCAGTTTTCGAGACGAAATACGCTAAGATTGCTGTTAATATTTGCTATGGTCGTCATCATGTTTTAAACTGGTTAATGTTTGCACTCAATGGAGCAGAAATTGTTTTCAATCCTGCAGCAACCATTTCTGAATTTGGAGAATCATTTTGGGGCATAGAATCTCGTAACGCAGCGATAGCTAATAGTTATTTTACTTGTAGCCTCAATAGAGTTGGCACTGAAGATTTCACAACTAAAATCAACCAGAAAAATATAACTAGAAGATATTATGGTTCGAGTTACGTTGCAGCTCCTAATGGATGCAGAACTCCTGGCCTATCAAGAGACAAAGACGGACTTCTCATTGTTGAAATGGATTTAAATCTTTGTCGTCAAGTAAAAGATCATTGGGGATTTAATATGACAGCCAAGCTTGATGATTACGCCAAAAAGTTACAAGTTGCATTGCCCCGAACATAAAATAGAAAAGTGTAATTTTTTTTATATTTTGTTAAAAAATAAAGAACATGTCACCAATGTTTCCGAAGTTTCATTTATTGCATAAAATCAGAAAATACTTGGGTTGTCCCAAGAAGTTCCTTTTTTGAACTAATTATTTACAAAGATTAACATCTTTCCTTCCAGAGAACCTCTTTTGAGATTCGTATTCTAGAGCCCATTGTTTATAAGTACTACTAGGCTTAAACTTCAAGCCAGTTGTATGAGCCATAACACACTAGCGGATTGAGAGCGGATTCAAAGCGGGCGCGCAGCGAATTCGTTGCGGGCGCGAAACGAATTCGCCGCGGATGCGATCGCAACGAAAACTCAATTTTCAACGCTAGGCTTTGCAGCCTAAAGTTGAAAATTGAGTGAGCTTTGAATCCGCTCGCAATTCGCTAGTGTGATAAGGCTCTTACAGCTGGCTTAAAGTTTAAGCCTCCCCCACACAGGCGCGTTTTTGCGTTTCTGCGTCCCAATACCAAATGTTCTAAGAACTCATATCGTAATTATTTATCGCATTTTGTATTGGGACGCAGAAACGCAAAAACGCGCTTGTGTGGCTTTACTTTGAGAGCCAATGTATAATATAACCAAAGACAAGAAGAAGTCTTACAACAAAATTATCAATGGCAAGTATTAGTTTTATTTTTTCATCTGTGCTGTGGCTGGGCTACAGAGTACAGACTTATATACTTAGTTTACTCTATGGTACAGACCGATGAATTGTCACTTTTTCGGTTTCCCGTGTAAAGTTTATTGCTGTATTTTTACTAGAAAATAGCTGGATTTATTTACATAAAGCAAAATGGTAAGTATATTTTACAATGCTTAACTCATAATAGCTGTTCTAGATCAATTAGTGTAAGAATCCTTTGAAAATTGGTTAGAGTAGCGTCATGAACATTACGAAGCATAATTTGTATTTTGTTGTAAAACAACTTGGTTTGAACTATGTCTTAATCAAAATAGGTTCGAATCCATTAGAAATTCATATAACTTCCGTCTTTCCCTTCATTAGAATGGTATTGTTTGTGAAAAATATCCTGCATAATGCGGGTTCTCTATCTCTTCTCCGTTTCATAATAACCCGGTTGTTTTCAGTCTATTTTAGCCTACAATGGAGGCGCAGTGGTCGCAATGAAGGGGAAAGACTGCGTGGCGATCGCTACAGACAAACGCTATGGTATTCAGGCGCAAACTGTGTCAACCAACTTTCCAAAGGTGTATCAAATGGGACCCACGCTGTACGTCGGCCTCCCCGGCTTAGCCACTGATACACAGACCGTATTCCAGAGACTAAAGTTTAGGTAAGTAACCATTGCTTACCTCTTTTGGTCAATAATCATGACATTTCATAGAGTGAAACTAATATTCAACATATCGAAAGTGGTGTTGTATGTTACACAAAAATGTTGCCCATTACGTAGATGAACATGCTTTGTCAACACTTACGATTTTTATTGCAATTGAGGAATTCCAACTCAAAAGTTGTTATATCCTGTACAAAATACCACATTCCTCATCTTTTTGAAGAAATGCTATTGTGTAAACAAGATTTCTATCTTTAATTCCAGAATGAACCTTTACGAGCTAAAAGAGAACAGAATGATGAGGCCTAAGACATTCTCCGCAATGCTGTCCAACCTGTTGTACGAGAGGCGTTTTGGACCCTACTTCATTGAGCCTGTCATCGCTGGACTGGATCCTTATGATAACCAGCCCTATGTGTGCAATATGGATCTGGTAAGGTTTCTTACATAATATAATGTACAACTGGCTCACTTCAACCACTTTTCAACTTTATTACTCGGGGCTTGAGGGTGAAAAGTGGTTGAGCATCAGTGAACTCAAACACTCGAAGACATAGGACTTCAATATTATGGTAGTACTTGGTATAGTATACATATTCGCAACAACTCTTACGTTTATAGTGTGCAAGACAACATCATCTGGAAGGAGAATCCTCCTTCCATAAAGAAACATTCCTCTATCTCCAGAAGTGAATGACATAATGCCATTTAATTTTGGTGCTATGATTTATCCTTCAGTTAGGCTTTTTTTGTTTTGTCTTCATCAGCTTTGACATTGTTTTACTTATTTTGCTTCATAGATTGGCTGCCCCAATGAGCCAGAGGACTTTGTGGTGTCAGGAACCTGTTCAGAACAGCTCTATGGTATGTGTGAAGCTCTGTGGGAACCCAACCTGTCACCTGATGAGCTCTTTGAAACCATCTCACAGGTAAGATCGTTTTGAAAAATCAAAAGTAGTAAAGCTCTTTGTGACAAAGCTTGCCCTGGGAAGTCATACACATAAAATTGTTTTTAACCACAATTACGTTAATCTACCAGAACGCGGATCCACGACCTCACCCATTTTTGCCAAATAAGTTTAATCCGCGGATCCAAAGGTTATAAGTCAAAAGTAATAACGATGGAGCTATTTGCGAAGCAAGTAGTACCAACCATTCCACCACAGCTTTCAGTAAGCAGCACTGATTTACTGTGTTAACTGCTAATGTGCTCAGATTTGAAGAGTATGGGTTTCAGTAACAACCTTGGGATATTTCAGCTTCGTCTTGGGCAAAGGCCTATGCAGTTGATAACTGATTTCTGTCAGATCTAGCTGTCTCGTCACCTTATAACATCAAATCGACAGATCACATTGGTTGAAATGCAAATAGCTTATTCTCTCACTTACTGTGATTTGTCGAATCTTGCACATCTCCGCACTGCTCTGATCGTATCCGCTTTAAAAAAAAATAATAAAAAAAAACATTTATTTCAGGACATTGACCCATAGTAAAAACAACAAAATACACTTTAACAAGCTTCAATAATCGTGCAATAAATAAACGTAATTAGGTAAATGACATAAAATATGAGACACCAATACATGTCAGATCAAATAAATTAATGTCAAAAGTATATAGCATATTAAAATAATTCAAAAAATAAAAACGAAATAGTAAATAATTAAATATGACAATGAATTAAATAAATAAAGTTATGTATGAAGCGAAAATTATAATATAAAACACAAAAGCTAAATAAAATGGCAAAACAAACACCAGCAATATGCCTACTGAAACAATGCCCAACGTAGGGGTAATCCAGTCGCTGAGCAACCATCGCCAGGACAGTGTTGGCGCTAGGCCGCACCCTGCGCTCCGCTTGCGCTTTGGTGGAAACAGTTCCAAGATGCTTTCATTTCCTTCAAACAACTATCTTGTACCCAACACAATTATTCCTCCCCAGGCGCTAGTGAACGCCGCCGACCGCGACGCGATCTCCGGTTGGGGCGCGGTCGTGCACATCATCGAGAAGGACAAGATCACAGAGAAGCACGTCAAGACGAGGATGGACTAGTTGTTTGTAAGATATACCGTTGTCTGGGAGCTTTTACTAATAAAACTGTTCTAAAATTTTATCAATGTTATCATTCTCAGTTAGGTCCCAACCCATTTCCCCACATATGGTCTATTACAACCTTTTTAACCCCCAACGAAAAAAGAGGGGTGTTATAAGTTTAACTGCTGTTTGTGTTTTTATTATTGCTTGAAACTGAAGTCTCTAAAAGCGTGGCATTACATTATATGAAAATACTGCTGACTATACAGATATTCCAACAGCATGCATATTCAATCATAAACATTCAGCTACATTGTCTGCCAAAATAATTGTAGGGTTGCGAAGGGAAATAAAGAAAAAAAAAACTTTTTATAATGCAGAATCTTTATAAACCGAATATTTAAAAAATTAAGTTTTAATTTTTCATACACATTTTTTTTGTCTTTACAAGAGTAGTAGACTAGAGAATTAACATTTCAACCGTGTTGCGTACATGCCGAATATGTTTGTATGTAGCGAAGCTATCGTTTAATAAATATATGCCGTACACTGCGGGCTCGTGGCTCGTGGCTGCAACCGTCACCGATAACAAGATAAAACCTATTCGAAATAACATAACTAAAAATTAAAATACAATTACCGACCTAAACAATGGCAACACATATGACATAATTTGAATCATTTCATGACTAACACATTGTTCAGGAATATGTAGACAGGGGATCGGGATAAAATTTAAAAAAAAATCCTCTTCACTGAGAGGGTAACAAAGGCTTTCTAAACGCTACTAAAGTTGACCACCCCGTAACAAAATAGTTCTTCACTTCATTTAAATTTAGAAACATGAAGAAGTGGACTACTTGAAATCTAATATAATAATTAATATCTAAAAGTAAACAATATCTATCACAAAAAAAAACTAACGTCTGACAAAATTATTTCAAATCGAAGGCGTACCGAATGGAGCCCTGAATACTGATTTCCATGAATAAATCTTGTAATGTTTTCCCGATAAACAGTCGAAAGTTAAAAGAATTATAATGAAGAGCGATACAATTATTCTGAGGTCAGCTAAACATTCGATATGGCGTGTTCGATCACGCTAAAAATAGTCGAAACGCCTAAAAAGTATAAAATTTACCAATATTATTAGTACACCGTAAACGGCACTTGAATTTTCACAGAATAAATCACAAAGACTTCATAACAATCCAAGTCTTATTCGAAATATAGAATAATAAATAACAAAATCTTACATCGTACTATTAAAAACTCTACTCTAGACGGAAACTAAGCGAACTATGTATGGGTATATTGGCAAAACCGACATTATTTAATGGGTGAAACACCGGCTCTTAACAATGGCCGTTTCTTATAAACAATTTTGGACTCCAACTGCCCTTGTAATAGAATACATAGTTAAATGTTAGTTAACGAGTACAATACCGAATATACTGATAACAAGTCTTCCCTGGGAATCAAACATGAGGTTCACCGAGCCTTTTGACATTTGGGATAATTCTGAACTACTGACCGTAATACAGTTTCTTTTCAATCAACAATACACCTCATAAATCTTTCAAAGTATGGATCGAAACAAATCTAATTTTCTTATAACATTTCACATCTAGATTTACTACTATATTCATAAAATCAAATTCAAAATCGTTTATTGACAATATCATAAGTAAGTCACTTCGAATCGGCCCATACTCCCCAGGGGCATATTCTCACAACTTTATTATGAACAAAACATGTATGTACTTCAAACAATATATCGAAGGCATTACAATAAGATATATAATACAACGGCCAATAATAATAGTATACATGTAATTTCATTGATAAAGTTAAATTGGCCAACCGTAACACGTCAACATCCTAATTCAATGATATTTAACATTTTTATTTATTTATTCATTATAATTTTGTCAATACTAAACTACTTTAGCGGAACATTATAAAAAGCTAGCAACGAGTTATGAAAATTATTTGCGAACGTGCTTAGGTTTTTATTATAAGAGAATGTGTACAGAAGAACTGCATTGACTACAAATTGCAATTGTTAGCAACAATGGCGTCATTACAGGTCCTTGCAGTTTGCTGTGAGTCAAATACAGTCTGTACACACAAATTGGTACGTATACCTTGGCAAACACCTTCGTCACACGATGTACACAACGTCTTATATCACAGAGCACTCCTCAACTTCAAGAGTGCCACCGTTTACTACAACATAAATGAGGTAGGTATTCTAAAGGCTTTTAAGGCGGTCAGTGACAGAACATTGTGCGCTTACGCACTTCTGTCGTAGAATTGCTGTCGGGACGTAATAGCCGTTCTCTGTGGCTTTAAAAGGTCACAGAGTATTTATTAAATGTCCCTGTGTCAGTGGAACACCTTATATGCTAGGGACCTCACACAATGACATTTGTGAACGTCCAGTGTGATGGCTGACCCGTATAGAGAACGCTTGAATTACCTGTTTGAGTACACCCGCTTTCGTGTTTGCCAACGTGCACGCCCTATAAAAACTTTACAATTTATTAATCGATCAGAATCATGGAGAACGCTAGAGAATTTAGCTATAAGACACGATCGATCCATAAATTGAACTATAGTTATCGTGAAAGGATATTTCTCATCGGGTTTTGGGAGACAGTGCGCTGTAGCTTTGTTACTGAATTTGAGGCTGCCCCGAAACGCCTTGTATACCAAATATACATTCATTTTCTTCCATCACTTTCTTGTTTTCAACCAAACCCTTAGTTAATCTTACTCATAGGTGTACAACCGCGAACAATGGCAGTTGACCCTTGTGCCCTTAGTAATAAGGTTCAAAGAGTGGTGTCCGCGGTTATACACGAGTCACAATAGAATTTCTATTGTAACTTGTGCGCAAAGAACTACAGTCTTATACTTCAAGGCAGTCTCGAACTCACCAACACAATAAGATTCAAAATAGCACAAAACAGGGACAAAAGTGTAAGAATAAAACGTGAAATATTGTCAAAAAGGGTCCGCTTATTATTATTATTATTATTGCAAACATCAAGACGAAAGTGTAGAACATTATAATTGTAAAAATATGGGTCCCTCTCAACCCGTAACCGTCCCTGTTTCGAACAACGACCGGAACTTGAGTCATGCTAGAACGTGGAAGGCCCGACCTTAGGTGATTACGGAAATATTTACAGAACCTGACCGGAAATAAATGATAGTTTAGAAAATGTTCTTTCTCACGCGTATGCCTGTATGACAGCCTTTTACCAAAGCATTTACTCCTTTCAAAAGGATCAATCAATCTGGTATAGTGCGACCACTTAGTGTGCAGTTCAAGGCAGCGTTGCTTGTCAAGAAAATTTGCGTCGATATATCAAACGTGGTACATTTATTTTAGTTATTTGTTTTCCCGCCTGCACAGATAAGTTAGTTGAGGTGTAAGTGCAAATTGCGGACACCGGTACAGTATCTGTAAGTGTCCAGAGCCACCTTAAAGCAAGTACTATAGTATATCAAACAAAGTTCATATTTCCCGGCCAAAATTTGTATCCATTTCTTAATGTCACGCTTTCCACGATATAGCACAATCCAGCCTTTAAACGTGTCTATTGCACAACTGTGTTAATTCGCACGCAAAGCGAATAAAATACGATTTATTATAATTTAATAAAAACGACAAACTTTTCGCCAACTGTCCGATAGTTTCATATAATCGCTAATATCAATGACATGCCATCTCACTACGAATTTTTTTAAACATTATTTTTATGAAAATTTTATTTATTTTGCATTTATCTTCCTCAATAAGAATCGACGTTATTACACTTACTGTATCGTGGGACTTGTCTTGGACAAGATATAACAACATTAATGCGGTGCTTCTTTCAGTACGTAACTACGTGGAAATAATAAATGTCAAAAGCCGAAAACACCTATAATTTATCGAAATCACTCGATTAATGCCAATATTAGGGTGACACATCAGATTTACACGCATATGGGCCATATACGCCTACAACCACCACTTACAGGAGTACAGTAGGCCCAACATAATAGATCACATTTGACACTTCATCAAAATACACCCACGTAACCTTGTAACGGCTCGCATAAATATTATTGAATTAAAAAAAAAAAAAAAAAACGAAGTTAGAACTGCACAATAGGGTATATGCATGTTTTTTTTTTATAACTCTAAACAAATCGTATTAACATCAGAAATAACGAAGTTAGTTATAAGCATTTGAAACTGCCCATTAGACAGAGATCCGATACAGCGAATGAACCTTTTTCAATTACGTTATTTAGTTATTGTATTAATGACAAAAGATGGTAACCTTTACTTTGAACTGACAGATGTCAAATGTGATCTATTAAATTGGCCCTACTTTAGTTTCAATCTTACCTTAGTATGAAGGAGATAGAACTATACGTGCTGTACATATCCATCTCTTTCCGATACTGGGACACAATTATACTATCATAAGAGGTAGTTGTAGGTCCCCTGATCGGCATTTATTCACATTTCACCCACTTCTGTCCCTCAGAAGTGCAATTCATTCGGGCGAGAAATCTATTAGCACGTAATAGCACTTTCTATGCGCATGAGTGTGGATCACTAGATACTAGCAAGTGACCATCTCGCTCTAGCAAACGACGGCTTCAATTAACAGAAAGAGATATTTCACACTAACTGACATTAACTGAGTAAATTGATTAATTATTTTTAACTGTCTTAACTGAAAACGCGTCTAAATAAACTACCAGCCCTTTATTATCTACGTCACCCTGTTAACTCCAATTATTAAAAAAGAAAGGATCCTGAGCGAACTTAATTAGGTCTAATAAATGAGCTAGCGGGAACTATAAAAATGAATGTAAAGTGATGCATGATTCTTTTGGCGCGAGCTAACGTGGCCATCTTGTTTTTCTGTAGACAATTTCACAAATGTTTACCAGCATTGAGATAGACCTATGGAGACGGCATATCCTACAACAGAACGAATAGTTAAACAGATATCTATAATATCGACACACACGTGAAAAACAGTTTTGTTTCTTTTTATTAAAGCAGTAGCTGCATAAGAAAAGAGAGACAACAACAGTTTGTCAAGTACTATCCATGCGTAATCACTTCGCCATGTTTTGCGCCGAGTTTTCTGTTAAATCTGCTGTCTCTTGTCTATGTCATTCAAATGTCAAAAGAATCATGCAGCACTGTAGCGAAAACATTCGAAACTTAGTGCAATCGTTCATACCATTACTATCATTATTTGGTTATGAAAAATGTATCCATACTGATCAAAAAACTTCGAAAGAAAAAATTGTATCCATTCAGTCCAAAATATTCGTTAGTGACGCTACGGTTTCTAAGGTTATCTTTTTTTTTTTTAAGTATTGTGTCATTTAAGACTACCAAACAAAGGTCCCTTTTTAGCGTGTGGATTTTCATAGATAACCACCGCCTTAAGTAGGGAGCCCTAATGTCTAACCGTGAATATGTCACAGAAAACAAAAATTGTGCGAATTTCAGCCAATCTTGAAAACATATAATAAATTTAACGTTAGGCAATGTTTCCAAAACCTCAAGACACAGTAGCGCCACCTATAAGTAGTATAAACACAGAGTAGTAAACAAATGGAGTGCTAATATGCAGACAAAAAGAGCGTTCTTTCTGTTTTACTTACGGCGACCGCAGTAACCGCAAGCCGTTGCACCAATGTCGCCCAATGGTAATGAGAGACCGCAGCGACTTCTCGTTTCTATGTAACTCCATGAAAACGGTAACAGTCGGCCTGTCATGTCGCATAGAAACAGGCATTCAGTAACGCACCTTTACACATGGATATGACGGTCACCCACAGGAACAACTCAACGCCGCACTCTTTACTTTTAGTCGGGTAGAAGTTGTTCCGGCATGCGACAGTCACCACATTTCAACGGCTATGGGATTTTCAACTTTCAGCGCTAAGTCTAACGCTACGTTTGGGAATGGGATAGAACAGTACTTTCTCAAGTTATTATGTCTTGTGACTGGGACTAGCTTTGTTCTTTTTTTTGTATTTTTGACATTCAAAAGTGCCGTAATGGTCTAATAGGGTATATGCATGATTTTTTTAATCACTTTATACAAAGCGTATTAACATCAGAAATAGCAAAGTGAAATTATTTTTTAATATCTATAAAAAATACTAAGCTAGAAGCATTTGAAACTGCTGATTAGACAAAGATATCCGATACAGCGAATGACGTCATTCGCTGCATCGACGCACAAAATTCATACTAAATTCCGTTTATCTAGAAAGAGATAGAAACAAAAGTTTTTAATGGTTTTAACTTTTGTGTTGTTTGGCCGATTTGTCTTGTTTTCGCTTTTTGACATTATTTTTATAGTACTTTAACATTACGAATCGAAATATAAAAAAATGTATGCATATTGCCTATTGAAATAAATGTTTTGAGTTTGAATTGCAAATCCCACAGCGCGTATGTCCCATTAGCATTCCATTTCTCCAGTACCCCGCGACGTATAATAAGTACTAAAAGAAGCACCGGTGTGCGCTGGGCGTCTAGTTGCCCTCGATGGCCTTAGCTACGAACTCTATGAACCGTTTCCCGTACTGCTCGGGGTCGCAGGTCGATATGCCGTCGACGTTACTGCCGTATTTCACTGTCTTTGCTGCTTTCGCCGCCTGAAAATTGATTAAAATGGTGGTAACCTCTGTTTAGTGATCCTAACATATGCAATATGATATTTATCTCAACTTTGATTGCTCCACCGAATAAAATGAGCGAGCCTTGGGGCTTGGATTGTAACCGTAGGGCCAGACTGAATTGGCCAGCATGCTTGAGAGATCGCTCGTTCGCTCGCTCGTTTGCTCGTCTCGTCGGCATGTAAAGCAAAGTCAGAGGCCCATGGGCGGCATGAAAACTCTGACACCAGGTTAGCACTAACCACACGAAAAAGAAGAAGAATATTTTGATTTACAGAAAATGTATAAATACATTAATATTAACCTGTTTCTTGACACCATAGTGTGTCAGTACATCAATCAGGGCAACGAAGTAAATCTCCTTTTTGGGGGCACCTGAAATTAAAAAAAAAACACAGAAATCAGAATAAACAAATAGGTTTGTAACAGTAAGGGCCTGCGCAGACGATAGACTTTTTGTGCGATCGAGTCTGTGGCGCACATAATGTCTGCATGGCATACAAAAAGTCCGTCGCGGATTTTACGCAGACTCAACGCACACGACGCACATCTTCATAGTACAATACGTCCTCCACTAACGAGTGCAGATTGCAAACTAACAGTGCGCCGTCTGCGTTAGCACGTGTTCTATTGATTCGCGCACTTTTAGTGCGGCGCGGCGCGATCTGCCAGAATGACACGGATTTTTTGGCCGCCGGACTTTTTGCGCGTCGTATGCGTTACTACATATAGCTTAGGTTCTATTTTCACAGACTAAAAAGTGCGTCACGAATAGTCTGTCGGCAACACTGCATCTAGTTGAAATAGGCTGTTTGGCGCAGCCGTGAGGCTCGATTCCAGCTAATACATTTTGTTTTTCTTTTGCAAATTGCATTATTGACTATTATGTGTAGACTTACTCTCTTGGCTGGGTATGGCGTATATGTCGAGCTCGGGTATGATGCCCTCGTACCGCAGCGACGACTGCCGAGCGAAGCCGCGCGGACTGTCGGGCGGGGTATTGTAACCCCATCTGTGGGGAAATAATACAAGATCAAAGTTAGTAAAATGTTATTTGTATACTAGAAAATGTACGCCATCGACAAAAATTACTAACTTTCCTACTTTTAGTCCCCGACTGTTTATCGTGTGTAGTGTCTAGCTCCAGTATTAACCTTTGAGGGCATAAAATAGCAAGAATGTTTAATAACCGTTCGTTTTAAATGCTCATTTTCGTCATAAAAGGAACTTTTTTCTAGGCCTAGCGTTTCAGGCAGTGCATTGTCTGACAGACTACTTAGTGTAAGATTTTTTTTTTTTTCACCACTGCTCTCAAAATGAATAGATTATGGCACTTTCTTTCACAGATTGTAGGCCTGAGTCCCAGCAGTGGGAACATTACAGTCTGATGACGCTTACCGGTCCCCATGATGCCTGTTATCAGTATCGCTGTCGGTATCGGTGTCTCCGTTATCGCTATCGTTCTCCGCGTCCCTCTGCCGCGCGGCCTCGGCCTCCGCCTCTCCGCGCCCGCACTCGTGCATGCCTAGCAGTAGCGAGTAGTCCATCAAGTGGAGCTTTGTTAGGAACTGCAATGAGATAATGCACGGTTCATTAATGGAGAAGATGGCTGACAAATCAGGGCCTGCTAGATGTAGATGCCTGATAAATTAGGGCCTCGTAGCTGGTGAAGATGACTGACAAATTAAGGCCTCGTAGATGGCAAAGATAACCCGCAAATTAAGGCCTCGTAGATGGCAAAATTGACCCGCAAATTAAGGTCTCGTAGATGGCAAAGATGACCCGCAAATTAAGGCGTCGTAGATGGCGAAGATGCCCCGCAAATTAAGGCCTCGTAGATGGCGAAGATAACTGACAAATTAGGGCCTCGTGGATGGCGAGAATGACTGATAAATCAGGGCCTGCTAGATGGCGACTAAGATTGGCAAATTACGGCCTCGGAGATAGCGAAGATAACTGACAAATTTAGGCCTCGTAGATGGCGAAGATGACTAACAAATTAGGGCCTCGTGGATGGCGAGAATGACTGATAAATCAGGGCCTGCTAGGTGGCGACTAAGATTGGCAAATTAAGGCCTCGTAGATAGCGAAGATAACTGACAAATTAAAGCCTCGTAGATGGCGAAGATGACTAACAAATTAGGGCCTCGTGGATGGCGAGAATGACTGATAAATCAGGGCCTGCTAGATGGCGACTAAGATTGGCAAATAAGGGCTCGTAGATAGCGAAGATAACTGACAAATTAAAGCCTCGTAGATGGCGAAGATGACTAACAAATTAGGGCCTCGTGGATGGTGAAGATGACCCGCAAATTAGGGCTTCGTAGATGGCGAAGATGTCTGACAAATTAGGGCCTCGTGGATGGTGAAGATGACTGATAAATTAGGGCCTGCTAGATGGCGACTAAGATTGGGAAATTAAGGCCTCGTAGATAGCGAAGATAACTGACAAATTAAGGCCTCGTAGATGGCGAAGATGTCTGACAAATTAGGGCCTCGTGGATGGTGAAGATGACTGATAAATTAGGGCCTGCTAGATGGCGACTAAGATTGGCAAATTAAAGCCTCGTAGATAGCGAAGATAACTGACAAATTAAAGCCTCGTAGATGGCGAAGATGACTAACAAATTAGGGCCTCGTGGATGGTGAAGATGACCCGCAAATTAGGGCTTCGTAGATGGCGAAGATGTCTGACAAATTAGGGCCTCGTGGATGGTGAAGATGACTGATAAATTAGGGCCTGCTAGATGGCGACTAAGATTGGCAAATTAAGGCCTCGTAGATAGCGAAGATAACTGACAAATTAAGGCCTCGTAGATGGCGAAGATGACTAACAAATTAGGGCCTTGTGGATGGCGAGAAAATGAAATATCGAGACCCTCTGTAATGGCACGCCAGTTCATAAGAAACAGGCCCCGACACTCCACTGTGTATGTTCGCCGAAACGTACGCTTGGTAAGCAGATTTTGTGTACACTTTTTTTTTCTCAACGCGGGTGAAGTGAATTGAGTCAGAAGCGATTTAATCAGAAGCGATAAGGCTGCACTTTGTAAGTGTGTAACCAACGTGGCATAAAAAAATATAGGTACAGTCACGAGCATAACTACATACTTTCGCCAGATTGAAAGGCGATTTTACGCATGTTCGTCACTGTAGGTAGTATTGACAAAATTTAGCTAAAATGACAATTAAAAAGTAATCATCACCTCAACATCAGCAGTAAGGGTCTCCAACAGCTTCTCTTTGGCGGCATCACCGATATCAATACGAACTCCTTGCTTGATAAAGTCGTTGTCTTTGAGTGTGGGCAGGTCTTTTTCTAGCTCTTTCTCTGACGCCTCACGGTCCACTGTCGAGCCTTTTAGATCGTATTTCCTGCAATGAAAAGGAAATTGTAATTAATGTACATTTAGGTAGATAAATTAGTCTTGAGAAATTGGGCTTTGAAAACCTAGTGCGGATATGGAGATCGAAAACATTAAAAAATAGGCATGACGACAGTATCAAAAAATTGCAAATCTATTTAGTCCGTCAGTTAGAGTATTGGAAATTAATGGACACGTACGAGTATTTTTTGTTTTTGTAAATCAATGAATATTTACAAAGATAAAACGCATCAAAACTCGGGAGTGTGGGGGCTCGTGACGTCAGAACTAGCTAAAAATTATACCAAGGCGTGACGTATTGAGAATTTTAAAAGAGTCATATCTTAGCAGCATAACTGACGGACTAATTCGATTTTTTGTGTCGTCTCGCCTATTGTTTAGTAATAATTTAGATAAAGATGATGACAGATGGGGTCATTAAAACTGGTACACGCTTGTCAAATAATTAAAACAATGTGTATAATATGAATATGAATATTGGGAACTTTATCGAGTTATATCGAGACCTCTTCCAACTTCAACACACGTTAGTTAGACCAAGGTTGATTCACGACAGAAGAATGAAGTCTTAAAGAGATTCTAGATTCGAATCTATATTTATTCTGCAGAAAAAAGCCACCAGAGCCATTTATGAATTACGTAGACGCGATTCTCTAAGAGAACTGTTTAAGGAAATTAATATCATGACAGTACCTTGTCAATACATCTATGAAAATATCATGTATGTTAGGAAAAAGGAAAAATCTGCATTTATTCAGTAAAAGAGGTGAAAGACACCACTATAGTACTAGAAATAGGGACCAACTAGTTCAGCCAGGTTTCAGGCTTGCTAAAGTAGATTCATCTTTCATGGGGTACTGTTTAAAATTTTACAATAAAATACCTCCCCACATTCTACAACTAAACGAGACTAAATTTAAATCTTGTATAAAACGCACACTATGTAGGCAAGCATGTTATAAGTTGGGGGATTACATTGATGATAAAAATGCTTGGCTCAATGCTGGTCCTGCTCCACAACCATAGGGGAAAACTAGTTGAGAAAATTATTGTGGCAGCTGCAGAAGATTGTAAAAATATCCTTGCTTCGTATAGACTCCATCTCTTAGTATTGTATAATTGCATAGCACATGTGTGAGTACCATGTACTGTAGAACACTTGCTTTCTGTTATCTTTCTTTGACTTGAATATGCCTTGGTGGCTGAGAGAATGTCATGCTCACTGAAATGTCTCGCTGATGGTAGCGGGTGTGTCAGGTCATTTAGTTCCCTTCAATATGGTTGAGTTGAATGGCGCTGATACACGCGTCATGTTCGTGTACGGGCGATGTCAGTTGGGACTGGTCATCTCTTAGCTGCCACGGTTAATTTTAATTACTTTATTTTTAAATTGTTGATTTAATCTTTTACTCTGGACGCTCTTAATGTGCACGTCTTTCTACATCGTTCTCACATATTATGTATAATCTCAACATGAATGATGTAACCAAGATTTTTTAACAAAATTTTGATTTAAAAGAGTGTCCATGGAGTTTCTTGCCCGTTCTTCTCCATAGAGATCTTCGCTAGGGAATGGGCAACTACAGTACTTTCTCAAGTTATTATGTATTGTGACTGGGACTGTAGCTTTGTTTTTTTCTTTTTATTTTGCATTTTTGACATTCAAAAGTGCCGTAATGGTCTTATTGAAATAAATGCTTTGAGTTTGATTACAAAGAATACTTCTGCATCGACTCAAGATTCAACGTATCGTATGATTAGGGATCTTGTGGCCAATTATTCTTTGTTTAATTCTGACGCAAATATGAGTCCCTGAACTCAAGAATGTTCCGATAAAAAGTAGCAATTTCACGCAAGCGAGTACATTTACACTAACCGTAGTGATTGACATTAGATTAAGTAACAACTTGATGTAAATGCCAAGATAAGAATTATGATAAAAAATCTTCTATTAAAGGGAAAATTTACAGGTAGGCAACTAACTAACGTAACAAGTTACTATGTCATCACTGAAAGACCCATGCCTAGACCACCTAGTCCTTCAAGACCTACGATGATTTTTCTCACGAATTCGATTAGTACTTACTTAGCTGGTTACGGCAACTTTAGGGTTTAAGAACCAGTTTGGTAGGAAGAACATTCAACAACACACAACAAGAAATTCTGAATTTGTGGAAATTTAAAGATGTTTAACCGTGATCATGGTGCTTGCAACAGCGCCGAAAGATCGGAAACTCAAAATAAATAGTAAACATGGTAAATATCCCGTTTTTAGGGTTCCGTAGCCAAATGGCAAAAAAAGGGAACCCTTATGGATTCGTCATGTCTGTCTGTCTGTCCGTCCGTATGTCACAGCCACTTTTTTCCGAAACTATAAGAACTATGCTGTTGAAACTTGGTAAGTAGATGTATTCTGTGAACCGCATTAAGATTTTCACACTAAAATAGAACAAAATACAATAAATTTTGGGGGTTCCCCATACTTAGAACTGAAACTCAAAAAAAAAATCATCAAACCCATACCTACGTGTGGGGTATCTATAGATAGGTCTTTAAAAATGATATTGAGGTTTCTAATATCATTTTTTTCTAAACTGAATAGTTTGGGCGAGAGACACTTACAAAGTGATAAAATATGTGTCTGTGTCCCCCTACTTCTAAAATAAGAGAATGATAAAACAAAAAAAAATATATGATGTACATTACCATGTAAACTTCCACCGAAAATTGGTTTGAACGATAGTAGTTTAAGTTGTAGTTTTAGTTCTAGTAAGTAGTTTTTTTTTAATACGTCATAAATCGTAAACCACAATTTACCTTTCATTCACAAGTGCGGAACCCTCGGTGTGCGAGTCCGACTCGCTCTTGGCAGGTTTTTGTTTTAATGATAGTGTTAGTGACTGAGTTAGTTTAAAAACGTATAATTTTGAAATGGTTCTTTTGTATTCCCAGAAAAGACAAAAACTTAATCATCATTATCTGCTCTTTATAACAACTCTTGACACGTGACGATTTGTAAGTGTGCCCTATTGCCTAAAAACTAAGAAATTCCTGCTAGAAAATCCCAATATCTCTGCCCATCCTAAGAAATTTCCTCATAACCAATACAATACCTGTGTATGTTGAGATGGTTGGAGAACACATTCCTTGTGGCGACGAGGTAGTGCTCGATGCCGTCCACGGTTAGCCGGTACATGCCCAGGTACTGAGGCAGCAGGGTCTTGCCGTGGCGCTCCACTATGTACTGGAAATAAACAAAAACTTTATTGAGTCTCGTGTTTAAAATCTCGTGTTTAGAATCTTCTTCTTTGTGTGTCTCAAATTTTATTCAACTAGTATGTAGCCATCTGCCTGCCATCTGCCTAGAGGAGCTCGTGGCTAAATAATAATAGCCGCTTGGGTCGATCTTTAGGTTAAGCCGTGCTTGCCTAGGTTGGTCTGTGGATGGGTGACCACCCTTACATACCGAGTTTCCTCCGTGCCTCGGAAAGCACGCTAAGCTGTTGGTCCCGGCTGTCATTTGTAGATCTTTGACAGTCGTTACAGGTAGTCAGTGGCCCAAAAAGTCTGACAACCAGTCTTACCAAGGGGTATCGTATTACCCAGTACTAACTGGGTTGTGGAGGTCAGAAAGGCAGTCGCTCCATGTAAAATACTGGTATTCATCTGCATCCGGTTAGACTGGAAGCCGACCCTAACGTAGTTGGGAAAAGGCTAGGCAGATGATGATGTAGCCATCTGCCTGTTTAAATTCTGGATGGTGCAATAGGGTATTTTACTCTATTTGAGAAAACTTCTAAAAATATATTATTGAGATAGCTTAGGCAAAAAGCAGTCGGAAAACGTTAGTCAAACAAAATTTTAAAATTCAATGCAAAGGTTTCAGCTTTTTTAATCTGCTTCAATAACACCATTAAAATAGTAGTCGCCATGTTATTACGTCATACGGCCATGTAAACTTAGAAGTGTCAACTGTCAACTAACAGCATTTACTATTTGTTTACACAGCTAACTAACGTCATAACCACAGAGCAATATGGCGTCCACTGCGTCCAGCGTTTTCGTCAAATTACGCGCGACATTTGAAAATGCATTTTTATAGCACATAACGATTGAATAAAAATGTTAAGAATTTTTTAGTGGTTTCTTAGTACCTACTATAGAATCTAATTGAGACACTTTTAAAAAATGGGTGTACCCTATTGGTTGTGCAGGATGAGCAGGATAGGAGGTGGGGCATATCCTGCAAAGGGGCTCCACAAGTCCATGTTGTCATTATAATTGGTACTTACATGACGAAATTATTAGGATTCTGTTTTTGCCATTGGACTACGGACCCCTAAAGACGGAGATAGATCAATCAGTTACACGTTTTTGAAATATATCTTCCGTCGTCGAATGGGAAACCATTCGATGATCTTTCCATAATATTTTTGAAACTCAGTTTAAATCGATTAGTGCAGCTTTGAACGTTGAAATGTTTTGACAACATTATTTTATCCAGACAACAAAAGTAATAAATCAGTGTGTTGTTGACTCGTCCTCTTTGCAAACTATTTTCACTCAGCAACAAAGCTTAGATAACAACGGCCCATCGTTCTTCTCGTAAGCAAACTAACCTGTCTTAAAAACCGAGATAACCTACCTTACATTTACAACAAACAGTAATAATTTACACAAAATTGTTCTAAAAAACTCATACGAGTGAAAATGGCGCTATCGTTCTACATATTATCGGAAGTAACACATTACTTTCTACGATTAGATAGGGGGAGAGAATCTTTTGTTTACATGCATATTGATAACTTGTCAATGATGTTGAACTGTTATCTTCTCTAAAATTTGAATAATGATAAATTCGAATTCATGGCAAGAATATGGATTGCTGAATTTAATTTTAGCTATATCAGACCACCATTGCTAAATGTAGCCGATCGAAATAGTCTACAAAAAAAAAATGAAAAAAAAAACGCTAAGTGAAAACGCACAGCTTACATCGCCGGTTGAATTGCATGATTGGCTTGAATTTTTGTACACGTGTTTTGACGTTAATCACTGAGGAAGATTAATTTATCACAGAGGTTTAATAGAGGATAAAAGTTTATATAAATATATTTTTGCTTATGCGAGCGCACTACGGCTCGAACAGGATAAAAGTAAGTAATACGGAAAAGTGATAAACAGATAACACAATGCAAAATTATTTTGATATTATCCTTTTTATTAGGCTATCTACCCAAATAAACGGTCAAAATTTGGGTTTCGAAAAACGGTTGTATACCTAGGTGTAGGTATATACAACCGTTTTTCGAAACTCAAAGTTTAGTATTCTGGGTATTCTATATCTTTGTCGTCACACAAAGTTGTTATAATTTTTCAAAAGACTGCAGGCAATTTTGCGGTTTTATTAATACTACCTATGTGAGACCTGCACGACTTACGTTGGATCTTTGTTTGCTACCAAATGACTCAGACACTTTATTTGTCAAGTGACTTTTCCGACTGAAATGCATGAATAATTGGCATAATTACATAATGCATAACTCTGCGTTCACAGAATGCACATATGCATTCTGTACACTCTCTACAGTCTGTTTCCTCTGCAGTTTCATAATTTTCTGCTGAACTAACTTAAATAATAACATACAAGCTTATATTGGGTCAAGGTGTACGGTATAACAGTCGCCCCCCCTTATTTTGTCACGTCGTAAACCCATTTTATAAAGGTACAAGCCAAGACAGACTACGTGGAGCGACATTCGTCACAGTTTGGCGTGCAATTAGAAAGGCCTAGTGTCTAGCTGTGGACTAATGTAGTCTGACGACGACTTGTGATCCGCTGATCATGTTCTATACATAAAAAAAATAATTATAACTCAAAAACTAGTAATACTCACGGGATGATACTGTTTGAGGAACGAGTGCATCCTCTCAACCTCCTCCGAAGTCAGGGTCTTAAGGATGAACAGGCGGTCGTAGCTCTGGTAGAACTTCGCCCCCGACTTGCCGGAGGAGTCGTCGGGGATCGGCTGAGATCTGTCGACAAATGTCAGTGTTTGCTTAACGTACTTATTCAACATCAATTGCTGCCCTTTTACCGCCATTTCCACACAGTTTTCCGATAACCTTTATGAAAACCAATATACCCTGAATGGCCCCGATACCAATACACCCCTTTATGGTGACTTATGGACAAATTTCGCCAAAAAACTACAACCGATCAGCACATCTAAGCTACGATCAAGAGCTGTCATTGTAAATATTCAATCGTAATGATGAGACTGCACAACAGCACTCTTGAACGCATTTCAGTTTCTTTGGTGAAATTCGCCCTAAGTTTATCAGTGTATCTAATCATAATTTATGAGATTTAAACCCATTATAATGTTCAAGACTTGACCAGATAGACAATAAGTCATGCCAATAAATAGTAGGTCCTACACCGTACAGTCTATACAATAGATTGTCCTATAAAATCTAGAACGATACCCAGTCAAGCATCTCTTATAATGTAGAGAATGAGATGGATACTATTTTTAAAACAAATTCATGACTGGGTCATTGGTCTAGAATACGGGTTTTGAGTGTTTTATGCTGATTGATACTGATATGAATACCTATGTAATTGTAGAATTTATATTTATGTATTTGTTTTGGTACCTAGCTATAATAGGCATGACGACAGTATCAAAAAATTGCAAATCTATTTAGTCCCGTCAGTTAGAGTATTGGAAATTAATGGACACGTATTTTTTGTTTTTTGTAAATCAATGAATATTGACAAAGATAAAACGCATCAAAACTCGGGAGCTCGTGACGTCAGAACTAGGTAAAAATTATGCATAAGCGTGACGTATTGAGAATTTTAAAAGCGTCATATCTTCGTCAATTTTGGTTTACGTAACAAAAGAAAAAACACGGGTCAAATATTTTTTGATAATCTAATAGACGGACTAATTATTTTTTTTGCCGTCTCGCCTATTATGATGATGCCATATAGCCGATTTCGGCCACAGCGACTGCTTTCGATGGCTTTCTAGGTGAACTACCCTCGAGAGTCGAGAGCTTTGGTGTGCTGCTCTTTCATGTGCTCTCAAGTGGCTAGCATATCCAACTTTGGCCAATAACTCCAAGCACAATACGGACATGTCTGAACACCATTCACGACATTGTGCATTGTAGAGTATAGCTGTAATATAAACAATATGAGGTGTAACTAACTAAGAATCCGTTTCGAGGGACTTCAATTCGGCTTGGATCGCCTTGTGTAGCTACGCTAGTGAAATATAGGGCATAATCACCCTGGTCCCACGGCTGGGACACAGCCCACAGGCCTCCTCTTAGTTCGCGTGAGAGCCTTGAGAAAGTGGTTTGATGAAATGTCTCCGATTTTTTGGTTCCAGAACACAGGTTTTCAGTACGATTTTATCGTCACCTACTCGTAAATTACATTACTTACAAGTAACACGAAACGGAACTAAGTAAGTGTCGGATATTACCACTACCGCTCCCAGGGGAGTAGGTACCGACTTTTTTAACAATAATTTGTTAGGAAATGGATAGCAGTGCTTCCTGTTTAGGGGAAATTTGTGATAAAGGACATAATATATCGGCTTTTATCACCTTTTGGATGGTGATACAAAATTCATTTTATGGTATAGGTACTGTAGGTCGGAGGAGCTCGTGGCTAAATAATAACAGCCGCTCGGGTCGATCTTTAGGTTAAGCCATGCTTGCCTGGGTTGGTCTGTGGGTGGGTGACCACCCTTACATACCGAGTTTCCTCCGTGCCTCGGAAAGCACGTTAGGCTGTTGGTCCCGGCTGTCATTTGTTGATCTTTGACAGTCGTAACAGGTAGTCAGTGGCCCAAAGTCTCAAGCAGTCTTACCATGGGGTATCGTATTACCCAGTACTAACTGGGTTGTGGAGGTCAGATAGGCAGTCGCTCCATGTAAAATACTGGTATACAGCTGCATCTGGTAAGAATGGAAGCCGACGCTAACATACTTGGAAAAAGGCTAGGCAGATGATGATACCATAAGTTTATAAGGTTGAAAAATTGTCGATCGAATCAATTCTGAATTCAAGTTCGGGTCGACCTGCTAAATCGAACATAATTCCGCAAATGCCGGTCGGCAAATTCGAGTGTTTGTTTTCCGCGTCCGGCTGTCCCGAATTAGTCCAACCCGAACATTGTGTGCGTACTATACAAAATGTTCGGGTTGGACTAGGGATGAAAGGAAAGGAATCATCTCAATTTGGAAACCCGGTGATACCTTCTTAGTTTATTTTTCCATTGATACATACTACGTTCTTCTCGACTTACTAAAAGAAGGTGCTAATTAAACACGAAAATGGATCTAGTTCTCGACACCCATATAACAAAACTGGTAAACAAAGAACAATTTTATCATTGACTCACAAGATTTATGCAAATATTATAGTAATCTTACAAATCTAAGAACATTTTAACATTACTCAGTTTTTTATCGTACGATTTGAATACCAAGAAAATTTCTTCTATAAGTTAGGTATATAAATACTTGTATGATGCTATCGATAAAAGGAAACTCAAGCTATTCTCAGAATATAAAAGAGATAGCTGTAAAAGTAATATTGAAACGATAAAGTTCTTCTTTTTACAACTTGACAACAGCGAGTTGACAACAAAAGACCTAATGATTGTCGTGTGACGACCTTGCCTTGACCTTCCTATTAATTCAAATTAAAGAACAAAGCGGTTCCTACCGAAAGCGACCTTGTGAACACTTGGAAACCATCATCTAGGTAGGTACCTAGCATTTTCCCAATTATGTTAGGGACAGCGTAATAGGCTTGTGTCCTGAAAAAATCTAATTAGTCCGTCAGTTAGATTATCAAAAAAAAATTTTTGACACGTATTTTTTCTTTTGTTACGTAAACCTAAATTGACGAAGATACGACGCTTATAAAATTCTAAATACGTCACGCCGTGCTATAATTTTTAGTGCGTTCTGACGTCACGAGCCCCCACTCCCGAATTTTGATGCGTTTTATCTTTGTCAATATTCATTGATTTACAAAAACAAAAAATACGTGTCCATTATTTTCCAATACTGATACTGTAACTGACGGACTAAATAGATTTGCAATTTATTGATGGTGGAAACTTCCCTATAGTCTAACTGGATGCAGTTGATGAATACGTGTTTTACATAGAACCTCTGGTAAGACTGATTGTCAGAGTTGTCAATAGGTAACATAACATCACGCCTGTAATCCCCGAATGGTTAGGCAGAGGTGTACCTAATAGTACACCCACATTTCGCCAGTTAAGTTTAAGTCCCATGTAATAGGAGGCGAGTCTATTGCCATCAACCGGGCGCAAATCCAGACTCCGTGGCTACTACTGAGAAATTCCTGATGGAAAAACCCAATAACACTTTGCCCGACGCAGCAGTCGCGCTTACCACCATTACACCAATGAGGCAGTAGGTCATTTTAGAATATTATTCGCAATCATAGATAAAGGTACGAACACGTTCAACGCGCTAAGACGATTAGAAATCACCTGTAGCGCGATGTGTGATGTATGTGGGGGCATATAGGTAATGGTACTATCGAGGACACTCCTGCCTGATTACCACTAAGCAAATTTTTGCTTGCACTTACAATATAGAAACGCTCTCTAGCCCCGCCCCGTTGACTATGTTTAGAAATAATAAATGAAAAGATACTGATCGACCGAGCGCACTGACGACGTACGCCAAACGAGACACCGGATTTTCCTTAGTGTTTATTTTTCCAGGCAGATCAACAATTTACTGTTGACAAATTAATATTTCCTTAATAGTACACATGACTCTATTACATTGTAGAACTTATTTGCTATACAAAGTACATGGTTATGAAGTCAAAAGTATATGTAATTACAATCAACAGTGACTTGTGACATGTGAGTGAGTTCGTGACGTTGTTGCACACACCCTAACAAACCTCAAATTAAGGACACTCAAAGAAAATTACAGGTCTTAGAATAAGGGGCAACCGAAACGACAGAATAAAAGATCTTTGACGCATGAAAAGTGAGGTGTAAGTACTTACATAAATACTTTATATGCGTCTCGAAATATAATTATTGGACAAAAAATTTGACGTAAACATTGTCTGTCATTTGCGTGGACCCTTAGGGCTACCGCACACTATAGACAAGACTGTCTTTGGACAGACAATAGGCTTGTGTACTGATCTAATTAGTCCGTCAGTTAGATTATAAAAAAATATATGACCCGTATGTTTTCTTTTGTTACGTAAACCAAAATTGACAAAGATACGACGCTTTTAAAATTGTCAATACGTCACGCCGTGGTATAATTTTTAGTGCGTTCTGACGTCACGAGCCCCCACTCCCGAGTTTTGATGCGTTTTATTTTTGGCAATACCTATTCATTGATTTACAAAAAACAAAAAATACGTGTCCGTTATTTCTGACGGACTAAATAGATTTGCAATTTATTGATGGTGGAAACTACCCGAGCGAGACAGACTATGTATTCCCACTCGCACTAGTAGGGTAATTGTCTGTCTAAAGAAAGTCTTGTATAGTGTGCGGTAGCCCTTATAACATAAACAAAAAAAACACGCGGACGTACCACAAAGGTCAACCAAAGTACTCAACAACCGGCTGCCTAGGTCCTTGAATATCCTTTCAATATCATAAATGCAAGTTGATTCGTGTGACGTCTTCCTCATTCATTTCTATTTCGTGTTAAGTGCGAAAGAGATGCGCATATTCACAGAATACTTACCAACCGGTGAAAGTGCACATGAATGTGCTCACAGCATTAATGTGCATGTAGTGTTAATGTTAAAGACAAAATATATAAATACGATATATTAAGTAACCGAGACATACGGGACAATTGCGGACGTTAAGGAACATAAATGGAGGTCACGGTCAATTAAGGATTGAGGCAGTCTTGACACCCATTTAACCTAAACTGGAATGGACAACAGGACAGTAGGCATACAAAAACCAAAATCCAACAAAAAAAAATCAATTTCATATCCAAACTTTTGAAACCATCTCTCCATGGAGGTTTCTCTCAAGCGGTTAAACAAGGGAAATGACTTCACAATACAGCCAGTGATCGTGGTAATGCTTATGCTCGCCGTGTCAGTTCGAAAGGCACACTACATACTGTTATTTTAAGAAAAAAAAAACTGAAAAAAAATCGTACAGCTGCTTAGTAAAACTCCGCTGACCTCAGGCGTTTTATCGTCAGCCCTCGTTTGACGAACTCGCTTGCATCGTGGAATATGCTCTCTTGATGTGTTTCATTTTTCATGTTGGCAACCCCGGTGGGCGCCGTCGCCGAGCGCCGCAGCATGCTGCTAGGCCTCTTCTGAGCCCTCGAGCACAGGTAGTTATCTGGCTTTCTAAACCTAGGGACCACAGGATGGGATGTGGGATCGAGGATGCCAGATAATACAATATGGGGATAAAAATAAACATAAATAAATACATAATCAATAAAGAAATAATAATTAATAACGTTAGCGTATCACTCGTGCGAGTCGAGTTTGACTTCGGTATTGGCTATGATTGGGTTTTATAGTTAGAGTTGTACCTTGTGAGTGATTCCTTGTAGTCAATATCGTCGATTCCGAACCTCTCTCGCAGATTCCTGAACACAAGAGGGCAGTACTCCTTGACCTTGAAGTGAGATGGCATGTTTTCTCTGAAACAATTGATTATTTAGTTAATCTTCTGTCAATGAGGTTCATATATAGATCAACCCTATCAATTATTATGGAAAAACCTGGTATTTTGGCTTTATCATTTTTTAAGATAAAAAGAAAAGTAATTTCGGAAAAAAGATAATTATGTTAAATTACATATTTATAATAAGAAGATTGATTGCATTTTTTGTCTAATCTAGGTGAAATTACTATCTCAAAGTATCACATAGTATGCCTTGTATATATTATTTAGATAGCATAATAATAATAAGTATAACATTATTAGAGCAGCAGTGGCCCAGTGGTGGCGGCCGTGTGGCCGTGGCACACTGTGAAATTTTGCTTCGATTGCGGACATGTATATTTTATCCCTTCATCGTATAGATCCACTGAAGAACTAAAACTTCTGGAAAGAAACCGTGGTTTTATTCTGTTTAGTTTTGAAGTTATTTTAAAACTCGAGAAAACTCCATGGAAACCATAAAAATGCATTATTTCGTCTCAAATGTATGATTTTTTTATTTTTATGGATGAGGTCTTAAAAAGGACTGTTATATCTACTAGCTGAAGTGGAAAAAAAATTAAAACAATTGTAAATAGCGGGCAAAAAAGTTAAAAAAAAAAAAAAAAAAAAAAAAATATTTTGCAAGTCTCATTATTTCCGCATTATTTTATTCACTTGAATAGATTTATACCATAATAAGCTATATTATTTAAAAAAATCCAGTTGTGGATAATACGGGACTTCGGAGTTACTGAATTTTTATTTTTGGGGTTAGGGCTGTCACCTACTTTACTATAAATTTTCTTGGATAACTTTGGCTGCTAATTTACTATCTTTTAATGTATATTTTAGTGTAAAATTAAGTATTTTAAGTTAGACTCCTGTGACGGAAGATTTTAGAAGTCGAATAGTGGACAAATCAAATAATGGGTATTCTAGGAACATATTCTCTTTAATTATTCGTTGCACATTATCATCGATGTTGGAATCATGTTTGTCATAAAACCCGACTGCTGTAAACGACAAAAATGACGATTTTAAGGTCTAATGCAGTTGTTGGTGGCAGATCTGTAAATGAACTGCATCAGACTGCAGAATTCGACTTGTTTTAAACTTTTTAGTCGTTTTTGTTTTTCTTGCAGTCGGGTTTTTTGACAAAGTCAATTTTTTTATTACCTACATTTTATAGAGTCACATTTTTGGAATCGTCTCCTCGAGTCCTTTATTTTCAGCAAAAAACATGTTTGAAGACATAATAATAATTATGGCGCCAAAAATCGGTAATTTTATTTTTATTATACACAGTGTCACTCTCACAATCATGAAGAATCTAACGACCGCGACACTTCTCAAGTTCAAATCCATCAAGCTCAGTTTGGGTTCCAGAGCGTGCCAAAGAAATATTCATACATACACTCGAAAAACATAACCCTCCTTCTGGCGCAGTCGGGTAATGAATCGGCTCAAACGTTTATAATTTTAGTTATTAATACATCTTTTCTTTTGAAATATAAATAAAAAAGGTATGTGCAATTTGACAACCCTATTTCCATAGAAATTCTATGGAAACTTTAGAAATGTAATATTTCCGAAGTCCCACTATTTACTTATTGGCTTTTTGTTTTATGTTGTTAATAACTATATTGTGCATGCTCAATATTGAAATCAAATGCGGAATCGATAGGAATACAGAGAACACCGCAATTTTGTGAAAAGAGAAAAAAAAGCGATTTCTCTGTTTTCATCGTAGATATAATACCTGAACTTTGCACTTTGCAGTCAGATATTGTATTGTTACTGTAATCAAACAACGATTGAAGTAAATCATATTATTATTTTGGAATTTACAAACAAAAACAGTTTTTTGCTGACGTCAGCATTACCTTAAATAACTTCAAAAATGGATCTATACGATGAAGGGATAAAATATACATGTCCGCAATCGAAGCAAAATTTCACAGTGTGGGTGTCATGGCAGTGGCCGGCTTACGAGAAGTGAGTCATTGGTTCGAACCCAGGCAGGCTCTCAAAACGGTGAAGGAAAACATTGTGAGAAAACCGGCATGTCTTATACCAAAAAAAACGAAGATATGTGACATCTACTAGTCCGCACTGGGCCTGCATGGTGGATTTCCTTTTCCCTTTCATAGATAGGCCTGTGTTCCAGCAATGGGAAAATTTAGGCTGAAAGCTATAAGACTATTATTCTCACTTCTAGGATAAAGACCTCCCCTTAATGAGGATGGGCCACGCGGGTCCAGTGCGGGTTGGTAGATGACACTTAAGTCACTTCATCGAATTTTTGTTCTAGGACATGCCGATTGCCTCATAACGTCTTCTTCTATCTGAGATAGGTACCACAATAAATGGTGTAAAGCTATTAATATATCATTAAACGAACCATTTAGCTCTATCAATTTTATTAGCATTGACGCACTATAGTCGTTTATTAGCAACGAGATTATAAAATGGTTTAATAGATCTTAATAGGCTACAGATTAGTCTGTCTGATGGCGCAGCGTTGCTATTTACGTATAATTAAAGCTAGGTGACTAAGATAATATATAACAATGGAGGTTTAGTTTTTTTTTAAGCCAGCGCGGCTTCGCCTGGTTGGATGTCGGAAAAAATCCCACGAAAACATACTGGCATAAAAAGTTTCTTAAGTGGACTGTGGTATGGGACCTCAGATAGTTTTTCAGCAAGGATATTCGGCATAAACACTTGTTACTTGAGTAGGTAGGGCGTGATGAGAGAATGCTAGAATTATATTATTAAAAGTAAGTAAGTAAAACTATTAAATCTAAATAAATCTAAAGAAAAAAACAATGTCATATAACCTGAGAAATAGATATAAAAACAAACTTGAAGTCATCAGCGTACGCACTAATTACGGTTAAAAGACTTTATTATTTGAAGGAGTTCATCTGTTCAATGAATTACCGGAAGAGTGCGCTAACGTGAATATATTTAAAAATAAGCCTAAGAAACATGTAGGTATGTACATTATAACTTCTAATATTTTGGAGGAAATTGTATTGTATTAGCATACTTATTACTTTGTATCTCATTAAAAGCGGACTGTATGTTCTTATGAGAAATAAATTTCTTTAAACCGAAAAGTTTGAAGCACTCTTTCAGTACCTATTCAAAAAGAGCCAAAAATTACCAATGGGCTGTTCAGCAATGTTAATTTTCATCTAATATAAGCGGCCTGAATCAAAACGACTTAAACTGGCGAAACTTTTATAATATTTGCTGAAAATCCCCCTGGGCTCGAAAATAAGACGAAGTGAGGGAGTAACTTAGCCAATAGATTTCAACAATTTATTTTCCTACTCTCTCTATTGAAGACGCGACTAAAGCTCTCGATTGAAAAAGTGCACTCGGCTCAATTCCGAGAGTTGACAATCGAGTACAAAAAAGTCACGCTATAGAAACGGTTTAAACGTGACGTTTTTTTAACGTACATCTACGTACAAAATTGTTCGTTCCTGGGTTTTCTGAAGTGCATTATTTTTCTGATAAAGTATGATAATCAGAATAGTATAAGGAAACTAGATGCCACTTTGCTGTTATCAGTTACTGCTTTTATCCTTGATTGAACAAGACATTACACTTATAATCTTCTAACAATTTCCTTATCAAAATAATATGAGTAATACTGAATATAAGTTCACATATTGGGTTTTTGTACTCAAACATCTGCAACTTTATTTTATTTAGAATTCAAGGTTAAGTCTCTGTTAGTTTGCACATTACATAACCTCACACCGGTAATAATAAAGGGTAAGGCAGAGGTGTGCCTTAGTAGTTAAGCTTACATTTTGCCAGTTAAGTTTCAAGTTCCATGTAATTGGGGACGATTCTATTGCCATCAACCTGGCAATGCATTTACTGGGCTGTTAATTTGATATCTTTTCTTTAAATAAACAACTGATTTTGAAAAATTCTGAGAGGGCTGGCTAGCCATCTGTCAAAGAATAGAGTGACTACTTTTTTCTTCTCAAATTTTTATTAACACAGTCAAAACAAATCCAGTTTAAAATTTAATTTATAATTTATAGATCTTACTTACAGTATTGATATTTGCAGATATTAATAATTTTGCATCTCAGTGTTTTAGGGTTCCGTACCCAAAGGGTAAAAACGGGACCATATTACTAAGACTCCACTGTGCGTCTGTCTGTCATCAGGCTGTATCTTTTGAACCGTGATAGCTATACAGTGAAATTTTCACAGAATGTGTATTTCTGTTGCCACTATAACAACAAATATTAAAAAAATAGACGATAGTATGGAGCCCTTCATGTGCGAGTCCGACTCGTACTTGGCCGATTCTTTTTTTCTAGATTTCAAACACATTATCCTCAATTTTTATCACAAATGGCTAATACTGCACTAGACTACTTCCTTAAAGGAAAATCTATGTTACCCTGCAATACATTGTAAAACAGCTATGCTATATAATAGCAATAACTATACCATGAAACCAACTTGTCCTTGAGAGTCTTGTTTGTTCACAGATATTGAAAAATTCTCTCAATTTTATTTAAGAAAGAAATATTCAATGTTGAGTACATTATCAGGTGTAATGTTACAATGGGATTGTTATTGCATTCTAGATTTGAACCCTATTGTGATAAAATTGTGTTACATGAAATACTTTTAGCTTCATCACAGTGATAATAACTACTGAAGATGGTCTAATCATAGGATATATAAAGGTTTTTGAATACATACATACATTACTTATGTGAAAGAAAGTGTTTGTCTAATGTTAAAAAGTGATGCCTCCTTTTTTTTTCTTTTTATTTTTTTTTCGGATGGGAAATCATCAAATGACTTCTCCCGCTCTGGGCGGAGCAGGAGGGAGTGTCAGACTTTAACTGACTAAAACCCATCCATGTTCCTTCATCGCCCTTTTTGTTCCGGGGCCACGGTATCTCTTTTGAACAGTCCCGCAACCCCGGCAGGCAAACTGATGCTTCCTAAAGCCTGAATGGATTTTGATGGAGATAAACTTCAGAAATCCTGTGCCTAACATAGGCAGTCTATTTGGGTGCCAAACATACTACTGGGTGACCTAGGACACTTTTTATACCAGTATCTTTCAGTGGGATAATTTCAGATATTTAAGAATAGGAATGTGTCAACATTATCTCAAGATTTAAGTCAGAATTTAGTTTCTTATTGGAACTCTGGAAAAATCTTACTTGTTAAATAGATGGTTGTCAACTTTGAGCTTGGAGTAAGCTCTGAAGTCGTCCGGGAGAAGCATGACTGGTATTGTGACATGACTTAGCTCATTAATCTGAAAAAAAAGGAAAATATTTTTATGGTAAAGTGTTGGACCCGTGTCCAACTCAATAAAGCTTTTTAGTCTATTTATATTCATGGCAAGGAGACATATAAAATCGTAATGAATTGACAAAGTGCCAGAATTTACAAAAGATTTGGGTGATAGAGAAAAGTTTTTTCAGTAAGGGAAATTCAAATGTAAACATTGTAAAACCACAACAAACCAGTTGTGCGGGAAATGACATAATAATGATGCTTCGCTCGCCGAGATCGTTTCAAATAGGATTATACACCCGCCATGGTACTGCAATTATTGCATAAAATAAGGAATAATTACCGTGTGATTCACACCCCACATAAACACAGATAGTAATGGTTCATTTGCACGAAACAGTTTCACTTTTTGGTGTTTTACACGAATGTGTTTCTTCTTCAATTTGCTCAATCCAGAGCTAGGAACGGACATTTTGGATTTGTTTACAACTTCTACCAGAGTCAGAGAACAACCACTTTACGTAATTTATAACGCGAGGTAATAATTAAACCATTTTTAGATAACGGGGAATATATTGAATCACAAAGAAAGACGATTAAAATGAGAAATTTATAGAAACTCGACACCCATCAACAGCAGCAAACGGCTTTTTGACAGTCAGTCACACAGAATTAAAAAGCGAGCTGCGCGAGTCTTGCGAGAGCCGAATTACTATTTAGTCGCCTAATTAGAGATGTACCGTCCAAGTATTTTTAGTCGATGGTAGTTTATTTTTAGGATACTACACTACAACAGCCCATAACATCCACTGCTGGACATAAGCCTCTCCCAGGATGGGAGGAATTTGCCGTAATCTCCACGCTTGGCAGGCGGATTGGAGATCGCAGTGATGAAAGACTAACAGAAAACGCTGCTGCCCATTCTCTGGTCTACGGAGGCGCAAGGTGTGTTCTGCCTCAGACATTAGTCGCCTTATACGACACCCGTGAGTGTAATGGGTTGGTTCTATTCTACTTTGCCGGATACCACACGGCTAAGGGATAAGTTTAGGTTAGGTAGTTTAGGTTTTAGGATAAGTAGAATGGTATTTGCATTAAGTACGAACACCTTCAAAAACACTGAAATAGCAAAACGGTATTATTATACGCTCATCATTTTAAAATTAATTGATTTCTATCAACTAATTTTAAAATGATGCAACAGCAACTGTGGAACTAATGGCGCTAGCATTGCTTGAACCAAACATTGGTTGAAAATCTGACAGTCATTTTATATTTCATAATAGTTTGACCTCATTGGCCAGACTGGGTCTAGGATATAGACGCGCCATTTACAATCAGGCGTAGGCAAACCAAAAAAGAATATTTCTAAGGTAGAATCCTTGTAATTTGAACATACATATAAGTATAACTGAACTGAAAAACATTTATTTCATAACTAGCTTTTGCCCGCGGTTTCTTGGTAATCAATTAGGGTTGTACTCTTGCTTGTAATCATGATTCGAAAGACAACTGGCGCCACCTGTTGTCATTAGAACGTTATTATTGTTTTCCTCGGGAACAGTACATTTATTCGGAATGAAAGGTACCCTATGGCCTAGCGCACACCGCTGGAGGCGCAGTCGGTTCAGTGGTTGTGGCGTGAAAAGGTAACAAACCAAACTTACTTTCGCTTTCATTACGAATGGTGGTTTGGTGGTGGTTTTCACGGGTGAGTCCAACTATGCCAACTCTAGAGCTTATTCTTCTATGTATAGCAACAATAACAACAAATATCCTTGGCATAACCGTAGCCGCCCGGTCTCATTGGCTGATAAAATGATAGAATGGGGGCTATCCACAGACGTATTTTTATACGTCTGTGGGGCCATCATAGAGGCGTTTGTGTAGAGTCTTACTCTACACGAACGCCTCTAGCGGCGAATGTCTAGTGTCAGTCTGTCTTCCAAAATGTCAGATGTTAGACAGTGTTCGCGCGTTGCGTGTTTTTTTACACGTATTTATATTAATACTCACGATTGTGTTCTAGACTGAGCCATTCCTGATTAATTACTTGAAGATTTTTAAGTAGCAACTCAGGATCATAATTGTTAGTACATAAAGGTAGAATGATTTTTAAATGTTTCATGCTCGCTAATTTTAGGGAGAATATTGTAAATATGGATCTGAAGTTTACACTATGTTGTTATACGTAATAAAATAAACTTCCGTTAATGGTACTTTATTGGTACTTTATAGTATAAAATAGAATTATTAACAAGACCTTACTCGACAGTGGCGCCATCTGGTGAGCTCAGAAACGATAGCCCCTGAATCTACTCTTTATACGTCTGTGCCCTGAATTGACTTTGACACAAGTCGAATCATAGAGTAAAGTAATATAACGAGTCGAATCGAGTAGAGAGTTCTGTCACTTCTGTCGGATATCACTGCAATTTTTTTCCTCTTGGTTTTGGACAGTATTTATTTGTGCAGTGAATTTGTGTGAGAGTTAAAATAATGATCATCCCGAGCCCGTTTGTTTACTGGGCACAAACAGAGAGTGTAATTTCATTGAAGATTGAGTTGAAAAATGTTAAAAAACCTGATGTGAAAGTTCTCGAAAATAATTTGAAATTCTCGGCACAAGGAATCGGTGCCCGTGGCGAGAGCCTTTATGAATTTAATTTGGATTTATTTTCACCTGTAAAAACGGTAAGTAAACTTGTGCAGCAATAATTCTTGTATCGAGTATTGAAAAGCCGAAATAAATCCTTTTTACCCGACTGCGCCAGAAGGAGGGTTATTATCAAAGAAAGCTATGGTAATAATTACGTATTTGTGACCTCTGTGCCGGTTTTTACTATGTGATTTCAAATAGTTTATTTATTAGAAGAGAACCATATATGATGGATGGATGGATGATGGCTCTCTATTTGGGACTTAAAAATAACTGGTAAAATCTGTATTTACATGATACATGATCTCCCAACCCTGTCGGAGGTTACAGGAGTAAGTTTATACATATTATTGTGATATTAACCCTTTGTCTGTCAAGCCCGACCGAATCAGTCTGCGACCATTGTCTATCTGTCATAGAGTTTAGGTTTCCGCACTTAGTCCTTGAAGTGGACCATTGTGCGTGCTAACACCATTGTTTACCTATTGTGTCTACTTCGCTGACAAATGAAGCTTTAAAATGTAAATGAAATTACCTTGAAAAATAAGTGTCAGGCCATGTCACATAAAACAGATTTTACTATTGACCTTAAAAAATCGAATCATTTTTGTTACAGGCTGCAAATGACCACATCACCACTGTCCGTGTGTTTGAAAACAGAGTGGAACTTATCCTGGAAAAGGAGAAACCTGCTTGGTGGCCCCGACTGACTGCTCAGCCACAAAAACCAGCATGGCTTAAGGTAGAACTACATTTTTATAAATAAATTAGCTGACTCCGCTTCACATAAAATAGCTTATAACCTTCCTCGATAAATGGACTATCCAACACAATAATAATTTTTCAATTCCAACCAGTAGTTCCTGAGATTAGTTCGTTCAACCAAACAAAAAACCAAACTCTTCAGCTTTATTATATTATTTAGTATAGATAGATTAAGCAAAGTGTTATTTTGTTTTTTTCTCATTAACAAAACCAGTAGCATCCTGGCGTCAGGATAAATATGCCTGGTAGATGACAAGACTCACCCCAACACACCCTAGTTCCAGCCTAAACATTGACCCAGGTTGGCCAAAACCAGCTTTAACCAGCTTATGATCATAATTATAATGAGTAAATAATTACATTACATCCTACTAATATTATAATTGGCCGTGTGGTATCCGGCAGATTAAAATAGAACCAACCCATTACACTCACGGGTGTCGTATAAGGCGACTAATGTCTGAGGCAGAACACCTTGCGCCTCCGTAGACCAGAGAATGGGCAGCAGCGTTTTCTGTTAGTCTTTCATCACTGCGATCTCCAATCCACCTACCAAGCGTGGATTGGATTAAATCTTGCACACAGATAGTTTATAATCTGGATTTACACATAGGATACTTTTTATCCCGGCAGCATGATCCCATGGGACAATTATCGAACTTCAGGTGGGTTAATCCGTAGACATAATTAAGCTAGATATTACATACATTTCTTGTTAGATCCTTATCAATAATACATTCTCAAACTTATCTATGGAAGATTAGTGCTGTAACAATCTATAAATTATCGTAAAATGTTTTATATTACATAAGAAAAGATTATTATACACCAGCTTGAGCTGTGAATGTGAAACTTCAACCAAAAAATAAATTAAATTAGAATAATCATTATAATCTGGTGAGACAGCCTTGTTATGTTTTTTTTTTCATTCTTTTTTAACTAATTATACTTGTGTTACCCTTGAACCTAAGATCTGCATAATATAACAATGGGACATTAATATATATTTTTAATTCATTGTTGTTACATTCATTCTTGTTCTTGTGGTTATATGTTACTTATCGAATATTATTGCGGTTTTCACCATAATTTAGAAAGTTGTTTTCGAAAGGTTTATGCACATTTGAATACATTTGTAATAAACTTGCATACCTATTATAGAAAATTCGTTGTTTGGTCCAGTCATAACAACCGTGTGAAGCAGTTCGCTATTATGCGGAACAGAGTTTCAGTCCCAAAATAAAACCGGTTTTTCCCGGGTTTTACTATGGGTCCGAAACCGGGTTTTGCATACATATAATATTATAAAGACATAAAACATGTTTGTATGCTAAAAACGGTAAAACGACGATAATATCGCCGCGATTCTCTCGTTCGTGGAGACGGCCCCTGAGTGTCATAGGCTAATTAAAACGTTCCCGTGGAATAATGAGTTTCGACCATAACACGGGCGAAGCCGCTGTCAAAAGCTAGTCATCATGTGCCTAGCCTCTATCCAACTATGTTGGAGTTACTACCTGTAACAACTGTCAAGTCAAAGATCTACAAAAGACAGCCGGGACTAACGGCTTAACGTGCTTTCCGAGGCATGGAGGAAGAAGCTATAGTATCATTACGTGCATTCTTAGTTTAGCCATTTTGAAGACAACCGTCTACCTGCCTACAAGTACCTACCTCCAACATAATTCAAAAGTGTGTGTGACCAAATAATATAATACACAATGCATTACATAATGCATAATGCATTGAGTTACAATACCCATAGGTCAATCATTGATTTTTTATCGTGATACTTTTGTGACTGCAACAGCATGCTTTACAATGTTACTTGCGGGATATCTTCCGTGATTATAGTTTATTTTTGAGCTCTAAAATAAACAATAGGTTATCATGGAAGATATCCCGTAAGTGACATTTAAAGTATAGAACCTTGAAAGCTTAAAACAGTGTACAACAGCATGGGGAAACCGGAGATACCAACCTAGAATAGAACCAATAAGTCTAGACTGGTGTAATGGCTTTTGTGACTTTTCCAGATAAACTTCGACCTGTGGACGTCAGAGGACGCTGCGGACAGTGAGGACGAGAAACGAGACGTCATGAAAGACTACCCCGGCATGTACGACAAACTACACAAAGAAGAAATGGGCTACAGAAGAGGTAACACGTTATTCTTGTTAAACAAATTCGTACACTTGCATGGTCTCCAATCAGTGGCGTTGCTAGTCCTAGTAGGGCCCTGTATACATTTTTATTTTATCCGAGTGCGGCGAAGCCCAAAAAAAGGAGAAAATCACAAATTATTTTTGCAAAACTAAGAAAATAGCACCCTGATTTGCATCAATTTGGTTGTCATTCATTTTGCCAAGAGCGAGCAAAGTGATACAACAAAGTTATGACTTATGAAAAGCTAAAATTGAAAAAAAAAACATCGCAAAGCGAGCGAAGCGAGCCCGAAAAATTGGTGCTTTCTGAACCACGACTGGTGAAGCCTTCATCAAAGAGTGAGCGAAGTGAGCTCGAAAAATTGGAGCTTTCTGGTCCGCGATAAGTTATATTTTCATTTTATCTTTTATCAAGAAGAATATTTGAGGTTGGGAAAAGATTTTGTGATTTTTTTCCTCATCCTTGTTACTCGGGTGCCCCGTATCATTGATACGGCTGATAAAGCGGTAGCTACGCCCCTGTCTTCAATTCATGTTAATAAGACATGAGTGAAGTAGACCTACCACAAACGCGGCGTGTAAACGTAACATAATTTTTTTGTTAACGAAAATATTCACTTCGCTCATAGGTACATAATATTTACTTGTCACCAAAGTTTAAACAAAAATGTTACAATATCATTGTATTTTCGATCACAATTAGGTCGCATTTATGTGAAGTATAGGGAATATATGCAAGAAATACTAATTTTTATTTATTTATTAAAAATGCCTTGTATTGGACCATAAAAACATTGTGGTACACTTGTTTAAGTTGCTAGTACACCACTTATTTTACAATTTACTGTTTTATGTAGCATTTTTTGGTGAAACGGAACGCACTCTTAAAACGCGTCGTCCTCGATAACGCCCGTAGTGACGTCAAAGTCTGTGTCAAAAAAACACTTTTATTTGAAAAGTGCTTAAAGTTTCACTAAGATTTTAATATAATATTGTTATTGCAATTTTTACTTGAATACAGAACATACAATTAGTAAAATTATTCTATTAGGGGCAAAAAATTTGATGTAAACAAGGCAGATTGTGATAAATGACGTCACATCATGGCCGCGACAGCTACGGACGTTTGTACTGCCATAGAAAATTGCAGGAATTTAATATTATTTTTAAGCGACAAGCAGTAGTTGAACTTAACTTTTAATACTTTTCTTGGGTTGATAGTACTGTATACTGTGTACTGTTTTATTGATTTAAGTGAAGAAAAAATTACGTGTATATTCCCTAATCGTTTACTTCGTGGCGTTATAGCCCTAGCCTCTGAATTCATCACAAACGTGACGCCTATGTCAAAGTAATTAAAAGTGTAGGTAATTATATGCATGATTCTATAAATGTGATGCTAAAGATCAAAGTAGCTTCCTGTTCTTAGTAGCAAAAATAAACCTAAGTAATTAATATCATTAACTTGCTCCATATTACCTAACTGGCGAAACGGGGCTGTACCAGTACATACGTCAAGCTATTACATTTCCCGTACCTATGACATGGCCTCACTTGTACAGATTTCTCGTAAAATGAGAGATCCGCAAAAACTGGTTTTGAGCAGCTTGGATGTGTCGTCGTGCGTACACTTCTGCCTCACCTTTCGGGCGAATGATGTTATGTGATGTGTGAACGATATCCTTGTCACTGTTAATGGCCAAGTAAACTAAACTGGGGGCCTAGTCTGCTATTACAATAGTGTCACAATGATCCATCATTGATTTCATAATTGTTGATTTTGACAAGTTTGGTAATCTACTATATAATGGGGTCATTATGACTTTCCAATGATCAACCACTGACACTCCATTGAAAGAAATAGCATAGAATGGTAATCTCGTACACAATGACAAATGAATGACTGACTTACGCGGTAATCTGCAAAAATTTTGACAGTTCCAGCCGAAATTTGCTTAATTAGCACTATTTTGTATTGCAATAAATATAAGTTTCCTTAGTAAAGATAATTTAAAACGCATAAATGAAAATAAATCAAAACACCGGCCGCTACAAATAAAAACAGATAAATCGTCAGTAGGCAGTAATGTCACATTTGACTTTGACAGCTAAACAGATAAAATATTATCCGCGTTACACTTAGCTTAATGTTTTTTGCTATTTACGAACTTATTACTACTCAGATTGCATAGAACACTAATAAATAATATGTAAAAATATATATTAATGAAATCTGGCATGCTAGGATGTTCAAATTTAATTCTAGTATTTCGAAAATCATTTCTATTACGAGACCATTGACCGACCAATGATCAATCATTATGAAGTTAGCAGATTACGAACTTTTAACAAAATGACAATGGCATCGTTCAACAATTATGAAATCAATTACATGTCATTGTGACACTATTGTAATAGCAGACTAGGCCCTCAACATCTCAATCTGGAGATCAAAATCAAATGCAGGTGCTAACAAATTTACGAGCTTCAACTAGCCTACTAGGTATATTTTAACAGTCGGTAGTCTAATTATTGAATTCTAATGAGGCCAAAATTATCCATTCTAAACAACTTTATAAATAGTAATCCAAAACATTTTATCGTAAAGTTTACTGAACCATTGCGTCGCGTCGCCTGAAATTCCAAATGTGCATGACAACACTCATTTGCATAGGATAGTGTAATGAATGAATAATATTGCATATCTTTTGTAGTAATTTCAGGAATATTCCTATCTGTTTAATTATTTTCGTTTTGAATAATTTAATGCTGTTGTGAAAAATATTTTAGGAGAATGACTAATCTGAATCAACATAAGATGAGAACTTGAACCTGCTTTTGAAAACTTTGATCATATAATTTTCTAGCAGGCTTAAGTTTCTTACAATAAGCACTAAAAGCAAGCCTTTATTCACCTCTTTTTTCAAAATTGTCCATAAAAATGTGTTTTAGTATACTAAATGACGAAGCTTTTATAGGCTAACTGGCGATCCGACCTGATTCGCACAGCGCCAACATCTATCGAGAGTCAAAAACTATACACATTAACCAAAATTTCATTGAAATCGGTTTGGTGGTTTCGGAGATTGGCGTGTACGAACATCGAACATAGTGAGACGCGATTTTTATATATTAAGATAAAAAGCTTCTAAAAGATAAAAAATTCTCATTTGCTAAAAATACTGTAACTCTATACCGTCTCTTATTCCAGAGGACCTCAAGAAAGTCTACTTGAAGCTGTACAACCTGTTCCAATTCGTGGGCTACACGTACGTACTGACTGTCATGGCCGTCAGGTACGCTAAGCTGGACTATGCCTCGGTCGCCGATACATACGAGCATGTTGGACCGGCTATGAAGTTCTTGCAACTGTTGCAGTATCTTGAAGTTATGCATCCACTGTTCGGGTATACTAGGGTGAGTTGAAATTTGTGTTTTATGATATTAGTTCACCTGGTAGCAAAGTAGACACAATAGTTAAACAATTTCGTCACGCCGATTCGGCGGGGCTCAACAGACGGAGGGATATAAGGTAATTTATTGTTTCAGTTTGAACCTTACGTTCTGGGACACAAAAGTCAACATATTTGTTTCTGAGAATGGTTTCGTTGATACATCTGATGATCTGAAGGGTAATTGCGTAATAGGCTGGTGTTCCCAGTGCAAGTGTAATTAGTATTTAATATTTAAAGGGGGCTTCCCTACTACGATGGTACGGCACCTTTCATGCGCGAGTCCGACTCGCACTTGGCCGGTATTTCTTCCTCCAATATTTGAAGGTTGCTTGCGCATCTAAGAATGGACTTTTGTGCGAATTGAAAACACGATCGAGCAATTTGATATCGCCAGTACCCATGCTTACGTGTTTTATACTTACTATTATTATAGTATTCAAAATCTGACCTATTTTCCTTCACTTGATTACAGGGTGGAGTACTGGTGCCTTTCTTGCAAGTGAGCGGTCGAGCGTTTGTCCTGTTCGTGATGATTGAAGCCGAGCCACGCATGCATTCGAAGCCTGTGGTCTTCTATCTCTTCGTCATATGGAGTTTGATTGAAGTTGTCAGGTAATCTCTTCATACATTCTTTTTAAGAGCAGCCAACCTGTCATACATTTCATGTAAACGCTCGCTCGTACGTGATTATGCCGTTGTTACACATATATCTTTGAATTTTTTGAACTAATAGGTATCTTGTGCACTATATCTAAGCTTCTATCACAGTAAAATATAAAAATTTGTAGAAACAATTACAGTATAATAAACCTCCAAAAATTGCTGTTTTGCACAAATTTTACCTAAACTTTGACCGTTCATAATGTAATCAAAAATGGCAAAAGCAAAGAAAACATCCTGATAAAAGCCTTGCACATGTAATGGCGATTCTAAATGACAAATATTTATTTCACAAACTTGTAAGACTTATTTAAAAACACTTATGTACTAGAACAAGTTTAAAAAATTTTCGAAAACTGTTTTTAGTTCAATGTTATCGCGTTAGTCGGTATAAGGTGCGCGGGTGACGAGTAGTGCGGGGTCGGGGCTAGGTAAGACAGGGCAGATGAAAGAATATCGCCGCGATGGCTCTGGATGAAACAACAAGCTTTTAGACCATGCTCGCGTTGACGATAGACGGGCCGGGAAGGGAGACTACCCTCTGAATGATATGGCATTAATAAGATTAAAACTGTCGTTCAATCTCAAGTGATTTGGTTGGTTTGTAGTTTCGTTCTACCCATCACAATAACTAACGTACGAATTGATACGTCTATAACCATCTTTGATTTCGATATCTCTTTTCCTTCCTCCAGTTTTGCCTACTGGCCGAGTTAGTGTTTAATGAGCTAATTTTAATTACTTTCTCTTACAGGTACCCATACTACATCTCGCAGCTATACAAAAAAGAGATATACATCTTAACTTGGCTGCGCTACACGATGTGGATACCCCTCTACCCCATAGGCATTATATGTGAAGCTATAGTTATACTCCGGAACATACCATACTTTGAGGAAACACTGAAGTTCACAATCGGTATGCCAAATGCATGGAACTTCGCCTTCCATTTGCCTACGTTCCTGAGGGTATACCTACTGTTCCTTACGTTCCCAGGGATGTACTTCGTCATGAGTCATATGCATAAACTAAGGACCCACAAGCTGAAGCCAAAGATTATCATTAAGAAGTCCAAATAGGTAAGGCTCAGACATTTCCCACCAATATTTAGAGAAACGGTGTGAAATTCTTAGGTTTATGGGATGAAAGGACACCCTATAAGATAGAAATATGAAGCATTTAACGGGAAGGCCGTATTTTTAATTGATTAAGAAATCCGATTGTATATTTACTCAACAATGTATTGTGCACAAAATGTTTTCCACACCATTATATGAAGTATCCAAATTAATGTTAAGTAACCATAGAATACAGAATTAATTATGTAATAAATACGCAAATACTTCCATTTTTTAGCTTTACCACCTCAATAGTCAGGTTCTGTTTCAGCTATTTGTCCTGTCATATACAACACAATATTCGCCTAGCTTTGTAAAATACAGCCAAACTGTGAACCTGTTTCACTGTACCTGAGCCTATCAGGATTAAGTTTTGCTCATTGTGACATTTTAAACCAAGTTACAGTTGGTATATAGATGTTTTAAGTCAAATTGGGTAATGGGCATGGGTGCTACCCAGAAAGGGTTTACAATGTTGAATTTCTTTATTGATGTGTGATTTCTGAGAGCATAGGGATTCGTCTACGTAAGCATACTTTCCAATACCAATGATGTCTCTGAAGTCCCCGCGGGTATCCTCGTCTGCTTACCAGAGCTACGGTCGTGCAAATTCACGTTTGCTCGTTGTCACGGATTTATTCCGAAAACGTGAAAGCGTCCCTATACTATCCTATACGCGACCACGGAGTTCGCCGAACATTAATGAGACTGTCGCCTGTTCACGCGACGTTTGCCTTGGTTAGGACCCAGCATTAGGAATTAATTTAATATCGCGCATTTGGGCGAGGCACAGATAAGCCGTTACTTTAATAAAATTGGCCGTCACGGACCGGCCCGGTGAGTAGATGTGAAACATCTATGTTAATATTAAAATCCATTATTAATAAAAAAAACCTAAAACGAGATATAGAGTAAAATAAAGAATAAGTATTACATTAAAGTATTTTCTTTTATCGTTATCTATCGAAAAATCTACATACGACCTAACTACATCACTAATTGAGTTTGAACTTTCGAAAAGGGAATAAATGTAGATCAACAATCCAAAAAAAACTTTATTCTAATGGGAAAAGGTTGATTTTACGAGGCATAGAGGAGGCATCACGCTATGACCACTTCCGTTACGACATACGAGTCTGTTTTACTGTCTAGGCGCGCATACAGATGTTTCACATCAAAAATAAAGAGATTAAATTATTTTATGTCTACCTACAGTATGGAAAAAAATCGTTTTTAGAAATGGCAATAATTTGCAAATTACTTATAATCAAGTAGGTAGGCATCTATTTTGATGGGCGAATTGATCGTTATTTTATTCAAAAACTATGAATTTATGATAAAAGTCTTATGTTCTTATGTTCTTAGATGATAAGACTATATACAACATGAATAAAATAAACGTAGATATAATATTTGTACATTATAGTTTATGCATTTCAATTTGAACCTTATAATAGTGTTATAAAGCTGCAATTAGCTTACGTATTACTGAAATGCATTTTTTTTATTTTATGCTATTTGGTTAAGGATGAGCATATCTTTTGCAAAACCTTTATTTTTTTGGTGATGTGATTAATTTATTTAAATTCTTATCAGTTTATTGAAATGAAAATTGTGAATTCTCATGTCAATAAATTCATGATGAACTTGTATGGAATGATTATTTATAAGAATTATGTTTACATTTTTGTATACTGAATGGTGAAAGTAATAAAACTAAATGTTTTGTTTATAAAATGGAGAAGTTGTTTTTGTAGTTTACCTGTAAATAAGATCAAAGTAGCCTCTCTCTCGTTAGTTGATAGGGCAGTGTTTTTGAGATCCAATCCAAGATTCAATTTTGTACAGTAACAAGTAAATTTGAACTGTTACTTTATAGGCGAATGCTTCCGGTAAGGAAGCGCCGTGGACGCGGAATCGGAGGCAAAATGACTGAAAGGACCGCGATTCATTTTAGAATGCTGTTTAGCCGAAAACCAAGGGGAGGGGTCCCTTATCTCCTAAACTACCGAGCCCAACATTTTGATAAATGAGTCATATAAAAGCAACGGCAGCAACATACACTTTTACTGAAAAGGCAGTAGACGAATTTTTATGTTTACGTTGCATGTAGCAGTTTTTAGCTACAATAAGTTACGAGCTTAGATAACTGTAGCGATACTACAAAAAGTACTATAGCAACATAGAGCAAAAAGTACTACAACGCCATCTATGACACAGACGATGAACTAACAGAAGAACACGTCAGAAATCCTACATCGCGACCTAAGACTATATACGAGAACCCGACTACGACTGTCGGGCAGTGGCCCACCCGACATAACACCCGTCTGTTCTTCATAACCCCAAATTGGTGACCCCGACGTCGACTACAGCAGTCAGCCACTTCGCGGCGCTGTACCACGACGCACCGGAGCAGCGGTGGCCCCGTCTTACTGGGTTTCGCACCACCGCAGACAGTTCCGACTCGCTGTGGACAATGCGGCAAACGAGGTTCCATTGGCACGGCATCAGCGCCTCATTCTACTATCGACCCGGTCTCTGGGGAAGGGTGATGTAGCGATACTACAAAAACAGACGATGAACTAACAGCAAAACACGTCAGAAATCACAACTGTCGGGCAGTGGTAGCACCAGACATAACACCCGTCTGGTTGGAGGATCCTCCATTTTCTATCCCCCAAATAAGTAATGATGTGAGAATCAGATATTTTAAAACAGAATTCCCCAATAAAGGGGGATAGAGATCCTCCTTTATTGGGGAATTCTGTTTTAGTAGTAACTAGAGAGTTACTGAGATATTGGGGGTCAAAGTTCCAACTTTTTGACAAGTTTTTTTTTAAATACACACAGTTTTTAATGTAAGATTTTTACTTTAAACACCTCCACGACCCCCGTATAATTCAATCCATCCTTCGGCACAATGTTTTGAGTGCGTTACATTGAGTTCTACCACAAAACATGATTTTTCACCCCAAAAAAAAAAGTTGTTTCCCAGCAATAATTTTTGCGTAAAGTTACTTAGTTTGATGTACAGAATGCTTGTTTGACGGCTTCGTGAAGAGTCTGTTTACACCCTGTATATTCATGGGAAAAAAAACAATTATTCATCCCGACTACAGAATCCTTCACTATGCGTATTCACACACGTACTTGGCTACTTTTTAAATACCTTCTTTATTTCCATACAAATAAAACTCACCACTTTATACTATGATTTATTGAAATAAAATAAAATGATCTAAATACACAGTAACCGCAATTTGTGTCACAAGCAGATTTAAATAACGCGTAATTCAATAAATGTCAAGATGACGGGACCCCGCCAGGTATCATGTGATTAGGATTTAATACAATATTTCTACTATTTCATACTTTCATAGTAAAATTCTACACTCATCAAATTTAAAAATATTCTACAAAGAAAGTAATTTCAATAAAAAAGTGTTTATTATATTTACATCAAAAAAGCGCCTGAAGAAAGAGAAACAGTATCATTTTAAGGTGAAAGCGTCAGGGTAGCCCGCGAAATTCAAATTTTAGCACTGGCCTGCAAATTGCAAAAAACGTAAGAAAATTTGAATTTCGCGGGAGCATCAACCTTAAGCCAATTATCATTTTATAGCTCTTAAAATTTATTTAGGCGTTTAGTTTGTTACAGTTTTACTTTTTAATTGAAATTAATTTTTAGTCTATTATCGATTCAAACGTAGTCGTATTATATCGTATTAAAATTTGGTGTGTTCAGTTTCAGATCACGCCATGTGTTAGTGGTCCCGTCATTTTGATATCAAAATAGCGGGACCACTTTATTTGTAGAATATTTTGAAATGAGCGTAGAATTTTACTATGAAAGTATGACATAGTAGAAATATTGTATTAAATCCTATTCACATGATATTCAAAAAACTTGACGGGTACCCTAATCTTGACGTTCATGTAATTCACACTAATGTCGTATAGATCTCGAATGGCATTATGAGCACCTTGCCTTTGCTTCTTAGGTCCTCAGCTTGAGGTTTGCGCGCTGCAACCATTCCCAGCGACTGGAGTGGGCGTAGTACTCATGGAAGATGGGTTCAACCAGGGCGCCCTGTGGCAGTTGGTTGTATACCTTCTCGCCGTACCACGTGCCCACCTGGAAATGTTTGTTGCTGTAGATTACAATATTTACAAATAAGAGACATTAGATAGACCTCCATTCCTGTAAACGAATACAAAACATCACACAGTGTAATGCCTGAAAGTTTAGGCAGAGGTGTATGTTCCTAAGACGCCAGTTTTGCCAGTTATGTTCAAGTCCCAGCACTACATATTATAAAACAAAATCGCGCGCGTCTGTCTGTCCCTATGTATGCTTAGATCTTTAAAACTACACAACGGATTTTGATGCGGGTTTTTTTAATAGACAGTGATTCAAGAAGGTTTTAGTATATAATTTGCGGGCGGGCGAAGCCGCAGGTATCAGCTAGTATAATAATAATAGTCCTCCTGACCGTTTTCCGTCACGGCTGCCAATCTTAACGGATTAGCCATCGGCGCGGGAGATATTATAGTGCTCAAGTGAGTGCGCAGGCCTTTACTCTCATATAGTCCTCAGGGACGGCAATCCGACACGACCGGAGAGAGATCAGGCGCAGGACCAACGGCTTAAGTCCCATATAGTAAGGGGCACGCCCCCTCAGGGTCGTCTTTACCTAGTGTGCAGGGTGTGCGTTGGACACGGGCGCAGCGGTCCTACCGTCCTAGGGGGCGCCGAGCGCCGCTCGCTACGGAGCCCCACTGGGCGCACGCGTTGGCCGGCCGTAGTACTTTCAATGACCAACGTAAAGAGCTCCGATTTGCATTCATTTTGTATAGCATCTGGAGCTCTTCTTATATTTGTAGAATTACAGCAAAGCAAGGCATGTTAACATGGGTACGTTTTGGCTTGTTAGGGTAAACACCAGAACACCCTGTATAATTCTAAACACAGACAACAGCACATCATGGTATCCAAAACCGACAAATTTCTTCTTAAAATTTAATCTCCAAACAATAGAGTATATTATACATTGGGGAAATTTGTCAGTTTGTGGTAACTTTATGTGCTGTTACTAGTACTCTGTACCCATTCCATTTTGACCGCGCGCTCACTAGCTAGGGTAGGGCGCTAGGGTAATGTTTGCACACAGGCGCTACATGGGCTAGAGACGGCTCTGCGCCCCATACTACATTTTACACTAGGAGACCCTTAAACGTAATTGAGGTACTCCTCTGGGGTACTTAAACCTTACCTAAGGCACATCTTGTCAGGGATAACAGACACGATATTATGCTACACTAGCTGTTGCCCGTGACCTTTGTGCACATGAAATTATTTGAATAATATTAATTCCCTATTTGAATCGGACTTTGTTAACAATTTAGGAGTTTTCGTTTTTTTGCAAGGAACCCTAATCCTTTCTCTGAAGTAAAAGAAAAAGCATTTATTAGCCCGCACAGGACAGTACACATGAAATAATATGGTGAAATTATCAGTACAACTAATAAAAATAAGCCTAAGTTACTCCTTATAACAGAACAGATAGCTAACTATCTGCTAGTGAAGGTCCCGTCAAAAACGATGCAGCCGTTTCGTATATTAGCCGGAACAAAAAGACAAACTGACAAAATTTTTAAAAGTGTTTTTGTTATAAGTACCGTATACCTGTTATTTTGAAATTAAAAACAGCCACTTCAATTTTATTTGTTGTTCCTTAGTGGTAGTCAAAACCGGGATTACTTTAATAATTAAAATTAATAATTTACCTCCCATCCAGGAACATTCTTCATGAGCTCACACTCAGCATCACGGTTTAGACGTAGCTGCCTCAAATATGCCCTGTCTCTCTCCGCCATCAACATGGGAAATATTGCCATCTTGCAAGACCGCATCTCAATCTGGTCTTTGGTTATTTGTTTGTATTGCTTAGCATACATATACATTGCAAATGCTGTGATACCAAAGTAACCAGCAAACATAGTATACCCTGAAAACAAAGTGGTTTGTGTTGAGTGGCTTCAAAATGTATGTATTTTAGTATGCAAGATTGTTGATTCTGTTCTGCACAAACTAAACTTAATTTAGGCTATTGCTATCTTTTTCTCTAATAAAACAAGAAAAAGATGGACGTAATTTAGAGCTGTCAAATTTAGTTGGAACTAATATTTCCATACAAATGAAGGGTGCATGTAAAAACGTCAACTAAAAACACGGTGAAGCGCAAGGCATAAACTAGTTTGACATCTCTAACTTAGTTCATAGTGATAGCCGTCCTTTTCTCGCACTGCCTTTTAGTAAAAGATAGCATATATTAAGTTTAGTTTGTGCACTACAGAATCGACACCATTATCCTTTATTATTTATCTTAACTAGTCTAAGCATAGATACAACCATAAAATTAAATCTACACTAATATTATAAAGAGGAAAGATTTGTATTTTTGTATGTAACTTAAAAAATCACATACTGGACCAATTTCAAATATTCTTTTGCTGTTAAAAAGCTATATCTTTTCCGAGTAACATAGGCTATAAATTATATATTATCATGCAAATTAGCCGAGCTATCACAATTTTCGCGGGCCAAGTGCTAGTAATCGATAAATTAGAGAGGTCATGATTTGATGAATCTAATACATTGGGTTACAATAAATTTATCATCAAATAAATTGATTTCTATACATTTTTGAACATATTATTCTGTGTATGGGTCCATTAATGTTTGTAACAGCAGTAGAAGGAATTAAAGTGTGTAGAAAACAAAACAACCTAACCTTCAAAACGTCAGTTACATAATCTGGTATTATTCGTCTAAAGCCTATCAAAATGAGTAAATATAATATTTTACTTACCGCTAAATAATTGTTTAGCAGGTACCCTTTTATATGCAATCGGTTTATAGCCCCCCGGAGGGGGCAAATCTTGTTTACGTACAAGAGAAGTCATCTTACGATTTGACAAAAACTAAAAGATTTTTGATCGTCAAACAAACGTCAACAGTCGACTGACGTTTCGAGTTTTTTGACGTTTGCGTTCCAAGTTCCAATGAGGTTTTTCTAGGCCAGCTTCCACTAAAAAAATATAGATGGCGCTGTACATGACATAGTGGGAAAAAAAATGTTTTTTAGTTCCGTTCGTGGCCAACTCAAGTTATTACGTGCAGCAGAAATCGGTGCCCAAATATTCGGTGCCAGGTCGTATTTTATAGAAATTATAGCCAAAATGAAAAAAATAAATGAGAGGTTTTCTTATAGAGGGATTAAAAAAAAAATAGTTTCTAAGAACTCTCCAGATGGTGTTGAACTGACTACGTTAGTTGGTGCCAAAGCCAAAACCCTTGGAAAAAAAACATTGCATCACGTCACTTTCGTTTGAGCTTCCGTATAACCTAGTTTTCTCGCGCTTTGTTAAAATCAGTTTTTTTTACGTTCCGTTCCTTGCATTAACGTACCAAGTTCAGCGCCATCTATCCAGCGACTAGGGAAGTGCTAAAAAGAAAATCCCTCAATGCAATGCAACAAAAACACGGATCGAACCAATTATATTCTTCTGTTTTTTTTTATGCTAAACACCTACAAAACCACCGAAAAAAGTGTTCCGCGCAGCAGCGGCACCAGACTTTTCATTCGTTCTACATTTCAAATGATACAAAAGGGATAGCTCGAACCAATAAGATAAAAAAGAGACAGATAGTGTTGTTCTATGTCTGTTGTAAATTATTGTACTAAAGGGAGCTAAGTAACAGAGTTAACACAGCAAGGCATTCACAGTTAGAAGAAATTTTTATTTGACACACACTAAATTATATCAAGTTGTTACCTAGCAACAAAAATACAAAGACTACTTAGAATATAGACTCTATGGGACGCATGCCGATTCCAACCTATTTTCAACACCCCCACTGAATCCCCATGCGCTCCATGCAATATTTTAGCTTAATGCAAGCCAGGCTTTTAGTGAGACAGTCAGCAGGCATCTGGTTCGTATCACAATATTCTATACGAATCACACCGGTTTCAGCCAACTCTCTTATGAAATGGTAGCGTATGTTGATGTGCTTCGACCTTCTACCAATCGCAGAAGAGTACACTAATTTACTTGCACTCTGACTGTCGCTGAACACTGTAACGCAGTCGTTGAATCCAGCTAGCTCTTCTAATAAGCCTTTAACGCAGACTAGTTCTTTTGAGGTTTCGCAGATGGCTATATATTCAGCCTCAGCTGTGCTTAAGGCTACGCATCGCTGTTTGCGAGCTTGCCAGGACACAGCACCTCCACCAAAAATAAGGGCATAACCAGTAAATGAGTGCCCATCGGCGTTGGCTCCCCAATCGGCGTCCGAGTATGCAACCAGCGGTTTGCCTGTTCTTTCATAGACCAGTTTATAGTCCACGGTACCCTTTAAGTACCTGAGCACCCGCTTGAGCGCAGTCATGTGCTGTTCATCCCAGCATGTATCAAACTGGCTCAAATAGCTGACCGCAAATGTCAAATCAGGCCTTGTGCCGCAGGATAAATACATGAGCGATCCTATTACTTCTTGAAAAGAAAAATCCTCACACCTTTCCCCCTTTGCAAGTCGTAGATTCAATTCCATTGGGAGTAGCTACAGGCTTGCAGTCTTGCATTCCATATTTTTCTAGAATCTTTTTGGCGAAACTTGCCTGTGATAGGAATATCTGCCCATTGGATCGCGTGATATGCATTCCTAGACAATCCTTGGCCTCACCTAAATCTTTAATTTTGAACGCTTTAGCGATTGTCTTTTTGACTCTTTCTATGTCCCCCACTGAACTTCCAAAAATATAGAAGTCGTCGACATAAAGTGCTATTGCAATCAGGGTATTATCTTTCCCCCTTTTAATGTACATGCACGGATCATACTTCGATCTTTAAAACCATTTTTAATGATGTGATCATGTACTTTGACATTCCAGCAACGTGCAGCTTGTTTGAGGCCATAGATGGCTCTCTTCAGCTTGCACACTTTCTTTTCATTTCCCTTCTTTATGAAAGATTCAGGTTGCTCCATATACAGATCCTCATCTAAATCACCATTTAAAAATGCTGTGGTGACGTCAATATGGTGTACATTTAAATCCGATTCTGCTGATAATCCCAGCAGAAGCCTAATGGAAGAAAGTTTGACTACAGGAGCAAAGGTCTCCGTATAAACTTCTCCAAACTTTTGAGAGTAACCTTTGGCAACAAGGCGAGCTTTATGCCGTTGAACCTTTCCATCTGCCCCGATTTTCAAATAAAAAATCCATTTATTTTTGACGACATTAGCGTCTCTGGGACGATCGACGAGCTCCCAAGTCTGATTTTCCATCAGTGAGTCGTATTCCTCCTTCATAGCTTTCTTCCACAGGTCTTTATCAGAACGCTCCATAGCATCCATAACTGAAATCGGGTCAGGAGCATTCATGACATGGAAATTGTATATCATGTCCTCATCTATTCTTTTGACTCTATTTCTTAGAGGATAACGCCGTTCCTCAGGCACCTCTACAGCTTGAACCGGCTCTGTTGACGGTTCTTCGAAAGAGTCGTGAAAATCTTCTTCAGCAATAGTGGTCGATGAACTTGGTGACATAACCATATTACTCTGGCTTGGGCCATCCTCAGGCGCCACAGTCCTAGAAGTGCCTTGAGCAGTATCTGGCTCACAAAAAATTGGTACCTCTACATATTCTCGCCTCGGTTTCTCCCTCGAAACCTGTGCACTGCGCTCAGGGGATTTAATCTCCTTGATTACTTTTGACCGCTCGTCAAACACGGCGTCGCGAGCAACTATTACGCGGCGCGGATTGACCCGGTCAACAAATCTGTATCCCTTTCGTACTTCACTGTACCCAACAAAGACAAGCTCTCGGGTCTTGGAGTCGAATTTCCTTCGGCTATTATCTTTCACCAAAACCTGAGCTGTAGACCCAAAAACTTTTAAATTGGTAAGATCCACCTCATGATTTGTCCAAACTTCTTCGGGAACTTTCCCGGCGATTGCTAATGTGGGTGAGCGATTTTTCAAATAGATCGCAGTCCCCACCGCTTCTCCCCAGTACCGTTTACTTAGGTTACTGTCATGGAGCATACATCTCGCCTTTTCAGTAATGGTGCGGATCGTCCTTTCCGCAACTCCATTCTGTTGAGGAGTATGAGTAACACTCGTCTGGTGTGTAATTCCACATTTGACCAAATAAGCCTGGAACTCCTTATTGGTATACTCAGTACCATTATCGCTTCTAAACCGTTTAATTTTCCTTTCGGTTTGGTTCTCTACCAGACACTTGAACTCCTTAAACTTCTCTAACACCTCAGTCTTTTGCTTCATGACGTAACCAAAAACCTTTCGGCTGAAGTCGTCAATGAACAAGAGGAGATATCTCTTTCCTCCCCAAGTCTCCACCTCTATTGGACCAGCTACGTCGCTATGTATTAGGTCCAGCATGCCGGAGGCTCTAAAAGACTTCTTTCGTTTAGGAAACTTTTTTACGCACTGCTTTCCTTGACTACAAGGAACACAAGGGGCTCCATCACCCTTTTTGCCGTAATCTAGGCCCTTGACAATTCTTTTCAAAATTTGCATTTGCGCGGGAGACAAATGGCCCAATCTCCGGTGCCATAATTCAAACTTGTCCTGATTGTCTTCCCCTAAAAGAGCTATCGCCTGAATACAACCGGAACCTAAAACATAAAGTCCGTTTTGGCGCGGTGCGGTAAACAATGCCTTACCATCTATTTTTACATTGTTGTTATAAACACTACATTTGGTTTTATCAAAAACAATAATATTGCCTGCATCTGCAAACTTTCCTACAGACATTAAATTTGTAATTAGTTCAGGAATGTGAAGAACATCATTCATCTTCACTACAGTGTCACGTTCCCCATGACGCAGGTTTAACTCCACAGAACCTTGCGAAGTCGAAACAATTTTCTCGCTATTCGCGCAAGTTATCGTTTTGGAGCAAGATTTCGTGGGGCTCAAGAGGGATTTCATCGGTGTCATGTGGGACGTGGCTCCTGAATCCAACACCCAGTTATCACTGCTGCCTACAGATGACAACAAGGTCAAAAAGTCTGAGTTCGCGTTCACACTGGTCATCATGGCCGAATTCGCATTTGGTTTCTTCTTATCCGGCTTCTTGGCCTTGAACTGCTTGCATTGCTACTTGAAATGGCCCTTCCGTTTGCAGAAGTGACAAATAATCTCTTTAGTGTGGTCTCTTCTTCCACTATCACAAGCGCTAGATGCTAGCGCCGAATCATCTTTTGGGGCCTCATTCGACTCTTGACGTTGACCCTCCTTTAGAAGTGCTGATATGACCAGTTCTGAGGTAATTGTCGAGCGGGAATGCTCTATGGCCATTACTAACGGATTGTAGTTGTCCGTCAATCCCGCCAGCATTATTATTCCGACAAACTCATCGTCAAGTCCGGCACCAATGCTTCGCAGCTGCTGCTGAATGGCTCGGACTTCCGTGACGTAGGCTTCCATACTTGGGTACGATTCCAGCTTGATGCGAAACATTTTTCGCAGCAACGAAAGCCTCCGCATTAGTCCAGCATCCGCATAGGCATTTTTTAGTGCCAGCCAAGTCTCTCGTGCCGTCTTTGCTTCCGTCACAAGGGGGTAGATGCCTTCCGTAAGCATCAGACAGATCTTGGCTCTTGCTCTAGCATCACGCTTCACCAACTCATTTGAGGTCGCACTGAACGTATCTTGCACACAATCCCACAGATCATTGTCGATAAGGAGCATTTGCATAGAAAAAGACCATGTAGAGTAGTTTTCTTGCCCCGACAACTTGGAAATTTGCGTCGTATTTTGCGATGTCATTTTTATTCTCAATACTTATAACTGTCCCTAAAATTTAGTTTCAACGAGGCTACGGTCTGGGCCCATAACCTGTTGTAAATTATTGTACTAAAGGGAGCTAAGTAACAGAGTTAACACAGCAAGGCATTCACAGTTAGAAGAAATTTTTATTTGACACACACTAAATTAAATCAAGTTGTTACCTAGCAACAAAAACACAAAGACTACTTAGAATATAGACTCTATGGGACGCATGCCGATTCCAACCTATTTTCAACAATGTCTGTAGTGGAAGCGTCCTTGTCGTACTCACGACAAAAATGCGTTTCCCATCTGTTTCTTTTTTTGATCCTCCACAAACAGAATAATATGAAAATAAATGAAAAAAAAATATAAATCAAAGTATATTGCGTAGTTACATGTGGTATGAGATCCCTTGTGTTTTATTTATTTATAGTTTTTTTTGTTGTTTTTATTGATATATTGACATTGTAAATTTTATTCTATTACATTCTATTTGACACTGTATTTTTATCTTTATTTCCATTAAATATTTCTAATTATGTATAAGTACTCAATTTTTAATGTTTTGCTTGTTTTTTTCTGTCCCAAGTTATTTTGTGTTTTATTGTAATTATTATTTTAATTTGTTGATTATCTTTTTTTTATAATAACGACTGAATAAGTATGTGAAAGAGTGTACACCTCTAAGTAAGGTAGATTTTTGAGGAACGAATTATTTATTATTAAGATCTCATGTAACATGTAAGTACCAAAAATCACACCAATAAATGAATTTGAATTTACTTTGGTATCATAATTGGTACACTTTCTGAACACGCACGATGGAATTTTTACAATTTTTATCGTATTCGTTGTAGCTTATCGCTCGTCGCCATGCGTGTTGCAGACTATAGGCAATACGGGCTTAGCTTATCAGATGCAGGTATTGGAGAAGAACTATGTTCAATCAGAAGCTCTTGAGATACACTGCAGTCTTGAGGCACACCACTATCTCCTTCTAGTGGCATTATATCATCTTCACAATGTTGTGTACTTGAAGGCATGTCAAAAAGCTGTCTTTTCATGAGGTTGCGGTTTACCAATCTTTCTTCTCTGGCCTTCGCGTTCTCATTAATTGGTTGCGTATTCCAAGGAAAAACAGATGGTATAGCCCCTTTCTTCAAGAATTTATGAAGGTGTCTAACTCCTAGAACAAGACTTGATTATTAACATTGCAAATTACCTATGCAGTTATGGCCAGGCACGAAATATTATGGAATGTAGGGATTATTTTTTATTTTTTTATTTTTTTTTATTTAAAGAAATTCTAATACAGAGGTGTTGCTTAATTCTAAACTCGCCAAACTTTTACGTTTGATGGCGCATATTGAAAAGATAATAGTCAAAACTTTATTTATGATCAGCATACCGTGTACTACGCATACGTGTACAGTGTACCGTGTGTCTGTGTATTTGCTTGTTATTTCATAGTCACTTTCTACAAAGTGTTTACCACATAACCTCGTACTTTTTGTAGGAATCAATTTTTCACGACGAATGGCTTTTAACCAAAGCCTTCGTATTTTTTTATCTTTCGGTATTTGGTGCGTTCCAACTTCAGAGCATTTAGAGACAATACAGCGCGTCATTGTAACTGTTTGAAATTATTTTCTGAATTTGACCATATAAAAATGCAATGTTATGGGAATTAATCTACGCTAGCGCCACTTTGACAGTTGCCAACCCCATTGGGCTGTTTTCGAGTGTTCACGATTGCGCGCTCACAACATACGAACGAACACAAACTTTTAGGAAGGAACACTTTTGAAAGGTAATGAATGCCATGATCGTAAAACAGTTGAAATTTTCACAGAATGTGTATTTCTGTATGTACCTACATAAGGATCGTAGCAGGCGTTCTATGGATTCTGCGTAGCCCTCTTGGAAAAAAGGCGTTAGTTTATTTTAGTGTATTTCTGTTGCCGCTATAACAACAAATAATAAATCAAAATCAAAAGTGGCAACTACGATGATACGGAAACCTTCATGTGCGAGTCCGACTCGCACTGGACCGATTATTTGACAATGGTTTCAAAACCTTGCTCTGTGGCAATAATATTATTCGTTTCCGTAGCAACCATTAGACGCTTTTGCTTTTGAGTATATTTTTCGCGTAAAATAATTTAATTCATATAGGTATATTATAAAATGAATCCAGATGCCACCGATGCTGGTGTTCAAGCTGATATTCCAGAACCGGAAAATGAAGAAGAAACATTAAAGATAAGACCTCTAGAACGAATCAAGCGCCATCCCAAAGTTCCTCCTGAACCGTCTGCGTATGGCAGAGGGAAGAATTACAGCCGACAATGGATTCTACAAGATGGACGCGAAGCTCCTGATAAAGGGAGCGAGATGCGATTTTCCTATAAAGTCCCCAAGATATCAAAATACGGAGATGGTAATTGATTGCCCTTCGGTTTTTATCAGGGGCTTCTGTTATATTCATTCATCAGTATAAGCTCAACGACTCGAGTCCAAGTTCCTATTTTGACCTTGGACTTCGTCGCAATATTACATAAACGGCTATGTTTATGTAATACCTTACCTACCTTCCTGACCGTTTTCGGTAACGGCGGCCAATCTTAGCGAAGATTAACCATCGGTGTGGGAGATAATAAAGTGCAATAGAAGATCTTCCTGTAATCTTATAGTCCGATGACGAATATTATAAAAAACCATTAAATTGAACCAGGACATTTCAATTTTCCATTCTGTTTCTAGGTATTCGCAAGCGAATGCTAACAGATTTCTTTTGGGAACAAATGCTGGACGAAGTAATCGAAGAGTTGAAGACATCCCAGCCAGTCTCAGAGTATTGCACAGAATATGACGCCAACTACGTGAAGGAGGATTTTGAGCCTCGTAATTTGGAAGTTACTGCTGATAAAAACGTAAGATTGGTAATTTGGTATAATGAAGTAAAAGCCAACAGATTGGTTTTTTTGTACCTTTTTGGCATAATTCATAAGTAGGTACCTATATATACCTATAATTTTTATTTAGGTTTATAGAGTATCGTATTGCCGTATTGCGTATTGGTTTTGGTTTTGTTTTCCTGTTGGCCTTGTCCTCACCAATAATTTTCTTGTTTCAGATGCATCTTAAGTACCCGTTGTACGGCACCGGATCTAGCGCCATTACTTATTACAGCGAAACTACCACTAAAACCGGGCCTGTAAGTAATACCAACTTATTATACCTCCATTGGCTCCATTTTATAGGGCACTTCAGCCCTATTTTGTATTTCAGGGCCTTGTTACTGTTAGATTCGTCCTGTCAGTCTGTCCGTCCGTATGTCACTGCCATTTTACTCCGAGACTGTTGGCACCACACAGTTTGGAAAATTTGGAGAGTAGGTCTTCTATGATCCGCTACACAAAACTGATGGGAAATTATGAAAAACATAAAACATCAGAGGGATGAAAAAAAATCTTCAATGTTTAGGCTAGGTACCTACATCACTGTGTAGGGTGTCTATTGATAGCTCTTGAAAAATGATATCGAGGTTCCCAATACACTTTTTTCTTATGTTTAGTAATTTTATGTGATGCTGCTATTATATTGTATGTAGCTGCCCCGTGTTTGCGAGTCCGACTCACACTTGGCTTTTTTTTCACAGGGCGAGATTTTGGAGAAGTTCCGCAGATGTCAATACTTTACTCGGCCTATGGAGGAAAGGCTGGACGATGGCTGGGTTTTGTAGATTATATTTTGTGTCCTCACGTCTTGTCTAAAATTATGTTAAATTTAATAAACGACTTACAAAATTAGTCACCTTTCGTACCTAAATTCAAATTCCACTCGTGAACGTGTCCCACACTTTTATTTGCGGACATGACATGAGCATGATCCAAAAAGGTTTAGGCGCAGAACGATAGAAACGCAAAATGACAGATTCGCTAATTGTCAGGTGTTAGTATTTTGTCTGAAATGGTCAGAAACGCAAAAAGACAGATTAGCAAAATGACAGGTTCGTAAAAAGACAGATTAGCAAAACGACAGGTTCGCAAAGGGGAGGGGTCTGGGAGTGGTAGCGGCCAGGGAAGGGGGCAGAAGGGGGGTGAGTGGAGAGGAAGAGTGGCGAGACTGGTAAGAGAGGAGGGGAGAGAGGTGAGAATGGAGAGGGGGAGTATCGAGGGGGAGAGTGGGGAGAAAGGAGGGTCTCTTGAAATACCCTCTCCCTCAACCACCCCCTCTCACCCCTTCTCCAATCAACTCCTCACGAAACTACCCCCTGCCTCGCTCACCTCCCCACGAAATCCCCTCCACTCACCCCCCACGGCCTAATAGGAAGCAGAGTTTGGGCTCGTTTGAAAGGGCTTGAAGAGTTCTTTCATCTGGCTTCAACAAAATCCTGAAATTTGGCACCACACACGAGTAAAAAAGAAATTGTGGCTCTAGTCGCAAACCATGAGATGATGTAAAAAAATCCGGGAAATATTGAGAAAAAAAAACACGAAAAATTTTTCGGGAAAGAAATTGTTGCTCTAGTCGCAAATTATGAGATGATGTAAAAAAAAACCCGGAAAATTGGAGAAAAAAAAAACGAAACATTTTTAAGTGTCGGAAGACGATCTTTTACCTTGAGTAGGCTTAGGGGCACAGGACTTTTATCTTGCAGCACCTTATTAACTAGGTCCATAGAAACCATTTAGGTTCTGAGAAGCATGGTCCTATGACGCACCTTTTCCGAGATAGAAGCTTTTTATTTTTTTCTTGTTTTTACAAAACGCTCTATATTTCCAAAATGGTTGCTCGGATGAAAAACTTTTCGGGAAAGAAATTGTTGCTCTATTTGTAAACCATAAGATGATGTAAAACAAACCCGCGTAATATTAGAAACAAAAAATCACGAAAAAAATTCTGTTGGACGACGATCCTGTCATTTTGCGACACCTGGCATTCTGCGAATCTGTCATTTTGCGAATCTGTCATTATCAGATCCTGTCATTTTGCGACACCTGGCATTATGCGCTTCTGACAATTCGCGAATCTGTCATTTTGCGTTTCTGACGTTCTGCGCCTAAACCTCCAAAAAGCTGCCGGGCATGTCGGCAACTTTTGTATACATTGATCTCATAGTTGTTGATTTTGACAAGTTTGGTGGTCTACTAAGGCGTCACTATGACTGTTCCAATGATCAATCACTGACACTCAAATGAAAGAAATAACATAGAATGGTAATCTCGTACACAATGACAAATGATTGACTGACATAAGCGGTAATCTGCTAAAATTTTGACCTGATCGATACTTTGTACAGACAACTCGCTCTCGTAGTGCGGCGGAGCGCAGAGCAGCAGGGCGGCGACTGGAGTAGTCGCACGCATGCTCTTGTAGTAGCTTGAGGGTGCTCCGATCACTGCGTGCGAATTTATTCTTATGTTGACCGTATGTCAGGGTGGTTAAGGTTTATATTAAATTGTCTTTAATTGCGCTCCGCCGCGCCTACAGCGGTGTGCGCTGGGCCTTAGAAATCTAATTCATACTCAAAATTAATATCTTGTTGTCACATCAATATTTTATTAGTTCAATAAAAAATAAAGGAATATATTATCACACAGTCTAAGTAAAGCAATAAATGAAGATTATTTCTAATTACTTTTTATAAAAATAAACCTAATTAAACAAAAGGTCTTCGTCATCCCAATTATGAGGATAACAAATAGGCTTGCCGTAGTCACCAGATTTCGAGGACAAGGAAAATGTGGAGCCACACGTCAGGATACCGGTGAGGTACTCAATAGAACGACAGCTGATGGGCAACGGTGGTGGGGTATCGAGTCCCTCTGTAAAACGGAATTACAGATTAATTCTGAACTGCTTAATTTTTGAAGCAACTTTTACTAAAAAGATCGACCCACTTGGGCCATGATCGGTATTATGCCTGTAGGTTTAAAACTTCAACCAAAGCTACTTATATTATAAAGTAAGGTAGGTAAGCAACAGACGAAGGTGCCCTTGAAAAGAACTCAACACCGACTTTTCTGCAAGTCCTATGGTGAGAGGAATCGCCCGAACTTCCCCCACGGAGCCGAGTTTCGGAAGCCAGAATTCCTGGGTTTGGAATTATAAATAGAATAATAAAATAGTACTAAGTAGGTTCATACCCAGAGATATCCCAGCGCTAGACGCGCTATGGACTTGCCGCAATAGAAGGCGCGTTTGAGTCCTAACTTTCTTCGCTTTTACCATTTTCAAACGATGAAATTCTTCCCGCTCCTGTTTACGTAGATTTTACGATTACGAACATAACATTATTGGTACCTACATAAATGTCACCAAAGGGTATTTTTGGTGTCAGAAAAACCACACTTACCCTTTCATCCATTTCCGTCAGAATATAAGATTCGGTGTTACGTAACTTCGGCATGATGACTTTTTCGATACCATTTACCTTTCTGTAAAGATTTGTACAAAGAGCTTACTTGAAATAGGTACCCACACACACGTATAATTATAAGAGTTGAACTGTTTGAACGCCGGAGTATAAACGCACGCGCGTGCCCTACACGCGCCACAAGTCCACCTCCCATTTTGTCACATATTTGTGTCCTTTGGCGTACAGGGCACGCGCTTGCTTGTCACGTATATGTGACTGGCGGTAAAAGGTTATCCCTTTATCCACGGCGACTTTTTGAAGCGATGCTGACAGTGACAGCATCGGTAGTGTATCGCGGCCGTTTAACATTTGCATCGTTGCAAAAATCCCCGGTGGGCGACATCTCCAAGAGATATTGAAAGGACACTACCTTAATGTGGACCTAATAGCTCCATCCAATAGTATACAAGTATTCCTCAATGACGCAAACTTGACGAGTATTCGCACGGCTTCTCTGAAAGCCTTCTTGGTTTGGGCGGTTCGGTGGCCCCCAGAGCCGAGGCCTGCGTAGCGATTACAATCACCGGTAGCATCAGTCTCTTCTATAGGTTGAAGGGATACTGTGGAAACTCCTGATATGTTCTCGGTAATACGCTGAACTCGAACTTGAGCCTGTATCAGTATGGGATAATGTTTATATGTATAATAAGTATGTATTTACAAACAAAAAAGTATCTATGTAGTATATCAACTATCTGGTGACCACGACACAAGCCTCGTAGCTTAGTGTGGCACTAGATGGCGCTGTGTGTTAATGTCCAGCGATATTTATTATTTATATATATATAATAGTCGTCAAATTCCAGTTTAACGTGCGTTCTTTAAATTTCGAGGGACACCTTAATATAAGGAGAATTTCCTATATTATGACGGCGATATGCACAGAAATTAAATTCTTCTAACGTTTCTGCAAAGCGCTGACAGCAGGCAAGCATTTTTAACTTACATAACGGGTCATATTTTCAGACTTGTTAAGACCGAATAAGTAAAATGATGAGAACAGTTTCAACTAACTTACTTGTCCAATATTCTCAAGCATCAACGCATTTGAGTCCCCATTGGTAAACTTAATAGCTGCCAAACTTATGTAAGCTTCTTTCAGTGTATGGCCCAACACAAGCTGAGTCGAGCCCAATTCCGAGGCAATTTGCCTGCCCCTGAAGCGAAGGGCCTCGGCCTTGCGTTTGAGGAGCTGGTACCCGCGGTTTACCTGCTCCTGTTTATGTTTTATTTCTTTCAACATGAAAAGAGAAGCCGTCACCGGGTATCTGTTTTCTGTATTCATTTTTTTATGTGGGATTGTTCTAAGAAATATGTTATTATATTGGTTTCGGTTTGAACTCGTTTTGATATTTGATTTTTGTTTTGGATTAACGGATTAACGTTGAAAAGTCGAAGTCAGATTGTCAAGGATTTTTTTTAAGTAGTCTACACTTTGGTCAAGGATAATGGGCGCATTGGACTATAAATAGACTACAGACTTTTTCGTTGCAATTTCGTGAAACATGGCAAGACCTAGGCATACTGTATGAGACCAGCGTAAAATGACTACAATAAAGTCTACACTTCAACCACTTATCTGTGCAGGGGGGAAAACACGGACCTAAACTAAATGTACCAAGTTTGACATGACGTTGCATTTTTTTCTTGACAAGTAGCGCCACCATAACTGCACACTTAAATGGCCATACTGTACCTGACTAATCCAATTTATTTGGTATGTTTGTGAAAAGACTCGCCTGTTTTATTAATCTAACTAATAATGTCCAGTAAATGTTAGTGTCGAACTAAGGTGTCGAAACATAAATACATAAACTCACGCCTTTTTCCAAATGGGGGTAGGCAGTACAGAACGCCACCTGCTACGATCCTTACTACAACAGCGATTAAGGTATTTTGCGTTTATGGACATTCGATTATTATAAATCATAATTATGAAATATGTCACAATTTATTCGAAGTTGTGCACGTATTTCATCGTTTACTATTTAAATCTTTAATTCTTGCAAAATTGCATCATTTACATGGTGTCGATTCTGTTGTGCACAAACTAAACTTAATTTAGGCTACTGCTATCTTTTACTAAAAGGCAGTGCGAGAAAAGGACGGCTATAGCTATGAACTGTGTTTTTAGTTGACATGTTTTTACGTGCACCCTTCATTTGTATGGAAATATTTGTTCCAACTAAATTTGACAGTTCTAAATTACGTCCGTCTCTTTCTCGTTGTATTAGACAGAAAAAGATAGCAATAGCCTAATTTGTATAACTTTGGTGGAGCCACACTGGCGCATATTTGATGCCAAAGCGTGATGCCTACAGACACTGGTATCAATTTGTCGGGACTCGCAAAAAAATGCGGGTGGGGGCTGTGTCGGTGCACACGGCCGTTGGTTTTAACGTGAAACGTCTCTATCACATATCAGTCACGACGACCCGAATCAATATTAACCATACCCCGTTCTTTTTTTTTACACTAATTGGTTATTTTTAACCACAAATATCGTTCAAGTCACATTTATTATTATCTAAATCGATTGGTATAAATGAACTCTGTAAATACACGAAAGAATTACCGCGTCAGTTATACTGAATAGAAACCAGCGAGAGCGCCGGTTCCCGTTATTCTACGCAGTGCCCCTCCCCCGCCGCCCCCCATGCAAACTCAAGGTCTTAGCAGCGAGCCGACTATAGTCTAAATAATGACACTAAATTCATGTTTCTACGATGAATAGTTTTGTAGTTATTATTGTCAGACAATATAACCAAATTAGTTACGGTCCAGTTTTTACGTTAAAAAACATTTTTTTTAAAAACAGCGCATCCAGAAAGTAGCGGAAGAGTAGTAGAAAGCATAAAGAAAGCTTTACCTGCATCGACCGGTAACGATCTGCTTAGACTTACCCGTTCTCGGTATTGTGTCTATAATTAAACCCTTCAGCTGTTTTATCAAAGTAACTCTGCACACACATACACATTTCTATTTTATATTTTACACACACATATATATAATTACGTTGATGTGGCCCCACCATAATCACAATCATTTCATCACTTTTTCATTCATAAAAAAAAACAATAATTTCGACATGCCTACAATAAAACAAAATAACATAGGAAATACTCATTATTTCATCTAGATTGTTAAATATTTCTTTACATTTTATAAATGTATATTTAAAAAGCAGTCTCTCTTATTTCAAACTATTTTATCATTATCACTGGTCAAATTCAGTCCCAATAATAATATTGTCCAACTCTCAGCTATCCGGCCAATAGTTGTAGTTTCCCGAGGGAGGGGGGACGGGCATGGGGGGCCCATTCGGTGGGGGTCCCGTCCCGGCACTGTAAGGCGATCCTTGTGGGGATCCGTACCTCGGCCTAAACCACGGCCTACTTGTGTATTGATACTGGTTACTCGCGTAAGCTGCCAAGTTCTGTCCAGTAGCATTTGGGTAAGGGTTCTGTGGAGTCTGGTTCGGCGCGAAAGCCACATTCGGCATGGTCGGAAGGTTGGCAGTAGGATACGTCTGTGGCGCTGGCGTCGTCGACGGAGAGAAATTAGTCTGCGAGTTTTGTGATGTTGGCGTACTTGGAGGCGCGTACGTCTGATTAGATGCCCCGTTCGACCCGTTTGTAGGGTTGTAAGTCGGTGGTGGTTGTGTAGTCGTAGTTTGACTGACGTAAGCTGCTGTCTGGCTGCCATTTGATGACCCGTATGTTGGCGTGCCATTCTGATTGGTCTGCGTAAAACCTGTAGTCTGCGTTGATTGGCCGTCTGATGTAAAAGTTTGCTGATTTTGCACTGTACCCGTCAATGAGTACCCGTTATCTTGTGATGATGATGTAATATAATTCGTTTGGTTGTTGGCCCCATTTGAGTCGGTATCTGTGGTTGTAGACTGCCCATTGCCGTTATTGGAGGTGTTCTGAGTGGCTGGTATACTGTACTGCACCGTCGGATTGTTGGTCGGCACAGTGATCGTGCCAGAGTTGCCTTGCATCATATACTGTTGGGGCATTCCCGCATACTGTGATGTGGGCGTTAGGAACGAATTCGGCACTATTTGGTGCACAGGTGTCTGCGATCCAGAGATCGCTTGCCCAGGATTCGTCATAGGAGACGACGGTGGGGGAGCTTGCACAATAGGAATCGTCCCTAAGTTAGGGTTCAGTTGATGTCCTGCGAGAGCTGCGTTTAGTTGCTGGGCAGATAGCTGCGTATTAAAGTTGAGTCCCGTGGGCATATATTGCGAGGTAGCTGGCATGTTCATCAAAGGTACGTTGTACTGGACTCCGCCCTGCATGCCTAGCTGGTTGGGTTGCATCACAGTTACATTCTGACCGGGTTGGAGCACTTGTTGGAACCCTGGAGGTAGCGCACTTTGCATGAGGTTGGGATGGTTCGCAGGTATCATGTAGACCTGGCTGTTGGGCTGCCCAAGCATTGTTGGAACCTGGCTTATGTTCAAAGGGTTCTGTAACACAGTCATGCCTTGAGGAACTGTGATCATTTGCACGTTTTGCGCCGTATTCTGAACTTTGCTGAGGTCCTGCTTCTGTCCATCTTTGCTGGTCTGGATTTGGATCGCGTTTCTGTCGATCTGGCGGATGTACATTCCTGTACCGTCCTGGCCCAATCCGGGGGATGAGACACTGTAAAGAAAAAATTATAGTTAGTACACTTTTTACGAAAGATTGGCTGTAGTGCCAAAAAACAAAAAAAAATATAGTTAGTTGCCGAGGATGAGCGCTGCCTTGCTGTGGAATAATTCGAGTTAGTTATCAACTTCTATACTTTGTAATTAAAAGCCAAAATGGTGTTTTCTTACTTCGTCTGCTGCCCTGAAGACACTTGTATGATGGTGCCGTGGGCCGGGTTAATTTTCATCCCCATACTGACAATGGTGTTCTCCTTAGCTGTAATGGTAACAATACGTTATAATACACATTCTGTTTCTTACTTTGACGCTTTGCTTTCTACGCGTTGGCATTGCAGAAGGTTCTACTATGTTGTTAGCGAAATAGCTTGAAGGTGGTAGCGCTACATTGATTTTTGATATATTACGCATTGCAAAAATGTCGGATCTCGGAACTCCCCATAGAAATCTGTAAAGAATTACTTTAATGCTTCTAATCTACTACATGCTTGCCCCACGCTATTCACTGTTAATCATCAAGGACTTGTTTAATAGTAGGGATAAAATAGCAAACAACTAAGTACCGAAGCGAGTATACACACACTAAAAAAAAATACGCTTTGACTCAAATTTATTATTAGTCTGCCATTTGACTCTAATTGAACCAATTTATCGTAGTCGACTGCTGAAAAACTACGCTTGGCAAATAATAGAGTAATAGAACAGGACGGTATTTGGAAGACGACTCTTTAGTTTCTTACACTGGGTAGATGAACTGGATTCTGTATACTTTGCCATCGTTATTCGTTGTAGATATTCTGCAAAGGACAAGGTATGGTTGAAATTGGTACAAATCGAAGAAAAGACCTTGACGTAGTCCTCTTTGGTGATTCTCACAGCAAGTCAGCCAAGGAGGTAGGTGTTCTAAAAGCAGGACAAAGAGTATACGCTGTACGGTCTCATTTGACGCCTGGTCTATCGCCAAAACCACCGGGAAATGGAGTAGGTATATATATTATTGAACTATTATTTAAGGTACCTAAATGTTACGACGCTTTTGGGTTTACGTCTTTTAAATTAATGTTACGCCGATATGTTAGCGAGTGAAAAGAGCAGCAGATCGCAAGCTATTAAAAAAAATAACGTAATGTTTTATTGGATATCAAAAACTTGATAAACAAACCTTACAATCAAAAGGCTGAATTAGTAGTTTACGCATTTCGCATAAGTAGTGCTGCACCTAATATGTAATAAAATACTGATGCTGGCGGCTACTATAAACACAATTCTAAAAATCTAAACGATGGGAATTCTTGGATGGCACAGATCTCATGGTGAGTACGCGGCGTCTCCCCATTGACACTGGACCTTTTCCATCTTGCGCCGCATGCCATAACAACTGCGCTCTTGATGATCTGACTTGACTGCCAAACATAATTATTTGAAAGTTTTGCCATCGATTTGCACTCTGTGTAGAAAAATTATAAAGGAAATGTATTCTAGATAGTAGTTTTTGACTGCCTCAAAAGTTCAGCTTGGAAGCTGAACTTTTGAGGTATAAGCTGCTAGGGAAAAAATGAAAGACTATAATAGGCTCCTTTGCTGTATTTGGAGAAAACCCGGTTCTTTATATACCCAAAAAATATCGTGACCGTTTCAGTTTCATGCAGCTACTCGCATTGCAGATACCTACGGACCTTTTCCTTGAGACCCACATGAAGTAGTGCCGAGTCGGTGCCTAATAAGCTTTATGTACATACAGGTAAAAAGCTTTCTTCTTTAAAAACGCCATAAAGCTTTACCGGGCTGAACCCATAGAAGAACAATACTAAAGCAACATTGATAAATAAAACCAATATGTCCTTCATCCCTAGAACAGACAGACGTCGTCAAGATCAACATTCTGTAAGTGTAAATGCAAGAAAAAATAAAATAACTAGTAATCCGGGTATTTGGTGCAGGGTGCAGGCACCAGTTATGTCACCATGGAAAATGCACACCTTCCAGGTTGCACCGCATGGGGCTGTCACTTGCGCCCTTGATAAAATCTATTGGTTACATCTATGAGTGGAGTTCGACTAGCTAAATTTTGGGCCAAGAATTTGAACTTTTTGCCATCGATACGCTAAGAAGTCAAGCAAACTACGCAAAAATTGCCACAAAATAAAACAGGGTAACGTGATGAGAAGCCTCGCCTTGCTTACAAGGTTTCTATAACGTCAGGGGCCCTACTCTCTAACGCTTCGTCCGTATATTCGGATCTATCCATCTCTCTCGCGCACGTCTGCAGATGAGTGCGAGTGAGACAGAGGGATAGATCCGAATATACGGACGAAGCGTTAGAGAGTAGGGCCCCAGGTGCGATGCGTAGTTCGTATGTGGTGTTGTAGATGAAGACACAGATATTTACTAAAGTTTCCAGATGCTTGCAATATTAGGCTACGCTATACTTAATATATTGCTCAAAATAATAATTGAAAACGAAAAAATTTGCTTTATCTATCACCTTGAACGCGAATACAAAGTTTCGTGTCCGTGCTATTTATTAACCGTTGAGGAGGCGATGGTTGATGGATCAAGTCATGTCCAATACATATTAACCAAATAAGTAAATAACAGGGTAAGTTACATACAAGTTTATAAAAACAGGGAAAAATATTGGTTTGATGACTGGTTGCAGCAGTTGATTGGTGCAATGAGGTAACGCCAACTTCAGGGTCCAGGTCACAGGAAAATGTGATCTAAAAATGCTGGTAACAATGATTATTCGCAACATGCCAACGCAGTTTCCTCGCAGTCTTGATAAAATGCTAACTAGTAACTCCTTAAACATTGATAACACCGAGAAAAAAATACGCAACTCAAGCCTTAATTAATTGATTCTTGTAAGTAAGCACGTGCTGGTTACGTTACACATATTTCATACACGAGATGACTTGAAGATCTAGTTGCAAATGGTAAACCCAGTTCACAAATTAAATTTGAAACTTTCATCTACGCAGAAGTTCCATACCGATACCATAGTAAGCAGCTTTTAGAAGATGAAACGAAAGTGAACAAATACGCCAACGGTGTAAGCCGAAACTACTAAAAAAATTACGCCTCTGCAGCTTGCGCCTATAAATTACTATTTTTTACGCTATCACCAAGCTTTTGTCGCTACACAATACTACGCAAATGCATTTTTAATACGCGTTTCAAATGAAATAAGGCCAAAGGCAGTGCCACATTCAAGTCATCTCGAATAAAAACAGCAGATAATCTTCAATGTACCTGGTGCCGCGGTCCAAGTGCGCGAATCTCTCGTGGAGTTCTTGTCATGGTTCACATGTGACCTGGAGCATCACATTGTTTCAATACACGCACAAGAAAAGAAAAAAATCAGACGAATTGATTAACCTCCTCTTTTTGGAAGTCGGTTAAAAAATAATGAGACTGGAAGAGTTCTTCAAAAAAGCGAAGATAGAAGTCATTGTCTAACGAGAATATTTTCCGTGATTCTTCTTTCTGGTAGAACTGGCCGATTTGATTTGATTTTGGGAAATGCTTCAAAAATTGAATCCCCTCCTTTTCAAAAGTCGATAAAAAAAAAGTGATCTATTACTATTGTGACATAAATAAGTGGTTAGTAAACCTTTGGTTTGATTCTTCTGTTGTTATTAACTTTCTTAAAACAGTAAATCAAATGAAAGATACTTATTTTGAAACAAAAAGAATAGTCAAAAAAAGTAATAAAACAATAAATAATTAAAGAAGCTTTGAAAATAAAATTTGGTTTTTCTTCTAGTACTCATTTATCTTGCAAGTGTCGAACTTCTCTTCAATTTAAGGTTAGTTTCAGGGAAAAGATTCTAATTTTTGCCAAAAAAAAACAGGTTTCATTATTGTGACGCCAATTGCTTGACATCTTTGATATAATTTTTGTAAGTATTGTAATTTATTGCATGAATTCCATGTCCATGCCTTTTCAGCAAATATCAAAATCTTAGGAAAGATAGTTGCTATATTGTAAAAACAAATTGTCTTATATTATAAACAGACTTCCGTAATGACTGAATGATTATAGCAAATATCGTTTCCAATCATAAAAGTTTTCCTGAAAGAGTGAAAATTATTTATTCTATAATATTATATTATATTATACTTAATCTATTCTAACTTACACAGCGGGAGCTATGGGTCTTAGCTGCAACTGGCTTGGTGTCCCATCAGACAACCTCTTTTGTCCTCGAGATTCTTGCCCAATACTTTTTGAAGGAGTCGACGTGTTCTGAAAAACGAATGTACGATTGAAACATTCGATATTTGAATGAGACGGGTTAAATCATGGGCGCTAAATAAGGGTAGAAGCAATTGTTATTTTATTAATTTGTCTGAAAAATAGGACATGGGAGAAATTAAGAAAATTAAAGAAGCAAATGATATTGTTAGCGGTGTAGCTAGATAGATTTTTCCAAATTGTTTATCGGTTTTGGTATTTATTTGAGTACCTAGGTAGAATTTAAAACACAAGGATTCTGTTGTGTTAAGCTGAAGGTATTACATAAAATAGTTTCTTTATCATAACTACACCACCAGAAAAGGTTAAAACATTAATGGAAAAGTAACATTTCTAACAAACAACCGCAAGAAGTAAAAACAAACAAAAAAGACATAAAATTTATGTATTTATAAAATGAAATAATGATAAAATGCAGGTTTCAGCTAGGATGACGAAAGAGAAATGGATAAAAAAATCTGTGAACATAAAACCTAGGACCAAAACACCAAAGGCATGTGAGGTTAAGCATCATAATATATTAGTATGTGCTAGTATTAAAACCACCATAATGCTCACAGAGATAATTTGTGGTGAAGATGCTTGTCCGGTTGATATAATGTTTATCAAAGAACCACTGCTCACTATTGGCTGTTGGGAAAATTTAAAACATTATCAATGTTATGTCTTAGCCCTGTGTCTAGTCATTTATTCTAGTCTTTATTGTAAACTAGAGTAAGCATTGATACTCCTATAGTTTTTTTTTGTAGTAAACAATTCTGTTAGGCCGCTAGATTTAAGTAGATTGTCTTTCGGGCATGCGGAACCTGGTTTCGATTCTAACCGGGTCCGCATGCCCTGGTTGCCTTTAATTAATTGTAATTACATTTATGTAACTACAAAAAAATATATTTTATTATATATTTATTACTAACTGTAACTTGTTTGTCATTGAAAAAAACATTTCATAAACTATTACAATATTATTATAAAACAATTACATCCTATGAAAATATGTTTTCTGTAATTAAAATGATAAAAATAATGTTTATAATTTCATAGAAATTAAGTCCGTAATAAAAATAATATCTAACTTCGTAAGTAATAATGAGTATTGTGGTGGTAGTTTTGACAAAAGTTACCTTTTGATTTAGCTGCATGAAAGTACCGGTGGCTTGTAGCTGCTGCAACTGACCGGCTGTCAGAGGTAGAGATGTTTGTTGTAGACCACCAGCTGGGGCTATCTATACAACATACATATAAAATTCTTCGTAAATATTCATAACAACAATACAAAGGAGTGGTTTTCACCAAAGCATAGAATAGATGACCGGAGCACAGAGGACATATGCAAGCACCAATTTTATACAAGACAATGTTGTAATGAGGATTACAACTCTCTTCTTTGCTGTCTTGGTAGAAACCGAGCTAAAGAATGGTAAAAAAGAATTATCAAATTCACACCTCTATGTGCTTGTATGCTTGTTGAATTTATATGGTCAGTTGTAGGTAATATAATTGAATAACTTACAGATACGAACTGCTGAGGTTGGAAGTTGGTCAGTCCTTGCTGTCCTGCTGCTAAGTCTTGCAGCTGTTGATAAGGTATCAACATTGTCTGAGAGCCTGGTACAGTCCACTGGACAGTATCGGCCCCTTGTATGTGATACTTGACATCCTTATCCCCTTTGTCTGTGCTGTACAAGATCTTCTGACAAGAATTAGTACTTTGAGCGGCACAAACTACAGGAGTAGAAGTAGCAGTACTTACAGTCGTACTATCAGATGTTGAAAGACTCGCTTGCGGAAATGATAACCCATTTGGTAAAATCATTGACATAGACGATGGCACACCGCTCAGTCGCAACGGAGTCACATTCACTGGCTGCATACTTGATATATCTACTATCTGTGTCCCGAAGTTTGGCTGCTGTAAACTCAATGTTTGACCAAGAGGCAGAGATGTAAAGTTAGCATTGGAAACTTGCATCCCAGGTTGTACTATTGGTATTAGCTGCCCATTCTCTTGGTTCAAGACATACTGCTGCTGAGGTTGCAATAGTTGTAACATGGTGGGTTGACGAACTGTCATGAGAGGAGCCGATGCCGGCGCCGCGCTGACCACTGGGGGGACGGCGGCGGACGTTAACGTCGGCGGAGTCGAGAGCGACGCCGTCACGACAGGCGGCGGCACGGCAGGAGGCGCACTCGTCGCACTGGTCGTTAGCGTCGGAGGGGGCACATTCAGCGCAGGCGGCGGACCCCCAGCCTGCGCCGCACTCCATTGCGCCAACTCAGCCCGTATGGTCTCTATCAAGTTCTGTGCGAGTGACCTCGCGCCTGCCAAAGCTTCAGATCTTGTATGATGCAAAGCCAAATGCAATGGCTCACATTTATCACCTTTTAACACAGCTATTACACCAGTCTCTGACCTAATATATTCCAAGTTAGTGCCATTCTGAAACAAAATTGATTACATTGTTTTCTTGCGGTTTAGAATGAGGAATCGAGTCCAAAGATGCAAAACTTACGGGTCCCAAAATACGTCCTTTTATATCAAATGCAGCCGGCGCATTATCCAGACCGATAAAAACTTTATCTATAAGACCACCGGACATCATTTATAATCACTTTTTAGGGAATTTTACAGCTTCTATGTGATTATAGAGAAAAGCATCTTTCTTCCACAAGAAGCAGAAAAAGCGCTTTTGATTTTGACATTATGCCTTTCGTCCGAAACAATTTATTCTATTCAATTCACAGATTAGATATTAGTAGCTAGCTAATTCAATTGAATTATAAGACCGCTTGGCAGTGTTTACTTGCATGTTATGTTTAGCGTTTTACAACAAGATAAATAATTTAATAATTAAAACAAGCGAAACATGTGTTTTCACGCTCGAATAAAAAATATATCGTTTTTGAACGAATAACACACTAGGTGGTCATTCTCGTCGCCGAAATATAAAACACTGGGAAAGTATGACTTTTCTCCAAATTCATTCTACTTGATAATTGAGTCATCTAAAACCAAAGGCAGCAACATACACTTTTACTGAAAACTATTTTTGTTTACGTTGCATGTAGCAGTGTTTAGTTAAATTATGTTGCGATCGAGCATAGATAACTAATGATGTATTGTAAGAATCAGTATAATACAGAATTCTCCGATAAAGACTACATTTACTAAAATAGGGTGATACATTTAAGACGTTGCAATTTTTGCATCCAGTGTGTGGATATTGCTGCTTTTGCGCCATTTTTAATGGGCAGGCCAATGCAAAGTAAATCTCAGATGGCGCCACCATAGTTGGTCTCATTCTGACTGTAGGGGCTAACGCTACAAAAGCTGACGCGACAAAATGTATAGTCGCCAACCGGGACTGCGGTGTGCGCAAGCGCCAGTCCCTTACACGCAGTGGTGGTGCAAACATGTCTTTAGACTGAGACATCCGGTAAATCGCGTTGTGTACTATGTTAGACTGTTAATGTGAACCAGGACAATAAACATTCATGTAGTTTCCACGCACTGACTTTTACTTATCCTCCCCACGCAAGGCTACACTGCAACAAGGACCTGTACACACCTCACACCACCACCAAGGGACTCAATAATTGGTGACCCCGCGTTCGACGTGGCCTTGCGTAGGGAACGGAAGTGAGCAGTTTAGAAAGTGTACGTGAACAGTGCTACAATGACTCTACCAGCACCGACGGCACAGGCAATAGTGAGCGATCTAGCTGCAATCGGGTTGTCAGCCCGAATACCACCTTTTTGGGCGGACATGCCCAAAATATGGTTCTCTCAATTTGAGGCCATGATAGGACCGCAGCATCAAGGCGACCAGGTCAAGTACGAGATGTTACTCAGCAAGCTCTCAAAGGAAGAGCTGAGCCAGGTTGGAGACCTAATAAGTAACCCGCCGGAGCAACAGCGATATACAACATTGAAGAACAGGCTGCTAAAAACGTTCCAGGTCAGCGCGGAAGCACAATTTCACAAACTAGTATCAGAGATGGACCTGGGACAGCAACGACCATCCCAACTGCTAGCCAAAATGAGCGAGCTGGCGAGAAACTCTGGAGCTGCGGGAGACACACTGAGGAATTTATGGTTAACGAGGCTACCAGCATGGGTTCGCGCGATTCTGGCCACCAACAAGGCAGACACCAAGTTGGACGACCTCGCAGAGATGGCCGACAAGATCATGGACAATCTGCGTAATGGAGAGCTTGCCGCCGTAGATACAACAGCCAATAACACAACAACTTCAACTATGGCAGACGTTAATCTAGAGCTACTGAACCAGCTTAGGAACATGGCCCTAGAGATCAAGACGCTACGCAACGAAGTGAACAGCATTGGACAGCGCCAACACCACGCGGGAAGGGTACGATGGAACCGCAATCGTTCCCGTTCCCGTCAAAGATCCCGGACGCCGCAGCGAGCACACAATCCAGACTGGTTGTGCCGATACCATTACCGGTACCGTAGGTCAGCACGGCGATGTGAGTCACCATGTAACTGGGCGAAGTTACACAAGCAGGAAAACTGAAGAGGATGCAGCCCAAGGCGGTGGTAGCATGCATCAACGTCAACGAAAACCATCGCTTGTGTGTAACAGATTCTAAAAACGGTATGGATTTTCTTATTGATACAGGTGCTAATGTGTCAGTCATTCCAGTCACCAAGGTTAGCATAAAGAAGCGTAATCATGAATGTAACTATAAGCTTTTTGCTGCTAACGGCACCGAAATTAAAACGTACGGTGTAATAACATTAGAACTTAACTTAGGTTTAAGGCGTAGTTTTAAATGGCCTTTTATAATTTGTGACGTAAGTAACCCAATAATAGGAGCAGATTTTTTAAAAACGCATCGACTTTTAGTAGATTTATACAGTAGGAAGTTAGTAGATTCAGTTACTAGTTTATATACGGTAGGCACCATTGTAAACTACAATGAGTCAACAATTAAAACGATACAGGTAACGCATCCGTTTCGTGACTTGCTGGAGGAATTTATCGATATTACTAAGCCCGTATCATTCAAAGAAACATTGCCTACACATTCGGTAAAACATTACATCGATACGACCGGACCACCTATGTACGCGAAGCCGAGACCGCTCCCACCTGGTAAGTATCAAAAAGTTAAAGATGAATTTCGCTATATGCAGGAGCTAGGAATCTGTAGACCGTCTAGAAGCCAGTGGGCCAGTCCTTTACATGTCGTGCAGAAGAAGGACGGCAATATACGACCCTGCGGAGACTATCGACGACTAAACTCAGTAACGAAACCAGATAGATACCCCATACCAAGACTTCAGGATTTCACATACGGATTAACAGGTAAAGTAGTTTACACACATCTAGATATAAATAGGGCATATCACTTTATTGAGGTCGCACCGGAAGACGTGGAGAAAACCGCCATCACTACCCCATTCGGTTTGTTCGAGTTCCCGCGGATGACATTTGGTCTTAGGAACGCAGCACAGACGTTCCAAAGGTTTATGGACAACACGGTTCTGAAAGGAATCGAAAACATCGGTGAAAAGATAGGTAATGAATACGAGTCATCACTGTCCTGTTATATCGACGATGTCATCATAGCATCGAAAAATGACGTCATTCATAGAGAACATGTTAGGAAAGTATTCGAGCGATTCCACAGTATCGGGTTGACCATAAATCTCGGGAAGAGTTCTTTCGGATTAAACGAAATAGATTTTTTAGGTTACAAGGTTACACCAGCAGGGATCAGTCCCCTACCTGATAAGGTAAAGGCAATCATTAATTATCCACAACCAGAGACAGTCGAAGAGCTGAGACGTTTCCTTGGAATGGTAAATTTCTACAGGTCACATTTACCCAAAGCAGCAGAGTGTCATAGGTATCTCAATAGTTTACTGCATAACTCGAAAAGGAAAGATAAAACTAAAATAGCATGGGACGCCAAAACGGAATCAGCGTACGAGAAATGCAAGGTAAGCCTACAAAGCGCCGTAACGTTATCTCATCCTGTCGCTGAAGCTTCGTTAGCACTTATGACCGATGCCTCTAATACCTGCGTAGGCGCAGTATTACAACAGAGGGTTGACGACACGTGGCAACCACTAGGATATTTTTCGAAAAAGTTATCAGACACTCAGCAAAACTACAGTACATACGATAGGGAGCTACTTGCTATATACATGTCTATCATGCATTTTAAAGATATGATAGAAGGTCGAGATTTAACCGTGTATACTGATCACAAGCCACTAACATACGCAATTTCAAAGATAAGTTCAAACAAAGAAACTCCTAGGCGAATCCGACAATTACTGTACATTAGCGAATATACTAGCAATATACAGCATGTCAACGGCATTGATAATCCGGTAGCTGATGCGTTGTCACGTGTAGAAACCATTGGGTGTCCAACCACCATAGATTACGAAGAATTAGCGACAGCGCAGGAAGGAGATGATCAAATTACACAGCTACTACGAAGTGGAGACTTATCGAGCAGCGTACAATTAAAACAAATATACGTTCCCAACGTCAGCAAAAGCGTGTATTGCGATATCGCCAAAGGGAATATAAGGCCGTATGTACCACCGGCATTTAGAAAAACGGTTTTCGAATCAGTACACAATATAAGTCATCCAGGCGTGAGAACGACTCGTAGGATGATTACCAAGAGATTCTTTTGGCCTGGCATGAACAAAGAAATAGGTAATTGGGCAAAAACATGCGTGCAGTGCCAGAGAAGCAAGGTAAGTCGTCATGTAGTAACGAGAATAGGTAAATTTGAAGCCAGTCAACGTTTCGAGCATTTACACGTGGACATCGTAGGACCACTGCCTACAACACGGCATGGCAACAGGTATTGTGTCACAATCATAGATCGTACTACGCACTGGCCGGAAGCTGTACCAGTAGAAAATATCACGGCAGAAACAATAGCGAAAGCAGTCTACGAAAATTGGATATGCAGGTTTGGTTGCCCAAGTAGACTGACCAGCGATCAAGGTAGACAGTTCGAGAGCCAACTCTTTGCTAACCTACTAAAGTTACTAGGAGTCCAGAGGATACGAACCACACCATACCATCCCCAAAGTAACGGAAAGATAGAGAGATGGCATCGTTCTCTAAAGGTAGCTTTGTCTAGTAGGTGTACAGACAACTCGTCATGGGATGACGAGTTATCCACCGTTTTGTTCGGTTTGCGAGCAGCCAGCCGGTGTGACACAGGCCTTAGCGCGGCCGAGCTAGTTCTAGGTCAGACGTTACGCTTACCCGGCGAATTTTACAGTGAGGTAAGTCCGAAGTACAGCGGTGACGATTATACATACGTAGAGAGATTGCGAGAAACTATAAACAATCTTCGTCCCAAGTCACGAAGCGCAAGCGATTCGCGGAAACTGTTCGTGCATAAAGACCTAAATAGTTGCACTCATGTATTCATAAGAAATGATGCGGTTAAAAAACCATTAACAGCAACTTATGATGGCCCTTACAGCGTCATAAGTAGGGATAATAAAGTATTTAGGATACAACTGCCAAATAGACAAGTAACTATTTCAATAGATAGGTTAAAACCAGCCTATATTTTAGCAGAATCAGAACAACAAAAACCAACAGAAGAAAATAAAACTTGTGAAAAACAAGACATCAATAGGAGTAGCACAGGTAGTAAGGTTGTTACTTATACCACACGTAGTGGCAGATCAGTTAAGCCACCCGTGCGATTTATGAAAACCTAGTTGTAAGCAAAATTTAAACTAAAGAAATGAATACAAAGCAAATTACAACCCGTTGGACATCATTCAGACTCACTTTTTGTTCCGAGTAGCATATGTCTATTTTCGCAAACATGGGCTCGCAACAGTCTAAAAACGCTGAAGTAATCATTGCTCAGAACGGAGCAGGCAACCATGCCCAAGCCGAAATAGAGAGGAAATTGGAATTTTACAGTATAATAACCATTGTCATCGTGACTTTAATCAGTGCAGCGTGCTTATTTATTATCTGCCGATTATTAGGAAGAAAGATGCACGGCAAAGTGATCGAACAAGTAGTGTCGACTATAGAGCAAGGACGCGGAGCTCAGCTAGCTAAAACAGCAGCTCAGCCAGACGCTCAACCTGTCTCAGTGCATTATTGAGTACCCATTCGCAAGTGATTTCAAGCTAATATTCTATTTGTAATCGTGTCCAACGGGTGAATATCAGTGAAATATTGTAAAGTAAGTTAAGACATCTAGTTATACATAGCGATAAGGATTACTGTTTCACATAGTTTTTAGTCCCACAAGAGAGGCAACTGTATAAAAATAAAATAACAATGTATTGGTAATAGTAATAGACATTTATTTTAAGAATCAGTTTCATAACACTTTGTTATCGCATGACGAATACATAAGCAGCGATCAAGTGACGAGCGAACAATATGCTGACGCCTTGTTTGTTCGTTACTTGAGCACTTAGGCGACAAGTAAGTCATTGTTTAAATAGTAGAGAATGATGTATCAAAATTGATGAAACTTGTAGGTTCGGATAGATTATTTTCTGTAAAATATTTTTTTTAAAAAGGGGGAATATTGTAGGGGCTAACGCTACAAAAGCTGACGCGACAAAATGTATAGTCGCCAACCGGGACTGCGGTGTGCGCAAGCGCCAGTCCCTTACACGCAGTGGTGGTGCAAACATGTCTTTAGACTGAGACATCCGGTAAATCGCGTTGTGTACTATGTTAGACTGTTAATGTGAACCAGGACAATAAACATTCATGTAGTTTCCACGCACTGACTTTTACTTATCCTCCCCACGCAAGGCTACACTGCAACAAGGACCTGTACACACCTCACACCACCACCAAGGGACTCAATATGACCAATGAGGTTAGGCTATTCCGAAATATAAAATAAAATTACCACATTTTCAACCAATGACGATGTTTGGGTACCAACTATGCTAGCGCCATTAGTTCTACAGTTTTTTTCCCCATTGAATGTTGCATTTGATTGGTACAAATAGTGACGCCTGATTGGTCAAAGATGGAAGTTGCTGTCTATGCCGCAAGTACGAAGGTATGTTGCTGGTTTTGCTACCAATCTCAATTTAGAACATCTATGTTGTATAGAATGATGCTGGTTTTGTTACTCAATCAAGAAAAAAAGTAGCCAAAATAAAAAAATTGATGTTGCTGCCTTTGCTTCTATAAGACTCAATGAGAGGTTTTCTTTTTGAGGTATTAAAAAAAACTTAGTTTCCAAGAACTCTATAGATGGCGTTGAACTGACTACGATAGTTGGTGCCAAAACCAAAACGCTTAGGAAAAAAAACATTGCGTCACGTCACATACTCATATATATATATTAGTCTATGGTCACATACGCTCGTTGACTGACACTTTCGTTTGCTTAACTTTCCGAATTTATCCTAGTTTTCTCGCGCTTTGTTAAAATCAGTTTTTTTAGGTTCCGTTCTTTGCATTAACGTACTAAGTTCAGCGCCATCTATCCAGCGACTAGGGAAGAGCTAAAAAGAAAATCCCTCACTAATTAAAATTAAAATTTGGTGTTTAGGCTGACGATTGAAAATTAATTTATACGTGTCTCAGCGTTTTTGATAATTCCACCCCCAAAGGGTTAAAACGGGATGAAGTTGTTTAAGGAAAGTCCTTATTTTTCGAAGTAAAAAACTAGGCGTATGGTTGGGTTTTTTAAGTTAAAATCACTAATAATAAAAAATATTTTAAAATGTTAAAATATGTGTTTAATTGAATAAACGAATAATAATAAATAAATATCGCTGGACATTACACACAGCGCCTTCTAGTGCCACACTAAATAACGAGGCTTGTGTCGTGGACACCAGATAGTTGATATAATACGTAGATACTTTTTGTTTGTAAATACATACATAATAAACATAATATAAACCTTCATGACTTGAAAACCAATGTCCATGCTCATCATACAAACATTTGCTCCTACCGGGATTCGAACCCGGGACCCTAAGAACGCAGCCTCACTACCGCTGCGCTATTCGGGTTGTCGTAAAATCATAAAAAAACTTTTTTGTAAAAAATAAAACCGACTTCGAAGTGAAAAATAACTGGTTTCAGAAGCCGTTGACAAAACACCAAATCAATCAAACAAAGGTCAAGCATCTGAAGTCCGTGACCTTTGTTTGATTGATTTAGTGTTTTGTCACCGACTTCTGAAGCTTGACCTTCAGAAAAAAATACCAATCGAATTAAGAACCTCCTCCTTTTTTAAGTCGGTTAAAAATGGCGTTACCCTTATCACGTAAAACATCGTCCGTAAACCGACTTTACAGACAACCATTTTTTTTGTTCAAAAGTTGTAAGAGAATGGAAGAAGAACAAGGGAGAAGGGAGAAGTGGAACTCTTAACTCATACTTATTCTTCTCTGAATGACCAATGCACAGAGATGTCAGCACGCTCGCGGTTTAAGTTGGGATGAGTAGCGGGAAATTTAATTAAAAAACATAGCTGACCTTTTTCGTGTAAAAAAACGTGTCGATCAGCAATCCAACAGTCTGTAGGTGGCTTAGAGCTCCTGGCCGTCTGAAGTAGCCAATACGGTTAAATTTTAGTAAAAAAAATGGAGTCCGCGTAACACTGGTCAGTTTCCCTCACTCGTCATTTTATATAATTCGACACTTTCGTTGATTCGTCACTTTCGCTGATTAGACAGTTGTGTGAATTCGACAGTTTCCATAATTTGCCAGTTTCGTCGATTCGTCACTTTTATCCAATTCGTCAGTCGAAGTACAGTCGGTAGGAAAATGTCTGTTAATTTGAATATGTATTGAGATCTATTTATTTATTTTACTATTTAATTAAACACAAAGGACAACACAGGAAAATAACATAATATTTGAGTACAGAGTACTGCTTATTTCTGAAACTTCTGCAAGCTGACCTGCAAAAGGGAAAATGAAAAAGAAATGTAGACGATAGTGTGTGAGAAAAGTAAGAAAATAATTTGTTTAAATGTATGTGCCTTACCTAAATTAACCTACAACATTTAATATAAATATAAGTAAATATTAATATATACTTGTTTAAATATATAATGCTAAGATATTTATACAAATAAAAATAGATATGTACATAATAAATCATAAATGAGAGGAAAGATTATGCTCTTTGACTCAATTCCCGAATGAATGAAGGAAATGGGGAAGTGAGTTTTCCAACCTTACAGTATGGAAAGAGGAATAAGAGTAATAAATAGCTGGATCTATGACGATGGAATTTAAGTTGGTCTATTTTACAACTAACCTTTTATAACAATGGATATATTATGAAATATAATACCAACTCATTTTATGAATGTGTCAAACTGACTTATTGTATTTATTTATTTCAATAGATTTGCCAGAATTATTCTTTTAAAATATCCACATTAATTGTTTATTACATTTTTTCTTCCGAGTGTACTGAGTGTCGAGTCAACGAAATTGGCAAATTATGGAAACTTTCGAGTTGACGCAACTGACGAATTCACACAACTGTCCAATCAGCGTAAGTGACGAATCAACGAAAGTGTCGAATTAAATAAAATGACGAGTGAGGGAAACTGACCAGTGTTACGCGGACTCAAAAAATGTTGATGTTTTGTACCTTGAGACTTTCTTAGAGATTGTTTGACTGTTGGTTGAGTGGAGAGTGAGGGTTGAACCTCATCAGCCTCATTTGGCAGCACAGAATCAGAATCGCACTTATACATAATTAACGTCTTCGAAATTTTGGTTTAGCTAAATTAAGCATGCATTATTATTTATTAAACTGGAGAAGTAAAGTTATTCCCTATGCTTTAGATACTGTGATTATATTGGGAGTAAATAAAATGCAGTAATATTAAATTTGCATAAGTAATATCAATTTATATTTCTACAAAACATGATATGCTGTCTCTATATTGTTAAACATGAAAAAATATAATGTTACCTCTGATTTCAACATGATTTATTGTTTACACTTTTACTTATAAAATATGAAAGAATTATATTTGTCATGATTTTAATTTTGTTACAATTTCACAGATCTATGAAGCTATACAAAGGTTATATATAGATACTTATTGTTTAAGATAAGGTATAGTTGAAGGTAAAGGTATAGAGACTATTTATTTATTTGTAGATAACAGATATTAGTAGGACAGAAGTTTGAAACCTAAAAATAAGAGTGAAAAACATAAACAACATGATCACACTATGCAACTGAATTTTTAATCGTTTTTTAACTCAGTATTTAATTCATTACTGAACTTATTTCTATCACATTAACAACTAAGTATTCATATGAGACTAGAAGATCAAAATTTTTACAATAAAGGCTGGGTTCCACCACTACTAAAAAGCACATTGATGAGATATTTAAAACATGGATTGTTGATTAAAAGGTTAAGAAACCGTTCAGCAGTGGTAAATTAAAGCCTAATTTTTTTCTTTTCTTAAACCAGCAACTTAAGGACGGAGACGAACTCCCAAGCTCGTTATTTTTATATTGGAGAGGATATAATTTCTAGTTATTATCTTAGGAATTTTAGTGCATTAATTTTTTTTACCCTGAGTCCAAAATATATCAGGAAATTATTGGCCGATTGAGATGCTAAAGTGATTTGTAAATATCCTATTAGAAAGGATACTGAATACCAAAAAAGCAAGTCCCACAGACTTTTTGTCTCAACATAATAAACATAAAAACATATTTGATGAAATTGAATAAGGGACAAACACTTTTAAGTTACTCAATTTCTTCTTTAAAAGTATTAAAAGATATTGGCAACATGTCTTTGGAAGCACTATCTTCCACCATAGTATTTCAATCAGCCATAGCCTTTCTTTTTCTGTTTTTAACACTAAATTGCTGCATCAATGAGGTAGACTGATGATTTAAATGAAAAAATATACATCTGTGTCTATTTGTACATAACCTCTAAATCACAATTCCGCAAGGCTATGGTCACAATTTTAGCTGCTGCAGTCCCTACTTTCAGTAGGTATATATCATTATTTTAGTAATAAACTCTTCCTAAACATTTATAATGGTAATACAGACGATAAATATAAATTTATAACATTTTATATATTTTTTTAAGTATTATATTTTTTATCATCCTTTTTTATGTAGTTATTAAATAAGTTTGAAAAGTTTAGCCGCCAATATATATATTTTTTTATTACTAACACCCTACATTTTATCTTTTTTATCTTCAATTTAAAGTACAATAAAAATACTCATGGTACATTTTTCAATGCGAGAAGACACGATTTATAAAGGCAACATAATTTTAAGGTATACATCACTGTTGGTGTCTAAACAGATTTTACCCTGTTTTATACACTGTCAAATTTTTTATACATTTTATTTTTTAAACAAATGTATGAAACACATCAATGTCGCCATATTGTCCAAAATTTACTTCCCATTTCCAACCTGGCACTGAATTTTGAACACATTTGTTACTTCAACACTCTTAAGCATTTACATCATCCAAATACTTTTGTAAAGTACGTTTAGAAGCCACTTTTTGGCACTCGATAATATAATAACAGTCGTATAGATCATTTAGACCACAGGCGCATATAAACAAGAAAATGGTGATTAATATTAACTAATTTCTGGGATATTATTTTACCCTTATTTGGTATGAAAATTAGAGATTAAAGATCAACACTCATTGGTCATTAATCTTTTAGTTTACAACATTAATCTATGAATTATTATTATTAGTTATACATTCAGAAAACACCTTTATACGCCTATGGTTGGTTATCCTGGTATGACAGTAATAATTATGATACAATTATAAAATCACAGAAATTATCCGTGCTTACTTATTTATTATGCATTATTATTAATGGTGGGGCAAACACAAAGGTGACTTACTAAATCTAAGTAACAACTAAAAAAATATCACCCACGCAAACGATAATATTACTTTTTTAATAATTATTAAAGTAATAAGCCTAATTCGAACGATATTAACGCTTAACATAACCTAACATCGTTAGTATGAGAGACGAAAGTAGTCAAAAATAAAACATACAAAATTCCAATAGGCTAGTTTCCACCATCAATAAATTGCAAATCTATTTAGTCCGTCAGTTAGAGTATTGGAAAATAAATGGACACGTATTTTTTGTTTTTGTAAATAAATGAAATGAATATTGAAAAAGATAAAACGGATCAAAACTCGGGGCTCGGGACGTCACAACGCACTAAAAATTATTGAGAATTTTAATAGCGTCGTATCTTCGTCAATTTTGGTTTATGTAACTAAAGAAAAAATACGTGCTAAATATGTTTTGATAATCTAACTGACGGACTAATTAGATTTTTTCAGTACACAAGCCTATTTTAAGTTCGTACGTCAAACTCAGAACACGAAATAGAGAATATTTTAGATCAACGTTTTTTTATTAAAACTTGATAAAACATAGAGCTTCAGGGGGCCGGACTAACCTAAGAGTTTATCACACAGGTCACTGGAGACGCGAGCAGCGGGAGCAGTAGTCGCCATTAGCGGCGCTGCCGTAGTACATGCACAGCGGAGCTCGGCACGGCGCCGGCGACGGCGGCCGGTCGTCGTAGAACGTGGAGCGGCTCAGGTACAGCGTCCTGTCGGCCACGCGGCTGGTGCCCGCGGTACTGCTGGCCGCGCGGGCGGCCTCGTGCGCCGGCCGAGCCGCCTCGGCGTAGAACTGGGACCGGCCTGTGCCGTAGCGAGGTTGGGAAGGCGCGACTGGCTGTTCTTTGCGATTTTTTTCGGCTGTGTACCTGGAAGTTTGCGGAAATTTTAATAATCAAATGGTGAAATACCATTTCCAAATGCTTGATAAAGTTATGGCAACAGGTGGGCAGAATTTTATCTAGCAATAGATTCATAAAAACCGGCCAAGTGCGAGTTGGACTCGCGCACGAAGGGTTCCGTACCATTATCTATACAGCACAAGATAAAACGGTAAAATAATCACGTTTGTTGTATGAGAGCCCTCCTTAAATATTTATATTATTGTTTTTAGTATTTGTTGTTAAAGCGGCAACATAAATACATCATCTGTGTCAACTGTCAACTGTCTAGCTCTCACGGTTCATGAGATACAGCCTGGTGACATGACAGACAGACGGACGGACAGCGAAGTCTTAGTAATACGGTCCCGTTCCCCTTCGGTCCCCTTTGAGTGCAGAACCCTAAAAATGGACGGCGTTTACCAAAGTTTCGAAAGAGACGATGGTTTCTTGGATAACCTCCTGAAAGTTTGGTTAGAATAGGCAACAAAGACATCAGAATAAAATGAGCACTAGCTATGGGGACACTTGCCTCCAGCAGTGGAGCAGTAGGTTATAAAAAAGTAGTATTACAAAAGACTAAAGAAAATATGGATGTATATTGTGTTTAAAGATATAAAAGAAATCACTGCTGCCAGGAGAGGATGGAAGAAACATGGCACAAAGGCAGAAATATGAGATGACGATGAAATATAAAATAAAACTTACCCAATCCAAGCCTCATTAAGATAATTCTTGACCATCTCCTCTTGCACAGGCGCCCTGGCCGCTAGTACTCGACAGCACAACACTTCACACGTCGACTGCGTCCGCATCAAACTCTCTTCAGGATTACTATGACTCCCACTACTCTTCCCAGCCAATTTCGCCATAGACCCAAAATTCTTCTTAATCTTGCTACTCATAGACCTTCCAATACTTCCGAATTGTTTGGCTACAGAGTTCATTTGCTTGGAACTTTTTGTTGAAAGTGCGTCGAGTGATCTTCGGAGTTCTTCGGGCGGTTGGCTTAGGGAGATGCATTCGATCGGCTCGAGGTCTAAGTAAGCTGCCAGCATGGAGGATCGTTGGTATTCGTCTGGTAGGATGTTGTTTATTGTCTTCTGGTCGGGTTCGACGTCCCAGCGGAAGTCATCGCCGGGGTCTACGTTGAATCTGAAAAGTTGAATAAGTATAAGTTTTTTTTCCAAAATCAATTGGTTTGATTCCTGGCTAGGAATATTGATTTTTCTAAAATCTAATGATGCAGTTTTAGTTTTCACCAAAGTCAGGCTCGAGACTCCCGAGTACTTTTCGCTATTCCTCATAGTTTCGGATTGGGCCATCCACATCCACTTGAGAAATTCACCCTGCATATCTCCGAACCCAAGTAGTTTTCGACTTTGACGCCATAATAAAAAATAATACGTTACAAGTGTGCTTTAAAAATGTGTAATTAGTACTGAAGAATACAAAAAAAAAAATCCTAGAATGAATGACCTCCTTTGTTGGTTCTTTATTTGAAGCGTCATCATCATATCTGCCTAGCCTTTTCCCAACTATGTTAGGGTCGACCTCCAGTCTAACCGGATGCAGCTGAATACCAGTATTTTACATCGTATGGGGACGATTGATTACAGGCCCACGAGATATTTCCAGTTTGTATCTGGGATGTAATGCAACCCATCTGAGATGATTCTGCTACTGGTATTTATTGTCAGATAAGTTTTGCCTTACGTCCAAAAAACAAAGGATCATCATCAAGTAAAGTATCTATATTCCTGCTTACCTGATAGGCATCGGATTCCCTGCATGGTCTTCAAGCGGTACTCTAGCGCCATCTGTTGGCAGAGGCTCGCATGGTACTAGTGCGGAGAAGTGTCCCGCGTCATACGCCAGAAGGATGGGCGTCTTGCTGCACGCTTCCGGAGACAGCTCCAGAGGTAAGTAGACGCCGCCGAAGGGGATGGGGGCTATTGGGTCGCCTCGGAAGTCCTGCAAGCGTTAAGATAGTAAATTACTGTATTAGCAAGCTTACAAATAAATAGTTCTATAAGCTTTTAAGCTGACGTCGCATTATCAAGACCCGCGGTAGCGGATCAGACAAAATAAAAACAACAGACACGCCTGCCTTACGAGTATATTTACAGAATCGTGCCAGTAAGTATAACTGTATTGATAGAGGAGATGGTGCCTGATCGCTCTCAAGCACTCTATCAATAAAGTTGTAATTTATATATTTATTATGTTCTTGGGATCCCGGGTTCGAATCCCGGTAGGAGCAAATGTTTGTGTGATGAGAATGGACATTTGTTTTCGAGTCATGGATGTTTATATGTATAATACATACAAAAAGTATCTAAGTATGTAGTATTATATCAACTATCTGGTGTCCACGACACAAGTCTCGTTGCTTAGTGTGGCACTAGATGGCGCTGTGTGTTCATGTCCAGCGATATTTATTTGTAATTAAAGTTTGTTGCCTTCCTATTATGTTAATCTTTATTTAAAGCCGCCTCATCGTAATAGATAGGCCGAGAAGTCTTTCAACAAAAAAAAATATAACGAACCCTTAAAGCCACATCAGCGAACACAATGACGGGTCGTCTCATGACATGCGCCAACGCGAACACGTGCAGGTGCTCCAGCGCGGCGTAGTGCGGCGCCGCCTGCGGGCCCGCGCGCGCCGGCTCGGGCGACGCCGCGCGCACGCACTGCGCCCACTCCAGCTCCCACTCCGCCTCGGACGGGGTCAGGCCGGCCGAGCGCAGGGATATGCTTTCTGACCAACGCCAGCGCCGTTTTAATGCGTCTGAAAACGGGAAAAAAATATTATAATATATAAGGTTATGTACATATATGGTTGATAGACCGAGATATCACGGATTACAGCAGGATTCTACAGTGTTCAAAACGTTTCAAAAGTTTTTATTTTTTTTTATTTTTGGGACAAACCCGCCACACTGTTCCCAAACCAATGTAACTCCTGAAAGCCAGAATCAACAGTGGCGACCACTAGAAAAGCGCCGAGACAATGAAGCTCGACGAAGTCCCAGAGAATGAATTTAACTGTCTTGGATCCCGCAACGAAATTATTGTGGAAGCTGCAGAAGATTGTAAAAATATACTTGCATTATATAGATTCCAGTTCATAATATTATATAATTGCATAGCACATGTGTGAGTACTTTGTACTGTTCAGCCACCATTTACATTTATTTATATTTCATTGACTTGAATATGCCTTGGTGGCTGAGAGAATGTCATGCTCACTTAAATGTCTCGCTGATGGTGGCGGGTGTGTCGGGTCATTTAGTTCCCTTCAATATGGTTGAGTTGAATGGCGCCGGTACATGCGTCATGTTCGTGAACGGGCGCTGTCAGTTGGGACTGGTCATCTCTTAGCTGCCAAGGTTCATTTTAATTACTTTATTCGTAAACTGTTGATCTAATCTTTTACTCTGGACGCTCTTAGTGTGCACGTCTTTCTACATCGTTCTCACATATATGTATAATCTCAAAATTAAAGATGTAACCAAGATTTTGTAACAATATTTTGTTTTTAAAAGAGTGTCCATGGAGTTTCTTGCCCGTTCTTCTCCATAGAGATCTACGCTAGGGAATGGGCAACTACAGTACTTTCTCAAGTTATTATGCCTTGTGACTGGGACTGTAGCTTTGATTTTCTTTTTTGTATTTTTGACATTCAAAAGTGCCGTGATGGTCTAATTGAAATAAATGCTTTGAGTTTTGAGTTTTTGAATCAGAAAAGTATAGTGGAGGAGTAGGAAAAAACCGTAATTTCCACTTCCCTCCATATCAGCAGGAGACAGAACGAAACAAGCCAATAGGCACAAAGGGACGTTTACAACTGTGATAGGCCCAGTTGCCTAGCACCACGGATAAATATTAATATTAATGGGTCCTAAGTTGTGAGCTGTTATATTTAATTCCAATAATAGGTATGGCAAAAACGCTTGAACGCACGGAAATTTGTTCTAGTTTCCACAAGGTCTGTATAGTAAATAACTCCGGATGTAACCTATACACTATCCAACATAATATTGCGTTCATTCTGCCAAAGACTGCACTCCCATAAAATGTGATGTGCTGATTGTTCATATTCACAGTCAAATTTATAGGTTTATATCACACTTTAGTAAACTATTGCTGGACTTTCGGTTCTTTCTTTCACGTCACTCAGTGGAATCCTCGGCCTCTCCTAATCCATCATCCATCAATCGAAGATGGTCGCTCCACTTAGCCTAAAAACCTCCAAGATTATTGGTGAATAATACTTACTAGTAAGTACTTCACCGCCTTCTCCAGACAACAGCGCCTGAACCTTGGTCCTCAACGCTAGCAGTCTATCATGGAAGCCGTATGCCGCCAATGAAGCAGCATGAGGCAGACAGTTGCCATCTCCCGAGGTTGCAAGTGGCAATAGACGAGGAGCGCCCGGAACGCGACCGTGGCGCCACCAGTTCAGTATATTAGCGGACTCTAGAGTTACTAGCGTCGCAGTCTCTAGGAGGTCCTTTTCTAAGAAGGTTCTGGAAAAGGTGAGAGGATTTTGGCTTTAATTTTCTGTGATAATGGTATTCGATGGGAAAACCTTGTTTTGTATTCGGTCTAGAATTTAGTTACAGACTTAAAATAAAAAGTATATTTGCTACAGAAATGATTTAATTAAGATTATAGCCCATTCCTAACTTAATACTGAATTTCAACTCATTATTTTTTACTGATTGTAATCGGATGTTGGCTTTTCCTTGACGATAACCATGAGAAACCTGGTATTTCCTTTCATACATTGCCAGAGTTCCACCTACGCCAAAATCAATGTGGCCAATGTCGAATTCATGTGTCCGAAACACGAAAAGGTTAAAGAACGGTAAACAATAACAGAAAGTTCAACGGCAACAAACGGTCTGATTGCGTGTGCAACGATAATGAATATTGGCTAGCTGCCGACCGTACGTACGCACCGACATCGTCCATATTCACGTACACAGTCCACTATATTTGTCTTTCGTGACTAATTTAAAGGGCATCACTCCAAAAAAATGCAAAATGCCAAGAGTAACGAACGGGGCACGCGCTTCTCATCATTTTATTATTCTGTCTGGCAAGTCATTCCCATATTTTTATGCTAACAAAATGCTCCCCTGATGAGTTCGGATTTGTAAATAACCGAACGATAAATCAAATCGAACTTCGGATTGCGGAAATCCATTTGGTAATCAAAACAAAGGCATGCAGAGTGCTCCTAATTTCAGGCTGCCAGTGATGAGCTGTCATGACATGTTTTTCTTGAACATACCACTTTGGCCTTGTGTCGAAAATAGCTAAAAGGCAATCCACTTTTAGTACCAGATTAAGGAATCCGACCTTAGTCTGTTCGCATTATATTAAATTACAAAGATTAAATGCTTACCTAAAATCAGGTGGGTAGACTGAAATGTCTGGAAGCAGTAGTATGTGATCGGAGTTGATTGTGTTTGGCTCTGGTTCTGTATTGTTTCGTAAAGCCCACACGAGACCCTCGTTGTCTGTCGCACGGGAGATGCCTCGGGAAAGCTTTCGACCTAGTAGAAAAAGAAAGTTTAGAGGTTTGTGTAGATATAAATAATACTTTGACAGTTTGGCTTTAATGCCTGGAATCAGATCAGATACCAGTTTCGTTATAGTGAAGCTGAAAGACGTCTACAGCATAGTCTCCCCCAAGCATCGCCACAACGACTAAATCACCAGACCTGTGTTTTTTTAACCATTCCGGGTAATCAATCCACAAGGCTCAAGCGGTATCTAAACTAGTTTTAGGTCCAGTTTCCACCAAAGCGGAAACCAATGGAGCGAGCGGTACGGAGACTTCGGCAAATCAGGAGGATCGCGATGTGGATTTCAACCACTCCGCTCGTTTGCGCTTTAGCGGCAACCTAATTGACCTCAATTAAAAATTTATATGAACTTACATTCAGGGGCAGGTGTGAGTACCAGGTTGGAAGGAGCTGTGAACGACATGTTGAGGTCGAGGGTGCCGACGGAGCGCTCCGGAGAAATGACGTCACCGCCTGCCCGCGCCTTCAGCGATGCGCCGTGCACTCTCTCTGAAAGAGACAATCCGTGATAATATAACGCATTCAGTATTACGTACGACTATTTATAACAGACGCACTGATTCACATTATGAATTTAAGCATCTGCGTCTACGTATACATACATGGGTTTATTTTGAGAATGCCCGAGTTTTGATATAGAAAACATGAGCTAAATCGAGGTTAAACTGCGTTTATCTTATGCAATTAACTTAAACACGCATACTTTTCTCGTTAATCATTCTGACGGTCGTCACTACTTAAGCTCCTAATAGTATTTAGCACTTAACACTGACCTATTGTATAACTAGGTGTCTATTAGGGAGTTTATTTGACAATACCAGCGACACTCAGTTACACAAGGCTGTGACTGATTGAACACTGAACACTAACTAAGCATTGAATATAAAATATTCGTCAAACTGTAACGGAAAATACCACCTGATTAAAAAGAATTCATAAATGAAAAAAAAACCCCGGAATATCGCCATTTATGGTTATTTCAGTTATTTGTATTGAGGATAACTATGACCGAAACTTACAGTAGATAAGTCACGTAAAATTTATCGCAACCACGACTATTTCGATTTCCTGAAGGGAAGTGTGCCACGAACAATGGATTGGGTACGACTTTATACGCTTGATTGGGGACAGTCCTTCAACTGGAGACATTATGGACTGCAGTATTTGGAAACTTTGTATCCGAAACATTTTTGTTGATTGAGGCCACATCCTGTCGAAATGATTATCATAGCAGACTGAGAATTTGGATAGTATATACTTATGGAAATTTAAAATTGAATTTTAGAATTAATAAAATCTTAAAAGGAACGTCAGATTCAGTCGTTTATAAAAAAAGGCCACACCCGCACCGGTATGGTTTTCTAAAATTTAATTATTTAGGTGAGCAAATAATCATTTTAGATGAAGAGAGTGATAATGATGACCATGGTCAAAGCCTATATCGTCCCAAATCTCTGATTCTCCGAACGATTACTGCTCAATAGCAGTATCTTATAGTCCCCTGTGGGAATCACCCTAAAAGGACGAATTTAACAAAACCGAAATTGATTTATCAGTCGCGCCGTACCGCGATGTTTCCGATGTTCATATAAAAATCAAACACAATAGACGCGACGGAGCAAGACCGTACGATTCGATTGACAACATCAATGGCCAATCTGAATAATGGCCGCCATTCAAAGCCATCGGATAAAGTTACGCTACATTGAATCCTTGTTTAAAATGCAATTTGCACATTATTTTCTGTTTTAACTATAAATTTGCTCGTTATTGCTGCATGTTGTGGTTGGAATCTGTTAAATCACGAGGAAAGCAGATTATATCCATCAGGTTGGAATGATGAATAGTAAAAGTTTGCCATCCAACTTTTGACTTGTAGCAAGATAAAACTCTAGCAAATCTGACAAGAAAAATATAATATTGTAAACATTTGTGATGACTGAATGATAAGGAGAAATCAATGATCAAGGGCATTCATTTAAAAGAATGACCATTAAAAGCAAGCAACGCAGTGGGGACTGTGGTAAGAGTCAAATGAACGTACTTATACCGTATTAACAATCATGATATTGACTTGCAGTCTTTAAAATTCTTGGATGTGGACAACAACCAACTGTTCATTTACGAAGCTATTAATAATGATGCAGTGAACTGGTTTCAGGAAAACCAAGACACTAGACAGAAGTTTTCAAGGAGCCAGCCATGGCTACGTTCGCTACAAATCACGTTGAAAGATCAAAGAAGCGTTATGTCTGGCTCTGATTTGTGTCCCGACAATTTGGTTTCCGTTCCCGCAAATTAGGTGTTTCCAACAGGATTTTATGGGTTTTTAGCCAGCAAGCTATTTGGCATATTGGGTTTTACATTAACTAAGGCTAGGTTACCATCAAAGGCCTGGTGGCCGAATAGATCAAGACGTCTAAATCATTATAAAAATCTGCAGATACTTTAGTCTCAGCCGTGCAAGTACGTAGGAATCGATTCGATAAATCTGACAGTCATTCTCGACAAAATGAGTTTATAATAAAGATAAAAACTCATTTTGTCGAGAATAACTGTCAGACTCATGCCTTATACCGTGCCTAACGTATGCGTGCCATACATGGAGGTTTAACAAAAAAAACAAAAGAAATAATAACTACATGCCAAAGGGGAATAGAGCGCAGTATGATGAATATTAAAAAAATACAAAAAAGAAGACACATAAAAATAAGACAGGACCAAGGCAAGAGATGTATTTATACATGCTCAGTCACTAAAATGGAAGTGGGCCGGACATGTGGCACGCCTAAGAGACCAGAGATGGACCAAAAGGGTGACCGCATGGGCAGGCCCTCAAGGCAAAAGAAAAAGAGGTAGACCTGTAGATAGATGGGAAGATGAGCTCAAAAAAAGAGCAGGCCCCAACTGGATTCACCTGCAGAGGAGTTCTAGCAGACAACGAAATATTTAAGTTTAAGTAAAATAAAACTAACAACTAAATTTAAGAATTTAAGAACTAAACCTAATTTTACTAACAGAAATTGTCATATTGAAATAAAAATCAAAAATTCATATAAAATTATTTTAAACTAACATCTTAAACTAAGAAACTTTACTTAAGCACCTACTAACAAAAATACTTTCACAGTTTAATAGAATCTAATTCTACAGATAAATAGAATCTAAGGTATTTTCTTTTGTGTTTTGCTAGAAATAAAAGGCTTTTTTATTTTATTTTTATAACTGTCAGATTTATTAAATCGATTCCTACGTACTTGCACTGCAGGCCCGATAAAAGCATAAGTGAACTCGCTCCAACTTTGGTTTGGATACTTTTGTTCATGTATTCGTAGAAAGAAAAGAATATTAGGATAAGTTACCCGTACCAAAACAACCTGAGACAGTTTAAAAATATTGCTACAGGTTTTTCAGAAATCAGAAATAGATTTTATCGACACGTTCCACACGCGAGAAAAAAAGAGGCTTATCAAATTTCAATCTAATAATAAATCTAGGAAATACGTTCAACGACAGTCTTAATTGAATTGATAACGATCGAACAGCCGCATCGGCCAATACCAGTGATATTGATAATGATAATCTAGTTTTGTGGTCATAAACAAACATGATTCATGTAATGCGTCAAAAATGCGTGTTTATAACTTAAGCCAGACATTGAGATAAAACAGGGACGTGTCCAGACTGCTCAGTATTTATAGCGAGGCATCAAGCACACAAAATTTGGGCCAACGACTTGTGAGCGAAAGTATAAAATGGGAGACAAGGAAATAGGACGATATGGCGTCAATCGGGACATGACGCGCCTAACACGAGTTATTAATCACCGTACACATAGCAACATGAGATTACTCAATAAATCATGAATAATTCAGAACATGATATTGGGGTTGGGGCTATAATACGGTCAACGACTGAAAACGAAGGCTTGAGTCAGCATATTTCAAGATTTTCTATAGATACAGCGACCTGACTCTATGTAGGATTCGGTAAAATTCAAACGCGTCGAAAAGAAAATCACGAAATAAACCAAGCATTTACATATTTTGTGGTCAAAATATGTAAATGAATGAACACGCCTACAACTAGAAGTATAAAGCTACGAATTCTGAATAGTTCTACCGTTATTGCAGTAAGTGCTCCATAAATTACTTTCTGGCAGTCAAAGACCTCGACATAATTCAATTACAGACCTCAATTTGTTATACATTCAGAAATTCAATAAACTTCGAAATAGACGTGCCGCCAAAATTATTGAACATTCATTTTTTCATATTTACCATCAGTATGTTTGCCAGCAATTGGGTCAGCTTCCATCACCATCCCGGCTTGCCTACCCTGCAACAAAATAAATTCTTCAAATCCAAACTGTGTTATAAAAGGAATGCTACGCCACAAAATGATTCTCGTTCGGGCTTGAATGTGAATCGATAGAACTTTGCTTGCCAACAAGCCAACTGCGTCAACCACATGCACACAAAAACACAAGTCAAATAATATTTCGTTATTTATTGGACAAAAACAGTGTTTACAGCGAGACTTGCCAGCGTGTAAAATGACGAATTAAGTTCAGGAATATCATCATGAGCAATAATAACACGTACCACCACCCACACACGATTTAAAATAGATTTAAATTGCCAGATCTGATCGTCAATTTAATTGTGTTCTTGGGACAAACACATGGACGCTTTGTTTAAAAGTCAACAAGACGACGACGAAGGTCTTTGTGAACTGGTGTCTCTTGTCTTTACATCTGACGATGATTATGGTGGCGATATCAAACAACAAATCTCATTAGAATACCTAATCGAACAGGTAAACGGTCACTTATGTTTATTTACCGCATCTGAGATCAAACCTAATATAGCGTCGGGATTGTTTGTAGGCAAATTATGTAGGTACCTACCGTGATTTATTTTTATACCTTTATGATCTACGCCGTAACAAATCACACATCATTGGAAGTGCCATTACGCAATTACTAGAATTTTCGTCTCTACCGTCAACATCACCAGTCATCGTTGCGTTGTTTGGATATAATACGACAAAAGCAGCAAAACAGATAAAGATATGACATATTTGTGACATGTTTGCAATTTAACATCCTACACTGAACGACACCTACATAGTTTAGAAGTTGTGAATGTGATTGACCATAAAAGAAGATCTTGGCTAAGATTCGTGTAGGTATCACGTCTCCGTGTCTATCATTGTTTTTGTTTTACTAATGGTTATTCATACCTGATAAGGAGACATTGAAAACGGTTGGCATACATATATATGTAAACATGATGCGTGCATGTATTGCAACGATAAAGCTGGTTCAGAAATAAGCCCTTGCATTGTATGCACCGCTAACATATTTGAGGTTTTATCCGCAGTTGAACGATAACTTCGCATTCTAGTGACACATAGCACGTTGAAGATAAGAGAACGATTGAAACAAGGCTGACTGAGATCTAGCGATGACTCACATTTGTATTCGTTTCGACGTATCAAAACATAAGGAAATGAACCGGCAATGCCTTCCTTGAAGAAAAAACAAACAAAAACAAAGCAATAAAGGACGAAATATGGAGGTCAGTTTTACTAATTACTCAAACTGAAAGCGATATATTTCCCAAATTAAGCAATCTGGCGGTCCTGACTACGCTTTTGTTTACTTAATTAACACTTAAGTGCTAAGAATGTGGCTGTTAGAGCATTATCACATTTTACATCACTTATGTAAGTAGTCTAGCTTCACATGTGGCAAATCTTGAAAACGCTTCACAGTGATTCAGTTTCAAGGTGTTTGATATATATAATACATATAAAAAAAAAATAGTTAGCACGCGTATTAAAGTCTAAACTAGCAGGCCTTGCTACTAGCTTGTCAAGGTTAGATTAGTTTTGCTTTTAACTCATTTAAAACAGCCTATGAAGAATGTATCTCAGTCCTTACGGCATTGTCTCCTGGGGTCTCCCATTATAGTATGATATTCTGACGTAGTCGAAACTCGATAACCCGTAATCCCGTGCAATATAAAATAATATTGAGCGGGATGACGTAGACCGCCGCATACGTCACGGCCAGATTAATAAGCGGTCAACCCATGAATGGGGATGACATTGAATTCACAATGTGAGACACCGACGAGCGGGATATTACTTTATATGGTGCTGTGGTGGTTTGAATATTAATTCAGTGCAGATGATATTGACGATGTGCTTCAGTGACGCCACCCAGGAATGTGGGAACTGGGAACGGAAAGTTTTCTCTTTAAAATCACACACCACGTGCTTGGTTGAAGCTAGGAGTATATTTTTATCCTTTTGGACTCGTTGCGTGTCTATGGTCTACAGTGGCGAGGATGTTTTTATTGTCTGCGTTTGGTTTTGTTTTATTTTTAGACCGCTCCGTTGTTCCAGCTTTCAGCCGAATAAAATTACTTTTGGCCCTTAGGTAGGGAGTAGGGAGAGCGTGGGTAGTGCTAGTGGCGTACGTATCGACCAATAATTTATTGTTGGTTATTTATAAGATCTGTACTGTATAGTTTGCCCAAAAACGTTATTTCAGCTTAACTTATTATGAATCTGTTAGAACGTTTAGAACCTAAGTCTGAGGACTAATTACCTTACGTTGCCTATATGTTTAATTAACTTAGCAGTAAGTATTGATTTTTAGCGTGCGTAAGCAAATTGCTTTACAACAATTCAACCTTGCTTAATGAATGCTCGAGGGTCGACGAATTTGCCGTGAACGTACCAAAGAACAAGTGAATGCCTTCTAAAAAGTCAATGAAATTACTTTTTTTTTGGCGTTCATTTAAAACAAAGCCAAAGCAGTATCAATAGATTAAACTTGTGAAATGAAAAAGGGTGCTTGAGAAAACTCGACGCTATTCTCTTTGGATGGTATCACTTCGGGAAGTATCTTGCAAACTTTGGCGCTGTGCCAAACTTCCATCACCAATTTTGTCAATAACCACCGTGACTTTCAGATATTTCGATGTCATCGAGTCATTTAATCGTACTCGTGTTTTATTTGGTTCTATAGCGGTGCCAGCGTGCAGCGCTAAGACTTTCTCGTGTTTTTGTTTTAAAATCTCACGCAGATTTCATTCTCACAGTTCAATAATGGTATAGGCCATTATTGAACTTATTGGTTAAAATCATGCATTCGAGAACATTCTATGTACAGATAGTAGCATTACAATACACATGCTAGTCTCAGTTCTAGGGTTCTGGTTGATCGCACTGCAGGAATCTTTGGCTTTATTATGCATGGCTTGTCACGGCCGAATTTTGTTTCGAGTCCTGCTGACTGGGAACTCGGGCTAGAGAATCATAGCTATAGTTGGTGCCAGTTAAGATTAGAATAGCGGTCATTGCCCTTTCCCTAATATCTCTTCGTTCGAACCAAAACAAATAAACCATGTATAGTTTTTTTTTCATTACAAAAAATGTTGAAGATCACGATAGATGACAATTCCAGACTTGAACAGGCTTATTTTTGGTTTTCAAAGTTAAGAAGTTGAATAAATGTAGATGGGTCAATGACCGCTATTCTCATCTTAACTGGCACCAACTATAGAATTAGCTATCTAAAGTACAATCGTGTGGGGGCTTATCTGGCCCATGGAGCATTAGCTTTCCGATCATCAGAATTTTAAATGCAGGCTCTATATGGTAGGGCACGCCACGACAGTGGCGATAAGACCCCTCTTTGAGGAGTGGCTGGAGAGACGCCACGGCGTCCTCACCTTCCGCCTGACGCAGGTCCTCACCGGACACGGTGTTTTCGGGAGGTTCCGTGGGCGGAGCACCGCCGTGTCCTCGAAGCGGCGATTGGCGGCGGCGACCTCTCGCGTCCGGCCCTGGTGCAAGCCATGGTCCGGAGCGAGACGGAATGGGACGCCGTCACCCCCTTCTGCGAAGCAGTAATGCTAGAGAAGGAGGTGGCGGAACGTGAGAGGGAGAGAACCTCACAGCGTCCCGGCCGCCGCGGGAGACGCCTCGGGCGTCGGGGGCCACCACGTGGCCCCCGGCCACCGTAGGCACGGGCCTGTGGACGGTGGGCTATGGGCTAGCTTGCCGTCCGTCCGTCTCATGACAACAGGCCGTGTCGACGGCGCGTTCGTGTTCCACGCGCGCCTCAAAGAGAGTCAGCAAAAAGGAAGGGGTCCGCAAGGACCGATGCCTGCCTGGCAGGACTGCCTTGCGGGACTGTTCGAAAGAGATACCGTGGCCCCGGAACACAAAGGGCGATAAAGGAACATGGATGGGTTTTAGTCAGTAAAAGTCTGACACTCCCTCCTGCTCCGCCCAGAGCGGGAGAAGTCATTTGATGATTTCCCATGCGAAAAAAAAAAAAAGGCTCTATATGGTGCTACATTGATTTCCTAATAATTTACCGATACAAATATTTTGAGGAGATATTTAACTAGGGTTACAGACTAGGCTAGGACTACAGACGAGCGGCACGTTGCCAACTGCAGATAAACTACAGTCGTCGCCACCTGTCGACGGCCGCCGTCGACGCTTGCAGTTGTGGCGTCGTCGGTGGCTGCCGCCGGTGCGTCGACGGCAGCCGTCGACACACATTTACGCGGCATGCCAAACTGCAAGCGTCGCCACCGGTCAAAGGCTGCAGTTTATCTGTCGTTGGCAACGTGCCGCTTGTCTGTAAGAACCCTTAGATCAAGACAGCCTTGTCAGGGTGGCCTAGCTTGACTACTTGCCAAATCACCTTACTTGCACGACAAGTCACCAAATTCACAGCAAAGACGAGTAAGATTTAGGAGCGAAAGGTTTTAATTCCGTGTATGTACAGGTTGGCCATCGCATACCTCCAACAAGTGTATAAAATCAATCTATATTATAAGCCTCAACGAGTTACCAAGCAATCCGAATAACTTTCGCGTCGAGTTTTTGTGAAGACCGATGGTTATTGCGAACCGAATCGTATTTCTACACATGTCATTGTACGAGAGAAAGTTGTATTGTATTAGGTATTGGTATGCGGCAGTTTGAATGTGGTAAGTTACCTTCAAGTTATTCTGATTGGAAGTCGTCAAAATACTAGAGAGAATAATGGTATTTGAGTAAAAAGTTTGGTTTATAGGAAACCCTCATCACATCACTATTTATTATTTATTTATTTATATAACACTTCAAGCACAAAGTACAGAGGCGGGCTTAATGCCATAGACATTTTCTACCAGTCAACGGGGTCGGTTCGGTCAATCAGCATTGTTTTATTTACTATCTTATCTGATCTAAAAACTCATCGTAAGTACCGGTTTTTCTCTCAAATCTTAGTCATGTTTTTAATGCTAAGGGTTCTTTTATAAATGTCTATACAGCTTTATCCTTGACACACATAATCAAGAGATCTTGAAGCTCAAGCGGTTGAGTTTCAGGGATTTGTAAAACACGGTGTAGATGTCGTACTGGGATTTTTACTCTTTGACAGTATTAGGGTCAACATTCAAGCAAGGCCGGCCCGGCTCGGGTGTTTCTGTTTTGACGCAAATTGGGGGAGCTCTAAGTTTACGTATTGCATGTCTAGGTACTTATTGCTAGGCATAGATCTATAGGCTGACTTAAACGATCGATTTTGAAGGTTCGGTCAAACGGCTGAGGACAAATTGCGAATGCGACACCGGACTGTGACAGGTAATGTACTGGAGAATCTGTTAGTATCCGGTTTATGCAGCTGGTCCGCAATCTGTCGGTATCGGTTTTCGAACCGAACCTGTAATCCCCGAAGGGTTAAGCAGAGGTGTACTTACTAGTACATCCACATTTTGCCAGTTATATTTAATAACACTTTACTTTACTTTTATAAATATGTCCCATTTAATAGGGGGCGAGCCTATTGCAATCAACCGAACACAAATCCAGACTTCGTGGCGGCGACTGAGAAATTCCTAATGAAAAAGCCAACTGGGAATCGAACCCAGGACGCCAAGCTCAGCAGTCACGTGTGCATTGCAACAAGGCAGTCAAAAAAAGGAAGTTACTAGAAAACTGCCTTTCAAATCTACTTCTATAAATTAATGCTTTAAACTAACACCCTTTTTTTTCGGATGGGAAATCATCAAATGACTCCTCCCGCTCTGGGAGGAGCAGGAGGGAGTGTCAGACTTTTACTGACTAAAACCCATCCATGTTCCTTCATCGCTCTTTGTGTTCCGGGGCCACGGTATCTCTCCGGAGCCACGGTATCTCAACACCCTCATGTCATGTCTCACACATTATGAATCATAACTCGTGACAAAAAACGTGATAGATATAATAATGATTAAATAAGAATGAACATAAGATTATCTAATCAAGCGATTATAAAGGGCTAGTTAGAATCTTATAGCGTCATTTCATATCTCTAATGTAAAATACTGTACGATTTTCCTTTCTACAAGTACCTAACTACTTTAGACTGGAGCGGGGCGGTTACTATTAACTTGCTAGAGAAGAATGGGGAATGTTAAGTGTAATAGGTACTTTTATAGCCTACTTGAAGAAACTTTTTTTTGTGAATTTTGGACTACCAAAGTCCAAAATTCAGTGTCCCGAAAGTCCATAGAGTATTAGTATTTTTGCGAGCGAAAGTCTGACAGCCAGCCTTACCAAAGGTTATCCTATGAAGCGCGGGCCATACCGCCAGCTAGCTGAGCTAGTCAGCGAGCGAGCGAGCCTGGCGAGGCATCGTTTCATACTTTGGTTCACACCGCGAACTATCGAAACAGCGGAAACGAACTATAAAATAATAGAAAAAGAGCCTCGACCGGCTGGCTAGCCAGCGGTGTGGCCTTACTTGGTACTCACTGGGTTGTGGAGTGTCCAGGCAGGCAGTCGTTCCACGTAAAATACTGGTCGTTCCATGTAAATATACGGGTTAACTTGACAATATTTAAAAAATGATGATAATATTAACATCCTAAAGCTTTTAAATTTACAAGAACGTAAAAATAAAAATGAGTAAACAATTGATGACAAAGAGTGTTCAAATGATTTTAAAAATATGCTCTGACAGGCTCAAACTCAGGATATCACAAGACACTTTTATGACGAGTGATAATAACGTCAATTCGTATGAAAGATTGTACACAAAGTACAAAATGAAGATTATGAAAAAAGGGAACTGTTACAATACTGTAGCTTTTTTGACACAGTTGTTTCTTTGTTTGTTGTAAGATATTACAAGTTATGAATAAAGGTTCTTGTTTATTTAAAGCTGTTTGGTATTTTATGGAGGCCAATAAAAAAAGATACTTAATTTAAAATAAAAATTATCATTAATTTAATACACAAATAAATGTTTACGTTTTCGTTTGTCTTTGGTTTGCCCTCAACCCTATAAATTATTTTCGAGTACCTGGACACTCTTAATGTTTTGAATTCTTGTACAATCTGATGACCAGTACAATTAATGAAGTACCTCTATTACTGTAGTACAAAAACTTTTGTATTTATTTAACCATAGCTTTAGACAGAGTAACCCACATGCCATACTGCATGCATTTGCTAGAACTCTCCACTTCGCAGATAGGTGCTCAAATAATACATGTGTTTGTACATTTTGACTATCTCATTATCTGCCCAAGAGCTAGCCTTTTCCCAACTATGTTGGGGTCGGCTTCCAGTCTAACCAGATGCAGCTGAATACCAGTATTTTACATGGAGCGACTGCCTATCTGACCTCCACAACCCAGTTAGTACTGGATAATACGATACCCCTTGGTAAAAATGGTTGTTAGACTTTCTGGTCACTGACTACCTGTAAAGACTGTCAAAGATCTACAGAACAAATGACAGCCGGGACCAACAGCATAACGTGCTTTCCGAGGTACAGAGGAAACTCGGTATGTAATGGGTGGTCACTCATCCACAGACCAACCTAGGCAAGCAGGGCTTAACCTAAAGATTGACCCGAGTGGCTGTTATTATTTAGCCATGAGCTCCATTACATTCTGTTATATTACATTTTTACTATCTAATATTACTTAATAAATACTATTGAAACAGTCATACATAACTAATATTTATCTTTTAAAAAAAAAATAATATAATATTTAACGCAGCTTATCAGTACCCGGTATTAATATTTGTGTACTACTTTTTTTACTTTATTTGCTAGATCAGGTGAGTGACGGGTTAACAACACACATGACGCATCGTACCATTGCCTGATTAGAAGCCTTATCTTTACAGTTGTGCATGGACAAAACACCAGCTTGTAATTTGGAGTGAAATATTTTTATTTTTATGATGTTATTTGAGGAACAGTTTTTTTCGAAACACTCAAAATATCTTACTATCAGGAAAATTTTCTGTTTTTCCGTATTTCTCTGATACTAAGATATTCTATGTAGGAGCATTTTTTTTCTTATTTTTTATTCACTATGAGTTGGACTTGTTGATTTTAATAAAACAAAAAAAAAAAACTTGATGGCAGGTCTGCATTGTAACCTAATGAGTGACAAGTTTTTCCAAAATATTACTTAACTGTTCTTAAACCTGAAATATTAAATTAAGTGACTGTTTTCGTATTCCAATAATTACCTAACAAGGTCACTCATAAAACCAGTTCTAAACAACAGCTGTTTATTAGATAAAAAGAATATAAATCACGCATATATAAAAACCTGCTAGTACCTATTAGCATAAAATAACATAATTCTAGAAACATGTGTTTATTTTCGTTTCCATCATAATCTCGAAAAAGTAAAACTTTTCCTTTCAGGTATTCTGAAAATAACAAAAGCCACTCAACAAAGGAGGTGTTCAAAGCATACATTCCAGAATTAAACACACAGAGTATCAATATCATGTAAGTATTATGTTACTGGCCAGTGAGAAGTTGCGAACTGCCTAGAAACAAGATGTTAGTTTATAAAGTATCAAAATGAATGTGACTAGCCATCTAGATTTAGTAATTTCAACTGCATTCATAAAATGAATTCCGTCTGCGGCAAATAGATGTTTTATTACTATATAGTAGATACACTTGATTTTAGTGATAGATGCTTCCAGACAAAATTAAAATGGCTGTGCAAGTAATTTTACTAGAATTGTTGAGTTAATCTTCTAAGGGACCTGCATGAGTATGTTGTTTTGGATCCATACAAGAAATTATACTTACACATACTAATGATTTATTATACTGTGTTATCATTTGTTACTCAATATTAGTAAATGATGTCTATAAAACTAGTTACTTATCCATAGTCACAGTTTAGTAACACCAGGCTTTAATGCAGATGTAAAAATAGTTATAGGCTATAAGATTAACCTAGAAAATCATCATGCAACCTACTTAGTTCTACACTGATAAATGATAATGTACCAAAGAGATGTAATAAGGTAGAAAAGTCTACCTACTTGTTTATGGGGGTGTGAACAATTTGGTCTGTGGAGTCTGTGGGTGGTCTAATGAGGATAATCTCTTGTACAGTACTGAATATATAGATTGTTATTTGATTAAGGAACAATTTACTAATTGAATCACAAATGTAAAATAATTAAGTTGTTTTTAATTTTTTATAATCATTATGTGTTCTGTTTTATGGTATTACAGACTCTTTAAATTTTAGTATTATTCCTCAGTGTCACAAGCAATATTAAAAAAAACAGCATGTTCTCAAGCATAACGTGAGCGAAGCTGCGGCCAAAGCTAGTATAAAATAAAATTATTATAGTAGTCTCTCTAGAAAATAAACTATTGACAAACAAAAGAATAAATGCAGGTACCCACGTTAACGTTTTACAACACGTGCGTGATGCGTGTATTGCTTGTTTTCTCTATATGTACATACCCGAAGTATTTACGTTGGCCTATTTACTTGTAGGGTACAAGCTTATGGCCGAATTAGACGATGACACTCCACTCTGCTCGCCCAAGGTTACACGAAACAGCGCAACTGGCCGACGTTCCAGACAAAACAACAGATTTAAACTCATTACGAAAATAAAATGACCCTATATTTAACAATGAATTGCATTTGCATTAAAATTACGTACGGTACGACAGGTGTTTGATCATCGTTTACAAATAACTCACCTTAACAAACGCAAAAAGTCCTTAGTACGTGCTGTATTTCCATAAAACACTTTCACTTCGCTTTATAACACAAATACAATGTTAGAACACTGAAAATTATGAAAATTTACAATTCGACAATATTTACAAATAAACACCACTTTCTAACTGCGCGCAGCAGCAGCACTTGTAAAAACCAAAAACAAAACAGACAACAGACTGACCGCACTGACAGCTGGATGGCTAGTGCTGTTGAGGACAGTTGACAGATTGGGCACAAATAATAAATCATTCGATTTTAAATGATTGATTGCTAACATCGATTCGTAAAAGTGATTTTTAAAAAGAATTAGGCATCACAGATTCAGCAGTATAAGGGGATCACAAGATATAGCATGACAAGTACGTAATATTTAAAACTACTAAATAACATTGTTCATGTAAATAGGAAATTATTGACATGTAAATTGCTACAATCGTTTTAGCAGACTTCACATAGTTCACAAGAATTCAAATCGATTAGTCGTCTAAATTGATTTTAGTATCGTCTATCTCACAGCACAATGTCTATGAAAAAAATGTTGCCAGGTTAAAAGTTTCTCCATCTATAAAGGTAATAAAAATAAAATTCAAGACATTTTTCGATTCAATTTGACGTGTAAAGTTTCATCAAAAGAAAGATGTTTTTGGCTTCGAGTTAAAATTACAAGTATAGAATAATTTACTGGGGTCGTAATTTTTAGAAGGGAGTTACTAAGACATTTTGAGTTAATATCAGTTGAATAATTGTTTTACAAACTTTGTAACTTTACCCAGATACTACACGTTTTCAGACAGACATTTTAAACATAAAACATTTCATTCATATTTTTTCATTTCATTCTTCATTTCATTAACTTAACGTTTTTTGGAAATTTTTGACGTTTGACAGCAGCTTTAAGGGGGGAATAACAAATAAAACGGCAACACCAATTTAAGTTTCCGGGTTCCTGTCGGGCGGGCCGAAATGGCTCGAAGGTCCAATCAAATCATTCAGCTCGCGAGCCTATGTGGGCGATACTTATCAAAACAACGTTCTGTTTTGAAGACCGCGGGTGTTATTTACAATTTAAAAATTGAAAACATTGACTGAAAATATTTAGTTCTTAGCGTTTACAGAGATGCAGTGATATATTGAAGTGGTATTTTTGTCGTAATAACGCTTGACTTTCGATTTATTGACTGTGCGAATAATATTTTGTATCGAAAATGACCGCTTCAACGATGATTGAATTGGAATCCTGGATAATCTACCAATGTGTGCTGAATGAATGCCATGTGTCCAGCAGCTGTAAGTAGTAATTTATCAATTATTATGTTAATTAATTCATCAGATATCCAGCGCACGATAGAGCGCGTGCCTAATCACGTTAAATTATTTGTAATTGGGTATTTCTTTTTTTGTTTATTAATAAAAACAGCTAGTTTCCTCAATTTATTTCTGTAAAATATATTGTTCCTTTTTCCGTTACCTAGCGGTGTAGTGTAGTTGTTATTTGTAATTAATAAATAAGTAAGTACATGCACGTAGGTATTTCTATAATAAAAATACAGAACATTTATTAACTTATTTAGTTAAACAAGCCTTGTTAGTAAAATTCCTATTAAAAATTAGAGTAAATAAAGTTTTTAATAAAACTTCTTATAGATGAAGGTAAGTAATTAAAACAAACAATAACGGCAACATACTCGGAAAGTAACAAATTACTTTACTTTCGTTTTTATTAACACATCAAATACGTTTTACAGCTTTCTTGTTACGTATTTTAAATGTATTGTACCTACTCGTCTACGTCGTCGACGGACCCAGTACTTACACCAAGGCACAGGCAGGTTGGGAATTACGTCCAATGACTCACACCATAGAATCAATTAATTGCATTTGGAATTAAATTTTATTGGTAGGCCTTCCTTTCGTTCAATGACAATGGTGTCGATTCTGTTGTGAACAAACTAAACTTAATTTAGGCTATTGCTATCTTTTTCTCTATAATAAAACGAGAAAGAGACGGACGGCCGATTAAAAGATAGCAAGAGCCTAAATTAAGTTTAGTTCGTGCACAACAGTATCGACACCAATGGCTTATTGGTTCGGACTAAGTCATCTCATGAAGACCAGCATAATAATAGCATAGACAACAAACTAGCTCGAACGAGCTGAAGAAGAAAGGACCAGGGAACTAGGTACCTACTTACTTAAGCTTGGGTGTTTATGGAAGCCTATAGTATAGTACCCTAATAAGAAAAAAGAGCGAACATTTTCGTTACCTCCTCCTAGGTTATTACCATTCACATGAAGTTTTGTTATCCTTAGTAAAAGCACTCAACAAGGGCCTTGCCCTGTACCCTAATATTTATCTGGTTTTATGTGTGAAGTGTCTCCTAAGCCACAATTAGGTATGGAGATCCAGGTGTTTTTAGACAGAAGTCTGTTAACAGCTGCGTCTCCAAAAATAAACCTTAGTGAGTGATCTAATATTCCATCTCCACTTTCACTGAAAATCACTAAATGCATTTAGTGCTAAACATATTTAAAAGATTGTTCTTTTTCTGTATTTCGTTTGATATTGACCATGGACACTTGGACAGAATAATGTTTTAAATACTTACTACATCAAAAGGACTCAGTGATTAGTGGTGCAAGCAGGCCTAAGAATAGTCAAGGTATCATGAAATTATAAACCGGCACGCTCAAATAAAATCGTGGTCACAAAAATCATCAGAACACAAACAAATCAATTCCAATAACAAAACGAACCATAAACAATCTTCATTGAATCGTTCTTCAGATAACAGCGTCTCTTAGAAACAAGTAACGATCACGGGTAATCGTGAACGTTCGAACGGAACCCCTAATTAACGTTAATTGCGTACTATCTTCATAAACGAACACATGCCCTGTCCGAAACGGTGTCTGTTAGTCGTCAATGGCTCGTGCGGGCATTTGGAAGCGTGCTGTTAATTATACTTGTAATAGGTACAATATTTTTGTAGGGCATTTGGGAGCATTTTTATGACACAGTAGACTTATACGAGTACTCCTAATGATGGTCGCATTTGAATTTCCAAGAAAACTGCCAGTTAGATGGACAGAAAGTTGGATAAGAATTAAGTCGATACTTCCTAAACATCTATGAAAATGAACAGACAAGAAACTCCATGGACTATTTTCCACAAGATTCAAAGAAGGAAAATGGATTACATATCGGAGCATTAAATTAAGGCCGAGATAAGAAACACCAAGACGTTAACAGTTTGCAACAAGACGTACACGAACAACTTGCCCGGAAGAGCGTTTTACTCGGCACCAATCACGTTTGATCCCAATCAGAAACATGCTCTCGATGTCTACGCGTTGCGACTTCCTATTAGTGCCTATCATTGATCTATAGTTCCTACTACACACACTGTATTGTTGTAATTTGTCAAACAAACAAAATTGGTTTCTTAAAACAACTTTACAGATCCGAATTCGAAGAAAATCTACGAATATTGGATCGTTTTATATGTCAAAGCAAAGGGTTTTCTCGTTAACAAGATCTTTCAGATTGAGTTCGAAACAGTGAAACAGGTTTGAGTTCGAAGGTTTTGCGTTTTCATGCTTTGTCAAAAATTCACGTCCGATACTTTTCAATAAAGATTGCATTTGATTTTTGCAATCAAAGTAACTACTACCGGTCAGCGTAGATTTCAAGTAATTTTGCTGTCAAACTGTCACGAGGTGCTCTGTTGTCTACATAAAATTTGGAGTGTTTTGAAGGTAAACTGTGGATCGATTGAGTCTTCATGACACACAGGAGCTTCACGAAGGACACAACCTTGACATCGGCCAGGTCTTTACGACCCGAACAACAAGGAACGTGTAAAAGTATATATATTTGTACCGTTTCATGTTTACTGCGTGCTCAATAAATACGCCAGGTTAATACTCCGTTCTTCGTGTCAAGCCACACCCCTTTGTTGATACTGTTGTCAATGTGTTATTCATATGAATACCTACAGCTACAGGCGCTACAGCCATGATGTGACGCATTTTCCCCTATCGTGGTTAGAAACTGCGTTGTGCCGGGTGGTATGTTTCCTTCCTTTTACTCCAGATTCCATATTTTTGCATGTTTTCATAGCAGTTCGTAAGTACTATCAACCAGAAGAATGTTACTTGATAACGTCTGATGTTCTTCTTCTATGTGCTACAAAATTGCTAAGACATCAAGCGAAAATGTTTTCAATGGAATAAAATCTGATTCAGATAGGACCTGCGGTTCAAAGCAAGAATTCCCGACATCGATCAAGGCTCCTTGATCGATGTCGGGAATTCTTGCTTACCGCCTAGATTACGATACTTAAACCTAATGGAGAACTTAATTATCCTGCAAAATAATTAAAGACATTTACGTGAGGAACTTTATGGAATAAATCCAGTCTATTGCGTAACATACCGGATTTATAGGCGATTTTTATGTTACAAGATTCATTCCGAAACCTAAGTAATAACATCGTTCAATTTTGTTACAAAAATCTAGAACATCTAGAAATTTGAGAAGTTTGCCAAAGCTGAGATGTTAAAAACAGATTTTACAGTTTACATATAATACTTTCTACAAAAGACATAAACTTTGTTTGAAATGGCTTTTCTATAGGAGCTATTAAATTTAAAATTAATGCCAAGATTTCTTAGATTTCTATTATGTATTTGAACTCATAGCTATTTCTGAAGCCCTGTTGTATTTATTGGATATAAATCAAGATAACTTTGTCATAATTATTTTCGGATTCAAAAAGCAGCCTCCAACATTTGGCTCGAATACCCTCGGGTCTTCGAGGGTTCCCGATAGCCTTAGTTATTGTAAAAACAATCTGTACGATGCAGTCTATGATTAAAACTGTCACCATACAATGGATCCCCTCACACGTTGGAATCATGGGTAACGAGGAAGCAGACCTAGCAGCCCAACAAGCGTCGTATGAAGGGATAAATTACAAATGCGCTACGTTATACTCAGATTGGCTTGGTCATGTCAAAGAACTGTGCAGATTAAGATGGCAAGAATATTTTGAAGAACGAGGCATCTGGTATAAAACCATCCAGTCTGAACCGCTTCGTTACCCACGGTTCGAAGGACTTGATGTAGATAGGAGATATGTTGTAGCTCTGTTGAGGATGCGTGTTGATGATTTCAGGTCATATCCCATCTAACAAATTTAAATATTTAATGAGTAAAAGTTCTTTACCAAACTGCGAAGTTTGTGATGTGGGGTAATAGAAGACATACACGTAAGACAAGATTTGCCTGGTATGGGATTCCCCTTTGTCGGAGGAGGCTAGGATGTTGTGCCGGCTGTTGTTACTTAGTATGAAAACGAATACTCGAACAAGTCATGATTACGAGTATAATACGAACTGTGCATTACCCATTGTTTAGTGTTAAGTTGTTTAATGTAGTTGTTATGGGGGTGACATTATCACTAAGTGATAAAACCCCTTAAAACAAATAAAGATTAAAAAATAAATAAAAAGTAGGAGCTATTGACGGTAACAAACTCAAAATTAAATTGCCTATTTTGTTGAAGCCGTTGAGGAGAAATCGTGACCGCCATAATATTTAATAAAGCTATTTTGAGACTCGTAAAACCGGTGCCGCTGGGATAGCATACATTTGCGGTTTCTTAGAAGAGAAAGAAATTATAATAAAAATCAATTTATGTGCTTTGGAAATGGGCCATTATATCCATTAAACCCAAAAACGTGCTCTACATTTCAGGGATTTAAACGCCCTGTGAAACTTGATCCTCTAAATCAAAACACAGGGTGTAACAGGACCCATGGACGTCTTGAAAGAAAGCAAGAAAGAAAAATATTTAATTGACGTCAGTTATAACACAAAATAAAAGAAATATTCAAAATAAAGAGGATAACATAGTAGGTGCTGTGTGCTTCACGGCTGCGCCAAAAAGGTCAATTTCAGCATTCATGGCAGACAGGTGATGCTATCTGTGGTGTGTGGTGATGGTGTGCTGCTGTGTGTGCTGTGGTGGTGGTGGTGTGCTGTGTGTGTGGTGGTGGTGCTGCTGTGTGTGCAGGTGGTGTCTGTCTTGCCTAAACAGTAGAATGATTTACAAAACTATCTCTTAAAACTTCACAGTTAAGTAATAGGGATATGCACGTCATTTTTTCTTCACTAAATCAATAAAATACAGTACTATCAACCCAAGAAAAGTATTAAAAGTTAAGTTCAACTACTGCTTGTCGCTTAAAAATTATATTAAACTCCTGCAATTTTCTATGACAGTAGAAACGTCCGTAGCTGTCGCGGTCATGAAGTGACGTCATTTACCACAATCTGCCTTGTTTATATCAATTTATTTGCCCTTAATAGAATAATTTTACTAATTGTATGTGCTCTAGTCAAGTAAAAATTGCAATAACAATAATAATAACATCTTAGTGAAACTTTAGGCACATTTCAAATAAAAGTGTTTTTTTGACACAGACTTTGACGTCACTACAGGCGTTCTCGAGGACAACGCGTTTTGAGAGTGCGTTCCGTTTCACCAAAAACATGCTACATAAAACAGTAAATTGTAAAATAATTGATGTATTAGCAACTTAAAGAAGTGTACCACAATGTTTTTTTGGGCCAATACAAGGCTTTTTTAATAAATAAAAAGAGTTTTGTATTTCATGCATATTCCCTATTAAGTAAATCTACCAAAATTGAGTCTAAGATCATTTAAGACGCATTAATTTCCAAAGTATCTAACCGAAATGGAAATGTGGTGGCTTCGTCGAGTATTTGCAAACCTCCTTTGATTCCAAAGACACATCTCCTTTAAAAGTTACGGGGAGAGTTTCCAATATCACACTCATTATTTTTCTACCATTTAAAATTTTGTTTCATGTTACCTTCATTACCGCGTACCCATTGTGATATTCGTTCATTAAAATTAATTAGGACAACAAGGTGTAATTGGGTGTGGCAACACCAACAAAACTCATCAAACTCACCCATGCGAGGACTGTTTCTGATGCTGTGCAAGATATTGTAAAATAAGGGCATAGTCTTTCCCTGCTAAAGATTGAGCATGTTGAAATATTTCTTAAGTTTTTTTTTGTACCTTATTTAACAGCTGCAAAGAAGCTAAGAAACAGTGTAGGATAATATGTACATTTTTTTTTCAAAACTAAGTTTTATTGTAGTTTCTCGTCTCACTACGAAAAACGAGAGATTACGCCGAATGAATATCGCAGTCCGCAGTTCAGCGGCTTGACCGCAATTTACCAAAGTGCTCGACCAAGGATTAGGTACTCTGAATTCCACGTGTGGAATGTGGAGTGGAGCCCGAAGGTCACATGCTTTTGTCCAGTATTCGCACATCGGAATATCGCCACGTATGGCCGACCTGCATTCCCTAACGGTGGGTTTTATGTACCATTCCAACTGTTATCATGATTACTTAGCCACAAAAGGTCCCTGAATGGCTTTGTTTCAATAGTTTCAATCCCTTGTTATTGCGCTAACCAGATCTTACGTTTGTTGAGTCCTCAGTTTTAAAAGAGAAGTTTGTTAATTACTTACGGAGAAAAAAGTTGAATGCATGGAATTATCAAGCTCCTTGGTTGAAAGTATCATACTGACGTCGAACTTAAAAACGTGAGCAAAAATGTTTCTTCGTTCAAAGTTCCCCTTCGTCTATAAGAATCCTTATCGGAACTAAATAATGGGTCGGTTCCTTGCTCAGCTGTTGCGTAGCAGGTGCGATCACAGCTGCCCTTCCCATCGTTGTAAGTGTTGTAACGGTCGCCGGCGTGTGCGAACCCGCTATTCTTCTTTTAAATTCAAACTGAGAAACTGTTTGCTTTTAAAAATTCAATGCTCGAAAAACGTACAAAGGTGAAACGTTCTTTCTACTTTGTATATGGCCAGGTTTGTTTTTTTTTCTCTTGACACTGCGACCATGACTAAGCGGGTATGAATTTTAATTGGTAGTAGGTACCTATATGGCTGTCTCGCGAACCTTGTTCAGTAAACTGTGGATTGTTTAGAATTCGATCTGGATTCTGCTTACCTTTAAAATACTTGTGTAAATAAGTTTATTTAATGTCAACACCGATAAGGCAAAAGTCATTGCATTTTTTTAATTTCAAGTGATTAAAATTCCTGTAATATTCTTAATTAAAATATTTTCAGTTAAAATACTTGTTGACATGTTCAAATAACTTACATTTTTATGGAGCGTATTTTAAGGCGTGTTGTTGTTATACTTAGGTACCCACTAAGTTGTTTTCGGCACTGGTAAAGGTTTGGCAATTTGGCATAAATTATGTTCCCATTCAAATAACGTAATGTACTTTTTCGTCATCAAGAGGATGTTAAAAATAAGTCATTCTTTTGGTTCAAATTTACCCTATCATCAAGTAGACTCTACTTACTCAATTTCTCACGAATGCCATTGTAGTAAACAAAGACCGACTCGCAAGTTGTCATTTCACTTTAACTGTTACTGCTAGTAACAGACCCTTTTAACTAAACGCATTGTTCTCCGTATACGGCTATTAAAGACAAAATAACTCCATGTTACCAACAAGAGATGGTAGTTATTTTGTTGTCCCTCTAGTCATTAAAATGTTTCTGGTCCTTTACTATCATCCTGCAGTGAGACAACAATCAAGAATCCGTACAATTTCGAAATTGGAACTATCTTTTCGATCCAACTGGAAGTCAAGAATTTCTGTTGTACCCAGATATAATCCGACCCAAGCCAGGTTGGTACCCTTAATTAAATAACTAAGATCTCGTCCATCTGCCGCCTAAGCCATTAATTCCATTGCCATTGTTTCAATATGAAGGCTGTATAGTGATCGATTGTTCGTAGACATCGAATCCGACTCTAAAGTCATTTCAGAGTTCAAATTTTAGTCCTTCTGTCCAAAATTCCAAACCATTTATTAGAGGTCTTAGAGGCTTCCATGTTTCTCTTTTACAGCTTTCAAAATCCTGCATCTACTACAGCAGTAAGCTTCATAGCTCAAAATAAATATATTGTAAGACCTGGCAACACAAAAAATAAAACGTGTGACAGCTTAGTAGATTGTTTCATGACCCAATAATGATTGCGGGTCACGGTCGCCAATACCATTCAACAGTCTTATGAAAATCAATAGGGGAGATCTATTTTTAACACTAAGTACAGCTAAAACGTGACTTGCTGGAGCCTTCGAAGTGTCCATAGACGTCCATTTTTAAGGACCACTGATCTAACTGTTGACGAGGCCAAATACTGGGCCTTCTCTTCAAAAGAAGAAGATAGTTTTAAAACCATTCCGAAGTTTTCATTTCCTCAAACATGTCATTTCAATGATTAAAAACATAATATAAATGAAACTTCAGCTCCAGACTAACAAACGAACAATAATTCACATTTGAAAAGACAACAAATCCACAAGGGAACGGCGCGCTTGCTCCATATAATAAAATTCTTGTGTCCGTCCGTCTGTATCGGAACATAATAAATTCATTGTCACGTTCGCGTTCTCGCGTATGGAATATTTCGTAATGAATGATTAATAACGAATTCACTGTGCACGTTTTGGGATATTGTACTTATATTGACGATGTTTATATCTGCATGTAAATTGCAAATGTTCCGGGGTATAGTTTTGCAAGCCGTGACTTACTTTCTACTGTTGATTGCAAGACTGACTCCTTGCTGGAAGAAATAGTCATAAATGTAGGTAGTCACTCACCTATGACCTGGTTGCGATTGGCGTTTCCTTAGACAAATTATAACGTCGCCATTAAAACCTACGAAGTATCTTCGTAATTATTTTATATTAGACCAAGGTTTTTCTTGCTAGGCAAGTCCTAGCAAGAAAAACATTAATCGTTAGTAAATGTAATGGTAAGGACTAAGGTAGGTAGGTGAAGTAGAGAATAGATCCTTAGAAGTAAAAAAAAATACCAACAAATTAACCTTGGGGAAAAATAAACACAACTTCTGGACAAGCTGATTGGTAATCGATATGTTACAGGATGTACAGTACAGCCGATCCATTTGGATTTAATGTTACTACTTTCTTCGCCCTTCAGCTACCTAAGCAATGACCCTTAAAAAAATGTCAAGGACGGGGACGGCATGGTCCTCGAGATATTCATTAATGAAAGGTTTTTGCATATTTGCACACCATACTTATAATATTCTCAAATTGTTTTTTTTTATTCCCAGCAGCATTTTTATCCAGCGGAGTAGATGACTTTTTAAATTGAGCGTCAATTATGAATCCTCCGTTTCACCTCCAGGCAAGGCATTCTCGTTACTCCGCTTTTGTCCTTTGCCCCGAGATCTCCTACTTAATTTTCCGGACTTCAGGATTAAAAAAAATACGAACGTATTTCTGAATTTAAATTCCATATTTTCCTCGAACGGTTGTTTATTTTGTTTATTTTCTTGATCTCAACATTGACCTGATGACTTTCAATTAATGGATCCTGTTTTGCTTTTAATTATTCAAAACAAGCTCAAAATAGACACAAACTAATAACACAATTTCTTGGAGACTGATAGAAAGTAAGGTTTTCTCGAAAGATATTTCAAAACTCAATCGTAGTTCGCAAACAAAAAGTTGGATTGATTTCTTCACGAGTTCTTGACTTCAGCAATCAGATAAGATGGCTTTCCGCACTTAAGAACTTTATTAAAACTATCTCTAGTGTCAACTGATACTCCACTTAAAGTGTTTTTAATAGTATTTGAATAGGAAAATAAGTTATCGGCGAAGTTTATGACTTTTCTTTTAAATGCTCAAAGATTGTGTTCAGGATTTCAGCTTTAAGTATTCAATGTCTTTTGATGATATTGGCATCAAATATCAACGGGTTTACGAAAAGTATTAATGATGATGTCAATTGGGTCAATCAAGGAGGCAGATTTTCAACATTAATATGAGTAGGCATGCATGTAGTAATTTTTTCGTATTACAAAATACTGTTCGTGCAAGTTTTGGCATTAACCATTACGTTACTTTTAGTACTATCACAATAATCTTCTGAAAAAATACCAAAAGAGAATGGTTACGTAGTGACATGTTTTGGGTTATTGTTTTCATCCTTATTTTCGCCAGAATATTGTTGTTCGCAGCTCAAAATAAAACACTTCTAGACACTGGCTCGTACTATTCTAAAGATGGTCAAAGACTGGACAGAAAATAGAAACTTCTTTATTTCTTTTAGCTAGGTTCCATAGTGTATCAGTCTGTATTTGAATGTCTGTTGGAGGGATTAAGTGAAATCTATTTCTTCCTACAAATACAAACTACTGATACATATTATAAAAGCATGCTAATGTTACTGAATGTAACGTCTTATCTGCATTACTCATTATAGAAGCGACAAACTGTACAATAATGGTGAAGTTGTTCGCTTATCTGAGAAAAAGCCAAGTGTGTCTAACCAGGCCCTCACAACACAACGGACATAGAGGATTACTAATACGGTTTTCTTTACTGATAAATTAGTTTATTAATTTCAGCTAGTCATTCATCAGCCTGACCTCCTTGAGAGTACTCTTTACTTGTACCAAATAGTCATTACTATAAGTTAAATATCTTACTATGTTATATGAGTCCTTGTAAGACCGAACTTTCACAACAAAACCACAGATTCTCGAGCCTTTATTGCAAACTGAAGTCAAGATGTTACTGAGAGTAACTTTGCTTATAATAGTTCTGCTGTCTTGTTTCTATTTGTTCTCTCGAAACAAATATGAAGACGCAATCAAATTGTTACCGCAATAAAAGGATCTTTATTACTTACCAAATTCGTCATGCGTATCTATCTTATAGTAACGACGATTCGTTTTCGGGATGTCTACTTCACATTAATCTGTGAAGTGTGTTTAGTGTGAGTGGCAGACGAATCCAATTTGTACGGTAGACCGAACGTGAGTGGCTACAAAACGAGTATTAGCTGACCTCTTATTCTATCCAAACTCCGTACTATGCTAGGTCAAATTGCTACCACGAATGTGTGGTTCACTATACCTCCTAACCGTTTTTATGAATACTCTTTACACATATCGTCTAGAAAAAACTTAATTCGATCAATTTTATACGCCGACTACCGTTATTAACCTTTGCACTTACAAGGTAAGGAGTCCATTTTAGTTTCGTCTTGTTGTTTCTTTCTCGGTGGATTGAGGATTATGATTGATAAAATGTCTGTCTTAAACTTAGATCCGTTTGAATTGTAAAGTTTAGTGCTTCAACTTTGTTGGTAGTTTTAACAGTTACCCAAATCAAATATTCAGTCTACATACTACCAGTCGTTTCTGTTATTTCTGGAATTGTGCCTATTGGCTTTTTCTGCATCAGAAGTGGCGGTCTATCACCAGTATGATTAATTTTAATATTGTCATGACCAGGATTCTAGGGTATTTTCTGAGCTTTATAATGTCTACAACTTACTTTCATTGAATTCGTCATGAGTTGACTAATTCGGGAGATGTTAATGATTAACAAACAATGACTATACTCGTACATTCGAGGAAGCTAGGCTTATACATTGTACTGACTAATCGCAAACAGCTCCACGCAAGTTCCTGTCCACGATTATAAATTGCTCAACTAAATCATATCTCCAATTATTGTTGCAACATTTAGTATCATATCTTCTGACTGCCCATATTTTATTTCCCATCGTCGATCATCTTAAGAACTTTGCAACAAAATATCTCTCTATAATCTATAATGGCTTGTCAATTATTCAAATGATTAATAATAGTCCTCTCCTCCGATACCTCCATACAATACAGGCATTATTTTGCAATCTTTCAGACTATCACTTGAGAAATTGTGCTCCTTATTACTACTTGCTGAGGAGCGATAATGCGTAGGCTGAGGTGAGGTTAGGCTGACAAGGTCGTTAAGTCTAGCCTCTAGACAGCCTGTTTTGCCAGCTGTAATGATATGTTTGTGCTTGAGTTATAAATATTAGCGGTACATTTAGCGGCTATCTATGTAGAGACATTCTAATGAACTGTACGAATTTAAGTTTTTAAATAAATCATTATGATTGAGTAGGTATTCATTTTATTACACTGGTTTTCAAGATGCGAGTCGCGTTTTGCTTGTTAATAAGATTCTGTAACAGTAATGGTAACGGTAGGTAATTTTTGGACCGCACTGCGCCCGCGTCGGTCTGCTTAATTGGTTATTCCGCTTCAGTATGAACAGTTTCGATGCTTCGGTGAAATTGACCGCTGAATCGAGTGTCTTGTGTTTTGTTAATACTTGCACATGTTCGGTTTTAAGTTGTTTGTTTTTGTGAACTGGCGCCTCGTGTACTTGTGAGTTGAATTTAACTTTCATGAAATCATGTTCATGATTTATGGATTTTACAGCTTGAGAAGTTTTGCTGCTTTTATTTTTTAAGTGACATTGAAATAACTTTAGGTGTTCAATACCCATAATAGCCGATCATTTGTAATTTGTAATACAAAACATCCTCTCTAGAAAGCTTGTATCCGAAACTACCCATTGTCTGCGACTCTGAACTAGCCCTGTATCCATGTTTCACAACATACTGGGATACTTGATAACTCTATTGTCACCACAATGTTGGCCTTTGTTATGTGAAAGATTGTATTACAATACTGTAAGACTAGCCGGCTTGTTCCGGGTTGCCGATCCATGACATACTTCCGAATCAAAACATTAATCGTTTTTCAACGACTAGCGTTGTATTCAGTTTTGTACTATGTTTATTTTAGTCTTCCGTTATGCTAATATCCATATTTATGACAAATTTTACTGCAAATTATTCAGTTTATTGAGGACACTTCATTATAGGCATTAATAATTTTCCTTCCTTTTATTGGAGGTCCAAGCATTAGCTAATCAATGACCCCATTCCGGTTTCTTCGTTCAAATAATTCGATCTTGTCCCTTCGGCGTTCTGTACAATGACGTCAACTTCAAATTTAATTTCGGCGATTACCAGTTTGTTAGTCAGACAAATTAAATCCGTAATATGGAAAAAGCCTACGAGATGTCGAGCTTTAATTTGCACAACAAACAAACGTTTTTGTTGCTTCTAAACAAATTGGGCCTAAATTGTTTTGGTCTTTTAACTTAAGGGCCAATTACATTTCCGCCTCTTCAGTAATCCCTGTCAACTTTTCCACGTTCTTCCTTTTTAAATTTTGATTAAACGGGAAATCGTTTAACAGACGGAATGAACGTACATCCTTGTATGTATATCTCTCAAGATCTGCCAGCTATAAAGTTGTACGCGCTGGTCCACTGAATATGTTTGCACATTTTATTGCTGACATAAATCTAGCGCATTATGATAACTAGGTATTTCCTATTAGAAGGCAATTTTCTGGTGTAATATTTAATAATTAAACAGGGTCTGGCCTTGTGTGTAGGGACATTCTTGGTACAAAGGGAGTCCATTAGAGTCGTATAGGGTGCGTAACATCGTTTTTATTTGCTGGTAGACTGGCTTTTATACGCTTTTAAGCCTGTGACAGGATATCGAGGGAAATATATGCGTTGCGACGATGTCACGATTCTGTGAACCACTAAAGTGATTTAAAAAAAATACTGCTACATATTTTAGGTTAAGTGATTTCTGTTTTTATGTTACATGTAGGTTCATGTGCAGATATATGTAGCTTGTCAGTCGCCTGAAGTGTTCTGAGAAATACTGTTGGTAGTTTGAGTCATTCCTTGATGTTATCTTCCTTTGTGGATTTTATGATATTGGCGATTTATTAAACTTAATCTTCATTTATTTTTCTATTTTCTAATCTTGTATTTGTTTCGACAATCGAAAGTTATCTTTATGACTATTTGCCACTACTGTTAATACATTTATTACTAAACAAATTTTTATAAAGTTTTATAAATTCCTCAACGATTCTGGTCTGATTCGGTTTGTAAGAAACGAATAAGCAAATAAAAAGTAGAAGAGATACTGTCTCGTTCCATTTAACATATGTTGGCAAGAAGCGTATTCATGTCTGTTATAATTGCAATGCTGCGATGCTCTTATGAGACGTAATATGAGCGGCGTCGAATGCTTATTGTTCAACTACTCTCACGATTTTACTTGTTTCTCGAAAGTCAGGGGAAATGATTCATTTATTATTATGTTTGTACTCCACAGTGTTTCCGCTGTTATTTAATTGACAGACTGCGTCTTCGCTTTCGATACGATCTCCTTGTAACCAACTAATTGACTAGATTGAGGTTTATTGTTAGAGTTAAATGGCAGTAACTGTTTATTTACTTCGGTTTGGATTGCAATTGGTACGGCTTGGTACTCTACCTCTGAAAGTCAATTAAATTTTGTAATAGCAACATTGCCTCAACTCTTTCAAGGCTTCATCTATTATTTAATTTAAACCTGATTAGTAAATGTAAAACAATCCCACCATAAGAAACCACGAACGTAACACAATATTGAAATGCGTATCTAATCTCATTTGCTTACAACCGGGCGCAAGCAAGAAACTTGTCATACAGTGGAACGAGTTTTTGCTCCACATCAGGCAATGACCGCGTGAACGATAATGTCGTAATTAAATATGCAGTCTAATCCTAAGGACGGAACAACTATATTTGCTGGGAATGAAACCGGAACGATGTGAGACGAGGACGGTATCGAATGTTCTCACGCACCGCATTCTAGCTCACCCCGCTGCTTTTACACCTCAAGAATTTGAATATTGTTATTCTAAGGTGAATAGGCAGATGCAACACTGGCTCTTGGAGATTTGATTGTAAGCGTAACTTGGATTTTTGAATAGGATCTTCGCTTTAACATAATTGGCGTTTTTTTCTGCATTTCCTTAATCGTTGTTAATGTCAGGCTCAGGGGTAATTAATTCCTGTTTTTGTCATGTCAGACCCTCCGGATTAATCGTTTTCGGTTCGCCGTTTAATTTGTCATTCATATTTTGCATCACAAGCACAACATCCGTATTCGACACGATTCGATGAAAATTTGGAGATCTCCAAAATAGTATAGTTTGTTATTGAGAACTTTAATCATATTCCGTTTATTGTCAGTATATATTATAATGTGTCAAAAGGGGGCGCCATATCCTACGTGATCAAAGGAATAGGAATGCCTATGTAATTGGATGGGCCCCATTCAACCATACCGTTGGCTCGGTATTATGTGTCTATGGGAGAAGAGATTTCCTCAGGTGCCTTGTTGGAGCCTGTTGTAGGCTCTGTTATTTCGTATTGATCGTTTTGTACCTCGTATTCTTTACGTTTTTTCTGTTCATTGTTATGTGTTATGTTTCCTGTGTTAACAATTTTCGGGTTTGTTTTTGTCTTCTATTGTGAATATTTGTGAATTTGTTCGCTTACAAACTCTTTGCTTTTTGATATACCCATGTGTTTTTATCTTCGTATCAGTTCTGTTTTTTTTCCAGTGCTCATGTTGATCACTGAGTTATTAATCAATGTTATGAAGAGTTTCTGTTTTTGTAACCCGTGGGACACGAGAGCTGATAACCACCTGCGTTAGCAAAAAAGAAACTCCTTTAGATCTACACAAATAATATACATGGTTATTTTTAGGTCGTTCTGGAACCGAAAGCCATAAACTCGATCATCGAACTCGGAACGATTAGGACTGTTTTTTTTTAAATACCTAAAAAGATATTAATTTATTATAAATTTAATTTTTCGTGATTTTTTTTAAATAACAATAAAGAAATAATTTAAACTTAAATAAAAAATAAAAATGTTTAAAAAAAAAACAGGGCCAATCGTTCCGAGTCCGATGATCGAGTTTATGTCTTTCGGTTTCAGAACGACCTAAAAGTAATCGTGTATAATAGAGTCGCTTTCCAAGTTAGAACTACGCTACGGATTTAGATGAGGTTTCTTCCATACAGAATTTTCACCATCTTTTAGAAAACTTATTCCGGAAGATTTATTAGATAATATAAAACTTGCATCTTATAAAAATATCTTGATGTAATAACCGTGCGAAGCAGGGGCGGGTCCCTAGTCAATTAAATAAATAAAACAATAAGACGATCTATGTGACCGTCTCAAATCTCAGTGATGTGAAAACGGTACAAAGGCTGCTTAAGAAATAAATAAATTGCAGACTGGCCGTGTCGATGCTGTTCAAACATTTATAAACACAGTGATTCAATCAGCTCTGTACAATTAAGTAAAGCAAAATGGAGACCTTATTCTTATGGATTTATTATATAGCCACAAGATTAAGGAGACAGTCAGCTTCGTTGGTCTTGTGGTCGCACTCCTAAGTACGATTGCTCATTCTTCAAATTTCATATTAACCCTAGTTGCACCGTTGATGGTAATAGACTCGCCTACTCCCATTATATCGAGTTTAAACATGGCACAATGTGTAGGTACAGAACAGCGTACCAAAGCTCTCAATCACACTAAAAAGTCATCGAATGCAGTCACTGTGGCATCATCATCATCGTCACAGATAGGTACAATTCTGCCAGGAATAGGTACCTTAGCTGCAATAGAATGCATAATATGTATTATGTTATTAGAATTAACATAAAATTAATAAGGTGTAAGGAAAAAGTACCTATGTATATCCAGTTATACCAACATATATAGTTTCCTTATTGTAATCATATTGTATTGCGTCGCAAACACGGCATGGCACGGCAGCTAACCACGAGGTTGGTTGGTCGGATGCAAATTTTCTTTTCGTTTTGTTGCGAAGTAGTGGACGTATGTAAATTGTTCAGTTACGAATAAACTATGTTCAGAATCTGATTCTCGTGGGATTTCAACGATGTGTCTCAGGTATACCTTTAGCATTACAGTATGGTTCTTCGAAGAGGGACAGTTCAACAGAATTACGATCTGCGGCTTTCAGTGAATCCATATTCACATTGGTCACGTCTTTATTTTCATTCATTCTATTAATTAATTTCTAAAACACATTACAATTATACTTGACGAGGAAAACGATGACCCCAATAGCCTTCATCGTACGTTAAACCGTACAAAAATAACAACAGAACGCAATAGTGCGAGATAAATGTTCAATTCAAGGATGGTGTAAACAATGATTAGGTCACCGTTAACCGTCTGTGCTGCTGTGAGTCAGAATTTGTGTGTTTGTTTGACTGGTGGAGTGTCTTTGAAGGCTGGGAGTCTTGGGTACCGTGAAATCTTGTTGCATGACTGGCTTGCTTAGTCCTACGTCATGCTGGTATGATCTTATACTCATAGTACTGCTGATTAAAGTTTAAAGGTTTAAAGGAATCATTGTGAATGGATTGGAGTTGTTGGAGGAGGGTTGAAAGCGTTTTAATAAGGGGTGGAAAGGGCCATCGACTCAAAAACGGTTACCGCGTGTTCAGTACATTATTCTTTTTTTAAATCTCCGTTACTTTTCGATGGCATGTAAAGCCAAGTTAGAAGCCCATGGACGGCATACAAACTCTGACACCACGTTAGGCACTAACCACTCGAAAAAGAAGAATTCTAATCTCCAATGATTGTTTTCAAACAAAGAATTAACCATTCCGTTATGGTGATGACTCTGAATCATAGTGCATTTGTCTGTTTGTGTGTATGTTTATAAATACATTCGTGTGCAGTCATCTGAGACGCCTTTGTAGTTCGTCTTTCATTGGTGCCTGAATATCGAACTAAGTATAAACAGCATCAGTCAATCATTATAACTTTGGACTGGTTTTATTTTATAAGTCAATGAATCTGAAGAGAGAAATTTGAGTGGCTGTGTCTTCTGGTAGTTAGTGCAATTTTGACGCCACTAGCTTTTGCCCGCGGCTTCGCTCGTGCATGGTCAGATTGAACACTCGGAGATAGTGCTGCTTCCACTTAGAACATTTTTGGAATCGGAGATGTTCCTAAGATTCTCTACATCCAAACTTTACCTCCTTATAATATTATAATTTCCTCCTCTTTATTTTCAAATATGCACCTACCACTGCTTGTTACTGCATCACCCAAAGATTGACTGGTAGAAAATGCCTATGGTATTAAGTCCGCCTCTTTACTTTATGCTTGAAGTGTTAAATAAATAAATATTAGTATAGATTTCACTGGTCTTAAAATATTAATAAGAAAGCCAATTAGTCCATATAACACGCAGCCTTTTAGAAGCTCTGCATGAATAAATGAATATTCAAAACGAAACTAAACTCCCAGCTTCTGCTCCGAACATAAACGTTCGAATAACACTTCACACGACTGCCATACTTCAAGCTACTCTAACTTTTATATCATTCGTATAACATGTATAATCCCATGAAACAGATGAGGCTAAATTGTCGTGCACACGGATAAAACTTTACCAACATAAATCTATCAGGAGTTCGCTAATGCATTTAAATGTTTCCGATGAAATATAATGGTGTGGGCTTCAGGAACATTTTTGCATTCCATCGTATTTTTAGAAATCAATCAGCGAAAGAATTTTGGGTCATCAATTTTATATCGTTGTGTTTTTCGCTTGTTGGTTCTGGGTTGAGGAATTCAATGATAGCTTCAGTATGTTTAGGGAGCTCTTTGGCTTTCAAAAACTATTCCATATGTTACTCCTCATTTATTTGGGGTTGGCACAGGATGTCTCCTTTTTCCTTACCATCAGTCGTCAACTCAGGAGTCACTGCCTTCCTAGCCATATCATCTTTCATCAACCTGTGCTTATAAATTTTGAATCAGTCTTGCTTAAGTCTACCTGTCGGTTCTCACCTACTTCGTGCTGCTCTCCAATGAGGTCTTAGACGAGAATAGGACATACAATATTCAAATTCAAGTCAGTCAAGCTCCTAACGTGTACCTAAACGTGCTCCTTTAACCAAGCAGGTATTAGCAGGGGTGTAAGCAAACAGAACAGGTCTCGCACGTAATAATATTCCTAAGTTTAGAACTCACACGTTTCGTGTCCAATGAGCTCCTAAACAACACAGTTTTTTAATAACGTTTCCCTTATTTACTCGACCAACAGACCACAAAACCGGTTAAGTGTGTATCCGCCTCTACATTAAGAGGTAAAGTGTCGACTCTGGCACGTGTTCGCCAATTGAAATATGAGCTTGTCGTCTCGTTTGCCAACACACAAATATAAATTGTATAAAAGGCAATAACGAAAAGATTGAAAAAACCAGATGGCTAGCCACTATTAAAAGTACAAAAACATGTTGAGACTTTAACTAAATTATTGTGAACCGTAAGCTACATCGAGGACACATAAAACCAGACTTCGAACATTTGAATGCCAATAACCTATGAATATTTTGCAACATTGGATGGTACCGGAAGCTGACAATTTCCCGCTGTAGCATAAAAAGCGCTTTATATTACAATCATGTACGTATACAGACAGGGTTAACACGATAAAGCGAATAAACGGCTCTAGGCGTTTGTCAGAAACTGCGTCGCATATGGCATCGACCGCAGGGTGCATTTTCTGTTTTTTTTTTATTTCGTGACCACGGCATCCGGACGCAACTGGCGACGTGCGAGATAAAAGGATTTTAAATATAGAACGGGGAAAATGTAACGGCTATTTTGTTACTCATGTGGCTTGTTAGTAAAAGCTTGGATTACAGCAACATGCTCTTTTGAAGTGGTGCAAGTGAGAACATATTTAGTATACCTAATCAGGGAAAAATATTTAGCAGATAAAGACAATTATGCTAAGTTTTGGGTTATTATATTTTATAGCCATTTCACTGCCTTGTTTGTCTAGTAGTCAGCCAGTGCTATTACTAGGCATGACTGCATGAGGCCCTGGGTTCGATTTCCAGGTCAGGCAATAAGTGTTATCGGGTCTCAGTAGCAGCCATAGAGTCTGGATTTGTGCCTCTAGGCTCGCCCCTATTACATGGGACTTAAACATAACTGTCGAAATGTGGGTGTATTATTTGGTACACCTTCGCCTAAGCCTGCGGGGATTCAGGCGTGTTGTTATGTTGTAGCCATTACACACGACTGATACGGAATTTCAGTTGAGATTTGTACATGCATACGGAAAATAGTTGGTACTTTGATAGTAAATTTTCAAAACAATTCGTTTCCCGGACACATGATATTTTGCTTTTATTTTATTATATATGTTTGTTTTCGTTTGCGGCAACAGTGACAATATGAAAGTCATTTGTGAATCATGTTTGTTGTTTTTTATATTTTCGTTAAAGTTGTTTACGTTTAAACTGAACGTTCATATGGAGATTGTCTGTGTGATTGCACATTTTGTTAATGAATGTAGAGTAGCTAGAAAATAACTTCAAAAACTAATTTGTTTTAGCCTTAATTTTTTTATTTATTCTGATGGGAAAGAAGTGTGTCGTACAAAAATGCGACCACATCGAGCAAAACTATTTAAAACTACTTACTCATACTTTTTTTTACTAGTTTTTTTTTTTGTTAATTTTTATTTTTTCTTTTTCTTTACAGGAGCTGGATGTGTAGCTGATTGTTATTTTTTTCAATACAAGTTTCTTTAAGTTTCCTTCATGGTATCATGTAAGTTTTATTTTATTTTTGGTTATTTATTTTTATTTCTGTTACTTGCTTTATTTTTTGTTCATGTGTCCATTTACTAACACATTTCTCCACAGAACCTTATTTTCTATTAACATTATTTAGGAATATAATCTGGGTTACATCAGATGGGTACGCTTCATATAAAATACTGGTATTCAGTCAAGGTATAAGTAAGCACAATCATCAGTGACATGACATCCGATTACACGGGTCTTCAAAATATTTAGGAAAAGAAAAAAAAAAGAAAATTAAAGGCTCTGCTAATTTTTTTGCTTACATAAAGAATACAGAGTCTGACAGGTTTAACAGCGGGTCCCAAACTAGGCACAGTGACAGTATACAAAGTTAAAAAAAAACGGCCAAGTGCGTTATATTCAAGCAACTACTTCATCTTAATCACTTTATATTTGGTATAATTTTATCCAATACCCAAGTTCAACAACTCTTACTGCTAAACTGATAAAGTTATCTTAACTGCTATAGTTTTCCTTTAAAGTTCATGAAATGCACTATCATCATGAATTTTGCCAGATCTTTTAAGCCAGCATTTAAGCTTCTAGAGGGGGGAGGGGGACAAACATTTTCATTTTAAAGTTTAATATTTCGTAAATGGAGCATTAAATCGAAAAGTAGTATTAGAAACCCGTAAGTTATTTTAAGACCTAAGACCTATTCAACGATACCCCACACGATGGGATAAACGACGAAAAAAAAATCATCCCACTTCACATGTAGAGGAGCTACCCTGAAAATATTTTATTTTACCACTTTGTCGGCGTAATTGATATTCATACCTCTTCAAAATTACAGCTTTCCCGTACTAACGGTCTCTTAGCAAACTCGGACAGACAGACAGACGGACATGACGAAACTATAAGGGTTCCTTGTTAGGACTACGGAACCCTAACAATGTTCTACCAATCGAAACTTTCAGTCCTTCAATGTTTCATTTTCATAATCCAAAAAAAAATATCATCATAACGTAACACAAGACCCACAGTCTCAATCCGGGCCATGTCACCCGGAATTATTCAATTTCCGCGAAACGGACCATGTCCCTGGTAGCACACGACGACACGGGACAATTCAATTTGACGTTTTTTTCCGGATGTTTGACATAAAGCCCATCGTGACGAGAAATGTCATAAAAATAATCCGGTAAACCGGGATACCCGCGTTCGGCATCTCAGCTATTCGAATCTCTATCTACGGGTTGGGATAGCCCCGGGTTCCCGGAAGGTCTAGATATGGAATTTGCTGTAGATTTCTTTAGGGTTCGCTGAAATATGGTTTTAGGAATTTCCGTTTGGGAAGCGACGCAAATTCACAACATTTGTTATTGGTAACCCTTTTCTCATACTTATAGCATAAATTCGAAGAGGAATAAATTAGTCGTTTTAATATGAAATGGTTGGTCTAACTTTTGGCACGCAAATACGCAATATTAATTATTGATTGAACCATCTCACATTTTCATTATAGCTTCACTCAAAGAGGAACAAATCAATTCATGCTCATATTGAAAAGTGTATTGACAATCTGTTATAGATAGTACTTCAAGAAAGTTAGTAAGTTTAAATTAGACGATTAAAAATCTAACTTTCAAAGCTAATAAGTATTCAAGCTGTCGTAATTTCAATAAGTAAAGGGTTAACTTACAACACACAATTCATACAAGGACAACACAACACAAAAGCGCCCTTAAAAAGTAATAAATTCAACATAAAATAAAAAACAAAAGTGGACCCATCAAGTCCTTTGCATGACCGAAGTAATACGGAAGCATTGAGTAATTTGCGAACATTTTATGTTGATCATAAAACCTTCCAACTCCAAGGGGTCTCCTTGGTCGGGTACCAAGGTTACCGAGTTTCACCCGGAAGGTCCAAGGCCATTGCAGTATTGTGACATACAATCATGAGCACATGTATGTTTGGACTTGCGAAATTCAGATTCGATTTTCTCGACAAATTATTATTGCAACTATACGAGAAAAGTCTTATTTTATAAAAGTATGCGTTCCAAAATCTATGTTCGCAACATCATAAAATTATAATCAATTAGCTTGAACCCTTGGCATCGCCCGCGAAATTTTTTTTTTTTGTACTACTTGTACTTGTACTTTGTACCACTCTTTTAAAAATTATAGTCTTATGTGGTCAGAATAACACATACAATTTTAAAAAGTTTACAAGTGAATACATATTAGTGATCGTGACTGTACTTCCGCAGAAAAGGGCATAAAGCTATCCGCATGATTTATCGGTCCTTTGAAACAAATTGCGGGTAGTGAGTAATTGCTAGGTTGTATAATCTTTTCCGGATGCGGTTAACTTAGAACTGGTTTCAGTGGCATAATAACTGCTACAACAGCCCATAACGTCCACTGCTGGACATAAGCCTCTCCCATGATGGGAGGAATTTGCCGTAATCTCCACGCTTGGCAGGCGGATTGGAGATCGCAGTGATGAAAGACTAACAGAAAACGCTGCTGCCCATTCTCTGGTCTACGGAGGCGCAAGGTGTTCTGCCTCAGACATTAGTCGCCTTATACGACACCCGTGAGTGTAATGGGTTGGTTCTATTCTACTCTGCCGGATACCACACGGCTATAATAACTAGTAATACATTACCATTAGTATATACTGCTTCTATCTTTCATGCAAATTAAAACTACCCTGAAAAAATACTCATAAGATAGACCATTAAAAATGGAAACATAACCAAAAAACATTTTCATAGCCCTTTAAATAAAATTGACGACTAGAAACCCGAAACAGACGACCCGATTGGCGCAGCGGTACTGAGGCTGCCTTACGTTCTTAGGGTCCCGGGTTCGAATCCCGGTAGGAGCAAATGTTTGTGTGATGAACATGGACATTTGTTTCCCGAATCATGGATAAAGTTTATATGTATAATAAGTATGTATACAAACAAAAAGTATCTATGTAGTATATCAACTATCTGGTGTCCACGACACAAGCCTCGTTGCTTAGTGTGGCACTAGATGGCGCTGTGTGTAATGTCCAGCGATATTTATTTAAAATAATCATCATTCATCATCATCATCAGCCTATAATGTTCCCACTGCTGGGACACGGCCTCCTCTTAATGAGAGTGAGAGGGGAATGGGCTATAATCCACCACGCGAACCCAGTGCGGATTGGTAGATGTCACATGTCTTCGAATTTTTGGTTCTAGAACATGCCGGTTTCCTCACGATGTCTTTCTTCACCGTTTTGAGAGTAGTGGTGGTGAAATAAATTACACAAAGTAATGCGCCTGTCTGGTTTCGAACCCAAGACTTACTGTTCGTAAGTCGGGGACTCGGGGCCATCACAATTACATCATTCACTCATTGAATATCAATACCAAACCACTTCTTTAAAAAAACCCCACCTATTGTATATCATTGTTCGCTAAAGTATCAAAACATCTGTCAAAGAGTTTTCGCTCTTGAAACTTCTGAAAGCAGTGAACTCGTAATGGAACTCTAGTTTTTATCGAAATCTATCTGTGCCTGTATTGAGTTAAACACCCATTCATATTGGGTTAAAAGAGACATGGTTTTAGATACCTACATCATAATCCTCATTTTCCTGCTCTTATCCCAATTTGGTTGGGTCGGCGCAGCATGACGTCTTCTCCTCCCATACTTCTCTATTACTCGTCATCTCAGCAGTCACCACCTCCTATCTAGCCATATCATTCCTATCCTTCACACAGTCCATCCATCGTTTCTTTGGTCTTCCTCTACTCTTATAGCCATCCACATTCTGCATACTCAGAACTTTTCTCAAGACGTTTTTATTATAATATCTACGGAAACCTTTTTGACACCTCAAATGAATTCATTAGAGATGTGAAAACACACTGAAGTGGTAATGAAACGGAGATCAGTGGTGGCTCAGTGGTGACGACCCCACCTCACGAGTTATTGGTCGTGGGATCGACCACAGGCAGGCACAATACTTTGTGTAATTTATTTCATCAACAGAGCTCTCAAAACGGTGAAGGAACACCTCGTGAAGTAACCGGCATGTCGTAGAACCGAAAATTCGAAGACATGTGACATTTACCAGTCTGCACTAGACCGCGTGGTGAATTACAGCCCAGTCCCTCTCATATAGGGTAGTCCTGTGTCCCAGCAGTGGAAACATTATAGAGTGATTATGATTATACGGTAATGAAACTTCTATAAGCTCTTTCCGTTCTTGATAAGATCTTGCATGTAGTTCACATTGCAAGATCATCAAGAAGACTTTTGTTCATAGACGATATGTGATCTAATAGATTGTACAAGATACAATGATATTTCTATTGTAGATACTACACTGCCTTGACAGCTGTGTTTCTAGTGTTATTTGTATTTTTATTCTGAAAAACCATACATGTAGTTACTATCGGACTGGGATTGAAGCAAAAGCAATATACCAAGGACTTCAGTTAGAAAATGCAATTTACAAAGCAGTTTTTTACGTTTAAATCGTACCTAGTCTTTTTAAATAATTACCCCTTTTTTCAATACTCTTACAAGGTATACCTAATTTAACATAATGCAATTAGAAATTCTCGGCTAATAAGCCACATTTAGCATAGTCCTTGCATCTGAAGGTCTGAAGTAACTGGAGCAGCAATGCAGCATACCCTTGACACGCCCTAGGTGACCGCATCACATATGCGAACTAAATGTACGACAAACATTGATTTGGTAAATGGTTTATTAAACATACTTCAGGGTTCTCTAGGGGACCGTTGTTTCTCCAATTTACTTGAGTTTGTAGATTAGTGGAAAGTTATAAGTTGATATTGCGTATATACGAAGGCGTATAGGAATTTGTGTTATTATTGCCAACAAATACTAGTCAAGTTTGTAGCAATACACTACTGATATTGGTGTCTCAAAGAGATGCTGCGCTGACCCTAATTAAATGGCATAAGGGCTGGAGAATAATAAATGATGATGATTGGTGTCTCACATATTCGTTGGGTTTTCTGATCCAGCTGCTAGACAACCAGCCACCCAGCGCTTGTTATCCGACCGAACATTGCCAGTTCAGCTTCCTTATTTCGAAAACTCTGGCTTGATCGTCTCATCCTAGATCAGATAACCCTAAGTACCTATACCCTTTGTCATATCTGTCTGAGTTACTTTCAATTCCATTGCAAGTTTCAATTTACGCAAATAGATCATCTAGATAAGCTGCTGATTAAAAGGTTGTTCGTGTACAGGATATTACCTTGTACTGTACATTAGTCTAATGAATGAGATGTTCAATTGAAGGTTTTTTGATATATTATTCAAGTCTTTAACTTGTGTACCAAGGTTTTCATAACGACTTGTTCATGAAATATACGATAATAGTATTAGGTTCCTGATCAGCATCCACTGAAGTTCTCAGAAATTCTTACAACAATATTTGTCGGAATTTTCTTGGAAAACAAACACAGTTTACCTTTGTAAGTATTTTATACTGAATGAACCAGCTTGAACGTTGAATATACTGTAAGCAAGACTGTTTAATTAAAGTTATATTTGCAAATGCAATCCACATTTCAATCGACAACAGAAAACGCTTTTGTTTTTATTGTTTCTTTAAACACACTCCGAACTCAGAGGCAACATTTACCAACTTAATTTACCTTGGTAGAATTTCACAGACGAATGCTTTTAATATTCCCGTCTCACGTAGAAAAATGTGAGCAGTTTTTTATGAGGGAGGCAAAATAAGGGCGGCTTCTCCTCTTACGTTATAATATAATCCGAAAAAATTAAGTGTCCATATAATATTCTCTTCGCTCGGCGTAATATCTTGTGGAACATGATAAGGCTTTGTTGGCAGGTCGTTAGGGTATCCTTGGAGACTCGGAGTCTTGGAGCCAGGTCGTGCAGGGTTAGATAACGCCTTTATGGCTAGATATCAGTTCAATTAAATGTGGCATTTTAGGGTTGGGTGTTTGGTCCTCTATCTTGAACGGATCGTGAATTGAAAGAATGGTTGTTTGTGATAAACTTTGCTTTACAGCTTTCTTGTCTTTAGCGGAATATTCGCCGTAAAATGAATGGTTTTCGATTGATATTGCAGACTTTTCCGTCAGGATCGAACTAGAATCTAGAGTTGTGCCCGGTTGATGGCACAAGGCAAATTTTGGATGGACAATAGGTCACCTCTGTCTGTTGAGACTTGAGATATTGCCAGGTTATAAGCTTTGCAAACTTGTAAACAGGTAAAATTTTATGTATGCTACTTATATTAATAAACAATGTCAGTTATTACTCATTGCACACCTAAACTCAGTGATACATGGCCTAAGCTCACGTTAACTACAATTTAGGCCATTGAGTTTTGGCCGAAACAATAAATACTATTTTTAACTGTAGGCATGACTAATTTTCCTGTTTCAAGACTGCCGTTGGTTCTAGTGGAGGTTAATGGCAATAGGCTTGTTCCTATTGCATGTGACTTAAATATAACTGGCGATATTTGGGGGTACTAAAGGCATACTACTGCCGAATCTAATCTTTTAGGGGTTAATTGCGTGAATTTTGTTCGTGACTCATTTTCCTTTCAAAATCTAAACCCACAATGTGCTACGGTCGAGCAATTTTCACCCTTATGACTTAGGATACAAGGGTGAAAATTGGCAGACCTTCAGTGAAGTCAGGAGTACAATTTACGCTATTCATCAGCTAAAACCAAGCCTGCTATAACAAAAAAATCAAATGACGTGACGTTGCCTACGTGATTTATCTTGCATCAGGTGCCGAACCTGAGACATAAGAGTACAGAGCATATTATAGACACACACACTCAGACAGAACACATACAGAGTGTAAACGGACTCTTCACGAAGCCATCAAACAAGCATTCTGTAAATCAAACGAAGTAACTTTACTCAAAAATTATGGCTGGGAAACGACCTTTTTTTTCGGTGAAAAATCACGTTTTACGCTAGAACTCAATGTAACGCACTCAAAACATTGTGCATTGAATAGTACGGAGGTCGTGGAGGTGTTTAAAGTAAAAATCTTACATTAAAAACATAAGTTAAATAAAAACTTGTGAAAAAAACGAACTTTGACCCCCAATATCTCGGTTCCCTGTTATGGTCTAGAACAAAATTAAATATCGCAATGACGGGGAGAACAAGTGCCTTTCGGCTTCGTTAAGGGACTTTTTACACCCTTTATGTATGTCGTGTCGTGTCTATGGATGTGGTACTCTTCACAGTGAAGGAAAGTTGATCTGTGAGTGATTAACCTTTCTCTAATATGTTTTTAACTACGGTTGTATGCACTAATGAAGCCGTTCTTTAGTACTTTCTACGAAGCAATGACATGAGATGAGAACTAAATATTTCGTCGAATCATCGTTTTGTATAATTATCAAAGTACGATTAGTAGTTAGTTAGTTTCCTAAAGTCCGGTTTTTAATTTGTAGCATATTATTAGCAAATGTGACTGACACGTGTGTCAAAATATTGATTTTTCCGGCTATTCATAACAAAAATACAAACACGTGCTAAAGAAATAATAGAACGAGGTAAAACATATCAAAACAACTTAATTAAACAAATGAAGGTAAAATCTAATTATAGATCTATGATATAAATATAAATTAAAAGTGCTACGTGCTACTTAGGGCGCGTTCATAGTCGGAACTAGCGACGTCATCTTGGTTTTTTTTAATACGATTTCCACAGACAATTTAGGAATTTTTACCAACAGCTCTTTTCTGGCAATGTCATTCAAGCGCCAAAAGAACCATGCACCATTATTTTATTTAGTGGCATAAATACTATATAAAAGACAGATATTACATTAATCTATGAAACTACATAATAATATACTCAGTACTGGGCTGGGCAATATACTCAGTATTATCAATATTTTCTTCTATTTTTGAATGGTGAATGGTTCCATTAAACCATGCACAGAGTCTGTGTAAAAACAAAAGGCTATGTAGCTATGCAGAACAGAGACTGGCATATAAATCTCTTCACAGCATAAATTGTACAAAGTATTGTAACATAACTCATCGTAGAATTTTGATGGCGTTTTTTTCGCGAATTTGTAGTCTAGTCGCGGACTTTCTTGTTTATACTTCGGAAGGCTTTATTAACTTTTTAATTGGTTTGAAGATAAATCATAATGCTGGATCATAAATGGCCGTCGTCGTCCTTTGGCTTTATGCTTTTTGGAAGTTGTTAGTGAGTAAATGCGCCATTTAGGTGTCTTACTGTCTCATTGTGCTTTTTGATATTTTCAGACATAAACATTGCTAATGCTATTGATGGATGTTGTAGCTAAAATCGGTCACGGCCATTCGAAG